>CM056800.1:7080377-9580377 GCA_029852875.1 Mythimna loreyi | reverse complement strand
AATATGGAAGGTAAGTGAATATAATAATACTCGAAAACATGTAGCCATTGTTCCGTAATCTCCTTACTGTGTTTCATTTTCTTTTATATAAATGGAGTGAGCAGTGGTGGCCGAGTGGTAATGAACCCGACTATGAGTTGTATGTCGCGGGTTAAAACCCAGCCAGGCGCATTACTTTGTGTAATTTATTTCATCTCCACTGCTCTCAAATCGGTGAAGGAAAACATCGTGAGGAAAAATTTCCTAGAACCAAAAAATTCGAAGACATGTGACATCCACAAATCCGCACTGGGCCTGCATGGTGGATTATAGCCCGTTCCCTCTCGTAGAGAGAGGAGGCCTGTGTCCCAGCAGTGGGAACATTAAAAGGCTGATGATGATGATAAAAATAGAAGTGCCAGAATTTATGGAATTTTCCTCGTACCTTAACTTTCCATTACAAAATTATGTTTTGGTTACAGGTGCCAATTTAAAAGGTTGCAACATGGACGACCCTGTTGGTTCCCGAGCTCTGATGGAAGGTGTCAACTTAAAAGGTAATTTAATTGACTTTAAACTTCTAAACAATATGTAGATACAGATCTCAAAGATCTCTCTATTCGCTGGGTGCGAAGTATAAGGTGGGGGAACCACAAAACGATCGCAGCGCGCGTCATGGCCAAAAAAGGAACTTTCGGTGGCGGACGCTGTCACTTTTTACTAGCGAGATTTACGTTTTTAGTAAATAAACATGGGTCACGAAGCTTGCTGCGTAGTTAATTGCAAAACCAATGGCAGAAATAGTGATAAAATGAATGATGTTGAGCTAAAACTAATTGTTTTCCTTTCAATGTTGTTTGTGGT
Organism: Mythimna loreyi; assembly: GCA_029852875.1. Lineage (NCBI taxonomy): Eukaryota > Metazoa > Arthropoda > Insecta > Lepidoptera > Noctuidae > Mythimna > Mythimna loreyi. Next base: position 9,579,534 of record CM056800.1, on the reverse strand, counting down.
TGGAAAATTATGTTGTGTGTGATTGGTCGGAATCCAGTTTTTATGAATAATTTGGCCATGTTTAACTGAAAATACATAAAAGGATGGATATTATTGAGAGCACAAGCACTCATAAATAATCGTCTGCTATTTACATGAAATGCGTTATTCGATGTTGCTTATTTCTTTACTTACTTCTCATGACGACAGCCATGAAAAATCCGTAATGTACTAAGCGAAATCTATTGATTGTGCCATTTTAGACGAAAAATAAAAAAAAGACTTGCCTTATATATATTTAGACTATTTATTGGAATAAATGTAAATTACAATATTTAATTAAAATTCTTCATTTTTAAATAACTCGTCGTAATGACAGCCGGGCATTCGACATTTCAGAGGCCACCGTATTTGCAACCGCTAGTTGGCGCTGTCATCGCGCACCCAGCGAATAATAATACAGACTTCAAATTATCCATTACCGATTTGTCGCACCTTCGCTTAGGTGTTAGATACCTTCGAAATTCTTGATTTTCTTCTACTATCGTGATTTTAGAATACCCTCATTAGCACATTACAGTACGGTCGTCGGATCTACTATGCGTTCCAAATGAGAATAGGATCGATTGCCATGTTGCGACATCACGATTTACTGTCAAATCGAAGCAAGATATTTTTAAAAATTCATTTTATTTACGAAAAATTTAATTTATTTACGAAGTGTGAACGAAAAAAGTTTAATCAGAATCCAGTTTTTCGATTTTACTCATCTCAGAGTTCGTCAATTTTGCAAAAATATCTTCGATTTGACAGTACGGCGGACGTCACATCCTGGTTATCGATCCTATTCTTATTTGGAACGCATAGTACGTGTGTCTAAAGTTAGGCGCGCGAATTTTAGCGCTTGAAAACACGGTTTAAATGACATTTCAAAGCCATTTTCGAACCCTTATGACTTAGTAGTGGATAAAATTTAAAGCCTGAATTTTCAGTAACAAATGAAGAATCGTATAAACACTGTATGTTTCATTCAATTTGAACCAGTAATTTGAGAATTATAAATAGGTAAAGTTTCTTCATTTTGTCACTCAATTACTGACAGAAGCTTCGAAGGAGACATTCAATACATGTATGGTGCATGGACTAGAAATAATTAAAAAATTGATCAGCAATCAAACTTGTAAAGACTGAAAAAGCGTAATTATCCTTTTTTTTGACCACTAAGTAATATTTAACAGTCCAGACCTCACTGCAGGGGCCCTTCAGGGTCGAAGCCTCCTGGAGCCTAGGGTGGTGCAAACTATTACCTCGACTCCAGGAATAAGGCAAGGAAGGTACGAGGTAGGTTTTTTAGTCAGTAAAAGTCTGACACTGGTCTCCCGCTCCGCCCAAGAGCGGGTTTCGTCATTGGATGATTTTCACCTACCATAAAAAAAAAAACAGTCCAGACCACGTCGTTTATAGATTCTCTACATAAAATACTAGACACGCAATACAGGTTTCGCATATAATAAAAACAAGATTGTTAGTATAATTTATAGCAATAATTTATATAGATAGCTACCCGGGATCTCCACCACTTGAAGTGATTGGGGGGTAGCAGTTCTAAACTTCATACATGTATTTACGCTTCAGCGGTCGCACTTTAACTCAACTAAAACATACTATTTTTCCCTTTTCGATTTTCAAACCTATTCTAGAATTGCGAACATCCTTCGACACATCTAATCAGCCAGTTCGTTGGTTAAAAGTTATGTGGTCTCTTTGGAGACACCACAGTACCTACATAACATAATTATGTTGAAAAGGTAAGGGCACCTTCAAATTAGCCGCAGTACCGTGCGACTGCAGCTTGGCGTATAAATAAAAACGTGGTCACGAGCTCTTTTTATGCCCGCGCAAAGAGGGAGAGGTTTGCTAATAAAACAATATAATTATACCTTCGTCAATTTTGTTTTAGGTGCAAACCTAGAAGGAAGCAACATGACGGGCGTTAATTTACGGGTGGCAACACTGAAGAATGCCAACCTACAGAACTGTGATCTAAGGACTGCGATCCTTGCTGGAGCTGATTTAGAGGTAACAGTATACAAATTAAGAAGATTGGACTGAACAATATCCTCACAAAATATGATCAATACCCTTCTCTTTTCATATTCTTCATAATATCTCTTCTTGAAGCAACACTCGTCGCACGTTTGTAGTTTGCGGCGGACCCCGTCACAGAAACCGGATTATTTCCTGCACAGTGTCGCTCAACTTTAACAATGTGCACGTAGTCTTATCGATGGAGAACTGCCCGCACGGGTCTCCTCCGATGACTTCGTCAAGGCTGCAGGAGTTCGCTGGAAGTGGACACAAGGCCGGTCAATGTGGCAACGCATACCTACCTAATTATGCGTAGCCTGTGCTTTAAACTTCTAAAGCTATATTGCAAAATACAAATCAAACTTGATTGATATCCATCCGTTCATGTTTTAAAATTTGAAATTAACATCAATTTTTATTTTTTCAGTGCTGCGATTTATCGGGCAGTGATCTTCACGAAGCAAATCTCCGTGGTGCCAATCTGAAAGACGCGGCTTTCGAACTGATGCTTACCCCACTTCATATGTCCCAAACCATACGATAATTTATTTATTCTACGCTTTTAATAAATGTTTACGTTGACGCTAGACGCTACTTTTTATTTTAATCCCAACAGTTAAACCAAAGTTAAATGAGTCGAAAAAAATACATTAATTTAGATAATGGGAAAAATATGGGGCAACAGCTGCTAAATATCGTTCCTCGTAAATAACGTGAGTAGGTAGGTAGAGGTTTTATGCGAGTTAACTTTGAAGGGCAACAATATACGTTTTCGCTAACAATATAAAGGTCAATAATATGAGCGTAATAAAACGCTGTTATAAAGATAGAAGACTTAATGAAATTGCTTAGAACCAATGCAAATAATATTTGTAGATTGGCATAGAATGTAGGTACCTACGTTAAATGGCGTTCCTTCTCCAAATCTCAAGAGAAGGTGTTTGTGTAGTTGCATACAGAATAGGAAGTAGCCATGAGAAGAATTCCAAAGGGAACGGTACATGAAATCGATCAAAAAGACAAAGAGGGTAAAATAAAAATAGAAAGTTCTATAAATTGTTTTCATTTATTCATTTCGATAGAGATTTTTATTTATTATTCCGTTTTGTAAATGAGAACAAACTTGACACTGCTTTGTCATAAGGTTGGCCACTCTGTAAATAGAGATGTGAACATAAGATATCTGACAGCTGCCAAATATTTTCTGTAAGCGCGGAACTACATTATTCCAGAAATGTTTAAAAAAAGAATAAAATTTAGTAAATTTTTCTATTTCTTATGTCAACGTACCCAGATCTGCTGTTTTTACTAGATTTTATGCGTCAGGTAATTATTTACTTATTTTGTAAAGACTCAGTTTAGTCGACTTAACAAACTAATCGATTCAGCAATACAGGCACTACTCTGAAACGTTTTTGTTGGCAGGTTGGTGGCATTTGTTTTTTATTCGCGACTTCGCGTTCTATTTTTGTGTGTGACGGTTCCGTTCGGCGGAGAAGGATTAAATTTTGCAAATAATTTTGATGGTTTTCGTTTAGATCATTGAAATCCTTGCAGAAGAGCTCCCGATTGCGGTAAATTATCAAAATGCAGAACGGAGACGGTACGCCAACGGCCGCGGATAACAGTAAGTTTTCCATTTTGTTGTTAAAAATAATGGAATAACAATCATTATTCCACTGTTTTATTTACCAATTTAGAGAAAAATCTAGTTGAAATGCGTGTAAAAATGCATTAAAAATGTTTTCTCGGTGGGGAAGCACATGTTTTTCAGAATACCCGCATATAATCGATGATGAGAACTGCGAAGTCTCATCGACGCTGTTAAAAAATATTGTAGAATCGTATTGCAGCTGTAATTTCACTTGCGTTTAAATGTTTCGTGCATCGATTACCGCGATTTGGGTTGTTTCCTCGGCTTGTAATTATTGATACTGTGGGTAGCTTAATTGGAGTGTGAAGCATGACTCACATTCTTCAGGTCTGCTACCTCTTTTGTAAAAATGCATTTGATTTATTAGGTAGTAGACTGGCGCGGAGTACAATGTACTCGCAATAGCCTGCGGAATGTCATTTGAAAAAAAAACGCAAGAAAGTTGGAGCGCTGCAGTAATTAATAAAATATTTAATTAATCTAGGTACCTTCGCTGTGTGCATGTGTGAGGTCATTTTAGATTTTCTATTTGCATTGAATCATCCGTTTGAAGGTCTGCTTGTGTAGGGAGTTGCCTCATCTATCTTTATAGATATGAGTGTGCAGTTAAAGAATTTTTTCTTAGTTCTTTTTCGTAAATTTTTTTTCGATCTACCTACATGTTGTAGATATATCGGGGACAATTTATTTAAGTGTGGGCTGCATAGGTCATGGTTGAATTATTTATCAGTTTGTCAGCTTTCCTGATTATTTGCTTGTTATTTCTGAGTATGTTTATCATTAATTTATCTTAATGTGTACAAACTTGCATTATCACATTATTGTAATAAGTTTGTGCATAGGTTTATCACTTATGTTTTATTATTTGTCTGATTGGAGTTTTAGACATAATATGATTCAAGCAAAATGCCACAAAATATACTTAGATGAAAATTAGCTGATTTTTTTTATTTTATGAAGTCCGATTGGAATCCACTTGAGTACCTTTCAAAAGTGGGAACATAGCGTCAGCCTTATGATGTTCTCACTGTTGGGACTCTATATGAGACTCTAATGGGTCGTAATCCACCACACGGGCTAAGTGCGGGTTTGGTGGATGTCACATGTTTTTGAATTTTTGGTTCTAGAACATGTGGTAAAAAAAGTGAGAGATGTGGTCAACACTTTGTTTAACCGGAAATATGCCAAATGCATAAGTTTTGCATGTCTACAAAGAAATACAGCATAAGATTAGACTGTATACTTGAGCATATCACACATCATTCTTAATTTTGCAGAACTAAAGGTCATTGTCTGGTTTTTGTGAAAAAATTATGTAGGTATTCATAAAGTAAACAGCATTAACATGTACAGTGCAATTACATACAACATACAAATTTTACTGGAGTTGCAGATACTAGTCTAACATACAATGGTATATTCGAAATTTATATAAACATTCCATTTAGTTCTGAAGACTTTAGGTCTTATAATAATTAAAAACATTTTAACCTTTCGAGTACTGTAATTAGAGACATAATAGAAAGACAATATGAACGCCGGTGGTTGTTTTGGGGCTCAAGAATTTAAAATATTCAAGTAAACAGAATGGTATTAGCAGTTGTTATTGCTGTTAACAACTGTGAATGGCATTTATTTTTTTAAACCATTTTTTTACAAAGCCTAACTTCAGGCTTGCCAAGTTACAACAGTCATACACCCGTATTCACAAACAATTCTCAAACGACCCTTGACTAAGCAAACGCACAGCGTTGAAATAGAGCTTTGTGATTGGTCCGTTTGTGTTGCGTAGTTCACAAACCCTGCCCTGTGCGCTCGCGAGCACTGTGAGACCGCATAGTAACGTTTGTGAATACGGGTGATAGTGTAGGCTAAATGAGTATTAATTTAACATTAGAAAGAATCTGGCCAGTACAGTATGGTCGTCAGACCTTGGCGAGTCTGAACTTAGGCTCTACAAATTTTAGCTCTTGAGACCTCAAAAATAAAAGTAAAAAAAAATAAATGCCTGAGTCTGAAGCTAGGCTTTGTAATTTTAGCACTTGAAAACTCTTACAATAAAAAAAGTAAAAAAAATCCAACTACAGTTTCTAACAGCAATAACAACTGCAAATTGCATTTGTTTAAACCATTTATTTTTTTACGAGTTTTCAAGTGCTACTATCTGTAGAGCTTAGCTTAGCCAAGCTTCAGACTTGCCAAGGTCTGACGGCTGTACTGTACACAACTTTCAATCTATTTTTATGATCTGGCCGTAACACACATTTTATTTCAAGCTTAATAAAAAAAACTAACTAGAAAGCAACACTAATCCTTATCACATTGCACATTTTTACAAGTTGATATTTCAATCTTGGTTACAGAACTCTATTATAGTAAACAAGTTGTGTGTGTGTATGTGTGTGGACACAGGTGTTGTATTTCACCCATGTAATGTACTCACCTTGGATCCCAAGTTAGTTGTTTACTGTACATACATTATATTCATTGGGCTTTATACTTGTTTTTACTGCTTTGATTTTAGATAGTAAACACACTTAAAAACGTCATTAACTATTCAATAGTATCACGAGGTTAAAGTTGGAGGTTAAGCAACACTTGTCGAGGTCAGTAAGTGGATGGGTGACCGCATGTTAAACAATTAAAGAATAATAGGTGTGAACGCCGGCGTTCTCTTGGGGGTTTAATGAATTAGAGGGTTCATTACTATTGTCTAATAAAAATCGGCAAAGAGAGTTTGTCTATGGGGGAGTCCCACATGAATATTTGTTTTATTCTGATTTTGGTTTGTTGTTATAGCGGTAACAGAAAAAAAAAATACAATCGAATTGAGAACCTCCTCCTTTTTTTGAAGTCGGTTAAAAACACTTGTGAAAATTTCAACTGTCAAATAAATCGATGCCTCCCACGTAAGTTGTTGTAACCCACAAAATGGCGATTTTGGGTTTTTTATGTAAAAGTGTCTTATTTTATGTAAACTATCCTACAAAAAAACAAAAAGTCCAAAAAACCTATTATTTAAGGTACTTTTGAAACGTATAATGTTGTATGTTTCGAACGATTCCGGAGTAGATTGTAGTATTTATTACTTGCAGTGGTTTACAACGGAGAAAAGCGCACGCACGCCTGTTGTATGTGACATATATCACAGATTACGCTGGAATTTGCTGCCGGTCGCACCTCTCATGCAATTTTTATGTCGCTAATTTAATATTCTAGTAATTACTATTCCGTTCAATCTTATCTTTAACTGACATGATAACCATTTAAAATGTGGTATTGATCCTATACAACAATTTACGTTGTTAATTTTAAAAATATTTTATGTTAAGTGATATATACAACATTTTACGCCGATGCTAGATATGTAAAAGTAAGTTATAACATGATGTAAGTATCATATATGATCAAAATTGGCTTTTGAACTCCCGTGTATAATAACGTAAGTGATAGTTACAACATTTTTCAAGGACCTCATGTCGCGGTGAACCGTTGTAACAACTAAATTGAAGAAACCGTTAAAATGATAAAGTAATGACATGTAGTAAACGATAACATATTAAAAACTATAATGTCATACCGAATTTCAAAAAGATTCTTTGAAAAATGTGGCTTGTATCGCAAAAAGTATCTTTAAAACGCTCTCCTGTAAAATTGCATTTTTGGGGTTACAACAACTTACGTGGGAGGCATCGAAATGTTCATGAGATACAGCATGGTTACAAATTGACACAGGGCGGACAGATAGCGGAGTCTTAGTAATAGGGTCTAGAGATGTTACGGAGTTTCGGCTTCAGTTCCGATACACCAAATCTTTTGGTTGATTTGAAGCGGAGGTTATACCGGCTCACCGATTATTTATTTGTGTGTCACTGCCACTAATAGTGCATTTGTGTATATCGGCCTTAACATGAGGCCTCATTTGTCCCCAACACTCCATGGTTTACCTCTGGTTCCGATTTCAGTTTCGGTTCCGTTAAAACAAATTTCAAATCTCCGGTTTTGGTTGGTCCGATAAAACCACCTTCCTAATATCCCTAGTAGGGTCCTATGTTAACCTTTGGGTGCGAAATCCTAAAAATGCTGTACTTTTGCATAAAAAATGTCAGTTGCAAGTCTATAACGTCTAGGCACTACGAACTCATTCATAATGTGTCATGGCGTCTTGTTTTTACACTTGAACTTTTACTGAACTATCGCTGTTAACAAGGTCTCTAACTCACGAGACAAGTCATATTTTACGATCAATAAAATTTCTTTGTAAACATAATATCACTACAATTTATATACTGGGTTCTGCCATCGGCTTCGCCCGTGTGAGAGCAGAATTTTACAATAAGATCGCTTACCAACAGATATGTCGCTCTTTTGTTACTACGTCACTTCGTGAGGATATCCGTTTTTAAGGGCGAATTTATTGAGTGTACAAGTCATCCAATGCCTTTTTATCGATGGAATTTAATAATGTTTAGACAGGAGCCATAGTCTTATCATAGGTCTTAGTAATCAGAACCAGACACCTAAACCAAATCACAACCAAGCGCGAACCTTTCAACAATAAAAATAAATAAAAGGTTGACGATTTTTATGCATTTTCAATACTGGTCCATTTGTTCATCAACTGCAGAAACTGGTTTTGGCAAAAAAAAAACGTCTTGTTTAGATTGTCAATTTATCTGTTGTCAAAAACTTAGTTGTATAATAGTAAGCTGCGTCTGAAATTATAATGGCCCATGACATTGGACACAACACAACCAAATCGTTACCACTATGTTCCACAAAAAAATAGTCTAAGGCATAGTTGGTGCATATTAGGTACGCTAGGCCGAAAGTCAGTGGCAAAAAAAGGAACATTATCTAGTTTCGTATTCCATTTTAGCTACTCAAGGCCTAGTCTACTTCTAAAGATGTATAAACTGAATTTGGAATTCTAGACCTTATTGAAGCATCGCTTTTCGCGTTGCTATAAAAATACTATAGACAGTTCAAGAGCTTGTGCACTCGTAATAAAAAGATTTAAAAAAATCCCATTAGCAGTTGTTACTGCTCTTTACAACTGTTATTGGCATTTACTTTTTAAACCCTTTATTTTTTTTACGAATGCACAAGCGCTAAAGTTCGCAGACTCATATCAGTCTCGGTTAGTTAGAGCGGCCGTACTGTATCTACATTGAATTCTATGCCTGGTACTAAGGGCCTAGTATAGTTCTAGAGGTACAACCGAAAACTTCACTATCTGTAAGGCAAAGTCCTTGACTCACTCTTACTCGCCAACGCCAACTCCAAATCGTTGGACCTAGAACACTGACTGAACTGACATTTTATTCGTGAGGTTCGCAACACACTCGCGCTTAAACCACCAGGGTTACACATCAGTCAGTTCTTCTATCCCTCAAGGGGACTGAAGAGCTAAACGAGATGGAGTACCCAGGCTCAAACACACTATCCCGGTGAATAGAACTCGAAATCTTTTTAATGGGCCTCCTCTCAATCGACATGCGGCATACATGTCCAGCCCAGTCCCACATAAACTGGGCAGCCTTCTGAGCCACATCAATGGAGCGCAGTATAATGTTTAGCTAAAGTATAGCGTTTTATTTATCCTATATCATCAGTCATGTCTTCAAGAGCCATGTAACTCACTCTCCATTCAGATTCGCACAACAGGCTGACGCATTAATCAATGTGACGGCCACAGGTCGGTCGACTGCGTAAGCTTATTTGTGCTGGCTGGTTACAGCCTACTAAATGTGCAATTCTAGACCTTCTTGACACCTTGAAATCTTAATCTTGACCGAGACAGCTTCTAATGTTGTACAAAGCATTAACTGCAAATGTCATAATGGTGCAAATTTTGGCAATGTATAATTATAACTTTTATTTATTTGTGTAATTAATTAGTGTATAAGTATGTATGTTGTATTCACTGTCTTCCTAACAATTTTGTATAAGTAACACGTGGATGACGTAGTTAGTTACACACTTATTGACCTAGATTGTAAGCTTTGTTATTCTTATATAGTGTGTAATTGTTGGTTTTCCCTAATAAATAAAATAAAATAAATAAAGCGCAGGTCCGAGAGTGTGAAGTACTGCAGCCACATATGGGTAAAGTTTGTTTTTTTGTTTGTAGGAGGTAATCTCTGAAACTATTGGTCCGTTTGAAAAAAAATTAACAACAATAGAAAGCTGCTTTACTTCTGAGTGACATAGGCTATATATATTTTATGTACGCGTGCGAAGCCGCTGACAAAAGCTAGTTATTGATAAAATTGATTGTATCGCGTATTACACTAGAAGACGATTTCAACATATTTGCGGAAGCCACCGTAGGCACGGGATTGCGGAAGGCGAACCAGGTTAGCTCGTTGTCCGCTCATCCGGTAACCGTCCGGACCGATCCCAAGTCGTCGATGGCGCGTACTGTTCCCGCGCGCCTCAAGGAGTCGTTAACAAACAGTATAGGGCGCCCAGCAGGGTCTAAGCCTCCTGGGCCATGGGTTGATACGAAAGCGAAACACCAGGGTCCTGAAACTAACGCAAAGAAGTAAATGAGTGGGTCGTTTAGTCAGTCAGATTCTGACACTAACTCCCGCTTCGCCCAAGGGTGGAATTTGTTGTTGGATGATTTTTCCTACTATGTATAAAATCTACTAGGTATTATTAAAATTGATTGTATCACGATTACACTAGAATACGATTTAACATATTTCCGGAAAGACTATGCGGATGATGACATTTCAAGCTACTATGACGCACCCAAAACGTCTAGGTAGATGTGCAAATAAAATAAAATATCACGGTCAAATTACTTTTTGGCATCGACAAGAAAAATCAATGCGGCACATTTGTTCCTTTTGGATTTCTTACTTCAATAATGTAGCTAATAAATTTGCCCTCCACGGCTTTTTATTAGGTGTCACCTTTGCCACTCACGCGCATTGTTAAGGCTAACAAGGGTTTTATAGTGCTACACAGATTTTATTGAACATGGAAAGGCATTTCCAGTACATCCAATTTAGTTCTTGATAACTGTATTTTGATAACTGACAACATTACTTTTTTATTTCAAAGATGTTTATTAGTCTACTTATTGATTCTGTCTCTTCCTGTGGCTTACTATCTATGGGCGAACGCAATTATTCCCAGGAGTTAGTAGTTTGCAATCGGATTATCAAACACTTAGAAAGTGTTTTAGACCATTCGCCTACGGCGACTTTTTGTAGCTATGTTATCGCGCGTTTGCATTGCAACCAACGTGCGTTAGTCGCATATGCAACGCGCTACAAAGAGATGTTAACGCGTTATCGGATCGCGAATTTGTGGCTGTATCGATGCAAAATCGCTAATCGCTACAAAAAGTCGCCGTGGCCGAGGGGCCTTAGTGCGATTCAAACACACTTTCTGAACTCGTGAACATCAAGATGTTGAAGAATTTACCAAGCCCTTAGGTGGGAGATTTTATGAGGTGGGTCTTGTACGATTGCTCGACTATTGACCTTGACAGGCAGCAATCGCACAAAAGCATGAAGCTATGAAAGTCTATTTTCCTTTCTGTACTTACCCATACGCAAATTATGTGCACGGTATTTTCGTCTGATTACTAAATTCTGAAATGGATTGGACGTATTTTAATGTCTCATAGAATAGAATACACTATACTTCATTGTACACCAAAAAGTATCAGAACTTATACAGCTGTGGGTACAATGGCGGTCTTATCGCTGACAGCGATATCTACAAGACAAGTATAGGATGATTTAAAGAACTTAATAAAATACAGGGTTTAATCGCATTGCGATTTAGAGTACGTAACTAAAATTGCAGTTGATGCTAAGGTTATATTGATAAATAATAGGATAATTGTAACTACCGATCGGAACTGAATGTTTTTCTGTTTTTTCAAGAGTACTTTATACATAACAATTATTATACTTGTGCTTGCTCTTAAAAGAGGTGAGCCCCGAATTTCGGTACACACATTTTCAACCACTGCCTTATACCAATGTTACCAGTTTAGTTGGGGGTTGATGCGTCATCCTTTTATCCAAACGACATCACAACACAATAGGTCACTCTTTCTAATGAGAAAGGGGCAGCTATAACGCAACCGTAAGAACTGTAACTACCTATATAAGAACTATTTATTACCCACCATTTTCCATACATGATTATAAGATTCTTATTCCTTTTTTTTTCAAATGTTATTTTTCTGGTTTCTCATATTTGAATAAAACTTCGTTTCAGAGTTAGTAGTAACTCCAGTAAGTTTATTTTTAAATTATGATAATTATGATGACAGCGATGTGGAGGAATATTTCGACGCTTGAGTATTGTGTTTTTGTATTAAATGTACATAGTTAGGTTTGGTGTAAATATTTATTTAAGTGTGTTTTTAGTTTAATTATGATAATAATTTATCATCATCATCATTTTAATCCAAAGACGTCCACTGTTATCTACAAAGACCCCCATGGTTGCCGCTATAATAATAATACATTTACAATGATGATAATTTATTCTTTTTATCTTATATATAAAAATGAATCGCAAAATGTGTTGGTAAGCGCAAAACTCGAGAATGGCTGAACCGATTTCGCTAATTCTTTTTTTGTTGTATTTGTTACAGTCAGGAGAAGGTTCTTATGAAAAAAAAATAGGTTATAGTTGGGTAGAGTAGGGTAGAGTAGAATAATCTGTTGCCGGGAGCGATGCCGCGGGCAAAAGCTAGTTTATTATAAAATTATTTATAAGCCAGAATATTGACGTTTAGCTTTTGATGTTTTATTACCCATGTAGACATATGTGAAATATAATATTCTTGAACATAATTTTAAAACAACGAACCAGAGATTATGTTAGGTGTAAGTGGGGGACATTACAGCCCATTCAAGACTTCGGTCTTTGTTAAGCTCCAGGTTGTTAGCCTGCAAAATTCAATTTTTTTTGCTAAGTTTTCATTTTTCAGGTCAGTGTCAAGTGTTCTGTATTCATTAAAATATGATTCGAGGCCGTAACAAATCTGACTTCACCGAATTGTAATCTTTTGAATGATGTTCATGAAATAACTGTTCAATAGGGCAAGACGAACTGAGTGTATTCTTGATTTAAATGATTATAATTTAAAAAAATACAATATAAAAACAACAACAACAATATAAATCAACATCAATTAACATACAATTTGACACTGACCTGTGAAAAGAGTCTCCATGGAGTTTTTTGCACATTCTTCTCCATAGAGATGTACTCTTTGGTATGTGCAATTATAGTCATTTTTTTTTAGACAGACCGACTTCTTGACCTTTCAGAAGTGCCTGTAAACTGTAAATTGTTTATTTAAAAATTTAAAATAAATTCAATTATTCAAAATTCAAATAATTTTGTATTTTGCGGGCCACCTTTTAATATCCTTCATAACATATCGTGGGGTTTTTGGACTGGGTCCGCGGTCCACCTATAAAAATAATAGTTTTTTTAGTAGTATTTTGGGACCACAAAATAAGTACCTACCTATTAAAGTTACTAAAAAAACTATTTTATTTATGGTTCCAAAAACCTACTTGAAAAAAAAAGAATTAAAAGTGGAAGTCGGAACCGCGCTCCCAATCGAAAGAACCCTCTAGGACCCAATATGTGAAATGTTTAAGTTTATACGAGTGTGTGTGATTATGGTATAATTATACAAAAGTTAGCTGCTCTTACACTTTTTGTATCAGTCGAAGCTGCTCTTACACTTTTTCTATCTAGCCGAGTATATTTAAGTTTCCTTCTATAAAAGAAGCTACATTCATGCTCAAATAAATCCTCACAGCATATTTTCCTCGCCGCGAACAATAACTATCGATAAAATTAATCAAAGCATTACTTGTATAAACATTCAAACCGTCGAAACTTCACTTCCAATACTGATAGTAAATTCTCTTGCCATTATTATGTAGCACATAAAGTTTATTCACTTGTAAAATAAAAGTTTATTTACTTGTAAAATAACGTTTATTCACTTGTAAAATAACGTTTATATTGCTACGAAACGCGTCTTAACAATTTACGGTTTCACTATTAGACATGTAACATACCAACTGTTGAATATAACGGTCATTTACCTTAGTTTTATAAATATACGATTTTTCTTTTTACTTATCGCTTCGACCTAATTTTGAAATTGCGATTCGTTGGTTAAGTCGATTGAAAACATTGTTATGAAAATAGATTTACGGTAGAAATCATTGATTTATTATAAGTGAAGACACGTTACACGCTAACATCGCAATCAGGAAACTTGGACTCGAAACTCACACATCTACACTACCTGTAGTCGGTGATAGACCAGGACAGAGATAAGAGTCTGATCGTGACAATTGTCACAATTTTAGCAGTCCACGCGCTAGAGGCGAGTCACATATCTTCTTCTGGTTTGATTTCTAAAATAATCTAAGGTAGAAATGGAAAAAGAAATCGGAGAACCTTGACCCAAAAATGCTTAAAATAGCTATTACTCATCACTGATGAATAGATTTTGCATCACCGCTGCAGGTCAAAATTCTTCATTTTACGCCAATCTTTTCAACACTGTTCGCCCAAAAACTACGTCTAGTCATCGACAACTTTGCCAACAATCTGCCTACGCTTCGTGTCTAACAAAACAAAATTAAAAAACGGTTCAATGACCCTCAATAAAAATACTCTTACTAAACTTTCAGCCAAGAAAGCGGTGCCGGAAGAGATTACGAAGCATTCGTTCAGGCTGAAGGTATGGCGGCATCTGGAGACGAATGGGCTGGCCATGTTCCCGCGCCCCGTGTACAATCGCATCCCCAACTTCAAGGGGGCTCCGGAGGCTGCCGCCAAACTGGCTGAGCTGGATGTCTTCAAGAATGCTAGCACCGTGAAAGTCAACCCTGATAAGCCGCAGGAGGCTGTGAGGTGAGTGGTATTTTTATCAATAGTTTTTTTAATATTAAAGTATGTATGCATGTTTGTTACTCCCATCACGCTGAACGGACTTGAGCGGCAAAATTGGGAACAGCTTATGAGATACTTATCCTGAGAGTATGATCCCTTAGGATAATTTTATTTATTTATTTAAACTTCATGTACAGTAGTGGCACATAGGCGGACTTAATGCTACATGGCATTCACCAGTCAACAATAAACAACAACAACACTAATTAACAATCAACAATAATTTTCTACTATAAAGTATAGCAAAAGCTAGTAGCTTAATAAAAACCGATGACAGCAGAAGAAACTTCTTCAGAACTCCTGAGCTGTTATGATTCATTACTAATTACTTCAAGCAATTTACTCCTTCGGATTCAATTTCACAATTGTTAATTCGACAGTTGAATGAAACTGATACGTGATATAAATTGCACCAAAATAACTTTGACTTGACTACTTAGATCATCATTTTCGTCAAATATTTAGTTTCAACAAAAATGGTGACCAAAGTATACAGAGTGTCAGCCTTGTAATTTTTCCACTGCTGGGACTCAGGCCCCCTCCATAGGAGAAGGAATGAGCCGTTATCCACCACACGCGAACAGTGCAGCTTGATGGACGTCACATGTCTTCGAATTTTTGGTTCGAGGACATGCTGGTTTCCTCACGGTGTTCTCCTTCACCATTTTGAGAGCTTCATCTTCCTGCCCTTGTCCCGTTTTATTTGGGGTCGGCGCAATATGTTTTGTTGTTGTTGTTGTTGTGTTGTTTGTCATTTTGAGAGCAGTGTGATGAAATAAATTACCTACATCAACTAATGTGCCTGACTGGGTTTGACCCGCGACCAACAACTCGCAAGTCGGGGTCTTTACCACTCGGCCACCACTGCTCTAAAACTAAAGAGAAAATTTATCATAATTTATAGTGCCCAAACAAACTCGACAACAACTCGAGGCCCAAGTCTCTTGGTGAAGGCTTTCCTACAAACATGTAGGTACCTAATGGTCAAATCTTTGTATGAGCCCAGCAAGGTCGAAGTCTCCTGGGGCCATGTCTAAAGCAAAATGAATACAAGGCCCCTGGAACAAATGCCAAAGGCAAAGAAAGGACGGGGTAGGTTTTTAGTCATGGTTGTAAGTTTGACACTACACTCCCGCTCTGCCCAAGGGCATTTGTCATTGGATGATTTTTGCCCACCATAAAAAAATAGTCAAATCATTAAGGTTAATGTTTGAGGTGCTCTTTTGAAGACAGGTTCATAACTATTTAAGTGGAAGTAGAAGACATATATTATGAAGCTCAACTAAAAGAACTTTTAAGAATTCTATATGATTTGAAGTACAATAACTAAAAAAGGTCACTTGCGTGGACTGCATTAACTACTCAAACAATCTAAAATCAATTTGCCTGCTGCAGTCTTGCCATCCGATTATAATTTAGGTGTCTTCAAGGCTAGAGTGAATAGGCTCTTAATAGACTAGTGCGCATCACCATCAACGATTGCATCACTGCTTTAATGATGAAGAGCTGAAAATATGTGTAATCTATAACGTTCCTACATTCACAATAATAAAAGTTTAATAAGAATGAAAAATGTACTTCAAAAAGTATAGGATATAATTTTTATAATATGGAGATTATAAAAAAATATAGACGACGATTTTCCATATTGTAGTATGACCGTGACACTTAAAACTTGGGCGCTAATACAAAGATCTAAGATCAAACATTGACACAACGATCAGCCTTGAGAATCGACTGAATAAAATATGCAATTTATTTAACTGTATCAATTTCCAAGAAAGTTACGTTTTGTAGGTTCAGGGACATCAGATAATCGCAAGGAAATCGATCGATTACTGAATAATTGATGCTTTATCGATTTTCTTTGAAGTGCTAGCTAGTTTTTTGACTGCCCTCTTGGTTTAGTGGTTAGTGGCCCTGACTGCTATGCCAGAGGTTGTGGGTTCGATTCCCCTGTAGGGGTCCTACATGGTCGAAGCCTTCTGGGGTCGAGGGTTGATGCGAAAGCGTTACACCGGAGCTTTGGGACTAAGGCAAGGAAAGAACGGGCTAGGTTGTTTAGTCAGTAATAGTCTGACAGTATTTCCCGCTCCGCCCAAGAGCGGGATTCGTCATTCGATAATTTTTCCCTACCATAGAAAAAACAAAACCCAAGACAAATGTTTTGTGTGATGAGCATGATCATTTGTTCTGTGTGTGGGTGTAATTTATCTATAACTAGCGACCCGCCCCAGCTTCGCACGGGTGCAAGGGTTATATCAAATGTATTTTATTATACATGTAAACCTTCCTCTTGAATCACTCAATCTACTACAAAAACCTCATCAAAATCTGTTCCATATTTTTAAAGATCTAAGCATACATAGGGACAGATAGACTTTGTTTTATACTATGTAATGACAAGCATGTGTTTAGAAATATATAAGCATGTTTATCAGTTGTATAGTTCTCATAACACAAGCTCTGCTTGACGAATATGTTATTATTACATATTATATTATTTTAATTAGTTCATTAAGCCCCAAGCAGACATCGGTGTCCGCATACCTATTGTTATTTAATTATATCTAATTACGGTAGTCGAAAGGTTAAATTAAACAATAAATCTAATTGTGAAAGTAAAATATAAGTTTTTAAAACGCGAAGAAAGTCAAGCACGATACGAATTAGAGTGTACATAGCGCTTGCATTTGTACCTCTTATATCATACTTTCGTGCAGTTGGTACGTTCCACGTCGCTGGCTGATTGACGGCTCGGCGTAGAATCGCAAGTCTCGCGAATTTCAAACGATACCTTTATCTTACGTTGTGCACAGTTGATTCGAGTTAGCTAGCGAGCACGGGACACATTCCAGAAGTCGTATAATACAGGGCTAATTTTAGATTACAGCATAGAGGTGTCTCAACGAACGCCTGAAGAATTACGTACAGTTTTCCAACTGGTTTTATGGTTTTAATTGGACGAAACTGTGAAAGAAATGCTGTTATTAGCATGTTTATTTACTCTCACTGTTGCTATGAACAAAAGCAATATTCTACAAATTTACTGTACCTATGTTTCTTCAACCGTAACTGTACCTATGTTTCTTCAACCGCCTGTCAAAGGATTCGCCGAAGAATTCATTCGGTAAAAAATTGGAATTGAAGTAACAGCAGCTCAGAATGATAAAGACGGGTTTCACTGTTGCTATAAACAAAAGCAATCTTCCACAATATTACTGTATGTTGCTTCAACCGCCTGTCAACGGATGCGCTGAAGAATTCATTCGGTAAATGTGGAATTCAAGTAACAACAGCTAAGAAAGATAAAGTTGGGTTTCGCTGTTGCTGTGAACAAAAGCAATCTTCCACAATATTACTGTATGTTTCTTCAACCGTCTGTCAACGGATGCGCCGAAGAATTCATTCGGTAAATGTGGAATTCAAGTAACAGCAGCTCAGAATGATAAAGATGGGTTTCACTGTTGCTATGAACAAAAGCAATCTTCCACAATATTACTGTATGTTTCTTCAACCGTCTGTCAACGGATGCGCCGAAGAATTCATTCGGTAAATGTGGAATTCAAGTAACAGCAGCTCAGAATGATAAAGATGGGTTTCACTGTTGCTATGAACAAAAGCAATCTTCCACAATATTACTGTATGTTTCTTCAACCGTCTGTCAACGGATGCGCCGAAGAAATCATTCGGTAAATGTGGAATTCAAGTAACAACAGCTCAAAATGATAAAGATGGATTTCACTGTTGCTGTGAACAAAAGCAATCTTCCACAATAATACTGTGTTTCTTCAACCGTCTGTCAACGGATGTGCCGAAGAATTAATTCGGTAAATGTGGAATTCAAGTGACACCAGCTCAGAATGATAAAGATTGGTTACACTGTTGCTATGAACAAAATTATCTACAATATTACTGCATGTTTCTTCAACCGCTTGTCAACGGATGCGCCGAAGAATTAATTCGGTAAATGTGGAATTCAAGTAACAACAGCTCAGAATGATAAAGATGGGTTTCACTGATGCTATGAACAAAAGCAATCTTCCACAATTTTACTGTATGTTTCTTCAACCGCCTGTCAACGGATGCGCCGGAGAATTCATTCGGTAAATGTGGAATTCAAGTAACAGCAGCTCAGAATGATAAGGATGGGTTTCACTGTTGCTTAAAGGAGCCGACACTACACGAATTTGAGCTCGGCACATCTCGGTTCCTTTAGAGTATAGACCCACTAAAGAAACAGATTATTTTGAACAAATATATTCTTTGTCGCCAAACAAAACATTCTCACCGACAATAAACTCCAACTGCACATAGCTAACGTTTAAAATCCCGAGTGTTTATTGAATTTCTCTAATTGACAATAAATTTCTCAATTGTTGCGCGATATTAAAGCTGCTACAGAATAATGGCGACAAGCGTCGAACTAGCTGTAATAGTTCGAACAGTTGAATTGCTCGACACTATTCAATTCTTCAGCTTCAGTTTTTATCACGTATTGTTCTGGTTAAAAATGCTTTCTTTGTTAGTACATAGACCTTTCATTTACGTTTCTATGGCCTTTTTCTCTAACTTGACTTTTCCGTAGTTCCCGTCAAATCACAATCAGTGGGCCAGGATACAAATGGCCTACTACGTAATACTTCGTATTTTGCAGGACGGATACAAATTTCGCCATCTCCCGTTATTACTAACTACATAATATTACGTAGTCGGCATTCAATAGGTCCATATCTACGTGACCACAATTGGTGCAGTGGTTGAGCGATTGGCTTCTGCCCTGTGTATCACGGGATCCCGCAAGGACGAATTTGCCGGGCCGTTGCCACCCTTTTGATCGGAACCACCTGAAATTTTTGGGACTTTACATGTTCTGCATACCTCTAAATGTTTGTAAGTATGCAGATGCACCTCTAAAGTATTATTATGGTAAAATTTTATCGATTCCAAATGGATTCCAATCGGGTGTCAATTTTTTTCTGATTCAAGGATTAAGTGCATCGTCTCTTTGACGCCAGTAAGCCACATTAGTATTACTGAAACACATAACTGCAGAAAGATAACGCGGGAGAGAGTATAAATTGTATTTTTAATTAGGTAATTGAACTAATCTTTTCTTAGTTAAAATACCAGCTTTTATCCTAAATCGCAAAAAAAAATCAAAAGAAATAATTTTACAAGTACCGTACAAAATTAAACAAGTTTAAATTTTTCAAGTCTGTTGAAAGGGGAATCTGTCAAATTACAGAAAAAGAAACGAACTGAAATATGACGTCACAATTATTAAAAGACACGTATTAGCGCATACAAAAGAAATAGTGAGATGATCTTCCTGCGCCTGCTTTGTGTTGTTGAATACAGGGTGTCATTGACATCGTACCACAAATGAATACCATGGACCCAGTATATGATTGGAGAATAACGATTTTATACAGGTAAAAAATGTCCTAGAACCAAAAATTCGAAGACATGTGACATCTACTGGGCCCGCGTGGTGGATTATGGCCCAGTCCCTTTCCTAGAGAGGAGGCCTGTATCCTTGCAGTGGGAACATTTTTTAATGTGCTGACGATGATACAGGTAAAAATAAAAAGAAAACGACTTTTTTTTAATATTTAAAAAAAAAACCGACGAAAAATTTCACCACGGTTCAGAATCACGTACTGGATCAGAGGTATTCGTTTTGCGACGATGTATGAAAAAATAGACCAATTTGCACCAACAATTCGATGTTGTTTGTGTTTAATATAAAGTAGAATACAGCAATTGATTACCTACGCAACCCGTGGCCGATATTCTTGGGTAACGCATTCCATACTGCATTATGTTTTATAACTTTCTGCTTTATTACATAAATCGCTGCAAGCGCTGAAAATTTATACGTTCTGCTAACTTTAATTTAATTTTTTTTTAATTAGCAAGTTACGGTATTGGTGTGACTAACGATTTTCTTTTTTAAGTGTAAATAATTTGTTACATATTATTTTATTAGGAAATTGAAAATGTGACATTAACGAGTTTTGTGCAAGTTTTTTTTTTATATATATACATCGATATAATATATGTACTACGTATTAAATTAGGCGTATCGTAAAATCGGATTACTTAGATCAGCAAGCCCATACCTTTACATTACTGACATTAGTGCAGTTTTCACGTTGTGTCAAAACTGCATTAATGTCATTTGTTCTTGTAGACGCAGTGTGAGACCGATGTGAGTTTTAAAAATTCTGTTAGATGCAGACTTTGTATACATTTGCAGAATTTTGACAATTATTTACACTAATATAATAAAGAGGTAAAGTTTGTTTTTTTGTTTCTTTGTTTTTTTGTTTGTAGGAGGTAATCTCTGGAACTACTGGTCCGATTGAAAAGATTATAGCAACAATAGAAAGCTGCTTTACTCCTGAGTGACATAGACTATATTTTATGTACGCGGGCGAAGTCGCTGACAAAAGCTAGTTTTTTATAATCTTGGTTGTCTGTCGCTAGGATAGTAGGTAGTTGATGTTTATACCGTTCACATGGCCCTTTGCTATGTGTCATTATTTCATTACACACCACACGAAGAAGAAAGCTTAAATAAAGTCATAGATATTAAACCATGTAGTGGCCAGTTTTAGTTGGCAAAATCTATTCAAAATCTGGCCACGGCATACATAAACATGAGATTTATTAAAATAGATTCGATTTTTTGACCTGTGATTTCTTTTTTTTTTTAATTAGTATAAACTCTAGTGATTGACTGCAATACCACCTAATGGTAAGCAGTGGTGCAATCGTTGGTGAGGTTGGTGGGTTGGTCCCGTTCGATGGTTAGGTACACTAGTTTATTAAGTGCCTTTTCGCTGTAGCCTGAAGACAACTAAATTATAATCGGACGGGAAGACCGAAATGTTCTTAACTTTTTGATAAACCACAACCGAACCCTGATGGCAAAATTATCTTTTGATTTCTAAGTAATAAAAGTTCCGGGAACTCTGTAAATATTTCTTCGTTTGATCTGATAACTACATAATCATTAACTCAATGCATTTCTTGTATAATTTGACCCTGTAATCACTATGTCTTACTATGTAAGCTACAATCATTAACTGTGGCGATAAAAGATAGACACATTTTTCTGGTTGGCAAAAATACCTACATATAATATACATAGGGACCAAGCGAACGAACGAAGAATTAACACAGAATTCATTGAAATTCGCAATTTTTTTCTGTGTTTATTTATTTTACTTGTACAATTTGTACTAAATAATAATCTAATTAGCCTATGCGACGGCCACCCTCTAATTTTTCCAAAAAACTTCTCTTCTGCCATTGCGGTCCCCTTTGGTAGGATCTTCGTACTCGTTCTGCATTGATATTGTCTTGCGTTAATTCAGGCCCAATAAGTGGCTTTTTTAGCCCACATCTCATTGGATATACGCCAGATATGTCCGGACCAATCCCACTTAAGGATCGCTTTTCGGGTACCATCTGAGATCTTGGTTGTGGTGCTCAGCTTTGTGCTCCTTACTTGTTCCGTAATTCGAAAGCCTAAGGTACTGCGCTCTATGGCTCACTGGCAAACCTCGAGCCTGGACCCTTTCTAAAGTGTCAAAGACCAAGTTTGTGCTCCGTACGTGGAGTATGTGCACTATAACGTTTTAGGCATAGCTAAACGCCGAAAAAAACTGAAAACTAATAGATTTCCTAAAAACTGCATTAAAATTGGTTATTAAATGAAGCTCCAATAAAAAATCGTATATTAGCTGTAGTGTTCGCCTTTGTCATAAAAGGAAGCCTTGTGCTAAATTTCACTTCCCTAGTCCCCCTTCCCTAGTTTAGAGAGCAGTGGTGGCCGAGTGGTAACGGCCCTGACTTACGTGTTGTTAGGTCACGGGTTCAAACCCAGCCAGCATTACTTTGTGTAATTTGTTTCATCACCACTGCTCTCAAAACTGTGAAGGAAAACATCGTGAGGAAACCGGCATGTCCTAGAACCAAAATGTTAGTTTCGGCTGTGCGTTGATATGTTAGTCAGTCAGTTTCTCCTTTTTACAATATAGATGAGAAAAAATGGGAGTGTAGTAGGAAAATTTTGCTATCTCCTCCTTTGTTCACACGTAACCTAATGGCGTTGACGTCCCTATTCCGTATTTGCATCCTTTTTATCCGCCAGTTGTTTAGTTCTACCAAGGTCCAAGAACGGTTTTTAATGAAAAATAGGAATATCCAGAGTGTCGTAGGGACTGCAGAAGGGTTGATGCCAACTGGGGCCAAGGGTTCGTGTCTCAAAGGAAGGTTCTGGCCTTGGTATAAAGGCAAGGCAGAAAGGGGTGGGTTGTTTAGTCAGTAAGAGCCTGACACTGTTTCCCACTCCGCTCAAGGGCGGGATTTAATCATTAGATGATTTTTACACACGATAAAAAAAAACCTATTAAATTGTGATTAATTTTGATATAGACGTGAAGAAAAACAGATCTCTTGATGTTTCCATAATTCGTAAATCAACAGTAGTAAGGTAAAATAATTTCGTATGTTTGTTAATAATTATGATAGTGGTAATCTAAGTCAACAAGGCGTATCCACTTTCACGTAATAGATAACTAGTTATATCCAGTACTGTAAACTGCAGTTTACGTTATGAAACTGGTGTCGTAAAACAGTAGTTGGACTGCTATTTTTATTAGTCTTGTTTTGTTGGGGATGACGGACGAAATTTTTACTAAAACAGGTGCAATGGTGATATTAAATATACATATAAACCTTTCTCTTGAATCACACTATGTATTACAAAAAACCGCGTCAAAATCTGTTGCATAGTTGTAAAGATCTAAGAACTGTACACCGACTGCAATCGGACTGCTCACACGACTGCACGCCGACTGCAATTGAACTGCAATCGGACTGCTCGGTTGGTTTGCAGTTCTATTGCAGTCGTGTCAACTGCATTCAAACTGCATCCGAACTGCAAATTTGCAGTTGGATTGCAGTTGAAATGCAGTCCGTCTGTCTAGAGCCTTACACCGGGCATGCTTGATTTTTGTGTGAAGTTTTCAGTATTTTGACTTTCATCATAGAATTTAGAATCGGTACTCCGACATCCTGAAGTGATCTCTTAATCACTTTCTAAAATCAGTGAAAATTTCATTAATACATTAAACAAATAATCTTTAACAATTCGCATGAGTTTTTATTCAATCAATCAATACTTTTATTTGCATAACACAGGTAGGTACAAAAGGTGTTACATAAGGTAATAATTTTTTTAAACAACATTTAACGATTTCCACGTACATATTTTATATACCTACTTAACGTATAGTAGCAGTTAAACGGTAAGTTACCACTTACACAATAGGTATTCAACTATATCCTGATGATTGCTTTATCATTGATAGTCTGCATGACTTTATAAAGCTAATAACATTGGCCAATACATTCCGTACTATAAAAAGTGACCTTATACTTTTTATATACTTTGGACTATGCTTATATTTGACTTTGGAGTGCATTTTTTCTGCACTAAAAAAATAATGAGACTTGCAAATAAATAGTGCGTTAAGTAATAAATTCTTGTCGTATCTAGGGAACGTGTGGACCTTCCTTTGAAAATAAAAAAAACTTAGTTTCAACTCTACCAACAGTCTGTTTAACAGTTCTCTAGCGTATAAACGCGTTTCGTGAAATACGCATTCATATCCGTCGTTATGCCCTGATCACACGTACCGAATGAATGGGCGAGCCAGTAAAATGTTACTCGGCCGAGACAGTGATATAAACAAGTACATAACTATTAGTATAGTTCAGCTGTCGGATCTTGGCGAGTCAGAAGTTAGACTGCGAATTTTAGCGTTTGAAATGTCGTAAAAAATGGTTTAAACAAGTAAATGCAATTTACAGTTGTTATTGCTGTTAAAAACTGTTATTGGCATTTATGTTTTTAAAACCTTTATTTTTGTACGAGTTTTCAAGCCCTAAAATTCGCATAGCCTAAGTTCAGACTCGCTAAGATCCAACGGCTGTACTGTACTGTAGTGTTCGGTCGAGAGCATTTTGCCCGTTTCCTTGGTACGTATGATCAAGCCATTAAAATTACCCTTAGTAATTTTAAGTTCCTAATGTACCAAGTTGTGTTTATGGTGTACCTACAATAAAGAGTATATCTATCTACATCTATATATCTTCGGGTTCTCTCACACATTTTGCTCACGTGCATTACACCAAACTCAAAGTTCAAAAATCATAGTTCACGTATGCTATAGACACGCTTATCATTCAAGACAGTAAACCTATTAGCTAATTGATCCTGATAAACACATGAATCATGCTTGACTTTCACTCGTAGATTAGGCAGAAGTCCTGTTTTAAATCACAGTTTATGATCAACCGACTAAATATTCTTTAGCGATATTTTAGTGCAGTTTTAACGCGTTGTCGTGACTGGTAATGGAATGCGACGGTAATATAATAAAAAAGCATTTAGGTAGTTACTCTAGTTAACGGGTAAGTGTAAGCGTGATCAGGCCTTGTAATGTTCACAGTGCTTTTTTTATGGTAGGTGAAAATCATCGAATGACGAAACCTGCTCTTGGGCGGAGCGGGAGACCAGTGTCAGACTCTTACTGACTAAAAAACCTACCCCGTACCTTCCTTGCCTTATTACTAGAGTCGAGGTACAAGTTTGCACCACCCTAGGCTCCAGGAGGCTTCGACCCTGAAGGGCCCCCCTTCAAGGTCTCAGAATGTTCACAGTGCTGGGACTCGTACCTTGTCTTTAGGAGAAGAAATGAGCAATCCATTACAGGGGTTCAGTGCTGAACGGTGATGGATGGCAACATGTCTTCAATTTTTTTGTTCTATCATAATTCTTTCCTTCACCGTTTTGAGAGCACTATTGATGAAATAAATTACACAAAATAAGGCGCCTGGCTAGGTTTGATTCTGTGGCTTGTGAGTCGAAACCGGTATCACTGGGCAACCACTACCCCCAGGTATAAAGGGGTAAAAGATCCATTGACAAGTTTTTTAAAGGATAAAAACTAGGTAGGGCTTGATTGCAATCCCACCTGATGGTCAGCAGTGATGCAATCGTTGATGGTGAAGCACACTAATCCATCTAACGGTAACTTCCGAAAACCAGTCGAGTTTTAAAGATAAAATACTCTATAATATCGATACCTACTATCAGACGTGAATGAGTGCTACCATTGTTACAACCAACGCAACGGATAGAACTAGGCTGCAAATAGTTTTATTACATTCCAGATATCTCTCCGTTCTTTTAGATTCCACTTTCATCGATGTTTTTCTCAATAGCATGAATTGTTCAATTGTTGCAATTTTTCTTTTAGCCTAGTTCCTTCTTCGATTACTTTTGCTCAATCACGTTTTTACCTAAATAAATTATTTGAGGTAGGAGCAAAACATGCCTAGATAGTTTCATTACAAAATAAATCTCTTACTAAACTATAAGCTTTTTACCGCGCCAACTTTTTTTTGCTTAGTTCATTTTTGGTTCTTCTCCATAGGAAAAGGCTTCATGGTCTAGCTTCAGATGTTTCATCAAGTGCTCAAGTGTGCGAAAAAAATGTTTAAAGATAGACGACAAATTGAAATCTACTTTTCTAAAACAGTTAGTGAGATGGTAGTAAATAGTCTGTTAATGATCAAATTTTCGATCATTCTATTATCTATATACGTCATAATTATAAAAAGAGAAACTGACTGATAGACATATTAAAGCACAACCGATCGTACTGGTACTAAAGACATGAAATTTTGAACAGGCTTTATGACGTAGGCGAACACTAAGAGTGGATAGTTCAAAATTCATCCGTTAAGAGAATGTACGACAGAAAGAGGTTCAAAGGGCGTACTTTGCGTAAGGGGTACCTACTTTGACGCGGGCGAAGCCTCTAACTAGTGAGTATATACTGTTCATAGTTGCGGTTTGTTATAAAGAAGCTGTAATCCACAGGGTCATCTGCCTGGAGCAACAAAAGACCCTCTACGTGCCGGTGCCTCGTCTGCAGAAAGGGTTCCTGAACCGGCTCGAGCTGCCCGAGGGAGAGACTGGCCCGGCAGCCATCAGGAAGGCCGTCTCGCGTAACGGAATGGAATCTTATGGAAAACCTATTGGTAAGTAGCTATACTCTTTTTGTTGTAATAACATTAGTCTTTGACCATTATTGCGTTGGTGGCAAAATATGAAAACTTATATGGTGTTGGAATGTGTATTTCACCAGTAATAAACTCTTTACTAGTTATTCACAAGGATAAGATGAAGCTGCTAACTATACAAAGTCAAGAAAATCTTTTACGCTCTTTTTGCTGTGGACAGGCTTGCGTTTTACCACTATCTCACCTGATGGAGCACACTTGCCTAGAAGTAGCCTATTGACTTAAAGACCCCTTTAGTTATATGTAGCAATCAGGGAACACAGGCTTCGATAGAAATTTGCAACTCCTTAATGCTTGTTTATGGAGACATGGCGCGATGGACGACGCATTGGGCGTTCGTCCTACATTGCAGCAAACGCAAATGTACGTCAAACGCTCAACTAGTAAGTACTAAAATACTGACTTGGCTATTAAGCACAATCAAAGTATTTTCAAAACGCTTCAGCGGCCGATTATTTTTCTTTCTATTCGCAACTAGATTTGTCAAAAACTCGAGGCTTGATGTAGTACTGTGACATCATCAGAAAACAGGTGTGTAGTACCCACAACTCTTTTGTCAAGTCTTGACCTTGCATGAGCAAAAAAATTGTCTCGTTTATTAGTTCTTTAATCGGAGTCATATTGACTCATATCTTGTTATTTTAATTCTTTTGTACGTGTATTTGTCAGCTAACTCCTCCTAAATATTATTATATAAACGGTTTGATAAATTGGTTAAGCCGATAGTAACATTTTGTGTATTTGAGGCGGTTCGTGCATGGTTTGAAACGCAAGCCTATGAACTATGTTTTTTGAGTTTTAATAATATTTCTAAGATTTTTAACAAAAAAAAAAAATACTATTATTATCCTTTATTTTAGGTATTAAATCAGTCGTATTAAGTAAATTAAAATAATAATATTTTTTAAAAATAGTTCATTGACGATATTGGATGATTGCGACCTCACTAAGTGTATAGCGACAACTACTAACTGTTCGATATTAAAGTCAAGAAGGCAAATGGAACTTTGCAGTATTGTTACATAAGTTAGTCTTTATGGAAAACTGACCTTAAATCTATTGGCATCTTTCCAGAGGGTGAAAGATCTCATATATTATAGAGACACCTTTAACTATGCGACAAACAACGCGATCTACCTAGAAAAATGTTGTTTGATACAAGAATCTTCTAGCATAATTTATCTTGAACTAGTTAATATGATTTTCGCAACCTTCAAGATTTTTTTGCCGTAAACTAGTGCTTTGACTGCGATCCCACCTGATGGTAAGCAGTGA
This sequence comes from Mythimna loreyi, assembly GCA_029852875.1. NCBI lineage: Eukaryota > Metazoa > Arthropoda > Insecta > Lepidoptera > Noctuidae > Mythimna > Mythimna loreyi. The sequence goes on along the minus strand of CM056800.1, from coordinate 9,551,405 downwards.
TGCAATCGTTGATGGTGAGGCACACTAGTTTATTAAGAGCCTATTCACTCTAGCGTTGAAGACACCTAAATTATAATCGGACGGAAATACTGAAGTGGTTTGTTAAGCTATTCAAGATCCTTAATTCGTTATTGTACCCAAAAACTTAACGTTATCACATTGATTTAATAATCAATGTGTAAAAGGCGAACTCAGCATATGTGTTCGTATAGCGCTGCCGTGCAGATACTAAAACGCAGTAAAGGTGTTGTAAAATACGCTATTTTACTGCGTTTTAGTGTCTGCACGGCAGAGCGCATGTGTTAGTGACGATACAACTGCCAACTTCTTTCGAACGTACCACGAAAGTTCATTAGTTTCTTTCTTCACATCTAAAGAAGTGGCCACTTCTTTAGATGTTACTCCGATGTGGGGGGGGGGCACTTGCTAAGATGTCCCTCCGATGGTGATCCAGTTGTTTAGATGACCTTTCGATTTTTAGGCCACTTGCTAAGATTTTAACAATACATTTTTAATTGACAGGCATAGAAGATTCCGTTTCGCTGGATTTGGTCGTCATGGGATCAGTGGCCGTGTCCAAGGAAGGATACCGCATCGGTAAAGGAAGAGGTAAGATCGTTTTAAGTCATCTAGTTATACTTATCCATTTTTTCAGTTTTATAATAAAAAATACTTATTATTTTATTTTATAATCATTATAATTTTATTTATTGTTTTAAATTATGGCTGTATTTATTTTAATATAGACTTCATCTAAGGCTCTAGACAGACGGACTACATTTCGACTGCAATCCAACCTCAAATTGCAGCTCGGATGCAGTTGACACGACTGCAATAGAACTGCAAACTAACCGTGCAGTTCGATTGTAGTTGTTGTGCAGTTTACACGATTGCATTGAACCGCCGACTGCAATTGAACTGTAATCGGACTGCTCGTTTAGTTTGCAGTGCTATTGCAGTCGTGTCAACTGAATTCAAACTGCATCCGAACTGCAATTTGCAGTTGAATTGCGGTCTGTCTACAGCCTAAGGAATGTTTTTCACTCCTCGTTAAATTATCGTATCTCGTTTGCAAAATATGGATGCCACATTCACAAGAGTAAAGTCTTTCAATATTAAAACAAATCAGCTATCTTTATATTATTAGCTATCTTTATATTATTTCCCGATAGACTGTATCTTATGATATGTATTGTATAGGCTATGGCGACCTGGAGTTCGGTCTGATGATGCACATGAAAGCCATCAAGCCTAACACAGTGGTTGCCACCACTGTGCACGACTGCCAGGTAAAAATCATATTGTGGAGAAGTTTATTCACTCAACACATCCCTAAATAGCTAAGCACAACATTATAGCAAAATTGTATTTGGGATAGCAGTTCTTTACGACGGTCTTAGCATTGGCGATTATGCATTCAATTGTGAAATTCAATTTGAAGTTCAAGTTTTATTTTTGATGTGATTTGCATAGAGTTTTCTTATCATCATTAGAGATTTGAGGTACATATTTCTTCAAATTAAAGGTATAGGTACTCGTTAGGTATACCTGACAGGTCTGCCTGTACAGTTATGTTTTACAGGTACACCAGAACGTGATGTTGCGCAATTGTGCAGGTTTCCACTTACCTGACAGGTATAACTGTGCAGGCAAACTTGTCAGGTACACCCTACCGTGTATGACTTATTACCTTATATATTAGAAGATCGCGTTTCCTAGCGTCTGCGCTTCATCACAGCGTGTTAGGCTCATGTCAAGCAATCGGGAAAGCTCGTGAGGTGTTCGTAAACAAAGCATTGCAGTCGCTGATGTTAAAGTCGTGTCTGCTAATAGTCCTAGCTTACCTAGTAAACTTCTCCATAATGTACACGCATCACATAAAGTCTGCGTTCGCCTCGAGAAACTTAGATTGTTTATTTTTATGTTAGATTTTGTCTCGTTTGTTCTTTGTATAAAAATAGTCGACATAAAAAAAATATATCTCAATGCCTATTAACGCTTACTTGCCTTTGCCGGCATGTGTAACTGAAAGGTTCATATTTAAGTAATAAAGCGTCATTAAAGGATGACTAGGACTAGACGGTTGCAAACCAGCGTATCAAACAAGGTCCCCTTTTTTTATCTGTTTGGTATGTGTTACGGTTACATACATGTAAACGACGCATCAACACGTTCACAAATCAGTAACAGTGGCTGGGAAAACGCGCTCAACAACCAAGGGCGTCGAAGGTCATGGATTACAACTGCTGTTTACACGGATTGACACTAGCAAGGTCACCTTTGTGGAGGTGTTGGTTTGCAACTTTTCACCCTAACTGAAATGACACCCTTAAGGCTTAGGGAGCGTTATTAAAGCATTTTTAAATTATCATAATCATAAAATATCTCAAGTTTGCCAGGCGAACGCAAACTTTTTATTCGTGTGTTGTGTGTGTGATGTAGTTATTTGCACCGGAAGGCGTCGACCCTAGATAAAGAAAAAAAAATATTATCGTATTTTAGTCTAATTTATTAACATTTAGACAATCAATAACGCCCTCTATAGTTTGCACTAGCTCTTAACAATTCATGTGTAGTCATCGACTATTCCGCCTGTACACAAAATAGTTTGATATTTCTCTTAGTACTTTTCACGAAGACGCGGCGCGATGGGCGACGCGTTGGGCGGTCGACGTACATTGCAACTGCGGGTCGCGTCATCACACGCGTTAACACAAACATTGGCAATTTACGACAAACGCCCAACGCGCTGCGAGTCCGTAAACAAGCATTTAAACGTTCTGTTAACTAGTCAATCTAAAATGTTTAATTAGTACTGCATTTTTATTAGCCCCTGCCTCTTGATAAGACGGACTAGAAAGGGACAGATTCTTTTGTTTGCGTCTTTGTTTAAAATTAGTAAATAAAAATGCACCAATAGACAGAGATACAACTATTTTTGCGTTGACAGGCTGAACAGTCGATGTATGTATATAGAATTGTAAATGTCTGCCACTCAGAGTTTGACGTCACACTTATTCGTTTTGTTCTATTGTAGGTGTTCGATACACTGCCGGCCGATCTGTTCGGGCCGCATGATGTCCCCATTGACATCATTATCACACCAACACAGGTACGTTTAGTGATTTAACGTCAATAGTATTGTTTGACCTGTGTTATCTTTCTTTCTTCTTCTTAGCGTATCGATGGCAAACCAACTAAAATCCTTGTCTGGCCCAGTATTTGGCCGCGGCAATGCTGTCTACTGACGCTGTCATTAGGTCCTTAAGTGAACAGGTAATAGGGCAAGTAATGCAGGATGGAAGATGTGTAAACTTTGATGTACAGAAAATAAGTAAAACCAAATCGAGCAGTGATTGCCCAGTGGTAACTGAGCCGACTAACAAGCTGTAGGTCGCAGATTCAAACACAGCCTGGCGCATTACTAATTTATTTCATCACTATTGCTCTCAATACGGTGAAGGACAATATTGTGAGGAAACAGGCAAACCAAAAAAAAAATCACTAATTCTCACTGAGCCGTCAGGTTGTACTATTCTAAATAGGTTGTACTATTCTCTGTCCTAAAAAGGTCTGAATTCCAGCTCCGGGAACATTATCAGTCCCTGTCCCCGAAAGGAGGGCTGTATCCCAACAGCAGGAGAATTATAAGTCCGATTATGCATATTAAAACTAAAAAAACAACTGACAACAACTGCCAACGAAACGACGACGACGACAACAACAACCCGTCAACAACTGACAACACAACAACAAACAACAACGACAGTTTTTCTCTCTTTCTAACTACCAGGCTCACAGAACTGAATGTTTCTACACAGGTGATACAAACTCAACGCATGAGCCAGAGGCCGGTGGGTATTCTGTGGCATTTGCTGTCCAACCGCCGTCTGGAACTCATGCCCATACTGGGGCAACTGCGCGAGATTGAGATGCTGTAAGTACTTGCTCATCATTGAAGGCGGTTTATCATCATCCTATCCTTATCCCATGTTACATGGGGTCGGTGCAACATGTTTTTTGAATGCGATTATGAATCGATTAAGCATGGTCGTCACGGATGAAATCCAACGTCCCAACAGAGGTCGGTTTGGTGGGAACTATAAAGCCATAACGCGTTGGTTCACCCTGAAAACCAGTGCCGTGGTTTCGTCGCACTATGCGTGTGTCCTCGGCTTTATGCTAAGTCGAGGACCGTTTTGTGCGGACATGCGGCACTAGTTATTATTATATTACTATTCTAATTGTTTTTGTTTATGGTTTTATGTAAATTATTAATTACTTGTAAATTAGGATGCGTCACTCAAATAAAAAGTTTTTTTTTTCATCTATTATAAAACCAGTCAATAATTGGGTTGATTTTTCGGATCTTTGGATTACATCTGCTGGCTAAATAGATTGCAACCAGCAAGGTCAGCTCTGCTGAGCCCCCGGTTTATTCTTGTGTAGCCCATGAGTTAGCTTAGGCATGACTTTTTTGCTTTTAATGCCATCCTTATGCCTTTGAAATAGAAGTTAAAATCGATTGAATAAAAAAAGTTTCTTTAAATGTCTAATCTTAACGCGATTAGAGTATAGATTAATTGATGAACCTTTTGAATTCCATAATTATAGATATAATAGAAAATCAGTAGGTGTGAGAACACCGGCGTTCGCTTAATCAAGTTTAATTTTATTATTCAGTTTTAAAAAAATATGAAAGAATTACATTAGCCATCTGATGGTATAGTACGGCCGTCAGATCTTGATGCGCTTGCAGTTAGGCTCTGCGAATTTTAACGCTTGATAACTCGTAAAAAAATAAATTATTTAAACCAGTGGTTCTTAACCGGTGGTCGAAGCGATCTTAAATCAGTGACGTGGCGTAACGCGATGAGTCGATTCGACACAATGCAAAAATCTGTAGGTAACTTTATTATAGATTTTCACGAAGTAATTAATAAAAGAATAGTAGTCATAAAATTATTTGTGTTTTATGATTTATTTACAATTAAGTACCATATACATTACCAATAAACCAACTGAGTGGTCCCTGGCGAAACAGGAATTTAATCAAATGGTCCCTCATGCCTAAGAGGTTAAGAACCACTGATTTAAACAAATAAATACAATTTACAGTTATTTCTGTTAAAACATTGTTATTGGCATTATTTTTTTTTTAAGATTTATTTTCGTACGAGTTTAAAAGCGATACAATTCGCAGAGCCTAACTTCAGACGCGCCAAGATCCGACGGCCGAACTGTAAGCAGTGTTACAATCTTTGATGGTGAAGCGCACTAGTTTATTAAAAGTTCATTCTCATCACTTTAGCTATAACTAATGTCCGACCGAACTTTCGGTTTCGGTTTCGACCGAGTTTCGGCCAAAAATCAAGTTTCGGCTGCAGTTTCGTTTTCGGCCAAAATCGGCCGAAACTTTTGCCGAAACCGAAACTTATCTCGCAAGGTCACGCACGTTCGCCTAACTTCGTTTTCCGCGGCAATGCTGTGTCGTAAGCCGTCGGCTCTGTTCGGGAATCGTCGTGTGCCGTTCGGATAGCTCTGTAGTAATGCAATAAAACTTAGTCAGTGCGTGTGCGTCCGACGGAAACATTATAAAAACACCAAATTTCAGTATTTTAAGAAATTTTATACTTGACCATGTGAGTTTCGGTTTCGGTTTCGGCCGAAACTGAAGCCACGGCCGAACATTCGGTTTCGGTTTCGGCCGGAAAACCAGTTTCGGTCGGACACTAGCTAAACTTCTCATCAAAAAAATCGAAACACTTCCGTTTTCATTGTTTCTGTCCGAATTTAACACAAAAAAGAATTCATACGATGAAAAAAAATACATATATTATAGCTGGCAGTTTGGCCATTACAGTAATAAGCGAAAATTCTAAATTCAAAATTAGAATTTCATTTGTTTATCTTATAAACGAAATGAATCACTGTTTTGAGACAAATGTGTGTTTAGGGTTGGAGTACATTTAGCGTTTAAAAACTAAAAATTGGCGCCTATCCTTAAACTTTTTGTTTTTTATTTCAATACTGTGACTTTGGGACGTCTGAAAAAAGGTTTTTTTTCTAAAACGTATGGATACTTCGCCCACAGAAGCCGCCCAAGTTGTGGCATTGCTGGATTCTGGCCTTAGTCAGCGTGTTGTGGCTGCAAGACTGCATCTAAGCCTGTCATCTGTTCATAGAGTCTATAAACGTTATCGGGAGACTGGTTTGTTCACGCGCCGTTCAGGATCTGGCAGGAATCGGGTCACTTCTGAGCGAGATGATCGATTTATTGTAACAACTTCTTTAAGAAATCGACGCCTTAACGCTTTTCAACTGCAGCAGCGGCTTCGTGTTGTACGAAGGGTGGCTGTAAGTGACTCTACAATTAGAAGAAGGTTGAAGGATCGTGGACTGGTACCGCATAAGCCAGCAAATGGGCCGAAATTAACTGCAGACCATCGAAGAGCGCGCCTTAACTTTGCACGTGAGCACCTAAATTGGTCATACCTACAGTGGAGCAAAGTTCTCTTTTCTGATGAGTGTAAAATTATGCTGTATGGTAACGACGGAAGGAACAAGGTCTACAGAAGAGACGGAGAACGCTATGCACAATGCTGCATTGAAGAAAAGGTCAGCTATGGTGGCGGTTCGTGGACGGTTTGGGGAGGAATCAGCGCCGACGGTAAGACAGAGCTTGCTTTCGTGTCTGGGCCACGTCTGCCTGCACTAAACTGTCATCGGTACGTCGAAGAGTGTCTCGAGCCTCATGTGATGCCCTATGCACATTTTATTGGCAACGGCTTCATATTCATGCACGACAATGCTAGGGCTCACACCGCGGGCGTCGTACGAGATTATCTTAACGAAGTCGATATCTCTATTATGGAATGGCCAGCAAGAAGCCCGGACATGAATCCCCTTGAACATCTATGGGATGAATTAAAGAGACGAATTCGAGCAAGAGATCCTGCCCCAGAAACACTTAGCCAGCTGCAAGATGCAATCCAAGAGGAATGGGACAATATACCACAGCATGTGATCGTGACTCTCATCCGATCGATGAAGAACCGTATGGAAGCAGTAATTAGAGCTCGGGGAGGGAATACAAGTTATTAAATAAACGTTTTTTAGCTTTTTTTTTCATTTACGTGTGTTGTTTTATCCATTTCCTTTATACTCCATACGGAATAAAAATGACTCATTTAACAAAATACGAAACCTATGAAAAATTCATTTAAATTTAGAACATTAACATTAAGATTTGATAAGCTCATATTACTCACTATTAAACGACATTTAACATTTATTCCTAAATGTACACATTTTTCTGATAATCCTGACAAAACGTAAACTTGCAAGGTGTTTCGATTTTTTTGATGAGAAGTGTATAACACAGATATCGTGTTTGAATGTGCTGGTTGTTGTCCCGCAGTGCCGGGCGCGCGTGCACGCTGAAGGAGGTGGACACGGACGTGGAGGAGCGCGCGGCGCAGCGCCCGCGCCGCCTCAGGAGGCGCACGCGCTCGCACAAGAGTCACAGCGAGGGAGAGGTTGGCCACATTATTATTATTTACTAGCTTTTGCCCGCGACTTCGCCCGCGTGGTATTGGGGTTGGGTTTTCGGGATAAAAAATACCCTATGCCCTATTCCGGAGTGTATCCTATGCCTGTGCCAAATTTCATCCAGACCCGTCCAGCCGTTTTGGCGTGATTGAGTAACAAAGATTCCAAACATCGTAACTTTCGCATTTATAATATTAGTAAGATTTATTTGAACTTCATGTACAGTACTGCCGTCCTTATGATAATTACAGTAAGTCACATTTTGCTCGATATTGAATTATGTGACTTACTGTAATTATTATCATAAGTACGGCAGAGTAGTGGTAGATAGGTTTTTTTTTTTTGAGGTAGGTAAAAATCATCGAAAGACGAATCCCGCCCTGGGGCGAAATGGAAAACAGTGTCAGACTCCTACTGACTAAAAAACCTACCCCATTCCTTCCTTGCCTTAGTCCCAGAGCACTGGTGTTACGCTTTCGCACCAACCCTTGGGCCCCAGGAGGTTTCGACTCTGTAGGGCCCCTACAGTTTGCTGACAACTCCTTCTGGGGTAGTGATTATGGCTATAAAATGAGAAACTGACTGACTGTCATATCAACGCATAACCAAAACTACTGGGACTAGGAGCGTGAAATTTTGCACAAGGTTTCCTTTTATGACGTAGGCGAACACTAAGAAAGGGTTTTCAAAATTCTGATCCTAAAGGAATGTAATGGGGGTCTGAAGTTTGTATAGAGAACCCTACTTTCACGCGGGCGAAGCCGCTGGCAAAAGGCTAGTTTCAAATAGAATGGAATCATTTTTGGCAGCAGAAAGTATGTCATAGATGTTAACAAAAGTTAAGTTCAGGTAAAACCCCTTGAACCGCCGATTGTACACACGTTTGTACAACTTGAATGAACTTGAAAATCGTTCACAGGTACCGTCTCAGCGGAAGAGACGGGTTTGAGTATATCATTATCCTCACGATTATACGCAACTCTCTATGCGGGGAGTGGACTACAAAGGTTCTAGGCTCGCTTCTGGCTCCTGGAATATTACCAGGAACCCAGACACTGTGACTTATCACCCTTTTAATGATGTGGTGTAATGCTTTCTTATTTTTGTTGTAATAAACTGTTGTTTACGACCCCTGTTCTTTAATTTTGTAAAAGATTATCTTTTCCTAGATCTCTCACATATGTTTTACATATTCTCATTAACGTTGTCTTTTAGAAAAGTGAGGCTTAACCACTCTGGCACTAGTATACCAATTACGTTACACTTCATACCAGCTAAATTAATCCTTATTACATCAAAATAAGGTCTAACTTCCCAGGCACAAGTGTACTGAATTCGGTACACATCGAACCAGGTACTAAACCTTGTTTTTACGTAATAAGGTTTAAGTTAGCTAGTAAGAAGTTACCATCTTCGGCACACTGAGGCCAGAGCGGTTTAGTTCGTACCCAGGTGTGAGAGGCCTCTTGTTCTGGCCACCTATTTTGTCAATATTGTATCATTTGGCATAAAATAGCATCAGGAGGAGGAAGTGTCGATTCTTTAATTTTTTTTTATACTATTAAAAATGTTAATGTGTCCTTCACCAGTTCACATAAAAATGGCTTCTCATTTCCCAGGGCAACACCACAGAGGGTGAGGATGGCAAGGGAGGAGGCAAGGCTCGTCGCTCAGCTCGGCGGCGCAACAGTCACAAGTCTGCCAGCAAGGACAAGGAGGACAAGCCCCGCCGCCCGAAGCGACAAAGGCCTGACATCGACTTCTCTGTTAAGGTAACTACACTATGTCCCTCTTACAGTAACAGTCATAAGTCTGCTACCAAGGTCAAGGTACCTACTCTGTCCTGTCACAGCATCAGTCCCAAGTGTGGTACCAAGGCCAAAGAGGACATGCCGCGCCGCCCGAAGTGACAAAAGCCTGACATCGACTTCTCTGTCAAGGTAACTACACTGTGTCCTCTCACAGCAACAGTCACAAGTTTGCTACTAAGGTCCAAGGTACCTACTCTGGCCTCTCACAGCAACAGTCACAAGTCAGCTAGCAAGGACAAGCCCCGCCGCCCGAAGCGACAAAGGCCTGATATCGACTTCTCTGTCAAGGTAACTACACTGTGTCCTCTCACAGTAACAGTCCCAAATTTGCTACCAAGGTCAAGGTCCCTACTCTGTCCTCTCACAGTAACTGTCCCAAGTCTGCTACCAAGGTCCCAAGATCAAGGTACTTACTCTGTCCTCTCACAGCAACTGTCCCAAGTCTGCTACCAAGGTCCCAAGGTCAAGGTACTTACTCTGTCCTCTCACAGCAACTGCCCCAAGTCTGCTACCAAGGCCAAAGAGGACAAGCCGTGCCGCTCGAAGCGACAAATGCCTGACATCGAGTTCTCATCGACCCCCAAGTAATATGGGATAAAGGCAAGAAGAACAAATGTTTATTTCCAATTTAATACTTATTTTTTTGTTACAGATTTCTAACATCAGCCCTAATACAAGAGTTCGTGATCTGAAGCAGGCGCTTTCCGAACGCGGAGTCAAGCCACAGATTATGGTCTGGAAGGTAACTGTTTCTACAATTCATTTGTTCACTTGTCTCAGAGAGACAGACTCGGACTTCGGTGTCGCAGCTAAATCACAGAGGCCCCCAGAAATACTTTTCATGGGACGTGGTACCTCATAATACTCCCATAACCATTATTCACTCAATGAGTTTTCTAAATTACACATGTTTGTATATTCTCGAATAAAAAATATATTAAATGGATACTAATTCATTAAGGATACAATTTTTTTAACTAATAGGCTATATATTCACTTAACTAGATTCAATATTTTATTTTCTTTATTTTTTTCAGGGATTCCGTGGCTTCTGTTATTTACATTTCTTCAAGCCAAGTCCGCAGAAGGTGAGTTTAAGATTATTTCCTAATGTTACGAGCGTGGGTAATTAAATGCCGGTTTGCAAGTAGATGACCTTATTTACCACAAACTGTAATAATTTATCCATATTACAATCCGTTTAAGTATCCCATCGTTCAGGGATATCACTTGTCACAATTGCAGACGTATCGAAATCAATTTTAATTCTGATAGGGGAGATAACTTTTATACGTCGGGTCAAACATATTCTAGAAAAACACGTGTCAATTTCACTAGAAATATGTAGTACTTCGCAGGGTATAACTTCTTGCTAATTTCGATTCTATTTTTTTACGTCGAAGGTTCAAATTCCCTTTCAATTAATAAAAATCGAGCTATTTCAATAAACTTTCGTCGAATTTTCTAGAGCTTTTGGTAAGGACTTCTAGAACAATATGTGTTAGTTTCATGGCATAGCACAAATTTAGTTACTGATTTTTTTAATAATAAGTGTGTACATGATATTAAATAACCTTCGAAACTCATCCATCCACCCGTATCCGTCGAAATTATCTGTACAGTCGACAAGTCGCCCCTTCGATGCTGTTGACCGTAAGGTCTGAACGATATAATTTTACATGTTAGCAAGCATCGATGTACCTATGTACTACGTACTAAATTAGGTGTTACCGTACTTTAATTAGTTTGATTTACAGGCCATACACATTTTCATTGATTGCATTAGTGCAATTTTGACGTTTACGCCGTGCAAGGCTGTAAGATTTTAAAAGTTTTGTTAGTCGACATAATAATCATGAAACACTGGAGCGGAATTTAGTGCTAACTTTTCAGTATTTTGACAAATAGTGCTTATGAAAGTGTTTAACTATCCCTAGAATATAAGTCTATACTTGCAAGTGTTTCATGCAGTTGGTTTCACTGTATAACACAGGGTGAAGGTGACAGCGGGCCTACCGTAAGCATGGACAGCGTGCTCACCGCCCTGGCCGAGATGTCGCTGGGAGGCAGCGGGGGCGCTGCACCGGGAGAAGAGGCGCGCGACGACAAGCCGCGCCTGCTGTGTGTGGAGCCCGCGCCGCCGCGCACGGCGCCCAACGCTGCTGAGCTCACCGAGGTGTGTATTCAACTAGCTACACCACAACCTGACTACACATACACACTTCACTCACTGACCTCTGCTACTTACTACTGAACAGGCTATTTGACAACCAATTTTTGATACCTATTTGAAGCGCCACTCGCGAGCATCCAGAGAACTAATTTGACGTATAATGCAAATGGCTGCAAATATAATGAAAAGATGTGTATTTCGAGGTTACGAGTACTCTGAAATATTTTTGTGTTCTAACTAATTTTATTCGAATTCCTTGTTATAAAACCTATGAAAAATGAGGTCTTGTGTTTATTGTAATCGACGCGATATTACTAGTTTCAGTAAATTAAACACATTACGGCTGAGGCAATTTTTTTTTATGTCTAGAAGTTTTTTGACGGATGAGCGGATGGAGAAAAACTTTGACAAAATGAGTAATTAGAACCATTTTCTTTGCAGGTTCATTGACTTCCCAAAGGCGATGGACACCCAACTATATCTCTCGATATTTTGTTAACGACTACCTTATAATTATTTCTAAAACACGCATATATCGTTGATCGCTTGGTTGCACACGGACTGACGGGTTCCCTGTCGCATTCCGATACTAATTTGTTTAACGTTAAGGTACATTTTTCTTTGCGCCGGCCCGAGTTAACGCTAATGCGCGCGTTGCTTACTGCATTCTTCGTATAGTTGCATCCATCGCTATGGAATATTTCGCCGCAGTGTCTTCTTGGAGTGTATACTTTGTTTTCGAGTTGTATGCTACAAAAGAGATTGTTGATTTTGCATCGTTATGTCGCTTTTTTGTAGTATTTGACTTATGTTAGTAGTACTGATGCAGTAGGTTGCGCGTGCGCTGTAACCGTAGTTGAAGCGAGAGGGTTCGATTTTAGTTAGTGTCGATTGTTCGGACATGTGTTCGCTCGATGGTTTTTGTTCTTGTTTGTATGGGCCGGCCACTAGAGTGAGCTATTTATACACTTAACGAAAATTATATCTTTATGAATGTTTTAGTTGACTCTAGTCTAATTTTAGCATGTAATTGAACGTTGTGTCTATAAAAGTTTATGGTTCCACGTTTTTTCAATGCAGATACATTTAAGCATTCTTCCATAATTATATTACGAAAAAAAGAAGCTATATTTTTAGTATATAGTAATAGATTGAACTAAAACTAAAAGTTTATATTTAATATTGTAAGGTGCTTGTAAGAACGGAGTCCCGAACTTTGTTTAGAAATTAGTTTGGAAGGATTTGATTAGTGTTAAGAGTATTTATTTTATTACGAATTTTGGGGCTCTGTTTTTTATCTAGTTTTATATTTGTGCCAACTTTGTTTGAATTGAATCCAACTTGTTATAAAAATTTGGCGTAATTTTGATCTGTAGGCTGCACATCGCAGCACTTTAACGTTTGTCTCGAAAATAATATATTTACATTTAACATATCGAGTGAACGTAAGTTGGTATAAATATTTTGAACCTTTGTGGATGTCAAAGTTACTTTTTCAGTATTAGGTTATCTGTAATTTAAGACTTGAAAAGTAATATATTATTGACATAATAAGATATATTCTATTAGAGTTAGCGAACTAGACGTTCGCCGCATTGGTCTCCTTTAGCGTAAAAGAAGAGTATTTTATATAGAAAGATGAAGTTTATTGATGTATTTTTCGAAATTTTTAGTTATATCGGGTTGCATAATATATGAATGAAAGGCTTTGTCTCTATTACATTTACAGGCATTTCTCGTAACTGTTAGCGTCTGTACACTTGCGCACACAAGTGTTGGTGTGCTTATATTATTGTTATTCCTCACTTTGCAATTTTAAATACTTATTATATAAAGCATATATATTTATGTATATAACTTGTTAACACATAACGCTATTTACTAGTTTATTTTGTAATTTTATAACGTTGGGTAGCTAGCATGGACGAGCGTTTTTTTTGTTTTGTATTTTTTTTTTAATAAATTTATTAAACACTTTATTTTATGATTTTTATTTTGCTACGCTTTGATGAGTTTATTCTTGTTATTACTGTAAAGTTTGTGGATCCAGGTAGTTTACATATAATATGAATATAATTCATTAATAGTCGTTTACATTTGAAACTTAAATATTGTGATTGTATGTACTTTAAACATTTCGCCGCTTAGAGGTTGAGGGTAAATTAAATTCTATTTTTCTAGCCGATTTACTGTTTTATTAAATGCAAAATATACATTCCTCTAATTTATTATTTAATGTTCAATCGCAGTCAATTAATGTTCTCCATTGTTCAAATCATACCTTATACTTTTCTTTCAGTCAAGTCTAATATATCGTCACAAAATATGAAAATACCTACTAATTTCTAACTGATATGAATTTCGATGTCAAAACAATAAAAAAAAATATTTAAAAAGTGTACTACACACTAGATTAGGCGTACCGCATTGCAGTGCATGCCTTGATCACACGTACCGAGTTATTATAGGGCGAGACAGTGCTCTCTCTGCACGAATGGATATAACCTACAAATCCCGTACATCACTGTCTAGGCCGAGCAACATTACTCGCCCTTTTCACAAAATCAATCGAAGTCAATCTCATGTATGTACTTAACTTTTCATACCTATGCACGGCAGTCGCGCGCGCTAGGGTTGTCAACTGGATTATGCACAATAAACTATCGTGGTAGTTGCACTCGTATTCAGTTGATTGATTTATGGTTGGGAATGAAATAGAAAAACCTATATAGCAATAGTGGCCCCGTGCGGGGGGCGCCCCTTACACGGAGGCGGGCGCGGCTGGCTGATCTGTGCGCGCGCCTTATAGCATTTATGCGAGATGGCCATAGGTATAGCATTTATAATCCTCGTCAAACAATTTGAACCATAATCACGGTCAATCTTGAATGTGCAATAACCGCTTTTCGGGTCTCAATCGAAATGAACGCCTGCGCGTCAACTTAGCAAATGCTTCAACGAGGCAAATTATACCGACTACTATATACGTTTTCAAATAATTGTACCCTACAAATAAATAGGCATAATTACATTTTTCAGTTAACTACACCTGCCTTACATAATGACACGTTGCCACTTCATAATTAGCAACTTATCAACATGTTTAACAAACATTTCCCGTGCGATCGTATCGGGACATACAAATAAAGTGACATGTCCTGCCTTATCTGATGGTGCACGCGATTTTGGCAATATATTACATACAGCAAGGGGGCAATACAGCTCATTTTGCAGTTTAAGTTTTGATGAGCTGCCATTATGATTCCTATTATACTGCTTTATTTGCTACGGTTTGGTGTGTGTCAATCGTATGATGTGGTAAGTTTTATTTTTATAGTACCTACTTAATTTTTTTATGAATTATTATTTCACTGATACACGTACGCAAAGTACAGTAGGTGCGGCCGTTCTTACTTGACTGAAGTTCTCAGAGCCTGACTTCTGGGTCGCCAAGTTAGAACCTCCGTAGGTACTGTAAAGGTGTATTCATAGTGGGTTTAAAAATGGAACCACGTGGGTAGAGACAACCGAGAGAACCCATTCACTTGACCTACCTTTCATACCTATCTGTTTTATAGAGTAAGCTATAGCAAGAATCTTCTTATATATAAAAATGAATAGCTGTTCATTAGTCTCGTTAAAACTCAAGAATAGCTAGACAGACTTGGCTAATTTTGGTCTTAAATATACGCAAAAGTTCAGGAAACATGCCGGGTCAGCAATTTTTTTAATAAAACTATCATTTTACTTCAATGAAAATGAAGTAAGTACATTTAAGGTTTGTAATATTGCTCCGTCAATCCAATTAGTCCGTAGAATAAACAAGATCCATTGAAAACATCACGAATTCACGGCTGTGCTACCCAAAGGGTTCAGAATTGCAAGAGGTGTTATAGTTTCATTCTTCAAACTGCTGAGTAATTTACTTAATTGGCCTGTCTGTAGGTTTGGTGATCTAGTCACTATTGGCTCTGACTGCTAAGCCAGAGGTAGTGGGTTCGATTCCTACACAAGACAAATGTTTGTGATGAGCAGTTATTTGTTCTGTGTGTAGGTGTAATTTAGTGGTGTTTAAATATGTCTATGTATTTAGACATATTTAAACACCTGTATCATTTGCTTACTACTGATAGCACAAGCTCTGTTTAGTTTGGTGGATTTATTGCGTGAAAATATTATTTATGTAACACCTAGCTGAAATTTCCAATAACGTATTTTACTACAATATTCTTTACGGTACTATCGCGGTCATTTCTGCCAGATCACTTAAAAAAATCGCATGAACGCTTCGAGCGCAAGGAAAATTGAACTTAGCGGTTTTCAGGCGGAAGTGTCTTCGATGATACAATATTCTATTTTATAAATCTTGATGATAGCAATTTTGTTCTAGTAGTTTTATAATTACTTGATTTATTTTTTCTTAGGAATACGTAGTTAATATCGACTCCCAAATCGAATGCTGTGACGATGAAAGCAAGGAGTTCGTGGATACTTCAGGGGTAACCGTGGGCCGGTACAATGAGACCATTGCCTACATGCACGGAGATATCAAGTTCCTGAAGGGTGTTGGGCCTGATACGATGGTGAGTTATTAATGTTGGCTAACCCGATTTACAATTTATATATATATAAGATATTTAGGATAAATAGATATCTTGTGCATATTATTAAGTGAGAGATTTATATATCTAGGTATAATTGTTGCGAATAACGCCGTTAATTACAATTTTAAGTGCTTATTGTTACTTTCTATTATTTAATTGTATGTACCTAAATAAAAATTTTAAAAATATTATCTAGACTTCTATAGAAACCAAAACATAAATTTGTTTAAATCCTGAAAAGACTTCTAAAAATTGCTATTTTGCGTGAACTTTGGACAATTTATCTCAAAAACTTTTAATGGTTTTACAAAAACAAGTTTTCGTTGGAACAAGTTTTGTGAGATATTTGAGTTTATAATATTATCGGAATTACCGAATGCCACCACAGTTTTCAGGCGTTATTTCTCTTTTTTCGCGTTGCCTTTTCTAACATCACGTTTCATTGCCCTAGATGAAAACAACAAGCTTTTAACCATGCAAGACGTTGTGTGGCTTACCTAGATTAAATCAAAACAGCACAAAACAGCTCTAGCGCGTGGATTGATGGGAAGATGACGGCGCAGTGTTTGAGTGATTGACTGCTGTGCTGAGGGTCGCGGGTTCGATTCCCGTATGGAACAAATATTTGTATGGGCTGCAAATAGGTGTTCCGGGTCTGGGTATCTTATGTATGTGACTTTACATGTTTGTAAACGTACATACCAACGACACAAGAATAATTTCTAGTGAGGGGCAACGTTTTTTAAAAGTAGAAGTAGGTACCTAAATCTTTACGCTGAAGGATCTTAAATAACTAAAATTAAAATGCCAAAAAAAAATTTCTTTATAGTTTATTTAGATAGCTACCTGAATCATTCAAAAAAATATTCGAATAAAACTAAGTTAAATGAAATAAATCCGTGATGCAGAAATGCAACGACTTGGAAAATTGCTTTCTGTGAGCGTAACCTACCAAGGTTTGCTGTTATCAATGAAAACACGTGTAAGGATAGGTCCGAAGATTATATTTGATCAAGTTCTATGCTTTTTAAGCTATTTCATATTATGTTTTATGCCAGCCCCACATTAGTGGCGTTCTCCTGGGGTCAAGAGTTTGCGAAAGCGTAACTTGGCTTTGGGATTAAGGCAAGAAAGGAACGGGGTAGGTTGTTTAGTCAGTAACAGTCTGACACTGTTTCCCGCTCTGCCCAAGGGCGGGATTCGTCATTGGATGATTTTTACCTACTATTCCTTCCTTGCCCTGCGCACTGGGGCCAAGCCTTCCTTTCAGAAAGAGACCTTGGGCCCCAGTAGGCTTTGACCCTTTTGCAAAGTCCCTACGGCTTTGTTGACAACTCCTAGAGGCACGCGCGAACAGCGCGCCGCTAGGCGACTTGCGCTTTGTACGGACTGTTACTAGACAACCGGACTTATACTCATTGCTTGCCATCCGCAAGCCGTGTTATTTTCCTATTTAAGTTAACGATTACTTATTCATAAATTCGTAAGGCGTCAGGTATCTCTTAATTTTTAAGGGGTTTTTTTATCCAATCCAATGACAAATCCCGTCCTTGGGCAGAGCGGGTGATAGTGTTAGCCTCTTACTGTATATAACAACCCACCCCGTTCCTACGTTGCCTTTATACTAGGACCGAGCCGACCTTTCAGACGCGAACCCTTAGCCCCAGTAGGCTTCGACTCTTCTATCTATATATTTTTGTTTGGAATTATCTATCCATTAATTCTTAAGGCGTGCACCCGTTAAAAAACTTATATCGATATAACTATTTATTAATGATTTGTTATTGGTTCTTATTGACTACCTACTATGTGCAATATTTAGTTCTAACCTTTTGAATAACGTAGTTAAGACAAAAGGTGTGCCAACGCTCGCTCGGGGCGCAAGTTTTAATTAGGATAAAATGTCAATAATACATTTTAGTACCTACACTACGTGCCTACATTTTCACTGAAATACAAGAACGAAACTAATTGAATTGATAATCCTTTATTAAAATTTTATTAACACATTGTTGGTAGGTAGGTAAGTAGGACGTTAAACATGTCGAAATAGCTGTATAAAGTAAAACCAAGATACAGCCTCCCTAGCTAAGTTACTATCGTTTCGTTAAAAGTGAACGCCTTTGAATTAGCCACGCTCTCAATTCCTTTCGTCATCTCATCGCTCAGTTATGTTCCCGCGCGTCTCAAGGAATTGTCAGCAAATGTAACGACCCAACTGTAGGGCCGAAGCCTACGGAGGCACCGGTCCAGTTTCTGAAAGGAAGGTCCGACCCCGGTATGAGGGCTAAAAAGGAATGGGGTGCGTCGATTAGTCCGTAAGAGTCTGACATTGTTTCCCGCTCCGCCCAAGGGCGGGATTCGTCATTACATGATTTTTCATACAAAAAAAAAAACGCTCAGTCCCTATTTGGCCTAAGCGTTCGACGCTAACGAAACGATCGTAAATTGGCTTGAGGGAACGGTAAATGTTATCAGCAACACATTTATCAATATTATTTATTTTACAGGTAGAAATAACGCTGCATAAGGAGGTTTCTGGAAAATACGAGTTGGTATATTCGCACGAAATTTGCGACCTTTGTGCGGAGATGGAGAAGGGCCCTGATAGCGACTATTACGGTTATATGAAATACTTCGGAATACCTGACTGCTGTCCTTTTGAAGCGGTAAGCATCATCCTTATACTTCTTTCCGTTTCTATAGTCCGATTGCAACGTAATGGCGGTTTGGAACTGCGCAAAACTTTACACCTTATAGGTATATAAAAATGAATCGCAAAATGTGTTGGTAAGCGCAAAACTCGAGAATAACTGAACCGATTTCGCTAATTCTTTTTTTGTTGCGTTTGTTATTGTTAGGAGAAGGTTCTTATGAAGAAAACAAAAATAGGGTATAATAGGGTAGACTGGGGTAGAATAGTCAGTTCACGGGAGCGAAGCCGCGGGCAAAAGCTAGTCTCATATGAATTTGCTACTGCGAAGCGACTCGCTCGTGTTGCAAGACGTCATTAAGTTGGAATCGAACTACTTAATTTGGAAAAGTTGTGTAGTTGTTACGCTCACCAGAAGACGCAGCTATGGAAGGTCACCTAAAGGCGACTCTCACTAGAACGATGGCCTAGTGAGAGTGACATTGGGGGAGGTCTTATGTCTAGCTGTGGATATCTTTCGGCTGAAATGATGGTGATGATGAGCATGATGTTCTGACTAGTATTTCGCAGATTAGATAGTGTTATTGCGATTGTTCATTAAAAGTTTATCTCCCTGTTTTGACTTTGGATGCTTATGAAAATAGGTTATAGTACCCACCCCGTTATATTAGATACATAACAATAAGGCCGAACGCTACGTGAAACGGTAGCTCGCGCGGGACCATACATAATTACTCCGTCTTGGTTGGCTATGACTTGACTAGACAAAATGTCCCAATCAAATCAAGTCTCCAGCGATTTTACTAGCGTCTTTAAACAAACAGTCGATAAACAGGCTATCCAAAACTCAAGAGTTCCTAAGATCGATAAAAACTCTTCAGATTTATAATATGGTATAAATTTAGAATTAGATGCTAATGGGAAATTCCAAATTGACAAATCCAAAAAGACTTATATTCACCCCCTTGTACACACTCATCTTTCTCATCATACGCACCCAGAGGACCTTAGTTATTTTAAATCTTTTGTAGTTTAGTTATAACCATAATGATAAGCATATTTTTTAGTGCTTCACTTTACTTGTGGGCTTAAGGCACAGCTTGCTAAAATACAGGTCATAAACCTACTTCGGCAGCAGATGCTGTTATTTATATCACTTTTATGCTCAATACTGTATTATTATTATATTCTCAGTCTAACCCACGACTTTCCTGAATGTAATGGGTTCAATTCCAAGTAGTTCTCCTGTACTAGCAAATTGCATTTGTATTTAATTTTACTTCAACTTCATCGAATTATTTCTTTTTTAAACAGGGCGACTATCCGGTCAAAGAGTTCATAATAGATACCGACGACTTGCCACTGAACAGCGACACGGTGGGCAGGTACCAAGCCTACATTACCCTTTACAAGAACCCAGACAAAGATTGCAAGAAAAACAAAGAATTCATGGTTTGCCTCAATTTAAAGTTAATCATTGAAATGGATGAATAATTCAAAAGGATGGAGGATGATAAATGTATGGGGTTTAAGATTTTTTTGCATAAATAAAGTGTGACGTGCTTACGGGAAAATAAGTGTATTTCCTTCTATCTAAATATAGTCTCCTAATTGCCGTTTCCTATAATGACTAATTTATTTTGCCTCGCATTTGTTTTAACGACTATTTTTTTCAGTAATTTTTATCTATTAAAAAATTTTCAATCAATTTAGTTACTAAAAATTTGACATAGTCGTCAGTTTGGTTTCATAAAATTTTTTTTTACAAAAAAAACCGCCTTCAAAAAAAGCCAAACGATAAAAGTTCCTACACTAAAACGTTGAAACTAAAAATTTGAATTGCTGTAAAGAAACTTAATTTATAGGTAAACTTATTTGACATTAATATTTTGCAAATGTTCAAAATTTATTACTTCTTTTTGGAGTCGGTGCCTCAAAAAGTAATTTTTGACTGTAAATGCTTGAGTTCTCGATGAAAATATCAAAATTACTATATAGTTGCCTATAATATTTGAGGAGTTCCCTCGATTTCTCATGGATCCCATCATCACAACTCGATTTTGAAAAAAATGGGACCAATCTGGAAGCATATCCTTTCAAGTATAAAAAATCTGTTAAAAACAATATCAACAACGGATGCAGGAGTGAAACTCATTAGTAACGGTTTTGAAATCTTGGGAGAAAGAAATCCAAGGACGCAATTAGTATATTCTGACCTCTACAAAGCATTTGACTGCGTTGACCATAATACTTTGATCTGTAAAGTTAGGTACATCAGAACGGAATTCATGGATAAGCTGCTGATCTGGTTTAGTCTTTTTTAACTTACAAAAGTAAACGTGAATGGGGTGACTTATTCTAGGTCTTTAGTGAAGATGGGTGTGCCTCAGGGTTAAATTTTCGGTCCTTTCCTTTTTTGGTTTATTTTCATGACCTTCCGTATATGATGGCTAATTTATCTAATATAATTCTATTCGATAATGAGAGGTGAGTCTCTTATTTTTAAATTAGAAAAATAAGGATGTTTCACATGTTAACGAAAGTCTGGCTGTTCTTTCAAAATGGTTTGCAGTTAATAAACTTTTACTAAATGCCAACTAAACTAAATGTCTAAAATTTATTTACCTATGTATGAATGTCCCTCAATTTGGCCTCAATTTAATCCTTGACGGTAAATAACTTGATGCTTTAACTGTATTTTGATGTATAACTATAGATTCTAATTTGCAATGAGTCCTTGACATTAGAACTCTTTCTGGTAGATTAAGTTCAGTTGCATATGCAATAAGAAAAATAAGGCAACTGACAGATGTAGCCACAACTAAGTTAGTTTATTATGCCAATTTCTACAATGTAATGTTTTGTGGCAGTTTGTTGCTGATATCTGCAGCTGATGTAGAATAAATTTTCATCTTGCAAAAGAGGCTTTTTACAAAAAGGGTCCTAGCAAGTCTCTTAGAAACATGTTCAAAGAAATCGATATACTTACTCTGCCTTCATTTTATATCTTAAAAAGTATTTTGTATGTTCGTAAAATTTTGGGACTTTTTAAAATTAGAAGCGATTTGCATTAGTACCTACACGTAATAAACATGTAGTAGCGAATGGAGATAGTCTAAAACAAGCAAGTCATTTCTTATTATAACAAGTTGCCTAAGTGGGTTACCGAGCTTAGCAAGAGAAAGTTCAAAACCCATATTAAGCGTGTTCTTGCCAAAAAAGCGTATTACAAATTTAAAGACTACGTAACTACGTTGAAGATACGCTTGTTTTGCAATGACTACTTCTGCACATGTGGCTTCCTTGGCAACTCAGTGTAAGAAGGGGTGCATTATTACAACTACATGTCAATGCAATTACATATTATTATGTGCAAAATTAAACGCAGTAGTTATTTATCTTACATGATTATATTTCCCAGAGACTATTCGCTATCTGGTTCATTTACATTCTCATCTTTGCTGGATTCGTAAGAAACGGGATCCTTTATACTAGTGCCTTTGCCAACTGTTTTTGATTTATGTTTCTTTGACTTTCTCTTATGTTTTTCAGCTTTTTCTTTCTTTGGTTTTGGTGTAGTTATTATCTCCTCGTCTGAATCTGAACTTGACGCTTTCTCTTCTACTGATTTATTTTTCTTCTCTTTTTTCTCCTTCTTCTCCTTCTTCTCTTCCACGTCCTTCTCCTTCGCCTCCTTCTTTTCTTCTTTCTCCTTTTCCTTCTCCTCTTTTTCTTTCGCCTCCTTCTTTTCCTCTTTCTCTTTTTCTTTCTCCTTCTCCTTCTCCTTCTCCTTCTCCTCTTTCTCTTTCTTCTCCTTCTCCTCTTTCTCCTTCTCCGCCTTCTCCTTCTCCTTGTCATCCTCTTCCTCTGGCTTCTTTTTATCGCTATCGCTGAAATAAATAAAATTAACTCATAAAATATTTTAGTATGTAATTTAAAAAAATGTCTTTAAAGTTTAAAATTGTTATATATACTCTCGCTGTCTTAGGGCGGCTTTCTCTTCCTTTGAGGCACTGTGGATGAAAAAAATAAACTTTATAGAACCGTAAATCATGCATACTAATATTATAAATGCGAAAGTAACTCTGTCTGTCTGTCTATTACGCTTTCCCGCTTAAACCTCTTAAACGATTTTGATGAAATTTGCCACAGACAATCTTTAAACCCTGAGAAAGGACATAGGCTACCTTTTATTGCGAAAAAAATGGATGAAGAGGTTGAAATAGAGGTTGAAAATTTATATGGGAAAAGGACGCAGACGAAGTTGCGTTTACCAGCTAGTAATATATACTAGCTACTTTTATTTTTTAATGTTTGTTTGCTTTAGTTTTATGCTTTGATATGCTTTCATAACTTACCTCTCATCAGAAGATTTTTCACCATCACTGCAACCAGAAAAAAATAAGTTATATCGATTGTTTGACTGGCCTGTTGGTCTAGTGGTTAGTGGCCCTGACTGCTATGACATAGGTCGTGGGTTTGATCCCCACCCAGGGCAAATGTTTGTGTGATGAATACGATCATTTGTTCTGTGTCTGGGTGTAATTTATCTATAATATGTATGTATTTAGAAATACATAAATATGTTTAACAGTTGTCAGTTGTCTAGTACCCATAACACAAGCTGTGCTTAGTTTGGGACTAGACGGCATTGTGTGATAGTTGTGGAATATCTATATACATAAAATAAAGTCGTGTTAGTTACTCCACTTATAACTCAAGAACGACTGAACCGATTTAGCTGAAAATTGGCAGGGAGGTAGTTGAGAGCCAGGAGAAGGACATTGGATACTTTTTCTTTTACTTTTTTTTATGTAGTATATTTGCTAATTCTGAACTCTACTCTCCCACCGAGTAGTGTAGAGTAGAGTAGAATAATCTGTTGCCGGGAGCGAAGCCGCGGGCAAAAGCTAGTATTATATATATGAATGTATTGTTACTTTTACAATATAATAATAAACCCTGTTCGGGCGCCGTCGGATCCCTTCGTCACTCTTCGGGCTGCATCGCGGGTGACAGCGCGTGGGCCACTACACTTCACCAGCTAGAATGACTGACGATACACGCACGCCTTGTAAATCTTTCTGTTTTCTTGGATATAATTACTAATCAGTTTTACAGTCCACAGTTTTTTATTTGAGTCCAAGTCTAGACCCTAACAAACTGAGTAATAATATTCATACCTTCCTGCAGGTTTTTCGGGTTTCTCGTCTCTGGAAATTAAAGAATAATAATATTTTTTAAATGTTATTGTAAAAAAATGTATTGAATATGTGTGTAGGTATAGGTATATAAATAAATGAATCATAATAGCTTTAATACAAAGATATTATGTAACATTTCAACTCCTTGACCTACCTACCTTAAAAAAACTAAAACACTAGAAAATCGGCAATAGCAATAGGAAAATATTATTTTAAAATATGAAATAAATTACTTATTAGCCTTATCTGTCTTAACTTCACCGCTGTCGCTGAAAAATTATACAAAAAATAAATAAATTACGTAATCATTTAAAAGTAAAACACAATAATACGTGTAAAAAAAATCTTACTCCACATTGTCCCAAGAAACGGACCATTCTTCATGAGTTATACCTGTAACCGTAAAATTGTAAATACCGTTAGATTAAATCTTTCTCGCAAGATGGTAAACTATTGAAAGATTGTGAACCTTAACGAACCGCTCACGATTTAACGCATTATTTTTCGGCAGATTATAATATATCGAAGTTAAACTGTTTGTGTACATGAATGATAAATTTGTAGGGACAAAGCGAGAACTATACTGCTCGGACGTAATAAATAAAGTTTATTTACAATTTTATTGTGACATACCTGACCGGAACACTCTTCTGCAATTCTCCCTAAAAGAAAAACACAATTATATTAATTTAATTATTAAGAACAGAATTTATACATGCCTTTATAATCTTCAAAGTCATACAGATGTAAGTAGGTACCTATTTTTTTACAAGCTTTTTATTAGCTTGCAATGTAACTATGTATGTTCGGCTCAAATCTTGCAACTCAAATTTGAATCATATATCTTCAACCGATTGAGCTGCGATTTTGCATGCAGGTGTAAATCGCATGAAAATGTAATATTATGATGACATGGAGCTGATCTGATGATGGAATCGCGAGGTAGCCATAGGAACTCTGTAATTAAACGGCACAACCACGTCGAATTTAGGCTCGTGTGAATCGTCTTGACGAGTTTTGATTATATATTGTTTTGTTTTATAAGTATAGATCACTTCTATAAAAGCTTGTTATGAAAAAAAATTCTCATTGAAAACTTGTTTTAACTATTACTGTATACAGTTTTACAGTAATACAGTAATTAGCCACCGATTTAATATATTAAATCGGTGGCTAATTATCGCGTTAAAAGACGTGGCACGTTGCTATGTTGATTTGCTATTTTTCAATTAAATTAAAATTTAAATTAAATTCCAACCCGATCTCATCGTCATTTTGCTAACAATTCGTAATCTGTTAGTTTATAATGGTCAATCATTGGTCGGACAGTGGTCTCGTAATAGAATTTTGGTACGAATTAAAAGCAATATCCTGTTGGTCTAGTAGTTAGTGACCGCGGCGTTACCCAGGCGTTACTTCCTCACGAATCCGGTGAATGTACCTCCCGAACTGATGGTCAGTCAGTCCGGCGAGTACCTGCGTCATGTGGAAAGTAAGGACACCGTGAGGTCTTTCCAGCCACGCCTCAAAGAGGGGACTTACCAGTTACCACCATGATGATGATGGTGTGCCCAACCGTCAATGACTTGGGCTCGTTCCGGACGGTCAAATGACGAGCTACTGGCTGGCTGGAAATGACTACCGCCGATAGCCCCCACGAGGACAACGCGGAGCTCTGCCCAAGTGGGGTACACCTCGACCGTGTGCTCCACCGGAACATTATCCACACATTAGTGACACCCAGGCGTCTCTTCCGCTCAAATCCGGTGCAAGAACCTACCGAACTTGTTCAATCGATCGACTGACATTTTAACACCATTATGTGAAATCCCTTGGCGATATTTTGAGATAATGTTAAAGGGCTTAACAAGAATAATTGCTTCAAAATACTTACTCGACATCCTTGTGAATAGCACACGATATGAACTGACGATTCCTGTAGACTGAAGTATACAAGAATGGTCCATGGCAGCTGTGAGTTTTAGGGTCGATCTTGCAGGCTGATATGACTCCTATAACCTTCTCCTTGCCCTGGTATCGCACTATCAAAGGACCTCCGTGGTCATTCTGGAAATTCGCAAGAAACTCAGTCTTGAATGTCGAAAAACTAGTGCTAAAGTATCACTTGAATGACCCCTTCCATGCAATCTAACATTGAATCTCTCAGCATAGCATCAGCCTCATAAAGTTTCCACTGCTGGGCCCCAGGCCTCCTCTCTAGGCGAGGGAATGGGCCGTAATCCACCACGCTAGCCCAGAGCAGGAAAGTGGATGTCACATGTCTTCCAATTTTTGGTTTTAGGACATACCGGATTCTTCACGATGTTTTCGTCCACCGTTGTGAGAGCAGCGGTGTTGAAATAAATTACACAAAGTTATGCACCTAGCTAGGTTTGGATCCTCAACCTAAAACTCGTAAGTCGGCGCCTTTACCTTTCGGCCACCACTACTCACAGTCGATCTCTTACTATATCTCAATAGCCTAACTTCCAAAAGTAGCCCAAAGGGGAAATCATCATCATACTCAGAGTACCAACATAACGAATTAAAAAAATAGTAAGGTATCTATTAACCTCACAAAAACCTCCTTGCATTGATGATCTTCTCGCTGTGTAGTCATTGGGATCCTTCAAATGTCTTCCCAAGTCTATGTTGAGTGAATTAGTTGGAACTTCCACGTTCGTTTGGCGTCTACTATCTACATCCGTGCAGTTAGCGTATTTTTTCTGTAAAATAAGTATTGTTTCGGTGAAAACATTATATACTGAGAAATCTGTGTAGGACACAGATTTCTCAGTATATAATGTAATAATAATATTAAATCTTTGTTTTCCATATGTCGCAATAGTCCTTCACCAATCGGTGTTTTTTTTATGGTAAGTAAAAATCATCGATTGAAGAATCCCGCCCTTGGGCGCAGCAGGAAACAGTGTCAGACTCTTACTGACTAAACAACCTACCCTGTTCCTTCCTTGCCTTGATTCCAAGGCCCCGGTAATATGCTTGCACGTCAATTCTTTGTCCCAAGAGGACTCGACCTACTGGGTCCCTACAGCTTACTGACAGCTCCTTCAGGCTCTCGGGAAAAGTGCGCGCCGTCGATGACTTGGGCTCGGTCTGGACTGTTAGCAGTGGACCGGGTGACGGGCTACCCATTGCTCGCTATCCGCAAGCCCGCGCCTACACGTAGTCGGAAGCACGGCGGCGGCGGCTACGTTGTGAACGCGTTTGGCCTCCTCTTTTGCTAGCATATTACTGCTTTGCAGAAGGGAATGAAACTTTTGCCATACATTGCAGAAGTTTAATGTTTATCTAATGGTGTTAAATATTCTTTAAATGAATCACAATATCATTGCAAGTCTCGACAAAGAAGTTTAATAGGTACTGATTCATATGTAAGCCCTTTACATATGAATAGCACAGTATCTATTAAACTTCTTAAGAGTACCTATAGTAATAAGAGTCCCTGTCCTTAATTTTGTTGATTTTGCAGATTGTAATTCGTTAAAACAGCTTAAGTACATCATATCTTTCTTCCTGTAATTAAATTATTCTTACCTCACAAAGTTCGCTTAGCCTCTTCATGACGTCTTTGGTGCAGATCATGTATTGTGTGATGATTTCCCTGAACCTCTGAGCCCATTTCTTAGCGCATTGCTCGTTGTCCATAATGCACACTTTGGCTTCTTGAAGGCATTTGCTGTTTTTGGGTATATGAGGTCCTTGACGACGGTATACGCCCTGGGAATATGAATTATATCGTATATATAGTGAATGTTCGTATAAGTTATAAAGTCTTCACGGTTTCGAACAACCCAACGTATCACAAAAAAAGTTCCGGTGTGTAGTTCCTTCATAGAAAAGAATACCCCAACTTCTTTCCTGCCTTTCATTTTGAACCATCTATTTCTTCAAAGAGCTGAATGTTGTACGTAACGATGTCTAAGCAGCTATATACTGTACGGATAGATATACCTATATACTCTTTATTTTCTGTATTGTACACCAAAAATAAAATTACAGTATGTACGAACTTAAAATTAATAATCATAATTATTATAATGGACGGTCTTATTGCTAAAAGAGATTTTTTACAGACAACCTTTGGATCGATTTTACAGAGAATGAGAAAAAGATACAGAGGTGCATGGTGTACTAAAAATACAGACAAATTAACATAATGACGTCAAGAGGAGAAGTAGTGATCCTTAACTTAATTTTGAAAAGTTGTTAGTCGTTTGAGCTTGCCGTACTGACACAGGTAAAGTAATTTACACACAACCGCACTGCTTAAACTGCGAATATTTTATCATAAAAACTGGCGGAGTGGCTTAGAATCTCTAGTCTCAATTTTTCCGATATTTAAGTATGTGTGTCAAGAAAGAACTTCAAACATTCTTTAAAATAAGTGGATAAAAATTGAATGATAGAAAAATCAAGAAGGTAACTTTACCTCTCTGAAGTTGTTACCACTTCCCCATCCCGCGATCCATCCCTTGGTTCCTGGTTTCTCCAGATCCCTGCTAATGTTGTTATACTGAATGCATTCGGCTGCGAACTCGCATCCCTTCTCCTGTACTCCAAGTTTGAAAGCTTTGTCTACTTTGACTATAGCAATGTCGTTCGATGACCACTTGATGCTGTCTTGGAAGTCGAATTTGTAGTCTAGAGAATTGAAAAAATAAATTTTAGTTTTTCAAGTAAAACAGCAATGAAATAAATTGGATATGACATAGTCCTTGATTTATTTTACATTATAATTTTTTGTTGTCTTGGTAAATGCCGATTTCTTTTTCTAATTTTTGTATTTGGGATTTTTATCTACTTGGATTCGCCAACCTCATCGTGCTCTCTTAGTTCTAATTACACTAACTTAGGTAACAAATTTGAATAGAGAGTATAATCAATAAATTATTTACGGCCAAATTCACCAATAAAACTAATCGCCATTATTTAAAACAAAATACAGCTTGTTTTAAATTATAGCTTTATTTAAAATAATTATAACTTCATTTTGTGTTACACTCCCATGAATTGAATCTAGTTTACGCTAAACTCAATTCTTTTACTTTCACCCATATTTTCGACACGGCTGCTAAACTATATAACTACTACGCTGAGCTCAGCTTAGTTTTTTTTTTTATTGATATAAAATTTACTTATAATGAATGATGAAGCCTGGCCCTGAGGCCCTGAGTCTTTTTGCTAACTGTGATTTAGGCTTTGCCAAAATTGTCTGTTACGTAACATCGAGAAAATTCAGTTTAAAAGAATTTAAACTGAATTTTCTCGATTAATGGCAAACGCCTATCACCATCATCACCATCAGCCGTATTAATGTTCCCATTGCTGGAATACAGGCCTCTTCTCTAGGAGAGGGAATGGGCCACAATCCGCCACGCGGGCCCAGTGCGAATTGGTGCATGTGTGTCTTCGAATTTTTGGTTCTAGGACATGCCGGTTTCCTCACGATGTTTTCCTTCACCGTTTTGAGAGAAGTGGTGATGAAATAAATTACACAAAGCAATGCGCCTGGCTGGGTTTGAACCCGCGACCTAAATGCCGATACATAGTCTAAAAACACGTACTCTTTGGGATACATTTCCATACAACTTTGCGGCGATGTTTGCAGACACACTCGTCGTTCTTATAATCGAAGCTGTCAATGAATTTGGTGGTGCCAGAGACGATGTAGAACCTGTCAGCGTCTTCAACGCAGGCTGCCGAGGTCAACACGTAGTATGGATCCACGATGACCCCGCCGCACAACCAGCCCCGATATTTGTGGGCTTTAGCTGATTCTTTCGTTAGTTGGAGATATACCTGTGTCATGAAAATGGCCAGTTTGATTCAAAGTTATTTTTTTCAAAAGATATTAATAATTCTTCATTACCGTTATCATCAGTAGCCTTTTTAATGTTCCCACTGCTGGGATATAGGCCTCCTCTCTATGAGAGTGCGAATTGGTGAATGTCAAAAGGCTTAATTTTTTATAATGATACTGTTTTTTCCCTTCTTGTGACATTGTTTTTAGCAATGTTTTCTAATAATTTAGTGACAGGTTTATTTTTGTAATGTAATTGTGAGAACACCATAGAGTTCACCGATTCGTGGATTAGAATTCTTATTGTGATTTTGGGTATAAAACCGATACATTATCCTCTCATATCTATAAATATTGTAGTATAGAATTATTGTAGAAACAATATTTTTTTTAAATAGTAACCATGGAGTTTCTTGCCGGTTCTTCTCCATAGGAAAAAACGTCAGAAGCTAGTGCACGGTTTCAATTGGTCGTAATTGGAACCGTGCACTAGCTTCTGACGTTTTTTATGTGGCCGTGTAAAATAAATGAGTTGAGTTTGAAAACTTTGATCATATTGGTTTACGGCGCAGCGGCAGCGGCTAATTTGGTCAGACACAGGCAATTTATATTTGTGATATTATAATGTATAAATATCATCCTCCTAGCCTTTTTCCAACTAGTATGTCAAACAATTCGACGCACACTCCCCGAAATGCAACCGGTAGAAAACCGACAGGCTAGCAACTCGGCATCAATGCTCAAGACTTTGAAGACTCGACTCGACGAGTGCATCCTTGCCAATGATCGAGGTGACCTTGGAATGCTAGATTGCAACCGTACGGTCTAGGCAGTGAGCAGTAATCTGCAGAGACGCAGAACTAATGGCTACACATACGTGATACCCGAGTTACGAAATAAAATTTACATCAGGTATGGCAACTTCTGAAAGTGACGGTGCATATCCGTCACTTTCAGAAGTTGCCATACCTGGTAATAGGGTGTTGCCGTGTCGGGTTCACACATCAGTGACGTTGCCGATCAGACAAAAACTGTATATATTACCGGCAATTTGTATAATACGATATTCTCTACAATGCCTTTAACGAGTAGGTAATGTAGGTATGAAATGTTTCTTTTTTTATTCTTTGCCTAGGTATTCTATACAATAGCCATTGCGCAACCGGTAATATGTATAATAGAAGGGGGCAAGGGTAGATAGAGGTGACATAATTTTAGGATACCCCGACACGGATAGGTTAGTTGCAGACAGAAATAGTACCTGAATAGGTACTTCAAATCATTTCAGGCTCTCTATACAATTGTGATGTTAATGAAAGTAAAGATGTAAAGAGACCGACTGATTAGCTAACGGACTGCCTTGATCAATGTTTCGAAGGATGTTGGCAGTTCAATCAAGAACAGGTTTGGAAATTTAGTTAGAAAAAATTTTATATTGTTTTTTCAGTCTGATTGTGTGTTTCTAAGCTACAGTTTATATATATAATGATACAAGTCTTTTTCTACTATTAACGATCCCAGTACCGAACTACCGAAGCCCTGCCGAGCAGTTCTTCCACATAATATGAAAAGATTGTTTTGCTATGTCGAAGAAGTCAGGTCGGAATTTTTATGTATAACCTACTATTTAAGAACAGCTTCTAACAATACAATAATTTAAAAGAGAAAAGAAGTTTTTATGTACGCCTGCTACCACCACACAATCCTATTACCTAGGTAAAGTATGTAATGAATAATAACATTTAAAATCTTTCATGTAATCCCTAAACGCACCAGGTATTCTATACATTGCCTAGGTATTGTAAAGAATAACTAAATTAAACAGATTGCCAGTGACATACCTATATACTTATGTAAATGCCAGAGACGTTTTCAGTCGTGACGTGGCCAAGTCTTACAAAATTCTTCTCAATTTTTTTTTTATGTAACAGACAACCGATGCCACGTAGACATGACTGATGTGTGTATGTTCGTCGAGAATTGGTAATTTCAACGTTGCTTGCATTGCATTGCATTAGCCATTAGCACTGCTGGGACACAGGCCTGCTCTCTAGGAGTGGTGGATGACACATGTTTCGAATTTTTGGTTCTAGGACATGCCGGTTTCCTCACGATGTTTTCCTTCACCGTTTGAGAGCAGTGGTGATGAACTAAATTACACAAAGTAATGCGCCTGGCTGGGTTTGAACCCGCGACTTGTAACTCGTAAGTCGGAGCCTTTACCACTCGGCCACCATTGCTCAGTCAAGGCTCCCACTCGTTTTTTTCAACGTTACATAACGAAGACCAAATAGTTCAGTCTATTAAAAACGCAGCGAAAAAACGGTATTCCTTAACGCGATCTTAGAAAAGTACTGATAAGGTTTCAGCTAACGCCTTTTAAAGTCTAGTTTATATAACTGATGTCCCATAGTAACAAAGGTTGCCACGTGTCACTTCAATGGTGCTTGCGTGGCATGGTGACGTCATCGATATGTTACTAGGTCCCAGTATTCTTTTAATTCTTACTTCTTTCTGCCCAGTTACATAAAAAATGTGAATGGAAGAACCCAAAAGGGGTTACCTACTTGCTTGTCTTGTCTACATACTCACCATGTACGCTCTTTTCCCCTTTTCGGTCTTCTTACTGAACAGGATTCTCCTAGAATCTACGGCGGTGGTATTCTCATAGTTCCAACCGTCGTCTGCTATCTCTTCAACTTCATTTAGTGATGTGTTGTTGCTTTTGGAGTGATGTTTATGATGTGGCTTCGCAGTCGTGCCATCGCTTTTTGACGTATGTAACGCGGAAATTGAACCTAGATCAGAAAATACAAATGAAATTCAATAGAATAACCATAAAAAACATATAAAGGATAAAGTTTAACAAGATACTTACCGAAAAATAAAAATGTAGTCGCCAGGAGCAAGGAATAATTCGTCATTTTCAGTCGCCGCCCGATCCAAGAAGGATCGAGAAAATTATTTGTTTAATCTGTAAATGAAATTGAGGAAGTTAATTATTTGGTCAATTTCACGAAAGTTACGCTTTGTTGAAACCAATAAATTATACGTTATCCGGAAATTGTAAGTTAAGTACAATGTAATAATTTTTTCAAGTTAATTGATTTAAGAAATAAATTGGATTTGTCTTTATGGTTTCAATTTATTTGTACCACTCTTGAACAAACACGATATCGCCAATTATCGTTGATGACTCGAGTCATGGCAGTAGCTTTTAAGCATAATTTGAATGACTTATTGATATGTAGGTATGCATCCTTTAACGTGGGGCCCATATCTGCTATTAAATTTGTGTCATAATAGTCTATCATTGATTTTGACAAGTTTGGCAATATACTAATATAATGGCGTCATTATGACTTTCCAATGATCAACCACTTACACTCCATTAAAAAAAATGCATGTAGAATTATAGATAATCTCGTACATAATGGCAAATTATATCTAACGTATGCAGTAATCTGCTAAAATTGTCTTTAGTTGAGTTCCTTTGATCAGTGATCTACCATTAGGTATAGTACAAGATACAATAGAACAAGGACCTTCCCTCATTCGTTGTTTGATTATAATAAATATTACATGCTAGATAACGCATTTATTAATACATTGCGAATATGTTGCCTCGCTAAATTTAGTGCCAATGATGGTAAACAATAAAACTTACTACATTTTTGGCCTCAACTATCCTCATCCGTTAATTTTAATCGAATTATATATCAAATGAATGGTTATTTTATTCCTAATCCAGGCTATAAATATAGCCTTGGCAAAAATGGTGCGACTCCATGGTTGCCCTGATTTAAGATGTAAAATTTTCTTATTCCTTCACTGTCGTTCAGTAAAAATAAAGACAATTAGTGTTTTTTATTAGTTTAAGCTATTAGCAACAATACAGTCGGATTTGTAAAGATTTGGAAATGTTGAAAAATCAAAAATGTTCGCGATTTACGGTCGTTTACGTAGGTAATCGGATTTTGATAATGAGATATTTTATTTGATGACTAATTTGAAAGACCCTCATGTAGGTAATTCCTTAATTATATTGTAGCTAAGCAATAGAAGTCCAAGCTTCGGAAAGGGTTCAATTAAAGCGAAAATTAAACTTGAAAAGGTCGCAAAATAATCTTTTTTTTTTCACTTAACGACAGTGAGGAATCACTGTCGTTAAGAGAAAATAAAAATTATACGCCAGATAAAGTATAATATCGATATAGCTAAATCCCATGCCAATGATCGGATATTTTATTCAAAAAAGTCTAGCATCAGCTGAAAGCATTTGGCATAAAAAACTGGAAAATTATAAGTTGTCTACTTTTCCTTGGTGCGATTGTGGGGGTGCCTCGTATAAACAAGTAAGTAAGGGTTCATAATATACCCTCATGTGTTAATCGATCGAATCATATATCAAACGAAAGGATATTTTATTCCTACAACCCTATTCAGTTGCTTTACCAAAAAATGGTGTGCATTCATGTTTGCCTAGACTTAGTATACAATGTGTCCGGGTTCGGACTGTACAAACTTTAGGGGGTGATACTTTGCTCTATTTTATCACTAAAACTATTCTACATGTGAGGTCTAAACCCAACCCCCTCTGAATGGCAGCCATTTTTGTATTTTGGTTCAGTTTTGGGTAACGTCCATACTAAAACTTATGTAAAATTGGAATCTAATGCCCGATTATCGTATAAAAAAAACTTCCCGTAACGGCAAAGTATTAGCAATCAGATAAATAACTCAAATTATTTTAATTATTGCTATATGTACCTATAAAGATGTAGGTAAATTTTCATAAGGAATCTGTTATTTAATCGAATTATATATCAAACAAAAGGTAAACTAGTTGCTTAGCGGGCTTGTACGGTAGCGGATTGTACCCTACTGCAGCTATACTAGAGTTGCCAGGTTTGCTCGAAAATACTATCGACGACTACAATCTACGTAGTCAGTAAACGTCTTTACGCTCCACTCAGAGAAAGAAGTACAAAAAATAATAATTGGGCAAGTGCCAGTCAGATTTGCGCACTGAGGGTTCCGTACTAATCAACTTATGAAAATACCTATTTCAATTCCCGAATCGAGTCTCAAAGATTTTACCGAAACAAAAAATATAATAATTTTGTGACGTAATGACACATTTACGGTTTTCAGATTTATTTTTATACTCGTGCTATAATCTATATATATAATCGACTTTGCTTTATACCAAATTTCAGAGTTCTAGGTCAACGGGAAGTATCCGTGAATTTTGATTCCTTTGAGAGGGTCGAAATATACGTTTTTTGCTAAATAAACGGCCCTTTTTTCCGTCCGGTCCGTTAACTTAGAAGTTAATTTTTTTCATAGTTTCAAGAGACCGCAGATCCTGAGTATATGGTTAAACTTCAACTCGATACCTCCATGCTTTCTCAAGTTAAAGGCAGACAGACGGATAACAAAGTAATCCTATAAGGCTGCCGTTTTTCCTTTTGATGTACGAAACCCTAAAAAAAGATTTTGTGATGCCTTTATGAATCTAGTATAAAGAATGTTTAATGTGTACCTACTAAAATTTATCAATTCTAGAGCATTGTATGTGGTTGTCATAAGTACATACAGTTTAACACTAGATAGACATATAAATACATACATGCTCTCTAAAACTTCTAGTTAATGTATTCATTTTAAGTATATTTTACTCAGGTTTGTATTCTGTACAAAGCCAGTGTGGGCGCCGTCGCTGCGAATCCTAACTGATGGTGCAGGGGCGAGCCCCCTTGCTGGGCTGCCACCATGGGATCTGGAGGCAAAAGTCTTTGTGCGCAGCCACAATTTGCGCGTGGAGACGCAACGTGGGGGCGAAATTCCGTTGCTGTGACTAGTCGCTGCATGGCGCACAGAGTCCGGTGGGATCTTAGTCTGAAATGTTGACAGTGACTGTTGCAAGCCAGTGCTGGGCCACACCATAATTATGGCAGTAAATGCCTTCTTTAAGGAGTGACTGGACAGACCTCATGGCGTCCTCACTTGCCGCATATCGCAGGTTTTCGCCGAACACAGTCATTTCGGGAAGTTTCTGTACCGGATTCGTGCGGAAGTGGCGCCCTCACACAGGTAACGGCCCTTACGCCCCAGCCGCCGCATGGATCCCGATCACGATCTACCGTCACCGTAGGCGCGGGCTTACAATGGAACGGTGAGCAATATGCAGCTCGCCGTCCGATCGTTCGTTAACCGACGGGACTAGCCCCAAGTCATCGACGGTGAGTACCGTTCCACGCCCGCCTCAAAGAGTTTTCAGCAAACCGTAAAGGCCCCGCAAAAAGCCTACTGGGGCCAACGGTTTGCTTCTGAAAAGAAAACTCGGCTCTGGTATAAAAGGCAACAAAGGAACAGGGTTTTTAGTCAGTAAAAGTCTGACACTATCTCCCGTCTACCCAAGGGCGCAGAAATGTCACTGGATGATGTTCTCAACGAATAAAT
Source organism: Mythimna loreyi (assembly GCA_029852875.1). Lineage (NCBI taxonomy): Eukaryota > Metazoa > Arthropoda > Insecta > Lepidoptera > Noctuidae > Mythimna > Mythimna loreyi. Next base: position 9,515,120 of record CM056800.1, on the reverse strand, counting down.
AAAGTGTTCTTATACAATGTCGAATGCGGGACCAGTATGAGTGTAAAAGACGAAAGCAGAGAAAAAGGGAAAAGCGTTTGTATATTAGGTACCATTAAAATAGATGGACAAATTTTAACACCGCGTTCAATACGTCTAACCAAAGGTATCCGAGCAAAAAAAAAAATTGATTAGTGTTTTATTTTGACCTAAAATAATAAATTGATGCATGCAGGAATAGGGTACTAAAGATTTTTTGTAAATATATAAAGCGCTTTTTTCTTATTTATTTTTCTACCATTTTCTTTATTTTGTTGGTCTGAATGATTTGTAAATTTTTGTCCATCAATTTTAATGGGACCCTATATAATGGTCAATGTAAGGGTTTGGAAATAGGATTAAATCACAAACATGTGAAACTAATATACAGCTTGTAAAACAGGCCATATTAATGTCATAAATTTATTTAATTCTTAATCAAATTGTATTTTTTTTTATCGATTGACCACGATGTCCTTTTTCGTGGAGACCCCATCTATTTCGTCGGTTGACTCATTCTTTTTATGGCGTAGTTCGACGGACGATAGGCTTCCTTGTACGTGATATATTCCTTGCTCTAGCACGATATCCTCCTTTTGGTGCGACAGGTCTTTTTTGTTTGTTCTGTTTTTTTACGGTCCTACAAACAAAGAAATTAATCATAAATCATTTATTAATTTGCTAACATGGGTAAAATATACATCGTTTTTTTTTTAATATACAAATAGTGAAGCTCTCCATGCTTAACCGTCACATAGGTGCGAAAATAAAAATAATAATAATAAAAAAAAATGTGTGTGTGTAATGTGTAATTAAATTAATAATATTTAAAAAAGTCTTTAAGTCTTTTTTTACCCGACTACGGCGAAGCAAAAGGAGGGTTATGATTTTGACCTGTATGTATGTATGTATGTATGTATGTATGTGGGTATGGATGTTCATCTGTTCCCTCGTAACTTCTAAACTACTTATCAGAATTCGACAAATGACATATCATTAGAAGCGTCTTAATTGTCCGCTGGTTATAGGCTATATGGGATTTCACAAAATCTAATGTGGCGCCCTCTAGCGGACAAAACATACGAAGTAAAAAAATAAAGTTAAGATAAATATGCCGTGTTTGGTATCATTTGAAAGCGCTTTACTTGTACATTTTGTAAGAAAAAAAAAGTACGAAACAAGAAAATAAGAAAGCCGTGGTCGTATGCCATAAGAATAATAAATTAAAAAAAGTGGTATACGACCACGGCTTTCTTGTTTTCTTGTTTCGTACTTTTTAGAGCGTGTTTTTAAGTAGTCGGGTGTTAGTTTTTAAACTTTATTTTTATTCAATACCCAAGTCACGTTTTTGGGTACAAATAATCCAATAACCTACACTGGGTGCGTGTGGTGGATTACGGCCCATTCCCTCTTCTAGAGAGGGGGCCTGAGTCCCAGCAGTAGGAACATTATAAGGCTGATGCATTGCTATGCATCGTATAAATAGTTAATTGGTTTGCCATTAGAATATATATGTACATTCACATTTTAATCATCATCATCATTTCAGCCTAAAGATGTCCACTGATGTCAACTATGTACAAACTATGGCCTCTCCCAATACGTAGGCCAGTTGTCCACGCGCACCTCAAAGAGATGTCAGCAAACTGGACCCCTGTGCGGCTGATGCCGACTAAGGCCACGGAAATTTTTTTAAAATAAAACCCGTGGTCCTAGATATTAATCGTAAGCGTCTACTGTAAATTTTGATGGTGGGCAATATTAAGTGATACTATATCCATCTATCTATTTATGGCCCTTTATGGGGCACCAGTGTGGGCGTCGTCGCTGCGTAAACGCCCGGCGGCCCAGCTGAACGCCTGCCATGGCCATCCGGATGGTGCGGGGATACCGCACGGTGTCCCGCGAAGCGGCGAGCCTCCTTGCTGGCCTACCACCATGGGATTTGGAGGGAACAGTCCACACACACACGATCACACACACGATCACATGCACGATCTGCGCGTGGAGATGCAACGCCGGGGCGAAACTCCGCTGCCTGAACATGTCAAGGCATTGCGGAAAGAGCTCCGGCGGGATATTATGGTGAAATGGAAACAGCTACTGTCGCAACCTAGCTCTGGGCACGCCATAATTTCGGCAGTAGTGCCCCTCTTTGAGGCGTGGCTGGATAGACCTCACGGCGTCCTCACCTTCCGCATGACGCAGGTTCTCACCGGACATAGCAAGTTCGGGAGGTTCCTGCACCGGATCCGTGCGGAAGAGACGCCCGGGTGTCACCACTGTGTGGCCAGCCCGAACACGGTGGAGCACACGGTAGAAGTGTGCCCCGCTTGGGAAGAGCAACGCCGTGCCCTCGTGGGGGTGATCGGCGGCGGCGACCTCTCGCGCCGGGCCTTGGTTCAGGCCATGGTCCGCAGCGAGGAGGAGTGGCAGGCGGTCGCCTCCTTCTGCGAGGCAGTAATGCTCGTAAATGAGGAGGCTGACTGCATAAGGCAAAGGCAACGGCGCACTTGCCGTAGCCGTCGCCGCCGCGTTCCTGCCGATTTCCGGCCACCGTAGACACTGACTCGCGGACGGTGAGCAATGGGTAGCTCGCCGTCCGGTCGTCTGGTAGCAGTCCAGACCGAGCCCAGGTCGTCGACGGCGCGCTCCGTTCCCGCGCGCCTCAAGGAGTTGTCAGCACACCGTAGGGGCCCTACAGGGTCGAAGCCTCTTTCTTGCTTTGTTTTGCCGGCTATAGAATTGCAGCAAGAAATTGACACAAAACTAGCCCGTTTCCAAGGACCTTTAGAATTATTATGACAAAATGAGTGTTGCAAGTGTACGTACCCATGCGCACGCATTTCTTTATGCCCCGACCAGTCAAAGAAGGTTTCGGTCACTGGAGTCTTAGATGACCTCAATAACATCCTGCATGTAGCCCTGTGAAAACAGAAAAGAAATAGAGTTATAGGTACAGATAACAGTTCTAAAAATAAATTTTTCATCTGTAAAGGTGCTCAATCACACTGTCTATTTAAAAAAAACCGCATCAAAATTTTGTTACTTTTAAAGATCTAGATCTAAGCATACATAGGGACAGCGGTAAGCAACTTTGTTTTATACTATGTAATGATGTAGATGAATTTATGTATGTGTTATATTATTATTAGTATTTAATAGCAAAAATTAATAGCGGTAGTTGTTATTAAAATTGAAATTATTTATTTGAGCAAGATAAACTACTGTAACATTTTGAATTGCAAAATTTTCCTGCAGCTTTGTATGAACACGAATGTTCATTTACAAGCTCTTGTAACCTACACCAGATAAACAATACACAAGCTATTGTTTATCTGGTGATATATTTTCGATATCAATCAGTTAACCATGACGCACAGAAAACTGATTCTTTGAGAACATTTCCCCAATAGTACTACGTTCGTTTCCTAGCCTATACAGATCATCAGCTTTTTCTATAACTGCCATAAGCACGTTCCAAACTCGCCTCTTCCTCTATTGACATCTGGTATTCGGAACATGAATGAAATTTTAAATTAGATAAGGCTTTCATTTTTTAGTTAGGTTTTCTAAGCTTAATCGGGTAGATAAAAAAAGGCGCAAGCGGCGCGAGGAAACGCAGGCCCCCAAGATTTACGCCACGGGCTCGAAAAATACGCAACGCAGCCTGCCATGGGTAAACCCCGAATTAAAATTTATTTCTTGGACTTTACCCAAGAAGTTTGGGTAATACTAAGTTTACCCGGGTAAACCTAGGCTTAATCTATCTTCTAGCATTACCCGTAACATATACATTTAACTCACCCAAGTTCCTTGTCGATTGCGCAGTTGATCAGGTTCTTGTAGCGAAAGACGCTGGTGAAAAGGAAGGGTCCATAGCATTTTCTTGTAACATCTTTGGTGAGGCAAGCAGACATTACTCCTATGACTACAGCGGTCTTGCCTTGGCCGACGATCAGAGGACCACCGTGGTCGTTCTAAAAAAGCGATCGGAAATTAAGTGGTTTGAAAAGAAATATGCTATAGCTAGTGATGGGTTTTAGCGTCGCAGGAGGTGAAATGAGAAGAAGCTGTTTGTTTATTTGGAAATATTCACTACCTAGTAGGATATTTTGGTACTGTCTTGTTGTTGCATTTTCTTTTTTTTTTGTTTTGCCAAATTGTATCTGATTAAATCTTTTATGTTATTATATTTTATAGTCTAGCTGTTATTTTAGTTAGTGGTTAGTTTATTAAATTTAATATTGGTTATGGATATTCTAATTGTTAATTTTTATAAAGTTTTATTTTGGGTATGTAAGTGACGATAATTGTCTTAAAATATAATATTGAATTGTCCTAAGTTCAGAAGGTTTTCATATATTTTCGTACAAGGAAATGATAATTTTCCTTTTGGTTGAGTTTTGCTTTTCAAGTATCTCATATCTTAATATTTGTATGCCAGATAATGGCGAAATGTGTCTTTGCGCTTATAACATAAATGTTACCATCTTCTGTACCATATTTTATACAAATAAATGCTTTGACTTTGAAATACTGCTACACGACTAAAACAGTATTAGCCCAATGGTATCCTTAGCCCCGACTAGAGCAGTGGCAAAGCAGAAGTAATGGTCCTAACTAGAGCAGTGGTGATCTTGTGGCAGCGGTCCTAACTAGAGCAGTGATGGGGTAGTGTTTCCTCGACTAGACCAGTGTTTTTTTTTAAGTTAGGTAAAAATCATCGAAGGACGAATCCCGCCCTCGAGCGGAGCGGGAAACAGTGTCAGACTCTTACTGACTAAACAACCTACCCGTTCCTTCCTTGCCTTAGTCCCAGAGCCCTGGTGTAACGCATTCACATCAACCTTTGGCCCCAGAAGGCTTCGACCTTGTAGAGCCCCTACAGTTTGCTGCCAACTCCTTCTGCGGACTACCCCAGAAGGAGTACTAGTTGAGGTCATAAACACTATTTAATGGCCTCAACTAGACCAGTGATGTGTAGTGGTAACGGCCTCGAATTACGAATACTCATCATAGGTTAGACTCAGGTAGGCGCTTTATTTCTGCAATTTATTTTATACTTACTACTTACTTCGTAAGAACTTTATTTTATCATTAGAAATCGATAATGTTTCATGTACCTAATGGACCTTTCACGTAATTAAAACTATTACAATATAACGGTGTTCATTATTTCGATGTTTATTATTGTGTTATTATTGGTGTATTTTGTAAATTGTATTAGTTTTGCCTAAGCTGCCTGATAATAAGGAATTATTATTATAATACCTACTATTCTGTTACATACCCTCTCCTAGAGAGGAGGCATAGGTCCCAGCAGTGGGAACATTAACTCTCCCCTGAGCGAACGCGCCGCCTTCACGCGGGTATTAACGGAAACTTACAAATTTTCCAAATTTAAATTTATTTGTCTATCTTCTTCTTCTTATCGTATGGTTGATAAACAACCTGGTGTCAGAGTTTAAACCGCCCGTAGGCCTCTGACATGGCTTCACACACCGTTGAAAAATCTCTCAGGTGTGCTGGTTTCCTCACGATGTTGTATAAAAAATATATTATATTATATATTATATATTATTTATATTTGTCTATAAAACTTTTTATTTACGTTCTTGGATAAATATCAAAATACCCTACAAAAAAAAGATGCTCAAATATTGTACATTTTATTTTTGAAAATTTGGCAACTTAAAGGCGCGAAATTATGCGTGGACGCTGGCGTTCGCTTGGGTAATGAAAGGAGGCTGATGATGATTATGATGATGATGATTCTGTTACATGTAGGTACCTCACAAAACCCGCCAGTAGGGACAGCATTCTTTCTTCTAGTATCGTGAAAATGGCCAGCGGTGTGGACCTGCATCTGTCCAGGCTCTGCAAACATCCTTCTAACACGACGGTCTTTTGACGCTTCTTTCGGATCCCCGGTGTCATCATCGTCATAGTCATCTGCGTTGTCATTATCACTGTACTCTAATTCCTTGCAGTTGACTTCACGTGCCTGAAATTTATTACAAAACATTTTTTTTAATAACACAGTCAAACAGCAAGCTACCTAAGAGCTCTTACACACGAGCGGCATGTTCCCAACGGCAGAGGTAACTGCACATGGATGGCGGTTTGTTAAGAAGTTGTAAATGATTTTAATAATAAAAAAAACGGTGTAACATAATAAAAGTGTTTAACACAATAACAGTGTTTCTTCTTCGGAATCCATTTTACAACTGACTCCTGTACTAGAGAGCAGACGACGGCTGCCGTTGATCTTCAAAATTGAAATGTCGACGGCTGCCGTCGACGCGTCAACGGAAGCCGTCAACACGTCGACGGTTGCCGGCTTGCCGCCGACGCGCGTCGACGGCTGCAGTTACATCTGCCGTTGGGAACATGCCGCTCGTGTGTAAGAGCTCTAAACGAAATCCAGTGTCAAACAAGTGACCCTGGTGAATATAAAATACTCGTGGGACCATTTTAAAGGTTCTTTCTTTACGATGTGAATGTGAGAACACTGTTGACTTCGCAAATTCTTATTACGACCCACTTTTTTATTATTATGAGTATTTTTATTGTGCTTTTAGGTACAAAATTGACTGGTCTACTGTCCTTACATAATCATATCAATACTGTATTTTCGAAATATAGTAAACATGGAGTTTCGTGCCGGTTCTTCTCCATAGGAAACGACCAATTTGGAACCGAACACTAGTTTCCGACGTTTTATATGTGCCCATGTAGGCCTATGTTATTATTATAAAAACTATTTTGGTAGTTATATTTTCGAGCCGTTTGGGGTTGAAACTCTCGGATCGTGGGGTCTGAGTGCCCACAAGTTGTTTAATGAGCTTTCTAAACGACTTGTAGACACTTCGCTCGACCCAAGGACTGGTTTTTACCTTGGGCTGAGAATAAGTATTGCCATACAACGTGGCAATGCAGCCAGCCTTTTGGACACTTTACCAGTCGACAGCGATACGGAAGAGTTTTTTGACGCCTTATTAGATTAGGTACTTTTAGTTTTTTTTTTTTATGGTAGGTGAAAATCATCCAATGACGAATCCCGCTCTTGGGCGGTGCCGGAGACAGTGTCAGACTCTTACTGACTAAAAAACCTAACTTGTTCCTTCCTTGCCTTATTTCCAGAGCCGCGGTAACACTTTCGCACCAACCCTCGGCTCCAGAAGGCTTCGACCCTGAAGGGCCCCTACAGTTTGCCGACAGCTCCTTGAGAGGTATTTTTAGTTAAGTTTAAGTTTTAAGGTTTTTTTTTAAAATTTATATGCAATAGTTTTAAGGTTAATTTATTATTTAATTCTAATTTATTTTTCTTTGTTTAAGCTTTTGGTTTTGGTTCAAAGATAAATACTGACCGCACACAGGCTGCTCATGGCCTCATCATCTGTGATATCCTTAGTGCAGACCATTTGTTCGTCAATTACGAAATGGTAGCGAGGGTCCCAGCGTTGCTTGCAGTTCTTCTCAGAGATCAGCTGGACATCTGCTTCCATGAGTTCTATTGAATTCTTTGTTGTAGTTCTTAGTAGCTGCAAGTAAAGTTAAGAATTGTACTTTGTGAGGGTAGAAACTTGCGAACCAATAAATGTAGGTACAGACTTTTCATAGTACCTATGTAATTTATATATTTTACGGGACTAGACTAGTTGTCGGTCATTTCGTACTAACTACCTACGGTCATTGAACCCGCTCAGCTGTTCCTTACTTAAAAAAATGAATTTCGTATACGCGTAAATTAATTTAATTTTTAGAAAAAAGTATTTTGTTTTTTAATTTTATTAAAAATAATTAAAAAATAAAGTCGACGGATCGACCTTCCATGGGAGTAATACGTCATGTATTAAGGCATTTATTTGTTCTGTGTTTTTGTCGTTTTATCATGTAAATGACTAACAAAAAAATGAATAACGAAGCTAACATGAAAAAATTCTTTTCTTCTTTCGACTCGCAAATATGCAGAAATAACAATTATCTACACTAATATAATAAAGAGGTAAAGTTTGTTTTTTTGTTTGTAGGAGGTAATCTCTGGAACTACTGGTCCGATTGGAAAAAAATTTGCAACAATAGAAAGCTGCTTTACTCTTGAGTGACATAGGCTATATTTTATGTACGCGGGCGAACCCGCTGACAAAAGCTAGTGATTTTAATAATTTTCTGTATTACTACGTAAACAAAATATATACATACACTTATATAATATATATGACATGTATGTATGTGTGACAATACTTACGGGCTTATCTTTATTATCTGCAAGTATCTAAAAATAAATTAAGATTGGTTATTTAAATAGTAATACAGCATATTCAATCTTGTATTTATTCCTTTTTCTGGGACTTGAGGTTCCTCTGTGAAACCAAAAATTTGGTAAACTACTAATATAATGGTGTCAATATAACTTTCCAATGATCAACCAATGACACTTCGTTGAAAGAAATTTTGTTGAGTGGTAATCTTTTACATAATAACAAATGAATGTTTGACACATACTCGGTAAATTAAAATTTTGACAGTTCCTTTGATCAGTGACTTACGATTAGAATGTTATTGAGAAGTTATTGTTTTTAATTCGGTACAAAACAGCTCGTACAACTGTATAACGAGACCACTGACCGATCAATGATCGGCCATTATTAAATAAAAAATTACGAACTTTTAGCGAAATGACAATGGAATCGTGTTGGAATCACAGTGGAATGACAATATTTTGAAAATAGTAGACTTGAGGTTCTGGTGACGGACAGATGGACACCGGAGTGTATAAACGGGGCCTTATTGTTGTAAAGCCCCGTTTTTACCCTTTGGATACCTGTAATGAGTTATAAATGAAATTCCGCCTAGCCCGTTCCATCATCGGACTACCAGGCGTACGGCAATGCGTCACCGGGACATGTTTTTTTTTAATGGTGGGTAAAAATCATCGAATGAAACAGTGTCAGACTCTTACTGACTAAAAAACCTACCCCATTCCTTCCTTGCCTTATTCTTAGGCCCTGGTGTTACGCTTTCGCATCAACCTTTGGCCCAGAACCTTTCGACCCTGTAGGGACGTACAGCACAGGTACATGGTGGATATCCCACCTATATACACAAAACATTTTTCACCTTCCCTGCCGGAGTCTGTGTTGTTTCTTGATGGCTACAACCCAAGAATGTTTAAGTCAAGAGTGAATGGGTTATTAATTTTAGGTAAGCGCACTTCATCGTCGTCTACTTTGACGCTTTCTGTTAGATGAGATAGCGGACAAGCGCGAAACTATCGACAATAAAAAAAAATTCCTTACATCCTCAAATGCATCAGTGGATCCCCAACCAGCGATGGATCCAAAACTGCGTGCCTTTTCAAGTTCTTCTGAGCGATTGTTAAAGTCGACTTTTTTGGGTACGAAGTCACATCCACGAACACGCTTCTCGAAGTTGAAGGCATCTTCCACTTTCACGACGGCTATATCACCCACCATCCAGCGAATATTGTCGAATTCTTCGCCGTCGAAGACGTAAGCTTGTTTGAAAGCAAAAAAAATATATTTATTTTTACAAAGTCGCAGCTGTAATCTGATCTGCCCTAGTCAAGTTAGACATAGTTGCGTGAACGTCAAACGCTTGGAATAGGCCCTGCCTCCATATTCCTTTGTTCTAACCATGTAACTACTAACTGAGCGTTTAGATGACCTCAGAATAAAGCACTTTAGGGCGTGGCCAACTCAAAGTGTTCGACGTTAACGATCGCATCTTGGCTAGGGGGGTTGATCAAAATCCATATCGAGTGTGAATGTCACAGTTAAGATCAGACGTCTTCTACCTCAAGCTTTGAAAAAAAATTACGTATTAGTGCAGTGTTTACAAAATGAATATGCATTTTCATTTTCGAAATCGGTCCACAATCGACCAAGATATTGGTGAACACATATAAAAACATACACATACAGTCGAACCTGCTCCTTTTAGAAATCCGTCAAAAATGGATACTCACATTTTGGTACGCATTTCCATATGGCCTTCTTGGCACCGTTAACAATGCATTCATTTTCCAACTCTGTATATGGTATCCACCTGTAAACTTAAGATCGAATGAAACTGATCGTAGTATGTAGATCAGGGTTCTAGCATCAGACTAGCTTGCCTTTATTTAAAAAATAACCGACAGAACTTTATGTTGTGCACACAAAATTGATAAGTCTTGGTCTTCTTCTCTGATCCAGAACTTGGCCAGCTTCCAATACGCAATATAGTCAGTAATGTCATTTATTCTTAATAAAAACGAAGGTTTTTCCTTAAAACCATGGACCAAACTCATTAGTTTGGTCCATGTTTGGGCAAATGTTTTTGTGTTGACAGCCAAGTAACACACTGGGAAAATAGCGCTCGCCATCTAAGGACGTTAAAGGTCATGGATTACATCTGCTGTCTATGTCTACACAGATTGAAACTAGCTCAAGGTCAGGGGCGTTCGATACATTTATCGAACGCCCCTTTAAGCATAAGGTGAACATACGGTTCAGTGGCGTAGCTAGTCCCACAGGGGCACCGTATCAAAAGTCCTTCGGGGGCCCCGTATAAAAAAAACGTATTTTTATTACAGATGCTTGGATGAGACGGTTGTGGATAACATGTTGCGAATTTTTGCCTAGGTCGGGGCCCCTGTACCGCGGGGGCCCAGTATAATTGATACGGCAGATACGGCGGTAGCTACGCCTCTGATACGGTTGCAATTTTCACGTCCCAACAGAATGACCTTGAGCTAGTTTCAATCTGTGTAGACATAGACAGCAGATGTAATCTTTAACGTCTATGTGACCTTTAACGTCCTTAGATGGCGAGCGCTATTTTCCCAGTGTGTTACTTGGCTGTCCACACAAAAACATTTGCCAGCCAGTGCCAGCTAACCAATCATCCCTGATTGGTTAGCTGGTAAAAATCACTCGACTCTGACACTGACTCGTGTTTCGGGTTTTATGGATTGTTTTGTACCTTAAGATACAACTTTACAATAAGTAAAGATTAATCAAGACTATAGCCCCAATTCTTCTCTTCCTGGTTTCTCTAGCTGCAAAGAAACGCGTACCTACTGGTGTGTGGGTAGGCAAGACTATCAGAGGCTACCTCATTGGGAAACAGCTGTGTCTTGTACCTACACGTGATAAATTTTACAATTACTTGTTCGTTCCGGAGACGACGTAGAAATGTTTAGCTTCCTCAATGCAAGCGGCCGAGGTGAGAATGTATCTCTCGTGGATAATAACTCCTCCACACACCCAGTCTGATCCCAGGAGCCTGGAGCCTGGGTACTGAGCCGCTCTTAAGTATACCTGCAGAATAAACCAACTTTCACTGAGGGCCATGGAGCAACACAGGCAATTTTTACTGAATATGGATGCCATTATAATAGGTAATAAATTTGCATTTGTCGCGTGAAACTAAAACAATATCCCACAGTGAACATACCCATAATCTATTACCAGTACACCGCAAACTGCCCCCTGTATTATTACAAGTCCATACGATCCTTCCTAAAGTTGTCTGGAAAATATCGCTATCAGCGATAAGACCGCCATTGTACCCATAGATTAAGATTTATGTACCTACCTTAAGATTATGTAACTTTTTGGTGTATAATAAAGTTGTATTCTATTCTATTCTACCCTAGGGTTTATATTCGACAACTTACACACAACACAATCTAGTCCCAAATTAAACATAGCTTGCATTATGAGTACTAGACAAATAGTAAATACCTATACTATTTTCTAAATATATACATATAGATAAATAACACCTAGACGTAACAAATTATCGTGCTAATTACACAAACATTTGTTGAGGATGGAATTCAAATCCAGATCCAGCAAAGTAATGGACACCACAAGACCAATAGGACAGTTATAAAAACGGAACGGAGGTTGGGCTAGGAAGGATCCCTGGCGGAAAGCTGGCCTGATGCTGCGTAAGGGAACGTTCGTGACCCACCGCCGCGCTGCTCTTTTAATGACTTACCATCATACCGTGCTGCATATGATTTTAGAATGTAGCAGATTCTGAACTAATTGTGCTCCATTAGTGTAGTTGCGAAGCTGTCAGGCCTTTTTATGTGAGATAAACAAATAGCATTTTGTGGTCTATACTGCGTACATCGAAGGACTGGTTAACAGTTTGCCTGGTACGGTCTTCCCGTCCAAATATAAATTAGGTGTCTTCAAGGCAAGAGTGAATAGGCTCTTTAAACTAGTGCTCCTCACCACCAACGATTGCGTTACTGCTTACCATTAGGTTTTTTTTTCGATGGTATTGCAGTCAAGCTCTAGATTATATCAATTAAAAAAAATCTTTTTAAAATTGAGGCATACCATATACGGTCTCGTGTCGCCAACCCGATGTCCTTTCAATATTCTTCTTGTTTGTTTAAAGGTATAATTCGCAGGGTTAGGATTAGGGCCTGTGCTGTTTATAGGACCTAGAAATGAAAGCAGGAATAATCCTATAGGTATTTATTGTAATCAACGAGTATTCCTTAAGGAGGGTATCCATTATTTGCGCGAACCAACTATTCCACATGGTGATTATCGCCGTGTTCTCGTGGGGGTGATCTCTCGCAACGGGCCTTGGTAGAGACCATGGTCCGGAGCGAGGAGGAGTGGCAGGTGGTCGCCTCCTTCTGCGAAGCAATAATGCTAGCAAAAGAGGAGGCCGACCGCATCAGGCAAAGGCAATGGCGTTCACGCCGCAGCCGCAGCCGCCGATGCCGATCCCGATTTCCGGTCACCGTGGGCGCAGGCTTGCGGACGGCGAGCAATGGGTAGCTCGCACTTCGCCCATCCGGTAACCGACTTGAATCGGCCTTACACCTCTGTGACCTTCAACTTCAATTGTACAACTTACCAGCGACAGTCACGGTCATGATGCACATAATTAAGTTAATTAAAAACAACATTTTATAGTCTAATTATTTTTCTGTTTTACATAATAATGAATTTTTAACTTTTTCAGTTATTGAGAACACGCACGTGTACGTAGACTAACATACGGCTAAGAGCCGCCGCAAACTAGACGACATGCGGCCACCAATAATCGCCATTGTTTATGATTGCTTGCCCGCCTAGCCAAATTTACAAACAATCAAAAATGCTTAAGTATTTCAAATAGACCAATTACAGGCACTTTTGAATTGTCAAAAATGACTTGAATTTGGACTTAACTTCTTTCATAAGTACATCATCTCTTTTCTTACTCTATTCTTTTAAAGTTTTATGTCACACAATCATTCAATTCTTCAATTTTAGGTAGCACTTAAACTCGAAAATATCTCAACTCATGTCCTCAAACTCGACTTCATCACCATAAAACTTAAATAAAGAAGTAAGTGACTAAGTCCGAGTTGCTCACACCGGATATAGTGTAAAGGGCTACACTATAGTAACCTACTCAATATCGTCAATTATTTTGTGGCTGTCACTTATCGCATTGTATGCGGCAGGACTAAAATTACAATTCAATAACATGCCTGATTGAGTTTATGGTCAGATTTTAATGAAAAGACACATTGACTTTGCTACTAGAGTTTATACCATACCGCAATCATACACCGTGTCTTAATTTATTATTTTTATCAATATCAAACAGCAACTTTTAATGAAGCAGTTTTACAACTAAATTGGTTTGTTCTACTCGTCCCTAGATGGCTCTGTACTTAATCGTGTTTTCATGATTAAGTTTTGCTACTGACTACTAGATGGCGTTGTTATTTTGAATTCCGTTACGTTATTTCGTGTTACATAAACATTGGACTACAATAAAAAAATTACATAACTTATAGTGGTAGATAATTTCCCACATAAAAATGGAATAATGAAGCAGGTTTATATTTGGCATACAGCGATCTTAGAAAATCTTTGTCCAACTTCGGAATCGAATCAAGAACTTGTACTCAGAATGGTTAGACCAACTAGGCTGTCTCAATTAGGTGATTACAAACAATAAGTATTTTTATGTAGAATCGTTCCTTAAAGGTACAATGTAGAGAATGGAAAAAAAAAAATTGCTGCTGTTATTTGTAGGTATACATGACTATAAGTAGGTCGTCTGGTAATCGTCCGGGCCAACTCCAGTCGTCGATGGCGCGCACTGTTCCCGCGCGCCTCAAGGAGTTGACAGCAAATGTAGAGGCCCAACTGCAGGCCCGAAGCCTACTGGGGCCCCGATCCGGTTTCTGAAAGGAAGATCCGATCCCGGTATGAGGGCTAAGAATGAATGGGGTGGGTCGTTTAGTCAGTAAGGGTCTGTTTCTGTGTCTGACACTGTTTCACGCTCCGCACGATTCGTCATTAGATGATTTTCCCCACCATAAAAAAGAAAAACTATAAGTAGATCAAAGTTAGACATACTTATTTAGAACTAAATATACCTATGACTACTAACTTAACAAGTCATAATATTGACGTTGAGCGAAGAACAAAACTGACAGAAAGCTGATGTTAAAAGGAATACTTCTTCTCCGTCTTAATTGACGGCTCGGACGGCGCAGTGGTTCAGCGATTGACTGCTGCCTTCAGGTCGCGGGTTCGATTCCCGCACGGAACAAATATTTGTATGGTCTACAGATAGATGTTCCGGGTCTGGGTATTTTAGGCTATGCTTATATGACGTAGGTGAGCACTAAGAGGATTTCCTAAAATTCACCCCCCCCTTTTAAATGAAGAAAACTTTTACGCGGAGAAGCTAAGTATATGATGAGGATGTTGATGTAGGTCCAATGTCAATTGTAGTCGTTTAAAAGTCTTGTAATCATTACTCACATATCATCATAAGTAATTATTTTGGGCAAGATAATTAGTTATTATAATGTATTTATAATATCTTACTGGTAATGACAGCAACTGGTACCTAGGTTAAGTGTCTCAGACACCCAGGCTGCGTTCAAATTGAGGTTGGAGTTAACTCTAATGACGTCACAGGGTACATACAGCGTAGGTACAATGCGTTCCAAATTAGACTAGGATCGATTCATCATGAGCCTTTTAATGTTCCCACTGCTGGGACACAGGCCTCTTCTCTAGGAGAGAGAATGGGCCATAATCCATCACGCGTGCCCAGTGCAGATTGGTGGATGTCACATGTCTTGGAATTGTTGGTTCTAGGACATCCCGGTTTCCTCACGATGTTTTCCTTAATCTTTTTGAGAGCAGCAGTGCTGCAGCAGCTGCTGCAGCAGTGGTGATGAAATAAATTACAAAAAGTAATACGCTCCCGTGACCTACAGCTTGTAAGTCGGGACCGTTACCACTCGGCCACAATTGCTCTTAGGATCGATAACCAAATTAGTGCATGGTATGAGAATATTTAATTAATTATATAAAATATGTTTACCTATTGTTAGATGTGAAAAAAAGAGAACGTAATGAGATTAGGATCGATTGCCATGTTGTGACGTCACGTCCTAATGTCAAGTCGAAGAATTATATTAGGTAGGGTGAGCAACAACAAACTTTTCAAATTTAATTTATTTACGAACTGTGCACGAAATGAGTTTAAACAGAATACAGTTCTTCAACTTTACTCATGATCTCTGAGTTATTTAATTTTGTCAAAATTTCATCGATTTGACAGTACGACGTGACGTCACAACATAGCAATCGATCCTAATCTCATAACGTTCCATTTTTTTTCACATCTAACAGTAGGTTTTTTTTTTTTTTTTTTTTTTTTTTTTTTTTTTTTTTTTTTTTTTATGGTAGGTGAAAATCATCCAATGACGAAACCCGCTCTTGGGTGGAGCGGGAGACTAGTGTCAGACTCTTACTGACTAAAAAACCTACCCCGTACCTTCCTTGCCCTATTCCTGGAGTCGAGGTAACAGTTTCCCACTTCCCTCTAGACTCCGGGAGGCTTCGACCCTGAAGGGCCCCTGCAGTTTGCTGACAACTCCTTGAGGCGCGCGGGAACGGTGCGCGCCGTTGACGACTAGGACTCGGTCTTACAGACGACCGGACGGCGAGCTACCCATTGCTCACCGTCCGCGAGCCAGTGTCTACGGTGGCCGGATATCGGCAGGATCGCGGCGGCGACGGCTACGGCGAGTACGCCGTTGCCTTTGCCTTATGCGGTCGGCCTCCTCCCTTACGAGCATTACTGCTTCGCAGAAGGAGGCGACCGCCCGCCATTCCTCTTCGCTGCGGACCATGGCCTGAACCAGGGCCCGGCGCGAGAGGTCGCCGCCGCCGATCACCCCCACGAGGACACGGCGATGCTCTTCCCAAGCAGGGCACACCTCCACCGTGTGCTCCACCGTGTCCTCCGGGCTCGCCTCACAGTGGCGACACCCGGACGTCTCCTCCGCACGAATCCGGTGCAGGAATCTCCCGAACTTCCCATGTCCGGTGAGAACCTGCGTCATGCGGAAGGTGAGGACGCCGTGAGGTCTATCCAGCCACGCCTCAAAGAGGGGCACTACCGCTGAGATTACGGTGTGCCCAGCGCTGGGTTGCGACAGTCGCTGTTTCCACTTCACCATGAGATCTCGCCGGAGCTCCTTCCGCCACGCCTCGACATGTTCGGGCAGCGGATCTTCGCCCCGGCATCTAACAGTAGGTAAACTCATCATTACATAGTATAAAACAAAGTTGCTTAGATCCTATGTATGTATGCTTATATCTTTAAAAGTATTTGATTTTTTTTAGTTTTGAATTTTTTGCGGTTTTTTTTTAAATAAATAGAGTGATTCAAGAGGAAGGTTTATAGATATAATATATTACCTTTGCACCCGTGCGAAGCTGGGGCGGGTCGCTAGTTATATAAAATTAAGTAAATATTCTCATACCATAACACTAATTTCAATCATAATATTGCATATATTTGTTCACTAAACTCTTGAGCCACAAGCGAACGCCGACGTATGTACACCTATTGTCTTTCTATTATGTCTCTAATTACGGTATTTGCTACATAATTTCTTCTGCTTATACTTATTTATATAAAGAAATAAAATTGTATTATAAAGCTAAATAAGCTACCTTTTTTATTCCATTTAGTGAGAAAAACAAATGAAAATCAGTTCGATGCTTTCAGGCAGTTTTTATGTCAATTCATTGATGATTCCTGACAATTGGGGGAAGCCGGAGGACGTCTTCCGGCTGAAATGATGACAATGATGAGTTTTTATGTAGGGACAGAACTTAATACATAATATTGCAATGATATTTTCGTACGATATTTTTATTATTCTTTAGTGCATTAACTAAATAAGTTTTTGTTTAGTCTTTAGAGGATGAGAAATCACTTTTTTTTTTTGGTGGAAAAGTCATTTAAAGACAGTCTGCAAGCCTGCGCCTACGGTAGGCGGAAATTGGGGTCGGGAACACCGCGCTGGAGCAAGAAGGCGCGAGCTTTACTGCTTCGCAGAAGGAAGCACCTGCCACTCTACGCTCCGAATCGTGGCCTATACTAAGGGCCAAAACCAGAGAACGTTGCCGCCGATCGTCGCTACAAGGACACCGAGGCGCTCTGCCCATTCGCCACACATTTACCGTATGCTCCACCATTCCATTTTTTTTTTGACATTTTGACAATATTCATGACACAATCTTTAAATAATATTTTTAATTTGACATTTGCTATTATCACCATTTTGACATGTAACGATATTCATGACATTTCATTCAATGTATAGAAATTGACTGTTTATTGGGTTATGACTTTTTATTGGGTTACTGAATATAATATTTTTGACATTTTATCAATATCCATGGACCATTCCATTATTTTGAACTTACATTTTAATATATTAATCGATTAATGGTGAAATTGAAAAATAGCTAAATTAGATTTTTTGTAGCAGTTATATGGTAATAATTGAATTATGATTATGATGTAAACTCTTAATATTTGCACTAGTTATGGTAGAATGTAAATGGCTCTCATTTAAATTTCTTAAGATCATACTTTGTAAACCTACATTCTGGCAAATAAAGAAATTATTATTATTATTATTTCCTCCGGGCGGTCCACAGCGTTTCATGTCGACGCGTCGTTTATACCGTGTACATCGAAGTACTGGAACAATTTCCCTGCTGCAATCTCCTCGTCTGATTATAATTTAGGCGCGATTGCTAAAATGAACTAGTGCGATTCACCGTCATTAAAAAATAATAACTTACCCTCATGCCTATTATCAGAAATTAAGAACTACAAAAAGCTATTTTGCTTCAGCATTATATAAACTAAATAATAACATATATTAAACAATTACCTAAGTAAATAACGTACTAGTTTTGGTATAACCATGTTACTTAATTGTTTAATTAAATTGGTGCAAATAATTTTTTTTATATTATTTATTTATTATACACTTTGTACACCAAGACTAAAATACATTGGAAAAGAAAACTTATAATAAAAAAACATACTAATGGACTAGATCTAAATTATTTTTTGGGGCCAAGGGTTGATGCTAAAGTGGAAACCGGGCCCTGAATGGAACTAAGGCAAGAAGGAACGGGGTTGTTTAGTTAGTAGAACTCTGACACTGTCTCCCGTTCCGCCCAAGGGCGAGATTTGTCATTCGATGATTTTTCCCACAATAAAAAAAAGACATAGACTATTAAGATCCTAGACTAAAAACGTATAGGGGACATTGTGTCCCCCTTTATCCTTTCATAGAATAGTGTATAGCTCCAGGTAAAATTATAACTATAATATACATGTCATAGTTAAAGGTCGATATGCAGTTTCTTCGCGGAATGACTGGTTTATCCTAGGCTAGGTTAGGTTATTTTTTCAAGTCAGACCTGAAGATTGACTAGTCAAACCTAGGAGAGCCGGAGCTTCGAGGATTGACTATAACATACACATAAAACAATACAATCAGTCTTAGAATGTTCCCACTCCTGGAACTAATCGTAATTAACGATCTTGAAGTTTGTAGCTAAAATATGAACATTTTAGTCTTAAATTTGAGTTTGTTTTATTGTTTCTTTTCAGGGTAGTCAGCTAGGACACATCGGACTCATCTAGTTAAAACTGATGAAAAGAAAAAAAAATACTTGTAAAAGTGTTCTTTTAAAACCTATTTACAGAATAGATAACATTTATCATTAATTACTGGGTTGTAAAGATAAGATATGCAGTCAGATATTTAGGCTGCATCTGGCAAGACGAAGAGCCGACCCCAAAACAGGTGGGAAAAGTGTTACAAGATTGATTGATAATGTAATTAGCACGTATAGCATTTGCACAAGCATAATCAGCCTAACGCTGTTCTCACTGCTGGGACTTAGTGGCTTATTTCTATGTGTCGGAATAGGCGGTTTTTTTTTTTTTTTTTTTTTTTTTTTTTATGGTAGGTGAAAATCATCCAATGACGAAACCCGCTCTTGGGCGGAGCGGGAGACCAGTGTCAGACTCTTACTGACTAAAAAACCTACCCCGTACCTTCCTTGCCTTATTTCTGGAGTCGAGGTTACAATTTTCACTTACCCTCTAGGCTCCAGGAGGCTTCGACCCTGAAGGGCCCCTGCAGTTTGCTGACAACTCCTTGAGGCGCGCGGGAACGGTGCGCGCCGTTGAGAACGGTGCGCGCCGTTGAGAACGGTGCGCGCCGTTGGTCGGAATAGGCGGTAAGCCACCACGCAGGCTCAGGGCATAGGTAATTAGCATAGAAAATAATAATGATGATTTTCATCAACTACCTTTTGCCACCCAATTTACAGGCTTTCTGTAAACATTATGAAAATTTATTTACGAAAGAACATGTCATTTAGTTGAAAATGTATTGTTAGTTCAGCAAAGCTACGCTTACAAGGTTACTATTAAAAGTTTTTGTCTATCATTTCATGATTTCAGTTTTTTCACCTTTAAAACAGAATATAACATAACGTTATTCTGAAGTATCGTACCTCCAAACACTTATTACTGCAATTCATATTGTGTTTCTTTATCTTTTTCTTACTGCAGTAGAAAGACGTGTCTTTCCCCTATTCCATAGAATTGGTTTTTGGTATTGTACGCCAGTACTTTAATACTAACTTTGAAAGATGACAGAGACTGCTGGAAAAAGTCTCCCTAAAAAGTTAACTGTACAACTCGCATCTAACTGACAATCGTAGTTTTCATGAGGTATTCCGTTCATCTGGTAGGTAGGTACTAACTGAAAATAAAATTACTATTATATCGACAATAACATCTCAAATAAATTTATCCATGAAATAAACTATGAAATTAGAAATAATTTTAATTTGGTAACAACCTTTGATTCCGTGTGACACTAAAACTTAAATATTTAAGTTTAAAAACTTCCCCGTACATTTATTTTTCAATCCTTCATGTTTTCTTAGGAGCTTAAAAAATTTATTTCAAGTAAGTAGAATAACAAACTGAAGATCTTGTATAAGTATAATATATTGAATAGAGTTCCGCAAGGGTTTGTTATAGGACCATTACAAAAAATATTAAATTATACGAAACTTGCTTTTGCAAAGTTGTGAATTATTTTAAAATATTGTATTGTTTGTCAACAATTAATTAAGATTTTTTTTTAAAGATTTTTAAGTAGCTTATTTCTAAAAAGCAGAGTTGGATCAAACTAAGTTTGAAATTATTAAAATGAGTTGCACACCGTTTAAATAATAATAAAGTAATAAATAATTTGACTGAGATCACATTTTTATGGATTAGCTAGTTATATGCACTTTACTAGTACCAAATCACAATCACATTTTATTCAAAACAAATCTAAACAAAAGGCGTCCATCTCACAAACAGGCATAACTCAAATATTTATGATATTGCGGATTCAATATACATTCCATTACGTCATCCCTTTTACCGTGATCAACCATAACAGCAAAAGGAATAAGCATTCCCGTATCATAGAAAACCATAATCTAACACCCTTTACCACTCCGACTGTCGGATACAATACTATAAAGTAGCTATCTTCAGCAATACATTATCCTTACTTATCTGTGGCCATAACATGAAACTTGGGATCTATTTTATTATAAAGTGCATTGTCTACTATGGAGGAGGTCGGTCGACCGCCGAACGTAAATAATTTAACTGTCTTAAAAGATTCAAAAATAGTTTCCTAACATTGCCCCCCTTAATATGTACACCATTTGTCAGGCCATAACTGGATTTAAACGACGCGTTACAAGAAAAAGGCCACGCCCTCCGACAGACCTATAGCCTGCTCACTCTTACTCACTGGAAGGCCTCGCTAAAGTTTGTGTCTGTCTCTATCGCACGAATATTCTTGGTGGTATTTACCTTATTACAAGACCGGTAAAAATGTACTAAAGACCAACATGCGCTGGAAGATTATGGACCTTATTTGACTGTACATAAAGTTGAAAACGTTTTGTTAATGGTATCATGGGGGGACTCAATTGAAGCGAGACGAGCCACGAAAGGGACGCAGCGAATCGTTCTGTTTAAGTTAGTGAGTCCAAACGAGTTTTTATGTTTGGAAATCGTATTAAGCTTTTGTTGGAAACTGTTCCACTCAACGGGCATAGTTGAGGCGTTTGTGCGGTCAAACTATCGCGTTTGAATCCCGAAAAGCGGTGGGGATACTGCTGATTGGCTCGTTTTGGCCGATACACTGTGTAACGATTCGGTCGCGTGCGGTCGAGCGTAGCGCGCCAACTGAGCTTTTTTCAAATAAGAAACTCGAGTTCGTATGTTCCATTCTTATTTCGGATTTCAAATAGAATTGGTCCTATTTAAATTGGTGTTCTTAAAAAAAATGTTTAATAGTCAAAAGTATCGGTGAAGATTAAAATCTAGTGTCAGTGTATTGATAAACAGTTAAAAAAATTAGCAAAATGTCGTCGGTGCACTCAGATGATGACCAAGAAGAGATCAACGTGGACTCTGACAGCAGGCTATCAGGTCATTGTGACAGAAGCATAGCATCAGAAGACCGAGATTCAGAACACAGTTACCACGACAGATATCATGATTCACCGAACGAGCACATGACTGACACTCAACCGAGGGTGAACCTACCTTTCAGCATATCTCGGCTTTTAGGGAAACAATTTGAAGATATAGATAAGCGACGAAATTCCGGGGAAAGTGATGACAGAAGTGATCAGGACACTGAGTCGGAGAGTGCTAAAGATGAGGGGAAGGACAATTCTGGTTTGCCTTTGAACTTTTCGCATACACCTGGTTTATATCCAAATTCGGGACTGTTATTAAGACCTGGGTTGGGAATCGGTGGCGGGTATGGGTTCTCGAGTAACCCTGGGGTTGTTAGAGTTCCTGCTCATAGGGCCCTGGGTGCGTTGGGTGCCTGGGGAGTCACCATGGACCCAATGCGGCAAGCAGCAGCGGCGGCGTTTGCACATCAAATCGTTAAGGATAGATTGAATGGTAAGTTTTTGAATTTAATCATTTTGAATAGAAGAAATCAAATATAGCAACAATATTTATATAAAATGCATATTTTTAATATGCTCTGTAAATGTTACGAAGATAACTGATCCCAAGAAGTTATTGAAGAGCGAATAGGGTTTGAAAGAGAGCTTTGTCCAGCTGTAGATATATTTCTGCTGATATAATGATAGTTTTGATCCAATAACTTAATTACAAATAAGAACTCTAATAATAGATTTAAATTAAGGTCAAGTAGGTACTGCGCGAAAATTTATAACAATATCTTGTCTATTAAATGTCTCAAGATATCTGATTGACGTTACAAGAAATGATAATTAATTATAGTCTATGATGGACGAAATGTCAGATGTCAGAACAGTTAAGAGGGTTAATGAGACTGATAAGGAATTAATTGAAGTGTCACATATGTTTATTCCCTGTAATGTAGTATCTGTAATAAATATTAGAATCTTACTTAATTAATAAGATAGTGTTTATCGATGTAGTCGACCTGGATCTATAAAATAAGTTTATTATTACATATCATTTTGTCATACATTGCATGTCGAGGAGTCTCCAGTTAGACATAAAAATGCCTGTATTTGAAGGCTCTTCCCGTACATTATAAATAATTATTGCACTTATTTCTGTTTATCGATTAATTATTTTAGTTTTTTTTTTTTAAACAGCTATAGGCGTATGTAATTACGCTAAAAAAAGTTTGTTAAAAAAATAAATTGGTATATTCTTTATTTATATGTAGGCACTTTATTTTAGTGGTCTGAAACCATCTGTTCTAATAAAACCGGTACATCTAATTTATGGTTTTGAATTATATTGTTGATTTTAGTGCAATCTTCTTAGAGTGTTATACATATATTAATGGCAATCTATACATTGCCTAGGCAGTAGTATACAACATCGGTTTATACAGATTAAATGCCCGTAGCTCTAAGTTATATATTGTTATTTAGTATTAGTTATTTATTAATATATTGGTTACTCATTAGTTACATTTTCCTGTTCCAAATAATTTTCCCGAACTCGGAAGCAATAAGCCCAGATCCAAACCTTTCTTTTTCATCAAACAGAAACAACATCAAATATTCCCAAAAAAAAAAACAAACAAACACGCATCGAAAAATGTAATATTTAAACCATAGCTTTTTTGCTTCTTTGTTTTTTATAAAAAAGGGTCCAAATCGGGTGCCAACGTCCTTTGAGCCAATTACCCTCGCGTGCGAACCGATGACACACCTAGAGAACTATTTCTTTTTCCCTTTTTTTGGTCCTTCGAGGCGAGATTGAAGGCGCCTCGTTCTGTAATTTGTCGCGTCGCCCGCCGGTCAGGTTGGGGACACTGTTTTTTTTGTTATGTTACTCATCCGTACAGAAAATTGGTTGTTAAGTTGCACGTTTGGTGTCGCTGTAATTGGAGTGAACTTTTTCTTATTGAACCGGATGCTTTTGGTGATTTGCTTTTTTTGTGAAGATAAAAAGAGATTTGGATTGCGCATGTCTTTCGTGTTTTCAATCATTGTTTTGTTAAATAAAGTTTAAAGAAGGAATAAATCTTAAGAAAGAAGGAGAACATGTTTATTTAACACACATACACACGCAATGACACGCAGATATATATAAACTTAAATAAAAACAACAATTGTGTCTTACGGCTACGCTAAATAGGTCCGGTTCAGCATAATGCTAAACGTAGCAGTTGCCTAATGCTAGTTGGTCACAACCAATATACATTTTTATTCTCTAGATTGAAAAGTTGATTAAAAAGATTAAACAAAAAAAAGTTGCAAAAAATATTTAAAAAAAATGAAATGAAAATAAAGCCAAAGGAAATTAAAATGCATAAGGCATTAAATCCGCCTTTATACAGTGTTATGTGTATAAAGTTTTAATAAATAAATAGTTTTTCTTTTTTTTAAGTTCGTCATTTTGTAAACTAGCGGTAACTTCAGTAACTGACAAAACCATAGCTTGAAAACCACTTTCATTTTTCACCTCATCTTGGTCAATTCACTCGAAGCAAATTCAGCAAAAAAAAAACTCGACCCACAACCCGAAGCGTGCAGACCCTTGGGTTTTTGCGACCACCGGCAAAGAGGAAGTGGTTACGGACTTCTAAGCTACGATTGAGACAATAGGTACCCGGAATCATCAATTCCGTACGTGCATCGGAAATACTTAAGAGGTGACGAAAAAAGAAACGAAAAAGAACTACGGCGCCGATGATTTTTTTTTATACCACTATTAAAGTTTTTATGGCTTTTTAAAACACTGAAACACTTTTGTCGTTACACCATTCGGGTATTAAACGGTCGTTAAATATATATTAACATAAACTTTGATTAACTGTATAGGAAAATAGTTTGCGGTTAGTTAATCAGTGATCTAGATCTGCCTTTGAAAAATTTAATTACAACGATTTTCGGTATATCAAAGATCAATTTACAATTGCCTATTTAATATAAATTTAAAAATGGTAATTAAAACCTTAAACATATATTTTTTTTTAATTACATTTTTATTTGCCGTCATTTACATTAATAATTTTTGTAAGTTATTCTAGGAATAACATGAATATTTAGGAGCTTTTAAATTTAACTCGTAAAATTTGAAAACCTTGTATAACAAAACGTTTAAGAAATAATGTGCAAAATTATTAAGATGATGTAACATTTTTGTTCCAAAGTTAGTGATTTATTTATTGTTAAAATGTTCTTGAAAGATCCATAATTCACTTTCTAACTTATTTACATTAAAGCTAAAGATGAATAATTCCAGTTAATACTTATTTATAATCCCTGCTAAAATATGTATTATAAATGTAAAAGGGGAGGCTTTTGCCCAGCAGTAGAACATAAAATAGACGAAAAAAAATGCGATAGTAACTCTATCTGTTATGCTTTCACGGTTAAATTGCTGAACTGATTTTGATAAATTTTGGTACAGAAGAAACCTGAACTCGAACGTTCGACTGAGGTTACTTTTTATCCGTCTTCGAATTCAATTTCATGTCCGTAATAATTAACATTCGTGTAGGCAAAGCCGAAGCTAGTAAATACTATAAAACTAGAATATCCTTAACATTAAATTGTATTATATTTGTGTATGTGTTATGTATGTGTATTTGATTTGATTTACATTTCACCTCTGTGGTAAAAAAAAAAACTATTCCCTTTCTGATGACATATAGTTTTATTTAAGTTTACATAGGTTAGGTAATAAAATTAAAATAATTCAAAGTAAATCCATAAAAATTAAATTACTAAATCAAATTTAAGTACTATCAGTAGTCATAATAGTAGTAATAATTTATTTCTCCATAGTATCGAGCAAATGTTGAGCAATGAACATTAGATGACTTATTAAAAACTAGCTTTTGCCCGCGGCTTCGCCCGCGTACATAAAATATAGCCTATGACACTTAGAAATGAAGAAGCTTTCTATCAGTGAAATTTTTTTTGCAATCGAACCAGTACTTCCAGAGATTACCTCCTACAAACAAAAAAACAAAAAAATAAAAAAACACACTTTGCTTCTTTATTATATTAGTGTAGATGTATAAGGAATATAAGTGTGCTACTGCGTCTGAGCTAGGCCGAGCCTGTATTTCAGTACAGGTAAATAAGTAAAAATAGTAGGTAACGTGCTATTTTACATAGATATTTTTTTTTTATTTCTTATGGACTTTTATAACGCACAGCGTAGGTCAGTCCCGTCGTACCCTCGTATCATCAAAAGAGATCAATGATCAATGGATCTGGGCCATGAAGTCGAACAACTTTCTAGCATCATCAGAAGTACATAGATAATTTTCTTGATAAATACTTAGTACTCTAGGACCGATTATGACATAGTTATGTGCTCAGGAAATATAATAAGCTGTATAACAGTTGTATAACCGTGCCATTTGAAGCGTGTAGTCTGAAACCGTTTCCGTCGAGTTGCGGTTATTACACTTTGCTCGCCGACGGAGCAAGCTTGGTGTAGGCATTTTTTTGTAATCGCTTCTCTTGAAAGACTTATTTATCTTTATAATATTTTTAAATGGTATCATATCAATGATTTTATCTGAAGATAGATTAAAATGGTTTACGATGCAATACTAACTGATTATGCAACCATTAGCAATGACTTTATATTATTTAGTCAAGACTGAATAGGTTACTTCTAGGTAAGCGCGCTCCATAATCGACCGCATCGTCGCTTTCCATCAGGTGAGATAGCGGTCAAGCGCGAACCTATAAACAGCAAAAAAATACATGTATAATAAAACTTTTTTAAATTGTTGTCTCTCAATTATTCCTGGTAATTAAAAGTAAGTACATTAATAAACATGTAAAGTCCCATACACAAGACACTTAGATTGGGAACGAATATCTGAAAGTCATGAAAATAGTTTGTTCCGATCCCATGACCTTCAGCACAGTAGCCAAACGTTTAACCGCTATACGGGAACATAGGGTTGATGCGAAAGCGTATTACCAGGGCCCTGGGATCAAGACAAGGAAGGAACAGGGTAGGTTGTTTAGTCAGTAAGAGTCTGACACTGTATCCCGCTCCGCCTAATTGCGGGATTCGTCATTCGATGATTTTTACCTGCCATAAAAAAACGGTAACATAATTTATTAATTAAGCACCGCAGTACTACTATATACTTATACATGAAGTTTAAATTAATATTTACTAAAACACATACTCACATAATAGTTTCAATAATAAGGTACGAAACAGTCTCGATATGTAATGGATGGTCACCCATCCACGAACATACCTTGGCAATTGTAGTTTAACCTCGAAGTTTGACATGCGGCTGTTATCCTTTAGCTAGCCACTAGTTCTGTGAAGACTGACACAATATTTATTAAAAAAATAAGAAAAAACTACTACTATCATAAAAAATAAAGCAATAAAAACATTTTAAAAAATCATGTGCGTGGTCAGAACGGTTCCTAACCGTTCTGACCACGCACATGATTTTTTAAGTTTATTTTATTTTTTTACATATTCAGCGACCATTCTCAGCATATGTTGTCGTATGCAACAAATGACTCATACGAATCTCATTGCAGTCATACGCAAGAAATTCTTGACGCAATTTTTTTTTTATTTACTATAAACTAAAGCTTGACTACGATCCGACCTGATGGTAAGAAGTGATGCAATTGTTGGTTGTGAAGCACATTAGTTTATTAAAAACCTATTCACTCTAGCTTTAAAGACACCCAAATTGTAATCGGACGGGACGTTTTTTTATACGTGGTATAAATGTGTGACTATGATCCTACCTGATGGTAAGCAGTGATATAATCGTAGATGGTTAGGCGCATTCGTTTATTAAAAGCCTATTCACACTAGCCGTGAAGACACCCAAGTTATAATCAAACGGGAAGACCACAGCTGGCAAAATATTATCAAAAACACCATGTAATCACTCAAAACAGTTGAACAACAGTTGTTTACGAGTAACAGCCTCATTACACATACAGAAAAAAAACCTTCTTTCTAAAGCAACAACCTTAGTTGATTGTCAACCGTTTAGAAAGGCAAGCCAGTTGCTTTACAAAAACACTGGCCGCTTTGTGAAATCAATAGAAAGAGTAATCATGTTTACCGCGGTCTTTCTGGTACCTATTGGTCGTTACCCATTTCCGCCATACTTGTCATTATTTTACCGCACAATTTTACCTAATCCAACTTCTTGCTCCTATTAGGGACCATTCGAGGTGCTTTATTACAGCTTTTTATATTGGCCAGCCGTTTTGCCTCAATCGTTTCATTCTTTTACCTTTTTGATATTTGTGGTGAAAATTGTAAGCATTGGAAAATGGGTAATACCGAGTTACCTAAGTATTTTTAGAGGTATTGTTACGACGGTTTGTTACTTTTGTAGGCTATTTTCCGTAGTTAAATCTTATTTCAGCGTCTTTTTTTGGTATAATCTAGTGCTTGACTGTGATCCCACCCGATGTTTTCCAAAATTACTCTACTTATTTCCTCTCCTATAAACAATAAAAAAAATCTCACTATGTCCATCTTCGTCATACCATACATCCATCTCAACATTTTCAGCTCCGATACATGCAGTCTTTTTACAAGCTTTTTATTAGCTTGCGATGTAACTATGTACGTTCGGCTCAAATCTTGTAACTCAATTTTGAAGCAGATATCTTCAACCTATTGAGCTGCAATTTTGCATGTAGGTGTAAATCATATGACATGAGTTTTAATTATATAAATAAAGACCACCGCTATAAAAGCTTGTTTTGAAAAAAATATTTTCTTTGAAAACTTGTTTCATCCATCTTTTTCACAGCCCAACAATCTGATTCTGATCTTTAAATATTTATCTCGTATTTAAAATTAAAGATCTGAACATAGTAACTCAATCCTTGTTTTCGTGTTCTGTTATTCTATGATTGGAACTCCAAACAGAGATAAAAATGTTGTTCAAGAAGCTCATACTAGAAAATTAATAAAACAGTTAAACACAATCTATAGTAGGCTGAGTTAATCGTCGATTGAACAGGTCCAGTTATCTTATCTTAGTGAGATATAAGGGTGAGCTTAGTCTTAAATATCATTCTACTGATAAATCTAAGCAGCGTGGCTTGTAAGTTGTACCTCATAAGTAATGAGAGGCTGAGGACCTCGTTAGTATGGGTTCACATGATCTTGAGAAGGATTATACAGTTAACTCGTATATTGATGGTGAAGTGATTGAGATTAGACAGAGGAATGAGTATCTTGACAATTAGGGGTATGTGTTTTTTTTAGATGGGTATAAATCCCCACTCCCCTTGAGCGGAGTGGGAGATACTTGTAGTGTCAGACTTTTACTGACTAAAAATCCACACCATTTCTCTATGTTCTAGGGCCTTGGCCCCAGGACACTTCGAGGGGTCTCTACAATTTGCTGACAACTCCTCGAGGTACGCTGTCGATGATAATTACAAATAAAGAAAGATAATAAGATAAGACTATCGGCATGTCCTCGAACCAAAAATTCGAGATGACATGTGACACCCGCACTCTGCCCGCGTGGTGGATTACAGCTCAATCTCTGTCCTAGAGAGGAGCCCTTTGTCTCAACACCGGGAATATTATAAGCCTGATGCTATGCTATGATACAGAATTGTAAATACAAAACAAAGAGATCGATTTCTTTTTTATTTAAGTAAATGTCATACAAAAATTAAAAAAACCGCCCAAATACAAGTTGAATTCGCGCATGAAGAATTCTGTACCATCTGTAACAAAAAACGGCAAAAATAACGTATATAGTGCCCTTGTTTTAAATAATATTTATTTTATTCTACTTCTAGTGCTTATTCTTATAGCGGTCACAATAACAAAAATACATTATCTGAAAAAAATTCAATTGTCTAGCTATTACGGATCACGATACAGCGTGCCAGCCGCTAGACGGCCAAGGTCGATTACCAACACAAATTAGTCTATTTATAAATATATCTGTATAAAGCATCAACGAAAACAAAATGCACCATGAATGCCTTATAATTACGTAGATTTGTCATCATTGGTACTTCATGTCCCGCACTTTTCCTCGTCTCGTAGAGATAGATAGATGGCCTACGTATATTTCCGTAGTTGATGTTCTGTATAGGAATCATATATACGGATATTTTCATAGTCGTCATCTAATATGTTAAGACTACTGAATATTGTCTTCACAAAATCATTTTTAACAGCAAAAAATCTCTACTAACTATTCTCATACTAAAGACATCAACGAACGATTTTCACATTAGGCCTAAATCACGCAATTCTTACTCCAATTTTGTTTGATTCAAAATAGAATTTATATGCAACTAGCTCATACCAGCGGCTTTGCCCGCTTGAAAGTAGGTTTCTTTATACAAATTTTGGATCCCTGTTTCACCCTTTTAATAGTTAATTTTTCAAAAATACCTTTTTAGTACTCGCGTACATCATAAAAGGAAGCCTTATACCGAACATGTTCCTAGGCCGAGTAGTGTCAGCTGTTCGTTGATTTGTCAGCAGTCAGTTTCTTCTTTTATATATATATCTTTTATAGATAGCGATAGTTTTTTGTCCTCTTTTCAAAATCTAATATTTTGAAAAGAGGACAATAAATTATCGCGAGACTCCAGTTAAGACTGACTGACAATGTGACAGTGAGTTATAGGTGCGTCAATTTTTTTTTAAGGAAATTTTTCTTCAAGTAGAACAATTGCCGTAGAGAATGATAGTCGCAATGTAGTCACGCACTTAACTTTTTGCAAAGCGACACCCGTTTGCGTAATACACGCATAATAGCAAAGACTTTCGCGTTGTATACTTTAAAATCCATAAAGAGAACGTTTCAATAATCAATATTATGAGTTGAGCTTCACGAATACCATAGTATAAAGAGAAGGGCAGTAGGCTATCTCCGGCCCAATCCGCGTTATAATTGCCTACTGTCTTAAGGTTGTCACTTTTAGCAAAATTTTAATTCAGTGCCTATAAATTGGCAAGGGTCGGGAAGTTGTATTTTTTACTTATATAATAAAAATAAAAAACTGGTATAAAAAAATACGGTTTTTTTTGCGATATAAACAGCCGTATCTGTTTTATTCGTTAACTTAAAAGTTTCGTTTTTTCTCAGCTTGAAGGGACTATGGTTTTAATTTCAACTAGATACATCACGCATTCTCGAGATAAAGGGTCTTAACAGACACACATACAGATAGACGAAGGGACAACGAACTGATCCTATCTGAATAAATAAATAAAATAAATAAATAAGGGTTCCGTTTTTTTTCCTTTTGAGGTACAGAACCCTAAAAATGAATAAAGAAACACTAAAACAACATTAAAAACTAACGCTTATCTCTTAGACTATAATCGAATTTGTTGTTATGATTCGAACTTTGCTTTATATGTACCTATATCTGATTTACAATTAGTCAATTATTTATTATGAATTACGATTTTCTAACTGTAAGTAGGTAAGAAACTAAAGTAACTGAGAAATCGGCATAACCAAACGTAAACAAAGCAATAGCAGCAAATCAATTGACAGATCAAAAGTAGAAATTAAGCCTACCTACCTACTTCCTCTGTGTGATAGAAAACTAAATAAAAAAAAAGTAAGCAGGTATCTCAAAATCAAGTAAAAATTATATGCTAGAATGAGTGACTAGCTTACCTTTTTTGTTCAATAGGTAATCTGAACAGAGACAATTCTAGAATCGATGAATTGTTAAGACATCCAAACACACAGCAATACGTTCTCCTGCGATTATCAGACATTTTGTTTTGATTTAGCGGTGCCGAAAAGCAGTGACGCGCGAAACTCGTTTAGTGTTAGCCCCGACTGGCGCACTGAGAAACGGTGCGAGATTTTGTTACAGTGTGCGTGAGTCGACGCGTAGATACTATGGCGCACACATACAAGCCGCGCGCGGTGCGTTTGTATGAAGATAACCTACTTCCCTTCTCTTTATACTATGCGAATACTGACAAATCTTAGGGACTGGACAGATCCGCTCAAATCTGTGTGGTTTTTTCTTCAAAAGACTATCTGCTCATGCAGATTAGTGTCTATAGTATCTATATCTAGTATCTCTATAGTATAATTACTGTGACAATGAAGAAGGTCGCATTGCTCCTAACTTGGTAATTGGCGAGATAATGGAATTTTTGAAGGTTTATGCTTTTTGTATAATAGGCGTTCGTATTTGATAGATTTGTTTAAGTGCTTATTTTCTTCTATATAAAAATGATTAGCTGCTCTTTAGTCTCGACAACGGCTGGATGGATTTGGCCATTTTGGTCTTGAAATATTGGTTATAAGGAGAAGAAGAAGGTTTAAATGGTGAGAACGAAAAATAAAAAAAAAACCGCCTGTATAAATTTTGCCGGGGTAAAAAATCAACAAAGGCTAGACTGATTTGGCTCATTTTGGTCTTGAATTATTCGTTATAGTTCAGGAAAGAGAAAAGTTTGCCGAAATATCTAGTTTAATAATAAAAAGACAACTATCAAAATAAAAGTGATTGTCCTTATAAACAGTCGTAATTTAACTATTGTCCTTGAATACAACAAAAACATAGAATTTCGGTGACTCAGATCGTACCCACAAGTTTAGCCGACGGACATCAACCACAGAGCAACCTTCCAAATGTCTAAGACATTAATTCATAGTAATTTTGGCCAGTTGTTCTGCCGGCACGAATTTGCTTGATTCCATTATTTTGTTTAATGAATGTTCCTTAAATTGGGCCAAGGAGTCCAAAGTGATTGCGGAGATGATGGGGTAATGATTCATCATTATTTTATAAGATTATGTAAGTAGTTACTTTGAGTCGTGAGAATTGGGTCTTTAGTATTTTTTTTTTTAGTTGTAAGTAAAATTGTTATTGGAATTAGGATTTTTTTGTCTGGATTTCGTTAAGATTTTTCCGTCGGCAAAAATTAACAGTTCTTAATGTATATTATGTTTGTTTCAGAAATTAATCCTTTTTGTGTATTTTGGTTGTAACGTCTATATTCTCTTTTAGTATTGTTTAATACTCGTATGCTTTTATAGTACTCACATATTATGTTATGTAAAAAAAAACGATGCATCTAATCATTTTTGTGCATACGAGTAGCTTACCTGTTAGTCAAACTAATTGTGACAAACTGATTGGTGATCCAGATTTGGTTGAGTCCAATCTTCAAAGCCTCGAGCACAGGCGCAGAGTAGCAGCCTTGCGGTTTTCTACAGGATGCATTTTGGAGAGTGTGCGTAGGAATTGCACGATTTGATTCCGCCATCCCAATTTTACCTTCGGACATCCGTACGGCAAATATCCACCCTTACGTTGTTGAGACACCTGCGGCCCGGAAGCGTTTTGCCTCGTCGTTTATACCGCGTACATCGAGGGACTGGAACAGTTTGCCGGCTGCAGTCTTTCCGTCCGATTATAATTTAGTTGTCTTCAAGGCTAGAGTGAATAGGCTCTTAATAAACTAGTGCGCCTTACCATCAACGATTGCATCACTGCTTACCATCAGGTGGGATCGCAGTCAAGCACTAGTTTATTGCAATTAAAAAAAAAATACTGACTTATTCCCTACAAGTATGTCATGTATATTTTCTTTTATATTTTAGTATTGATAGGCTTGCATTTGACCATTATCTCACCAGATGGTAGGTATGCGCGCTAGTCTAGAGCCCTACGGGTTGTTGCTGTTGAAACTCATGAGCCACAAGCGAATGCCGACGGCGTTCGCACTCTTATTGTCTTTCTATTATGTATAAAGACACGGTATTAAAAAGGTTAATTAATCATGTGTACACATACTATACCATTATGAAGGCACTATCTACTAACAGAAGTCCGTTCCACATCCTACTCACCGATCTCAATACTAAACATATAGATAATGACGTTTTAAATACATTTTAATCTTGATATCAACGAAATAAAGATAAAACCATGCTTATCGAACCATAAAAATCTTTAAAACTTCAGATAAATGGATGTTGTAAGTATTAGTCAATGTTTTTTTTAGTTTTATACTCGTAGTTAAGATTATTTTATGATATTTAATAGTTGACTAACTTCTGTCAGCGACTTTGTCCGTGTGAATGTTAGTTTCCGGACGTGAAGGCGAAATTGTAGAAGGATAATAAGTACCCTATGTCCGTCGGAGCGCACTGTTCCCGCGCGCCTCAACGAGTTGTCTTCAAACCGTAGGGACCCTGCAGAAGGGTCGAAGCCAACTGGGGCCAAGGGTTCGCGTCTGAAAGGAAGGCTCTGGCCCTGGTGTATATGGCGACGTTGGAACGGGGTAGGCTGTTTAGTCAGTAAGAGTCTGACACTGCTTCACGCTCCGCCCAAGCGCGGGATACGTCATTGGGTGATTTTTACCTACCATAAAAAACCCTATGTCCGTCCGGCTTGGAGTTAAAGCTTCCTCCATACCAAAAGTTTATCAAATCGGTTTTGTAGTATGGAACCGTGAAGGCGTAACAGACCGACAGACAAACAGAGTTAGTTTTATGTGTATAGTTATATGCATTATGAATACTTTGACTGCTTATTTATATTTTACTAACTTTTGCCAGATGCTTCGTCTGCAGGAAAGAAAAAATATATGCTTATGTCACTGATATAATAGCATTCAATTGGAAAATCTTTTTTTAGTCAATCCAGTAATTTATGAATTTATTCATTAAAATATATAAAAATACGAAGGCATAAAATTATAAATCTTTCATCATTTAATAGTAATAAATATATGTAATACTAGCTTTTGCCAGCGGCTTCGCCCGCGTACATAAAATAAAGCCTATGTCACTCAGGAGTAAAGCAGCTTTCAATTGTTGCTATTTTTTTTCAAATCGGACCAGTAGTTCCAGAGATTACCTCCTACAAACAAAAAAAACAAAAAAACAAACTTTACCTCTTTATTATATTAGTGTAGATATAATTAATAAGTATTATTAGTATATAGATATGGACTAGCTCCTAGCTGCAACTTTGCCCGCGTGAATGTAGAAAATTATACCAAAAGACGATAATCTCGAGATAAAAGTGTATCGTTTATAATATTTCAGGAATTAGTGAAGACTATTTGTATTTCATATGTATATTTCATACAAATCTGTTTAGACGTTTGAACGTGAAGGATAATTGAACAAACGTATACATTCACTAGCTTCTGCCAGAGGTTTTTCCTGCGTTTCCCCCTCTGCGAATTTTCAAAAATTTCTGTAATTAATATGAGTTGAGCTTCACGAATACTGACAAATCTTATTAACTAGACAAAACTGGTCAGAATTTTCATTTATTCGAGACGCTTTTAAAAGATAGCTTAATTTTTTTTGTAACTTTCAAATATTTCTGTAACGTTATCTCGTAGACATACACGTTCGAATTCGTTAGTCAGATTCGATTTTTTTTTTATCATATTTTGATTTTTTTTCCGGCACTTGGTCATATACAGCTAACTTTTTATTTAAAAAAATCACGGTGTTCTCTTTTATATTTGTTAATTTCAGAGGTTTGAAAAGTTCAAAATGAGTAGAACCTGGTCTTAAATTCAGTTACACACTAAAATAAACAAAAACATTTCACATCTGCACTTACAATCTACTCAAAACATAACATCTGACGACATGTCACCACAATTTTATTTCGTCGTCACTCCGAATTTTATCGCGCAATTCTTACCTTCAAACGTGCCACAAAATCATCGATACACTATAATACACATGTCTAATATCCCCAACCTCCCCTCTTCGCCCGCATTTCCCGAGGGGAGACGCGGCATCGTTGGCGTTATGAAAATTTGACGTCAACCAATATGCGATGATACGTTCAGGGGTTATGTTTCGTATACTATTTTACATGTGTGAAATTGCCCAGCCTCCCTTTGAGGGTGAGATGGGGCTTTCTTAATCGGTTGGCTTTAGTTTGGTTAATTATTGCGGTTGCGAAAGATTTCATAAGGCTTTGCATATTAATATGAGGTAAACTTAGAGATACATTTATATGTTGCAATAAATTGGTTCATCTGATTAAATTATAATTACAAATAGATGCTTATAGTTTGATATGATCTTTGTGTTAAGGAATATAAGTAGCATTTTTAGGGTTCCTTAACTCAAAAAGAGAAAACGGAACCCGTCTGTCCATATCTCGGGATCGCATGGAGGCATCGAGTGAAATTTAAAGCATTTACTCAAGTCTGCAGTACCTTGATGTTGTGAAAAAATGAAACTCATAAGTCAACGAGAAAGAAAATACGGCTGTTTATGTCTCAAACAACGAGTATTTTGAGCCCTCAAAAGAATTAAAATTCATAGGGTATTTCCTGTTGACTTAGAATCCTATTTGTTATGAAGCAAGGTATCATAGCACAAATACAGAAAAAATCTGAAGAAACTGTAAATATTTAGCTATTACAAAAACAACATTTAGAATTGAATTATATTCAAAGTTAGGTTTGTATGGAACCCGACGTGCTCTGGTCCAACTCGCAATTGAAAAAAATTACAATTCTTTCAAGATCAAAATTCCTTTGTTGACATGATATCCGAACAACAAAATTGGAAACG
This sequence comes from Mythimna loreyi, assembly GCA_029852875.1. Taxonomy (NCBI): domain Eukaryota; kingdom Metazoa; phylum Arthropoda; class Insecta; order Lepidoptera; family Noctuidae; genus Mythimna; species Mythimna loreyi. The sequence goes on along the minus strand of CM056800.1, from coordinate 9,478,618 downwards.
TGGCTAACTACAAGCGCGAACTCTAAACGATACGATTGTAACTTGGCTGATCCTTTACACCGCCAGAGACAGAACTGTTTCTGTCTTCACCTGTATGGAGGAATATCATACAAGTGGAAGTGATGAAGCAGAGAGATCATGACAACATAAAAGAATACGATACAAGGAAGGAGAGATACCTAAAAATAACCATGTGCTCACTTCAATACCAGACCTTTCTCCTAAAGGAAAATGTCGCGCAAGTTCCATACGCTAAGTATACCTAAGTAAGCCACAAGTTGATATGTTTTATCGCCAATCCATAAAGCGCGATGCCATAAAACCGGTCGTATTTCAAATGTGTAAATATATGTGAGCGAACTCCCCGCGCCTCCCCTCAAGACGACCCAACCACATAAAATATTATATTGCAATTTATATTTTTCGCTTCGGAAAGATTAGAAGAATCCCCGTATATGTTAAGTGGTATTGCAAATATGTTTATGAGTTTTTTGTGCGTGTTTTATTTTGGATTAATCAATCATCGTCAGGGTAATGTAGTCTAAATTATCTTTAATCTTGATCAGTGGTTCCCAATCTGTAGTTTGTGGACCCCTGATGTACCCCCTGGTGGACCCCTGTAAGACATAATAATTACGGTACGCTCTTGGCAAACTGAAACAGACTGGACTGGAACAGTTTGCCAGCTGCAGTCTTTCCGTCCCATTATAATTTAGGTGTCTTCAAGGCTAGAGTGCATAGACTCTTAATAGTAGTGTGCCTCACCATCAACGATTGCACCACTGCTTACCATCAGGTGGGATCGCAGTCGAGCACTAGTTTATAGCAAGACTTTCCAACTTAAAAGTAGTATAATAATGATAATAAGCCTTTTATTCAAACAGTAGGTATTACAATTGTCTAACTTGTTTCTAAATATGTATTTGAATCCATCAAATACCCTCAATTCTTGCCAGATCATCGGTCCAACTTGTTGGACGCCTTCCTTTTTTGTCTTTGTATGTTTCTTTATTATTGTAATTTTTATTCATGAAAACTAGTAGTATATTTTGTTCATTTCAATTTCCAATCATGCTACTAAATGTAGTTTTTGAAGATTTTGTACTACTAACTAAATATGGACACCTGTCCAAAATAAACGTTACTATTATTATTATAAGTATCTTAGTGCACAAATTTTTGTTGTTTATCACAAATGTTTACTTATAAGATAGTCCTCGTTATTACTGATTTCCAAGAATAGGACCTTTTCAATATCTATAGGATAAAATACTTTTTAACTGATTTTAAAAAATGAAGACTCTCAATTTTATTGTTCTTTTTATGTTTATATAGTTCAATTTTTCTTACGGACTTCTATTCTTTGTTAGCCAAGACTCGAAACGAAACCAAAAAGGTTCCCTAATAAAAAAGTTTGAGAACCACTGAGCTAAATTATATATAGAACAATAGACATTGTAGGCATTAAGTGATCAACAATTTGTTTAAACAATACCTGCTCGGCTTACCTTGATCGTCATTCTTGACTAACATTTCAGAAATATTTAAGGTGCAGTAGGCTCTACGTTAAGTGTGTGCTAACAATTTGACCTTGACCTGGTCTAGTGTATCTTGTATGGAATTCCAATGGAATACCAGGGTCTTTACCGTGACCTGTTGAAGTGTCAATCGAGTGAGCGAAAAAGATGGATGGTGCTATACTATAGAGATTATCGACTTATATCTTAGTGATAGACAAGCACGTTCATCTACACTAATATAATAAAGAGGTAAAGTTTATTTTTTTGTTTGTAGGGGGTAAACTCTGGAACTAATGGTTCGATTGGAAAAATTTAAGCTATAATAGAAAGCTGCTTTACTCCTGAGTGACATAGGCTATAAATTTATTTATTTAACATGGATATTAACCGAGCTATCACAACTTTTGTCTCACAAATTTTCCGCGGACGAAGTCGCGGGCAGAAGCTAGTAGAAAATATTCGTCAAAATACTGACAAGTAAATACAAAACTCTGCAGTGTGTCTTTGGCATCATGTCGTCTAGCAAAACTTAAAGCGATTTCGCACTACGTCCGATCCGAATCCGATCCGAACCCGTGAAAGTATGGTCCGTGGTAGCCATAGAACTATGTCTAGATATTTATTCAGAGTAGTTTTACAGTACGGCCGTCGAATCTTGGCGAGTGTGAAGCTAGGCTCTGCGAATTTTAGTGCTTGAAAACTTGTACAAAAATAAAGGTTTTAAAAAAATAAGTGCCAATAATAGTTTTTAAAAGCAATAACAACTGCAAATTGCGGTTATTTGTATAAACCATTTTTATACAAATAATTGCAAACTAATGCTTCATCAATATTTGCCGTTTCTGAAGATAACGGTCAATTGGTAGCTGTACTGTATACTTTTTTTTTTGATATAAATAATATTAAACATTTAAATAAACCTTTTCTACTGGCTCTTCAACCGATTTTAACTGACACGTTAATTTGGTGTTTTATAATAACAGAAATTGACACGGGCTAAGCTGTGGGTAACAGCTATAATTTATAAAGCTGAGAAGGTTGTTTGCAAAAATAAATATTTTATTGGGTTTTCAGTATTTCTTTTATAACGGTTTTTTTGTAATGTAAGTAAAAATCATCCAATGATAAAACCCGCCCTTGGGCCGAGTAGGAAACAGTGTCAGGCTATTACTGACTAAACAACTTACACCATTCCTACGTTGCCATATATACCAGGGCCAGAGCCTTCCTTTCAGACACGAACTCTGGCCCCAGTTGGCTTCAACCCTTCGGTTTGCTGACAATTCCTTGAGGCGCGCGGGAACAATGTGCGCCGTCGACTACTGGCCTTGACATTGAAAATAACGGTAATATACCAGCATCACAAAATACAGTCCACTTTCTTTCCACCTCCAATTTATACAATACTAGCGGCCCGCTCCGGCTTCGCACGGGTATAAAATATATAGCCTATGTGATTAAAATCGATTCAGTAGTTTCGATTTATTCATTACTGCCCGTGGCCCGCACGCGTTAAATTTGGAGTAAAACAATCCCCCTTTCCCTATACCATGAAGATTTCCTGCTATCTTTGGAATATCTAAATTCATACACTACATTTTTATTTATTTACTTTTTACATTTTTAACTATTTATTTTATTTTTACAACATATTACAGAATGTCTTTATAAACAACGTTCACAGCTTTCTTATTAGACAATACAAACATGTTTTCTCTGGAGGTCACTCTTGAAAGAGCGACATACAGTTGTCCATGTGAAAAACAGTCAACGCTCAAATCTAAGCCTGCAACGTTGAAGGTATTTATAGGCACGCTCTTGCCGCACCGGGCGACTAACAATTCCTTGAGGCGCGCGGGAACAATGTGCGCCGTCGACTACTGGGCTTGGTCCGGACGTTTATCAGACTATTGGACAGCAAGCTACCCATTACTCACCCATCCACATTATAACGGTGAATAAATAAATTGTCAGCAAACCGGCATGACCAAGAAATGTCTCAAATTTTAAAATAAAAACGGATAGCTTTTTTATGTCAAGCTTCAGCGATCAAAAATGTCTTTGTTTACGTGAACTGTGATTAAAGTAACTGTTAACCGCTTGAAACATTCGTAATAGCTTCTTCAACAGCCTAGAACATTATTTCGTGCAAACATTCACAACCTTTTAATGTGTTCACAGGGCGAATCAGAAATTACTTTTGAGTTAACCAAAAACAATGCTTTGTAATGACTACTTATTTTTATCCTACTACTATTATAAAGGCGAAAGTTTGTAAGTATGGATGTATGGATGTTTGTTACTCTTTCACGTAAAAACTACTGAATGGATTTGAATGAAATTTGGCACAGGCATAGGTTACACTCCGGAATAGCACATATGCTACTTTTTATCCCGGAAACCCCAAACCCACGCGGGCGAAGCCGCGGGCAAAAGCTAGTGTTGAATAAAAAAATTACTTATTTCTGAGACAATAGTACCTACCTAGGTTCTGTAAAGTGATAGATTTTTATTAAGGCCAGGTTTTACTCCTTTTGAACCTCTAGAAATCTACAAATTGAAAAGAGAACACCATGGAAAATTATTTTATTAAAATTGACTTTAAGACCAAGCGTTAGGCAAAAATTAAAACATTATATTAGTTGGCTTGAACAAAAACAAAAATTGCGAATCTGACCCTTTTTTATGTTTTTTTTTTTATGGTAGGTGAAAATCATCGAATGACGAAACCCGCTCTTGGGCGGAGCGGGAGACCAGTGTCAGACTTCTACTGACTAAACGACCCACCGTTCCTTCTTGCCTTAGTTCCAAGGTCCCAGTGTTCCAGAAAAAAAATTAGTATGATCTTATGCTTGATCCGGGTCTGGGTGTTTTTTTATTTATTTATATAAACTAGTGCTTAATTGCGATCCCTACTGATGGTAAGCAGTGATGCAATCGTTGATGGTGAGACGCACTAGTTTATTAAGAGCCTATTCCCTAGTATTGAAGACACCTAAATTATAATAGGATGGGAAGACCGCAGCAATCAAACTTTTCCAGTCCCTCGATGTACGCGGTACAAACGTTGAAGCGAAACACAAGTTTGTGAACGCACCTTTAGATACAGGATTAATTCCTAGTGTGGGGCAAAATAAAAACTATAATAAGTATAATAAAAGATTGCTGACCGTTCAGACTGGTTCTGACCTTTAAGTCACCAATTTCAAAACTACAATTTCCTCTCACAAGATTAAAGTCAAAAGTTCCCATAAACCGTCCAACGGATGCTAGATTATCTGCAATTAGGCAGACACGTAACCCCAGTGGTCCAACTGACGACAGAAGCGGACAAAATTTTAATGAGCTCAATGATGGAGCGTGCGTGTAATCACACAGTGGGCCATGATACGACTGTCTCACCGACGTGGGAGCGAGCGAGGGATTTCCTTGTGAAGTTCGTAACTTTGTTTATGTAATAATGAGGTCGTGGAAAAATAAGGCTGGTTTGAAAATGATGTGATGTGCTTTTGTTTTTTTGTATGGTACTTGGCTACTGCGAGCGGCTTTGCTTCCATGGAAAAAGAAAATTGGTACTAGAGTATACACTCTCGAAGTAAACAGTATTCTATTGGTAATGCAGGACATGATCTCCACGTGTGCATAAGTTTATCTAAATCTGTCATTTAATCAGAATGAGACAATTAAATCTACACTTAACAAACTGTATTTATTCATTTCATAACAAGTATTTTCCTCTTAGTCATCATGCTATCGATATCACTAAGTACTTAACTTAGTGAATCATCATCCGTTATTTTACCTTCTTCACTTTCTCATTTTTTCTTCACTTTTTCTTCTACTTTACATATTACTTGGATTCAGTGAAATTCATTTTTATCTTCTAATCTTCCTTTTTCTTTCATATCACTTCTCACAAAATCTATCCTATCTTTTCTTTGATCTCTCTCTCCCTCTTCATCCATCTACATGTGTGACCATAACACTTTTGTTCATACGCGATGCATCCCTCCTCTTCACATGGGCGTAATGGTATGTGTGAGAAGTTGGAGTTGACTTTTGGGATTGTCCCATGACAATCCCAAAAGTCAACTTTTCACACAATTTACGATACTACTACACCTAGGTTAAGTTAACTTAACATATCTTAATGCATGTAAATGATAATATTATGATTAAATAAGGTATCATTTCCATTGAAATCTTAATGTACTTTGAGCAATAATACTATAATATAACCGTAAAACCAATTTGCTATAATAACATGGAGGGATATTCCGCAAATATATATAAAATTATTTAAATTACACCTATCATTATCGGGTATATTATGATAATGCATTATTGCAAACAATATCTTCAATGATTTTATCTAAGCAATATTTCTGATCAATTATTAGCTTCGTTTAAATTTAAAATTAAGTTTTCTTTAAATTACAGCTTTCCGTGGCTTGGTCTCTCCAGTATTCGTTTATTTCATAGGACCTAGGAGGTAATAACGTAACGATGATTGAAAAAAGTGTCCATGGAGTTTCTTGCACATTCTTCTCCATAGAGATCTACTCTTTGGAATGTGCAATTAGCGTCATTTTTTTCTGATAGACCTACTTCTTAGTTTTTCAAAAATGCCTGTAAAAGTTTATTTGAAAAGTTACAATCGTTTCGTTAAAGTCAAACGCTTGGAATTGGCCACGTCTTCAATTTTGACCTGACCACGTGAGCTTCGAGATGTCGTCAGACCAAAGGAATTGGGGGCGTGGCCAACTCTAAGGGGCAGAAATCAGAATTCTTTTAGTTAACGAATATTCGTCGTTTCACATTCTCTGTTGTACATCTGTCTCTTTATAGAATCGCATATACGACAATGTCGTGTTGTGTCCCTACAACACTTACCAGGCCATCGATCCACATTATGGGAGATATTCTATCGATACATCTTGCTATAGCAAGATGTATCGATAGAATATCTCCCATAATGTGTTGTAGTTTCTGGAATGCTGATATATCAGCATTCCAGAAGCTTCAAACATCTGTTCTTTGAACAATGTGTCGGTATCCTTGTTTCTCCTGTGGATGTCTTCGTGTATCTGATTCGATCAAGCAATGACGACTATAGCCTTTTCCTCGTGAGCAACCACAATTCAGAACCATAAGTAGGTTGTATGTTAACACTGGCCACACGCACTGGATCTAAAGATTACCTAATATAAAAACATGAAAAAAAAACAATGTTGCTCCTTATAAAACTCACTAGCATATTACAAAGTTGAAATCACTAACCTCTACCATATAAAATGTCCTACAGTGGCAACCATTCACAGTGTACAAAACATAAAAAAACCTGCACAACAACAATGTTCTAAACACAACGAACACGTATCGCACTCGGATTACGGAACACGAACAAAGGCACTAAAAACACAACATCATAAAGCCAGCCTGCTTTGTTCGCCGAACGAATGCAACGTTTGAAAATGCAACCTAAACCCGTTTCCCGATTGCATTTCAACCCATGAATTTTCCATGAGGTCGTACCTCCCCGATTCCCGTTCGTTTGGCTACGTAACTAGTGGGAATTGGTATTCGCTTGTTGCGTACAATATGTATGAGATTTTGTCCGCTTATTTTTTCGCTGCGCACCACTGTCCAGTGTAATTGAGATATGTTTACTCTTGGTGCATATTGTCGGTGTTGCAGCGGACCGGATAATTGTATATTTATGATCGCAGCACAAATTGATTTGCAAAAAATTGCCGAAAAATTTGTGCAATTTTTTTTTTTTGTTTCATAGTTACATTTGGTATGCAGATGGCTGAAACAGGAACATTTCAATCAGTAAATATTGGATGTTGTTACAATTTTTCGTTGTCTACTTGAATTTTTGGTTCGCTGTTTTCACAAGTGGTGGAGGCGCGGACAAATGTGAGTGTAGGAGTGATGGAGCGACTCTGTGTAATCCCTTGTGACGGCTGCGTCCAATTAGGCGTCAGGCATTCGTCTTCCCGTCCTTACTTTTTCACTTCCCTCACTTGGGGGCGGATTTGTAAGAAAATATGAGCGGGAATTTGTCTCACTTTGAGTGAATGTAACGCTCGGAGGTGTTGTGTGAGTCTGTGTGTGTTTACATACATCTTAGTAATAATTTTAGCTTTCAGAGTTACGTGGTAGAAAATACTAGGTAAATAGTACACTAATCTTTAGCCTGTGTAAACCCAACAGGGGATTTACTTTGGGGCCTTATTTTGACGTGTTAATATGTCAAGCGTACAAGGGATAAATAGGGATGGCACTTATCTTAAAGAACGTATCAAGTTCCTTCATGACACATAACATAGATATTTTAGGTCATCGGAAAACTTGAAGCTAGAGATGCCAAACCACTGCACCAATTTTTATAACAAAACATTCGCTGTTCAAGCAGTGCGACAGTGAATTGCTTTACCCGTGTCAGTAAGGCAAAATTAAAAGTTCACAACTTTTAAAAATAAGGTTAAGGATCGGTCTATCTCTCCTCTTGAATCTACATCTACACTAATATAATAAAGAAGTAAAGTTTGTTTTTTTGTTTTTTTTTTTTGTAGGAGGTAATCTCTGGAAGTACTGGTTCGATTGCAAAATTTTTTTCACAGATAGAAAGCTGCTTTATTTCTGAGTGTCATAGGCTATATTTTATGATTATGAATAATATAATAAAGAAGTAAGGTTTGTTTTTTTATCTCGAGAAATTGTATAGGAACAGAGTTAAATAATATGTTAAAACAAGAAAGTTTCCGCGGACGAAGTCGCGGGCAGAAGCTAGATATATATGTCGCAACCATCTCCGTCTTTAGCCATTTGATTGGATGCCGGCGTTTAACGAACGGCCTAGGCGTCCAATTAGATGGCTAATTTAACCAGATAACTGCGACATATATAAGCAATCCGATCAAAAGATAAGACGAATTTTGAGTTTTTTTGAACAGTATTTATTTATTCATCAATATCTATTTTGTCCCCTTCAAAGTAATCCCCTCAGATATAATGCACTTATACCAGCGCTTCTTCCAATCCTCGAAGCAATTCTGAAATGCGCATTTCAGTGTGGCCATCAGCTCGTTCTTCGATTGTGACTCTATCTCATCAATTGCGGCAAAATGGTTTTCTGTCATATATTTATTTAATAAAATAATGTAAATAACACGATTACTGCTATAATCGCCATTGCAATGCTACTACTACACATCTGTATTTAAGTTATATAAAGAAATAAAAAATAATATTAATACTTAAACTATTAGGTATATCAAAAGACCCATATCTGGTGATTACGATAGTTGACGCATGACTAAAGTTTTTTTTTTGTTAAGTTAAAATTATCCAATGACGATTCCCGCTCTTGGGCGGAGCGGGTCACAGTGTCAGGCTCTTACTGACTAAACAACCTACCAAATTTTTACGCTGCCATGCCATATATACCATGGCCAGAGTCTTACTTTCAGAAGCGAAACCTTGATCCCAGTTGGATTCGACCTTTCTGCAGGGTCCCTTCGGTTTGCGGATTCCTCGGAGTCGTTTTTGGCCAAAGAGCTCATGGTAAGGCTTCTGATTGAAAACAAGGTCAACAATGTAAGCAATACGTCGAATCAATTTCGTTCCTCAATATTATGTGAGATAGATTAGTTTGGTTTGACCTTTTCATCCTGATTGAATTTATGGTACTCCATGTATTCAAATAGACTACTAGGGCTGCAAAATCAATCAATCAGCCTCATAATGTTCCCACTGCTGGGACTCAGGCCTCCTCTTTTAAGACAGAATAGGCTGTAATCCACCACGCGGCTCGAGTACGGGTTGCTGGATGTCACATCTGGTCTTCGAAGGTTTTTGGTTCTAGGACTTGTCGGTTTCCTCACGATGTTTTTCTTCACCGTTTTAAGAGCTGCTACAGTGGTGATGAAATAAATTACATAAACAAATGCGCCTAGCTAGGTTTTAACCCTTGACCAACTATTTATTTATTTAACAATTTATGTACACACACTGGATAGTGAGAGAAAAGAATACAGAAACGGGAGAATAAGTACATAGGTAATGCTTATTTCTCCAACTACTTGGATTGGCGGATGTCATAATTCGTCTTCGAAGCTTTTTGGTCAGCTGAGTTTGAACCCGTGACCGACGTGATAATATGTAAGTGAGTTCGCACCCGTGACTTACTACTTGTAAGTCAGGGCCGTAACCACTCGGCCACCAGTGCTCTCAAAAACAAAATAACTTAGATAATTATATTCTTTTTTTAAAAAAAAAAACGTTCAAGAGACGGAGTTACGGTCAAGAGTGAATAGGTTACTTCTAGGTAAGCGTGCTCCATCGTCGACCACATCATCGCTTACCATCAGGTGAGAATGTGGTCAAACGCGAGCCTATCCAGTTTTTAAAAAAAAGTAGTCCTTCAATTGGCATTACTACTAGATTGCGTATAAAGAATTTGAAATGCCCTTTTCACTTAACATCTGTAACGAAACTGTAGGATTCAATAAAACGGCATAAATAAATGTGATTCAGGGAGAGTGGGTTGCCCGAGGGTAGGGTAGGGTTGCCCTGTTATATCATAAAGGGTACACCCCAGACGGTTAAACCCTTCAATGTTAATTTGTTTGTTAATTTTTCTCTGCCTTTGTAACTGACGTAATTAGGTTTCTCGTTTTATAATTAAGGGATATGATTTTTTATCTGTTTCGGGTTAATGAGGAAAATTGTGGTGAAAATCTTTATGGCTGTAAGCAGTATTATTTTTTGGTAATAATTTTCTTTTGGGAAAGGGCGGTTTTATGGATTGTTCGAAAAGGTAACGCCGGGGTCCAGGGTCGCAAAGCAATAAAGAATTAATTAATTTATAATATGTAGATATGTATTTAGAAATACTTCAAGTATGTTTATAAGTGTTTTCTTATACAACTCTGATTTACATTTACACTACTAACTCACAGCGCAAGCTTCGCTTTGTTTTGGAATAGATGGCGTTGTGTTAAAATGGTGGACTATTATTATTATTTATTGCTAACTGTCCACCGTATCTTTTTTTGTTACTGTCCTGCTTCCGTATGTTGCAGTGTAATGTTGTATAGTCTTATAGCCTTCCTCTATAACCAGGCTATCTAATACAGAAAGGATTTTTCAAATCAGACCTGTAGTTCCTGAGACTAGCGCGTTCAACTAAACAACTTCTTCGCTTTAGTTATAATATTGGTATAGATTAAAGAAGGAACATAGAAGTGGGTTTTAGTCTGTACAATCCTTCCCGCTCCATCCTAGGGCGGGAGAAGTCATTGGATGATTTTCAACCTAAAAAAATATTACAAACATAATTTTGTACTTGGAAAATATTTTCTTTTGCGTGCTTAAACTAGGCTTGCATAAAGTTACAGCTAGTAAGAAACCCACACAGCATAGGTAAATATGTTTGCTATGCGAATATGCCTGGTAAAGCAATATAGAGGCCATCTGTGCACAGTAGCTTGTATAAGGTAAAACAAAACTAGTGTCTTATTCAATTGAAAACAGCTTGGTGGAGAGAAATAGTAAAGTAATTCACTTATACCATGTAGGTGCCTAGATCTTTTTTTTATACCTATGTACGGTCGTGGCCTCTTTTTGTGGGTTTTCAAATAACTTCTCTTGTTTTGGGTGAAGAGACCCCTCTCTCTCCTCCTCTCACACTCTCCCGAGTGTCAGACTTCTACTGACTAAGACTTAGCTTCAGTTGCCCTGTATGTTCCAAGATCGTGGTGACTCTAAATAGTTTTAATAGTTTATTATGATGTAAATGGAAAATTTTTGTAATAACGACCAAGGTATACTTCGCCCGAGCCGCAGGCGAGGGTCTTATTGAGCTAGGAGGTACTGTGACAAATAAACGGGGGTCGCTTAGCATCCAGCCTGGTACTCGCGCACTTTTTCGCACTAATGCAAAAAACTGTAAATTATGTGACCTGGTGTACCTGGCTTACTGAAATCCAAGATTTGCTATAGATATAACTACCACAGACTAAAATTATTCGTCATCATCATCATCAGCTTTTTAATGTTCCCACTGCTGGAACACAGGCCTCCTCTCTAGGAGAGGGAATGGGCCATAATCCACCACGCGGGCCCGGTGCGGGTTGGTGGATGTCACATGTCATCGAATTTTTAGTCTAGGACATGCCGGTTTCCTCACGATGTTTTCCTTCACCGTTTTGAGAGCAGTGGTGATGAAATAAATTAGACAAAGTAATGCACCTGGTAGGGTTTGAACCCGCGACCTGCAACTCGTAAGTCGGGGCCGTTACCACTCTGCCACCACTGGTCTTAAAATTATTATAAGAACAAAATGGTATCCTTTACATAATTATATTTAATTAATATTAAATTGACGGCTGATACAGCAATGCATTAGCCATTTGTACTGCGTAGGAGTTGCCAGCAATAATAACTTGAATGTTATTGAAATAGCTGTCATATCGACAGTAATGGCTCTTAGAACGTGCTGAAATTATACTAAAACCTAGATATTATATAATTGCTTAATAGAGTGCCACTTAGCGAACAATAAAATTGGTTAAGTTTTGTTTTTTTTTTTTAGGTAGATAAAAATCATGCAATGACGAGTCCCGCCCTTGGGCGGAGCGGGAAACAAGTGTCAGACTCTTACTGACTAAACAACCTACCCCATTCCAACGTTGCCATATACACCAGGGCCAGAGCCTTCCTTTCAGACGCGAACCCATGGCCCCAGTTGGCTTCGACCCTTCTGCAGGGTCCCTACGGTTTGCTGACAACTCCTTGAGGCGCGCGGGAACAGTGCGCGCCGTCGAAGACTGGGCTTGGTCCGGACGGTTACCAGACGATTGGACGGCGAGCTACCCATTGCTCGCCATCCACAAGCCCGCGCCTACGGTGGTACATAAACATAAACATAAAATTAGTTAAGTTTATGAATCAGCATTCTAATGAATTTAGAAGTACATTAGACAGATGCACACGAGGACGACGGCGATGCCTGCGTCGTAGGTACAGTACGGCCGTTCTTTTATTTTTGTACGACTTTTCAAGCCCTAAAATTCGCAGAGACTAACTTCAAACTCGCCAAGATACGACGGCCGTACTGTACGTAGTAAGTCGCGAGGTGTGGGACTAATTTAGCTCTACATTTCTTGTTGCCATATAAAATGGAATAAGGGTTGATGCAAAAGTATATTACCGGGACCCTGGGATCAAGGTACGCAAGAAACTGGGTAGGTTCTTTAGTCAGTAAGAGTCTGATACTGTTTCCCACTACGCTCAATGATGATGATTTTCACCTACCATAAAAAAAATCTACACTAATATAATAAAGAGGTAAAAGTTTGTTTTTTTGTTTGTAGGAGGTAATCTCTGGAACTACTGGTCCGATTGGAAAAAAATTAGCAACAATAGAAAGCTGCTTTACTCCTGAGTGACATAGGCTATATTTTATGTACACGGGCGAAGCCGCTGACAAAAGCTAGTACCTTATAAGTTAACACTAACCATTGCTTTAGTTCACGGATTATCCGAAAAAAATCTCCGCGGCCCCAGAACTTAAGAGGTAGTTTAAGAAAAATAGGTGGTATCACAATAAAAATACAAAAATATATATAAAGCCCTGACTGTCCCACTGCTAGGCAAAGGCCTCCCCCAAGTCCTTCCAAATTTTCTTCACCCGCGCCGTATCGAACCAGTCGTCTCGGTTCGCGTCCAAATCATCCCGCCACCTCTTTCTAGGCCTCATTTCCGACGTCTGGCTCCTAAACTCAATCGGACAGGAGCTGCCCTGAAGCGGCTCCTCCCGAACCTGGGGGGTCCAGACGCCTCCTGCCGGAGGCTCTACGCCGGCATCGTTCGGTCCATGGCCCTTTATGGGGCACCAGTGTGGGCGCCGTCGCTGCGTAAACGCCCGGCGGCCCAGCTGAACGCCTGCCAGAGGGTCATGGCCATCCGGATGGTGCGGGGATACCGCACGGAGTCCCGCGAAGCGGCGAGCCTCCTTGCTGGCCTACCACCATGGGATTTGGAGGCAACAGTCCTTGCACACATGCACGATCTGCGCGTGGAGATGCAACGCCGGGGCGAAACTCCGCTGCCTGAACATGTTAAGGCATGGCGGAAAGAGCTCCGGCGGGATCTCATGGTGAAATGGAAACAGCGACTGTCGCAACCTAGCGCTGGGCACGCCATAATTTCGGCAGTAGTGCCCCTCTTTGAGGCGTGGCTGGATAGACCTCACGGCGTCCTCACCTTCCGCATGACGCAGGTCCTCACCGGACATGGCAAGTTCGGGAGGTTCCTGCACCGGATCCGTGCGGAAGAGACGCCCGGGTGTCGCCACTGTGTGGCCAGCCCGGAGGACACGGTGGAGCACACGGTAGAAGTGTGCCCCGCTTGGGAAGAGCAACGCCGTGCCCTTGTGGGGGTGATCGGCGGCCGCGACCTCTCGCGCCGGGCCTTGGTTCAGGCCATGGTCCGCAGCGAGGAGGAGTGGCAGGCGGTCGCCTCCTTCTGCGAGGCAGTAATGCTCGTAAAGGAGGAGGCTGACCGCATAAGGCAAAGGCAACGGCGCACTCGCCGTAGCCGTCGCCGCCGCGATCCTGCCGATATCCGGCCACCGTAGACACTGGCTTGCGGACGGTGAGCAATGGGTAGCTCGCCGTCCGGTCGTCTGGTAGCAGTCTAGACCGAGCCCAAGTCGTCGACGGCGTGCTCCGTTCCCGCGCGCCTCAAGGAGTTGTCAGCACACCGTAGGGGCCCAACAGGGTCGAAGCCTCCCGGAGCTGAGGGTTGATGCGAAAGCGTTATACCGGGGCTCTGGGAATAAGGCAGGGAAGGCACGGGGTAGGTTCTTTAGTCAGTAAGAGTCTGACACTGTTTCCCGCTCCGCCCAAGAGTGGGATTCGTCATTCGATGATTTTTACCTACCATAAAAAAAAAACCTCTTTCTAGGCCTGTTTAACGTTTGCTTCCTACTGAAAATACAAATACAAATTACTTAAAAAATAAAACATTCATAATTCAAAAAATAAATAAAGGGTACTGCACATTTTCACAAAACTAAAAACTCCCGCCTCAAAAGGTCCTTATTCTGGAACATAGGTAGCGTAACACAAACCACGCCGGTCCGGGCGCACGCATGAATCATACCGCCCTTAACCGGATTACGAGCCACGGAATCTTGTTACCGCACCCTTTTCCACCCTGATACCGACCGACGGGAAATTCGTTTTAGTATGTAGCTAATCGTTTTTATATAGTTCTATGTGTGGTCACGTTGTTAGGTTGCGTTGAATATTGAATATTGAAGGCGGTTGTTAAGATTGATGGTGTGTGTTGGTATTGGTTGTGTTGAAGACATTTTGTGTTGTAAATTACTGGTACAGTACGGCCGTTGGATCTTGGCAAGTCTGTTAAAGTCGCAAGTCTGTCAAATTAGGCTCTGCGAATTTTAGCGCTTGAAAATTCGTACAAAAAAAAAATAATTAAAAAATGTAATAGATGTTTATTGATTGTTATGTATCGATGGCTGATAGTAAATAGGTAGTAACTGCAAAATACACAATTTACCAGGATGTTGAAAAAAACAAATAGGACCATCATGCAGACATACCTTGTTCCTTCATTACCATTCATACCAGGGCTGAGTCTTGCTTTCAGAAGTGAAACTAGTACTTTAGTTTTTTCAAAGCTCCGCCTGCAGTGTACGTACCTAATTTACTTGATGTCAAACTGATCACTCACAATTGATGAATACAGATACTTAGAGATAATTATATTTATACTGTACACACTGGGATTTTCAAATTTAGATTGGAAACAGGCTAAAAAAAAATTAAGAATGTGATGTCCCCTTTTCTCTCATAGTTTTGCTGGCAGAAAATTCTTTGTTGAGTTAAGTTTGCCTTGTACATCAATTGTCAAAAGTTGTGTTACTGTAAGTTTGTTTTTGTGTATAATAAAGAATTAGAAAATAATTTGCTTAATTTATTCGAATCCTCTACAAAAATAGGCCACACAAGTTCTTAAATTCACTTCGTGCACTGGGAAATGAATAATCCGAAAGTCTTACCTTTAAACTTAAATTGCAGGGGGAACAAAAGTCACTAACAATCTTAAAACTACGACCAAGTTACTCCCCAGCAATTGCTACATAATTTGCGGTCACGTAAGGCGGCCGTTACGCTGTCGGCCGACCAATGAGAGCGCCCCATTTAATACGATTCCATATTTGAAAAGAATTTATGAATGTATTTTTAATTCAGAATAGGGTTCTTGTGATATAATGCTTACTTGCTTGGTGTAACGAATTTATCGCAGTGTATATGTCGCGAGGTGTTTAATCGTCACAAAAACTGTTAAAACCTTGACAGCACTAAGTTTAATGGCCAATTAATTAAAGGTCACTAAAAGCTATATAATTCTTAGAAAAGAAAGTTTGACTGAAATAAATGGCCACTAAAATGGTCTGTGATATCCTCATACTTTATCGTAATCAAGTCTTTTTTGTACGAATTATTTAACAGCAACTCAATTCCGACTAATGCTCGGAATTAAACTTGTTTTTTTTTTATGAAATTGCCCAGCTTATTTAGGATCTAGTAAATAGCCAGACAGATTGCTACGAAATTATAGAAGTAAATGGACATAAATTCGCTATTAAGTTGATTGCTCCATAATATGGACATGACATTGAAAACAATATAGTTATAAACAACATGATCTCATCTCACGGATCATTTAATGCAAATCGATCTATTACGGAAAACACCGACGATTACCGGCCGACCGACCAATAGCAGCCCGCCATTTAAATAGTAATTTATTGAGTTTCGAATTTTTAAAACGTTATTACATCCGCCATCTTGGATGTAATTTTGAAAAGAGAACGTGCAACAGCTACTTTGAAACGATTTGTAACGATTACCGCTTCTTTTTTTAAAAGTACGATAAGTTGCGGTTTGTGTATGGCCAGTCTTTTAAGGTGTGTTTCCATGAATGATCATGAACATGTAATTTTCCTTTGATTACGCGATGTAATCAAAACTTAATCGTAATTGGAACGTACTTCATCATAGACTTGTGCGTATTTTAATGAGACTTTTATTTATTCATAGTATTTTTTTACATAATTCTCGATCTGTATTGTTCATAAGGATTAAATCGTGATTTCAATTACTAAGATAAGATGTAAATGGACGTTAGGAGTCGGAATTGTAGTAATTGCATGATGATTTCACTCTGATATAAATGTTACGTAGTAGAATTTGAATAAAACCTATTACAGAGGCAGTTTAACCTAGTTCTTAAGGTTTTGTTTTTAATAAACTTTGAATCATAAAAAGAACAATGAATGGAAGTAATAATACATTTCTTAAATTACTTTTCATTCATTTGTTTTTTTATTGTTTCATTATAAAGATAATTTTTGGTTGTGTTATTATTGGGTTTGGTTGCTTATTTGTTGAAATAAACTTCTGCTTTTATCAGATATGGTTAACGTAATTCACTGTAATTATTCAATTCAATTAAAATATTCTATTTAAAAAAGTTTTTTCTTATTTTTTAATTTTAGTCCTATATTTTTTTGTTAAAATTATTATCTGGGTACTGAAGAATATAAGAATTATTGAAAGAAAAAAGAAAGAAAAATATCTTATTTGACACATAGACACACACAATACTTAAACCACAGTAGACATACATAATTTGACAAAAAAGGTAAAAAAGTATAATAAAATTGTGTGTCTGCGCCAAATCTATTCTTAATTTAATTATATCTTAATTTATGTTTATTTCATATAAATACGTATTTAGCTAATCTCATTACCAAGAATCTATTCAAATTGTTACTTAGACCGTTAAAACGATATGAATACCAAAGAAATCGGCTCAAATCTAATAGCAATTTATTTCTTCCAATAGTTCCAGATTTTTTTTTAAAGCATCAGCTATGTCCCCGTCACTTTCCAAACGACCAATACCAACGAGACCACACCACAAATTCGCCGCATCATCACTTCACTAACGCCAACTTTTCCTTCCAGCATCATTCCCCATCACGAGGCGGATCGGCCATCCCTATCAGAACCGAACTCCTCCGAAGCGGAAGAAGCCCAGAACATCGTTCACCAGGCTGCAGATCGCTGAGCTGGAGAAACGGTTCCACAAACAGAAGTACCTGGCGTCTGCTGAGAGAGCCAGCCTCGCGAAGACCTTGAAGATGACAGACGCTCAAGTGAAGACGTGGTTCCAGAATCGACGGACGAAGTGGAGGTGAGTTAGTTGATGCTGTTTAATCTATTGATGAAGGAAAACATCGTGAGGAAACCGGCATGTCCTAGAACCAAAAATCCGAAGACATGTGACATCCACCAATCCGCATTGGGCCTGCGTGGTTTATTATAGCTCATTGCTTCTCCCTAGAGGGCCTAGAGAGAAGGCCTGTGTCCTAGCAAAGGGAATATTACAAAAGGTTGATGGTGATGGGGATTGGGGATTGATGATGACGATGGGGTTGACAGGCATTCTGTCATTTCGACTCGAATAATTGTTCAATTTATTTGCCGCGTACTACGATTTTTGGATTTTAATCAAAGCGGAAGTCTACTAGTAACTGTAAGGACGACGGCTATTTTAGTTAAATTTATTAACCGCGAAACTATAACTGATTTTTCGGGTTTTAATCGAAACGGGGAACTGCGTGTATTCATAGTGAAAGGCACAACTTATTTACCGCGTACTATAGCTATTTAATAAACTAGCCCTCTGCCTGTGGGTTCGCCCGCATGAAAGTAGAGTTCTCCATACAAACTTTAGACCCCCATTACATCCCTTCAGGAGCTGAATTTTGAAAACTCCTCTCTGAGTGTTCGCCTACGTCATAAAAGGAACCCTTGGGCAAAATTTCACGCTTCTAAGCCCAGTAGTTCTGGCTGTGCTTTGATATGTCAGTCAGTCAGTTTCTCCTTATATATATGTATGTAGATAACCAAATCAGGTTTTTATAGTTAAGTATCTTGCTTTTTTATCATAATAGTTAAGTCAAAGTGCGGTACATACATTTTATTACATTTATCGATACTTTCAATACGTTTAAGTAATTTACATAAATATAACTTCATTTACCTCAAAGTGCATGTTTTTTAAACGTATTCTACCGATTTTGTTGCTGATAAAATACTTGTACTACAGTCGATTACAATACTTATCTTTACTTAAAATACTTATACTTTTTAGAAGAGGCGTCAACATTCCTAGTTGACTTGTCCCTATTAAGATAACGGTAAACAAACTAACGTCCAAATAACTTGACCTATCCTTTGTTATATTCACTTAAATTTTGAGGGTCTTAAATAACTGGCCGTTGCTGGTACCCTTAAGACTAAATTTAACGTCCAAATAACTAGACCCGTCGTTTCAAACATGCCTCAAGCTTTTAGGGGTCTTTAAAAAAATTAGTTTTCTTGTATTCTTATAGAATTTACATCCAAATAACTTGACCCCTGGTTTTCTACATAGTCTAAATCTTTGAGGCTCTTCGAAACTGGCTACTTCTTAATAGTAATAATTGATAGTAAAGAAGTATGATACATTCCGTTGAGTAATAGTTTTAATTACGTATCGTAAAAGTAAATGGTATGTTTAACATCAAACATTGGTTACTTTGTAATATTTTTTTTCCTCTTTTTCAATTAGCTTATTTTAAGCTAAGCTAAAAAGAGAGAACTTTGGATGGAATAATAATAATAATTTATTCCAGGACTATCACACAACGCCATCTAGTGTCAAACTAAGCAGACCTTGTGCTATGAGTACTAGACAATTGTTATACATCCCTATATATTTTTAATAACATACGTTTTATTTTTTAATGATTAGCTGTTCTTTAGTCTCGCTAAAACTCGGGAAAGGCTGGACTGATTAGGTTCATTTTAGGCTTGAAATATTCGTAACAGCTCAGGGAAAGTTGAAACGGTGAGTAAAACCTCTATAAGGCGATACGAAGTCTGACGAATCAGCTAGTCTTATATATGTAAATCATAGATAATGTAAATGATTAGCTGGTCTTTAGTCTCGCTAAAACTCAAGAACGTCTGGACTGATTTGGACAGTTTTGGTCTTGAAATATTCGTGATAATTCAGGGAAAACTTAAACGATTTTCCCAAAAAAAAAATTGGGCAGTACGAAGTTTACCGCGTTAGCTAGTATTATAGAAAAATATTACATCCAGACACATAAAAAATGATTATGCTCATCACACAAACATTTGTCTTGGGTGGTTATCAAATCCACGACCTCCGGCTGAATGAGGATTTGAGGAGATTAGTTTAATAAATACCCTACCTGTGTTTCTTCAGCGCCCTTTACATGTGAAGGCCCATTTAAGGCAAGGAAGGAACGGGGTAGGTTGTTTAGTCAGTAAGAGTCTGACACTGTTTTCGGCTCCGCCTAAGGGCGGGATTCATCATTGAATGATTTTTACCTCCCATGGTAGCTCTTTCGATTTATCACGCCTTTTGTTTTGGAACCGTACTAACCCTACGGAACCCTAAGAACGCGAATCCGACTCGGACGTGCCGGGTTTTTTTTTAATTATTTTATTACCATCAGATGTAATAGTCAAGCACAAGCCTATCAACAATAAAAAAAAAATATTTAAAAAATAACCTTCACTTAATTTTATTTTTAATCTGGTTACAAGCATAAAACAAGTGTATAAGATAATTCTAATCAATTTCCATGCTATTTTATATTGAAATCGCCGATTTACATACATTAGTTTAAACCATTCAATCAATATTACACGTGTTTTGTGAGTGCTTTTAGCTGGTAACATCGCAATTTTATTTATGGCAACATTAAATTGACCATAAATTGTAGACTCATCTTTGATTATATCCACCGTTGACTTTTTGATTTGAATATGGAACGATTGAAGTTCGTTTAATAAATTAAAAAGTTTTTTTTTATGAAAATACCTAATAAAACCTTAAGAAAATATCCAGTCTCTACAAAAATAAATATAGTAGGTATGTATGTGAAGTTCATCATCATCATCAATTCAGCCGAAAGGCGTCCACTGTTGGACATAGGCCTCCCCCAAACGTCGACACAACGACGGGTCCCGTGCGTCTTGCATCCATTGAATTCCAGCAACCCTGACCAGGTCGTCGGTCCACCTTGTGGGAGGCCTTCTAACGCTTCGTCTTCCGGTACACGGTCGCCGCTCCAGAACTTTTCGACCCCAGCGGCCATCTGTTCTGTGTGCGATGTGCCCTGCCCATTGCCTCTTAAGTTTGGCGTGAAGTTAATAAAATGTAAATCCATTGGAGGCATTGGAGCATGACATTAATTCTACCACAAACATGAATACTTGCTAGTCCTGTATTACCATTTCTCCTAGACTATAGGTTCATGTTTGACCACAAAATTCCTCATACCGCAATCGATATAAATAACTTTTCAATACACTTGCTCAGAGAGTGGCTCTTATTGCATTAAACTTAGGTATAAACACTATAAACCGTTAAAGTTTAATAAAAAACGATCAAAATTTAACGGTATATACCTAAGTCGTAGCTTTTTGTTCAACCTCTTTGTTCGCAAAACAAATTTTGAATATTAAAAAAAAATCACATCAGGTTATTGCGTTTGTTTAATAATTTAAACTAATTTAAAGTAATAGTAGTGCCTTACTTATTTTATGCAATTTCGGCCATTTTAAAAAATTTGCCTTATTTTTGTAAACATTGCTTTGATAAAAAAAAAATATTTTTCTTTACGGTTTAAGGCCGCCATTTTAAGACGCGTGCGGTTTTCGGTGTGAAGAGAAAGTAATCTGTATCGATTAAATAAAATCAAATACTACAAAAAAAAGAAGAAAAAAACACTACTAAAGACTCATAAAAAACTTTTGAAGCAAATTTTTGATCAAAAGACTATACCTAATATCCATAGCATACAAGAAAACAGATTTAATTTTTTACCACCTTATTATGAAAAAAATTATTAGTTTCACTGTTGTAATAATAGTCAGCTAAATTTATAATAACTTTCGCTTTACCTTTTCAAACTAATATTAATATGACAAAGGCGAAACAGTGTGAATGTGTTTCTTCGTATGTTTGTCCACCGTAATTTGTGAATTCATAGAAAGACAATATACGTGTAGGTAGGTACGAACGCCGGCGCTCGCTCGGGACTTGAGAGTTTATTCCTCTATACGCATTGATTGCTGAATAGAATTTTATTCTGAAATATTCTTTATATTTTTTAATATTTTTCACTCATCCATTAACTCTCTCAGTAACTATGAGTATCTACTCATTTATGTTAACAGAAAACCATCACTTTTGTTATAAAAAAAACCTCCTGCGCCTCATTATAAGTCTTTACAGGCCAAAATTCGTTCCCCATAACTTACCTAACCCAGTTTTAAAATATATATCGAGAGCCTCATAATAAATCGAACTTACTTAATCCTAATCTTTTAAATGAGTCTTTTATTTCAAACGTCCGTTCAAAAATACGGTAAAGTGCGGTTCAACCCAAAATTCCTTTGTCCAGTTTACATCGTATTGTTATGTTGGTATTTTAAAAAGATATTTGTGGTATTGTTTCAAATTTAGAACACTAAATTTTTTTTCGAATTCAAAATGACATTTGATAAGATTTATTTGAATGCATGTCATACTTAACGATTGTAAAATGTTTTACATTATATAAACACGTTTTAGAATTTATAGAAAAATATAAAAACAGAAAAAACCCACGTTTTAAATAAAAAGCTTTTTTCATAAATTAAATTAATCGCAACACTAGTTTACAGAATCTTATAAGTAATGCTGTAAGATGCCATAAATTAACTTAAAACGTAGCTCTTTAAACTTTATCATTATTTATGTTCAAAATCACTTTTACAAAATCCGTCGGTTACTTACTCCGTCAAAAACATTAGGCGGTGAATTAATCAAGTTGAACTGGAAACAAATCCTATCGCCATTGGTCCTAGTCACGTCGGGCCTCGTTAGGAGATAACTCGACTTTTAATAATACACAACAGGACAAAAACAAGGAGCTAGAGATAAGACGCCATTAACTTAGCCGGTTAATACAAAGAGACGTCGGCTAAATCGACCGAATCCGAATATTAATGCCCTTTGTACGACAGATTTCAAAATAGGAACGAATTAATCCGTTAATTTTAGGCGCCATCTTCAGCGAGTTCGAATTTCAAAAGCATCCAGATTAAAAAAAAAAGATTAGTATTTTTTTATAATTTCTGAAATAAGTTTGTTTGACTTCCAATTACATACCTGATGTGAACCAATTTTGGGTACTATTTTGGCCCTTGATAGATTTGCGAGGTTGTATACAAAGCTAAACTTAGAAAAGAAAAGCTTAGGGCTTCATTTCGTAATTAAGTCTTAAGCTTTTCTTTTATATACCAACCTCGTCTCATAAGTGGTAGTAAGTTTAGGAATAAATGTTCTTTCTTCTTTACTAACCCATTTGTAAGTAGGTACTTATGTTGCTTTTTTATATAAATTTTATTTATTTAGGACTTTATAATAAAATTAGTCTAAGATATTTCGTTAACAATGGCTTACTACTTAAATCTATGCCCTTATCTAAATTAAATATTTTATAATAGATACTAGAAACTCTTATAAGTAAGTACAAATGTAGAAGTAATTATTTACCAAGCAAACGCATATTGTTGCCAACATTTAATCTTTATTTCTATCTAGTCTGATAGCTCCGCATCTACTTGAAAACACTAACGCTACCAACTTAACAAAAACACACGTTCCGAAACATAATCAAAGTACGATTACAAAGGCGAAATAAAATCCTGTATCAGACAGTAGATCACGAACATCGCTGTGAGTGCCTGGCCAATAGTCTTTTTAGTTTTATTTTAATAAAATCAGTGGCTTGGCGCCGCGCGTATCGAGCACGCGTTATCAGTATCGAACACAAACACCGCTTGTCCATTAGAACGTAATCGGTTGTGATGCCACCAACACAACTTCGGAACGCACCTCGTGCATTGTCTCTGTCTCGCAGTTTTGAATTTAGAGTTTCTTGTTTTGTGCCTGTATTTGTGTTTGTTTTAAAAAGGATTTGTGGAATGAGTTTTAATATATCTGAAGGCCAATTTACCTACTTAAAGAAATCATTACATAGGTTCATTTTTTAATCCTAGACTACGATTTGAAAACTTAAAATGTCAAACTCCAGAAAATTGGGAACATATTTCTAGAGTGTGAGTTCTGAGCTGTGAAATCGTAGTCTAGAATTAAAAAACGAACTATAAGTACTCTTTAAAGTAAATCTGGTGAAAGTGACAATTTGCGTTAAAAACTCTTTGACAGATGAAAATTGTTTCTTTTTTTGCATGAGCAAATATTTTTAAATATAAGTAGAATACTCTTTCTGAACTTACAGTAACATAATCTTCAATGTTAGTACTCTATTCGAATAATGCGATTTATTTTATACGTTTGTCCCGTACAAATTTCTATTTTCAAGTAAATGGTTATTTCAGGCGTCGCTCCATAGATAGGTTTAGTCGTTGCTACTTTTATAGTAAGTCTACTGTTTAGCAACAAGATAAGGTTTAGTTGAAACCTGCATTGTACAGTTTTGTATCGAGAAACATTTACTTTGCAGTATCTAGTTCTCTTAAATATATATATCTGCTTGTCTATGCATCTCTTTGTTCGTTATACTTTTACTTCTTATCAGCTAAATGTATTTTTTTTTAATAATATTATCTAGTGCTTAACTGCGATCCCACCTGATGGTAAGTAATTATGCAATCGTTGATGGTGAGACGCACTTATTTATAAAGAGCCTATTCATATTAACGTAGATTATAATCGGACGGGAAGACTGCACCAGGCAAATTGTTCTAATTCTTTGACTATATCCTTAAATGTACGCTTTAGACGTGAAGTTGCGGATACCAGCCCGATATAGTATACTTTTTCCTTAAATTGGACATAGGTTGGACAGACAATCCAGTTGGATAGATCTAACTTTGAGAAAGAGGTCAGTCGTCGAATCTGACTCGGCTGGGCAGCGTTTAGGAAGCTATGCGGTGTCTTCTCGTCTAATATTCCGATTCATATACTATAGTGTCTCAAGACGAAAGTCTATAATCAGTGTGGTGATTAATATATATTTAATATCACCATTTTGCAATGATATGAAATATATGAACCTTACACCCAGACACAGAATAAATGATCATGCTCATCACACAAACATTCGTCCTGGGTGGGAATCGAACCCACGACCTCCGGCATAGCAGTCAGGGACACTAACTACTAGGCTGACAGGCCAGTCAATCATTATAAAGACCTAAACATACATAGAGACTGACAGTGAAAGCGACTTTGTTTTATAGTACGTAGTGATTTAGGATGTCAAATTAAAATAATTTATTTAAATCATACATTAAGAGCCACTTTAAAATATCCAAATCAAGAATGAAAAAAGTGGCTAAAGTGCTTCTAGTATTCTAAAGACCTAAATACACTCTTAAATCATATTAATCACAATAGTTTCAACCTAATATCCTTATAACTGATACCGGAGACATAAATTAAATGAAGTGGCATTTTATCTATGACAAATGAGTTTGTATTATCTATGGTTGGATGGAAGATGCAGATCGTTAATACAAATTTTGAGCTACCGTAGACTATCCTAAGATAACTCTTTATTATTTGACAGTGATTAAATATCAATCCTGTAAAGTTATTTTATTGAGCTCTCTCTTTTTTTCCTTTTTCTTTTCTGTGGAAAAAAAATATTCAGCCTCAATCTATACCTATAACAGGAGAAACTAACTGACATATTAATATAAATATTAAAATAAGAACTTACAGCTGAACTACTGGGACTAGGAACGTGAAGTTTTACAAAATTAAGCCTAATACTAAGAGAGTATTTCCCATATGTTACCCCTGAGGTTGTGGTAGGGACTCTGCAAAAGGGTCGAAGCCTACTGGGGTCCAAGGTCTTTCTGAAAGGAAGGCTTGAAGAACGGGATGGGGTGTTTAGTCAGTAAAAGTCTGACACTGTTTCCCGCTCTGACCCAAGAGATTTTTGCCCATCATAAAAAAAATCCCAAAGCGAGATTGAATAGGAAGTCAAAAGTTTGAAAAAAGTTTCTTACCCACGAGCAAAGCCGTTAACAGAATGTAGTCGGTCTATAATAGTGCTGATGTACATAATTTGCAATGTATCTCAATAAGTTTTAATTAAAAGCTATAAAATGTTCCGCTTTGGGGCTCCAAAGTTGATTTCACCAATTCATAAACTAAACGTGCGCTAAATAAAACATGCAATCATTCATATGCATGCAATCATCGTCCATCTGTCAACAATGAAAACAATACATGAATGAACACAATAAATTACACCTCTCCCGCGTAAGTAATAGTTTAAATTCATCCATAAACAATGACTCCATGCATTATATTCTGTGCCTTCATTGATTATCTGTGTACTCAGATAAGGATGTGACAAACCCATATATTCAAACTATCGATTTTATTGACATTCGATTCTCGTGTAACGATTTCTATGTTTAAAATTAATTGTAGTTGTATACTCGACATTCGTGTAGGTTTTTTTTATACATGAATTCAATATCAGTTTGAATTATCAATATCTAAGAGAATTTTCGAATTGTCATTTGTCATGCTTTTAAAGTGTAGAAAGTGTTGTTCATTTGAACAGGAGCAACTTATCACGATTTACAAAACATAAGTTTGAATAGGTTTTTACTGAGAGAAGTGTTAAAAACACATATCAATGTCTATAATGTTATGTTATGCTTAACAATTTTATCAGTGACATATTTGTGAATAAATGTTTCCTTATAAAATAAATGACAGTCTAGATTAGGAAAAAAAACATACGCGACTATACATTCATTTGGAAATTGTACTAATAATAACAAGAATAACTAAAGAAAACGAATAGGTAGGATTCTGAAAACTTTGTTAATTCCTAATTGTATAGAAAACAATAATCCAAACACTTAAACCACATCCAAATCCGACTTATACAATAAATTACAAGCGAAACAATATATCCCCGCGTACACCCAATCAATTCGTTCCCCAAACCGATCCAAATTGCTATAACAAAGGTTAGAGTGAAGCAGTTAAGTGGACGTACTAACTATACATATGCTATGTACACAACATCAAGCAGGCGGTAACATGGGGTAGCTAGGGACATACATTTTGTATGAGCTACAGAACTCGGCAGTTTGAGCCATCAATTATTAACTGCGGTGGAAAAGACGAACGCTCGACTTTTTACATGTATTGTACCCGTTTGTTTGGTTTATAGCCTATTTTTGTGACTTTTACCGACGTTTTAACGTTATTTTTATGCGCAACTCGTCTCGGATAAGAGGCCATACTAGTTATTTTACAATTAATGATTCGACCCACCTTTTTAATCATGTTTTTCGACGATTTTTATCGTGTTTATAGTTCGTGTAAAGTAGTTCAGAAATGTAATGGAATATCAACATAGTTTGCAGCAGTGTTCATGAATATTGATTGAGACATTACAAAGCATTAAATTTTAAGTACATATTAAATTAAAATATTTCTCTGTTTTGTACTAATTTACAAACTGTTTTACATCTTAATCTATTTGTACATTTTCCATTTACTCGATATCAATATAATTATCAGTAAATTGTGGGTACGGCACTAAAGTTAATTTTAGTTCACCATCTACAAAGGTTGATGGAATTCGGAACGTTAATACATTTCTTACTACTTTTAGACGTTAAGCATCGTAAGGCAATTTCCTCAAACTATTTACACATTCTAAAGGTCAATGGTCATTTCCCTGGAATCGTGTTCGACCATCGACAAATCGAATTGGAATCGTTGCACGATCTAACACGTAATGTTACCCACGTACCAACATGGCCGCCCTTAGTGTCTCGTTTCTTTATTTATTTATTCACTCATCCTGTTTCATTTTCTTCCTGTAATTCTTTTCCCTTGTATAAGTGAATATTAAAACTCCCTGAATTAGGGTGTTTGGAGCAGTTCCTTTAAAAAACGTCTTATCTCAACCGCTAAGAGTATATTTTCCTATAAGATTATTTTCTGCTATTTAATTTCGCAAATCTTTTATTTGTAAAGGATAAGGAATCGTATTTTCTCATCATACGGTTCTAAATGGCTTGATCTCGTTTTGCGTGCTTTTCTTCGAAGATACGTTGGTTGTCTCTTGTATAATTGTTGCTTGTAGGTTGTCTCCTTAGGAATTAGGAAACAAATCCGTTTGCCGATTGATACGAGGGGTCTAAGAAGGGGAGTGATGTGTTCCTCAGGCAGTCGTTAATTTTTATTGCACATCGTTTTTCTTATATTCTCATACGATTAGGGGAGCGGGAAAAGGTATGGATGCCGCCATAATCAAATCAAATGATGCAAATGATTGTCATCTGCTTTTTGTATTTAGAATAACGAGACAATATTCAAAATTATAAACTCATTTTTTAAATGTGGATAATAGAGGTGGTGAAGAACTGAAATTATTTTTATATGTCTATAACTGCACTTTTATTTTTGTTGTAAAATTTTAATAAGAAACAAATGATTAGTAAAAAAAAAAATAGTTAAAATACAACTCTAATCCTGGCAAGAGCAATATGCGGTAATTAAAAAAGAAGTAAGTATGATGTCGTCAATGTATGTGTGTGTAAAACTCAATTATTAGGATTGTCAATTTCATGTCAATACCGTTTTTGAGTTAATGTTTACGTTTATTATAATAGTGGAAAAGGTATACTTAAGCTTATAGTTTTCATACTCCAAACAAACAAAAGTTAGAAACTCACAGTAGCTATGAGCATCTGCAAGAAACCATGATTACGTTCCGAAAAAATGTAAGGAAAGAAAATAATAACAAATTCAAAAGCCTATACATTATGCAGTGAGTTTTTACGAGAACATCTTGGAAGTTTTAAAACGTTCCA
Organism: Mythimna loreyi; assembly: GCA_029852875.1. Classification (NCBI taxonomy): domain Eukaryota; kingdom Metazoa; phylum Arthropoda; class Insecta; order Lepidoptera; family Noctuidae; genus Mythimna; species Mythimna loreyi. The sequence continues at coordinate 9,450,039 of CM056800.1, read as the reverse complement.
CGGATTTATTTGACTGTTCTGATAACTGCTGAGGGTAAAGTTGTAAAGTTTCATCGTTAGAACATTTTTATTGTCCGTATGTTTTGAGTTTGGGGAAATTTTCCAGGCATATTTTGACGTAATGGAAATTGCAGTAAGTGATTTTGTAAAATTGGGTACGTTTTTCTTCTTTTAAAAAAAATTACGCATTAAAAGTAAATTGCTTTTGTTACCTAAAACGGACAATTTCGCTATCGAAAAGATAAAAATGTGGATGCATAAATAACCTTCAGTATATTGGTTTCATATTTTTTGAACTGTGAAAATCTGAATATTTTTTTTTACTTTAAGAATTTAGTATCTAAAGTATAATTTCAACTACAGTCGGTACAATTATACTAACATAACATATATATAAAAATGAAAGTTGTTGTATATGAATACTTGTAACTCCTTCACGCTCAAACAGCTGAGTAGAAAATTAATCTTCACAGTAATATAAGTAGCTCAAAATATCAGTTAAACTTAAACATAGATTATAATTTATAATGCAAGAAATACTAAATCCAAGCGGCTGAGCACCACTGACAGAAGCTAGTAAGTTGTATAAATAGTGTCCCTATTTCCAATCATAATGGCTCAATTGTACCCGAGGAAAGTGCTGTTAATAGCGTTAAGAACGCTGACATAAAATTACTTTAAAATTAATTACCAACCGTAAAAAAAAAAAACAGTTAAAAAGTAACGTCAAACCAGCTTATTTAACCCAAAAATTCATAGCCACTAAACAGATTATGAGACACGATTTTGGGAGAGAAAAAAAGGAAATACTGTAGAGAGTTGGCCAAAGTAATTAATAAAGCAGATCTTAATTAGCTAGCATAAATTTGTTAGAACCGACCGCGGTAGCGGGATGAGATCACATGGATGTATAGGGAACACTGGAAGGACTACTGAAGATGAAAAAATGCTGGTCTAGGTTAAAAATAATTCTCGTATTATTCAAATTTCATTGATATGTTCCGTTTTTTTTAGTCTAGCAATTATTTAGAGTCATATGGTAGTACATTAACAAAAATTACTAAAAAGAATTTTATGATATCTAAATGAATTTAAATCATTATTCTAATTTAGCCCATTGTTTAAAGATTTTTTTATTCATGAATATAAGGAAGTAGAGACAGAACTATATTGTTGTACAAGTAAGCTTAAGTCTTGTTAAGAAATAATTATAAACTTCTTAATTGACATAACAAAAAGTTAATGTTTTTAGGTATCGTTAATAAAAAGTATTGATTTTTTCTCTCTACTTTCATGTCTTCGGTAATTGAAAGACCATACCTATTTACCAAAACTCACTCATGTACTTAAAAACCACAGTACGTTTCAGTTAAACCCTAAGAATCTTTCCTTTTACAAACATACTAACAGCAATACCATCACCGTTGCCACATCCATGAAACCCACCATCTTTGTTTTACTTATAAAATAATCAGCCCGAAAATGCTAATTGCTACCCTCCACGTTTGGCTTATTTAAGGGAAGTTTAATTGTTACCCGCTCTATCTAATTATAAAGACGCGGACTCAACTCGAAGCGCGGTACCTAGTGCTGTGCCGTGTCGATAAACTTCAACTCGATAATATTAATTGCAATATTGTGTCGTTTTAATTACTTTTTAATTGTTATATTTTATCTTTGAGATTAAAGCAGAATGGAAAAGGGTTGTTTTTACTATATTAATTGGGTGTTATTTTTTTTATGGAATGATAAATAGAAAAACATATGCCAATTATTTTCTGTTTTTGCAGCAATTACGTTGTCACATTTAAAGCGTTATCGATTTTGCTAAGCTGAAATAGTAAGGATTGTTTAATTGGAATAATGAGGATAGGTTTTTGTTTCGATAATTGTTTTGCTTTTATCTAAATTATTCATTGGAGTGACAAAAACATCGACATCGTGGCACATCCCTTCACCTCGTACATTAACCGTTCTAATAAAGTTCTTGCAACGTTATAATAGACTTAACGCTTTGTTCAATCATTCATTATCGTGCTACACACAGACCAGTATAGTTAGAGCCCTCCTAACATCCCAGATCTCCCCTTTTCTAATTAGAATCTTCATAACTGAAGGCGGTGGGGGAGATCAAGGGAGATTGGCTGTTTGAGGTACTACTTCAGGGTGGTCATATATCAGTCTAAAGTTTGAATTCAACGAATGAATTAACTTTATATTCATTTGAACGTCAGTTTTAATGAAACGTGAATTATTGTGGAAATTTCTTCGCTTATAAGTTAATGTGGTGTTGGATGTGTTTGATATGTATGTAGTATTTTATCTTTTTGATAATTAAACTCCGCTAACCGGACTCACCATGACTGCTAATCTGCAATAACGAAAGATAACTTTTTCTGATGAAAATTTATTTTTAAAAAATGTCTAAGTGGTAGTCATTCATTAAAGCATTTGGTGAGAAAAGATTCCTATAAAGAATCCAAATGAAAAATCTGTTTGTGCTAAAAAGTTAAATATTATTAATAATAATGAAAATGGGAAAATATTTGGTGTCGAACCATTTCTATTAACAAGATATGTCATAAAAATCTTTTAAAGTATTTGTAATTTTGATTATAATTTGGGTGTCTTTAAGGCTAGAATCTCTATAGGCTCTTAATAAACTAGTGCGCCTCATCAGCGACGATTACATCACTGCTATCAAGTGGGATTGTAGTTAAGTACTATTGAAATTGTATTCCAAGAAACGGATCTTTAAGATTCTTATATGATTATGACTGTTTCAACTGATTCGCAAACTGTCGATTTCGATTATCTTCATTATACTGAAGCGCATAACATTAAATGTTCACAAAATCGCTGGCTAACCATTCAACCATAACGCAAACCCTGGTGCACACTAATGAACACTTAAAACTTAATCGTTATTAAGTACGGAGACAAGAATATCGGGACGAAAAATTTTCAATTACGATAAAGCTCTTACATAATTGAGACTCTTAACTTAACAGCGTTCGTGATATCGTGTGGACTCAGCTTAAAAGCTTTATTCATCTATAAACCATACCCTCAAACAAAAACATACTTTATTACCCGTGTCTTAAAGTTAATTTTTGCTGTTTTTTTTACTTGGTTCCTTTACATGCAAATTAATGTAGGGTGCATTGGAAAAGTTAATGGTATCTTAATTAGTCGATACAAGGAGGTTGGTGCTTGTTTAATGGTGGCCAGTATCAAATTTATCTCTTCTCTAACAATCGACTGCGAAAAGTTGGGAGATTTCTTGTTTGTGCTACATAAAAGGACGCAAAACTTACATTAACATAGCATCAGCTTACAATGGTTCCTATTGCTGGGAATCAAGCCACCTCTCTCTCTACGAGAGATGACCCGTAATCTACCACGCAGCCCCAGTACAAGTTCGTGGATGTCACACATCTTCGAATTTTTGGTTCCAGGACATACTGATTTCCTCACGATGTTTTCCTTCACCGTTTTGAGAGCAGTTGAGATGACTGGCTGGATTTGGATTTGGACTCGTAGCTCGGAGTCTTTACTACTAGGCCACTAATGCTCAAATGCAATCTTTGACAGATAATAAATAAATTAAATATAAATCATACATTTGACACGCCACAGATGTAAACTCATTAGAAGACTTAAAACTGCTTAACTAATTTTATTTTCCTAGTCGACCGTCATCATAAATACTCATGATTAAAACCACCAAACTCTCAAGTTCAAGAAGTCTTATACTCAGCTTTATGAACACTTAAAAAACAGAGCATCGTTTACGGTAAAGTGTGTTCACCCCTTTTAAGTAAAGGCCGCTAAGAGTTAAGTTGTGGCTGTATTATCTAAGTACTTGTCTACTTATTACACCGATATAGTGTCATGGATACGGCGAAGCTGGGAAGTACGACAGCAGTTATGTTCTAACTAGGGTTGTGTGCAGGGGCGTAGCTACAGTCGTATCAATGATATGAGGCCCCTCACGCTACAGGGACCCTAACGCAGAAAAAAATGGCAACATGCTATCCAAAGCCGTCTCGTAGGGTAAATCAATAATTTGTAAAAAACACCTTTTTTATATAAGGATACGGGGCCCCTCTGGGAATAGCTAAAACTTGAAAAGTTATTGGGAGATTTTCCAGCAATAAAAGATAATTTTGGATTGCACAGTCTAACATTAAACAAAAAGTTTATTCATATTGTGTTATCTTATGTTTCTTAGTCTTAGTTCAAGATTACCTAGAGCCAGTCAATCAGCATCATTTCAATTGACAAAGCCCTCTAAAGATTATATTTGCTACGGCTGTGGAATCATTCCAAAGGGTCAGCGCGATTTGTCCCTTTCACTATACCTAAAGATTGTAATGAAACGTTACTCGATGCGGAAGTGTGGAAGTTACACACATATTCCACAATTCGTTCTTCAGTATGAAAATACGGAACTTCAACTGGAAGCTTCAGGGACGAACCTGTCCCTGTAAAAGTACCTATAGACGACCATAACCCACGACCTACAAATTCGTGTGCCTTCGACTTTGTTCGGCAATAAATACTTATTTACTTGGTACACACCCGTTTTAATTTATTATTATTACATTTATTTACAATTATTATTATTATTTATTATAAACTTCATTGTACCCCTCATAATATGGCAGGATAAATATAACACAAGTTCTGCTTAGCTTGATACTAGACGGCGTTGTCTGATGGTCGTCAAATAATATATTATTATTTACAAAACTAGGTGTACAATGCGCGGTCTTATCGCACAGGGTAATTTAACTACCGTTCTAGTTTGGAGAGGGGAGAAATAAAACAGGTGGAGGCTACAACAGGGGAGAAGTTTAGGAAGTTATACTCAAAACAAAAACAGAAGCACTAAACTAAACTAAACTGTACCTTATCACACGTACTTGAACAACAAGAGCCATGTCGCTTCCAGCAAATCTTAATCTTTCGTTAAGGACGCTGTAAAATGACGGTGACGACCCGATCCGTTGCGCAACCCATCCGTGTTGGAGTTGTGGTTGAAACATCCGTCATTACTGGCAGGTTCAAGGAGAAAATATGGTGAATATCATTGTTTGTTAGACAAATGATATTGTTGTAATTACTAATTTATTTATTTGGAAGCACTTGTACAGTATGGCCATCGTCGCATCTGAGCGAGTCTGAAGTTAGGTTCTGCGAATTTTAGCGCTTGAAAATTCGTACAAAAATGAAGGTTTTAAAAAAATAAACGCCAATAACAGTTTTTAACAGCAATACAACAGCAAATGACAAAACCTTAGACATAAACACACATCTATCCATCTCTTTTTTTTTTTTTTATTATGGTAGGTGAAAATCATCGAATGACGAAACCCGCTCTTGGGCGGAGCGGGAGACCAGTGTCAGACTCTTACTGACTAAAAAACCTACCCCGTACCTTCCTTGCCTTATTCCTAGAATCGAGGTAACAGTTTGCACCACCCTAGATCCATCTCTTGGAGTTCAATACACAGACCTGACCATCATCATTTCAGTCAAAAGACATCCACTCTTGAACACAGGCCTCCCACAAAGCAAAATCCTTGCCCTTTGCGTTTTAGAACTATGTATAATAAACAGACGATTACCTGCTGTGAGTTTTTTAACGTAATCAATGTCGTTAACGTAAACATTTGCATCATCATTTCAGCCGATAGACGTCCACTGCTGGACATAGGCCTTCCCAAACTGTTCAGCGTGCGATATGCCCTGCCCATTGCCACATAAGTATGGCGATTCTTTTTGCTATGTCGGCAACCTTGGTTCTATTGCTTCTTCTTCTCTTGACTTACTGATTCGATCACAGTCAGTTCAGGTATATCAATTTTTTTTAAAAATCAGTTTCAGTTCTTTTTTTCATTGTGTACCAGATAAACATGTTTCCTTCCTTTTTATCGTTATTTTACTGAATCAATATTTCGCTACTTTCTCATAATAGTCAATGGCAACGCATTTGTCGTTTCGTCGATAAATGAAAATAATATTTTTAAATCCTATTGATAAATGGCAAGACGATAACATAAGTCCAATCAATTCTTGTCGATTTAAATTATTTGCTAATTTATTTCACGACATATTCGACACAGTGATCAATATTGACTCGATTTCTACACAATTTATTCTTTAAGAATTGTATAATCCCAGAAAAGTTACCACGGCTCTGGCAACCTAAAGGCAACTAGAAAATCTCAGGTGGATTTTAGTCAGTTAAAGTCTGACACTTCTCCTGCTCCACCCAAAGCAGAAAAAAAAAATGATTTCCTGTCAAAATAAAAATTCTCAAAATATCATTCTATGTTCTATAATTAGTTTTTTAATTCTAGACTAACGATTTGACAACTCAGAATGTCACACTCTAGAAATATGTTCCTAATTTTCGAGTTTAACATTTTAAGTTGTCAAATCGTAGTCTAGGAATAAAAAACGAACTATAAACCACATTTTTAAACATTTTTGTTGTATTTTGTCTCAAAAGACTCAAGGTCACTCAAAGGGCAATGGAAAGGGCTATGCTCGGAGTATCCTTGCGTGATAGAATCAGAAATGAGGATATCCGCAAGAGAACCAAGGTTGCCGACATAGCGAAAAGAATCGCCAAACTTAAGTGGCAATGGGCAGGTCACATTGCACGCAGAACGGATGGCCGCTGGGGCCGAAAGGTTCTGGAGTGGCGACCGCGTACCGGAAGACGCAGCGTTGGAAGGCCTCCCACAAGGTGGATCGATGAGCTGGTCAGGGTTGCTGGAAGCCGATGGATGCAAGTCGCACAGGACCGGTCTTTGTGGCGGCGCTTGGGGGAGGCCTATGTCCAGCAGTGGACGTCTTTCGGCTGAAATGATGATGATGGTGATGTTGTATTTTGTGTATTTATTTTGGGTAAAATAAACAGTGTTTTCTTTTTTTTTAATCTCCATACAAAACAAAACCATAATCGCAATCAATACCAACATGACCCGACTAACCATGCAACTAATCTCCCCGACAAATCTCACGACTAGTCGCTCCGACAAATCTAGCGAAAAGTCGCCGAATAAATTATGCAAATGCAAGCCTCCGTGTTAAGAGGGTTGGCTTGGAAGTTATCAGACGATGTACTTGACTCTGAAGATCAACTGCTCACTCAGAGTTCTCGGTGAAGCCGTTGGTACTGCTAATGAGATTGTATGCGACTAGCTACAGATATGAGCTGAGTTATTTGAAGGAGTATGCGTGGGCGAGATTGGGTAAAGGCTGTTTGATTTTCTTAGAAATTTTACTTTATGTTATAAAAGAATCTTTAGATATTGTTTTAGTATTGGTAATTGTAATAAAATTAGTAATGGTTGGCTTTAAAACGGTCTATTTTATGTGGAAAAACGTTGTAACTTTAAGACCAAACATAGCTCCGATGCATAGTTTTAAAATTATAGTTAAGGCCAAAAATAGCTTCGATGCATCATTTTTGCACACTAAATAATTTACAGCCATTGTTATAACGCTCTCACACTGCGTGAACATCAAAACTGCACTGATGTCATCCAAGAAAATTTGTATGGCCTGCAGATTACTTACAACCTAATCTAGTACGTAGTAGGTACATATATATTGACGAAGTTAACACTTAGAGAGTCTTCAAATTAGTCGCGCGACAGCCGAACGTTTTTATTTATATGAAAAAACAAAGCAGCGCGACAACCGCGCTGCTGCCGCTCTACTGTCGTACGACAGTGATGCGGCTAATTTAAAGGCGGCCTAAACAACGAAACAGTAAAATTATTCAGACATATATGGTGCGGTTCACCAAGCTTTGCGGTTGTGTATTACCCTAAAGGCTTAACTTTGGCTTAAGTTCTCATGAGCTTCATGGTTAATTTTCATGAATACCGGAGTAACCGTAAATAACCCGGTGGTGCTTTCAAAGAATAAGTCGGCTTTAACGGTAGGTTTTAATACATAAATTATCGTGACAAATCAATTGTCCAATAGAGCTTTTGTAAAATGCATAAAAGAAAAGAAACAATAATCAGGATATAATATAAAATAAAACGATTTCTCATCGAAGACCGATTGCTTTGTAAACAATGTATATGTAGACATAAAAAAAGGTTTTAGTAGTAAAACCTTTTTTTATTTTTTGGTGTAACACTTTTATTTAGTTACATTAAAACGGTTATACATAACTATAAAAAACTTTAATCTAAACCTAACTATTTACCTACATACTCAAATAAAAAAACACACTTAGAAGTCAAAGTATCCACATCGCTGTCATCCGGAAATGTGCCCAGAAGGCTGACAATTTTGCCACGTTGAATGGCAATGTTAATTCTCTGAGCGAAGAAAGTTCCAGCCCTCTGATCACGCAAAGCGTCTAATTATGTTTTTCTGTTTTTGTACAATTACAATTTTGTACATTTTGTACAATTGTAATATCTCTATGACGATGTTTAGTTTTTGTACAGGTACAATAAATAATGCCAGCCTTTTGGGCACTTTAACAGTGGACAGCGATGCGGAAGACTTTTTTGACGTTTTATTTGACGATTAGGTATTTTTAATTAATTTCATTAGAGTTATGTAGTTTTAAGGTTACAGATATCTAATTAATTATCAAATAAAATATATTAATATTAAAAAATAAAGAATTAAGCTTAAAACATAGTAAAACCCGTACAAACTATCTGGTTGTACGAGTAATAATGTACTGTAAGTAAAGCCGCCCACTAACTTACGCGTAAAACTAATTCGCCTGTCGTCATTCAGATATTCGTACTAATTGACAGTGTTGACGTCGCGGCCCTTGGCGTCAGATCTAGAGGCATGTATTATTTAAGTGGGCGCTGAAAGTAGGCGGTGATGAGGTGGTCAGGGTTGCTGGAATCCGATGGATGCAAAACGCACAGGACCGGTCTTTGTGGCGGCGCTTGGGGGAGCCCTATGTCCAGCACTGGACGTCTTTCGACTGAAATGATGATGATGATGATGTACCTACAATTGTCATAAGTATTTCTATGACAATTTATGATTAATTTTAAGTTTAGTTTTTGTTTATGTACAATAAAAAATAATAACTTAAAACGTAGTAAAACCCGTGCCAACTATCTAGTTGTAATTACGTACTCTAAATAAAGCCGCCCACTAACTTACGCGTAAAACTAATTCGCCTGTCGTCATTTAGATATTCGTACTAATTGACAGTGTTGACGTCAGGGCCCTTGGCGTCAGATCTAGAGTCATGTATTATTTACTAGCGCCCCAGCTTCGCATGGGTACTGATATTGAATATATTTATGCATGTATTATGCACATAAACCTTCCTCATGAATCACTCTATCTATTAAAAAAAAGCCCCGACTTACGAGTCGTAGGTCGCGGGTTCAAACCCAGCCAGGCGCATTACTTTGTGTAATTTATTTCATCACCACTGCTCTCAAAACGGTGAAGGAAAATATCGCGAGGAAACCGGTATGTCCTAGAACCAAAAATTCGAAGACATGTGACATCCACCAATCCGCACTGGGCCCGCGTGGTGGATTATGGCCCATTCCCTCTCCTAGAGAGGAGGCCTGTGTCCCTGCAGTGGGAACATTAAAAGGCTGATGATGATGATTAAAAAAAAACGGCATCATAATCCGTTGCGTACTTTTAAAGAGATCTTTACTAAAGCAACTTTGTTTTATATGTAATGATGATGCGCTGAAAGTAGGCGGTGATCGTTATTAGTAGTATTAGCGATATTTGTGTCTCTCTTTAATTAAACTCTTGGGCCCCAAATGAACCCCGGCGTTTGCACACCTATTGTCTTTCTATTATCTGACTTGTAAGAATCCCTTACCAATAAAAACTATGACTATGACTATGACTATCTCTCTAGTTCGATATTCGAAAGGTAAAGGCAAGATATATGACTTTGATAATTTTAAATCCAGCATCGCATCTTAACGGCTTCTTGGTACAAAGTTATGCTTTTCAAAGTTATGTCTAACACAGACATAAAAGCGAAATAAAAACCTTTGGGGGTATTTATCACTGATTGAATTTTCGTACCATAAAAAAAACCGTTCACATGGGCGACACTTTCGACTCAAGTGATGTACTTAGCTATAAAATTTGTACTATGTAGTAGAAATACGACAAAATTATAGTACATTTTGATACAAGTGGCGAAAGATTGTCATTGCGACCGAGGCGGAATTCGCACGAGCCGAAGGCGAGTGTGTTATGGAGCCGAGGGCTGCAGTGACAAATTCGCACGTGTATCAAACGACGTTTTTCAATACACTTACGAACACATTACACTTATAATACACTTACTTTCTTTGAAAATTACGACGCATTTTTGTTAACTTCTTACTGATGAAAAATTCCAAAGCTGCCGTACATTTTAGATTTAGATTGCAGCAAACTATAGTAAAGCACAATATCTGACGGCAGCGCCTTATTGTCCAAAGAAATCTCTTATAACTTACATTCAACATATTTTTCACAACTACACTTTATAAGTTACATAATAAGACTATTATTTAAAACACTTTTTCCCGCGCTTATCCTTTGCAGGATGAAAAAGAAGCAAAGACATCAAACCGTTATACATCCTACTAAATATTAAGGATAGAAATTCAAATATTTTTGAATTTAGAACACAGATAAATATTAATTTGTTGTTAATAACAAATTATTACATAAATAATCATGTTTATTTATTATATTCAGTTAAAAACACGATTTAAATTTTAATTAAATATTAAAACCTCAAAAATCTGCACCTCCTTGCTGTAAAAAAAAAAAATTACGCTTGACCGTGACGATAAGGAGGAAAAAAAAAGCCCTTGGTATGGTAAATGAAACAAAAGCACGCGGGTGATATACATGTCATATCGAACCTAATTATAGTGCGATAAGTGGCAGTTTTCGAGTAAGTTTTGAGTCATCAGAGTAGGTACTGTAAAAGCGGATCAGAAACCGCTAGCTAACAAAACATTATCGATTCATATCTCATATTATTCAACAATAAATCATGTAAACCAATAACAATAACTCCAACACCCAATTCTCCATCAAACAGTACAAAACAGTCTTATTATTCCCTGTCATATCTACACGGATCTTATTACGGCCGCCATATTTAATATATCTACTATACCTATTTGAATTTGGAATTCGAGATTTTAATGAAATTATGAAACAATAAACTCTCTGTTTTACAATACAAAGTTCAAATTCAATTGGAGCTTATACTCTGTTATTATCTTTTTCTAATTCTAAATTTTTATTATGATATTTGGAACATGGTCTGAAGTCCTACTGATGCTATGCTGTAACGTGATGATTTACTTAGTATTTGTAGTTCCCATGTGGCGATATCGCGACATCTATATAGATGTCGCTTCATGTTTATTTTATTTACAGTACAAATAAATGCTATTTGTAGTTATAATTGCGGTTAAAAACTGTTATTGGTATTTATTTTTTAAACCTTTATACTAGTTTTCAAGCGCTAAAATTCGCAGAGTATTTTTTTTATGGTGGGAAAAATCATCGAACGACGAATCCCGCCCTTGTGCGAAGCGGGAGACCGTGTCAGACTTCTACTGACGAAACAACTCACCGTTCCTTCCTGCCTTAGCTTTAGGGCCCCGGTGTTCCGCTTTCGCATCAACCCTTGGCCCCAGAAAAATTAGTAGAGCCTAACTTATAAAACAAACAATTCAAAATTCGATATTTGAATTGGAATTGACTATACCAATCTGGAATTACAAATTGAAGTAAACACAGATCTTGCCTCAGCTATATTTACTGTTAATTAGTGAGCTGGGCTCAGCTGGTTCGTGAATTATTCTGTCTGCCCATTAGTGTGTCCATTGGCTTGGCCTGTTTACATGTGGTCTGTAATTAAACTGACGTAGTGAGGCGTGGGTAAAAATAGTTTATTGTGTTACCACGAGAGAGATTAAGTATATTGGGTTGATTCTGGGGAAATATTTATGGTTTGAATTCAGATAGTTTTGCGAAAAAATTATTCTTGAAAATATTTTTATTTTTTCACACACCTTAGGGGGAAATAGTAATAATTTTCAGTAGTAATAGTGAAAGTTTAGTACAATTACTTTAACTATAGGTACAGAATTAGGCATTGACTGTAAAAGATTTTTCAATAACTTTAAAATTTGCTCTTATCCCGCCGCTTTCAGGCACACAATTTACTGTTTTCCGCACTAGTACAGAAAAGAGCCATATTTTATTGAATTTATCAAGCAGCACTCGGCTCTATAACGCTCTCGCGCGTGCGAATACTATCTCTTATCTCTCTCTCTATACTACTCAGTCACAGTCACAAACTTTATTTATTTTGTACTACTACTGCATCTGCAACCGTTGTTCAAATGTCATGAGATTTTGACTCCCATACTGAATAATGAAAGGCCAACAATGGCAATCAAATTTTCATAATATGATACCTATTTTTAAGATCGTAAATCTTACACTCCTTAAATAAATAATGTAACCATGCGACATCTTTTCAATTTTATGATTCGTCCAAGCTTGTACAGTCGCCAACAAACGCTCTAACCAAAATATTTTTGTTCCAGACGCCAAACAGCAGAAGAACGCGAGGCAGAAAGGCAAGCAGCAAACCGCTTGATGCTGTCACTTCAAGCAGAAGCGCTGAGCAAGGGCTACATGCCGGAACCACCGCCCGGTTCAGCGCAACTCTCCGCTTTACACTACCAGAACTCAACAAATCCAGCGCAAGCACAACCCTCGAACACCGCTTTAAGCGCTTTACAAAACCTCCAGCCGTGGGCCGGGAATCAAAGTAACTTTATGAATGCGCAAGCGGCGACCGCCCCGCCCCCTCATCCCCCACCAGTCGCCTCACCTATATGTTGATCGGACATAGATTAGATTTTTTTGTGATGGAATTTAGAATGTGTAAAGCGCTTTTTGTACTAGAGATAGATCAGTGAAAATGGTATAACAGCTTCTGGCTTTTTAGCTAGAGTTTTTTTTTAATTTTTTTTTTGTAAAAAAAAGTCAATACGATTTTTTTCCAAATTATGGTACAGATGATTACAGAAGTGCTACAATAACATGTATCTTTTAATGTACAATGCCTAGCCCTGCTAAGTATACAGTGAAATTATTATCAGCCTTGAAATTTCATGAATATATTGCATGCAATACTTCAATTATTATGATTTAATGAGCTTTGCAATTCAAAGTTTGTCTTAGAACTAGTTTTGCAAGACGATATGCATCAAATATAATGAAATTATCATACCGATAAATTCTTAATGTAACCTTACTCGTAACTACTCAATTTATTATTGAAATTCACCTCTAGTCCATTTAACATACAAACAAATAGTACCGATTACTGATATTCGAAGCTCTTTCGTATTATTTTAAAATAAGTAGCAATAAATCAATATAATTCTTTGTAAATAAAATTTATCAGTATTATAATTATAGTTTATATAATTAAATATATTATAAGTAATAGAATATACTCTTTAAGTCTGCTTATTTGATATGTAGCAAATTTGTAAATTAATGATAGATTTAAAAATAATATACATTAAATAAAATAGTTATTGTATGTATATAAAGTTAAAATATAGTAACATAGCAATGAGAAAAGTCGTTTTAAAATTTAATATTTGAAAGGAGCAATTATTGTAACTTTTTTTGTTAAACTTGCTTATCAAAATATGCACGATTGTACTTAAATCAATAAAAAAAATGTTTTATTTTTTAATAAATTAAAAATAATCCAGACATTGTTTTAATACCTCATTTTATACCATTCCATGGATTACTCGGTCGTCATTTTCTGTTTTTTTTTTATTATTAAAAATAGCATTATTTTAGTCAATTTTAATGTTATATATAATTGTAAAAATATTGTAAATATTTATACATAAGTTTATAAAATAATAAGTGATAAAATAAGTATCTTCTCCTTCTATTTTATATTAATCTCAACTTTTGCAATAAAATAGAAATACATACCTATAACGATTTAAAAAAAAACTTTCATGGATTTTTTTATATTTATACCTATTTTAAACTTTTTATACATTCATCTTTATTTTTTCAAATTTTCCTTAATTTGCAAGAAAATTAACAGCTATTTGATGTAAGTCAAAATATGCATTCCAAGTAGAAACTTGTAAATATTAAAGTAAAACTGTAAACTTAAGATAGTTTGTAAAGTAGCTCAATTCACTGTAAACTTGTCTTTAATTGCGTTAATGTATTAGCAGTGTAAATTATTGTATAATTGTCGAATTTTCATTGCGTTGGCTACTTACACGAGGTGGACGTTTTAATAAAATATTGAGATATCCATATAGACTGTTTGATTGGCTTACCTATTAACCTATCGACTACCGTAATTACAGACACAATTATAGGTGTGCGAAACGTTCGCGTGGGTCATAAGAGTTTAAGTAAATTATAATCTCCCGACCAAAAAATTACGCAGAGTAATTCATCATCATCATCATCAGGCTTTTTAATGTTCCCACTGCTGGGACACAGGCCTCCTCTATGGCAGAAGGGGAGAAGTTATGCAGATGAAATTACAGTGCAAAAAGTGTGTAGAAGAAAACTCATGTGCCTCGAAGCCTACTGTGACCATGGGTTCTGCGAAAAAGATTCGTGAGGCCCTGGAATACATTTTGAAAAGCAAAGAAGGAACAAAAATAGGTTCTAGACAATAAAAGTCCTTCCTGCTCATTCCCTCTAAAAAATAAACTAAAAAAAAAATGTAAAAAGCTCCAAATGACCGAATTATTAGCGAACGGTTGAATAGCAATCTACCCAAGCTTGCCATCCAACCTTCTGGTAACCATCCCAACCGAGCCCGAGTCGTCAACTGCGCGTAATGTTCCACACGCACCTCAGACGCAGGATCTCACCGGACATGGGAAGTTCGGGAGATTCCTGCACCGGATTCGTGCGGAAGGGACGTCCGGGTGTCGCCACTGTGAGGCGAGCCCGGAGGACACGGTGGAGCACACGGTGGAGGTGTGCCCTGCTTGGGAAGAGCATCGCCGTGTCCTCGTGGGGGTGATCGGCGGCGGCGACCTCTCGCGCCGGGCAGTAATGCTCGTAAAGGAGGAGGCCGACCGCATAAGGCAAAGGCAACAGCGCCCTCGCCGTAGCCGTCGCCGCCGCGATCCTGCCGATATCCGGCCACCGTAGACACTGGCTCGCGGACGGTGAGCAATGGGTAGCTCGCCGTCCGGTCGTCTGGTAACTGTCCAGACCGAGTCCAACTCGTCAACGGCGCGCACCGTTCCCGCGCGCCTCAAGGAGTTGTCAGCAAACTGCAGGGGCCCTTCAGGGTCGAAGCCTCCTGGAGCCTAGGGTGGTGCAAACTGTTACCTCGACTCTAGGAATAAGGCAAGGAAGGTACGGGGTAGGTTTTTTAGTCAGTAAGAGTCTGACACTGGTCTCTCGCTCCGCCCAAGAGCGGGTTTCGTCATTCGATGATTTTCACCTACCATAAAAAAAACACGCACCTCAAATGATGTCAGCGAAGCTTACTAAGGTTGTGGGTTCACTTTATCCGATTATAATTTAGGTGTGTTCAAGGCTAGAATGAATAGGCTTCTATCTTTCGAATACTTTGTTACTTTTTACCATCAGGTGATTATAAATTGTTGATTTTGAAATTAGTGAACAAATGACGATTATATTGTCGTAAACACGTAAAAGTTTTTGTACTCGATAGGGCTTCAAAATGCAAAAGCGCCCAGTATAAAGAGGTCTTAAAGTCGCAACGACGATAGGAAGTATAAAGTAGTATCAAGATTATAAACTAGGGCAGACAACTAGTTTTTTTTTAATGGTAAGTAAATGTCATCCAATGACGAATCCCACCCTTTGGCGCGCGGGAAACAGTGTCAGACTCTTACTGACTAAACAACCTACCCCATTGCTACGTTGCCATATATACCAGGGCCAGAGCTTTCCTTTCAAACCCGAACCCTTGGCCCATCTGGCGGGTAGGCCACTGGTCATAATTTTTTGGCTAAAAGTATCTCGATAGGTACCAGTCAATACTCACGTTCCTGAGGCAAGTATAACTTTGAGTGTATGCATGAAGAACTAAACCAAATATTGAAATAAAATATAGGTGATACAGCCAAAAGGTATTACATACAACCAAAGAGTGGAATTTCCTGCCGCTGTCCGTTTCCTGATAGCTGTAGCTATTTTATGTAGGGGTAAAGACTCTTGACTTAAAGATGTCAAGAGTGAATAGATTACTTCTAGGCAAGCGTGCTCCATCATCGGCCATATCATTGCTTACCTTAGGTGAAAAAGTGCTCAAAAGAGCCGTCTAATTGTAACGGTTAAGGTCTCATGTCAAATAAAACACGGACACTCAATTCGTTAGCATATATTAATAAAAAAAAAACATATATCCCAGGGATGGGTTAAAAGGCCGTATGCCGAGTTCCAACTCTCCGGTCGTAAAGTTCAGTGTTACTTCCTTTCCCTTGTTGTTGGCTGGGGTAGGCAGGCAGGTGTGGTAGGCCCCTGAACGCTGCTGCTACTGCTACGACGTACGACGTCCACGGGAGGGTGATGCGCAGCGGATGACGTCCGATGGGAAAGTTCAAACCGTAGTATTGAACCCTAGAAGTACAGGTGCAATAAGTAGCTATTCAGGAGGTGACCTTGACCAGCCAATTGCCATTCCCAGGGTGATGAAGCGGAAAATAAGCACCTAACTTTACCTGGTAGGCAATGAATGTGGCTGATGGTCACGAGAACAGAGATATAGCAGTGAGAAAATGAGTACAATATAAAATTAGGTTAAAATATTGAACAAGGAAATTGTACGATTTACAAAATGATATGTGGAGGGTAGAAGTTTATTAAATTGCAAAGCCAACTACTTTATTGAAAGTTATTTAAAACTACGTTGCTAATTTTGATCACTGACAAAGTAATAATAAAAGCATGAAAAGAGGATTAATGTCCACCACATATAATAAATAGGAAAAGCTACCATACACTGTAAAATATACAATTGTTCGCCACTTACCGATATACGGGTCTTCAACACTACTCAGAATTTAGTATTTGTAATACAAGCAGAATTTAGAAAAAAGTTCAAACTGGTGCCGCGCTGAGAAGAGCTACGTAAGTACTATCGTTAGACAGAACACAGAGTTTTAAAAAAAACGCGCTGAGAAGAGCTACGTCTGTCCTCTGATTAGTCTGGCTGCCGAATGGCGGGTGCCGAGCTGCAAGTGACCGGCCGCTACTAAACTGACCGGACGGGTTTTAAAAAAATGTCGCAGTCAAAATGCGCAATCAGACAATGTTTGTGTTGACCAACTTCTGCTAGTTATATTATAAATAATGCTTAAGTATTTTAAGTTGGTGACCCCTGTAAGCAGTAAGTGATGTTTGTATAATAGTGTTTTTGTTTGTATATATTAGTATTAATTAAGTGTAGGTTTAAGTTTTAATTATATTATTAAATTTTTATTTAGTTAATAATTTTTATTTTAAATAATTATTTGTAAACACGCGTACAACGTTACAGTACCCGCTCGCGCTCCCAAGGATTTTATTATTAAACTCCTTTATTGTTTAAATAATAAAATCCGCATTATTAAGTAATACGTTCATCTTTTTACCTTGCATACATCACCTTTCATAATATCCAAACATACTATCACCAGTCGAACAGCCGTAGTAAACATTACTAGAATGCTATGGCAGACACAATTCTAAGTTTTTTTTTCAGCAATTATTTCTGATTAACTTAAATAAACGTGTAGTTTAATGCAACAAATGAGAGATAATATAGAACACAGCGCTATGGGTATTGCAACTGTTAGTAAACATGATAGAACAAATTAATAGTTATTAGCTAATTTGATGTCTTTGATATGCCATGTACCTAGGTCTTTCCCTGACATATCAGCTAAAATATACACTAAAGGTGACTTTTTACCAGTTATACGGCATTTAATATATTTCGGTGCTAACTTTTTGCTAAAATACTTGTCTTTATCGCTCAAAACGTACGCTCTTTTCATGACAACGTCACCGACTTTAAATTCAGCTGGTTTACGCCTCAAGTTGTAATGACTCGTATTTTTCACGTGAGCTTGCCATAGCTTGAACTGGACGTTGTCGAATATTTTTGACAAACATCCCAGATTTTCGGCATAAACATCACGGGGAAGAAATGTCACTTCATTGGCAACCTCGTTATCTACGTAATGTGAACCGCAAGTGATTAGCTCTCTACCGTAAACAAGAAAAGACGGAGTATAACCAGTAGCTTCGTTGACGGAGTTGTTAATAGCGAACTGAACAGATGAAATTTTGGTGTCCCAAGATCTTTGGTCATCGTCAATGAATGTTGACAAGCAAGTGATAATTGTTCTGTTGTAACGCTCAACGGTATTTACTTGAGGTGTGTACTTAGGCGTAAAATATATATTAGGTATATTATATTTTTTAAATAAACTTTCAGTGAGGTTACTGGTAAATTGAGTTCCATTATCTAAAAACACAGTCTGAGGGACTCCATGTACTAGGAAAACCGAATCTTCTAAAATTTTTGTAATTATTTGTGAGGTAGCATTACGAATAGGAAAAATTAAACAGAATTTGGAAAAGCAACATGTAACCACGAAAATATAAGAATTTTGTTTACGTGTTGTAGGTAAAGGACCCATCAAATCAATGGATAACATTTGAAATGGACGAGAGCATTGAGAGCATTTAGGTCGTCCCATTTCGCCTAAAGTTGTATGGTTTTGTATTTTGTGAGATAAGCTTTTATCACAAGCTGACACAAAATTAACGACATCCTTATGCATGCCGGGCCAATAGTAACGTAACGCAAGACGTCTATAAGTTTTGAAAATGCCTAAATGTCCGGCTATAGGCTCGGAGTGGTTTTCAAAAATGACTTGCTCACGTAATTCACTAGGTATAACCTCTTTCCAAGAAAATTCTGTAGTAAATTGACATTTTTCTTTACTAAGCCTAAACAATTTATTATTTTTAACAATAAAATTTTGAAAATTTTGTGGATTGTTAATGCAACCATTATAAATGTTACTATACCAGGAATCGTTAGTGGTCTTTATAGCATCAGATGTGCTAATAGCACTCACTGGAACCGCTCGAGAAAGAGCATCTGGTACGACATTATCGGAACCACGACGGTGCTTGATCTCAAAATGAAAAGACGATAATCGAACACCCCAGCGAGCCAGCCTACCTGTCGGATTATTCAGTGACAGAAACCACTTAAGCGCGCTATGATCGGTATATACCGTGAACATCTTACCATTCTCCAAGTAGCACCTCCAATGCTCTAAAGCGGTAATTACAGCCAAAGTCTCACGCTCAGTGATGCTGTAATTCCTCTCTGATGCTGACAATGATCTACTCATGTAGGCTATTGGATGCTCTTTGGAATTTATAGTTTGGGTAAGCATTGCACCGATACCATAGTTGCTAGCATCTGTGTGGACTTCGAAAGGACGATTATAATCAGGACAGGATAGTACTGGGGCTGATATCAGACATTCCTTTAATTTTAAGAAAGCGGCGTCAGCCTCGTCAGTCCATTTAAATGGTGGAGCACTCTTCTTATTAGACGTCAACTTATTTAAAGGGGCAGCTATGGTGTTGAAATTAGGTACGAAGCGACGGTACCAAGTGGCGGTTCCTAAAAACCGTTTAACGTCCTTTTTATTTGAAGGTGTAGGATATTGAAGGATAGCCTGCACTTTTTCAGGATCAGTTCTTAGACCACCACTGTCAACAACATAACCCAGGTATTTGAGACGGTCTCTAAAAAATTTGCACTTATCTAAGTTAACAGTCAGGTTCGCATGTTTTAGCTTATTAAGTACACGAACTAGCAACGAAACATGGCTGTTAAAATCGTTACTAACAATGATAATGTCGTCAAGAAAAGCAAAGACTCTTTGTTCGAATTCCCCGAAAAGTGTATCGACCAAACGTTGTTGAGTGGCAGGGGCATTAGTCAAACCAAAAGCTGTGCGCTTAAACCTAAATGTACCACGACCTGGGACATAGAAAGCCGTCTTATCACGATCCTCTGGATGAATATTAATCTGCCTAAAAGCTTTTGACAAATCGATGCTGGACAAATAACGAGCATCACGAAGATTGTCCAAGATCTCTGAGATGTATGGCAGATTATAGGCGTCTTTCTTGGTGACTGAATTAAGTTTTCGACTGTCCAAACAAAAACGTGGCTCACCGTTCTTTTTAGTAACGATTAAAACAGGTGAAGACCAAGCACTTTCACACGGTTCGACAACATCAAGGCTAAGCATTTCGTCAACCTGTTCGATGAGGATTCGTTGCTTTTCTGGTGACATCCTATAGTAACGCTGTCGAATAGGTTGAGTATCTCCTGTGTCGATTCGATGCGTAATCACATTCGTATTGCCTAAACCTTTGACCTTAAAAGATATCTCTTCGAATTGGCGTATGATATTATCAGCCACTACTCTTTGGGCTGTATCGAGAGTATCATAATTCTGCAAATGAGTATTGTCAGTATTGACTGACGCTATATTATTGTTAATTTGTCCAATACTAATGGAATATAAATACTTGGGACAGATTTGAAACTTACGCCAAAAATCTATACCCAAAATAAGATTATTATTAATTTCAGGTACGACTAGAGCTTCAATAATATGAAATTGGTCTTCAAAATGAATGGGAAGATTCATAGAACCAATACTGTTTAGCCTTTGTCCTCCTGCGGCAATAAGAAATGTGGGATAGGAATTGTTTGCAGTTAGGTGAAGTCCCTTACTAATAAGTACTTTATGCGCATTATTACCTATGATTGTCACAGCTGAACCTGAATCTAATAAACCTACCTTAACTTATTCATCCATTTTAACAGAGACATAAGGTCTGGAATCATTAGAAGGAATGTTGGTAAGAACTGAAGCAACTTTATAAATGTTGAAAAAATTTTTAATAGTTTGGAGCCAATTTTGCCAATCATCTTTGTCAAAATTGCTATTGCTACAGTTCTGACCACCTAGTTTTTTGAATTAGATTTATTAGTCTTTGTTTTGTTGCAATCTGGGCACTGCGGTGTCTTGACGTCCTTTTTGCCACAAACAAAACAAAAAATGTCCGTTTTGTCTGCTGCACATTGACGTAAGCCATGAGAATCTGTACGGCATCTTGGGCAATAACGTCGAGGTTTTGGTGTATCGATGGCATGTAAATTATTATTATTGTATTTATTTTGATTATTGCTGTAACTGTTATTGTTTTGTTTATTATTATTTTGCGAATAATTAATCTTAGTTGGCTTTGACTTTGTATACGCGAACTCCGGTGCTACAGTATCAGATGATGGAACTGGTGGTTCATGAAAATAAGAAAGACGTGCCTGAACTTTTTCGAAGTTAGTACACAGGGATCTCAATTCGTTAATTGATTTAATTTCGGGAACGGAAGCTAATATACTTGAATAGCAAGGTCGGATGTTGTGCAAAATAATCTCTAACTTGCTATCTTCTGAGAGAGGTTTCGACAGTCGTGAAAACAGTCCAGACATAATAGCCAAATAAATTACTATATTCTCTGTTTCACCCTGTGTTCTCAGACGGATCTCAGACAAAAGTCTGTAATCATAATCAGCTTTATCAAAATCGTTTTTTAAACATAACAGAAGATTATCCCAGTCCGAAATGAGTTCTCTGTTGCTACGGAACCAATGAAGTGCATCTCCCGTGAATATCTCAGTTGCATATGAGAGCAACTTTTCATTTGAAATGTTTCTCGCAAGTTTAAATTCGTTTGCCCTTTGGATGAAGGAACGAACGCAACTTTTGCCGTCATATTTTAATTTATTAACATCTTGTGAAGTACGGTCACAAGAAACTGAGACATTAATAGGTTTAACCGATGACAAGGTCTCACTGCTAGTTGAAGGAACTAAAGGGTCAGCAAGATATTTATCCTTTAAAGAATTTAATTTATTTAAGTAAAGCTTAAATTGGTCAACACAATAATCGTAAACGGCTGCATCTGTTTCAGTGCGACTTATTCTGTTAATGCGGTGATAAAGATGATTTAATAAATTTTGTATTCTTAAAAAACTATTACGGTCCAACTCGTTATCAAAACCTACTTGGATTTTAGTTAAAACATTTGAAACTCCCCTGAGATCATCAGCTGGGCTTAATGGCGAGTCCAAAATGTCCTCAGAAGGAAAAAGTGAGATTAATTTTACTATTTGTTTACGGAGTTCAGACACTGTGCTCTCTGGAGTGGAGCCTCTAATGGAAACTTCATATTCCAATTCACTCTTCTGAAGCGACAGAAATTTAATCGCAAAAGCCATGACTAAAATTTTACCCTATATTAGTAAATGACGAACAGTGTATAATTTAGCAATTAAAACAAAACAACTAAAAGAATACCTCTGTCCCTTACAATTAACTAAGCTATCTAGTAACGCATTGGTTGATATTAGTTAAGCAGAAAATAGCAGTGAAAGAAACAAAATTTTTTTTTCGTTTAAAAAAAAAACTGCTGAAAAATAAAAAGAAAAAATAGCACAGAATTGCAACTAATGTGTAATGCTTAAAACAGACAAAGATGGAACAAGAACTAGTTACTTTAAAAAACGTCTGAATTAGTGACTGCTACATAAGTTTAACAAATTTTTCTAAATTTTATGACGGTATTAGTAAAAAAAATTCCAACTAACGGTTATTTTTCGTTTTAATACGAACAAATTATAGAAATGCTTTTAAATTAATAACAGGCTTGTTTTGCTTACACTTTAGTTGCTGGCAACCAAAAATAAAAACCAAACCAAACGTTTCACAAAAATAAAATAAAAAGAAGCACACAAACATGCACTACCCCTAGAAAATTAGAACTACGGCATATAATTTTGTAACGAAAATTAAACTAACCACGTAAGGCGCCAATGTAACGGTTAAGGTCTCATGTCAAATAAAACACGGACACTCAATTCGTTAGCATATATTAATAAAAAAAAAACATATATCCCAGGGATGGGTTAAAAGGCCGTATGCCGAGTTCCAACTCTCCGGTCGTAAAGTTCAGTGTTACTTCCTTTCCCTTGTTGTTGGCTGGGGTAGGCAGGCAGGTGTGGTAGGCCCCTGAACGCTGCTGCTACTGCTACGACGTACGACGTCCACGGGAGGGTGATGCGCAGCGGATGACGTCCGATGGGAAAGTTCAAACCGTAGTATTGAACCCTAGAAGTACAGGTGCAATAAGTAGCTATTCAGGAGGTGACCTTGACCAGCCAATTGCCATTCCCAGGGTGATGAAGCGGAAAATAAGCACCTAACTTTACCTGGTAGGCAATGAATGTGGCTGATGGTCACGAGAACAGAGATATAGCAGTGAGAAAATGAGTACAATATAAAATTAGGTTAAAATATTGAACAAGGAAATTGTACGATTTACAAAATGATATGTGGAGGGTAGAAGTTTATTAAATTGCAAAGCCAACTACTTTATTGAAAGTTATTTAAAACTACGTTGCTAATTTTTGATCACTGACAAAGTAATAATAAAAGCATGAAAAGAGGATTAATGTCCACCACATATAATAAATAGGAAAAGCTACCATACACTGTAAAATATACAATTGTTCGCCACTTACCGATATACGGGTCTTCAACACTACTCAGAATTTAGTATTTGTAATACAAGCAGAATTTAGAAAAAAGTTCAAACTGGTGCCGCGCTGAGAAGAGCTACGTAAGTACTATCGTTAGACAGAACACAGAGTTTTAAAAAAAACGCGCTGAGAAGAGCTACGTCTGTCCTCTGATTAGTCTGGCTGCCGAATGGCGGGTGCCGAGCTGCAAGTGACCGGCCGCTACTAAACTGACCGGACGGGTTTTAAAAAAATGTCGCAGTCAAAATGCGCAATCAGACAATGTTTGTGTTGACCAACTTCTGCTAGTTATATTATAAATAATGCTTAAGTATTTTAAGTTGGTGACCCCTGTAAGCAGTAAGTGATGTTTGTATAATAGTGTTTTTGTTTGTATATATTAGTATTAATTAAGTGTAGGTTTAAGTTTTAATTATATTATTAAATTTTTATTTAGTTAATAATTTTTATTTTAAATAATTATTTGTAAACACGCGTACAACGTTACATAATGTAAAAAGAATCCTTCGTTCTTAAAGAAGCGAGAACATGGGCGAGAACCCACCTCACCCAAGCCAGCTACAGACATAAAAAAATAAGCTTGACTCTTGCAAAAATCTCTTTCTACTGCGCCGTCAATTGTTCGAAGTTCGGAGCGATTAGGTTTTTCGTCTACCTATTAGACACAAGTGCTACGATTTTTTTTATGTTGGGAAAAATCATCTAATGACGGATCCCGACCTTGGGCGGAGCGGGAAACAGTGTCAGACTCTAACTGACTAAAAGACCCATCATATTCCTTCTTAGCCTTCATACCGAGGTCGGACCTCCTTTCAGAAACCGGACCGAGGCCCCAGTAGGCTTCAGCCCTGCAGTTGGGCCTCTACATTTGTTGACAACTTGAGACGCGCGGGAATAGAGCGCGCCGTCAACGAACTACTATTGAGCATGACGTTCTAGGTTCAATTGCTAGGTCAGGCAATGTGTTATAAGCAGTCAGTCCACCTTATTACACGTGGTTGGGGCTATACGGCCATAATTCATTTACAAAGATTATTAGATAGTTGATAGATAGATCGATAGATACTATAGATAGATATACTCTTTATTATAAGTACACCATAAACACAACTTGGTACATTAGTTGAAACAGATGATGTTTCTGTTGCCGCTGTAACAATTTATTTTTTTTGCCGTTTTAAATACAGATGTACGGAATCTCGGATGCCCGAGTCTGATTCACACTCGACAGATTTTTTTAAGAGCTTGATGATAGAAGAGAAGGTATGATGATTTTTAAATTCTGAAGAGAGCCTCAAATAAACCTCGTTATAAAATAATATAATATCAAATATCTATAGTTCTGCTCAATCAACTAAGACTCAGTAATATAAATAAGGTCCATAATGACAGAATCGTGGTCAAACTTAAAAGAAACCGACCAATCAAACAAAACACAGTAGGTAGATCCGTCATATCTAAAGCTGGTACAAAAAAGCGGCGCTCAACAAAATTACACGCTGCAAACGGAAAACAATTGTCCACAGAAATACTAAACGAAATCGATTTTAAACAAAAAATGCCCACATTTCCGTCCTCAAACGAACGATTTAACGACAATTAGACCACCATTTTGAAAAATTTAATACAATTTTAATACCAAGAAGGTTTCATATAATAACGAAACATTATATGGAACGTGACTTCTGTGCTGTCATTATGACGTTTTGTTTTATGAAGCATAAAAAACTAAACTGGTCGTTTTTGTTAACCCTAATATTCCTGTACCACGAAACTCTCCCTAACACGACCATATTCCTCGTTTCAAATCCAATGCTACTTTAGTCTTAACCAACGTTACACAACGCTAAACAAAACCAGCAATGGTTGTCATACAATTCGTATTAGAAGTTCTTTTTGTAAAGTTACAAAGTACTGGGTGCATATCAAGGTTAGTCCAAATGATATTTTAAAGGATGTCTCCACATAATCGATGTTTAGCGATACAAATGATTTGACGGCGCCGTTTATAAGTCACCCTATTGTGGACATGATATATCATTATTTTCATTAAAGCTTGCATGATCATCTTCGTTGAACTGTTGGAGTTCATTGTAATGACGATGATTCTGTATAGGTTAGTAAGGCAAATGAAAAAGATACCAGGAAGAAGGATTCATTACCTACATTTAAGTTAAGTTTACATTTAAATTCTAGTTAAGTAAATACCCATACCTGGGTCTATTTCCTATTCAAAGTCTTTGTACCTATTACTTTTAATCGGTACAAAGACTTTGAAACGGGTATGTTGAGACAACGATGATAAACGGTCTTATTTAAATGTAATACATAGGTCAGTTTGAAGAGACGTGGTGGCCCCAACGTTAACTGCCTTGACTTAAAAGTTGTAAGGGTCCTAACTCAGCTAGACGCTAATATATATCAACGCCATGGCTCACAAAACGGTGAAGGAAACCGGCTTGTGATATCCACCTAACCACCCTGGGTATTAAACACAGCATCTACTACTACAACCCGTTCCAACTGAGAATAGGATCGATGGTCATGCCGTGACGTCACGTCGAACTGTCAAATCGAAGAAATTAGGTAGAGTGAACAAAAAAAGATATTTAAAAAAATTATTTACGTACGAAACGTGAATAAAAAAAGTTTAATCAGAATAAAATTTTTCAATTTTGTTTATCTCTGTTTCACTGTGTGATGTGTCTGAGTAGTGGTAAATAGAAGAAAAAGGCGAATTGTTTCTAACAATGAAAATAAGAAAGAAAATAGTTTTTCTTGTAAACTCTTTATGATTTATAACAATAGATTTTTTTGCAAACCGTACTTTTCACTCAAAATTTGACAGACCGAGGTTATTGACTTTCCTGTTCATATTTGGAACGCATAATACTAGCTACGACTCCGTTCCCTTTTATATAATCTAAAGACCCTTATAAAATGGAATCTCAATCAGGACCCAATCTCAAGCAAAAACTACTGTATTAAAAACACAAAAAACTAAAAAGCACCCAACTTCTACAATTTTGTCTCCAAATTCAAATTTCTGTTACCCAAACAGCCAGTATTAAAATAATTGGCCCTCAAAACAGCTTTAAAACTTTTTTTTCTGTATCGCGTGACGTTTTGTCTCAAATTAGTTTACAAAAGTCGCAAGGGCACGTCGGGCGGGAATCGAAGCAGGGACTATTGTAATAGGTGTAGCGTGCAAACTGAGCTAGAGAATGTAGTGATAATACAGTGAATTGCCGTGTTTTTTTTTTCTTTTATTTTCTTTTATGGAAAGGATTCAAAGCATTATATTTCAAATGAACCTTCTACTTTTGTACTTTTCATTTTTTCACATAAACCAACTGCTGGACAAAAGTCCAGAAGTCGGTCTGTCTGGAAAAATGAGGATAATTGCACATTACAAAGCGTAATTTCTATGGAGAAGAATTTGCAAGAAACTATCTTGGTGAGTCTGAAGTTAGGCTCTGCAAATATAAGCGCTTAAAAGGTAAAAACAAATAAATGCAATTTGCAGTTAGTTGTTATTGCTGTTAAAACCTGTAATTGTCAATTTTTTTTTAAAACCTTTATTATTGTACGAGTTTTAAAGCGCTAAAATTCGCAGAACGTAACTTCAGAGTTGCCAAGATCCGACAGCCATACTGTAGAACGCTGAAATTTTGATAATGTGAAAAATAAGAAAGTTTTGTTTTCAGAATTCATCCTTTAAGGAGATGCAACGTAAGTTCAAAAACAGTTGCTATCCTTGTTCTGACCACGTGACTGACCATTGACACATCAAGACCAAGGAATTTAGGGTGTTGCTAACTCTAAGCGTTCGACGTCAACAAAACGATTGTAACTTGGCCGTGGGGGCTAACGCAGTCTTAAATGCGCTTGCTTCTTTAAAACTTTAATGTTTGTATAAAATACGCCAATGCATACCATCCGTACTAAACAAATAGCCGCGACAGTTTACGTGCGCGTCTTTGCGACTCGACTCGCTAGTCGCAGTCGCACTAATTCCATATCACATCGTAACACGACAACATAATTTGACTAGTTCCACTAACTACCGACAGTTTGTTCTATTAAGTTTTTTTAACGAAGGATTAAGCGTGTGTAAGATGAGATTGGTAGCAAACCCGTGGGTTACAGTTGAAATCAACAAAATCAACGTGAAAAAAATAATGGGGAGGACGTTTTTTTTATGTTAAGTAAAAATCATCCATTGAAACAAATCGATCATTCAATGTTTGTGTCTATTTAGTTTTAAACTGTATGTACTTGATTTTTTATCACTTTTTTGTTTGTTATGCACCAAGTGCAATCCCACGTTATGTCCAGGCAACCTCTTTCCATCCCAGGTTGCCTGGAATAAATCGCAGAATGCGATAAGGCCGCCCGTTGTATATCTCTATTACTAAGTCTTATTATATGTATAAATTTCTTGGTGTACAATAATATATATATAAATAAATAAATCCCGCCCTTGGGTGGAGCGGCAAACAGTGTCAGACTCTCTCTGACTAAACAACCTACCCCATTCCGGGAGTATATGCAATTGGGATAATTTTCCATATTCTCATAGGATAAATAAAAACACTCGTAGGAGTTGACTTCAAGCGTACTTACAGCCGATTTCCAACCAGATGGACAGACCTTTTTAAAACATCTTCGAAGGGTTTCTTCATTGAATGTAAACGAAGTGCCATGAATAGAGAGAGATGGAGAAGTCTCGCAAAAGTCGAGTCGTCGAGTCAACTGCCAGAAATGTACGACTGAGAAGAAGAAGAAATTGGCTTAAACATAAATAAAACCTTTCAAAAGCTTAATAATGACCGTCCTCAAGTACACGAGCGCTCATTCTCATATAGTTATTAATTTAATGCAGTAGTGGAAAGCAATTAGCCGGTAAGTGAGACTGATTAGGACTGCATCAAATATAATCTCGGGCTGGCGTGCAATTTGAGGTGAGGGAGGCGCGGAGCTAGGATTAGGATAGAGTAGGCAATATTAGACCAAACTTTTTTTTGGAAGGACATGACCTAAATGAGATGAAAACTCTTTCTAAAAGGCACATGTGTGTGTTTGAGCCTGCTTGTATGTATATGTAGACTTGTGGTCCAGGAGTAGGATAATTATTTGTGGTCCAGCTGTAGGATCTGTACTGTGGGCCAACTGTAGGATCTATATAATTGTGGACCATCTGTAGGATTATTATTGTGGTTCTGTAGTAGGATCAATATTGTAGGCCAGCTGTAGGATAATCAATGTAGCCCAGCAGTAAGATCATTATTGTGATTCTATGGTATGATCATTATTGTGACTAACCTTTTGAATACCTTAATAATAATAATAAAGCCTTTATTAACAATCATACATTTCACTTATATGCCTATAACTTATTTACTAGTAACAAAATATCTACCTCCAAATTCAATTATTTGAAAGCAACGTATTTACTAGACACCGGTTTCGTGATTGTCTTGCTCCTTGGCATAGGCCTCCCCAAGCTTCCTCCACAGCGATCTATCTCTCGCCTTCCTCATCCAGCTCGGTCCCGCTACCTCCCTTATGTCATCTTCCCATCTTCGATGTTGCCTGCCTTTGCTTCTCTTTTTATATCTAGGGCACCATTCTGTTATTTGCTTGGTCCACTTATCTAACTTAATTCTATATATATATAGCTAAGTGTTGAATACCTTAATTAGGGAATAATAGAAAGACAATATGTAGGTGTGCGAACGCCGGCGTTCACTTGGGGCTCAGGGGTGATCATTGTAGCCTAGCTATATGATTAATAATGAGGCCCAGCAGTAGAATCAATATTGTGGGCCAGCTGTTGGGTGAGTATTGTTGATCAGTAGTAGGATAATCATGGTTGTCCAGCGGTAGGTAAATAGTATAATCCAGCTGTATTATTGTGATTTAGCAGTAGGATAATTTATTGTAGCCCCGCGTAGGGTTGATTACTAGCTCACACAAACAGTTATTACTCGTTTCTTCCAAATCTCTTAATATAGCTTAAATTTTGATTTAAACAATGTACAAGACAAATGTACCGTGATATACTTACGAGTATATAGATTTTTTAATATAGATTTTACATCCAATACTTGACTTTAACTAAATATAAGAAATACAGCTTAAAACATTTAGCCAAAAGAAGAAAGATAAAAAAGGTCCTGCGCCTGAGCTACTTGAGACTATGTATTTTTAGTACATTTTTGCGTTATATCGTCCTAAATTTAGGTAGGGCCTTATTAGGATATAATTACTTCTTCTCCATTTCTTCTTAGTTCCTCACACAATTTGTCGCTTGACATGAGGCTCATTACCGAACCGCAGTGCACCCCGCTCTGTGTGACTGTGACCGGCGCTGTTAATTCATACGACACTACGATACAATCAATTTGAAGCAAATGTAGGTAATGAAAACTATGCGATATTTAAAATATTGTAGGAATTTCAAACGTGCCCTAGTTATACAAAAAAGGTAAGTTTTTCTACTCGATCTCTTTTTCTGCTTGTTCGACCATCACAGGAAAAGATGGAATAATTCTTCTTCTAAAATCGATGGATTCCGTTTCCCTCAAAGTTTTTTGGCCCAGTTAGTTTCCACGTTTATAGCAGTGTTAAGGGTTTTTTGGGTCTTTCAAGGGTGTATTTGTATCATTTTTTAGACCTACAATTCGTAAGTCGTTGCCTTTACCACTCGGCCACCACTGCTTTTATTTTTTACTATGTAGTGATGTTTTTTTAACTCAAATTTTTTCAATGAAACTATTATTCAACTGTAGACATCTTTCTTCAGAAGTAATGAGTATAATAAATGCTTTTTCTGAGTTGAAATAAAATATAAAGAAAACAATTCCTAACTCAGTGAAACCAGCCAATAAAAAAACTTATCAGTAAGTACCAACTCTTCATCACAAACAAATAAAAACACAAATCTAGACTCACAGCAAAGTACAGTCAAAACGAAAACCATTTAATATTTTATCAGGCAACTTTTCAATGTTAAAAATTCTACGTCCCCCCTATTATTTTCAACACCCTTACTCGATAACGCTTTTATGTTCCCCCTAAAAGAAAAAAATGAAATAAAGAGTAAATTTTAAGTTAAAATGGACTTTGACGGATGACGGCTGACCCACACCGTCTTGTGTTTCAATATTCACGAAGTGTCAACGTGATAGAGTTCGGTACACTTGTGGCCGCGACTGTACGTAGATGTTCAGTTGTTAAGATAGAAGGGCTCAGGTGCATGATCGGTTTTTTATTCTTGAAAAGGTCTTGTCAATAAATTATTGATGTGACTTCCAGGACTGGTGCCCAGACACAGCGACGCGGGGCTGCGGCAGACCACGAAGGAGATGGCGGAACGACCTGGATGTCTTCCTTGAGAATTGGAGCGATAAAGCGTTTAACCGAGATAACTGGAAATAATGGAGGAAAGTCCACCAGTGGGACAGCACAGGCTAGCTATAATAATAATAATGACTTCCACATACAACATTATATTTTTTTTTTATTTGATATTGCTCGACTGCGATCCCACCTACCTGATTTATAATATCAGCAAAACCCAAAACATATGTTTAGTATTTTTATTTAAAAAATCTATGAACAAAATTGCATAGCTGTATCATGAAAAATCATAAAGTTATTAGCTTGTTATGTTACCTCGTTGTCCGCACAAATACATGGTCATCGGGCCATGCAAGTGACTGGAAGATGGTTTTGCTCCCACATCCAGCTGTGCGTTCGAGCTTAATACCCGTTATGCCCTGTCATGATCTGTGTTGTACTTACTGTTGTATGTTACTCAAAAAGTTGCTACTTAAAATTGAAATTGGGCTGCAGGCAGATGTCTGCTACATATCAGATGAGCTACATGCTGAAAGAGCCACTTATTAGATCCTATTAAACGCCAGGTGGCATCATGGTAGACTAAAGTGAAGGTGGAAATATGAGCTTCATTACTGTTAGAAGGACTGGCCCGAAATTACTGAGAATAAATGAGTAAGGAAAAGGAAGAGGAAAGCCTTCACCCAGCAGTATCAACAACATCATGACTTCCATGGTTTCGAGTTTAAGAAAAAACCTATAGTTTTTTTAACTTCCAATGATTCATCATGTTCCTGCCCTTTTCCTTTTCCCAGGTCGGCGCAACACTTTTTCTTCTTCCATTCTGCTCTGTCACCCGTCATGCTATAACTAACTTCTTTTTCCTTTATATCACTCCTCACACAATTCATCCATCCCTTCTTTGACCTCCCTCTCCCTCTCCATCTATAGCTTCTAATGAATAAAACTGCCGAAATATCTAAAAAAATCACCGCACTTAAGTGGCAGTGAGGAAGACGCATTGGTTGCAGAATAAATTGAATTGCGATGGAGCCGAAAGGTACTGAAGTGGCGACCGTACACCGGAAGAGATAGCGTTAGAAGGCCTCCCACAAGGTGAACCGGTGACCTGGTTAGGGTCGTGGGAATCCGATGGATGCGAAAAGAAATCAGAACCGTTCGTTGTAGCGACACTTAAGATAGGCTTATGTCTAACAGTGGACGTCTTTCAGCTGAAATGATGATGATGAATAAAATCATTTCACTTAGATTAAAACCTGAAAATCAGTTACTTAGTGTTTAAGGTTGACTGCCATAAAGGTTAACTGGTTCAACTTATGTGACGAGAATTATAACCGATTTTCGGGTCTCAATCGAAGTGGAGGGCTGCACGTAACTCATAGGAAATAGTTCAAATTATTTGCCGTGTATTTACTATTAAAATAAATTAACAGAGTTTCTATCGAAGTCATAAAATGTTTTAGTATGGGTAGTTTATTTTTTATTACCCCAAAATCTTGAGATACTGCTTTTTGGCTGTTGAGGACAATTTCTAATATTATAAAGGTGAAATTTCGTGCATATGTTTATTACTTATTCATTTTCAAAATGAACCACATGATCATGGCTCCATCATTCTGGGAGAAAAAGAAAAATTCCCTTGGGAGAATTTCCTTTACGCAGTAGCAGCCTCTAGCAGTACTAATAGTCAAAACTGGAAGGAGGAAAACTAAAAGGAAGGCTCTGGCCCTGGTATAAAGGCAACATAGGAACGGGGTGGTTTGTTTAGTCAATAAGAGTCTAACCTTATTTCCCGCTCCACCCAAGGATGGGATTTGACATTGGATAATTTTTACCCATCAAAAAAGAACCTACGACCTCCGGCACAGCAGTCAGGCCCACCAACTACTAGTCCAATCAAACGGCAAGCCGCTCATTTGTAAGTCAAAGGTTATCACTGCTTACATACAAGTTCTTCCGAAGTTTTATTACCCACATAATTATGTGTGTCATTAGAAAGTTGTATAAGTAGCGGAAGGTGAAGAGGTTAATGACGTATGCTATTTGTTTTACTGCTGTGTGTGACATAAAGTTCTATAATGCCGACTATACACCGGGTATGACCCCCCAAGTTTGATAAAACAGATTTGACTGTGTGTGGGAATGGAATAGAATAAAGATATCTGCAGGAAAACCAAAGTTGCCGACGTAGCCTAAAGAATCGCCAAACTTAAGTGGCAATGAGCAGGGCACATTGCTTGCAGAACGGATGGCCGTTACCATCCGTGCGTTCGCCACTCCAGAACCAGAACGTCGAAAGATTCTGGAGTACCGACCGCGTACCGGAAGATGCAGTATTGGAAGGCCTCCAACAAGGTGGACCGATGACCTGGTAAGGGTTGCGGGTATCCGAAAATATGCGCGAAATGCACAGGACTGTTCGTTATGGTGACAATTGAGGGAGGCCTATGTCCAGCAGTGGACGTCTTTCGGCTGAAATGATAGGAATGGAATGGTTCGTATTATACGAATCCATTCCTACAAACAGTCACATCTGTTTGATCCAATCCTACCGATTGGACGACAGGTATGATGGTGTATGGCCGCCATAAATAAACTTAGCCAAGGTTTGATGTACTTTAGTTTAGTACGGTCATTTTACGGCAAAGAAAGTTTCTGGATTGGACTTAAGAAATGGAAACATGGTCGAAGTTTCCTTGCGTGATCGAATCAGGAGTGACGATATCCGCAAAAGGACCGCAAAGTTACTGACAAAGCCTGAATAATCGCCAAACTTTGGGCACTAGTCTAGCAACGATGGGCAGGGCACATTTTTTTATTAAATGTATTTTTAAAGTACAGCATAAAAATAGAGTAGGTCTTTTTTTCGGTGAGTAATATTCATCCAATGACATCTCTCACTCTTGCACGGAATAGCATTTTGTATCAGACATTTACTGACTAAAAATCTCACCCCGTTCCTTCGTTTCCTTTCATACTGGGGTCGAACCTTCCTTTCAGAAGCAGACCCCAGTAGGATTCAGCCCTTCCCTACGGTTTGCTGACCACTCCTTGAAGCGCGTGGAAACAGTGCATGCCGTCGACAATTGGAAATGACACTTAAAACAATTTCTGCTGGTACCGCGATCTACTTCAATTTGCCAAGTCTTTTCCCAACTACATTATTATCATTTTTTATCTTGGATTTAATACATGAAAAGTTAAAAAAAAAATGTCATTCACTCAAATTAGTTTCTTCCAGTGAAGCTATCAACACAAAGGTTTTTATAATTTAAAATTCTTCAACAATACGGAAATATAATATAAATTTAACCAGTAATGACAATTACTCGAACTTCAAATAGATTCATATCAAACAAACATATTCAACCAAAATAACATTTGACCCCACCAAACTCCGCAAAATTTCCTCTCACTTATTTAATCCTGTAATCGCAAACCCGTGCGAATTCAACTAGCCAGACCCAAATTGTCCACTATAAAATGACCCTTATCTTTGAAACATTTGATCTTGATATTCCTGTTGATGTAGGAGAAGAGAGGGGTGGGGTAGATCAAGTTGTAGAAGACAAAACAGCCCCAACTAATGATACTCTCAAGAGAGAAGTTATTAATGCTAGGAGATCGTCACACAATTTTGATGCAGTCCCACGCTACAGTGATGATAGTGATCTAATATTTGATAGACATAATATTTAGTGACAGATTAATGAAATCTTAACTATGCAGGACGTGCTGAAAGGATTTGCTAAAGCTGATAATGGCAACGTGAGTGTGAACTGTCATTTTACTCTGTCTATAATGTTCAATGAGCAAATTTATAGGAGTAGACTGTCAAGTAGTTTTTTTGGTACATATATTTAGCAGCATATAAATTACAGGTCACTTATATTTATTGTTAATAGTAATATTTATTTATTTTTAAGTTTATTTATTTATTTTTAAGTTTATTTATTTATTAATTTTTTTTTATCACTCCTGTCGTTTTTTAGTTAAATCTTAGAATACAAAAAATCTAATCTTTCCTCTTTAAAATATTAGTTTCCTGTATCCTAAAATTGTAACAACTACAAATTGGATCTTTTTTTAACCGACTTCAAAAAAAAGGAGGAGGTTCTCAATTCGATTGTATTTTTTTTATGTTTGTTACCTCAGAACTCCGTTGTTTATGGATGGATTTGCAAAATTTTTTTTGTACTTGAAAGGATATGCTTCCAGATTGGTCCCGGTTTTTTCAAAATCGAGGTTTGATGATGGGATCAATGAGAAATCGAGGGAACTCCTCAAATATTATAGGAGTTGCCTATAATATTTGAGGCTGGCACCGACTCCAAAAAGAAGTAATAAATTTTGAGTATTTGCAAAATATTAATGTCAAATAAGTTTACCTATAAATTAAGTTTCTTTACAGCAATTCAAATTTTTATTTTCAACTTTTTAGTGTAGGAACTTTTATCGTTTGGCTTTTTTTGAAGGCGGTTTTTTTTTGTGAAAAGTTTTTTTTATTGAACATTGTACTAAACGCGAATTGGACCATTCGCGCCTAAAGACAGTATGATATTTATTTTAAAAGACAGCTGACAAAATCATAATCACAAAGAATTAAATGAAAATAAATGTAGCGTTGACAGTAGACGTAGATGAAAAAAAAACGGGGAAGTATGTGTCGGACTCGCGCCGAGGTTTCCACACAAACTTACCTATGAAAACAGTTTAACCTTTCGAATACAGTAATTAGACACATAATAGATAGCCAATAGGTGTGTGGTGTGCGTTTAATTTAAGAGATTCCTGAATTGAAGATTACACTAAATCGCAAAAATATAATTGTGACATATCAACATAGTTTTCATGCTATGTGACCTTGCTTCATATCAAATTTCAGGGCTTTAGGACAATCTTCTTCTTTCCTGTCGAGGACAATGCGAAGTACTCTATGCATTTTGGGGGAAAAAAAAGAGGTGCAATGGCAAAAGAAAACGAATCAAACTAATTGATTGACCTACATAAAAAACAAATACCAATAAACTAATCAAATAACAATACAATAATTCAGAAACATCAAACAAAGCACTCCCATCTATCACTCAAACATTAGATGAAGAGAATCGCAATTCAGACGCCAATTTCCATCCACTTTTTATTAACACATAAAATCTCCCAACCCTCCATATAAAACAATAACACGGTTTTTGTAATTCCCTTGGCTAACAAGTGCGCCTTCATAAACTTTCCATCTGTACCCCGCAAAGCTTTGGGGTTTGTTTGTACCCCAGGGGATTAGCCGTGTTAACTGGCATTTGATATTGATACAACCTCACACTCTAAACCAAACCCTATTATCAAAGCAATAGAATTTAAAACGGTAGGCGATGCAGATTTGATTTACGATGTTTGATATTTAGATGAAGTAATTGCTGTAACACGTCTGGTTGACAATGTGAATGCAACTTTAAATCTTTATGGTCAAAGCACAGTTTTCAATGTAGCCGTTGGTTTTCTAAAGACGTTATAACATGGAAACCAAGGCGTGATTCCCATTATATGTTACGCGTTTGTG
The DNA here is from genome assembly GCA_029852875.1 of Mythimna loreyi. Taxonomy (NCBI): domain Eukaryota; kingdom Metazoa; phylum Arthropoda; class Insecta; order Lepidoptera; family Noctuidae; genus Mythimna; species Mythimna loreyi. The sequence goes on along the minus strand of CM056800.1, from coordinate 9,413,368 downwards.
CAGTAGCGACTTTTGCACTAGACTTTACACTGAATGTATGCGTTACATCTCGTTCACCATACAAAGGGTGATAGTGATGGTCCCATTGCGTCAAATTCTCTGATGTCTTTATAATATTTGTGAATTTCTCACGCTACGTTAAGTTTGTTATATTAAAAGTTAATACGACGTGAAATTTAATTTGTTTTGGTGGAGTTTATGACGTATCCATTTTAAATTTTAACTTTGCAATTGGTGTGATAAATTTTAATTGGAATTCAAATAGGATGGTTTAGTTATAGATTGCATGAATCTTTTCAGATGAAGCAGAGGTGATCATTAAGTTGAGAATTTATGTTAACCCATACTGTATCCTAGAGTTGGCTGAGAGATAGTTCGAAAGTGTTACCCCGTAGATTTAGAAGGCGAAGGCACTCACACATCTATGCTTGTAGTCACTGATAGACAAGGACAGAGATAAGAGCCAACACTGTCGTGCGAGCCAAATATCGTTAGCCTTAGAATGCTTGTAATCATCGCGACCGATGTGAAGCTGTTTAAGCGATACACTTGCTAAGAGCGCATCACCAAAGAATAATCTAAGTTTCCCAAACTTAGAATTAGAACAAAAACTAAGTAGCATTTGAGGTGATTAGGTCAACTTTTCTTTACAAGATTAGTTTAGAAATAGGTCTCTAATTCAAAGTTATAAGAGATATTTTCGCTTAACCCCATCACACCAACTAGGCTACCGTCACCAAAACAGCAATCAATAATAAATAATAAAATTCTCATACTACCCTCACAATGATATCAGATGGCCGTGCATATCGCGCCTATTATATAATGGGATAATTTGATCACTGCGTCCGCGGCGGGCGCCGGTACAGGCCCCTTCGCAGTTTTTATTGTCCCGAGCTGCGAGTGGTGTAGGGCGAAGCTGCGTGATAGGGCTGCGCTGTACGGAAAAAAATTGTATTTATATTTAGTGTATTTATTTTATTCCAAAATTAAATATATTTTTTTGCTTTAAACTCTTGAGCACCAAGCGAATGACGGCGTTCGCATACCTATCTTTCTATTATGTCTCTAATTACGGTACTTGAAAATGATAATGTATCTTTATGCACACTAAATAAATAAATAAAAGTTCTAAAGAACTAAAAAAGTAATCTAAAGTATGGCGTTGAAAAGGCCGGTGTAAAATGTGTATTTTTGTTATTGAAAGGCTCGCGTTTGACTATGATTTCTTATTCAGATGAAATCATAGTGATAATGTGGTTTACGATTGAGCACGCTTGCCTACAAGTAACGCATACATTGTTCGCTTAAACTAGCCCTTTTTGTTCCTTTCAGGAAACCTCTGGCTCCGGCAGGGAATTCCACTCCTTAGCTGTAACTAATGTGTTAGTAAACTGATATTGTAGCTATTCGTATAAAAATATTGTTTCTTTCTTTATTAATGAACATTATTTAATTTATTATTAAAACTACATGTACAATAGTGGTACAAAGGCGGACTTAATGTTACAAGATATTCTCTACCAACTCTCTGTCAACCTTTGGGATAAAAAAGACAACAATGTGGTAGGTGTGCACAATACATAAATGACACAAATTTTAAATACAGTGTAATATTAATAAGTTATTAGTTAGTTATAAATAAAATTATTGGGCTGCTGTCAAACTTCTGATGAAGAATGAAATAGCAGAATTTTATGAAAAATTTAACAAAATGTCAAATGCAATTATAGTACTGTTAAAATAAGAACTAAGTATATATTTTTTTAAACGATTCCAATGCTCTATTTTTACTGCCTCTTGTATATCTCTAAATTTTTGATGTTTCTAATTAAATATTCTAATCTAATATTCCATTCGTACTAGTGACAACCCTACACACACTTTTTTAATTCATCAAGCAGCGACAGCCAACAGTACAGTTGTTTGTTTAGACAACAGATTGTTTCACAAGCAAGTGTCTACTACTCGTGTTCACGTATCATTGATTTACAAACAAATCAAAGTGTAATTTTTTTGTTGTTAATAAAAATAAATAAAATATAAGTTGTTTTTGTAACATGTGTTAAAGTTGACAAATGTTAAACAAAGTCTGGTGTTAAATCAATCAAAACGGTGAAGGAAAACATCGTGAGGAAACCGGCATGTCCTAGAACAAAAAAAAATTAAGACATGTGACATCCCCCAATTCGCACTGGGCCCGCGTGGTGGGTTATGGCCCATTTCCTCTCCTATAGAGGAGGCCTGTGTCCCAGCAGTGGGAACATTAATAAGGCTGATGATGAAATCAATCTACTGAACGGATTAGTTGAGTATCATCAATGCTACCACGAGCTCTTAACGCGATCCAGTTGATGACCTAAACTGAACTGCCTTTCGACTTTGGTAATTACAGACACAATTAAAGAACAATAGATGTGCGAACGCCAGCGTTCGCTTGGGGCTCAAAAGTTTTAAAGGGTGTATAGCTCCATTGTTTAGTTTGTCGCTCGCGTGCTTTAAGGTGCTTGGAAACGGGCTAGTTTTGTGACAATTTCTTGCTGCAATTCTATAGCCGGTAAATGCTGACTATATCGCCCAACACAAAGCAACAATTGCAGCAATTTAGCAGTGTAGCCCGGCAATATAGCAAAGATATTGTAAACGAACGAAGGGACAAAATTCGTCAGCAATTCAATTGCAGAATCTTGCTGCACTATAATCGGAAATATATTGCTCAGTTAGGGTTTAATATATTGCGCAATAAAAAATGCAACGAAATGCAATTTCAATAGTCCATTTACAGCGTTTTTTTTTAACCTAGTATTTTAAAAGATGGAGGTCTAGCACTCGGGCAGAGCACCACTATGTGCTTGGACCGTGATCTCTCGCATTAGGCCCAGTTCAGGCTATGATACCTACGTAATCAGCGGGAACAGAAGGCATTACCTCCTTCTGCGGAGCAATGTAATGCGTGCAAAGCTGATGGCCCAAACCGTGAAGCTAGAACAAGCCTCACAATCCGGAAGTCGCAGGATTTTTCAGAAATTCCTTACACCATGAAACCGCACCATGTGAGATGCCGCAGCGCCCGCAACAAATAAGGATTACTTATTGAAACAGTTTCATCAAGTGAATTCTATTAAGGACGGTACAGCTAAGTACCAAAATGTGGTTTATTACACACCAAACTTAATCAACTCAGAACTATTTCATAACATTACTTTATAAGACCCCAATCATTAATAAAATAATAATCAAATCTAATTATAAGAAGATTATTTTCCCGAGCAATCACTTAACAATAAACAGCAATCATTCCAACTAAGATGCTTATCTTTTGATCAATACTAATCCAATCACAAACAAATAAATTTTATCTCCCATCACCACTTTACATTGACCTCTGATTACTAAAGACACTCAAAGGAAATGTTCGATCGTTATTGGTCAGGATATAGTGGGCACATTATTTAACCCTCAAAAGCGTGTTAAAACTCAATAGGGCTGTATCTGAGTGTCTGTCTATAAACTTGCGATTAACTGGGAGTAACACAGAGGGTGTGGAAGGTAAAATACTGTAGATCGTACATAGTAAAATAGTCTTTAATCCAATGAAAATATTTTTAAATATTTTGTTAAATATTATCATCGATATACCTATATATTCTACGTACTATATTAGGCGTACCGTATAGTCAATTAACTTGATTTAGATGATCTGCTGTACTAGTTGGCAAAATCCAAATATTTTCTTTGAAATTGAAATGTAGAATTTTCTATGAGTGTATAGAAAAAAATGTAGACTAAATAAAAAATTATATGTTATTTCCTAAAATTAGAAAAAAAAAACAAAATCATTTCCATTTTTTACGATAGTATTTAAGTTTTCAACTATCGTAATTACATACTCAGGCGTGCGGACACCGATCTCCTCTTGGGGCTTAATGTACTAAACTCTTCCACTTCTGGGCAAAGCATCTCCTAGGGTAAAAAAAGTAGGTATCTGGTTGGTGAAATGAACTCTTTTTTGCCACCAAAAAACAAAACATTCTCTGTCTCTTTCTTGTCAGCATATCCATCAGATAATCAATAACTTTCCTTGTCTTCTTCTCAGTCGGTACACTCTTGTCAGAGTGGTCGTGGTCATCACTCTGGATCACGATGAGTTATCATCTTGGTCATGCGGCGCCATTCATCGCGGACTGCAGCTGGAGCACTTAGTTGCGGCCTTGATCTGGTCTGTCCATCTCATTGGTGATCTACCACGTGGTCTGGTACCCTCAACCTTGCCCTACACTACGAGGCGCTCTATGGAGTCATTACCACCAACTTTCCTTGTAGGCACCAACAAAATGTTCCAACAAAACTTGTCGCCTCTGTCATCAAACTTACTCTGCATTTAACCCCCCAAGTGTTGCAATAAGTTAATTGTTAGCAAAGGGGCGAGGGTTACACACACCCGTTATATTGTTATCGGGCATCGTTAAGTACGGTTTTGTTTTAGTGTCCCACTTATTACGGTTATTGCCCAGTGCTGCATTTGCAGGGTTATGGCTTATAGATTATAGTTGTATGATTATTTAATGACGGGTGGCTTTTAATGTTGGGATGTGTTTCAGGGAGTAAATTGCTTATTTTAGTAGTATATCCATCAATTTTTAGACACTAAAAATGATTCTCTGGATAAGTAAATATGTTTTCACTAAATGTTATTTGGTACTATTATTTTATTGGGTATGGGTAGCTTTCTGTCCACCCATCCGGTAACAGTCCGGGCCAAACCCAAGTCGTCGACGACGCGCACTGTTCCCGCGCGCCACAAGGAGTTGTCAGCAAACCGTAGGAATCCCGCAGAAGGGTCGAAGCCAACTGCGGCCAAGGGTTTGCGTCTGAAAGGAAGGTTCTGGCCCTGGTATATATGGCAACGTAGGAATGGGGTAGATTGTTTTGTCAGGAAGAGTCTGACACTGTTTCCAGCTCCGCCCAAGGGCAGGATTCGTCATTGGATGATTTTTACCTACCAAAAAAAAAGCTTCAATAGTCGCACTGTCGTGCTGATGGCGTCACTCCCACATTGTCTGCAGAGTTTCGTATGTAAGCTTCACACTGGCGTACACCAAGCGTAACATCGACGATTGCGTCACTGCTTACCATCAGGTGGAATCGCAGTCAAGCACTAGTTAATAGCAATTAAAAAAACAATAATGAAATGGGAAAATGGGTCTACGAAGCTACCGTGGAATTCCTCCTTCAAGTAGTCGTTTTACTCTTGACAGTGTGGTCATGGTTATCATAGAAGTATCTCTTTGTAAGTAATCAGAATATGTCACACGACTTCCCGCTACTTTTGCCTGCTTCTAGTCATCCGGGGGAACTCGTTTAAAGGACCGCCAATAGCCGATTTGATTTTACACCTCGGGAAATTTATACCAAATAGAAGGTACTCATGCTTTATAATGTTCCCCTTGCTGGAACACAGGCTTTCTGCCTAGGAGCGGGAATGGGCCATAAACCACCACTCGGGCCCAATGCGAGTTGGTGAATGACACACGTCTTCGAATTTTTGGTTCTAGGACATGCCGGTTTCCTCACGTTGTTTTCCTTTACCGTTTCGAGAGCTGGGGTGATGAAATAAATTACGCAAAGTTATGCACCTGGCTAAGTTTGAACCCGTGACCTACAACTCGTAAGTCGGCACTCAGCCACCACAGCTCAACTCTCATGCGTAGTCCATCCAAAATTAAGATGGACCCAATAAAAAAAAACTAACAGACCTACTGATAATTTCAACTCATCCGCTCCCCAGCGTCGATACGACAAAAAAATCGCGCCAGTAATTGAGTTAATACTACGAGTGAGGGCGGCTTTATTGCTGTCTGACTTGTGTTTGACGAATTAAAAAGGGGATGGACACGAATGTCTGGCTGTGAGAGATTGGTCGCGTGTAGGCAGCCTGTGGAGTTTCTGTACGGTCTTTGTACGTGTGGAAAGCCTGTGCTGTGGATTAGGGAGTTTCTTTTGTTATTACAGTCGACTAAAGGTAATGGTAATTTTTTATGGTGGATAAAAATCAGCCAATGACCAATCAGTGATCAAACAAACAGTGTCAAACTCTGACTGGGTAAACAACCCACCTCGTTCCTACGTTGCCTAAAATACCAGGGCCAGAGCCTTCCTTTCAGACCCTAACCCTACGGCCCCCCACACTTGGGCAGGGAGCGAAATAGTGTCAGACTCTTACTGACTAAACAACTCACCTCGTTCCTACGTTGCCTTAAATACCAGGGCCAGAGCCTTCCTTTCAGTCCCTAACCTTTCGGCCCCCCATACTTGGGCAGGGAGCAAAACAGTGTCAGACTCTTACTGACTAAACAACCCATCTCGTTCCTACGTTGCCTTAAATACCAGGGCTAGAGCCTTCCTTTCAGACCCGAGACCGTGGCCCCAGTTGGCTTCGACCCTTCTGCAGGGTATCAGGGCTTCTGGGGGTGTATTTGTATACCAAGTACTGGTGAAATATGTGAAACTCATTACTCCCTTTTTGCTGACAACTCCTTAAAGAAGGTTTTGTGCGTCTATGATTGAATTAAAAACAATAGTTTATTCTCTAAACGAGACGCCTTAGCTGTAGATTGCTCAATGATGCCAACTTAGCTACTTTATACCTAGATGTAGCTAGTTTTCTGCAGCGAAGAGCTACAATTTAATAAAACTTATGTCTGTTAGCTATAGAGATTCATATACTTAGTAGTAATAGTTTAGCTATAATTTTCATTAAATTGTAGCTGTCCACTTCCAACAACTTGCTAGATCTAGCTATAAAGTAACTAAGTTGGCATCATTAAGATTACTTAAAGCTATTGATGATAGTCTTTAAAATTTGATGAAAGTTTTTAAAGATGGTTTTTTTCAACTAAACTACTTTATTTATAGGTCCATTCTCTAGAATATAAGTACGAGTATGTATTTATATATACTTTATTGTACACCAAACTTGGTACATGGGTAGACCAAGTCCTGCAATAGCACATAAGTTATCAATGTAATTTCAGTAGCATATTAATTTTGAACAATTTTCTACTTTCAAAGTGAACAGCAACTACAGAAAAATAAAATAATTAAATATATATTATTGCCGAAGAAAATGGCTGAGTACAATCTATTCTTAAACGAAAACCATTACAAATCAAACTGTCATTTAACACAAATAACCCTAGCGAAAGACGTACCAAATACGCGTCTAAATCGAGATGAATATTTAACAAAGTCCAATATCCACTTTGCCCAATTACGGAGTTTAGCCGGCAATTGTCGGAAATAGCTGAACAGCCCTTCTGGGTAGCTGTAAACAAACTTGTGCTAATCGATAGTTTGTGGTGACTAGACTGTTCCGACTTCGTCTATTCCTGGATTAGGTATATCGTTTAGGAACTCAATAATCGTCTGGTTAGTCTCTTATATTTGACTGGCCTGTTGGTCTAGTAGTTAGTGACTCTCACTGCTAAGCCGGAGGTCGTGGGTTCGATTCCCACCCAGGACAAATACTTGTGTGATGAGCTCAATCATTTGTTCTGTGTCTGGGTATAAATTATATATAATATGTATGTATTTTGAAATATATAAATATGTTTATCAGTTTTCTAGTACCCATAATACAAGCTCTGCTTATCTTGGGACTGAACGACGTTGTGTGACGGTTGTGGAATATATATAGTTTTTCTTTTTTTTGGTTGGTAAAAATCATCCAATGACAAATCCCTTGGGCGGATAGAGAAACAGTGTCAGACTCTTACTGACTAAACAACCTACCCCATTGCTACGTTGCCATATATACCAGGGCCAGACCCTTCATTTCAGACGTGAACCCTTGGCTCCATTTGGTTCCGACCCTTCTGCAGGGTCCCTACGGTTTGCTGACAACTCCTTGAGGATCTGGTTAGTGTTTAGATTTGCCCGTAATAAAATTGATAAGGATTTTTCGAAACATGTTGAACTAAAGAAAAAAAAATGCTATAGGTACCAACAATTAATAGCACATTAATATTTAAAAAAAAAACTAGATAAATGCGAGTCGGATTCGAACATGAAGGGTTCCGTAAAAACTAACTTATCTGATTTTATCTAGCATATCCTGTTTAATACTCGAATTTAGTTTCGATTTTTTTTTAATAATAACATATTGACAATTTACAAGTTTATTGTTATACTTGTGCTATAAGATCTTGTTTCATGCCTTTCAAGATTTTACCTAGGCCCTTTGGATTTTAATTCTCATGTTGAAATATAAGTTTTTGGTGATATAAACGACCGTATCTTTTTTTCTGTAAACTGTATAGTTTTTTTTTCACAGCTCCAAGAGACCACAGAACTGAGTAGCTATATGGTTGATGCCATGGGCACGGTTCCTCTATCTAAACAACATTAGGTATTCACGTTATTGGTAACTATTGTTTAATGTCGAACTAAAACGGAAAATATTCTTTTGTATGGGGACCCATACAACAAACTGTGTGTGTGAAGTGTGTAACAACTTCTCCTGCACAAAACTAGAAAGAGAAAAGTCATTAAATGATTTCCAACCTCAAAAAAAACACTATCTCAGCAAATTTAAAAATGCTCATTTACAGTAGATAAATAATTCTGTTCACACCGCGACCGTGCAAAAGCGACAGGTTATCAGCTCATTATGCGACATGCGACAGATGAAGCGATTAATTAGTCGCACGGTCGCACGCCGTGTTTGACGTTTGTAACCATTTATCGATTATGACGATTGACGTGTTACACGTGCGTTTACTGAGAGGAAGATTGTTTCATGGCAAAAAAATATTTATCAAACGTTTTTATCAGTGTGTAGTTTAATTTATGATGGTATTCTGAAAAATCCTACCAATTTTCAGCTGGGTGCGAATTTTTGCAACCTTAAGGTGCTGATAGACCTGAGCATTCACTTGTAACAGAACATTGAGCATTCGCTGTTTTTAAATTTGTCGAAGTGATTAACGATCCGAGCCAAGCATAGCGCCAAACATTACTACGAACATTTTCATGAGCACTCTAGCGAACTGTCTTTCTCTAGAATGCTCTCCAAAATGCTTGATAGAACGCTCGTCAGAACGCTTGATAGAATGCTCGCTGAAACGGTCTCGTTATTTTTCTGTAATGTAAAATTCGCAAGAATGCTCATAACAAGTAAATGCTCAAGTGTATCAGCACCTTTTGGGGTGTATAAATTGACCGAACTATAATGTGACGTATCACGTTTGAATCTTGTCGGTACTATTCTATTCAGCCGCAAGCTACGGCGTAGCTGTCCAGTCCTAGTCGCTACGAGATTGCTACGCGTGTAGAGATTTTGATAACACGGAAATGAAACCATAATCATGGAATGTATCCATAAATATGGTTTTAAAATAAATCATGTTCAATATGAAAAATATTATTAATTGTTTCGTTCAGTGTATATGCATATGTAGATATATTCAGTTTATTTTTTTTTTGTAAAATTTATATATGTATGTTCATATTTTCTTACCATTTAAAATTTTAAATCTTCCCTGAATGATTACGAATGTTTCAAGATTAAAATTAGCCAAATCGGTCCAGCCGGTCTCGTGTTTTAGCTAGCTATTTATTTTTATATATTATAAGAGGAGAAGATAATATATCTATGTTCATTCATTATATTATCTATATTTAGACGATATCATTATTGCTGTTTTTTTTTTCAAAGCTTAGCTTAGGACTAGACATTTATAAAAAAATATAGCCATTGCACATGTGCGAAGCTGGGGCGGGTCGCTAGTAAAGAATATCTGTCTATCCATTTGAACTTCACCTAAACAACCGATCATCTTAAACACATAGAACCAAAAATCAATACCTCTGCAACAGTTAATCTCGTTAGGCGGCGTCCACACGGGCGGTTGTGCCGCCACAGTGCGCCACGCGCCAAATTGCGCGTTAATTGTGTTCGCGTCCTGTGACGTTGTTAGCGCGGTGTACGGCCGATGTAGGTACACAGGTTTGATTTGACCACGTCGAGTAGTGACGATTTTTGATAATATGAGAAATAATAATAATCCTTTTTATTTCGTATTATACTTCTAAACCTTCCCCATGAATCACTCTACTTATTAAAAAAACCACATCAAAATCCGTTGAGTAGTTTTAAAGATCTAAGCATACATAGGGGGAAGCTACTTTGTTTTATATTATGTAATGATTTATAACTATTGTTTTTATAATTCTCATTTAGCAAGTATGCTGGAAAAGATTTCACCTACGGACTTAATTTCCTGTTTCTGTAATGTTTTATTACTTAGTGTGTAAATAGCTTGTTAAATAAATACACTTAGGCTACAGAACTCTAATACCTTTTTCGCTAATTTCCTAACAAATAAGTGCTTGGTTGTATACAAAGCATCTACACTCTATCCCGCTCCCACGCGGCGAACGTGATGCGAACCAGTAATACAGCTAAATTTAATGTTCCTATTAATAGAAACCACTATGTTTAATTACTTAGTAGGACATTTCGACATTGGTTTTGTATCATCGGGTGTCACATAGTTTGTTACCAACATTGAGTGTAACATAATTTGTGACCAACATCGAGTGTCCAATGTTTGTGACCAACTATTGCATTAACTATTTGATGGGTTTTTGGATAAATGTATTAATTGGATTTAGTGATATTTTAATGTCTGGTTGGTTGAGTGGAGTGGTATGGAAAAAGTTTTGGACTGTAATCACAAAATAATGTAAAAATTTTAATGTGTTTTTTTTAAGCTGGATCTGGTACCTAATGGAGCTGGAAGATCACCATAGTAACTCGGTAATAAGGAACGGATTTGATGATGAATAGGGCCTTAATAAACTAGTGCGCCTCACCATCGACGATTGCATCACTGCTTACCATCAGGTGGGATCGCAGTCAAGCACTAGTTTATAGCAATTAAATAAAAAGACTTATACGCCTATATACGCTTATACTTAATCGTCAGATTGAAACCAAACGTGGGACTAACCACGTTTCACGAAAAGTATCAAAGTTGCTTCTACAAGAAGCCTCCGACTCCTCATATAGTTTTAGCTACAATCAAATCAGCGGCAGAAATGTGGCCATTTTTATATCGAATTGATCGAAAAAACGTAAAACCCTTAGGTCATAATAATAACAGGTTTGAAAAGTCTATGGTTGTTGCTTTTAGATTGTGGTCTTGATTATGTGCTCGCTGTATATCTAACTATACTGTATAGTTACTATACTGTACCCAGTAACTGGGATATGAAAGCCAGAAAAGCAGTCATAACATGGCATAGCATAGCATCAGGCCTCCTTTCTAGGAGAGAGCATAGGCCGCAATCCACCACGTGGGCCCAGTGCGAGTTAGCTTAGGTTAGCAGTCGAATTTCCTGCCAGATTGTATGTTTCCTGATAAATGACGCACACTCCTCGAAATATAACCAGAAGAAAACTATGCTAGCATAATTCAGCGTTGGCGAAGGTAGCTGCTGACTGGATCCTGAATAATAGGAATAGGTTTGCTATTGGCATCTCCAACTCTTGGGCAGAACGGAAAACAAAAAGTCTGACACTAGACTTTTACTGCTTAAAAATTCAACCCCGTTCCTTTTTAGCCCTTCATAGCGGGGCCGGACCTTCCTTTCAGAAGCTGATCCATGGCCCCAGTAGGTTTCAAACCTCCTGGGCCTCTTCAATTGCTGAAAACATCCTTTAGGCGGGCGGAAACAGTACGCTCCATTGACGACTTGGTCTCCGTCCGGAAGGTTACCGGACCTGCCGACGGTGAGCTACCTATTGCTCACCGTCCGCAAGCCCACGTCTGTGGTGGCTGGACATCGGCGAATCGCAATGGCAGCTGGGGCGTGAGGGCTGTTGCCTGTCGTGTGCGGCTTCCTCCTTTGCTAGCATTATTGCTTCGCAGAAAGAGGCCGATAACAGGAACAATTCACGCAGCAGGTTCAGAAGAAACCGGCGTGAGGAGTTGAACTCTTACTTTAGAAGAGAGAAAGTGGAAACCCGGTAGGGATGCCGTTGCCTTGAAGCCAACTGCAATTAAATACTCAATAGTTACTAAAAAAATGGACTCCAGAGCAAGAAACACACATCCATTACAATCTTTTTGATATCACAAGTCACTTTAACTCCACATAAACCATAAAGACACAGAAGTTATTCCTATTTCGTATCAACAAATTCAATAAACATATTGGTAAACACAACAGAATACCAATATTCCATTTCTACGAAACACGAAGACATTTCAAAGATATTCCACCAAAGAATAAATTTGTCTGTCCAAATAAAATTTGAAATAACATCATTTCTTACAACTCCCACACAGGCGATGGTCATATAAAATCAGGGTTCCAATAAAATGCAGGAAAAACCCCTCGGTCGCTGGCACGTACGGAACCAATCGAAATCACTGCATCGCTATGTTCTCATCAATATTTCATACATCGGACCTGCAACTGAATATCAATTCGTGTATTAGTATTCTATTTCTAGAATATTTAGTGTAACTGTCCATGGACGGCTTTTGATGGGATTGGTCGGATGAACAAATGGGATTAGAAACAAAATGGCTGCCGAAATGCAAACTTAATAAGCTGCAATCTAATCATTTGAAAGATCTAATCATTAGAGCGCAGTGATGGCCGAGTGGTAACGGCTCCGACTTACGAGTTGTCTGTCGAGGGTTCAAGTTCAAACCCTGCCAGGCGCATTACTTTGTGTAATTTATTCCGTGGTGATGAAGGAAAATATCGTGAGCAAAACCGGCATATCCTAGAAACAAAAATTCAAAGACTTGTGACTGAGCCCGCATGGTGTCTTACGGTCCATTCCCTCTCCTAAAGATAGTAGGCCTGGACTGGAGGTGCCAGCAGTGGGAACATTATGAGGCTGTTTGCATCTAAGATATATCTTTGAACAGTAGTGGCCGAGTGGTAAAGGTCCCGACTTACGAGCTGTATGTCGCGTGGTCAAACCCAGCCAGGCGCATTAATTTATTTCATCACCACTGCTCTCAAAACGGTGAAGGAAAACATCGTGAGGAGACCGGCATTTCCTACATGACATCCACCAATCCGCACTGGGCCCACATGTTGGATTACAGCCTATTCCTTCTCCTAGGGACAGGAGGCAGTGGGAATAATATAAGGCTGTTGGACTCTAATTAATTTAGTTTTTCTTTTTTTTTGTTGGTAAAAATTGGCGTTTATTTACACAGGAAACTTAAAGAGTATAACCATTCTACTTAAACCTAATTATAATTAATCGCCCTCTGAATTCCAGGCCATGGCCTCTCTCGGTCAAACCTGCAGCCTTGGCATTTCCAACTGCTGAATATACCTAAAATATATAATACTAGCTTTTGTCAGCGGCTTTGCCCGCATACATAAAATATAACCTACTAGCTTTTGTCAGCGGTTTCGCCCGAGTGCATAAAATATAGCCTATGTCACTCAGGAGTAAAGCAGCTTTCTATTGTTGCTAATTTTTTTCCAATCGGACCAGTAGTTCCAGAGATTACCCCCTACAAACAAAAAAACAAACTTTACCTCTTTATTATATTAGTGCAGATGTCACTTAGGAGTAAAGCAGCGGAGTATTGTTGCTAATTTTTTTCCAATCGGACCAGTAGTTCCAGAGATTACCTTCCACAATCAAAATTCAGTTATCATATCATTTACTCATAATCATTTAGTTGCCTTCTTGTTTTGATTGTATAAAGAGCTATGAGTATACAATGTGGATGGATGCAGAGAGAGAGGGAGATTAAAGAAAAGATAGATAGTGTATAATATTGTAAGATAATGTAAGAAGTGATATGAAAGGAAGAGGAGTTAATGATAGCGTGACGGGTGACAGGACAGAATGAAAGAAAAAAACGTATTGCGCTGACCACTAATGAAACGGTACAAGGGCAGGAAGATGATGATTTTTATTATCGAATACTAAACAAACATTGCTATAGAACATAGTTTTTTTTTTAACTAGACATCGCGTTTATTGCTTATTACTAAGTAATATAAAATGATTTATAAAAATATACCAATCTTTATTTTAAGCTAACCAAACACACTTAGAAAGTAGGTACAACACAATTTTAATTTTCAATGCTTCGTTTATTTATTTGCTATTTACTTTGGGGCCTGATAACGTTGAAAGCATTTAATAGGGCCGCTCTTAATTTTAGCTATTCATACACCTTCAAAAGTAATGTCCTACATGTAAACTGCCAACCCCCAAATGAACGCCAGCGTCCTCACACCTATTGTGTCTCTAATGACGATTTAAAAGGATCAATTTCAATAAAAGAAAAAAGAACTTCACTGAAGATTTTGTTGTTGTCGCCCCCTCCCTACCAAACACGTATTCACCAGCTTCTGAAAGTTCTCAAATACATGTTAGTACGTAGGTATATCGCATAAGGAATGGTTACCGCAGAGCCATAAACGTCCCTGACAAATTACATAACAATAACAGCAGCACACGCGATCCAGATCCGACCCCGTTTGCAAACCGGTCACGTTCCTATTGCGTTCCGGATGATCTGAGGACGCCGAGCGGTTTTGATACTTGCAACTTTCTTATTTTTATTGACAATCACTTGTCCTCTTGAAAAACTATCAATAAAGTGGGCAAAAATCAACCGATGACAAATCCTGCTCTTGGGCGGAACGGGAAACAGTGTCAGACTCTTACTGACTAAACGTCTCACCCCATTCCTACTTCGCCTTTCACACTGGGGCCAAGCCTTCTTTTCAGAAAGAGACCCTGGGCTTCAGTAGGCTTCGACCATTTTGCAGAGTCCCTACGGTTTTGCTGACAACTCCTTGAGGCGCGCGGGAAAGATCACGCCGTTATCGACTTGTCTTAGTCCGGACTGTTATCAGACGACTGGACGGCGAGCTACTCACATTACTTTGTTTCATTGCTCTATCCCCCGGCAGGCTTACTAAAAAGGAAGAATTTTAGGAAATACATCATGTTAAAGTTACATTGCCCTTCCCAGAATTTACGAGTTCGTTTGAATAAATAGCCATAGTACGCTAAGGCAGTGTTTTAGTCAGTAAAAGTCTGACGCGACCTTTCGTTCTATTCTAGAGCGGGAGAAGATATTTAATAGCATCCTACCTCAAAAAAAAGATGAAATAAAGTTTAATCTTGTAAGACCTGCTTGAGACTTCTTACAATGTTCTAAGACCACTTAAATTTAAAAAAATCTATGGTCATGGTAAAAACAATGAAAGCGTACTAGTAGTTTTGAAGCACAACGTAACAATGCTTTGACAACTTTTAGAGAACCATTTGTTAGCGCCTTTATATGTCGATGGCTTATAGTGAACCCTCGTAACTACAAAATACGGAACTTTTTAACTATTGGTATGTGTCATACTTTTGCGCATATAAACTCTTTTTCTTTATTTCTTTCTTTCTACCCGAGATTTTACTCCAAGTAATCGATATGACGTACGCTCACCCCTGATATTTTATTAATGTGTTATTCGTTATGTTTATTGTATGTGTGTGTGTCTGCTTATTACTGTATTTTAATAGTATATAAGCTTAGTTATTTATCATAATAAAGAATACTTTAGAATACACAGTCACATATCATTAGGTACACCAATAGTTAATTCCGAAAAGTTTGCAAAAGTATCAAAACGTAGGCATCCACGTACAAAGAAAGATGAGAGATCTCATAAAAATTATATCGAAGTGGGCACCGCATTTAGGTACGAGTGTCATATCGATATTGAGCATAGCACTTCGCTATTCTGTACAATTGCTTTGGTATCTGAGCGTAGAGTCGCAAAATTTTATCGATAAAATCTTGAGAAACTTATGCTGCGAGATAGGAACCTCTCTAGTTGTTAATGCGTACTGTAAGAAGAATTCATAATTCTTATCGAGAAAGATAGTTATAGTAAAACTTTGCAGTTAACTATATATTTTTACCAAGTAGGTTGTGGGCAGCGAGCAATGGGCAACTCGCCGTCCGGACCAAGCCCGAGTCAACGACGGCGCACAGTGTTCCATGCGCAAATGGGGCAACAAAACCAGTGACGATTAGCAGCTCTGAAACCTGCTGGGGCCATGGATACAATTAGAAATAATCAAGAAAAAAGATTAAATACATTTTCTTCATCGAAAAAAAAAACAAATAGGTGATCATAATAATACACTTCTCATCAAAAAAATCGAAACACTTCCGTTTTCATTGTTTCTGTCCGAATTTAACACAAAAAAGAATTCATACGATGAAAAAAAATACATATATTATAGCTGGCAGTTTGGCCATTACAGTAATAAGCGAAAATTCAAAATTCAAAATTAGAATTTCATTTGTTTATCTTATAAACGAAATGAATCACTGTTTTGAGACAAATGTGTGTTTAGGGTTGGAGTACATTTAGCGTTTAAAAACTAAAAATTGGCGCCTATCCTTAAACTTTTTGTTTTTTATTTCAATACTGTGACTTTGGGACGTCTGAAAAAAGGTTTTTTTTCTAAAACGTATGGATACTTCGCCCACAGAAGCCGCCCAAGTTGTGGCATTGCTGGATTCTGGCCTTAGTCAGCGTGTTGTGGCTGCAAGACTGCATCTAAGCCTGTCATCTGTTCATAGAGTCTATAAACGTTATCGGGAGACTGGTTTGTTCACGCGCCGTTCAGGATCTGGCAGGAATCGGGTCACTTCTGAGCGAGATGATCGATTTATTGTAACAACTTCTTTAAGAAATCGACGCCTTACCGCTTTTCAACTGCAGCAGCGGCTTCGTGTTGTACGAAGGGTGGCTGTAAGTGACTCTACAATTAGAAGAAGGTTGAAGGATCGTGGACTGGTACCGCATAAGCCAGCAAATGGGCCGAAATTAACTGCAGACCATCGAAGAGCGCGCCTTAACTTTGCACGTGAGCACCTAAATTGGTCATACCTACAGTGGAGCAAAGTTCTCTTTTCTGATGAGTGTAAAATTATGCTGTATGGTAACGACGGAAGGAACAAGGTCTACAGAAGAGACGGAGAACGCTATGCACAATGCTGCATTGAAGAAAAGGTCAGCTATGGTGGCGGTTCGTGGACGGTTTGGGGAGGAATCAGCGCCGACGGTAAGACAGAGCTTGCTTTCGTGTCTGGGCCACGTCTGCCTGCACTAAACTGTCATCGGTACGTCGAAGAGTGTCTCGAGCCTCATGTGATGCCCTATGCACATTTTATTGGCAACGGCTTCATATTCATGCACGACAATGCTAGGGCTCACACCGCGGGCGTCGTACGAGATTATCTTAACGAAGTCGATATCTCTATTATGGAATGGCCAGCAAGAAGCCCGGACATGAATCCCATTGAACATCTATGGGATGAATTAAAGAGACGAATTCGAGCAAGAGATCCTGCCCCAGAAACACTTAGCCAGCTGCAAGATGCAATCCAAGAGGAATGGGACAATATACCACAGCATGTGATCGTGACTCTCATCCGATCGATGAAGAACCGTATGGAAGCAGTAATTAGAGCTCGGGGAGGGAATACAAGTTATTAAATAAACGTTTTTTAGCTTTTTTTTTCATTTACGTGTGTTGTTTTATCCATTTCCTTTATACTCCATACGGAATAAAAATGACTCATTTAACAAAATACGAAACCTATGAAAAATTCATTTAAATTTAGAACATTAACATTAAGATTTGATAAGCTCATATTACTCACTATTAAACGACATTTAACATTTATTCCTAAATGTACACATTTTTCTGATAATCCTGACAAAACGTAAACTTGCAAGGTGTTTCGATTTTTTTGATGAGAAGTGTATTAGATTAACATAGCATAGTATAGCATCGGCCTTATAACGTTCCAGCTGCTGGGACTCGGAGGCCTGAGTCCCAGCAGCTGGAACGTTCACTATTTCTTTTTTTTAAAGAAGAAGCATTTCCTGTCACGTATATTTATGTATTATTTTATTCGTATTAATTAAGTATAATTGTACACTAGATCCTACCTCCTTTTGTGATCTTCCTTTAACACTCAATGCTTGGCTAAGAAAACTCGCCTCTGTTCATGAATTCTGATATCCACTTATAACTACAATAAAGAATTGACGAATTACTTTGTGAAACTTATTTCATCACCACTGCTCTCAAAACGGTGAAGGAAAACATCGTGAGGAAACTGGCATGTTCTAGAACAACAATCGAAGACATGTGACATCAACCTAGCCGCACTAGGCCTGAGTGGTGGATTACAGCCCATTCCCTCTTCCAGAGAAGAGGCCTGAGTTCTAGCAGTGGGAACATTATAAAGCAGATGCTAATAAAGAATCTTATCTTACTAATATTATAAATGCGAAAGTTACGATGTTTGGATGTTTGTTACTCAATCACGCAACGACGGCTGGATGGATCTGGATTAAATTTGGCACAGGCATAGGATACATTCCGGAATAGGACATAGGCTACTTTTTATCCCGGAAACCCCAATCCCAATACCACGCGGGCGAAGCCGCTGACAAAAGCTAGTTATACAATAAGATAAAATTCGTAAAACTCCATCAGACCACATAAAACAATTGACACGCACAAAATCATAAAGACCACATAATCTTCTAAACTAACGACAAAAAAAAATCTATTTAATATGTTCAATTAATTACAAGTTTATAACAATTTTATCAAACCTCGTATCCAACTTAAAAGGTTTTAAAACATTCAATATGTGAGGCATGCTCTCACAAATCACTTGGATCGTTGAGAATGTATTAAGTGCATACGACTGTCTGGGTTCTGTAGATAAGTAAAGGTTTATATTTTTAGTTAGAATTATATTTATTTATTTCTAAATTGATATAAACTAGTGCTTGACTACGATGATCTACTATCCCACCTCATGCTAAGTGAACATCCGGGCCCTGAAGCTAAGCCAGGAAAGAACGGTGGGTCGTTTAGTCAGTAGAAGTCTGACAATGTCCGCCGCTCCGCCCAAGGGCGGCATTCGTTATTCGATGATTTTTCCCACCAAAAAAAAAACTAGATGGTAAGTAGTGATGCAATCGTTGACGACGAGAAAGAGCCTATTCACCCACTTAATATTGAAGGCACCTTTTTATAAACGGACGGAAAGACCACAGCAGGCAAATTGTTCAACTCCTTCAGTGTACGCGGCATAAACGATGAGACGAGATGTTTGGTCCAAAGGTAAAAAAAATTTGAAAGAGAGAAAGATATTATTATGTCAATAAATAAATGAAACAATATCATTATTTTTATTTCAATTACAACTTTAAACAATCAACAATGGTAGAATAAAATATATTGCTTGCAACAAATAAGACAGAAAAATATGTTAAACAAAAATGCTTGATTGACGAAAAGATGATTCTCTTGACTACACGATATCAAATATTGATAGCTCCTGTGTAGATGACGCATAGTAATTCTAAAATATTTGTTAAAGACTATCTTTGATTACATTGTTGACACTTCTTCCGCGTTACATTGAAGAACAGGTACAATATGCCTGCTTGCGGTCTTCCCGTCCGATTATAATTTAAGTGTTTTCAAAGCTAGAGTAAGTAGCTTCTTAATAAACTAGCACGTCACTGTCAACGATTACATCACTGCTTACTACCAGAGGAATTGCAGGCAAGCACTAGTTTATGTCATTAAGTAAAAAAAAATGTTTTTAACCAAGAAAAATCTGGGTTTAAACACAAAATAGAAACCTATAAATTTTTCTATCACTCGAGATTTCCATCCCAATAACCCATATCTAAAATCCCGAAACCCTTTCGAGATGGAAAAAAATTCTCGCCGAATTCCCTTATGCAAACAAACAATGTTTGGGTTTTTTGCCACTGAACCCAAAACACGGCATAAAAAAATATAAAAGGTACCAGATAAAGAGGCAGAAAGGTAAACATTGAACACGTAGGAGACTAAATATAAATGTCTCGAGAAAACATTAAGATAGCGACTGGAATGTTAAAAGCTATTTAATATTATGTTCTGTTCGAACTTTATTATGGACTTTTGTTTGGGCTGTGGAAAGTACGACAGTTTTATAAAAAAAAAATCGAGCATTTTATTCGCAATGATGATGTCATTATTACTGGTTTAGATTCTAACAATAAATAAAATCTTTTTCTTTCAGAGATGTTTTTTTGGACCATATTTTTCGTTAATAGTTGACTTAATCTGTCGAATACCGTAATTAGAGACATAATAGAAAGCCAATAGGTGTGTGAACGCCGGCGTTCTCTCGGGGCTCAAAAGTTAAAAAAATATGCTGACCTTTTAACCTAACCTGTCCGAGTCGGGATACCAAACGCAGAACCAAAAATTCGAACACATGTAATATCCACCAATCCGTACTGAGCCCTCGTGATGGATTATGGTCCATTTCCTCGCAGAGTGGAGGCCTGTGCCCCAGAAGTGGGAACATTACAAGGCTGATGTTATGCTATACTAATAACTGATAGTTGAAATCAGAAGTATCGTTTTCATAGTCATTATAGTATTTTGATTTACACTGTAAAGATTATTTGGAGTGCCTCATTATACTTTTAATAACTACAGACTGAGAAAATGTTTTTTTTTTATGGTAGGTTCATCGAATGACGAATGCCGCCCTTGGACGGAGCGGGAAACAGTGTCAGACTCCTACTGACTAAACAACCTACCCCGTTCCTTCCTTGCCTTAGTCCCAGAGCCCCGGTGTAACGCTTCCATATTAACAAGGGATCAAATGGTACGTTTACATCAATCTAAGACCATCTGTAGTTCTTCTGTATATTTCTGACTTTTACGAATTTCGGTCATGTTTGTATGTCTTGTTGCGTTGTGTTCTTTCTTACGTTACAAAATCTCTTGAAGGTTTTGTATGGTTGGACCTCAATATGTGTATTTTTTGGATCTATCCTTTGGGGACGCTACATCCTTTTTTCCATCTTCCTCTATTTTTATATCTTAGTGTTGTTTTTGTTACTATTCGTCTTTAACTATGTCAAAATCTTTACTAAATAAAAGTATATCTCTAACATTAAAAGCAAGTGCAGTAGATACCTATGTTGCTAATAAAATGAAACATTTACTATGTTTTTTTCACATGGTGGGAAAAATCATCTAATGATGGATCTCACACTTAGTCGGTGCGGGAAACAATTTATGGACTGCGTCAGTGACTAAACGACCCACCCTGTTCTTTCTTAGCCGTTATACCAGGGTCGGACCTTCCTTTCAGAAACCGGACCAAGGCCCTAGTAGGCTTCGGCCCTGCAGTCTATGGTTAAGCCCAGCCCCCCGCTTTGATTGAGAGTCTATCGGTTTCTGTAAATTCAAGGTCCGTCATGATAGTTCAACTTGTGTGACGAGGATTATAGTGATTCAAGGAGTTGTTAGCAAACCGTAGGGACTCTGCAGAAGGGTTGAAGCCAACTGGGGCCAAGGGTTCGTCTCTGAAAGGAAGGTTCTGGCCCTGCTATATATGGCAACGTAGGAATGGGGTAGGTTGTTTAATCAGTAAGAGCCTCACACAGTTTCCCACCACGCCCAAGGGCGGGATTAGTCATTGGATGATTTTTACCTACCATAATTTTTTTTCTGATTTAAATCGTAGCGGCTGCGAATAACCTTAGCAAATAGTTCAACTTATTTGCCTGGTACTATACCTAAAAATTCTTTCTTTTTCTTTAGAAATAAGCATTACTTTTGTGCCTATTTCCTTCTTCTTTTCTTATATTGTACACTAGCGACCCGCCCCAGCTTCACATGGGTACTGATATTGAATATAATATATTATACATGTATTATACACATAAACCTTCCTCTTGAATCACTCTATCTATTAAAAAAGCCTCATCAAAATCCGTTGCGCACTTTTAAAGATATAAGCATACATAGGGAATAAGCAACTTTGTTTTATACTATGTAATGATAAATAATTAAATCTACATCTACACTAATATAATAAAGAGGTAAAGTTTGTTTTTTTATTTTTTTGTTTTTTTGTTTGTAGAAGGTAATCTCTGGAACTACTGGTCCGATTGGAAAGATTTTAGCAACAATAGAAAGCTGCTTTACTCCTGAGTGACATAGGCTATATTCTATGTATGCGGGCGAAGCCGCGGACAAAAGCTAGTTATTAATAAATTAATTCATTAGTAGTACTTTCGTGCAGCCATACAGAGTCTCGTCTCGTACAAGTCGAAGGCATTTAAATGAAAGCGCGATAACCAGCTCTGTATTAATGAATGTGCGCTGAGCACCACGCCTACACTAGCTCTGCTAAACCTGTGTTCTATGTTATATTGAGTGAGATATGTGTCTTTGGGAAATCGTATGTTTTTTTTTTGTGGTGGGAAAAATCATCAAATGACGAATCCCGCTCTTGGGCGGAGTGGGAGACTGTGTCAGACTGACTAAAGGACCCACCTTTCCTTCCATGTATGTGAGTAATCGTATGTGTAGTACATATGGGCTAGTGCTGCAAAATGTCACCTAGCGGCTTTGGATTCGGTGGAAAGGCGTGCAAAGGCTGATTGGAGATCCAGATTGGGTTGAGTTCAATCTTCAAAGCCTCGAGCACAGGCGTAGAATAGCCAGGCTTTCGGTTTTCTATAGGATGCATTTTGGAGAGTGCGCGCGGGAATTGCATGATTTGATTCCATTCCCATTAATAAAAATGTTAATTAAATTATAATTTAGTTTGCCTGATCTTCGCTTTTTTATCTGTGTTATACATAACTTTGAAAATAAATTACACAAAGTTAAAGGAAAAAAATGTAAATATTCGTATATGAAATTATAAGGAAAAGAGTCTAGTCTAACATATATTATTTTCAAAAACATTTTGACTAAGTCGTTTAGACGTAATGTCGGAATTAAAACCATCACAAGTCGTAAATCTCCCCCTTAAACAAATTATATCAATAAAGACTAAAAAATATAACCGACTAAGGAATGCTGAGCGTTTGGCCGTTTTTGCGCGAATGTGACACATTTTTTTCTATCATCATCATCATCATGTCAGCCGAGCGACACCCACTGCTGGGCATAGGCCTCCCCCAAGGATCTCCACAACGATCGGTCCTGTGCTTTGCTTTTTTTCTATAAAATTTAATAATCGTCTAATAGATTTAAGGTTTCGTTATTTAGCGTGAAATAAACTGTTTTTCTTTCTTTCTTTTTCTTCGATTTTCTTAAAACTACACCCTAAAATGTGCAAAAAATCACAATATTCGGAGTTGGTATTAAATAACAAAGAAAACGGAATCAGGAACACTGATTCATAAATGAAAGAGTTCAGAGGTGATAGACCTTTAAAAAAAAACACAACAAAATTAAAAACTTTTATTTATTTTTGTCGTTTAGTTCATTAAGGCCCAAGAGGACACCGGTGTCCACACACCTATCGTCTATTAATTGTGTCTGTAATTACGGTAGTCGAAAGATTCATAAAAATTGTAAAGTTTTTCATAAAAAATCCAAAAATGTTAGCTACAAATTGGATTTTTTATAAATTTTTATTAAAATCATTAAAAAATCCAATTTCTGACGATGACGTATCAAAAGTAACGCATTATATAACTATTAAATAACTTTTGATTTGCGTAGCCCACAAATAGTAATAATATGTGCAGCGCAAACCTACAGTACAGGACAACCATTTCGTAGGTCCAGCAATAAAAAGAAACAATATGTTAAACAAAATCATAGCAAATAAGAAACAATTTACAGTTTACAAGAACTAGGGAACTCGATATCATCGTTGGACCTCATAGAGATTGCATTCAAAACCCAACTCAATCTGAATCCTACACGTTCAATTTCAGATTAGCTATCTGCGACATCCGACAATAAATCGCGCGACTCGTCGCAGAATAAAGTCGTCACTATATCGTATCGGTATCGCGCGCCCACGACTCGGCCACGACTGGTATACGAGGTACGGTATGCAGGCTTAGGTCTGGGGTGTACTTGGGTTTTGCTCACGTCTCTCTTTCTCCCCTCGGGCGCTAAGGGGGCATTATGATTGTATGAAAAAAATAATAATAAGATTCTTTCTATTTAAGATTCTTGTTTTTGCCAGACCTTTTTGCAGCTATGCTAGCTAAGGAGAAGGCCGACCGCATAAGGCAACGGCGCACACGCCCTAGACGCCGCCGGGGTTCCGATCCGATTTCCGGCCACCGCAGGCGCAGGCTCGCGGACGGCGAGCAATGGGTAGCTCGCCGTCCGGTCATCTAGTAATCGTCCAGACCAAGCCTAGTCGTCAACGGCGCGCTGTTTCCGCACGCCTCAAGGGACTCTGCAAAAGGGTTGAAGCCTACTGGGACCCAGGGTCTCTTTGTGAAAGGAAGGCTTGGTCTCAGTACGAAGGGCAAAGAAGGAACGGGTTGGGTGTTTCGTCATGAAGAGTCTGATACTGTTTCCCGCTCCGCTTAAAAGCGGGATTCGTCATTGGATAATTTTTACCTAACATAAAAAAAATCTATAAAAAGTCCGACCGGCAAAGTTCGAAGGTATTTTGCCCACCAAGCTCCCCCGGTGTACCACTTACTTAACCGCTCAACGTCTGTATTCAAGTTATCCAGCGTGCTAAGTTAGGCGCAAGTTCACGGCGACGCTTATCTCTCCAAAATAAATTGCGCAAGTAATCAAATGTTAGGCAGAATTGTTATGTCTTGTGTTCCTTTACTTTTTGTCTCTTTTCGCTATTGTCCAAGTGACATTCTTGAAACCTTAAGATGGCGTTCAAGTTAAGTATGAGAAACTAAAACTATATGTTTTTATATTTTGTTTGTCTTAAGTTTAAACAAGTAAGATTTTTTAAAACCCTTTAAGATTGAATTTTCAAAAACCACATCTTAGTGCTCACTAAAATATTTTTATTTACTGTTTTATATTATGTGGAAAATGTTGTTAGTTATACATTTATTTCATTTATAAATTGTACCGCATGCTTTTTTAAATTTTAATGTTAATTACCATTTGTTTTCCCGAATAAATAAATAAATTAATAAAAGGAAACCTTGTACAAAGTTCCTCGTCACAATAATTTCAGCTGTGGTTTTTTTTTTTTTAAACATGATTTTCAGTGAATTAGTTCCACCTTGTATTTAAATAGATTATCAAATATTTAATCTTCTGCCCTCTTTAGTTAATATTTCCGTATCCAATCAGATAATGGACCCAAGATACTTCGAAATTTAGTCAAAACGTTCCATATATGTCGCAGTTATCTGGTTAAATTAGCCATCCAATTGGACGCCTAGGCCGTTCGTTAAACGCCGGCATCCAATCAAATGTCTAAAGAACAACTAGCCATGTTTAGCACTAGGATAAATTAGAATCACTGGGCTGAGTCTTGATTAGTCATTTCCAAAGGGCAAACTTTCAATACACCAAGCTGTTAAATGTTGAGCGATTTTAGTTCAAATAACTATCGGCTTAGACATTCAATTGGATGCCGGTGTTTAACGAATGGCCTAGGCGTGCAATTGGATGGCTAAGTTAACCAGACGTCTGCGACATAAAAAGTAAATTGTTTTAGAATTAACCACTTCATGATATGGCCAACTAAAACTGGCCAGATCGTTTAAATATTAATATTAGATGACGTCTTGTTTGCTCAAATCATTGATGTAGGATTTCAATAAAAACAAAAGGTCTAAAGAAAGTAGGCCAAAGAAATGAAATATAATGTGCGATGAATGTAATATGCACATAAACTTTCTTCTTGAACTACTCAGGTTTTATAGGTTAAAAAGTAGATATGTTTATCAATGAGCTATTCCAGGGCATGGTATAACCGTGTGCTTAAATTCATTCAAATTCATTCCGCTCGAACTTGAAGAAGTAATGAACATACAAACCTATTTTTTTACCTACTACTAGTAGTAACTGTCGATATTATGAACTAGGCTTTAAAAAAACCCTAGCCTAGGTTACGGGCCGACATTCAGTCGAAGTGAATCGTGAGCGCCCAACACACTTCGACTAAGAACCGAATTGTCCACTACATTTCTAGTAGCAACCGTTTAACGCATCAATCTCAAAGGGCCAGAGACAGCCAACACGAGTGCTACTATAATAGACAGGTCATTTCGGCTGCGAACGGCAGCGACCGGCCAGTGGCCACCAAATTACCAAATGTCGTGCGGACAGCGTGTCCACTTAAACGCTACTAACTACCAATGTATCATTAACTACATTATCGATCTGAACAAGCCTTTTGTGGACGACAATTTAAACAAAACGAGACGTACTGACTTACGAGTTAAGGGTCGAAGCCTTCTAGAGCCGCCGGGTTGTGTGAAACTGTTACCGCGGCTCTGGGAATAAGGCAAGGAAGGAATGGGGTAGGTTTTTTAGTCAGTAAGAATCTGACACTGGTGTCCCGCTCCGCCCAAGAGCGGGTTTCGTCATTCGATGATTTTCACCTACCATAAAAAAAACTGACTTACGAGTTGTAGGTCGTGAGTTCAAACCCAGCCAGGCGCATTACTTAGTGTAATTTATTTCATCACCACTGCTCTCAAAACGGTGAAGGAAAACATCGTGAGGAAACCGGCATGACCTAGAACCAAAAATTCGAAGACATGTGACATCCACCAATCTCAATCAATCCCAATCTCATCCAATATTATGGCCCTTTCCCTCTCCTAGAGAGGAGGCCTGTGTCCCAGCAGTGTAAAAGGCTGATGATGATGATGAGACGCACTGTATTGTTCGTTGTATCCGGTTTCTAAAAGGAAGGTCCGACCCCGGTTTGAAGGTTAAGAAGGTGGTGGGTCGTTTATTCAGTAAGAGTCTGACACTGTTTCCCGCTCCGCCAGATGGCGGGATTCAACATTAGATGATTTTTCCCACCATAAAAAAAAACTTGATGGCGAGTTGAGGACAAGACGCACTGGACCAGAGGTGGCCAAACTTTTTTAATGGGGGACCAGAATTATGGAAAAAAACCGTTTTGTATTGGAAACTTTCAATCATATAAAAATATTACACTATTATTATATATTAGCACAATTTTTTTTTAATTGCTATAAACTAGTGCTTGACTGCGATCCCACCTGATGGTAAGCAGTGATGCAATCGTTGATGGTAAGGCGCACTAGTTTATTAAGAGCCTATATTCACTCTAGCCTTGAAGACACCGAAATTATAATCGGACGGAAAGACTGCAGCCGGCCAACTGTTCCAGTCCCTCGATGTACGCGGTATAAACGACGAGGCAAAACGCTTAGTCCGGGCCGCAGGTGTCTCAACAACATAAGGGTGGATATCTGCCGTACGCCGGCAAAAATACAATTTAACTTTTATTCGAAGGCCCTGCTATGGTAGGTGTGTGTGTGTGCGCGCAACACAATCATGAACAACGCGACTAGTCTAGCTTCTTTTTTTTTTAGTTTGGGTAAAAAACATCCAATGACGAATCCCACCCTTGGGCGGTGTGCTCCAGGGACCCTAGACAAGTGGCAATCGCTCCGTGTCGAATCCATTTCTAAGTTCGATTTCGCCTTAACGATGTCGACCACAAAATGGTAGACAAAGTGACATCGACTAACATATCGATAAGTCGAAGTGTTGGTTCGATTAAATAACAACTTCTTGGTTATCCAATTAAAACGTCCAATTTGACGTATAAACAACTAACAAAAATTAGCGAATCGAAAACGTTTGACCACGTGACTTTTCGAAGGCATATGTCAGTTCCATACATTTCGGAGTTTCGAATTTCGTTATCGTTAGTGAGAATGTGACTTTGTCTAAGCCCCCAGGACGCGCGGGAACAATGCGTGCCTTCGACGACTTAGGCTCGGTCCGGACTGTTACCAGGCGACCGGACCTAGGGACGGCTTGTCTAATCTACTTTTTACTTCTAAACCAACGCAACATAATTAATTAATTTTTTATTTCTGAACCATCACAACATAAATAATTAAACTATTCATGTCAAAGAACCGTCGGCGAGCCGGATTAAGATGAGTCCTCGTAATTAAACAATTTTTTTACGTTAATTTTAATTTAAGAATACTTGTTTGAATAATTTTTTTTTTTTATATGTGTTTGTTGACTATATTACCTCCATTAATCCGAAGACAAAAACATAAAACAAGTAACTTTCCTCGATAGAAAAAAAATCCGAACTTACCTCTAAAAATAACATTTTATGAATTTTATGCCGTAGTCATCATGTACTTTCTGTCACATTAAAATAATGAAAAATATAGATAATATCTTATTAAACATTAATCAGAAATCAGTTTTTAAAGAAACATGAAATTGAATTTTTAATACATTTTTATTTAGTTATAGCGCTTACGTTATTTTTTTCGAGCAGGTTGCATGTTTCCTCTCTCTATCTATTTACGTTGCTATCGCATAGTTCTATCACTTTCACACTTTTTGTCATTTTCGCAACAAGGTATCGTCTTAAATACCTCCGCGGGCTCCGGCCCACTCCGATAGGTCCGAAGACCATAGGTACTATGCGTTCCAAATAAGAATCTGAAAGTCAATAATCGCGATCTATCTTTGAGTGAAAATTACGGTTTGCAAAAAATATTATTTGCTTATGAACAATACAGTTTTTTTGCTTTTTTTATTACTAAGTCTTAGTTAATTCTAGGTGAAGTAAAAACATTGTTGTTTAATATGAATTAGCTAAATATATTGTTTTAAATCATAATTAGTTTAAAAGAATAACTATTGTCCGTCTTATTTTAATTATTAGTAACAATTAATTCGCACGGCGACACAGAGATAAACAAAATTGAAGAACGGGATTATGATTAAACTGTTTTCGTTCACGGTTCGTAAATAAATAAATTTTAAAATGTGTCCTGTTTTGTTCACCCCACCGAAATTCTTCGATTTGACAGTACGACGTGACGTCACAACATGAAAATCGATACTTTTCTCATTTGGAACGCATTGTACTTAGGCCATCACTGCACTATTCGTTGTGGTGATACATATGTGGGGAAGTTTATGCCCAACAGTACACCCCTTCCGGTAATCTGAAATGATGATGATTTTTACTATCAAGACGTTTTTTGGAGGATTCAAGGAACTTTTAAAAATCGGACTTAAATAAATAATATGATCTATCATTCAAATATTGTAAAAGCAAAAATGTTTGTTTGTTTGTATGTTCATTACTTCTTCAAGCTCGAACAGCTGAACGAATTTTAATGAAATTGAGCGCACGGCTATACCGTGCTCTGAAATAGCTCATTGATAAACATAAAGTATGTTTTTTATTCCAGAAGTATGTACCTATTTTTTATGGTGGCAAAAATCGTTTAATGACGAATCCCGCTCTTGGGCGGAGCGCGAAACAGTGTCAGACTCTTACTGCAAAGAAGGAACGAGGTATGGTGTTTAGTCAGTGACTAAACACCATACCTCGTTCCTTCTTTGCCTTTCGCACTGGAGCCAAGCCTTTCTAGCAGAAAGAGACCCCAGTTGGCTTCGACCCTTTTAGCAGAGTCCCTACGGAAAAAAAGACTAGTCAATTTTAGGACACTTTCAGTTAATATAACTTAATAAGTAGATAAGATTAACAAAATCTATTCTCTTCACCAAGAATCAAATATTCATGAAAATTCAGCGCCATTTATTCTCGTAATAGAATTTGACGTGCTTGAAAAGTGCATAAAAAGATATAAAAACCCTTTATGACATATTTCAAGCTTCAATTCCAATAGCAATACAATAAAATTAGATAAATTGACAGAAAAATGACGACACACTTACATCGCTGAAACGAAACAATAAAAAAAAGCTATTTGCAATCCATTGCATTAATTCTACCAAATTAGATATCAAAATTACTGGCAACACAGCATCTATAAATAAAAAACACACAACGAATTTAAAAAATAACACGAAAATCAAAAATCATTAATGTCCAATAAGTTAAAAAGTTGAGAGACGGCTATAATAAATCATTTTGTATTACATCTCTGTACCAATTTTTCCTAGTCTTTTTTCATCAATTTAACACGAGCAAAAAGTGGCACTCAATTGTAAGGTTTACGCTGCGTTATATTTTTTTTTCTTTTTTATTATGAGCAACCCGTTTAATATTTTCGACCAATCAGCGGCGGCAGTTGGCGGTCGCGCAACGCCCTCCGCGCTCGCTATTGGTCGGTGAGCGGTACAGATTGTGCGATGGCGGGAAACGGATTTAAGTCTATGGCATCTCATTCTTACAATCGACAGGGCAGTGCCGCAGTCGGTATCGATATCAATTTTAACAATAATCTTTTTTGAGGACATTCTTTTTTTAAATAAATAATGATTTGCTTATTACTAGGAGGCATTTACAATTTCAGTTTATAACAGTTTGTCTTAATTAATGAATGATTACATTATGTGCGTGTGCCATGCATATTTTAGTTCTAATTAGAAGATTTTTTAATGTCTGTGATGGTTATTTTGAAAGTTTTATATATGACACCAATTTTCAGTTTACAAACGAAATTACTAATCCAATAAGTATTTGTTCATATGTTTCAGGTCAAATCTATTCATATTCACGTCACAAACTCGCTTCAATAACACTCAATATCAAAAAATCGTAAAATTTTAAAGAAATTAGAGGTGATTTTATTGGAAAACGTTCCTTAAAAACAATAAGACAAGACAGACAAGCAAGGCGGACAGACTTGGTGTTGTTTCTTTACACTAAAAGTAAATCTGAGAGATTTTCTAACGAGTCTATATTTAAGGTACCGGCAAATAGAGTTCAGTTTTCTATGACAAATATTATAAACCTTATTAAATTTCATTACATACGGGGGCTGGTAATTAGTCATCGATAATTAAACACATGATTCAGACATCATAACAAACACCTTTTACTGTGACACCAATTCTGAAATCGAGAAAAGAACTCCAAATATGCTGATCAATACATTTTTGTTCGCCTAACAGGTCAAAATGTACTAAAATTGCAGATTTTTTCGGATTTCAGGTTTGGTCATCATAATTACAATCACATGTTTATATACCAGTCACCCTATATAAGATGAGATACCAGTAGGAACCAAATAGAAATATATAAACCACTTTTTCTTTGCCTGTACCCTTCATAAAATATTGGCCCACAGAAGGAAAAATATATCTTTTCCGCTCCATTCAGCTTTCTACTACTGAGTAGACTCTCACTGGAGAGTCATCATCTTCCTGGCCTTGTCCCGTTTTATTTGGGGTCGGCACAATATGTTTTTTCTTCCTTTCTGTCCTGTCACTTGTCACGCTATCACTAACTCCTCTTTCTTAAATAAAAAATCAATAATGATTAATATTTGTCAGAATATGCTACAACAGATGTTACAGTTTTGATTCCAGCATAAAGAGAAAGAGAGAGAGGTAGGAGGGAGGTTAGTGAGAGTAAGGTACCACAAGTTTTCAATGAAAATATTTTTTTTCATAACCCTATAAAAGCTTATATAATTTAAACTCGTCAAGACGAGCATTCACACGAGCCCAAACTGGAAGTGGTTGTGCCGTTTAATTACTAAGTTCCTATGGCTACGCGTGCGCATGCGATTTACACCTGCATGCTAAATTGCAGCTCAATCGGTTAAAGATATCTGCTTCAAAATTGAGTTGCAAGATTTGAGCCGAACATACATAGTTACATTGCAAGCTAATAAAAAGCTTGTAAAAATCATCATCATCTTCCTGCCCTTGTCCCGTTTTATTTGGGGTCGGCGCAATATGTTTTTTTCTTCCATTCTGTCCTGTCACTGTAACCCGTCACGCTATCACTAACTCCTCAGTCTTTCACATCACTTCTTACACAATCCATCCATATTTTCTTTGGTCTCCCTCTCCATCCATCCACAAAAAGCTTGTAAAAAATATAGCAAAAATAATCATTAATTTTATCGACACTTCCACTTCACTTCCCCATCACTAGCGAGCTAAACGTCTGGAGTACGCAGAGAGGTCTTCACTAGGACGACCAATTTCATCAGCAATACATTGTGGGCATCATTACCTGCTCGTTGAGACGAATCGCCGCAATTTGCTTGTAATCACGCGTAACATTCAACGTAATTGGATCTCGAGTAATTATGGTTTAAGTAGTTTTATACTAAATAGGTTTTGATGTTAAGTTTTTATTTTATATGTGTGCTTATTATTATCTACCTGACTTTGTATACATCGTTAAATTTTGGTCATTTTAATCCCTTGGAGGGTCGATTCGGTACATGAAACACTATTGATTTATAAAGTTAAAATAAAGTACTTTTTTTTAAACTCGAACTAAAAAAGCATGTTCTTAAATGATTTCTTTAAATAAATGTCAGCTGGGTGATTTTAATGACCTAACAAATCTTTAATAATCGATAGTGTTTCATGTACCGGATCGACCCTCCACGGGATTAGAACGATCAAAATTTAGCGTTGTGTATGGTGAAGTATAGCTCCATTCCTCTCTCTCGCTCGCGCGCCTGATATATATTAACACGTCGTGGTAAGGAATTACCATGGCCTTACAGGGCCATTGTGACTGCCTCATAAATCGGGCTATGAAATGCAAAAATTCACAAAACAGACTCTTAGTTCTAGATAAAAAAAAATTAGTTCACCATTCTCATTTAAACCAAAGGACGTCCACTGTTGGATAAAAGCCTCCCTCAAGCGTCGCCACAACAAACCTGTGCGTCTTGCATCCATCGCATTCCCGCGATTGGTTTTCTGAGGCCCCTGGAAATGGGAAATATATTTCCGAATATAGTCCAGCAAGATTCTGCAATTAAATTGCTGACGAATTTCGTTCCATCATTCTTTTACAATATCTTAGCTATATCGCTGGGCTACATTGCTAAATTGTAAGTTTTAGGATTGTAAAATTAATAGGAAAATAGTCTTTCAAAAAATATAGACTAGCTGTTTAAACGTGATGTTGGATTTAAAATCATCAAAAGTCATATATACATTAAGTTTTTTCTTTCTCGGAGCACAACTTTTTGTGGTTTTTTTTTTATGGTAGGTGAAAATCATCGAATGACGAAACCCGCTCTTGGGCGGAGCGGGAGACCAGTGTCAGACTCTTACTGACTAAAAAACCTACCCCGTACCTTCCTTGCCTTATTCCTAGAGCCGTGGTAACAGTTTCACACCACCCTCGGCTCCAGGAGGCTTCGACCCTGAAGGGCCCCTGCAGTTTGCTGACAACTCCTTGAGGCGCGCGGGAACGGTGCGCGCCGTTGACGACTTGGACTCGGTCTTACCAGACGACTGGACGGCGAGCTACCCATTGCTCACCGCCCGCGAGCCAGTGTCTATCGGCAGGATCGCGGCGGCGACGACTACGGCGAAGGCGCTGTTGCCTTTGCCTTATGCGGTCGGCCTCCTCCTTTACGAGCATTACTGCTTTGCAGAAAGAGGCGACCGCCTTCATTCTCGAACCAAGGCCCGGCGCGAGAGGTCGCCGCCGCCGATCACCCCCACGAGGACACGGCGATGTACAGCAGTAGCGAATGCGCACAGGAAAACGCAGTTTAGAAAAGCCTCCCACAAGACGGACCGATGACTTGGTGAGCCAAGTCATCGGTCCATCTTGTGGAAAACCAATATACCAGTCTTGATTTGAACGCCTTGTTTGATTATAGAATCTTATCCACCCGTTCAAAATGGCGCTGTCAGTTTAAATAAAGAACATCAACAACTTTGTTACCTTTTATTCAGTGTCGAGCGCAAGAGAAAAAGAAAACTAAAAGCAAAAAAAAATACATGTCGATTCAAAAACACAATAACATTTTTTTTATAATAGACTAGCGACCCGCCCCAGCTTCGCACAGATGCAATGTTGATATTATGCCTCATAAACCTTCCTCTTGAATCATTCTATCTATTAAAAAAAGCCGCATCAAAATCCGTTGCGTAGTTTTAAAGATTTAAGCATACGTAGGGAGGAAGCGAGTTTGTTGTATACTATGTAATGATAGGCTCGCGTTTGACCAAAATCTCACCTGATGGTAAGTGACGATGTGGCCGACGATGGAGCACGCTTGCCTAGAAGTAACCTGTTCACTCTTACCACATTTTCTCAATAATTATGGAGTCGGTATTACCACCGCCTCCGTCATTTCATTTTAACGACGAACTAAATAATGTGACCATCGGAAACTCGCCTTAGGCGCGGGCTTACGGACGGCAGCAATGGGTAGCTCGCCGTCCGGTCGTCTGGAACCGTCCGGACCAAGCCCAGCCATCTAAGGTGCGCACCGTTCCCGAGCACCTCAAGGAGTTGTCAGCAACCGTAGGGACCGTGCAGAAGGGTCAAAGCCAACTGGGGACAAGGATTCGTGTCTGAAAGGAAGGCTCTGGCCCTGGTATGTATGGCAATGTAGCCATGGGGTGGGTCGTTTAGTCAGGAAGAGTCTGAACCTGTTTCCTGTTCTGCCCAAGGGCGGGATTTGTCGTCATTTTATTTTTTCTATAAATTAGTGCTTGACTGCGATCACACCTGATGGTAAGCAGTTATGTAACCGTTGATAGTGAGGCGCACTATTTTGTTAAGAGCCAATTCACTCTAGCCTTGAAGACACCTAAATTATAAACGGACGCGCACACTCTCCAAAATGCATCCTGTAGAAAACCGAAAGGCTGGCTACTCGACGTCTGTGCTTGTATCATCATTAGATGATCTTTCCCACCATAAAAAAAACATACCCATGAAAACATTCATGCAGTCTCAAAGATTTTTTTTATGACGTAACCACAAATACATATACAGTTTTGACGTTAATTCTGTTGTTAGTGCTATAACAACAGAATTAACCAGAACGGATGGCCACTGGGGCCGAAAGGGTCTGGAGTGGCGACCGCGTACCGGAAGACGCAGCGTTGGAAAGCATCCCACAAGGTGGACCGACGACCTGGTCAGGGTTGCTGGAAGCTGATGGATGCAAGACGCACAGGACCGGTCTTTGTGGCGGCGCTTGGGGGAGGCCTATGTCCAGCAGTGGACGTCTTTCGGCTGCAATGATGTTGTTGACCGGGACCCCAATAGGCTTCCGCCCTGCAGTTGGGCCACTACATAGGTATATTTGCATGCAACTCTCAGTGGAACCCAAACTCCAACTCGTACTTCTAAACAGTCCAGACCAAGACCAAGTCGTCGACGACGCGCACTGTTCCCACGCGCCTCAAGGTGTTGTCAGCAAACTGTAGGGGCCCTACAGGGTCGAAGGCTCCTGGAGCCGAGGGTTGCGAAAGCGTTACACCGGTGCTCTTGGATTAAGGCAAGGGAGGAACGGAGTAGGTCGTATAGTCAGTAAGAGTCTGACGCTGTTTCCCGCTCCGCCCAAGAGCGGGATTCGTCATTGGATGATTTCTACCTACCAAAAAAAAATATATAAAAAAAACTCGCAGGTACTTCTAGGGGCGTAGTTACAGATGCTCACACCAGGTATATTATAAACGACTAATTACGGTACTACTGAACTTTACCTATGAACAAAAAATAACACCCGGTAAACTTAGTTCAAGTTAATTTGCTTTTAAATGGCTCCATAAAAAGTTGTAGGTTCTCCCCACCAAAGTCTAATGATGCTTGTTAAAAAATGATAGATGAAGCACAAATTAACTGTTGAACTGACATAGGATACTAAACTTTATGGCAGAAACCGTAAAGCTTTTATACAAAGAAAAAGGCTTTTCATTTACATACGTAAATATTTTTTATTATGCTTACGCTAAATCGTTTTATATTACATGAATGTCCCATTACAGTAAGGTAAACAGGATATTTTAAAAGATTTTACAAAGAGAACGTAAAAATAATATTTAGAACCGTTTGTCTCCATCTAGTGTCGAGTAGCTAAACTAATAGGACAACCGGTGAAGTAACGGTTTTAATAATTTGGCTATTTGTCACTAGATGGCGCTTTTTTAATTTTATATTTTAGTTCAACTCTGTACACATAGAGTGCGCTAAACATAATGTCATTATCATCCAGTAGTAAAAAATTCAATGTCCAATATACTCAATAGTCACAATAATCATAAAATTAAAATGTTTATTCGATAAGACTTTGACGCTCCACCTCGTATAAAGTAATTTATTTATTTAAAGTACTTAAATATCTGAATAAAAGAAGTTTTTCTTTCTTTCTTTCTAATTGAAGTAAACTACCTAATTGAGCATACATTGGTATTACTATTACAGTATTACAAAATTTATAAAAAAGACGATTTTCTTTGTTTTTGAGACCCCAATGTTGTATGTTTGAGACACAATTTTATTTACTTCAATTTATTTATCATAGCTTGGAGGACGTAATGCTTATAAAAAAAACTCATAAAAAGGAAAAACAATCATATACGACATTTAGCAATTCATTGATTTTCATTTTAGTGACTAATTTATACACCGTTAAATTTTGATTGTTTTATTCCGGTCCATGAAACACCATCGATTTTTGAAGATAAAAATAAAAATTAAGTACGTTTTTTCTAAAACTTGAATAAATATGTTATAATAGAAATAAAGGAAAATGCTCCAGGCCCCATACAAAAAAACCCAGCTCCGGCAGAAATGAAATGTATTAATAAGTATTAAAAATTAATAAGTAATAAAATAATTAATTACCGGTCATGATCCTCATGCTTACTTGCGTTGCTTAGCATTTGTTGACGTGGCTTATTCCAAGCGTTCAACGTTAACGAAACGCTAAAAACTTTGCTACGGAAGCCAAGTTTTTCGTCTGCCGTTAACGTTGAACGCCAGACGTGAAGAATCCTACATTGTAATGTAGATGTCGGGATCTGAAGATCCCGAAAAAAGAATGCAGGGGGATTCCCTACTCACAATAATGATATGTAATGAGTCTATCGGTTATTTACACACTTACGAAGAAGAGCTGCTTGTATCTTTATATTTATAGCCGTGGCAGTATTATGAAAGAATTATGTACCTAGATAGTCACAGAACACAAAAAGACACTAGAAGTAGCTTTAGAAAATGTTTGAAGAAAAACCGGTGTTACCTCCTTAATATACGACTTACTCTTAAAACAGCAATGGTCGTAAACGAAATGCAAAAAAAAAAATATTATACGAAATGTAACTTTAATTTCAACGACTTCTTTATGTAAGAAGTCATGGTGCATCGTGTTCGTGAACTACGTAATTCCGCCGTACCTCGCTAGATGGCATTGCTCAGTACGAACGAACACTCGAACGGTAACTATAATGGTTCGTTTTTTAATTCTAGACTACGATTTGACAACTTAGAATGTCACACTCTAAAAATATTATGTTCCCAATTTTCTGGACTTTGACATTTTAAGTTGTCAAATCGTAGTCTAGGATTAAAAAACGAACTACTTAGAAGTAAAGAGAATTAACTTTATTTTCATAACATTAAGGAAAATCTCCATGAGTTAGATTTTTAGTCCGACTCCAACAGTACTTACAATAAGTCATTTTGATATCAATTGTATGTTGACGCAGTCTAGTTTGCGAATTGGTGTTCAAACAGAGAGCGTTTGTACACCATTTCGCAAACCCGAACTAAACGCGAAGTGCGTATAGTCCGGGAGGTACCGTTGCATTTTACTTTTTAGGTAGTGTTTTTACGCCGATCGGTTGCTATCTTGTTCAAAAGATCTCAGTCTTCAGAGACTGATAAGTGAAACAAAAGTCAGCTGACGCACCCGCGATGGGTGTATGATTGAAAGGCTAAGTTGTGAAATAAAATGAAAAATCAAGTCATAGTACGCCGGCTGAAACTTTTTCTATAAATGTTTTACATGTGGATGTGGGTAGCGGTGGAACCACCGTCAGCTGATGCAGTAAAGATACTGATCATTCATGTGTAAAACAAAATCATACTTGTAGCGACATCACAACAAAAATAAAAAGTACCACTTGTGACGTCATAGATGTCGCTACTAGTATGATTTTGTTTTACACATACGAGGTAAATTCATGAAAATTATGTAAATAAATAAATCACTACGTACGCAGCTGTTGTTTTCTTACGTTATTCATTTAAAAAATTACTTAGTTAAATTTTATCCGGCGTAGATACTATAACTTTATTTTACGTATTTTTTTTACAAGTTTATGCGAATGACTGACGTATAATCCCCCTCCACCACGCAGCTGACAATTTTTTTTTAGCTCAGTATAATGTAATATATTTATGAAAAAAGTTTTAGCCGGCTTACTATGACTTCATTTGCAACGGTACTGGAGGGGACCGGGTTCCGGACTAGTAATGCAGTACTAACTAGCTTCAACACACGCCTACAATACTTACTGTTTCCAGTTCTTTCTATGTTCCGCGGTAGATAAGGTAGAGTTTCGCTTTTTACAAACAAGTTTTAGATAATTTATTCATTCATTCAAAAAAGAATGGCACAGTTAGTTAACGGTTACTGATTACATAGTGCTCACCTTATTGTATTTGTCAAGGCAGAAGTATTCGGGCTTGCGGAGGGCGAGCAATGGGTAGCCCGCCGTTCAGTCGTCTGGTAGCCAACCAGACGGACAAGATCAGTCATCGACGGCGCGCACTGTTCCCGAGCGCCTCAAGCAGTTATTAGCAAAACCGCACCAGCAATTGCAACCAGTGATTGATCACTTGCGCATCAAACTTATTACTTATTGTATTTGTCAAGGCAGAATTATTCGGGTTTACGTACGGCGAGCAATGGGTAGCCCGCCGTTCGGACGTCTGATAACGTTCCCGCGCGCCTCAAGGAGTTATCATCAAAACCGTGCAGATGGGTCGAAGCCAACTAGGGCCAAGACGTCGTGTCTGAAATTGTGGCTCAAGCCCTGGTACTGTGAGCCTCCCTAACAAACAACCTACACTGTTCCTACGTAGCCATATATACCAAAACCGTATAGAAAATAAATATCGTAAAAAAATAAAATTTCAGTAACAGTTTTTGACAAAAATAACAACTGCAAATTGCATTTATTTGTTTAAACCATTTAGTTTTTTACGAGTTATCAAACGCTAAAATTAGCAGAGCAGGAGTTAGGCAACTCCAGACTCGCCAAGATCCGACCGCCGTACTGTATATTAGGACGCGTACGCAATGCGCCAGATTTCTTTCGGACGTCAGAACGGTGAAGGTGAGCCCAAGGACACGTCCACGACTTGCGTCCGGCAGTTTACACAGCTCATCATCAATAAAGTATTATTTTATTCTATTCTCCTCTATAGAAGAGGGAATGGACCGTAATCTACCAAGCGTGCCCAGTGCGGATTGGTGAATGTCACATCTTCGAATTTTCGGTTCTAGGACATGCTGGTTTCCTCACGATGTTTTCCTTCAGCGTTTTGAGAGCAGTGGTGATGAAATAAATTACTCAAAGTAATATGCCTGGCTGGGTTTGAACCCGCGACCTACGACTCGTAAGTCGGGTTCGTTACCACTCGGCCACCACTGCTCAATAAACATTCATTGTCTAGATACTTATCAGTCGCGGCTCTCTGCCGCAGTAGTCGGACGCGTTCGATAGTTTGCTTGCAGCTGTACACATCACAAGCGCAGCTAGTGTAGTCATAGAGTGTAGGTACTAGGTACGGATCGAAACTCAATTAGTCGATTTTCTCGATTAGCACGTCAACATCGTTGCGGTTGGCGGTAAGTCCTCTCTTTTAGTCGCTAGAATTGGATTGCTGTCACGGCTAGGGTTGACAGCTTTACAATAACGTAAAATGCGTTCCAAATAAGAATAGGATCGATTTTTAAGCCAAATTATGGCATTATAGCTATAAAATCGATAAATTAGGTAGGGTGAGCAAAACAAGTTTTTTTTTTTGAACCTATAAGGGTTTTTTGTTGACTATGGAACCCTAAAAAACATATAACATTAGTAATATAGTTTTTTTTCGTGGTAAATCCGGGCCTGGACGATTCCGTGACGATGGATGAGGTCGGCGGTAGCCGCTGTCCTTAAGTCTAGGGTAGGGTGTCTTACCAACCAGGGCCGGGCAGGCGCCATTCGTGCTGACGGCATAGGGGCAGTGACAGTAAGCTCCCTCGTGCCAGCGGCGAGGAACATCCACGGGGAGGGCCAACGGGTTTTCGTGGGCTGGGTCTCCGGTTACTCCGGTCACGTAGGAGCCTGTTTGCGCAGTAGAGATGAATCGCAGTGTCCGCTTTCTACAGTACGGCCGTCACATCTAGGCGAGTCTGAAATTAGGTTCTACGAATGTTAGCGCTTGAAAACTCGTAAAAAAATAAATGGTTTAAACAAATAAACGCAATTTGCAGTTCCTATTGGTCTTAAAAACTGTTATATGATTTACTAGCTTCTGCCCGCGACATCGTCCGCGGAAAATTTGTGAGACAAAAGTTGTGATAGCTCGGTTAATATCCATGTTACGAGTATATAAATAACTAGCTTTTTCCAGCGGCTTCGCCCGCGTACATAAAATAAAACCTATGTCACTCAGGAGTAAAGCAGCTTTCTATTGTTGCTAATTTTTTTCCAATCGAACCATTAGTTCCAGATATTACCTCCTACAAACAAAAAAACTTTACCTCTTTATTATATTAGTTTAGATTTATTTTTTAACTTTTATTTTTGTACGTGTTTTCAAGCGTTAAAATTCGCTGTACTGTATAGTTCATGGCTGTGTAGCCCGGCATAAGTGTTTAGCCCGGTCACAAAGCCGTCACTTGAAGTGCAAACTCGCACTGCTACGCATGTGCGGTGTTGTTTCGGTGAGTCAAGTCTCACATTGGATGTGAGCAGTGGCGTAGCTAGCCCCACAGAGGCCCGTATCAAAAGTCCATCGGGGGCCCCGTATAAAAAAACGTATTTTTATTACAGATGTTTAGATGCCCTATGAGACAGTTTTGGATAATATGATGCGAATTTTTGCCTAGGTCGGGGCCCCTGTACCGCGGGGGCCCAGTATAATTGATACGGCAGATACGGCGGTAGCTACGCCCCTGGATGTGAGACATCATTTAGAAGTAGTTAGTAAGTAAGATTCCCCAGAAGTGAACCCCACATAAGTTGGAAACAATACAGGTAAAATATAGATCTCTTCCTTTCTGTACTCTTTCAAAAATAATCACAAATAATCACTTTTCATCTTTTTATTTTAATATAAGTTACAATACAATATTGTTGTCAACATTTTAACATCGTTATACACTATAGCTTTAGTTTTTTTTTTTCATTAGGAATGCACCTTGAAATAGCACAAATTACATTAATTAAATATTAAGCCAAAAAGGTATATTGAAATTACTATACATACAATGTAAACGGTTATTAATACTTTTTATTATTTATTTTTTAATTATAAAGATTAAAAAAAAATAATAATAATAAATTAAATATGCCTAAGTGTTTATGAATCATATATTTATAGATAAGTATAACTTTTTTTAATTTAAAAAATCTTTGGTTTAGTAATGCATCAATCCAGCCAAAAATGCATTACTTAAAATAAATTTACGTAACAGTTTTAATTAACTAACTTTATTACAACAATAAAATTTATACAAAATGGTCCTTGTATCACCTAACTATAAAATAAAAATATGAATCTCATTTATTTTTCTGTGGCACATTTTGAAAGTAAAGTAAAATATTTTCAGTAATATACGTCCATCAATGAGTTCAGGTTTCTTTCAGTGAGTGCTCTTGGAGAATCTTCGGTGTCGAGGATGTCACAGGGTAAGAGCATCTGGAAAAAAAAAATTGATTGAGTAAGATTTTGTACAAAAACTTCTTTTTTGCCAGTACCTGTCCTTATCTTCATCATCAACCTTTTTAATGTTCCCATTGCTGTGATACAGGCATCCTTTCTAGAGGGAGAGTGGGCCATAAACCACCACGCATCCCCAGTGCGGATTGGCGGATGTCACACGTCTTTGAATTTTTGGTTTTAGAACATGCCGATTTCCTCACGATGTTTTCCTTCACCGTTTTGAGGGCCTTTATTTGAGCTTTCGACCTACAACTCGTAAATCAGGGCCGTTACCAGTCGGCCATCACTGCTCTCACTGTGATACGACCCAATTAACATAAGCCGCTAATATAAGATTAAGAGCTAAACAAATTCTAAGGTCATCAATAAGTGTTATCACATGGCAGTTATAGCGAACTATAACTCTACTACACCTCTGGAATTATATATCTAAAGAAAAGAAAAATATATCTTAGGTTCCACTACGGCAATGTAGTGGAGTTACAGAATGTATTTTAGAGATATATTAGAACAATAGTGGAGGTACAGTAGCGCTTACTAAAACTTAAAGCGCTGTAAGAGTTGTATTTAAGTGACTAGCGACTTCTCAAGCGGTATGGTAGAGTTACATGCTGCTTATAAAGTTTGGAAATTTTATCCAAATCTAATTGGTGAAGAGCGAATGATTAACAAACATCTGGACATTTTTTAATATAAGTTGAGAAGTTGAGACTAGACGGCGTTGTGTGAGTTGTAGAAAAAAAAATGTTGTTAATAATGCAGTAAATGTGAGCTGGTTTCCACTCCAACTGTTGTCTTCAGCCTTTTTTCTAAAGTATAAGTTTCCACTCCCCTCTGTTTGGTTCCCAGAAGTGTTAACATATAAAACGCAGGCAACTTAAGTATATTTTTTGTTATTCTTACATCACTGTGAAAAATGGTAGCGCCTTAAACAAGCGGCACGCACTTCAGCTGACTTTTGTCTCTTGTAATAGGAAAAATATGTGCTCCATCCAGGTACCCTGCAGAAGGGTTGAAGCCTGCTGGGGTCAAGGGTTCGCGTTTGAATAGAAGGCTCGGCCGCTGTGTGATAGGCACCGTAAGAATGGAGTGGGTTTTTTAGTCAGTAAGAATCTAAAACAATTTCCTGCTCCACCCAAGGGCGGGTCGGCGGGAGTTGTCACTGGAAGATTTTTAGAGAAACCTACTTTCACGCAGGCGAAGTCGCTGACAGAAACTTGTTATTCTTGTTGACACTTTGGAGACTTTTACCGTGAGTAGAGAACAAGCGTTTATTGTTGACAGGTTTGCGACTGACCGCTATCTCACCTGATGGAAAGCGACGATGTGGTCGACGATGGAGCGCGCTTACCAAGACGTAACCTATTCACTCTTGACTTAAAAAGTTCCGGATTGTAGCCATTAAGAAACACAGATTCCGGCAAGGAATTCCACTCCTTGGGGTTACTCATAAATGGAAACCCACCCTGGATTGGATTTTTTTGCTGACGAAAGGAAGAGATAGAAGATATTATTAGAAAGCTTACGATTCTGTGAGAAGACAGAGTGAAAGGTTTAATTTAATTTAGTATTAACGGTTATTTTGCTGTACTAAATAAATAAATATTTAATACAAACCCTTTCAGGGACTGGCTTTCCTTCGAGGAGGTACTTCAGTTTGTTTTTCTGGCACGGCGAGAGGATCTTGTCCAGACTGTTGATGAGTTCCTTCATTTCGGGCCCGTATGTCCTGACGTGACCATCCCTCTTGCCGTTCGTCCAACCTCGGGAGTACTGGAAGGTCTGAGCTGTCACTGATGCCAGGGTCACGAAGATGAGGAGCAGAGTCACGTTTGCTGACATTGTGGTAACTGGAACAATGGAATAAGGCAATTGAATATTAAAGTCAGGCAAATAAGTTAAAATCGATTAAAATCCTCATCACTATGTTGAACCATCATGGCGGTCGTCCTTATAATAATAATAATCATTTATTTGCGTAAATAAGGTACAATAAGTGGATAACACAGATAAAATCGATCTCTTATTCTGCCTTTAATTTAGGCGTGCAAATGTAAAACGTATTGGTTTAAATTTAATTAATTATTGATTTACTGAAATGTCTTAAAAGCGTAACCAATTTTCGAGCCCAAATTTATTTAAGAAAACATACAGACACATGAACAAAACTGGGCAAGTGCCAGCCGGACTCGAAAATTGAAGAATCCTTATAAACTAACTTATGGTATTTCCATATCATATCCTTATAACCATAGATATATCAAACAGAACCAACTTATGGAATTAAGGTCTCAAATCAAGTTTAGGAAGATTTTGCCGATTTAATCCTATACCTTTGCTATAAGGCCTTGCTTCATGCCAAATTTCAGGGTTCTAGGTCAGTGAGACCCGTGAATTTTGATTCCTTTGAGTATCATAATGCACGTCTTTTACAACATAAACGGTGGATGGTGGTAACGGTGGTTGTTTTTCACAGCTTCAAGGGCCGCAGACTTAAGCATATACTTAGTTTAAATTTAAACTCGATACTTTCACACGTTTCCGAGATAAAGGGTCTTGACAGACAGACAAACGGACAACAAAGTGATCCTATAAGAGTACCATATCTTTTCTTTTAAGGTACGATACCCTAACAACAGGTTAAGATTAAAAGTTTTAATTGTTTATTTATTTATTTAACACTTCATGCATAAAATAGTACAAAGGCGGACTTAATGCCAAAGGCATTTTCTACTAGTCAACCTTTAGGTGATGCAGAGAATCATGATGGCAGGCGGCTGTCTTATTTCTGTCTGCCTTCTTAAAAGTTTTCCATCGCGTCCTTTACATCCCTTGGGCAATTAAAACCAGACACACGGTCAAAGCTACTTCAATCAGGGTAAAGGCATAAGATCCAATGAGACTCATGCAAGAACTGATAAATAAGATTAAAAAGTTACTGAGTCTGTTAATAAATACTGTATTCCAATGGGTCGACCATTTCAATATTAGATTATAGGTTGTTCAGTAGTAGTATTCGATAACTATCACAACGCCGTCTAGTCTCAAGCTAAGTATAGCTTGTGTTATGAGTACTAGACAACTGATAAACATACTTATATATTTCTAAACACATAAATATTATATATAAATTAAACCCAGACACAGAACAAACGATCGTGCTCATCACACAAACATTTTATCATTCAGTAGCTATTTTAGGATCATAC
The DNA here is from genome assembly GCA_029852875.1 of Mythimna loreyi. Taxonomy (NCBI): domain Eukaryota; kingdom Metazoa; phylum Arthropoda; class Insecta; order Lepidoptera; family Noctuidae; genus Mythimna; species Mythimna loreyi. The sequence continues at coordinate 9,368,415 of CM056800.1, read as the reverse complement.
GTTGTAGTTTATCAAATGGTAATCTAAGGAGGATTACGTATGCACGTCTAGCATAGAGTTTTAGCGATTGGCTTCGATTCCCGCACAGAACAAATATATGGTCTGCAGTCCAAGTCATCGGCGACACGCACTGCTCCCGCGCTCCTCAAAGAGTCAATAATTAGGTCCTTGTTCCTTACCGTTTGGTAAGAACCCAGAATGGTCGAAGCCTGGGGCCATGTGATGATACGAAAGCGAATCACCAAGGCCCTGGAACTAAGGCAAAGGTGGGTCGTTTAGTCAGTAAAAGTCTGACACTATTTCCCACTCCGATAAGGCCGGGACTTATCATTAGATAAGTTTTCCCATTATAAAAAAAGTTAATTGTCTGTCTCACTTCAAGCTACCGGACAATATGCACTAGAATCAACAGCTGCAAAACTGATTTTATGGACGCCATTTTAAATCCATTAAATTCGTTTAATGGTGTGTTTTTAATGTTGGATTGAAGAGGACGGCGTAACTGGCCGTAGTATCTAGCCACCTGATACTAAGAAAAAGGAAAGAAAGATTTTTTTTTTATTCTTATACACAGTTTCAAAGTCATCATGAAGCGGCACGATTAGAGTTGATTAGAGTATAATACTCGAAGCTGGTATATACGTACATCGTTAAATTTTGAATGTTTTAATCCTGTGGGTGGTCGATTCAATACATGAAATACCTAGCGATATATGTTCATGATGTATATTCAGTATATGTCATAAACAATAACTCACGCACCCACAACCAGTAACATAATTTCTAGTATAATAAAATCCAACTGAACTCTCTATAAAAATAGTGTCTGTATTAAAAGTAATTTATGAAAAAGATTCTTTCAGCGGTGATACTTCAAAGATATTTTAAGTCTACCCTTCATCCGATTCGACATCCGCCGTTGTCCAAAGGAGATAACACAAAGATACGAACTGGAGCAGGATTATAAAATTCTTTGATTATACACAGAGTAAAAAAGTGACTATTTCAAATAAATGAATTCATAAACACGTAACAGCAAGCATTCATTCTTCGAAAAGGTCCCTAAATGTTTACTATTTTTTTTAAACCGTTATCCCACTCTAGAAATTACTCCTGTATCGTAGGTGCGTTCACAAACATGTAAAGTCACATACACTAGATACCCAGACCCGGAACATCTATCTGTAGGCCATACAAATATTTATTCCGTGCGAGAAACAAACCCGTGACAGTCACAGCACAGCAGTCAATCGCTCAACCACTGCGCCAGCCGAGCTGTCAAATATACATATATTTCGTTGTATATTATAGCTACATGCTCTACAAACGGTATCCAAAAATTTTAAAACACCTGTACATGCTTCCTGGCTTTCTTTAAAAGAATAACCAATTGACACATTTCACTCCTAAGGTCCTAGTGTAATTTATCTATAATATGATTATCTTACTAATATTATAAATGCGAAAGTTACGATGTTTGGATGTTTGTTACTCAATCACGCCAAAACGGCTGGACGGAAATTTGGCACAGGCATAGGATACACTCCGGAATAGGACATAGGCTACTTTTTATCCTGGAAACCCTAACCCCAACCCCAATACCACGCGGGCGAAGCCGCGGGCAAAAGCTAGTAATTATATAATTATATTTATCAGTTGTCCTGTACTCATAACACAAGCCCTGCTTATCTTGGGACTAGACGGAATTGTTATAAAAAAAGGATTGCACTTTCAAACCATTGCATCACCAGTTATTGCAGAACTTACAACCACAGCAATACAAATCATTGAGGTTTTACAATGAAACCTGTACGAATTTTAACACGTTAGTGACACGCATCTGGATATTTGAAAATTGTTTACTTTTGGCGCCCAACTTGGGACTAAGGAGAATTCTTGACGCCCAACTTGGGACCTATGGAAAATTCATGGCGCCCAAGAATATTAATGAAAACTATTAATATTGTATGTTCACTATTTAAATTAGGGTATCGATTCGACCGTTTTTGAAAGTCAAATTACAAATGAAAGTCCTACTAACGCCTGTGCATAACCACTTCCTAATGTTTTAAGGTGAATAATGTAACTTGAATCTATAATAAAACAGTTATGTTTGAATATCTAAGAACAAAAATATTTGCTTTCAATACTGAGTTAGTATGTCACCTTGCTAGGTATCAAAAGTTTTCTGACGCATTATTAATTATGAGGCTTTCTCTTAAGATAAATGATGACAAGTGATGATATAGCGATGATATGTGTGATGTCTCTCTGTCACTCAAAGGTTTGCTGGCAGAAAACTCATTGTTGAGTTAAACTCGCCTTTGTACATCAATTGTTAAAGAAATGTTTTACTGTAAGTTTGTTTTTGTGTACAATAAAGAATTAAGTTAAGCCTGTTAGCCTAGTAGTTAGTGACCCAGACTGCTATGCCGGAGGTCCTGAATTCGATTCCCACCCAGAACAAATGTTTATGTGATGAGCACGATCATTTGTTCTGTGTCTGAGTGTAATTTGTCTATAATGTGTATGTATTTAGAAATATATAAGTATGTTTATCAGTTGTTTACTACTCATAACACAAGCTCGGCTTAGCTTGCTACTAGACGATATTGTGTAATAGTTGTCGAATACCATAATAATATAATATAATTGAATATTGCACTAAAAACCCTGAAAATCTTTTATTTTATTCTCCTATCTTAACTTGATATAGAAAAAAGGTGCTATAAAATCATGAACGAATTGAATCGACGACGTTGAGGGCTCTTCAACGCATAAAATAGAATATCTATTGCATGCTATTTCACAGCCCATAGACACAGAAATGGCAAGAAAGTAAACTGCAAAGGCATTCAGTAAAGTGCATGCAACATATGTACTTGATAATGTATTAGAAACCCTGAAGCAATAAACATAAGGTTGGAAATACATTGATGAAAAAAGTATTCCGATTTGATGGATTGGCTTTACTTAAAGTTTTTGGTAAGTATTCATTTAAGGCTTTTGTGACGAGATACTTATTCAGTGATGTATTATGTTCTAAGAGAAACTTGTGACATTAAAATAAAAATGTAGGTTTAGTTTTTTACATTAATCCGGACCAAGACCAAATCGTCGATGGCGCGCTGTTTTCCCGCGTGCCTCAAGGAGTTTTCAGCAAAGCCATAGGGACTGCAAAAGAGTCGAAGCCTACTGGGGCCCAGGATCTTTTTCTGTAAGGAAGGCTTGGCCCCATGCGAAAGGCAAAGAAGGGACGGGGTGGGTTGTTTAGCCAGTAAGAGTCTGACACTGTTTCCCGCTCCCCCCATGAGCGGTATAAAAACGGTATAAAAAAAAAACCATCTTAGATTATACCCGTATCTGATGTAGGTAACTAATACATATTAGGACCGATGATATTGCCGAAAAAAAAACTTACTTTAATATAAAGTTTATTTGAACTTGTAATTACAATTCAATCCAACGATATAACTTTTGGAAGCAACCCGTTTTATACAACGACAATTTCATGTGTTTGTGATGTTTTTACTGGTTGCATTTTGGAGAGTGTGTGCTTGAATTACATGAAGATTCCGGCGCAGATCCATCCTTACATTGTTGAAACTTCTACGGTCCGAACTAAGCGTTTTTCCTTGTCGTTTATGCCGCGTACAACAAAGGACTGAAACAGTTTATCTACTGCGGTCTTCCCGTACGATTATAATTTAGGTGTCTTCAAGGCTAGAGTGAACAGGCTCTTAATGAACTAGCGCGCCTTACCATCAACGATTGCATCATTGCTTACCATCAGATGGGATTGCAGTCAAGCTCTTGTTTATAACAATAAAAAACCTTTCTTTCTTTTAAATCGATGAGGTGTAAAGTAAGATGAAACCAGTATACACAAACGTATGAAACCAGTTTATAAAAATGTGTTTTCTTGCTTTGAAATTTGAGAGTATGTATTCCTACACTCCTTCCTTACTTCGTAATACGGAAACAAGTTGTTCGCTTTATATATCAACAAAAAAATGACATTTCCTCCTACGCCTGATATTTCAACGTTTATTTTTCAAGGATTATAGGTTTTCTACACGTTATAAACACGAAGCCACCTGATCTAAGACTTCACTTTGTATTTGCTCTTAAAATTCAATTTTCAAGAAAAGTAGGACGCAATTTTCTTGATGAAACATAACTTCACAACCACACAACAAAACGTAGCTTAAGGCCCTCAACCTAGAGTTACGGCAAGGGGTAGGCAGAGCCTACATTTCTCACCAAAAATCATCATCATCATCATTAGCCTTTTTTTTTAATGTTCCCACTGCTGCTCATCAGCACTGCAGCTCCATATCATCATAATATTGCATTCATCATCAACCATTTTTAATGTTCCTACTGCTGGGACACAGTCCTCCTCTCTAGAAAAAGGAATGCCGTAATCTACCAATCGGGCCCAGTGCGGGTTGATCGAAGCGACATGTCTTCGAATTGTTGGTTCTACGACATGTCGGTTTCCTCGCGATGTTTTCGTTCACCGTTTTTGAGAGCAGTGGTGATGAAATAAATTACACAAAGTAATGCGCCTGGCTAAGCTTGAACCCGCGAACTACAACTCGTAAGTATGGGCCGGTACCACTCGGCCACCATTCTTCTCACCAATATGTGACGGTATCATAAATTGGTGAGATCGGCGCTCACTTTTCCCACGTGCCTCAAGGAGTTGTCAGCAAACTGTAGGAACCCTGCAGATGAGTCAAACGCAACTTGGTCAAAAATTTGGGTCTAAAAGGAAGGCTCTGGCCCTGGTATATAACACAATGTTGTTTAGTCAGTAAGAGTCTGACAACGCACAAGAACGGGATTCGTTATTGGATGGTATTTACCAAAAAAAAAAACTGGAATGTACCTATGCTTAGCCGAAACGTTACCACCACTAGATGAATGAAACAGTCTATCCATGTATAGAACTCCCCTAAACAAAACGAAATATCTAAAAATAAAGTTTTTGATTTATTGCTAATATTGTGCATGTTGGTATTCCTTTGGGAGAAGAACAAACTTGATTACTGGAAAGTACGAACAATTATTTTAGCCTTAATTTTATTATTTTGTATAATATTAATAAATGAAAAATGCAGTCTCAGGGAGTATTTTCTGAAAACTGACGTAGGGATGCACCGAGATGTGTTGACGGTGGAGAAAGGCTTTACCTCGCGCATGTGGTGACGGTAGACAAAGGCCTTACTTCGAGCTCCTTGGCTAACAAGAAGTGAACCTATAATATTGGATTCTAATGACCACATGAAAAAATGGCAGAGCAAGGAGCTTCGTGGACGCTATTACCGGGCCTTACATGGATCCGATGTATTTTTTTTTATGATGGGCAAAAATTATCAAGTGACGAATCCCGCTCTTGGGCTTAGCGGGAAACAGTGTCAGACTCATATTGACTAAATACACCCCGTTCCTTCTTTGTTTTTCCCACTGGAGCCAAGCCTTCCTTTCAGAAAGAGACCCTGGGCCCCAGTAGGCTTCGACCCTTTTGAAAAGACCCTACGAAGGGTCCGATGCAGATCTTTTAACATCCGTATCCTGGTTTCGCTTTAGTGTTTTTAAGACCCGAAGATTTTATCTTTTCGAATATGGATGCAGTTATGATGACGAACAACTACCAGAAATAAATTGTGAAAGACGGTACGATTGACATCTATCGGGCATGCCACCGGCCCGGGGAATCAATCCGACCCATTATTTCTGGGTGTTCTCATCAAGCTAACGAAGACTATTTGCATAGACGAAGACTATTTGCATCCACCAGCAACTTGCTCTTAATCTTGTGGATTTAGAAGTACCGTACTATAGGTATGTGCTCAACTCAGTTCTCGAGAATGGCAGCATCAAGATGTATTGGGATCTATCATCACTGATAGAACTATTGTTGCCCATAAACCTGATATAGTGTTGATAGATCGACTAGAGCGTCGCACAAAAAAAGTACAAACAAAGTACCTTGACATGGGTCGTGAGGTTATCGTCATAAAGGGCAGTGGACAGCAGAGCTCTGCCCCCCTAGCCAAGTTACAATCGTTTCATGACGAGTCTCTTTCTACAATCGAAACTCCTCAACGTAAGTATTACTAATTTTAACATAAAACTACAGGATATAGTGATGATCACTGTAGAAACGAAAACATTTCATTCTGTCATTTTGAATGATGTGCACTTGGCTACCAATTACGTTGAAATGAAGTCTTTCCTATTTTGATGAGTAGTTTACTAGCGTTATCGATTGTAGATTATCAACTTGGCTAGAGATCCTAGCTTCACATTAAAGCAAACCATGCTCTTCTTTCTTTAAATATATTTCAAAAATGTTTCATAATCTAGCGAACTACAATATTCCGTTAACGATTACCTCGTAACCGTCTCACCACTAAAAATGTCAACCACCCAACAAATTAGTTATCGATTTGTAATTGTTACGACGTAAATTAATTTACTTAGCTTGACTAGTAAACATGATACGGGTTTTTTTATGGTGGGAAAAATCATCAACTGACGAATCCCGCCCTTGGGCGGAGCGGGAGACAGTGTCAGACTTCTACTGACTAAACGCCACACCGTTACTTGCTAACTAAGGCAGTTCCAGGGCCTCGGTGTTCCGCTTTTGCATCAACCCTTGGCCCCAGAAGGCAAAACATGACACGGTGGATCATGAAATTGTTGAAATTGTAAGAAATGTTGGTGTATAATCTCATGTACATTAAAATAAGAATAAAATTACAAAAAATAGATAAAGTTTACAGAGCGTGTTATGCTAGAATATTTTGTTTTCTTTAAAGATTAACATGAGGAAATTTCAGATTTCCTGCGCTAGACAAAATCTGTATCGCAAGAAGCTTACTAGATTTTCTGTGAAATTATAAATATACACAGAATGTGACAAGGAAACATTATAAAAAATGTTTAAAAGTCAATGAATACCTAAGTAATAATATAATAATTATATTAGATTCAGAACGAAGTGGAAAGGAAGTCAGATGAGAATACTCGCCATCCACAAGCCCGCGCTTGCGGTGGTAGTGCAATGGGTTTGGTATGTAATACAAGGAACAATAAAAGTCATCATCATCATCAGCCTTTTTAATGTTCCTACTGCTGGGACACAGGCCTCCTCTGGTAGGAGATGGAGTGGGTCATAATCCACCACGCGGGCCTAGTGCGGATTGGTGGACATGTCACATGTCTTCGAATTTTTAGTTTTAGGACATGCCGGTTTCCTTACGGTGTTTTACTTCACCGTTTTGAGAGCAGTGGTGATGACAAAATTACACAAAGTAATGCGTCTGGCTGGGTTTGAACACGCGACCTACAACTCGTAAGTCGGGACCGTTACCCTTCGGCCACCACTCTCACAACCATAAAAGTAAAAAAAAAACTAAATAAATGTATATCATGTTAGTATTTAGACAAGAAGATAAAATTTTGATACGCTTGATCCCCTGTCTATGTGAGTGACTCGGTAACTCGTCACTTGAGGAATAAGTTTAGTTACTAATCCGCGGTATATGATTCCAATCAACGCCGGTCCTACCCGAAAAACTCCGAAATCCGAAAAATAGAGATATATTAGCGCGGTAAAGTTCCAAAATTATGTTTGTGTATTAAAACTAAAGAAGGCTTACAGTCACTCAAAGGGCAATGGAAAGGGGAAATATGAAGATTATCAGCAGAAAAGCCAAGGTTACCGACATAGCCCAAAGAATTGCCAAACTAAAGAGGCAGTGGCAAGTGGGTAGAGCACATTGCTCGTAAAACGGATAGTCGATGGGGCCGAAAAGTTCTAAAGTAGCGACCACGCACTGGAAGACGCAGTATGGGAAGGCGTCTTCTGGGCAGACTGATGACCTGGTGAGAGTCGCGGGAATGCGGTGGGCATCCACTTACATCTTAGCGATAGACAAGCACGTTCATAGAAATTATTCGTCAATTTTCTACTACAAAAGCCATAACGTACTCATATATTAAAAGTAAGTAAGTATACAAAACTACTTTTATTATACTTTTGTTTTGTGAAATATTCGAGATAAACACAAAATTACCGAATGCCAACAGAATTTTAAGGCGTAATCTCTCTTTTTTGCGTTGCGTCTCCATTAAAAGAGTTGGATTGCTTTAGATGAAGCAACAGGCTTTTAAACGATGCTCGACGTTGACGATAGGCGAGTGGGATAGCGTGTAACCTTAAGACTCTAAGTTAGCGTTTTCGTTTTGAAAACAATGGTGATGACGTAAATTGCTTTACCCGACACTACCCGAGTCGAAACTGTCAACTTGCGAGTACAACTTGTAAGACGCAGATACCATCACTACTGCTCACATATGGGAATGCAGAAAGTTAAATTGATTTGGACGAAGCAGAGAGTCTAAACACAGCATCAAACAAAACTACAGGGTGCCTCATCAAAGATTTTAACACGAAAACTGTTGTGAGTGGACATCACGCAAAAGCGAAAACTAAAATGGTAGAAAACCTGTGTTCAAATTTTTATTCACTCAGAGAAAGGTACCTTTCGATTTAGTTTATGAAGCCCCAAGAGAACACCGGTGTCCGCACACCTATTGTCTTTTAATTGCGTCTGTAATTACGGTAGTCGCAAAAGGTTAAGAAACTATACAAATCAGTGGTGCGTTAAGCTTAAGTCTTATTGTTATTTGCCAACATTTTTTATGGTGAAAAAAGTCACCAAATGGTATCTCCACGCCTTTGGGCGGGGCGGAATAGCGTCAGAGTTTTACTGACTAAAGAACCGACTCCTGTCCCTTCTTTGGCTTCGTTTCAGGGCCTTCGGTATATTCAGTAGGTTTCGACCCAGCTGAGCCTCTACGGTTTGCTGACAACTCTTTGAGGCGCGTGGGGAACGATAAGCACCGACAACGGCTTGGGCCTGATTCGAATGGTTGCCGGACGATCAGACGGCGAGCTACTCATTGTTTGACGTCCGCAAGCCCGCGCTTTCGGTGGAGATCAGAATTGCCAACACTGACAGAAAGAATCTTTCAAGCAATGTTGTGTAAAAAACAAAACTGGTTAACTCCATAACGAGTTTCTACTCATTCAAAACCTAAAATTCGTAAATCACTATTTACCAGAAGTCTATGTTCCTTTAAAATCATATAAAAATCAACTTTGAATTTAATAATCTGCAATCAAAATACCGTACTATATTACTATACAACATTTTTTCACAGTTTTGGTTCAAAACGCCAACAGTTCTGTTACATAGGCGTTTAGAACCGATATATTGTCGAAGTTATGACCAAGGGTTTTTCGAAACAAGATTTTTACAAACATTACATCACACCAATAAAGCTTCGACGGAATAACACATCGTACAAGTGAAATCGATCATTAAGTTATATCGATACACACCGTGTTCGATATAATAAAAATCTAATCATCAACTTTCGCACACCAGTGAGGCACGGCCCTTAAAGTTAAAACGACAATAATAAAAACATTTTCGAATATAAACTTGGTCACGTGTTCATCTTACGCAACTAACCACAACAATCTAATTGATGTTTACAAATTTATATAGGGTAGGGTACAACATTTTTTTTTACGGTGGGTAAAAATCATCCAATGACGAATCCCGCTCTTGGGCGGAGCGGTAAACAGACCCGTTCCTCCCTTGCCTTATTCCCAGAGCCCCGGTATAACGCTTTCGCACCAACCCTCGGCTCGGGGTACAACATTGACTCCCGGTTTCCGAGAGCATGATCAACGTAAAAATAAACTAACTAGGTATCAAATCTTATGTCAAATGTCAATTGATGAGCATATGCAGCAGAGCCTGATCAGCGACTTTGATTTGATTTGATCATCTTCCATGACTGACCCATCAAATGTCAATGTATCCCTCGAAGAATTTTAAATCTTCAGCTACTGGCTTCATTTTTCATATTGAGAATATACACTTGCTTTTCCAATTTACTTTCGACATTGGCAGAATAGTCGACATCGGCTCTGTTTGCCATAAACAAAAAATAGAATAGAATAGATTTGATCATCTTGTTAGTTGACAGCGTAGTCAAGTCTTATATAGGAAATGGCATGTCAAATACCATGCTTTAGATTAGTTAATCTTTTTCAAAGCATTGTTTCAGCAACCCAAATAAATTTGACACAGATCTTAATTTAACACTGATGGCGTTTTTTTTATGATGGGTAAAAATCATCCAATGATGAATCGCGCCCCTGGGTGCGGCGGGAAACAGTGTACATTGCCATACATACCAGGGCCAGAGCCTTCCTTTCAGACACGAACCCTTGGCCCCAATTGGCTTCGACCCTTCTACAGGGTCCCTACGGGAATGATGCTGAATTTAAGTAACTTAAATAACAGATACAGTAAACACACATTACCTACAAACCTGTCAAATTCATATTACTGAAGTAACTGAAGTATTTAACGAAGACACAATCAGAAGACAGATAATTAAGCAAGACAATAGGATAGCACACAATTACAGGAAGGTAGCTGCAGACGAATACAATTGATATCTAAGGTACCGGAGATTTTCATTAAAGCTGGGAAGAACAGTTACCTCGAGACGATTATTGCATAACGTCTTTTGACATACATTGATTTCATTTAAAATTAATTTAATTTGTAACGTAGGTTTTCATTGGTGAAAGGTTTATTAAGTAGTAGGAAGGGTGGGACCTGAAGATGGGTAGGTTTGTTTGTTTCGATTTGAGAGTTAAATTATGATTCTTCATCATCCTTTTTAATTTTCCCACTGGACACAGACTTTTCCTCTCTAAGAGAGGCCACCAACTCGCGGGCCCAGGGGGACATCCACCAGCGGATTGGTGGATGTCACATGTCTTCGAAATGGTTGGTGGACATGTCGATTTCCTCACGATGTTTTCCTTCTCCGTTTTGAGAGCAGTGGGGATGAAATAAATTACACAAAGAAATGCGGATGCTGGGTTTTGAACCCGCGTCCTAGAACTTGTAAATCGAGGCTTTTACCATTCGGCCAGCCGACATATTTCCGACTATTTGGAATTGGCAAAGATTTAGAGAACTTAGAAGTCTTAAGAACTTAAGAGCTTGTTTACGGAGAAGCGGATTACTGTGTGGCTGGTGTTTTTCGTGGATTGCCATATTTTTATGTTGCAATGTACCCGCGACGGCTCCTGTTGCGGTCGTTGGGGGGTATGGAAATCCGTTCTCTCTGGGTTGAGGGGCATTACTACTTCGTAGAAGGAGGCGACTACACCCCATTCCCTCTCACTTCGGAGCGTGGAAACAGGACCCGGCGTGAAATATCAGTGCCCCCTCCAACAGGTCCCCTAGGCGGTCCGCATAAAGATTGTCTCTTTCTTCCATATGAATCCGGCCTAAAGGCCAGTCATGCAGAAGGTAAAGATGCCAAGATGCATCTCCAGCTACTCCTTGAAAAGCAGTCTGTATCACTATGAGATCCCGTCGGCATTCTGTCTACCACGCCGAGACTTTAGCAGAGTTTCGCCCCGTTGTTGCAGTAGTTCGTGGATGTATGCATTATGGTCACGAAATCCTATTGTAGTCGACCGACAAGGAACTCCAGCAGCTGTAACCATACGATGCCGGCGTAAGGTCTTCGGTAAGAGACATCTGGAGTGCAACTCTAGTCCGCTCCATTTTGAGAGCCTGACGTCGAAAGTTCTTTTAAATATTTTAGCAGCTGTCAAGAACTGTTCTGGAATACGATGGATGCAAGACGCTCAGGACCGGTCTTTGTGACGGCGCTAGGGGGGAGGCCTATGTCCAATAGTGGACGTCTTTCAGCTGAAATGAAGATGATGATGATATCAAAAACATCAGAACGTATTGTCGATCCGAGGCCAATGTGAACCCATCCTATCATTTGGGAATTCAGTAGTGGCCAATTCCGACGGTCATAAAACCACAGTCTTATAGTTGAATTTGCAAATAAAAATATATTAACACCATATTAACACGGTTAGGTTTGGAAAAGGTTATTTTCAAGTGTATCTATCAACAATTAATTATTTCTTCCGGACATCCAAGGAGTAACGAAGTGATCATATTTCTAACTAGGAAACGAATGGACTACGGTATTGAGAACACTATGGATGCATGTTGCGTATAGCACTAGTGTATTATTAGCTGTAGACCAGAGCAATCCCAGCCCTTAATGTGTTGTAAGGAATGGGAACGAGTATGTCATGTTGGGTAATATGACGTCAAAACGGCTGATTTTGGAGATGTGTTTTGTCTTTTTTGAACTATAAAGGCTGAAAATGCTTCTTTTATTTTTATCTATGTTCAAAGAAGAATTATAGCAACAAAGTGTTTTTTTTTTTTTATGGTAGGTGAAAATCATCCAATGACGAAACCCGCTCTTGGGCGGAGCGGGAGACCAGTGTCAGACTCTTACTGACTAAAAAACCTACCCCGTACCTTCCTTGCCTTATTCCTAGAGTCGAGGTAACAGTTTTCCACCACCCTCTAGGCTCCAGGGGGCTTCGACCCTGAAGGGCCCCTGCAGTTTGCTGACAACTCCTTGAGGCGCGCGGGAACGGTGCGCGCCGTTGACGACTTGGACTCGGTCTTACCAGACGATCGGACGGCGAGCTACCCATTGCTCACCGTCCGCGAGCCAGTGTCTACGGTGGCCGGATATCGGCAGGATCGCGGCGGCGACGGCTACGGCGAGTACGCCGTTGTCTTTGCCTTATGCGGTCGGCCTCCTCCTTTACGAGCATTACTGCTTCGCAGAAGGAGGCGACCGCCCGCCATTCCTCTTCGCTGCGGACCATGGCCTGAACCAGGGCCCGGCGCGAGAGGTCGCCGCCGCCGATATAGCAACAAAGTGTGGTTACATAAAGAAGTAATGTAGTATTAGGAAATTAAGGAAACGCATGAAGGAGGCTTTCACCCTATCTTGGGTACCCAAAACGTAACTTTAATTTATGTATAAGTATTAAGGTTTTCATCATTAATTTCCATAGGTATTTCAAAGTATATTGTAATGATTTTTATCATTCAATTCATAATTTAATCGGTACTTTAAATTGGACGATCTTGTCGGCCTTAAGACCTTTTATTAGGCCTAAAAGGCAGTGCGCGCACTTCTGTAATAGTCTATACTTCACAAATTATGCGTTTAAAGACGCAAGGCAGTGCGCGCTAGCCCTTAGGACTTAATTATATGAACTAATAAATTAAACTAGTTTTGTTGTACATAATCAATTGAAGTGAATTGCTAAATTAATTGTGTGTGACTGAATAATCTAATACCCTTCTATACACAATTTAATTAGATATATTATTGAATGCATGAAATTAGTGAAATTATTAAAAGTATTGTAAAATTTTATGTAAATGAAATATTAATTTAATATAACTCAAATGTGAAATTGAAATTGCAATAATGAATATTGAATTAGTAATTAAGACATATAATATTCCAGATTTAAGTATAATTTTGCATGTTTAGGATTGTAGATTTGAACACAATTCGTTGATGTCGCTCAAAAAGCTACTCAACTTAAATGGGAGTGGGCAGGACATGTCTGCCGCATGTCTAACGAGCTGTGAGCCCGTTAAACACAGGTTTGGTGGCTGGACACAGCGACGAGGGGCCGTAGTAGGCCACGAAGGAGATGGCGGGACGACCTGGTCTTCCTTAAGAATGGAGGAAGAAAACTAGTAACCGAGATAATTGGAAAGAAAGGAGGGCTTTGCCCAGCAGTGGGACAGCACAAGCTAGCTATAGTAATAATAATATTTGGGATTATAATATATTATATACCGTGGCCGAGTGGTACCGGCCCTGACTTACGAGTTGTAGGTCGCGGCTTCAAACCCTGCCAGGCGCATTACTTTGTATAATTTATTTCATAATCACTGCTCTCAAAACGATAAAGGAAACCATCATAAAGAAACATCATAAAAAATATTATAGAACCAAAAATTCGTCATGTGAAATCTACCAACCCTCACTGTGCCTGCGTGATGATGCTTAGGTATTGTTATCATGCGTAAAATTTGTTTTAACTTATATATAATAAATTGAATTATGGTCCATTCCCTCTTCTAGAGAGGAGGCCTGATTCCCAGCAGTGGGAACATTATAAGACTGATGCTATGCTATACTAAAAGAAACTTCTTTAAGCTCCAAAACTAAAATAGAATTACCAAACGATATTTTTCTCCACCACATGGCGTAGTAATTACAAAATTACCTTACTTACACAATGTAATTCACTCAGTAATTCGTCCAAGACTGGACAGGGCCGTACAAACTAACTCTTACAAACGACCACTCACATAACTAAACTTGTAGTGATGTCCTCGAATATTAGATTTAGTGCTAATGATAAAAGTTATCGCTTGGCTTAGAGTGGAGTGGGGACAATATGCATCACTAGACGTAAAGACGTAAACGGGCTATAAAAAATGCATTCTGTTAGCAATTTTTGTGTTGGTCAATATCATCATCTTCAGCCTTATTAATGTTCCCACTGCTGGGACAAAGGCCTCCTCTCTAGGAGACGAAATGGGCCATAATCCACCACGCGGGCCCAGTGCGGATTGGTAGATGTTACATGTCTTCGAATTTTTGGTTCTAGGAGTAGTTCCTCACGATGTTTTCCTTCACCGTTTTGAGAGCAGTGATGATGAAATGACACAGAGTAATGCGCCTGGCTGAGTTTGGACTTGCGACTTACAACTGGTAAGTATTTTCTCTCTCGTTGATCAATATACGACAATTAAACCCTTGCTGCAATTTTATTGTGTAATATATGTCCGAATACATATAGTCCAGTAAGATTCTGCAATTGAATTGCTGACGAATTTCTTTCCTTCGTTCGTTTAAAATATCTTAGCTATATCGCCGGGCTACACTGCTAAATTGCTGCAATTGTTGCTTTGTGTTGAGCAATATAGTCAGCAACTAGCAGGCTATAAATTGAAATTGTCATAAAACTAAGCCCGTTTACAAGGACCTTAAGCACAAGGAGTATGCAATACGAACATAGGTAGAAAAATTTAGTAAGTGCCTCGAGTAATTGTTCTGTCCTGTAAAAATAGATTTAGTGCTTATGATAAAAATTATCCACACACGACTCTGCCTTTGCCTTGCCTTTGCCTTGTACCATTAAGCGCGCCTATGCTGGTTCCACTACTATACATGAAGTTTAAATAAATAATAGTTATGTAAAAAAAAAATCGATTACACGTGACATTATAATTTAGGTGGCTTCAAAGCTAGAGTGAATAGGCTATAAACTAGTGCGCCTCACCATCAACGACGGCATCACTGCTTACCATCAGATGGGATCGCAGTCAAGCACTAGTTTATATCGATAAAAAAAACACCAATCCGCAATAGGCGTGCGTGGTGGATTACGGCCTATTCCTTCTCCGAGAAAGGAGGCCTGTGTCCCAGCAGTGGGAACATTATAAGACTGATTAAGTTTTGTATATTAGGCACAGTATGCAGAAAAAATGTACACAAGGAGGAATAAAAAATAATATAGGATTTCGAAAGTACTTCGAACATTTACTGTCTCCAAGAAAGTTTGTTTATATTTGTGTGTAAAACAGTAATAAACTAATTTGTGTACTGCAAGATAACAGAAATTTGTTTCTTTTTGTTTGTTGTTTGCTCAGTTTGTTTTGTTTTTGTAATTTATAAAAAAACTGAGAGTACAAAGTTCAAATACATATTTAAATGTAACTTTGAATACTTTGATGTTACATTTGCATCTGGCGTTACATTTGTAATGCAATATTTTTAGATTTTGCACTTGTTTTTTTTTTTATGAGGCGGGAATTCTTTAAGCAGATGCAACGTAATTTGTAATATGTAAATTGCATAGAGTCTAAACTTAACTAAACGATAAATATTTCTTACGATACGTCATATCATAATAGATTAAATAATTTAATTATATTAAATTAAGTTTTTTTAACATATAAGCGCAATTTATCGATTTTCGTCTCCCGATAAGAAACTTCAAACTACAACCGAAATACAAAACTAAAATAACTCACACCACAATTCAATCAGTGCACATAAAAAAAAAACTCACCGAGCAATTACAGCTGGCCAATCAAAAGTCGACGTCACAAACGTTACAGAATAGAATGTCAATTAAAAAAAACAAACGGTGTTCCAAATTCAAAATGGGTTCGGTAATTCCTTCTCCAAGACCGTTTGATTCCTTGGAAGGTATGGCTTGACTGTGGTCCACGGAGTTCCTCCGTCCCCTTTTATATGAACGGGGCTGTTCTACAGTATGCGTAGGTTGGAACGATTTCATTTTGGCCGTGAATGTTTAATACGTTTCATGTCTGTTGTTTATGGCTTTAGTTTTTCTAAAAAAATGTAATTTGTTAAAGTAATTAAATAAAATGATTGAAAGTTTTTTTTTACTTTATATCTGTCTCAAAAACTTTTGTAAGTCATGCTATGTTCCTACCTACGTAATTTTTCGAGTTATGTGATAGTAAAACAACTATGCTACACACGCATACTACAAGTATGTACTGAAAAAAAAAGTTCGATCCTAATCACCATTTTCGGCAAGATAGAACAATCAGTTTCCGTGGTGTTTGAATACAAAGGGCAAATAAAGGAACTTAGACTGTTTTATCAGTAAGACTTTTTACCTCATAAAAAGGTGGTTCAAGAACCTTTCAAAGGCCATCACATAGTCTTTAAATAGTAAAAAAAAAAATCATGTGTCCATTTTTTCATTTACTTCTTATAATCGCGGTTTTCAATAATAGAGCAGTCTGATGCCAAGTTCGATTACTAGCATACTAACACCGGACATGGGAAGTTCGGGAGATTCCTGCATCGGATTCGTGCGGAAGAGACGTCCGGGTGTCGCCACTGTGAGGCGAGCCCGGAGGACACGGTGGAGCACACGGTGGAGGTGTGCCCTGCTTGGGAAGAGCATCGCCGTGTCCTCGTGGGGGTGATCGGGGGCGGTGACCTCTCGCGCCGGGCCCTGGTTCAGGCCATGGTCCACAGCGAAGGGGAATGGCAGGCGGTCGCCTCCTTCTGCGAAGCAGTAATGCTCGTAAAGGAGGAGGCCGACCGCATAAGGCAAGGCAACAGCGCCCTCACCGTAGCCGTCGCCGCCGCGATCCTGCCGATATCCGGCCACCGTAGACACTGGCTCGCGGACGGTGAGCAATGGGTAGCTCGCCGTCCGGTCGTCTGGTAACTGTCCAGACCGAGTCCAAGTCGTCAACGGCGCGCACCGTTCCCGCGCGCCTCAAGGAGTTGTCAGCAAACTGCAGGGTCCCTTCAGGGTCGAAGCCTCCTGGAGCCTAGGGCGGTGCAAACTGTTACCTCGACTCTAGGAATAAGGCAAGGAAGGTACGGGGTAGGTTATTTAGTCAGTAAGAGTCTGACACTGGTCTCCCGCTCTGCCCAAGAGCGGGTTTCGTCATTCAATGATTTTCACCTAAAATAAAAAAAAAATAAAAAAAAAATCGTGAGGAAACCGGCATGTCCTAGAACTGAAAAATAGAAGACATGTGACATCCACCAACTCGCACTGGGCCCGCGTGGTGGATTATGGCCCATACCTTCTCCTAGAGAGGAGGCCTGTGCCCCAGCAGTGGGGACAATAATAAGGCTGATGATGATGATGATGATGAATTTTAAATTCAAAGACATATAATAAAAAAAAAACAATTTATAATTTATAGTAGACAACTATCAAAACTTTTTATTTTAATGAAATCGGTAAAGTGAAACTGCAGTAATTTTTTACAGCTTTTTTTATTACGATCATAACTTAATTTATGGTAGTGCTCTTGAACTTCTCAACCCATTTTGAAATATATTTGTTCTTTAATTATTACATGTAACAAATAATTTCATTTCGGTACTTTTAATTTTCCAAAAACTAATCCAGAAACTTGCTGAAAAAAATATTAGATATTACCACATGAAAAATACTACCTACCGAAATGTAGATTTGAAATACTTACCAAATTTTGAATAACTTGCAAGATAATAAACTAGGGCTCCTCACCATCAATGATTGCACATGTTTCCTTTATTAATAAAAATATATATTTTATTAAATTATTAAATACACCTTAGTAAAAATTAAACTTAAAAAAATGGCTGAAAATAAACAGGCAGCTATAGCAAGCACTAGTTTATTGCAACTTAAAAAAAAGAAGTGACTTTTTAGTCTGTAAGAGTCTGACATAGTTTCCCGCTCCACCTAATTCATCATTGGATGATTTTAGCCACCATAAACAAAACTCTATATTGTATTAACAAACAATATTATTTTACTGCCCTACAGGTAGTTAAACTAATCCACAAAACATGTGTAATGTAAAAAAAAAAGAAATTTTAAAATAATATTCGTACGTTTTATGACACCATTATAGAACGCGTCGCGAGTACGCGGTTAGCTCAGCATCGCTCGCCCTAACGTGAAATAATATTTCATATTAACACTGATTCAAGATTCAACCCTTTCTTCACTCAATCTTGAAGAACGAAAAACGGAAAGCCTTTTTTTATTTTCGTAAATTTTAAACTTTTATTTAGTTCACCTGTTCCGATGTTTGTTACAAATCTTGTAAATTAAATTTGATCCACCTCCCGGTTACCGATTGAGCTGAAATTTTGCATGCAAGTGTCAATCAGATGACAATGCAAAATTATTATGACATCGAACTGATCTGATAATGGACCCGCCATGTTGCCATAGGAACTATGTATTTAAACGACACAACCAAAAAGTTTTAAACATATACCTATGTATAGCGCGCTATAAAAGCTTGTTATAAAAAACATATTTTCATTGAAAACTTGGTTATCAATTTCAAGTTTACACTCCGTAAATTACTCATTTATTTATGAATATATCATACTTAAAGGCAGGTAATCAAACCCGAAGGTATGATTGGACAAGTTTTTTTGGTCACCCCTTCCAATATTGTTTTAATATACTTTTACTAGCGACCCGCCCCAGCTTCGCACGGGTGCAAAGGTGATATATTATAGCTATAAACCTTCCTCTTGAACCACTCTATCTATTAAAAAAAACCGCATCAAAATCCGTTGCGTAGTTTCAAAGATTTAAGCATACAAAGGGACATAGGGACAAAGAAAGCGACTTTGTTTTATACTATGTAGTGATTGGGAAATTATTAGGCAGATGCTACGCTATGCTATAATGAAAATAATACTTATAATTTTGTCTGGTTTGGTTTCTGTATATTAAGATACAACAACTCTACAGTTGATTGATTCTCGTACATATAAAAATAACAAAAATGGTTTTCAAGTTTTGTTTAGCAACAAAACTTAAACTCGAAATAACTAATAAATCTTGAATAAAATTTATTAAAATAAACCCATTAAAATATGTATAAGCATTTTATCCAAAAACCGATCCATCACAGTTTTTTTTTTCTTCACAGTGACAATATGCGATCAGTAGAACCTATAGTCTTCGTTTCAAAGCTCCGATTCAAAAGCTTACGTTATAAAATGATTGAAGTAATAATTTTTCATTCAAAGATACTTAAACTCGATATTTTTTTAGTAACATACTTAAACTCAATATTTTTTTAGTTACACACATTAGTTTTTTTACCAGTGTAATTAATTTATTTGAATATTTCTTGATTATTAATTCCGCTATATCTAGTATTTATTCATCTATCCACAATTTATATAAACAATATGGTCTTTATTACATTATACGAAGGTTGATGAGATAATGCATCACTGCTTACCATCAGGTGGGATCGCAGTCAAGCACTAGTGTACCTATATCAATTAAAAAAAAAAAAGAAAATACCCAGCTTAAAAATAAAGCTTCTTTTATTATGATTATTTTTATGGTGGGCAAAAATCATCCAATGACGAATCCCACTTTTGGGTAAAGCGGGACGCAGTGTCAAACTCTTACTGACTAAACACCCCACCCGTTCCTTCTTTGTCTTTCGCACTGAAGCCTAGCCGTCCTTTCAGAAAGAGACCCTGGGCCCCAGCAGGCTTCAACTCTTTTGCAGAATCCCTACGTACTTAGAGCATTTCGTTAGAGATTAAACGAAGGAGGAGAAACAATAGTACGGTAAGGAGGGAAGCCCTTGTTGTGATAAACTCAAAAAAGCACTTGGGTGATATACATGCTATATTGAACCTAATAAGAGTGTGATAAGGCAGTTTTCGAGTAAGTGTATTGAAAAATATCTTCCTGAAACATCGGGCACCTTCTAGAACCTTCAACCCTTTAAAATCTTTAATTTGAAGCCCGTAGACCGACAGCTGAATGAACGAAATGATTAACTTATTACGTAGAACTCATGTTGTAAATACGAATAAATCATTCAAAATCTTAACGCTGTATAAATAAGTAATTTTACGCAAATTATCATGGTTTGATATATGATTTAACAGTAGATACCTATATATAGAGATAACTATAATAATAAGTAAAGGAAAAACGAGAATCTAAGGGGAAATGTAAATAATACAATGTAATTAAACATTTTTTTTATATTTAAGTTCAAAATTTAAATTAAAAAAGGCCTAAGTAACAACAGTAGGAACATTATAAGGCTGATGCAATGTAAAGAAAACTAGGTAACAAACTATTAACTAATACTATACTATATTACTTAACTACTTACTATACTATATTAACTAGTACTTAAATTTAAGGCAAAAAACCGCAGCCATAATTTACTAATATTTTTTAAATTGTTTATAGGTTCGCGCTTACCTAGAAGTAACCTATTCGCTCTTGACTTAAAGATTCCAGGATTGTAGCCATCAAGAAACACAGACTCCGGCAAGGAATTCCACTCCTTGGCTGTACGCACAATGAATGTGTTCCCAAAATGTTTTGTACGTATATGTGGGATGTCCACCATGTACCGGTGGCGTATTAATGTAACAATAAAAAATAATTGTTGAATCGATGCATTCGGGATTACCCTCCCTGTGTTCGGGTTACCCCAATTTCCTTACTCATCTTTTAGTAAAGAAAATACTACTTATGTCATTTTAAACTGCGTTCGTCATAACAAAAAGATACCTGACTCAACTTTACGTGGGTAGACGTACTAGTTTCCAACTTCATTGTAAATCGAAAATATTCAATTTATGAACGAAAATAAACACTTTTAGCGACCAATCTGCATTTGTTTACTTCTCATAGGTACTCCATTTGAGTAATCAGCTTGAATATTTTTACATTCGTAGCTTCAAAAACCAGTTTCATTGCTACCAAAAAAGAAACCTAAATTGTACTAGTCCAACACTAATGAATGGTAAAAAGAAGTAGTCCCTTATACATGGACGTTTGCATAATCAAGACAAATTGGACCCCTTTCTACAATTACGAGGCGACAGTGGCAGTGTACGCGCAAGTTTTGTAACGGTCCCTATTTGTTTTATAACTTTCATCATCATCATCATCAGCCTTTTTAATGTTCCTACTGCTGGGATTCGGGCCTCCTCTCTAGGAAAGGGAATGGAGGGTAGTACGGGTTGGTAGATGTCACATATCTTCGAATTTTTGGTTCTAGGAGAGCAGTGGTGTAAATAAAGTAAGTCTAAACAATAATAAATTACACAATTAATGAGCCTGGCTGGGTTTGAATCCGTGACCGTAAATACTCGCAAATTGAGGCCGTTACCTTTTGGCCACCACTGCTGTCTTTCATTATAGATATGATCGTATAAAATAAATAAGGATTTGAAATGCCCTACCTGATTAATAATAACAAAATGAATAACCAAATTTTAGTACAAAACTACAAAATTTTAGTGGCCAGCATTATGCTACAAAATTTTAGTGGCCAGCATTATGCTACAAAATTTTAGTGGCCAGCATTATGCTACAAAATTTTAGTGGCCAGCATTATGCTACAAAATTTTTGTGGCCAGCATCATGCTACAAACAATTCATGGAATTATTACAAGTTAGTAAAGTGCGAGTTGGACCCGCACATTGAGTATTCGTTCCGTACAAACAAATTTATGTAAACAGCTCGATTGCCAACTCGAGTTTCGAAGATTTATTACTATGTTAGTGCTTTAAAGGGTAGCTTCATGACCAATTTCTCGTCTGTTTTATGGCAGTAGTCTCACTTCTCCTATTTTCCGCGACCCTCACCGTTTCGGGTCTTCGATCCATCTTAAGAGCGGCCAACCCGACGTACATTTTCATACAACTAACTGCTCTTACGTGATTATGATGTTATTACACATCTTTCTTCTGATATTTTGGAAGCACAGATATCTTGTGGATATTATCTAGGCTTCTATAGAAATCAAAATGTAAATTTGGGTAAGAGTAATCCACTAAAGGCCTCTGAAAATCTGCTATTTTACGTGAACTTTGACTCTCCTTAATATATTCCTATATTAAAGATATAAAAAAGGATTTCTATAGAAGATATATATATTCCTATAGAGATATAGATAGAGATTTTAAATGATGTCATTTTTTTTTCAAAAATCCTTAAGGGTTTAATAAAAACACGTATTTTCTGGAACAAAAGTTTTTTGAAACATTGGACTAAATTGTAGAATGACTGAATGCCAACAGAGTTTTCAGGTGTTATCTCACATTGGATTGCTTTAGATGAAGCAACAAGCTTTTAAACCATGCTCAACGTAGACCATAGGCGAGCCGGGAGGGCCCCCCTAAAGGGAGGACCTTCCAACGCTACGTCTTGCCAGCGATGAGAAGGGGTATTCCATTTTGCTTGTGGAATAAGTGTAAACATCTAAAACAAAACCGTGAAAGAGAAAAAACGTATTTTTCATAAGAAACACTTTGCTTGAGCGCTACCAGTATTTATTGAGGAAAGAACGATGTTTCTGTTTTTTTTTTTGTGAAATTATGCAAAACAGTCGTTAGGCAATATTCAAATAAGAGACATTCATCAATGCTGAAGAAAACAAATACATTTCACATTTTTTCTGTTTAGCTGCTTTCCATTTATTTGTGAGTTTATGTGTAGATTTTTCTATAAAATCAGGTGTTAATAAACTATTTGGTGTATAAAATTTGATAAAGAAAAAAATAGTTTAATGTTCCCACTACTGGGACACAAGCTTCCTCTCTAGTAGAGGGAGAACTTGATAAGAATGAAAAATGAATTATTGATTTATATTAATAAAATCGGCAAAGTATTATTTTGCTTAAAATATGTATCTACCTAGCTTAGACTAATACCCAAGTCGTTGTTAGGAGTTGTTAGCAAACTGTAGGGACCCAGCAGGGGCAATGACAATTGGCACCAAGGGTTGATACGAAAGCGTATTATTACCAGGGCCCTAGGATCAAAGGAAAGAAGAGGGTTTTTTTTTTTTTTTATGGTAGGTGAAAATCATCCAATGACGAAACCCGCTCTTGGGCGGAGCGGGAGACCAGTGTCAGACTCTTACTGACTAAAAAACCTACCCCGTACCTTCCTTGCCTTATTCCTGGAGTCGAGGTAACAGTTTTCCACCACCCTCTAGGCTCCAGGAGGCTTCGACCCCGAAGGGCCCCTGCAGTTTGCTGACAACTCCTTGAGGCGCGCGGGAACGGTGCGCGCCGTTGACGACTTAGACTCGGTCTTACCAGACGACCGGACGGCGAGCTACCCATTGCTCACCGTCCGCGAGCCAGTGTCTACGGTGGCCGGATATCGGCAGGATCGCGGCGGCGACGGCTACGGCGAGTACGCCGTTGCCTTTGCCTTATGCGGTCGGCCTCCTCCTTTACGAGCATTACTGCTTCGCAGAAGGAGGCGACCGCCTGCCATTCCTCTTCGCTGCGGACCATGGCCTGAACCAGGGCCCGGCGCGAGAGGTCGCCGCCGCCGATCACCCCCACGAGGACACGGCGATGCTCTTCCCAAGCAGGGCACACCTCCACCGTGTGCTCCACCGTGTCCTCCGGGCTCGCCTCACAGTGGCGACACCCGGACGTCTCTTCCGCACGAATCCGGTGCAGGAATCTCCCGAACTTCCCATGTCCGGTGAGAACCTGCGTCATGCGGAAAGTGAGGACGCCGTGAGGTCTATCCAGCCACGCCTCAAAGAGGGGCACTACCGCTGAGATTACGGTGTGCCCAGCGCTGGGTTGCGACAGTCGCTGTTTCCACTTCACCATGAGATCTCGCCGGAGCTCCTTCCGCCACGCCTCGACATGTTCGGGCAGCGGATCTTCGCCCCGGCGTTGCATCTCCACGCGCTGGTCGTGCATGCGTGCAAGGACTGTTGCCTCCAAATCCCATGGTGGTAGGCCAGCAAGGAGGCTCGCCGCCTCGAGGGACACCGTGCGGTATCCCCGCACCATCCGGATGGCCATGACCCTCTGGCAGGCGTTCAGCTGGGCCGCCGGGCGTTTACGCAGCGTCGGCGCCCATACTGGTGCCCCATAAAGGGCCATGGACCGAACGATGCCGGCGTAGAGCCTCCGGCAGAAGGCGTCTGGACCCCCAAGGTTCGGCAGGAGCCGCTTGAGAGCAGCCCCCGTCCGATTGAGTTTGGGGGCCAGACGTCGGAAGTGCTCCTCGAAAAAGAAGAGGGTAGGTTATTGTTTAGTCAGTATGAATGTGACACGGTTTCCCGCACCGTCCAAGGGCAAGATTCGTCATTGGATAATTTTTCCCAGCATAAAAAAACTACGTGTTGTGTCAAAATCACGTCTCCTCACTGTTGTTATTTAATTTCTACTTTTCGAGGATTACATGGAAATTCTTTTCTTCTCATTTCGCCTAATTTCGTAAAGTAAACGAAAACAGATATTAAGGATGAAGTGTAAAGACTTGAAAAAAATAATAACGATAATATAAGTTGTTGGTTTGGGAAAAAACAGACAAGCCGATGTGCTAGTCTTCGTCGGTCTTGCTGTTTTTTACTGTCGCACTATCATGTAATACAATAAAGCAGGAAACAAATAAAAGTATAAGTAAGTTAATATATTTATTCAATTAAATAAAATAATTATAATGGTAACATCTCATGAAATTAAACATTTTTTCAGTTTTTATAAATTATTCACTATGAAAACTTACGAGTTATTGATAATAACCAAGATTGAGGATTGATTGACAAAATATTATGTCATAAAATTTAAATACTTCTTGAATCCATTTTTTTTTTTTTAATAAAACGTTGGTACACCTATACGAAGTGTACGATGACAATTTTGTATTGTCATCTGATTGACACATGCATGCAAAATTTCATCTCAATCGGTAACCTGGAAGTGGATCAAATTTAATTTAGAAGATTCCACCACAAACGTTAGGAAAGGTGAAACTAAAAAATAAAAGCTTGTAAAAACAACATAACTATCGTACCGTGCCTTAGCAAAACAACTAAATCCAGTAGATACAGTATAGCTAGTTTGACTAATTAATTATTGCAATAAATATCAAACGTGACCGAGCAACAAATTGTGTGTGTGTGTGGAGTTGTTTGTCACCTTTCCAGAAGAAACCCCTCAATGCCGTGCACCAATTATCGTTTTGAGGGCAACAACAAATTAACTTTCTGTTTACAAATATACAACAACTTAATATGGCATGTCATTATGAATTTCAAGAAGGTAATTGCCCTTTTTCCTCCCTCATCATCAGCATTTCAGTTGATTTCAGCTGAAAAACGTCCACTGTTGGACATGGACATAGGCCTTCTCCAGGTGTCGCCACAGCATTTTGCATCGGATTCTCACAACCCTTGCCAGGTCATCGGTCCACCTCGTACGATGCCTTCCTACACTGTGTCTGTCAGTGTCAGTCCGCTGTCGCCATTCCAAAACTTTTCGGCCCCTGCGGCCATTTATTTATTTTACTTTAACAAAAACGCCATCATTTCTTCAAGCAATGTGTCCTGCCCATTGCTACTTAAGTTTGGCGATTCTTCCTGCAATGCCAGCAAACTTGGTTCCAAAAGCATTTAAATAAAGAAAAATACAACCGACTTCAATACAAAAATTTAAGGTTAAAAAAAATTAAAGTCACACTAAAAAGTGCAAGATAATTTCACATTTAGGGTTATTTTGCACTTTTTTAGTGCTTTGTTTATGTTAAAGTTAGTAACTTCTTTTTTTAATGGTTTATGCAATTGTATACATATTCATACAATTAACAGTAAACTAAATACAAAAAAGTAAAAAAAAAGTTTTTTGTTTTTTTTACTTTTAAGTTTTTTTTTATGGTGGACAAAAATCATCCTATGACGAATCTCGCTCTTGCTAGGAGTGGGAAACAGTATCAGACTCTTACTGACTACACACCCCACCCCGTTCCTTCTTTGCCCTTCACACTGGGACCAAGCCTTCCTTTTAGAAAGAGAATCTGTGTCCCTGTAGGCTTTGACCCTTTTGCAGAGTCCCTATGGTTTTGCTCACAACTCCTTGAGGCGCGCGAGAACAGTGAGCTCCGACGACTTGGGCTCGGTCCGGACTCTTACCAGGCAAGCGGACGGCGGGCTACCCTTTGCTCGCCGTCCACCACGTTCGCGATTCGAAGTGTTGTAGAGCAGAGGGATGTGCTATGGTTACCCATAGCAACGGTGGCCATTTTCTTTTTCACAATTCGCCACAGTAACAACTTCCCACAATTTAATATGAAAATTATTAATTTCTTGACATTCACGATGTACTGACGTAAACCACACATTTATAATTAGTTCACGTCTTTGAAGTAATCCAAATTAATACACTCATAGGGAACTACTCTCCCTTATAATTATTTATTCTCATTGAATTGATAATTACATAGATGGTGTAATTGTTGCCATTTCTACGATATGTATAGGGGTGACGTGGATATACATGTGAAACTGAATGAGGCAAGGAATGGATTTTTAGCGAAAGCTTTTTCAATACACTTTAGTCTTTACTAATTTTTATGGTGGGAAAAATCATCTTACGACAAATTCCGCCCTTTGGCGGAGCGGGAAACAATGTCAGACTCTTACTGACTAAACGACCGACCCCATTCCTTCTTAGCCTTCATACCTTGGTCGGACCTTCCTTTCAGAAACCGGATCGGGTCCCCAGAGGGCTTCGGCCCTGCAGTTGGGCCTCTCCATTTGTTGCCATTTCTTGAGGCACGTGGAAACAGAGCGCGTTGACTAGTGGCTTTGTCCAGACTATTACCAGACAACCGGACGGCGAGCTACCCATCGCTCACCATCCGCAAGCCCGCGTCTATGGTGAATACACTTTACTTGACAACTTGCTTATCCCACAGCTTTTAGGCACGTGATCGACAGTTATCCGCACTACTGTGGAAAGATCGTATTTTCGCCCCCATCCCAATTTCATTGTAATAAAAATGTGTTTTGTATCTGGATGGGCGCGGAGAGCGGGCCCGTTCTCTACGGTTTACTGACAACTCGTTGAGGCGCACGGGAACAGTGCGCACCATCGATGACTTGGGCTATGAGGTCATGGGTACTAAACCGAGTAAGTACTAATGTGATTTTCTCAGTTCATGTTTACGTCGCTAGCAGTAAAAGAAATACTTTTAAAAATAAATAAATGTATTGAGGCTTCGGAAGACACAGACTCCTACTATTCTTTTTTTATTACTATAAACTAGTGCTTGACTGCGATCCTAAATGGTAAGCAGTGATGCAATCGTCGATGGTGAGGCGCACTAGTTTATTAATAGCCTATTCACTCTAGCCTAGCAGACATCTAAATTATAATCTATCCTGGAACTGCCGACATCCTTCGAAACATCTATCAAACCAGTCCGTTAGCTAATAAGTTATGTGATCTCTTTTGAGACACAACTGTACATTTTTAACTTCTAGGAGCAGTGGTGTAGCAATAAATTAAACAAAGTACCTGGCCTGCACGAGTTTGAACTCACTAAGTCCAAACCGTAAATAGGGCACATTACCACTAGGCTAAAACCATCATAATTAATGATCATTTTTTAAAAAAAAACCTACTGTTTCATCTCATAGTGCAAACAAATTCGTCCAATGGTTTTTTTTTTTTTAGGTAGGTAAAAATCATCCAATGACGAGTCCCGCCCTTGGGCGGAGCGGGAAACAAGTGTCAGACTCTTACTGACTAAAAACCTACCCCATTCCAACGTTGCCATATAAACCAGGGCCAGAGCCTTCCTTTCAGACGCGAACCCATGGCCCCAGTTGGCTTCGACCCTTCTGCAGGGTCCCTACGGAATTCGTCCAATGGTTACAAAATTACATATTTTACGTAGCAGGGTGCTACGCCGTAGCGTCTACGCGATGTGCTACTAACTACCGTGTGCTACTACGATGTGGGCCTACGCTAGAGTCTGCAGTCTCGACATAAGTTTCTTTTCAATAGGATTTCATTGAACTGAATGATGTTGAGTTGGGCTAGAAAGATTGAGAGAGGATATTGAAGCTCCAACAACATTTATTGATTTTCTCAATTTCAAAATAAAACTGTCTTGAATCTGCATCTCTCATCGATCCTTTTAATTTTCTGGTTAAAACCAGTATAATATATTTATTTTTTTGTTAACTACTAAAAGATATTAGGAAATGGTCAATATTACTATACTATACGGTATTCCCAATTTATCTTGATCCTTTCTCAATAGCCGCAGTCCATTTTCTCAGTATGTAAGCCTAAGCTATTGAATTCGGGCCCAGGACTAGACTGCGCTTACGTTACGTAATTTCCAATTCACTTAGGTACTAGAAAACCCGCTCATATCCCTACTACTTTTAGTCACGGAATTAAGTACTTTCTACACTAGTGTGAAAAAGTCCGACACGCACGAAGCTCAGGAGTGCACAAGTTCGCATCCGCCACAATTGATTATAATTATTATATCAGTTAATTAAAGTTAAAAGTTAATTATCTCTACAACTTTTATGTATTCGTAAGTGTGTCAAAAACATAATTTCATACACGTGGAAATTGTCCAATGGAGCACTCGGCTCCATAACATCCTGACCTGCGGCTCAGGTGAACCCTACCTCGGTTGCTAAAACAAATTTCTCCATTGGTATAAAAATGGAAACACTTAATGTGAAATAGGTTTATATTTATTTACAATTTATATTTTTTATAGTTCAAGGTCAAAGGGCTAAGATGCTATAATGACTGAAAGTGAGTCATTCAATGTTCTATAAGAATTTTTAATAGAAGAAAGCTTTTACTTACACTACGTAAAAGCCTACTCCGGGGATTTAACTTACGTTTTAAACAACTTCACAGGCTTTTTCATAAGGCTTAAAACCTGTACGAAAGTATTGCTGCAAAATAGTAGGTAATTGTGATGTAGGAGAATTATGATTTCTTTTCAATATACAGACGTTTTCCTGTGTCTTTCACTGTGGTAGCGTCTCCCACAAGAGGAGATATACACCGTTTAATTTTGGTCGTTTCAATCCCGTCGAGGGTCGATCCGGTACTATTGATTTGCAACTACCGAAAACAACCATTATCATACCAACTACCACGGCCATTGAACCCTCTCAGCTATTCTTTACTTAAAGATATGAATTTCTGAATTACTTTATTTTTTAACTTTATCTTTACTAATCGATGGTATTTCATGATTGAAATGACCAAAATTTAACGGTGAATTTGAATAAATATAGTCATATTCATATATAAATAAATATTCATATTCATAGCAAGCTATTTCTTTTTTAACTTGAAGCGTTTGTTCAGGATAAATCTTTTTGGATCTTTCTGGATTTTGAAAAAGTTACCTGTAACTAATCCGAACCTAGCGCCCAGTCATCGATGGCGCGCTCTTCAAGGAGTTGTCAGCAAAACACAGGGAGCCTGCAGAAGGGACGAAGCCAACTGGCGCCAAGGGTTCGTGTCTGAAAGGAATCGGGTTTTCCGATGATAGAAATTAGATGGTGGGATCAAGTCATAAATAGAGCCCCATAAAATACCTCTTCATTACATTAGAAAAAGTATAAAAAGTATCAAGAAACAAAAGCCTAACAATTCAACTACGCTTATACCGTTTCTAGAATCCAAGTATCAAAATGAAGGGGTTGTTAATGATCTTCAGGGATAGCTTCTAATCTTGTAATCATTCCGTAGAGTATAATTTGTGACATTGTACGTATATTAATTAATAACTGTGGTGAGGTTGATATCCCTTCAGAGAGTACGTAAGGAGCTGAGTATTACTTTAAACTTGTGGTAGGTAACCATCTTACACTAGGGTACAAGTTTTAGGGTGCATGGGTTTAAAACGGGTTTATGTTAATTTAGTTAAGGCGATTAACATACGGCACCGCGCACCGCAGCGGTAGGCGTTAAAGTAGTTCTCATATCGCATTGGCATCTAATAAATCCGTTGATACTTAAGAGCGGTCAACACGAGGTACATTTTCGTACAACCGCTCTTACGTGATTGTGATGTTATAATAGTTTTTATTTAAAAAGACAACAATATAGTCCACTTAGAAAGATAAAAATAGATGATGATGTTATTACACATCTTTCTTCAGATATTTTGGATACACAGATATCTTGTGGATATTATCTAGGCTTATATATGAAATGGAAACAGCGACTGTCGCAACCCAGCGCTTGCTGAGCTTTTGAGGCATGGCTGGATAGACCTCACGGCGTCCTCACCTTCCGCATGACGCAGGTTCTCACCGGACATGGCAAGTTCGGGAGGTTCCTGCACAAAATTCGTGCGGAAGAGACGCCCGGGTGTCGCCAATGTGTGGCCAGCCCGGAGGACACGGTAGAGCATACGGTCGAAGTGTGCCCCGCTTGGGAAGAGCAACGCCGTGCCCTCGTCGGAGTGATCGGAGCCGGCGAACTCTGGCGCCGGGCCTTGGTTCAGGCCATGGTCCGCAACGAGGAGGAGTGGCAGGCGGTCGCCTCCTTTTGCGAGGCAGTAATGCTAGTGAAGGAGGCGGCCGACCGCATTAGGCAAGGGCAACGACGCACTCGCCGTAGCCGTCGCTACCACCCTTCAAGGTCGAAGCCTCCTGGAGCCAACGGTTGGTGCGAAAGCGTTATACCGGGGCTCTGGGAATAAGGCAAGGGAGGAACAGGGTAGGTTGTTTAGTCAGTAACAGTCTGACACTGTTTCCCGCTCCGCCCACGAGCGGGATTCGACATTAGATGATTTTACCCTACCATAAAAAAAAAATCTAGGCTTCTATAGAAATTGAAACATAAATTTGTGTAAAAGTAATCCAGTAAAGACCTCTGAAAATCTGCTATTTTACGTGAACATTGACTCTCCAAAATGTACTTCTATATTAAAAATATAAAAAAATACTTCTATAGAAGCCTTGCGCTTTTAATCGAGATCCTAAATGATGTATTTTTTTTTTCAAAAATCCTTAAGGGTTTTATAAAAACACGTATTTGTTGGAACAAGTTTTGTAAAACATTCGAGTGAATCGTAGATTTACCAAGAGTTTTCAGGTTTTATCTCTCTTTTTCCGCATTACTTTTACATCAAACATCACTTTGGATTGCGTTAAATGAAGCAACAGCTTAAAACCATACGCCACGTTGACGATAGGCGAGTGGGGAAGGAGGTGTACGTATGTTAAGGTGAGCCACCTTAACACACGAACACCGCCCGACCGCGCGTTCAAGCGGATGGAACACGCTTTATTAAATAACCACCACTCTTCGCAGCGGAGCGTGGTACTGTGAGATAATCGCCTAACCCATGCACACTGAAATTACCAAACCAAAGTGCCTTTTTCGTTAGAAATGGGTAAATTTGTGTTTATGGGAAATAAAAATATCCAATAGTACAATTTGATACAAGTGCAGCAAGTTTTTCATTGAGACCGAGGCGGAATACGCACGATCCGTAGGGAGCCTGTTATGGAGCCGAGGGCTGCAGTGACAAATTCGCACGTGCATCAATCAAACGAAGTTTTTCAAAACACTTACTTTCTTTGAAAATTACGACGCATTTTTGTTAATTTCGTACATACTGAAACATACTGCTTTATGAGATGACCCAGTGTATTGCAGAAATGATTTCCGGGCACCGTAGGTAATCATTGCGAACGGCGAGCAATGGGTAGCTCGCCGTCCGATCGTCTGGACTAACCCAGTCGTCGACGGCACGCACTGTTCCCGCGCGTCTTAAGGAGTTATCAGAAAACTAAAGGGGGCCCTGCAGGATCGAAGCCTCCTGGGGCCTTGGGTTGATGCGAAAGCGTAACACTAGGGCCCCAGGAAGGAACAAGATAGATTGTTTAGTCAGTAAGAGTCAGACACTGATTCCCGATCCGCCTAAGGTCGGAATTCTTCACTTGATGATTTTTCCCACCATAAAAAAGTGAGACAAGACACTTCCATGGAACGTGGGCGTTTTAAAAGGCCTAACCACCTTTTCAAGAATCGTATCTCAATACAGTTGTGTCGACGTTTTAATATCTTTGTCACAAAAATATGGTTCAGTCACAATTTGATAGGTAATACCTCAACCAAACCAACATCAGGGTCGGAAATAGTTGGAATATGTCCAGACTGTACTCTGAGAAGCTTCTATCTAGTTTTGAGCACAAACTCGGCCAATCTACTTACTCGTTAAAACATTGTCCAAAAGTAAAAATATCTCGTCAGTAATCAAAACTTTCCTCTACTCTCTCTTATTTATTTAACTGTTCATGTAAACATAAAAAATAAAAGAAAAGAACAAGGAAACAGAAAAACAGGTATAGAAGTGATGCTTATTTCTAAAGAAATCTCTTCCAGCGTACCTGCGAAATGAGTTAAAAAAATAGAGATGTAGACATCGCGTGTAACAGTAAAAGTGAAAATTTGAACGCACACAATAATTGACAATGAAATAATATTAAATGTATATGCGAAAAAAAACATAAATATGCTCTTGCTAGCTCTCTTTGTATTTCTATTCATTTTTAAATTATCAGTTAAATAATGACCACTGACTCATGACTGGACTTGGACTCTGCAAAATGGTCGAAGCCTACTAGGGCCCAGGGTCTCTTTCTGAAAGGAAGGGCCCCAGTGCTAAAGGCAAAGAAGGAACGGAGTGCAGTGTTTAGTCGGTAGGAGTCTGACACTGTTTCCCACGCCGTCCAAGAGCGAGATTCGTCTCTGCATGATTTTTGCCAACCATAAAAAAATAGGCTGTAAGTCCTAAGTCATCTTTTTGCGTGGCCGGCCGTGTTAGCGGTCATAAAGCCTGTTTCGATGCATGCAAACAATGTGTCAACTTTAGATACCCAAAAAAAAAATCTTGGCATTGAAATAAAGATTCAAAAATGTTTTAAAACAACTATTTTCTCATCTCCACCCACTAGAAAGATAAGATTAAAAGCAAGATAAACTTTTAGCAGCGAAAAGAAATATTTTGACTCGCCGGAAAAGTATTTCGAGGGAGAGTTTACTCAAAAGAAATTTAGGGGCTTCGACATTTAAAGTAACCTATCATTTCCCCAATTAGTTGCTTTGGCTAAAAATTAATTGACAGATCGCTGCTTTCAAAATCTTTCATCCACAAACTGTTTTTGTAACCACGAATTAACTCTTTTATGACTTTCTTTAACATTTCACGTAGGCGTAATTAGTGGCTTTTCGTCTTGAAGTTAAATGACGTGCGTTTGTAGAGAGCTATGTCGGTAGTAGAATGATACTACTACATAGATTTATGTATAACTAGCAACCCGCCCTGGAATCAGTCATGCAATGAATCAATTATGTACGTATTATACATATAAACCTTCCTGTTCAATCACTCTACCTATTTAAAAAACCGCAATAAAAATCCGTTGCGTAGTTTTAAAACTACGCAACGGATTTTTATTGCGGTTTTTTGTAAGCATACATAGGGACAGACAGCGACTTAGTTTTATATTATGTAATGATGATGTACTAAGCTAATCTAGGGATTAGGCGTACCGTACAGTCATTTTTACTTGACTTAAGTGATCGACAGGCCATACACCTTTACATTGATGACATTAATGCAGTTTTGACGTTCACGCAGTGTGGCGCTGTAAGTTTTACAAGTTTAGTTAAACGACATAATGCCAATGAAGCGCTGCAGCATCGGACTTTTGCATTAACTTATCAGTATTTTGACAAATAGTTTCTATGAATGAATGTGCTTGTCTACTAAGGCATGAGGCGATGTACTACTACTACTTTTATACATATGGAAACCGGTGAGAATTTTTGGGTAACTTTAAATATTTCTTTGTATATTTCAATTTGTCATATACCTGTTCTATGGCGAAGAAGTAACCTTCTTCTACGCTCGAATCCTATCAAAATAATAAAATAAAAACTATACTTAACTTTAATTTTTAGAAGAGTCAGTTGTCTGTTACTACTGTCAGATTAGTATAATATCCACATTTCATATAGGTAGTAATGGAGTTTTTTGAATTTAAAAAAAAAGCATATCTATACTAATATTATAAAGCTGAAGAGTTTGTTTGTTTGTTTGTTTGTTTGTTTGTTTGTTTGTTTGTTTGTTTGAACGCGCTAATCTCAGTAACTACTGGTTCGATTTGAAAAATTCTTTTTGTGTTGAATAGATCATTTATCGAGGAAGGCTTTAGGCTATATAACATCACGCTGTGACTTATAGGACCGAAGAAACAATGGAAAATGTGGAAAAAACGGGGGAAAATATTCATCTTTGAGGGCTTCCGTTGCGTGCGCTGCGAAAACGGTAGAAGATACCAAAAAAATATGTATGAAAGAATTATTCCTCTTAAAATGATCTAAAAAAATGTCCGCGACAGTATATGTCTATCTTTTAAGGTTAACTCACTAGAACCGTTTTTATGGGTATAAAATTTGGCCGAAATTAATGCATTATTTGTTAGAGTTGTATCAACATAGTAATAAAACTTTATCCAAATAAATGTGTTGTTGATTAAGAGTATGTAATTGTGAACAAAATTGTCTTTGACATCACTTATTTTCAATGAACATCTTAGAAGATATTACAATTTTAAAATAACTCCGATATAAAATTCACACGCGTCGCATGATGTGCAAAATATGACGCTGCGTCTGGCTGGCGGGCGAGGAGAGGGGTTGCTAGCGGGCGGCGCGGAGGGTTTTTTTTATGGTAGGTAAAAATCATCCAATGACGAATCCCACTCTTGGGCGGAGCGGGAAACAGCGTCAGACTCTTACGGACTAAACAACCTACCCCGTTCCTCCCTTGCCTTATTCCCAGAGCCCCGGTATAACGCTTTCGCACCAACCCTCTGCTGCAGGAGGTTTCGACCCTGAAGAGCCCCATAGTTTGCTGACAACACTTTGAGGCGCGCGGGAGCAGTGCACGCCGTCGACGACTTGGTCTCGGTTTGGACTGTTACCAGACAACCGGACGGCGAGCTACCCATTGCTCACCGTCCGCAAGCCAGCGTCTACGGTGGCCGGATATCGGCAGGATCGCGGCGGCGACGGCTACGGCGAGGGCGCTTTTGCCCTTGCCTTATGCGGTCGGCCTCCTCCTTTACGAGCATTACTGCTTCGCAGAAGGAGGCGACCGCTTGCCATTCTTCTTCGCTGCGGACCATGGCCTGAACCAAGGCCCGGCGCGAGAGGTCGCCGCCGCCGATCACCCCCACGAGGACACGGCGATGCTCTTCCCAAGCAGTGCACACCTCCACCGTGTGCTCCACCGTGTCCTCCGTGCTGGCCACCCAGTGGCGACACCCGGGCG
Organism: Mythimna loreyi; assembly: GCA_029852875.1. NCBI lineage: Eukaryota > Metazoa > Arthropoda > Insecta > Lepidoptera > Noctuidae > Mythimna > Mythimna loreyi. The sequence continues at coordinate 9,332,713 of CM056800.1, read as the reverse complement.
TCTCTTCCGCACGAATCCGGCGCAGGAATCTCTTGAACTTCCCATGTCCGGTGAGAACCTGCGTCATGTCCTGCGTGATGTCTATCCACCACGCCTCAAAGAGGGGACTTACCGCCGAGATTATGGCATGCCCAAGTGTAGCTCTATGAAGTTTTTAGATAATTATGTTCTTTTAAAAACTAAATTGTTTAAATTAATAACAGAAATTGACACGGGCAAAGTCGTGGGTAACAGCTATAATTTATAAAGCTGAGGTTGTTTGCAAAAATAAAATGATGCCCAAAGTAACTATTCCACGCGGACGAAGTCGCGGGCACAGCTAGTTAAGTTAATAAAATCCAGTAGGTAACTTGATTACTTGAAATCACTGATTTTGAATACATTTGCCCAAATGTTAAGGCAAGATATTATGCTGATATAAAAAAAATTATAACACCTTACGAAGCTTCCAGTAATAGTTCTAGCTAATAAAGATTTTTGATTAACAAAATCATATATAAACATACATAATTCATAGATCGCCTCGTAGGGTTCCATCATGGAGTTACCAATATTCTATTCGCGTTAAGATTAGACATTTAAAGAAACTTTTTTTACTGTCTATTCAATAGATTTTAACTTCTTTAACGTAGGCATTAAAAGCAAAAAAGTCGTTAACAAACCAACTATTTACTGCAGCCACCATTTGTCATTCTACCAACGTAATAAAACTCAAAATCGGTTGAACTAGCAGCAAAAAAGTTTTTCTTAAATGTTTATTGTTATTTTGAAAGGAGTATAGCTTTAGCTTGCTGCCTGGACATTCAAGCAAGACATAAGTTACTCTTACACAGTTCACTGAGCCACAGCTAAATCCCCTGTACTCACAAAAAGTAGTTAAAACTTCATTAATGATAACTTCAAACACAACACCTTACTAAAAACTTATCCATTTAAGAACCCTAGGGAAACAGAAGTTCGCAAGCGTACCAGTAATTTAATTCCATTTGAGGTGGGTGTTACCACGTGGCATTTCGTAAAAAGTGTAGAAAAAATACTTTACGATCTCTAGCGGATAAGTCACTAATTCGTCGATCAATTTACATTGAAATTCGGTTCATTTTCCTAACTGTTATTGTTGTTTTAATCGTTAAGGGCTGGTTCGTCACTTTGAGGGACGCAAAAGGTCTGTCTTTTATTATTCATAATTATTCATGGAACAATTTATTTAACGGTTTTTTTTGTCTCCAGTAGAAGTATTTTCAGTTTACTTACTTGAAAACTGCCTCTAGTCGCTCTACGATTAGGTTCGGAAAACAACAGTCCATTGCGTGCCTAATAGGCACCCAATGGACTGTTGTTTTATGAGCACACGAGTACTCCCCCGTCACAAATGTCACAATTATATTGTAATAAAATAGTTCGTCGTATCAGGCTGGACTGCATCGACTCCTACGAGGCGCGAGCCACCTTCACCCAACCTCCACGAGTCGTAAGTTTACTGAAAAATTTAATTTGAAACGCGTGCACATTAGTCACAGCCCTTGGCTCTATAACAGACCCTCCTATGACACGTGCGAATTCCACCTTGGTCGCAATGACAAACTTTCTGCACTCGTATCAAAATGTTACTAAAAGAACAGTATCAAAAAAGGAGGTACCTACTTAGGTATAGTTATTATCTAGAAATCTAGGTACCTACTTAAAGGAAAATAAAGTTTATTTGATGCCATCTCAAAGTAGCATCGTTCTAGGATTGATAAGGGGAAGAAAAAATTCGGCAATTTATAAAAGAGAAACATAGACGTATGTCAAACGAGCGAAATAACAGTCTTTGTGAAATAGATACGATTCTGACATTCAAAGGGAACACTCAATCTCTAGGCTTCGCATAGGTTGTTTCTATTGTCATTATTTCTGTGTTATTCACCTACGACCCGCGAAATAGTGAGCAAATAGGTATATGATGTAGGTAATATCTGGTTGCAGACAACACATACCTACTTACAAAGTTGATACGACAAATGGGCTTTCCTTAAAAATGATCATTGTACACACCAATATAAACAACTTTTACTATGAGACCAACCCAAAAATCACGAATAAAAAACCCGCTGCTTCATAATTACATAACTCGAAATTTATGGAGCAGCGGCTTTTTTTTTCGTGATTTTTGGGTTAGTCTCATAGTAAAATTTGTGTGCTTGACATAACTTTGAAAATAAATTACACCAAGTTCTATGAAAAAAAATAATTAAATATTCGTAAATCAAATTATTAGGAAAATAGTATACCTAGTTTATTATTTTTTTTCAAACAGCCGTCTTGGCGTGATGTCGTATATCTCCCCTTTACAGACTCCTAGGTTGTAGCTTTTAAGAAACACAGACTCTGGTAGGGAATTCCACTCGTTAACTCTAAGCAAAAAATGTATTCCCAAAACCTTCTTGAGTCTTAGAAGAAGGAGTCATAATAATTCACAATTTGCAATATGTACCTGATAAAGTGGGAGTACTGGAGTTATCTACATAAATAATTCAGTGGAAAGATAATAGTGAAAATAGGTTGATGGGCTTCTATTTCTTCCCCATGTGTGTAAAAAGCCATCTACATATTGCAATCGACACCTACTCACCCAAATTCAAACAAAGCCACCTGTGTGGGTGTGTAGAAAAATATCATTGCGTAGGTTCTTCTTCTTTTCGAATCGATGATAAACTCGATAAACTGTTGGGGCCCAGTAGGTGGCTACGTTAACTGCAGCATCGCACTAATTAAATCCTCCATAGTGCAGGTGTATGGGTACTTAGGGCACTCCAGTAAGTGGCTCATATTTTGAACAGTGGCGCCGCAATCACATTGAGTATCCGACGGGTCTACAAAACCCCATTTCGCCAAGTTGTATTTACAGCGGCCTACCTGGATGCGCAACCGATTTATTTATTTATTATATACTTAATTGTAGGTACACCAAGACATAATACATTGAAAGTAAAACTTGCAATAAAAAACATACAATCGGCGGCCTTATCGCACTCGGCGATTTCTTCCAAGTTCCAGGTCACCCTTTATTTACCTAGTGCTTTCCTTACAGGCCACTGCAATTCATGGTCCAGGTGGGAGAATTTCTTGTGGTTTCAAGAAGTCTGCGTAGTAGGAATTGCGTAGGTATATGTATAATATACCTACGCAATATATTATTATTTTTAGTATTATACGAAACCTGCATACACCCACTGACCAAAACTAAGTTGATTTAATTTTGGCATCCACTGAGGATGCAATCAAAATGAACAACTCTCTAATTAAGTAGACTTGTGTTTGCAGCCTAGGTACGTAGTTAAGTTATTTGAGAGAAAAGTTATGTGCCAGGTCTGGTTTTTAGATATGCGTGGGTTTAGGTGGATACCTACTATCCCATTTGACGGCTTACCTTGACACCTCATGCCGAGTGAGCACAGACTAGGGTTACGCAATTGTCTCCTCTGCATGCTCAGCACAGGGGACTATCCATGATACCTATTGTGTGAAAATGCTTGTTGTTATTTTATTACTAGGTACTTTTTTATTATCTACCGATCTCTACATAAAGGTCACGTAATAGATGCAACAAGAAATATGTAACCAAGATTATATTTATGTAACTCATAATAATGATATGTACTTAACTCATAAAATGTTTTTTTAAAGAGTGTCCATGCTGTTTCTTGCAAGTTCTTCAGGTTCTTCTCCATAAATTTCTACGCTACGATACAAAAAAATTTAACTTTTCGAAAGTGCCTGTAAACGGAGTTTGAATTTGGTACCACAGTAAAAGTATTATGAAGTAGGTTAAAAAAGAAAGAAATAAGAGATAATAAGTAGGTACCTATTTATTGTAATGAAAAATACCTACAATATTATTCCCAAGTACATCAACTCGTAGCCGTCATGAAAACTAATAAACAGTGTAACATGAAGCAGACAAAACATTCACACTACAGACAGACTCATCTCACCGCTTGCTCCTTACAAAAAATGCTACGTAGTTCCTTGACGCGAGCACAGGTGGCGCTACATGGAAAAGATACCTTTACCGAATTATTCAAAAAGTAAGTGTTATTTCAAAACTTGTATTTCCCGCGTAATCTTACACATATTTTTTTTATTTTGTTGGCTTTGATAATAAGTTTTTTAAGCCTTCAATTTTACAGTAGAGTATATGGACACTTTAAACTCCATAAGATTACGGTTTACATCCGCATCCACATTCTAAAGTTTTGCAACAAAGCGAAATACTACTCACTAATTAATCACGATATCTATAATCTATAACACCTACATCTTTAGGTATAGGCAGGTAAGTTTCAAGAACGATTTTTACTAAACTCCACCACTGGGAGTAAACCAACTTGCAGTTTTCTCGGCAAACTTAGTAATTTCAGCTTCATTTTACTGCGATTGCTACTATTTCAATTATCTACTTATTGCGCAACAATTGAGTAAGATACAATAATTGCCAGAATAATTTATTAAAATAACCACAGAACTTTACTCGAAAAAATCCCGCCAAAAACTTATCGCATATTCGCATTCAGATTTCCATTCTCATGACCACAGATTACACAAACACACAGATCATACACCCACCATACACCACATGACCACAGATTTGACATTTTTAATGGAATGACATATGAATGAATGTCAGCAACGAACTTTGCATTTAATCGACTAATAAGTATTTTTCAATTAGTAGATTTCTTTAATTATTTTAAAATAATGTATTAATATGACACGAAAGCTCTAGAAAATAAAAATATCTGCCCTAGGCTTCATTCCTAAATATTCTGGTGAAAAATTGTGATATTCCCTATTCAAGGAGTTTCAGCGTCAATCACTATGGTTATTTTACATGTATGATTATTCTTATATTCTGGTCATACTAGTTACTAATCAGTGGGATTTCTTGTTTTCCATTTGACTTTGGAACTTCTATTAAATAAAAATAAACTTTGAAAGAACTGAAACTGAATCAAGTTACTAAAAAAAAATAGTAAAAATTACTATGTGCAACACTATTCTGATTTCATTCATTCACTTACCCAAATAGTTTCGTCATGTCATTCACTCCGTACCGTGAACGGAACGCGGCTAGTGGCAACATGTCTGCCGTTTGTGTTATTTGACGTAAATATTGACGAAAATCAAGTTTCTGTTTTCATTTGCGTAGTGATTATTGGTGCTGTTTCATTTTTATAATGTGTGTGGATGTGCAGTGATCCGTTCATATGAGGCTGCTATATAAGACAGGTCCAATGGAGTCACTAAGAAAGTGGTTCTATAAACCAAAGGTACGTCAACTGCATATTTCGTTGTTATTCCTTTTAGCTGTGCTGATGTACTTATTAACTTTAACTTTGACCCGCTGTTATGTGTTCTAAATCATAAACAGATGGTGAATATCTGTTTCGTAGGCGTGGTATTCATGAATCGCGTTGTAGAAGTTGTCATTCTTTGTTGGCATATATTGAGATGATTCAGTAAATGTTTCTGTTAGATTTTCTTACTACCTACCATTGTTCTGATTGTCGAGGCCTCCAGTACTATTTGCTATTACTCCAGAGATCGTATTAAATCACTTGGATAGTATTGTTGGTCCTTACGTCATATTACTCGAAGTTTTGCATTGTCTGGTCTGAGCGACACATATGCAAATCAGTGTGGCATAGTAAATATGTTAGTGTGAAAATGTTATGTAGTGAGCGAGTGAGCGCCTCGGTGGTCGCGCATAATGTGATGCTGTAGCAAACAGAGTTGTTATGTTAAATAGTTGCTTAAAGATTAACTTGCTACCTTCAATCAACGAAGCTTGCTACACTGGTTCTTTTGCGACGCCTTTATTTTGATCTCACTGTGTCTTCCGTCGTAAATTAATTACGTTGGTTCCTTTATTATGTTTGCCGTCTGTCAGAGTTTTGATTTGTTGTTGATAGAAACTTTTTTTGAGTCCATATCAGAATAAAGCCACTGAAGGTCATTTTACTGTGTGATAATGTGACTTGAGCGGCAGTTTATTAGACAGTAATTGTTAATGTAAGAATATGTTATTAAATGTGATTAAACTTTATATTCATGAGCTGATATCATATCAATACTTTGATAGCCAATATTGAAATATTCTAAACAGAATAACGTTGAGACCTGATTGGTCATAGCTAGGGTTTACTCATGTATACATTTGTTTTGAAGCCTACGGTTTTATTGCTGTCTCATTTTATTTGATATGAACGATTGAGATAGTCGCAGTACTGAATATCATGTATATTACAAGTAGTTATTTATTGTTATTATGTTCTGAGTAATATAAAACAAGACCAGGAATTCACTTTGAAGTAAAAACAATCTTGCTAGGTTTGTGATTCAATCGGTTATATACTTTGGGATTCCCAAACGGCAGGGATGTAATTTAATTTAATATTTTAAAACATTTTCTTCCATCTTGAAGCAATCTTATGATATTTTGAATGATTTTCCTTGTCATGTTTGAATATTTTCTGCATTTTAATACTGCAATTTTACTTCAGAGAATAAATCGTAAATGAGTAAATAAAATACACCATTAAACTTGTGAGCCTAACGCAAACGCTGGCATTTGCACACCTATTGTTCTTTAAGTGTCTGTAATTAACAGAGTCGAAAGGTTAAGTTATAGAATGATTTGAAGTTAGACTCCTGAGTTTGTTTCGGTGTTTCTTCTCAGGGTAGTCAGCTAGGAAACACCGGACTCATCTAGCTTAAACTGAGGAAAAATAAAATATTGACGTGTAAAAGTGTTATTTTAAAACCTATTTACAAAATAAATATCATTTATCATTTAGACTGTAAAATTATATTGATGCAATATTCATAATTTTGATCTACAAATCAAAATCCAATTTTGATGTAGTAGTTGCAAGAAGTACTGCTGAGAATATACATGATGGCAAGCCGCTCACTCAATTTGTTAGAAGATTACATAGTATAAAACAAAGTTGTGCGTTCCTATGTATGCTTATATCTTTAAAAGTACACAACGGATTTTGATGCGGTTTTTTTTATAGATAGAGTAATTTAAGAGGAAGGTTTATGTATATAGTACATGCATAATATCTTCAATATCAGTACCCATGCGAAGCTGGGGCGGGTCGCTAGTCTATCTACACTAATATAATAAAGAGGTAAAGTTTGTTTTTTTGTTTGTAAGAGGTAATCTCTGGAACTAATGGTTCGATTGGAAAAATTTTAGCAACAATTGAAAGCTGCTTTACTCCTGAGTGACATAGGCTATAAATTATTTATGTAACATGGATGTTAACCGAGCTATCACTACAAGAAATTTTCCACGGACGAAGTCGCGGGCAGAAGCTAGTTTGTTATAAGATTAAAAACATAAGTATCACTACTACTAAACATCTACTGAACTTTATTTTATTGTGCTTTACATTGTAGACTAGTCAATATTGTACCTAAAAGGTACAATATTGACTAGTGTACAATGTCCTTATATGTCTTCCAATATTGCAAATTACATTATTAATAATTAATTAATAATGTAATTTGCAATATTGGAAGATAAACCAATTTTGAGCCATGACCTCTCCCTCCTCTCTCGGTGGAGCGAGCTGAATCAGGCTCTTACTGCCTAAAACCATAAGCTCCTACAGTGATGATGTAATATTCTTTTAAACAATTAGGTAAAAAATAAAGGTCCATAACTGAATTATTATTTGGATAAACCTCATATGTCTTTATGTTATTATTTTATCAAGTAATGTGTTTGTATATCATATGCAAAATTATCAAATAGATGGATTGTTTACTCAAATGCTCCTGAAGTGAAGTAGGTGATAGATTCTTGATAGAGTTACTATGGCTACAGTATTTACATCAGTAAAACACCGACACAATCTCCCGGAGTAGGAAAAGCTAGTTGATAATGTCTTGCATAATAAAAGGTTCAAAGATAACCAGAGTAGTGTAGAGTTGCAATCCAGAGTCATTCTTTTATGACTCTTGTCGCTACCCTAGAGTTACCCAAGTCACTATAACATCGAGCAAGGTAGGTTGGAGTGAGCCAATGATGTTTGCGTTAAAAACTGCGAGTGTACAGTATCTACCCCGTGACATCATTAGAATTAACTCAAATTTGAATGTAGCCCTCGAGTACTTACTTCCTACAAATATGTTGGTTAATTTGTTGTAATCTCACTCTGGCTACACTTCTGTCAGTGCATAGAATAAAAAACAACCATGCCTCACTAAGATAAAACCTATTCAGCCATGCAAGTTTAAACCACAAGAGAAATTAATTAAATCTTTTAGCAAATATCATTAAGTAAGATTGCCTTATCAGAAGGTAAACAAATGATTTATACCTAGTTACATTTTACTCAAAATAGGTATCTCTCTATCTTTGTTTTTGATAAGCTATCTTTCAAATGATTCTTAAATGCTGTCTTATGTTAATTTCCATTACTTATCTGTGATGATTTTGAGAATTTATTTTTAGTTTTTAAATCTCAAAATATTATTTTTAAATTTTATGTCGTGTTTTGTTTCAATTTTAAAAGTCCATTTATCCTGTTGCATTTCATGTTTAAATTGCAAATGGATTTTATGCTAGGCAGACATGAAATTATATCCTCTATATGTACGTATTACATGTCAATAATGTTCATATTAGTAAAACTTAGCTCGAAGGTACGCGGTAAATAAGTTGAACCATTTGCTATGGTTACACGCAAAAGGCCACTTCGACGGAGTCTCAAAATTCAGTTATAATTATTGTCACACAAGTTTAACCACTATGGCAGACGACTTTTGAATGCCACATAACAAATTTTCGTGTCTCAATCAAAGTGGAGGACTGCGAATAACCATAACAAATAGTTTAACTTATTTGCTGCATACTGTACCCGTATTGAGGTCCTAAAACGCAAAAGACACCTGACATGCCCTCCATCCCCGTAAGGTCTCGGCGAAAAGGTCGCAGCCTATTGGGGCCCAGGATCTCTTTCTGAAAGGAAGGCTTGGTCCCGGTGCAAAGGGCGGAAAAGGAACGGGGTTGGGTGTTTAGTCAGTAAGAGTCTACATTATTTCCCGCTCCGCCCAAGACCTGGATTCGTCATTGGATGACTTGCTCCCTAAAACAAAAAACATGTCCTTTATCCACCCTAGAATAGGGGAATAATTAATTAGAAGATTTCTCATAAAAAAATAGGTTATCTGTTCTAATATAAAACCGTAGTTAAGTTCCAAAAAAGATTGACGAATTGCTCAGTGCACATCAACAAAGGTCTTTGTCCCACTCGCACAATTTATTCAGAAACAATTAGATGACGAATTCGGATAAGTAGAACGATTCATACCAGTGCCATTGAAGCCGTTGGTAGTTTTTGGTTCTATTGACTTGAATGACGTCATTTCATAGGTAATTTAGGACAAAGAACATGACTTTACACTTGTTTTTGTACCCTTGTCAATTAAAATCGAATCATCATTATCTGCAGCCCCATTTTCGACCCATTTCGGTGTGTTCCTATGTCCCTTCCCTTTTACGGCAATACTTTTATTAGATGTAACATTTTGACCGTTCACATGTTTTTTTTTATGGTGGGCAAAAATCGTCCATTGACGAATCCCGTTCTTGAGCGAAGCGGGTAATAGGATCAGACTCATACTGAATAAACAGTCCAAACCCGTTCCTTCTCTGCCTTTCGCAATAGGGTCAAGCCTAGCTTTCAAAAAGAGACGCTAGGCTGGGAGGGGCCTAGGGTCTCTTTTTGAAAGGTAGGCACTCCGTAGGGACTCTGCAAAAGGCCAACTGGGGTTGGCTTCGACCCTTTTGCAGAGTCCCTACGGTTTTGTTGACAAATCCTTGAGGCACGCGGGAACAGAGTGCGCCGTCGACGACTTGGGCTTGGTCCAGACTGTTATCGGACGACCGAACGGCTACCTATTGCTAGTAGTTCGCAAGCCTATGGTAGCCGGAAATCGGGATCGGAATCCTGGCGGCGTCTGGGGCGTGTGTGCCGTTGCCTTACGCTGTCGTCCTCCTCCTTGGACCATTCACATGTTTAGAATTCGGCTAAAACTTAAATCACGGAAGGGTAGTTAATAGTTATAGATATGGCCATTGGTAGTTACTGATAAACCGCAACGTGACCGTATGTGCATCCACATATCATAAGACAGCTGTTCTATTGGGTCGCAATCACTAACCTAACTCGCAAGGCAGTCCACGAGAGTTGCATGCATACTTTACTTAATATAATAAACGTTTATTAACAATGTAAATCTCTCGGAGAACAGCTAGCAATAAAGATGAGACTCCATCATTCATTTGAACATATTTCATAACCGCTTATCGCAGACCCCAAGAACTCCACAATCGCCAATAAAAACAATATATTGCAAGTGTACACAATTTTATTACTTATCACGTTGACATCCTTAATCCGCGTTATCGGATTGTGACGTCACAGCTTGCCGCGTCTCGTTTTAACAAGGCCGATTTTATTCGTTCGTCTCGCTTGCACACTTTCACTTTTTTTTCACCGCTTTCCCAATGGCGAAACTCGGTCGTCTTTGCCAAATGTTTCGCGAATGGATGCAGACTGTTGGCCATTCAACGAATAAACTTTGTGGGTGTCTTAATCTTCTGAACGGATTTCTTTTGGCATTGTTTTGACGTTTTTAGGTCCATTGTTCTTGATCGTTGCAACCGTTAAGTATTGTGTTAGTAAACAGTTAATTTTTGGCTCAAAGCTTTTTACCGTAACTTTATTTTATAAATTGTTCAACTGGGCCTGTGTATTTGATTTATGCTCTAGATTTATGTTACTCATCTTTAAAAATATTTCCGAGTCACGTTTCTTCGCTGCCCTCAAGTTCTATGATACAAACGGTTCTATTGGCAATTAGCTGTGATCGATAATTGGTACTAAGTAAATTGTCAATCCAATAAAATCTTTATAAATGGCATGGCCTGTTCTGGCATGGTCATAACGGTTATCAGCATGAGATTAATTAATGTAAACACCACGCCTGCTGCCTCTGGGTCATCGCATTACAATCAAACTAAACTGCGTAGGTAGATATACTAGGCATATGATGCCTAATATGCTATCCAAACATGCTAGCGACCTTACTATTTAGGGAGTGCGTCTTAACTTCTAGGTGTATTGTCTGCATGTCTCGAAAATAACGATGTCTCTTACTAGACTCAATTGCTTAAATCATAGCCTTCGGACATGGTTTACAACAAGGGACAATATTGGGATCGCTTTTGATTTCGCTTTTTTGTCCAGGTTTTCTGTCCTTCAGGTCAAGCAAGTATTCATGATTGGAAAACTTAGTTAATAGACCTGTGACCACCTAAATAGTGGTTTGACTTATCGGCACGAACAAAAGAAAAGTTTGCACCAATCAAAAATGTGGTATCAGTGCTGATTTGGTTGGATTTGGTGAATTATTTCATAATATTTCGACATTTCACTTTTATCAAGGATATCGATATTATGTTAGACTTAAATCAAGATTTATCGTGTCGTCAAAATGGCGATTTTCTTAAAAATAACCATTCCATTTCATTTACAATGTGGCTATACGCCATTTTCATATGAATGGCCGGACATGAAAGTTGATAGTTTTATTACAAAAAAAATCTATTCCTAGACACGTATTGTCATGATCTATTTCAAACAAGGCCGTCATTTCAGCTGTTCTACTTCGTGAAAGTTCATAAAACTCTAGAAAGGTCACCGGGTCCCTTCTCTATGGCAAGGCGACAAACTGGCAACTTGTCACGCGTGAACTTCGTGCTATCTTTTATTACTTGCTGAAGTCTGTCCGTGACTTTCAATTTTATTCATAGTTGGTACCTACTTACTGTATTTTAGGAAGGGGAAGCTTCTGTAACTTTGCTGTTGATTTTACATTACTTACGTCCTTTTATTTACCAGGAATGTTAGTTGTCATCAAGACTTATACTTTTGTTGAGTCATCATCATTACTCTTTGGTTTTTATCGTTGTATTTATTGGATTAGTGATTGGCTATTTATTGAAGTGATGCACCACCGGCACATGATTGTCGTCTGACGATTTTCCTTATTCCAAAACGCTATCTAAAGTAGTACTAGGATTACTGGTATTAAAATTTGTAATAGTCCCGGAGCTACATTTAGATCGTGTTATGGAATAAGGTGGTTTGGTTACACTTTCATTGTTCTCATAGCTTAGGAGTGAGATTGTCTGCCGAAGTTTGTTTCCTGATAACTATTACCGAGAGTCAAGAGTGAATAGGTTACTTCTAAGCAAGAGTGCTCTATCGTCGACAACACCATCGCTTACCATCAGGTGGGTCAGTGGTCAAGCGCGGTGATTAACATGCCTACCTAAATGAGAGACTACTAGGCAATATAGACTCGTATTATAAGAAACATTAGGCTGGTTTCTGAATTGAGTATTTTTCATTAAGAACGTTGTGAGAGCTGAAATCAGAAATCGAGGATTGATGTTTTATGGCCTGCTGTTGTTTTTTCATCCATTTTAAATCTAGCTAACATCAGAATAGGTAAATATGTACTCATTCTAGATTTCCAAGTCTTATCTGTTTTCTGTCGCGACGAGTTTTGCATGTTCTTAGATATTTTAACATTTTTAATTGGCTTGGCCTCGAATTTATTACAGGTGTATAATATAAATAACATTTATTGTAGAAAATAACCATCTGCCTTATCTACTTGCATATTTTACTTACTTTATTGCAGCCATACATATACATAAATAATGGTAGAAAATGCCTATGGCATTAAGTCCGCATTTGTACTTATTATGTGCATAAAGTTTATTTATATATTTATAAAATAAATAAATAAGTGGCACCCATAGGGTCACAGATCGGTGCTGCAAAATAGAATCTAGCAGCTTTGGACTTAGTGGAAAGCAGCTATCTTCCCGTCTGATTTTAATTTAGGTGTCTTCAACGAATTCCCTTCACCATCAATTGCATCACTGCTTACCATCAAGTCAAGCACTAGTTAAATATCAATAGAAATGATTTCACTATACATTGTCAAATAATGCGGTTTTACTCTGGGAATTGGTTGACCATAGACATCCGTTTATAAAACTGATTAGATAAAGCTGTTTTCCTTGAACATATAAATTTACTGCCCCTAATATATTCTAAGTTCATTTGCCTTTCATCTGGTACCGAAATGCTTGGCAAGAGTGTTGTTTATTTATTTTTGTTTGAAAGTATTTAGATTATCACGGTTAGTCGAATTTTACTTTGTTTTGGTTGTCTTCAATTCAGACACGATACATTTCGTGCAAGTGTTCTAATAAATATTTTCACACTATTCAGCTATTGTATAGTCACTCAAAGTTTTTGTCACGACATTTTCCTTATCTTCACTTCAAATTTTTAGTCACTGGTGTCAATGGGTTGCCGCCGGTCGGTGGGTTGTTTAGTCATTAAGAGTGACACTATTTCTCGCTTCGAACAAGAGGGAGATTTTTCATTGGATGTTTTTTACTCAGTATAAAAAGAAATCCTCATAGTACGGTCATGTCTGTCATGTTCTTGAATGCGGCTCGGCGAGCACTGTACGATTGTACAAAAAAAAAAATGGTTTGTTTTGTTTTTTTTTTTTTTAACGAAATCCTGTAATTAAAGCCCATTATCCACAGTGCAGTGTTAAAAATTCTATACTCCGTTATTGACGCATGTCTATACCAGTAACACTGTTGGATACATTGCTCGCCCTACAGGATAGGATATTTGGAACAGAAAAATTACACAAAATTGAAAAGAAAATTTTCAAATAACATTTTTATACCTACTCTCGTTTCGGACGTCCAATCTGGTCCAGCTTTGCTTCATCATACAGGGCTTTTTTTATTTTTTTATACAGGTCTCTGTGTTTGCTGCGCGTATGCACCTCTAAAAAGAAGTCTTCATAGGGAACATTTTCTGTGTATCCCTGATTTGTGGACAAATCATAACACTTAACATGAGAATTTGACTGTAGCAAAATTTGAAAACTTAGCTAAGTCCGGGATTTCGCCGGGCATCGGTATGGGTCCATACATGTTTCCCACTTCGATATGAGGTTAGAGGAAAACGGGTGACTTCAAAACCGACGGTGGCAATCTCAATTAAGACTTCTCTATTATTCCTTTTATTTACACTGCAAGTTAAAATGGCCGTATCCGGAAACATAAGAATAAAAGTTTCAAATTGTACAATCAGATTGAGATTAAATTCTTCGAGAATGCCCACTAGATGAAGTCATTGTAGTCAAACCAATTATTTGACTTCCTGTATCGAGTTTCTTACATATAAAGCGATAAGATTGTGCATCGTACTACATACCACGTTTATGCCTAGAGCAATGGTGCCCAACCTTTTTTTTAACCGGGGACCACTTAGCTTTCTTTGTTGTTAGCAGGGAACCCAGGGTCAGGGGTTTGTTGTAGCATACATAATGTATGTACTTCCCTTAACCGAATTCGATTCGGTAGCCGAAATATGTGTACATAATAATAAATTATTCTTTGAAATGTACATAATAATTATTATTTGAACTCAAAGTAACGCGCATTGTTATAGTCATTTAGAATACGCATCACAGGTCTGGAACCCGCAATATGAGATTTATAAATCTCGTATTGAGGCCATCCAGAAAAAGTTCTTAAAATATCTTGACTTTAAAGCACGTCAGTATTCCACAGACTACAACCACCGTTGTCACAGATACCACTTCTTACCTCTGGAATACAGACGATTCACAAATGATGTCTGTTTTTTAATGAATATAGCGAATGGCACAATCGATTGTGCTGACTTGGTTGCTAAGTTAGAACTGCGAACGAATCAACTAAGTTTACGTCAGCGTCCACTGCTCAGCGTTCCTTTTTCATCTACGAATTATAGGCGAAATGCCTTCTTTGCTAGGAGCACGTCATGCTTCAACAAACTACCCCTTGAGTTGAACATTGACCTTTTTTGCACATCCGCTAGAACGACAAGGCAAACACTGGCTAAACAATTTTTTCAACAATAATTTTCAATTTATTTAACTTCCGTTTTATATTAACTATTAGTATTGTCCCAACTGTAGTGATATTATAAAAATACATACGTAAACATAGTTCAAAAATGCAATAAGTCCTACGACAATAATGTTTATATTATTATACTATATGTGGAGGCTTGTTGTTAGCAATATTCAAAATAATTTTTGTTTACTCACATTATAATTAGTCTGTAAGCCTTCTCTAAAATTAATAAAAAAAAAAAAAAAAAAAAAAAAAACATTTGTAATAGAAACTTAAAATCTGTTGATTTTAAAATTTTTAATCCCTTCCCGGACCACATTTTAGTTCTTACCACAAGTGGTCCGCGGACTAGAGGTTGGGAACCACTGGCCTAGAGGAATACTGTTATTTGTTTCAATGCTAGTTGTTATGTGTGAGTAATAAAAGGAATGCTACAGTTGTCACGCGCATCCAATGCGCTAGCGCCTGTTATGTCATCGACTGTTTCATAGTAATCGTTGGAAATTGAATTCAATTATTCATATTGCATGTCATTTTGTTTGTGCATACAATCTATTATTACAACTGGTTTGCAATGGGTAGCTCGCAGTCTAGTCGTCTGTTAACAGTCCGGTCCCTGTTCCCGCGCGCCTCAAAGCAGTTGTCAGCAAAACGTAAGGACCCCAGCTTACTGGGACCAATGGTTTACGTCTGAAAGAAAGCTCGGCCCTGGTATAAAGGCAACAGAGGAACGCGGTCCCTACTCACCCCTGTAAAGTAGTAGTAGTAGAGTTATTTCCCGCTTAAAAAAAAAAACAGGTTTTTGTTATCGTTGATAGTTTTAGCCAATGGTTTTAGCTCTTGGTTTTACCTTATAGCTTCTTGGTAGATGCTCAAATAAGAATATGACACGTCGAAACTAATATTATAGAGAGGAAAGATTAGATTTTCTTAGTTTTTATCCTAGAGGTAAACGTATGAATACCTAGTAGATATTTTAACAATAGCATTGTTCTGGTTATGGGGCGTTATTTGTTCAGTTATAATCTTTTACCACTTAAAGTCGAGAAAGACCTTACAATTGCTAAGGTTAATAGGTACCAAAGGAAACACTGTTTTAAGAATTTAATTAATAACTATTTATTGTCCTATGTACATATAAAAAAAATCTGCTGGTCAATACATTCATGTCGGCTTAACTGGTAAAATGTATCTTTGTTGAACTTGCTCAATTTTTTTTTCATGTTTATGTATCGGTCACGAATACCAGTCACCCTGTATACTGAAAGGAAGCCGTGATTCAGTAATATTATTTAAGACGTACAAAGAAATTTTATACATACAAAACTGTAACCATACTGGGAACTGATCATGGAACACTTCTAAATAGTTAATAATTATCACTTGACACTTTGACAGTAATTTCGTTATTCGTCAAGTTTCGTTGAACTTTGTGTAATTTGGCTTCAGTAAGATGACATTTAACTCCCACGCCTTTTTTTTCTGTCTAGGAGTAATGTCCTAACATTGTCCTGAAGTGTCATTGCTGTCATAATGTTAATCAGTTTGACGAGAGAATGTTGACAATTGACGAAATTGAATGTGACGTCAAGCGTCATACTGAGCTTTGGGTCAAGACAAAGTAATATTCTATCGGCATCAAATAATTTATAATACGTACTACGCACTTGAGTTCTGAGGTTACACGTAGTTGGATGGAGTGGAAGAGGCAGGCCGAAGAAGAGATGGATGGATTGTGTGAGGAGTGATATGAACGAAAAGGGAGTGAATGATAGTGTGATGGGACAGAGTTGAAGAAAAAAAAACATGTTGCACCGACCTCAAGTAAAATGAGATAAGGGTAGGATGATGACGCAATAGATGAGGCGTGCCATATAGTGACTTTACTCCACTTAAGTGATCTGCATGCTATACACTTTTACATTGATGACATTTGTGCACTTTTGACGTATCGGCGCTGTAAGATTTGAAACTTTTTATAGACGACAATGAAGCGCTGCAGCGGACTTTAGTATTAACTTTTCAGTATTTTGACAAATCATCATCATCATCAGCCTTTTAATGTTCCCACTACAGGGACACAGGCCTCCTCTCACTAGGAGAGGGAATGGGCCATAATCCACCACGCGGGCCCAGTGCGGATTGGTGGATGTCACATGTCTTCGAATTTTTGGTTTTAGGACATGCCGGTTTCCTCACGATGTTTTCCTTCACCGTTTTGAGAGCAGTGGTGATGAAATAAATTACACAAAGTAATGCGCCTGGCTGGGTTTGAACCCGCGACCTACGACTCGTAAGTCGGGGCCGTTACCACTCGGCCACCACTGCTCTAACTATTTTGACAAATAGTTTCTATGAATGTGTGTGTCTATCGCTAGGATGTAAGTTGATGTCTATCGGCAATAGCGACTGTCGAATTGCCAAGATGTCTGAGTTTGTCCACATAGTATTTCGGTAGTAAGTATTCATGCCCTATAGTTTTGACGTTTCGACCGTAATTTTTCCTAATTAGTGAATACCTGTATGTTATTAAAAACTTAACTTTCTTGCAGTCCAGTGAAAAATAAAACATATTGCAAATTAGCTTCAATTTTGACATTTCAAAAGTGCCTGTAAATGGTCTATTTGAAATAAATGATTTTGAGTTTGAGTTTATTAGTTTTTTTTAATGTCTAAATGTCGAGACTGCAAAGCTTTAATGACTCTTAAGTCATATAACCTCAATGATAAATATTTCGAAGTAGGTAATTTTCCGTTTCCGATGTTCATGATCTCCAAGAACATCTAATTGATGAGTCGGGTACCTACTTATTAGGATCTAATTGCCGGAAGAATTAATCTTGAATACAGATTGTCGACCATTGGCCACTATTTGCATTCCGTCAAGGTTTTCGTTCACCAAACCATCATGTGATCTCATTGTCGCTCCAATTTTTTTTATTTGTAATAAACTAATGCTTGACTGGAATCCCACCTGATGGTAAGCAGTGATGCAATCGTTGATGGTGAAGCGCACTAGTTCAAAGAGCCTATTTAGTCTAGCCTTGAAGACACCGAAATTATAATCGGAAGGAAAGACCGCGGCAGGCAAATTGTTCCAATCTTCATTCTTTTCCATGTTTTATTAAAATAAAATGTGCATGTCAGATTCTTGAATATTGAAGATGAGAGCTTCGTATCACGGTGGTCAAAAAATTGGCTGTCTTTCGAATTTTCTATGGACAGCAATGGCGTTGAATGGCAGTAACAAAAATAAAAATGTGAATGGAATTATCACATAAACATTGTTTACCGTAATCAGTGAATATTAATGATTTCATAGAAGGTTAAGAGCAGTGGTGGCCGAATGATAAAGGCCGACTTACGAGTTGTAGGTCGCGGATTTTAACTCAGCCAGGCGCATTACTTTGTGTAATTTATTTCATCAGCACTGCTCTCAAACCGGTGAAGGAGAGCATCGTGAGGAAACCGCCATGTCCTAGAAACAAAAAATCGAAGACGCAATGAGCCCGCGTGGTGGATTACGACCAATTTCCTAGAGAAGATCGGCCTGAGTCCTTGCAATAGGAACTTTATAAAGCTATGCTATGCTAGAAAGTTAAAATAATAAAATAAGTTACTCAGTGTACCTTTGCTACGGTAAATGAGTTGTGGTTGACTAACATTACTGACCAGAAGACTGAGAAACTAGCTCTCTTTTACCGTCTTATATGTTTTGGAAACTCATTCATTGTGCGTTCAGCTAAGGAGTGAAATTCCTTGCTGGAGTAAATGTTTTCTGATTACTACAATCTCTTTAAGACGAGAGTGATTATGTAACTTCGAGGCAAGCGTGCTCTATCGTTGACCACATCATCGCTTACCATCAAATGAGATAGTGGTCAAACACGAGCCTATCAATATAAAAATGAATAATACACCGTTAAATTTTAGTCGTTTTAATCCCGAAGAGGGTCGATCCAGTACATGAAACACTATCGATTTGTGTAGATAAAATAAAAAAATAACGTACTTTTTTTCTTAATCTCTTATTGATATAAGTACGCATTTACGAAATTAATTTCTTTAAGTAAACGAGTCATTGACCTTGTAGGTAGTTGTCGGTCGTTGCGTACTAACTACCTACAGGTCATTGAACTCTCCCAGCTGACGTTTACTTAAAGAAATCAATTTAGAACATGCGTAAATTAATTCGAGTTTTAAAGAAAAGTACTTTGTTTTTTCATTCTAACTTTACCAATCGATAGTGTTTCATGTACTGAATCTATCCTCCAAGGGATTAAAACGATCAAGATTTAACGGTGTATAAGAAATAGATTGTTTTATAGCCTTTATTGTGGTGGGTGATATTCACCAAATGCCATCTCCCGCCCTTTGACGGAGTGGGAGATAGTGTCAGAATTTTATAGATCAAAAAACCAACCCCGTTCCTTCTTAGCCCTTCCTACCCGGGCCGAACCTTCCTTTCAGGGTCCATGGTCCCAGTAGGCTTCGGCCCTGCAGTTACAACGCGTTGGACCTGAGCGCGCCATCGACGACTTGGCTTGGTCCGGATTGTTTTATATCTGGCATACCGTTTGTATGATCTCATTCTTCAATTGATAGTGAAATCGCTCCGATCTAAGTTTCGAAAGTAACTAAGTTACTGTGTCAGAACCAAGACATCGATGACCAGACATGACATTTAGAATTTCTTCAGAATAGAATTCGCTTGAGACGCAGAAAAAACCGTTCATTGTATAAGTAAAGTATTGCTAGGTAACGTTCACTAAACCGCACAGTGTATTTTTCGCCCAAAAAATCGGACATGGCATTTTTACTATCTAATTTCATAGGATTTGTGATTATAAATGCGAGACGAAAACTCCTGATTGCCCTTTTGCTATAAAATATTGAAAATTAGTACTTGAAAAAAATGTCTATGGTTTCCAGAAAAACCATAGAAACAGTTATAACTTAAAAGTTTGACTTCTTTTTAAGAATCTATTGACGGCATTAAATAGTGTCTTAAAATCCCTCCTATAACAAAAAACATCTAGGCTTTATTTATTCAAGATAACAGATTTATGGCTGATTTTGTAAATTTATGTTTTCTTTTTTTTACCGCCATATTATTACATATTTGGATTTGTAACTAGGATCGAAATGTTCTTTTTATTTATGCTTATGATCCTACAAATTCTTGGATCCTAATTATGCAGGATCTCGGAGTTGTTAAAATTCAGATTTTTCTGGATAGGGTTGTCGCCTCATAATTTAATAAACATAATATTTGAAGTAATTTTTTTAAATGTCAGTTTTTCCAACGCAGTTTATAATATTATCTGAATAAATTATCTTGGTCTTATTTACTTATTGAAACATATCAACAACAATAAAAAAAAAAATATATCTTACGAATATTATGAATGCGAAAGTTACAATGTTTGGATGTTTGGATGTTTGTTACTCAATCACGCCAAAGCGGCTGGACGGATCTGGATGAAATTTGGCACAAGCATAGGATACACTCCGGAATAGGACATAGGCAACTTTTTATCCCGGAAAAACACAAGGTTCCTGTGGGATATATAAGGTGCTTTTAAAATATATGCCAGGCTTTTTATGAAGTATAGTATTATGTTTATAGATTACAATAGCAGTGGCGAAGGGTGGATATTTTCTGAAGGGAAGCCGGAGCGTAAAGTCAAATTACCTAATATAGCACACTCCATGATGCAAAAAAATAGGATTAACATTGCGTTGCACATCAAAAATCTATTAATTACAGCAGTCTACATGAATGAATGTCATTTCAAAATGATGTCCGCAATCCAAAACACAAAATAAATGTACAGTTCACCTGGTTCACCACACATCAATATTGAAAAACATAAGAAACGACAAGAAAACAATATCAACACATCGAATTATTCGCGCCACCCAAACAATTAGCCGCCATGTCAATTTTATCGTATAAAAAATCCTGCCAAATAAAATGTATTATTCGCCAGTAAGAATTATAAACAGCTAAATTCATTCTCATTTTGAATCATTATAGTCAAATAGGAATTAATTTTTCTGTCTCGTTTGCACGTGCATAGACATCGCTGAGTAGGTATGGTCTTGAACCTGGACACCTGTGCATTACTCGTATTATTATTTATTTTACTCATAATAACCCGGCGCGCAGCGGCTTATTTTGGTACAATTTTCTGCGAGTTAAAAAGAGACAGAACGATTTAGAGAATAGGTTTTAGTTTATGGGAAAGTAAGAGATAGATGCATTGTATGGGATTTGGATGTTTGCAAAGGGAACTCGGTATTTTTCGGCTTAAGATTTTGACATTTTTATTTCAAAGTTGTAGGCATTTAAAAAATTGGAAGTAAAATGAGCAATAGAACGAACTAACAAGGTCGTTGACCTGTAGAACAAATTTTTATAAGAGAAGCCGATGGGAATCGTGTTATATGGACTCTTCGCCACTGTACAATAGTAAAGATAAAATGTTGATAATTTGTGTTATTCTTTTTTCGCATAAAACCATCCTCCGGTGTTACGATATTACGATACGCTGTTGCCGCTCCGCGCCGCAAAACACCGGCGCCATTCATACTACGATTGTCATTCATTTCAAACGAATGCCGCCTGCGCGCCGGCCACTCGGTCGTTACTGCACAGCAACCCCCCCCCCTTCCCGCCCCCGCGCGCACTACCCCGTTCGCCGCACGCGCTGGCCGACCACCCGCTTGCCAGTCGCCTCCCGCCCGCCACGGGATTTAGTTTTATTATTATCGCGCGCGTTTTTATTAAAAACATTTAGCCAAGTGAACAGTAAAACGGACACATTGAACAAAGTGAAAACCCATTTGTGTGCAACGCAGAGATGGACTTGTGCAACAGTTTCAAAATCGGTAGGGAGTGTGTAAATAACTTTTAAATACGTTGGTGTCGGATAACTTTTAAATACGCCAAGTTCCTGTAATTTATCGTTATTTGATATTACACTTTTGAGCCCTAAGCGAACGCCGGCGTTTTGTTCTTTAATTGTGTCTGTAATTACAAAAGTCGAAAGGTTAATCTAAGTACCTATTGTTTAAACTAACTTAAACTGAACTGTTTAAGTGTGATGTGAAGTTTATCATCGTAACTGGTAACTACTGGTAAGTAATTGCACTTTAAAACACTTGTTTGCCTACGTATTATTGCGTACCTAGTGAATTAGGTAGGGACAAGCTAGTCAGCTGATTTTAGTTTTCATTCGTAGAACGAATGGAAAGAGATAGCAGCTGTTTCATTGACGAAGAGAAACATCGCGCGTAATTTGTGAACCACGTTGTGCAGAATAGAGTCAATATTTATTTAACTACTTTATTTTCTCAAACTGGATTAACTGTTCCTGGGCACGAAAGCTCTTCACTATTGTAATCTATAAACACAACAGTACACCTCCCAAAAAGCCTGGCATATATTTTAAAAGCACCTTATATAACTTCTTATTTTGGTTTGGTTACTCAATCACGCCAAAACGGCCTGATGAATCTGTATGAAATTTGGCCCAAGGATAGCGTATACTTCATAATAGCACATATGTTACTTTTTATCCTGGAAAACATAAGGTTCCCGTGGGATATACAACTTCTTATTAGGCAACCCCAATACCACGCGGGCGAAGCCGCGGGCAAAAGCTAGTAATTAAATAAAGTTTTAAAATCTTCAGTTTAAAATCCAATGAAAGGTGATATGTGGTTCAGGGAAGGGGTCCGCCCTCGTTAGGCTACGGCTAAAACCTTGCACCAACACATATTTCCTGGAGGAACGGGGGTGAGGCACCATGGAGCCGTCAAAGACCCATGGCGCCACTTTGCCTCAACAGGACCTGACCCGGCCTGTTGAGGGATGTCTGTCCGGGCTCCGACCGGCTGACTTACTGCAAGGAGGGCATGAGGGCGCCAACCCTCATGTTGGTCCACGAGTGGCAGTTGATGGAGTTGTGGATAACGCCACAGCCGGTACTCTTCATCCTCCGGGAGTATTCGCAAGTACACAAGGAGACGTAATTAGTAGGCTCGATGCCTATAAGATGTTGATCACCAAATCAAAAGAAATGGGATTGAAAATTCGCCCTACTGACCTGCCTTTACAAGAAAGGTCAAACCTTATTTTGAATATTTTAGGATTTTCCGAAACTGATGTCAATGATAAGAAAAGATTCAAAGAAGCAATAGCTAAATTCACGTCTAAATGTGAAATCCTCTACAAAAACTGTAAATATAATATGACCTTTTTTGCAAAGAAGAATAACACGTGGCTTAAAGAATCGATACAAAATGATTTGAATAAATTTTTAATTAGCGAACATCCAACTTTACAAGATGCGTCACTTTCCGACTCTGTGGTTATTCCTGACTCTGAAATTAATATTATGAGCCAATCGCTTGACAGATATGAATTTGCACCTCATCATCAGCAACAAATTTCAGAGTCCAATACTGATCCAAATCATAGTGTTCAAGATTTACATATAGTCCCTGAACAAAATATTTTTGATATTGCCGTGTCGCCCACAATCGATGCCATTCCTTCGACTTCTTCATGTTTGGTCTATGAATCACTTAGTGGCAGACAAAAACGAAGGGTGTGCAAAGAACTCCAGTATTCTTTAGAAAGTGAACCACCGGCAAAAGTTATCAAAGCTGTTTCTAGTGCATTAGAAGCAAAAGGTCAAAAATTAAAAACCAATGCATCAAAAGATTTGCAATTTGTTATAAATTCTTGTCTTGAAAGTCCAACACGACCGACTAAGCTAGCAACCAAACTTCGCGAAGACCCCCGTCCTTATTCTCCAGAGGAAGCTTTAGCAGTATTTATAGACAGAAAATTTACAGTAGCTACATACAATTTTTTGCAACATGATTTAAAATCAAGAGGTTTTCCAGCATTTCCTACATATAAAAAAGTATTCGACGCAAAACAAAAATGTTATCCGGATAGTGCAGTTCAAGTAACAGAGAGAGAAGCCTTTGTCCCATTAGCTAGTTTACTTTCTCACACTCTTCAAAGGTTAGTACACTCATGCGACGAAATTATATCAGCATATTGTGAACAAAAAAACCTTGATACTGTAGATTGTATTTTTGAAGGTAGTTGGGGGTTTGATGGTAGTTCGGGTCAATCATTGTATAAACAAAATTTTTCTGATAATCAAGACCCTGAAAACAGTTTATTTGCCACTACATTCATTCCATTGCGGATAAAAACAAAAAAAGACTTTGTTCTTTGGTTAAACCCAACTCCACAATCATACAGGTTTTGCCGCCCGATTCATATCCAATATCGAAAAGAGACGAAAGATTTAATACTCAATGAACAGAAGTGGATAGATGACCAAATTAAGGATTTAACTACATTAGAAGCAACGACATCTAACAAGAAGACAATAAGGGCAAAACCACAACTGTATTTGACATGCATAGATGGCAAAGTTCTGAATACAATAACAGAGACTTCTTCTCAACTTAAATGTCCGTTTTGCAAAGCAACCTCTACACAATTCAACAAATTAGATATTATTTATTCGCGGCCAATAGATGTGTCGGTTTTCAAATACGGAATAAGCCCCTTGCATGCATGGATTCGGGTATTGGAGTTTTTACTTCATTTGGGCTACAAGCTTCCTGTTAAGAAATGGAGGGTAAGCAAATGTTCACTGGAATCAAACACTGTAGAGGAAACAAAGAAACGTGTGCAAGAGAGAGTGCGAAAAGAACTGAAAGTGCTGGTTGATGTTGTGAGACCCAATGCTGGAACAACAAATGACGGCAACACAGCCCGAACCGTTCTATCTGATCAAAATCGTGCAGTGTTTGCAGAAATATTAGGCCTTAGTCAGTGGTTGTTGGACGATCTTCACACGATTCTGGTCACCTTATCTTGTAGTCTACCTGTAGATGCTGATAAGTTTGGAGATTTTTGCAAAACCGTAGCATCTAAATACGTGGCAGAATATGGTTGGTACCCAATGACAGTAACTATGCACAAAATCCTCATTCACGGCAAAGATATTATTAATAGCTCAGCTCTTCCAGTGGGTCTATTATCAGAACAAGCCGGTGAAGCGCGGAATAAGTTCTGGCGTTATGACAGAGAACACCATAGCCGAAAATCCGACCGTGAAAAAACAATGTTGGACCTATTTCACAGGGCACTGGAATCGTCAGATCCAGAAATTTCCTACATTAGGCTTCAGAATAGGTTGAAAAAACTCAAATCTTTGCCTTTACCATCCAAGGTAGTGGAGTTACTGAAACCGTATGAAATCTCAGCTGAAGACGATTTTGAGGCGGCAACAGAAAATGAAATTGAAATTATTGAAGGTCATACCGATAGCGACAACATAACAGAAATTCTTTCGGCCGATCAGGATGAAGAATAATAATTGTTACCCTAACCACCATTTTTTAATTCAAAATAAAATAAATTTCAAAAGAAATATTGACAACCCTAAAACCATAATTACCATAGAAAACTTTAGAAGCCTCTAAGTTAGAGATCCTTCATTATTTGGATCTGATTTTTTTTTCTAAGCTTCTAACACATTTTATTAACAATTCTAAAGAAAAATAAAATCCAAATAATTGAAAATACGACCATAAAAAAATAAAATAAAATATGCTTAAATTGTAAATAAATCGCTTAAAACTCAATTAAAAAATATATAAATCAATTAGTATTATGTGTTTTGAGATTATTGTGGATCAGAAAAACCAAGAAGAAAATTTGTGAAATATTTCAAAAGTTATGGATGATTTACTATTTCACTATAAAAAAGAATAAAGTGGTTTTATTTCTCCATAATGAGAAATAGGTGCACGAGTGTTCTATTAATTAATTCATAAAACATTTATGTATAAGATTTCACAAAAAAAAGGCATGTCCGATTTTTTGGGGAAAAAATACACTGTGAACCGTGGCAAAAGAAATACGTTCTTTACATAAAAAATAATGAATACTGTACGTAAAGGCAAGCAAGGTTTAGATTTTATCAAAACTGTAGCAGTTTCGGGTTTATTGTACGCTTAGTTATCACGTTTTTCTTTGTGATAAAATACACGTATTAAGTATGGAAATCCGTACATTCCACTTATATTTTGTACTTGTTTTATTTTGTCTTGAAAATTATTAGATAAGTTCCAAGAGTTAGGCTACTTCTAGGCACGCGTGTTCCATCGTCAGTCACATCATCGCTTACCATTAGGTGAGATAGTGGTCAAACGTGAGCCTTCATTGTTAATAAAAAAATCTTGTAGCTCTAACTGAAAGTCTATATTAAAGTCATTGTAATTCCTGTATGGAAGAGAGAGAGAGACAGAGATGAAGCATCAGGACATATCAATATCCCTTTCTTATGGCTTGAATTTCAATATGTATTCAGGGAGTATTCGGCACCAATGGTTTGCGACTTTTGGAAATCTAGTGGTCAGTACATTTATGACCGCCTAAATAGTCAAAATGTACTGAACTAGCTGACATTTTTCGCAGTTTCAGGTTTGGTCCCATAGTAAAAGTTGTTCGTTATCATGTCCACAATGACATATTTAAAGTATCGGTCAATAATAAGGCACCAGTCACCCTATACATATATTAATGCAAATAAAACAAGTTAGTTCCCCCAAATCTGTTCTCTAAAGTTTAATACCAGCAGACCATTTCAGACACTAATTTACGTGGCCTTCATTATATTTATCTGTCCAGGATAATGTCTGAACTCGTGAATTGGTTTCGGTGTGTTTTCTCTCTAGTTTTAAAACAGTTAGGTATTTTTTGGTATAAGTAACTTGTCGTAAAGGTCATTGTAAAAACATTTATCAAGTCGAACCAATCCCGCTAGAGCTGCGGCTCCTGACCTGGGGTTGTTCCCCTGTGGGGTTAAAACTGGCAAGGGTAAGTTATAACAGACCAATACGACTGAATCTAGCTCACCAGTTTCAAGCTTTGCTTATCATCAAATGACAAGTTGGAACAATTTTAATGTTACGTTTATTCAAGTTTATAAAGATTATGATTGTAAAAACTTATTCAATATACATATTTTT
This sequence comes from Mythimna loreyi, assembly GCA_029852875.1. NCBI lineage: Eukaryota > Metazoa > Arthropoda > Insecta > Lepidoptera > Noctuidae > Mythimna > Mythimna loreyi. The sequence continues at coordinate 9,305,571 of CM056800.1, read as the reverse complement.
TAAACTGATATTCAATAAACTAATGTTTGACTGTAATCCCACCTGCCTATTCACTATAGTCTTAAAGACAGCTAAATTATAATCAGACGGGAAGACCGCAGCACGCAAACCACACGGTATAAATGATGAGGCAAACGGTTAGTCCGGACGGATCGTAGAAGTGTCAATGTATATTTTTTAAATTGATATTCAATAAACTAATGTTTGACTGTAATCCCACCTGCCTATTCACTATAGTCTTAAAGACAGCTAAAATATAATCAGACGGGAAGACCGCAGCAGGCAAACCACACGGTATAAATGATGAGGCAAACGGTTAGTCCGGACGGATCGTAGAAGTGTCAACAGTTTTATACAATTTTTATGAGTAATTAAGTCAATTTTTATTAGCTTGCAATGTGACTGTATGTTCGGCTCAAATCTTGCAACTCACTTTTGAAGCAGATATCTTCAACCGATTGTGCTACTATTTGGCATGCAGGTGTAAATGTGACTTATGGTATGAAGCTGATCTGATGATCATAGCCATAGGAACGGCTACCTTCCAGCTCCATCATAAAAAAAAAACAAATGCGCTAAAAAGAAGACTGTGTTCCTACACAGTTTTCTTTTTAGCGCATTTATTGAAAAGTTTTTTTAAATATATTTGGGTGATTCTACGATAAGAGGTCCTTTGTGCGGCAATCCGTTAAAAACAGTTTTTTTATTCTATATGTTGTTATTTTTTACAGTGTGTGACATCTACTTAATGTACTTTATTAAATACTGTCACAATCAACAGCCTAATTAAAACACATTTTTCTGAAATTCCTTACAAAGTCTTAAAACGTCTCTACCCTGGCCTGTCCCTTTGCCGGTTTCAATTAAACTTTCAAACAATACATATGTTTTTTGTATCAGATGCTTAACTAAATTAAGTGTTAATTGAAATTTTAGTATTTATACTTTGGTATTATAAAATGAAAAATAGAATAATTTTGCTTATTTCACATAATTTTTAGAATTATCTTTTGTCCTGCTTGTTTTATGTATCTACCCTGGCAAAATCAATTCCGATAATACAAAGATCAATTCAAGGATAGGATATTGGAAGTAGTACTCAAGGATATTTATTGACGTGAAGTTTGCAATACTACAAGTGGAAACCGTTTACGCGATTTTTTTTGTAGTTATTGCGATGCGATTGTGTGGTGTGGTGGTTTCGCAAGGTGATTGTGTCTCTCCACTGGTAAGTCATAAAACGTACAATATTAATTTAATTAATCTGCTCTTACTACCCTAATTAAACAATACAGTAATAATTAAAATAAGATATACAATTAACCCAAAAAGTAATTACATGAGTTAAAAAAATTGAATTTGTCATGAAAACATCTCTCCCCTGCCGTATTTCCCCTGTCAAAATAACTGCCAGGGGAGAGAGTCCCTGACAGGGGAGATAATATTCCTCTTATGACGTTATTACAAACTTACTAACTTCTATCAAAGACAGTTTTAAATACCTTAAATAATTTTTGAAAATGAAAATGTCATGACAAAAATATATTTTTATTATAGTACTGTCATTATTACAGATTATGAAGTTAACATGTTAAGAAAATGTTACAGAAGAAACTTAAAGCAGAGAAGCTTCGATATTAAAAGATTAAAAATGAACCACAAAAGTATGAACTTTAAAAGCAAAAAGACGAAAAAACATTTAAAAAATTCATGAAAACTGTCAAACGAATCACTTCAAGAGAGCATTGTATGGTGAAACTAGTATGAAAAAGAAAGAAGAAAGGGAACAACCACAGATGCAGTCTTTTCGAGACTATGGTTGAGCGCCTGAACTCGTCCTTAGAGGCAGTCACAGAATGGAGTGATGCCAATTTGGTCAGGTTCAATGCTGCTATTCAGCCCTGCACTTTCCGGAGAATAACTGTGCCGGTGACCGACCATCTTCATCTTCTTTGTGTTACGTTGACACTTGAAATCAACTCTCAATTTTGGGCCACATATCGAAGCAGAGGTTCAACTGGCTGCAAAAAAAGCTGGGAATCCTCGCAATCCCGAAACAGTTGTTTAAACTTTATCGTTCCGTCTGGAGGACACGATAGAGCATACAGTAGAGGTGTGCCCCGCTTGGGAGAAGAATGACTGTGTCCTCATGGGAGTGATCAGCGGCGGCAATCTCTTGCGCCGGGCCTTGATGGAGGCCATGGTCCGGAGCGAGGAGGCACGGGAGGCAGTCGCCTCCTAATGCGAAGCAGTACTGCTAGTTAAGGAGGAGGCCGACCGCATAAGGCAACGGCACACACGCCCCAGGCGCCACCGGGATTCCGATCCCGATTTTCGGCCACCGTAGGCGCGGGCTTGCGGACGGCGAGTCATGGGTAGCTCGACGTCGGGTTGTCTAGTAACAGTCCAGACTAAGCCCAGGGTCTCTTTCTGAAAGGAAGGCTTCGCCCCAGTGCGAAAAGCAAAGAAGGAAGGGGGTGGGGTGATTAGTCAGTAAGATTCTGACACTGTTTCCCGCTCCGCCCAAAAGCGGGATTCGTCACTGGACAATTTTTGCCTAACATAAAATAAAAATCCCATCAACAATAAAAAATGTTTATTTGTAGTTAAATGCTCTTGTTTTTTTTAAAAAAAAGGCTGCAATATGATAGTTTGATTATAAATATTAAGAACATTGTTTAATAAACGTTGATTTTACTCACTTTGTTGATTTTATTTAGTATATTTTTGTGCCAAATTCTCTCCCCTGGTTAAATAAGTATCTACCCTGGTCCAGATGTCTCTCCCCTGCCCAATGTATTTACCCTGGTCTTCGAAAAAGCAATAAAAAATGTATTAAGTGACTTGCCCTTAAGTGAAAAGGTAAATAAAGAGGTTAAAAACCATAATATAAAGGTTTCATGAAAAAACTCCAACTTTTCTCCTAAGCCGCCTCCCCTAAGAAGCTGGGACGTCTTATCGTAGAATCGCCCATTTAAGTATATGACAATATCAACATTGGTCGCATGAGGAAGAGGTGAGTGGGGTCAATCAGTTTCTCAAGCTAAAACATTTGAGTGACAAACTCAAAAAGGCTAGAAACCAATGCGCTAGAAACAACTCAACTCAATTGCTAGTCCATATACGATTTGCTAACCTAAAAACGAATCTAGAAGATGCAAATGCCTAGCCAACTTGTCTGTAACTGATTCAATTACACTATGAGTCACGTATTTGTCTGACTAGAACGTATTATGGCTGTAAAAAAAAGTGATTTCGAAACTAATGTTGTGTAGGTGCCGTGAATGTGAATGCCAATGTCGAGGCCAATTAGTTGTAGGAGTTCTTTTTAATTGACTTTAGATGTTCAACTAGTTTTTTTTTTGTTAGTCTTTTGTCCATTCACTTCGGAACCAAATTTAGATTTTTACAAGCTTTTATTTAGTTTCACTTGTCCTGATGTTTGTGATCAAATCTTGTAAATTAAATTTGTTCTACTTCCCGGTTACGGATGGAATTGATATTTTGCATGCAAGCAATCTTACGACGATGCAAAATTATTATGTCGTGGAGTTGATCTAATGATGGAACCGGCCGTTGAGTTCGAAAGCTTCTGGACTGGTGGCCGCGTACCGGAAGACGTAGCGTTGGTAGGATTACAAGGTGGACCGATGATCTGCAACCCCATTTTGTGTCCTGGAAATTACTATCTATACAGGGTTGCCTGGAAGTAATCGCCGAGTGCGATAAGGCCGCCGATTGTATGTTTTTTTTATTATAAGTTTTCCTTTCCAATGTATTTTAGTCTTGGTGTACAAAAGTGTATAATAAATAAATAAATAAATCTGGTAACGCTTGCGGGAATGCGTCACATACATGACACAAAGAACCGTTAATTGTGGCGACATTAGGGTAGGCCTTTATCCAACAGTGGAAGTCTTTCGGCTAAAATGATGACCGATAGGTTGTTGACAATACTGTACTTCGAACTTTCCCTGTAAAACTATTTTCATACTGGTTTACGTATTTACCTCATAGTTCGCTGTGATGGGGAATTCCGACAGTTTTCCTCATCACTGTACATTCGTACCGCGTCGTTTAATAAAATGTTTAGAACTAAATGTAAAACAGAATTTGTGTTGAACGTTGCCAAGTGAGTTTCCCATTGACAAATACGACTTGATCAACTAATTTTCTCACGATTTGTATTTTTTTAACTGTAGGTTATGGAGGTTTTTGATTATCTTTAGAAACTGGTCAAATCCAATAAGCTAGGAAAACTGCAGATGTAAGGGTTATCTATATACTAAGTAATAAGGAGCTGAAACATGAACGATCCAATAAAAGCATCGTAAAAAGATTGACTCTTTTGGGAAGTGATGCTGAAGGCGTCTACCGAGGATAAAATGGAGTGCTCATCGCACTAACGTTTCTACTCTGAAAGAGCTTCGCATCAAACAGACCTTGGTCGATTGTGCAACAGCGAATCTTTAATATGTTTGGACATATCATGTCTATGTCAAGAGTGAATAGGTTACTTCTAGGCAAACGTGCTCCATCGTCTGCCATATCGTCGCTTACCATCAGGTGAGATAGTAGTCAAACACGATCCTATCTAAAATAAAAATAATAAAAAAAAACGAGTTATTGCACGCATCGTAGCGTAACTCATGCATCCACACGAACCCCAATGTCCTACGTCACAAATTGGTAAATTGCAACATTGACTTTAATAGTCACAAATCACAATAGAGCCATTTGCCGTTACATCTGCGAGGCTGCTGCCTGACTCAAGGTGTCGTTGTTGACTGCATACCGGAAAATTACTCAGATGGACGTCCAGATGAATTTGCAACTTCTTGCCGTTTTCCGGCAATTGTTTTATGAGTTGCTCAATAGGTACTCAAGTGCAGATGTATCTTCTAAGTGTATGGTATGGTATATCGGGCTGATGTCCGCAACTCCACGACTAAAGCGCGTATTTTACGTACGGGTGGGATAAATGTGTCATTCGATCCACCCCAGCTCCCCGAGGAAGGCCAGCAAAGCCTTAGTATTACTGACCATTTCATTGACGTTACCTGGGTCTCCGAAGTACTTTGCCCTGTATCCTGCGACGGCTGGGTAGCCTAGAAGCAGGTGTGCTGCTGTTTCTTCCTCCGCCATGCAGGCTCTGCACAGTGGGCTGTCTGTAACTCCTAGGACAGAGAGATGCTTGTTAAAGGTCCCATGGCCCGTCGTAACGGCCGTTACCTTACGTAGCTGTGGCTTGGTCAGTCGTAGGATCCGCTTGGTAAAGCAGCCATCAATGGAGGGAAGTGCCTCCTTGGTCTGCCTGCATTCACTATGGTCTAGCCATAGTTGGTGATGTAAGTTTCTGGTTCTTCTAAGTGTATCTCCTTGTTTTATATACAACTCAAGTAGACTTTAATAGTACGCGGAAAATAAGTTGAACTAAAATGCCCGTTGTTGTCTTCGGAATTTAGCCCAATGTCATCTCCGAAAATTATGAGAATCTTCACTAAAAGTGCGAGCGAGGCAAGTGCGAGACGGACACGCGCTCTTAAGGTTCCTTACAAAGTTACCTACATATTATTTGTAAATTGTTCACTTCGACCCGAATGAAGTCTCGAAGAATTTTCCTGATCGTAAAATAAATTTTCAGATTTATTCCAATCCCAGTGATATATTATAAGACCCTACTTTATGCCAATTTTCAGGGGATAGCCAACTAGAAATACTTCTATGAATTTAACTTTCCTTGAGTGTCGAAAAATACGTTTTTTGCGACGTAAACGGCCATATCTTCTTTTCCGTTAGCTTAGAAGTTTGATTTTTCGCAGCTTCAAGGGACCTAGGTATAATACTTTTAAACTTTTAATTGCAACTCGACACCCGATAGAAAGGGTCTTCACAGACACATGGACTAAAAAGTGATCTTATAAGGGTTCGGTATTTTCTTTAGAGTTAGGGAACCCTACAAACGATTAAAAAACATATTATTATTTGCGTAACGTTAAAGTCTAAATTCGCCTATTTCCTTACCGTAATTTTCCACTCTCAGATATATAATATACCTGTTATAAATAAACTTCCTATTATTTATAATCGTTGTTGTTTAGTAATCTTAATAGTAATCTAATGTATATAAACAGTGGCGTGCCTAGGGTTTCAATATAAGGCAAGCCCAAAACATTTAAACCAATTTAAAAAAAAAGTTGAGTTTTGGACTGAGTATGTAAGTACCTACGTATGGATCATCACAATTTTCTCATAAACTACTGGTTAGATACAATAAATTAAAAGTGAATTCATCCATCTTCTTTCCTATTTTTTCTTCAATTTCACTCACTGAAGGCATGCTAGCACTAGATTGAATATAATAAACATATCAGCAATTGCATACCTCCGGTGGCTTTGAAAAAAGCCATTTGGTTTGGTTCATTGCTTGAGGAAACAAAGTTATGGTAAGTAAACGCTTGCTTCCTAACAGGACTAACAGGTTACAGACAAAAAAAAAACAAAACAGAAAGTTTCAAAACAAAAGAAAAAAAATAGCTACATAGAATATAAAAAGGAATTTAAATAAATTATTTATATTCTAATTGGAATCGTCTATCTTTCTGAAATGATTAAATTACATTACAGCCGGAATAGTTAAAACAAGATACACTAACTTTAACAAGTCGGAAAAGGCATCTTCGAGGTTATTCTCATGAATAAAATCAATTAATTCCAAAACATTACGATCTTTTAGATCAGGACTAGAATACAGGCAAATCAATTAACTTTTTATTGTTTTTTTGTCGAAATAGTTTGATTAAAAGTCAAATAATGAATCTAATTCCTCTGAAGGAAAATGTGATTAATTTATATATACACTGATCTATTAAATTTTCGTTTATGCGATTTACTAGACTGTGAAATACACAGATTAGGAATCGGTATTAATGAAGAAATTAACTGTTTTTTCTGAGCAAAGTTGAAAGATTTTACCTTATCTTCGCCAATCAAAACTTGAACGCATTTTAAATCCTCACAAGGTACAATTACCTCCATTGTTGTAGGTAAGTCACCAAAACAGTTACATATAACACTGGGAAAATCTAAGAAAACACACGAAAAACAACAAAAGTTTTACCACTCAAAATAAAACTGAAGTTAGTTGCACTCGAGTGTCAAAAACTATTTACGCAAAGTTCCAGTGTTGTCATTTATGCAAAAAATTTAACAAAAACAAAAAGTTTATTTAGCTAGATGTCGCATTTTTTTATTTTTTAATTAACGCTTGAATATTTAATTTCGTTATTTTAAAAAGCCGCTAGTTTTTACTGTTGCTAAATCTTTAAAAAAGTCTCCAAACTCGTTAAAAGTCTCCAAGATCTCACAACATTGCTAAAATGGCAACATTATAGACGTGGCAAGTTGACAAGGTCATGCATACGCGTACAACTTCATGCGCAAGCCCGGCTTAAATCTTCTATACTAGACGCAAAACGTCCTAAGTTCTTATACGGCGCATCGCTATGAGTGCGAAAGTGACAGTACAGACATTACAATAGTATTTGAAAGCCCGGTAAAAGCCGGTAAGTGTAAGCGAGATAGCTATATCATTATCTACATCTACGCGAGTGTTTGCGAAACTCTGCGCGCGACCAATCACGATGTTAGTTTAGTGCAGCATAAGGAGATTCTTTGTGTTATTTTGATAAGAATTAAGCGCGCGAACTTTTAAATAGTTCGGGTATGATATTAATTCTTATCGGGCATTTTAGTAAGGCAAGCCGGGCTTTTGGGCTTGTATGAAGGGACCGCCACTGTATATAAATAAACTAGCGACCCGCCCCAGCTTCGCACGGGTGCAATCATCATCATCTTCCTGCCCTTGTCCCGTTTTATTTGGGGTCGGCGCAATATGTTTTTTTCTTCCATTCTGTCCTGTCACCCGTCACGCTATCACTAACTCCTCTGTCTTCCATATCACTTCTCACACAATACATCCATATCTTCTTTGGTCTCCCTCTCCCTCTCCATCCATCCACATTCATACTCATGGCTTTCTTTGTAACATGCGTTTCATCCCTCCTTTTTACATGGCCATACCAAGACAAACGGTTCCCTCTCAACTTTTCAGTCACTGGCGCCACTTTCAAACTTCCTCTAATATACTCAATTCTCACTTTATCCATTCTCGTCACACCACACACCCATCTCAACATTCTCATCTCTGCTACATGCAATCGCTTTTCACCCGTCTTTTTCAGAGCCCAACATTCTGACCCATACAGTAGGACAGGCCTTATCACGGATTTTACCCTTCAACTTGAGGGGCATCCGTGGGTCGCAAGTTGTTCCAGTGACCTGTCGCCATTTCATCCATCCTGAGTTGATCCGATGTGCCACGTCTCGGTCTATCTCACCATTCCCTTGGATAAGCGACCCAAGGTACCGAAAATCGGAACAGGTTGGTATGGGCGTTCCGGCGAGAGCTATGGGCACAGGACTAGAGAGACCGCCAAAATCGCAGAACAGGTACTCTGTTTTAGTTCTGCTCAATTTTAGGCCAACACTCTCCAGTCTTTGCCACCACACCTCCAATCTGCTCTGGACCTCTAGGGCACTCTCGGCAACCAGCACAATATCATCGGCAAACAGCATACACCAGGGAGCCTCTTCCTGAATGTCCGACGTCAGAGCGTCCATTATTATCAGGAAGAGGTAAGGGCTAAGAGCCGACCCTTGGTGTAAACCGACAGCCACATTGAAGTTGTTAGTGGTGCCCGCTGCAGACCGGACTTGTGTACTGCAGCGACTATACATTGATCGGATCAACTGCACATACTTCCCAGGCACACCTTTCTCCTTAAGGGCCCACCACAGAACCTCACGAGGTACCCGGTCGTATGCCTTTTCGAGGTCAACGAATACCATGTGCAAGTTTTTATGTGCACCTCTGTATTTTTCGCACAACTGGCGTATAGCAAATATGGCATCCGTTGTACCACGACCAGGCATAAAACCGAATTGGTTCTGTGAAATTTCACTCTCTTCTCTCAGCCGCCGTTCAATAACTTTCTCCCATACTTTCATGGTATGCGACATTAGCTTTATTCCTCTATAATTGTTGCACTCAAGCACATCACCTTTGTTTTTAAAGATGGGCACCAGAGAACTGTTGCACCATTCATCAGGTATTGCTTCTTCCTGCAACAGCTTATTGAAGAACAAAGCCAGCCACACCCATCCATCTACTCTTAATAACTTCCACACCTCAACTGGTATTCCATCTGGACCAATGGCTTTACCATTTTTCATTCCATTCACTGCTACCCTGACTTCCTCCACACTAACCATTCTCACTAACCCCACATTCACTGGTTTATTCTCTAAAACCCTACTCCAATTATTTTCCTCATTCATAAGTCTTTCAAAATATTCCTTCCACCTCTCTTTGATTTTTTCATTATCTGATAGAACCATTCCACTTTCATCTCTTACACATCTTACCTGGCAAACATCCCTCGCCTTTCTTTCTCTCATTCTAGAAAGCCGGTACAGCTCTTTCTGGCCTGCAGGACTGTCTAATGTATCATATAGTTTGTCCTGGGCTTTTGCTTTTGCAATTGCCACGGCTTTCTTTGCTTTTTTCTTTAAAGCATCATACTCACTCTTTCTTTCAGCTTTCAAACTAACATTATCTGTTTGTACACACTGCCATTCCTTGAATTTTTTCTTCTTTTCTTTCAATACATTCTGAACTTCTGTCGACCACCACTATGTATCTCTATCTATTCTGCCCTTTCCTTTCGTCTCTCCCAAAATATCTCTCGCTGCTTGCATTATACACTCAGCCATCTCATTCCAGCTTTCATTTATACTTCGATCATTCATGTCTCCCATCTCTATCATTCTGTCCACCACTCGCTCTCTGAACTTCTTCGCGCAGTCATTCCTCTCTAGCCTGTGCCATTTTATTCTAGGAGGCGGGCGCTCTTTGGTTTTCCTACAATGAATTTGAACCACTGATGTCATAACCAGGAGTCTGTGTTGCGAGACTAAGTCTTCACCTGGCAGCACTTTGCAATCCATAACATACTTTAAGTGGTTGCGCCGAACTAGAAAATAATCTATTTGCGTCTTATGATTACCACTTTTATACGTGGCCAGGTGTTCATCTTTTTTCTGAAACCACGTATTGGCTACTGCTAGATCAAATGCAGTAGCGGATTGCAACAGTGTCTCTCCTTCATTGTTTGGATTTCCGAAACCCCATCCGCCATGTACTCTTTCATACATACCTCTCATTCTTCCCACATGTCCATTAAAATCACCTCCCACTATCAACTCCTCATGTACAGGGATGTTCATTAAGGCCGTATCAAAATCCTCCCAAAACTTCTCTTTCACCGTTTCATTACATCCTACTTGTGGTGCATACACACTAACTACATTCAACATAACATTCTCTAACATAACTTTCACAACTATAATTCTATCATTCATCCTATGTACTTCCATCACACTTTCTTTTAATTTGCTATCTAACACTACTCCTACACCATTCCTTTTGCCATCACTTCCACAGTAGTAGAACTTGTATCCTTCACCAATTTCTCTCGCTTTTGTTCCTCTCCATTTAGTCTCTTGTAAGCACGCTACGTTTATTCGTCTTCTTTTTAATACATCCGCTAACTCTCTGGCCCTTCCAGTCATAGTCCCTACATTCCAACTTGCATACCTCAATCTCATTTCCCGAGCTAACTTCTTACGTTGCACCCGCCCGGGATGGTGCAACAACCCTGGTCCATTTCCCACAGGAGCCGGGTGCTGCCCCTGCGCGTCGCCTGCGGGGTACGCCCTAACCCTATTTCGCATTCCATTCATAACCGACATATTGCTTTGGGTTTTGGCTACTATTTTACAGCCGGCCGCCTGCCTGACGCTAACCCTCCTTGGGAATGCTGTTGTTGGAAGTTTAACCGACCCCACACGGTGACCTTAAGTGCTTATTAGTAGGCACGGCCTTAAAAATATCCCTTAGTCGCCTCTTACGACACCCACGGGAAGAAATGGGATGGTGGTATTCTTTACGTCCGGCACCATACGGAACAATGGTGCAATGGTGACATTAAATAAATTATGCTTGTATTATACACATAAACCTTCCTCTTGAATCACTCTATTTATTAAAAAAAACCGCATCAAAATCCGTTGCGTAGTTTCAAAGATTTAAGCATACAAAGGGACATAGGGACAGAGAAAGCGACTTTGTTTTATACTATGTAGTGAAGGAGAAACTGACTGACTGACATATCAACGCACAGCCGAAACTACTGGGACTACGAGAGTGAAATTTTGCACAGGGCTTTTTTATGACGTAGGTAGGCGAACACTAAGAAAGTTAAAATGTAAAGTTTGATGATATTTGAATCCTCGTTTGGCCTACTTTCTTTAGACCTTTTAATACCATAGAAATTTTACATCAATATTCAAAATATGATCAAACGATTATTCAAATATAATCAAGTGTTAGCATTTCAAAAATCATCCAATGACGAATCCCGCTCTTGTTGGAGCGGGAAACAGTGTCAGACTCACTGACTTAACACCCCACCCCGTTCCTTCTCTGATATAGTTTTGTTTTGGCTTGACATACAATACTTATGTATTGTATGTCAAGCCTAACCTAATCTAACCATTTGAAGTAAAATCAAGTGGAACCAGTTACAGTAATTTCTGTTGTTTACAGTACGCAACAGAACCATGACCCATTTTCAGCCGTTGAGCAAGAACCCGTCAAATAGTTGCGCTCACGCAGGAGGAGTATTCACATGTTTCTCTTTCACTCCTATTGGCTTGAAAATTTATTGTGTTAACTGTTAACCGATCTTCTCAATGCCAAATTTAATAATGGACATGTTGCCTTATTTGAGAAGATTACGCATGACAAAAAACCGGGCAAGTGTGAGTTGGGCTCGCACACTGAGTGTTCCATACAAAAAAAAAAGCTTGAATACTAGATCTTTTAGTTTTATCATGCTCTTATTGTTGAAGTTACAAGGGGAGGGGAAGAAATTTTACCACTTTGGAAGTGTCTCTCGCTCTGTCTTTTTGAGTTTCAGTTCTAAGTATGGGGCACCCCCAAAATTTATTGTTTTTTTGTGTGAAAATCTTAGTGCGGTTCACAGAATACATCTATTTATCTAGTTTCAACATTATAGAATAGAATTATTTATTTGCGTAGAATGTAGGTAATACAATTTGGTGTTACAATATTTATGAATCCTTGTACATAGTACTTAGTATAATTCTAGTAGTTAGTGTTTGTAGTATAGTTCTTATAGTTTTAGAAAAAAGCGGCTGTGACATACGGACGAGCGAACAGACAGTCAGACATGAGGAATTAAGGTTCCGTTTTTGCCATATGGCTACGGAACCCTAAAAACCCGTTGGCTAGCAGATGTCAGTCTGTACCAGCCGGCTTGAGTGTTGCGACACCACTGTGTGTGTTTCTGTTTACAACTGAGATGAGTCACTGCATCGAATCGCTACAGATACTAAAAGATATAAGTGCTTGTTTACGGAGACGCGGCGCGTTGGGCGTTTGTCTTAATTTTTTTTAGATAGGCTCGCGTTTGACCACTATCTCACCTGATGGTGGTCGACGATGGAGCACGCTTGCCTAGAAGTAACCTTTTGACTTAAAGACCCCTAGGTTGTAGCTATCAGGAAACACAGACGCTGGCAGGGAGTTCTACTCCTTAGTGAACGTGTTCCCAAAACACTTTGTACGTATGGATGGGTAGGATCTCCGCCATGTACCGGTGGCGTAACGCTGTACGTCTGGTCGTCCGATGATGGAAGGGCGGTTGTACATTGCCATATGTTTGTACTTGCGGGTGCGATGTACAACGAACACCAAACGCGTCACCCATCACGCCGCGTCGGCTGTAAACGGGCACTAACGACATAGACGATGATTTACTCTAATTCATACATAACTGACTCTAATTAAATCAGTTTCGCAGTCAATTTCATATAAAATATTTGTTTGCGGTAGTTAGAACTTCTAACTACCGCAAACAAATATTTTACTTCTAACTTAGGAGTAGACGTGTATTCGATTTTCTCAATTTTCCGATGCTGCTTCGTTTGGCCGAGGTCCAATCGACTTGACCTAGTACGGAACCCTTGTCGGATGATGCTCGATACTGATAATCTGAGATTGGAATATACCTAGGATGTATCTATGGTACTCTACCTAAAGTTCGTTAAAATAATTTATTGTAGGTATTTATTGTACTTTTCTGATAAAGCCCATACAGTAAACATGCAATGGTCAAAATATATGTAAAACATAAAATTTGGAGTTGATTTGGTTTTTGAAAAAAAAAAGTGTTCGTGCAGCTCAAACTCGAGATACCAAATAAAGGACATTTTGGTAGGCCGCAAAAAGTACTCATTACTGCCACATATTGATTAGTTCCTTCCTTTCTAAGGAAACGGGTTTTTGAAATTGCAATCATGGTTTTTCAAGTCTTGTGTTTTAGGTATACATGGAGCGGTATTTTCTATGGATATTATTGTGTTTACTTACACATCCGAATAGTGCACATCACATTTCCATCGTGTATTTTATTATATCCTGCATTATTTTGTCATTTTTAAAACAGTCATAAAATGCAATGATCTGATAAAAACGTGACAAGTATACCCACTATGATTGTCATTTCTTATCACAACGATGATGCTGATAACAACTCAGTTTCCTTATCATTTACATACAGTTTTAGAAATAAACGAATCTAATCATTTTAGATAAACTGGTTGCATTTAATATTAAAAGATTTCGTCACCGACTAGGTATTTTAAATGAAACAAGTTTATTTATTTGCACGGCTTTTTTTGTTTGTAAAGTTAATTTGCATTTACGGTAACATCAAAACAGATTTTTAGTGTAACTCTATTATCGAGGTGTTAAGGTTGACATTGGCGTAACTTTCTGTTACATAAAGTGTTGATAAAAGTGAAGGAGGCGACAAGCCCAGCTTGGTGTGCCGTCTGTCGCCTTGATCTCGTGCCATTCACTCAATCCTAGGCTTTTGTAGGTATATAAATGTAAGAACTAACTACTGCCAGTGGCCTTGCCCACTTAATAGAAGAAAATTTTCCTAAGGGAACATACTCTCGGCATAAAGAGTATCCCATGTCCTATTCTAAGACGTTACTTGGGACAAGAACAAGAATGGACCATATCCTTGTCTTAAGTTACGTCGATTTTCGTTCAGCTGTTCGAGCGTGTAGATGTACACACATATACATACATAAACTTTCACCTTTGTAACATTAGTGTAATTAAATATTAGTGTAATTACAGCAGCGGCATGACATTTGATGGAATAAAGTAGGTAAGTACCTATAGTGTGTCTTAAACGAAGCTCCGTGTTTTAAATTTCATCCAAATCGGTTGAGCCATTGTGCCTGATGGTGCCGTTCTTTACGTCCAAAAACACCATACGGACGATATAAACAAATATTTTTAATCAAAACAGACTGAACTGATAATTAAGATTATGCGGTTAGATAACTATCATCTGTTGTTTACGTAACTCTGAGGCCAGGTAATAAAAAACGTTAATTGATATGATTACAAAGTGTCGTTCCCACAATTAATTACTTAGATCTGTGGAAACTGAGAAACTGCAATTAGTCCAATGTTGATTTTTATTGCCATTTTGCATGAGGAAGACTAGAAGTATTAGAAGCCTACGTGTAACTGTTTTTTTTTTTTAAATTAAGTATGTTACTTACCAAAAATGTGTGCAAAAAAAAAAAATTAAATAAAACCAAGTGCAAAGGTCACACACTTTTGGTGCCATAATAAAAATGCGTCAAGCTCTACGTTTGAGGTCGTTTGTCTGAGTTCCGAAAGCGTGTTTACAAATCCAAATAGACCAGTGTGCTGTGCTGAGTGCGAGTTGTTTTTACGTTAACGTGATCGAAACATTGAGCGCGTTCGGCTCTCTGATTGGTTAAAGTGTTTACAACGGGCCAATCGGAGCGCCGAATGTCATAATCGCGTCTATCGCGTTAGCGTAAAAACAACTTGCACTCAGCAGTGCATTGGCAAGTAACTGGAATAGACCTATTCATCTTCAGAAAAGTATTCATACCGGTTTGAAACAAACAATGATTCATCTATTTGTCAGTGAGATAAATAATGTGTGTCCTATGTTATTTCTCTAAATGGTTTTTCTACATGTTTAATATTTTTTATGATATTATGACCATAATAAACCAGTAGTTTTATACGCAGAACATGGCGTCATACATAATAATGTTATTTCATAATGTTGTCAAGGAAAACTCGCAATAATTTTGCCTAGCTCGAATATACATAGAACATGAATACAATAATGTTAGGTAACTTTTATTGACCTTTGTCATCAAAAATCTATAAGTAGTATATAAAAGCGAAATATCACCCACTGATTAATTAATCACGAAATCTCAGAAACTACAAAACCTAAAACTTAAAATTTGCCAGGTATTCTTATAGGCATCCACTAAGAACGGATTTTGCCTAACTCCACTCCTTAATGGGGTAAAACGGGGGTTGAAAGTTTGTATGCGGGAACCAACTTTCACGCAGGTGAAGCCACTGGCATACCAGTAAACTAATCTAATCTTTTGCTAGTTTTTTTTAGCAAGTTCACTGGAACGTTCGAAGTTGCCGAATTTGAGTTCTCACTGTGGTACTCGTACGAATATACTAGCTTTGTCTAGCCGAAAGTAAAAACTTGAGTTCGAAGACTGATCTCAAGTTTTTATGAAACCCCTT
Source organism: Mythimna loreyi (assembly GCA_029852875.1). Classification (NCBI taxonomy): domain Eukaryota; kingdom Metazoa; phylum Arthropoda; class Insecta; order Lepidoptera; family Noctuidae; genus Mythimna; species Mythimna loreyi. Next base: position 9,289,751 of record CM056800.1, on the reverse strand, counting down.
AATTTATATTTTCACCCATATTTAGAATGTAATGAACTCAAAATCGTGTGTTTTTATTTATGTTTATTAACTGCGCCATCGTGATAAGAAGGTCTTTGCGCCCATTAACCATGGGGTCAAATACTAATGAATACTTAGTATAATGCGATAATTTTTTACCTTTTTTATGGGGCTATAATATTTTAATCAGTTATTGCTGTACGCAGCATACCATGTTGGAACAGCACGCGGGAAACTAAGTTGAACCATATTTGCTAAGGTTATACAACCCATTTCGATTGAGATTCGAAAATCGGTTGTAATCCTTATCATAAACCTGCTCTACACTATTCGCGAAGTTGCCTCGACAAAGTACTCATCGAAGTTGATCGAAGTCCGAAGCATGTGACTACACACTCGTATATCCTCGCGAGGAGCACTTCGAGTCCTTTGACTCGGGCGCAAAAACAACGACTGGAAGTCGCTCGAAGCGTGGCGAGGTTGCACGAAGCGAAGCGAAGTACCCTTTTACACTAACGTATTCATTCAACTTCAACCAACTTCGCGAGTATTGTAGGCTTTACAATTTGAACCATCATGACGCGGAGTTGTTACCATAGCGAATAGTTCAACTTAGGTACTATAAAGGTGCTGATAGATCTAAAAATTCACTTGTAACGGAATTCTGAGCATCCGCCGTTTTTAAATTTGTCGAATTTAACAACGAGCCGAGCTAAGCATAGAGCCAAACATTGCTACGAACATTTTCATGAGCACTCTAGCCAACGAACTGTCCTTCTCTAGAATGCTCGCCAGAGCGCTTGAGAGAACGCTCGCCAGAACGATTGATAATATGCTCGCTAAAACGCTCTCGTTATTTTTCTGTAATATAACATTCGCAAGAACGCTCATTACACGTAAATGTTGAAGTGTATCAGCACCTTAATACCGAGATACTTTTTAAGATTTTTTCCCAATATTGGAAAGGATTCTTCAAAATAACTAGCAATTGCAAGTCAAAAACTTCAAGGCGAGAATGGTTGACTGCACATTTTCTGTAAACTTTAAAGCTATTAGCGTACCATGACTTGTAAGTTCAGCACAATGACTGGCCAGCGTAAACACCTGGTTCCTAAGACCATAATTTAGCTGTCAACTCATTCATTTATTACTACGCATTGTTATTTGTTGTCACTACACTGAACTTAGTTATGACGCTTATTTACATGAATGGTACTTTAATGACGTGATGCGAACCATCGGTTATGTGTCTTTTGTTAACCCACCTTTAAACCGGTGTGAGGATTACTTCATAACCGCAATATCGAATCGTCACGGGGTATTTTTGAAAATGAGACCAGCGCCCCCCCTTTTTTGCCTCCCTTGCTAAGTTACTATCGTGTCGCTAACGTAGAACGCTTGGAATAAGCTACGCCTCCAATCCCTTTGTTTTGATCACGTGACAGCGTCGTTCAGATGGCTTCATGAACAGAGAAATTAGAGACGTGGCCAACTCATAGCGTTCGACGTTAACGAAACGATCGTGAGTTAGTTAGGGGGCTAGTTTCCTTTTCAGAAATACCCCGTCTCTAGAACGTAAAAGGTAATTGTGAGACACAGGTGTGGTTTTATTCTGTAAAAGTTTGTGACGCCTTCTCGCTTCACCGTAGACCAGGAGAACTGGATGAATGCCAAAATAAAAAAGTACAATAGTAGACGTTTCTTGCGGAAACAATAATCTATTGATGTGACGTCACTAGCCTATCTACAATTATGAGTAATAAAAGAATTTTGCAAAACGATAAAATAAAATTCAAGACGAAATAATAAATGTTGATATGGCGGTGATTCAATGTAGAGCTAAATATAAGTTTAGCATGTCACTTGATAAATATGTTGGTATTTCCATCATCATAATATAAAAACTTTACCTTACTATGTACTATTTATAGTTTGCCCTTCGTCCCAATAGATTGGGAAATTAACTTACACGAACATTCACAACAGAAACTGTAAAACAAAACTTACAGTATTCCACGTTGGTTCAACATTATCTCTTCAGCCTACAGCCTACACGAAAGTAGCTATCGCATGAATGAAACTGTCTCGAAGGACTAGCCATTCCAAAAGTTTGTACTGTCTGAACTAACTGCCTTGCCGTAGGGACCCTGCAGAAGGGTCGAAGCCAACTGGGGTCAAGGGTGCGCGTCTGAATGGAAGGCTCTGGCCCTGGTTTATATGGCAACGTAGGAATGGGGCCTACCCAGAGCTGTAAACAGTGTCAGACCCTTACTGACTGAATAACCTATTATTCAGTCAGTAAGAGTCTGACACTGTTTCCAGCTCCGCCCAGGGGCGTGATTCGTCATAGATGATTTTTACCTCCCATAATAAAAAATTGACTGCCTTTTTATGACGAAACTTCTCTCGTCGCCTCTTGATAAGCAAAGGATGAGGTTTATAAAGATCGAGCGCGTGATTTTCCTGTCCAGTCATGTTTTGATGACAACTTCACGGTAGGTGGTAAGGACCACTGAAGCTAGAACTACATTAGACTTGTAACACGCCTCATTAGTATGTAGAAACTGTAGAAAGACGTCGCGTGGCGTGGATCAAGAGTAGCTCTTCAAGTCTAGTTTCCATATAAAATGTATGGTGATCGACGGAAACGTCCAGTTAAGCTATTCTTTAAGAAAACCGCCTTGAGCGCAGCGCTGGCTGAAGCGTCGAAATCCAAAGAGGTACATTGAATTAACAATCCGCTGATTTCGACGCTGCTGCCAGCGCTGCGCTCAAGGCTGTTTTCTTACAGAATAGCATGGCAGTTCTGCGTATGACGCACACGTATGCGCAGTATAGTTCTACCTTGATACACATTTCCACTATGCTCATAATTGATGTAACTCCTAATAAATCCTAATAGAACATATTTCTTTTGTTACAGAGGGACGATCGGTCGCTTCTAGCGCAGTTCTTCTTTGCCGACGACGCACTGAACATGGTCGCGGCTGAGTTGGACTCGTTTGACGGCCGCAAGGACCCGGAACGGTGCTCCACTCTTGTCAACCAGCTTAGACATGCACAGGTTTGTTCTTGAAGACATGCCCTCAACACTTACTATTTATTTTATTACTTTTAAGAAGGCTTACAGACTAATAAGATAAAAATAGGTAAAAAAAATATATAGTGAAGTTGCTAATTACAAGCCTCCACAGATAAATAACAATTCACGATTAACTAATGTCTAAAGGTTGGAGTTATGGTTTCTACTTACGTAAAGCTTCTTGAAAACGGGCTAATTTTGTGGCCATTTCTTGCGGCAATTCTATAGCCGGCAAGTTGCTGACTATATCGCTCAACACAAAGCAACAATTGCAGCAATTTAGCAGTGTAGCCCGGCGATATAGCCAAGATATTTTAAACGAACGAAGGAACAAAATTCATCACCAATTCCATTGCAGAATCTTGCTGGGCTATGTTCGAAACTATTAGATATTGCATATATTGCTATGGTCAACATTATGCAATAAAAATTGCCAACAAAATGCATTTTTTATAGCTCACTAGCTTTTGCCCGCGGCTTCGCTCCCGGCAACAGATTATTCTACTCTACCCTACTCTACCCTACTCTACCCTACTCTACCCTACTCTAAAAAAAAAAAAAAAATGTATCCTATGTCATTCTCCTGGCTCTAAACTACCTCCCTGCCAATTTTCAGCTAAATCGGTTCTAGCTGTCCCGGCAAACTTCGTTTCGCCTATTTTTTTTTTTTCGTTCTCACCGTTTAAACCTTCCCTGAACTATCACGAATATTTCAAGACCAAAATCAGCCAAATCGGTCCAGCCGATCCCGAGTTTTAGCGAGACTAACGAACAGCAATTGATTTTTATATATATAGACTAGCTTTTGCCCGCGGCTTCGCTCCCGGCAACAGATTATTCTACTCTGCCCTACTCTACCCTACTCTACCCTACTCTACCCTACTCTACCCTACTCTACCCTACTCTACTCTACTCTACCCTACTCTACCCTACTCTACCCTACTCTACCCTACTCTACCCTACTCTACCCTACTCTACCCTACTCTACCCTACTCTACCCTACTCTACCCTACTCTAAAAAAAAAAAAAAAAAAATGTATCCTATGTCATTCTCCTGGCTCTAAACTACCTCCCTGCCAATTTTCAGCTAAATCGGTTCTAGCTGTCCCGGCAAACTTCGTTTCGCCTATTTTTTTTTTTTTTCGTTCTCACCGTTTAAACCTTCCCTGAACTATCACGAATATTTCAAGACCAAAATCAGCCAAATCGGTCCAGCCGATCCCGAGTTTTAGCGAGACTAACGAACAGCAATTGATTTTTATATATATAGATTTACTTACGTTTACTTAGTGCAACTCTTTTTGAGTAGCTTCTTCCTTTCGTATTGATGAGATTACTCTTTTGGGGTACGTTATAATAACTCTCCATGTATTATACGAGTCTGAAGTTAGGCTCTGCGAATTTTAGGGCTTGAAAACGGCGTAGGTACTGAGTATCTTTAAGTATTACAAAACTGCAAGTGGGGTTATTAAGTGTTTTAGGTATTTTATATTTGTTGTTGTTGCATTGTCTGTCGTAAAAATGTTCTCTGTCTTCTTCAAAAGTGCATGTGTATTAGGGAGCAATTGGAACATTTTTGTCTTCATATGGGGATCATGTTCTGGTACTCTTGAGAGCCAGGTTAACAGTGGCGCCCCAAAAGTGCCATGTTAGAGATAGTGACATATTAATAGTTTAGAAGAAGTGATTTGATAGTTATGAATCATATCTTCTGAACCTATGCTATTCAGAAAAGTCCAGTCAGGAAATCAGAATCTCATTGTAGATAGATAGATAAACTTTATTGTACACACCAAAAAGTTACAGAACTTATACAAAAACTTAAATCTATGGGTACAAAGGCGGTCTTATCGCTGACAGCGATATCTACTAGACAACCTTACGGTGGATTGTAAGAACTAAAAATAATACAGGGGGTAGTCTGCGGTGTACTACTAGTTGTAGTACCCAGTTGTACAAGTAAGATCAACAGGTAGTTAGTGAAAGCATTTAGACGATATCAGTGCATATAAAATGGATTTATCGAACCGTTAATAGCACATACACTGCAAATTCCCTCTTACTGCTATTAAGATAAGGTTGCATTGGATTTTATAGGAAGTTATTGATAGTCAGGTCAGTAATCCTAAGAGATACATATGAAGAAACAATACGTTTGTGAACATAATATAGTAGTGTTGATTTGACGTGATATGGAACAAGAAGTTCCTGCTATCATGAAGAACAATAGATAATACGTTATCAGTTCCGGAACATTGTTTGTTATCTTGTTAGTGGTATTTGTACTGGCATACAATATACACCGTTAAATTTTAGTCGTTTTAATCCCGAAGAGGGTCGATCCAGTACATGAAACACTATCGATTTGTGTAGATAAAATAAAAAAATAAAGTACTTTTTTTCTTAATCTCTTATTGATATACGCATTTACGAAATTAATTTCTTTAAGTAAACGAGTCATTGACCTTGTAGGTAGTTGTCGGTCGTTGCGTACTAACTACCTACAGGTCATTGAACTCGCCCAGCTGACGTTTACTTAAAGAAATCAATTTAGAACATGCGTAAATTAATTCGAGTTTAAAAAAAAAGTACTTTGTTTTTTTATTCTAACTTTACCAATCGATAATGTTTCATGTACTGAATCGATCCTCCAAGGGATTAAAACGATCAAGATTTGACGGTGTATAAATAAGTTGAGATACACGACAACAAATACTTGCAGTCTGGAAATGTACACTGAAGTGTGTGTGATTTTTAAGGTTCCGTATTTTAAAAGGGAAAAACGAAACCCTTTTATTATCACTTTCTCGTCCGTCTGGTACCTTTACCTTTACCCTTTATCTCGAGAACGCGTGGACGTATCCAGTTGAAATTAAAACTATTATACATACCTATATTAAAGTCTGCGGTCCCTTGAAGCGTTGACAAAATCAAATTACTAAGTAAAAGGAAATAAAAGACACATTTACAAAAAAAAAAAAATCGTTTTATTAAGGTTCTAGTCGGCCTACAATGCTAAAATCTACACTAATATAATAAAGAGGTAAAGTTTGTTTTTTTGTTTGTAGGAGGTAATCCCTGGAACTACTGGACCGATTGGAAAGATTTTAGAAACAATAAAAAGCTGCTTTACTCCTGAGTGACATAGGCTATATTTTATGTACGCGGGCGAAGCCGCGGACAAGAGCTAGTTTATTATGAAGCAAGGTCTCATAGCATAACTATAGGAAAATAAATCTGAAAACTTTAAATTTGAAATTACGTCACCAAAAAAATTTTTTGGCTTTTCTGAAAAATCTTCGAGACTCGATTCGGGAATTCAGTTATTATTTTCATAGATAGGTTTGTACGGAATCCTCCAGGGCATGAGTCTGACTCGCACGGTTGCCCGGTATTTTCTTCAAGAGACCGCTGGGATATTACCCTACATTTAGGCAGTAAATCTGCTAATCTATCTCGCTCTATATGCGGCGGCTGGACCATAAAGATTACCTCCCTCTCACTCTTTCTTCCACCTCCTTTGCTAGGATTACTGCTTCACAAAAGCAGGTGACAGCTTCTATGAGCTACTTGGCTCCAGTAGACCAGGACCGGATGTGAGAGGTCATTATAAATTAATGCTTACTGCTACCATTTCGGTTTAACTGATAACAAAAAGTCATTTATTATGTACTCAAATTATCACTTTATTTGATTAAATAATTTATTATCTCGAATGGGTTCAGTTATTTCTTCTGATTTAAAAATCAACGTTGTTATTGAGTTTATTATGTAAGATATGTATTATGTGAGTTTGAGTGCATTGATATCATTTTTTTGTTATTAAAATTGTGATGACTATGCCGTGTAACATGCGATTCGTAAATAGCAGTTATTAACATATACATATTTACATATAACAGGTAGGTACTTATTATGTTCGTTATATTTACGTATCCAACGGTAGTGACCATGGCTGGATAGACCTCACGGCGTCCTCACCTTCCGCATGACGCAGGTTCTCACCGGACATGGGAAGTTCGGGAGATTCCTGCACCGGATTCGTGCGGTGGTTTTTTAGTCAGTAAGAGTCTGACACTGGTCTCCCGCTCCGCCCAAGAGCGGGTTTCGTCATTCGATGATTTTCACCTACCATAAAAAAAAAAAAACGGTATTGACCAACCGGAGGCTCGGTTTCGGCTGGAATTTCATTCAATTCCTCTACGTATGTAAGTTGTATCACCAGGGCTGGGTTCAAAAATGACCAGAGTAATGTAGAGTCGTTCTCTTATGAATCGGGTAGCTACTTTAGAGTTAAGCCAAGTGACTCCAACATTGAGATGGTTCAGTTGGAGTAAACCATTGATAATAAAACTTGACGTCTTGCGTTCAAAAATGCGAGTGTAGAGTGTAGTGGGTATTTACCCCGTGACGTCATTAGAGTTAACTCCAACCTCAAATTTGAACGCAGGGCAGAAGTAACTCTAAGAATATATATAACTAGCTTTTGTCAGCGGCTTCGCCCGCGTACATAAAATATAGCCTATGTCACTCAGTGGTAAAGCAGTTTCTATTGTTGCTAAAATTTTTCCAATCGGACCAGTAGTTCTAGAGATTACCCCCTACAAACAAAGAAACAAAAAAACAAACTTTACTTCTTTATTATATTAGTGTAGATTAAGTTGAGATACACGACAACAAATACTTGCAGTCTGGAAATGTACACTGAAGTGTGTGTGATTTTTAGGATTCCGTATTTTAAAAGGGAAAAACGAAACCCTTACAGGATCACTTTCTATATGAGAATTCGCAAGCGTTACGCTGATGAGGGCCTTTGGCTAGAAGTTCCTAAATACTTTACCTTTCGACTACCGTAATTACAGGCACAATTAAAAGACAATAGATGTGCGGACACTGGTGTCCTCTTTGGCTTAATGACCTAAGTTTAAAAAAGTGTGGGTGCTTAAATCTTACTCTTTTTTCGTAGGAATTCTGTAAATAACTTCTATTGACTACTGACTCCAGACTTGGTTTTATACCTGGAGTACATACTCCAGGGATAAAACCAAGTCTGGGTCTACCCAAGACACGTGCACCAAATTTCATTCAAATCTGTTCAGCCATTTGAGCGTCAAGGAGTAACAAATATCACACACCACACAAGCTTTTGCTTTTATTACATTAGTGTGATTCTAACTTAGTCCTGTAGAGGAAGTTGTTAATTTTGTTATTATGTAGTTCCTGCAGTACAATCATTTTATGTATAAAAATGATTAGCTGTTCGTTAGTCTCGCTAAACCTCGACGACTGCCGGACCTAACATCTATTTAGACAATTTTGGTCTTGAAACATTTGTAAAAGTTCAGGGAAGGTTTAAACGGTCAGAAAATCATCCTTATATCCTTAGTAACAAATATATCACGAATTCATACTACGTTTGTGTATCAAGTTTTTGCTAAGGAGTCTTAAGGACCAACAAACTGAATTGTCGAAGCCTATTGTGGCTATAGGTTAATGTGAAAATGCCACCCGGGGCCCTGGAACGAAGGCAAAGAAGTTTTTGGTCTGTAAATGTCTGACTTACTATCACCCCAACCAAGTGCGCGGGGAAGTCATTGGATGATTTTAAAAAAAAAAACCCCACTGCAAAAAAAAAGTTGATTGTTTAAAATTGTTATTCATTTACTACCTATCTATCTACCAACCTATACCCAGTAGTGGTTTTTATATTATTATATTAATTTAACGATAAAATGTCTATAATCGAGCAATATTAAATTAAGCATTGTACAGTCGTGTGACGTAATACTTATACACAATTATTATAATAAGAAACAATCGTTAACCCAGAAAATAAAACGGTGGGAAGTAATAAAATACTTTTCGTAACAAGTTTGAGTAGCGGTTTGTGTTTTTTTTTCTGCTATCTGTACATAAATATTTGGTTATGTACGTTTATAATTTTATTGGAATACAAGGACGAGTTATTTGTGTCGAGGTTTTGAGGTTTTGCTTTAAATAATTAATTTGTTATCATTTTAAACGAATAAGTAGTAGATGTGAAATCTATATAAATATATATATATATAAAAGAAAGTCGGGTTTGTTACAACACTTATAACTCGAGATCGGCTGAACCGATTTAGCTGAAAATTGGCAGGGAGGTAGTTTAGAGCCAGGAGAATGACATCATCATCATCATCAGCCTTTTAATGTTCCCACTGCAGGGACACAGGCCTCCTCTCTCTAGGAGAGGGAATGGGCCATAATCCACCACGCGGGCCCAGTGCGGGTTGGTAGATGTCACATGTCTTCGAATTTTTGGTTCTAGGACATGCCGGTTTCCTCACGATGTTTTCCTTCACCGTTTTGAGAGCAGTGGTGATGAAATAAATTACACAAAGTAATGCGCCTGGCTGGGTTTGAACCCGCGACCTACGACTCGTAAGTCGGGGCCGTTACCACTCGGCCACCACTGCTACACCACTGCTAGGAGAATGACATAGGATACTTTTTTTTTACTTTTTTTTTTTAGAGTAGGATAGAGTAGAATAATCTGTTGCTGGGAGCGAAGCCGCGGGCAAAAGCTAGTAATACATAATAAAAAATATTATGAAAATGAATATACATATAATATTAGGGTACTGAGGAGTTCGGTAGCTAAATATGTAAATTTCATATATATTTATAATTTTATAAGATTGGTAATGAAAGGAAAACTATCAACTAGTTTACATAAACATTGACGTCTGTGAATTTTGTACATCATTTGTTTTTTAAACAATAGAATTACTTACCTATCATTAAAAAGTAATAAAGGAAATAATAATTTGACATTGACAAAGATATTTACGACTTGACTGTACATTACTTATACTACGTTAAAAATAACAGACGTTTAAGAAAACCTTTTTTCAGTCCGTTCAATCGATTTTGAGTTTTATTGTGTTAGTGGAATGACAAATGGCGGGTGCAGTATACAGTTGGTTTTTTAAACGACTTTTATGCGTTTAATGCCATCCTTATGCCTACGGAATAGAAGTTAAAATCGGTAGAACAGCCAGTAAAAAGGTTTCTTTAAATGTCTTATCTTAACGCGAATAGAGTATAAGTACTACGGATAGGAGTACTTACGAATTTAATTGAAATCTTATTTTACTAACCTGAGATCTGTTACTGTTAAAGATATGGGGCCTATATAGGATGTATAGCTCCATCCCTTTTTTCTCTCATCGTAGCGTAGGCGCGGGCTTGCGGACGGTGAGCAATGGGTAGCTCGCTGTCCAATCGTCCGGTAACCGTTCGTACCAAGCCCAAGTCATTGACGGCGCGTAATGCCCCTACGCGCCTCAGGGAGTTGTCAGCAAATTGTAGGAAGTCTCCGGTCTTAGCTAATGTGAAAATGAACACCAATAATCTGGAACAAAGGCAAAGAAAGGACGGGATGGGTTTTTATTCAGTAAAAGTACCACTATATCTTGCTCTGCCCAAGGACGGGAGTTATCATTGGATGACTTTTGCTTCTTTCTCGCTAGCACGCTTGATATCATCACGACACACACACATGATAAGACATGGTAAGGCTCTTGGTCGCATATTGACTAGACATTATGGTGTTATTGCATAATTTGTTATGCAAATACTTCATTGTGAAAATATCTCAGGAATACAAGTGAAATTAAATAATTCGTTTCCCATGATCATTGTTTTATGGTGGTCATTTCTTTTCTATGTTCATTTTACAGTTATTCATTCAATTTATATATATAATAATTTATATATATTTTTAGTAGAGCAGTGGTGGCCGAGCGGTAAAGGCCCCGACTTACAAGCTGTAGGTCACAGGTTCAAACCCAGCCAGGCACATTACTTTGTGTAATTTATTTCATCACCACTGCTCTCAAAACGGTGAAGGAAAACATCGTGAGGAAACCAGCATGTCCTAGAACCAAAGATTCGAAGATATGTGACATCCACCAATCCGCACTGGGCCCGCGTGGTGGATCATGGCCCATTCCCTCTCCTAGAGAGAGGAGGCCTGTGTCCCTGCAGTGGGAACATTAAAAAGGCTGATGATGATGATGATTCAATTTCAAATAAAAAATACATTTCAGAATAAATAGCTCCCTTAGGGCTCAGTTAGAAGATGCGAAAATTAGAGCGCAGCCGCGTACTTCCCCTTTTGTTTTTATTGCAATTTAAACTTTAGTGGTTAAGTCCACAACGTACAGTACGGCTTTCGGATCTTGGCGAGTCTGAAGTTAGCTCTACGAATTTTAGCGCTGGTGAACTCGTAAAAAACATTGTGGTTTAAACAAATAAATGCAATTTGCAGTTGTTTTTGCTGTTAAAAAATGTTTTTGGCAATTTTTTTAACCCCTTGACACCCAAGCGAGCGCCGGCGCTCGCGGGTACTATAGCGAACGCCGGCGTTCGCGGGTATTAACGGAAACTATTAACGTACAATATTTGTTTTTTTTTTTTTAGGGTATTTTGATATTTATCCAAGAACGTAAAAGAAAAGTTTTTATAGACAAATAACTTTCCGTTAATACCCGCGAACGCCGGCGTTCGCTGTAGTATCCGCGAACGCCGGCGTTCGCTTGAGGGGAGAGGAGAACCTTTATTTTTGTACGAGTTTTCAAGCGCTAAAATTCGCAGTGCCTAACTTCAGACTCGCCAAGATCCGACAACCGTACTATACCTTACTGTACTTAAATTCTAAACGCCTAAAAACCATGCGGCGTCCACACAAAAGTATAATTAACAACGGTTTTATTACACTGTTTTTATGCGTTTAGAATTGTACGTTGTGTGGACCAGTCAATAAAATTTTAATTGCCATAAAATATCTATTTCCATAAAATATAAACGCACCCTTAAACTCTTGCCTCCTGGAGCCTAGGGTGGTGCAAAACTGTTACCTCGACTCCAGGAATAAGGCAAGGTACGGGGTAGGTTTTTTAGTCAGTAAGAGTCTGACACTGGTCTCCCGCTCCGCCCAAGAGCGGGTTTCGTCATTGGATGATTTTCACCTACCATAAAAAAAACCCTTAAACTCTTGAGCCTCAAACGTACGCCTGCGTTCGCACCCCTATAGTCTTTCTATTATGTCTCTAATAACGGTACTAGAATGATTAAAAATAGCTCCACACTAGTTAGTAATTACAACTCCAACAAGGAAATAATTATGTCCTGTTAACGATTTTAAATAAACCAGTCATTTTCCAAGTCGTAAACCAATATACCATCTAATATAGATACTCGGTACATAAGCCAATTAACATAAATTGTTACAATTATTATAATTACTGCTTCGTTGGTCTATTGCTGGGCATGGGTCGGGCAAAGCGTTATAGGATTTTTCCATCTTTTTTTTACGGGGGCAAACATAAAAATGAGTTCGCCTTATTTGGATGGAGTGGGAGGGAGAGTCAGACTTTAACTGAATAAAAGCCATTGTGTTCCTTCACTTTTCTTTTGTGAAGGCCCGTACTAACTCTGGTAATTCTGTCCCAGTCCTGGCAGGTATTAGCCCTAATCCTTCTCTACTTGGTTCTCCACCCACTTTTCATCTAATTAGGGGGGAATTTTGGAAAATAATTTCTTATTCCTTCTGTAAACAATAAAAGGGACGTCGGTGCAATATTTCAGTGATCGACATGGCTGGGTATGGATGAGTCAGTGTGTGAGTCAGAGTTTGCCTTTTATATAAATGTATGTAATAGGTAGGTCTGTATTTATGTATAAGTATAGAATTTGCTACGGTGTGATACGCAGTCTGTACCTTGAATTGAACGTTCTGAGTGTGGATTTGCGTAGTTTTTGCTGTAGCAATGACTCATACGACTCTCATGGACCTTCAATACCGTCATGGTACGCAATTCTATGAGGATAACACAACATTTCTGTGATTTAGTTTACTGCACCTAATTTATTGATATAAATGGTATTTTCCTCAAATGTAAATATAGAATTTAAGTATGTGTGGTAGTGACACAAACGCCATTACCATAACCACAAAACATACCATACCATACATTACTCTATAAATATAATTAGGCCATAATCGACAGAAATAAAAAGACCTCATAGATCTCGAACGAACAAAAAGTGGTTCATTCAACACAAAACCTCATGGATGGGGGTCACAAATAAATAAATGTCTTACTTAGATACTCCTTACGTAATTACTAATTATATTTGGTAAAATTATATAGAATATATATATATATATGGGCCCGCGTGGTGGATTATGGCCCATTCCCTCTCCCAGAGAGAGGAGGCCTGTGTCCCTGCAGTGGGAACATTAAAAGGCTGATGATGATGATGATGATGATATATATATATATATTATAGATTTGTGTTGGTACGGGAATCCTTTTCCTTCACCGTTTATTTTTATTTTTTATGGTGGGCAAAAATCATCCAATGACGAATCCCGCTCTTGGGCGGAGCGGGAAACAGTATCAGACTCTTACTGGCTAAACACCCCACCCCGTTTTTACTCTGGCCTTCTCACTGAGGCCAAGCCTTCCTTTCAGTTAAAATAAATTACACAAAGTAATGCGCCTGGCTGGGTTTGAACCCGCGACCTACCTCGCGCGTAAGTTGGGACCTTTACCGGCTTTACCCTTCGGCCACCAACTTCGGCCACATCATTTGATATGAATTAAAAAACATTACGAACCCTGAAAGTAAAATCAGGCTGTATTTTTGTGGTATTATTAAATAAGTAAAAATGTATAAAGTGCAAATTTATTCTGAACTCAAGGAACTGTCAGCAAACTGTAGGGACCCCCTACAGGGTCGAAGCCTCCTGGGGCAAGGGTTGATGCGAAAGCGTAACACCAGGGCCTGGGAATAAGGCAAGGAAGGAATGGGGTAGGTTTATTGTCAGTAAGAGTCTGACACTGTCTCCCGCTGCCCAAGAGCGGGATTCGTCATTGGATGATTTTTACCTAACATAAAAAAAAATCTATATAGGTTCACTCTGTTGTTGCCGGAATTTTGGTAAATGTGTACTTATTTCATTGTTTTGTTTCACTAACATTGTTTAGGTGGATTTTAACGAGCGACTGTATTGAATTCAGGTTTTTCTAGCCTTGAACTAGTATTACGACTAACTTTGAATATTTAGAGCGTTTTAAGTTCATTGTTTAAAATTTTAATTCGCTACCGACTGCCCGATACGTACTTAGTTTCCCAAATGAACTGTCAGTTTCCTTACTCTTTTACAATATGATTTATCTACTTGACCATTTTACTTAACCAGTGAATCCTCATGGGGACCCTGCATTAGGGTCAAAGCCAAATGGAGCCAAGTGTTCGCGTCTAAAAGGAAGGCCCTGGCCCTGCTTTATATGGCAACGTAGGAATAGGGTAGGTTGTTTAGTCAGTAAGAGTCTAACACTGTTTCCAGCTCCGCCCTAGGGCGGGATTCGTCATTTTGAATATGTAGAGCGTTTGAAGTTCATGTTTATCCTAATTCGCTACTGATTGCACGATAGGTACTTAATTTCCCAATGTGCTGTCTGTTTCCTCTAAAATTTTTCTCTTTTACAATATTATTTACCTACTTGACCAGTATTTTATTTAAGCAGTGAATCCTTTGTAGGGACCCTGTAGAATGGTCGAAGCCAACTGGGGCTAAGGGTTAGTGTCTGAAAGAAAGGCTCTGGTTCTGGTATATATAACAACGTAGGAATGGGGTAGGTTGTTTAGTCAGTAAGAGTCTGACACTGTTTCCAGCTCCGCCTAAGGGCGGGATTCGTTATTGGATGATTTTTACCTACCTTTGAAAAAACCAGTGACTCCTTCGTCCGTGTGTAAGATAATAAATATAGTATTGTAGTGCCTTTGTCACTCAGAGTATTTTGTGGAGAGAAAATCATCCAATGACATCTGTCGACAACTTAAGGTTGCCGCACTAACCGATAGATTTTTACCGATGATATTAATCGAAGGCCATCGACTAGTTTGCTGGCTTTTGTTTAGATTTAATGTCGGAGGAACCGGCTGATTGACTTAGGTGATCAATTCTACCATTAATCGCCTGTAAGTGTCTAAATCTGCCACCTACTCGATAGATTTTTGGTCGGCTTAAAGTACTTTTTTTTTAACTCGAATTAATTTATGCGTGTACGAAAATAATATCTTTCAGTAAACGTCAGCTGGACGAGTTCAATGACCTGTAGGTAGTTAGTACGCAACGACCGACAACTACCTACAAGGTCATTGTCACGTTTACTTAAAGAAATTAATTTCGTACATGTACATATATAAATAATACGAGTACTTATTAGGAAAAAAGTACTTTATTTTATCTTTATATAGTGTTTCATCTACTCGACTCTCCACGGGATTAAAACGAACGGACAAAATTTTACGGTATATTTAGAAATTAAACACATTTCACTGCATACAAATAGGTGCTGTCAATGTCAAACGTTCGAATAGAATTCGATTTTTCAACATTTCAGTTTCGACAGAGAATAAATGATTCTTTTCAAGTTAACAATAGTCATGTGATTCATTTAAAATTCAGTTTTTTCTTCTGCTCGCCTTTCTGCGCTCGATGCAGGTAATGATTCATTCAAGGACAACAAACAAGTCAATTATGATGAATGTCTGCTGACCCAAATAACTCATTTGTGAGAGTTTGATATTATATACCCACTACTACTTACACCTTATGTGGGATATTTTCGTTAAGTTATAGGGAAATGTCTGTTTATAAGGTTCAACATCCAAAAAAAGGAAAATGGTCCCAATGTCCTAATAGGTTGATTGCTCTAAGTTAACGGGAAACTCATAATGAGTAGTAACTTAGTTAATCTACATCTACACTAATATAATAAAGAGGTAAAGTTTGTTTTTTTGTTTGTAGAAGGTAATCTCTGGAACTAATGGTTCGATTGGAAAAATTTTAGCAACAATAGAAAGCTGCTTTGCTCCTGAGTGACATAGGCTATAAATTATTTATGTAACGTGGATGTTAACCGAGCTATCACTACAAGAAATTTTCCGCGGACGATGTCGCGGGCAGAAGCTAGTGTTTTAAATATAGTTAGATATATCCCATTTAATTATGTCAAAGTTCAGTCCACAAAATTCTATATTAGTTATTATTATTTAAATTATATATTAGCGACCCGCCCCAGCTTCGCACGGCTGCAATATTGATATTAAATATATTATGCAATTATTATACATGTGTACATTATATAAACCTTCCTCTTGAATCACTCTATCTATTAAAAAAAAACCATCGAAATCCGTTGCTTAGTTTTAAAGATCTAAGCATATATAGGGACAGGCAACTTTGTTTTATACTATGTAATGATATGTATACAGGGATATTTGTAAAACACCGGCAACCTCTCAGGATTGTGGTACTAACATCATAAACAGTAAGTTGTTCTATAACTTAAAAAAATATTATATTTTTGTTCATTCATCAGATTTTCATTTTCTTGTACCTATTATTTCCTTCATTGCAAATTAAGGAAACCGGTTTGTATCTGGGTAATTCGAATTGCTAGATTATCTAAGTGCTAAAATTAGCAAGTAATTATTTGTTAAACAAGTTCCTAGACTGAATTTTATTCTAGACATTTTAGGTGAAGGATTAGGTACTGTCAGTTCTTAAGCTAAACAGGAATGAATTGCTTTGAATTGAAATTGAATTGCTAAAGAAACTAAGTTCCTTGAGCAATTCATGTACTCGAATGTCTCGAAAACGCAGCTCGGTCGCTGGGACAACGAGATTCCATTACCAGATAGCCTCTGTAGGCTATTCGAATTGATGCAATATTATTTAAAGATGATTTTTTTTATTAATTTTAAGGAAAAAACATTATAGGGTTTTTCCTTTGAATGCACTTTGTTATTGTGAGCTTTTAAGTAGGAAGGAAAATAGTAAAATATAATATGACGTTCGTACATCATAGATAAATGATCTAGCTACAAGGAAAATAAAATAACTGTTTAAACAAAATACTTTAAAGAAAGATTCTCAAAGGTAGCCCGCGAAATTAAATTTTTTGTTGTTTTTTTTTTGCATTTTGCAGGTCAGTGTCTAGTTGTATGGTATTTATAATATGGTTGGCGGCATTAACCCGTATTTATTCACGAAATTATAATCACTAAAATCATAAATTTAAGAACTAGTGCGCCACATCATCAACAATCGCGTTACTGCTTACCATCAGGTCAGATCGCAGTCAAACACTAGTTAATACTAAAAAAAATCACACAATAAGTGCCATATGTAATGGAAGCGTAAATAATGGCGTTTATTTGATCTTTAAAAGTACAAGTGGACAACGCGTAGGCGATTAAAGGGTCGAACAGATGGTTGCACACTAGCATTTCAAAATCCAACCAAGGCTACCTTGTTTGGAGCTCAGTTTGTGTGTTTGGTTTGTATTGCAGCTACGTTTTTTTTTTTAATGGTAGGTGAAAATCATCCAATGACGAAACCCGCTCTTGGGCGGAGTAAGAGACAGCGTCAGACTCTTACTGACTAAAAAACCTGCCCCATTCCTTTCTTGCCTTATTCCTAGAGCCGCGGTAACACTTTCACACCAACCGTCGGCTCCAGAAGAGCTACATGGATGTAAAGCATGCGCAAACACGTTCGAAATTCATTCACTGTTGTTGGGAAAACGCGCTTATCAACCAAGGGCGTTAAAGGTCATATTTTACAATGGTTAGGAAAACGCGCCTCCCAATCAAGGGTGTTCAAGGTCATGGTTTACATCCACCGTCTATATGGATTGAAACTAGCAAGGTCGTTTGGGACGTTGTTGGTCCACCCTTAAAAGTTCACACAATCTAAACAAATTCTTATAATGGAAAAAATTAAAATGTCAGCTTTGTTTGATTAGTATCTCTAAAAAGACAAGTTCTTTCCTTAATTAAGAAGTAAGGACGCAATTCTTAAGTAGATACCTAATTAAGGCCAAGATGAGCGATTCAACCTTTACCAGTATCCTCAGATAATTTATCTGTTACTCTTCCTCCTAATATTGTGAGAAGTGTAAACAATTTACGCCAAATAAACTGTTTAGTTTACATTTCATTTTACTTGTCAGTTTTGACACTATTTAGATTACAAACTGACACGTTCAAGATCCTAATATAAACAAACATCTTTTTACATGTCTCAAAGAACTTGTATTTACTATTTATTTAGCGTTTGGGATTACGTTATAGTAACACTTCCGTTCGTGTGACGTAAAGTTAAAACGCAAACATCTTGAATTTTACCGATAATTAACATTTTGCTAATAGTTCTATGACAGTGAATTGCCAATTTTTTTTTAGTGATCTAACTAGGAAATCTATGAATAAGTTATTCACGATCAGTTTAGGTTAATGATGTTATAATAGTAGGAAGTAATAATTAAACCAAGAAATTAATTATTCTAATATCTATACTAATATTATAAAGCTGAAGAGTTTGTTTGAACGCGCTAATCTCAGGAACTACTGGTCCGATTTGAAAAATTCTTTCAGTATAGGATAGATAGCCCATTTATCGAGGAAGGGGCTATACATATAACATCACGCTATGCGCAATAGGAGCGAAGCAGTAACAAGAAATGTTGCAAAAATGGGAGAAAAATAGTCCATTTGAGAACTTCCGTTGTTCCGCTACCTAAACGGTTAAAGTTACACAAAAATTATGTACTAAAAATCAATTTTTTTTTGACATTTTATATACCTATTAGGTTGATTTAGTAGAAATCTACTAAATCAACCTAATATATAAAATGTCAACTTCTACGCGGACGAAATCGCGGGCAAAAGCTAGTTTTAATACGTATAAACAACAACAGCATTTAGCCTAAATCATAATTTCATGAACGGAATGTCGGTCAAGTAAATGTGCATGTGTAACGGGCGGGTTCAGACCTAATTAGTTGTTACGAAAACCGATCGGCTAGCAACGTGACCGCGATGGAGCGGCACGGAATAGAATCACACAGAAGGACTGGTTAAATAGACACTCCTTTAATTCAATGAGCCCCAAGCGACGCCGTCGTTCGCACACCTATTGGACTTTGTGTCTGTAATTACCAAAGTCGAAAGGTTAAACTCTTGAGCCCCAAGCGAACGCCGGCGCTCCCACACTAGTGTTGCATATCAATAGTCGACAATCGCTAAACTATCGATAGTCTATCGATAGATGACGTCATATCAATAATATCAATAGCCTATCGATAGTATCGATATTATCGATAGTATCGATTCTATCAGTAGTGTGATATGGGCAATAGTATTGATATACAAAAATAGTATCGATAGTATCGATTCTATCAGTAGTGTGATATGGGCAATAGTATTGATATACAAAAATATATCGATAGTATCGATACTATCGAAGGCCGGTATTACTCCTAAAGCAATACTATCGATAGTATCGATATTATCGATAATATCGATAGCACTATCGATATTGTAACTAGTTTTCGAGGTCATCATTCGATAGGGAAACTATCGATAGTTGGGCAACTCTATCCCACACCTAGTCTTTAATTACGGTACGGTGAAAGATTAATTTATTTGGTTTGACACAAGTTGTTACGGGGCCACATACAAACTTGGGCTGTCTCTTTTATAAATGTAGGGTCGTGGAAAGAAAAACTCAGTCAAAATTACTCCTGAGGTTGTGACTGCATTTTTTCTAAGCAAAGTTAAAAAATCGGTTTAACTTTGCTTAGAAAAAATGCAGTCACAACTGCATTTTTTCTAAGCAAAGTTAAACCGATTTTTGGTGTGTGTAAACTTGCTTCAAGGTTTCAACGTGAGAATATTCGTAGGTGAAGGATAAGCATATCTATTAATTATATTAGAAGGCTGGCCCGGTCAGACAGTTCAGTCAGAAGCCAAATTTTGTATTCAACATGATTCTTTAAAAAAAAATCAAAGCGTATATCGAATGGTCTTTCTAATATCTAGATCAGTTATGGACCATTTTTAACGAAATTTTAGTAATTCCTACTGTTTTCAACCATCTCCTTTTTGATTCTTGTAATTCTCTCGTATGGGAACAAAAGATTATGAGCAAAACTCATACCGTAATAAAAAATATTAGCCCGATCTGACTGGCTAGCCAAGCTGTTGCAACATCTTTATGTCTCGAATACGTCTCATAATGCAACTTCTACATCTTGAAGTCTCTAAAATGTCTCGTCATGCAATATCTTCGTCTTGAAATTTCGAAACGGTCTCATCATAAAAATTCTACACCTTGGAAGTCTCGTCTCGTACATGCCTCATACATACTTAATGCAATTTTTGCGTCTTGAAATCGTCTTTTAATAGAAGTTCCGCGTCTTAAAGTGTCTAAAACGTCTCGTCGTGCAATTTCTACGCCTTGAAGTCTCAAATACGTCTCATAATACAACTTCTCTTCCTCCCTGTTTCGTGTAGTAGACACACGAGTATGCCACTGTGTTACTATGTTTAGCTTGAATTGCTGCCACTCAATTTAAATATGGTGATCGTTTTGATTTGCTGGGTAATTAACTAGTAGAACGCTTTGCGGGACTTGCTGTAGTGGAGTTATGTATTTTACCTTCCGTTTCAAAAGGTCAACGGTTATCAAGTAATAAGTACTGTGTAGCAATAAATGTTTTGTTTGTACTTTTTCTTTTTTTTTTCTACTACTGTGTGTGTGTAGGTACGGGTAGACGGAATATGTTTTGTCCTGGAAGTACCTTTTTAAGTTAACTTTAGAAAATCTACTGTAAGTATGTAAAATATATGTAGACCACATTTTTTTTACTGATATAGGTTCGCGCTTGACCGCTATCTCAGCTGATGGAAAGGGACTTTGCGGTCGACGACATTTTGCCTTGGTAGAAATGAAAGAATAAAAACAATTAAGGGACCATCCACAAATTACGTCACACGTTAAGGGGGAAGGGGTTGACTTCTAATGTTACATTGTGTGACAAGGGGGCGGGAGTGGTCCTAAATTTCGTGACGACACTTTTAAAAATCGTTTTTTGTTTGGTTAATTTCTTTAATTAATATAATGAAAAGATTTTTTACATAACATATAAAATAAAATCTTAAATATAAACTTAACTAAAATAAATATTTACACCAAACCTAACTATGTACATATAATACAAAAACACAATACTCAAGCGTCGAAATATTCCTCCACATCGCTGTCATCTGGAAACGTGCCCAGAAGACTGGCAGCATTGCCACGTTGGATGGCAATGCTAATTCTTTGAACTCAATAGCGCCAAATATCCAAATCACCGATAAAAATTCTCTTCTCCTCCTAGGATCCCCAATCTTCGATGAATCTTTTCCAGAATTCATTGAACAGAAAATACAAAATTTTAATGACGTCTCGGAAAGACTTTTCAAAATCAACATGCATTCGGCTTTTACATTGGTTCGATACTGTTGTTTTGGGCCAAAATTTACTTATAGTCTTCGGTCATCCCATCTTTGGAAATATCTACAACTTTTGGAGAAAGTCGACCAAATCATTAGAAATACACTTTCTTCGATCCTAAATGTGGCCTTGGACGACCGAGCTTGGCAGCAAGCTACGCTTCCTATCCGGCTAGGTGGCCTCGGCGTCCGCAAAATTTCAAGTATAAGTTTACCAGCTTTCCTCTCCTCGGTGCACAGTACTGAAACTTTAACCAGGAATATCCTATCTTCCTCACTGGTTAATGTTGAGGTACCGTGTTTGTCCGATGCGTTGATTGCTTGGAAAATGGCTTGTCCCAACACGGATTTGCCTGACAACCTGTCCTCGCAGAGACAGTGGGATGTGCCGCTCTGCAGTGCTACACGTAATAATCTTATAAACTCGTCGTCAAGTACTACGGAGCGTGCGCGTCTGCTGGCTGTGGGAGAATGGGAGTCGGGTTTATGGCTTCAGGCGCTACCGTCATCCACCGTAGGCACTATGATGGATGACGCCTCGTTTCGACTCGCAACCTGCTTACGCTTAGGCGCTCCTTGTGTTGCTCCACATCGGTGCCACTGTGGTGAAGCTGTCGGCGGCCTCGGACACCATGGCTTGTCCTGTTGCAGGAGCGCAGGCCGCATATCACGGCACGCTAGCATCAACGACATTATTCGTCGAGCTCTAGTCACCGCCGGCGTACCTGCCGTATTAGAACCTAGTGGCTTGGTACGTGACGATGGGAAGAGACCAGATGGTATGACGTTAGTGCCATGGAAGGTGGGTAGGCCTCTGGTGTGGGACGCAACCTGTGTCGACACCCTTGCGCCATCCCATGTTCTTAGTTCCGCGGGCTGTGCTGGCGCTGCCGCTGCGGCTGCCGAGACCCTCAAACGGCGCAAATACAGTAACCTTATTGGTAATTACAGTTTTGAGCCGTTTGGGGTCGAAACGCTTGGGTCATGGGGTCCGAGTGCGCGTCACCTTTTTAAAGAAATATCTCGCCGTTTAATCGATACTTTGCGTGACCAGAGGGCTGGCTCTTTCTTTGCCCAAAGAATTATGAAAAGATTTTGTTATGTTAATTTTTTTATTTGATTAACCTTATTTTTTTTTAATAAAATTAAGTAATGTTATTAAAAAAAATCAAGTTGAATGGAAATAAAACTGATTTCGGAACCGACCGCTGTGTTCATTCAATAATTTCTAAACGTAAAATTGCCAAATATGTCCCGTCATACTAGAGAGGGGGTCTCACAAATGTGATCAGCTGTGACAAGGACAGAGGGAGGGGCAAAAAATCATGAAATTCGTGTGACGTAATGTACGGATAATTCCTAAGTTGGGATAATAAAGAACTTTTTAGGCAGGCAGAAACTTACCTATTATTATTACACTATTTTTTAATTCTTCGGTGCATTTGAAGTATCTAACTAGTATGTTAAACAACTTCGAAGCATACGAGTGTTATTTTGTCTGTCGTGTAGCTTACTAATTGTCTACTTTACACCGATTTGTATGCATGTGTGTATGTGTGGACACAAATATCCTGCTCCTCGATTCACAGTTACAAAGAATTTTAATGGCTGTATACTTGTATAGCTTTGTTTTAGGGCGGCTTGCACGACCTGCTCTTAAAACTAGATTTTGTTAAAGTCGCATTAGTCATTAAGCTCGACTTAACGTAAACTGTATTAGTAGCGTCTTGCTAGTGTCGAAATCTACTCGACTTAACTAAACCTAGCTTAACACGTTTCATTCTTTTCGTTCATTCATTTGCGTTCCATTTTTCATAATTGTGCTGGATATTTAACACATTTTTTTTACTTTTTTAGAGGTATGGAATGTTTCAAATATAAAAAACCAAGGATATTATAAAGGAGTGACTGGAAAGCTTACGACAACCTCAAAAAAGTTCTGAAGAGTAAAGTTAAAAAACGGATTTTTTATCTCGATCATCTATTGTGTACACTATCTACGTATTACGGGACAATTTTAGGCTAAACAAGTTCGAGATGTTTTTAATGTAGGTTTTATAAATAGATATATATCTATCGATATAAATAGATATCCATTTAATAACGCAATGGTATTCGCGCCATGTTGCATGTTGTAAAATTCTGAGCTCTGTCCTAAAGAAGTTTAATGTGTTATTAGTACAGTAATTACATAGACTAACTTTTTAATGTTCCCACTGTCGGAATACAGTAGGGCTCCTCTCTAAGAGAAGGAATGGGTAATAATCCACCACTCGGGGCCAGTGCGGATTTGTGGATATCACATGTCTTCGAATTTTTGGTTCTGGGACATGCCGGTTTGTTCACGATGTTTTCCTTCACCGTTTTGAGAGCAGTAGTGGTGAAAATATTAAAAATAATGAGAAAATCATAATTTAAAGGAAGATGGGGTAAGAAATGGGGTAGCGAGGTAAGACGGGGACCGTGTGATATTTAGCAAAAGTTTTTAGTGTCGCAAAAAGTTTGGTCGATAGTGCGTACATTGTAACTTGACAAGTATTGGCAAAAATTGGCTTAAAAATGGAAAAAAAAGTACTATGAATACAGAGAGTTCTTGAGTGTGACAAACTCTTACAACTGTTAAACCTTTCCGCGTTGTCAACTGACTTTGACTATACTCCACGTAAGCAAGCTGTTTGCTGATAAAGAGTTTGCAATATTGCTTCGTCGTCAATCCAGACTATCCGTAGGATAAAGATACAAGATCCTTGACGCAAACTGACGTTTGCTTTTGTTTATGTCATCTGACAACGAACTGACCTCACTAAATCTAGATTTAGCAATTTAAACCGCCTACCATGCCGGTTTAAATTTGACATTTCTTTAAGTCTAGCTTTACGCTAAACCGATGTCGTGCAATGCGTTAAGTTCGATTTAAGCTTAAGTCGAGTTTAAATCACACTAAATCTAGATTTAACTGAGACGTGCAAGCCGCCCTTAATGTTGTAACTGGTTAATAAGTAGGTTTTGTATATTATTGGCACAATAAAGTTGTGTTTTGATAGTACAATTAATGTAAAGCTGTGTGAATGTTTGAAAGAATTACCGTAACCAGAGCCGGGAAACTTGAATTACAAATATTTTTTTTTTATATAAACTATCACGTAAAGCTATCTAGTGTTGTCAAGCTAAGTTTTTATTTTATTTATTTGTCATTTATGCAAATTTTTGATTACAGGATTATTTAGGTTAAATAGCAACCACAAAACCACTACGGTTTAAACTTGTGCTATCATGAATCTATTGAGTTTAAATATAAAAATTGAGTTTACAATTTTCTATGTACTACGTTATTGTCGATATTAATTTATACAAACTTTCTGTAAATAAGTAGAGCTTGTGTTATTAGTACTAGAAAGCTGATAAACACTACACTACACAAAGCTGGAAACGCCGACCCCAACCCCAATACCACGCGGGCGAAGCCGCGGGCAAAAGCTAGTACTTAATATTTAATAGTTCAAACCAACCCAGCAACTTTACCCAAGCACAAATTCCATAATACTATAAACATTAACACGAATGCTTTAGAAACCGCGGTTAGATCACGAACAGAATCGCCAAATGAAGTTATTTGCGTGATAACCAGCATTTACTGTTAGTAACGCTCACCCGACTCGCTCTGCACGTTGAAATAATTTACAAATTACAGTATACAGTCAATTATTTTATCACTGATCCGACTAAGGTGGAAAATAACACTGTATTTTATGACAAAACTTATCAAAATCCTTTAATGTTCCCACTGCTGGGACACAGGCCTCCTCTATGAGAGAGGGAATGGTATGCGTGTGGTGTGAGGGCCCGTTTGTTAAAATTCTTTCAAAATATGCTTAATATTTATTGAACATTCCCAAACAATTGTGGAACTTGAAATCAGAATTTGTGAAAGTCAAATAACGGAGATATGGGCTATTAAATTGGGCCCTCAGTTCTCACATAGAGGATTGAGGGCCCGGCTGTACCGGGTAAACTATAGACTCCACAAAAAAACTATTTATGCTAAAATCTAAGGTGATACCAAACAAAATTTGTGAAATCAATATATTATCGCAAAACACTCTCCTACTTTAGATATCCTTGTTCAAAATTACTTTAGATATCCTTGTTCAAAATGGGCCCTCAAATCTCACTGACGTAAATGTTTACTACGCAAATAAACTGAAACCATTAACTTACAGCTGCTGTTTGAAGTCCTATAAGCTACTAGATAAATTGTGAAAATTTGTGAAAGCAAGATCTGGTCACATCTTCTTGTTGTTTAAAAGTTATGACCTTGACAAAATCCGGGCCCTCAGTTCTCCACTTTTTCATGTTTTCGATAAATTATGCTAAATGTATGAGAGATAAGATAAAGACGAAATTGTCGTTTCATGTGAAACATATTGTGCAACAAATTCTGTAAAAAAAAGAACTGAAAAGACCATTTATTGTAAAAAAAATCGAGTTTTACTATAATTCCTTTGAATTGGGAAATAGGGTGTCCACAATTTTCCATATATAAAGTTTTTATTTTCAAGTTATTATATATTTACACATTTCAAAACAATACCTCACTAACTATCATTACACAAACTGTTCTCCCCAGCTTTGCTCGTGTGGATTTTTCAAACTCTTTTTTTCCGACAATTATTGCGAATACAACAAAAAATAAAGTTAGACCAATATGTGCATCTGTTCTAAATTAACGCTTTTATAAATACCTGCTCAGTAAATACTTAAACTAGTGCCGACTACGTTCCCATCTGATGGAAAGCAGTGATGCTGTCGTTGATGGTGAGGCGCACTAGTTTATAAAATATCCTATTTACTCTAGCCTTGATTATCACCAAATCAGCCGGGTAAAGCGCAGCAGACTAAATATGAGTAAAATATGGCATAAAGATAAAATTCTAATTGTTTTGAATTTAATTTTACGCCAGTAAACGATGGAAGTCATGTCGCCCGATTGAAAATACACTTGTTTTTTTGTTTTTGCTATTCCTGATATATGTATTGGGTAAAAAGATAATACGAAAGGGATTTTAAGTACAGTTTGTCTTCTAGCCGATCAAAATTTGAGATCGTCGCACTGTACGAACGACATTCGAAGACTTAAGTAACATTTCGTCACATTTTTTTTTATTCAGTTATAATTTACAAACTTAAAAATATTTTTTCACTACTCATATTCTGAAAGTAGTTGCAAAGTTTCCTGCGGAGCGAGTTAAAAGTAGCACTTTTCCTCTCTAGGGAGTTTTACTTTCAACTGTCTGTTGTCTAAATATTGAAAAAAAAACTAGTTCTGTTTTGGCATTTGTATTGAACCGTGACCCGAATTTCTATACTGCCATTACAATTGAAATAATATTAAGATAGGAATAAATTAAGAATAGTTTTTTTTTTAATGACTTTATTTTAATTTACTTTCAACTATTTCATTAAAACTAATATATCTTTGAGAAAAATGTTGACCTGACCCGTTTTAACATTGATAAAATGAAAGATATTGACTGAATAGCCAGAACACCACTGAAAAAAAATCAAAATTGGCGGGTAAGTGGTAGTATATCTCTATAATCTGTGGCCGATTTGATCTTTCTTGTTTTTTAGAGTAGTAGTTTTGTTTATACTTTACTAAATCTCTGTTATAATTTGTATTAACACGATAAGTTCATCAGCTTCAGTTATGGATTTAACGCTGGATTCTTAAGAGGAGAAAACCTTTTACCGCCTAAATGAATATAAATGTACCTATCTGAAAACATACGAAGACCTTTGAATTCGTAATGAAAAGCACAATGTTTACCTCGGGGTTAAAGAGTAATTAAGTCCCTCGAACCATTTGCGACCTCACTCTGCTTGGTCACTAAACAATTTCTCGGGAGTAAATAACTCACTTTCAGCCCTAGTATAACAACTGAAGAACGTTACACCACATTAGGTATGACTCTTGTGTCGTGAGTGCGTTTACCAATATTGATACACTCGTATATACAGGGTGTTTGGTGCATCGTTTGCCAAATTGATTTGGCCGACAGGATAGATCATTTGCTATGTTTTCAGCCCCAATAAATCATTCCTTGCCACACCGGTTTTTTTTAAACATGTTTTTACCTTTTATTCTGAAAAACACCGGATTTCAGCATTTAAGCTTACATAAATAAAAAAGTTATTAGTCTATCCAACAAAATTTATTTTTATATTTAAGTGTACTGTTGTATGGTTCTATGAAATTAAAAATTACTTGCTAGTAACGTGTAGTTTTTCTATAAAATACCTACAAAGTGTATGTGATATGACAAAATAATTTTAAAACTCAACTTTAAATTTCTATTAAAAAAAAAACTAAAAGTGTTGGAGATCTGAACAGATGCACATATTGGTCTAACTTTATTTTTTGTTGTATTCGTAATTGTTGGAAAAAAGAGTTTGAAAAAATCCACACGAGCGAAGCTGGGGAGAACAGTTTGTGTAATGATAGTTAGAGAGGTATTGTTTTGAAATGTGTAAATATATAATAACTTGAAAATAAAAACTTTATATATGGAAAATTGTGGACACCCTATTTCCCAATTCAAAGGAATTATAGTAAAACTCGATTTTTTTTACAATAAATGGTCTTTTCAGTCCTTTTTTCTTACAGAATTTGTTGCACAATATGTTTCACATGAAACGACAATTTCGTCTTTGTCTTATCTCTCATACATTTAGCGTAATTTATCGAAAACATGAAAAAGTGGAGAACTGAGGGCCCGGATTTTGTCAAGGTCATAACTTTTAAACAACAAGAAGATGTGACCTGGTCTTGCTTTCACAAATTTTCACAATTTATCTAGTAGCTTATAGGACTTCAAACAGCAGCTGTAAGTTAATGGTTTCAGTTTATTTGCGTAGTAAACATTTACGTCAGTGAGATTTGAGGGCCCATTTTGAACAAGGATATCTAAAGTAGGAGAGTGTTTTGCGATAATATATTGATTTCACAAATTTTGTTTGGTATCACCTTAGATTTTAGCATAAATAGTTTTTTTGTGGAGTCTATAGTTTACCCGGTACAGCCGGGCCCTCAATCCTCTATGTGAGAACTGAGGGCCCAATTTAACAGCCCATATCTCCGTTATTTGACTTTCACAAATTCTGATTTCAAGTTCCACAATTGTTTGGGAATGTTCAATAAATATTAAGCATATTTTGAAAGAATTTTAACAAACGGGCCCTCACACCACATGCACACAGGGAATGGGCCAAAATCCACCACTTGGGTCCAGTGCGGATTTGTGGATGTCACATGTCGTCGAATTTTTGGTTCTAGGACATGCCGGTTTTCTCACGATGTTTTCCTTCTTAGAAGTTGGAATTAACTCTAATAACGTCACAGGGCACATACACTAAACTCGCATTTTTTTTAAATGCAAACGGCAAGTTCTATTGTTCTATTGTGCTTACTCCAACTAGGGTTACCAGATCCGAAAATAAGTTTTCCTGAAAAACCCTTGTTTCAGCAATAATTTCCCTGACATTTCGGCAGAAACTTATATTATTTTACAAATATATGAGGATCAGATGAATAATTAATAAATTGGTTGTTAATTTTTTGATTAAAATTTAATTTCTTATATTTATTTCTTTATTTTTAAATTCCTGAAAATTTCCAACTTTCCCTGTTTCCCTGACAGACAGCTGAAATTCCGGACATGTCAGGAAAATTCCTGTCATCTGGTAAACCTAACTCCAACCAACCCTGCTCGAAGTTGCAGTCACTTGGTTTAACTCTGGGGTAGCCACTCGAAGTACACGATTCATAAAAGAACGACTTTAAGTTACAATTCTACACTACTCTGGTCATTTTTGAACGCAGCCCTCCTCAAACATTACACTATATGAGTCAATTATTTTATCACTGAACCGTACAACGTGGAAAATAACACTGTATTTTAGTACAAAACTAATTCTATATTAATCAGTGTACAGTTGTTACTTGTTATCTACGAACACGTGTGTTTCAAACTCTCAACCTCTAATCACTAATTATGCATGTGTCATTTGAGTACAGTAAATAAAATTAATTGGTATGCAACCATGTAGGTACATTAAGTACAATTGCTACCTATAGGATGATGCGGGTGACAGCTGTCGGATTCCTACTACGTACAGAGCGGCCGTTCTAATATGGCCAGCTGTACATTGCAGAAAAGCCTATCCTTGTTTTCATCTTGAAAGATACATATTTTAATTCTACTCATTCTATGTAAAAAGACCTTAGATACTGCTACAACAATTTTTTGTTGCGTGACCAAATCTCTGACGTCACTCTTTAAGGTGTGCCTTATTATGTCTAGATGTTTATTATACATACTAATAGTATCAGTTAATTAACAAGCATTATTAATGTATTATTGTACAATCCGTTCCAAATGAGAATAGGATCGATTGCAATCTTGTGACGTCACGTAGAACTGTCAAATCGAAGAAATTAGGTAGAGTGAACAAAAAAAGACATTGTAAAAAAATTATTTACTTACGAATCGTGAACAAAAAATGTTTAATCAGAATACAGTTTTCAATTTTGTGTGTCTCTGTTTAACTGTGTGATGTGTCTGAGTTGTGGTAAATAGAAGAAAAAGGCGAAATTTTTCTAACAATGCAAATAAGAAAGAAAATAGTTTCTCTTGTAAACTATTTATGACTTAAAACAATATATTTGGCTAATTTATATTAAACCATAACGTTTTTACTTCACCTAGAATTAACTAAGATTTAATAATAAAAAGCAAAAAAAAACTTTTTATTGATACGCAAATAAGATTTTTTTGCAAACCGTACTTTTCACTCAAAATTTGACAGATCGAGGTTATGGACTTTCCTATTCTTATTTGGAACGCATAATACAATTCTTGACAAAATCAAGCGTGCATAACAACTTTATAGTACAGACTCTGCCTGCATAACAAATACATTCGCCGAGTGTACATGTCCGAAGCAAATTGTTGTTATCTATGTAATTATAATGTTAAGTAAGCGTTGTCCACGTTTGTCCTTAACATTTAGATAGTACTTGTAAACAGTTCGAACGTACTACGGAACAGACAAAACGTTATTAAGTATGTTAGTTAGGGCTTTGTAGTAGATCCGTTTTGTGTACTAATTGCCTAACCGTGATGTTTTATGGCGGCTCCACATTAGTGCCGTTTAGCTCCGGAAACAGGCGTGAACTGAATCTAGACGGTTTTCACGGGATTCACGCGCGTTCTTGCCTGTCCCTCGATCATTCTGGAATTCAAGGTGTGAATTCACGGCACTAATATGGAGCTGCCATTAAAATATCAAGCGTGCGAGCGAGAAAGAGAGATGGGGAGCCCTATCTCTCTTTCTCGCCAGAAAGGAATACCTTTAACAGTTCAATTCAGGTCGTGAAATAGATCGCGTTAAAGGCTCTCTGGTAGGGCCTCTGTTACTAATCCGTTCTAAGTTGAAAATGGGCAAGTCTGCGTAAGATTCAACTTACAATACACATGTTTTTATGACCAAGCCTCCTATTCCTTTCAGCGACGAAATCCAAATAGGTAAATTGAATTTCTATATGATTTGAAAGTACCTAGGTATTTGGATTTCATCGCTGGGTCGGCGCTGCGCTCAAGGATGTTTTCGTAAGAATAGCACCTCAAGGGGGGGGGGCAAGGGTTAATGCAGAAGCGTAACATCAGGGCTCTGGGATTAAAGCAAGTAAAGAACGGGGTAGGCTGTTTAGTCAGTAAGATTTTGACACTGTTTCCCGCCCCGCCCAAGGGCGGGATTCATCATTGGATAATTTTTACCTACCAAAGAAAAACCAAGTACCTAGTTTGCATGTATAATGTGTACGCACATTGTATATTAATTGCACTTCCCAGGTTATGTCAGTCATTAGTTCGATATTCTTTGTTTCGTTTTCCTGGTTTTTCATTAGAATAGCGAGCGAAATGTACTAAGTACGATATTGTTCAATATTTATTACGGCTGGTACACCCAATATCATTATCATTACGTAGTACTAAACAAAGTCGCTTCCCGCTGTCTGTCCCTCTGTATGCTTAGATGTTTAAAACTATGCAACCAATTTTGATGAGCTTTTCTTAAGAGATACGATTGATTCAAAAGGAAGGTTTATGTGTAAAAAACAAGAATTATTGTATATGTATTATTTTATGTATTGTATTTAATATTGCACCCATACGAAGCTGGGCGGGTCGCTAGTAAATTAATAAAGATGGAAAAAGAAAAGCCTTTCAGGTGTCCAGGACTGATGGACCGAAATCAATATGCTTTCATCCGAATAAAACTGTCACTAACAGTGTCTGTCCCTGTCCAAGTGTCCACTTTTCTATAGAAAAATAAGTTATATGGTAAGAGCAACTCGATTCTTGTGTAATCTATGGTAAAAAGCAGAAATGTTAAAACAACTTTCACTAGGTTGTCTTCAAAATAATTACCTTAAAAATAATATTAGCTTAGTAAAAAATAAAATTTAAAAAAATCTTTTATTTCAGACAAAACAGTCCGTAAAAGTTGTTAGTAACAAGAAAGTTAGAAAAAAAAAAACTAATTTGCTTATTTTTTAAAGACTTGAGGCCTGGAGCTCTAATATATAGGGTTCGTTCTAGTTCAGACTACAAATCTCCTCATCATCATCATTTCACCTGAATGACATCCACTGTTGGACATAGGCCTCCCCCAAGCATCGCCTACTGTGCATTTCACATCCATCAGATTCCCGCAACTTGCCAGGTCGGCGGTACACCTTGTAGGAGCCCTTTCAACACTGCGTCTTGCGGTACGCGGTCGAAACTCCAGAACCATTCAGCTCCAACGGCCATCTATTCTGCGAGCAATGTTCCCTGCCCATCCTAAAAATTCTGTTAATTTTTTACTAGGTAACAGTTCTCCTGCCAATTAGAACGTTTTATTTCGTGTAATAATACATACTTTATTAAAAAAAAAAAAAAAATGTTTGTTCGTAAAAAACATTAAGTTTTACTGATACAACAAACATTGCTGTTTTATAACTAAAAACATAAGTCTTATACACGATACTAACTGTAAGGCAGTTGTAAAATATATTGTTGATGTAACCGTAAAATTTATCGCTTGAAGTGGTAAAGTACGTTTGCACGCTTTAATTTCAGAAAATCTTAAGTCTTTATTGTAGCGGGTAAGATTTCGACGTGCTCATTAGTTCTCTGCAGTTTTGTTCAACGCCGTAGTTCATGCAGATTTATTTTTAACACGCTTCGTTTTTTTTTTTTTTAAATGAACGATGTAATTGTTGATATGGCTTTTGCATTGTTACACGTGTGCGTGTGTGATGAGATCCTTAGGAGAATCAAAACAACCGACATCGCTCTTAGGATTGCATCGCTGAAGTGGCAGTGGGCGGGACACATAGCGCGAAGAACCGATGGCCATTGGGGTGAAAAGGTTCTCGAACGGCGACCGCGTACCGGACGACGGTCCGTGGGCAGGCCCCCTACAAGATGGACCGACGATCTGGTGAAGATCGCGGGAAGCCGCTGGATGCGGACAGCACAGGACCGATCGTTGTGGAGATCTTTGAGGGAGACCTATGTCCAACATGATGATGATGATGACGTTTGCCACACGTCGATCTAGGCGCGTCGGTCTCCATACATTTTATATGGCAACTAGACTTGTAGAGCTACACTTGATACACGCCACGCGACGTCGTTCTACGTACAAATGAAGCGTGTTACACGTGTGCGTCGTTGGTCTAATGTAGTTCTAGCTTGAGAGTTTGTAACGAGAGTCCCTACAGGAGATTTTTACGATTCTGTACCCAAATACCCGATTCCAATGGGAACATATTACTAAGCCTCCGCTGTCTGTTCATCCGGCCATCTGTCATTGGGTATATCGATCTCATAAACCATAAAAGGTCTAGTAGAGAGTTAAATTTTTCATTAAATGTCTATTCTGTGTTTCCTAATAGCTACAATTTAGGGGTCTTTAAGTCAAGAGTGAATAGGTTACCTTTGGGCAGGCGTGCTTCATCGTCCGCCACATCGTCGCTTACCACCAGGTGAGATAGTGGTCAAACGCGAGCCTATGTATAGTAAAAAAAATATATATTCCTGTTGCCGCTATTTCAACAATAAAGCTAAAAATTATAATCAATGTTTATTTTTCTATTTTAATATTGTATACGGAACCCTAAGTATGGCCAAGAGCAATTTATTCTGACTCGCATAGTTGCACTTGACCAGTTTTTTTTAGCACAAAATATTTTTTCTTTAGCGTCCTCTGATCGTAAACCGCTTCTTTGAGCAACCTATATAATAACTTTTTGCACACTTTATCGGCTTCGGACCACATATTTATTTTTGTAACGATCGTATTTACACCAATCACATCACGACCATGGAAAGTGCGATCATTATAAAAGAAAGTACCAAGTACATGCCGAAATAACGTTCCAATCGTGTTCAATGGAAAGTTGTAATACTACTTATCGTTACTTACTTATATCAAATAAAGTTAAGCCTAAAACACATGTTCCTTAACACGTGTGACCGGATTTGACGCTTGACCTTTATCCGTGCTAATGTCGCGTGCACACTGCGTGCTGACAGTTTGTTCACTTGTCACCTAGATTGATAGACCTAGATGCCTTCAGTACAACCGACCGAGGTTACAACCTCAGCACTTAATTATCCAATTCTTATAGGGTTGTTTTTAATGTTTTTCATCATTCGACTGTACGGTAACCGTCCGGACCGGGCCCAAGGGGTCGACGGTGCGTGTTGTTCGTCGGCAAACCGTAGGGGCCCAGCAGGGCCGAAGCCTACTGGCGTCATGGGGTAATGTAAAAACGTCCGTGAGGCTCGGAACGAAGGCAAAGAAAGAACAGAGTAGGTTTTTAGTCAGTAAAAGTCTGACACTATCTCTCGCTCCACCTAAGAGCGCGGAGATGTCATTGGATAATTTTGCCCTCCTAAAACCCAAAAGATAGTAGGTACCAACTATAGAGAGAAATACGGAGACGCATCGCGAGAGCTTCACTAGCCAACAAAAATGCAACATCCAACCACGATCACTCTGTCAAGAGTGAACGACTAAGGAGGATGAATAAAAATGAAAGTCATGGACACACTTTAGCAAGTAAAAGATAAAAGATGGTACGAAGTTCATGCGTGACAAGCTGCCAGCTTTGTTGCCTTGCCTTGACAAGCCCCGGTGACCTTTCCAGAATTTTAGTCAACTTTCACGAAATGTATCATGAAAATATGTCATTATTATGTGTCTAGGAATATAGTTTTTGTAATAAATCAAACAAATTGCGTGACAGTACATTCATATGAAAATGTGTTTCAAAACATATGTGGTAACTATTGGAAAATGAATAGAGCAAGTTAGATGAAGATTATTGTAATAAATTGATTAATAATCATCATCATCATTTCAGCTGAAAGACGTCCACTGTTGGACATAGGCGTTTTCTCAAGTGTTGCTATAATGACTGGTACAAAACCAGTCACTATAGCCTACCTTTCTTTGAGCCTTCCTTTCAGACTCGAACCCTTGGCCCCAGTTGGCTTCGACCCTTCTGCAGGGTCCCTATGGTTTGTTGATAGCTCCTTGAGGCGCGCGGGAACTGCGCGACAGCAAGCTACGAAGCTTGGCATATTTAGATTTGTTTTACTATAAAAAGTATAAGCCGTGCCCTGGGTCCTTGGCATCGAAAGTTAGAAAAGCCAGTCCGTGCTAATGTCGCGTGCAAACATTGCATGGTGACAGTTTGTTAACCTTACCACCAGCCACCTGAAGTTTAGTGCCTTTGGTGTAACACGTAACCTTAGTACTTCATTTTATTTCGACGATTAACTTCACTTTATTCGCGTGTCTAGTTGAAAATGTGGTACAAAAACGAAAGATTTTTTCACTATTTTCTTTTATGATGAAATCTTCTGCCGCTCCGGGGTAGACTGGGAGGGTGTGTCAGCTTTTTATCGAATAAAATCGTACTTATTTTCCTTCTCTGCCCTTGCGTTTCAGGACTGTTGTCTTGGTCAAGGTTTTAGAAGTTCGTATTGTTGTTAGATTGAACTGCATTGAAAATGTAGTGCATGAAAATTTATTGTTTTATTTTTATTATTTGTTATAAACTAGTGCTTGACTGCAATCCCACCTGATCTTAAGCAGTGATGCAAAGCGTTACTGATTTGTGTGAGTGAAGTCTTACGTTCTGATTATAATTAAGATGTCTTCAAGGCTCTAGCTCTTATTAAAATACTGCATTGCACTACTGTATCGCAACTATTGTATCATTGCTTACCATCAGGTGAGAACGCTTTTTTTTAATTCTAAATAGACTCGCGTTGGACCATAATCTCACCTGATAAGCAATGATGTGGTCGACGATGGACCTATTTAATCTTGACTTAAAGACCTCTAAGTAGCTATCAGGACATAGACTCTGGCAGGGGATTCCACGCCTTAGCTGTCGCGATCAAGCACTGATTTTTATCATAAAATTTAAATTAATGTTTAGTTATATGATTGGTTTGAACCTGTTTAAAGATAAAATTGTGCTGCCTGGGAACACAGGCATAATAATGAAGCTCGGACAGATCACTATTTACAAATTAAGTTTAAAACGATTGTTACTCAGTAGGTATTCAGTATTCACGATTTTCCTTTCTTTAATTAAAAGTGTTTCCTCGTTTCCATCACAATTACATAGATCCTGCTTACTTTATTATTTTCTTTCCTTATCGTATTCGACTTGGGGAATAAACTGTCTTTTATTTTTTTCCTAAAGGAAAACTTTTGTGAATAAACCTTAATGGTTTTTCCTAAAGACTCAAGGGGATTTCTATTGAAAACTTTCTTACCTACCTCTTAAGTGGGCATGGCATATTGTTCGTAGAATGGATGGTCAGTGGGGCCGAAAGGTTTTCACTAGAGTCGCCACTCTAGGTAGAACTTTTCAGCTCCATTTTTTCTGGACGACGCAGCATTCAAAGGCATCGACGACGCGCACTATTCTCGCGCAAGAGTTGTCGGTAAAGCGCAAGGACCCTGCAGAAGTGTCGAAGCCAACTGAGGCCGATAGTTCGTGTGATCGTGTCTAAAAGGAAGGCTCTGGCCGTGGTATATAATTATAGCAACGTAGGCATGGGGGTAGGTTGTATGTATAGTCAGTTATAAGAGTCTGACACCCGCTCTGCCCAAGGGCTGGATTCGTCATTGGATGCCTCCCACATGGTAGACCGATGACCTGGTGAGAGTCGCGATATCGCGATTTATGCGATTCGCACAGACGCAATCGTTCGTTGTGGCTACTCTTGATTTAAATAATATGATTACTGTCTCTTAAGGAGACCCATATAAACACACTCATTTAATTTATATTACAATGTATTTAAAATATCTGTTATTTATTTATTGTGCACACCTACCACAGTGTTGTTTTTTTAACCCAAAGGTTGACTGGTAGAGAATGCCTTGTAGCATTAAGTCCGCCTGTGTACCACTACTGTACATGAAGTTTTAATAAATATAAACCCAATTAAAGTTAAATCTTTCATGGTTTTTATCCTTGTATACTGAACCTTATATTTGTTTTTTTTCAGGACCGTGTACTGAACATCACAAGTCAGATAATGGACCAGCTGCTGGGTGACGAGCGTGTGGCGCGCGGCTTCAGGGTCAAGTTCCCCGAAGACGTGCTGCAAGACAACCTGGCTGGTCAGCTTTGGTTCGGCGCTGAGGTTGGTACTATGCAGGTTTTATACACGGGGATTATGGTGCACAAGAATGGTCGAAATGTGGTATAAATTAAATATTCTCTTTTCTCATAAAACCATCTAATGCTGAGTGTATGCCTATGGCCTCCTTTACACAGCCCTGGGCCATCCACCTCTATCCAATTTTTACCTGCTAAATTAACCAGGCCCATGATCCACTTGGTTTTCATTTTTTTTCGCTAGGAAAGTTATCCAATGACATCTCCGCGTCCTTAGGCGGGTCGGGAGATAGCGTCAGACTTTTACTGACTCAAAAACCACTGCTGTTCCTTCGTTTTCATACCAGGGCGAAGCCTTCCTTTCAGAAATCGTGAAATCGTAGGTACTTTTAATAAAATTGAAAGTCGTGAGCAAACTTAGGTTAAGTTTGTCCATTAATGGTAAGTACCTATACTGCCGTTGTTATTATCAGATTTTCTTTTCCGATTCCAAATATGTATTTCTATTTATTTAACAATCAATGTTGAAAACAATGTTATGCGTGGTAGTTATAATAACGACGGCAATTTATTTGTATAAGCAATTAGTTGTCACTATTTATGATCCAAAATTAAGCTGTCTGTTCCTTTACTCAAGCCCCAAGTGAACGCAGTTCGTTCGCCGTGCGTTCACAAATCTATTGTCTTTTCTTTCATGTTTCTAATGACAGTATTCAAACTATTACAATGTTCTATTCCCAGTAGTTCACCCTAACCATCAACTTTTGACGTCCTAGTTCCCAAACACATTTCTAATCTAGGTCGACATTAAGTCTCATGAAAGAGTATGTTAACGCACCCATTCAGCCTAAATAGTGGCAGGTCAACCAGCCCATGAACGGCCACCACTAGACAAATTAGTCGATAAAACAATACAAACATAAACTATGATCACACTTGGGACCTATTTAAATATCGATTACCATTTACTAACAATGCCATAGGAAAATATTTCGTGGTTGTTTTTAATTACCAGTGGGTGATAGGCGTCGGCCATAGGGTTCGGAATAGCCACGCCGGCAGCGACTAGATACGCGAATATAATCACAGAAGAAGATGTGCACTCCTTCGTTGTAACGATGTTGGCAAAATTGAATGATTTGTTTTGTCTAGAATTTAAAAAACCACATCATCAGCAGTGATTTTGATTTTTGTGAATCGCTTGTTCCTTCGCGTAAATATTTTTAAGTTTTTTATTCTCTTATATAAAAAAGTAAAAAAAGTGTATTAGTAGAATACAAGCTAAGTACTATAAAGGTTAAAAATTGAAAAAAAAAAATGGAACTTTTTTATTTGCGTGAAATAAGTACACCGCCGCGCCGTAGTGATCGATCTACGATAAAAAATAAAAAAAGTCCCAGGTGTTGTTGTATTTTAACGCTATCTATTGCAGCACCTCAGAATGCGACAAATACTGACAAATGCTTGCACTGACTGTACAGGCCCACTCAAATCTGTATGATCCTTTCCTCAAAAGACCAGACACTACCACACTATCTGCATTGTTCTCATATGATTTTACTATTACATGTTTGCTGTATGGACTTTAGAAGAGACTCTGACCCCTGAGTTGGTTTCGGTGTTTCTTCTCAGGGTAGTCCGCTAGGAAACACCGGACTCATCTAGTTTAAACTGACAAAAAAAAAATGACGCGTAAAAGTGTTGTGAAAAACCTATTTGCAAAAATAAATATCATTTATCATTTGTTTGAAGTCAATTGATGATATGCCAATACAAGAAAAAAAAAAGTTCTCGGAGAATAAGACAATAGGTGAGGTATTGTTCTTGGTCATTGGAATATCCTCATTTGACTAAGTTCTATTACAAAAGCTATGTAAGACTCGCCACATTTGATCTGTATGGAAAGTAGCAGTGCCCGCTGAGGCGCTTCACTGCTCTGTGGCATCGAATGTTCTCCAAGGTTACATGTAATGTTTCTTGTACTATCATATTATAACCATAACATTGATGACCCATCAACTGGAACGCAGCTTAACCTTATAGGCATCCGATTCTCTACGCTGCCACTGTGGAGAATGGCGAAGCGTTCGCGTTGTAAGTTGATTTGTGGGTACGTAAGTAGGTAATTAATATATGAGTCACGCACGCTTAGGTATACTAACACGCAGTTCTAATACGTTACATTATATTAGAACTGGTTGCTAACACGTATAGGGTAACGAGGAGTGGAAATTTTAAATAAAACACTTTATAATGTTACTAGCGACCCGCCCCGGCTTCGCACGGGTGCAATGCAAAATATACCTACTACAGAATGTCCTTATACACAACGTTCACAGCTTTTTTTATACTTAGGTACTCAGTACTTGATTAAACTCACAACTTAAAACTATACGTATGATTATGAACTAATTGCACTAATTATTGGTTAGTGCTGGAGTAAAAAATATTTACTTACTATTCGTTTGACTAAAAACAAAAGATTATCAACAACAAAATATACCTATTCTATTCAGTTCTTCTATGAACTTAACTATAATTTTCAATAATTGAAAATGCTCGCCCTAATACTAAATTGCCTTAACTCTAAATTCAAATCAAAGTCTTAATGGAAGAAATACCAAGAAATATGGTTTTAAGCTAATCCTATCTAACCTAATGTACTTATAATAATAAAAATTAAAAGATAATCAACAACAAAAGATACTTATTCTATTCAGTTTAATTAATTCTTGATATTTTCCTCGCTAGAGAGCTCCGATAAACGCGCGCGATCGCTGCAAATCATAAAGTGCTATATGGCGAAGCGCGGCCATCGACGCGCTATCTAAAGGCACGCGCCGCCCGGCGCAAACAACTACGACCCTGCATTTTAAATTTGTAATATCTTCGGTAATATTCACTTAAATTACATGCTGTAAAAAGCATATTGATCTATAATAAATGCACAATTTATTTAAGGTACTTAAATGGATAAGGATTAATGCCGTATTGTTTTAAATCACTTCGTAAATAACCATTTTTTAGTAAAGAATAAAAATGGTTATGCTGGGTTATCCCTAAGAGATAGACATATACCATCGCGGACTTTTTTGTTGAACTTTTTAAGGTGAACAATACTGTAGTACATTATTTTGGTCTATCTCGTAGGGTTCAGCCAGCGTTTGCAATATAAGCGCAAAAAAACGTGCTTATTTATGACATCACATTAGAAACTTTTAAATTTATCAGTGTTTCTCTACTATATTATGCATTTATTATACATACAAACCTTCCTTAAGAATCACTCTATCTATTAAAAAAAACCGCGTCAAAATCCGTTGCGTAGTTTTAAAGATCTAAGCATACATACGGACATACAGCGAAAGCGACTTTGTTTTATACTATGTATTGATAAAGAGTAGTTATTTTCACTGAGCTCCAAATTCCTATACTTACTTCATTTTTTTTTAAATTGCTATAAACTAGTGCTTGACTGCAATACCACTTGATGGTAAGCAGTGATGCAATCGTTGATAGTGAAGCGCACTAGTTTATTAAGAGCCTACTCACTCTAGCCTTGAAGACACCTAAATTATAATCGGACGGGAAGATCGTAGCAGGCAAACTGTTCCAGCCCTTTGATGTAAGCGGTAGGGTAAATACGCTAAATGTCGGCCCCCTAACGGTTTTTCTATATTGGGATGGCTCTGGTACCGTCAATTTGCAACATAAAGATGCTTCTGATGCGGTTTTTGATAGTTTGTTATATGTATTTCATGTTTATGGGCATAAGGATAACATTTCTATTACAAGGAAAAAGTACTAAGGTTTAAATGCGTCGAGAACGAAAAATTCCTAAAGTCGGCCATTCATGGCCCATAGTCGGTCGCGTTTTTCCCAAATGTCGGCCGGGTATAGGGTGTTGTAAATTAAAACTGACAAATATTATTAATATGATTTATTTTGGCAGGAGTCTCACAAGTAGTTATGCCTACATTATTAATCGTATTTGTTTAATACTTACCAGGTAAAGTATTTTTCTATTTGCTTTAAACAATGTTATATATTATAATTATAAAAAATAAAAAAAAACATCAAATAAAAAAAACTGTAATAATTTAAAAGTGATTGTTTTGTCGGTAAATAATAAAATAAAGGTTACTTAAACATTATTATGCTATGCTAATTATAAATGTGTTTGTCATGAATTAAAAAAGTCGTAATCTCTTCAGTCTTATGGGATTACCTCCACGAAACAAAAAAACAAATGTATTGATTTAGTTCGAAATATAAAGAGATTTTGTAGGGAACTCGTGATAACTTTGAATTATAGAGAGGTTATTAATAATATTATCAACTCCTACTATTTCTTCTTCGTCTTTACAATATTAATAAATTTAATATTTAACTTTGAGAAAATAAAAAAGTAATCAGCCTGTATAGTGGCGCTCGAATTTGAGGCTGGTCGACATTGCGATCTTTAATATTTCTAAAGCCGGCCCCTATTTCGTATCCATTATTTCTCGAGATTTAACTAATATCACCCCGGCCGCCATTTGGCGATTAAACGTAAAATAGATTTATTGGTCTATATGCGTTGCAAATTCTCTTATGGAGCCAATGGAATTACTACAATTCGAATTTTTAAAACAGACTGCATTTACATTAAGTCGGCCACGGCCGAGAATTCGGTTTTAACTCAAAATTGGTATTCTATTGGCGGCCTCCTATTTTTCCCTTAAAACAATACGTAAAACATTGAAAAAACTATCTCAAAATATAGTAAAAATCACTTATTACTAATAAGAAAGCTTAAAACAAAAATAAAGGAATGTCTTACCGTTCTAATATCAATCCCCGAAATGTGAGTATTCACAGCAAGTAAGTTACTTTTAATATGGACATGACGCTTCGACGGCGCAATCGCTGCTGACGCTCAGTACGCGAAGAGTGAGCGACGTAATGGGATAATAACGGTTTGTGCATATATAGTATGAACTAAGGTTGCAATTAGGGTGGCATTCTTGCCACTTTATTACGTTTTAAAGGAACGCAAGCTGAAAATGTGCAGACGGCCGAAGTTCGGGGGAGGGCCGACGTATGGCGTATTTACCCTACACACGACGAGGCAAAACGCTTAGTCTGGACCGTAGAAGTTTTAACAATGTAAGGGTGGATATTCGCCCTACAATTTTACAATTATTAAGAGAATTGGAGTACTCCGCCTGTGACAGACTAAGTTAGAAGGGGTTGCCGGGGTCTCAAGAGCGAGCGATGCGAGCGAACTCGGACCCCGCTATCTTCATCATCAGCTTTTTTTAAAGTTCCCACTGCTGGGATACAGGCCTCCTCTCTAGGAGAAGGAATTGGGCCATAATCCACCACGCGGTCGTATCGGTGGATGTCACATGTCATGACATGCCAGTTTCCTCACGATGTTTTCCTTCACCGTTTTAAAAGCAGTCATGATGAATAAATTACACAAAGTAATATGCCTGGCTGGGTTTGACCCCGCTATACCAGTCATTATTTTTGCAAAAACACCATGTTTGTAAGCAGAAAAGAAAACCAAAATATTAACATTTTTGTTAGTCATTTATTAATCCATATTTTCTCATGTTTAGGCAAGAATAAAAGTATTTTTAGCTCGAACGTGACTAGAACAGTTTGCAGAATATTTGCTATGATAATGTTTGACATACATGTGAGTGGAACAGCTGTGTGGATTATACATCTAGGTATAGTACGATCAATAAGCCTTTTCAAAATGTTCGATATCATGGTGACATTAGCGAGGCGGTAAGGTCATAAATAAAAACAATTTATCCTCCTCATGTTGTGGAAATGACGCATTACCTATACTTTTTTATTAAGGGGGAGATCTACGACTTTTCGTGATTTCAAATCTAACACCACGTCTAAACGGCTAGTCGGTGTCATCATCATCAGCCTTATTAATGTTCCCACTGCTGGGACACAGGCCTCCTCTCTTGGAGAGGGAATGGGCCATAATCTATCACGAGGGCCCAATGCAAATTGGTGGATAGTCGGTATAGTTTTCGTAATAATCTGATTTTTTTTTAATTTAACTTGAAGTAATTTATTCTCAAAGTTCCGTCTAACACAGACAAAAAAGCGAAGATGAGGCAAAAACCATTGGGTGTATTTTTCTTAAATGAAATTTTGACAAACTAAACGATAATTTAATTATCAATCCATTAATATACGGCTTTTATTCGTATTGTGTATAGGACAAATTATTATTCGACTAATGATGTTGCGCAGGAAAGGACGAACGCTCCTCATCTGTTTACTGGCGTACCTATATCAGCCCCTTAAAAGCTAACTGCTAGTCATCCCAGGCTACATTAGTCTGAGCTATAAATACCGACTTTTTTGCATGAACACTGATTCATGAAATTTTGAAAGTGTTGACGACACTGTCTGCGCAGCAACTTCCTGCGTGACGATAATATTATATTTTGACGTACAATTGTCTCTAGCATTAGAAGGACTTTTTATGGTAGGTAAGAATCATCGAATGACGAATCCCGCCCTGGGACGGAGGCGGAAACAGTGTCAGACTTTTACTGACTAAAAATCCTACCCCATTCCTTCTTAGCCTTTCATATTTTGTCCCAGAGCCCTGGTATTTGGCCTTAGCATCGACCCTTGGCCCCAGGAGGCATTAAAAGGGCTAGCGTCGTCAACAGACTGTTAAGCAAAAGTACATTGTGTCAAATATCGTTTAGTAAGTTTACTCTGACATTTCATGACTTTTCTTGAATTATAGTTTTAAAAGTTAGCAATGAAATTCAATTTCATAATCCTGTCAATATTATTATTATGACGTTCGCTTGAGTTTCAATATTCAACTCTTGTCAAATTCTATCAAGTGTGGGTATACGTAACTCTACGTACGAAACTTATCGATGTCAGGCGGAAATTTCTTCGATGGTACATCGTATTTAAGTACAACACCCGACCGTGTCGACACAGCTACCTACTTACCATTTCTTTTCTTGCTGTACTGATGTTAATAATATAAAGGGTCTTGCCATGCAGTGGTTTACTAAAAGATCCTTGTAAGTCTTGATATAATCTGTTAATTGATTCAATCGAGTTATCTACGAGTATGAATTATGTAAGCACCTAAATCTTTTGTCTCTGAATCATCCCGCCCAAGTGTAGGTAGTATTTGTTTAATTATATATATTCCACAACTATCACACAACATCGTCTAGTCCCAAGCTGAGCAGAGCTGGTTTTATGAGTACTAGACAACTCATAAACATATTTATACATTTCTAAACCTATGTATTTAGAAATATATAAATATGTACGATTTTTCAAGCGTATACATATTATAGATAGAGTGATAGTGAGAGATTTGGGTGTAAACCCATACACAGAACAAATGATCGTACTCATCACACA
Source organism: Mythimna loreyi (assembly GCA_029852875.1). Classification (NCBI taxonomy): domain Eukaryota; kingdom Metazoa; phylum Arthropoda; class Insecta; order Lepidoptera; family Noctuidae; genus Mythimna; species Mythimna loreyi. The sequence goes on along the minus strand of CM056800.1, from coordinate 9,245,085 downwards.
AACGTTTGTCCTAGGTAGGAATCGAACCCACGACCTCCGGTATAACAGTCGGGGCCTTTAACCACCGGACCAACAAGCCAGTTCCAAAATATAGCCTTATATAACCATGCAAATAAATTGTTCCAGTGCTTAGCCGCGGGCTCCTCGATAATGAATCGCGAGGAGGAATCAGCGGCCATGCGCCCGCTGGCGAAGGCGCTGACTCGCAGCCTGGAGACCGTCCGCTCGCTGCTGCGGGAGCAGTGCCTCAGACCTCGAGGCATGGCGCTCTCGCAGCACGACGACATGCTGCACGAGAGCCTGAGGATATTCGACAGGTGAGAACCAGCATAACTGGACCCTTTTATTTATTTACTAGCTTTTGCCCGCGGCTTCGCCCGCGTGGTACCTATTGGGGTTGCCCTATACAATTTTACACTTGATCAAACGAAATGTGAAATCCCACAGGAACCTTAAGTTTTTCCGGGATAAAAAGTAGCCTATGTCCTATTCCGGAGTGTATCCTATGCCTGTGCCAAATTTCATCCAGATCCGTCCAGCCGTTTTGGCGTGATTGAGTAACAAACATCCAAACATCGTAACTTTCGCATTTATAATATTAGTGAGATTTATTTAAATAGAACGGCCGGAGTCAATTACACTATTTAACTTAAAACTATTACTTTTAACTCAGTCATGCATCCTTCTAACAAAAATTCAAACACTCCATTAATCCGCAACAAACATATCAGGACTTGTATTTGAGTTCAGGAGAGTGTTAATGGCGGCTATTGTTCGAAGAATAGGCGACTTGGAATGTGCTATAATCCGGGAAGTTGACACAGTCAGTAAGCGATGCTTTCTACCACGACAATAATTGCCTGGGACGAACAAATTGCATATCTCATTATCCGGATCATCAATTATCCCCCTAAGAATTTAGAGTACTACAGTCTTCCAGTCGCCTTTGAAGGCGAGCGGGCTGCCTTCATCCCCGAGACAGGATAAGCAGACGGCCCATTCGCCTTATTCGAAGTGTTCACGTCCAAAATTTTATGAACATGTGATTCGGACAGATTACTCAGGCTCCATCTCTGTTTATTGATCGCACGTTTAACATTATAACACGCCCCAGGTCATCGATTCTTGCGAGAGGTCGTCCAATGAACATTATCTGGTACGCGATGTCCACTCCACTTAGTGCCAAGCAAAATATATCACGAATTTTACAGGCTATTTATTATAGGCTATATATCTTAGGCTCGACAGACGGACTGCATGTCAACTGCAATCCACCCGCAAAATGCAGCTCGGATGCAGTTGACACGACTACAACAGAACTGCAAACTGAACGTGCAATTCGATTGCGGTTGGTGTGCAGTTTACACGATTGCACTGAACCGCTGGCTGCAATTGAACTGCAATCGGACTGCACGTTTAGTTTGCAGTCGTGTCAACTGCATTCACACTGCATCCGAACTGCTATTTGCAGTTGGATTGCAGTTGAATTGCGGTCCGTCTGTCTAGAGCCTTAGGTGACACTGTTGCCTGTTTACTTGGTATGAAGCCGACTCGAATTTGCGAATCCAAGCTGTTTATAATGCTTGTTAATACATCGCGTGTAAAAAGTCTCCTTGACCACGATTTCAGTATAACCTCCTCACCTTTACGTGATGAAACATGCTAACTATGTGCCGTTTTTTGTATGTAATGAAACAATTGCCTGGGAAATGAAATGTGTTGCCACGACCCAAAGAGATGTGGCAAAGATAGCTGCAGTGTTTGCTATCTTAAAAACTTGCAACGTTAGATGTTTGCCTCTCTTTAGTTTAGTTGTTCAAATCTTAGTATTTATATTAAGCGTCTGCCAACGGCTTTGTCCTTGTGAGAATCGGTTTACCCCATTAGAGTTCCCCATTAAGTTTCGTAAAATCTGTTCTTAGCGGACATCTACTTCCTATATTATAATGTGAGTGGTATTTCGCTTTTATATATTACTAGCCTTCTGCCAGCGGCTCCGCCCGCGTGAAAGTAGGGTTCTCCATACAAAGTTTAGACCCCCACTATATCCCTTTAGGAGCTGAATTTAAAAAAAAAACCCTTTCTTAGTGTTCGCCTACGTGAAGCCTTGTGCAAAAATTCACGCTTCTAGGCCCAGCAGTAATATGGCTGTGCGTTGATATACCAGTCAGTCAGTTTCTCCTTTTATACATAAATATATAGATATATCTTTATTCTTATACTTATATAAAAATAATATACCCGCTAGTGTCGCTACCGCACTTCAATTTGGACCCGAAAATCTGTTACTGTGCATAGTTCAACTTACGTCCTGCGATTCCTACGAATAATAATATATTTTTTTTCAAAGGTTGAATAAATATAATGGGTTTGAAGCCGCGAGCGGCAACTACTTTATTTATATATATTTCATGATAGCGAAAAACCTACAGGTGCGGAATAAATGCCCTAGGTATTTTATCGCCTGGGCACGGTCGACGCCGTGGTTGAGTCATTATCCGCTGGTATAATATATTCTACGTATGTATTATATACTCTAATAAATAAACAAAATACGCATAATAACAAATATAGTATAGTACAAACAAACAATTAGAGACCATTAGCGTTGTTATGATGTTATTATCAAATTTTACTTCCAACGTTAATCGATTGTTTGCCGTCCTGATTTCTTGGGGGAACGCATTCCACAGATAAATTGTCTGAGAGAATGAAGTAAGACTTAGTACGATGAGTCAGAGGCAGCTTTTCCCGTCCAAGGGTAGGCTCATTGATGAGTCAGGCCTTCTCTTTTTTACCCGACTACGGCGAAGCAAAAGGAGGGTTATGATTTTTACCCGACTACGGCGAAGCAAAAGGAGGGTTATGATTTTGACCTGTATGTATGTATGTATGTGGGTATGGATGTTCATCTGTTCCCTCGTAACTTCTAAACTACTTATCAGAATTCGACAAATGACATATCATTAGAAGCGTCTTAATTGTCCGCTGGTTATAGGCTATATGGGATTTCACAAAATCTAATGTGGCGCCCTCTAGCGGACAAAACATACGAAGTAAAAAAATAAAGTTAAGATAAATATGCCGTGTTTGGTATCATTTGAAAGCGCTTTACTTGTACATTTTGAATATATATATATATTACTAGCATTTGCTTGTGACTTTACCTGTATTCATGGGCTGAGAAATCAATGAACCCAAGATTAACCTATTTAGAACTCCAAAATATGTTAAATAAAAATAAAGTTTAAAAACTAACACCCGACTACTTAAAAACACGCTCTAAAAAGTACGAAACAAGAAAACAAGAAAGCCGTGGTCGTATGCCATAAGAATAATAAATTAAAAAAAGTGGTATACGACCAAGGCTTTCTTGTTTTCTTGTTTCGTACTTTTTAGAGCGTGTTTTTAAGTAGTCGGGTGTTAGTTTTTAAACTTTATTTTTTGTATACATAGACTAGCTTTTTGCCAGCGGCCTCGCCCGCGTAAAAATAGGTTTTTGCACAAACTTTGGACACGTGTTTCATCCCTTTAAGGGGTGAATTTTGAAAATCCTTTCTTAGTGTTTGCCTACGTCATAAAACGAAGCTCTGTGCAAAATTTCGCTGCCCTAGTCCCAGTAGTTTCGGCTGTGCGTTGATGTGTCAGTCAGTCAGTTTCTCCTTTTATATATATAGATATAATGTAGATTTTGTTGGGATTTTGTTGCCATTTTTTTTATTCACTATAGTAATAATAGAAATAAAACTACGTAACGGATTTTGTTGCGGTTTTTGTAATAGATAGAGTGATTTAAAAGGAAGGTTTATATGTATAATAAGTACATGTATAATATATTTAATATCAGCATTGCACTCGTTCGAAGCTTTTAATTGATGATATTTGATTGCGCCACTGGTACATGGTGGACATCCCACATATACGTACAAAACGTTTTGGGAAAACATTCAATGTGCGTACAGCCAAGGAGAGGAATTCCTTGCTGGAGTCTGTTTCCTGATGGCTACAATCCGGGAATCTTTAAGTCAAGAGTGTTTAGGTTACTTCTAGGTAAGTGCGCTCCATCGTCGACTGCATCGTCGGTTTCCATTAGGTGAGATAGCGGTCAAGCGCGAACCTATAATCAATGAAAAAAAAAAAACAGTATTCCTTTATCTCTATTCCTGTTTCTAATTGTAAACTTGTTCTCATTACAGGTTGTTCGCAGAGTTCGAGCTTTGTTACGTCAGTGCTATGGTGAACGTGAAAACGCCCCACGAGTTCGAAGCTCAACAACTAATTTGCGTTCTGTTCTCGGAGAGTTTGAGGAGGGCGCTCAAACAGAACTTGCTCACTCAGGAACAGGTTTGTACTCACTTACTGTTTTTATTTATTTAATTTTCATGTACATTAGTGGTATATAGGCGGACTTAATGCAACAATGCATTCTCTACCAATCAACCTTTGGGTTAATTTTTCTCTAATTTTGATCAATTTTCGGTCATGGATAATATGTGTAAACCTTGAAATAATTCCTAGGAAAATATATGTAGTTTGCCTCACATAGCGATATAGTTGAGTTTACTAGGCTATTAGGGTGAATTGGAGTCACACAGACACACGTAAGATTGATGTTTAAAGGAAAACCTGTAAAGTAAAAGAAAACTTGTAAAGTGATGAAAACCTATAAGTAAAAGAAAAGTACAGAAAATAGTGACTCATCTTTGAAACTTGCCTTAGCCATGCCCCTTGGTCAAATAGATCATAGTAAAATAAAAAGCCATTTTTGTCCACTATAAAAATGAATAGCTAGAAAAGAAAAATGTGGTTTTTGGCACACAGGCAGCAGTGTGCAGTGTATTAAAAACATGTAGAAACTTAAGATTGTAATAAAAAAAGGAAATAAAACTAACTTTGTGTTTCACGGTTGCAAATTTAAAAACAATTTATGTCATTGTCACCTCATCATCACGGGGGCAATGCTGATATTAAATATATTATACATATAAACCTTTCTCTTGAATCACTCTATCTACTAAAAAAAGCCGCAAAAAATCCGTTGCGACTTTTAAAGCGTATTCTCACGAATACCCATTTACTTTTTAATTGTACTAATGAGTCACTATTTTCTTAATGTGAATACTCTTGATCCATAGTATTTATTTCTTTATTTACCCATTAGCTCTCAGTTATTTGAAGAAAACGCAAAAGCAAAAATAAATACTGTTTGAGCATGATCTTTGCGAATAGAAAACTACGCTCACAATTTCTTTTTTATTGTTATGTTTTCCAAATTATCTTCTATTTTTAGTACTAAATGACTACTAAAGAACACTTTTTTTTATTTATTTCTCATAAACATATTGTTATTGTAATTCCAGGTGGATTCTTACGACCCGGCACTGATGTTCGCGGTGCCGCGCCTGGCTATAGTCAGCGGGCTGCTGATATACTCTAGCGGACCGCTCAGCATTGATAAAACTCCTGGTACTTTATTTTATTACCTTCTAATAAAAATAATATGCATTTAGAATTAGGTGCGCTGAGACAGTGCGACGGGGTCGCGGCATATCACGAAGGAGATGGTGTCGCATAACGGTACTCGGAAACGTCGATATACGACAACTTTCAGCCAGAAGTGCTCTTTCAAGGAGGTCCCCACGAAGGACTGCGACCGGCTTGAGCTCGCCGCCCGCGAACTCACTTCGGGTTCGAATGAACTAGCTCTGGCATGAGTCTGGCCCAGCACTAATTGTGTTGTCATCAAGTCTCTCCATCAAAGCTCCATCGGAGAAAGAAAGAAAACAATGTTTATTTTGCCCAAAATAGAAGAAAATGTCGGCCATGTGTAAACCGAAAGTGAAAGTGCATTACAGTTGAAAATAAACTATTAAACTTACCTCAACAGCCCTTCTAAAAAAATATGCCCAATGTAGTCAACAATTCGTGCATTACAGTTGAAAATACACTACTAACAGCAGCCCTTCTATTATCAGCAGACCTTCTTAAGTTTAAAGAATCTTTATTCTCATAAGAACATATTACAATTGTTCACTTATATGACATTTAAAATATAAAACAATTTGTCGTCTAATGACAAAGCACGTAGTACACAACATTAGTACCTATGAATATAATAAAACAATCTATTGCTTGTAACACACATATACTTACACAAACTTCTTTAAAAAACACATCCAATATAATCAACAATTCGATGTCTACAGTTGTAATAAGCTTGTCTTGTCCACTGCCCACAGAGGAGATGTCGGACATGTTCCGTCCGTTCCGCACGCTGCTGCACAAGATCCGCTCGCTGCTGTGGACGCTGGACCGGCGCGAGCTCATGGCGCTCGAGCGCCTGCTCTGCACTAACGAGGACATCTCCGACCTCACCAGGCACTTGCCCACTGGTGAGTACTCATATACACGAATATAATAAAGAGGTAAAGTTTGTTTTTTTTTTGTTTGTAGGAGGTAATCTCTGGAACTAGTGATCCGATTGGAAAAATTTTAGCAACAATAGAAAGCTGCTTTACTCCTGAGTGACATAGGCTATATTTTATGTACGCGGGCGAAGCCGCTGACAAAAGCTAGTATACTATATACGACAGATAAGTTGAACTAAAATGACGATAGACTAAAATTCTCGCCGTGTCGCTGCCGGCTGCTGCCATTCCGATGTGACTCTCTAATGCACAGTAATAAAATTTTCGGGTCTCAATCGAAGTGCGCTAAAGCAGGAGGTTGTACGTAACCATAGCTTCTACGACCATTTTAGTTCAACTTATTTGTCGCGTTTCATAACTGAATGTGTTCCATACACTGTTTTATAATTGCTGAGATTTCGTGATTAATCAGTGAGTGGTATTTCGCTTTTAATTATATCATCATCATCATCCTTTGTTCCCACTGCTGGGACACAGGCCACCGTTCTAAAAGAGGGAATAGGCCATAACCCACTACGCGGGCTCAGTGCGAATTGGTGGAAGTCACATGTCTTCGAATTTGTGGTTCTAGGACATGCCGATTTCCTCACGATGTTTTCGTTCACCGTTTGGAGAGCAGTGGTGATGAAATAAATTACACAAAGTAATACACCTAGGTTTGAACCTGCGACATACAACTCGTAAGTCGGGGCCTTTACCACTCGCCCACTACTGCTCTATTTGTATAGACAACATATTAATATCCATCGTCCTTTTGAAACTCCAGATCTCCATATTCAAGCTTAAACATTATGAAATGAATTCACAAGTTCCATATATTAACCATAGTATGTGTACATTTCAGAAACGACTGAATCTTCAAACGACTGGTCGTGTCCGTACCCGGACCTGGGAGAGTTCGTGTCGAGGTTCTACGCGGACCACGCCAACTGCCGGGATTTATACTCGCATCAAAGGTATTTGACACCAAACTATGACTTTTAAATCGTTCCTATAGAGTAAGCGGTTAACTATGTATAACCGTTTCTGAGTTCACAGCTCACCACTCCGCTCCCTCGCGGACAAATCCCGACTACCCACGTAGCAAGAGTAGTTATCGACTTATACTCCGTTAAATTTTGGTCGTTTTACCCGTGGAGGATCGATCCTGTACAAGTGTACATGAAACACTATCGATTTGTAAAGATAAAATAAAAAAATTATGTACTTTTATTATTTATTATATTGGTTACAATACTGAGAAAACGCTTACAGACGATACTTTTTCCGGGACCAAAACGTCGTAAGCGCCATGAATTTCATGGCATTGAAATAAAACCGCGTTTAAATAAAATTGTAGTTTCTAATGTATTATTTCAATATTAGAAGCTATCAAATCAACAGGAACATAAAAAGGGAAAATAAATTATTTCTCTATAACGCTCGGAACAGTAGCAGAAGCATAACTTTAAAATATTCATTTTAATTATTTATTAAAATACAACACATCATTGGATTTTAGTTTAGTGAATATCACGTCTCTTTTAAATTTTTGGACATTTTCTTTATTTTCCCTTCAACGTTTCGCGGGTTTTTTTTTATGGTAGGTGAAAATCATCGAATGACGAAACCCGCTCTTGGGCGGAGCGGGAGACCAGTGTCAGACTCTTACTGACTAAAAAACCTACCCCGTACCTTCCTTGCCTTATTCCTAGAGTCGAGGTAACAGTTTGCACCACCCTAGGCTCCAGGAGGGACGTTTCGCGGGTAATGGCGATGAATGTAGTTTATACGCCTGGCTGGCCTATCTAGAACTCGTCAGTCAAGAGCGTTACTGGGCATGGGAATTAAGATTCCTTAGGATAATTTCATAACATCCGCGAAGGGAGTAGCAAGCAAACAAGTTAACAATAAATCCTACTACTATTATAAAGGCGAAAGTTTGTAAGTATGGATGTATGGATGTATGGATGTTTGTTACTCTTTCACGTAAAAACTACTGAATGGATTTGAATGAAATTTGGCACAGGCATAGGATACACTCCGGAATAGCACATAGGCTACTTTTTATCCCGGAAACCCCAAACCCACGCGGGCGAAGCCGCGGGCAAAAGCTAGTCTAACATAATATGTATTATTGCTTGTTCACAGTTCAACAGAACCAATAATAACGGACGGCGACTACCTCCCCGACAACATCGAAGTGATGACTCCCATCATAGATGGCCTGCGCCGCCTCTCCGAAGGCACTGTCGAGACCGAGAGCCACGACTCCGAACACGAGACTATCAAGACCACTTCCCGACACTACTCCACAGACACGACTAGCACTGACACATTCCAAACTAACGACAGCAGAGAATACATAGACAGAACCAGGAAAACAAGCAAAACTGAGTCTTCTGACCTCTCTTCTCTAAGAAACTTATCCACAAATGGCTTGATGATGTTTGATCCCCTGGTCATCAACGCCGTCTCAGCTTCAACAAGCGACTCCAACAGGCAAATCCCCGATCATGACCTAGTGACGTCATTAAACGAACAAGTCACGGAAATTGCCGATCGTCTTTCGTCTATCGCTGCCAGTGACGTAGACATCTTAGATCACAATCAAATGCATTCGTTTTCCGCCAACGATATGCCCACTTTAATATCTACAGATGATTCTGAAGCGTACGGGTTTTCGGGACCGAGGAACGAACAGTTAAGTTGTTTGCCGTCGACGAGTCACGGGTATTTGATACCCAATGCGATAAGCCACGATCCTGCGGTACTTTCGTCGCTATCACACAATAATTCAGCTGTCTTCAATCAAGAAGATGATGCAGGAAATGATATGAACAGTGCAATGCTCAATTCTGATCTCCCTCTTATAATCCCCGATAATATTGACGCGGATATAGTGAACACTAATATATCAATAGCCAACGCTAATCTTAGCTCATTGCTGCTAACTAATGAGGAATACAATACTCTAGCAGAAGAAACAGCAGATGGTGATAATACAAGTTTCCATTCAGCAAAAATGACGCTAGACAGAGAAGACGAGAGAGTTAAGTTTATGTTAGGTTACGAAAGCGAACATGAATCCCCGGTAGACTCCGGCGTCAGTACTGAAAACACTAGTTTAGACAGATCTCCCGACACGGAGAACAAAGACATCAAGGATATCAGAGACAATCACTTCATGCAACAAAACAGGGTACTAAAGAGTCCGGACGCGGAAGCAGACGATGATAAACACACCAAAAACACGCTAGAAAGTTCCTTTTCTGATGTAAATAATGATAATGACGTTACTGTAAATATTAATTACGTAGAAGACGATAGTAGTAAAAACGAGGCGGGGTCATCGTCTGTAATGGATAAGGTTATAAATAGGCTAAGTTCTGATGAGGAAGGGTTGAATGAGGCGACGAGTGTAAATAGCGTTAGTAGTGAAGCTAGGAGGGTGTTGTCCGATTGGGGGGCGAATGCCGGCGATGAAGACTACAGGACGATCGACGAAGTTATTACAGAGTTGAGAAGGCATAGAGAAGCTGATAAGAAGATTAGTTCGCTAGTTGAAGAAGACAATAATGTTAGTTCTAACGCCGATGTGGGACCGTCGCAGTCGCGGCCGAAGAAAAGCAGGAAGTCGAACGCTAAGAGTAAAAAGAAGAAGAGTAAGATATGGTCGCCCGGTATGGTGATACTCGATAACCGGTCGGCGCAGAACCAGAATAGTCCGTTGAGGTTGAATTTGGACCATTTTGTTGATGAAAGGTGAGTTGTATGTTTTTTTTTTATTTATAGTCTGGCACTCCTTTTTCCTCAACCTTATGCGGCAGAAATTATGTATTGACTCTCCACCACGAACCACGACGAATGAAAACATATTTTTTTTTAATCATATAATGAATTCAGTCTTTTTTAAAAGATAACATTCGTCGTTGTTTTGTAGTTAAGGTTTAATTTGGAATACTACTTTGTGATATTTTTTCCTCAAAGTGAACACACGATATACTATCTTGTGTTCAACGTTGTTATTGCCAAATATACGCTTATTTTATTACTTTTGATAACTAACATTATTTTTTATTATTCTTTTATTAGTTTCAAAATCAACATGTTCCCTTTAGCTCCATAGTTTCAGCCATCCAGCCAATAAGTGACAATGTATTGTTTGTTTCCAGCGGAACATCATGCGGGGTTTCAGAATGCGCGGACGACGAACAGATAGCGCTCGCGCTACAGGCGCAAGAACTCGCGGCCAGGCAACACGCGCGCGGGAAGTTCAAGTACGTATTATATATATACTAGCGACCCGCCCCAGCTTCGCACGGGGGCAACGCTGATATTAAATATATTATGCATGTATTATACATATAAACCTTCCTCTTGAATCACTATCTAAGAAATGCATAACGGTATTCCTAGATATCAAAAAAGCTTTTGACACCGTTTCTGTTCCAACCCTTGTAGCAAAGCTGGAAGGAATTGGAATAAGGGGAACACCACTAAATTTTTTCAAAAATTACTTAACAAACAGAAAGCAGAGGGTTAAGATGGGAACTTATACTAGTGATGATGCTGACGTACTGTATGGCGTACCGCAGGGGAGTGTTTTAGGTCCTACATTGATTCTAACGTATATAAATGACATCTGTAACCTAAATGTAAAAAACGCAACTATTTTTTCGTATGCTGATGATACTGCTGTGGTTTTTTCCGGAGACAACTGGTATGATGTAAAACTCAAAGCAGAGTTAGGTATGATCCAAATCGCCAATTGGCTCAGAGATAATTTAATGTCACTAAATACAACAAAAACGAACTATGTATGTTTTTCCATCTCTAATCATTCTCAAGATGAACCCTTCAACATTAAAATACACACATGTAATACAACCTCAGATAAAAATTGCAAATGCCCCATAATTGAGAAAGTTTCGCAGACAAAATACTTAGGCATCATAATTGATCAAAAATTATCCTGGTATTCCCATATTGAACATATTACTGCAAGACTTAGTAAACTGGGATGGATTTTCAAATCACTAAGACATATATACTTCCAAAAAATATAAAACATAAACGTGAATGTTCTAGAAATCTTCTAAATGAAATCTATATATCACTTGCGCAATCTGTTATAGTTTACTGTATACCTGTATGGGGTGGCGCGGCTAAAACAAAATTTATCATTCTAGAAAGGGGACAGCGATCCTTAATAAAAATAATGTATTTTAAAAAGATCAGATATTCTACTGAAAAGTTATACGAGCTTAGTGGTTTACTTTCAGTTCGGAAATTGTATATCATATACACTGTTCTAAAAAAACATAAAACTCTTGCATACGATCCAAAAATAATGTCAAAAAGGCGGAAAGACTTGATTGCACAAATTCCACCGACTAGAACGAAATTCGCGGCCATGCAATATCAACATCGATCTGCTCGACTTTATAACAGGGTAAACAAACAAATATTCATTTATCCTAAGAAACTATATGATTGTAAACAAAAACTAAAAGACTGGATAAAACCATTCACATACACAGACACAGAGTCACTTCTTCAACACATGAACTAATGTCAGTCACTCTCACATCACCCACATCTTATTACATCACATCGCACCACATATCATCACATCACATCACGTCACAACACCTCACATCACACCACACCACATCACACCACACACCTTTCCTACCACACATGCCAACAAATAATTGTAGCATAACATAAATTTATAAACCAAAATGTAACTAATTAAGAAAGAGCGGCGTCTTCTAACACAGGCATTATCTGCTTAAAAGGAGGCGCCATTACAAACAAAATGTATCAATTTATGTTTATGAAATAAATTATTATTATTATTATCTATTAAAAAAGCGCATCAAAATCCGTTGCGTAGTTTTAAAGATTTAAGCATACATAGGGAGGAAGCAACTTTGTTTTATAGTGATGGGCGCAAGACCATTATTTCATGTTTTTGTTAAAATTTGATTTGATCACTTCCTGTTTATTTCTTTTAAAAACATTGCAACTTCCTATTGAATTTATATAAGGATTTAATTTGACAACTTCGTTTTGAATTATTTTAAAAAGATAAAGCGACATCCTGTTGAATTTATACAGGATTTAATTTGGCAACTTCCTTTTGAATTATTTTAAAATATCGCGACATCCTGTTGAATTTATATAAGGATTTAATTTGACAACTTCCTTTTGAATTATTTTTATAGTAACATCCCGTTCAATTTATAACGAACTAGCGACCCGCCCCAGCTTCGCACGGGTACTGCATGTATTGTACACATAAACCTTCCCCTTGAATCACTCTATCTATTAATAAAAACCGCATCAAAATCTGTGGCGGACTTTTAAAGATCTAAGCATACAATATAGGGACGAAGCAACTTTGTTTTATACTATGTAATGATTAAATGACGACTTCCTTTTAAATCTTAAAAATATCAGAGCATCCGATCATATTTAAAATAAGAATTTACTATGACCACTTCCGTTCAATTTATTCCAAGTATTTTTCTACCCTCAACTTAATTTTAACTTTCGTTACCTTATTTTCTGTGTATAAAAGATGTTGTAATTCAAATGTAAATGTTGTAATTCTTGTGCTCGTCACGGACTAAACACCCTGAATTATAAGTTCCTGCTATTTGACTTTTATTGGGATAGCGAGTGTATTTTGGTGCAAACAAATGTGTAACTTCAGCGATAACGGCGATCATTCGCCAACATATCGTCGCCTTCGAGGTCAATGGAGCTAAGCCACAATTTTTGCGAAATGGAGTTAAGTGCATTAACGTACTCACAAAAAACCATAATTTATATTAGTCAATACATCTAATAGATATCTGTAACCAGGTTATTTTTCAATCATAGAAAATAATCTAAAAAAAAAACATAGATTACAATCGTAGGAAATAAGTATTTAGTGGTCAATAGTTGTAAGAACTCTTGACTTCCAAAACTACAGTAATTTATGTTAAAATAATTGTTTTCTCCCACATCCTTTATTTTTTAAACGTCCATAACTCAGAAGTGTAGTTCTGTAGCTTAGCTCTATTGACCTCCAAGGCGACGATATACTAAATCTTAATTTCTGAACCACAAAGTTTTGTATCAGTGGTATGTATATTCAATTTACTACTACCTCATTAGTTAGGCTATACTTAAACATACAGCTAAGAAGTGGAATTTCCTGATAGCTACAACTTAGGGGTCTTTAAGTCAAGAGTGAATAGGTTACTTCTAGGCAAGCGTGCTCCATCGCCCACCACATCATCGCTTACCATCAGGTGGGATTGTGGTCAAACGCGAGCCTATCTAGAATAAAAGTACTAGACAACTGATAAACATACTTATAATAATAAGCCTCATAACCTGAACTGCTTTTTTCTTTCTTTGTATTGTGGTTGTCTCTTTAATTATATAATATCTCTGAGTTCAGTGTGCCTCTTGGCAAAGGCCTACCTAACAATTTCCATTGTACTCTGTCTTTAGCAACCCTTCTCCATTTTGGGCCTGCAGTCAGTTTTAGTTTGTCTTCCTATCTCTTACTTTGTCTTCCTCTGTTCCTTCTCCCATCTCTAATGTTTTTTCGCCCTATGATGAGTTCCCTGACAGTTCATTTTTTTCCGTGGCACGCATACTACCTTAGACTAAAAAAAATAAACTGGCAAAATAATTACGAATTGAATGATAATAAAAATACTGCCTTTTGTAAATTAAACAGTAAATTATCGTGATTATAATTTAAGTACTTACATAAAATTAAGTATAAAAAATAAAAAAGTATAAATTTAGAAAATGTGTAATGCGTTGAACGGAACTTCTGACTATAGAGATTGACACTACCTAATCGACACTAATCGATAAAAAATAGATAATTCGGAATGGCCATCTTGCAGTCGTGACCGCGTCGCGTCAGTACGAGTGCGTCTGCCTTGTATCCTTCCGATATGGATATAAGCTCTAATCAAGAATCAAGTTCTGACAGTGAAGAGTAAATAAATTATTAATATTTTAAACATATTGCGTTTTATTTATCACTAGCGGTCCCCCGCGGTTTCGTAGGCGGTATATCAGGTTTTTGCTCTGCTCCCATGATGTTATGTAGCCTATGTGAAAATTAGCAATCCGATTCCACTTTCTTTGCCAACTGATTCGAAATCATAAAAAAATCGATTAAATTTCGTTAGGTCTCATCACTTTAATTGTCAGACAAGAACTGTCAGGGAACTCATCATAGGACGAAAACACATTAGATAAACATACTTATATACATCTAAATACATACATATTATAGATAAATAATTACCCTGTGAGTATGTTTCCTTGGGATAATTTTCTTGTATCACGCAAGCCAAGTCGATGGCAGAAGTTCAACATAACTATTCCTTTTTTCAATATCCAGCAAATATCCACCTTCACCTATCCCTTACGGCCTGTAATTATATTAATATGTATGTACATATTGATATATACCTGCATATGTATTTCTTTGTTAAGCTTAATTATTATCTTTTGTATATTTTTTATCTATCTAACGTGTTTATTTTATTGTTTGTAAATTTTGTTTTGTTAGAGCAATACACATAGCCTACCACCTTTTTTTAGTTCAAGCTCTTATATTCCATCCTAAGATTGTCTGATAGATATCCGGCAATATTATAAGACCGCCTTTGTACTCATTCATATAAGTTTCTGTGAAATTGTTACTTTTTTGGTGTACAATAAAGTATTCTTCTATTTTATTCTGTAATGATATATTATATTAATAAATCATTTAAATATTTGCAGATCAAGTGAAGACTTAATCCACCGCCTATTCGTGTGCATAGCCGGTGTGGCCGACCAGTTACAAACGAACTTCGCCGCCGATCTCCGCAACATTCTCAAGTCCGTGTTCCTCATGAACCAGTCGCCCGACCCTCCGGAGCCGGTAGAGGACAAACCGCCGGCCATTGAGTACGAGGCGACGGAAGACCAGGTTATACAGAATGGTAAGTTGTACTTTAATTATACATTATATACACCGTGAAATTTTAATGGTTGTTTTCCCGCGGCAGAACGACTTGCCATAAGGAGTACTTTTGAAGCATACAGTAAAAATAAAAAATAAAATGTTTTTTTTTTTTATAAATAATTATAAAAAATATTCATCAACTCCAAGAAGGCGAAAACAATAGTAACATTAGACGTAATTTGTAGGTACTACTAGAGTCGCACGCGCAGCACGCCGTCAAAGGAAACCGATTCATTAAATATTTAATGCGTCATAATTAACTTGCACTCTACAGGTCCATTTTTTGTTTTTAATATTTTATTTTTTTATGAAACGTTTGTATTACCAACACACAACCATTTCGCTGAAGGAAAACAACCATTAAAATTTCACGGTGTATTTTATTGAAATTTTTTTTTATTGACGTCCCACAAAAGAATACAACTGATCCAGTACTTGATTCTGGACACTAGTGGTGAAATTTTTCGTCGGTTTTTTAAATTTTTGAAAGAAAAAAGTTTTTTTTTATTTTTACCTGTATAAAATCGTTAAGTATTCTTTCTAACCAACCTCAATGATATTTTTAGAAAAAAATAAAGTCGTTATTCTAATCAAACCCATTAATATTTTTAATTTGGAATGTAATTCATTTGCTTTTTTTTAATGTTAAAATAACTTTTTTATACAGTTTATTTAAAAAAAAAGTAAAAAATCATTTAAATAAATTAAGAAAAATCCGTCAAGAAATTCCACCAGGGGGGGTCTAGAATAATGTACAGGATGCATGGTATTAGTTTGAGACTCGATGTCAAAGACACCCTATGTAGGTACCCATATGTAGGTTTAGGGTCTAATTTTGCCTGGCAACAAGTATTCGTACTGTAAGCGTAGCGGCAAGTACTTATAGTGTGATAGGTATAGAGCCTAATTTGGTTTGGCATAAGTTACTTTATTAGTCGCATAAGACTCCGGAACTGGTTAAAAATCAACTACTGTGGCAACTAATAGATTATACAGAACTAGCTTTTGCCCGCGGCTTCGCTCGTGTGGTATTGGGGTTGGAATTGGGGTAAAAAGTAGCCTATGTCCTATTCTCCGGAATAGGACATAGGCTACTTTTTACCCCAATCACTCCGGTGTATCCTACGCCTGTGCCAAATTTCATCCAGATCCGTCCTGCCGTTTTGGCGTGATTGAGTAACAAACATCCAAATATCGTAACTTTCGCATTTATAATATTAAGTAAGATAGTAAGTTGAACCTTAATTAGGTAGACCGATAAAACCTACTTTTGTCTGGTAAAAAGCCAAACTATCAATGTCATAGGATCGTAAAACAAGTGCTACTACTTGTATTTAGCATTAAGGCAAGGAAGTGTAAGGACGGGACTTGGGCAAATGAAAGAGTTGTTGACTGTAATACATTCCTTTAATGAATGCCAATCGTCTCCTAAAACAAAGTAATAGGTTCTTTCAAGATGTAAAATATTCAACTATTTTTTGTATGATAGTTAAAATCTATATTTTATGTACGCATTTCAATACACTTACAAGCTAAACAAGAAAACAGTCATCAGCGTAATGCTCAAATGCTCTGAACACTGGTTCCTTTGCGCCTTGACTCTCGTGCCTTGGGCCCGAACGTCTAAAAGCATTCCTCGCTATTTCCGCTCGTACCCAGTCAACGTAGCAGCGTTTATAGAGTTTGTACTTTGTAGAGTTCATATAGAACTCCAAAAATTAGGATGAGAAGCATCCCCCCTGTATAATGTTACTTGTTGTTTGGTATTGATTTAGCTGCGCAACATTCACCACTTTTACGCCACTTGCGGCTTTGGCGATCACAATTTCTTCTTTACTTTTGAGTTTTTCATTTTTTTTTTAAATTGTCACCAAACTTATCACTCTGTTCGAATAGTAACGCAATTCTTAGTCCCATTTTTATATTACGCGATGCACTGCACCCAATTAGACACCGAACCTTAAATGATAGGGTCGCCATGTAAGGATGGGACTTAGATAAATGAAAGAATTGTTTATTGTTACTTTTCTTTAATGAATGCCAATTGTTTCCTAAAAGACAGGGACAGACAATATTCTTATAAGGTATAGTTTAATTACTACGTCACAGAAGGAGCGGGGTGGATCGTTTAGTCTGTAAGAATCACACTGTTTTCCACTCTGCCCAAGGGCGGGATTCGTCATTTGATGAGTTTTTCCCACCAAAAAATTTTTTTTTTCAAAACACTTTTATAAATAATTTTTTATTCTTAACTTCTGAAAGTCTCAAATCCTATATAACATTTTCAGGTAGCTCATTCGACAGCGTGTATTCGGCAGAGGAAGTGTACGCGGACAGTACTTCAGACTCGACGTCGGACGGCAGCGCGCGGCTGGCGCGGCGCAACACCGTCAACGCGACCGTGCGCGCCGAGCAGCCGCGCGACACTGACGAGCGACACAAGCACGACGCGCCCGCGCAGCTGCAGGCCTCCGTGTCCACTGGAGATCTCACCTACAGGTATGTGTCCTGCCGCGTTGCTTGCTAAATGTGCTAGAGAGATATAAGCCTCGCAAGTTGATATTGCGATTGGCGGCCATCTTGGTGACGTATTCGACGTCGCACCGTCAGTACCGTTCGCAAGGTCAGCCCGCGGTTACGCTTGCTTTTTTGCGACGGATGACGTCATGCAGCTGTTATTGTGTCGAGGTTCCATCGCAATATCAACTTGCGGAGGTAGTAACAGAAAACCCAGGTACAAATAAAAGACAACAAGTCGACTGAAAGCAACTTACTAGGCGATTCAACACAACGATCAATGCAAAGCGATTGCGAAGAGATACGGTGCGGTCGCGCTGACTCGTTAGTTTTTATATAAAATGTTGGCTAAAACGGCGACTCGATGCTTGCGCACTCCATTCAAATATGTTATTATTAATGTGCAGTTGATTATCAAATACTATAAGCCACTTGTTTAACTCTCAGCAGGTCGGAGCGTGCGCTGGGCCCAGAGCGCTTGCCGGAGTGGGTGCCGGACATCGCGGCGCCCGCCTGCATGCGCTGCGCGGCGCACTTCACCGCCTTCCGCCGCCGCCACCACTGTCGCAACTGTGGTCAGTATTGTAGCTATAACTCCAGCAGGTCGGAGCGTGGCCGGAGTGGGTGCCGGACATCGCGGCGCCCGCCTGCATGCGCTGCGCGGCGCACTTCACCGCCTTCCGCCGCCGCCACCACTGTCGCAACTGTGGTCAGTATTGTAGCTATAACTCCAGCAGGTCGGAGCGTGGCCGGAGTGGGTGCCGGACATCGCGGCGCCCGCCTGCATGCGCTGCGCGGCGCACTTCACCGCCTTCCGCCGCCGCCACCACTGTCGCAACTGTGGTCAGTATTGTAGCTATAACTCCAGCAGGTCGGAGCGTGGCCGGAGTGGGTGCCGGACATCGCGGCGCCCGCCTGCATGCGCTGCGCGGCGCACTTCACCGCCTTCCGCCGCCGCCACCACTGTCGCAACTGTGGTCAGTATTGTAGCTATAACTCCAGCAGGTCGGAGCGTGGCCGGAGTGGGTGCCGGACATCGCGGCGCCCGCCTGCATGCGCTGCGCGGCGCACTTCACCGCCTTCCGCCGCCGCCACCACTGTCGCAACTGTGGTCAGTATTGTAGCTATAACTCCAGCAGGTCGGAGCGTGGCCGGAGTGGGTGCCGGACATCGCGGCGCCCGCCTGCATGCGCTGCGCGGCGCACTTCACCGCCTTCCGCCGCCGCCACCACTGTCGCAACTGTGGTCAGTATTGTAGCTATAACTCCAGCAGGTCGGAGCGTGGCCGGAGTGGGTGCCGGACATCGCGGCGCCCGCCTGCATGCGCTGCGCGGCGCACTTCACCGCCTTCCGCCGCCGCCACCACTGTCGCAACTGTGGTCAGTATTGTAGCTATAACTCCAGCAGGTCGGAGCGTGGCCGGAGTGGGTGCCGGACATCGCGGCGCCCGCCTGCATGCGCTGCGCGGCGCACTTCACCGCCTTCCGCCGCCGCCACCACTGTCGCAACTGTGGTCAGTATTGTAGCTATAACTCCAGCAGGTCGGAGCGTGGCCGGAGTGGGTGCCGACATCGCAGCGCCCGACGATTTGGGCTTGGTCCGGTGTGTTACCGGACAACCGGACGGCGAGCTGCCCATTTCTCGCCGTTCGCAAGCGCGCGCCTGCGGTGGCCGGAAATCGGGATCAGAATCGGATACGCGTCTGGAGCGTGTGCGCCGTTGCCTTTGCCTTATGCGTCGGCTTCCTCCTTTGCTAGCATTACTGCATCGCAGAAGCAGGCGACCGCCTGCCACCCCTCCTCGCTCCGGACCTTTCACCAAGACCCGGCACGAGAGATTGCCGCCGTCGAACGCCCCCACAAAGACACTGCGTTGCTCCTCCCAAGCGGGCACTCCTCTACCGTGTAACCTCACGGCATCCTCGTCTTTTGCATGACGCACTTACTCACAGGACATGTAAGTTCGGGAAAGTCTTTCACCAGATTCGTGAGGAAGCTACGCCCGAGTGTCGCCATTATAGGTGTGCTTTATCGTGTCCTCCGGGCGGTTTTTACCTATCATAAAAAAGGTAGAGGTGTGCCCCGCTTGGGAAGAGTATCGCCGTGTTTTGGCGATCTCTCGCGGCGGGCCTTGGTAGAAGCCATGGTCCGAAGCGAGGAATGGTGGCAGGCGGTAGCGTCCTTCTGCGAAGCAGTAATGGTGGTAAAAGAGGAGGTCGACCGCATCAGGCAAAGGCAACGGCGCTCACGCCGCAGCCGCCACCGCCGTGCTTCCGATCCCAATTTCCGGGCACCTTAGGCGCGAGCTTGCGGACGGTGAGCAATGGGTAGCTCGCTGTCCGCCCATCCGGTAATCGTCCGGACCGAGCTCAATTCGTCAACGGCGCGCACTGTTCCCGCGCGCCTCAAGGAGTTGTTGGTAAGTGTAGGGTCGACGCCTTCTGGGGCCAAAGGTTGATGCGAAAGCTGAACACCGGTCCTGGAACAGAGGCAAGAAAGAACGGTGGGTCATTTAGTCAGTAGAAGTCTGACACTGTCTCCTGCTCCGCCCAAGGGCGGGATTCGTCATTCAATGGCTTTTCCCACCATACAAAAAAGAAAACCTCTACCGTGTGCTTCACCGTTTCCTCGGGGCGGGCCACGCAATGGCGACACCCAGGCGTCTCTTTCGCACGAATCTTATGCAGGTACCTCCCGAACTTACCATGTCCGGTGAGTATCTGCATCATGCGGAAAGTGAGAACGCCGTGAGGTCTTTCCAGACATAGACCTCACGGCGTTCTCACTTTCCTCATGACGCAGGTACTCACCGGACATTGTAAGTTCGGGAGGTACAGCCATACTACAGATCTGTCAGATTATATACAATGCAGTCCAAATGAGAATAGGATCGATTGCCATGTTGTGATGTCACGATTTACTGTCAAATCGAAGGAAGATAGTTTTAAAATTCCGTTTAATTACGAAAATTTTAATTTATTTACTGTGAACGAAAAAAGTTTAATCAGAATCCAGGTTAAAATTTTACTCATCTCTAAGTTCTTTAATTTTGCACAAAATCGTCGCCTTGGAGGGTAATGGAGCTATTCCACAGAACTACACTTCTGAGTTATGGGCGTTTAAAAAATAAAGGTTGCGGGAGAAAACAGTTATTTTAACATAAATTAGTGTAGTTTTAGAGAAGAGAGAGAACTCTTGACCTCTAAAACTACATTAATTTATTTATTGTCCACTCAATACTTAATTTCTAAGATTGTAATCACAATGAATCTAAGCTGCTTATACTTATTGACTCTTAAAAGCTACACTTAAATTTATTGGCAAATTTAAAAATAACCTGCTTACAGTTATGATATCTAATGTATTGACTAATATAAAGTAGAGTTTTTTGTGAATACATTAATGCACTTGACTCCAATTTCGCAAAAATTGTGGCTTAGCTCCATTGGCTTCCAAGGCGACGAAATATCTTTGCTTAGACAGTACGGCGTGACGTTACATCCTGCAATGGATCCTATTCTTATTTGAAACGCTACATATGTGTAAGAATAAGTAGTAAATAAGTACATGTACTTACATCGTCACAGAAGTTTTAACGAGCACCATTTCCCTCTCCAGGCAAAGTGTTCTGCGCGTCGTGCAGCTCCAACTCCATCCCGCTGCCGCGCTACGGGCAACTGAAGCCGGTGCGCGTGTGCGACGAGTGCTTCCGCTCCATCGCCAGCCACTGCCGCCGCCCGCAGACCTCCCAACACCGGTGAAACTTTCTACTTTACTCGCCTACCCTCCATATGAAAACAGAAATTCAGATAATTAACAACTCTATGATATACAAGACAAAGTTCAAATTTCATTAAAAGTAATAACTATTTTTAGGGCCTTTTGACAATTTGTCGCTTTGTCATGGAATGTTGGAGTTATTTGAATTGTCAGTTCAAGTATGTATAAGTAAAGTTACTTGGCAGTCGTTTTTAAGTAAAAACCGTCAGTGTATGTGATATGGGCAATAAATGTATTGAAAATAAGCTAGTTTGGCAAAACCGAAATTGATTAATATTTATTTCAAATGTTTTTTGTATTAAAGAACTTTTAGCAATAAAAACAAATTTGTGAAAATTCGTTTTTAAATAACGTTTTTTTTCCCAAGCAAAATATTATTGATATTTTTTCATTAAAAAATATCTCCGATGAAAGCCCGAGTATTTTGGAGACAAAACAGTCTATGGCAATATGACTAGCCAGTTTTTAACTGACGAAATATAGACCTGCCATCCTCCGCTCACCCTACATCAAAAATTGCAAAACTAAATGTAAATCTCATACAATTGACGAAATTTTATACGCTTTAATGATAGCAATAAGTAACTTTGCTTAGGGTAGCTAGTGTTGATCTGTACAATAATTGTTTATCACTGTGTTCTGTGACTCGCTGATTGTGTAGCTAAAATGAAGTAGGATAGCATTATTACATTACTAGCTATGACCCGCGGTTTCACCCGCTCCTAAAAGTCAGCGTGAAGCAATATTGCGTATAGCCCTGGGCTATCCAAAATTAAAAATTCCTGAGATAAGAGCGTTCAACCTAACAAGTTCTTCAGCTTTATAAAATTACGTACACATTTTTTAAATCATTAATTAATCTAAAGCAAGTCGGGTTTGAGATAGGGGTACATATTGGAATGGCTTAAGCCAGCAACTTTGATTACGTGAAAGTATAAAATTGACCTTTTAAAAGACTGGGCAATGTAAGATTTAAGTCTGATAAAAACGCACAACGCTGAGATGTGCGGTGTAAGATAGAGAGACCAATTAATATATGAAACCCCTCGTAGTTTGCGTTAGTGGTTAGCGGGATTTTGGTTTTCGATATCTTTACGCATCCCGAATATGACATTGAACTATGATGGGAACTCTTATACTTTGGCCTTTTTGGTGTGACGAATTGCGTGAAAAGCAATTATATCGCGAATCCGACCATATTTAATAGTTATAAAATATAAGGGGTGGGTATAATTATGACGTTGCACATTGATTGTATTCGCGATATAATCGCTCTTGACTCAATTCGGAACTAAGGGTTTGAAGAACGTTCAAATTCTAAAATCAGTCTCAATCTGTCAAAAATTTAATACAGGTATATTTTTAATTTGATTTTGTTAAGATTGAGTTGAGAGTAGAATTTGAACGTTCATAATTGAAAGGAAGTTCTGAAGTCAAATCTCAAGTAGAATAATTTAAATGGCTGGTCTTATTTCATTTGAGATTTGATGTTAGAGCCTTGATCAGCCTTTCAACTGTGGACAGAGGCGTTTTGTTATCACCTTTCAATAGCAACGCATCAAGCGAGTCGCAGAATATACTATTTTAAAACTAATTGTTATCACAATACTTATTCTGGTGTTAACTTCGTCATATAACAAGTTAGTATGCAGCCGATATTGAGTTTTAAATCATAAAGCCAAGGTTGCGTTTCCTATGAAACTGATTCAAGGGTAAACATGCAAGAGTCGACCTTATTTCTTGGTAATGTTCGATTATTGTGTATCTTTATTTCAGCGAAAACTTCTTTGTATATTATTTTCCGGGATGCTATTCTGTCCACTATAATAAATTCGCGAAGTTGACATCAGACTTCTATATTCTTACATATAAAGGTGAATTTCCTCGTCTGATTTGTTTTTATACTAATAGCAATGTATTTATCAGACAAACTGTGTTATTGTGTTCGAAATATAAATAAATATTATGACATTAACGTTTCTCCCTTTGTATTAAATTCGTCCAATATTATATAGTGTATTTTATCATCACCCGTGTGATACTTAAAATGTTATTCCAAAATACACTTTATAACTTTACGTACGAGGTGTATATTTGAACACATGTTAGTTTAGATGCGGTTTTGTTTATTATCCTGTAGCAGTGCCAATATTTTGCCTATGTTATGCCATTTTTTAACTGTTTTTGGACAAGAAACAAAATCTTATTAAATAAAGATATTTTGGATTCAAATATTCGCCGAGTACGTTCTCCAAACTTGTTGATAATAAACAGTGTTATATAAAAATATGTATAGTTTGTTTAATATTGACTGATATAAAGTTTCGTGTAAGGAATTTCCATATTTTGTTAGGTAGGTAGCTCTCTAAATATTAATGTTGTTGCTACGTGTTTTATTATAACATGTTGTTATGCTTGCAGACGCCATTTTGAATATAAATACGCATACTCTGTGTCAATAATAAGTAATATTGTCATTGATGAATCTGTCTTCCATTTGCTAAAATACGTAACCATGTCAGCGGCTTCGCCCGCGTGAATGTTGGCGTCAACATACAGACTTTGGACCTCCGTTTCATCCCCTTAGAGGGTGTATTTTGAAAAATTCTTTCTTAGTCTTTGTATACGTGATAAAAAGCACATTGATGCAAATTTTTATCATTTTAGGTCCAAGAGCTTGGGCAGTATGTAGATGAGTTAGTAAGGCTTTTGATAAAAGGTTTGAGTTTATGGGTTTTGAAAATGTTTCGTTTAGTCATCTTACCGCCGCGTCGCATCTATCTAGTTATATACAATATTGTCTTCCTAACTAAATCATAATAAAAAAAACACGACCATCACAATCCGCCTCGTCCATGATATTATTTTAATTGATGAATAAGCATGGCATTTTTTAATCTTTAAAATTAGTCCTTGTGGCAATCAAAATAAATATATGGCATCTGCAAGCAAAACTTCGACGCCCCAAAATAAATAATGGAAATTGTTTCGTTTATAGATAAGTTAGGGACATTTTAAAAGTATATTTTTAAGAGTACTATTGTCTGATTGATTTTTTAGGTCATTACTTTATTGAGTACGGCGTAGAGTTGTGACAGAAATGGAATATTTATGACAGTGACAATTCTCTGCCTTGTCTATGCCCCATTTTAGTCTCAACCCTACGGTCTACGATCTTAATATTAATCTACGACTTTAAATAAAAAAAATAAAACTTTAAAAAGATTCCATAATTTTTATATCCAACACTTTAGATTTTAAGCATTCTTTTAATGTTAAGGTATAACGTTGAATGTTTGTAAATTTTGTAAAGGCGATGAGTGTACCCACATACCCATAGATTTTGTATATTGCAAATGGTGAATATGATAGCTATTTTCAAAAAAATGTTATAAGTGATAGTTATATGATATTTTAAAGTGTAAATAAATTTCGTTATTAGCTATCAATCGTTTTATTTGTTTTATACTTTTCGAGTACCTTAATCAATACATAGTATAAAACAAAGTTGCTTACAGCTGTCCCTACGTATGCTTAGATCTTTAAAAGTACGCAACAGATTTTGATGCGGTTTTTTTTTAATAGCTGGGGCGGGTCGCTAGTTAGAGATATAATAGAAATACAATAGGCGTTCGCTTGGGACTCAAAAGTTTAAACCGATTTTCCCACGATTTTGGTTCTTTGACCTATCATAATGTGTGTATAATAAAATTAGCCCTTAACTACTTTGTTAAAACGTAAATTTTCCAAATACATCGAAGCAGAGAAGTTGTTATCAGAATATGTGTGAAAGTCAATAAAAGCGGTTTGGGTGATTTTTTATTTTTTATTACAATATTACTTTTTCTTGGTCACTAAATGTTGCAAAGGCACTCATTTACGCCCATTGGCTTACAACACAAAATATACAGGTACGAAAAGCGTGAAATAAGCGTTTTTTTTAAGTGGTCCTGCTGGAGAGTATGCTCTGTGGCATGACCACTTTGAATTGATATTTTCCAAGAAACTAACAATATACAAATTTTGATATTAAGCTACAAAAATATAGACATTATCTACATTTTATCCTGTAATTTGTATATAATGTAGTCAAAGTGGTTCTGCTGCGGAGTATGACACAAAGAATCACCCGTTTGTAGTCTATAATTGCTATAGACTATTGTAAATCGCAAAACATTTGGGCCCTCAGTTCTTACGTTGTTAAGTTGCCTTTTGCGCTTAACCTTTCTAGTAGGTATCGTAATACAGACACAATTAAAAGACACTAGGTGTGCGGACACGTGTCCTCGTGGGGCATAATAAATTAATAGTGATGTATCTCCTTTTCTATCTTTGAATAAATATTCATAATCGGATTAGTACACCTGTACTTTCATGTTATAGGTACATGATAATTATGCAAACATTTCATTTCTTTATATTTTTTTTATAGTAATCTAGTGCTTGAATGCAATTCCACCCGATGCAAAAGTGATTTTAATTCCACTATAAACTAGACGCGCCATAGACAGTAGTCTGAACCTGGAGACGTAATCATTTTATTCGGCAACGCGCGAAAATATATTCAGTTGTCTACAGCGCTTATTGTTTTAGCGGAATTGACGCACGACGCGAACCGTCTGCAGTCACGAGTTCACCCGACGCGCTACGGACGACGCAATCGAGTTATGTTGCTATTCCGTTTTGGCCCGTGGCTTTTAGTAGGGTGAGGCGTATATAGCGCGAAGGCAGAGTCGATTTAGCAAACGCTATACCTACGCTATGAATAAATATAACTTTATATTATGACGACAATATTATATTACCTAACCACTACTAGTACGCAGTGATGCAATCGTTAAAAGTGTCGCGCAATAGTGAGTTTTGGTCAGACTTAGAAGAACCATTGTGAGCTAATATCTAAGTAGGTAGGTAATAAACGAAAATATACATTTAGGAGTTCTGGATTACGATTAAGTCCATTTGAACAGTATTGTTAAGATAACAATGACGATAACTCGGTATCAGAATATGCAATTGATAAGCAAGCGTCAATATCAAATATTACCCAGTAAATAATAAGCCGTGACAGGCGGTAGTCGACCTAAACATGCCGATAATAATCCACAAAACTGACGTCAGTCCACCGGCGAGAGCGACCTTGATAATAGTCGAGATACTTGGTCTCGAAGTCGAAACTCGAGAAGTAAATCTACCAACAAGGGAACAATTCAGACCCGAATACTTGGAGAAGAACCCACTACACTCAGTACCACTGCTAGAAGATGACGGCTTAATCCTATCCGACAGCCATGCAATCATGATGTATCTTGTGTCCAAATACGGAGAACTACAACAGAATTTGTACCCTAAAGATGTGACAGTAAGAGCTATAGTCGATCAACGCTTGTTTTTCGACGCGTCGATACTTTTTCCTAGACTAAGAGCAGTTATTTACAGTCTTGTAAAATTCAGAGCGCCACGACTCACGGAAGAGCAAGTTGCTGATATTGTAGAATGTTATGAGGTTACTGAGAAGTATCTTGTAAAGGAGTATATTGCGGGCAGTGAGTTAACTATTGCAGATGTATCCTGTGTGACTACGTTATCCTCTTTAGACTGTATCCTCCCAATCGATAAGAAATATGTGAAGCTACGTGACTGGTGGGGAAGACTGAAAAGAGAAAGTTGGTACCAGAAAGTAAACGAACCTGGCCTGAGAATGTTTGGTAGTTTTATGAAACAGTTTTTATGAGTAAGAATTTTGTGAGTTGTTTGTGATGTAATCTTTGTAATTTATATAATCCAATAAAGAGCTCTTTTTTCGAAATGAAAGATAGTATTAACAGTGTGTTTATTTATTAATAGTTTTGTGAATTATTATCGGTTTTTAATTTCGTACTACATCTTGGCCTTCCTGGAAGAATTAGCTATCCGATACTAAAAGAATATAGATCCTGAGATGATCGCATTCACGCAATCAAACAAACAAACTTTTTAGTTTCATAATATTAATTAGGCATAGATTTCTAGTACCTACATTAGGCAAAGATTACTAGTTCATTGCGAAAAGGGTCTTTAAAAAACAAAATATGTAACAATTATTGTAGTTTACTAAAGTTGAATTTACAGTTAGTTAAAATATGCAGGTAATTTTACTTTAAAATGTTCAACCAACCGAATATTTGCTTTAAAAAAAAACACTAAGTAGCGACTCATACTCGCATATCTAGGGTTGTTATTTATGTTTTTGGGAATAGTAAATTCTGGTTAATTCAATACTAATAGTTTTACTCTAATATTAATAAAAAAAACTTTTATCAGCTTAAATTATTTCAATTGTTTATTTAGCAAAATTCGAAGATAAGAAGCAGAGATATAAAGAATGCACACTTAGATATCCGAACCGACCGTGCCGAATGAATCGAAAGACTTTTCTTTATGCTGAATTCCTTCTAAATTCGGACGATTTTAGGCGGCTATGTCAGCGGGGTTTCATTGGATTTCATATAAAGACTACCAAAATTCTTTTCTTTTGATCCGTTCTGCGCGACACGCACGGGCACACCCGTCGCGTGCCTATGCGCGTGTCTCGTGTGTGGGGATCCCCTTAGTGGAAATCGGGTTACTTATTACCAGCGCATTGTCGCTAGTTAAATTATAACAGTGTGTTTGTAATCTAGTTGAGGGATAACTTTAATGAATTAATGCAGGTATAATTACGTAGCAAAAGAGGCGCAGGGCGTTATCGGACGGAGGACTTCTGTATGGGCCCGCGTTAGCGCCCGCTTAACGCGGCGTGGGCCCTAAGTGTGCGTTCACCAGAATCATATGGCGAATGCTTATAGCGTTTTCGAGTACCTATGCGTAATAGTTTTGAACGCCATCTTCAGAGCAGCCAACATATTTTGACTGTTCCATGAATGCAATCAGTTCATTCTTCGGTTGGTTGAACATTTTAAATTGATTTTAGATAAAGATTTTTTTTTAGTAGAGAACATGTCGTGATTACGTAAATAGTCATGTTTTATAAATATTTTATTTGCTTTTGCATTTGTGTTGTAAGTTTAAAAGTTAAGTATTAAATATTTTGGAATACTTAATAATTTAACAAAGAAAAGAAAAAATAAATTTTACTTAAAATATGCATGCTGGGCCAAGGGTTCGTGTCTGAAAGGAAGGCTCTGGCCCTAGTATGTATGGCAATGTAGGAACGGGGTAGGTTGTTTAGACAGTAAGAGTCTCGACACTATTTCCCGCTCCACCCAAGGGCGGGGTTCGTCATTGGATGATTTTTACCTACCATAAAAAAGACGGAACATGAAGAAACGACTAACTATTGTAGGTACTTTAAGGATTGTAAAACCATGTTTGGCGAAAATAAATAATAATAATAGGTTTATAAATTATTATTATTAAGGAATTAGTAGGTAGGTAGGAATACAATGAAGACAACATTGAAAATTTTCATTTAATTATAACTATGAGATCAACTCTTTTTTCTGTGGTAGTAGGTAAGTGTTCAAATATTTCCTCCCACTCAAATTAAAGTGAGGTGTCAAGACTTTTACCTACTAATGCCCACAAGTGTTTTTTTAGTTGCCCTTTGCATTTCAGGGCTTCGGCAATTCTTTCTCTTTTCTTTCTTTTGAACAATCCTGAAGAATCGAATTAAGCAAATACAAATCTATGGGACAGATGTTTCTTCGTCATGGTTTTAGTTTTAGTCTCATAGTGATGATAGTAAACCGTAGGGGCTCAGCTGGGTCGAAGCCATGGGACCATGGGTAATGTGAAAATAAAATTTGGGGCCCCGAAACGAAGGCAAAAAAGGAACAGGAAGAAATTGTAGTCAAATTAGAAAGTTTTTATTTATTTATTTATTCCCAACAATATCCTTTCAGACTACTCCAAATCGATATTGAGGTTTCTTAGTTGTTGGGAAAGGTTTGTAGTCAGTAAAAGTCTGACACTACACCCCGCTCCACCCAAGGGCAGGATGTCAATGAATGATTTTCCTGTAAATATGTAAATAATGTAAATACTTATTGCCAGGGTTTTTTATTTGAACTTATGAGCCCCAAGCCGGCGTTCGACATCTATTGTGTTTCTATTATGTCTCTAATTACGGTATTTCGAAAGGATCATAACGTAGCCTCTAGGTACATAGAATATTTAAAAAATAATTCTAATCATCATCATCATCATCAGCCTTTTAATGTTCCCACTGCAGGGACACAGGCCTCCTCTCTCTAGGAGAGGGAATGGGCCATAATCCACCACGCTGGCCCAGTGCGGATTGGTGGATGTCACATGTCTTCGAATTTTTGGTTCTAGGACATGCCGGTTTCCTCACGATGTTTTCCTTCACCGTTTTGAGAGCTGTGGTGATGAAATAAATTACACAAAGTAATGCGCCTGGCTGGGTTTGAACCCGCGACCTACGACTCGTAAGTCGGGGCCGTTACCACTCGGCCACCACTGCTCTCAAAAAAAAAAAAATATAATTCTAATACTTACATGAAATTAATTATCAGTTCTAACTTTACCAAACCAACAGTTTGTATATGTAGTAGAAGAATAACAAACGGAAACATAGACCACGGAAGAAGATATATGGTAAGTTACTTTTTGTTTTAAACTAATGCTTGACTGCTATCCCACCTGATGGTAAGCAGTGATGCAATCAATGATGGTGAGAGCACTATTTTATTAAAAGCCTATTCACTCTAGCCTTGAAGACACCCAAATTATAATCGGACCGGAAGATCGTAGCAGGCAAATTGTTCCAATACTCAGATGTGCGCGGATTAAACGACGAAGCGAAACGCTTTGTAAAAACCGTAGATGTTTCAACAATGTAAGATAGTCGCCGTGCGTCGGGTTGTCCGATATTAGAAATGAGTTTGTGGAATCAACTCATGCAATTCCCGGCCGCCCACACTCTCCAAAGAGCAAACTGTAAAATACCGAAAGGCTGGCTACCCTACCTACCTAACCATAGCAACAGGCTCAACTTATTCGCCGCGTAGGTACCTACTATATAGAGTGTAATTATTGAACAAAACATACCTAAACACGTGATTGTAGTCATGGTAACAAAAAACTTTTACTACGCGACCAAACCTGAAATTGCGAAAAAAGTCAGGCAAGTTCCTTTTGACCGGTTAAGCGAACCTAAATGTAACTGTACTGATAATTTGATGATTAGTTCGCGATTTCAGTTATGGTTATCGGTCACCAATTACCAGTCACCGTATACGTATATCTGATTGCAGGTCTACCTTCTCAATTCGTTGTATTCTGTAAAACAACCCGAAGCTTGGTTGTGTGGGGGTGTTCTAATTACCCACTCCCAAGTGTTGACGTCAGCTGCCTGCCTGACTGAGGTCAGCCACATGTATGTCATAGCTGGATACAAGAAGTACGTCAGTGGTAAAAACATTGAGAACGACAATTGCACTCGGACCAAGAAACAAAAGATTGTTAGGATTATTGTCCCGAAAGGTGAGAAGTTTTAATTGTTGGGATGTAGGTACCTACTAGATCACCAATCACTGCTAAAAAAAAGGCCCGACAAATATCACCACAAGTAATTGTGAAGCCAAAAGAAAATAGAATATAAAAATTTTACCTTGAAATAAAATTTGTATTATGTTTCCTGAGACGTCCAAAGTCCATTATGAGAGTACATCGTCTTTTTCCCGCATTTTTTCGTTAGATGATGCTACTTCCGTCACATAATTCGACCTCAGCGCCATCCGTGGCCGCATCTGGAACTAACTAACAGCACAGAGCAAGCCACCATTCCTTCGTCATTGTTCGGCTCATAATGATAATAATGATGGTAAACACCAGGAAGAAATTATTTGGACTTTGGACGTCTCAGGAAACATAATACAAATTTTATTTCAAGGTAAAATTTTTATATTATGTGTTCCGTTCGACGTCCAAAGTCCATTATGAGAGATCTGTTTGTTATCTCCTGGTGGCTTGCTTAGTGAAACGCAACAATGTGATTAAATAATTTTATTAAGTGTATGACAAAGTATAATAACAAAACAAAATCACATGACAATCAATTTACTCATAGTGAACAGCATTGATTCATTAACAAATTTACCACTTGTAAATCACAATAAAGGTTTATGTACCAGTAACAGAAAAGAACTGAGAAAGAGATTTCTCTGAGCGTGACCTATTATCGAGGCCAGAGTCTATTACCTCTCTAAAATAATATTTTCTAAAAGTATGTTCATGGCGCCAATTAGCTTTTTCTAGAATATCATTAATTGGATATTTTTCTAAGCAGTTTAGAGATGAAACTGCTGACCTACAACTACCCGGAGAAGCATTTATTCCTGCTTCGGAAAGAATACGTTTTATCCAGCCACCGATAATTATTGTACTGGCTGGTTTACGTGGGTCCCTTGTGGTGATAAATAAATTTGTCAGGGACCCTCTAATATTTTTTGAAATATCTATTAGTGTGCGTAACCAAAATAAGGCATTTGTATTTCGATCCGGTGAAGCTAGCAATGTCCAATTCGATTGTTGGTATGAAACTGAATCAGTTTTTGACCCAAATACCGGGTGCAAAGTTATCGAATTACCATTATCTTTAAAATGTTCAGGATCACAATGTAAAAGAGTCAGGTCGTGAACTCTTCGCCCTGACGCCAGCAATAATAAGGTGGCAGTACGCCTAGATACATCGTATAAGCTTTGCAAATTAGCATCAGTATTTTTTAAGAAATTGATTACTATTCTCGCATCCCATATTGCTAATTTTGGTGGAATTGCTCTAGCTAAAGATACAGCTTTTAAAATATGTCTAACCAAATGATTTGAGGAAATCTTTATATTGGAGAGAGTTTCACAAACCGATGCTATAGCCGATTTGTGAACAAGAATAGTACGGTAAGCTAGTCGATCCTCAAGAAAAAGTTTTGCTAAGTACCGGGCTACGTCAGGAGGCAAAGGGCAGCGACAATTAAGGTTATTTTGGTTGCACCAGCTTACCCATTTGCTCCATATGGGAGCATAAGTTTTGACTGTCGAGGCTCTCCAGCACGTAGACAAAAGTTGCTTTTCCTCGGTAGACCAGTTTTGGGTTAGAGAGTCCCAGCCGAAATGAGCCAAGCTTCCAGATGTAGGTTGTGAACTTGAGCTGGGTGTCGCCCGGTCATTGTGTCCACCAATGATGTTTTCAGATTCCTGATTTTCATAGGACGAGCTATGGCGCGGTTCTTCAAGTCTGGGCGCCAAAAGGGTTTCTTCCACCTGGGTGCTATTATTATGTACTTTCCTTTCGACGAGTTGAGATGGCGTAACACTCGTGGGAGCAGAGCTGGCGGAGGAAATATCCATGCGAGGTCGTAACTCCAGAATCTGCTGAAGGCGTCGTGATAGTAAGCGTTCGAGTCTGACAAGTCTAGAGTAACATAGTTGTCCACGACGTGAGCGACTTGTGAGGCGAACAGGTCTATGATTGGTCTTCCCCATACGGCGAATATTTTGTCCGTCGCCTCGGTCAATAGGTGCCACTCGCAGCCAGCCCGATTTCGAGAGAGGCGGTCGGCTTCCATGTTGTACTGTCCTGGAAGGTAGTGAGGGACTAGTACAACCTTGAGGCTGTCCGTTAGTGCCAGTAATTGTCTCGTCAGTCCTAAAAGCTTCTGTGACTTGGTTCCTCCCTGGTTTTTTATGTACGATACTACGGTTTTGTTGTCGCTTTGTAGGATCACAGATGAGTTTCTTAGATAAGTTGCTTTGGACGATATTGCCGCGATTACTGCATACATCTCCTTCAAATTGCTGTGCCACTTCAGTTGATGGGGATTCCAAGTGCCTTTTAGGGTTTGGTTGTTCACCATCGCCCCCCACTGAACATCTGAGGCGTCTGTGACCAGGTAATTGACCGGTAGGCCTTTGGGATGAATGCAAGATTTCTGGTCGACATTCCTCAGCCACCAATCTAGTTCCCGTCGCACGTCGTCTGTAAGACGAGTCGCATGGCGCGAGTTTCTCGTAAGACGACGGCTGTGACGCTGCAACGTACGGCAATGCAACCTTCCCCGCAGGGTGACGAAGGTTGCAAAGTTGAGACGTCCTAAGAGGCGTTGTGCCTGCTTGAGGGTCCAACTGCCGGTTGCTAGGTGAGACAATATGCACTGACGGATTTGGGAAACTTTGTCTTGAGGCAAACTCTTGGAGTTGTTTTGCGTATCCCAGACAATTCCCAGGAATTCTATACACCTTGTCGGGATTAGTATAGACTTTTCCATATTGATATTCCAACCTAGGGAGATGAGGAATTCTATTGCTTGCTGGACATGGGTCCTTAAAGTCTCCCTGTTTTGGTGGACTATCAAATAATCGTCCAAGTATAAGACCAGGCGAATGCCTTTGCTGCGTAATACTTCGGCAGTCCAATTCGTGACTGACGCGAACATCTTTGGTGCCGTGGCCAGACCAAATGGAAGGCACGTCATTTGGTATAGTTGACCTTCGTAGCTTATACGAAGAAAACGGCGGTGTTTTTGTGATATTCGCAAATGATAATATGCTTGGGTTAGGTCTATCTTCACCATCCAGTCGGCCACTTGTAAGAAGTTGGGCATTTGGTGGTGATGAAAGAGGTGAAATTGTTTTGGTTTCAAATAACGGTTTAGTGCCTTCAGATTGAAAATTACCCGAATCTTTCCACTGTTTTTTGTTAAAATGAAAAGTGGGGATATGAAGGATGGAGTTAAGGGTGCGGACTCGAGGATCTGGCTTTGGATCATGGTTTGAATTTCTAATGACATTGCTGAGGAGCGTGGTGTTTGAAATTTTTCCAAAATGTCTGTCGTTGGAAAAATAAGCGGTGGTGTCTGAATGAAAGGTATGCGAGCCGCTGAAATCAATTTTAGAATTGATTTGGGAGGCCCAAATTGGGCCCACACCCTTCTGTAATGTTTCAGACACCCCCCCATAAACTTCGAGTCATTTGCGTCTACTCCTGTTATCCTCACCCCTTCGCTCCCCTCCTTTTTTTTTATTGTTAAAATTACGTCTTTTGATCTTTTCCTGTTTGGACTTATTTTGTTGGTAATGAAAGGGTTTTTCGCGAGAAGTAGAAGGTACTGGTGATTTGGCACGGTCCGGAATCCTAGATTTAAGCAAAGGCACTGCTTCTTTATCTAATTTATCGACCCCGCCTATTTTTTGTATGTAAGCCGCTAAAGTTTGAGGGTTGAACAAATATTCGACTGAAGGGGGTATTTTTTCAATGTCTTCGCGAGTATATTTTCTTTTCAATCCCTGAAGAAGAGCCTTACGCCGCAGTTGTATAACCTCTGCACGTTTGCCGCAAATCATTTGCAAAATGTCGTGGGAAATGGTTTTGTATTCCGATTCATTTCCAAATAACTCTTTAAATTTACTAAAAATCGCGGTTGACGTAAGCTGCGTATCTGGTCTAGAGGACCATTCAATTAAATTTCGCAAACCTACATTTACAGACTCGTTTTGGGCTAAAAAGGCATTTGATAAGGCAGCAAAACTACGTTCCAGTGAAACCCAACGAAACAGTGTGGAAGGATTTTCGAATTGCCTCATTTCCTCGTTAACTCTTAGTTCAGTAAACGCCGGGACGGCAACATATTTCTTTTGGACGTCACTATATCGCACAGAATTCCAATCTGAAGTGTCAAACCTTTGCATTGAAGTTAATTTAGTAACTCGGTTGGGATTAGCTTTAGGTACAGGTGGCTCTCTGATGGAAACATCTAGCTCAGCAATATCATCTACTTCCACTGATGGACATGAAAATGGATCTTCTAACGGTTCAATAACGGGTACAGAATTAGTTACAGTCATCGAAGAAGTATTACTCGTATTGGGCTGCATTGCAGCAAAATTTGCACAGAATATAGAATTAACATGACTCACCAGCTGTTGGGACAATACCTCAAACCTTCGGTCTATTTCTTGCCATGCTTCGTTTGAACGGGACCGGCGCCGTCTTTTTGGAGGCGGTGGATTGTCTTCGCTCGAAGATGAACTTGAAGTTGCTGCTGGTGGTCTTGAATCGGTAGATGGCTCTGCGATAGCCCTTTTTCGAAACCGAGCGGATTCGCGATCACTAACAGCGCTCGCGACGTTTTCAGCGCTCGACTCGGTGTCTTTATTATTATCGGTCATATTTAAAGAAAAATAACGGACAATTTTATGCAACGGAAAAATTTAAATTTAAAACTTTCTACTTTAGTCTCGAAAATTTTCAAAAACTTAAATAAAATGTAGGTAGGTATGACAAGTTTTAAAAACTAACGACAACCTTGCGGTACGAAGAACGACGCAACAATGACGAAGGAATGGTGGCTTGCTCTGTGCTGTTAGTTAGTTCCAGATGCGGCCACGGATGGCGCTGAGGTCGAATTATGTGACGGAAGTAGCATCATCTAACGAAAAAATGCGGGAAAAAGACGATGTACTCTCATAATGGACTTTGGACGTCGAACGGAACACATAATAAGCACCAGATTGCTATATTTTATTTTAAACCTTATTACTTACAGTTTTGGCCTAATTTTTGAATAATATAAATATTTTCGAACATGTAGGTATTTTAAAAACGGGGTTTGAATTTCGAATGTCATTTTTTGATTTTATATACCTACTGTCACAGGTCTTGAATACAAATATAATGCAAACGAAATTTTATGTTTGTTGTTTATGGTTTATAATTGACTTCTGTTTCGAACTCTCGAAAAAATACAAATGTAGCAATACTGGGCGCCACTTATGCGTCATAATTTTGTTCGTAAACTCTTGAGCCCAAACGCGTTCGCATAGGTACCTATGCGAACGCGACAGAATAGAACGACGGATTGTTGTTCCGTCTTTCTATTCTGTCTCTAATAACGGTACTCGAAAGGTTGTTAATCCTTGATACATTGATTATCTAAGGCGGGTAATATTGCCCCTGTGCGCTGAGTGTTTTGCCGTTAACACAATCGAAACGTTCACGGTTTGGCTCCGGCCGATCGATGCACCGAACGTCAGAAACTTGTGGAACATGTTAACCAACAAATAAAACGTTATGCACAAATGCAATATAACTTCAAATTTTGGAAGTCGGTGTTTAATAACGACGAGGCCAAACTATTATAGAAACACAGACTTCCGAAATTTTAAGTTATATGGCATTTTTTGTGTTTATTAAATTTCTTTTGAAAAAGTTTTTTATTTCAAACTTTTTACTTGTATATATACCTACCTCTCATTTTGAAGGTTTGGTTAGATTACCAAAACCGTCCCCTAAATGTGACAAATATTCTTCTAAACTGCATCAAAATCGGTTCAGCCAAACACGAGATAATCGCAGACAAACATAATTATATACATACATACAGGACAAATTGAGAACGTTCTTTTTTTGAAGTCGGTTTAAAAATGGTCAGTAACGGTCTAAAAATGCGTAACTGTACGTGGCCTTGTGACTTATGCGACGGGCGACGAAAAGCGGGTTTTAGGCTTAACTAGGAAAATTGGACTAGAAAGGAGACTTACCTGGCGTCGTCCGTCGAGATGAAGGCTCGTTTAGTCCGGAACCACTCTGCAGTGCTTATGATAATTGCAATAAGTCACATTTTGGTCTATATTGAATTATGTGACTTACTGCCATTATCATAAGTCACATTTTGGTCGATTTTGAGTTAAGTGACTTATTGCCATTATCATAAGCACGGCATCACTGCTCTCAAACTGACGCTGACACCACGTAATAACAAAAAGCACTCAGGATAATGTTTTTAACACCAGCCAGGCTCCAACACTCGTAACAGTTCGAACATAAAAAAATGCACTAATTCCTGGGCGAGACATTTCGTGCGAAGTTATTGACAAGAGTGAAAGAGTGTTTCCATATTAAAGAGATTTCCCGAACGACGATGAGAGAGCAAAAACACCAGTCAGCGTGGACGTGCAAATAGAATGTGAATAGGTTAGATATTTTGCGTTTTGCGAGGCACATATTTCCTACCCTACAATCGAAATTATAAAAGTTACGAAACCTTCGTTGTACTATGCGTTCGAAATGAGAATTGGATCGACTGCCAGGATGTGACGTCACGCCGTACTGTCAAATCGAAGAAATTTTGGCAGAATTAAAGAACTGGATTCTGAATAAAATTTTTTCGTTCACAATCCGTAAATTAAATTTTTCGCACATAAATTAAATATTTATAAATTATAAGTACCTATTATAAATTTCTTGCATCGATTTCGATCGTGACGTCACAACATGGCGATCGATTCTATTTTCATAATTGGGACACATTGTATGGCCGTCGGATCTTGGCGAGTCTGAACGGAAGTTTAGCGCTTGAAAACTAGTAAAAAAATAAATGGTTTAAACAAATAATTGCAATTTGCAGTGGTTATTGCTGTTAAAACTGTTATTGGCACTTATTTTTTTAAAACCTTTATTTTTGTTCGTGTATGTACCTATGACCGCATAACGACGTGGCGAAACGTTTTATCCGGACCGGAGAGGTGAAAATTATTTGTATTAGATAGCTCATTTTTCGAGGAAGGCTATACTTCATCATTACATAGTATAGTATATTAAAGTATAGTATATCGGGCTGGTGTCCGCTACTCCACGTCTAAAGCGCGTATTTAGCGTTCGCATTATATAGTATAAAACAAAGTTGCTTGGTCCCTATGTATGCTTAGATCTTTAAAACTACGCCACGGATTTTGATGCGGTTTTTTTTAATAGATAGAGTGATTCAATAGGAAGGTTTATGTGCATATATAGTTAATGTCAGTACCCGTGCGAAACTGGGGCGGGTCGCTAGTAACTTTAGTAACTTACGGGTGCAAGGCAGTAACTAAACATGCAGGTGAAACCGCGGGGGACAGCTAGTGTAATTAAGAAGTATATATATAGGTATTTAGATTAGTCATATTAACATTATGTAATTTCATTTGCAGCATACAATAGATCGAACTGGATGCAATATGATGTCGGCATAGGGGTCGTAGAGAAAAACTACAATTTCTTCGACGTATCTTTTCGTAAAGTTTGCTCCTATGAACCGGGGTCTATTTTGATTAATTATAAGTTAGGAAGGGAAGCAACTAAATCTCCTGTTCTAGCCCTTGGCTGGGGAGCGGCGTTTGCTCGTGAAGTAAGTATTTACTAAAACAGTATGTCGGCTTTATGATCTTCTGAGCTACCAAAGGCATAGCAGTTGCGTACCAATCCCTGGCTGGGTTTCACCACAAAATTCAATTCAATTAGAATTCAATGACCTGTAGGTAGATGTCGATTGTTGCGTACTACCTACATGTCATTGGACTCGACTAGCTGATGTTTGTTTAAATAAATAAATTTCGTAATAATACCTACAAGATAATTATGTGTATCCAAAATATCTGGAGAAAGTTTTGTAATAACATCATAAGTACGTAAGAAAGAGTGTATGAAAATGTAGGTACCTGGTTGGCCTCTCATTGCATACAAAAATTAACTGTAAGTTCAGATTTTCTCACGATGTTTTAGAATCATTCCTAAGTTTCCTAACCATTAGATTTGTCTACACTAAATTATTTTTCTTTATTACGGTTTCAATTGCATTACCCTAAGCGGGTATTCATGAGCAGGGCCCGATCTAGCTATGTAGCAGCTCCGGACAAAGATAATTTTCACCGCCCTTTACCACCTTTTCCACACAGGGTCTATTGGGTTGGCGCGGTCGAGGTCTGAACGGGGACGTCAAACAGGATGTACCGGGGTTTGAAAATGTCACCACCCCTCCATGACGAGCCAGTCAAAATGGGGCTGGCGAACGTTATGTCTACCACGGACTCATCTTGCCTCCGAGCACACGTGGGGACAAGGACCCCGGTTTAGGACGATAAGGCCTTTTTCCGAAGCCCAGTCCTCCTCCATTCGACCCCGTTCATTCATGAACCGGGAACCACAAGCTAAATTCTTGGCATTGCAATTTTGCCGCTCTGGTCAAATGCCCGGCTCGCCCACCCCCCCCTTAGATCGGGCCCTGTTCATGAGTATCCTCAGAAATATTTTCTGATAGCTACAATACTTAATATTTACAGCCTGGATTGCATGGCGATACAAATTCAAAATACCTACGGCAAACATATACAATGATAACGAATACTTCATACTGCCGTAGGCATTTTCCCAAAATTACGAAGTATATGTATTTGTGCACTCATAATCATTCAGTCGTTAACACAAATGAAGTTGTACCTAGAGTTACACAGACATACAAAGATGTCATTACACCAACAACTCGGTCGACAACTACAGAGGGAAGATATTTCAAGGAAATGTGGAGATGTCATGGCAAGCATTTTAGTTCGAACAGCACACCTCCTGAGGTCAGTAAAAAGAAACACTATCTTTAACTCCTAATTATCAGGAATATCTGAAACTGCTACTTGACAAAAATATCTAAAATTAGTAGGTACCTATCTAATAAGATTACATTTCAGTGTTTGGACCTGGATACTGCCGAACCGCCATTATGGCGGAGACTTTTATCCTTGAATGGCTCTGCTCCGTCAAACAATACATTTAATGACAAATTACACGAAATTAATGACACATTTCACGAAGAAAAATTGGATATAAATCAAACCATATCCAGAAAACAAGAATTAGGAACCAATTTCGGAAAAGTAGAAAAGAGTATAGAAAAAGAAGTTAAGAATATAGGAAAAACAGAAAAAAGTATAGAAAAAGAAGTTAAGAATATCGAAAAAACAGGAAAAAGTATAGAAAAAGAAGTTAAGAATATCGGAAAAACAGGAAAAAGTATAGAAAAAGAAGTTAAGAATATCGGAAGAGTAGGAAAAAATATCGAAAAAGTAGGAAAGAATATCGGCAATGTAGGAAAGAATATCGGAAAAGTAGGAAAGAATATCGAAAAAGAAAATACGAAAACCGGAAAAGTGGGAAAGGAGGCCGGTAACAAAGGAAAGAATTTGGGAAGAAATGGAAAAAATTTCGGAGGCATTTGTCAGGTAAGATATTTGTTTTCCCCTTTTTTTTTTCAATAGGTATGTCTGTTGCTTCGATAGTCAGTACCAGACTACCAGTACGAGATTAACGACTATGATCGAAATTCAGTCCTCAAAGCAGTACCTAGCCCCAGTAATCATCATTATTATATACTAGCTTTTGTCAGCGGCCTCGCCCGAGTACATAAAATATAGCCTATGTCACTCAGGAGTAAAGCAGCTTTCTATTGTTGCTAAAATTTTTCCAATCGGACCAGTAGTTCCAGAGATTACCTCCTACAAACAAAAGACGTCCACTGTTGGTCATAGGCCTCTGGGATCAAGTGCCACCATAACGACCGGTTTACTCGTAATGCGTATCGCGCTCCCCTAGCAAAGTTACTATCAGTTCGTTAACGTCGAACTCTTGGAATAGGCTACACCTTCCAATCCTTCCAATTCTATGTTTTCGTTACTGAGCGTTGTGATGACGTCAGAACAAAGGAAACGGAGGCGTGGCAAACTCAAAGCGTTCAACGTTAACGAAACGATAGTAATTTTATTACGGGGCCCTGATGTATATTCTGTATTATTTTCATATTAAGCATTATTTCTAAATATTAATATTGCAGAATGATCATGGCGGGCCTTTAATTTCACTTGACGGCCCGACAGAAAATGTTATAGGAATTGCTCTGAACAGCGTATATAATGAGAAATACCAATGTAAAGGGCCATCTTTGTACTTAAGCACGGCTCGAGCTGGAAAACTTATACAATGTTTACGGTCTGCGGTTACTTCGAAAGAGTAAGTGGCAAAAATACTTAGAAAAATATAGTATATTTATTTTTAAGAGTGTTTTGTCTAACTCTTAGGCAAGGCTCCACAAGTCTGATACCAGGGGGCCACGAGCTATGCCTGCAAAAAATCGTCTCGCGTCCTCTAGTGCCACTATCTTTTACAAGGCATCGTCGTCTCGCACATTCCCGTTTAGACAAAGACAGAATACTGGCAGCCGCGAAAAGATCACGATGCTGTACTGCCCTAGATAAGTAGCTAGGTATTCCTCAAGTGAGCAATGTCATGATGTTGTAGTTACCATGTCAAAGGTGGAAACCTCTCGGCGGAGTCAGCTTCCAGCATATATGGCAAAAACACCCATGTGTGAACAGTGCTTTCGTCAACTACAATTTATCACTCACTTCCCTTATCTTTTTTTTTTAAACTATTGCCATGCA
The DNA here is from genome assembly GCA_029852875.1 of Mythimna loreyi. Lineage (NCBI taxonomy): Eukaryota > Metazoa > Arthropoda > Insecta > Lepidoptera > Noctuidae > Mythimna > Mythimna loreyi. Next base: position 9,203,101 of record CM056800.1, on the reverse strand, counting down.
TACCTACTTATGTAGAATATTAATTTTTTTGAAAACTTATTTGTTTGACAACCAATCATTTTTAAACTCAAATAAAACCAAGAGTAATGGACCTACAGCGTTGTTGGTTGTTGCCATTATAAAAATCTTTGAGAAGACAAGTTCTAACAAAATATTCTATTTTTTTTCTTTAGCTTTCTAATTTGGCCCAAAAATGTATAGACCGTTGGTTTTCGCGGCTTTCGGGTCGGTTAACATTTTTCCTTATTTCTCAATTAATCGTAATTGCAATAGTTGCCTCCCTTTCTGCTTTCAAGCTCGTTTGTAAGGTCTTCCAGTATAAAGTCATTCACACAATGAGGATATATCCTAAGTTTTTAAGTAATGCATCTCAAGCGAAATGTTGGAATACAGGCTTGTTGTATAAGTTTGTGTATTTGTTGTATCTTTACAGTCCCGAACTATGTTCAAATTATGAGGTCAAAGAACATCATGTCGTCTGGCCAACAACTCCGCCTGTTCTCGCGGCCAATCGAGCAGTTAGTGACAACTGTGAAAATGGGTAAGAGTTTGAGGTTTGAAACAAGCGTTATTTCGACCAGAGAGATGTCGAAAGAACGCTTGCTTCAAAATACATGTGAAGTAGCTATTATGTCACGATGCTGCGAACATGTGTGACTGACTAAAGTTGTGTAATTGACGGGTGCGAAGTGCGTAGCGGAATCGTGTGCCCTGCGGCAGATCACGCTAGCGTCTTTTGTAGGTACACATTCCTCGTAAAAACTGTATCTACGAATACCTAGCTGCGTTAGCCTTTTTCTACCAGAGCAGCATTGAGACAAGCTATGAAAATGAACTCTCCGCTTAGCTACCAGAACTTCAAAGTCACGTGACATTCACTAACCAATACTAGGACTGCGTGGTGCTAATATTCTTTCACAAAAATCTTTCCCGTTATACGCCGATCATAATCTTAAGTACCGCTTACGTACAAATAACAAGACCTAGTCTTGCTGTACCTAGTGTGTGAAGTGTAGTAAATAGTTATAAACATTAGGTACACAGTGAGGAGTGAGGGACAAGGCTTAGTAGTGGTTCACAAACGCGCAAGCCTTTAACCTGCTTGCTACGATCAGGATGGTGCTGTTGCTACCAACCACAATCATATATGAGTATCTCAGTCCTCATGATATCCTGCAAACATCTTTGATGTGCAATAATACTAGGGCAGCCACATCAGCACTGGACGCGAAATGCATTGTATGATTTTTAAATATATATATAGATACCTATATGTCGTATAATAAATTTTCGTATTTCAGTCAGTGTGAAAACACGGAACAGCCAGAACGGTTTAACATTGATTCAGAAGAGCCGATATCCGTACAACCAATACCAGTTCGGCCGAGACCACAATTTTTGAATAGGGGAAATTACAAGCGACCGAATAATCCTTTGAGTATCTTACAAGGGAAAAGTTTCAATATGGGGATGTTTACGACACGACAAACATTTTAATGGGAGTTTCCACGATACGGGTAATTTTCATGAAGATCTTTCAACTGACTAATATTTTAATGCGAGTAAGTAGTTTCCTAAATTCCTCACGTAGTAATTTCAATCGTTTCTTGAGTAGGCATCTCGTTAACTCAGAAATCTACAATATTGACACAGTTTGTGGTTTTTATCGATTGCCGCAGAATATATTTTTCAAATCTGTGATTTAACTAAAATGCATATCACGAATTGCGAAAAATTAATTTTATGAATAAATGTTTTTAAAAACAACTTTGTTTTATTTTTAACAGTTCAATTTGATATACCGTATTTGGTTCTAGCCTCAATCTCGATCATACATGTGTCTTCTCCGTTGCAAGTCATTCTCCCTAAACTTTTAGTCACTCCTAATGCACGTGAGGCTCTGCTACATTAACTAGGTCATTGGTCCCCCTAGTTTTTGGTCAACCTGGCCTAGCTTATGTTCATAACAACAATCTAACCCATCTACCACTCGATTTGCAGCCCGTGTGCTCCCTTTCCCCACTTTCACTAAGATCTATCCAAAATGCTATCCGCTACCTATCCTCGTCTTAGTTTATTATTGCACTTATAGTCTTATAGTTGTCATTGACTTGTTTACTTAAAGAAATGTATGTCGTAAATGCTTATATCAATACGAGATTTAGAAAACTCGAATTAATTTACGTGTGTTAATTGATTCGAGTTTTAAAAAAAGTACTTTATTTTTACAAGCTTTTTATTAGCTTGCAATGTAACTATGTATGTTCGGCTCAAATCTTGCAACTCAATTTTGAAGCCGATATCGTCACCCTGAGCTGTAATTTTGCATACAGGGGTAAATCGCATGACAATGCAATATTATGATGACATCGAGCTGATCTGATGATGGAGCTGGAAGGTAGCCATAAGAACTCAGCAATAATACCTACTACTCAACCTTATCGTGTTTGGGCTCATTGGATTTGTATTGACAAATAGGTACTTTTATGCTAAATGGTAAACAGATCTGATCTAGAGCTGGAAGATCACCATAGAAACTCGGTAATAAGGAATGGATTTGACGAGTATTAATTATATAGTAAGTATATACCGCGCTATTAAAGCTTGTTATAAAAAATATATTTTCATTCATGCTGCCAGTCTTCTGGGCACGTTTCCAGATGACAGCGATGTGGAGGAATATTTTGACGCTTGAGTATTGTGTTTTTGTATTATATGTACATATGTAGTTAGGTTTGGTGTAAATATTTATTTTAGTTAAGTTTATATTTAAAATAGAATGTAATATCCTGTACTTTACCTAATTAAACCAATCCAGAAGTCTTTTCATTGAATACTTGTTTCTACAAATCGGATTGACCATCCAAGGGATTAGAACGATTAAAATTTAAGGTGTATTTAAGTACTACTACTAGATTATACTTACCGTACAGTTGCTCTATTTGACTTGTAACTCAAGAGCCTCGAGAGAATGCCGGCGTTCGCACACCTATTCACTTTTCATTATGTCTCTAATTACGATATTGGAAAGGTTACTAGTAGTGACTTTTATAACAGGTCATACACCTTTACATAAAGTCATAAGACTTTAGTGCAGTTTTGATGTATCGGCGCTGTAAGTTTTAGTTTTGATAGACGTCATCCCAATGAAGCGCTGCAGCGGACTTTTAGTATTCTGACAAATAGTTTCTATAAACGTGCTAGGGTATAAGTCGAAGGTGTCGTCTACAAATATGGGACTGTACATGATACCTAATGTATGGAAGTGTTTGTTTAGGGAACAGTGTTCACCTCACCACAAGGCTTCTTTTCAGTTGCTTCTGGTTAGGGTCCGAAAGTTTATAATTTATATAGACCTACTAATATTCCTCTATAGGCTCCTTCATGAAAGTAAGTCCTTATGGTAATTTTGCAAAACAAACGCTAGTCTACTTTGACTCTTCCAGTTGTACAGGGTTTTTTATGGTAGGTAAAAATCACCCAATGACGAATCCTGCCCTTGGGTGGAGCGGGAAACAGTTTCAGACTCTTACTGACTAAACCACCTACCCCGTTCCTATATCGCCATACATACCAGGACCAGAGCCTCCCTTTCAGATACAAACCCTTGACCCTAATTGGCTTCGACCCTTCTGCAGAGTCGCTACGGTTACTAACAACTCCTTGAGGAGCGCGGGAACAGTGCGCGCCGTCGACGACTGGGCTTGGTCCGGACGATTACCAGACGAGCGGATGGCGAGCTACCCGATGCTCGCCCTCCGCAAGTCCGCGCCTACGGTGGCAGGAAGTCGGGATCGGAATCCCGGCGGCGCCTGGGGCGCATGCGCCGTTGCCTAATGCAACTCCTCCTTTAATAGCATTACTGCTTCGCAGAAGGAGGCGACCGCCTGCCACTCTTCCTCACTCCGGACCATTTGTACAGGGTGAAAATAAAATAAAAATATTTATTTACATTTATTATTAAAAAAAAATAAGTATAATCCCTCGATGCTGCTTTCGATAGATCTAATCAGAGCATTTGAACAAGAGATGGCATTTAAATCTTCTACTTATAGAAACTATGACAAGCGCACTTTTGATGGAATTAAGTTCAAGTAGCACTTTATTCCATCAAAAAACGTGCGTGTCAGTATTACATAATAAGCATTAGCTTTTAATAACATATACTATACACCTAAAATGTACATGTGACTTCACTTTGATGCCTATTGAGGATATTTTAAAGGCACCTGCTGACGCGTTTGGAATCCAGCTCTGAAAAAAGGTATTTTACGCATCTTCAACATTTTTTATCATAAGCTCGCCAAGTGCGAGTCAGACATGGAGGGTCCCTTGGCATAAACAAAAGATCATTTCTCAGAAAAAATCTTATATGATTTTTTTTTATCTATTAACGGCCTGAGATAGCTTGCTCACAATCAGAGAAACGGACAGACCAATAACTTGCGTAGCGACGTCTATTGCGTCTCATAGGAACTAAACACTACGAATGCAAGATGCATCGCACAAATAGATTTCTTCGCGTGATATGATTATACCTATTAGGTTATTACTTATACAAAATTCCGAAATCAAATATAGTTGGCCGGATCAGACATAACATCCGTCAGGTCGGAAGATGGTCTCTTTTAAATTGAGGTTTGCAGGATTATTAAGGGCCGATTTCACCTAAAAAACTAATCGAGATTATTTGGACCAAAACACAGTTTGTATAAAACATAGTTTGTGTTTTGTTTCAAATTATGACGATTTGTTTTATTGGTCCCTGTCCCGCAGAAGTACGCGGAAGAGTGTGTAAATTTTACTCTGGTCTGCGTACCTCTAAAACACAATTCGACTGACTATTTACATAGTACTGGGTTAAATTGTATTACTGGGTTAATTGTTAAAGGTTGACCAGACGGCCATGATATTGGTTCATTAAATTGAAGGAGTTGTCTAGCATAATAATTATAATATTTCAACCATTTTTTTATTCACTTTTAATATTCAAATAAGTAGGTACTTACTCTTGTCTTTCATACGTTTGAGGTCCATTCGCTTTCCCGGTTTCCGGGTGTCTAACTCCTTGAACTGGTTGCTCGATTCGCGTCTCAATTTTTTTACCACGAGATTCCTGGACTCTGTCATCATGGAGATTTTTGAATATGTCGTCAAATGTTTCTTCGTTCGTAGGCGGGGGAGGATCCGGGCCTGCATGAAGTTGTGAAAACATTTTCTCGAATGTTTGTGATCCGTCTTGTGAAGGATTCAGAGCAGGGCTGCGGGGTAAGCTCCGTCCGTCCCGCAGTACCTTGGGTGCATAATTTGGATCGTATAGCGGTGCTGGTGCATGTTCAAATGGCTGCCCCAGAGGTTGCTCTTGATGTGGTGAACGTTGTTGATAGTTATTATTCAACTGTGGTTTATTTAACTCCGGCTTCCCTGGTTGAGGCATGTATGCCTTTATATTCCTTTCTTTATGTACTTCCACAGGTAGTGGTTTATTGTGTTCTTCCGTTAGCGGTTTGAATGAATATTCTTCTTCTGGATCATTTTCTGCCATGATGATATCTAGTGGATTATATGATTCTGCCGTTACTGGATTAATTGATTCTTTTTGACTATACGGTGATGGTGGCTCCTTATTTGAATATTGTATTTGTTTTGACGATTCTACGTTTGAAGGTGGTGGCTGTAATGATTCCGATTCGGTTTTTTTAAATGTTTCTACTTGTGGCTCTTCGTACGATTGCATCAAAGGTTTTTTGAATGGTGTAGGTAATCTTAAAAAACTTTTCAATGGGTTCCTATACGATCCTATTTGTGGATGAATATAAGGTTCTTCTTGTGATGGTATGTATGTTTCCATTTGAGGTGGGTCAGATAAAGGTATTTGTGGATTATTGTTTATTGGTTTTGATTTGTCTATGTTGAACTGTTGTTGAGGTTGATTTTGTGATGCCATATTTATACCTGGTTGATTAGATAAACCTATTTGTGGTTGATTAGATAAGTCCATTTGTGGTTGATTAGATAAACCTATTTGTGGTTGATTAGATAAGTCCATTTGTTGTTGATTAGATAAGCCCATTTGTGGTTGATTAGATAAGCCCATTTGTGGTTGATTAGATAATCCCATTTGTGGTTGATTAGATAATCCCATTTGTGGTTGATTGGATAAGCTCATTTGTGGTTGATTAGATAAGCCCATTTGTGGTTGATTAGATAAGCCCATTTGTGGTTGATTAGATAAGCCCATTTGTGGTTGATTGGATAAACCCATTTGTGGTTGATTAGATAAACCCATTTGTGGTTGATTTCCGGAAGCTGGTTGTTTGCTGTTTGTTTGGGGTTGATTATATGCATGCATTTCTGGTGGTTGTGGTTGATTGTAATTAGGATCTTTAGGTGGTTGATTGTAAGTAGCATCTATGGGTGGTTGATTGTAATTAGCGTCTATTGGCGGTTGATTATAGTAAGGATCCGCTGGGGGTTGATTATGAGACCCTATTGGTGCTTGATTAAACTTGTCCACTTGAGGTTGGTTTTGGGATTCGATTGGCGGTTGATTAAATGCATTTATTTCAGGTTGATTTTGGGACTCTATTTGTGGTTGATTTATGTATCTTTCAAGCGGTTTACTAGGTTGATTATTAGGTTCTTCAATTAATGAACCTTGAGTTTGGGCCATCTGTGAAGGATGCTGCTGTTCATCATTGGAAATTTGTTGACGATTTTCTTCTTGGTTGATTTGTTGGTTCATAGTAAGTGGATTCCCCTCCGATTGGTACTGCTGATTATATTGTGAATTATCTTGTTGTTGTTTTTGAGGATTAACAATTGGGTTGTAAGATTGAACTTCTGGAATCTCTGGCTCGTCAAAGCTCCTTAAATCTTTGGTTGGTCTCTCTTGAAGTATTTCTTCTTCCTCGTTTCTTTGGCGTCGAAATCGTTTCCTTTGAAGAGTTTGCAGTGTATTTAGTGAAAAATTGTTTTTAGAATCTTCAGGCCATTTAATGTCTACATCCATTATTTGATATTGTTTGTCATCTATTTGATCATTGCAGGTTTTACGCCTGTAAAAAATGGTTTGTACGTTAGCTTTATAGGCTCCTTGAGTTTATAATGTACAGTCTAAAAACCTGATTTACTAATTCCAGGTCACACCATAATTTATTATTTGTATGGTTTTCTCTACTATTTGATATAGGGCACTCCAACGACACGCAATCACCTGTTGATAAATTCGTTCAGAATAAAAAAATGTATAATCTACACTAATATTGTGAACGGTAAGGTTCGTGCTGCTAGATATTTCGGGTGCTAAATGATAAGTCTGAGCTAAGATTCAGAGTACGTTTATTCCGACTCTTTACGCTAATTAATGCCAATGATGATAATGAGTGCTACAAGTATGCTGCTCGATCGCGCACTGACTCGCATAGCTCACGCTTTCCGCTGGTGCGGCCGCGCGACCTACTTGAGTCAAAACTGCTGATGATGATGTGTTCGATGAGTATCGAACAAATATAATAAAAGGGAAAGTTTGTTTTTTTATTTTTTTGTTTTTTTGTTTGTAGGAGGTAATCTCTGGAACTACTGGTCCGATTCGAAAAAATTTAACAACAATAGAAAGCTGCTTTACTCCTGAGTGACATAGGCTATATTTTATGTACGCGGGTAAAGCCGCGGGAAAAAGCTAGTATTATATATTTATGGTAGGCCATAAATATTGCTTCATAAGTAGGTAGAAAACATTTTGGCAACTCTCATCTCACGTAAGGAGTGAAATTCTTTACCGGAGTCAAACCTAGGGATCGTATAACAAGAGCGAATAGGTTACTTCTATATTGTTAGTTATCGAATGCGTTAGTTATCGAATGCGAATTTATAAATAAAAAGAAAGTAGAACTTACTCTGTATCGTTAGTTTCTAATAAGCATTCAATTATTTTAGCTGTTGCAGCTGTGCTTACATAAATACGTGGGCCCACGCAATCAAAGTTTGGGTTGCAAATGCCATTCAATGCCACACCTAAGATCAGTTCTTCTGCACCAACCCATGTTATGAGAGGACCTCCGTGGTCGTTCTATAAAATATTGTGTTGATTAGTTATCATTAATAAACTCTTCATCGATTGTTAAATTAAGTAGGTAACCTGTACAAAACGACCAAGCCAAATGAAATACCATTTTTTGATGAATTCAATCCTCTCAAATTCAGTACCAATCTGGAGTTCCTTCACACGTTTTACAGAATATACCTTCTTGCCCTGTCATGTATTTGCTTTTGCCATGATTTAAACGAAATCTAGGACTGAGCTATCCAGGCTACAATCTCAAAGAATAGGAAGTAAACTAGTTAATAAGTTGACGCAGAAAACTTAACACGTCTATTGATTTGCATAGCAAATACAGACATGTGTTTTAAATAGGAAACATTTTGAAAGTTACCTACCAAAATAGTTGAATTGTGTTAGGAAAGAATGACTGTTTTAAACGAAAAGATATGATGACTTATTGAAATGTTAAAATCGTTTTTAAAGCTTTTTATTTACGGGGAACAAGCCTACTTTCCGCGGACGCGTAGCTTCATATATGCGTATTCGTCATTGTGCAGTTGTACGCCTGTATGAAGTTTCCGTCTAGGAACTATCAACGAAGCGGCTGCGTCATGCCGTCATGTCGTTGCAGGTTCATCGGTAATGTTATAGTACACACCAAGTATATTGACGGATGCGCGTCGGTGGTCAGCAGGCTTAGGCTTATCAAGATCTACTATTTACCAACTATTTACCTGAAGACTACTATTTACCTGACATGTTTCTAACAATAATGACTTTCTCGAACTCATCTCGTTACTTTTATTTATAGTTATTAAGTCATCGGTTAAGACGTGACTTTGTGGTTCTTTGACTGTGGCATTCGATATAATTTCATCATCATCTTCTCCTAAGAAACCATTACCAGATGCACAAATCAGATATTTGTTTACGAGTTCCGTTGATCCGTTTTTGAGTTTAGAGCAAAATTCCTTTCTTATGATAGTAGTGGTTGCTTCTTGTAGAAGTATCGATTTTTCCTTTCCATCTTTCTGTTGGGAATAAGATACGTCTTATTAAGACATTATTATTACTTAAGGATGCTTGAACGATAATATTAAGGCGATCCCAGTAACTGATTAAATATCATTATCATTACATAGTATAAAACAAAGTTGCTTATCCCTATGTATGCTTAGATCTTTAAAAGTACGCAACGAATTTTGATGCTGTTTTTTTTAATACATAGAGTGGTTTCAGAGGAAGGTTTATAGGTATAACCTTTGCACCCTCGCGAAGCTGGGGCGGGTCGCTAGTTACTTGATAAATAGAAGAGTCATTAAAGAATTTTAGTCATTCATTACCGGTTCTACAATAGGTACCTTAGCAATCAGAAATAGCTAAAATATGAAGTTTATTTACAAAAATTTATTAATAAAATTATTTGATAGTATCTATGTTTGAGTTTTTCTTTCCTTTCAAATCGTTGAAATAGAACGATGTTTTAAATCAAACATGACTCGTCTGTCTTTTGCTATTGATAATAAATAAAGTTTAACTCACGCTTCTGACTTTCTTTCCTCCCCACCCTAAAGCTATGGCACGGGTTTTCTCTTTTTCAATATCTTTATTAAAGTTTATTTTAATAATATCGGGTTCGTAAGAGCAATGAGTGAGATATGATAGGTCATTGAACTTGTATGGTTCGTCAACTGTAGCGACTCCAATATCTACGTTCATCCATTCCAGCTGCTTTGCTGTAGATGTGGTGTATTCTGCGAGAACAACAGACTTTTGATGTAGGTAGACATGTAACACTTCGAATTTTGTCAGATTTTGGATTTCTATTTAGAGATATCCATATCTTATAGCTTGATTAAAATCAGTGCTGTACATAACTAAGTTGACTCTAGCGGTGCCTAGAAACAAGATGCACAGTCTGAAGGCACACGAAATTTTTATATTTAGTCCTCTTTGTTTTTCGTTATAAAAAGCTCTCACCGGACGTATAAAAAGTAAGTTACGGAACTGTAGGGTATCAAACCATGTAGATAGGTACCTTTCATTTATAATGATATATTTAGTTTATAAAATTGTGTATTTTTATATATCTTTTTTGCCTCTTTTGCTGTACCTGCCATCATTTTTCTCTACATCACCCAAAGGTTGGCTGGTAGAAAATGCCTGAGGCATTAAGTCCGCCTTTGTACCTTTATGTGCATCAATATAATTAAATTAAGGAAATTACACAGTTGTAGCAAAGAGTTTCTAGACAATATTGCTAAATTTTTGCATATTTTTTTACCTTTTGGTACAGAAATCTTAACAATCTTTTTCTTCCATGTACTGGCACACGTATCCTTTTCAATATCTCTACCATTGACATACTTCTTATTGCCAGCTATTGCGTAAATCCTATTCACCTCCACGAGACAGGCAGCCGCGGTCAGTATTTGTGACGGAGATACAATGGCCCCCGCACATAGCCAATCGTCACTCGCGTCTTCTGAATACGCAGATTTGACTAAGTATACCTGAAAACATAAGCACAACAACACACTTTTGTTGCCATTGTAGGCTGGTGGCAAAAATTTACTGTCAAAATTCAAGAGAAGAGAAAAGCCTGCCTTTTCTCGCATATGGCAACCGAAGATCGCTTTGCGCAACGTACACAACGGTGAGGACGGCGAGCCAATCATTAGTACAAGCATTACACCCGCGTCTACCTTCATGTTACCGTTTGATATTTTTCTTCTGTGCAAGTGAAAATCAGCCTTGAAGCAAAACGTCAGCGCGCCGGTATCTGTAGCTGTCTATGGTTTTGGTTTAGTCTTGTTGACAATTGCTAATACAGAAAGAAAGTCGATGGGTGTATTGTCGTTAATTATACCTCAATTTATAATAGTTACTCACCAGGTATTTTTTTCCCAATATACTTTCATTTCCGAGTCCCATCCTTAGTTGGCAGAAACACACTAAAACAAAGAAATGTTATTACATGTTACGTTAATCGTCTATATACCTATATTTAAAAAGCGAAATAACACTCACTGATTCATCACAAAATCTCAAAAACTATAACACCAACAAAACTTAAAATTTGGCAAGTACTTTTCTAAAAAAGTGTAGACGTCCGGTACTTTTCTAAAAAAGTGTAGACGTCCGCTTAAAACAGATTTTACGAAAGTCTACTCCTAAGAGGGTTAATAACTTTCATGCGGGCAAAGCCGCTGGCAGAAGCTCAAAACCATAAAAGTTTTGACTGCGTATGTTGCCAAAAAGACTCTTAATGTTGACGCAATGTTGCTTAAAAACAATAATACTCACACTTGAATACAGCTATCCAAATCAATATGTAAAAATACTTCAGCATCGTAGCGACATTGAATCATTTTTCCATTATGTGTATTTTCAAGCACAATTTCGAGTGACCGTTCATCCGTTGAATTGATTGATTGGTAAATCTCTATTCCAATATAATATCAACATTTTCATAGCTTTTTTATTTACTTAGCAGGCAAATCTGTTAGCTACGCGTGGCTCATACGTAGCTCTGATATTTTACGAGAAGCTACGACGTAGCACACTTAGGACCTACATATTTTGTATAAGGAACCCCTATAGTTTCGCCATGTCTGTCTGTCCGTCCGTCCGCGGATAATCTCAGCGACCGCTAGCACTAGCAGGCTGAAATTTGGTATCAATATGTATATCAACTATGCCGACAAAGTGCACAAACAAAAAGTGGTAAAAAATGTTTTGTTAGGGTATCTCCCCTACACGTAATGTTTTTTTTTTTTAATTTCTACCATAACATGTGATATATCGTTGGATACGTATTTAAAAACGTTTAAGGGTCCCGTAAAATAATTTTATGATAATGTTAATATTTTCGGAAATAATCGCTCCAAAAGTAAAAATTGAGGCGTCCCCCCATCTAACTTTTGAGCCATAAGTTTAAAAAATATGAAAAAAATCTCAAAAGTAGAATTTTGAGCAAACTTTCTAAGAAAATAATTTTAAACTTGATAGGATGAACAGTTATAGGCAAATTAAACAAAAAAATCGTTCTGAACTAATTTTGTAATTTAACCGTACATGCAAGCATTTTTTCTAACTTTTTACATATTTCATTATCCTGAGTAAATCTTCTTTCAAATAAAAATACAAAAAGAATAAAATCGGAACACGCAAATTGAAATTACCACTGGGTACAGCGCCATCTCTCGGGAAATGTTACTAATTTTTACATGGGCTACTGGGTTCTGTTACATTGTGAGAAATTTGTGACGGTCGGGAAACTACGGAACCCTACACTGAGCGTGGCTCGACACGCTCTTGGCCGATTTATTTATTGTTAATATCATTGATTGATATCGAGACTCTTGTTTTTAATTTTTTTAACCAAACTATTCAATACACACCTGGTCACAGATTACTAAATACTTACTACGTAACAGATACTTCACTCCAAACAAAATTCTCAATACCAACTACTATAATAGCCTCGCGTCAGCAACCACTGCATGCCAAAATGTGCTTTCATGTTTAAGCGTACAGTTGTGATTGCTTCGCACCGCGTGATCAGTCGCAGCTCACCGAGAAATCGCAGGGCTGTTTCTTCGATAAAATTAAATTAACATAACTTTTTCTATGTTATTGAAAACTGTGAATATGTTCTGACTTATAAGTGGAAATTTAAAATTGTATCGTTTATAAAATATTTTTTTTATAAATTGGTCCTGACGGTGCTCACTGTGTAATACGTCTAAATAAAACCATTGTCAACCTTGTTTTTCTATAAACCACCACCTACTCAATTCACTCCGCAATCCGCACAGAAATCCTGATCTCACAAAACCAGCTGGTCGTCTGAATGTCACCGCAAGGATCAAGCTGAAAATCAGCGTCAGGTACGTGCGCCTGATACATGCTGAGCTGGACTCCCATTTGGTGCAGCACTGAGATACACAATGCACTATGTTTGCACTATTGGTCTCATTTTTGTATTTTCTTTGTTTTTTTTTCCTAAGTACCTACATGTGTTTCTTGTTTATGTTGACTGTATTTATATAGGTGCTTAGTTTTAAAGTTTAATTGTGCTTTCGTGTATGTTTTGTGTTGTAACAAATAAATGGTTTATCTATCTATCTATCTATAAAACATTATTATAGACGTCAGTGGGTAGGTAAAATAAAAAAATCTTTAAAAGTTAAAAATGTTAGGTGTTTATCACTTCTTTTACTTGATTTGCACCCATCTACAGCACATAAGGCACCAGACGGCATCGTAGGTACGCGTACGAACTAATGGAACTATTAAAATTGAACAACGTGCGTGCCCTTCGCTTGCGAACACCGCACTGATTTAGTCCGCAAACGGCCTGAGACCGCTCGGCCGGGCGGTAGGTAATTGTAGCGCGCAAGTATATGGAGTGACGGAGGCCTGACCTGGTACTGAATACTCATTCCAATTTTTCTTTAGAAAATGCTGCGAATATACATTTGTTTCACAATACAATAAAAAATATTTATTATCCAATTGTAATTCGATTATTGTGAAACACACTGTACAATCACTAGCACGCTCACTGCCAAATATGACTGCGGTTTAAAATGTTTGCAATAAAGTCAGCAACAGTGTTATTTTCTATGTTTATTGGTGAGTAACATTATGATGGGTTAGCATAGCATCTGTTTTGTAATTTTCCCATTTCTGGGACTCGGGCCTCCCCTCTAAGGGAGGGAATGGGCCGAAATCTACCACGCGGGCCCAGTGCGGGTTGATGGATGTCACATGTCTACAAATTGTTTGATACGTTCACCGTTTTGAGAGCAGTGGCAGTGAAATAAATTACACAAAGTAATGCACCTCGTAACCCCTCCTACAACTCGTAAGTCGGGCCCATAACCACTGAGCCACCATGGGAGCAGTCCCATAATGGGATACTCTGAGTTAAAACATCTTCGATGAGAGTCAGTGATGACTGATAAACGTCTCATCGAGCTTAAACCTTTAAACTGTAAAAAAATGATGTGTGAAGAAAGTGTTTTTAAACCTATTTGCAAAATAAATATAATTTTTCTAACGTTGTTGTTGAAGCAACATACGAGAACTTTGTGATTTTAGCACGCACTGGGTGATTTTATCAGTTTTTGAACTTAACTTTGTCATTGATGAAGTCAGTTTTAAAGTTCTTTCGTATTAGTTCACAAAATTTAATACTTCTATGTTTCCAGCAATTTTTTTTAAATGTACCAATATGTAATATTCTGCTATGTATTCTCAATCTTGAACTTATTATAAAGTTTTCAAAATCTATTTGTTTTAGTGACTCATTGCCAAAGAAAAATAACAGATGGTAAAGATCTTCACATAGACAGACGATACGTGGTAAGATAATAATTATTTTGTTTTTTTTCTTTATCTTTTTTTCCTGACAAGATACTAGTTCGACGATTCCACTGACCTCTACATTTTTATTATATTTGTATTATAGTTGAACGAGTCCCATCGTCGAACTGAGCCATGTCAGAAAAGTATTGGAAAAATTTAGGACTCTTTTTTGTAGGTGGCAAATTATCTAATGACTTTTACAGTCTAAAACCTCATTCCGCTTTGCTTTGCTTTTTTTCTAGGGTCTCCTGGTTTTCCTTTCAGAAACGACACATGGCCCCAGAGGCTTGGACTGTACTGAACTTTTACGGTTTTGCTGATATCTCCACGCGGCGGGCGTGGAAAACTACGCGCATTCGACGACTTGGACTCGGACCCAATTTAAATTGGTCACCAAACGGCCGGACGACGTCCGATCCTGTTGTATTTCCAGCCACACCACTGGGGACTTAATGCCACCATGAGATTGACGGAACTGTCCGCCATGCCGCAACTTGTCGTGTCAGCGAAGTTTCGCCGCGGCGTTGTATCTCCACGCGCAAATCTTGCACGCGTGTAAAGACTGTTGCCTCCAGATCTAATGGATAAGCCAGCAAGGAGGCTCATTGTTTCACAGGAAACTGTGCTGCTTCCCTTACTATCCAGATGGTCACAAACCTCTGGTATGCGTTCAGCTTGGGTGCCGGTAGCTTCGCAGCGAAATAGGAGCTGAGTCACCGACATCAACAGCATGAAACTCCATCTCCTTCTCCTCTCTTTCCGTCTCTAATCACACAATATGACAAAGATTGAAAAGAGAAATGAAAATACATCGCTCCTAGAACAATATCATGTATTTTAAAAGATGACTTAGTGCTAGCAGCCTAATAGATGCAAGGGTTATTATTTAACTGATCATTCAAAAATGAATATAGTAGTAAACTCAAAATAACTTCTTAAGAACGCTCTGGGTGCTCACAATAAAAACAGTATTTATGGTTAGACTAAATATGTATAAAACTATGATTTTCAGGTATATTTAGTCAAAGCACCTGTATCACAATTAGGATATGACGCTTGGCTGTGTGGGGGTGCCATCGTTACCAGCACTTTCGTCGTCACATCCGCAGCTTGTGTCAATGATGTGGAATTTGTGTATGTCATAGCGGGATACAAAAAGTATATTAAAGATCATAAATTAGCAAAGGATAATTGTACCTCTACTATGAAAAAGAAAGTAATTTATACTTGTTCGCCTCAAGGTAGGTACGTACTTCTAAGAAATAATTGCTGTATTAGCTACAATTTCCGCGCTCTTTGTGACATTTTTATTTCTCTAAAGCTAGCTCTACACGTCTTTTCGTTAGAAAGGGTATACTTCCCAAATGGTCCCATTGTCACCAAATTGGGATTTGATGATGGAATCTTGGCAAAATCGAGAGAACTCTTCAAATTTTATAGAAAAACGTACAGTAATTTTGGTATTTTCTATAACAAGTGAAGCATTTATGTCTAATTTGAACCACTCTACTGTCAGATCTGATGATGAAGCTAAGAGACAGGCACCGGAACTGCATAATAAGAAAATGTAATCAAGCCGTGTTTGGGCTTGTTGGAATCGTAATGGTACGCACTTTCCAGGTGTACCTATCACTGATAATTAAATTTCAATTAGTGCAAGGTACATGACATGAAGGTAGCGAGAATTCGTTGGATTTTGTTTGACGAAATTCACGATAATGATGAAAGGGACCGCCACAATTGGCGGTAAGTCTCCTCTTTGAGGTCGGGAGGAACCTGCAATGGATTCGTGCGAAAGAAACGCCCGGGTATCGCCACTGTGTAGACCGACCGGAGGACACGGTGGAGCACACAGACACAGTAGAAGTGTGCCCCGAAGAACATCGCCGTGTCCTCGTGGGGGCAATTGGCGGCGGCGATCTCTCGCGCCGAGCCTTGGTGGAGGCCATGGTCTAGAGTGCAGAGAGGTGGGAGGCGGTCGCATTCTTATGCAAAGCAGTTATGTAAGCAGTTAAGCATATATCGCCAGGATTCGGAACACGATTTCCGACCGATGTAGGTGCGGGTTTGCGAACGGTGAGCAAAGCGCGCTGGTCAGAGTTCTCATTTGAAATGCGTTCAGCATTTCTTTCCCTAATTTCTTTTAAGCGTTTTCCTTTCTCATTTTCAGTTTCAGTTCGACGCCGTTTTCTCATACGCGAAGCATATTTACTAGGCATACCCATATTTTATAATATTAAAAAAAAGTCACTTAAACAAATAAATTTTTTTTTGCAAAAAATATTAAAGTGACTTCGAAAAACCTTAAAAACACTTAAAAGTAGAAAATAATACTATAACCTTCCTATATTAATAAATTTAAACTAACCTACGATTAACCTATATATTTTTTTTTGGTGTCTGTCCCAAACT
The DNA here is from genome assembly GCA_029852875.1 of Mythimna loreyi. NCBI lineage: Eukaryota > Metazoa > Arthropoda > Insecta > Lepidoptera > Noctuidae > Mythimna > Mythimna loreyi. Next base: position 9,186,270 of record CM056800.1, on the reverse strand, counting down.
GTATACATACAACACTTAAATGACTATATACCGACAGACTGAGACCAAAAAAAAAACAAAACATAAATGTTGCTTGTAAATATTAATTCTTAAACAACATAAAATATTTTAAGATAGATTTATATATGACATATCAAAATTATTTACGTATTTTTCAATTCAAATCAATTTCCTTTAAAAAAACTAGTCAAAACAGCTTTAAAATTTCAAAAATGTGTTGTTTGTTGTGATGAATAATTTGGAATTCTGGGAATGCGCTGGCCTGATACTGCGTGAGCAAGCGTACGTGACCCACCGCCGCGCTGCTCCTTTGAAGACTAGGTACCACTTCCTTGCGCAAATGATGTGATTCTGAACTAATTGTGCTCCATTGGTGTAATTGCTGCAAGGCGTTCCGATGTGAGGATAAGCAAATTTTACCTATTATTAAAACAAAAAAAAAACTTGTAAAAATATCGGTAAAGAAACCAGAGCACGATTCAGATATGGTATAAAATTGGTTGTTTGACGTTTGCTACAATGAAGGTCCATTGATAAGGTTGATTGTGATTAATGTTTAATTTTAAATTTCTAGTGCCGTCCTGTGCCGTACGTCTAAATTTCTGAGCCATTTGCTGCATATAATTTGTAATTAGTACTATCGTTTATATTATAAGGTTTTTTGGTAACCGGTAAGACAGAAACATTTGCACCTGTATCTATTAAAAATCGCATACCCGTAATCGTATCCTTAACGCATAGCCGGTGGTTTGACATGTCGATGCAGTGATCCACCGTTGACTGCATCGTTGCTAGTTTCCCGTCTGCTGTTTTCCTGACGGTGCCGCAGCTTTACTCCAGCTACACGGTTTGATCACACTTGCTTGCTTTCTTCCCGAACCGGAAATGGTAGATGCATACCCAGTCCGCCGATCTCCTCCTGTCCTGCCGTTGCGACGAGTTGTTCCAACGCCTTCCTGGTGACTGCGATCGTGGCTTGTATGGTTTTCTCCACCCCTGAAAGCTTCTGTGCATTTCCTGGATACTCTTGGTTAGTTTTGATACCTCTGCGACTAAAAAATCCGTGCTAGATGTGGATGCGTTTGCGGCGACTTCGGAGATTGCGTCTCTCGGCTCTGACGTTTCCATGATCTTGTCTGCCTGTTCTGCTAGTTTGTTCAGGTCCGTAATGTCACTGACTGCCAACACTGTTCGTGCCGCCGCTGGTAGGTGCCCGATCCATAACATACGCAAGGTGTCTTCTGGAAATTTGCCCCCGGCCAGGTCCTTCATGGCTCGCAGTAGTTGTGATGGTTTCTGATCTCCTATGTCTATTTCTTTAAGCAATTTCCGCACTCTCTGTGTGTCTAATTCTTCGTAGACGCTTAGTAGTCGTTCTTTCAGCACTGTGTATGGTTTATCTGCTGGAGTAGAGTAGTAAATTTAGTTAGCTTTATTCAATTACAAGCAAACGTACTTAGAAAATGCTTCCCTGGGGTATTTTTTTTCGAAAAATATGTAAAAAGTGCCAACAATTTTTATTTCTTTTTAAGCACCATCATCGAATGACGAAACCCGTTCTTGGGCGGAGCGGGAGACCAGTGTCAGACTCTTACTGACTAAAAAACCTACCCCGTACCTTCCTTGCCTTATTCCTAGAGTCGAGGTAACAGTTTGCACCACCCTAGGCTCCAGGAGGGTTTAAGCACCATGGAGGTAGCACAGGATTTTCAGAGTTGCAAACTTGGGAGTAAATTTCTTTCAAGAGACCTAACAAAATATTAAAAAAATCCTAGATATTGCACACACGTTTGCGATTTGTGACTCGCCTACGAACAAAAGAGGAGCTAGCCAGTGAGGCTAGCTCCTCTTTTGTTCGTAGGCGAGTCGAGCCAAGATTATTTATTCGAATATAAATTTCTCTTTAATTTATTATTTACTAGCGACCCGCCCCAGCTTCTCACGGGTGCAATAGTAATATGTTACGCATGTATCATACTTATAAACCTTCTTCATGAATCACTTTACTTACTTATTAAAAAAAAAACCGAATTAAAATCCTTTGCGTAGTTTTAAAGATTTAAGCATACATAGGGACATGCGACTTTTTATACTATGTAATGATTAAACACAATATGAAAAAAAGGTGAACATCAAAAGATTGGTTTAAATTATCTTTTAGTTGGTGAAAGTTTCATAAAAATACACCTAATGGTTTTTGTCTGATCTCAGGTTTTTAGTCTGTGTTAGAAAAAAAAATAGTAAGTATATCAAATTATTGGGAAAATAGTCTAACATATATAAATACATCAGAAAATATCAACTAGCCGTTTTCTTATTTATTTATTAAACACTTTATGCACAAATGTACAGAGGCGGACTTAATGCCTTAGGCATTTTCTACCAGTCAACCTTAGGGTGATGGAAAGACAAACAGTGGTAGGTGCAATACAAGGCAAGTGGTATGGTTTAGACGTCATATTAGATTTAAAATTCTTCAAAGGTCGCATATCTCCCCTTTAAATATCTACAACAGATGCACAGATTACTCCTGGTTTATAGCTCATTACCTCTCTTAGGAGGCCTGAGTTCCAGCAATGGGGTCATTAAAAGGCTGGTTATGCTTAAGTATTATGCTATTGGTCGCTTAACTGTAAAAATTATAAAATTGTGACAAAGGGCAAGTTTACCCACTTAATGTTATTTTGCCGCGCTTAAGTTAATCTCGAAATCCCTACTTAGCCAATTACGAGGATAATAAGAAAAATACGCAATATTTACAATGATTTAATTTCAGGTTACGAGCTGAAGTATGGAGAATTAGATTATTGGGCGGACATAGACATAGCTTTGGTTAAGGTGGAATCACCGTTTAATTTCGACGACCCCAACTACGAAATATTGTGTTCGTACAAACCCACTACGATACCTATAAACTATGACGCAAAATATGAAGAACCTGGAGATGATGCCTTGGTGTTCGGATGGGGTCATGCGGAAACCTGGCGAAGGGTAATAGAAAGAGTTACCATCATTCGCCTAGTTTTTCCCCAACTTCGTTGGTTTCTGCTTAGTCTAACCAATCTTGCTTAATCCCATACTTTATAATTATGAAGGCGAAGAAGGAGGAGTTCGAGTGGTGTCAAAGTATATTTTTTTTTATTAACCAGTTAATCCATGTTTCCAGCCTGGAGACACCTATAATTATAATCAAAAAACATTAAAATATACTTCAGCCTTGATAATGGACAAAGATGAATGTCTTAAGCATTTCACCGGGTATGCGAACATGAGCAAGACCATCAAAAGATATATGATATGTTCTTTAGGAAAAGGTAACATAGATGACGAAGGAAAAACTATTCAGCATTCTCCTCCAATAGCTTCGTGTACCAGACAAGGAGATAAGGTCTTGGGGATGGAAGGTGTTTCAGTAAGATATGGTTTTTATATATGTATTTTTTTTACCCTATACAATCATAGCCTTAGGAAGGTAGAGAAAAATGGTTAGTTACCATGACATAAGAAAACAATCAGTGACCATAATATTTATGATTCGTTTATGATACACAAGTCTTTACCAAGTCTACTTTTTACTGCTTTTCAACGTCATTATAGACAACGTATACTTACATAGAAATATAAAAAACAGGAGAAGTGGCAAGTGCGGCGTATTCGTGTAGATCGCGACTTGCTCAATAAATGCACTTTCGGGCAAACGGCCGTCGTGCGGCACTCAGTTTTAAACTAGTGAGAGGTACGTGCTCATAAAATATTTAAAATGCCGTGTTGTTCAGTGCTTTTTTGTAAGAACCGAAGTGTTATGAGTAACCTGGATAATCACGGAATCTCTTACCAAATGTAAGTATAAGTTTACTACTATATTTGACTTTAAAATCAGTAAAAACTATAATTCTTATAATGTCCTTGGCTGTTACTACGTTATTTTTGTTTTTAAATATTAAAGCGACTGTATTACTTGTGCAGTAAATACGTTGCTCTTTAACCACTACTTAATTGTGACGCTCAGTAACTAGACCAACAATGTAATAGGAACATAACGATACTTTATCGGTGCGGCGTGTTTCATAGTACGGCCGCTCTCAGCGGCGGCTAGCTAGTGGTGCACTATTGCACTTGTTGCAGATCCATTAATGTCGACTTATCGATAACAACACAATATTGAATGGTCGGGTACCCGATGTGAAATAATGTACCTATGTATTTGTATTTAAGTACATGTTTTGATTATTTTACAAAGTTGTAGAGAAATAATTATGTAAGTAACTGTCATAAAGTGAGTTGGTTAAATTGTAAGTTAAAAGTCAGTGGACTATTTCATGGTGTCTGTGTTATGCCTTACCTTTTTGTTATTTCCTTTTTTTTCTGGATTTAATATTTTTACTATTTTGCTTAAAGGCTTTAAAAGCTTCAAATGTGCTTAATAAAGGGCATGATTCAGAATTAACAACTTTTGCTTAAAATAAGACAACATGTATTACCTCTTTATTTTTTATTTATGGGTGTGTCTCGTATTTCATATAATATGTATTTAATATTCTCTACTACGTTCTTGTTTGCTTCCGAGCTGGTAACGTTGCACTATGAACTGTTTTGAACACTAATAGGGTTGAAATCACACAAATCTATTGTGTCCTATTTGGAAAACTTTTATTCAAATAATATAATCTGGTTATATACTATCGCTTGTAACGAAACCATAGCGACTTCTTATTTGGCCTTAACGCCATCTATCGATCGGCAAGGTACTAAAAATCCACATAAAATCTAATTATGATCTTCAACTATACACTTCACTTCAACAATACCGGCCGCCAAGGACATTTAGTGACAGAATGTCCTTCTTATTGTACTATGAACTAGAAAATGAACTGTACATTATAACAATATTAATATTGACAAACTTATCCTAAGATATATAACAATGGTAAATACTAAACTAGTCATATAAACACATAAAAATAAAATTAAATAACAATTAATTAATAAGAAATGGGGAAAAGACATAATTTGGATGTTCTCTTAGTGATACATGATTTTGTGAGCTATGTGTATTTATCTTTTTTGTATAATGATTTGGAGTCCTGCTAATTGTATTGAAAGGACCCATCCTAAACTGGTGTTCTGAGCAATCATTGTACCAGATGGAGTCTTTGTTATACCTTCCTTCACTATGCTGCAGTAAGCTTCTGTACCTGAGAGAATTTCTACTTTATTGGGTGTATTGAAATTAGGATCTGCAAGACACAAATCTTTAGTATCAACCCAATTGAACAAACTTTTATTAATAATCCTCGCAGGTAAGTATGACGTTATTTTATCTATGACATACGCGCTAACATCGAGTTGAAAATCTGGATCAACTCTGGACTTAAATGTCCAATTTACCATGCTCTTCGCAATGGTTGATCTGTTGTCTCCTAAACCGGAGACTAGGCCTCGGACTGGTATTTTTCTAAGTCCAAGATATTGTACTGTGGCCTCTGTAACGAAACTCGCTTGAGAGCCTTGATCTAGCAAGGCTCGAACTGTGTGAAATTCACCTGTTTTGGACTCGGCTTTTATCAATGCTGTGGTTAGTAAAACCTTTCTGGGTTTAGAGGGCTGGTCGGAGTGGTCAGTAGATAAGCTTGGAACTCTCCGACCATTGCTAGTTGAAAAACTAGTATTGGTAACAGCAGGCTTTAGTGTAGCCACTTGGCCTCGTAACTCTACGTTAGACTGTCTGTTGAGGTGCAGTAACGAATGGTGTCGTTCTTTGCAAACTCTACAAGAGGTCTGCTTTTTACAGTCACGTATTATGTGATTGCTGCCTAAACAATTAAAGCATATTCTATTTTTCGCGACAAACTCGCGTCTGCTTTCTGTAGACTGTTTTGCAAATTGTTTACAGAAACAGAGTTTGTGAACTTCCGTACAGTATTCACACTGCATCTTAGAAGAATTTGTCACTAACATTGCCTTTGAAGTATGAGCCTGTGAAGTATTATAGCCCTGATGGGTGATTGCCTTTGTTGGTTCTATGCATTCTAAGGCGCGGTAACGACTTTCAATAAATGACCTAAACTGTTGAAAGGTGGGTAAGTCGTTACTGGAGTCACTATAAACGCTGAACTCCCACTGCTTGCGTGTTTCGTTGTCTAGGTTATACGTGCCTAGATGAATGATAATAACGTCCCATGTGCTCACATCGATATTCAAAGTTAGGGCGTTGAGACAGTCACTCGTAGTGTCCAAAAGGTCTTTCAATGCGGAAGCTGATTCAACCTGCAGGCGTTTTTGGCTGAACAATCTTTTTAAAATGCAGCTTATTAAATACTTTTTGTTTGCGTAACGCTTTTCTAATTTAGCCCAACATTGACTATAGTTAGCATCTGTGATTGGCGTGTGCCTTATTAACTGCTCAGCTTCCCCAGTAAGGTGACTCTTAAGGTAGTGCAGCTTTTGCACATTGTCTAAAGATGAGTTGTTGTGAACTAACGAAGTGAACAGATTATAAAAAGTTGTCCATTCACTGTATTTGCCAGAGAATATTGGAATTGTAATTTTAGGTAATTTTAAAGAACAATTTATTAGGCTTTGAGGGGTTACTGTTAGCTCCACTCTCCTGAGGTGCTTTGATACAGAATTTATTTAATGCTGATTTTATCAGACATTTACAGTTTATATACACATCTTCGGTCGTATCGTACATGTCATCAACTTTTTTACTAATTTCTTCTAGCTTAAAAATACCATAAAGTTGTGTCTTGGTGTCCTTGAATAATGACCAATCCTTTTCTAACAATTCAAGCCTTGTCTCCAAATATTCTAAAGTAAGTCTATCTTTGGGACTCTTTTTGAAATTAGTAAAGGCTTTTTGAATCACATTTTGAAGGTCTTTCAATATATTAATGTTACCTTCCATCTTGAACAGCAAATGAAAATAATTTAAATGTGCGTAAAATAAAGACAAAAAAACAATAACTACTAATTAAAATTAAAACCAAAACTTTGCTGTTAAGACAACTAAGTTGAAACGTTCAAATAAGTATAAGTCTTATTGTTCAACTTGAACAAAGTCTCCAAAAAAGTAAAAATAAACATAAGTGTTTGACATATTTACACTAATATAAATCGGACATAGACTCCACGTTCCCTCGTTTTTTACAGAATTATTCTAAGTCCCTATTCTATTTTAAAAACTAAGTTAATATTATCTAAATATGTAAAGTTAAAATCTAAGTAGAAATAAAGTTCACAATTGTGTGGCAAATTGTTTGCTGACCTGTTCCAATGTACGTACGGAAATTGTACTCACGGTTTCATTTCACTCACACACACAAATTGATTTGATGACGTAATCCCTGTGTCGTCACTACTGTCTTCAACTTCGGCTTCTAAGGGGCTGTCTCCAGGAGCGAGAGAATCGCGACGAGTCCGCCCTTATATCGTCGGATAATCTCCACGAACGAGCGATAATTCCGCCGCGTACCGTCGCGAGTCGTTACGGAATCGCGGCGATTCCGCGGCGACTCGTTTCGATACTCGGCCTGAACATCTTAAAGGGCAGGTCTCTCTCTCACTTCATGTATAAACTTTTCAATGTCAAACATTGTACTTAAAAAGCTTCTAGAAACGTCGTTGCTTAACGAGAGCGTTTGACAGCGCGCCCGCCGCGCGCTCGTCGCGAGGGCGCCGCGAGCGCGCGGCGGTCGCGTTGCTAGTCGCGGCGGGCTAGCGACGATGTAATGACGTTTTGCGCGCTCGTTGCCACTCGTATCGCGGCGATAATATCGCCGTGTGGAGACGGTTCCATAGAGAGTGTATAGAAAAACGTGGCACAGCGATAATATCGCCGCGATTCTCTCGCTCGTGGAGACAGCGCCTAAAGTTGAGCTCGTCGTGATGTATGTAGTGGCGCTCCTTGCGGCGGCTCGTTGAACTTTGAAGTCCACAGCAGCAGCCGTCCTTCTGCTGAGGGTCCGGTACTCTTGCTGCAGCGGTCCACTGCGAGTACGACGGATGCGACCAAACGATGGCCGCGTCTATTCAAAAATACCAGACTAATCTGGTTTTATCCGGCTCGAAGGACCAATGTACCATCGCTTGTAACGAAACCATAGCGACTTCTTATTTGACCTTAACGCCATCTATCGATCGGCAAGGTACTAAAAATCCACATAAAATGTAATTATGATCTTCAACAGTTCTTTTACAAAAGCTTTGAACATGGCGTGGGTAAGCTAGTACTAAATTAGGTAAAAATGACAATTAAAACGTTGTTTTATGTTTTCAGATTCCCGAAAGATGCAATTTAAAAAAATAAATGGATTGATGCTACTAGAAGGCCACCTAATTGGTTCCCTACGAAAAATGGTACAATATGCTCAAGACATTTTAAACCCGAAATGTTTCAGACTTAAAAAAAAAAATCGCAGGCTTTTTGAATGGGCAATCCCTAATTTAAGACTAGACCGTATTTTTGCAGAAGTGAGATAAAGTATTTCTTTTGTTTTTTAAACATATCTTTGTCATGGAATAATTCTTAATATTATTGAATAATACTTTTTAAAGCAGTCATGGAAAATACATAAATTTAAGATTGCAATATTTGGCTAAAAATGCCACCCCTATCAAAGCGTCAAGTGCTACATAAATACCTTAATTTCACAGATCAGTGAGTAATATAGGTAACCAACAGCAGTACATTAATTGATCAAACGATTTTCTTGAGAATCACCATAGTTATCCGGTCCGGAGATAAATTTCGTCGTTACGGTATAATAAGGAGTCCTAACATGCTCAAACATTAATTTAATTTATTAGCTAAAATTAACTTTTGAGCTTTATGAAAACCTTGTTTTATTATTAATATATTAGTTTTTGGACATACTGATTTTTATTTCATTTATTTTTTGGGACCCCAAAAAAATAGCACAAAAATAATCGATAACTTTTCTATTTAGTCAATCACTAGCGTAAATGTAAAATAAATTGCTTTTGCACAGCACACATCGCCGTTTGTTTGGTGCAAATGTGTGCGCAATTTGTTCGGTGAATGGAAAATATACGCTGTGTAAAAGGAATAAAGTTTAAAATTCACTGTATATTATGATCCGATTAATGAATTGCGGATGTGTGCGCGAGTGCGAAGTATATTTGCAAACGTGCGAGTGAACGTAGAAGTGGGGATGACTGCAGACAGCGGGATCCCGTACATTTTTGACTACTCAACAAATCTCCTCTTTTCTTATATCTATGGAGATTCTTAACTAAACATTTCTGTTATGTAGAAATAATAAACGTTCATATTTAATTGGCCCCTTTCAGTGTGAACCTGACGAAGAAGAATCTGAATACGAATTTATCGATAGACGCAGATCAGGGCCCAATTACACGGATAAAGTTAATTTGACTAAGATCAATAAAACGAAAGCCAGAAGAAGCGGTATTTGTCAGGTAAATAAAGTTGTGATGACCTCGTTGTATCGTAAATAGTCGTTTTTAAAGTTTAAGTATAGTATGTTTGAACTTGATTTTGCATCGGATGCTCTGAAAACAAAGTGAAAAATGTATATAATTAATAATCAATTTGCCAAAATTTTCTGAAAGTGTATAGAGAGCCAATAATAAAAATTATAGTATAACACTAGCTTCTGCCCGCGACGTCTGCGTGAAAGCTCTACAGTACCAAAAATACTCACCTAAGATGGCAGTGTCGCTTTAGAATTATAAGTAAACAACTTTTAAAATAGCATTTCATCAGCGTTATAAAGTTCGCGTTGCTGGGGCATAGACCTCCTTGCTAGGAGAGGGAATGGGCCATAATCCACCACGTGGGCCCAGTGCGGATTTATAGATAATACACGTCTTCGAATTTTTACCCGACTACGGCGAAGCAAAAGGAGGGTTATGATTTTGACCTGTATGTATGTATGTATGTGGGTATGGATGTTCATCTGTTCCCTCGTAAATTCTAAACTACTTATCAGAATTCGACAAATGACATATCATTAGAAGCGTCTTAATTGTCCGCTGGTTATAGGTTATATGGGATTTCACAAAATCTAATGTGGCGCCCTCTAGCGGACAAAACATACGAAGTAAAAAAATAAAGTTAAGATAAATATGCCGTGTTTGGTATCATTTGAAAGCGCTTTACTTGTACATTTTGAATATATATATATATTACTAGCATTTGCTTGTGACTTTACCTGTATTCATGGGCTGAGAAATCAATGAACCCAAGATTAACCTATTTAGAACTCCAAAATATGTTAAATATAAAAATAAAGTTTAAAAACTAACACCCGACTTCTTAAAAACACGATTTACGAGACGAGATTATACGACCACGGCTTTCTTGTTTTCTTGTTTCGTACTTTTTAGAGCGTGTTTTTAAGTAGTCGGGTGTTAGTTTTTAAACTTTTTGGTTCTAAGAATAGAATAGAATAGAATCGTTTATTTCTGAGTACATGGTACATTTAGATCTTAATATTAGACGGAATCACATATACTACCTTTGCAGGTGTAGAAATATTAAATGAGTGATTATCTAATTTGCTAATCACGTAGTTATACTACATGCAATATTAAACAAGATTTAAGCAAACAAAATGTAAAATCTTAACAGTGGCAGTTTTTATTATTATTAAGTATTTTAAAATATTGGACCATATTATTTTTATGTACTTATACTTAATTAAAAATGATGTTATATAATGTCAATACGCAATAAAAAGTCATCGAACAATATTATAATAATGTCAAAATTATTCAAAAAATGTCAAAATTTGTATCTAATACAATGTCAATATTATTTATTAGTACCTACAATGTCAATATTTATTACGAATATGAAGTCAATATCTACTGCCAATACAATGTCAATATTTATTATAAAAGCAATGTCAATATTTTTGCTTCAAGAATTCATTAATCGAATAGAAACAGTCACAGTTTCCACATGATGTTTTCCTTCACCGTTTTAAGAGCAGTGGTTATGAAATAAATTACACAAAATAATGCGCCTGGCTGGGTTTGAACCCCTGACCTACAACTTGTAAGTCTGTGCAATAAGTTCACAGTGGCAGACACTGAGTGCAGCGGGTGTCAACTTCAGGACGAGTTGCTTCTTACGCGGGCAACTGTACGTTGCTTGCTCCCACGTCACCAGTTTGACTTAAATTTTGGCTGCTGGCAGCATAACTATCATAGTGGTGGTGTGGTGGCAGAATGGTAAGGCTTCCAACTCAGTGGTGGCAAAGTGGTAAAAGGAGCTTTTAAGAATAAGATATTTCATACTAGCTTTTGCCCGCGGCTTCGCCCGCGTGGTATTGGGGTTGGTGTTGGGGTTTCCGGGATAAAAAGTAGCCTATGTCCTATTCCGGAGCGTATCCTATGTCTGTGCCAAATTTCATCCAGATCCGTCCAGCCGTTTTGGCGTGATTGAGTAACAAACATCCAAACATCGTAACTTGCATATTTATATATAAAATATATATTTTATAATTTTACTAAGATAAACATGGAGAACGCCGTTTCAACATTATGGAGATGAACTATCTTTTAAAATTATGTATTAAATATTAATCCGCATTTTTGTGTAAAATGAACCAACCATTACCCGATATTTCCCTAAAAATAAATATGTAACATTTGCTCTGTTTAGTGTGAGTAAATTCGACCGTGCAGTAAGACTAAGAAATCTTGAACACGTCCTGTCATTAGATTTTGAGGGTTTTTTGGAACTTAAATTTGTCAAAACGAACTAAACGATACAACTTTTATGAATAAAATTCACATTATCATCTATGAATTTTAAGATGAACTAACTTTAACTAACTTGCCAACATAATCAACTTTAAATTATTAATTTCCAAAAAGTGTTAACATGTAACTTGATTTGATTTTTGTGTAATTTCATAGATGGCGCTGTTTTAAAATTGTCTTTATACTACTAATATTCAATAAACTATGTTTCTGTGCCCTATTATTTACTGAACGGAAACTCTATTTTCCTAAATATATATAAATCTGTAGTAAATAAGTTTGTGCCAAGTTTTAAGTTAATTAACCAAAGGAATAAGATTCTCCCATACAAACTTTAACATCCCCTAAATCATGCACTGGGGTTACTACTGAAAAAAAAATAAAAAAATATAAATATGCCATCCTTGATAATTGAGGGTAATGTTTGTGCTAAGTTTTGAGTCGATCGGCCCATGGAAAAACAAATTACACCCTTGCATCCATTGCATCATTTAAATTCAATATTGCTTACCTCCTATAACTTACAGCGTGATAATATGTAGCCTAAAGTCTTTCTTGGTTGACAAGGAACTTTTTTTGCTGAATTTCAATTCAATCTATCCAGTAGTTTTGGCGTTAACCCTTACCATAGGCACAGAAAAATAGACAAACAGACAAAAATTCTGAAAAGTCACTTTTTGTCATCAGTTACGTTTTTCTAAGAAAAGCCACTTATTTTTTCCAGAAAATTCACAATGTACAGTTTTTCTTTCGTTACTGTTTTATTATATGTGTAGAATAGATAAGTTATAGCTATTTTAATGTGGTGGTGATGATTTATGACGAGTGCCTTGTGTTGTGCCAAATAAACCTATTTTCTTTAACTGACACTGACTATTTATTTAATAAAAAAAATCTTGCAACACAATGATTCAAACGGGGACTTAGGCTATTAAAGGCAGCGCGCACTACTGCAGTAGGCGGTGAAGCTGATTTCATGTTGCATTGGCCTCTAATTTATCCGTTGATGGCTAACACACGTACGCTGCTCGACCGTGCGGTAGGGCGGACGAAATTTGTTTTAAGTACAACCTCAATGCCAGTACTATCGCCTTAATTTAATAATTTTAACACCTTCAGAACGACCACGGAGGACCATTAATTACTTGGGCTGGAGCGAGCGAGATCTTAATCGGTGTTGCATCTGTTTTCAAAGTGTCAGAAGATTACCAGTGCATGGGACCCTATTTATACACTAGCACAGTTTGTACGGGAATATTTTTGAATTGTATGTTGACCTCTGATGATTTTCCTACTCCGAATGGCAGGTGTGTAGATAATTTTTTTTTCATTCAGTTTATTTTGCATTAGTATTTCTTTGCTTAAGATCCCTAGCTATGTATCACGGTGGCTCCACACTAGTGCTTTGAATTCACGCTAACAATAAACTATATACCTACCTACAGAAGTCGTAAAAAGGCGTGAACGTGAATGTGGACGGTTTTACTTGGGTGTTCGCTGGGAACACCCAAGTAAAACCGTCCACATTCACGTTCACGCCTTTTTACGGAGCTTCACAGCAATAATCTGGAGTTGCCATTAATTAATAACAGCCCACGGTCATGATCTTCAAGAACTCTTTGAATTGGTTCTGTGGATGGGTGACTGTTAGATATAAAGACACCTCCGTGACTCGCAAAGCACACGAAAAGCAAGTTAAGGTCCCTGCAATCGTTTGTAGATGTTTGATATATGTACTAGCGACCCGCCCCAGCTTCGCACAGATGCAAAGGTGATATGTTATAGCTATAAAGCTTCCTTTTTTTTCACTCTATCTATTAAAAAAAACCGCATCAAAATCCGTTGCGTACTTTTAAAGATCTAAGCATACATAGGATCTAAGTAACTTTGTTTTATACTATGTAATGATGTATCTTCGGGTAGTAGCAGTAGAAGCCTAAATGTCAATCAATCTTACTTGAATAGTGAAGTATTACCTAAGAGGTTAAATGCTGCATTAGACTAGGAATCGACTCCATGTGTTCATATTATTAAATTTCGAGGAGGCTTATTTTCTAGCACAATTATCTTAATTTTATTTTGTACCGCGGTTATACCACTAAATTAGGCAGTATGTTGTAATAATAGCTGTTTTTTCAACAGACGATATTTATGCGACAGACCAGCCGCTGAAAGAGGTTATAAAACTATTGAACGAACAATTTCGTGGAAGAAACATCCTGCAGGGTAACAACAATTTTCTATTGATAATTATAATAAAAGGTGTGCCGTGGTATCTGATGCTAACGTAAGGTGGAACGTCTTTTGACCAGATGAGTTTTCGCAGGGTTGGGTAGTATTCCTACTACTTTTTCTAGCTTTTTCACTCCTACTATTGTCTTCCGACAATAGTAAGAGTGAAAAATCCTGCAGATTGGTGGGATGGTGATGATTCTCATCATCACCTATTGAGTTGTATCGAGAGAGTTCTTTCATTTTTTTTAACTGTCTGCCTATATTTAACTGTAGGACTATAGTATAAAATTGAATTTTGCAGAGCTGCAGAGAATGAAAACATCGGAAGAGCCGGCCCGGAACCAAAAATTTCAGCAGGTTTAAAGTATTTATCTAAAAATATTCACCAACCGAATGCAGACAATAAAAACGTTGATTCAAATAACACGTTTCAAGCTTACAAAAATTCACCAATTGTTAGCAATGCACCTAAGAATAGGTTTTCAATACAAGAAAGGGACCCAAAAAATGTCGAAGGGAAAAACATCCCAGTAGATGCTCCTAAAGAGTTTTCAGTGCAGGAAAGCGGTACAAAAAGTGTATCAGGGAACCAATACCCAGTAAACTATGGACATCAAGAAGAATCAAAATCAAATAAAATCTATTTAGCTTACAACAGTCCAGTACCTGTAAACAATGAACCTAAAGATAAACTGAATATACAAGAGAGAATTCCTGAAAGAAAAAATATATCTGAGAAGCCAAGTTTGCTTACGAATAGCAGATCTCCAGAAAAATCAACATTTCTAGTAAATGGTAGATCCTCAGGACAACAAATTTTCTCAGTCAATAACAGATACCCGTTCAATGAAAGACAACAAGGCAATGAAAATCAAAGGTTCCCAGTAATTAGAAGCCATCCTGTTAGCAAGGGACCACCAAAATATTTTCAGGGAAATCGTGCAAGCCTGGCCTTACGGTCTGTACATCCTATAAGAAATTGAACATAAGTTATTAAACAAATAAGTTTTTACAAAAGGTAGTTTCTTTATGGAGTACTAATTAATAGGCTGTGATTGTGGTCTGATACTCGTACAAATAGAGTTTTAATGCCTCGATCACACGAAGGGCGAGACAGTGCTCTCGGCCGAAAACCACGTTACGTGTAATTATTATACTCGTTACATAGCGTCGAGTGCTCAACCAGCGACTCGGACCACTCTTAAAAAAGAATGTCCGAGTTACCGGAAGAAAAATGATAAAATTAAATGGACCGGGACCGCGGTTCGAGTTAATTGCAGTCCTAGTCGCTGGAATCCTCTTCGACCGAGCGCTTGTCTCTAGAACTCGCATATATATCATTGTCTTGCCCTTTTCAATGTCAAAATATTTTTAATCCACATGACCTACAATGGGCACTTATAATATGTTAGAAGCTAATGTACGGTTCCAAATTGATCGGTTCCTATGAAAAAGAACCGACATGATACTCTGTTCTCAATCTGATTGACACATAGTATGCAAAATTTAAGCTCAATCGGTAACCGGGAAGTGCATCAAATTTAATTTACAAAATTTGATCTCAAATACCGGGACAGGTGAAACTAAATAAAGGCTTATAAAAATAGTTAATATTACAATATTTCCATATTAAAGTATTAATAGATAAATTATGTAATGACACTGTAGACCATTCAATATTGTACTCAAGAGCATAACAAAAATAAAAGTGAGTCGTAGGAAGTAATTTAAGATTTGCATCTACAGGGTTCTCACATTTACATTATAGAAATAGGCTATATTTAATACAGCCTATTTCACACCTATACAACTCTGTCTAAAACACTATCCAAAATAATAATAAAAAAAAATGGTTGCCTGTAAAGTCGGTTTTACGGGCGAAGATTTTACGTGACAACGTCTTTTTCTCGGTAGAATATTTATTGCGCCGATTCAATGCGCCTAATTCTCTAGTGCTGCGCGCGCGGCAGACCGATCATAGTTGAGTGGGAGAGAGACGCAAGGCATTCGGCGGGCCTCTCTCTCGTTCGGTGACTCATCGTAACGTTACCGAGCGTTACACTTTTTCATAAGTGACTCCCAGCCGCAACCTAATTTAAGACGTTGTCACGTCAAAAACATACATTAAAACAAAGGAGCAGTTAATAGACACATTTACACAATATTAATTAATGAGTTACCAGGGGACCATACGTGACGAAGACCATATGTACAGACACGATTAACATGAGTTTTAAACTTTCCCTAAGTTCAGTTAGCTCCTTTGGCAGCTTGTTATAAAAGTGTATGCTATTTACTAAGAATGACAACTTCATGTTTATAAAGTGTTTTATTCAGTACGTGTGATCAAGTTATAAGCATGCGATTCAATCTTAGTGAATGTGTTGGTGACCAAATGGTCTGCGCTTGGGTTCGTTGCTAAGAACTCGGAGAAAACGTTTCTTAGGAGTAAACTTGATTACGCTTTAAACCAACCATAAGCAACTACGACGGAAATACTTTGAAGGCTGATTCAAGTAAATATTCATATAAGTCGGGGTCAATTTGACCTATACTGAGACCACGAATCACCAAACGTTAGCGACGGGTACCTTTCCTCAAAAACTGAGTGACAACAGAATTCTGTACGTAGCTCTTTATTGTTGCACGCTTTTAGGGAGTGGCGGTAGGCATCACAAAGCTACCTAAACAGTATTGATAGTCATTCTCTAGGAATGCTAGGGATCGTATCTCATTAAATTACACCTGGTGTCCGTAGACCTCTTACTGATACAGACAAATATTTAATAATTATTTTGGATTCTGACTCGAAGCTGCTTGTCGTGTCTCGGGGGTGTACGTTGTGAGTGTCCACAATTTGGAGCAGAGTAAGGAAATGAGAAATGACAATTTATTGGTAACCATCCAGCAAAGCAACCGTAAATAGTTTTGGCTGACGATGCATCACGCTTGTTTAAGTTTTGTACTGTCTTAGTGATGGGTAAGTAGATCGTTAAAAAATTAACTAATTGAATGGCGAGTACATTCACTTGTCTTCAGTTTGCCGACAACATATTAGTTATGACTGAGATTACGGAGGAGCTCAGTAAAATCCACAATTACCCCGTTAAAGCTACCGAAAGTCTCCACTCGAAGTTGTGCATTACGTTTACCTCGGACAGACATTTCAGTTGGGTAGAGCTAATTTCGGTTAAAAAGTCGACCCTAGAAACCGTCTCGGCTGCGCGTTGTCTTCTTGTCCAACATATCACAGTATCTCAAGACAATAGTGTATGACCAGTTTGTGTTGCTAGTGTGCTAAGACTCCGAAACGTGGTCGCTCACAATGGGTCTCATCAGAAGGCTTAATGTCACTCACAGGGCAATGGAAACGGCTATAACCGTATTAGATGGCCGATAGGGTCGCAAAGTTCCGCGTATCGGAAGAGGCAGTGTTGGAAAGCCTTCTACGAGGTGGACCGAAGACCTGGCAAGGGTTGCGGGATTCCGATAGAAGCGAGGTGCATAGAACCGTTCATTGTGGGGACACTTGGTGGAGGTCTATGTCCAGCACTTTCGGCTGAAATGATGATAATGTAGAAGCATTTTTATTAATGTTTGTAAATGTGAGTGCCATGGAGCAATTTATGGTTTCATGTTATTATAGGACTTGTTTGTTTTGTTTGACGTAAATGAGCTTGGCAGTTGAGAGTTTGTCATGCTCACTGTAATGTCTCACTGACGGTGGCGAGTGATTATTCGGTTCCTTTTAAAATGGTTGAGATGAGTGGTGTTGATTTAATCAATCAGGCTCAGGTATGAAGTTATTTGTTTTGTGGTGCATGTGATTGTTTTAATATGCATGCTTATTCCCTTTTTCATTAAAGGTCAAGGAGTCACACTCACTTATAAATCAATATCACAAAAGCAATTATATGCGAAGTTCTGTAGTTTGCACAGAAAGCACATATCAGTACATTCGAAACGTAGATCAATAATGAAACGATAAGAAATAACGATGAAGTTGCAATTTATAATTCTGTTACTGCTCGTGAGCCAAATAAATAACTGCGATTTAATGGTGATTAAATCGCAGTTATTTATTTGGTTTGTTGAAACAAATCAAGGATGGATTCTAAAATGTCGCTGATAAAAATAAGCATTTTGTTCTTTTTATTAATTTATCGAGGTGAGTACAATGTGTATAATGAAATGTCAACAGCTATGGTTTGAGCGAATAGAACAATAAATGATTTTTTGCCAGTAAATTGATTTTAAATATAACTTGTTCAATCGACATAGGTTTTCGCACCTGACTCACTACTGTCATTAGCAGCATTTTCATCTAAAGTTAACTCAAAAACAACGTGTTATTTTCAAGAATAAATTAAAGCCTTTTTACCAAACTAATTTATTTTTTAAGTCGTAATTTTATGTGGTAATTAAAGCATTTGTTTTCCTTGTTCATAAAAATATGAAACCAGAATGGGCTAAGAAATTGAGAAACGTCTATGGTTTTATGGATCTGGGAAAACTAATTCCATTGATATATCAACTCTTGGAATCCAGTCACTGAAGTACACCCCAGGGCCTATTGTGCTGCAGTTTCCTGATTAATGTTTCGTGAACAAGTTTTCAATGTTTTTTTCATAACATTCTTTTATAGGGTGGTATATACTTATGTAATTAAAACTCATCAAGACGATTCAGACGAGCCCAAACTTGACGTGGTTGTGCCATTTAATTACAGAGTTCCTATGGCTACTTTGCGATTCCATCATCGGATCAGCTCCATGTCATCGTAATACTGCATTGTCATGCGATTTACACCTGCATGTAAAATTGCAGCTCAATCGGTTGAAGATATCTGCTTCAAAATTGAGTTACAAGATTTGAGCCGAACATTGCAAGCTAATAAAAAGCTTGTAAAAATGTAATGCTATGGTATGGCATTTATCTCCTATCCGTTATAAACATGAGCGAAAGATATAGGCATGATGCAGCATAACGTCTAAATGTTACTGAAACCAGAAACGATTTAGATATTCAATTCAATATAAAATTAGTTGCTCAGATTGAAGTATCAGAGCAACTATGACTAATAAAAGTATGAAACATTTAAGTAAAAAGTTACTAAATCAAATACTGTAAGTTATTAATTATTTGTTTCAGTATCATATAGTCAAAGGAGAATCATAAAAGGTCGAAAAGTGTCAGCGAATAAATCATACGTAGTAAGTGGTCCGTTTTTTGAAATGATTAGTGATTATTTTATAATAATAATAATATAATATTCGACAACCATCACACAACGCCATCTAGTCTCAAGCTAAGCAGAGCTTGTGTTATGAGTACTAGACAACTAATAAACATACTATAGATAAATTACACCCAAACACAGAACAAATGATCGTGATCATCACACAAACATTTGTCCTGGGTGGGAATCGAATCCACGACCTCCGGCATAGCAGTCAGGGTAACTAACTACTAGGCTGACAGTCCAGTCATAAAAGAATATTATAAACATCAATTTAAAATTAACTGAACCATGATTTTGTGACTTCAGTTGCGAACTTATACATGGTAACACATAGTATGGGCAAACACCCATACTAATGAGTTAAAACTACTGTTGAGAAATTATAACTTATACTTTAATATCTCTTTAAACGACTTCTTATCACTCAATTGATGCATAACTCAAAAAGGAGTTAAGTAGGTCACTAAAATGCAATCAAAATACAGATTTATACAAGGCTTAGGCACGTCCCCTAATTGAGGAGTGGCTGGCAAGTCCTCACGGCATACTTCCTTTCCACATTACACAAGTTCACATAATCACATAATCATAATCATCACATAATCACATAATCAGTTCGGGAAGTCTCTGCACAGGGTTTGCATGAGAAAAACGGTTGGGTGCCACTAATGTGGGCGCCAGGAGGTGCATTTTGGTGCATACGATAGACGTGTACCCCGCTTTGTCAGAGCACTGATCATTGATCTCTCGGAACGAATCATGATCCCGATTTCTGGCCACCCAAGGCACGGGCTTGCGGACAGAGCAATGGGTAGCTTATGGTTTATTAGCCGTACGCTATAATAATGCTCTACTTATATGTCAGACAATCCTCAACTAAAGCAAGTGAGTTTTGTCCCCAGAGATGAAATGTAATATGGGCTCTTCTCAAGATAAATAATGTGATTTGAATTAGAAACGTCAAAAAATTTAAATGGAAGTGCATCAAACAAGTTACCTCAAAGATCAAACTGACCACCAACCAAAATACGTATAAAGAACAAAATGTGGTCATTGTTGATTCTTAAAAAAAATATAAAGACCGGGAAAGTAATAGAAAATTAAAGATGTGATTAGTTTATTTATTTTTTTTCGTTTCAAAAAGATTACTTTATCCTTTCTGCCCAAACCTAATACCCATTAGCCCCATTTTTTCTCCTAGAGAGAGGCCTGAGTCCCAGCAGTGGGAACATTATAAGGTTGATACTGCTGCTGCTGCTTTCATAGCTGAAGCAATTTGTGATATGTTTAGTTAGTTAGTAAGTTGTTTCAGTACATGTATTGTTTTTAAATTAAGTATCTTACAGAAGATGTAACTGGTGTGCCTCACAATCGGCGATTGCACCGCTGCTAGGTATAGCATGGGCAGGACTCTCTGCCACTTACTAACAACTTTTTAGTACTTTTTTATTTATTTTGTATCAATAAAAAAGTACCTGCAGTATCCTCTACGGAGGCGTTTCCGTCTTGAGCAGCTTGAAATCCTTACTTAGTTAATACAAGGTATCATTGACATGTTAACGCAAACGAATACCATGGACCCAGTACATAATTCTGGACACCCCAGTGGTGGAATTTTTCGTCGGTTTTTTTTTCAAATTTTTGAAAAAAAGTTTTGTTTTTTTTTATTTTTTACCTGTATAAAATCGTTATTCTCACCAATCCCAATGATATTTAAAAAAAAAAGAAAAAAAAATTTACAAAAAAAAAATTACTTAATAAAAAAATCATCGAGGCAAATAAAGTCGTTATTCTAATCAAACCCGATGACATTTTTAATTTGGAATGTAATGAACTAATTTTTTTCGCAAAAAAATTGAATTGACGTTTTTTTAATTAAACTGTATAAACAGTTTAATTAAAAAAACGTTAAAAATTCATTAAAAAAAAAAAATGAGAAAAAACCGACAAAAAATTCCATCACTGGGGGGTCTAGAATCATGTACTGGATCTATGGTATTCGTTTGCGTTAACATGTCAATGACACCCTGTATAGCTCAGGTGTCTATTAATTCCCTTGCAATCGTAGGAAAGGGACCCTGCAGAAAAGTCGAAGCCAACTGGGGCCAAGGGTTCGTGTCTGAATGGAATGCTCTGGCCCTGGTATATATGGAAAGTATGGAAACGTAGGAACAGGGTAGGCTGTTTAGTCAGTAAGAGTCTAACACTGTTTCCCGCTCCACCCAAGGACGGGATTCGTCATTGGATAATTTTTACATACCATAAAAATCCTCCCTCGCAATGCTCGCGAGATAAATACATAAAGGCCTCCCTACAATGCCGCGGCAGCCGCATCAACGTCCTAAAAGCGTTGTTGTATTGAACGAGCAGGTCGTTGATTGTCTTTTGCGTATCATTGACCCAGAGTCTACGTATAAAAGGATTGGCAATGTACAAACCTACGAGTCAATATTGCATCTGACAGTTAATGCTCGGCGTTTTTATCTTAATATCTTCGCCGACAGAGTGGTCATTCGAGACTCAAGTACCTACTTCAGACGAGAAACTCTTGGTAACGACACCCCATCTAAGGAGACGGGTAATACGTGCGTGACTTTTTGATTACGTGATTGGAAAACGAAAAGCTCGCTATTCTTTAGGTACATTATACCTGAACCTATGTCTTCCGGCAAGACACATTGGTGTTGCTGAGCCCCTTAATGAGTCTATCGACATACAGATTGAAAAGACGAGGTGAGGTTAAACCACTTTGCCTTACTCCACACTCCAATCTGTATGCATAGGAAGTCACGCCTACCCACCTTACAATATTAATTTGGTTGCTGTACCAAGAATTAAAAACATTAATGACTTCCTCAGGGAGGCCGGTTTCCGTCTTTGCTTATACGGAGGCCTGTTTTTTATACAGATATAAAAAACAGGCGTAGACAGGACTCTCCCTGCCGGTGTAGTACCGAATAGTATGCCTGAGGCACTGAACAGCTATTTCCGTCAAATGCCTCGTCCAAAAACCGAACTGAGCCTCACTCAGTTTTATTTATTTATTTATAAGAACTTCAAACAACACAAAGGTACACAGGCAAACTCTTAGGCATTCTCTACCAGTCAACCAACGGTGGTAAAGAGAAAACATGGCAAACAAAAAAAAAAAAATTAAAAAGATTATTAATAGCGTCCAGGGTTCAAAAAAAAATGTGACTCGAAACATTCACGGCATATTAAGTTGGTACCATGTTTTTTTTTCAGGTTTATCTTCTTAAAGCAAGTTTGTCACCAAGAAATTACGATAGTTGGATGTGCGGTGGTGCTTTGGTGACTAGTGATTTTATAATCACATCTGCAGCATGCGTTGAAGACGTTCGTTATCTTTATGCTATAGCGGGGACTAACATGTATGTCCCTATGCAGAATATCCAAGATAACCCATGCGCAGACAAAATGAAAAAGAAAGTGGTATTCACTTGTGTACCCACAAGTAAGTATGGCATGCCTTAAAGAGTTATCGTGGCTCTGACTAAGAGCTATCAACGCAATATATTTTACGACTTTTCCGGCGGGATCTTGTGATAGTGAAATTGGCTTAGCGGCTATCGCAATCCAGAACTGGGCACGCCATAATTATGGCGGTAAGTACCTACCCTATTTGAGGCGTGGTTGGAAAGACCTCACGGCGTTCTCATTTTCCACATGACGCAGTCCTCACCGGACATGGTAAGTTCGGATGGTACCTGCATCGGATCCGTGCGGAAGAGAAGCCCGGGTGCCGCCACTGTGTTTACCATCTGGAGGACACAGTGGAGCACACGATCGAGTTATGTGTGTGGGTGATGAGGGTCTTAGTAGTAGCCACGGTCAAGAGCGAAGAGGAGTCGCAGGCGGTCGCCTCCTACGAAGCAATAACGGTAGCAAAGGAGGAGACCAACCACTTAAGCAACGGCGCTCACGCTGCAGACGCCGCCGGGATTCCGATGATTCAGATCACGATTTCCAACCACCGTAGGCGCACGCTTGCGGACGGCGTTCAATGGGTAGACGTTCAGTCGTCTGCCCAGGAGTTGTGGACTGGGGCCAAGGGTTCGTGTCTGAAAGGAAGGCTTTGGCCCTGGTGCGATATGGCCACGTAGGAACGGGGTAGGTTGTTTAGTTAGCAAGAGTATGACCATATTTCGCGCTCCGCTCAAGGGCGGGATTCGTCATTGGATGATTTTAACTTACTATAAAAATATTAATTTATTTTATGACTTAAAGGACTTGAACTGTTGTTTTGTTGTATTGTTTCTCTGATGGTCGATCTGAATTAAATCCTGGAGTATATATATATGTATTTAGTTTATAAGATTGTGTTTATGTATATATATATTTTTATTGTATACTAGCGGCCGCCCGCGACTTCGTACGCGTGGATCTCGTTTTACCCCCTTAGGGGTGGAGTTTCGTAAAATCCGTTCTTAGCATCTATAGAGCATACATTTCAAATTTCAACTCTCTTACTTCAAACTTGACTTGAAACAGACAAACTACTTGAAACAGACTTTCATAAAAACTTCCAACCCCCCTCTTATCCCATTAGCCCACTAATTGATTTCTAAGGATAGGTACATTATTAGTACACCACCACAACATCTAGAGAGTATACATTTTAATTCAAGTCTCTTACTTCAAAAACAGAGGACTTAAACTTCTAATCCCCTTTAGACTCCGTTAGGGGTTAAATTTTGCAAAATTCCGTCTTAGTAAGCACCTACGTCCTAAAAGGAACCCCCATGAGAACTCTTTGAGACTTACAGCACTTGTAGTTTTTGATATTTTGTGATAAGTATTATTAATTTTATTATTTTATTGTAGAGCTTCTCTACAAACAACATTTGACAATAAATTATTTTCAGGTAACAAAATATACTAATGGTCGGGAAGCCCCGACCCGTGATAGGGCAACGTAAAGTTGCCCATGCGTAAAACATTCTTTTCGTAAATCAGTTCCTACTAATTTGAATGTTTGGCCCTGGGATTTGTTGATCGTTAGTGCGAAAGAAATTTTTACAAAAAATTGGAGCCTTTTGAAGGATATAGGCAAATCAGTAATCGTTGGGAACGCTCCAGCCTCGAGTCTCGTGCACGTAACTCAGAGGTTTTCAGATTTTGTTGTGCAAGGCGTTTCGAACGTTACACACTCGACTCTCGTACGCGTACCTGAGAGTTTCTCTGACTTTGTTTAGCAAGTCGTTGTGAACGTTCAGATGAAGATTCTCCCATACGACGTATATTTGCTGCCCGTGCTTGAGAACTATGTTTAGAAAGTTGAGAATGTTAATAGCGTGTAATATTCTAGATCTGAAAAGAACTGTTGTTTAACCCTGAAAAGAACTGTTGGTTAGCCCTGAAAAGAACTGTTGGTTACCCCTGAAAAGAACTGTTGGTTAGCCCTGAAAAGAACTGTTGATTAGCTCTGAGAAGAACCGTAGATTAGCTCTGAGAAGAACATAGCATAGGTGTATTTTTAAGAACGAAATCTATAAAATATCGCACGAAAATTATTAGACTTCGCGCACGACCGCTACGTAGGAAGCCGACCTCGCGTCTAAGTCGCACGGGTACCTTACTCATAGATTTAAACTCCCCTCCCGCATGCGCACCCCCGAGTTGGTTCTCGACCTTAAGTCCCCTCTTTGAGGCGTAGCTGGATAGACCTTACGGCGTCCTCACCTTCCGCATGACACAGGTTCTCACCGGACTTGGGAAATTCGGAAGATTCCTGCACCGGTTTCGTGCTGAAGAGAAGCCCAGGTGTCGCCACTGTGTGGCCAACCCGGAGGACACGGTGGAGCACACGGTGGTGGTTAGGGTATTCAAACTCGGATAGTTATCAACTCCGGAGCTAGTTACGATGTTGAGCAATCAAATCCGGAAATCCGGAGTTGGCTCCGGAGTTGACAATTTTTTTAGAAATTAATAAAAAAGGCCTTTTATTCTAAGCAATAGAAGTTTAAAAAGTTAAAGAATCAATGTTTTTGTTTAATACTTTTTTTAATTTATTATTCTTATGGCATACGACCACGGCTTTCTTGTTTTCTTGTTTCGTACTTTTTAGAGCGTGTTTTTAAGTAGTCGGGTGTTAGTTTTTAAACTTTATTTTTACTTAACATATTTTGGAGTTCTAAATAGGTTAATCTTGGGTTCATTGATTTCTCAGCCCATGAATACAGGTAAAGTCACACGCAAATGCTAGTAATATATATATATTCAAAATGTACAAGTAAAGCGCTTTCAAATGATACCAAACACGGCATATTTATCTTAACTTTATTTTTTTACTTCGTATGTTTTGTCCGCTAGAGGGCGCCACATTAGATTTTGTGAAATCCCATATAGCCTATAACCAGCGGACAATTAAGACGCTTCTAATGATATGTCATTTGTCGAATTCTGATAAGTAGTTTAGAAGTTACGAGGGAACAGATGAACATCCATACCCACATACATACATACATACATACATACATACATACATACAGGTCAAAATCATAACCCTCCTTTTGCTTCGCCGTAGTCGGGTAAAAATTAGTGTATGACAGATAGAAGTTATAAAAGTCAACTAAGGGTCCGTTCACACAGACCGGCTCGGAGAGGAGAGCAAATTCTTATCACGTTGAAAACAGAGTTTTTAGTATTTGTATTAAGGTTTATTTTTGCATGTGCACTGCTTTTGTGATTAAAAATGCTTGAAGGCGCTTGGTGTGAAATAATAAGAGGAGCTTACCGGCTCCGATCGCGTAATTTTTCTCGATCGTGCAGTGGTTTGGCTCCGATTGCATGCTCTTTAACGCTCGCACAGCCGATCGGTTCCGATTGCGTGCTCTTTCTCGCTCGCGCAGCCGATCGGCTCCGATTGCGTGCTCTTTCTCGCTCGCGCAGCCGATCGGCTCCGATTGCGTGCTCTTTCTCGCTCGCGCAGCCGATCGGTTCCGATTGCGTCCGCGCTTCTCCACGCCGACCGCCATTTTGATAGCACAATCCGGCTTCAAGTGCATCCGACCGCCTCCGAGCGCATCCGACGGGCAGCGAGCTTATCCGACCGGCTGCGAGCGATTCCGACCGGCTTCGCTTTCAGGTCGCTTCCAGCCGGTCTATGTGAAATAGTTGGCGGCTCCGCTCCGACCAACTCCAAGCGCATACGATCCGGTCTGTGTGAAAAGAAAAATGCGCGCCGATGCTCTCCGAGCCGGTCTGTGTGAACGGACCCTTATGCGCATTATAAAATATAAAAAAAATCAACAAACAAAAAAAATCAACATTTGTTTGGCAAGTTACAATAAAATAATAATCATGAACTTATAGGTACCTAAAATTTTTTTTTTTTTTTTCGAGATCGAAATTCTTGGTAATAAGTTTTAAACGTTAAGGCATTTAAAGATGGGTCAGAAAGAGAACTTCTAAGTTTCGTGCAGAAAAAGCCTGCTGCCAAGAATGAAATGCTCGTTCAGACGCCACGCTCGTCGGCAAGAAACACAGCAGATAGTGGTACGCTTTTGAAAGGTATTTTCCTCTCCATCCACCATTGTCATAAATTGCTTTTTCTACTCTTACTAATCCATCCTGATCAAAATTAGCAGATGAGGTTCTTTGTTTTTTAACTCGTGCTCCAGTTGCTCTGCAACATTTAGGTGCAACTCTGATTCATACGTTTCCATGGGTGATTCTGTTGATGATGTAGATGGCAAGTTTACGCGGTATTTTAGTCTTTTCAAAACGTCAACAATTGTCTTAGATATCTGTTTATTAGTTGGTTTTCTAAAAGTATCATCTTCTTCTGACGAAAAAAAATCTTCGCAGTCGGGATGGTAGTGTACCTAGAGTTCCGATTATTTTTGCAAGTCTTCTCTCTTTTATTCGTTTTCTTAGATTTTTCGACGAGCCGACACAAGCCAAGCACTACCGAATAATACCGAAGTGTATGTACCGAAGGAACAAACAACAGGTTACGTTACGTTCAAGAATTAAGATGCGTTATTCGTCGTTTTGTAAATTAAGTTTACATGGTTTTTGAAAACCGGTTTCAACTCCGGTGTTCTATTTCAACTCCGGATTTGAAAAATGCTTAAAATCGCTTCGAAACTCCGGATTGAAAGCCCTAGTGGTGGTGTGCCCCGCTTGGGAAGAGTAAAGCCGTATCCTCGTGGGGTGATCTGCGGCGGCGACCTCTTGCGCCTGGCCTTGGTTCAGGCCATGGTCCGCAGCGAAGAGGAATGTTCAGGCGGTCGCCTCCTTCTGCGAAACAGTAATGATCGTAAAGGAGGTCAACCTCAGAAGTCAAAGGCAACAGCGCCCTCGCCGTAGCCGTCGCCGCCGCAGTTGTTGTGCCTCACTCGACATACATAGGTATAGTGTGTCGCGGACTTTTTGTAGATATTTATAAGATCTAGGTACAATTAATTAAAACATTGTATGGTTCTATCTTTTATAGTTTAGGTGGCGTACGCAAAATAAGTAACGTTTCTGGTTGATTTTTTACACCTTGTGTTAGAAAAACCCAAATATTTTACGGAACCCTATTTTTTTCCAAAATAAAATTTAGCCTATGTTACTCGTGGATAATGTAGCTTTCGAATGTTGAAAGAATTTTTAAAAACGGTCCAGTAGTTTTTGAGCCTATTCGTTACAACCAAACAAACAAAGTTTTCCTCTTTATAATATTAGTGTAGATTAGTGTAGATATATGATTCATTTATCTATTATATTCACATGTTTTTTCTCTCTTTTTATTGCACCTGCCATCATGATTCTCTGCATTACCCAAAGGTTGAGTGGTAGAAAATGCCTTAGGCATTGACTGATTGACGAGACACCCGGACGTTACTTCCACACGAAAACGGTGCAGAATATTCCTGAACTATCATGTTCGGTGTGAACCTGCATCATGTAGAGGTGAGGACGTCGTGAGGTATTTCCAGTCACTCCTCTAAAAGGGAACCTACCGCCATAATTATGGTATACGCAGCACTGGGTTGCGACAGTCGTTGTCGTCAATTCAACATCCGATCCGCGACACTGGAGTTTCGCACAGGTCTCTCCACACGCAAATCGTGCATGCGTCCTTACGGACTATTGTTTCCAGAACCCATGGTGACATGCCAGCAAGGAGGCCGCTTCACGGGAAACCGTGCGTTATCTCTGATATGCATTCAGCCTGGCTGCCGCTCGCTTTCGAGGTGACAGCGTTCATACCAGCGCTCCATAAAGGGCCATAGCTCGAACGATGCCTGCGTAGAGCCTCCGGTAAGAGGCGTCTGGACCCTATCGGTTCGGCAGGAGCCGCTCGAGGGCAACCCCAATCCAATCTAATTTGGGAGCCAGACGTTTGAAGCGCTCCTCGAAATTCCACCAGCTGACAAAGATGAGTCGCTTGCTCACAGCTTATGTACGATATTATAAAACTCTCGTGTCGTGTCAATGCAGTTTTTTCGACCAAGTTTTATAGTTTTTGATGGTTTTGTATGTAAGCTGTAAGTAAGCACACCAAGCGTATTATGACAGCTAGGGCTTGCATCCCGGGAGTCTTGGTCTCAAAACTATCGAGAGTCTCGACGATTTTTTGGCATTTTCGTGACTCGAGACTTATACCTTCAGTCCCGGGAATAACGAGACTTTCGAGACTTGCGTAGATTTTATAAAATCTACTATGCTATGTACTGCACACTGTATGGTACACAAATCCTTAACAGCAGATATCGTTTTGAATATTTGCCTTCAAAAATTATTTTGCCAGAAAAGCTTTTCAACCGTATTAAAAACTAAATAGGCTCATTATGGCAAGTATTTTGCTATGTTTGCACAATCCTGCTAAATTTATCGAGAAGAAGTTGGGTCCTTTTAAACTCTCAATTGCATTACCTTTAAAAGTATGCGTAAAATTAAATAAATCATTGATTGAAAAGTCATCTGTTAGTAATAAATGGAATGAAGCCAATCGGTAGGATTCAACGCCGCCTATATCGCTGGAGTGCACCGACCGCAATCAGTTTTTGGGAGTTGTAATTTCCTTAGACTTCAACTTTGGGCGATTAATTGAATCCAAAACCAAGGTAGCTGCTAAGAAACTCGGCATTTTTGCAAAGGTACGGCGCAGTGGCGTGGCTAGGGTTTCAATATAAGGCAAGCCCAAAAATTTTAACCAATTTCAAAAAAATAAAGTTCAGTTTTGGACTGAGTATGTATGTACCTACGTATGGATCATCGCAATTTTCTCATAAACTACTGGTTAGATACAATAAATTAAGTGAATTCATCAATCTTCTTTCCTATTTTTTATTCAATTTCACTCACTGAAGGCATGCTAGTACTAGATTGAATATAATAAACATATCAGCAATTGCATACCTCCGGTGGCTTTTAAAAAAGCCATTTGATTTGGTTCATTGCTTGAGGAAACAAAGTTATGGTAAGTAGTTGATTGCTTCCTAACAGGACTAAAAAAAAAACAAAACAGAAAGTTCCAAAGCAAAAGTAAAAAAATACCTACATAGAATATAAAAAGGTATTTAAATTAATTATTTATATTCTAATAGGAATTGTCTATCTTTCTGAAATGATTAAATTACATTACAGCCGGAATAGTTAAAACAAGATACACTAATTTTAACAATTCAGGAAAGGCATCTTCGAGGTTATTCTCATGAATGAAATCAATTAATTCCAAAACATTACGATCTTTTAGATCAGGACTAGAATACAGGCAAATCAATTAACTTTTTTTTTTTTGTCGAAATAGTTTGCATAAATGTCGAATAATGAATCTAATCCCTCTGTAGGAAAATGTGAGTAATTTAAGTATATATACACTGATCTATTAAATTTTCGTTTATGCGATTTACTAGACTGAGAAATGCACAGATTAAACGTCGGTTTTAATGAAGAAATTAACTGTTTTTTTCTGAGCAAAGTTTAAAGATTTTACCTTATCTTCGCCAATCAAAACTCGAACGCATTTTAAATCCTCACAAGGTACAATTAGCTCCATTGTTGTAGGTAAGTCACCAAAACAGTTACATATAACACTGGGAAAACTAAGAAAACACTTAAAAAACTTACTAACTAAGAAAACGAATAAAACTGAAGTTAGTTGCACTCGAGTGTCTAAAACTATTTACGCAAAGTTGTAGTGTTGTCATTTAGGCAAAAAAGTCGCCAGGTATATGAAAAATCTAGCTAAATGTCGCATTTTTTTTACTTTTAAGTTAATGCTTGAATATTTAATTTCGTTATTTTAAAAAGTCGCTGGTTTTTACTGTTGCTAAATCTTAAAAAAAGTCTCCAAACTCGTTAAAAATCTCCAAGATCTCACAACGTTGCTAAAACTGCAACACTAAAGTGTGACAAACTGACAAGGTCACACATTCGCGTGCAACTTCATGCGCAATCCCGGCTTAAATCTTCTATACTGATCGATTTGTAGACGCAAAACGTCCTAAGTACTTATACGGCACATCGCTATGAGTGCGAAAGAGACATTGAAAGCCCGGTAAAAGCCGGTAAGTGTAAGCGAGATAGCTATATATAGTGCCGAGTGTAAGCGAAGCGCGCGAACAATCGCGATGTATAATACAGCGGGCGGGCCTAAGTAGATACTTTGTGTTATTTTGATAAGAATTAAGCGCGCGAACTTTTAAATTGTTCGGGTTTGATATTGATTCTTATCGAGCATTTTAGTAAGGCATGGCTTTTGGGCTTGTATGAAGGGACCGCCACTGGTACGGCGGTACTTCACGCCGGAACAGCTTTTAATGTTATACAAAGCACGGGTTTGATTGTGTGTACTGCTGCTTCATATGGGGTGGTGCTGCAAAATGCCACCTGGCAGCTTTGGACTCGTTGGAAAGACGTGCGAAGAGGCTAATTGGTGATCCAGATTTGGTTAAATCCAATCTTGAAAGCCTTGAGCACCGGCGTAGGGTAGCCAGCCTTTCTCTTCCTCAAACTCTTATCTATCATCAGACAACCCGACGTACGGCGAGTACGACTATCCATCCTTTTAATAAACTAATGCGCCTCACCATAAACGATTGCATCACTGCTTGCCATCTGGTGGGATCGAAGTCTGGCATTAGTTTATCTACATCTACACTAATATAATAAAGAGGTAAAGTTTGTTTTTTTGTTTTTTTATTTTTTTGTTTGTAGGAGGTAATCTCTGGAACAAATGGTTCGATTGGAAAAATTGAAGCTATACTAGAAAGCTGCTTTACTCCTGAGTGACATAGGCTATAAATTATTTATATAACGGGGATATTAACCGAGCTATCACAACTTTTGTCTCACAAATTTTCCGCGGACGAAGTCGCGGGCAGAAGCTAGTAGCATATAAAAAATGCTATATTATTTATACAAGTACTCCAAAACATAACGGGACCTTGGCTTAGCTCAAGGGTTTTTATTATTGTTGATAGGCGAGCTTATCAACAATACTGTTTGACTTATTCTCCCTTTATTTAACTACAAGTTGTAGGTTTAATTCCTTATTAGTAAATACAGTATCTCGTTATAATAGTCAACCTCAATATGACAAAATCATATTAACAAGTAAGATAGTCGTGTTAGTCAAAGGTCCTCGACCGACATGTTAGGAGGCTCTTCTTAGGCAGCCGGATCAAGGGCTTGATTTAGAGAGCGGTACTCTGGACACGGTTTGTACAGTTAGAAGGTTCTTATATCTGGAGCCTGCCAATAGCTTGGACCCTGTTTCCGATACTGGTGGGACACATTGTTTTTTATATTTTCATATGTTTGTTTTAATGCTGTATGAAAGTATTTAAAAATGAATAATAATAAAAGATAATCAGACCTCTCCGTTTCACTCGTATGTTTGGCTTACAAACCATGTTGAACGTTTTTCAGGATTTGAAATAGATTTCATATTTTTAAGTGATATAACTGCATGGACACAGAAAGGGCTTTTTCTGTTGCAGGTTAATTTCTAGCAAAATAATAATCCTACTGTTCTGAAATCGTATTAGATGTATGTATTACTTATGTGTTTTTTTTTTTTGCTTTTTAAATGAGCAAGTAAAACCTAATGTTTACTTGCTCATTTAAAAAGCAACAAAAAAACAATAGTCATTGTTTTTTTCGATTGTAACCACGGATGAAGGTAAATCAGATTGAAATCCTGTTTTTAAAAAAAGTTCTTTAGTAAGTAGGTAGTTTTCTTTTTAACCAGTCTCGAAAGTCTCGTTTTTTCCGGGAATCCCGGGACTGAATCGAGTCTCGATTTTTTAGTCCCGGGATTCGAAAATGTATCGAGTTTGCAAGCCTTAATGACAGCGTATAATGGCTTTCGTGAACAGGAAAAATTATACTCACTTTTAGGGTTCCGTAGCCCAATGGCAAAAAACGGAACCCTTATAGATTCATCAAGCCTGTCTGTCCGTAAGTCAGTCACTTTTTTCCGAAACTATAAGAGCTATACTGTTGAAACTTGGAAAGTGGATGTAATTTATTTATTTATCTTCATGTACAGTAGTGGTACATAGGCGGACTTAATGCAACAAGGCGTTCTCTACCAGTCAACTTTTGGGTTAAAAAGGACAACACTGTGAGTGTTTAATCCCTGAACCTATTTAGACACTCATTGTTAGTTTTCTTACTGTTATATACTTTTGTATAATCTTAAGTGTATTTATTTATTATTTAAACTTCATGTACAGAAGTGGTACATAAGCGGACTAAGTAACTACTTATTGTTTTTGGATGATGTGTGGCAAATAAAATATTTTTTATTTCTATATTTTCTTTCTTTTCTTCATTAAAATTTTCAAACAAATATATAAAAAAATAACAATAAGTTTTGGGGTTCCCCATACTAAAACTGAAACTAATTTTTTTTTTTCATCAAATCCAAGTGATCAATGGGGTATCTATGGATAGGTTTTTAATAAAAAAGAGGTTTTTAATAAAAAAAAAAAAACAGAATAGTTTGCACAAGAGACACTTCCAAAGTGGTATAATGCCCTCCTTCCCTGTAACGTTTACAATAAGAGCATGATAAGCCTAAAAAATATATATGATGTACTATGCAAACTTCCACCGAAAATTGGTTTGATTAAGATCTAGTAAGTAGTTTTTTAATACTTCATAAACCCTAGACCGCAATTGTTACGGAACCCGCAATGTGAGTCCGACTCGCACTTGCCCGGGTTTTGCTTACTAATGCAGAAACAGTTTTAAATCATTACTGTTATTTCTAGGTTACAACTTTGATTTTGATCGAATAGAAAAATGGTCGATGATCGATATAGCTTTAGCAAGGGTGGAGTCACCATATAACTTTAAAGACACTTCTATTCTGGAAATATGCCCATACATACCAAGCAAAATAGCAATTAATTATGATGTAAAATATCAAAACCCTGGTGCGGATTGTATGGTTATGGGATGGGGACATGACAAAAAATTTCGAAAGGTAACTTTTTAAATCTGTTACATAATGTTTACAGTTTTTTTTATTTCTGTCTATACCGGTGCTAAAAGATTTTGTTTGATGTCAGATTTCTAGGTCCTAGGTCAACGGGAAGCATACCCTATGATTTTTTATTCGGTTGATTCTCTGACATAGGCTACTTTTTGTCTCTCTCTAAAGCCCCACTTACCTGCAATGGGGGGTGAATGTTTGTAGGGAGTATTTCGCAATTTCTAAGGTAAAAAGCTCAAAATTGTTACGCGAACTTTTTGTGACTAACAAAAATATCATGCATCATTTTTCTCTTCTAACTCCTTAGAAGAGGGTATGAAATTGTATTTTTCGCAGTTTTTAAGGTAGGAAGCTAAAATCAGACTCTTTGTTACCAAAGAAAAATACCTGCCTTATTTTGTTTTTGGAATTTGTGTGACACCGAGATAATATTCTGCATTGCGTGCGTGTTCTCTTTTCAAAAGGAGAAAGGAGTCCTGATCTAGAACACTAGATTAGGAAAGGAGAACCTTGTTACTCCGAATTTAACGTGAGCGAAGCCGCGGGCGGGACACAAAGCGCGGAGAACCGATGGCCGTTGGGGTGGAAAGGTTCTCGAATGGTGACCGCGTACCGGACGACGCTCCGTGGGCCCCCTACAAGGTGGACCGACGATCGGGTTCGCGGGAAGCTGCTGGATGCGTCAGCACAGGACCGATCGTTGTGGAGATCCTTGGGGGAGGCCTATGCCCAGGAGTGGGCGTCGCTCGGCTGACATGATGATGATGATGATGATGAAGCCGCGGGCAAAAGTTAGTTCCATATAAATAAAAACGTACGACTGAACTCATTTATTTATATGAAAAAACATAACAGCGCTCCTGCCACACGGCACGTTGCGGCTAATTTGAAGGCGCTCAAGGTTATATTACGCCTACCTTTCGAAATATATTGGAGTAAAAACTATTGCATCATTTCAGCAAAGCGATATGGACGATCACAACTCAGAAATATTAAAGTTCACTTCCACACAAATTTTAGACCAGGAAAAGTGTTTAAAAGGGTATGAATATTATCCTAAATTGAAGCCTGTTATAGAGAACTATATGATATGCACTGAAGGCGAAGGTAACATAAATGACTTAGGTTTGACTAAGGACCAGAAATGGCCATTACTGGAAGAATGTCAGCCGAAAGGCAAAAGGAGAATGGATGATAATTCAGATGTAAGTATGTATTGATTAAGTAAGGTTTTTGCAAGAGTCGCTTAAAGGAACACCTACGTACGCGTGCGAGGGAATATGGTACTCAAATCCAAAATTGTTTATTTCACATAGGCCTACATGAGTACATATACAAGGTCAGAAGCTAGCGCACGGTTCCAATTAGTCGTTCGTCGTTTTCCATAGAGAAAAACTCGCAAGAAACTTAAATGTTATTCTTGAAAAAATAAATATTTCTACAATATTTCCATATTACAAATATGCATGAAAATATGTAATAGATGTGAGAGGACAATGTAGATCGGTTAGCTCGAGCCATATCTCCTACTCCACCCAAGGACGGGAGTTGTCGGTTGTGTTATTGGTAAGTAAAAATCATTATTGGATGATTTTTTACGAAAAAAAAAAAACCAGCCCCTATAAAAGCATCAAGTATTTATAACCACTGAATTATACCATGTCAGTATGTTAATATAATTAATATCGGTCCTTTTCAGTGCATTGAACAGAATGAAGATGATCAAAATACTGACTCTATGAATTTTAGAAGACGACTTCCGCAAACTAATAGAACCATTTACAACTACACAACGCAAGAATACATTAGGAAAGCTGCTCGTGAAATAGGGGCAAAACGACGAACGCGAAGAGCATCACAAAACGGAATTTGTCAAGTAGGTTTGTGTAGTTATCCTAGATGTAGATTTGGCGGTAAGTCCTCTCTTTGAGGAGTGGCCGGAAAGACGCCATGACGATCCTATTTTCTGCAATACGAAGGTCTTGGACATGGTAAGTTCGGGAGGTTCCTGCACTGGATTTGTGTACAAAACGCCCTTGTGTCACTAATAAGTGGACCATCCAGACCGTCTGGCGTCCTGGAAGATAAGGTAAACCAGAATGAAGGAACATAGGAGTGGATTTGAATCAGTAAAAATCGTGACCAGGAGGTCACGACTTTTACTTGGCCCGCCCGCTTGTCGATAAAGTCATTGGATGATGAATATCAGATATCACCTAAAAAAAGTTTAGCAATGTTAGTCTAAAATTTCTTTGTATAGGTACCATAGTAGTTCAATAGTCCACAACTAGTTTATTCAATACTTTATTTTCAAATAAATTATAGACATTGGTATAATGTAATTGCTTTTTTGAAACACTTGATTGTACAATAGTAGGTACAATGCCTTTTATGTGATACATCCAACCTCCAGTAGAAGAATCAGATATAGAATAATAACTGTTGACAGGATGCGGTCCAAAGTGATAACAATAATAATCTTATCATCTACAGAATGATCATGGAGGTCCTCTAGTCACGTGGGTGGGGACCACCGAAGTTCTTATCGGCGTAGCGTCTGTATTTCAAATAGATGAACATTATAACTGCGTTGGACCTTTCTTACATACTAGTACACAGAAAAACGGCGACTTCATAGACTGTATCTTAAATGATTGGGGAAAAAAGAAAAGGCACAGGTGAACGAGATGCATAACTTTATGATTAATTTAATAACTTGTTATCAAGTACACGAAATAGTTCTCATAACTCAGAAGTAAGTCAGACTCCTTTTTTGCTTCATTATAAATCACGAAACTTCTTTCCACTGTGAAGTACTTACATAAAAAATGGGTAAATGTAAGTTATAAACAATCGAACTCACGTAATGTCCTGCGTAGTACGAACACGGAACGTGAAGCGATGCGGCGTAAATAGAACAAACAAGTGATTATCTATTGCTCACGTGACCAAAGGAATACCTACGTCAGTGCGAAAGCCGTATCATCGTAGTTGTGTTTCTTCGAAAACCTTCCAACGATATCTTTATATGCGACGATTTTTAGGTCGATATTTTTTTACCGCGATGTTTCGTTACATCGATCATCATCATCATCGTCATCATCAGCCTTTTTTTAATGTTCCCACTGCTAGGACACATGCCTCTTCACTAGGGAATGGGCCATAATCCACCACGTGGGCCCAGTGCGGATTGGTGGATGTCACATACTACAACTATTTACGGTACTGCGAGATATTTTAAAGCGAAAATTTTGCACGAAGCCTTCTTTAATCGATATGTTGTTATACGTGGGATGCGGCTTCTTTTCAACTACAAAGCTCAAGAAAATATTTTTTTTCTTTATGCAGGCGAAACGTACAATGCGATAGTCCACCAACCGTTCGAGGTTTCGATAAGATTGACACTTATATATCATGGAAGGATCATCCTGCGGGGTACGTGAAATTTTATTGTCTCGCTGAACCAAAACATTGATATATGTACTACGCACTAGATCAAGCATACCGTACTTACTTGATTTAAGTGTCCTGCAGGCCATACACGTAAATGTTGATGACATTAGTGCAGTTTTGACGGTCACGCAGCACAGTAAGTTTTATAAAGGTTTTGTTAGACGACATAGTGCCAATGACGCGCCGCGTTGCAGCGGACTTTTGTATTAACGTTTCAGTATTTTGATAAATCTTTTCTATGATCGTCTTTGTCTATCGCTAGGATATGTCGATAGTTTAAAAAAAATTTAAACCTTATTATAGTTTGGGCAACAGTAAAGAGCTTAATCTTGAAGCGACCCCTTCAAGCCATGTTTAAGAAAAACCGGTGTGGCAAGGAATGATTTATTGAGGCTGAAGATATTGCAAATGATCTATTCTGTCGGCCAAATCAATTTGGCAAACGATGCACCAAACACCCTGTATAATAATTACCCTGTCCACTGCCACTTAAGTTTGGCGATCTTTTGTGCCATGTCGGCATCGCTTCCCCTGCGGATAACTTTATTTTTAATTCGATCACGCAACGAATGTTTCTCGAAGTTAGACTTACCAAAAATATTTCGAAAATTGGTTCAAACACATGAAACTTTCATTAGAGACTGGTGGAAATTTTGATAAAAAGATTTTATAAAAATACTAGCGACCCGCCCCAACTTCGCACGGGTACAGATATTGAATATGGAAGGAATCGCTGGAAAACGGCGGTCTGAAGATTAATGCGGCGAAGACCGAGTACTTGGCCTGCAACACAACAAACGCTGCTCCTGTTCGCATTGGCGAAGACACAGTTGAGCGCACGGAACAGGTCAGGTACTTGGGATCGGTGCTCCACGAGTCCGGGGACGTCGATTGCGACGTCGAGTCTCGTATCTCGGCGGCCTGGGCGAAATGGCGTGAGGTGGCGGGGGTTATCTGTGACCCCAAAATGCCGGTTAGGCTCAAAGGACAGGTCTAAGACCATCATTAGGCCTGTCCTTTTGTATGGCAGTGAAGCGTGGCCTGTACTTGAGCGGCATAAGCAAAGCCTGCGTGTCACGGAAATGAATATGCTGCGCTGGATGTCTGGAGTCTCGCGGAAAGACCGCATTAAAAACTCCCGCATCCGGGGCAGCCTTCAGGTCCGTGACATAGTGGATAAACTGCAGGAGGGTCGCTTACGTTGGTATGGCCACGTTTTACGAAAACCGGCAGACTACGTGGGTAACAGATGCCTCGCCATGCCGCCTCCGCCGGGACCCGGGAAACGAGGAAGGCCTAAGAGGCGTTGGATCGACGTCGTAAGGGACGATATGCGTGCCAATGGGCTTACGGCAAAGGACGCGAAAGATCGAGCGAAGTGGAGGCGTCTTAGCAAGAAAGCGGACCCCGGGCACCGAAGTGAAAGCCAAGGTTGGCAACCGGGACTAATACCGCTAGGATGATGATGACAGATATTGAATATATTATGCATGTATTATGCACATAAACCTTCCTCTTGAATCACTCTATTTATGAAAAAAAAGCCGCATCAAAATCTGTTGCGTAGTTTTAAAAATTTAGGCATACATAGGGATAAGCGAATTTGTTTTATACTATGTAATGATTTTATCCATAGAAGTTAGTTTTAAAAATTTTAAAAGTGTCCTATGTACAAACAGTTTTGCCCTAATTATCGGTTTTAACAAGTTGACATTATTTTAATTTTTTTCCAGTCCTGCAGAAAATGAATTGCACGAAGAAAAATATAAATCGCCCTACAGTAATAAACCACTTCAAGGGAAATGATGGCAAAGATGCTAAAGTTTATATAATTATCTAAATAAAATAAAATAAAAAACTCACTTCAGATACGTACCTATAAGTTTATTGATAGTGTTTTAATAAAATAAAGTAATGTTTTTTTTTATATTTAATTAGTATAGCAGGGGGTGAAATAGTGGTGATATTGATAGGGTTTCGACTTGGACTTAAATAAAAGCAAGTCCATTGCTTTTTGAGTTCAAGCCTAAACCCATACAAGAAAACAGAGAATAATTTACAAGCCGCGCGTGTATAGTTGGTCGTTCTTGCTGGTGAAGTGTGGTGGGCGCGCGGCAAGGCTTGTCACGCGCGCCGTCGACCGCGAAGAAGCCAGAGTGACGAAGGGATCTGACGGCGCCCGAACAGATGTAATTAATTTGGTCATCGTTTTGAATTTTAAATGAAGAATCTTAGAAAAAAAAAAACAAAAAATAAACGTTATATTCAAACGTAGGTCGAGACTACAGGGTAGAGCGGCTGGCAGAGCTCTAGGCAAGTGCGAGTCGGACTCGCCCACCGAGGGTTCCGTACAAAATAACTTATGTAAATAATTTTTACATAAGTCTTAAATTTTACGAATCGAAAAGATTTTTTGTTGACGTCACTACAAATCTAGTTTTTAGATTTATTCCTATACTAATTACCTACATAGACAGTCAGCCAGACAGACGGACGACAGAGTTTATTTTTTTTCCTCTTTTTTAGGTTTCCATACTCTGGAACCCTAAAAAAAACATTTAACGCAATCAGAACAAAACACAATAAAAGTTAAATTAATTTGGCATTTCAATACGTAGTCACAGACCGTCAAATTGGAAATTCCAAAGTTGACAATGTTTTATGACGAATGATACATTTAAAAAATGTTTATAAAGTTTAGTAGTCATCTGGTACTATTATTTTCAATATTTCAAGGTAAGTAAGTGAGATTATCGAAAGCGGCTGATATGAATAATAAATGAAAATATTTTATAAATGATAGAAAAAAAAAATTGCAATGAAAAACAATCAGTGTTTTTATATAGTGCAGTCATTATAAATAGGTACAAATTTTCATTCAATACAACTTTAATTTCAGAAAACCGAAATTCTGATTTTGTTTTTTTATTATTATTATAAATAGGCTCACGTTTGACCACCGTTGGTTTCTTCGTTATTTAACACCGAATTCTGAAATTAAAGTTACTTTTTACATTCTGCTAAATTTTAGTTTATGTTTTAATTTCACACTTCTTCAACTTTGATAAAGAGTATCATACCTAAATCTAAATAATCAGTAAGTTTTAGCAAAAATACCTACATTTTATGACAATTCCAAAAAAAAGGCAGGTATGATATGAATTGCCATAAAGCCAGAGTGCATTACACAAGAATTCTTAAAAGCCCAAATACTATGATACATTGTTTTATTAAGGGATTCCCATCCTACCTATCGGCTTCATTATCATCACCATTTAATTTTAGTGGCTATTTCTGAAAGAAGAATAGTAGACGGAAACATAACTACTGCAGACAAAAGATATGCGGTAAGTAAAAAAAAAACATCGTTAACAATTTTGTCAATTTAACATGTATGCAAAGCAATGTTACATAAATTCTTCAACTGCTTACCATCTTTTATCCGTCATATCTTGATGACCGTTCAAGGCTTTAAGACGGCGTTGTGACAGATAAAGTGTTGATTTTCCCGTTTTAGGATTTGCTCCAAGACCCAAAGGATCTTGGAACGTCAGCTAAAAAAGGTCACAGTAGGCGCAGGCTTGCGGACGGCGAGCAATGGGAAGCTCGCTGTCCGGCCGTCCGGTAATCGTTCGGACTGAGTCCAATTCTTCGACGGTGCGTACTGTTCACGCGCGCCTCGAGGAATTGCCAGCAAAATGTAGTGGCCCAGCAGAGTCGAAGCCTCCAGGGGGCTTGGCTAAAGTGAAAATGAACACCAGGACCCTGGAACAAAGGCAAAGAAGGAACGGGATGGGCTTTTTAGTCATTAAAATCAAGATGTGACACTATCTCCCACTCTGCCTAAGGGCGGGAGTTGTCATTGGATGATTTTTGCCTACTATAAAAAAGGTAAAAAAGATAGGAATTATAGTCAGTAACAGTCAACACTCCCTGGCGCTCCACCCTAGAGCAGAAGAAGTCATGGAATGAATCCCGACTTAAAAAAGCTTGGGACAAAGACATGGGTCAAGCTCAGAGCTTTGTATGCAAAGCTTTCTTTACGTAGAAGAACCAAGGTTTCAAATGAAATCCAATCAATCGTTTTAATCCAGGTAAATCATTTACAGGTACTTTTCAAAGGTCAAGAGTCTGTCTGTCCGACAAAAACAAAATGATGCTAATTGCACATTCCAAAGTGTAGATCCCTATGGAGAAGAATGTGCAAGAAACTCCATGGACCCTCTTTGCAACCATTTTATGTATTACAAATGTTTCGGTTACATGTGTCTCGTCAATACAATTATGTAAAAACAATGCTGCAATGTTAATTTTGCTATTGGTTGCTGACATAGCCCGAAGAAGTGAGCAAGGCACATTGTTCGCAGAGCAAATGATCTTTCTGGAACGACTAACGCGTACCGGAAGACGCAGCGTTGGAAGGCCTGCCACAAGCGGAACGAACCGGTTTCCGAACTGATTAGGGTTGCGGGAATCCGATGGATACGGAATCCACAGGATCGTTTGTTGTAGCGACTCTATGGGCAGTATGTCCAACACAAAAAATAATAATATGATTTATTACGATTGCAGGTGTACTTCGTCAAAGCAAAAGATTCAGCCAAAACGTATGACACTTGGTTGTGTGGTGGTGCCATTGTCACCAAATGGTTTATTATCACATCAGCGGCCTGCGTCGAAGACGTACAGTTTATGTACGCTATCGCTGGATATAGGAAATACGTAACTGATAGAAACATAGACAAGGATCACTGTACCAAAAAAAAGAAGAAAAAAATTGTGTATAGATGCGTGCCCCTTTGTGAGTATATCTAATTTATAATTATAATATCTGAAATAATGTTAGCCTTCGAACTTTATCAACAAAATATTTATTTACGAATATTTATGATCTTTTTTTGTTTAAAAAACATCCTACACTAGGAATTACTCCGTGTCGTGGGTGCGTTCACAAACATGTACACTCATACACAAGATACCCAGACACGAAACACCTATCTGAAGGCCATACAAATATTTGTCCAGTGTGGGAATCGAACCCGCGACCCTCAGCGCAGCAGTTAATCGCTCAACCACAGCGTTAGACGAGCCGTCAATTTGTTTTGCAAATTGCTTAAAGAGTGAATTATCTAGGTACCTACTCGTAATACTGAACGTTTCTGGGAATTATTACGAGTAATTGTACGCATAGCATCGGCCTCATAATGTTCCCACTGCTGGGACTCAGGCCTCCTCTCTAAGAGAGGAAATGGGCCGTATTCTACCACACGGGCCCAATGCGGGTTGATTGATGTCACATGTCTTCGAATTTTTGGTTCTAGGACATGCTGCTTTCCTCACGGTGTCATTGTACGTAGTATTTATTATAAAATTATTATTATTTTCAGCTTACGAATTCGACTTTAAACAAGTAGAAAAGTGGGCGTACGTAGATATAGCACTAGTCAAAGTGGAATCGCC
Organism: Mythimna loreyi; assembly: GCA_029852875.1. NCBI lineage: Eukaryota > Metazoa > Arthropoda > Insecta > Lepidoptera > Noctuidae > Mythimna > Mythimna loreyi. Next base: position 9,143,665 of record CM056800.1, on the reverse strand, counting down.
GTACGATTTTGCAGACGCTTCATATGAAGTAGTATGCTCGTACATTCCAGGTCCAATTTCTATCAATTATGATGAAAAACGTCAAGCAACCGATGTGGACGCTATGGTGCTTGGATGGGGACATGAGCATTATTGGCGAGAGGTAACATTTTCCCCTCCAATTACTTAATTATAATTAATATATTAAATTTTTGATGAATATACAGGGTATCGATCCAGTACATGATTCTGGACACCCAAGTGGTGGAATTTTTCGTCGTTTTTTTTTTTAATGTTTGTAACAAAAGTTTGTTTTTTATATTTTTTACTTGTATAAAATCGTTATTTTAACCAATCCCTATATTTTTAGAAAAAAAAAGTTAAGAATATATTTCTGACAAAAATAAAATATTTAAAAAAATCATCGAGGTAAATAAAGTCGTTATTCTAATTAAACCCGATAACATTTTTAATTTGAAATGTTATTCACTCATTTTTTCGCAAAAAAATGTTTAAATGACGTTTTTATAGTACAGTTTAATAAAAAAAAAAAAACGTAAAAACATCATTAAAAAATAAGAAAAACCGGACAAAAAATTCCGCCACTGGGGGTCTAGAATGATGTATTGGATATCTATGGTATTCGTTAACATGTCAATGACACCCTGTATAAGTGGATTTTCACCTTCACCACAAGTATGGCATGTTAAGGCTAAAAACCGATAAAATAAATAAAAGATATTGAAAGTATGTCCAATCCAACTATAATAGGATGAGGGCATTGGTGTGTATATACCATTCTGAAATAAAAATTTGCTTCTATTTTAGCGTAATGACGACGAAAACTACAACACAGAGTTGCTACAGTTTGGTTCAACAACTCTATACGACAAACAGAAGTGTGCAGAAGAATATAGCGATTATCCAGAGTTAATAAAAATTATTGAAAAATATATGATATGTACTAAAGAACCTGGTCACATAAATGATCATGGTTTGCCATATTCTATGGGGAATAAAAAAAGAATTAAAAAACATATTTGTATCACTAAGGAAATGAAGAAAGCGGGCATTCCAGGTGAAGTTGTAAGTAACCTGTATTATAAATGTATTATTTTTTTTAAAAAAGGATGCTCAAATTTGCATTAAAATTGTCTTAAGTTGTTTAGTATTTTGCGGGTCAACTAGCATTATGGTGATTCAAATATTACGAAAAAAATATGATTAGCGGGCGTCATACTTTTTATTCATGGAATTATATTCTTTAATATCTTATCTTACCCTGTTGAATGAATTTTTAATTGACGAGTAAGGGTCGTAGCACACATATCAAAACGGAAAGGGATCGTCACCGCCTCGCCTTTCTCGTCGGCAACTAACAGTCGTCCACTTTACGTAACCAAGAAACGTAAACGGATCAGAAGCTCCACCCCGTCGCGTCGACTCGGCTACAGCTAGGCGATGGCGCGCTTACGGCTCGCCGACCGCTGGTTGACGGCTAGACCTAGTTAATTTTTATTCGTATTTTGGTTTAAAATAAAATGAATAACACTTTTTATTTTACAAGTCTACATGCGACAACGTTCGCAAAGGCTAACTTCACGGTTGCCTCTATCGTGAATCGAACGGCTCGAGTTGATACGGTGACAATCCCTTTCCGTTTTGATATGTATGCTACGACCCTTGAGGTGTTTTTTTTTTACCTATTTGCAAAATAAATACCACGAATTAAAAAGAAATATTTTTTCGCGGTTACCTTATTACTCATACTTTGACCGAGAACCCAACCATACCCAACCACCCTTTTGGGTGGTGGGTGGGTATTATTTGCGCTACGTACAGAACATAGAGAAGCATCAGTTGGTGGAATGATAAAAAAAATCCATATAAATAAATAAGCGTATCACTGTCTACTATTACAGTGTTAAATTAACTTTAGAAGCCAGCTGTGACGCTTTGTGTTGTGACAATGAGACTTTTCAACTTCATCTTTAAGATAGCATAGCAAACTCTGTCTGTGATGTTGGTAGTATCCTTAGGCTGTCCTATTCGCCTGCTTGATTACCAGTTAACAACAAAAAATAATTATTAAGTCTATATTTAGTGTCCACCTGGAATTGCGCCACAGCAGTACAAAGAGCGTGCGAGCGACGGTGTGTTGATTGCTAGAGATGGACGCAAGCATACGAAAGTAACAGAAATCAATAATGGCACAAATTTTAAAGATAACGGAACTGATTCAGATTATAGAACTGATACTGACAATGGAACCTATGTTGCTAACCTAAAAGGTTCAGTTAGCAAAGCTAACTTCAATTATAAGCCTGGTCGTGGCAACGTTAGTGGATTCATAAACGGCGCTTTCACTCGAAGAACCGGAATTTGTCAAGTAAGTTTGTATATGTTTCTCAATATTTAAATAGGTATGTAATGTTTTGAGTACGGTGCGTGACTTTTTGTGATAGTCAGAATCTGTTAAGTTATAGGAAATCAGGTAATTTGAATTTAAGACATGGAATTATAAGCTTAAATAAAGAACAACGCTGAGAAAGTTCGGCGATAAAATGTCGTCCTAATTATGCCGCCGTGATATACTTAGGGGAAACATTTAATATGTTTTATCAAATCAAGTCAATGGTCTGTCTTAGTTTCACAAAAAAAACGTCATTATTGGAAAGTGATTTAACTAGTTTTTTCCCGATAATATACTCTATGTTGGATTGATTTCATGGGTTTTTGACTAACGGGATTTATTATGTTACCACTAGTATAAATCTTAGTCAAGTAAGACTTAGTTAAATAAAAAATGTCTTTAAGATAGAATTTTCGCATTAGGACGATAAATAGGACTCGTTATAAACATGAAACAACTGTTAGTGCTTAGAATACAGAGGTTTTTTTTTTAAAGCCCTTACTGTCCCACTGCTGGGCAAAGGCCTCCCCCAAGTCCTTCCAAGTCTTCTTTTACAAATACAGAGGTTATAATGACCAAATGACGTCATGGTGCAATTTAAGTAAAGTAAAATGTATTTTGGGGTGCCGAATCCGAATCTGAGGTTTGCGGACAAAATTTCGTCATGCTACATTAAAAAAAAAACGGAAAAAAGAAAAAAAAACACTTTTTTCCGTTCTTTTGCCAATAACACGAAAACGAAAAAAAAATAACATTTTAGTAAATTGTTTACAGAATTTAAAGAGCTTTGAATTCTCTAAAAATATCACTAATTAGTTTCTTTTTCAGACAAACCGATCGGCCTCAAGTGCGAGTTGAAAATTAGCAAATTTTCAGCGGTCTTTTCAAAATCCACTTAATAATAACTTGTTAATATTTTCGGTAATAATCGCTCGCAAAAGTAAAAAAGAAAGTGACCCCCTCTATGTTTTGAATCATAAGTTTAGAAAATATGAAAAAAATCCCAAAACTAGAACTTTATAATAACTTTCTGGAAAAATATTTTGTACTTGATGGGATAGACAGATTTTGAAAAATTTTACATAATTCCTGAACTAAGATTGTAATTGAAAACTCTAAACTCTTGAGCCCCAAGATACTATTGTTTTTCTATTATATCTCTAACTACGGTATTAGAATATCGGTTAACCATATATCGGTTAAATTGCAATCTTAGTTCAGAAATGATTTTGATTTATTTTGAACGTATCTTATTCAAAATATAAAAAGAATGATTAAAACTGGTTCACGCATTAAGTACCACTAATAACCCAACATGCATAACACGTCTAGCTTTTATAAATTAGTAAGCCAACTTCCCGAGAGATAGCGCTGTACTTTGGGTTACTTCGCCCTGTTAAGTCGTAGTTTATGGGTTCTGTTACATTGTGAGAAATTTGTACCGGACGGGAAACTACGAAACTCTACTCTGAGCGTGGCACGTCAAGCTCTTGGCCGGTTTATTTTTACCTTTAATATTTGTAACAGTGGCGTGCCTAGGGTTTCAATATAAGGCAAGCCCAAAAATTTTAACCGATTTCAAAAAAAGAAAGTTCAGTTTTGGACTGAGTATGTAAGTACTCTCTCATAAACTACTGGTCAGATACAATAAATTAAAAGTGAATTCATCCATGTTCTTTCCTCTTTTTTCTTCAATTTCACTCAATGAAGGCATGCTAGTCCTAGATTGAATATAATAAATATAATTGCATACCTCCGGTGGCTTTGAAAAAAGCCATTTGGTTTGCTTCATTGCTTGAGGGAACAAAGTTATGGTAAGTAGTTGCTTGCTTCCTAACAGGACTAACAGGTCACAGACAAAAAAAAACAAAACAGAAAGTTCCAAAACAAAAGTACAAAAAATAGCTACAAAGAATATAATAAGGAATTTAAATAAATTATTTATATTCTAATTGGAATCGTCTATCTTTCTTAAGAAATGATTAAATTACATCAGAGTAAAATGTTGGTGATTGTTTTAATTCTACCAGCAACTGTTTTTCAATAGCTATCATTGATAATTCAGAAAGACGCTCTTGACCTTGTGTATTTCTCAGATAGGACGTTTAAGAGACAAAAAAGCACGTTTCGCGGAAGAACTTGTACTTAGCCGGAATAGTTAAAACAAGATACACTGCCTTTAACAAGTCGGGAAAGGGATCTTCAAGGTTATTCTCATGAATGAAATCAATCAATTCCGAATTCCAATTAATGTCAACAATCCAACAGTTTTACTGTATCTATTAAATTTTCGTTTACGCGATTTACTAGACTGAGAAATACACAGATTAGGCGTCGGTTTTATTGAAGAAATTAACTGTTTTTTCTGAGAAAAGTTTAAAGATTTTACCTTATCTTCGAAAATCAAAACTTGAACGCATTTTAAATCCTCACAAGGTACAATTAGCTCCATTGTTGTAGGTAAGTCACCAAAACAGTTACATATAACTCTGAGAAAATCTAAGAAAACACATACCTACAACAAAACTTTTACTCAAGCAAATAAAACTGAAGTTAGTTGCACTCGAGTGTCAAAAAAATCTAGCTAAATGTCGCAATTTTTTTATTTTTAAGTTAATGCTTGAATATTTAATTTCGTTATTTTAAAAAGTCGCTAGCTTTTACTGTTGCTAAATCTTAAAAAAAGTCTCCAAACTCGTTAAAAATCTCCAAGATCTCACAACGTTGCTAAAACGGCAACACTAAAGTGAGACAAACTGACAAGGTCAGGCATACGCGTGCAACTTCATGCGTAAGCCCGGCTTAAATCTTCTATACTGATCGATTTGTAGACGCAAAACGTCCTAAGTACTTATACGGCACATCGCTATGAGTGCGAAAGAGACATTGAAAGCCCGGTAAAAGCCGGTAAGTGTAAGCGAGATAGCTATATATAGTGCCGAGTGTAAGCGAAGCGCGCGAACAATCGCGATGTGTATTGCAGCGGGCGGGCCTAAGTAGATACTTTGTGTTATTTTGATAAGAATTAAGCGCGCGAACTTTTAAATTGTTCGGGTTTGATATTGATTCTTATTGAGCATTTTAGTAAGGCATGCCGGGCTTTTGGGCTTGTATGAAGGGACCGCCACTGATTTGTAACCTTTTCATTCCCAGAATGACCACGGAGGGCCACTCGTCACTTGGGTAGGAAAAAGAGAAGTCCTTATTGGTATAGCTTCAGTGTTTAAAATATCGCCTACTAAACACTGCATTGGGCCTTATTTGTTTACAAGCACAACGTGTAATGGAGCCTTCCTAGGTTGTGTATTGGGTGATCAAACTTACAATTTTAGAAGTCGAAACGACAGTTTAAGAACTAGGTGAGTGGCATTTACCTATTTGGTTTATAAAATCGATCAATTTAATACGTACCATATTGTGTCACAAGTATATTAATTCCGAAAATAATGTTTTATATAAACCGCATTTAAAATATCGTAAAAAGGTTCACTTTAGTCGCCTGTCGCGCTCACCCAGTGTAGATATTGATTGCCAAGAAACTGAAATGAATCTTTGGTACTTGAAAAATAAATATTATTATTCGCATAAAGCGTTATCACAAGACTGAAACTTTAGGCTTTTTACTTTGTTACGTGAATTAAAAGGGCAAGGTTCTAGTAAAATGGAATTTGATTTGGTTTAAATATTTATAACTAGCTTTTACCCGCGGCTTCGCCCGCCTGGTATTGGGGTTGGGGTTGGGGTTCTCCTATCCTATGCCTGTGCCAAGTTTCATCCAGATCCGTCCAGCCGTTTTGGCATGATTGAGTAACAAACATCCAAACATCGTAACTTTCGCATTTATAATATTAGTAAGATTTATACTACCAATTTTCCACCCGCGTTTAGGATTTCGACCGTAGTTCCGTTTTTTTTTTTTTTAATTTAAATGTATATACATTTAAATTAAAAAAAAAACGGAACGGAATTTAAATGTATATACATTTAAATTAAAAAAAAAAAAAACGGAACTACGGTCGAAATCCTAAACGCGGGTGGAAAATTGGTCCTTAAGGCCCTTCAGAAGATTTTCGATTTCGTTATACTTGAGGGAAAAATGCCACGGGCATGCAACAGAAATTTGGTGGTACTCTTCTTTAAGAAGGGCGACAATGCCCTGCTTGAGAACTACAGGCCCATCTCAGTTCTGAGTCATGTCTATTTAGCTGTTTTCCAGAGTCATCACGAACCGTCACGCGCGCAGGTTCGTCGACTTTCAGCCTTCCGAACCAGCTGGATTCCTTAAAATACTTTAGCACCGTGGACCACATACGCTGCGGCAGGTTATACAAAAGACTGAGGAGGATAGATAGTCAGCCTCTCTGCTTAGCATTTGTGGACTATGAAAAAGCCTTTGATTTCATCGAGACTTGGACTGTGCTGCAGTCTCTCCAGCAGTGCTAGATTAACTATCAGTAGATCAAGGTCAGTGCTGAAGTGTTTGTACAACAACGCCACCATTTCAGTCCGAGTTCAGGGTCAGACCAAAACCTACCCTCTTGCAGCAAGGTGTGAGGCAGAGAGACGTTATATCTCCGAAACTGATCACGGCTGCAATGGAGGATGTCTTTAAGGTTCTGGAGTCGAAACGGTTAGGCATTATTGTCAATGGCTAATGCATCACTTACTTTCGGCTTGTCGATGACATAGTGGTCTTGGCTGAGACTACGGAGGAGCTCAATACTTACAATGCTCGGTGACCTCAGTAGAGCTTCCGAAAGAGTGGGACATAAAATGAAAATGGACAAAACCAAACTTATGGTTAACATACATGTAGCATCCACTCTTATTAAGATCGGAGACTCTACACTCGAAGTAATAGACGACTATTACTTTAGCTAGAGTCTAGACAAACAGCCCTTTTGGGTAGGTCTAACTTTGACAAAGAGGTCAACCGTCGATTTCGACTCGGCTGGACAGCGTTCGGGAAGCTGCGCAGTGTCTTCTCTTCCAATATACCATCAGGGTCTCGAGACAAAAGTCTATGACCAGTGTGTGTTGCCAGTTAAGATACCATATGCCTCTGAAATATCGTCGCTTACAATAGGCTCTCAAACACACCCAAAGGGCAATCGAAACAGCTATAATCGGAGTTTCGTTGCGTGGTCGAATCAGAAATTAAGATACCCTCAGGAGAACCAAGGTTGCCGAAATAGCGAAAAGAATCGAAAAACTTAAGTGGCAATGGGCAGGGCACATCGCACGCAGAATTGATGGCTGCTGGGGCCGAAAAGTTCTGTAGTGGCGACCGCGTACCGGAAGACGTAGCGTTGGAAGGCCTCCCACAAGGTAGACCGCTGACCTGGTCAGTATTGCTGGAATCCCATACATGCGAGACGCACGAGACCGTTCGTTGTGGCGACGCTTGGGGAGGCCTTTGTCCAACAGTGTACTTCTTTGAGCTGAAATGATGATGATGACACATTTAATTATTTAGATTTATTTTTTTGTTGTCATTACAATTGTAAATAAATATGAGCGATGAGCGTTTCTAATTATCGTACAAGACCCACTTTTCATCACAGGTAATAATTCGATTTAAAAGCCCTTCATTAACTTACGGATTACGGTTTTCGAAAAACAAATGCATGAGTACCTAAATAGCTGTATAAATTTGAAATTGGAATTCCTAGTCAAAGAGGAGATATTTGAGATCAAAGTGGCCAGTGCGGCAAAACGCTAGTTTCATATGTAAGGACCTAATATTAATCACGACGGTAAAAAATTGCTATGAAATATGATCAGCCGTCTAAGGCACTCTATTGCCTTCATATTGTTGTCGCGCTGCTTTATTATTTCATATAAATAAAAACGTGCGGTTGTAGCACAGCCGCACGACAGCAGCACGGCGGCGTTGCGGTTAATTAAAAGGCGCCCTTTATGAATATTTAAAAAATGCGGTTTTAAATAACAAAAAAATATTTCAGGTAGTAAAATATCAAATAACTGTACTCTTGAGAGTACATTTGGGTTGACACAAGTTGGTACAGATCCACATACAAATTCGGGCAATCTCTTTTATGTCATCGATAGTGTATTCTTTCTTTTAGTCATTATTCTATAGATTTCATCGATTATGTAACATAGCTCAGCGGACGAATGTTATGGCGGCTCCACATTAGTAGTGAGAATTCACGCGCAAATTCACGCTATGAATAAACTACACAACAGGCGTGAACGTCAATCGTTCACGACGGTTTACGAAGCTTCACGGCACTAATCTGAAGCCGCCAATAAACATATAGGTAGCAATGAAGTAATGGATTTAGTTTTTTTTTTTTTGTGAGAATATGCGATTTTAAGAGTTTTACAATTGCGTGTTGGTGTAAACATCGACATATATGTGGCACTAGTTGAGGCGTGCCGTACAGTGACTTTACTCCACTTAAGTGATCAGCATGCCATACACTTTTATATTGATGACAATAGTGCCATTTTCATGTCAAAATACAGCACTGTAAGTTTTAAAAGTTTGGTAGACAACAATACCAGTGAAGCGCTGCAGCAGACTTTTTGTATTAACAGTTCAGTAGTTTGACAAATAGTTTCTATGAATGTGCTCGTCTATCGCTACAATATAAATTGATGGGTGTAAATGGGTTATTGAATGTGTAAAATAATTATTATAATCTGTATGCCTGATGCCTTAGTAGAGGTTAGAAATAAAATTTTCTGCCATTTTATTGCCTTGCTTTCATTTTTAAATTTAATATTATAAATTTTTATTTTTATAAATATAATTATTTTATAGTAGAGAAGAAATATGCAATAGTGCTCCAAGCGTCAGAGGTTTCGATACTATGGAAAGTTATGTATCATGGAAGGATCATCCTGACGGGTAAGTGCTTAAAACTTAGTGACTTCATCTGATTCTTTGAAAATAATTGTTGTAAATACCTGCTCACGAAAACAAACAACATATAGTAAATGACTAAAGCTTACGATACCTCGAATGCAATGGGGCAACTGAAAGAACACAGGTGGGTCTTAGTAAAAGTTTGATGCTATCACTTGCTACACGCAAAGTGAAAGTATATTTTTGATAAATTCCCACATAACGAGATGCCATTTCCCATTGTGTTAGTCATGTATAAGAAATTCTACTGAAAATAACAATTCAGAATTATTAATATTTACAGGCCAGCAGATAATGAGAAGAGTTTGTTACGATCTGAGAATAAGGACACAAAAAATGTAGAGGATGATTCAGACGAACCTTATGTCAATTTATTAAATGGAAAAAATACGCCACAATTTATTGTTCCAAATTATACACCAAAAACAAAAGAGCAAAATCCACAGAATAGATTTTCATCAAACATAGGTGTTCCACAAAAAAAGCCTGCAGCTAGAAAAAGGCCGCTACTAAGAAAACGGCGTCCACCAATAAGTAGGCCTCCATCAGACAAGAAACCTCTGCCCAGAATGAATGCTAGACTAGATGTGAAGCCACCTTCAATAATAAGGTCTCCATCATATACGAGCCCTCCAGTACATATTGAACTACCGTCAACAATTAAGTCTTTGCCAAAAATTGAATCCCAACCCCTAATAAGACCTCCACCAAATATGGATAACCCACCAAATCTAATGTATTCAGAAGAAATAAAACCCTCACCAATTCTTAGGCCATCTGTGTTAAGGCCTCTCCCAATTGTAAAGCCTTTTTCAATAAATAAGTCTCCATTTGTAAGGCCCGTACAGAAAATAGGATCTCCTGTGTTTGAAACGGTGCAAGATTTTAATAGTGCGGAAGAGCTTGGGAAGAAATAATCTGAGTATAAACCTATCTCTTAAGTTTACTGACCAACATTTAGCCTAAAGATATGCAAATTATAAAAAAATAAAGTGTGATGTTTTAAATTATAAAAATTTAAATTTTGCCCATTGTAAAAAGTATTTGAAAAGTATTGATATAGGTAGTGTGTCAATTTGCTGAATAAATGAAAATTCAGGATTTTTTTTTAACCAGTGCGTCAATTTTGACATAATAAACATGAACACATTTTAAATAAACATTTTTTTTTTCATCTGTTTTAGTAGTTTAGTTTCAAACTTTGGGATAAAATAGTTTAAATATATAACGATTTTAAATAATAATGAATAGTTGGTGTAGAAGGCCTTACAACTTCTAATCAAGTATCCCAGTGAGAACTATTTTTCTTCCGCAGCTCCTGGACTCAACATTTTCATTCTTCACTGCTTTCATTACTTCTTTTCAATTTTTTTTTGATATTTCTTACTCAAGACCAGTTTACTTAATAAATATTACTGTTGATTAACTTAAACAATATATTTCACTTTCATAAACAAAATTTATTGGTGTTAACATACTTACTTAATAATATATTATGTATATAGTTTGTTAAATCTAGGCTAATATAATAAAGAGGTAAAGTTTGTTTTATTGTTTTTTTTTTTTTTTGTAGCAGGTAATCTCTGGAACTACTGGTCCGATTAGAAAAATTTTAGCAACAATAGTAAGCTGCTTTACTCCTGAGCGACATAGGCTATATTTTATGTATGCGGGTGAACCCGCTGACAAAAGCTAGTTGTTTATAAATTATGTAAATGTTACATATTTATGATTAGTATTATATCAGGACAGAGTGGAAGAGAAAAAGACATGTTGCACCAACCCTAAGTAATATGGGATAAAGGCAGGAAGAAGGAAGGATTAGTATATATGATCTATTCCTTTATTCACCTTTTCTCTTTTATTGCAGCTACCACAGTTTGTCTCTGTCTAAGGTTGACCAGTAGAAAATGCATAAGGCATTATGTCCACCCCTGTACTTTTGAGCATAAATAAATAATTAATATAAAATGAAAATAATGTTTAAGTACTTAATTTAATTTTAAGGTAAGTACTTATGTAGGTACTGCGATATCTCTGAAGAGTTCGCATGCGCCCCGGATTTGCATACTGGCTGGCAAGACGTTCGCAGACTATTTGTAGTTTAAAATATTTACAATGATATATAATAGGTTGTCATGTAAAAAGAATAAGATTGGTATGTCGAGCCGTAAAGCAAAAATATAGAAAAAAGTATAAAACTTAACGTGGTTTTATTGAAGTTACCACGACCCCTTGAACTGGGTGCCTCTCGAGTGGACTCGAGGCGTCGCAGTACTTACCCTAAGCAGTGCAAACATAAGCTATAAGTACAGTAAATGTTTGGCCGTGCAAGAGCAACTGGAACCAGGTCTTATCAGGTACCTAAGTGTGTCTACTAAAACTACAACATACCATATTAATTATCAATGCGTTTGACTTTGCTAAAAAAAGTTGATACCTAATTAATAAAAATAAAAGGGAGCTCACCAAGATCTTCATGCATAAAAATTAACAGCATTTTGTAAGCCAATCAAGGTTCCTCAAGCAACCCAGTTCCCGGTCAGTGAGTCGTCTTATGAATGGCACACACCAGTAAGCAAGCAAAGTAACTTGAGCAAGTAAACGTCCGCAAGCAAAACCAAATGCCTCGAAACTTTGTCAGACAATTCACTTTGTTCCCGTTTGATCAAAAACGCAATTGAAACAAGATACAATGTAAACACATCACTTAAAAAATAAGCTCATTAAACACAAAATTTAATGTAAACTCAGTGGACGCTTTCTAATAATTTACTGAGCGTCTATTCCATATTTGAAAACTGACTGAATTTGAAAAAAGATTCCATATTTGAAAAAAGTTAAAACTCCAAGACGTATAATTCGCTTATGTAGGTAGGTACTTTTACGATCGAACTTTACACACACTATTTACGTACGAGAGAAAATTTCCACTTCGTAGATTCTACGAGTAATAAGGAATTGAGTTTTAATAGAATTTAATACAAAACTTTAACTCCAACTTTTGAAAAATTATGACAACGTGAAACCGACTGAAAATGGCGCGTAACGTGTAGTGTTGCCAATAGTTACACAAGTTTATTACCAGATTTTGTTTTAAAACCACCAGAGTACAAGTACGAAGAATATCTTTCACACAAATTCATAAAATTAATTTTAGTACTTAAATCAACATACAAATCTATACTTCTGTGTTTTTATTACACTAATATTATAAACAGGAAAGATTGTATTTGTTAGTAAAGAATAAACTTGAATAATAAAATAAAATTTGAATATTATTTCACCAGTAAAAAACTACTTTATCATGAAATTTTTACACAGGCCATAATTCAAAGCAACTAAGAGTGACAGGTGGTCTCCTTTTGCAAAGCAGCAATGCTAGTAATTTTGCAAAGGACTGAACCGCCGCCAGGATTTCGATTTCCGGCTACCGTAGGCGCTGGCTTTCGGAAAGCGTGCAATGGGTACCTCGCTTTCTGACCGTCCGATAACCATCAAACCAAAGTGTTTCCACGCGCCCCAAGGACTGGTCAGCAAAGCCTAAAGGTCCATCAGGATGAAATCTACTGGACCAAGGTCCGTTTCTGAAAAGAAGATTCGACCCCAGTATGAAGTGCAACGAAAGAACAGAAGTAGGTTTTTGGTTACTGAATGTCTGACACGAACTTCCACCCTACCAAGGAGGTGGAGATGTTGCTGAATGATTATCCAACCTAAAATTTTTTTGTGTACCTTTGTAATTTTGTATTAACTAATACCTACTAAAATAAATTATTTCATATTACCTTTCAAATACCGTAATAAGAGAAATAATAGAACTCGGGGCTTAGTTTAAGCCGTAGTTTTAAACAATTAAAATTGGACATTCTATGCAAGAGATATCATGCTTTTCAAAATGTGTCAGAAATAAATAAAATCGTCGAGTTGTTTTCAAATGTTTTTTTTTTTGGTGGGTAAAAATCATCCAGTGCGCCGCCGACAACTTCGACTTTGTCCGGACAGTTATTGGAAGATCGGACGGTGAGTTACCTATTGCTCGCCATCCGCAAGCATGCGCCTACGGTGGCCGGAAATCGAAATCGAAATCCTGGTGGGGGCTGAGGCGTGAGGACCGTTACTTCACACGTGCGGCTTCCTCCTTTGCTAAATTGCTAGTATTACTGCTTTGTAAAAGGAGGTCACCTGTTACTCTTAGTCGCTTCGAATTATGGGGCATGAGTGCCGTTGCCTTATACGGCCAGACTAGCATTACTGCGTAACCTTCCTGCCACATTCCGGACTATGGCCTGGCGTGAGAGATCGTCGTCGCCGATGGCCCGCACATGGACACAGCTATGCTCTATCCAGGTGGCGTACACCTCTACCGTGTGCTCCACCGGTCCTTCCAGGCGCTCTACACACAGGCGACACCCGGGCGTCTTTTCTGCACGAACACTGTGTAGTTATTTCCCGAACTTGCCATGTAGGAACGCAGACGTACGAAGACGCAAAGAGGGGACTTACCGTCATAATTGTGACGACCCCAGTGTTTAACTGGTCATATTATCAACAAACCTAATCCTCATGAAAATAATCAAATTTGTTAGCGCAATTACTAAATGCATGTGTTTTTAGCTATTTTACTGCATAATTGATAATACAAAAATGGTTTAAGAGATAAAAAGAAAATTATAAACCCACGCACGTTTAGTGCGAAATGCTTCGCTTGGCACTCTATGCGAATCGAACACGAGATTGTCGCAGCTTTACGAACAACAGTTGAGTCATTTTATTTAAAAAAAAAGTCATCAATTGAACTAATTTTAATAAAGACTGTTCCTTGAAAAGGTTAAGAAGTAAAGTTTTAATACTATGAATTTCATGATATCTGTTAACGTGTGTCGTGTTCTCACAATCTGTTTTGGGGAGTCTCTAGCAAGCTTAATAAAACTATGGTCTCTTCATCACTATTTTTTTTTCATTTGTTATGTCCGGTTATATTGACCGGCACGAAGGTGTTCACTGAAGAAAGTACCTACTTTTAAATTATACTTAAAGCTCAAGAGTTTATTTGGTTGAACAGGTTTCTCAAGAAATACTGGTTCAGATGGAAAACGTATTTTTGTGTTGAATAGCCCAGTTATCGACAAAGTTGCGTAATATGTGGTTTTTGTCACAAAAACCGGCCTCGATACTAGGATCAAAGCCTCCAGCCAGGGCTTAAATTACTTAAAAACTAAGCGACTAATGAGTTTATGATTCTTTAGTATCAATTTATACCCGAATACTGACTTTTTAGTAAGAAAATTTATTGGAGCACTAGAGAAATCGACTAGCCACTAAAACCAATACCTATTATTATTCGTCACTAGGTAGGTATACGTGTTTAAAACTACTAATATTGGAAGTGGAAAATTCACTAAGTTGGCAACACTGGTAACGTAATATTTTTAAAGAATAAAGTTAAAAAAAAACTATTTTTTAAGGTTTTAATCTTAAAAAATAAGCGTTAATAAAAAAATAATTGTGTTTTGAACAGTTATAATAAATAAACATATTTACTTACGCAATAATTTGTTATTACCAACAAATTAACATTTATCTCTGTTCTCAATTCAAAAATATTTGAATTTCTATTTTTTTACGGGGTATTAAGTAGGATGTATAACGGTTTGATACCTTTGCTTCTTCTTCATCCTGCTAAGGTTAAGCGCGGGAAAACAGTGTAATAGTCTTACAAACATCAGTGAAAAAAAAAATGAATATAAGATTTGAAGAGAATTCTAGACTCTAGACGCTACACCGCCACCACCACATATTGTGAATAAGGGGAAAAAACTAAGGTAAAACTTACTATATACCTACTGCTGCAATCTAAATCAAAACTAAAATGTAGGTACGGCAAGTCGGCAACGTTTAAATTTTTTTTCAATACAAAATGAACAAAAATGCGTTGTAATTTTCAATGAAAGTATTTCTTCTTTGTTTTTTTTTATTTTATCTTTACCAATTGATAGTATTTCATATACAGAATCGATCCTCTTTACTCTAGACTTGAAGACACCTAAATTACAATCTGACGGGAAGACCGCAGCTGGCAAACTGTTCCAGTCCCTTGATGTACTTACGCAGTATAATATAAACGACGAGACAAAACGTTTAGTCCCGGACCGTAGATGCACAAAATAAAAAGGTACAGAAGTCAATCTCATGTATGTACCTACTTCACTTTTCATACCTACGCACGGCGGTCTCGCGCGCTAGGGTTGTCAACTGGATTATGCACAACAAATTATCGTGGTAGTTGCAAAATTTCACAGACGCGCGTCTCAAACGTGACACCCTCGCGGTCGTAATGCTCCTCGTTGAGCCAGGTTTTCGCGTCGGTGAACGGTGTCTATGTGTGCGTTGCTCGAGCGCGCTTTGTACATAGATTGACATCTGCCCCTATATAATTTGTGGTAGATGTCTCAACAACGTTAATATTTCAGTTGTACGATGTTTTATTCTATCGATCCTTTATTGGTGCGATGGACCTACCTAATAATTGAGCGAAAAATCCAGTTACGAAAAACCCTAGAGCGATTGCTTATTAGTTCAATAATTCATTAGTTCGACAGAACTAATGTCGGTTCAAAACGTCTACTATTCCGTAACATTAATGTTAATTACTTTATTTTAGTTGACGTTTAAGAAATACTCACGCCTATTTTCCTAAAATGATTAAGCCCAGTAAAAAATTCATCACAAAAAGTTTGTTTTTTAATTCTAGACTACGATTTGACAACTCAGAATGTCACAATCTAGAAATATGTTCCCAATTTTCTGGTGTTTGACACTTTAAGTTGTCAAATCGTAGTCTAGGATTAAAAATCGAATTATAGGCTCTGACCAGTGGCGTAACTATATCACCTGGATGGGGTCCAAAAAAAAATCATGTCATTTTGTTTGAAATTTCCCTAATGAATTTTGTAATTTTGGGTTACTTGTTCTAAGCCCATGACTTCTTAGTCTGGGGCCCCGTCATACCGGGGGCCCGTGGCATTTTGCCAGCCTTGCCACCCTATAGTTACGCCACTGGCTATGACATGGACAAAAGACAACTCAGACAATACACCCGTTCCTAGCAGTAGTCAATCGCCTGAAACCCTCTTAAGCCAAAATGATTTTTTTATTAAATTAGTTCGCATTCGTTATATGAAAGTGTATAAGTAATTTTATGATTATTTTTTACTAGCGACCCGTCCCAGCTTCGCACGGGTGAGCAATGGTGATATAAAATGTATTGTATTACACATATAAACCTCTTGAATCACTCTATCTATTAAAAAAAAACCGCATCAAAATCTGTTGCTTTAAAGATTTAAGCATGTACATAGGGACAAAACGACTTTGTTTTATACTATGTAATGATTTACTCCTTATTATATGCTGTTTTAAATTCATTTTTTTATTATATACTGTTAGGTTGTTGCTATTGTTTCAAACTGCGCACAATAAATTAATCGTCTCTCGCACTTTTCGTAACCTTGTCTTTTAAATTTTGTATATCTACCTACCTAAGTACTCTCCAATTTGTCGATATCGTTTATCATTGCAAAAAACTGTAGACTTCGAAATCAACGCTTGAGCCACTTTATTGGAAATTAAACTACATTTAAAGTAATAAATCTGGATAGTTAATGTACACTCAGATCCAGCTTTATTAATTTCTACTCAACTCAACTATCACAAAACAGATATTGTCAAACACTCTAAAAACAAAACATGCATTTAAAAACAAAAATAATATCAACAAACTTTCTAACATTTATTTAAGGCGTGCCCTTAAATAAATTAACATAGGTACTAAATACAAAAATAAAAACAAATGAGACTTAGAAATAATTAATAAAAAAAATAGCAAACACCTTATTTTCTAATTGTAAAAATAAAAATGTATAGTCTTGAGACTACCAGAAAATATTGTTTCATATTTTTTTACATTTTCTTTAATATGTCCTTGACTACCTACCTATAGATATTTCAAAAAACATGTCTATCAAAAAGTCAATCAATAATTAAAACAATCAAACTTGATACGAAACATTAAATCAAAATTACAGTTTTATACGCTTATCTCACATTCAAGGGCTATATTTAAAATGTTTGCAATTCAGTCGAATATCGTATGGTTTTTCATTTTTATACACGGTACGTGGTATAGATCCTTTCTATCTTTGGTTGGTTATACTGCACATAACACATACCTAAGTATTATGTGCCGTTTAAACCTTTTCTGCAATATGAATATTTCAAAACCTAAATTAGCTAAATAGGACCACCCGTTCTCAAAAATATCTATGAGTTGGTACGAAATTTGCCGGGTCAGCTAGACTTGGCAAATTTCGTATCGCCTATTTGTGGAGTTTTTTTCTCACCAATAGGTATTTTAAGACCAAAGTTGGCCAAATTGGTCAAGCAGTTTTCGAGTTTTAGCAAGACTAACGAATGAATCATTTTTATTTATATGAAGATAACATTTTAGTGTCAAATTGCCAGAGAAGAATTCAAAATGGTATGAAAGTTACAGGAGAGAAACCATACGTGGTAAGTTAACAAGAACTATCATTAAACACTTTGCAAAAAAACAAAAACAGGTACCTAAAATTTTATAGTAGATTTCGATTAATTTAATTGTTTACCTATAGTAAAAAACCTAGTAAACATCAATTGTACTGGCAGTATAGAAATTTGGGTCATGGTTCAATAGAAATGTCTAAGTAGAACTAGTTTTTTTTTTATATTTAGACAGCTGTCAGTTGAAAGTAGAACTCCTTAGGGATGAAAAGTACTACTTTCAACTCGCTCCGCAGGCAACTTTATACCTACATTTAGAGAAGGAGTAATGAAAAATTGCTTTTTTTTACGTGTAGTCGCTGACTAACTGAGGGAAGAAGCTACTTCAGAACCAGAACAACTCAATATATCTGTATTACATATTTTAGGTTTTGCCTCAAACATGTGACTGTATGTGTTCAGTGTGTTCCTAAAATATAACCCAGGGTGAAATAAACTTTAAGGTACATACATGTACTATGTATATGTAGAATAATATGCGTAAATAATATTTTTAGGTCTACCTAGTCAAAGCACCGAGGTCAAAGATCCTTTATGACTACTGGCTCTGTGGGGGTGCACTAGTCACAACTGATTTAGTGGTGACATCAGCCGCTTGTATCAGAGACGTTGACTTTCTCTATGTCATAGCAGGATACAATAAATATGTCCCTGATAAAGATATCGACATAGATCCATGTACCAGTAAGATGAAAAAGAAAGTGATATACACTTGTTATCCCGAAGGTAAGTTTGCAAATAAATAATTTTGGAGAAAACAATGGCTTTGTTTTTAAGCCGAAATTGGGAACTCTTAAAATTCTTCCTTTAAATTCCGCTCTGGTTCCATAGAAAAAAGGAACTATATATATATTCCTGTACTCTTGTAACTTGTGTACTTAATAAACTGAGTTGTCAAGTGCACCATACGGTTTTCATTTGTAGACAGCCGTGACGTTTATTCTGCTTGACAAACAAAAGTTACTTCTTACTTAAAACAGCGTCTTCCAGCAGACTTGCATATAAATAAATCATGTTGTTTACTTGATTAAATTGATTTATTATATACTAGCTTTTGTCAGCGGCTTCGCCCGCGTAGGTACATAAAATATAGCCTATGTCACTTAGGAGTAAAGCAGCTTTCTATTGTTGCAAAAATTTTTCCAATCGGACCAGTAGTTCCAGAGATTACCTCCTACAAACAAAAAAACAAACTTTACCTCTTTATTATATTAGTGTAGATTCAACCCTGAGTTATTCTTGCCTTATCCTTATGATCCTTTAAAGTCTTCCGATCTCCGTATGAAATAGAATTGATGGGCATAATAGTCTTTGAAGTTGTGCTTTTTGTTGATTGTAGCTTTTTTCAGAATTTGTAAATGCAGTTCCGAATAACTTAAAAAGTGAGGTGGTGTCCTAGGAACGTTGTAACTTTATGTGGTTACGGTACTTTCTGTTACTGATGATGATACTATGACCCATCTCAAAAATTCTCGACTTTTTAATTTTCAGGTTACGATTTGAAGTACGAACGACTAGATGCGTGGTCGTTTATAGATATAGGTGTTGCGAAAGTAGAATCGCCATACGATTTTAAGGACCAATCCTATAAGACATTGTGTTCTTACATACCAGGTACAATACCAATAAATACTGAGGAAAAGTATCAGCGGGCCGGGACGGATGCTATTGTAGTTGGTTGGGGACATAGGGCTATATGGAGAAAGGTAAGGTTATTATAGCTTACCTTATTTTCCACAAGGCTAACCGATGTCAGATGTATCCACTGCATGTGAGAATCAAAAGAGTGTCAGTTGTGATGTTGCTTGAGGGCGGTCTACGTCAAGTAGTGGCTGTGTGTTCGGTTTAAATTATGTTGACATTGATTGGTTCATGTTCGGAAGGTACCTTGCACCGGATTTGTGAGGAAGCAATGCCCAGGTGTCGCCACAGTGTGGACTACTCAGAGGACACAGTAGAGCAAACGGCAGAGGTGTGCCCCGCTTGGAAAGAGCATCGCCGTGTCCTCGTGGAGGAATCGGCGGCGGCGTCCTTTCGCGCCAGGCTTTGGTTCAGGCCATGGTCCGCAGCGATTAGGAGTGGCAGGTGGTCGTCTCTTTCTGCGAGACAGTAATTCTAGCAAAGGAGGAGGCCGACCGCATCAGGCAACAGCAACGGCGCTCTAGTCACAGCTACCGCCGCTGCAATTCCGATTCCGACTTCCGGCCACCGTAGGCGCGGGCTTGCGGACGGCGCGCAATGGGTAGCTCACTGGTCGCGGAGATAAGAATTAATAAACCAGACTTAAGAATTAATAAAAATCAAATGTTTTATTCCAAAATTTCCTGTTTCAGCCAGAAGATAAAGCAAATTACAATGAACAGGATTTGAATTATGCCTCCGTGTTGATTTTAAATAAACATGAATGTGCAAACCATTATGATGAATATGGACAAATGAGCGAAGTTATTAGAAAATATATGCTTTGTACTTTAGCGGATGGTGGCATAGATGAATTTGGGATACCGCTACCAACCGAAGAGGGAATATTACCCTATGGATGTTCTCAACGAAGATCACTGGCAAATAATACAAATGCAGATTTAGAAGAGGTAAATAGTATGCAGTTAGAGGCAAATACCCAATACTAAAGCCCTATTTCAAGTCATTGGACTTGGATATGTGAAAATTAAGTGACTGCCAATTTAATATATATTTATTGAGGAAAAGTATTATAACACTTTTATCCGACACTAAAAGTACATGATAATTTTCTAATCTCTTTACACCCAAGCGAGCGCCGGCGCTCGCGGCATGATTTCGCGCCATGCGCCGTTGTCAAATTTTCAAAAATAGATTTTTTTTTAGCATTTTGTTTTTTTAGGTTACTTTGATATTTATCCAAGAACATAAATAAAAAGTTTTATAGACAAATAACTTTCCGTTAATACCCGCGAACGCGTTCGTTTACCGGCTGAATGGCTAAATGTCTACTTGATTACAATTATGTATAAAAATAGCTTCTTATGCCGCTAAGTTTAAATGAGATTGAACCTGTGTCTATTTTATGTCTTACGAGGAATCGTTTACCAAACCAAACAAATGACATGATGATGATTGAAATCATGTCATAATATTATGACGACGATGACGATTGGTTTGCATTAATAGAAAGTGTATTGGAAAAAGGGGATGGCTTCCACAGTGATAATATATGAGATTGTTGGAATGACACAATAATATTCTTTCCTTAAAAGTATTTCCTTAAAGTATAGGTATTAATTATTGATTTAACATACTACAGAAAGAAACATCTGTGATGCTCTTGTATTAGGATATCATGTATCTATCACAAGAGCCAGATCTCTCAATATACCGGTACAGATTATTATCTCCTTAATTTATTTACATACATATAATCTATATATTTAAATATTTTCTTAAAAAAAACAAACCGGCATCGGGAACAGGGTCCAAGCTATCGGTGGCCAGGGCTCGATAGAGGAACCTCCGGACAATACGCGCCGTGTCCAGGAGTACTGCCTACTGAATCAAGCCCTTGATCCAACTGCCTAACGAGAGCCTCCTCAGATATTGGTCGAGGCTCTTAGCTATTAAGCCATTGGCCGTCAAAACTATCGGCACAATGACTGCTCTGTCCACTTCCCACATGTCGACAACCTCGCGAGCCAAGTCAAGATATTTATTTTGTTTATCTTTCTCAGCCTTCACGAGGTTCTCGTCATGAGGGACCGCTATATCAACCATCATTGTGCGACGCTCCAGACGATCTATCACCACTATGTCAGGCTTACTGGCAACAATAGTCCTGTCAGTGATGATAGATCGGTCCCAATACAATGTGATATGGCCATTGTTGAGAATTGGGTCGGGCATATACTTATAGTACGGTACCTACTTCTGATTACACAAGATTGTATTTAAGAGGAAGTTGCTGGTGGATAATCCTGGCTACAAGGTTGTGTCTAGGTATGCAAATAGTCTCCGTTAGCCAGATGAGAACATTCAGAAATAATGTGTCGGATAGATTCCTCGGGCCGGTAGCACACCCGACAGATGTCAACCGTACCGTCCTTCACAATGTATTTCCAGTAGTTGTTCGTCATTATAACTTCGTTCATTATCGCAAAGACAAAACCTTCGGTTTCCCCGAAAAGGTCATCAAAGCGCAGCTAAGATACGCTAAAAAGTCTACATCGGGCCCATGTAAGGCCCGGTAAAAACGCCCGTGAAGCTCCTTGCTCTGCCATACTTCCCTACGGTCATTAGTATCCAGTACCATAGGTTTGCGCCAGTTCTCGTTAGCCAAGGAGAGCGGAGTGAGGCCCTTGTCCACCGCTACATATCACGATGCATACCCACGTCGGTTTCTAGGAAATATTTCCTATTTCGCGGTTGTGCAGGGTCTTAGCATTTAAGAAGCGACGACCCCCACACTTCCACACAGCTTTCAGCTTTATTAGTTTTATTTTCATATCCCTAACATGAACTAATATTTTATACACCGTTAAATTTTAGTCGTTTTAATCCCGAAGAGGATCGATCCAGTACATGAAACACTATCGATTTGTGTAGATAAAATAAAAAAATAAAGCACTTTTTTTCTAAATCTCTTATTGATATACGCATTTACGAAATTAATTTCTTTAAGTAAACGAGTCATTGATCTTGTAGGTAGTTGTCGGTCGTTGCTTACTAACTACCTACAGGTCATTGAACTCGCCCAGCTGACGTTTCCTTAAAGAAATCAATTTAGAACATGCGTAAATCAATTCGAGTTTAAAAAAAAAGTACTTTGTTTTTTCATTCTAACTTTACCAATCGATAGTGTTTCATGTACTGAATCGATCCTCCAAGGGATTAAAACGATCAAGATTTAACGGTGTATGTGTGTACTTATTTGTTTGTTAATGATGTTAGTTTGTATGTTTAAAATAAGATGAGTATTGTAAGGGCTGCCTATTGCGATAAAAGTCTCCTCAAAACCATGCAAGGTGTCTCAATCTTTTGTCAGTCTTGGCCATATGTTCCCGGCTATTTGTACAATATCGTCACTCCATCTTTTGAAGGTAGAAATACTTTTTTTTTTTTGTATAATATTGGGTACCAATTTGCAATTCTTTCTTTCTATTTCAGTATCAGCACCTGTCTGACATCTTTAGCCTTTGTTTTTTCCCTTATCCATGAACTTCTGATTCTGTCTTTCAATTTCTTGTTGACAGCTTCTTATTTTGTCTAAGAAAGTCATCAAAGATTACACAAACAAGCGAAAAGAAAATTTATTTATTTATTTATGTACACACAAAACAAATATTAGATTTCTAACTAGCTTACAAATGCAAATGAAATTTTCACTAATTAAGAAATTCTCCTAATACCGAAATGATAGTATCTACACAATCCTTGTGTGTGCGGTATGAGTGTGAAGAATAAGTGGCTGTGTAGTTTTTATGAGTGACTATCACGAATTTAAGTACTTGCGAATAAGAATCGGATTATATGCACAAAACGATATTTTTAAAGTACCTATTATTGTATATTATAGATAGATAGATAGATAGATTAAACTTTATTGTACACCAAAAAGTTACAGAACTTAGACAGAAACTTAAATGAAAATTAATAGTTTTTGTTTAAAGTAGGTACTTATTGCAGTAGTTAGTGATTAGTATGTTGTATTATGTAATTTTTTGACGGGCCGCAGTCTGTGGCAATCAAATAAAAAAGTGCTCTAAAAATGTAGTAAACCGTTTAATTGTAGATTAACGTGAATGTGATGATTGTTTATAATTAGAGCAAAATCATTACAAGTGGACACCGGTGTCCACATACCTATTGCCTTTTAATTGTGTCTGTAATTATGATATTCGAAAGGTTAAAAAAGCAGACTACATATCTGGCAGATCCCGCCCAAAGGAGAACAGTACACCATACCCGATCGAATTTGTATCTACTTGATAAAATTTGACCAGATATTTCGGTACAGTGTGTCCTGTATACCTTGGGTAGAATTCCCAACTTTTTGGCTGTTACCTGAGCCTTTGCCTTAATGTATGACCCTAAGTTGAGAGCTATCAAGAAAATCAAGATGATCGGTTATCAGTACGGCTGCTAAAGAGGTTCTCTTAAATTATGATTTTATTTGCTAGGCTTGTCGTCAATTACGCATATTGGTGACGAATATCTGAACCTAAAATACCTGGTCTTGATTAGCTTGGGTAGGATATGATTATAATCTAACTACCGCTGTATTTACGTAAACTGATTGTCAATAAATAACCGTTACTG
This sequence comes from Mythimna loreyi, assembly GCA_029852875.1. NCBI lineage: Eukaryota > Metazoa > Arthropoda > Insecta > Lepidoptera > Noctuidae > Mythimna > Mythimna loreyi. Next base: position 9,119,489 of record CM056800.1, on the reverse strand, counting down.
ATTTATCATCGCAATGATATCTGGGGGATTACCCCCAATGTGGCCTCCTCCACCCCTATAGCCACCTCAATCCTCACATGAGAACACTGGTCTAATTTGGTATCACTGCTAAATCTAATCACTGTTAAAACAATATACACACGCCGAGATCATTGGAAAGTAATATACACTGAATATTATACAGTCAATTGCAATAGGTACACACATGCACAGCTGAATAAGTAATCCACTCACCGAGATACTGCTCGCTCCGACCCTCAGGTCCAAGCATCTATGGGTCCAAGTGACTGGCGCGCGCGCATGCTGACCACCGCAGCGCGCTATCCCCACTTCTCGTCCGTTACGTTACATTTTTACCAAACATATATTATCTACGGATTACCCGCATAGACTATATCATGACTTCGCATTCGCGACAAGGCTTGAGTATACAGTCTTGTGGGTGTGTGTGTATCTTTGTTACACCTTAACACGTTGAACGCCACCATAACTAGTGATGGTCAAATCTGCTATAAGCTATGTACGTGCTATAGACTATTGAATATATTTTTATAGCATGCTATAACTAAACTCAGCCGTCATCTGAACTTAGTGATGGTCAAATCTGCTATAAGCTATGTGCGTGCTATAGAATGTTGAATATATTTTTATGGAATGTATTTTATATGCTTTTTTTAGAGCATGATGTTACCATTTTATTCGGCGACGCTCTAAACTGGCGCAACAAATGTCTAACTTGCAACGCATTGTTGCCGAAAGTTTACAAATAATCTGTGAGTGAGACGCTATGTTATACCACGTAAACAGATTGGAAATAGCAGATGCTAAATGCTATGTTCAAATAACATGCTATATTTTGGCGGTTTACGCTATATTAACCGTCACTAACCATAACAATCATATTTAGCCCATGGGGCCGTGACGATTACGGGTCCACCTGGTCTCGTTCACTACAAATGCTTCTAGATGGCCGATGGTGGTCCCGGAGGTAAGCGCGCTCATGGACACACGGTGCCACAATTGAAGGTCTGAATTTGGGGATGTACTAGAATAGCACATCTAAGGATACTTTTTAACTAACCCAGGACTAAGAAATAAAACTAAAATAAAAATAATTCTGTTTTTGTTTCAGGAATGTGAATATGTAGATGAAGAGGATACGCGCAGAGGAAGAATAAAGAAGTCAAGTAATGTTTCAGTGAATGATATAACAACAAAGAATGATGTTAACAAAATAGCAGTTGAAACAAATAAAACTGAGTCAAAGAAAAAAGATTTGACTAAACGCAAAGCAGAATTGAACAAAAGAACACATTCAACCAAAAGCTTTAGAATAGCTGATAGAACACCTAAGCCCAATAAAACTAATTTGACTAACGCAAACGTGTCTTCTAACAAAACTTTTAGGAGTAGAACTTTCAGAAATACACGAAGGAATGGAATTTGCCAGGTATGTACATTTATAATGTATGCTCTGAGAGTCGTTTAACGATTTAGCTTTATAATGCACAGCCGGTTGATTTCCATACTTTTGCATTATTTCTTTCAAACACTCTATTTCTCTTTTACGATGAAATATTTATCTCTCAACATAATAACATAATTAAGATATCATTACTTAATTCTAAACAGATTTAAAATAGTACTATCTGTTAGCAACTGTAAATAATAATAATAAATATGTATCTTTAAATAAAGGTTTAAAATAACTTACACTTAACATACATCATTTTAAAATAACAAGTATCTATATAATATTATAAACTTGTTTCATCAGTATGTGTGCAATAATTATCCCTCTTTATGTCGAATTCATCATTATAACTTACCACACTACAGTGTAGTAAGGTATAATATTGGCCCAAAAATTTAGCCCTGGCTGATTCCGTAGGTGATTTATCGAGGTCCACTATGAGTTTAACCGATTTTTATAATTTGATTTTCTAAGTATATAAAAATTATGCCATAATCTCGGCGCTAAGTCCCCTCTTTTAGGCGTGGCTAGATAGACCTCACGGCGTCCTCAACTTCCGCATGACGCAGGTTCTCACCGGACAAGGCAAGTTCGGGAGATTCCTGCACCGGATTTTTGCGGAAGAGACGCCCGGGTGTCGCTACTGTGCGGCCAGCCCGGAGGACACGGTGGAGCTCACGGTAGAGGTGTGCTCCGCTTGGGAAGAGCATCGCCGTGTCCTTGTGGGGGTGATCGGCGGCGGCCATGGTCCGCAGCGAAGAGGAATGGCAGGCGGTCGCCTCCTTTTGCGAAGCAGTAATGCTCGTAACGGAGGAAGCCGACCGCATAAGGCGCCGTAGCCGTCGCCGCCGCGATCCCGCCGATATCCGGCCACCGTAGACGCTGGCTTGCGGACGTCGAGCAATGAGTAGCTCGCCGCCCGGTCGTCTGGTTACAGTCCAGACCGAGCCCAAATCGTCGACGGCGCGCACTGTTCCCGCGCGCCTCAAGGAATTGTCAGCAAACCGTAGGAGCCCTACAGGGTCGAAGCCTCCTGGGCCAAGGGTAGGTGCGAAAGCGTAACACCAGGGCCTGAGAATAAGGCAAGGAAGGAATGGGGTAGGTTCTTTAGTCAGTAAGAGTCTGACACTGTCTCCCGCTCCACCTAAGAGCGGGATTCGTCATTGGATGATTTTTACCTACCATAAAAAAAAGAATACAAATATTTACAATAATTGAAAGGTGATAGATAATTTTTTTTTTTTGTTTAAAGTAATGTTGCCCCACACTAGGAATTGCTCCTGTGTCGTGGATGCGTTCACGAATGAAAAAAATGTAAAGTCACATACACAAGATACCAGGAACACCTATCTGCAGGCCATGCAAATATTTGTTGCGGAATCGAACCACTGCGCCAGACGAGCCGACAATAATATATTCATTTAATTTGATCTCAATCTAATAAAGCTTCAAAAACTCTTCCGCATCGCTGTCGACTGGTAAAGTGCCCAAAAGGCTAGCCGCATTGCCACGTTGTATGGCAATGCTTATTCTTTGCCCAAGGTAAAAGCCAGCCCTTGGGTCACGCGAAGTGTCAACAAGTCGTTTAGAAAGTTCATTAAACAACTTGTGGGCACTCAGACCCCACGATCCGAGTGTTTCAACCCCAAACGGCTCGAAAATATAACTACCCAACAAGATTAGTATATTTTCGCCGCTTGAGGTTCTCTGCAGCAGCAGCGGCAGCACCGGCACAGCATGATGAGGTAGGAAGATGAGATGGCGCAAGAGTATCGACACAAGTTGCGTCCCGTTAGATTAGGTATTTTTAGTTAAGTTAATTAGGGTTATGTAGTTTTAATTTTAAGGTTAAAGATATCTAATTAATTATTAAATAAAAACTTCATCATTAGTCTCAATCAAAATATTTGCCCAATCTATTATATTACAATCTGCAGAACGACCACGGTGGACCAATAGTCACTTGGATTGGATCTCACGAGATTCTGATCGGTGTTGCATCTGTGTTTAAAGTATCAAAAGATTTTTTATGCGAGGGGCCTTATTTATATACAAGTACGCAATGTAACGGAGCCTTTTTGGATTGTATATTGGCCAAAACAGACTTTAATAACTTCGAAAATGATAGAATAAGAATCTTACCCAATGGGACTGATAATTATCAATATCGGTAAGTGGATTGGATTAATTTAAGCCGTTTGTTCTATTGCATTTTCACTCGCAGTCTCTAACTTTGTAAGAGATATTAATACGATTGTAGCGACATCTTTATCGCCATAATGTAAGTAAAATTTAAAATTTAAAAAACTATACAATAGCCCAAAATAAACTAGGGGTTCGTTGTCCAGAGAAGGCACAACACCTGTCCGATTGGAGGAGCACACCTTTATAACGATTACAGGAATTTTCAACCTATTTCGCATACCTGTAAACTATAAAGTCAAAAATTTTATGCGACCTAACTTTGTAACACAATTCGCAATAACTGCGATTAGCTATCCTTAGAACCATTATAGACCAGTGCACATAGCTTTTGAAAGGGAACAAAATAGTAGTAGAATGAGACCCTTTGGAAAAGGAAGATGATATAGCAAAAATTTAAGGAAAAATAAATTGCGGTCGATCTGATGTCGGGAAGTGGATGGGTGTGCGGGGGTAAGAAATGGTTTATCTCGATTTCCGGCAAAACTAGTGGGTTTATGGAAAAATGTCTAATAGCAAACTTGTAGGTCATAAAAAGATCTATCATTTTTGTATTTACACTTTTTCACATAGCCTCAAAATCTATGTGAAAAGTCCAATAAACCGAGTTTTTTAATTTAATTTTTATCTACTTTATAAATTACTGTTTTTCATAAAATTTAATTAAATTATATTATTTAAACATATTGTAATGAATATAAATAACGTTGACTTATTAAACGAGGCTAAAATTTAATAAGACAACGTTTTTACTGCAAAAAAATGCAGCAGCCACATTTCCAACATGAAATCCCCTTTAAATCTTATAATAAAATTAACAAACACCTCAGTACCTCATTACATGTATGAAACAAAGTTGCTTATCCCTGTGTATGCTTAGATCTTTAAAAGTTCGCAACGGATTTTGATACGGTTTTTTTAATAGATAGGTAGTGATTCCAGAGGAAGGTTTATATGTATAAAATATCACCTTTGCAACCGCGCGAAGCTGGAGCGGGTTGCTAATAATGATTAAACAAAAGTAATTTCTGATTCGAGATTTTTTAGTTTTTTGCATTTTCTGAAAAAAAATACTAAATAAAGTATACTATTTTACACCATCAAAAAGTAAAGATTTCAATGAACAAGAAGCCAACAAACTTTAAAAAAAAATCACATATTTTTACGTGAGATTTTTCGACAGGCTGTTTTTTTGATGTTAAGTCAAAATAGTAAGTTTGGGACATGAAAAAAACTTTTCATTGAATTTTGTGAAAAAAAAAAGTAATTTTTAAAGGAGATAAAAATTAAATTCATGATCTCGGTTTTTTGGCCTTTTCACAGAGATTTTGAGGCAATGTGAAAAAGTGTAAATACAAAAGTCGTAGATGTTTTTATAACCTACTAGTTTTTCAATAGACTGGTTTCCATAGAACCAGTAGTTTTGCCGGAAATCGAGATAAACCATTTTTTACCCTTAACACCCATCCATTTTTCGACCTCAGATTGACCGTAATTTATTTTTCCTTAAATTTTTGCTATATTTATCTTCATTTTCCAATGGGTTTCATTCTACTACTATTTTGTTCCACTTTTTATTGTTAACAGTTATATTTGCACTGGACTATTAGTTATGATGTGGTATGAAAAATCGTTGAGAGAAAGAAATTAATAAATATTTTCTACCAAACAGAAGGACATACTGCAGAAAATCATCGAATGATAAAGGGCATCCAACAAATGAGCGACATATATCGTGGATGAACCATCCAGCAGGGTAAGTGTTTTATCAGATTTACTAAAGATCAGTATGAAGTCTTCATATACATAAGAACTTAATAGAGTAAAAATAAATTAAAATATCCAACCATTTTGTTAATAAAACACACGATGGAAACAAATGAGACACTAACGAACAATTTTAACCTGGAACCTCCTGAACGGACCGTGTTCGACGAGAACCTGCGTCATGCGGAAGGTGAGGACGCCTTGAGGTCTTTCCAGCTACTTCTCAAAGAAGGGACTTACCGCCATAATTATGGCATGCCCAATGTCTAGTGAGGACCTATAGAACTCTAACGCAAAAAAAGTTCTAAATATTTTATTTAGCATGACTTATTGAATTTAATATAAATATTGGAATAGAATAAGAAAATTTAAAACAGTACTTAATCAAACAAAAAAAAACTATAAATAATATGCAAATACTCATTATTTGCATATTATTTATAGTTTTTTTTATTGTTAAAAAGTAAAAGATAATTATTGTACTTGCAGACCCGCAGATCACGAAAGGCACTTAGTACAAGATAATAAACCAGACGTTAAAGAACAGATGCCCAAAAATGTAGAAAATGTGAATAAAAATGGGATAAGTCAAGTTAATGAACAGTATTCACCAATACAATATAGACAGAAATTTTCCGTAAATGTAGGTAATGATCCAAATAAGAAATATGTAATGGATAAAAATATTGCACCTATTGTCAATCAACGCGACGCTCCAAATAACGATTATGTAGCAAATTATCAATATCCACCAAGCAATGGACCTGGAATAATGAATAATAATAATTCACCCTACAATGGACCTGGAATAATGAATAATAATAATTCACCTTACAATGGACCTGGAATAATGAATAATAATAATTCACCTTACAATGGACCTGGAATAATGAATAATAATAATTCACCCTACAATGGACCTGCGTCAAACAACGGGCCTGTATCAAATAACGCGCATGGACAGGTTAACGGCCCTGCTCTGAGCTATATGCCTCCAATAAACTACAAGTCTCAACCAAACAACGATTATGTTCTAAGAAAAGGTCCCGAGTTGAAAACTGAATATGAACGAATCAACAACTACGCATCGAATAATGGGCCTGCCTTACAGGATAGGAAGCCTGCATCATTTATCAGTCCAAAACCAGTATATAAGTACTTAGCGTCTAATAGACCAATGATGCGACCAACAGTTCCTCTTCGAACTTGAAAACAGATTAAGTATTATAAAATTTTAATTCCAAACATGTTAAAGTAAAATGTAAAATGAAAATAAATCGTAACTAAGGTATTAGTTGCGATTTATTTTCATTTTACTCAGTTATTAATGTAATAAAATTTTATTTTTGTACTGTAACTGTTTTTGTTACTGTTTATCTTCTATTCAACTTATGTTTCATATTCTTACAAAATTTTACAAAAAATCATTTAGATGTTATTTGTCAAAATACGATTAGTTTTAAAATCAGTAAGTTGTGTATAAAAGAAAGAATAATTTTCAATTTTAAAGGAAAAATACGAAACAAATTGTGATGCCTTTGAGAGAATTCTCAGAATATACAGGCACCAGGATTTTCTGTCCTGACGGGTGTTGCATTGTTTTAGTCAGTTAATGTTTTAAAATGAATAATTTATGTTATCTTGTATAGTTTGTAAAAGGCGGTATAGAAGTCGTAATATAGCGTAACCAAGAAATAACAGTTATGATTAGTTATCAGAAAATGAAAGAAAATAATTAAATCAATAAAAAAATTCCACGAACTGCAATTTAATCATTCTTTTGCAAAATTTTGAAGATAAAATTAATTATAAAAAATTAAGTACTTTGTTGAATACTACGTTATATTTAGATTTTTCAATGGTTTCTGTATTCCAGATAGATCTTGTGTTATTGTTAAATATTTTTTATGGTGGGTAACATGTTTGGACTTGTTTAGTACAGACAATTTTTTTTGTAATGCTTCTTCGGTATTAAATCGCTGTTTTTATTATTTTAAGTCATATAAGTTAAAATCATTCAAATTGTTTGAGCATTATTGATTATGACGTACATCACTCGGAACACAATAACGAAGTTATAGATTCTGCATTAATCAAAATTGAGTCGATAGTTATTGACTATAGCGGACAAAAATTGTATATAAATACTGCAAAGGTTTCTATAATTCCTTATGGCTCTGTTTATTTCACTACAGTATCTGATTGTGCAAGAAGAATCAAAGATGGTGCACCAGTGTCTTCAGAAAAAAGATATACTGTAAGAAATCAAATATTGATATGATATCTTTTCATGTATTCATTGATCTAAAATCTTTTCCTTTTATTTTTAAGGCATACATAGTGAAAGCACCAATCTCAGAAAAAAAATATGATGCCTGGGTTTGTGGTGGTGCCATAGTCTCAAGTTTATATATTATCACATCTGCCGCCTGCGTAGATGATGTTGAATACATGTACGCTATAGCAGGATACAAAAAATACGTGAGAGATGAAGATATTGAAAACGATGAATGTACAAAATCAAAGAAAAAGAAAATTGTTTACACTTGTATTCCTCTGAGTGAGTAAGTTAAGAAGTAGATCAATGATCCGAGGATCCGAAATTCTTTTTTGACATGTAATAATTTCTGTGTAGGTCTCGTGGATAAAATATTATAAACGGCATGAGTCGATCTCTACAGCTAAGTAACGCTAGTTGATTCCCTGGGTGTCTTTTGAAGGCTTCGGCTGAATGAAAAAAAAGGAATAATGGCAGATACGTAGTAGGATAGGGTAGCCAGACCAGCGTTTAAGAATTTGATGATACTCCAGAAAAGTATGAGCGCGTAGATAAATGTATACTTATTTAAAACGGTCGAGTCAAATTGTCTTAATCTGGAAGGACACCAGATATTCTAGACGAATTCGGATGCACCTGTCTTTTGAAATTAATGTTATTTACCTACATTATTTTTTTCTTTTGATATATTGCACTTTATTTTCCATTAGGTTACTAGGCCCCAATAAGACATCGGTGTCCGCACCGGCGTTGATAGATGCGCCACAGTTTTAACTTTTGTAGCTATCTTCGTTTCCTATTGGTAAATCTGTATCTAAACCTGTTCTTAATAAACGTTTCTTATTATTATTTCATTTATTTATAATTGTAACATATTCCATACATTTTTATAAAAAAACATTTAAAAATATAAAAAATAGTGTCCCACCGGTATCGGGAACAGGGTCCAAGCTACCGGCGGTCAGGGCTCCAGAGAAAGGAACCTCCTAACTATACGAGCCGTGTTGTCCAGGAGTACCGCTTTGCCCCTTGATCCAGCCGCCTAACGAGAGCCTCCTAAGGTGTTGGTCGAGGCTCTTGGCTATTAAGCCATTGGCTGACACGACTATAGGTACAATGATTGCCGAATCCACGTCCCACATGTCCACAACCTCGTGAGCCAAGTCAATATACTTGACTTGTTTATCTTTCTCGGCTTTCACGAGGTTCTCGTCATGAGGAACGGATATGTCAACAATCATTGCACGCCTCTCGCTTCGGTCTACCACCACTATATCAGGCTTATTGGCTAAAATAGTCCTGTCAGTGATGATAGACCGATCCCAGTACAGGGTGATATGACCATTATCAAGAACTGGGTCGGGCTCATACCTGTAGTACGGCACTTCCGATTCCACAAGAGAGTATTTCAGAGCAAGTTGCTGATGGATAATCCTGGCTACGAGGTTGTGCCTGTGCAAGTACTCGCCGTTAGCTAGAAGAGAACAACCACAGATTATGTGACGAATTGATTCTCCCGGACGGTGACAAGCCCGACAAATGTCAACAACAACGTGCCGTCCTTCACAAAAAATCTCCGGTAGTTATTCGTCATGATAACTTCGTCCATAATTGCACAGACAAAACTTTCGGTTTCCCCAAAGAGGTCACCGGAACGCAGCCAGGATACGGACGCCAATTGATCTACATCAGGCCCGTGAAGGGCCCAGAAAAAGCGTCCGTGAAGTTCCTTGCTCTGCCACACAATCCTGCGATCGTTAGTGTCAAGCACTACAGGTTTGCGCCAGTTCTCGTTAGACAGGGAGAGCGGGGTGAGTCCCTTGTCCACCGCCACTACATCTCGATGTATACCCACGTCGACAGCTAGGAAATATTCATTGAGACTGCATACCTCACGGTTGTGTAGGGTCTTGGCATTTAAAAAACCGCGACCCCCACACTTCCGTGGGATATACAGTCTCATCATCGACGAACGTGGGTGGTGCATTCGGTATACAATCAGCAGTGTACGGACCCGCCTATCCAGGGCGTCAAGTTCCGTTTGAGTCCATTTGAGTACGCCGAAAGAGTACATCAATACCGGCATGACCCACCCGTTCAAGGCACGCACCTATAAAATCTTTTCCTTTTATTTTCCTTATATTTTTTATTATTATTTCATTTATTTACATTTTATCATATTAAATATATTTTTAAATATTTCCTTAAAAAAAAAATAAAAAAAACATTTAAAAATATAAAAATAGTAGCCCACCGGCATCGAGACAGGGTCCAAGCTACCGGTGGTCAGGGCCCCTGAGAGAAAAACCTCCGGACAATACGCGCCGTGTCCAGGAGTACTGACTTCTGAATCAGGCCCTTGATCCAACTGCCTAACGAGAGCCTCCTCAGATGGTGTTCGAGGCTCTTGGCTATTAAGCCATTAGCCGTCACAACTATCGGCACAATGACTGCTGTGTCCACTTCCCAATCGACAACCTCGCGAGCCAAGTCAAGATACTTAGTTTGTTTATCCTTCTCGGCTTTCACGAGGATCTCTCATTATTATTATTATTATTATTATTACCTATTGTCTTTTAATTGTGTCTGTAATAACGGTAGTCGAAAGATGAAGCACTGATAATCAAAACCTGGTCAAGATCATGATACTAATTGACACGTAATCTGACACCAGTATTTCGAAGCAGATTATTTGGTTGGAGAAGCTTTCACTTTCATAGTAGTTTAGAAAAAAATAAGCTTTTATCCGCGCACGGGTAACATGCGACAGCTACAAACGCCACCATGACAAGCTAAATACGGCCACAAACGTAGCTAAGGCACGTGACAGCCACTTGTGGTCAGTGGTCTATCGTCGCCTGATGTCATTATTTTTAACCACTGCGTGCAATATGGTTAATGATGTTTATTTTGTAAGTAGGTTTCAAAAGAACACTTTTACACAACATTTTTTCGTCATTTTAAAACTAGATGAAGCCTTTGTTTCCTAACTAACTGCCCTGAGAAAAAACATCGAAACAAACTCAGAGGTCAAAGTCTCTTTTAAAGTCCATATTGCAAATATGGACTTACGTACTGGTATATTATATATATATTCTATTCTATTCTTGGTATGAGTTTTGTATTGTGAAACAAGTTTGATTCTAATTTTTGTATCCTGTATTAATCTTATAAATTGAGTTAAATAACTTTACTAAAATTTTGTAAGGTCCAACTTGTGTTGGTTGTCAGATCATATGAGAACCATGCAGATTACAGTCTTAGATGTTTTTTAGGAAAAAGGAACCACACAGATTTGAGTGGTCCACTCAAATCTAGTCAGTGCAAGCAATGGTCAGTATTCGTGTAGCTCAAATTTATAACTACTAAGTCAACGACTTGACGAATAATACCAAAGAATGGGTGTCAATTGGGTCACGTCACGTCAAATACTCTAAACTGTATATCCTAATAGACTCTGTCTGAAGAAGGTTTAATTGTGCTGCTTCTGATAAAAAATATACTATTTGCAGAATATGAATTACAATACGATAAACTGGATAAATGGGCTTATATAGACATTGCTTTGGTAAAGGTTGAATCACCTTATGACTTTGAAGATCAATCATATAAAACTGTGTGTTCGTACATACCTACTACGATACCTGTTAATTATGACCAACGATTTCAAGAAGGAGGCTTGGATGGACTGGTTCTAGGCTGGGGACACACTGATTTATGGCGGAAAGTAAGAACCATTTTCATATACAGAGCTGAATTTTAGACGCAATTTTGTCTATTTTATAGTATTTTAAAGCCCGTCAAATATAAGAAATGCTGTTTGACAGTTTATGAGAGATTGGAAAAAAGATATGGGGTTAAAGAGGCCGCAGCGCGACACTCACACGTTTTTATTTATATGGAATAACAAAGCAGCAGTGCTGCATTCGCGTTGCTGTCACACTGCATGTTGCAGCTAAATTGAAAGCACCTTAACATTCAACACTTCACTAACTCAAAAGATTGGATTAGTTTTTTGCAGAAATGCATTTTTTTTATGTTTTAGCCCGATGATAACCGTAATTACAACCAAGAAATGTTGCGATACGCACCCATTAAGATAATGGATAAAGAGAATTGCAAGATGCATTACAATATGTTTACCGGTATGGCTACTGTCATAGATAAGTACATGATCTGTACTTTAGGAAAAGGAGACCTTGATGAAAATGGGCAGATGGATAGTAAAGTGGCCAGCGCATCAGTCAAACTAAATGGGTGTCAAAATGGACTCAGATTCTTCAGCGATAATAACGTATCTGTAAGTATATCCATCCTACTTACATCTTAATTATATATGTACATATAATAAAACAGTAAGTGTTCACATTTTCTTAAGGTTGGCCCAATAAGTACTGGACTGATTCAAAGCTAAGGATATTAAAACACAATTACAAAAATGAATGTTTGGATATTTTAACAAAACGTCAATATATTAAAAATATTGTATTTATTTTAGAAAGAGCAGTGGTGGCCGAGTGGTAACGGCCCCGACTTACGAGTCGTAGGTCGCGGGTTCAAACCCAGCCAGGCGCATTACTTTGTGTAATTTATTTCATCACCACTGCTCTCAAAACGGTGAAGGAAAACACCGTGAGGAAACCGGCATGTCCTAGAACCAAAAATTCGAAGACATGTGACATCCACCAATCCGCACTGGGCCCGCGTGGTGGATTATGGCCCATTCCCTCTCCTAGAGAGGGGAGGCCTGTGTCCCTGCAGTGGGAACATTAAAAGGCTGATGATGATGATGAAGGATTATGGCGAGCGAAGTAGCAAACAAAATTTTGCTGGCATGTTTTTAACGTAGGCATACGAGTAGTGATGACCACTATACAAAAATATATAGCTTATCAATTTTATCTTAGACATTACTATTAATAGAATGTTCGTATTAAAGATATTATTTCAGTTAAAAGTTGAGAGTTGAGATTACGTATATTGTGTCAATAATACTTACCACCTTATGAATAAAAAAAACGCATTTTCGAACAAACGACCACAAGTCATGTGATATGTTATGTTTTTCCTTTTCCATATTAAACCGTATGATATTTGTATATATCACATCCTTGTATTAATCGCACTGTGATTGAGAAATATGGTTTGGGCGGTGAAATAAATATATGTAGTTTTATTTAGTTCTATTTCACTAACTTGACTAATTATTAATAAAATTATAAATCAATAATAGCTGAATTCAATTATTATTATAGTGCGACGATGACGCGACACGCAGAGATATTTTAAGAACAAATCTAACCTTGAATGAAGCTATGCTTGAATCAAAAAATAAAAAGATTTTCCTCCAAACTAACGATTCACGCAAGAGTGGAATATGTCAGGTAAGTCCGCCATTTTGAACAAATTAAAAGAGAAAGTTGCGTCTAAAATTTTTAGTTTTTGACATATGTGGTAGCTGCTGCGTTATGTGGTCTTGATTCCTGTATGGAACAAAATAATACTCTCAGGCTACTGATAGGCCTACTGTGTACAGACGTGTAGCTTCATATTCCTGATACTTTTTGTAGTGGCCAAATCTTAGAATTAGTCACTTCATGATACGTTCAGCAATTTCATAAAATGGCGCTGTTCAGCAAAATTTGTAATTCTATTTAAATATAATTATGTGCTTCTGGGTGGCATTAAAAAATAATCATGAAAGAGATGGCGGGGCCTCTGGTCGCTTGCTACGCTAGCTCACTAGATTCTGCCATTTTTTTTTAACCTAAACTATCCGAGTCAGAGTGTCTGCCGAGGTCCCTCATCATCATCCTAGCGGTATTAGTTCCGGTTGCCAACCTTGGCTTTCGCCTCGGTGCCCGGGGTCCGCTTTCCTGCAAGCACGCCTCCACTTCGCTCGGTCTTTTGCGTCCTTTGCCGTAAGCCCATTGGCACGCATATCGTCCCTTACGACGTCGATCCTACGCCTCTTAGGCCTTCCTCGTTTACCGGATCCCGGCGGAGGCGGCATGTCGAGGCATCTGTTACCCACGTAGTCTGCCGGTTTTCGTAAAACGTGGCCATACCAACGTAAGCGACCCGATGTCTGCCGAGGTCCCTCTCTAATAGTAAATTTGGTGTAAAATAAGTATTTTTGGTGAAGGATAAGATTTTTATATAAATAAGGCTTTTTATTTAAATGCAGTTTTGTTTTTTTTTGCTTATATTTGTTTTTAAACGAACAATTGGTAAGTCCTTACTTTTTTAGAGCTTTTATTATAAACATCAAAGTTCCGTGGCCGGTTTTAGTAGGCCATGTAATGAAGAGATCGATTCTAAGATTAGAGGCCCTAGCTAATGCGATCTATTTGACAACCTAACTTGAACTGTTCAATAATCTATGTCAAATCTTTGTAATTCATAGACAATTTTACAGTGCACTGGAATAAGCCATTTTAACGTCTTCAGAACGACCACGGAGGACCGTTAGTCACTTGGGTGGGTGCTTCTGAGGTTCTCATAGGAGTTGCTTCTGTATTCAAAGTATCGGATGATTCAAAGTGCATGGGCCCCTATTTATTTACCAGCACGCAATGTAACGGTGCCTTTATAGATTGCATTTTAAGTGATCCAGCTATTCGAATTGGGGGAAAGAGGTGAGACATACATTTGTGCTTTTTATTGTTACGTTTCGGCACCACCTTCACTGACGAGTATATGGTGGTAATAGTAGATTATGTGCCTAGGGGATGAAGTGATGTTTTTTTTTGCATATTGAATTATAAACGATACAAAGGTTGCTAAGTTTGAATCCCGAACGTTTGTTTGTCATATAATTAACTCCTGAGAAAAGCGAGGGAGTTAATGTAGAAAACTGAGTGAAGTAAGGAGTTCAAGACGCCCAAGACAAAGAAATCCCTATGATGAATATTCTATTTTTTACACCATCTGTGAGCTTTTCTCTAGGATATATTTAATGAAATGAATTCTTGCATTTACTAGTCCATGTGGTAGTGAAATAGCGTCACATGGTATAACCGCATGCAAACATTATAAAGATTGTGAACTGACTATCATTGAGTATACTAAAAGACTGATTCAGTTTGACAACAAAATAAAATTCAACGTTAGCTTGGCATTTAAAGAAAGCTAGAGTGACTTTGTAGCTGGCAACTGAATGACCTTTAACTTTATGATTTATAATATCCGCATAGAAATGAATACTTAATACTGATTTAATATAACAGACGGACCCTCTGCGACAGTCCACCGATACAAAGGGGTTACGATATAGTTGAAAAAAACATATCGTGGAGGAATCATCCTGCTGGGTAAGATAAATGTCATATGTACCTATGACACATCATCATCATCATTTCAGACAAAAGACGTCCACAGTTAGATAGAGGCCTCATACGTAACCTATCACCCGTATTCACAAACAATACTCAAACGACCCTTGACTAAGCAAACGCACAGCGTTGAAATAGAGCTCTGTGATTGGTTCGTTTGTGTTGCGTAGTTCACAAACCCTGCCCTGTGCGCTCGCGAGCACTGTGAGACTGCATAGTAACGTTTGTGAATACGGGTGTATGACTCTCCTGGCGGAGTGGTCGTGGTCATGGATCGTCTAGTACGTTGGTTGCAGCTAACCTACGACTATTTAATACAGTACGGCCGTCGGATCTTGGCGAGTCTGAAGGCTTAGGCTCTGCGAATTTGAGCGCTTAAAAACTGGTAAAAAAATAAATGCGTATACGGGGTCTAGGCCTCCCATTACGTGGTGGTATTTGGTGGCGTCGGCGGTGATGTTCGCCAACGCAAACTGGCTCTCCAGTTGCGCGAACCAAAGTTCAGGTTTTTCGGGGTAAAATGGGGGTACCCTCACACCGACGCGACACACGTCGGATCCATCCTTTTCCCGTGGCTGACTCATCGTGCTCTTACGGGGTCACCAATGTAATACTGGTAATAAATAATACAAATTTTTATAATCGTGACATAAGTATATTTTTTACTGACAAACGTCATCACTCAAATTGTTTTCTTTTTCACAAAATATGTCATCTGAAATATTGTGACGCTACAGTTTAAACAAATAAATGCAATTTGACGTTGTTATTGCTGCTCAAAACTGTTATTGGCATTTTTTTTAAACTTTATTTTTGTACGAGTTTTCAAGCGCTAAAATTCGCAGACCTTAACTCGTCAAGATCTGACGGCCGTATTGTAGATATAATGAAGTTATAAGGCTTCAGAGATGCTAGAAAAAGATGTCCGACATTGTCTTTCTTCATGTTGCGATATGGTCTTGGGCCATGCTTTCCAAAGCACGGGGACATTTTTTTAAGTAGTTTCATTGGATTAATTTGAAAGTAGAATATACCTAATTGTTCAAGCTTTAATTACTAAGACTGGCTTGTTATCGTCTAGTGGTTTGGCCCTAATTGCTGTATCAGAGGTTTCCCACTCGAGACAAATGTTTGAGTGATGACCTTAATCATTAAAATTGATTCTTTGTGTAAATTATCTATAATAGGTATGTATGCATTTTTTAATATACAAGTGTTGCAGTGGTAAAAAGATATTTTGCGAAACAACGCCTGTAGTGTTGCCAAGTTTGAGACCCACATTTTAGGGTACACTAGTTGTCTGTGAAACTTGATGATTTTATTTATATTAAGTATATCGAACACTTATTATATCAACATACTGTCGAACTAATAAGCAATCCGATGTAGGGTTTTTGCAACCGGATTTTTCGCACACATTGCACCAATAAAGCTTAGATCGAATAAAACATCGTAGGTACAACTGACTTATCGAGATACAGTGATCTATATAATAAAATTCGAATTATCAAGTTTCGCAGACAAATAGGAAATCCACCGAATAGACTGCACTGCACAGCACAGTACAAGCTTTGCTTAGTTTGGGACTAAATAGGTCCTAATATGTTACATGTCTTCAAATTTTTAAACTATGAAATAATATTAAAGTGGAGAGTACTATTATTTCTACAGGGCAGCTGAAAATGAAATCAAAGTCAAGGAGAAAATAAAGATAAAAAATCTCGACAGCCACAATGAAACAGTTTTAGCTAAAAACTTATTACATCCAATGAAAGAACCTGCTAGAAACTTGCAACAAGAGACAATTGCGATCCGACCACAGCGGCCTATATACCATGAGTGGAATGAAAAAACTTAATTTTTTGTAATGACTAGTTGCCAGAAAAAACCTGTTCAAACTAAATAAGTTTATTATATTCAGTTTGCATTTTTATTTCTTTTGCCGATTTAAAACAGGATCAAATGTGAGTCTGATGAAGGTAAGGATCTTATACACCTTGCGTGAAGGATACGGTAATCACCACTGACCTCTATTATTTATAACAAGGGACTGGCTGCTGTGCTTTTGTCCTTGTTTGATATTCGCCATATTGGCGCTGTCGGCCACAGTGACTAACGCGAGTGTCTACGGTACTAAAGCTGGTAATGTCACGCTGCATATAATATTAGTCATATTAGTTCTCTAGACGCCCGCATGTGGCGCTTCAAATTACAATAAATGAGCTGTCAAACATATGAAACAGCCTGTCCAGTGGTAAAGACTTACGAGAGGTCAGTGGTAATCACAGTACCAGACATACTGGATAAACAAAATAGAAAGAGATTTTTGTCCAGCTTTGGACTTCCTTCGATTGTAAGGTTCAGTAACCTTACAATCGAAGGAAGTCCAAATCTGGACAAAAATCTCTTTCTATTTTGTTCCGCATAATATCAGTATTATGCGGATGAGAAAGATAATAAGAGGTGCTGATAAGTCGGACACAAATGTACGGAGTACTTAAATGGCGCTACTACTATGACCTAATAAGGTTTGCTAATTCATTAATTAATTTTAGAATTTGATATGACAAACCAAAGCAATATTGAATGAAGGTTTAATTCGTATGAAAGTAGAGGATACGGCATATGTAGGTAAAAGAAAAAAAATAGATTAAAGAATTTATCGATGAAATTGATAGTCAATATATAATTCTGAAATGTTAGCCACAGTAACCTTTTTTTTTATGAAATTTTCTTTAAGTTACATAAACTAAATGGAGTTACAACATTATGATGCTCCAACATCAGTTCTAGTGCGGCAACCACGCTGCTTTCGCGTGGTACTTCACGGCTAATTTGAAGGCGCCCTGACTCTTGTACGCCACATGGCTATACTATTTTTCTTTATATCTCCTTTCTATAGCTAGAACTCATTAAAGAAGGTTATATTCTTCTGATAACTATTGCTTCATTAAGAACCTTAACTTTTTTGAGAACAGCGACGCACGCGCTCGTTCCCAATCGTGCATTAGAATCTGAAGGAAGACACTATTTGCAGTATTGCTAACGATGAGGACTCGTTAGACTGGATATGGTTCCAAGTGCTGTACTTGCGTCTGTCTCAGTTTCAGCTAGGTCATAACCATTGGCGTTATTACGATAACTCTTGGTCAGTAATCTAAATCATAATAGAACCTATAAAAATAATCAGTCATCTAAAATTCCATTATATTGTAACCAAACAAATGTACAATTATGTTTCTACAACTAATATTCAATGGTTGCGATAAAGTTATGTTTTTTACTTACAAGTATCATTTACAGTGAGTTCATTCTAAAGATTAATGCTATGTTAGACTTTTCTTTTTATATTAATTTTCTTTCAAATCACTACGATATTAATATTGATTTTAGTGTGTGATAGCGAAAGAAGAATTCAAGGAGGCGATGAAGTGTATTCGAAAAAAAGTTATATGGTAAGACACATTAAAAAAAGCGAAACATGATGACTCCTTTTAATAGAATTGAACTATTCATGCTTGGGATTATCGTGTAACAAATTAGTCACGCGTTGTCGGCCTCTGAACATAGGTCTCTTCTGAATTGTGCTACAAAACTAGTCCTCCGGTTACAGAACTCTATATTCTAGCTACCTAATATTCCAAATATCTGCAGGCCTAGCCAAATTAAGACCGTTTCGTGTCGAATCTCTTTCTGCAAACAATGATGATTCAGTGTAAGTACCATTTATACCATAAAACAACAGAATGTGGCGATGAACATTGTGGAAACGATTCCATTTCATTTTGAAAGATGGCTTCGGATTTTGTTGAGATTTTCTATCCTGAAATTAAGAACTTTAGCATGATGAAGCACTTTAGCATGATTTTAGCAACATGTGTTAATAATTCGGCCAAAATCATACTAAGGCATATAACTATAAAATATCTCATTCTTGAATATGTTTCACACATATTGATGGTAAATTATCAACTTGACTAGGTCTGCTGGAGAGCGACACAGACTTTGCTTACTACCTACACGGTCGACTGAGCGTAGACAATTTCTAATGGAATGGATCCATTAGGAATTGTCTACGCTCAGTCATAACATATCATCATGGCCGGCCCATAAAGATACACCCATCGACGAGCTTGCACTTTGATGATACGGAAAGGTCACTCTACGTCCTAGTAGCGTGTGTGTAAATAGTTTTGGAGCAAACAGCTTACCCTGTTTTCTTTTTTTTGAGTTTTAATCTGGTGCCAGATGAGTGTAGCATATTTGTCGTCAATTATTATCGTTAGTGCTGAAACTATTGCTTTATGTTTGATGCTGTCAAAAGACTTTTTGTTATTACCAAAACTTGGATGCAATCTAGCTTGTGTTGCGTTTAGCAACGCGTCGATATGATCGTGAATGTTTTTTTCGTAAATTTTTGTTTTCTTTTGGATACAATTCTGATTTACCGTCTTGTTAGTATTTAAGTTACCCCTACATTGTATTTGCAGGTGTATCTGGTTAAAGCACCAAAATCGGATAAACCTTATGATGAATGGTTGTGTGGCGGTGTTTTAGTTACAACTTTTTTCATTCTCACCTCACAAAAATGTGTGCTTGATGTTGAATACATGTATGCTATAGCAGGATACGACAAATATGTACCAGATACACAGATTGAAACAGATCAATGTACAAAAGAAAAGAAGAAGAAAGTGATTTATTTTTGTTTTCCAGAAAGTAAGTACAAAATTACAAAGGCACGCATATTTTTAACTTCACACTTATATTATTATATTATACTAATATTAACACCTATATTATCGTAAAATAGTCATAAGCAGAAATAGAAAAAATACTGTTTGTAGCGGAGATGAGAAAATTGAGATATATGTGTGGTGTAACGAGAACAGATAAAGAGAGAAATGAGTAGGTATATTAGGGGAAGTTTGCAAGTAGGTACTGCCAGTGGCTGAAAAGTTGAAAGAGAATCGTTTATCTTGGTATGGTACTAAGAAGGAACAAAAACGTAAAAGAGTTATAAATATACGTATGAAGGGCTGAAGGTGGTCAGAGAGGCTAAACCAAAGATGAATAAATTGTGTGAGGAGAGATATGAAAGAAAAGTGAGTTGATGATAGAGTGACGGCTGACAAGATAATTTTTTTTTTCTCTGGTAGAGGGCTGGAAGATGACGTGTTTTTCTCAGTGTCAGAATATAGGGCATCTGTCTGAAAGAGTGAGCTATTACCCAACACACCGAATCCAATATTGACTGATGTATCGTTCTCTTCAAACTTTAGGTACATTACATTTCGATTTTCTCAATTGTTTTTCATCACCGTTTTGAGAGCAGTGGTGATGGAATTAACGCAAAAACGTGCCTTAAGAATTATTCAAATTAGGGACCTACATCTCACTAAATTCAGATGCCGCTGCCGCTTTATTGTGTAATTTTTAAAAGGTAATTAAAATAAATTTATCTTTGTAGGTACCCAAATTAAAAGTGTTAATGTGACCAAGAACAGACGCATAGACATTGCTTTGGCCAGAGTTGAATCGGCGTATAATCTAAGTGATATTACATTTAAAATCTTGTGTTCGTACCAACCAACTATAATACCTATTAACTATGAAAAAAGATTTCAAGAACCTGGTAATGATGCCATGGTGTTAGGTTGGGGACATAAAGATTATTATCGAAACGTACGTTATGCCTTTCAGTTTTGTTTTTTTTTTTATTATGTCAGTATACCTACATACTGCTATGACTCATGCAAAAGACATTTGATCACTTGAAAAAAATCTTCTTCGACTTCTGTCTAGTGCGTATATGTGATAATTAGCTTTAGCATACAAAAAATGTACTTCTTTGCAGTAACCATATAAGTTATGCACGAACACTCAGCTTCGTTTTGTATGAGTAAAAGCACATTCGCAAGAAGTTGGTAGAACTATCAAAATATTGATTAACTTCTCCTTGCTTGCAAAGGCTTGTTCAGAATTCGCATTAAGATAAAATTTTAAACTGATTTTCATTATTATTTATTTACATGTTTTAATTTCAAGACACTTTTTTCCAGCCACTTGATAAACAAAATTACAACCAAAAACGGTTACGGTATGCACCAGTTAAGATAGCAAAAAACAGCATATGCAAAAAACACTATGCACGTTATCCCTTTTTAAATGAGACAATAGACAAATTTATGATATGTACTATGGAAGATGGCGGGCTTAATGAAGATGGAAACATAATTATAACGTTACCATCGTCTCCACTCGTTGAATGTGAAGTACTAAGACTTAGTATTCGTGATAATGTTCGCGTAAGTATTGCTTTTACCACAGAGCAAGAAGACTTCTCAGATTCTAGATGTGGCATTGTCCTTAATACAGACCAAGCGGGGCTCATAAACATATAGAACCAGCTATTATGATGTCTCGAAATCATCATAATTTTAGTTTATGAGAGAGATGGCTACTTTGAAATTCTAAAACTTGTTTTGATTACATTGTGTAAAGGAGAGACCGAGCTTTACAGGACAAATAGAACTACTCAAAACGGAAGCATGATACCTATTTTAATGACATTATATGGTCCTAGGACTTCATATTATTTTAAGCTTAGTATAGTAGTAGATAGTGTGACTATTTTCATTTTAGGAGTTAACTTTTTTATTAGTTACTGTATGCAATAACATAAAAAAAAATACGCTGCTTTATTAGTTTTTGATGGTTAACCCTCAAAATATAAAAAAATACTACAATTACTTTTTTATTTTTTAATTCTGTTGACAGTTTTTATTTTTTAATTCACGATTATTTTGCCAACGTGGGCAAAATAATCGTGAATTAAAAAATAAAAACTGTGGATGGAGAAATTGTCGGAGAATAAAGACATAGAACAATATTACTTACCTTCTATAGCAAATAGCGTTAAAGTTTGTAGTCTAAATGTTGATTTTTTGTTCATTTAGAAGAATAACGTACCTAATTATAAATATTGTGCAAAATTTTAACGGTTTCAGATTAGTATTTTTTTGCTTTTTGAATATATCGTTCCACGTTACTACTATTTTGTTTTATGCGGTCTACAATAAAGAATTAATTTACTCAAAACAAAGTCCCGAAACCTGGTTTATTTGTATGAATTTTAATATTTTTACTTTATATAGTGCAACGCATTTAGAGCACGTAACAGAGCTGTCATGGAGTCAAACGAAATGTCTCATGTTTCTGAAAGTAAAATAAGCAACAAAAGTCATACTAACCATACAAGCAGATCTCGTCGGCCATCAAGTGGATTTTGTCAGGTAAATGTAATGCAGGATTTTCGTTAGTCGACCGTTCATTGTTTTACCTAGAAGAGTGTCTTCGACTTACAAACACCAACGGTTATACTTATCAGCAACTGTAGGGGCCTAGCAGGATCGAATGCTTATAGAATGGATGCGAAAGCGGAACACACCGGGGCCCTGGAACTAAGGCAGGAAGGAACAGTTGGTCGTTTAGTCAGTAAAAGTCGTCAATAACGTCAATATTCTGACTGGTCTATTGGTTAGTGGCTCTGACTGCTGTGCCGCAGGTCAATCATTTGTTCTGTGTCGGGATATAATTTATGTACAATATGTATGTATTTAGAAATCTAACCAAAACCTTAATCCGCCATTATTACCAACGTAATGTTAATATCTGCTTGTTTTCAGAACGACCACGGAGGACCGCTTGTGACTTGGGTGGGCTCTAAAGAAGTCCTTATTGGAATTGCTTCTCTATTCAGAGTATCAAATGGTTCAAAATGCATGGGACCTTATTTATTCACGAGCACGCAGCAAAACAGCATTTTTATAGATTGCATTTTAACACGTAACTCTAATTTTTCATATAATGCATCAAGGTAAGTAGTATTTTTAGTTATGTTTACTAAGCTTATGCCTACATTGTAACGGCATCCATACTAGAACCCTGCCACGGGCTTCACGATCCTCGCGTAGACCCAACAACAGCAATCGTTTGGAATTCCTTGTTAGGGTTGCTTGAAGGCAACCCCGACCTGCCCCCAGCCTGAAAGCCAGATCACGGAAACACTCCAAGAACTTCTACTGGCTGTCGAGGATAAGTCCCAAGTACTTCATCGTCGACTTGACACCGGTGCAAATCTCTTCTATCGTTTTTTGCAATCCTTATGATGGATGGTCATGTATGATGACCTTCGAGATTAAATAACAATGGCATAGGTTGGTCTGTAGATGATAAAGGACATTACTTACAAACGGTGACTTATCCGTGTTTTGTTAAACATATTAGAGCTATAAAATTCCGATTGTTCTTGGAGCTAATTTATGAACTATCTGAATCAACTCATCATATGACAAAGATGGGCTGATTTAGTTAATTCTAAAATAATATATTCTTCTCTCCATTCAATACTAAATACTATTTTTTTTATACAGACGGAGCAGCTGCGACACTCCACCGAACCAAAGAGGCTTCCGGATAGTTGAAAAATACGTATCTTGGACTTCTGGGTAGGTTTATTTGAGGATGAGAGCAACAAGATTGTTAGTTTTGACTAACTTGATAATTGATCACGTAGTCTTTTAAACGAGTCGGTTTTAAGTTTTATTTCCAAAAGTAATATAAAAAAAAATTTAAGTATATAAAAGACGATAACACAGTGCTCACCTGTGGACCATCTCTCGACACTGAGCGACAAGGTAGTACTGGTTGGGTGTTGCGAGGATCTTAATGCTTGATAATCAGTACTGTGTAGACAGTACTGATATACAAATACAAAAAAATACGATATATTTTTTATATTTCAAAGTTCTATATTAGTTACATTATTATAATTATATTAATGCTTACCAGGTATATGAGTATATACAGACTAAAAATAATAATATGTACAAACGGGTAGAAAACAAGGGCATCAAAAAATTTATCAACATCGATGTGAATGGGAAATGTGCTGGTGCCAGTTGAACTAAAAAAATCCCAGCACGCTGGTCACGCTAAGAGTCAGCCAGCCATTTGTAGATATCTCGAACAACGCGATGAGCGCTTGGACCCCATGGCCCTAGTGGTTCAACCCCAAATGGCTTAAAGATATAACTACCGATAAGGTTATTATATTGACGCCGTTTGAGCTTTTCCGCACCTACAGCAACCGCCCCAGTACAGTCCACCGCGTTCAGAAGGTGCGATGGTGCAAGGGTTTCGATATATGTTGGATTCTAAACCAAAGGCCTACCCACTTGGGTTCTTCTGTTCTTTCTCACCTTGGAACTTTCCAAGAATATAATATTCATTCTGACTGGTCTCTTCCCTTCGTCACGTGCCAAGCCATTTTAAAATTTTAAATTCTCATTCAAAGATTATGTTCAAACCGGTTTTGTGAAGAACAGTACAATGATATTAATAAATAGTTTTAATATTTCATTTTTTTTACAGGAAACATGAACATTTGGTTAAATATGAAAGCAATAAATTACAAAATAACACTGTAGTTAAATATGAAAATGATAAATTAAAAAATTACACGAAGAAGACCACAAAAATAAACAAGGCCTTTGAAGATTTGCTAAAACTTGAAACAATCTTGAAAAAACACATCCCGAGCAATTCAAGTGGAGATCCGGTTAAGGAAAATATAAAACAGTAACATTTATTGTTGAAAAAAAATAATTAAAATTTTAAAATGTTTGAGATTTTGGCAATACGCCTGTTCAAACGAAAAGGTTAATTTTGAATTTTTGCGGTCTGCTTACATTCAACTATCGTTTTTTTTTTGGTATGTTTATATGTTGGGATCTGTTTGACATGGTTGGCATTATCAGTCACTTTTTAGTGGTTTGTTGTTGACAACTAAAAAGGTTAGTAACATTTTTATGTGTTCTTTGAAATAGTGAAACAGAAGAAAGCATCATATAAGTGTGTTTTTTTCAATTGTCGAATCACTATTAGGGAAGTTGCAGAGGATATCGATCGGCATAAGTCATGCAATTTTCTCGAAAGTTTTGGGTATGAAACGTGTGGCAGCGAAGTTTGTCCCGAAATTGCTAAATTAATTTTGACTCAACCACCGTACTTGGCTCGCTGTGACTTTTCCTATTCTTAAAACTGAAGAGACATAAGAAAGGAAAGTGTTTTGCCACAATTGATGAGATAGAGTTAGAATCGAAGAACGAGCTGATGGCCACACTGAAATGTGCATTACAGAAGTGTTTCGAGGATTGGAAGAAATTCTGGCATAACTGCATTATATCCGAAGGCATAACTGCATTATATCCGATTGTTTTGAAGGGGACAAAAAAGATATTGATCAATAAATGTCTAAATATTTGTCAAAAAATGAAAAATAAAATTCACCTTTTCTTTTAAACGGACCAAAACTGAGTAAATAATATTAATGCAGTCAGTTCTGTGTTGAGAAAAAAAAAATAGGATGTAATTTAAAACACAGTGACTGTATTCTACATTAAAACTAAATATAAACTCGCTTCCTTCTCTGGTTGAATGTCACACTGTTCAATGGTGTGTGTGGTGAGGAAATAAATAATAATAACACTCATGCGTTTGTTATTTGAAAACCGCAATCCTTATATTTTTCCATCTTCGGTTATCTTTGTGTCACTCAGTTTACAAAATGGAAAAATAGGTAAAAATATCGCGTTATTTACGAGTACGAGTGACCCAATTTCCCAAGAGATGGCGCTGTACCTGGTGGCAATTTAGGATTGTGTGAACCGACTTTGTGTTTTTAATTGATAGAAGATATGTATCAGGATAATAAAATATGTAAACTACGTTTAAAAAAATGCTTGCATATACGGTTAAATTACAAACTTAGTTCAGAAACATTTTTTTTTCAAAAGCTGTTAATTTTATTAAGTTTAAAATATTTTCCTAGAAAGGCTTTATTGAGGTATTTTCATTTTTTCGAAACTTTTTGTAGCGATTATTTCCGAAAATATTAAAAAAAATATATTTTACGGGAAATCAATCACCACTTTGGTGTGATGCTGTATATGCGTGTATGCTGATCCGCTAACGGTCGCGATTACTAATGTTAATGCTACTTCGCGCTGTTATACGACTTAATAGTGCGAAGTAGCCCATGTTAAGTATATATGTTATCGTTGTGAGAAATATGTGACGGACGGGAAACTATGGAACCCTACACTGAGCGTGGCTCAACATGCTTTTGGTCGGCTAATTAATTAAATTATTATCGTATAACCAATTTATAATAGATATTGGAGAATTATTAATGTCAAGTTCATGTGTTTAGGTCTTTACAATGTATTGTCACTGTGCAATCGTCAGCAAAGTGTCATAGATTGTTCAGTTACTTCGGGTAAGTCATTTATATACAACTAGCGACCCGCCCTAGCTTCGCACGGGTGTAAAGGTGTTATATTATACCTATAAACCTTCCTCTTGAACCACTCTATCTATTAAAAAAGCTGCTTGAAAATCCGTAGCGTAGTTTTAAAGATCTAAGCATACATAGGGACAAAGCGACTTTGTTTTATACTACGAGTATGTAATGATGAAAACTAGGGACATCCCAATACACTACCTTGGGGTATTTCGTATATATATATATATATAACTACGCGTTCCTCTGATTGCTTTTTCTATCTATATTGCATATTTCAGTAACTTGTTACGGCTATGAAGATAAGATTTAATTAATTTTAATAAATATGCGTGTAGGTATGGTTTATCGTAAAATGAAGAAAATAATGAAATCAATAAATGTTATTATTCCAACTACGATTCCATTACAGCCATGTCACAGTCCGTCGAAACACAATTATTTGATTTTACAATGTTTCTACAATGGTCTTGATACAGTTCAGTATTTTGTTATTTTTTAATATTTTATATGGTGAGTACTCTTTCAATTGTATCTTATTTGTACGTAATGAGTATTACTAATATATTGGTTAGATAGTATGAAGAACAGCCCTCGGTCATAACTGCATTTTACATTTTAAGTGCTTTGCTCACCGCTGATAGTTGAGGATTTAATAATGATATTGCTCTGTATGTATGTTACTTACAAATCATTGACAAATTATTAAGCTTACTGTTGAGTAAGCTTAATAATTTGTCAATGATTTGTTGATCAATACGTACAGGTGCATCGTGTATGTCCCTAGGTAGAGCGGGACATACTATATTAAACTTGTCGCACTATAGCTGACACTATATACGCTTGTCCCGGATATCATTTGAAGAAGATGGGGCTGATATAGAAGGAATGACCGTAGAAGAAGTTATTGTTAGGTACTACTGAAATAAATAAATAACTTGGTTTCAGTAACTGATAGTGTAAGAAGAATTAAAGATGGTGATGTGGTGTCTGCAGAAAAAAGATACGTGGTAAGTTTTTTAATTAAATCAGGTCGATCTACTAACACCTATTAAACTGTACGTGTGTTATACTGGTCTGTACATATGTGTTTTTTATCATTGTTTTATTTAGGGGTTTTTGTCCCAAAAGGATATGTCAACCCCATCATATGTGTTTGTGTATTTTCTGTCCTATTCATAAGTGTCCATGAAATGTACCTATGTAACATCTGTAAACAGATTTTTCTTAACCAATCATTCTTCAACGTCTCAATGGATTTAAGAAACTTGGCAAAAATGTAGACCATGATCTGTATTACAATTGTAATAGTGTTGTTTTTTTTGTAATTATTAAAAAAAACTACTATTTATTATAATATGTTTACAGGTCTACTTGGTTATGGCACCAGAAAGTAGCAATAACTACAAAGATTGGCTGTGTGGCGGTGCGCTAGTCTCTACTTTGTTCATAGTGACATCAGCTGCCTGTGTTACTGACGTTGAATTCATGTATGCCATAGCAGGATATAAAAAATACGTAACAAACTCAGAGATTGAAGTAGACAAGTGTACAAAAGAGAAGAAAAAGAAAGTGGTATACACTTGTGTTCCTATGAGTGAGTAAAAATGTCAAACAAATGAGTCAATTAAAAAGGTATAAAATCTCATTTACACAATTTTATGTCTTGATTTCTAGAATACGAATTCGATTATAATAAGACGGATAAGTGGTCATTTATAGACATAGCTTTGGCGAAGGTAGAATCGCCTTATAACTTCAACGATGATTCGTATACTACGCTATGTTCATACAAACCTACTGTGATACCCATTAATTATGAAAACAGATTTCAAAAACCTGGTACTGATGCTTTGGTATATGGCTGGGGACATTTAGAAATTTGGCGAAAGGTGAGAATTAAGTGCTTATTCAATTTATCATCATCATCATCATCAGCCTTTCAATGTTCCCACTGCAGGGACACAGGCCTCCTCTCTCTAGGAGAGGGAATGGGCCATAATCCACCACGCGGGCCCAGTGCGGATTGATGGATGTCACATGTCTTCTGTATTCAATTTATAATATATAAAAAATATAGTTTAAAAGGATTTGAAAAAAAAATATTATTCAAATACTACCTGTATAATACAACTCTTGGAGCCGAGGGTTGGTGCGAAAGTGTTACCGGGGCTCTGGGAATAAGGCAAAGGAGGAACGGGGTAGGTTGTTTAGTCAGTATGAGTCTAACACTGTTTCCCGCTCCGGCCAAGAGCGGGATTCGACTTTGGATGATTTTTACCTACCCTAAAAAAACCTATATAATACAAAATAATCATATTTGTGTATAGTATTATATTGGTACACACAGACAATGCACAAGTACCTATGATTTAAACTAATTCAAATTTACTATACTCGTATGTGTGGTACGGTTTTTTTTTTTTTATGGTAGGTGAAAATCATCCAATGACGAAACCCGCTCTTGGGCGGAGCGGGAGACCAGTGTCAGACTCTTACTGACTAAAAAACCTACCCCGTACCTTCCTTGCCTTATTCCTGGAGTCGAGGTAACAGTTTTCCACCACCCTCTAGACTCCAGGAGGCTTCGACCCTGAAGGGCCCCTGCAGTTTGCTGACAACTCCTTGAGGCGCGCGGGAACGGTGCGCGCCGTTGACGACTTAGACTCGGTCTTACCAGACGACCGGACGGCGAGCTACCCATTGCTCACCGTCCGCGAGCCAGTGTCTACGGTGGCCGGATATCGGCAGGATCGCGGCGGCGACGGCTACGGCGAGTACGCCGTTGCCTTTGCCTTATGCGGTCGGCCTCCTCCTTTACGAGCATTACTGCTTCGCAGAAGGAGGCGACCGCCTGCCATTCCTCTTCGCTGCGGACCATGGCCTGAACCAGGGCCCGGCGCGAGAGGTCGCCGCCGCCGATCACCCCCACGAGGACACGGCGATGCTCTTCCCAAGCAGGGCACACCTCCACCGTGTGCTCCACCGTGTCCTCCGGGCTCGCCTCACAGTGGCGACACCCGGACGTCTCTTCCGCACGAATCCGGTGCAGGAATCTCCCGAACTTCCCATGTCCGGTGAGAACCTGCGTCATGCGGAAAGTGAGGACGCCATGTGTGGTACGGTGACTACTGATATATTGACTTCCAATATGTTGCACTGAATACAAATGAATGATTTATTTTAGTTTAGTTTATATTTAAGATTTTATTTTATATATTATCCTATGTACATCTGTAATTAAATAGGTGAATTAAATGCCTTAATCTATTGTCTTTAAAAAAATCGGTTGTCTGTAAAGTCGGTTTAATGACGATAGTTGAACGTGACAACGTCATAAGGAAATACTGATGGAATGGTTTAATTTTTCAAAAGAAAATTTTAATTTTATTTGTTTAAACAATTGACACCACATTCACTTTTCACTGCACTTCATACTTGACGAAAACATGTAAATGTATTATTTTATTTTATTGTATAGCAGCTGTCCACGCGGACGCATCGCTCACTCAAGTAGGAGAGAAACAGATGTCGAACACTGCCGAATTGTGCCTCTTTGTCGCTCGTTGCGTGCTCTCGCTTGCACTTCAAACCTTAAATGGAACGCTTCAGAGCGAGGTAACGCCGCATGAGTCATGTTTTTTCATGCGTGCAGCCGGCTCCATCGAATTATAAGACGTTGTCACGTCAAAAAAAAGTCGAAACATGTGAAATATGAAGTATGAGGGCAATATTATAATGATAGATCCTAGAAGTCTTGCACCAATGCGTGTGTATCTGCAACGTTTAGCAATAAAATAAAATGACCTATTTTCGGATTTGGATTTGTACAAATATTAGTATAAAGTTTGGTAATATAAAAATAACATTTATTTATTTATATGATTAATTGTAAATTATTATAATCTTGTATACCTATATGCCGTACGGGATGGTCTTTCAAACAATTTTGAACACGTGAATGACGTAGTTTGTTACATACTTATATACCTAGATTAAAAACTTTGTCATCTTTTTAATCATACATATTATATAATAGTAAGTTTTACTTCATTACATAGTATAAAACAAAGTTGCTTATCGCTGTCCATATGTATGCTTAGATTTTTGAAAGTATGCAACGGATTTTGATGCGTTTCTTTTAATTGATAGAGTGATTCAAGAGGAAGGTTTATATATATAATACATGTATTGCATAATATATTTAATATCTGCATTGCATCCGTGCAAAGCTGGGGCGGGTCATTAGTAATAAATAAAATAAAGTATTTGTAGGTGAATGTAAACTTTGTTTAAGTTGTGTTCAAGTTTAGAAAGTAATAGGTCATGGTAAATAGCTTACGCAAACAAAAACATTGTTCATGTGAATCAACATAGACATCCTAGAATCTAGAGCCTCTAGACCAACCATGCAAAGCCTTGAAATATTTTAACGTACAGTAAAATGCTTTCATATCTTCAGGATGGCGACGAAACTAATTATAATCAAGAGATGATGCGATATGCTGCTTCTAAGATAATGGACAAAAGTACGTGCAAACAACATTATCAAAAGTTTGCGAATATGGGTGGCATAATAGACCAATTCATGATATGTGCTCTAACACAAGGCGAAATTAATGATAAAGGAGAGCTTGTTTTGGTCGGTCCTGCACCAGCCAAAGCAGATGGATGTTCTAACAAGGGCCCTGTGTATAAACGTGCTGATACACCACTCGCATTATCTCAGCTTAATATGCCAACCGATGACGTAAGTGTAAGGCTCTAGACAGACGGACCGCAATTCAACTGCAATCCAACTGCAAATTGCAGTTCGATTGCAGTTTGAATGCAGTTGACACGACTGCAATAGAACTGCAAACTAAACGTGCAGTTTGACTGCAGTTGGTGTGCAGTTTACATGATTGCACTGAATCATCGACTGCAATTGAACTGCACGGTAGGTTTGCTATTCTATTGTAGTCGTGTCAACTGCATTCAAACTGCATGCGAACTGCAATTTGCGGGTGGATTGCAGTTGAAATGCGGTCCTTCTGTCTAGAGCCTTAAATTACATAACATCACTCTTGAATCTTTAAAAGTAAGACATAACAGTAAGTATAGGTCATGTCACTCATATTTCCTAGTTATTATTAGACTGCCTTCGTACTGCCTTCCCGCGATGAGATTGACGTAGTGTGCTCCATTTCTTTAATTATCCTTTAGTTATTCATATTCCTTAGTGTATCAAATATGTTTTATTTGTCACAAAGATATACGAATAATTTAAGATCTGTCTTGTTTAAGTGTGAAGATAAAGTCGTTTATCAAGATGCTAGTCGCCGAAAGGATAAGGATTCCAATCAAACTAATATTGATTCCTTGCAAAAAAATAATAGGACTAGTTTTAATAAAACCACAGCAAAATCAAGAAAGCATGGGATTTGTCAGGTAGATATTTCAGTTGTAAACATTTAGAATAAAATAGATTTTAGATTAATCCCCGGTCTTTCTCGGTGTAAGCTGACTAAAACCGTGTTGCTCGTATCCATCGTAGAACGGGTACAACTTATTATTTACTTTACCATGGCTGAACTAAAAACACTGTTAAACAAGGATATTTCGATTTCTGATTTAAGAATTTGAACTTAAATATTTTTTCAACTCTTTTTTAACCTGACAACGTGTGAAAATTATCAAGTCGTTCTTTAGATCAAAATATTTCAGTTAAACCACCCTAAGGGTGGCCGAAACACATAACCGCTTTGTAGCGCCGCATTTCTACAATTGGCAGTGCCGCTCGCCACAAGGTAGAACTTTGCGGTGTGTACCACGGCGCGACCAGAGTCACAAAATTTATGAAATGGATATAACGAGTACCTTCTTAGTCCTTTATTTAAAATAGAGTCATGTTTTCTTAATAAAAAATAAGCCTAAAGTTATTGCGATCCATGGCAGAGAAACGTCTAACCACACACAAAAATCTCGAAAAGTTGGTTATCGCTGTAGGATACACAAAAAACGCTGCAAGTTGCGCTGCCGCGAAGAAAAAAAAAGTGGTGGGTGGCACTACC
This sequence comes from Mythimna loreyi, assembly GCA_029852875.1. Lineage (NCBI taxonomy): Eukaryota > Metazoa > Arthropoda > Insecta > Lepidoptera > Noctuidae > Mythimna > Mythimna loreyi. The sequence goes on along the minus strand of CM056800.1, from coordinate 9,087,016 downwards.
GATTTCAACGGCGGCGCGGTGCCATAGCACGGTTATGTGTTTTGACAATTAATGCATTCTAACGTCTGCAGAATGACCACGGAGGGCCACTAGTCACTTGGGTGGGCGGCAATGAGATTCTAATTGGCGTCGCTTCTGTTTTCAAAGTATCTGAAGATTCTAAATGCATGGGACCCTATTTATATACCAGCACGCAATGTAGTGGAGCCTTTCTAGATTGTGTACTAAGTAATGCAAAAACGTCAGACGTTAAAGGAAGGTGAGTCGTAAGCCACACTTGCTCGGTACTTTTTGCTAATACGAGAAGAAGAAAAACAGTGTTGTTATCTATAGATCTCCTAGATAGCTCCTCCTAATATAGCAATGGCAACTTGAGAGAGAATATTTTTAACAGTGAGTCAAGAAACTGATGCTACAAATCTACTAACCGGCTCGTATAAATATTCCTTGTGAGTAATTGAAAAGTAGTGGATTCGGAGCTTTATAAGCTTTGATAGCATTGCTCACATATCATTTTCTTGCCCTTGTCGTTGTGTATTAGTTGAGATCGACACAAAAATATTTTTCCTCTATTCTATTTCGTCAGCAGCCACGCTATCATTAATTCCGTTTCTTTCACACAATCCATCCAAAACTTTTTTGCCTTCTTCCTCCCTTTCCCTTTGTATTCATCCAGACCCACTGTTTTAGTAATATGCCTTTTGTCCCTTTTCTTCAGATGGCTATAGAAGGAGAAAAGAGAATAGTTTATTCATTCCCTTTCAACTTTTCAGTTATGACGCCACTTTGAAACTTCCTCTAATAGGTTCATTTGTCACTTTATCCATTTTCGTTACTTTGTTGGAATAGCTCGCTATTGTTATCTTAAACCAGACTTATTCCAAGATAATAGCCGGTACGGTAGGTAGTAACTATACAGTTTGGATACTGATGCTGAGGAATCAAAAACTCCATTTCATGCGATTATCACATGAGACGCAAATCGTCTTTCACGCCTGCCAATCTCTTGCGTGGGTAATAGAGATAAATGTTCATTAATAAGTGGTAATTTATGAACAGACTGGATACATACTAATCACAATACAAATACAACAGACGGTCCATTTGCAACAGTCCACCAATCCAAAGGGGCTACGATACAGTTGAAAGGAACATATCATGGGCAGGTCATCCGGCTGGGTAAGTTAATAAGTCTTTTTTTCACCGACTTCAAGTCTAGGTCTTTTTAGAACGAAAATAGACTTAACCCGAAATATCTAGACAAAATATTACAATTCCTCAAATGATTTGAACATAATTATGAACATATTTATAAACTTTGTTATCGAGGCAGATCAACCATTTAGTAGGATGATCAATTCTAAGACGTACTGTTTGACAGTTCGAACATAGAAGATTTTAATTTAAAAATTATTTATCTTGTAATAAAATAAAATTACCATCGTAATTCAATGGTTTTATGGAAAGGATAATAGAATAAAATAGAAATATTGTGAGTTAGACATAACTCACAATATTTACTATTTATTTATAGACATATACAAAGTTAGTTTTCTATTAAAAAGGCTGTTGATGATGACGATGATAGAAGTTAGTCAGTAGTATTGGCTCGAAAAGTGTCAAATTTCAAACGGTACTTCTTAGATTTTATGGTTTTTCATACCAAGGTCTTTTCATCAGAATTACTGTTTTAGGAATAATGTAGAAACATTGTTCTTGAAACGGTCAAGCAAACCTAAAACAGGCAAAGTTTATTTGAAATTTGATACGTACGTGAGAAGATATGCGCGTCGTGACATCATCTGCAAATGAAACATCCGTCTCAAAATAGGTAAAGCACTAGCTATATTTTGACTCAAAATACAGAGGAAAAACATGGAGGTGTAGTATGAATTAATGTTCATTCGTTGAAAGTCTTGTTGTATCAACGATTGATATTTTAATATTTTTTTTTACGGTTCAAAAATTTGAGATAACTATCATTATTCCGAACATATTAGAACAAAATGGTTTTGTTTGAAGAACTTGTATGCGTTTCTATATTATACAAGCATTCAGCATCAGCCTTTTGGAAGACTAACTTGGCGTTCAAAAATTCTCTGTGTATATGTCGTGGTCGAATCATAAAAATTGATTACTTCATGATATGGCCAATTAAAATTGGCCAAATCATTTAAACGCTAACATTTGATGACTATGCTAATTGTAGTTTAATTTTTCATTTATGGTACCTAAAAAGTTTAAAGAAAGTAAACCAAACGAGGATTGAAATATCATTAAAATTTAACCCAGTTTTTCTTGGCCATATTATGAAGTGATCAAGTGCTATGATCTAGCCGCTACATAAATATATACCACATGAAACATATCAAGGTGAGTACGATGACGTAAATTTTATAATTCTTACAGGCCTGCTGACAATGAAAAGAACTCATTAAATGTTAGAGAAGGGGACATGAGAAGTCCTCAGGCATTGAAAAGCTTAGAGAAATTTGCACTGTTGGCTAAGATGGCGAAAGAGCAAGCAAACGCAATATTACGAATGAGCCGGCGGCGTGGGTAGTCAAACTTCAAAAACTTTTTTCAATGATTTGATATACTATTTTTAGTATATGTGAAACCTGAATGTTTAAAATCAGTAAATAATTCGATTCCAATAATTTTTATACCATGTTATATTTTTTACCAAAAGTATTACATAGGACACCAGAATTTTTGAAGAAGAATCCTGCGCACACAGTCCCTATTGTGACTGTAAGAAGATGGTTTATACCTAGCTGACAGCCATGCAATGATAACGTATTTAGCTGACAATTATGGAGATGAACAATCAAAATTATACCCAAAAGACTTGAGAACACGTGCGATAATCAATCAGAGGCTTTTCTTTGAGGCTATGTATGGTCCTTAATTCGGCGTCCATTTCAGTCTCGTATGGAGTTGTACGTGAAGGCCAAACAGGTCCTACTCCTCATCAAATTGAAGACTAAGTGTACTAAGACTAGTTATTTATTAAACTACTAACACTATACCATAGATCGTTGTATATTCGCAATAAAATGAATGATTATTTTACCAGCATATCGAATACTTTTTTAAATATTTCTTTACAATACCGAATTAAAAGTGAATTTGTGATTTTCCATAGTACAAATTATTATATTTGTATACATAGAGTGATTGCACAGTACACTAGATCTATGATTCGGGTATCGTATATACTAAAAATAAGGTTGTATAACTTTTTAATGAAAGTATTTTAATGATAATCGAATGAAAATCGTATCAAAATCGGTTCAGTGGGAAAAAAAAATAAGCGCGCATGAAACCATAGAAGAATAAACGTGTTTATAATATTAATGTTGTTGTAAACAGAAAAAAAATGTGATTTTATTATATACTATTTAATGATGATTGAAATTTAGCTAGGTACTGTAATATTTAATTAGAAAATGTAATACCATTTCTTTAGCTGTTTAATTTAAATAAGCTATTTTATTATTAATTAAATTGTCATCTTTTCCTTTTCTTATTCCTATAAAATATATCCTTTATAAAAATTATAAAATATCGAACTTAACATTCGATAAGTTTAAATGAATTTTCACTAATTAAAGATCAATTCTGGTACTAAAAATAATGGTCAAGGATACTAAGCAAACTTGAATGGAAAATAATCATAAATACAAATAATTTGTTAAATACAAATTAAAATAACTTTTTACAGTTTCATAAAAATAGCATTCAGCAATAGCATCAATATATGTGTTAAATTGTAAAATCAGAAACAAAGAAAAATTTTGTTTTTAAATAATATTATTCAAATGTCGTCCTTTGCGGCTCTGTAATCTTTGGAGATATCTCTAGCATCTATGATTCCTGAACTATCGATTATTATCAATCAGTTTCTACCATCGATCAACGGTCCGGACCAAGCTTTATGCCTAATCATTGATACTGTGTATATCAAGAGACTGTGGTCTTCCAGTCTGATTATTGTTTGGGTGTCTTCAAGGCTAGAATAAATATGCTCTTAACTAGTGCGCCACACCATTATCATTTGCATCACTATTACCAATCAGGTTCAAAAAAGCACTCATCATCATCATTTCAGCCGAAAGACGTCCACTGCTGGACATAGGCCTCCCCCAAGCGCCGCCACAAAGACCGGTCCTGTGCGTTTCGCATCCATCGGCTTCCAGCAACCCTGACCAAGTCATCGGTCCACTTTGTGGGAGGCCTTCCAACGCTACGTCTTCCGGTACGCGGTCGCCACTCCAGAACCTTTCGGCCCCAGTGGCCATCCGTTCTGCGTGCAATGTGCCCTGCCCATTGCCACTTAAGTTTGGCGATTCTTTTCGCTATGTCGGCAACCCTGGTTCTCTTGCGGATATCCTCATTTCTGATTCTATCACGCAAGGATACTCCGAGCATAGCCCTTTCCATTGCCCTTTGAGTGACCTTGAGTCTTTTTGTAAGGCCCATTGTAAGCGACCACGTTTCAGAGCCATACGTCATCACTGGCAACACGCACTGATATTATAGACTTTCGTCTTGAGGCATTGTGGTATATTAGACGAGAAGACACCGCGTAGCTTCCCAAACGCTGCCCAGCCAAGTCGGATTCGACGATTGACCTCTTTCTCAAAGTTAGACCTACCTAACTGGATTGTCTGTCCAGGGTAGACGTAGTCGTCTACTACTTCGAGTGTAGAGTCTCCGATCTTGATAGGAGTGGGTGCTACATGGATGTTAACCATGACTTTGGTTTTGTCCATGTTCATTTTAAGACCCACTCTTTCGGAGGCTCTACTGAGGTCATCGAGCATTGTACTGAGCTTCTCCGTAGTCTCAGCCATGACCACGATGTCGTCGGCAAACCGAAGGTGAGTGATGTACTCGCCATTGACATTAATGCCTAGACCACTCCAGTCCAGAACCTTGAAGACATCCTCCATTGCAGCCGTGAACAGTTTCGGAGAAATGACGTCTCCCTGCCTTACACCTCGCTGCAAGAGGATAGGTTTCGAGGTCTGGTCTTGAAGTCGGACTGACGTGGTGGCGTTGCTGTACAAACACTTCAGCACCTCGATGTCCCGATAATCGATCTGGCACCGCTGGAGAGACTGCAGTACAGCCCAGGTCTCGATCGAATCGAAGGCTTTCTCGTAGTCCACAAACGCTAAGCAGAGAGGCTGATTATACTCCTCAGTCTTCTGTATAACCTGCCGCAGCGTATGTATGTGGTCCACGGTGCTAAAGCCTTTTCGGAATCCAGCTTGTTCGGGAGGCTGGAAGTCGTCGAACCTGCGCGCGAGACGGTTCGTGATGACTCTGGAAAACAGCTTGTAGACATGGCTCAGAAGTGAGATGGGCCTGTAGTTCTTAAGCAGGGCATTATCACCCCTCTTAAAGAAGAGTACCACCACACCTCTACTCCATGCCCGTGGCGTTTCTCCCTCGAGTATGACGGAATCGAATAACTGAAGGGCCTTAAGGACCGGTTTTCCACCCGCCTTCAGAAGTTCAGCCGTAATTCCGTCCTCACCCGACGCCTTGTTGTTTTTGAGCTGCTTCAGAGCCATCCTAATCTCGTACAGGCTGACGTCCGGGATATCTTCGGTATAGTGTCGAGTCAATCTAGCTCTTGGGTCATTTGCTAGATTTGCGGCGGGTTTAGTGATTGACGTGTATAACTGTCCATAAAAGGCCTCGATCTCTTTTAGAAGCTCCGATTTGGCGGATATGACTCTGCCATCTTCGGTCTTCAGTTTCGTGAGCTGGCTTTGCCCAATAGCAAGATCTCGTGCAAAAACTTTAGAGCCCTTATTCCGCTCAATCGCCTCTCTAATCCTTGCGGTATTAAAGCGGCGAAGGTCACGTTTCAGGGACTTCGAGATCCGCCTATTGAGCTGCCGGTATCTGCACGTAGCGTCTGAAGACTGCAGAACCATCTCACGCCTCTCCCTCATGAGCTCGAGGGTCGGATCAGAGAGCCTTTTGTTTTTATTTGTACGGTGGGTCTTGAAAAATTTAGACCCGACCGTATGGACAGTTTCCACGAACCCGTCGTTGAAAAGAAAAAAAAAGCACTAGTTTACATAAATTAAAAAAATGCGGAACCAGCAGAGAATTAAAGCTATTAGCATGACCTACAGTATAAACAAGCGGAAGAAGCAATGGGATAGGGAATGGGAGTGAATAGGCTCTTAATAAACTAGTGCGCCTTACCATCGACGATTGCATCACTGCTTACCATCAGGTGGGATCGCAATCAAGCACTAGTTTATTGCAATAAAAAAAAAAAAAAACGGAAGACCGTCGCAGTAGTAGTGTAAAGGTAAGTCCTCAGGCTATGTAGAATATGAGAATTATTTAAATGATATTTATTTTACAAGTTAGTAGTTAGTTAAAAACACTTTTACACGTCAATTTTTTTTTCGTCACTTTTATCTAGATGAGGACAGTGTTCCCTAGCTGACTACCCTGAGAAGAAACACCGTAACAAACTCAGGGAACTAAGTCTCTTTTAAAGTCCATACAGTAAATAATTATGTATTTGTCGGCTCGTGTCTAGGTGTGGGCGTATGTGGGTATCGTGCAATGAATAACAACGGGTAGGAGTTGAATCGGTTTACTTCTCAATACATTTCGGTACAGTGCACTGTTATCACTTTACAACAAAACGGACAGTTTCGGAACGTCTTGACTCTGCGACGGCTTGGCTAAGAGTGTCCGTCCGCTCCCCGGGCGGGTTCCCCCCTCCGCAAGCTCGCAGCAAAGCGGAAACGTCACCGACTCTGTCAAGCGCGCCATCTTTGTTTAGTTCTTCTAGTTGCCACTAGATGGCGTGCCTTGTCTTGTTGTCAACAAATAGACGCCGTCTCCGACACGGCCATCCTGCGAGACACACGTCCTCGTGTGTTAGTCGTCATCGCCACCTCAGCTGGAAGATGTCCACTGATGAAATATTCGAACTAGTCATCCATCGCTGTGTTACTCTGAAACAAAACACATCTCGCAGTATCATATAGCTCGGTCACTCCTGACAAACACTAGGAATCACTCTTGCATCGCGAGTGCATTCCCAAACACGCGAGTTTGAGTTTAAGTGTCTCTCACACAAAATTAACAATTCACATCTTGACTATGAGCGACCATTTACAGGCCACACAAATGTCTGCTTCGAGCGGGAATCGAACCCGCAACACGAAGTCCATCGCTCAATGTGATAACAAAACTTTACTCAACAAACCAAATCATAATTTTGGATAATAGAAATTGTCATCCAGTCATGTACCAACGTTCATTGTTCTCATCTTAAAGCCTTAGGAACCCCCACAAGCAAGCCACTAACGCCACGGCACTCATTGTCGAACTGCAATCACAATTGCCTTCCCACATGTGCATCCACCACCTGTGGATCACATCGGGTAGGCTAGTCACCGACTTCCGTCAAAGCTTAACGCGCATCGCTTACTTGCGTGCTCCCCACAACATAGGCTACCACTACTATCACCATGTACTTCGGCTGGTACATGACTTTCTGGCTTCTTTCTTAACCTGTCGTGATACCTTCACAGTACACACAACTAATCAAACTAATCCAAAACACTAATCATTAAGCTGTACGTTACGACCTCTGGCTACTCGTAGCCCAGTAACCTCTAGTCACTTTTCCATACCTGCGCATCCCTCCGGGATCGCCAAGTCTCTAACGACTTAATGGTTTCCTACAATATGACCACCAACTACTGTTTTCTATTAAGATACGCCTACATATCAAATGTCCGATCATATTGTAAACTTAATTATCTCATTATCTCAACTACTTTATTGTACGTCTATTTTATAAGCTCTGATTTTCTCCTACCTCCTACTTCAAACGCGTTTTTTTTTTTATTGTCTTTTTTTTTTTATTTTGTTCGTGGGTATTTTGGTTTTCTCTCCTCGTACACTTTTAATAGGGTACTACACGGTATTTATTGTGTAATGCATATTCTCTCACGACGTTTAAATCAATTCATGAAACATTCCGACCAAATCTAGTATGCAATGCTCTGTTTGGTACCCAACTTCGGCAATCGAACGGGACCTCCCTCCGGTACCCGATCTCTACACACACATTGCCTCCATCCGGCAATCCAACGGGACCTCCCTCCGGTACCCGTCCTCAACACACACAATGCCTCCATCCGGCAATCGAACGGGACCTCCATCCGGTACCCGATCTCAACACATCACATCGCCTCTGTTTAGCACCTTTAGCGATTACTTACATTGCCATGCTGGCGTTGGTCACAGAGCTCAAGTAAGCACTCAGGCTCGCAGCCACAAACAACATTGGAATGTACATAATCTGAGTCACTTGCATACCACATTTGAATCTTTGTTCATCACCTAAGGTCTAACACTTTCAAATGTAACGTTATTCCGGCTTTAGTCGACGTTCTCAAAACTACTGTATCATTAAAACCAATACTCTTTAATTTAATCAAACATTGGGAATAGATAATTGAAAATACTACAATCACTACCCTAGGTCGTGTAACTGATATTTAATCTGAGATTAAAAAAACAACAAATAACGTCTCGGCACGGTATTGTTATTTAGTCTTCGATTGTCTCTGCACATTTAATTTGACGCATCATATTTCTTAACTAAAAGACTAGTTCAGGTCTTTTTTTTTTTGCAATCATTGAATTACACGGTCGCACCATAATTCATTTACCCGCTTACGAATTATTTTAAATTCATCCGCGCCAAACTACTATTGTCATCTTTATACAGTCAAAAATTAGTCGAACGATAAAGATCACTTTTTGTTGCACGCGTTTGTAGCATACCGATAATAAAATAGTCCAATTATTAACGAAACGACAAAGAAATAATCTAGGTCACGTCGAAAAACAACGTCAACACTATTTCGGAGAACTGTCACCGTCATAAAAAGATCGAAACGGTTATTATCGGATCTACTGAGGGTACTTTGTAATTACAATTATTTAAGCCATGAACCTAAGCTATTTTCAAAAAAATGTTTCACGGTCACTAATTTAACTGAACCTTTGCAACAACATTTCACGGCCTAAGACTTAATTTCGCAAATAATGTTGGTTCACGTAATAAAATCGCGATTTAGCCCCTATTATCAATTTCAACCACACAAGTAATGATATGTACCGAGTACCGTCATATGTCACCTACACTTGTCAATGTAACCGTTTACTTTAGATCTACCCCAAAATTTACTGACAACCTACATTGTCTTCCGCTCCGCCCAAGAGCGGGTTTCGTACCATAAACTCAGCTTCAGAATAAAAATGGAATGAGAATACCTGACCTTTTTCTGATGAAATATCAGCAACCACGGCGTCAACCCATCGCTCGCCGTCACAACGGCACCGTCACGGCCACCACCGCGCCACCTCTCTCAGGGATCCAGATCTCCATCAAGAACCCCGCTCTCCAAAGCCGATCCAGGCCTATCTTGCTACCTTATTCTCGGGGGTCTTGAGGCTTGAATATTCTTGTTTTCAGTTTGCGTATGTCCAATTTTTCCATAGTGATTTCTGAATTGCTCTCGTCTCTCCGGGTCGAATTTGGGTAGATTCACAATCTGGGTAGAACGTTGTAGTTTGCGCTCTGGGGGCACAACGTCACCATGGTCCAACATTCGTTGCTCAGGATTAGGGAAAACCCCAGTAAAAACCTAATCAAACCATTCAAGTCCATGCTTCGATCCGAGTCTTCATTTTCGAATTTTGAATAATAACCGCCAACTGTCTTTGTTCTCGCCAATTTCTTCAGTGTTGCGTAATTATTGCTCACATAGCTTTTCGATTCATTTGCACGATTGAATCCCAATTCTGATGTCGGCTCGTGTCTAGGTGTGGGCGTATGTGGGTATCGTGCAATGAATAACAACGGGTAGGAGTTGAATCGGTTTACTTCTCAATACATTTCGGTACAGTGCACTGTTATCACTTTACAACAAAACGGACAGTTTCGGAACGTCTTGACTCTGCGACGGCTTGGCTAAGAGTGTCCGTCCGCTCCCCGGGCGGGTTCCCCCCTCCGCAAGCTCGCAGCAAAGCGGAAACGTCACCGACTCTGTCAAGCGCGCCATCTTTGTTTAGTTCTTCTAGTTGCCACTAGATGGCGTGCCTTGTCTTGTTGTCAACAAATAGACGCCGTCTCCGACATATTGATCAAAACACAAAGGCCGTGCAGATTTGTCTGAGATGGTCTTTTGAAGAAAGAATCATACAGATTTGAGTAGACTTCAGTCGGTGCAAGCATTTATTTATTTATTTATTTATTAGAACTTCATGCAACACAAAGGTACACAGGCGGACTTAATGTCTTAGGCTATTATCAGTATTAGCAAAGGTCAACTCCATTGAGAACCATCAATTAAGTAGACCTTTGCGAACACTGTTAAATGCTGACAAATCTCGTTTGAAATAGTACATTTTGATACAAGTGCAGGAAGTTTGTCATTGCGACCGAGGCGAAATTCGCACGAGCCGTAGGCGAGTGTGTTATGGAGCCGAGGGCTGCAATGACAAATCTGCACGTGTGTCAAACGACGTTTTTCGATACACTTACGACTTGTGAAATAAAGAAAGAAAGAAAAAAAATTTAATCGAAATAAATAGAAATTTAAGAAATATATAAGTATAGCATTCAAATCTGCTCTGGTCAGTTTGTAATTTCGTGGGGTCGTCCAGCGACTCTGGGGCACGCCTCGCGCCTGATTCGATAAACTAAGTAAAACAAAATAATCACCCGTGACCGTGACGATAAGGAAGGAAAAAAAAAGCCCTTGTTGTGATAAACTCAAAAAAGCACTTGGGTGATATACATGCTATATTGAACCTAATAGGAGTGCGATAAGAGGCAGTTTTCGTGTAAGTGTATTGAAAAAGTTATTGTGGCCCTAGGACGTAAAGACCACTGAAAGACTACAAGTGATGTTTAGTCAGTAAATTCTAATACTGATATTCTGATGGTATTCCGTCTAAAATGAAAAGACTAAGAGCAGTGTTGATCGACGAAAAATGGCTGATGTGTTTAGAGACATATTTTATTAAGTAATGCGATTGGCGAGGCTTACGTCTAGCAAACGACGTATGCTATGAGGATGATATTTATTATAAAAAGGAACTTATTTCATAAAGTTGATATGCAAACAAGATGTAAAACCCCGAATATGCGAAATTTAAGAATTCTTTGCTAAAAACTCTTTATTAAAAATTCCGCGACGAATTATTCAGAATTGACGATAGAAAGCGTTGCTACAACGGGGCGAAAAGATGTTTTTTAGGAAATGATATGTATATTGTTAGGCATTTTTGCTCAGTTTCCCATGTTATTTAAATAGTTTAAATCTGTATGTTTAAAACTGATTGTTATGAAACTACGGGGAAAAAATGACACATACAAGTACTACACATTTCCTTAAAGCTTTTAATCAGATCTTCGCAAAAATTTTAGATTTGTACGCATTCTCAAAAGTATGAGAATTTGAAAAGAAGTTACATTAGGCGATAAATTGATTTTTTTGTTTGCTTTTTTATTATTATTATTTTTGGAGGAACAAACCAAGGTGAGGAGAGATGAGTTTTATTTCTAACTCGGCCATTTTTGGCTCGGGCCAGACTGTTACCAGACGATCGGACGCCTCCCTGAGCTGAGGGTTGATGCGAAAGCGTTACACCGGGACTCTGGGAATAAGGCAAGGAAGGTACGGGGTAGGTTCTTTAGTCAGTAAGAGTCTGACACTGTTTCCCGCTCCGCCCAAGAGTGGGATTCGTCATTCGATGATTATTACCTACTATAAAAAAAAGACGATCGGACAGCGAGTTACCCATTGCTCACCGTCAGCAAGCTCGCATTAAGGAGGGAGGGGTAGGGGGGGGTTAGGTAACTTAGGGCACAAAAGCCTACGTTCTGGAGACCCTGCAGCATAGAACCTGTGACTTGATACAAAATACAGTAGCAACTACCGAATAATTTCCAAGCATTCTTGAATTGTTAATTAGACTTTAAATGCTACTATAATTTTATGACTATGAATTTTTGTATTTTGTAAATGACATTGTTAATAAATAATATGTGTACTGACCTAAACTGCATGCTAAAATAAATAATTATAATGTAAATGTAGATATAAACTAAATATAAATTTAAAACTAAATATTTGTACGGCTGAAATGCCGAATATAGTGAGACCCTTTTAATCTTAAGACCTTGTAAATTACCTATATTCATGCAAATAAATATATCATTCATTCAAGCAAACGAAAATAATCAAAAATCAATTCCACAATTTTATTAGTTATGTGTGTTGACCGTAAAATTGTGATTTTTACTTCCCTACTAATCCACGCAATACATTGCATGGGTTAGTAGGAAAGTTTGAAAATGTTCATCTATAAATTGAGTTTTGTATTGTTTCTCTTCATTTTTCAAGGTAAGATGTAAAGATGACGCTTAACAGCTTTGGATGATCTTAAGGATCTATTTGTGTGTGTTTGTGTATAAGGGAGTTGAGCAGTTTTTATTCGTACCTCTATAAGATGTTGTGAGATGTCATCAGTTGAGTGTGCCAAGCTGCAATCATTTGTTTGTAGCGACGTCTCTGAAAAGAAAGATAGGAAAAGAGTTTATAAAAAAAAACAAAATCATAATTAAAAGAATCAGAAACAATGATGTATAATGCAAACGATGCAAAACATCTGCGCAAAACGGCGAGTGTTCAGCAAAAATCTGGGGCACATGTGTTAAGGCAGATTTACATTGAGTCAGTAGCTGTCGTCAGTGCTGGCGCCGAAAACTGACGCGTACTATTTACAAGCAGTCAGTAGTCGAAGATATTTCTTTTGGTGTACACACGTTTGTAAAGTCAGTGCGGAAAAATGATTTCTCAAAAACAGCAAAGAATCAAAGAATTTCTTTATTTCTATAATTTTGTGATTTGAAATCCCATAGGCATTAATTATCACGGTATAGTTGTACAAGTTTTAAGTTTTCCGTGTCGCTCAATTTTCGTGTCATTTTGTGATCCGGTACGACGAATCGTGGTTACCGTACAACAGAGCGGCAGCAACTGACTTGGGCAATTTACACGATGTCAGTAGCGCTGGCGCGGGTGGCGGGGGAGTGGACTGACGCCGAAAATATTGCAGCGCGAATATTGAAGTCAGTACTGACATGACAGTACTGTACTGACTTGAAATCAATTTACACTATAGCAGTGCCAGGTCAGCACTGACTCGTCAGTGGACTGACGTCAGTTACTTACTCAACATAAATCTGCCTTTAAACAGAGTCACAGTGCTTATTTCAGCACCAGCCGCCTTCGACGGTGACACAAATTTCTCACAATTTAACAGAACGACTTAACCGCGCGAAGTAGCCCAAAGTAGAGAGCTATATCTCAGGAAATTGAGTTTTCTTCTCATTACCCGAGAGATGTCACTGTACTCAACATACATATCCTAGTTAGACGGGTGATGTATGGTTTTGTTAGTAATTTTGGATTGCGTAAACTATTTTTAATAATAATTCTTTAATTTGAAAAAGAAGATACGTTCAGGATGATAATAATAGTACATTGTTATACGAGGAATGAAAGTTAGGTAACACTGTGCTTTTCATTACGAATAGGTACGAGAAAAATAAAAATAATAAAAACCTCAGTCGTCGTCAAAGATCTTCATATGTTTTTAGGTAGGTATATTTCTTTTGATTTAGGCGGTAAGCGGTTTTCTCCTCTAAGAATCTTGTGTTAAATTATAACTGACGTTGATGAATTTATCGTGTTAGTCCAAATTTCTTATAACAGAGATTTAGCAAAATATAAACAAAACTCTACACCTCGAAAAAAAAATCAAGATAGACCAAACCGGCCACAGATAATAGAGAGACTACCATTTACCCGCCATTTTTTTTTCAGTGGTCTGCTGGCTATTCAGTCAATATTTTTCATTTTATCAATGTAAAAATGGGTCAGGTCAACATTTTTCTCAAAAAAAGTTTTAATGAAATAGTTGAAAGTAAATTAAAATAAAGTCAAAAATAAAAGTATTCTTAAATTATTCCTATTTCTATGTTATTTCAATTGTACTGGCAGTATAGAAATTCGGGTCACGGTTCAGTAGAAATGTCAAAATAGAACTAGTTATTTTTTTAATATTTAGACAGCTGTCAGTTGAAAAGTAAAACTCCCTAGGGAGTAAAAGTACTTTTTCCAACCCTCTCCGCAGGCAACTTTACACCTACTTTCAGAGTAAAATATTTAAGTAGCACTAAGTTAAAAAAATGATTGCATACACGATTAAATTACCAACTTATTTCAGAAATTATTTACATTTTTTTTTTTCAAAAACTGTTATTTTGTACTAGATAGGATGAAAGTTCATCCTATCTAGTACAAAATAACTTTCCTAGAAAAGTTTTATAAATTTCTACTTTCTAAACTTGCAACAATAATAAAACAACGTTAAATTTCATTTTAGAATACGATTGTGAAAGAAGAATTGAAAGCGGTGTGCTTATGAAAAATCCAAAAAAATATGTGGTAAGTAAGAAGAGTTCTTTTTCAGAGTAGTGGTGGCCGAACGGTAATGGTTCCGACTTCGTAGTTCGACGAATTGTAGTTGGCGAATTAAAACCCAGCATTACTTTCTGTAACTTATTTTATCACTATTGCTCGGAAAACATCGTGAGGAAGCCGGTTTGTTCTAGAACAAATAGTCCAAGAGCTACTGAACCCTGGGAGTAACGGTCGCCCTGTAAGGTTAGAAATTTGTATACTTACGATTTATGGCATTCTAAGAGCAACAGCCATGACCTGGCAGGCGTCAGCCCTGTACAAGTATATGACAGCTCAATTAGAAAATGCACAACTGATGAGGAAAAAAAACTTTATCCTGTATGCTTAAAATTTTTATATGTTTTCAAGTAAACGTCTCAGAGTAAATATGTACAATGCCAGGCGATTTTGAACAGCATAAGACCTTGACAGGCGAGGGGAAAGCTGCTAAGGGCGTGTGAGTAAGAGGTGTTGCGTGAACACATACAGTAAATGAAATTTATTTTATTGGGTTTTATGCAATCTACATTATTTTTAACCGACTTCTAAAAAAGAAGGAGGTTATCAATTCGGATGTTTCTATTTTTTTTTATGTGTGTTCGCGCATAACTTCGTCATTTGCCAACTGATTTAAAAAAATATTTCTTTGTTGGAAAGGGTATACTTTCCGTATGGTCCCATTGTCACCAAATTGGGATCTGATGATGGAATCTTGGCGAAATCGAAAGAACTCTTCAAATTTTATAGGAAAACGTACAGTAGTTTTGGTATTTTCTATAACAAGTAAAGCATTTACGTTCAATAAGAACCATTTTACTATCAGATCTGATGATGAAGCCAAGAGTCTGGCACCGGACCTCCATAATAAGAAAATGAAATCCTGCCGTGTTTGGGCTTGTTGGAATTGTAACGGTATGCACTTTTCAGGTTTACCTATCACTGATAATTAAAAATTTTTTTACAAAATAATTAAAACCGACTTCGAAAAACCCTAAAAACACTAAAAAGTAGTCCCTATAATAAAATATATAAATTTTTTGGAGTCGGTGCCAAACTATACTGCCAAAATTTACTCTGAGACGTTTACTTGAAAAATTATAAAAAATGGATAAATATTTCTGAATTATATACAAAATTGGGATCTTCTATATGCCAAAGCTTACCGGGATTTCATGCATTAACCTAGCGATGTCTGGGGCGTAAGCGCCGTTGCTTTATGCGGTCAGTTTCCTCCTTTGCTAGCTTTATTGCTTTGCATAAGGATGCGACCGCCTCCCACCTCTCTGCAATCCAGACCATAGCCTCCTCCAAGACCCGGCGCGAGAGATAGCCGCCGCCAATCGACCCCACGAGGACACGGCTATGCGCCATAATTGTGGCGTTCCCTTTCATCATCATCTTGATCATTTCGTTAAACAAAATCCAACGAATTCTCGCTACCTTCATGTCATGTGCCTTGCACTTATTGAAATTTAATTATCAGTGACAGGTAAACCTGAAAAGTGCATATCGTTACGATTCCAACAAGCCCAAACACGGCAGGATTTCATTTTCTTATTATGGAGGTCCGGTGCCAGACTCTTGGCTTCATCATCAGATCTGATAGTAAAATGGTTCTTATTGAACGTAAATGCTTTACTTGTTATAGAAAATACCAAAACTACTGTACGTTTTCCTATAAAATTTGAAGAGTTCTTTCGATTTCGCCAAGATTCCATCATCAGATCCCAATTTGGTGACAATGGGACCATACGGAAAGTATACCCTTTCCAACAAAGAAATATTTTTTTAAATCAGTTGGCAAATGACGAAGTTATGCGCGAACACACATAAAAAAAAATAGAAACATCCGAATTGATAACCTCCTTCTTTTTTAGAAGTCGGTTAAAAATAATGTAGATTGCATAAAACCCAATAAAATAAATTTCATTTACTGTATGTGTTCACGCAACACCTCTTACTCACACGCCCTTAGCAGCTTTCCCCTCGCCTGTCAAGGTCTTATGCTGTTCAAAATCGCCTGGCATTGTACATATTTACTCTGAGACGTTTACTTGAAAACATATAAAAATTTTAAGCATACAGGATAAAGTTTTTTTTCCTCATCAGTTGTGCATTTTCTAATTGAGCTGTCATATACTTGTGCAGGGCTGACGCCTGCCAGGTCATGGCTGTTGCTCTTAGAATGCCATAAATCGTAAGTATACAAATTTCTAACCTTACAGGGCGACCGTTACTCCCAGGGTTCAGTAGCTCTCCAGCTAAAAAAATTCGAAGACATGTGACATCCACCAACCCGCGCTGGGCTGCGTGGTGGATCAATAGCGCCATCTAGTCAATACATGCAAGACTTCTATAGCGAGCGTGGAGTTCCCATGCATTATTAACGGCACGGATATTCTAGATTCATGTTAAGTTCACTTCCAAAAGTATAGATGGCATTACAAATAATAATGAAGCAATACATTAGGGGACAAAATGTAATGGAGCCCACTTTGTCACGATGTTCCACCGTCACGTAAATTATTTAAAATATAAAAGGACAAACTGACTGACTGACATACCAACGCACAGCCGAGACTAGGAACTTGAAATTGAAGACAGGCGATTTTGGCGTAACTACCCGTATATTATTACTTTTTAAATAATTTAGTTCTAAATTAAATTGATATCAGTGGTCGCCGAGTGGTATCGACCCCTACTTACGAGTAGTTTGAACCCGCGTCTGTAGGACGCGGGTTCAAACCCAGCGCATTACTTTGTATAATTTATTTCATCACCACTGCTCTCAAAACGGTGAAGGAAAACATCGTGAGGAAATCGCATGTTCCCTAGGACATGCGGTTTCCTCACGATGTATATCGTATGTCTTCGATTTTTTAGTCCTAACAAAAAAATCGAAGACATGCGACTTCCACCAATCCGCACTGGGCCCGCGTGGTGGATTATGGCCCATTCCCTCTCCTAGAGATTTAAACAGGCCTTTTTGTGAGAGTATGCGGCTGTATTTATTTGGATGACTCCCGGTTTCCGAGAGCCCGATCGATGTAAAAATCAACTAACTAGGTGTCAAATCTCTTATCAAGGTCAATTGATGTGCATATAGCCTGATCTGCGACTTTGATTTGATTATTTTGTTAGTTGACAGTTTAGGCAAACCCTATATAGGAATGATATGTCAAATACATCATCATAGACGTCTAGTTAATATTTTTCTACGCATCGTTTAACCAACCCAAATGAATTTGACGCAGATTTTTACTTAACAGTTGTGTCGGTTGAATGACAATGTGATCCGGCTTTCAGAAACTTGGTGTTAATATAGTTTTATTTTCGTAATTAACTGAACAAATTTGTCTGAAGAAAGAAAAAATGTCAGATTATTTTTTTAAGCTAGTGTAAAATATTATTATATTGATTGAAATTAATAATTATTTTCTAGGTATATCTCGTTAAAGCTAGCATATCTCCAAAATTTTACAGCGGCTGGCTTTGTGGTGGAGCCTTAGTCTCCGATTCGTTAATTGTAACTTCGGCAGCGTGTGTGACCGACGTCATTCACCTATATGCCGTAGCAGGATACAGTAAATACGTAGAAGGGGAAGAAATCAATATAAATGCTTGCACCAAGGAGAAGAAAAAGAAAGTTGTTCTTATATGCGTACCACAACGTAAGTTGGGAAGAATTCCAGTGCCTTAAAGTGAGAGTCTACATTTACTATAGTTACACGTCGCCCGGAAATATATATACTTATATATATAAATCGGCCAAGAGCGTGTCGGGCCATGCTCAGTGTAGGGTTCAGTAGTTTCCCGTCCATCACAAACTTCAAACAATATAACAGACTGAACCCAGTAGCCCATGTAAAAATTAGTAACCCAATTTCCCGAGAGATAGCGCTGTACCCAATTTGCCCTGTTTACCCTGTTCCTAATTTTAATTTGAGTAAACCGATTTTAATCTTTTTTTCCCTCTCCTAGAGAGGAGGCCTGTGTCCCAGCAGTGGGAACGTTAAAAAGGCTGTTGATGATGATGATGAATCTTTTTTTATTTTTATTTGAAAGCAGATTCGCTCAATACAGCCTGTTAGTGTGAACACCGTTATCCTTAAAACCAGTGATTTGGTTTCAGTTATAGAGCGTAAATTCATCGAAAAAAAAATACATTTTTTTTTTTAGGAAAATCTCCATTTTTCCTCAAAATTATTTTACCCTACACGCAAGCCAAATACGACGACTATAACGGAGCGCGGGAACACACAGAGCGCTAGCCCAAACAGGCCGCCGCGGCGCTCGCGGTTGTGAGCGAGCCCGCCGTCACGACACCCCTTCGGCCCCTCAGTCTGTCGGCCGCCTCGCTATCGATCGCACGTCACGTTACGGTTGCTCGCAGCGCAGCGCCCGCGCCCGCGTCGCCCGCGCACGCATTGTGTACCTAGGTTATTGTGTAGTGATTGTGTCGTACACAAACGTACTAGTACAGTGGACCAAAACGATTCGGCTTTACGCCGCGTCGGGTGATAACATAAACGAGGCTCGAAGAATGTACACAAAGTTATTCCCTGGACAACCTGTGTCAAACCGAGAAACTATGTTGGCGGCTACTCAAAGTGCGTGTGTGTGTGGAAACCAATAGCTGCCAGTTGACCTTTAGGAACGCATACTGAATTTCTTCGCGGAGAACCCAGAGGAGAATACGAGGTACCTAATGATGTGGTTAGTTAAAACTTATGTTGAAAGCTTGTTGTTAGGTCAACGCCCTTTGCAGAGTTACGTAACTCGAGTTAAAACTTATGTAGGTAGTTATAACGGAGCCCCAGGTCAACGTCCTTTTCTGTGTATTATCCATGAATTTACGGACGGTGTCGGACCTAAACATTTTTTATTTTTATTAAAGAAAATTTGATTATTAATTTTTAAATTCAAATAAACATTTTTATAATTAAATCAACTACCTATGGTTTTAATGACAACGGTGTTTAACCTTACAGGCGGTATAATGAAATATGTAAAAAAGTTTTAAAAAATGCTTGCATGTACGGATAAATTACAAAATTAGATCAAAACAGTTTTTTTCTAATTTTTCAAAAACCATTCATCCTATTAAGTTCAAAATAATTTTCCTTGAAAGTTTATTTTAAGACACTTGTTAGAGGGGTGAGGACGCCTCATTTTTACTTTTGGAGCGATTATTTCTGATACTATTTACATTATCAAAAAATTATTTTACGGAACCCTCGATCATTTTTAAATACCTATCAAACAATATATCACATGTTATGGTAGAAATGAAAAAAAAAATCACTTTCTACTTTACGTATAGAGGAGGTACCCTAATAAAACATTTTTTACCACTTTTTGTTTGTGCACTTTGTCGGCATGGTTGATATACATATTGATACCAAATTTCAGCTTTCTAGTGCTAACGGTCGCTGAGATTATCCGCGGACGGACAGACAGACAGACAGACATGACGAAACTATAAGGGTTTCTTGTTGACTACAAAACCCTAAAAAGGAGAAACTGACTGACTGACATATCAACGCATAGCCGAAACTACTGGGCCAAGGAGCATGAAATTTTGCCCAAAGGTTCCTTTTAAGACGTAGGCGAACACTAAGAAAGGGTTTTTCAAAATTCAGCTCCTAAAGGGATGTAATGGGGGTCTAAAGTTTGCGGGCGAAGCCGCTGGCAGAAGGCTAGTCGATTATAATCCACGTCACTTAAGTTGATTTTTATAAATTTTTACACAACATGCTTGATAAAGTTCTTTTTCATTACTCAAACTCTGAAAGTAGGTGTAAAGTTGCCTGCGGAGAGGGCTGCAAAAGCGTGGAAGGAATAGCTGGAAAACGGCGGTCTGAAGATTAATGCGGCGAAGACCGAGTACTTGGCCTGTAACACAACAAACGCTGCTCCTGTTCGCATTGGCGAAGACAGTCGAGCGCACGGAACAGGTCAGGTACTTGGGATCGGTGCTCCACGAGTCCGGGGAGATCGATTGCGACGTCGAGTCACGTATCTCGGCGGCCTGGGCGTGAGGTGGCGGGGGTTATCTGTGACCCCAAAATGCCGGTTAGGCTTAATGGACAGGTCTATAAGACCATCATTAGGCCTGTCCTTTTGTATGGCAGTGAAGCATGGCCTATACTTGAGCGGCACAAGCAAAGCCTGCGTGTCACGGAAATGAATATGCTGCGCTGGATGGGATCGGGAGTTTCGCAAAAAGACCGCATTAAAAACTCCCGCATCCGGGGCAGCCTTCAGGTCCGTGACATAGCGGATAAACTGCAGGAGGGCCGCTTACGCTGGCATGGCCACGTTTTACGAAAACCGGCAGACTACGTGGGTAACAGATGACTCGCCATGCCGCCTCCGCTGGGACCCGGAAAACGAGGTAGGCCTAAGAGGCGTTGTATCGACGTCGTAAGGGACGACATGCGTGCTAATGGGCTTGAGGCAAGGGACGCAAAAGACCGAGCGAAGTGGAGGCGTCTAGGAAGGAAAGCGGACCCCGGGCACCGAGGTGAAAGCCAAGGTAGCAACCGGGACGGGCGCTAGGTTGATGATGATGGAGAGGGCTGAAAAACTACTTTTCCCCCAGCTGACAGCAACTGACAGCTGTCTAAATATTTAAAAAAAAACTAGTTCTATTTTGACATTTCTGTTGAACTGTGACCCGAATTTCTATACTGCCAGTAGTACAATTAAAATAACACAGAGACAGAAATAATTTAAGAACCCTTTTTATTAATGACTTTATTTTAATTTACTTTCAACTATTTCATTAAAACTAATATTATATTTGAGAAAAATGTTGACCTGACCCATTTTTACAAAGATAAAATGAAAAATATTGACTGAATAGCCAGCAGACCACTGAAAAAAAAAATGGCGGGTAAAGTCTCTCTATAATCTGCGGCCGATTTGGTCTTTCTTGATTTTTTTTTCGAGGTGTAGAGTTTTGTTTATATTTTGCTAAATCTCTGATATAAGAAATTTGTATTAACACGATAAATTTATCAGCTTCAGTTATAAATTTAACTCAAGATTCTTAAGAGCAGAAAACCGCTTACCGCCTAAATCAAAAGAAATATACCTACCTACCTAAAAACATACGAAGACCTTTGACGACGACTCAGGTTTTTATTATTTTTATTTTCCTCGTATTCGTAATGAAAAGCACAGTGTTTACCTCGGGTTCAAGAGTTATTTAGTCCCTCGAAGTATTAGCGACCTCGCTCTCGTTCGGTCGCCAAGAAAATTTTCGGGACTAAATAACTAACTTTCATCCCTCGTATAACAATGTACTATTATATGTCATGCAGATGTGACAGTTTTTAGTCGTCCCTAGACTGATAAAATTCATTTTTCCCTAGTTTCCCTACATGAAGGTATTAAGGTCAGTTTCTCTCTAAGGGAAAAGGTAGGGCTCCGCCATCCACCCTACCCTGTGATCCTCAACCTGAATAACTGGCACAAAGTAGCCCGATACCGCACCACATTATATAGACAAGGAAAGGCTTGAAAGAATTGATATGTGAGACTTTGGAATTCATGATATATAAAGTACATTAGAAGTGGTTTAGAAGGGTAGATAGATAAATAGATAGATTAAAGCTTTATTGTACGCCAGAAAGTAATATAACTAATACAAAACTAATAACAAAGAGGTATAAGATTATAATTAACTAGCGACCCGCTCCAGCTTTGCACGGGTACTGATATTGAATACATATAATTATGCACATAAACCTTCCTCTTTAATCACTCTATCTATTAAAAAAACCGAATCAAATTCCAGTGTGGCGCGAGACGCTGGGCAGTGCGCACGCCCGTTTTTGCCTTTCGTATCGAGTAAAATATTTTTATGAATACCCACGTTACACATTTTGTTAAAATGGACGAGGATATGAGTGGTGAAGATTTAAGTGATTCAGAGCTTTTACAGAGATGTGAACAACAGTTAAATAAGATGAGAAATATAGAGGAGGTAAATCGGGAGATTGGAAAGATAAAAATGAAGGTGAAATAAGAGTAGCAGAGAAAAGAAAAGAACGAGAAGACGACCTTAGTGATGATGATGATTTTATCACTGTGATCAGACAAAAGCCCAAACGGTTAATAAGAAGTAATTTGGTGGACGTAAATCATGACAAAGAGAAAGATAAAGGAGGTACTTATACATCTGTAACAGTTGTGAATAATGAAGTATATGTAACATCAGCTGAGAACTTACCCAATCCAATAGCTATGGCAAAATTATTTCGTTCAGAAAACATTAAAGATATTTTAAGGATAAAATGTAAAAGTGCCTACAATGTGCTCATTCAGTTTCAGAGGAAAGAAGATGCTATCAAATTGATCGAATATAAAAGGTTCAAGGACATGGGTTTACGATCTCAATTAGTGCAAGATATGTCAACATCGTATGGAATAGTGAAAGGGAAACCTTGAATTAAGCGAAGAAGAGATTATTAACATTTTAGAAGCGAAGGTCGAAGTTTTATCTGTTAAAAGATTAAAACGTTTGCAGTCGGACGGTAACTGGATAGATTGTGAATAAGTAAGAGTGAGCTTTAAAGGTAATGAGCTACCGCAATATATTTATGCGTATGATTGCCGGTTTGAAGTTGAACCATACGTGTTTCCAGTAATGCAGTGCTCGGGATGTTGGCAATTTGGCCATTTAATTACCCAATAAAAACGGACTGTTCTATAAAGCAATGGCGTACACTTAAACGTGATTACAGCATCGACAATGTCAATAAATTTAAATCGTATTTAGGTAGTTTGACATTTTCAGATGTATATGAATCTAATAATCCTAATATAGCCTACAGTGCATTTATAGAAATGTTTTTGTTGTTATATAATCAATGTTTTCCTAAAATACCGATTTATATGAAACTTTATAAGAAACAAAAATGGGTATCGCGTGGTATTAAACTTTGCAGTGCAAAGAAACGACATTTATTATGGCAATATCGTTCGAAACCTACGCAAAAAAACAAAGTTCTATTTAAAAACTATTGTAATAAGTTTAAAACGATCATTAATTTAACGAAAAAAGCTCAAAATACTTATAAAATACGAACATCCAGTAATCGATCAAAAACGATATGGCAAATTATCAATGAAAATAAACAAAATATTCCTAAGGATAAAATTGCTCAAATTCGTATTAATAGTAAAATTATGACAAACCCTAAACAAATTACTAACCAATTTAATGATTTTTTTATTGACAAAATACAACCAGTAACTACAGAAACAAATGTCACTAACCATGTCCTCAGCAGGAAGGATTCCATGTTTATGACTCCTTGCTTACCTATAGACATATTCAAAATTATTCTCGCCCTTAAAAACACTAACAGTGTAGGTTATGATGGTGTTAGCACAAGAATTGTTAAATCTGTCGCTAACATTGTATCTGACCCATTGTGTCACATACTAAATCTGTGTATTTGTGAAGGAGTATTTCCTGAATCCTTGAAAAGATCTGTAGTAAAACCATTACATAAGAAGCAAGAGAAAGACTTGATGCAAAATTACAGACCAATATCATTAATATCTGTTTTCTCTAAGATATTTGAAAAATACATTTCTCAACAACTTAGTAACTATATAGATAAACATGATATACTTTGTGATGAACAATATGGTTTCAGGAAAAGTAAAACTATAAATATGGCGGTCTATAACTTTCTCTACAAAATTATGATACATATGGATAAAAATACCCCCATATCAGCAATTTTCTGTGATATGTCGCAGGCTTTTGATTATGTTCATCATGACATTCTATTAAAAAAGATGGAAGCGTATGGTATAAGAGGAAATGTCCAAAGCCTCTTACAATCATATTTACAAAACAGGACGCAAACAACAGAAATAACAACAATTAATGCAAACTCTAAACGTGAAGTGATCTATACATCTAGGGAGCGTACTGTCAACTATGGCGTACCGCAAGGAAGCGTATTGGGACCGCCGCTTTTTACCCTTTACATCAACGACTTGCCTAAATGTATGGAACACAGTATGACACTTTTTGCAGATGATAGCACAATAGTCATCCCCTGTGACAATAAGTATAATTATGAAGCTGATATAAACGGTACATTAAATAAAGCTATTCTATGGTTACAAAATAATAATCTTAAAATCAATTTAAATAAAACGGTAATAATGCATTTCAGCCAGAGACATTCAAATTTTCCAAATTTTAAAATTAAATATAATAATAATGAAATTGAGGAAGTAATTTCCACTAAGTTTCTAGGATTAACGGTGGATCGAAACTTAAATTGGAAGGCACACATAGAGGTCATTAGCAAAAAATTAAGTAACAATGCTTTCGCACTTTATAAACTATCGCGGATTCTAAATATTGATGTCCTATTAACTACCTACTATGGCATAGCAGAACCCATTATCAGATATTGTATTATCTTTTGGGGTCACTCTACGGATAGAGATATAGTTTTTAAAGCTCAAAAAAAATGCCTCAGATCCATATTTAGATTAAAAATGACAGATAGTTGCAAGCCATTTTTCATAAACCACAAAATTTTGACTTTACCATCAATTTATATTTTAGAAATAGCAATATTTGTGAAAATGAATCCTAATCTATTTCCTCGGATGGCAGATGTGTTTCCGCGAAATAGACGTGACAACAGTCAACTTTGTCAGCATAGGTCTCGGACTGCTCTTATGCGCAAAAGTGTTTTTTGTATGGCTCCCATAATTTACAACAAGCTTCCGAGTGGCTGGAAAGAGCTAAACTTGGAACTGTTTAGGAGGAAGTTGAAATGTTTTCTAGCTAGTAAAGCATACTATGATGTCAAGGAATTTTTACTGGATTCATTTTAAGTTGACATATATTATTTAAATTACTATAATATGACAATAATGTTTTTATAATGACACAATCTTTTTTTATATTATATTTTTTTTTATGACAATGACATTTGTTATGAATTGACATAATATTATAGATTAATTTAATTTGAATTGTTTTTGGTAATAATGATTTTATAATGGTAATTTATTTATATTTTTTTACTTATTTTGATTATTACATAAATAAGAATATTCTTCTTCCAGTACTGACATTATGTCATGAATTTGATTTTGTAAAGTTGCTTGAATATTTGTGTTAGCTATAACTATCAATTATTTTAATCCTGATCATATGTTAATATTTGCACACCATGACAATATGGTAAATATGTAGCACAACTCCAACTGATTGTATCAACTTGCATGCATTGTTTTATATAATGATTGTATGTACACTCATGTTTGAGCAAATAAAGGAATCTGAATCTGAATCTGAATCTGAATCTGAATTAAATATAACTACTAAAAAGGTTCTGTGCCCAAAATGTGGAAGTAATCACGAAAACTGTACCATGAAGGACTTCAAATGTTTAAACTGTAAGGGAAACCACTTCGTCTTGGATAAAACGTGTCCTGTTTTTCTAAAAGAAAAAACTATCCGGATGATCATGAACGAAAATCAAGTCACATACCGAAGGGCCTTACAAATGTTTATGGAGAGAAAGGAGAATAAAAATATACGATGTGATGATAACCAACTTACGGCCATAGTCAACACTGGTAAAGAAACGTACAGAGATGTTTTGACCAGAGCTGTAGTACATCCGCATCCGACGTCGGATATGGACGAGCAGGAAGAAGAAGAAGTAGAAGAAGAAGAAAGTCATGCAAATATGGTGACAAAAGGCAGTAAAAAACCAAAACAAAAGACAAAAAAGATAATAAACCAAAAAGGCCAGAGGAAAGGTGAGGGTATGGAGGAGCAAACAACGTACGAGAATAAAAGTAGTGCACAGAAAGGAAAAGAAGGAACTAAACAATGTGCACAATTTTTACAAAAAATTGAATCGACGAAGCTATGGATAAAAATAAAAGGTATATATAAGTCTGAACTGAAATTCGAAGATAAAATACTATCTACGATAAAAATTATTTGGGAGGAGCTTAAGAGTTTTCTGGTTAGCTTTTTTTTTGGAGAAAATGTCTTAGGATATTCAAGTAGCCTTAGTAATGGATAGTACACAAGAAGTAATAAAGATGAACTTATTCCAATGGAATTCACAAAGTCTACGTCCTAAATTAGTATCCTTTTCGGAGTTGCTAATACGAGAAAGTATACATATTGCAATAATTAGTGAAACATGGTTGGATTGTGAGAGTAACGTAAATATTAGTGGATTTAATATATATAGAAATGATAGATACGTTTGTTATGGTGGTGTTGCTATTCTGGTGCACAAGTCAATTCAGTCTCACCCAGTTTCATTTATTAGCAATAACGGTGGTATTGAATTAATGTGTGTTAAAAGACTTGAATATATTGTATCATTGTACTGTCCTTCGTCTGTTCGAACCCATCCTTATGACTGGAATGATATTTTTGGTCACTTTTCTAACAAAATTATAATAGCTGGGGACTTCAACGGTCATCACACTAATTGGTCGGTCAAAACGGATGTGAGAGTTATGGATTCATCTTTGTAAAATAATTTTATATCGCTTAATGACGGTATTGCAACTCGAGTTAAGCTGGTAAACGGTAATTTGCAACAGACGTCTCCGGACATATCGTTTGCCTCCTCTGATATCGCAATAAAATTTGATTGGCAGGTGTTTAATGAAAATCTGGGTAGTGATCATCTGATTATTAAAATGACAGCTAACTTATCTTGTAATGTAAATATAGTTAAAAAACGTAATTTTAATTATGCAAATTGGAGTGAATATCGCCAAAAAATTTCTGAAAATATTAAAACTTTTAATGAACTGCCGTTTAATTGTAACGTTCAACATATGTATGTCGTATGATTATTTTATAAACTGTGTAGAGCACGCGGCGAATAAACATATACCCTATTTTAAATTCAGTTTAAAACCAAATAAAAAATTAAACAAAAAAATTACTGGTCCCCTAAACTGTCTGAAATAGTTGCACAGCGAAGCCTTATCAAATTTCCGTAAAAACCCTAACTCTTTAAACATACTAGAATCCAAGACATTAGAATCTCAAACAATGATTAAGAAAGCAAAAATCAGGCTCGGCAAACCTTTTGTGATTCTATAGACGAAGCTACGTCTACACCGGAAATGAGGCGCCGTATGAAGTGGATGAAAGGCTTAAAACAACAAACAAGTTGATCTTTTACGGTTTCTGACGCCAGACTATGTTCCTAGTTTGACTCCAACCTTTAAGTCTCGAAATGAAATCTTGGAATCAGAATTTACATGTCAAGAACTTGAAAATTGTCTTAAAAAAAAGGATTCGGCCCCGGGGCAAGACGCTATCTGGTATTCAATGTTGTATAATTTACCGGACTCAAAAAAATCTTTTCTAATAAAAAATAATCTATACAATTATATTTTCAAATTCGGTATCGTTCCTCACCAATGGCGAAATATTCAAATTATCCCCGTACCTAAAACTACAAATAATGCTTAAGACCTATTTCGTTGATGTCTTGTATGTGTTAAATCTTTCATCTTATGATTTGTAAGCGGTTAGAATGGCTTGCAGAAAAAAATGAGCTCTTCTCCCCATACACAGTAGGTTTTCGAAAGGCACAATCGTGCTTGGATGCACTATCCCGACTAGTTTCTTCTATTCAAGTTGGTTTTACGAAAAATATCCTTACAGTAGCATGCTTTTTGGATATTGAAAACGCGTACAACAATGTTTCAATTACTCTGTTACAAAAGTTTTGGATGAAATTCAAGTTGGATCTCGAGTCTTCTTATCTTTAGTCATTTTTGAACGAGAGACAACTAACAATTAAATCATTTAATAGTGAAGTTTTTGAAACAAGATTAGCTAACAGAGGACTGGCACAAGGTGACCCGTTGTCGCCTTTATTATTTAATTTAGTTACGCATAAAATCTGTCGGCAAATAAAAACCGTTATGCTATCGCAATATGCAGATGATTTTGTTATCTATTTTAGTAACAATGATATAAACAAATGCGAATGATATTTACAGGATGCCTTAAACTGTATAATAACATTAGTGGGTGAGATTGGATTGACTCTGTCACCAGCCAAATCTAATTCTTCGGCCCCTACTAAATATACATAGTAGGGGCCGAAGGCGAATATTGCCTTCACTAAAGGTGTATGATCAGCCGTTAGCAGTGGTAGAATGCGTTAAATATCTAGGAGTCTGGTTGGATAGAAGTTTACTTTGGCGGAAAAATATCAATGAGATTGTTAGTAAATGTGGAAGATATCTTAATATATTAAAAGTATTGGCAGGCTCCTCTTGGGGAGTACATACTAAACATCTACGTAGAATATATATATCGGTAATAAGGAGTAGACTTGGTTATGCATGTTTCTCTATGATTCTAGTGCAAAAACACATACAAGCAAACTAGATAAATTACAAAACCAAGCACTTCGAATAGTTGGAGGTTTCATAAAAAGCCCACCTATCTATGTGATGGAAAGTGAACTGTGCAGTTCACTTTTCATACCACCACCTTTTTTGAGAAAGAAATATCTCGCATATAAAATAATTTTAAAATCCTTATCATGATCTAATAATAAAACTATAAATATAATCTCGGAATTAGAGTGGAGATGCAACGCTGGGGCGAAACTCCGCTGAAGCGAAAAGTCGCGGCATGGCGGATGGAACTCCGGCGTGGTCTCGTGATGGCGAAATGGCGTCAGCGACAGTCGCAACCCAACGCTGGGAACGCTATAATTACGGCAGTAAATCCCGTCTTTAAGGTGTGGCTGGAAAGACCTCACGGCTTCCTCACCTTCCGCATGAAGCAGGTTCTCACCAGACATGGTAAATTCGGGAGGAAGCAACGGCCGAGTGTCACCACTGTGTGGACCACCCTGGGGTCACAGTAGAGCACAAGGAAGAAGTGTGCTTTGCTTTGGAAGTACATCGCCGTGTTCTCATGGGGGCGATCAAAGGCGGCGATCTCTCGCAGCGGGCTTTGGTAGAGGCCATGGTCCGGAGCAAGGAATAGTGGCAGACGGCCGCTTACTTCTGTAAAGCAATAATGCTAGCAAAAGAGGAAGCCGACCACTTCAGGTAAAGGCAACGGTGCTCACGCCGCAGCCACCGCCACCGTGTCTCCTATAGCGATTTTCGGCCACCGTAGGCGTGGACTTGCGGATGGCGAGCAATGGATAGCTCGCTGTCCCTCCATCCCGTAACCGTCCTGACCGAGCCCAAGTCGTCGACGGCGCGCACTGTTCCCGCGCGCCTCAAGGAGTTGTCAGCAACTGTAGAGGCCCAGCAGGGTCGAAGCCTTCTGGGGCTAAGGGTTGATGCGAAAGCGGAACGCCGGGGCCCTGGAACTAAGAAACGGTGGATCGTTTAGTCAGTAGAAGTCTGACACTGTCTCCCGCTACGCTCAAGGGCGGGACTCGTCATTCGATGATTTTTCCCTCCTTTTAATAAAAGAAAACGTTAAACAGCAGATTTTCAGAGGTTTTTACTAGACTATTACACAAATTTATGTTTAGATTTCTATAGAAGCTTAGATAATATCCACAAGATATCTGTAATACGTAAGAGCGGTTGTATGAAAATATACCTCGGGTTGGCCGCTCTTAAGACAAAGACAGCTTTTGGCTTGAATTCCTTAATTCATACCAGTTTCATATCAATTTAAACGATTTCAGAATACGAGTTGAGCTACCAAAACCAAGCCACATGGACATTTATGGACATAGCTGTTGTGAAAGTTGAATCACCATTTAATTTCAATGACCAGTCTTTTACTAAAATTTGCTCGTACATACCTGTGCCAATAACTATCAACTACGAACCTAAATTCCAGGAACCAGGAATTGACGCAATTGTGCTTGGTTGGGGTCACCTTGAAAAATATCGTGAGGTAAAGAAATTTTTGGAAGTTTTAAATACATATTTAATGAAGCAAACATTAATTTTAATATTTTTTAATATTGAATAAAATTATGTTTTCTTCTAAAACAATAGGTACAAAAATATTAGATGCTCTAGATTATTCAAAAAAACTGAAATGGAAATGGACGGGCCATATTGCACGGATTAACAGGGACAAATGGACATACAGAGTGTCCACTTGGCAGGGACCCACTATCAAAAAGAAAAGAGGACGACCAAAAGGAAAATGGGTCGATGAAATAATTATAAATTTAGGCAAAAATTGGCTCAATAAAGCAAAGAACCGACAGACGTGGAACAAAATTGAGGAGGCCTTTACCTGTTGAGGGGTCCATAGAAATACTCCATACACCAATTTTAAAATTATTTTGGAAATTTGTTAAAATTAATCTGAAAATTTAAATTTATTTAGTAATTTTAATTTATAATATCTATAATTGTAATTCATTTATCCAATATTTATTATTTTATGGCATTTATTATTCTATGGCATTTATTATTCTATGGCATTTATTATTCTATGGCATTTATTATTCTATGGCATTTATTATTCTATGCAAAAATTTATTCTATGGAAATAAAAAGGCTATATTATTATTATGTTTGCTTGATTAAAATATATTAGAAGTTATGAAGCTAACTTGATTGAGGTATAGTGCGGCTGTTGTAGCTTGGCGAGTCTGAACATAGGCTCTGCGAAGAAGGTGAAGATTTATAAAAAAAACAACTCCGGTGTTATACTCTGTTATTGTACAGCTACGAGTACCTTTTGCATTCCTTGGTAGTGGTTAATCTATTGAATTTTCACAGCTTCGAAGAATGGCAAACTACACATACACCGTGAAATTTAAATGGTTGTTTTCCCGCGGCAGAATGACTTGCCATAAGGAGTACTTTTGAAGCATACAGTAAAAATAAAAAAATAAAATTTATAAATAATTATTAAAAATATTTATCAACTCAAAAAAGCGAAAACAATTATAGTAACATTAGACGTAATTTGTAGGTACTACTAGAGTCGCATGAGCAGCCCGCCGTCAAAGGAAACCGATTCATTAAATATTTAAACCAAAATAAACTCTCGCACGTTGTGATACGTCATAATTAGGTTGCACTCTACAGGTCCATTTTTTGTTTTTAATATTTTATTTTTTTATTAAACGTTTGTATTACCAAGACACAACCATTTCGCTGAGGGAAAACAACCATTAAAATTTCACGGTGTATAATACTACCACGTGATCTTGTATAACGTTTATTTCCTTTATTTATGTTATATCATTTTCTCACATTTACACACATACCATCACATCACACACATTTACTTATACTCGACATATATAAATTTAGAATTAAAATACTGTTTACAATTAAACGTATCTATATTATAAGGGAAGGGCGCTGATGTTTAACACCCGTATTCACAAACGTTACTATGCGGTCTCACAGTGCTCGCGAGCGCACAGGGCAGGGTTTGTGAACTACGCAACACAAACGAACCAATCACAGAGCTCTATTTCAACGCTGTGCGTTTGCTTAGTCAAGGGTCGTTTGAGTATTGTTTGTGAATACGGGTATAAGACCATCGACTCATATCCTAGCGATAGACAAGCATGTTCAAAGAAACTATTTGTCGAAATACTGAAAAGTTAATACTAAAGTTCGCTGCAGCGCTTCATTGACATTACGTCGTCTAACAAAACTAAAAACTTACTGCACTCTCACACTGCGTGAACGCACTAATAATGTCGTGTAAAGCGCAAAATGAGGCCAACTAGCTTAAAATCTGATGACAATGTTGTTATCGATGACATTACATTTTATTGTTACTAGATGGCGTTGCTGTGCCTTAATTGCTTTGTTAATACTTATTTTTATAGGTTTTTTAAAGATTGAAATAATTTACAGTTTATTTTAAAACGAAATGAATATATTCAAAATATTAAAATTGAATATCATTTTACAAATATCTGACTATCTATGGGTTAGTTTTCAACCTTGAGAGGGTAGTTGAATATGAATTTATAAATAATAATTAGTAGGTAGTTTCAATAATACTTAGACATAAGACGTGTGACTAAGTACAATTGATTGTTTGCTAAGTTCATTTTGATTTAATCATTCGAGTTCATTTTGTTAAATATTGTATATAATCAGGTTATTTTATAAAGTTTTTCTTTGTTATAATGAGTATGAATTTGCAATAAATATATACCTAGTGACAAGAGCTCAAATAATTGCTTGGCATAAACAAGAAAATCTTGTCTGAAATAGCCAGAGGGAAACGAAGGGTAAACGTAAGTAGTTTTATATATATATATATATATTTTTATAAAAAAACTCCTTTATATATTATAATTATTATTGGCTGTTATATATTTCTGATTGATTGTTGCAGAGAAAAACAACTGTAGTTCTATGGGTGCAGAGGATACGACGATTTGAAGAAGAGTTCTGTGAATCACTCAATCAAAGAACTAGTAGACCATAACTAATTAAGACGTTGCAGTGTAGGAGTACGATAAAACACTATGCTTGTCTATTCAACACAAGTGTTGACACTGTCCGTCGTATTCTTCATAGTGAAGGATAAAATAAGCATGCTCCAGATGCGTTTGAGGCTTATTGTTTACAAATAAAAGACAGTATTCGTGGTTCAGGTTTGTGTAAAAATTTAAATGATTCAATGCGTTCCCGAATGCAATCTGTCAATGACCAAAATGGTGATTACACAATTTACTTATTTAATATTATTTACTCAGTACTTATTCTCTGTAGCTCGTTTATGTATTTGATCAAATAACCATTATTAAAATAACTTAAAAACAGTTATGAACGCTTCATGTAAAATACATCATTTTTTTTATGTCGCCCACGTTTAGTGGTAATTGAATATGTTTTTCCTTTAATCCGTTTGACCTTTGTGATAAAATTATTTGGTTTCTTTTTGTTATGTTAAGGTTGCTAAGCTTCAATCCTCTTTCCAATTATGAAATTGAATATTTAAGCTATGGCCTCAATAATTAATTATATGATGTTATTTGATGATAAATAAACTGACTGATAAATTTAAATAATAAACTGTAAGAAATAAACGTTTTTTTTAATAGTGTCTTTTTATTTTGGTGAGCCAATCTATCTGCTTTGTCTCTTTGTATAA
This sequence comes from Mythimna loreyi, assembly GCA_029852875.1. Classification (NCBI taxonomy): domain Eukaryota; kingdom Metazoa; phylum Arthropoda; class Insecta; order Lepidoptera; family Noctuidae; genus Mythimna; species Mythimna loreyi. The sequence goes on along the minus strand of CM056800.1, from coordinate 9,053,296 downwards.
TACTAGCTTGTTCAATTATAAATTACAAATAATTACTTTTCTTTGTTAGTTTTGATCTAATATTCCTACGGCTTTCATTTGTTTGTTATTCATAACAAAACTCACAAAAAGTCGTGTTACGTGAGGTTTGAAATCAGGCTCACTGATTCACACATCGGCACTGCTAAACCATTAGGTAATCAAGAAACTAATTTTTTAACGAAATTATGAACTACAATTAGTTGTTGACGACAATAATGACTCGTGTGTCTATTTTCGTCAAGTTAAACGTCAAGTTTATGCTTTGTGAGAATGCCTCAGGTCGCCACTTAGCTGTGAAGATACCAATGCTATCTAGTTGAATATTAGAAAACATGAGCTCTTTGGTGCTTAGTTAACAAGCAAAGGAATATAAGTAATAAGGTACCCAGACACTTTTGCAGCTAATCGTACCCATGGATGTCTGAGATATAGATATGAAGATAACCAGTTCAGCATTTGTGTCTGAACTGGATTCATTGTATTGAATTTTATTATTAAACTGTATCACTAATTGCTTGTATTTCTAGAACATTAGGTAAATAAAATTATTATAACATTTTTCTATTTTTAGCATCCTAATATTCAGAACTACAATAAAGTAGATATGCATTACGCTACAACATTGATAATAGATAAAGCCTCGTGTAAAAACGCGTATAATATTTATGAAGGAATGGATAAAGTCATAGATACGTATATGATTTGTACTAATGGTGTGGGAAACCTGGACGAAAATGGAGCGATGGTGTCTAAACTTAAACCGATGGCAGAAGGCTGTCATCCGAAACAGAAACTTCTCGGTCAAATGCAGCAAACACCTGTAAGTATGATATTCTTCCTCATCCTCTTTCTCCTCTTCCTGCCCTTATCCAATTGTACTTGTCGGTCAGCGCAATACGTTTTTTTTCTTCCACTCTATACTGACATCTGTGACACCATCACTGACTCCCTTTTCTTACATATTACTCCTCACGCACTCCATCCATCTCTTATTTATTTATTTGAACTTCATGTACAGTAGTGGTACATAGGCGAACTTAATACTACATGGCATTCTCTACCAGTCAACCTTTGGGTTATAAAAGACAACACTGTGGTAGGTGTGCAGAATAAATAAATAACAGATATTTTAAATAGATTATAATATAAATCAAGTGACTAATAATAATAAAAAAATTGCAAAAAAAACTAAACCGACTTCGAAAAACCCTTAAAAGTAGAAAATAATTTATTTTATTTATTTATTAGAGATATAAACCAATAATCCCTGTAGTTAAAGGAGTATCCTTGAGAGCTATCCTTGCTGCTGCTATAAAATCCTCCTTCACATATCGACTGCAGAAGCACACTATAATTGGTTTCGTGTGATCTTTGTCTCGACTTGGCACCCGAGTAACAAAATTGATCTGAGCTTTGGAGACAGGATAGCCAATATTCGTTCCATTCTTGTCTAACATGTTAAACAAGTTCTCGTTGCTTGATTGGGGTAGACCTTTGATTTCAACATTGGTCATTCTAGCCCACTGCTCCTTAGCATCATTTTCCTCCTCCAGCCTGTCCAAACGGGATTGCATGACACCCACTTGCTCTTGAACTTTTTCCACGTGCATGCGGCGCGCTTCGATGCTTTTAATTTTGCCATTGAAGTCCTTTAATTCTTTGTGTTTCGCTTATTGAAACTTCAAAAAGGCAAATTCCGTACGCAGCTCGGTGATCTCGTCCCTCAGACATTCCAGGGGCGCTAATTTATCAGCAAGAGCTCGTATCTCCTTGAGTATGAGAGACTCTGACTCGATCCTCGGTGACAATAGTGTTTGAGTAGTACTGGCCAGTTTACATTTACTGCAACGCCACATTATTATGTGTATACACACACAGTATTCTGTAACTTTCCTATATTAATAAACTTAAACTAACCTACGATTAACCTATAATAAAATTCAACAATTTTTTTGGAGTCGGTGCCAAGCTAAAGGCAGATTTATATTGAGTAAGTAACTGACGTCAGTCCACTGACGAGTCAGTGCTGACCTGGCACTGCTATAGTGTAAATTAATTTCAAGTCAGTACAGTACTGTCACGTCAGTACTGACTTCAATATTCGCGCTGCAATATTTTCGGCGTCAGTCCACTCCCCCGCCACCCGCGCCAGCGCTACTGACAACGTGTAAATTGCCCAAGTCAGTTTCTGCCGCTCTGTTGTACGGTGACCACGATTCGTCGTACCGGATAACAAAATGACACGAAAATTGAGCGACACGGAAAACTTAAAACTTGTACAACTATACCGTGATAATTAATGCCTATGGGATTTCAAATCACAAAATTATAGAAATAAAGAAATGTGTGCAACAGCATTGCAGAATATTGCACAAAATTCTTTGATTCTTTGCTGTTTTTGAGAAATCATTTTTCCGCACTGACTTTACAAACGTGTGTACACCAAAAGAAATATCTTCGACTACTGACTGCTTGTAAATAGTACGCGTCAGTTTTCGGCGCCAGCACTGACGACAGCTACTGACTCAATGTAAATCTGCCTTAAGTCATGATGCGACTGGTGATTCCTGAATATTTTTCCGTTTTAGTACAATTTGTAGTATCGCCAGCTCGATAGATGGCGTTATTCATAGCGGCCTCATATCTGAATCGTGCTCTGGTTTCTTTACCGATATTTTTACAATTTTACAATTACAAATATTTTTTTTTTTTTGTTTTCATAATAGGTAGTATCTTAAAATATTTTTGTTGTTTAAGAATTAATATTTAGAAGCTGTAACATTTATGTTTTGTTTTTTTTCTGGTCTTAGTCTGTCGGTATATAGTTATTAAGTTTTGTATGTATACAGTTTGGCACTGACTCCAAAAACAAAAACAAAATATTATAGGTTAATCGTAGGTCAGTTTAAGTTTATTAATATAGGAAGGTTATAGTAATATTTTCTACTTTTAAGTGTTTTAGGGTTTTTCGAAGTCAGTTTAGTTTTTTTTGCAAAAAAAAAAATATTTTTTAATTTTAAGTGACAAATTATTAATATTATAAAATATGGGTAGGCCTAGTAAATATGCTTCGCGTATAAGAAAACGGCGTCGAACTGAAACTGAAAATGAGAAAGGAAAACGCTTAAAAGAAATTAGGGAAAGAAATGCTGAACGCATTTCAAATGAGAACTCTGACCAGCGCGCTTTGTTCACCGTTCGCAAACCCACGCCTACATTGGTCGGAAATCGTGTTCCGAATCCTGGCGACATCTGGGGCGTGAGCGCCGTTGCTTTAGGCGGTCAGCCTCCTCCTTTGCTAGCATAACTGCTTTGCATAAGGATGCGACCGCCTCCCACCTCTCTGAACTCCAGACCATGGCCTCCACCAAGGCCCGGCGCGAGTGATCGCCGCCGCTAATCGCCCCCACAAGGACACGGCGATGTTCTTCGGGGCACACTTCTACTGTGTGCTCCACCGTGTGCTCCGGTCGGTCCACACAGTGAAGATACCCGGGCGTTTCTTTCGCACGAATCCAGTGCAGGTTCCTCCCGACCTCAGAGAGGGGACTTACTGCCATAATTGTGGCGTTCCCTTTCATCATCATCGTGATCATTTCGGTAAACAAAATTCAACGAATTCTCGCTACCTTAATGTCATGTACCTTATACTTATTGAAAATTGAAAGTGCATACCATTACAATTTCAACAAGCCTAAACACTACACACACACACACACACACACACACACCCAGCTACAACACACAGCTTATTATGGAGTTCCGGTGCCTGTCTCTTGGCTTCATCATCAGATCTGATGGTAAAATGGTTCTTATTGAACGTTAATGCTTCACTTGTTATAGAAAATAACAAAACTACTGTACGTTTTCCTATAAAATTTGAAGAGTTCTCTCGATTTCGCCAAGATTCCATCATCAGATCCCAACTTGTTGACAATGGGACCATTTGGGAAGTATACCCTTTAAATTAATTTTTCAAAACTGTTGGCAAACGACGAAGTTATGCCCGAATACACATAAAAAAACAGAAACATCCGAATTGATAACCTCCTCCTTTGTTAGAAGTCGGTTAAAAAGAAATTAAAATATGACTGTTATTATGACGAAGACTTAAACTAAGGTTATAAGGTAAACTAAGGTCTCTTCTTCGGACTTCCTCTTCCTCTCCACCCATCTACGTGTAAACTCAGATCTCTTTTTGTATCATGCGTTTTATCTCACTTCTTCACATGATCATACCAAGACAAACGATTTCTTTTCAACTTTTCAGTCATTGGCGCCGCTTTCAAACTTCCTCTAATATAGGTACTCATTTCTCACATTCACTCTTGTTACACCACTCATCTCACATGTCAACATTCTCATCTCCGCTACATGCAGTCTTTTTAGGGTTCCGTAGACAACAAACAATCCTTAAGTTTCACCAAATTTGTATGTCTGTCTGTCTGTATGACTGTCTGTCTGTCCGAGGATAATCTCAGCGACCGTTAGCAATGGAGAGCTGAAAGAAAGCTGAAATATTAAAAAACCGCCTAAGAGCGTGTTGGGCCACGCTCACTGTAGGGTTCTGTAATTTCCTGTTCATCACAAATTACTCACAATATAACAGAACTCTTAAACTACGACTTCAGCGCGAAGTAGCCCATTTATAAATTAGTAACCAAATTTACCGAGAGATGGCGCTGTACCCGGTGGAAATTTTGGATTGCGTGAACCGATTTTAATCTTTTCTATTATTTATTTGAAAGAAGATACGTTCAGGATGATAAAATATGTAACAAAGTTAAAAGAATATGTATGGTTTTTTTTTTTTTTTTTTTTTTTTTTTTTTTTTTTTTTTATGGTAGGTGAAAATCATCCAATGACGAAACCCGCTCTTGGGTGGAGCGGGAGACTAGTGTCAGACTCTTACTGACTAAAAAACCTACCCCGTACCTTCCTTGCCCTATTCCTGGAGTCGAGGTAACAGTTTCCCACTTCCCTCTAGACTCCGGGAGGCTTCGACCCTGAAGGGCCCCTGCAGTTTGCTGACAACTCCTTGAGGCGCGCGGGAACGGTGCGCGCCGTTGACGACTAGGACTCGGTCTTACAGACGACCGGACGGCGAGCTACCCATTGCTCACCGTCCGCGAGCCAGTGTCTACGGTGGCCGGATATCGGCAGGATCGCGGCGGCGACGGCTACGGCGAGTACGCCGTTGCCTTTGCCTTATGCGGTCGGCCTCCTCCTTTACGAGCATTACTGCTTCGCAGAAGGAGGCGACCGCCTGCCATTCCTCTTCGCTGTGGACCATGGCCTGAACCAGGGCCCGGCGCGAGAGGTCGCCGCCGCCGATCACCCCCACGAGGACACGGCGATGCTCTTCCCAAGCAGGGCACACCTCCACCGTGTGCTCCACCGTGTCCTCCGGGCTCGCCTCACAGTGGCGACACCCGGACGTCTCCTCCGCACGAATCCGGTGCAGGAATCTCCCGAACTTCCCATGTCCGGTGAGAACCTGCGTCATGCGGAAGGTGAGGACGCCGTGAGGTCTATCCAGCCACGCCTCAAAGAGGGGCACTACCGCTGAGATTACGGTGTGCCCAGCGCTGGGTTGCGACAGTCGCTGTTTCCACTTCACCATGAGATCTCGCCGGAGCTCCTTCCGCCACGCCTCGACATGTTCGGGCAGCGGATCTTCGCCCCGGCGTTGCACCTCCACGCGCTGGTCGTGCATGCGTGCAAGGACTGTTGCCTCCAGATCCCATGGTGGTAGGCCAGCAAGGAGGCTCGCCGCCTCTCGGGACACCGTGCGGTATCCCCGCACCATCCGGATGGCCATGACCCTCTGGCAGGCGTTCAGCTGGGCCGCCGGGCGTTTACGCAGCGTCGGCGCCCACACTGGTGCCCCATAAAGGGCCATGGACCGGACGATGCCGGCGTAGAGCCTCCGGCAGAAGGCGTCTGGACCCCCAAGGTTCGGCAGGAGCCGCTTGAGAGCAGCCCCCGTCCGATTGAGTTTGGGGGCCAGACGTCGGAAGTGCTCCTCGAAATTCCACCGGCTGTCGAGGACAAGTCCTAGGTACTTCATCGTCGACCCGACGCCGATGTGAACTCCTTCTACCGTTAGTTGGGAACCCGTTGGTGGCGCGTTCCGAGGGCCGTGAAAGCACATGGCCTCGGACTTGTGCAGTGCCACCTTGAGTCCCAACTGCTGGATCCTCTCAACGACTGTCGCAACCCCACGTGTCGCTAGTTCGACCGCCGCCTGGTACGACCTTCCCTGCGCTAGGACCAGCGTGTCGTCTGCGTAGCAGACCACGCTGACCCCTACGGGGAGGTCGGCGCGCAGCACGTAGTCGTACCCGATGTTCCACAAGGGCGGTCCTAGTACCGATCCCTGCGGGACACCGCACGACATCTCTCGCCGTTTCCAATCTCCTTGGTGACCGGGGTAGACTATGTACCTGTCGGACAGGTAGGCCTCGATTGTACGACAGAGAGAATATGTATGGTTGAAATACAATTTTAGTTCATAAATTATTTTTGAAAATTTTTCAAAAGCTGTTCATACAATCACGTTCAAAATAATTCTCCTAAAAAGGCTTTATTTATAAAGTTCAACTTTTGTGATATTTTTTCATATTTTCTAAACTTATGGTTCAAAAGTTAGGATGGGGGGGACGCAGTTTTTTACTTTTGGAGTGATTATTTCCGAAAATATATAAAATACGGGACCCCTGTTCATTTTTAAATACCTATCCAATAAGATATCACACGTTAGAGTTGAAATGAAAAGAGAAATTACTCCCCACATTACGTGTAGGGGAGGTACCCTAATAAAACTTTTTTTTTCCACTATTGTTTTTGCACTTTGTCGGCGTGATTGATGTGATGTGGCAAAATTTCAGCTTTCTAGTGCTAACGGTCGCTGAGATTATCCGCAGACGGACTTGGTGAAACTATAAGGGTTCTTTGGTAAATAACGGTAACCTAAAAATAGCATCATCATTCGTTTCGTAGTTTTTGAAATCTAAGTATACATAGGGAAGACAGCGGGAAGCGTCTTTGTATTCGACTATGTATTGATTTCGATTTTAGAATTTTTTTTCATTGTACAGGGCTAATTTGGGCATTTTTATTAACAAGATTACATAACTATATTATCTTGTTAATAAAAATCTTAAGTCAGTAGAACTCCACTAACTAGTAGATATTAACCAATATTTGTTTATATTTCGCAGTGTGACAAGGGGTATGAAAATGTAACTGAAATTGAAAATGAAAACGAAAATGATTATCTTGACGACGAACAGGTACTTCTATCAAGGAAACTTAGACGCCCTGCTAACGTAACAAATAATGATGCTGCACAAAACTCTACAAAGATAAATAAAAGAAACAACAGTGTTACAGATGCAAACAGCACAATTGTTTCCTCCTTGCCGAAAAAAATTAAAAAAACTGTATTGAAAGGAACGCCCACTAGAAGAAATGGAATTTGTCAGGTAAATACACCATAACCTTTTTGCCGTTGTTCAGATTAGCTGAATATGTTTTTTCTTCCATTCCGTCCTGTCCATTCGTTTCACAAGGCCTATGTAAATTGAAAAAATGACTGACTTTGACATTGACAGACATTGACTTTGACTTTTGACTTGGTCACTTGCCATATTATCACTAACTCCTTTTTCTTTCATATCACTCCTCACTCACTCAAACTACTTTCTTTGGCCTCCCTCTGCCTCTCCATCCAACCACATGTATACTCATAACTCTTGTGTTTCATCGATTCCCTTCATTACTAGTCAAAATTATTGTTGTTATAGATATTCTGTTTCGCAGAGGTAGTTTAGAGAAAAAAGATTTAGAATATCGAGCGCACAAAGTTTGTAAATTCAAAACATTATTATTGCTATTAACTTCTACTTCCATGGTGTTAAATTTATCATACAACAATTTTTTTTTAATTTGTTAAAACCTGAGACTCAAAACGTCCGTGATTGTAGTCTTTTTATTTTCTTTACGCGTACCATTTTCTTTTCATGTAAAACCTTAGGTTGGGAAGAAAAATCTCAGCAAACGTTACTTTACATTTTTCTTAATAATATTCTATATATATGTATATAAAAGGAGAAACTAACTGACAGACATATCAGCGCACAGCCAAAACTTTGCACATGGCTTCCTTTTATGACGTAGGCGAACACTAAGAAAGGGTTTTTCAAAATTTAGCTCCTAAAGGGATGAAATAGGGGTCTAAAGTTGGAGAATCCTATTTTCACGCGGTAGAAGCCGCTGGCTAGTTTGTATATAGGCATTATTGCACTCTTGTATAACAAAAAACTACTTTTTAGAATGATCATGGAGGACCGCTAGTGACTTGGGTTGGATCCCATGAGGTGCTCATTGGAGTTGCGTCTGCATATAAAATCACTAAAACATTCGATTGCGTTGGACCATATTTGTTCACAAGCACTCAATGTAACGGAGCTTTCTTGGATTGTGTAATACGCGACGCGCCTGCGCCCAAGGGAAGGCAAGTGTTTATCGCTTTAATATTGAGGGGCACATAATATGTGCTAAAATCATCAAGAATCATATACTTTATGATTCTTGATGATTTTAAATTGAAGATCACGTCTAAATGGCTAATCCATATGTTTTGAAAATTTTCATTATGTTGAACTAGAGTATTTGCCTATTGCCCAATTTGATTCACGAATATTTCTTTTTTCATAGAACTTGTTTTGATTTATTTCCAAAGTTATGTCTAACACATACAAAAAGTGAAGATCAGGCAAAAACCATTGGGCCTATTTTATGGAACTTTCACAAAGTTAAAGATAATTTAATTACCAATGTTTCTATTACGGACGATAAACGGCTTTAATTCATATTTTATTTAATAAATAAAGGACAAATTATTATTCGAAAAATCTTGATACTTGGGATGTGACACTAGCTCCTCTTTTGTTCGCTCAACATTGCTGACGTATATCTGCCTTTGAATTAAAAACGATTTAGTGGGTATTTCATAATATACAAGTATAATGTTTAGATAGACAGTCTGTACAGAAATTTTTCATTAAGTTGTATGAGATAGTCATAGCATTAACTAGTTCTAAATAACTTTTAAAAATATCGGACGATTACCTTTTCTATTTTGATTTATAAAACATGAGGACGATATGAAACTCTTAATTGTGGTAAATGATTTATCAGTAAAACTTAAGAATTACCAATTCTTCCTTGTAAAAGTTGTTTTATTATAGAAATTTCGTTCAATTACAATTGCGCTTAATGGCGATAAATTAAAAACATATATTTTTCTATTTAATCATATTTTTATTTAATTTTAAACAGGCGAGAAATTTGTGCAAATTTAACACAAATGGGATATGAGGTACACGAGAGAAATATTTCATGGGCAGATCATCCTGATGGGTAAGTTGATTGATGGTAAAGTTTTTGCTTTTAGTTAATATAACATTTTCAATCTCAGTATCTTTTTCTAACTATATATATATAGATAACTATCCAGATCGAGCCCAAGTCGTCATCAATCAGTTGGCGCTATGGATCAGTTTCTGAAAAGAAGGTTCGACCTCCGTATGAAGGCTATGAAGGACCGAGTTGCTGTATGGCTGTTAAGTCAGTAAGAGTCTGACACTATTTTCCGTTTAAACTAAGGGCGGAATTTGTCATTGGATCATTTTTCTCATCACACATAAAAAAAAATATCTATAGTAAGGCTGAAAGTTATATTCTTGCTTCTCTGGTCCTATTGTATTGCTATATTTTTATTAAGTTAAGAGCAAGTTCATAAGGATTTCATGCAACAGTACATTTAAGAATCATTTGTTACAGACCGGCAGATAACGAAAAACATTTAACAAAACACGTTTCGCCTGCAAATAGTGATACTAATGCAACAGTGGATCTCAAGAATTCCAAAGAAGGAAATAATGTGAAAGAAGAAAATAACGACTCTATGATTTTAGTTAAGACAAATGTTACTGATACTTTAGGAAATGCTAGTACAACGAAAGCTGAAATTGTAGGCAATAGCACACCTATAAATTTAGCTAATGCTAGCTCAGTAGATGCAAGTACAACTAAAGCTAAAACTGTAGCCAATAGCATACCAATTAATTTAGCTAATGCTAGCTCTATAAATGCAAGTATAACTAAAGGTGAAACTATAGGCAATAGCACATCAATTAATTTATCTAATACTAGCTCCATAGATGTTAAAAAAACTGCACGTGTAATTTTAACTAGTGCAACATCAACAAATTTAGTTAACAGATCATTTACTAATTTAACGGACATTCAACACGCACACTCTATATCTACAAAATCTCAATTACATTCGTCAGCAAATAACATTGAGAGCACGAAAACTCCAACATTAATAAAGAATGCTACCATTGCTACCACAAATTTAGAAACTTCCACTGCAAGTGTAATTGTAAATGCGAGCCTAGCAAGGACCATCAATCTAGTAGACACTATACTTAAGAATTCATCAACATCTGTAAATCAAGCTTACAATAAAACAATAAATTAGACTACAAGATCACAGTGATGGTTATTATCACCATTAAAATTTAATCAATTTGTGTTCGCGTGTAGTGACGCTTGAGGCAAGTTTTTTTTTTAGTTGCTATAAACTAATGCTTGATTGCGAGTTCACCTGATGGTGAGCAGTGATGCAATCGTTGATGGTAAGGCGCACTAGTTAATTAAGAGCCTATTCACTCTTGCCTTGAAGACACCCATATTATAATCTGACGGAAAGACTGCGGTCGGCTAACTGTTCCAGTCTATCGATGTACGCGGTATACACGACGAGGCAAAACGCTTACTCCGGGCCGCAGATGTCTCAATAACGTAAAGGGATATGTGCAGTACACCAGGATGTTCGATGGTAAAATTGAGGTGGCGAAATCAAATCGTGCAACTTTTGCACACACTCACCAAAATGCATCCTGTAGAAAACCGCAAGGCTGGCCACTCTGCGCCTGTGCTCGAGACTTTGAAGATTGGACCCAAATAAATCTGGATCAAAAATCAGTCTCTTGTCCAAATGTATATAAACTTGCCTCAAGCATTACTACAACTATCAAATCTGTCTGTCTCTATCCATCTAGCTTGTTGGTGATTATGCGAGCATCGTGTTACAGTGTCCTACTCAAACTTTACCAATGCCTATTGACAAGAATTATCTGTTATAGATTCAAGCGAAGGGCATTTAAGTATATAAATTATTAAAATATTTTGAAACAACAGTATTTTTATTTTGACCTTGTTCAAAAGAGTTAAAGATCCCAAATAACTGAGGATTTGTTTTACTAATATCTTCTAGCAGGTCAACGCAGTTTGTTTTAAGATATTGTTTTCTAATACTTTTTCGGCATAGCATATTTTACCATGGCATGCCTGTTTATATTTAACATACCCAGATGGTTTGTCTAAAATTCGCTTGTAAAATTTCTTATTGATATTTTCCTTTTATATGGCACAGATTTATCTTAGACACCTACACATTGGAATATAAATAGAACAAAAACTTAATATAAAAGACTTTTTCATATTATGTTTAAATATATTCATCAGAAAATAGACACATTGTTTGCTCCGAGAATCCATAAAAGAGAATGACATTGTGTTTCATTATAGCATTAAATATTACACAGAGGCTTAGTAAGAGATTTCTAAGTATCTATTAGATACATTATTTGCTAATAACATGACGTTGTTTGGTAGTAAATTGTTGTAATCTATGTTTTACATGTAATTGTAACACAGGTGATGTTCAATAAAACAACACAACACACACACCACAACAAAAAATACTTCAATAGCAATTTCTTGATCTGTCAATTATTATTTATACTAGCGACCCACCCCAGCTTCGCACGGATACTGATATTGAATACCACCATGACCACCACCATGTATCCCTATCTATTGTGCCTTTACCTCTCGACTCTCCTAAAATATCTTTCGCTGCATTCCTAATACATTCCGTCATCTCATTCCAGCTTTCATTTATACTTCGATCATCCATGTCTCCCATCTCTATCATTTTTTCCAACACTCGCTCTCTAAACTTTTTCTCACAATCATTCTTCTCTAACATATGCCATTTTATTTTAGGAGGAGGCCGCTCTTTGCTTTTATTAGATTTTATTTTGACTACTGAATCTAATACCAGTAATCGGTGCTGTGAGACCAGATCTTCTACTGGCAGCACTTTGCAATCTTTGACCTGCTTTATGTTATTGCGTCTAACTAAAAAGTAATCGATTTGAGTTTTGTGGTAACCGCTTTTGTATGTGATCAGGTGTTCCTCGCTTTTTTCAAACCACGTATTAGCAACTGCAAGGTCAAAGGCTGTTGCAGATTGTAGCAGCGTCTCTCCTTCACTATTTAGCCTTCCAAAGCCCCATCCTCCATGTACTCTTTCATAAATACCTTTCATTCTTCCCACATGTCCATTAAAATCACCTCCAACTATCAATTCCTCATGCACAGGGATGGTCATTAAGGCACTATCAAAATCCTCCCAAAACTTCTCTTTCATCATTTCATCACATCCTGATTGTGGAGCATACACACTGACTACATTCAACATCACATTCTCAACGATCGACCGTAATTTATTTTTCAATACACTTACTCGATAACTGCCTATTATCGCACTCCTATTAGGTTCAATATAGCATGTATATCACCCAAGTGCTTTTTTGAGTTTATCACAACAAGGGCTTTTTTATTCCTTCCTTATCGTCACGGTCACGGGGGATTATTTTGTTTTACTTAGTTTATCGAATCAGGCGCGAGGCGTCCCCCAGAGTCGCTGGACGACCCCACGAAATTAGCAACTGACCAGAGCAGATTTGAATGCTAGACTTATATATTTCTTATATTTCTACTGTATGTTTGAGATACGATTAAATTTTTTTTCTTTCTTTCTTTATTTTACAAGTCGTAAGTGTATTGAAAAACGTCGTTTGACACACGTGCAGATTTGTCATTGCAGCCCTCGGCTCCATAACACACTCGCCTACGCTGCCCTGCATGCCCTAAAACGCAGTAAGAGCAAAAAAGCAGTTTCGAGAAAAACGCAAAAAACACTTTGACGTCGTATATTTTATAGTAATAATGTTTTATGGTAGATTTTTTTTTTGCCTAGAGGATTAAGGCAATTACAAAGAATGAATTTTGAAAAAAGCGTGTTATTTAGTCCATTCAATTCAAAATTAAAAGGATTTTTCGAAAATCATGTCTATTACGTCACCGATTTTATTTAACATGTATATTAACGAGTTGGTTGGGGAATTGAGCAGTGCCCGAGTCGGTTGTCATATTGGTGAGGCATGTTTAAACAATCTTAGCTATGCCGATGACATGGCACTGCTCAGTCCCTCAGCCAATGGCTTAAGGAAACTTGTGGCTATCTGTGAGAAATATGCAGCTGAGCATTATCTCACGTATAATGTGAAGAAATCAGAGGTAATGATATTTAAATACAGTAAGGGTCCTGCACAAATTTTACCGATCAATTTGTGTGGAACTGCTTTAAAAATTGTTAATAAGTTTAAATATCTGGGTCACATAATAAAGGATGATTTGACTGATGATGCTGATTTGGAGCGGCAAAGGCGTAGTATCGCATGTCGGAGTAACATGTTGGTAAGACGCTTTTTTCACTGCTCCAAATTAGTTAAAATAACCCTGTTCAAGGCTTACTGTCAGTCGTTCTACACGTGTCAACTCTGGTACAAGTACACGAAGGGTGCGTACAACACCCTTCGTGTACAATATAATAATGCGTTTAGAGGCATGCTTAAGCTGCCCTGGCGGTGTAGTGCGACTGGCATGTTCGTTGAGAACAGAGTTACTGATTTTCATGGGCTCTTAAGAAGACTCAAGGCAACTTTCCTGTCTCGACTAACGCACTGTAACAATGATTTAGTGACTGAAGTGTTCCATGCTGTGTACCTTCTTAGACGCTGTAACTAATAATTAATATCTTTTTAATTTTTTTTTTTTTAATTTTATAAATTTACTAATTTGCAATTCAATATAATTTACAATGTGTTTATTTTTACTTAATTTATTAATGTAATTCAATAATTTTATCAATGTTTTTATATTCTATAATGTATTTAATTCAATCCATTTATTGTATGTAATTTAATGATGTTGCTATGGGTCTGTAATGCCTGATATAAATGATAAATAAAAAAAAATAAAATTACTGCATGCGAAAAAGTATAGATATACAGATTTAAATGCAGTAAAACATACTTGATACTGCAAAAACTCATCAGTTAATAGTCGTATTAACCGATTTCACAGAATAATTTGCAGTATAAGTATTTTTTACTGCATTTTAATAAGCACGTTTAACTAATTGTACATGCAGTATGTGACAAATTTTTAAAATAATTGGGTCGTGTAGGCATTTATAAATAAAATAAAACAAGACATTTTTGTTTGTATTTTGTTCTGTAGAAATTTTTTTTGTACCATTTCTGCTAATTTAAACTTAAAAAAAATGCTAAAAACGGAACAAAATAAATATTTAAGTGGGTGTTCTCATGCAACAAACGTGATTTTACCATTTTTCTTGATATTAATTACGGCAATACGAAGACTACATAGCTTGAAAGGCTTACAGCACATATAACTGTATATTTACTTTAAAAACCTGTAATTTAATTAACTTAAAAACATTTAAGAAGGGATCCCATACAACAAACATGATTTTTCCGCATACATGTAATGTCTAATCTTGTATAAATAATGGTGCAACACCGTCGTGTAAGCGAGTCCGACTCGCACTTGCCTGGTTTATTACTTTTTTTGCTGATTTTTGTACAATATTTGCAGGTTTTCTTTGTCTTACTTTATCCTTTATTGAAGATTACTTCTATATCTGCTGTGGTATGGTATTGCCTATTGTATTGTTTAAGATTAAAAGTCTCTTCTGTCTGCTACCGAAACGTGTGGATCTTCAACACTACCTGTGTCTCGATAATAAATGTTGTCGTGTCCTAACATCAGTCTCAGTAATATTAACACGCTTGCAGCCACCTGATTTGTAAGCATTACTGTTCTGAACGTGGAAGCCGCCGCCTCACTCCGTACTAGGACCCAGCGTAAGAAGCCATTGCCGCAAATCTTCCACTCGGGACCACCTTACTCGTGTGGAGTACCCACTCTTACACGGGGCACATCTCCACTGTATGCTCCACCGTGTTCTCCGGGCGGTCCATACAATGGTGATACTCGGGCTTTTTTGCACGGATCGGGTGCAGTTATCTCCTGAATTTACCATTTCCGGTGAAGATCTAGGTCATACAGAAGGTGAAGACGCTGTGAAGTCTTTCCAGACCATAATTATGGCGGATAGCCTTCACAGATTTCACAGCGTTCTCACCTTCCGCTGGACTTATTATTGTTTAGTTTTTTCATTGTGTTGATGCCAGTCAATAAAGCAAATTAAAACTAATTCGTTTCTAAAGTTGATCTGTACAAGCTATGAGTTGATGAACAGTATTAAAACTATTTACTTGGAATATTTTGATGTACCTATTCTAACTTCAGAAAATGCTATATAAACTATTATTACTAATGTTTGGATGCGATGATACTTTTTTTTAATTCTTTATTTAATTTAGGGACTTTTATATAAAATACATATCAGAAATACTTTTAAAGTGATATTCTAATGTGGAAAATAGGTAGGTATTATTACGTAATATTTTTTCCAACAAAAGATAAAATACTAGCCGTTCACTTTGATGTGTATGTTTCCTCCCGTTGCTTACCCATCTTAAGTCAGACCTTAGGCCCTACCACGATCCGTTTTACGACCTAAACTGAACTATTTTATAACTGCTACTATAACTGGTAAAGTCCATGGTTAACTTGGATGGCAAACTTACGTTTGTTTGCAAAGCTTTGTCGTGATGTTATTTTGTAACTATCAACGACAGCCATCTCGAATGAATAGTTTGTAGGTAATTATTTTTATCTTAAAATCTTGGACGATTAATTTTAGCTGGAACAGACGGTCCATTTGAGCAGAAGGTCTAGCTTAAAAATGAACTCAATCATCGGATCCAGCTCAACTGGGCTGGGAAGCTGTGCCATAATTTCTTGTTAAATATGCCACAAAGTCTGAAGAGGAAAGTCTATGACCGGTAAGGCTTCATCAGAAGGTTTAAAGACACCTAACACAATGGAAATTTTCTTCCGTCATCTTGGTAGTGAAATGAAAATTATCCACAAGACAATCAAGATTACCGATATAGCCCAAAGAATTGACTAATCTGTTAGTACAGATTCCCTGATTTCTATGTGACTATGGACAAGCACGATCAAGCTGTCTGTGACTGATTGAGAGACAATTCCTGACTAGAACGCAGTATAGTCTAATCGTGACACCAGTAAAACTTAGTAGCTTTGTTCGAGTTACTAATTATAATGCAGTAAATGGGACTTATACTGCCATTTAATAAAAAAATAGTTCGTTTTCAACTTTAGAACGATACAGACTATAGTACAGTAAATACTCAACTTACTGCAATTTAGTTTGATTTTCAATCAGTCGTCATCAATGCAGTATTACTATTTTTGGTACAAAAAGGGCTTACTGCGTTTTAATTTATATTGCATAATATTTCTTTAGTTGTGGATTACAGATTTTATGAGGTAATAGAGCCATTTACTGCGTTTAAGTTGGTAAAGTGATAGGTCGATTTAGCCGTAACAGCTTTAACTGCATTTTAGTAAGTATAACAATGAATTTTGGCATATAATTTTGTGTTACTGCATTAGTAAATTTCGTTTTTCTGCCCAGTAAATCATCGAATCAAAACCTAGGTAAGACGAATATGTTCCTTATAAAATGCCGGTTCAGAATCAATATTTAACTCAAATACCTAAAAAAGCCGGTTACTGCGTTTTAGTGACAAACTTCCTGCACTTGTATCAAAATGTACTATTTCCTTCAAATTTTGCTATATTATCTTCCTTTTCCAATGGGTTTCATTCTACTACTATTTTGTTCCCTTTCAAAAGCTATATGCACTGGTCTATTAGTGATTTTGCTGCACTTAAGTACAAACGAGTTTTGTAAAACATTTATTTTATTAAAAATAAAACCTAAAACCGTTTTAAATGTTTTATTTAAATG
This sequence comes from Mythimna loreyi, assembly GCA_029852875.1. NCBI lineage: Eukaryota > Metazoa > Arthropoda > Insecta > Lepidoptera > Noctuidae > Mythimna > Mythimna loreyi. Next base: position 9,036,078 of record CM056800.1, on the reverse strand, counting down.
TCCAAAAATATTCTAAACTAACTAACTTTGTAAGCTAATACTTTTAGTTAAACAGTTTACGGAATCAATTAAAAATGGGAATAAAGTAATTCATGAATAATGTGTCTAGTAATGATGAGTGCTGAGAAAGGGGGCGGCACGTAGCCTGGGGCCTACAGCGGCCAGGACTGCAAATCCGCCACTGCTCATGTAGGCAATTGGATGTTCTTTACCGTCAATAGTCTGCGTTAACATAGCACCAATTCCGTAACTACTCGCGTCGCTGTGCACTTCAAATTGTTTAGAATAGTACGGGCAAGAAAGAACTGGAGCGGAAACCAAACATTCTTTCAGCGCATTAAAGGCTGCGTCAGCTTCTGGTGACCACTTGAAAGAAGGAGCGTTTTTCCCGTTAGCAGTGAGCTTATTGAGTGGACCAGCCACTGTGCTAAAGTTAGGGACGAAACGTCAGTACCACGTAGCAGTGCCGTAGCGTTTATAAGTTCGTCTACTGAAGTTCGTCTACAACGTTACCAAAAAGGTAAGATTCCGATTGTCGATCAGATTGTCTGAGATTCGAACAGCTAAAATATGATAAGTTGTTGTCTCACGGGAAAATGATGTCTTAGAATACTTTTAATCGCAAGTACCTTGAGACAATTTTCTATTTGCACGCATGCGACACAGCTGGCAATAGCAAGTAATATAATAAATGTAGGAGACTTCACGACAATTTATCAATCACTCCTCAAGTGATTGACAGATTCATATCTAAATACACCTTAGCCTTGGATTCGGTTTTTTTTATGCTCAGTTACATCGTAAAATAGGTTTTTTTTGGTGGGTAAATATTATCTAATGACATTTGCCGCCCTTGGACGGAGCTAGAGATAGTGTATATATAGACTTTTACTGACTAAAAACCCACCCCGTTCTTTTGTTGCCTTCGTTCCAGGCCCTGGGTTATCTGATGGCCAAAGGAGGCTTCGACCTTGTAGGGTCACAGTTTGCTGACAAATCCTTGAGGCACTTGGCAACAGTACGCGCCGTTGACTTCTTGGGGTCGGTCCGAACGGTTTTCCTACGGTTGGTCAGCGAGCTGCCCATTGCTTGCCGTCCGTAAGGCCGCGCCTACGCTGGCTGGACATCAGGATCAGAATCGAGCGTGGGAGGCGTTACTTCTTGCGGTCGGCTTCCTCCTTAGCTAGCATTACTCCAAGGCCCTGCAAGCTAAGCTCCTCCTGTGAGGTAAATAGGGATAGAAACCCCGAAAATATAGCGATACTCAAAGTCAAAGTACTTTGACTTTTGACTTTGCAATGACACGTCGACACGATTTTGCCGCATAGTAGATACAATTTCATACACCAACAGTCTAAGTCTACGATGCTACGCATTCTTGGATAGTCCTCTAAATACATAGACCGTCCAAAAATCTTTTTGAAGTTTATTAAAAACTAGCGACCCGCCCCAGTTTTTCACGGATACTAATATTGAATATATAATGCATGTATTATGCATATAAAACTACCTCTTGAATGACTTATCTTATAAGACTCAGGCCTTAGCGGTCGCTATACCAGAAGGGGAGAACTGAAAGACTGAATAGATAAACTCGGACTGTTCACTTAAGTTTTATTAATTACATTATTTGCATGTTAAGTACAAACAACTATATTATTCTTATTGGCTAAACTGCTCGAACTACCACTAAACCGAAATGTCTCAAGCGACGGTCCCGGGGAGAGTGCCTCGCTGCGCGCACGCTCAAAACCAAACCACCCCCGACCCCGTGTCCCGCTCTGCGATTGGGCCACGGAATCAAGTAATGTCAGGATTGTGAACCAATCATAACGATTTGTGACACCGCTACGCATTCTCCCGATCAATGTAGATCAAAGGTTAACATTCCAAAACAGAAGACATTAATCCACTTATACAACATAACTTTGATATAACTGATGTTTATATAAAACAAAATGCTTACAATTTTAACTAATTTCAATAATTATAATAAGGCATTATTCGTTATTAGGAACAAAACCTAACAATCTATTAAAAAAACCGCATGAAAATGTATTGCGTACTTTTAAAGATCTAAGCATACATAGAGACAGTGGTAAGCAACTTTGTTTTATACTATGTAATGATGATTATTCTAGCCATTAATTAGGCTCCATCTTCGGCGCGGTTGAATCCATTGACACGAGCCAGTTACAAATAGACCACAGAAAGATACTGCCCTCATTTATTGCATCCACAAGGTGTTTTTGTAATTGGATGTTAGAACAAACAGTGAAAGAAGTTTTGGAGATTCAAACCCTCTAGAGACGTACTAATCGGACTGACTCCACGATCGTAACGTTTTAACGAGTCTGATACCAAGAGATCACAAAAAAACCGGCCAAGTGCGAGTCGGGCTCGCGCACAAAGGGTTCCGTAGCAGCAAATATAATAAACTTACCATCGTTTTCAGTGTAAGCACAATAACTTAACCAAAATTACAGTTAAATCAACCTATCTCAAAAACTATAAGAGATACTTTGATCAAACCAAAAATCGTTGAAAGAGTTAATTAGCATGCATCACCTCTATTTTTTTTAGAATTTTATACCCCGTAGTTATAAAAATAGAGGGGGGGGGGACATACTTTTTACGACTTTGAGAGCTGATATCTCAAAAACCGTTCACTTTAAGAAAAATGTTTTTTAGAAAACTTTATATCATTTTAAAAGACCTTTCCATTGATACCCCACACGGGTATGTACATCGAAAAAAAAATTTTCATCCCTCAGTTACATGTATGGGGGGCCCCACCCCCAATTCTTTTTTTTACTATTTAGTGTCATAATTTTGTAGCGGTTCATACAACACATATTCCCATCAAATTTCATCACTGTAGTACTTATAGTTTCCGAGTAAATTGGCTGTGACAGACGGACAGACGGACAGACGGACAGACGGACATGACGAAACTATAAGGGTTCCGTTTTTGCCATTTTGGCTACGGAACCCTAATATAGACTCGTTTCGTGTATTTTTCTTCTGAAGCATGATCAATTAATTAATGTATCTAGATATGCTTTGTTTCATCTAGGAGAGAAGTTCTTTGTGTATTTAATTTTTTCAGGGGACTTATAACCTTAAACCATTTCTCTTTATTGTGAATTTTGAGTAGTGATAATGATGAAGCAAAACATCAGAAGACCACTGTAGGCAAATTGTTCCAGTCCCTCGATTTACGCGGTATAAACGACGAAGCGAAACGCTGAATCCGAATCGTTAGAGGTTTCAACACCGAAAAGGTGGATACTCGCCGTGCGCCTGGCCGTCTGATAATAAAAATGAGATGATGGAATCAAGTCATGCGATACCCGCGCGCACTCTTCAAAAAGGGTCCTGTAAAATACCGAAAGACTTGAATAGAATATAAAACAGTTTTTGCATCACCCCTTGACCTCAGGAGGCTTTGACCCTGCTGGACTCCTTGAGTTTGCTGATAGCTCGTTGAGGCTCGCGGGAATCGTGCGCGCCGTCGATGACTTGAGCTCAGTCCAAACTGTTACCAGACGATCGACGGCGAGTTACCCATTGCTCACCGTCTGCAAGCTCGCATTAAGGAGGGGGGGGGGTTAGGTACCTCAGGGCACAAAACCCTACGTTCTGGAGACCCTGCAGCATAGAACTTGTGACTTGATACAAAATACAGTAGCAACTACCGAATAATTTCCAAGCAAACGAAAATAATCAAAAATCAATTCCGCAATTTTATTAGTTATGTGTGTCGACCGTAAAATTGTGATTTTTACTTCCCTACTAATCCACGCAATACATTGCATGGATTAGTAGGAAAGTTTGAAAATGTTCATCTATAAATTAAGTTTTGTATTGTTTCTCTTCATTTTTCAAGGTAAGATGTAAAGATGACGCTTAACAGCTTTGGATGATCTTAAGGATCTATTTGTGTATGTTTGTGTATAAGGGAGTTGAGCAGTTTTTATTCGTACCTCTATAAGATGTTGTGTGATGTCATCAGTTGAGTGTGCCAAGGTGCAATCATTTGTTTGTAGCGACGTCTCTGAAAAGAAAGATAGGAAAAGAGTTTATAAAAAAAAACAAAATCATATTTGACGCCAAAGCGTCACTCGCTAGGTGGTTGCTGAAAATCAGCTCCGTAGATCATTGGCACTGTCCATCGTTCACGGTGTAAGCTGAGCAACGACCCATTTTCGCCCAAATGCGACGCACAACACGGTTTATATTTTGTAACTGTTTTCTTTATTTTAGTAATAAGTATTATACATGTTTGTTGTTGTAGAAACATAATGTAGTTTATGACAGATGCCATAGATAAAATATGTAATTTAATTGAGACCAAGGCAACTGGCATATGTGGCTTTTCAGCCTAGTATCTATGGTGCAACAATAAAACAGATTGTAATTTTACGTTGTGATTTGGGCAAAATAAACACTTTTTCTTTCTTTTCTTTCTTTATTTAAAAAAATCAGAAACAATGATGTATAACGCAAACGATGCAAAACATCTGTGCAAAACGGCCAGTGTTCAGCAAAAATCTGGGGCACATGTGTTAAACAGAGCCACAGTGCTTATTTCAGCACCAGCCGCCTTCGACGGTGAGACGCTGCACGGCTAACATAAATTATATACATAAACTAATGAACAAAAAACACGGAAGAGCGTGTTGGGTCACGCTCAGTATAGGGTCCCGTAGTTTCTTGTCCGTCACAAATTTCTCACAATTTAACAGAACGACTTAACCGCGCGAAGTAGCCCAAAGTACAGAGCTATGTCTCAGGAAATTGAGTTTTCTTCTCATTACCCGAGAGATGGCACTGTACTCAACATACATAACCTAGTTAGACGGGTGATGTATGGTTTTGTTAGTAATCATGGATTGCGTAAACTATTTTTAACAATTCTTTAATTTGAAAGAAGATACGTTCAGGATAATAAAATATTTAAGTATCACAAAGTTTAAAAAATTATTACATACACGATTAAATTACCAACTTAATTCAGAAATTATTTACATTTTTTTTTTCAAAAACTGTTCATCCTATCAAGTACAAAATAATTTTCCTAGAAAAGTTTTATAAAGTTCTACTTTCTAAACTTGCAACAATAATAAAACAACGTTAAATTGGATTTTAGAATACGACTGTGAAAGAAGAATTCAAAACGGTTTGGTTGTGAAAAATCCAAAAAAATATGTGGTAAGTAAGAAGAGTTCTTTTTCAGAATAGTGGTGGCCGAATGGTAATGGTTCCGACTTACGAATTGTAGTTGGCGGATTCAAACCCAGCATTACTTTCTGTAACTTATTTTATCACCATTGCTCTCAAAACGGTTAAGGAAAACATCGTGACGAAACCGGCATGTTCTAGAACCAAAAATTCGAAGACATGTGACATCCACCAACCCACGCTGGGCCCGCGTGGTGGATTACGACCAATTCCTTCTCCTAGAGAGGATGCCTGAGTCCCAGCAGTGGAAATAATAAAAAGACTGATGGAGATGATGATCCAAATATAATCTTGCTAATAGCGCCATCTAGTCGATGATGTAAAGTCTCAATTGTCTACCGTGTCCACTGTCCAGTACACTTACCGAGAAAATAGAAGAATATGAAAAAAGACTCGAGGAAAAAGATTGGGACATTAAACGCTTATCTGATTGTGTGGCAGAACTTCAATATTAAATAGGGACTCAAGAACAACTCCAGATGAGGAACGAGATAGAAATAATTGGGTTACCCGAACAAGCACATAAAAATCTTACTCACATGGTTTTGGTAACTTCTCAAAAGCTGCGGGTTGAATTACAAGAAAATGACATTGACCAGGTTCAGAGGGTTGGTGCTAAACGCACTGACTCTCCCTCCTCCCAACCGACCACGAGACCTATCGTAGTTAAATTACTTCGAAGAGTAAAGCGTGATGAACTTCTATCCGCGGCGAAATCAAGGTGTAAGCTTACATCTTCGGACATTGTCAGCGGAACTTCGGCTACTGTTTACCTCAACGAACGGCTCTCCCACGCTAACAGGAAATTATTTGGCGAAGCAAGAAAACGGGCCACTCAACATAATTTTCGTTACTGCTGGATACGTAACCGTTGCATTTATGCAAGAAAAGCAGCAAATACTACCGAGAAAAAGTTTCGTGCCCTCCCTATACGCTCCCTCGATGATATCAACAAACTTATCGGCCCGCCAGAAGGTACTCCCGTCATCCAGCACGCTCTGTTATTTGTCACTCTTATTAGCTCTTATTAAGGAAAAAATATGTATGACACTCAAATTCTATACATATAAGTTAAAAATAATAATTTTAATGTTACTCATATTTTACGTTAGTTATAATTTCTTTATTTGCTTCACGATTTTATACATTTTTTTCACAAGGTTACATTTAATGCTCACTTTAAAAACGAATACTAAACGCAATAGCAAATACAAAATAAAAAATACAAAAATATTTATTTCTTCAGTAACATTGTCAGCATACATAAATTGAGGCAGCCCCGGTAAGTTACAGTAGTACTTGTGTTGGGGCTGTCGCGCACTTCCCTTATCAGCTAACTAAAAAAAATTTATGTTACCAATGAATACATAACTAAATAAGAAGAAATATAAATTCAGGAAAAAAAATAAGAAGATAAATAATAAAATATAAAAAGTAATAATAATAATGATAAATACAAGTATAAACTAATGCAGCTCTTGGTGTGTAGGTGTACATGTACTCGTATGATGGTGTGTTGTGGGTGTGTATGTGTGTGTGTGTATGTTTCATCGAACAGCAAAAATGTTATTAACGCTAGAACTCAGCAATGTAAGTGTAACCATGTCTTTTACAACTATCTCGACAATTCTTGGCAATCTATTGTGATACTCGACACTCTCTACTCAGTGGCAAAAAATTACATATTTATATACTCACCTCTAAGGTGGAACATTTATAAATCAATTACAAATGGCTACTGCGGAATATTTCTATAATATTGATAATTCATTAGACATAATGTGCCACACAGTACAGACTGCCGAACATTGTAAACATGTAATGTGTAAATACGACATTAAAATTGTAACTTTCAACATTCGAAGCCTACGTCGCAATTTGATCAATTTTCTAGTGTCATTCAAAAGATTGGATCTTGAATTCAATATAATAGTCTTTACTGAATGCTGGTTGAATGACAATATAGCAATAGGTCAAATTGATGACTATACTTCATACGCGTCAACTAAACATACAAACCAAGCCAGTGGTGTAGTAATATATGTCAAAAGCTGCTGGACTCCTATAGTATCCGAACCTCCTATAGTATCAGCTTGATGTAGACTGTTTACAAATTCATATTCCCAATCTGTTATCAATAAATCGGTGTTTACAGATCTCATTCATTTAAGAACACAGATAACTTCACTCATTCACTAGAAACGGTCATCACGAACATGCCTCACAGCTCCTGCCAGGTTATAGCTGGAGACATTAATATAAACATACAACGACTAGAGTCCTGCTTCGATTATGTTTGCCTAATGGCACAGCTAGGACTCAGAGCTTCTATTAAGATACCAACCCGCAATGATGCATGTCTTGACTACATCTTCATTAAAACTAAAGGCACAATAGAGTCAATCGTGTGCCCTTCAGTGGAAACTGATCACGACCTTGCGACTGGCATAATAGTTTGTAGTCTGTAACTGTACCTTTTAAAATAAAATAAAATAAGCACGAACGTCTCCAAACCGCCGCGAGAACAAAAATTTCATGTAAAGCACGACTTCGAATCTATTTTAATGGAACTACAAGATGTAGACTGGTCAAATGTAACAGAAGAATCATGCCCAAATGCTGCAGCTCTCTCATTCATGTCTAAATTGTCATCTATTATTAGCCGCAACACGAAAACTATACAAATAAGCAAACGTAAAGTTACTCTCAAACCCTCGATGACTCCTGGTTTAATTAAATGTTCTTTGCATAAGGACAGGCTCCACATGCAAGCCAAAAACAATCCCAATGACCCCATCAAAAACCGAATTTACAAACGTTACAGAAATTTTTACTAAGATCTCCTACGTAAATTAAAAAACCAACACGTTAGAGAAGAATTAGAAAACAACAAAGACCACCCTAACAAACTATGGAACACGATGAAACGAATTTCTAATCAAACTGCATCTAAGAGCAAGTCGCATAACCTTAGCCAAATCAACGGTAATGAAATCGATACAATAAATTTATTCAATGATTTTTTCTCTAATGTAGGACAGCGTCATGCGGATCAAATCTTAACGAAACTTAACGAAGACAAGACTTACTAGCAACTAAAATTAAAACTTCTGGTTCTCCTCTAAACTCATTCTTTCCGCATCCGACAAATACTGTTGATGTCGAAAATCTTCTTCTTCAACTTAAAGATAACAGTGCTCCAGGCCTAGATGGAATCACAAATCGAATGGTAAAACATATAAGAAATCTCATAATTGAAAAGTTAACACACATCTACAGCTTATTTACTGGAACTTTTCCTGATATCTGGAAAGTTGAAGCTGTAAATCCCATACATAAAGGTGGTACTACTAATGATCCCAATAATTTCAGACCCATCTCTCTCTTGAGAACATTCTCTAAGATGCTTGAGAAAACTATTAATAAACAATTTATTCGCTTTCTGGAATCAAATAATACCTTATCTAATCAACAGTTTGGCTTTCGTCAGGGCAGATCTACCGAGCATGCTGTATCACTTTTGACGAAAATTGTATCTGATCATATTGACAAGGGATTATCATGCATTGGAGCCTTTCTCGACCTGGCGAAAGCCTTTGATACTGTGTCTATTCCAATTATACTAAGGAAACTAGAGGCAATTGGAGTATGAGGTGTCTGCCTCGAATTGTTTCGCAGCCATCTTACCTGTAGAAAACAATGCCCTAAAACCAATTCCTCTACAAGTAACACGCATGATATTGCTATAGGTGTACCCCAAGGCAGTATCCTTGGTCCCACACTTTTTTTAGTGTATTTAAATGACATGTCCTCAATCCATATCGAAAATGCAGACATTATAAATTATGCAGATGACACAGTAATTATTTTTATGGTAAAACATGGAACTCAGGAAAATCCTTATCGCAAACTGGATTCCAACGTGTTGTGGAATGGCTAAATAGCAACCTACTAACCCTAAATACTACAAAGACAAACTTTGTTTGCGTTCATAAAACTGCTGTATCCGCACCTCCACCTGATTTAGGGTTAATAGTACACACTTGCTAAACATTTGCCGACCTGTTATACAATTCAAACTTATCAACATGCGAATGCAAACGGATAAACAAAGTAACACGCACTAAATATTTAGGAGTTATCATAGACGAAAAACTTAATTTCAGTGAACACATTGCAAAAACATCTGCATTAAAAAATTATATATATAAATTATATAATGAAAGAACTAAGAGATGTGGCTCCATTCAATCTTCTTAGAAAAATTTACCTATATCACTTTGTGTCAGTCAATTCTATCTTACTGCATTCTCATCTAATAGGCTTAGAAAGATCACAACGTGCGGTCCTTAAGACAATGACAAAAAAACCTTTCCGTTTCCCTACCATTCTCCTTTACAAACAAATACAGGTACTTATTGTTAGAAAGTTATACCTACTAAAAGTCGCTCTTATTACTCATAATGAACTATTAAAATCACCCGACTATGAGAACATGGTGCGGAAGCGTGTGTTCAAACTTCCCATCATTCCCGTCAGAACAGAATTCGGCAAAAGGTTCAGTTGTTATATGAAATCAATTGTTTATAATAACTTCACTAAAATTCTTAGCTTAAGTAACCTATCGCATCGTGAAGCAAAAATAAAAATAACCAAAGAGTTGATGGACTGGACGTATGATAGCACAGAACTTTTTATAAGACAGCTATTACAATGAGAAATGATATCAGATATAAATAAAGATTAGGCATCTCATTAACTTAGTTCTAAGTTTGTAATTTTTAAGCCCTTTTAGGCTTATGAACAATAAACTAGTACTCAGTATTTTTGCAATATTATTAATATTAGTATAATACATATTTTATAATACTATACATAATACAGTATTTTTGCAATATCAATAATATTAGTATTATAGACATATAAGATTTTTATTTCCTCTTGTTACTATGCGCATGTGCTTATAATTTGTAACTCCAAAGAAACTTGTAAGCTTCCTGCGGGACAAACGTCGCCTAGTGCAGGATCTTCGGAAACTGTTTATGTTAATAATTTAAGGAAAACCAAATGTTTTAGTATTACCAACACTGTAACCTTATTTTCTTAATAAATTTATTTATTTATTATTATAGTCAATACATGCAAGACTTCTATAGCGAGCGTGTAGTACCCGTGGCTTATTAACGGCACGGATATTCTAGATTCATGTTTAGTTCACTTCCAAAAATATAGATGGCATTACAGATAATAATGAAGCAATACATTAGGGGACAAAATGTAATGGAGCTCACTTTGTCACGATGTGCCACCGTCACGTAAATTATCTATTTAAAATATAAAAGGACAAACTGACTGACTGACATATCAACGCACAGCCGAGGCTAGGAACTTGAAATTGAAGACAGGCGACTTTGGCTATAACTACCCGTATATTGTTACTTTTTAAATAATTTAGTTCTAAATTAAATTGATAGTAGTGGTCGCCGAGTGGTATCGACCCCTACTTATGAGTAGTTTGATCCGGCGTCCTACAGACGCGGTTTCAAACCCAGCGCATTACTTTGTATAATTTATTTCATCACCACTGCTCTCAAAAAGGTGAAGGAAAACATCGTGAGGAAATCGCATGTTCCCTAGGACATGCTGTTTCCTCAAGATGTATGACGGATGTCTTCGATTTTTTAGTCCTAACAAAAAAATCGAAGACATGCGACCTCCACCAACCCGCACTGGGCCCGCGTGGTGGATTATGGCCCATTCCCTCTCCTAGAGATTTAAACAGGCCTTTTTGTGAGAGTATGCGGCTGCATTTATTTGGCTGACTCCCGGTTTCCGAGAGCCCGATCGATGTAAAATCAACTAACTAGGTGTCAAATCTCTTATCAAGGTCAATTGATGTGCATATAGCCTGATCTGCGACTTTGATTTGATTATTTTGTTAGTTGACAGTTTAGTCAAACCCTATATAGGAATGATATGTCAAATACATCATCATAGACTAGTTAATATTTTTCTACGCATCGTTTACCCAACCCAAATGAATTTGACGCAGATTTTTACTTAACAGTTTTGTCGGTTGAATGACAATGTGATCGGGCTTTCAGAAACTTGGTGTTAATATAGTTTTATTTTCGTAATTAACTGAACAAATTTGTCTGAAGAAAGAAAAAAAAAATCCGTAATGAATTGTGTCAGCCCAGTTCATGTCGGATTATTTTTTTAAGCTAGTGTAAAATATTATTATATTGATTGAAATTAATAATTATTTTCTAGGTATATCTCGTTAAAGCTAGCATATCTCCAAAATTTTACAGCGGCTGGCTTTGTGGTGGAGCCTTAGTCTCCAGTTCGTTAATTGTAACTTCGGCAGCGTGTGTGACCGACGTCATTCACCTATATGCCGTAGCAGGATACAGTAAATACGTAAAAGAGGAAGAAATTAATAAAAATGTTTGCACCAAGGAGAAGAAAAAGAAAGTTGTTCTTATATGCGTACCACAACGTAAGTTGGGAAGAATTCCAGTGCCTTAAAGTGAGAGTCTACATTTACTATAGTTACACGTCGCTCGGAAATATAATATGCACATAAACCTTCCTCTTTAATCACTCTATCTATTAAAAAAACCGAATCAAAATCCGTTGCGTAGTTTTAAAGGTTTAAGCATACATAAAGACAGGCGACTTTGTTTTATACTATGTAATGATACCAATAAATCGTGTGAGTAACCCCTACGCTAGTGTAATACGTGTTTGGTCATTATTTACTCACACGACACCTCACATCAGAACTCACAGTACTCAGGGCAACATTTCCATAAGTGACGCATGCTCCTTTTCAGCAACAGTACGTCAACATCATGACCCTATTGAGTAGGGTTGCCATCCGTCCTGGTTTTCCCCGGATTTGTCCTAGTTTAGAGGGCATCCGGGGAGCGTCCGGGGAAGGTTTTATTTACAGACCGAGTTTAAAAAAATAAATTAATTAAAAAAAAATTGGGCCGCCCGCGAAACACGCACTATGCTCGCACACCACGATCAACCGACGAACCAAGTATATTCACCGTTGTTGTTGATAAAAACTTTAAGTTGATGAAAATGAGTATAGGATTATTTTGTTTTAAAATTTTAATAATATAACTTACATTGCTGTAGGTCTAAACTTTAAAAATGTTCTGTTTTGTTGTTTAATAATTAAGAAGACTGAATTTGGTTTATTTTCTGTTAAAATAGTTTGGGCAAGGATTTTTTTTTTTACATATTTCATTGTTGTGAGCGTATCTTCTTTCAAATAAAAATACAAAAATATTAAAATCGGTGCACGCAAATTAAAATTAACATCGTGTACAGCGCCATCTCTCGGGAATTTGGGTTACAAATTTTTACATGGGCTACTGGGTTCTGTTACATTGTGAGTTTGTGACGGACGGGAAACTACGAAACTCTGCACTGAGCGTGGCCTGACATGCTCTTGGCCGATTTATTTATTACATTGAATATGTTTAAAAGATCTCGTTGATATGTCCGGCTTTCGGAGTCTAAAATCCGGGGTTTTGACGCGTCTTGTCCTGTTTTACAAATTTTAGAGATGGCAACCCTACTATTGAGACATGGTTCCTAGACGAAGCAACTTTCCCTGCTACTAACCGTGCGACCGTCCTTGTCTAGCAACGGCGCATGCTAGCTCCAGTGCATTGCGTTCACATCATGCTCCTATCGAGTCATGGTCCCTAACAGTCCTTGGACTGTATAAAATATGATAGATATGTCAACCCAGCCCCAGGTTGTGCGCCCCTTGCACAATAAGCCCATCTGCAAGATACAGTGCTCGTATCTGACCGAAATAACGGTAGCGGATAGAGAATATAAACTCGAGGAGTAGGTAATTGCAAATACTAATAAGTAACATGACGAGAGCCAGCGCTCAAAGATGATGAGAGTTGAATACTTTGACTCTCTTGAAATGCCTATATAGACAGCCTTTAGAGTGTCCCACTATTTTCCACTTCCTAGTGTTTGAGCTGTGGAGAAGAAGTGGACAACAAACCCCTGAGCAACACGTTTCTATCTATCTAGTTATTTACAAGAACTTTAGAGAACTAGCTTTTCCTTGGTTCCAGTCTCATGTCTGTGTATAGTAGCACAATATCAACCTAGGATAAATCAGAATAAAGAAAGACTCACCCAGTCACGCCAACAATCACGCACACACTCAGAGTTACTTTAAAAACTAAATAGATAAATCTAAACTGGACTCGTCTCCACCGATAGTAATGAATTCCCTAGAAACGTAGTCCCGTCTTATGAAAGATTCGGTAATTCTACAATTTACTCGAATGTTTCACAAAGCTTGGTCCAGAAAATACGAGTTTTTATTAAAAAAAAATTTATATCATTTACAATCTCAATTGAATTTGCAAGGTTTCCATAGAAGTGCTTTTTAATATTTTTAATATAGGAGTACATTATAGAGAGTCAAAGTCACGTACAATAGCAAATGCCGGTGGAATTTCAATGAGTATTTCCGACGTCTGACCCCTAAACTCAATCGGACCGGGGCTGCCCTAAAGTGGGTCTTGCCTAACTTAGGGAGTCCAGACGCCTCCTCGTCGAAGGCTCTCTCTACTACTCTACACTACGCAGACGTCATTCGATTCATGGCACTTTACAGGGCGCCGGTGTGGGCGCCGTCGCTGCGAAAGCGACCGGCAGCCCAGCTGAACAACTGCTAGAGGGTCATGGCCATACGAATGATCCGGGGATACTGCACGGTATCCCCGGATCATGCAAGCCTCCTTGCTGGCCTACCATCATGGGATCTGAAAGCAACAGTCCTTGCACACTTGCACGATCTGCGAGTGGAGATGCAACGCTGGGGCGAAACTCCGCTGAAGCGACAAGTCGCGGCATGGCGGACGGAGCTCCGACGTGGTCTCGTGATGGCGAAATGACGACGCGCACTGTTCCCGCGCGCCTCAAGGAGTTGTCAGCAACTGTAGAGGCCCAGCAGGGTCGAAGCCGTCTAGGGCTAAGGGTTGATGCGAAAGCGGAACGCCGGGGCCCTGGAACTAAGAAACGGTGGACCGTTTAGTCAGTAGAAGTCTGACACTGTCTCCTGCTACGCTCAAGGGTGGGATTTGTCATTCGATGATTTTTCTCTCTTTAAAAAAAAAAAAGAAAACGTTAAACAGCAGATTTTCAGAGGTTTTTACTGGACTATTACACAAATTTATGTTTAGATTTCTGTAGAAGCTAATATAATATCCACAAGATATCTGTAATACGTAAGAGCGGTTGTATAAAAATATACCTCGGGTTGGCCGCTCTTAAGACAAAGACAGCTTTATAAGTTTAAAGAATTTTTAGTGGCTTGAATTCCTCACACCAGTTTCATATCAATTTAAACGATTTCAGAATACGAGTTCAGCTACCAAAACCAAGCCAAATGGACATTTATGGACATAGCTGTTGTGAAAGTTGAATCACCATATAATTTCAATGACGAGTCTTTTACTGAAATTTGCTCGTACATACCTGCGCCAATAACTATCAACTATGACTCTAAATACCAGGAACCAGGAATTGACGCAATTTTGCTTGGTTGGGGTCACTATGATAAATATCGTCAGGTAAAGTCATTTTTTGAAGTTTTAAATATATTTTAACTAGCTTTTGCCCGCGGCTTCGCCCGCGTGGCAGTGGGGTTGGGCTTGGGGTTTCCGGGATAAAAAGTAGCCTATGTCCTATTCCAGAGTGTATCCTATGCCTGTGCCAAATTTCATCCAGATCCGTCCAGCCGTTTAGGCGTGATTGAGTAACAAACATCCAAACATCGTAACTTTCGCAATTATAATATTAGTAAGATAAGATGAAGCAAACATTTAATTTAATATTTTTTAATATTGAATAAAATTATGTTTGCTTCTGAAACAATAGATACAAAAATAATAGATGCTCTAGATTATTATAAAAAAAACTAAAATGGAAATGAACGGACCATATTGCACGTATTAACAGGGATAAATGGATATACAGAGTGTCCACTTGGCAGGGACCCACTATCAAAAAGAAAAGAGGACGACCAAAAGGAAAATGGGTCGATGTAATAATTATAAATTTAGGCAAAAAATGGCTCAATAAAGCAAAGGGCCGACAGACGTGGAACAAAATTGAGGAGGCCTTTACCCGTTGAGGAGTCCATAGAAATACTCCATATACCAATTTTAAAATTATTTTGGAAATTTGTTTAAATTAATCTGGAAATTTAAATTTATTTAGTAATTATAATTTATAATGTAATTGTAATTCATTTATCTAGTATTTGTTATTTTATGGCATTTATTATTCTATGCAAAAATTTATTCTATGGAAATAAAAAGGCTATATTATTATTATGTTTGCTTGATTAAAATATATTAGAAGTTATGAAGCTAACTTGATTGAGGTATAGTGCGGCTGTTGTAGCTTGGCGAGTCTGAACATAGGCTCTGCGAAGAAGGTGAAGATTTATAAAAAAAAAACAACTCCGGTGTTATACTCTGTTATTGTACGGCTACCTTTTGCGTTCCTTGATCGTGGTTATTCTATTGAATTTTCACAGCTTCGAAGAATGGCAAACTACACATATAATACTACCACGTGATCTTGTATAATGTTTATTTCCTTTATTTATTTATATCATTTTCCAACATTTACACACATACCATCACATCACATACATTTACTTACATATTCTCTACATATAAGGTGCTTTTAAAATATCTGCCACGGTTTTAATTAGAGATAATATTGAGTTTAAAGATTACAATAGTGAAGATAAAATATTGATAATTTGTTTTTTATTTTTTCATACAAAAAATGTTACACGTATAAATTTTGGCTCACTTATTGCATAAAACCATACCATACACTTGATAAGCTGTTGCCGTACCGCGCCGCGCGCTCTTATTAAAAATGCCTCGTAGACGTCGTAGGTATTCCAATCAACAATATCTTGAAATGGTTTTGTGCTACCGCGAGTGTAACTCCATGACATGTACGTAAGCGTGCTTACATGTGTGTGCAACGCAAAGGGGAACTTGTACAACAGTTTTGTAGATAAGTACCTAGGTAGGGAATGTGAAAATACGGTGAAATTATTGTAAATAAGATGATTAACTTTTAAACACGCCAAGTTACTGTAATTTATCGTTATTTGATATTAATCTAAGTAAGTACCATTTGATTACGATTCTTACACTAACTTGACAGTCCAAAGCCTGTTTTAACGTGTGATGGGAAGTTTATCATCTTATTTGCGTCGGTTTTTTAGAAGAATACAGTAACTGGTAAGTAATTACACTTTTAAAACACTTCTTTGCTTGCGTATTATTGGGTACCTAGTGTATTAGATAGTGACAAGCTAGTCAGCTAATTTTATTTTCATTCATAGAACAGATAGAAAGAGATAGCAGTTGTCTCATTGAAGAAGCTACACTTTGTGAACCACGTTGTGCAGAATAGAGTCAATATTTATTTAACTACTTTATTTTTTCAAATTGGATTAACGGTTCCGGTGTACGAAATCTCTTCACTATTGTAATCTATATACACAATAGTATCCCAGATTAAAACCCTGGCAGATATTTTAAAAGCACCTTATATATAAGTTTTTCATTACTCATACTCTGAAAGTAGATGTAAAGTTGCCTGCAGACCGGGTTGCAAGTTGTAATTTTCCTCCCTAGGGAGTCTTACTTTCAACTGACAGCTGTCTAAATATTAAAAAAAAAACTAGTTCTATTTTGACTATTTCTATTGAAGCATGACCCGAATTTCTATACTGCCAGTACAATTGAAATAACATAAAGATAGGAATAATTTAAGAATAGGTACTTTTTTTTAATGACTTTATTTTAATTTACCATTGAACCATTTTTGTAATGATAAAATGAAAAATATTGACTGAATAGCCAGCGGAACACTGAAAAAAAAAATTGGCGGGTAAATAGTAGTCTCTCTATAATCTGTGGCCGATTTGATCTTACTTGTTTTTTTCGAGGTGTAGAGTTTTGTTTACATTTTGCTAAATCTCTGTTATAAGAAATTTGTATTAACACGATAAGTTCATCAACGTCAGTTATAAATTTAACGCAAGATTCTTAAGAGGAGCTTACCGCCTAAATCAAAAGAAATATACCTACCTAAAAACATACGAAGACCTTTGACGACGACTCAGGTTTTTATTATATTTTTTTTCCTCGTATTCGTAATGAAAAGCACAGTGTTTACCTCGGGTTCAAGAGTTATTTAGTCCCTCGAACTATTAGCGACCTCACTCTCGCTCGGTCGCTAAGAAATTTCTCGGGACTAAATAACTAACTTTCATCCCTCGTATAAAATAAAATAACTTAAAAACAGTTATGAACGCTTCATGTAAAATACATCATTTTTTTTTATGTCGCCCACTAAACATTTAATATGTTTTTCCTTTAATCCGTTTGACCTTTGTGATAAATTTATTTGGTTTCTTTTTATTATGTTAAGGTTGCTAAGCTTCAATCCTCTTTCCAATTATGAAAACGAATATTTAAGCTATGGCCTCAATAATAAATTATATGATATTATTTGATGATAAATAAACTGACTGGTAAATTTAAATAATAAACTGTAAGAAATAAACTTTTTTTTTAATTGTGTCTTTATATTTTGGTGAGCCAGTCTATCTGCTTTTTCTCTTTGTATAATACTAGCTTGTTGAATTATAAATTACAAATAATTACTTTTCTTTGTTAGTTTTGATCTAATATTCCTACGGCTTTCTTTTGTTTGTTATTCATAACAAAACTCACAAAAAGTCGTGTTACGTGAGGTTTGAAATCAGGCTCACTGATTCACACATCGGCACTGCTAAACCATTAGGTAATCAAGAAATTAATTTTTTAACGAAATTATGAACTACAATCAGTTGTTGACGACAATAATGACTCGTGTGTCTATTTTCGTCAAATTAAACGTCAAGTTTATGCTTTGTGAGATTGCCTCAGGTCGCCACTTAGCTGTGAAGATACCAACGCTATCTAGTTGAATATTAGAAAACATGAGCTCTTCGGTGCTTAGTTAACAAGCAAAGGAATATAAGTAATAAGGTACCCAGACACTTTTGCAGGTAATCGTACCCATGGATGTCTGAGATACAGATATTAAGATAACCAGTTCAGCATTTGTGTCTGAACTGGATTCATTGTATTGAATTTTATTATTAAACTGTGTCACTAATTGCTTGTATTTCTAGAACATTAGGCAAATAAAATTATTATAACATTTTTCTATTTTTAGCATCCTAATATTCAGAACTACAATAAAGTAGATATGCATTACGCTACAACATTGATAATAGATAAAGCCACGTGTAAAAACGCGTATAATATTTATGAAGGAATGGATAAAGTCATAGATACGTATATGATTTGTACTGATGGTGTGGGAAACCTGGACGAAAATGGAGAGATGCTAATTAAACCTCTACCGACGGCACAAGGCTGTTCTCAGAAACAGTTACTTCTCGGTAAAATGCAGCAATTACCTGTAAGTATGATATTTTTCCTCGTCCTCTTTCTCCTCTTCCTGCCCTTATCCAATTGTACTTGTCGGTCAGCGCAATACGTTTTTTTTTCTTCCAATCTGTACTGAAATCTGTGACACCATCACTGATTCCCTTTTCTTACATATTAGTCCTCACGCACTCCATCCATCTCTTATTTATTTATTTGAACTTCATGTACAGTAGTGGTACATAGGCGGACTTAATACTACATGACATTCTCTACCAGTCAACCTTTGGGTTATAAAAGACAACACTGTGGTAGGTGTGCAGAATAAATAAATAACAGATATTTTAAATAGATTATAATATAAATCAAGTGACTAATAATAATAAACTAAAATTTGCAAAAAAACTAAACCAAGTTCGAAAAACCCTAAAACACTTCATCATTCATCATTTCAGCCGAAAGACGTCCACTGCTGGACATAGGCCTCCCCCAAGCGCCGCCACAAAGACCGGTCCTGTGCGTCTTACATCCATCGGCTTCCAGCAACCCTGACCAGGTCATCGGTCCACCTTGTGGGAGGCCTTCCAACGCTACGTCTTTCGGTACGCGGTCGCCACTCCAGAACCTTTCGGCCCCAGCGGCCATCTGTTCTGCGTGCAATGTGCCCTGCCCATTGCCACTTAAGTTTGGCGATTCTTTTCGCTATGTCGGCAACCTTGGTTCTCTTGCGGATATCCTCATTTCTGATTTTATCACGCAAGGATACTCCGAGTACAGCAGCTTTCCATTGCCCTTTGAGTGACCTTGAGTCTTTTTATAAGGCCCATTGTAAGCGACCACGTTTCAGAGCCATACGTCATCACTGGCAACACGCACTGATTATAGACTTTCGTCTTGAGGCATTGTGGTATATTAGACGAGAAGACACCGCGTAGCTTCCCAAACGCTGCCCAGCCGAGTCGGATTCGACTATTGACCTCTTTCTCAAAGTTAGACCTACCCAACTGGATTGTCTGTCCAAGGTAGACGTAGTCGTCTTTAATACTTTGAGTGTAGAGTCTCCGATCTTGATAGGAGTGGGCGCTACATGGATGTCAACCATGACTTTGGTTTTGTCCATGTTCATTCTAAGACCCACTCTTTCGGAGGCTCTAATGAGGTCATCGATCATTGTACTGAGCTTCTCCGTAGTCTCAGCCATGACCACGATGTCGTCGGCAAACCGAATTGATATTAATGCCTAGACCACTCCAGTCCAGAACCTTGAAGACATCCTCCATTGCAGCCGTGAAAAGCATGGAGTAGAGATGTGGTGGTACTCTTTTTTAAGAAGGGTGACAATGCCCTGCTGAGGAACTACAGGCCCATCTCACTTCTGAGCCATGTCGAACCGTCTCGCGCGCAGGTTCGACGACTTCCAGCCTCCCGAACAAGCTTTAGCACCGTGGACCACATACATACGCTGCGGCAGGTTATACAAAAGACTGAGGAGTATAATCAGCCTCCCTGCTTAGCATTTGTGGACTACGAGAAAGCCTTCGATTCGATCGAGACCTGGGCTGTACTGCTGTATCTGCGGTGCCAGATCGAGGTGCTGAAGTGTTTGTACAGCAACGCCACCATGTCAGTCCGACTTCAGGACCAGACCTCGAAACCTATCCTCTTGCAGTGAGGTGTAAGGCAGGGAGACGTCTAAAATACTTAAAAGTAAAAAATAATACTATACCTTCCTATATTAATAAACTTAAACTAACCTACGATTAACCTAAAATAAAATTCAACAATTTTTTGGAGTCGGTGCCAAGCTAAGTCATGATGCGACTGGTGATTCCTGAATATTTTTCCGTTTTAGAACAATTTGTAGTATCGCCAGCTCGATAGATGGCGTTATTCATAGAGGCCTCATATCTGTATCGTGTTCTGGTTTCTTTACCGATATTTTTACAAGTTTTTTTTTTTTGTTTTAATAATAGGTAAATCTCTCTTAAAATATTTTTGTTCCAAACACGGCCTGTCTCTTGGCTTCATCATCAGATCTGACAGTAGAATGGTTCATATTGGACATTAATGCTTCACTTGTTATAGAAAATACCAAAACGACTGTACGTTTTCCTATAAAATTTGAAGAGTTCTCTCGATTTCGCCAAGATTCCATCATCAGATCCAAACTTGGTGACAATGGGACCATTTGGGAAGTATACCCTTTCCAACGAAAGAATATTTTTTCAAATCGGTTGACAAACGACGAAGTTATGCCCGAACACACATAAAAAAAAACAGAAACATCCGAATTGATAATCTCCTCCTTTGTTAGAAGTCGGTTAAAAAAAGATGACAGTTGTTATGACGAAGACTTAAACTAAGGTTGTAAGGTAAACTAAGGTCTCTTCTTCGAACTTCCTCTTCCTCTCCACCCATCTACGTGTAAACTCAGATCTCTTTTTCTATCATGCGTTTTATCTCTCCTCTTCACATGATCGTACCAAGACAAACGATTTCTATTCAACTTTTCAGTCAGGCGCTGTTTTCAGACTTCGTCTAATATAGGTACTCATTTCTCACTTTATTCACCCTCGTTACACCACTCATCTCACATGTCAACATTCTCATCTCCGCTACATGCAGTCTTTTAGGGTTCCGTAGACAACAAACAATCCTTAAGTTTCGCCAAGTCTGTCTGTGTCCGTCCGAGGATAATCTCAGCGACCGTTAGCACTAGAAAGCTGAAAGAAAGCTGAAAGCCACGTTGGGCCACGCTCACTGTAGGGTTCTGTAATTTCCTGTTCATCACAAATTACTCACAATATAACAGAACTCCTTATCTACGACTTCAGCGCGTAGTAGCCCATTTATAAATTAGTAACCAAATTTACTGAGAGATGGCGCTGTACCCGGTTGTAATTTTGGATTGCGTGAACCGATTTTAATCTTTGCTATTATTTATTTGAAAGAAGATACGTTCAGGATGATAAAATATGTAAAAAAGTTAAAAAAAACATGTATGGTTGAAATACAATTTTAGTTCATAAATTATTTTTGAAAATTTTTCAAAAGCTGTTCATACAATCACGTTTAAAATAATTCTCCTAAAAAGGCTTTATTTATAAAGTTCAACTTTTGTGATATTTTCTAAACTTATGGTTCAAAAGTTAGGATGGATGATGGGGGAACGCAGTTTTTTACTTTTGGAGCGATTATTTCCGAAATTATAAAAAATACGGGACCCCTGTTCATTTTTAAATACCTATCCAATAAGATATCACACGTTAGAGTTGAAATGAAAAGAGAAATTACTCCCCACATTACGTGTAGGGGAGGTACCCTAATAAAACTTTTTTTTTCCACTTTTGTTTTTGCACTCTGTCGGCGTGATTGATGTGATGTTAAAATTTCAGCTTTCTAGTGCTAACGGTCGCTGAGATTATCCGCAGACAGACAGACAGACAGACAGACTTTGCGAAACTATAAGGGTTCTTTGGTGACTACGGTACCCTAAAAAATAGCATCATTATTCGTTTCGTAGTTTTCTAAATCTAAGCATACATAGGGAAGACAGCGGGGAGCGTCTTTGTTTTCTACTATGTATTGATTCCGATTTTCGAGTTCTTTTTTCATTGTAGGTACAGGGCTAATTTGGGCATTTTTTGTAAAGCAAATTAAAAAATGTTCAAGTGGGACAAGAATTTTATTAACAAGATAACATAACTATATTATCTTGTTAATAAAATTCTTAAGTTAGTAGAACTCCACTAACTAGTAGGTACTTAAATAAATAAATCGGCCAAGAGCGTGTCGGGCCACGCCCAGTGTAACAGAACCCAGTAGCCCATATAAAAATTTGTAACCCAATTTCCCGAGAGATGGCGCTGTACCCGATGGTAATTTTGGATTGCGTGAACCGATTTTTTTCTTTTTGTATTTTTAGTTGAAAGAAGATACGCTCAGGATAATGAAATATGTAAAAAAGTTAAAAAAAATGCTTGCATATACGGTTAAATTAGAAAATTAGTTCAGAACGTTTTTTTTTTTTAATTTTTCGAAAACTGATCATCTTATCAAGTTCAAAATAATTTTCCTAGAAAGTTTACTTAAAATTCTACTTTTGAGGTTTTTTTCATATTTTTTAAACTTATGGTTCAAAAGTTAGAGGGGGGGGGACGCCTCATTTTTTACTTTCGGAGCGGTTATTTCCGAAAATATTTATATTATCAAAAAATTATCTTATGGGACCCTTAATCATTTTGTAATACCTATCCAACAATATATCACATGTTATGGTAGAAATGAAAAAAAAAATCACTTTCCACTTTACGTGTAGGGGACCTCCCCTAGTCGTAAAGTGGAAAGTGATTTTTGGGACCTTAATTAATTTTTTTTTACCACTTTTTGTTTGTGCACTTTGTCGGCGTGGTTGATATACATAATGATACCAAATTTCAGCTTTCTAGTGCTAACGGTCACTGAGATTATCCGCAGACGGACAGACAGACAGACAGACAGACATGGCGAAACTATAAGGGTTCGTTTTTGACTACGGAACCCTAATTAACCAATATTTTTTTATATTTCGCAGTGTGACAAGGTGCATGAAAATGTAAATGAAATTGAAAATGAAAACGAAAACGAAAATGAATATCTTGACGACGAACAGGTACTTCTATCAAGAAAACTTAGACGCCCTGCTAATGTAACAAATAATGATTCTGCACAAAACTCTACAAAGATAAATAAAAGAAACAACAGTGTTACAGATGCAAACAGCACAATTGTTTCCTCCTTGCCGCAAAAAAATAAAAAAACTGTATTGAAAGGAACGCCCACTAGAAGAAATGGAATTTGTCAGGTAAATACACCATAACCTTTTTGCCGCTGTCCAGATTAGCTGAACATGATTTTTTCTTCCATTGCATCCAGTCCATTCGTTTCACAAGGCCTATGTGAAATAAAAAAAATGATTTTACTTAGACATTGACATTGACTTTGACTTCCTCCTCCTCCTCTTCGCCTTGGGCGCTTACTTGGATCGGACGTGTTTGTGGAGACGTATAAAAACAATTTTAATATTTTTATTAATATTTTAAAGTTATTATTAGAGTCGGTGTATTTCGCATTCAAATCGGACCCTCCCTTTCCATCTTGGGTGTGTTCCCATTGAACGCAGCGGCCATATTGGTTGGTGTCAGAAGTCTCACTTACACCAAAGAACTGAGCTGTCAATTGGAAGAACTTCATTGACTTGGAAAAAGTTGCTCCGCCGGTGGGATTCGAACTCGGGTTGTGCCGTGTACGCTGTATCAAGACCGTTGCGGTAGCCACTCGGCCAAATCGACATAGTGCTCGTAGTTCAAAATTACTGTCGAGTCAACGGGCCACATACGTCATCGTGCCCCGGCTACGCGGATACTACATGTGCTACGAGGCCGCTACAGGTGCTACGAGGCCGCTACAGGTGCTACGCTGCTACGTCAGTTACTACGCGCTGTTAGGACCCGCCGACTAGTCGTGCGTCACTGCTCGCGATCTGCTACGCCGCCGCTCGCAAGTAAGAACTTAACTATCCTCCTACCTAGTAGACGAAATAAAGTTACGCTGCTGCGCTGGTTGGAATATTGAGATCTAACATTATCTGTATTGTCTCTGTCATACATACGATAGCTTCACCGATGAACAAATCACCGTCAGAGTCGGAGATTGACCAAATGAGTACGCCACCTAATTATGTATCTCACAGATCAAAAAGATCGTGGGAGGACATCTTAATTGCTGAGAAATTAGATGATTTTAAAAAAGAAATAAAGGATATGATGGCTGTATTTATGTCCGCACAGGAACGTGAGTTACAAAAAGTCTCTTTAACTTTGAAGGACATCCAGGAATCTAATATTAACATACAAGATACAATTAAACTCCTTTCATCACAAAATTTAGATCTTGAAAAAAAGATTTCTCAGATGGAAATTCAGGTGAAAGAAGATAAGAAATATATTACAACATTGCAGCATAAAATCAAAGACTTGGAAACATGATGTCGTAAAACTAATTTTGTAATAAAAAATGTACCTAAAATTACAGGCGAGTCTAAGCAAGACTTGATAGACATGGTGATGAGTCTTTCACAAAATATCGATTGTTCCATGGTTAAAAATGATATTAAAGATATTTATAGGGTACGTGGAAATAAACAGAACTTTAACACGCCCATAGTTGTAGAAACAGGATCAACAATCCTCAAAAATAATATTCTAAGAATGGCTAAGAACTTCAATATAAAATATAAAACTAAACTATGCTGTAAACATTTAGGGTTCAAGACTCATGAAGATTCACCAATATTCCTGTCTGAGCATCTAACTGCCAAAGGCTCTCGCCTATATTTTTTGGCTCGAGATTTGAAAAGATCCGGTGCTTATAAATACTGCTGGACTGCATATGGCAAAGTACTCGTCAAGAAAGATGACCAGGCTCCGTCTTTAATTATTAGTAGTAAAGCACAAATACAGCAGCTGATGCAAGAAGTCTGACTATTTACTGCTTATTACTTCTTTGAAATGTTAGTTGTTGTACTTGTTTTATTTAGTTTTATTTATTTAAGTCTCCTCTTTGTCATGCTTCAGACGAAAACAAATTTTCATTGCACACTATGTAAAATTAAGTTAATAATATTAACAATTTTTGTTACTTTGTACATAAGCTTAACTACTTTCACAGACACTCACACACAATATATCACCAGTTCATACATAATTACATACACAACTCAAACACAAGTCACTAGAAATACATTCATGCCTCAAATACTTAAAAAGAAAATATATTATAATATGTTTTGTATAGTTAATGACATGATAACATACTCGACAATTGTACTAATATCTCACAAACAACGACATTTTGGTACAATAAAAAAAGACTGCACTCGTTTCTTTATGATGGATAATATTAACCACGGTCAAGTTGTAACTTTAATTCTATTTAAACATAATCATCACGAGTAACACGGTTCAAACAGTTAATGAGTTGGATACTATTGAAATTTCTAGTAGTATTGAATGTATCCCTTCGAGTCTTTCTGATCATATTTGTGTAAAGAAAAATGATTTAATTATAATTTCGCAGAACATAAGAAGTATATACTGCAATTTTGATGATTTTTTTATTACGTTATCTTCACTAAAATTTGAAACTGATTTAATAATCTTAACAGAATGTAGAATAAATGTTAATAAACCAATACCACAATTAGCCAATTATCAATCCTATGTCACAACTCGACAATACAATCAAAATGATGGAGTGGTAGTATACGCAAAAAATACGTTAAAACCTAAAATTCAGGAAATACAATTATCCCAAGCTTCATGTCTTCAAGTAGATATTGTAAACACCACTGTGCTATGCATATATCGATCACCGGCAAATACAAATATTGGCATTTTTTTGGACTCACTCAGCTCTCATTTAGATACTATAAACTCACGGAAAGACCTGGTAATACCAGGAGACATAAATATTAATATCAGGATCAAAGAATATGAGGCGCCTAGTGAGCGAAATAACCGCCTCAATTACCTTAATACTTTGTCAAACTATGCTATATTACCAGGTCATACACTACCTACCAGGGAACAAAACTGCCTAGACCATTTAATGTTACGAATTAATGTGAAAAAAATATGTGCATCAATCGCTATTTTACAGACTTCAATCACAGATCATTTACTACATTTTTATCTCTAGCAAAAACGAAAAATAATGCTATTGAACATAAAACCATTACCACCTTGAATTTTGAACACGCATTCAATTATTTAAAAGAAATAAATATAGATGAATTGATGCTCTGCAATGATCCTCATGTACTAACCGAAGTGCTTACATACAAACTTATTGAAACCATCCAGAATAATACTACGATAAGAAATATTCCCAATAACAGACGTATAATCAAACCGTGGATAACTCCGGGAATACTCCGCTGTATAAAAAAAAGAAACAAACTACAAAAAAACTCACGTGCTGACCCACATAATGACATTCTGAAAATTACATACCTTCGATACAGAAACTAATGTAACAGTCTCATCAAAAAAATGAAAAGAAAATATGAAAGAGAATTACTAACAAGCTCAGTCACCAATACAAAATTATTATGGAAAAATATAAAATCGATAATAAAAGACACCAATAAAACAAAAAATCAAAGTGCAGAATTAATAAATATCAAGCCTACTCCAACTGAATCAATAAACTACGTTAATAACTATTTCGCGAATATCGGAAAAGAATTAGCTCAACAAATACAACCTAGAAATGATAATGGTCCTGATCACCAACAAAATAATTTTAATACACAAATGAATTCATTCGTGCTCTTGGATACTGACACAAAGGAAGTAGAGGGAATCATAAATAACTTAAAAGCTGATAGTGCCCCTGGCTGGGATGGTATCTCGACAAAATTCCTAAAATACTTTAATAAAGAACTTGCTCCTGTTATTGCCCATCTGGCTAACCTCTGTTTCAGAAACGGAGTATTCCCGGCTCCCCTGAAACAATCTGTTATTACTCCAGTCCACAAGGAAGGGGACGGAAGCGATGTCAATAATTACAGACCCATCTCAGTGTTGCCAGCTCCATCTAAAGTAATAGAAAAATTGACTAATACTAGATTAGTAAATTATTTAAATAAGTTTAAAATTATTTCATCAACGCAATTTGGGTTTAGACAGGGAGTTTCCACTGAGGATGCGGTTGGAGCCCTTACCTCACTAGTTACTGATTATTTGGATAAAGGAAAGAAATGCTTAACGGTATTTCTAGACCTAAAAAAAGCGTTTGACACCGTTTCCGTTCCCATCTTGGTGGACAAACTAGAAAAAATTGGAATAAGGGGAACACCTCTCAAATTTTTTAAAGATTATCTCACAAATAGGAAGCAGAAGATTGGAGAGTACATTAGTGATGATGCTGATGTTTCGTTTGGTGTGCCTCAGGGTAGTGTTTTGGGTCCAACACTATTTCTAGCCTACATTAACGATCTATGTGATCTAAAAATTGAAAACGCAAATATATTTTCCTATGCCGACGACACAGCTGTTGTCTTTCACGGGCACAGTTGGGCCGATGTTAAAATTAAGACTGAGACAGGAATGTCTCAAATTGTGACTTGGCTTGATAACAACCTGCTCACGCTAAATACCATGAAAACAAACTATATTTGCTTCTCCATCTACACAAGTTCACAACCAGATACACTGTTCAACATTAAAGTGCATTCATGTGATAAAACTAAAGATAATAATTGCGCTTGCCCAACTATCAGTAAAGTGTTGAAAACAAAATATCTCGGTGTAATTATTGACCACAGATTGTCATGGCAATCTCATGTTGAACATGTCACTGGAAGGATTAGGAAGTTGGGGTGGATTTTTAAAACTTTAAGGCATATTGTGCCCAAAAATATAAAAAAGAAATCAGGCTTTCACAGAAATTTACTAAACGAAATATATATCTCTCTAGCACAATCAGTAATAGCCTACTGCATCACTGTATGGGGTGGTGCCGCAAAATCACATTTTATACATGTAGAACGAGGACAACGTGCCGTGATAAAAATAATGTATTTTAAAAGAATTAGATACCCAACTGAAATGCTGTATCAGGACAGTGGACTGCTCTCTGTTAGAAAGATTTATATAATTAATACTATCCTAAAGAAACATAGAAATCTCCCATATGATCCAAGTGTAGCAACTAGAAGACGGAATGATCTCGTAGCTAAGGTTCCACAAACAAAAACTAAATTTGCTGCCATTCAGTACAATAAACTATCATGTCAACTCTATAATAAAATAAATAGGAAAACTCTCATATATAATAAACCATTACACGATTGTAAAAAAACGTTAAATTACACAGACACTGAGGCACTTTTACAAAATATAAATTAAAACATCAACAATATATATATATATATATATTTTTTTTTTTTACGGAAACTCCTATATACTAATACACAAACACACACCCACACAATCACACACACGCAAACACACGCAAACACATAAGCATGCTTTAAAACTAGTTTAAGTGTTTAATAATAATTGTACAAACATATTGCTATGGAAGAGCGGAGTCCCCTAACACAGGCATTATATGCTTAAAAGGAGGCTCCAATCACCTACTAATGTAAACGTTTTGGTACAGAAATAAAGACTTTGTATTTTTGTATTTTTGACTTTGACTTTGACATTGACTTTGACTTTGACTTTGAATTCAACTTTGACTTAGACATGAACTTTGACTTTTGACTTTGTCACTTATCATCACTAACTCCTGTTTCTTTCATATTACCACTCACCCATTAAAACTACTTTCTTTGGCCTTCCTCTGCCTCTCCATCCAACCACATGTATACTCATAACTCTTGTGTTTCATCCGTCCTCTTCACATGACCAAGATAAACGATTCCCTTCATTACTAGTGAGAATTATTATTGTTATAGATATTCTGTTTCACAGAGGTAGTTTAGAGAAAGAAGATTTAGCTATCGGCGAAAGATTCGTTAGTTTGACCCATCGTCGTTGTGTTTTCGGTGAACCGTTACATCGGCGAAGGATTCATTCGGAATACCAACCGTCGATAAATAGTGTTTTCGGCGAAACGTTCATCGGCCAATCATTTTTTCGTTCAACTAACCGTTGGGGTAAAGTGTTACTGGAAAACCATTCTTTCGGTGAGAGGTATTTCGGAATACCTTACGTAGCTCCTCGGAACGTCCATAATTGTAGTTTTTTTTTCTTTACGCGCGCCATTTCTTTTCATGTAAAACCTTAGGTTGGGAACAAAAATCTCAGCAACGTTACTTTCCATTTTTCTTAATGATATTCTATATATATTATATAAAAGGAGAAACTGACTGACAGACATATCAACGCGCAGCACACAACTACTAGGCCTAGGAGCGTGAAATTTTGCACATGGCTTCCATTTATGACGTAGGCGAACACTAAGAAAGGATTTTTCAAAATTCAGCTCCTAAAGGGAAGACCCCTATGGTCTAAAGTTTCAAAGTCACAGTCAAAATTTTTTATTTCACATGGGCCTCCATGGGCACTTATAAAACGTTAGAAACTAGTGCACGGTTCCAAATTGGTCGTTTCCTATGGAGAAGAACCGGCAAGAAGCTCCATGGTTACTCTTTTAAAAAAATTTTTTTCATTACAATATTTCCATATTACAGCACATAAATTATGTAAGGACAGTGCAGACCAATCAATATTAAACTCCTACCGTTAAATGGTAGGAAGTAATCTAAAATTTGCATCTACAATGTTCTCACATTCACATTATTGAAAGAGGCTATATAAAAGCAAGAAAAAATCACAAGTCTCAGTAAGACAATTACATTTTATGATGGATCTATAAAATGGAATAAGGAATATTGTGTGAATGTGTCAAAATAAAAGAAATAAATAGATATCGTATATATAAAAAAAAATAAATGAAAAAGATGGAGCAGTTAACAGACAATTATACAGAATATTAATAAGTTACCAGGGGGCCACATGAGCAGAAGCAGTCATTGCCAGACAATTGTATCTTCAACATAGTCTCTAACCCTATAATATGCTTTTTTGGTTAGGACACGCTTAATTTGAGTTTTGAACTTTCTCTCGCTAAGTTCTGTCACCTCCTTTGGCAGCTTGTTATAAAAGCGTACGCTATTTACTAAGAATGACTTGCTGGTCTTAGCTAATCTCCATTTAGGTATAATAATTTCATGTTTATTACGTGTTTTTTTGTTATGGAGATCACTTCTAATTTTAAAAAGTCCTAATTTTTTACGAACATATAAAATACATTCTAAAATATTTATAAAGAGAAGGCAGAGTCAGTACATCGATTTCTTTAAACTTATTTCTGAGGGACTCGCGAGGACCCATTTTATAAATTGCTCGGATTGCTCTCTTTTTCTATATGAAAGTTGAATCTACATCAGCTGCAGATCCCCACAGCAAAATGCCATTAGACATAATACTGTGGAAATAAGCATAATAAACTAACCTAGCTGTATCAACATCTGTTAATTGTCTAATTTTTCTTACTGCATATGCAGCTGAGCTTAGTCTACCTGAGAGAGTTCTAATATGGGCTCCCTGCAATTTAGAATCAATAGTAATGCCCAAGAACACAGTTTCTGCAATGAAATCAAACTTTTTGCCGTCTAGAATCAGACTGATATCAATGTGGGGGACATTCGGTAATGAAAACTTTATACACTTAGTTTTGTTTGCTTTTAATAAGAGGTTATTAGCAGCGAACCATTTAGAAAGAACAGCCAGACTTTCATTGACATGCAAAACATTCGCATCTTTTCTATTTACTTTAAAAATAAGGGAAGTATCATCAGCAAATAGAACTATATCGGCTAAATTTTAAATGTAAGGAAGGTCATTAATATAAACCAGAAAAAAGAAAGGGCCAAGGATCGAACCCTGAGGCACGCCCATCTTTACAAAAGAGCCGGAGGACGTCGCCCCATTAATGGTTACTTTTTGCTGCCCGTAAGAAAAAACAAGATCAGCAGCTTGTCCAAGAATAAGTAATGATGTAATTTACAGATCAGAGTTTTATGGTCAACGCAGTCAAATGCTTTTGAGAGGTCACAGAATATGCCAATGGCATCCTGGGATTTCTCCCAGGATTCCAAAATGTGACTGATGAGTTTCACTCCTGCTTCCGTCGTCGACCTTCCTTTCGTGAAGCCAAACTGATGACTATGCAAAATCCCATTCACATTATAATGACACAGTATCTGGTCTAGCATGATTTTTTCGTAGATTTTACTCAATGCTGGAAGCACAGATATTGGTCTATAATTAGAGGGGTCACTCTTACTACCTGATTTGAAAATTGGTACTACTTTACTATGTTTCATTAAATCAGGGAATGTACCGCTGTCCAAACATTGATTAAAATATGCTTGTTAGGACAGGAGCAATTGTATCAATAATATCTTCCAGAACCTTAACTGATATACCCCATAAGTCCTCAGTGTTTTTTATGTTAAGACTTTTGAATGTTTTTTTTATTGTATCAACAGAGATACGTTTAAATTCAAAGGTAGCTATATCCTTTGTAAAATGTTCCTTTAACAAAGATTCGGCTAACAAAGAAGAAGAAGGGAGAGATTTGGTAACTTCTATTGGGGTGTTGGTGAAAAAGTTTCCTAATGTTTCAGCCACCTTTGACCTATCTGAGATGATTTTATTATTAATGTTTAGTGACAATTCATTCTGGTCTCTTTGGTTTATCTTTCCAGTTTCTTTGTTTATCATCTTTCAAACTGTTTTTGTTTTATTATTAGAGTTTTAATTTTTTTTTTGCTTATTAACTTAGATTTAGCTCAATTATTTTTATTTTTATTACAATTAGTAAGTAAATTATCTATGCATGAGGCTGAAGTAGATGTTATTCTTGTTGCTTCTTTAAAAATACATTTTAGATTAAAAGAACTAAACAATGAGAGAAGCTTACATTTTTCTGATGAATTAACTAATAAATCAATATTTAAGTCCCCACAAATGAAAACTAATTTGTTATCTGTAATAAGTTTATTTAGAATTTCTTCTAATATAATAAAAAAAGATGTCAAGTTTGATGCGAGTGGTCTGTAGACACATAAGAAAATTTGACCTTCAACCTCTGCACATGCTACCTCCCATAAGCGATCAACAAAGCAAGCAGTGATATCTTTCCATTCCTTATATCTTAAAGAGTTATTACATAATATTAAAGTACCACCCCCTATTGATGATCTGCTGAACGCACAGGCAACTGAAAAGTTATTCACACTAAATAACATTCTATCTGGTTTTAACCAGGTTTCACTAAAACATAATATTACTTTCACAAGGGTTTATGCAATCTGTAGTGTGAGGTTCAAAAGTAGGAGATTCAGAAACATGCAGAGACACGGAAGGTGGCGGTGTGGAAGCACAACTACAGGTGAAATTGTTGGTCAAGGACTCATACCTCTCCGCATTGTACCTTACCAAATCCATCAACTCACAAGCCTCCTGCATGCGCTCACTCAACCTTTATTGGCTCAACTCATACTTAGAGAAGATTTCTTTTAGTATGTTTTATCTACTTAGACGCTCTTTTTGAAGTTTCTGTATATCAGAATTATACATTATTTTGCTGTTTTTAACTTATAATTAATATTCATTTAATTGTTTTAATAAGTGAAAACGCTGTTGTCTTAAATTAATATTACATTTGTAAACATTTTGTGTCTTGAAGAGCTTCTTATACTTTTTGATGTTCTTTGTTATTTTAATATACTTCTTAATTTTGTTGTGACTACCTAATACAGCATTTGTGGTTAAGGTATCGTCCTCTGTAAGTGATGAATAGTGAAAAATGATAACTATATTAAGCAATAAAATAAAACAAAATACTCCTCGGGTTTGGTGAATCCAAATCAGCAGTTGAAACAGTTCAAAACTTTGACAGCTGGTCGATGAAATCGAATTATCGATTTATTGATGAACTTTCGCGAGAATAAACACGGCTAAAACACTAAATATGTCACTTTATACTTAGATTCTAATTTAAAGAATAGTTTTACACAATATATTCACAGTTAATTAATATTTAAAAATAATTTATCTCTGTATTTGTATTGTATTTATGTTTTATGGAGAACCCTATTTTCACGCGGTCGAAACCGCTGGCTAGTTTGTATACATATTCATATAGTTTGTATACGTATACATATTCATATGTATAAGTTTTTTCACCTCATGCTCTTTTGATGACTAACGCTTAGGATTAAAATTTTTGAATCACTCGTTGCGTTCGGGTCTCGTTTCAATAGAAATGCTAAAATAGAACAAGTTTTTTTAGGGTTCCGTTGTCAATTTATTTATTTATTCATTAACCAGAACGACAAAATGCTAATTACACTGATTAGGTACAAATTATGTTAAACAAAAAGAAATATATAACAGGTATACATATTAAGTAATCCACTCACTCAGTCTTCTCGCAAATCGCCAGACATTCAGTCAATATCTCCTTTCATTCATCGGTGAACAGATCTAATCCTGGACTGGATTCAAGGAGAGCGTTGAGTGCGGTTAACATTCGGGGAATGGGTGACATACGTCGCGCAACCGTACGGCAACGTGGCACCACAAATAATTTATGCCGTCTTGCCCGGCAATAGTTACCAGGAACAAATATTTTACACAGCTCCTCATGCAAACTAAGCGAGTCGATGGTTCCGTGTATGATATTGCAGGCAGTTACAAGCTGATCAAAAGCTCATCTAACCTGGAGCGAAGTAGCAACCCAAGCAACCTAACAGAAATTAGGTTGGATACAAATATGGATAGTAACCAAACCTACGTTTGTAGAAATATCTTAAAAATGCTTTTTGAACTTTTTCTATCATAAGGGTATAGGATTTTTCGTACGGATTCCAAACACAAGAGCTTGAATCAAGTTTACTTCTAACAAGTGTATTGTATAGAAGTCGGATAACTTGATGGTTGGTAAACTCACAACAATTTCTGAGGACAGATCCCAACCTTCGAAACGACTCTTTGGCTAGAGAAACAATGTGGTCATGAAAAGTAAGCCTAGTATCGAAGATAACACCGAGATCTTTAATTGTCATCACTCTTGGTATTTCTACGTCGTTTATAATATAATTGAATTTCATTGGATTTCGTGAACGGCTAAAACTCATAATGCAACATTTAGATGGATTGAAATGCATTTTGTTGATAACTGACCACTCACTAATAGCATCAATATCTTTTTGAAGAGCTGCACAATCTGTTGGGGTTTGAACCTCAGAGTATAATTTTAAATCGTCAGCATATAGCAAACATTTGGAGTGACTTAAAACTTGTGGAATATCGTTTATCATTATAAGAAATAATAAAGGTCCTAATATTGATCCCTGGCTAACTCCCGAACGAGTGCTATACGGCTGAGAATTGTACATGTCCAATCGTACATACTGAAAAAAGGAACCCTTATAGTTTCGCCATGTCTGTCTGTATGTCTGTCCATCCGCGGATAATCTCAGCGACCGTTAGCACTAAAAAGCTGAAATTTGGTATCAATATGTATATCAACCATGCCGACAAAGTGCACAAACAAAAAGTGGCAAAAAAAAAAATTAATTAGGGTACCTCCCGTACAAGTAAAGTGGAAAGTGATTTTTTTTTCATTTCTACCATAACATGTGATATATTGTTGGATAGGTATTTTAAAATGATTGTGGGTCCCGTAAAATAACACAGGTCTGCGACCAAAAAACTGCATAGGATTTTTTTGCATTTTCTTACAGATTTTGACCTCCCAAAAACATAAAAAATATTCAAATTATTATATCACATAAGTTTTTATGTATATTGCAGTATCTATGTTCATTATAATTATAATTATAGTAATAAACCCATATGATTTTTATTTGATAATGGAGAAAAACAACCTGAGCTGTTGGTGAGACTGGGAATGTTTTAACAGGTTGAGACAAGTCAAATGACGTATATCGCTTGAAACAAAGAAAAGCTCTCAGTAGACATACTGATATTCAAGTGAACAGTGCTGTTGTCTGTTAATCATGGCTACAAGAGGTTGTGTATGAATGAGAAGGAAAAAGAAGCTTGGGTATCGTTCAAGGACGTAGTGCGAAAGTTTTTAGGAAATACCAGGAATCCTAACTATAAACCATTGTGCAACGGATGTTAGCAGCATATGAAGCTCAAGGCTGCAAGATGAGCTTGAAGGTCCATTTTTTACACTCTCACATAGACTATTTTCCTGAAAACCTGGGAGCTTACAGTGAAGAGCAAGGGGAGCGATTTCACCAGGATGTGCGTGATATCGAGAGAAGGTACCAAGGGCGATGGGATGTCACTATGCTTGCTGACTACTGTTGGCTGCTTAAGCGAGAAACTGAAAATAAAAATCGGAAAAGGACTCGTCAAAGTATCAAGGAAAAGAAGAAGAGGTTTCATAAAGAACATGAATAAGTATATGTATCAAAAAAATGTTTCGTTTGCTTTAAAAAAAATACTTATTGTTTGAAAATTTTGAATAAAGGAGTGCTTTAACCAATATTTTATGTTGGAATTTGCAAAAAATCCTTATGTGATAGAAAAAAATGGCCATAACTTTTGAAATCAGCGCACTTTAAAACATATAATTCAGTAAAAATATGTAATGCAGCTAACAAAAAAATTTTTTTCGCAGACCTGTGTAATTTTTTAATTATATAAATATTTTCGGAAATAACCGCTCCGAAAGTAAAAAATGAGGCGTCCCCCCTAAAAAATATGAAAAAAATCGCAAAAGTAGAACTTTAAGTAAACTTTTTAGGAAAATTATTTTGAACTTGATAGAATGAAGTTTTTGAAAATTAAAAAAAAAAAGTTCTGAACTACTTACTTTTCTAATTTAACCAAACATGCAAGCAATTTTTTAAAACTTTTTTATATATTTCATTATCCTGAGCTTATCTTCTTTCAAATAAAAATACAAAAAGAAAAAAATCGGTTCACGCAATCCAAAATTACCACCGGGTACAGCGCCATCTCTCGGGAAATTGGGTTACTAATTTTTACATGGGGCATGGGTTCTGTTACATTGTGGAAATTTGTGGCGGACAGGAAACTACGGAACCCTACACTGAGCGTGGCCCGACACGCTCTTGGCCGATTTATTTAATATTTAGATAGCTGTCAGTTAAAAGTAAAACTCCTTAGGGAGGAAAAGTGCTACTTTCATCTCTTTCCGCAGGTAACTTTGCACCTACTTTCAGAGTATGATTAATGAAAAGCGCAGTGTTTACCTCTGGTTCAAGAGTTATTTAGTCCCTCGAACTATTAGCGACCGCGCTCTGCTCAGTCGCCAAAAAATTTCTCGGGACTAAATAACTTACTTTCACCCCTCGTATAACAATGTACTATTGCACTCTTGTATAACAAATAACTATTTTTTAGAATGATCATGGAGGACCGCTAGTGACTTGGGTTGGAGCCCATGAGGCGCTCATTGGAGTTGCATCTGCATATAAAATCACTAAAACATTCGATTGCGTTGGACCATATTTGTTCACAAGCACCCAATGTAGCGGAGCTTTCTTGGATTGTGTAATACGCGAAGACAATGCACCCACGGGAAGGCAAGTGTTAATTGCTTTAATATTAAGGGGCACATAATATGTGCTAAAATCATCAAGAACATTATATACTATTATGACTGTTGATGATTTTAAATTGAAGATCACGTCTAAAT
Source organism: Mythimna loreyi (assembly GCA_029852875.1). Lineage (NCBI taxonomy): Eukaryota > Metazoa > Arthropoda > Insecta > Lepidoptera > Noctuidae > Mythimna > Mythimna loreyi. The sequence goes on along the minus strand of CM056800.1, from coordinate 8,998,984 downwards.
GGCCAATCCATATGTTTTGAAAATTTTCATTATAATGAACTAGAGTATTTGCCTATTGCCCAATTTGATTCACGAATATTTGGTCTTTCATAGAACTGGTTTTGATTTATTTCCATAGTTATGTCTAACACAGACAAAAAAGCAAAGATCGGGCAAAGATCATTGGGTGTATTTTATAGAATTTTTGCAAAGTTAAAGATAATTTAATTACCAATGTTTCGATATACGGCTTTAATTCATATTGTATTTAATAAATAAAGGACAAATTATTATTCGAAAAATCTTGATACGTGGGAAGTGACACTAACTCCTCTTTTGTTCGCTCAAGATTGCTAACGTATACCTGCCTTTTAATTAAAACGATTTAGTAGGTATTTCATAATATACGAGTAGACAGTCTTTACAGAAATTTTTCATTAAGTTGTATTAATAGTCAAAGTATTAACTATTTTTAAAATATCGAACATTTACCTTTTCTATTTTGAGTCATAAAACATGAGGACGATAAGATACTCTTAATTGTGGTAAATGATTTTTCAGTAAAACTTAAGAATTAGCAATTCTTCCTTGTAAAATTTATTTTATTATAGAACTTGTTCTATTACAAATTGCACTTAATGGCGATAAATTAAAAACATATATTTATCTATTTAATCATATTTTTATTTAATTTTAAACAGGCGAGAAATTTGCGCAAATTTAACACAAATGGGATATAAGGTACACGAAAGAAATATTTCATGGGCAGATCATCCTGATGGGTAAGTTGATTCAAAAACTTTTAGCTAATATAACATTTTAATTCTCAGTACCTATCTTTCTCATCCTCTAACGCGAGCTACTCATTGCTTGTCGTCCAACCATCCGATAACTATCCAAATCAGGCCCAAGTCACCATCAATCAGTTGGCGCCATGGATCAGTTTCTGAAAAGAAGGTTCGACCTCGGTATGAAGGCTATGAAGGAACGAGTTGCTGTATGGCTGTTCAGTCAGTATTTGTCATTGGATCATTTTTCTCATCACACATTTAAAAAAAAATCTATAGTAAGGCTGAAAGTTATATTCTTGCTTCTCTGGTCCTATTGTATTGCTATATTATTATTATGAATAATAAAAAACGAAAGTTAAGAGCAAGTTCATAGGGATTTCATGCAACAGTATATTTAAGAATCATTTGTTACAGACCCAGCCAGGCGCATTACTTTGTGTAATTTATTTCATCACCACTGCTCTCAAAACGGTGAAGGAAAACATCGTGAGGAAACCGGCATGTCCTAGAACCTAAAATTCGAAGACATGTGACATCCACCAATCCGCACTGGGCCCGCGTGGTGTGGATTATGGCCCATTCCCTCTCCTAGAGAGAGGAGGCCTGTGTCCCTGCAGTGGGAACATTAAAAGGCTGATGATGATGATGATTGTTACAGACCGGCAGATAACGAAAAACATTTAACAAAACACGTTTCGCCTGCAAATAGTGATACTAATGCAACAGTGGATCTCAAGAACTCCAAAGAAGGAAATAATGTGAAAGAAGAAAATAACGACTCTATGATTTTAGTTAAGACAAATGTTACTGATACTTTAGGAAATGCTAGTACAACTAAAGCTGAAATTGTAGGCAATAGCACACCTATCAATTTAGCTAATGCTAGCTCAGTAGATGCAGGTACAACTAAAGCTGAAACTGTAGCCAATAGCATACCAATTAATTTAGCTAATGCAAGCGCTATAAATGTAAGTACAACTAAAGCTGAAACTATAGGCAGTAGCACATCAATTAATTTATCTAATACTAGCTCCATAGATGTTAAAAAAACTGCACGTGTAATTTTAACTAGAGCAACATCAACAAATTTAGTTAACAGATCATTTACTAATTTAACGGACACTCAACACGCACACTCTATATCTACAAAATCTCAATTACATTCGTCAGCAAATAACATTGAGAGCACGAAAACTCCAATATTAATAAAGAATGCTACCATTGCTACCACAAATTTAGAAACTTCTACTGCAAGTGTAATTGTAAATGCGAGCCTAACAAGGACCATCAATCTAGTAGACACTATACTTAAGAATTCATCGACATCTGTAAATCAAGCTTACAACAAAACAATAAATTAGACTACAAGATCACAGTGATGGTTATTATCACCATTAAAATTTAATCAATTTGTGTTCGCGTGTAGTGACGCTTGAGGCAAGTTTTTTTTTTTAGTTGCTATAAACTAATGCTTGATTGCGAGTTCACCTGATGGTGAGCAGTGATGCAATAGTTGATGCACACTAGTTAATTAAGAGCCTATTCACTCTTGCCTTAAAGACACCCAAATTATAATCTGACGGAAAGACTGCGGTCGGCTAACTGTTCCAGTCCCTCGCGGGGCTCATGTACGCGGTATACACGACGAGGCAAAATGCTTACTCCAGGCCGCAGATGTCTCAATAACGTAAAGGGATATGTGCAGTACACCAGGATGTCCGATGGTAAAATTGAGGTGGCGAAATCAAATCGTGCAACTCTTCTGCACACTCACCAAAATGCATTCTGTAGAAAACCGCAAGGCTGGCCACTCTGCGCCTGTGCTCGAGACTTTGAAGATTGGACCCAAATAAATCTGGATCAAAAATCAGCCTCTTGTCCAAATGGATATAAACTTGCCTTAAGCGTCACTACAACTATCAAATCTGTCTTTCTCTATCAAGTAATCGATCTAGCTTGTTGGTGATTATGCGAGCATCGTGTTACAGTATCCTACTCAAACTTTACCAATGCCTATTGATAAGAATTATCTGTTATAGATTTAAGCGAAGGGTATTTGAGTATATAAATTATTAAAATATTTTAAAACAAAAGTATTTTTATTTTGACCTTGTTCAAAAGAGTTAAAGATTCCACCAAATAATCGAGGATTTGTTTTATTAATATCTCCTAGCTGTCTAGCAGGTCATCGAAGTTTGTTTTAAGATAATATTTTCTAATACTTTTTCGGCATAGCACATTTTACCATAGCATGCCTGTTTATATTTAAAATTTCTTATTGATATTTTCCTTTTATATGGCACAGATTTATCTTAGACACCTACACATTGGAATATAAATAGAACAAAAACTTAATATAAAAGACTTTTTTCATATTATGTTTAAATATATCCATCAGACAATAGACACATTGTTTGCTCCGAGAATCCATAAAAGAGAAAGACGTTGTGTTTCATTATAGCATAAAATATTACACAGAGGCTTAGTAAGAGATTTCTAAGTATCTATTAGATACATTATTTGCTAATAACATGACGTTTTTGGTAGTAAATTGTTGTAATCTATGTTTTACATGTATCACTGTAAATGTAACACAGGTGATGTTTAATACAACAACACAACACACACACACCACAACAAAAAATACTTCAATAGCAATTTCTTGATCTGTCAATTATTATTTACTAGCAACCCGCCCCAGCTTCGCACGGATACTGATATTGAATATATTAAGCATGTATTATACACATAAACCTTTTTCTTGAATCACTGTATCTATTAAAAAAAAACCGCATTAAATTCCGTTGCGTAGATACTTTTAAAGATCTAAGCATACATAGGGACCGCTGTCCCTACATACACTGTCCTACATTTCCTGTACATAGTAAAAAACTAAGTTACTTACCGCTGTAAGCAATGATTTGTCTTCAATCTTGGACGACGTCTGTCTTGATTGTAATTCCTTATAAATGATCAATCTTGATCCTTTTAAGACATAATTTTAATAATAATCTTTATTGGCATAAAAATAGGTACAATAGAATGAAGTATCTGGCTCCCATGCTTGGAGAAATACCTGTGTTACAGGAACCAGTGCCCTCTCCCGTATCGTAGAAAACTCTGTACAATTTATGCGGAAATAATATTTACAATTTTTTAAAAGGAATATAAAACAAAAAACTTAAAAACATGATTTGAATACTCTAAGATTTCACGCAGGGAATTAAGATGCGATTCAATTATTTAAAATTAATCTTGGTAATAACTTCATCGACTTCATCGATTTACGAAAAAAAATATTTTAAACTATTTATAATTAAAATTATTTTATACATATTAATATAGCATTTTTTTGTTATTACTTTCTCTTCAAAATCCTATTTTAATTTAGGTGTCTTCAGTCTCGGCTGGAGTGGATAGACACTTAATAAGTCAGTGTATGATACGATTGCATCACTGCTTACTGTCAGGTGGGATCGTAATCAATCACTAGGTATTGAGTTGGGATTCCAGATTTACCGGAATATATTTCTCATGGGACAGGCCATGGTTATCAGACCAAATTCAGTCGTCAGCATCACGTAGCAACCCACGCACTCTTCAAAGTGATGTCAGCAAATCGTTGGGGGCCAAAAGGGCCGATGCCCACTAGCAAGGGGGCGTTCAAGTATTATGTAACGCAATTTGGGGGGAGGGGGTGCCTCATAAAACGTTACGATGCGTTACAGGGGCGGGAGAGGGTTTTTCTTACAACACATTACGTAACATTGTTTTTTTTTAATTAAAAAATTTGTGAATCAAAACTCCAAAATTGACAACCCTTAGGAATCCCTCGATTGTATTAGTCTGGTCGTCGAACTAACTTAATAAATAACTTTAAAGTTAATAACTTTATACTCTTTCAAATTTCAAGAACTCTGTTCCTGTTTTAAAACGAGTTCCCCGTGGCGCCAGACCACCTTGGAAACAACTTCTCACCTTCCCCTACAGAATATTACATATTCAAAAGGATTTGGCTAACAAAAAGACATTAACAACACAAATTAAAGAAAATTGTAATATTTCGGCCCATAATTTGGACACAAAATTATCGACAAAGAGGTTTACTTCATTAAGAGGTATTTCTCACCTGGTCGAATCTAAATTAGGGGAAGGTGACATTAGCGGAGCAGCCAGAATTCTCTTCAGTAGTGATGTGTTGGCTCCTTGTTCTCCAGATACTCTAGTAGCTCTGGAGAACAAACACCCTGCTCCAGCGGATGGCCTTTCTTTTCCTGATCCTCCTGATTCGGACATTCATACCCTCATCGTTACAGGTCGAGAGGTAGTCTCAGCCGTTTGCTCCTTCCGGAGTGGCTCTGCCGGCGGCCTTGATGGGCTAAGTCCTCAGCACCTGAAGGATCTTATCTGTTCAGGCGCTGGGGAAGCTGGTGAGTCACTTTTGAAGGAGCTTACGGCTCTAATTAACCTAATGCTCTCGGGTAAGGTAAACGAAGCCGTCATTGACACTCTGTACGGAGCCAATTTGTGTGGTCTGCGCAAGAAAGATGGCGGCATCCGTTTCGGCTGCAAAGGGGGCTGCGAGGCTGCCGTACACGCTTTGTCGACCTACCTAAATTCCAACTTAAGAGAGGTCATCCTGAAGGTTGACATAAAAAATGCTTTCAATTCGGTTAATAGGGACACCTTGCTGGCAGAATCTAAAAAAGAAATACCCCAAATTTATAATTTTTTATGGCAGTGCTATAAGCATCCTTCAAAATTTGTGATCCCCTCGGGCCGGTGATTTTTAGCTTAGCCATTCACCCAATTATTCGACAGCTAAATTCTAAGTTCAACGTTTGGTATCTCGACGATGGAACCCTGGGAGGCGATACAGACACAGTCTTAGATGATTTAATTTTTTTGAAAACTCAACTTCACTCAATAGAACTTGACCTCAACCTTTCAAAATGCGAACTATGTATTTCTAGCTGACAATACTGATAGACATTTGACGCTCTCTAAATTTACCGCAATGGCACCAGAAGTTAAAATCATGGATAAAAGCTCTCTTCGTCTCCTTGGGGCTCCTATTTTCGAGGATTCCTTTCCCAATTTTGTGGGGGAAAAAATTCAAAATTTTAATGTTTCGGAAAGATTGCTCGAAATTAACTTACATTCGGCTATCACTTTAATTCGTTTCTGCTGTTTCGGCCCTAAATTGACATACTTCCTCCGCGCCTCTCATTTGTGGAAACATCCTCATCTTTGGAAAAAATGGATCAAATTATCAGACCGAGCCTCCCATACGAATGGGAAGGGTAGCTTGAGCCCAATCAAGCTACCCTTCCCATTCGTATGGGAGGACCGAGGCCGCAAATTACTAGTATCAGTTTACCGGCTTTTATTTCCTCGGTTCACGGCACGGAGAAATTAATCAGGAATATTCTAATTTCCTCACTGATTAATTTTGATGTGCCGTGCTTAACTGAGGCTGTAAATACCTGGAAAGTCGCTTGCCCGAATTCTAAAATACCCGGCAACCCCTCTTCCCAAAGGCACTGGGATGAGCCGCTCTGCAAAGTAGTTCAGCAAAACCTGTTTTCTACATCTTCCTCTACTGCAGAGCGTGCACGCCTGCTGGCTGTGAAGAAGTGGGAGTGAGGTCTCTGGCTTTATGCACTACCGTCGTCGAGCATAGGCACCTTGTTCGACGATACTACTTTCCGCCTCACTACTTCTCTACGTCTAGGCGCTCCTTGTTGTTCTACTCATCGCTGCCACTGTGGCGAAGTTGTCAACAGCCTCGGACACCATGGCCTGTCATGCAGCCGAAGTGCGGGTCGCGTAGCTCGGCATGCGAATATCAACGACATCATCCGACGTGCTCTTGTTTCCGTCGGCGTTCCGGCTGTATTGGAACCTCATGGCCTGGCACGCGACGATGGCAAGAGACCGGACGGTATGTCTTTATTTCCATGGAAGATGGGTAGGTCTTTAGTGTGGGACGCAACTTACGTCAATATTCTTGCGCCATCTCATCTTCCTAGCTCATCATGCTGTGCCGGTGCTGCCGCTGCGGCTGCGAAGAACCTCAAGCGGCGGAAATATACTAATCTTGTTGGTAGTTATATTTTCGAGCCGTTTGGGGTTGAAACTCTCGGATCGTGGGGTCCGAGTGCCCACAAGTTGTTTAATGAACTTTCTAAACGACTTTTTGACACTTCGCGTGACCCAAGGGCTGGCATTTACCTTGGGCAAAGAATAAGCATTGCCATACAGCGTGGCAATGCGGCCAGCCTTTTGGGCACTTTACCGGTCGACAGCGATGCGGATGAGTTTTTTGACGCTTTATTAGCCCTAGAAGCCTAATCTACGCCTGCGAGGCGTACATGAAATCGAATATCGTTTGTTTCTTTTTAACGGTTGAAACTAGCGCGTCGTGTTGTTTTGCCAACTAACTGGCCGACGGGATCTAGTTAATGATGCTCTTGTCATTAAGGTAAGTCCCGCCATTTTTGACTAATCGATGTGCGCCTCCGAGACGTATGTTTAGGCTTTGTGTAACATTCAACTAGGTTTGTGTGATTTACTTTTGTTTTTCGTATATTTTATATCTTTTTTCGAAGTGGTTTCAGGTATAAATATATTACAATCCAATATATTAAACAAAGACGATATTTTAACAATCATAAACGAGGAAGATACACCTTCTTTGAAAGATTCAGATTCTGAAGGTGTTGATGACCAGATTATTGACAACGTTCAAAGTGATCATGAAAATAATTATGTTTCGTCTTTACAAGTTTATGACTCTTCTGAAGAAACCTACACAGACCTTGTTTTAAAAGTTATTCCATCATTTGGCGCTAAGATCATGTTTCACGACCTGCCCACTCGGGACGAATTTATCGTGTTCATGATAATACTCTTCCAGATATAAATATACACATTTGGTTAACTGTTAAAGCACAAATATCTCAGAGAATTCCAGCTATGAACAATGTATATTTTTATAATAATTTTCTATAAAAAAAAATAATTTATGTTTTAGTCGTTTTTGAAGAAATTATTTTGTCTTTGTGATAAATAACTGTCGTTATTGTTATAATTTATAACAGTGTTGTTTTATTTTTAGTTTATATTCCAAATTTTTATTTTCGCTTAATAATAAAAGTATTACCTAAATAATATTTCTATAATATTGATTTGAGGAATATTGTGCACGTAATCTGCTTCAGCTTAATGTCTCTAAATGCTTCCATATGACCTTCACGCGTCAGAAGTCTACGGTGAATTCAATTTATACTCTCAACCAACATACCTTATGTAAAGTTAACAGTATCGGGGATTTAGGCATTATACAGGATAGTAAATTAGTATTTGATAAACATATCGAGGGTATTGTAAAAAAAGCTGCGAAAGCATTAGGATTTATAATGAGAACCACAGCCTGTTTCCGTTCTCTGAAGCCAATCAAGGTTTTATATTGCTCGTTCGTACGCAGCCATTTGGAGTATGCATCTCAAATATGGAATCCTCAATATGAGATCTATAAGTCGCGCATTGAGGGTATCCTGAAAAAGTTTCTAAGATATCTCGATTACAAAGCGCACCAAGTATCTATAGATTACGAGCACCGTTGCAAGAGGTACCATTTTCTACCACTTGATTACAGGCGGCTCATCAATGATATATGTTTTCTGATTAACATAGCCAATGGCTCGATTGACTGCTCTGAGCTTGTTTCAAAACTGACACTTCGGACTAACCTTGTTGGGTTGCGTCGGAGGCCTCTTCTGAGTGTGCCTTCTGCCTCCACTAATTATAAGCGTAATGCTTACCTTTCGAGAAGCGCTCGTTGCTTTAATGAGTTATCACACGAGCATGATATAGACATATTTTGCACTAAGACAAGCGTAGTAAGAAAACTTTTAGCTATATCATTTTTTATGAATGAAGCACCAGCTGGTGGTACTCCAACACACACGTAGTAATGTATAATTTAAAATATAGTAACAAACCAGAAACCTTTATACCAACCTTTTTGGCATTAGTTAATCGTTAATTGTTATATATCTGTGGAGGCTTGTAATTAGCAACTTTATTGTATATTTTTTGTTACCTATTTTTTTGTTATTAGTCTGTAAGCCTTCCTAAAAGTAATAAAATAAAATAAAATAAAATAAGGGTTTTTTATGTGTACGCCTCTGAGACGTATATTAAGGCTTTGTGTATGTCTGAAATAGATTAGGCTTCTAGGGTTAGATTAGGTATTTTTAGTTAAGTTTATTAGGGTTATGTCGTTTTAAGGTTAGATATCTAATTATTTGTACAGTTTACTCTAATCTAAAATAAATCTATACTTACTGTAAGATTAAAAAAAAAAAAAAAGTTTAGGTTAAAATGGTCACTTGAGTGTTACGTAACGTTTAGAGAGGGGGAGGGGGTACAGAAAAACGTTACGGTGCATTATAAGGGGGGAGGTTCAAAAATCGTCAAAAATTGCGTTACGTAATTCTGGAACGCTCCCCAAGGATTGCGGGAAATCTCTGTAAGGGCAATCCGTAGTCCTAGCACGCAAAGGGCAACTGAAGGAGGTACGGTTTTAGTCAGTAAAAGTCTGACACGACCTCTAGATTCGCCCAAAACGAGAGAAGTCAATGGATGATCACCCTTAAAAAAAGACTTACCTGAAGAATATCAAACTAAAAATCTCTTTGAATGAAAACCATTTGCTCTAAATTTTAGCTCATACATAATTGTATAACAGAAAAAAAAAACCATTAAAATATACATTGACGGAAGATTTGATTGAAATCCTAAAGATCAAAGCATCGTCCCCTTTAAGTTTCAGATTGTTTTCTGACAATTAATGGTCCTGTCAGAAACTTATAATTTTGCCGTCATCGTCAGCGCTAAGTTTACATCAGATAAGCTATTTAGATGCCTGTCAATGTTATTGCTGGCCTTCAGAGATTCCTATAGTAAAATTGATTAAAGAACGGTATATCGTTCAATCAGGAATATTAGATGCCAGATAGATGATAGGACATGACTTTTTGTATGTATTTTTTTTGGATAGAATAGATTTTTAGCTTTGATAGTATCAAGATTATTATAAGTTGACTGAATCTTGTCGTGTTATATTTTTTTTAGTTAGAAAATAAAACAATAACTTTTTAAATTTTAAGAGGGAATGGGATAGCGTTTCATACTTTTATTAACTTAAACCCACTCCTTCATGTTTTATTTTTAACTAGCTTCTGCCCGCGACTTCGTCCGCGGAAAATTTTGTGAGACAAAAGGTGTGATAGCTCGGTTAATATCCATGTTACACAAACAATTTATAGCCTATGTCACTCAGGAGTAAAGCAGCTTTCTATTATAGCTTCAATTTTTCCAATCGAACCATTAGTTCCAGGGATTACCCCCTACAAACAAAAATACAAAAAAACAAACTTTACCTCTTTATTATATTAGTGTAGATGGTAGGTAAAAATATGACAAAAATCTTCCAATGACAAATCCCGCCCTTGGGCGGAGCGGGAAACAGTGTCAGTCTTTTACTGACTAAACAACCGACCCCATTACTATGTTGCCATATGTACCAGGCCCAGAGCCTTCCTTTCAGACGCGAACCCTTGGCTCCTTGGTAACCAGATGATTTGACGGCGAGTTACCTATTGCACGCCATCCACAAACCCGCGCCTACGGATGGCAAGCAATGAAAAAATCGTCTGGTTACCCATTGCTCGTCGTCTGCAAGCTTACGGTGGTTGAAAATCAGTATCAGATGATGAGACGTAAGAAAACGTTCCTTCACGCAAATAGATACGAGAGACGCTCTGTTTCCGCGCGCCTCAAGGTGTTGTCAGGATACTGTAGGGGCCCAGCAGGGTTGAAACTTTCGGAGACAAAGGGTTGATGCGAAAGCGTATTACCGGGCCCCTGGGATCACGACAAGGAATAACGGGCTAGGTTGTTTAGTCAGTAAGAGTCTGACATTGTTTCCCGTTCTGCCCACGGGCGGGATTCGTCTTTGTGATGATTTTTACCTACCATAAAAAAAACCGGCCTTCATGACGAAGCCAATGAAACTGCTCTAAAAACGAGGTTGAGACAACCATGAAAACTGATCATCATTATAATGATCAGCCTTTTTAATGTTCCCACTGCTGGGACACAGGCCTCCTCTCTAAGACAGGGAATGGGCCATAATCCACCTCGCGAGCCCAGTGCGGATTGGTGGATGTCACATGTCTTCGAATTTTTGGTTCTAGGACATGCCGGTTTCCTCACGATGTTTTCCTTCACCGTTTTGAGAGCAGTGGTGATGAAATAAATTACACAAAGTAATGCGCCAGGCTGGGTTCGAACCCGCGACCTACAACTCGGCACCGATACCACTCGGCCACCACTGCCCTCAAACCATTACTAACCTTAAACCATTTCTCTTTATTGATGAATTTTGAGTAGTGGTAATGGTGAAGCAAAATATGAGAAGATCGCAGTAGGCAAATTGTAAAAACGACGAAGCGAAACGCTTAGTCTCAACCGTAGAGGTTTCAACACCGAAAAGGGAATAAAAATGAGATGATGTAATCAAGTCATGCGATACCCGCGCGCACTCTTCAAAAAGGACCCTGTAAAATTCCGAAAGGCTGACTACGTTACGCCTGTGCGTCAAGACTTTGAAGATTGGACTTAACCAAGTGTAGATCACCAATTAGCCTCTTCGTACGCTTTCCCACCGAGTCCAAAACTACCAGGCGGCATTTTGCAGCACCAGCTCATGTGTGGCTGCAGTACTCCACACACAATCTGACTTGTGCTTTGTATAATATTAAAAGCCGATGTGAAGTCGGTCCGCCGGACCTTTGCAAGAACGTCAAGTCAAATTGTTAGATAATTAAACATATTGTTCTTTTTATTGTATTTATTGTACAACGACTTAAAAACCATTATATAAATCCAATATAATAAAATTCATCCAACTTGGTGCGGATACTGAAACTGGGTTTACCTTGAAGCCTATCGGTAACGATGCTTCGATAAAAATATACATAATGTGATAAACTTGAGATTGAAAACAAATTCAATAAAGAACACGATAACCCGGATGCGTAGATTTACTGAACGAGCCGCAGGAGGAGTTTCACCGTGATTGAGATTTTGCTGAATAGATTCATATTTCGTGGATTCATAAGACAATATGGAATCATCATAATTCAGCCTTTTTAATATTTCCACTGCTGAATGAGAGCGAATGGGCCCAGCGTCACATGTCTTCGAATTTTTAGTTCTAGGACATGCCGGTTTCCTCACGATGTTTTCCTTCACCGTCTTGAGAGCAGTAGTGGCTGAGCGGTAACTACATCGAATTACGAGTTGTAGGTCGCATGTTTAAACCCAGCCAGGCGCATACCTTTGTGTAATTTATTTCATCGCCATTAACTCATTTAAAACTTTTTAAATCTCTATCTAGAAATCCACAATAAAATGAGAAATGGGCCGAGAGTAGATCAAACATTTTTAACATCCGTACCGGGCAGGGGCAGGCCGCTAGTCTAGTATTTATTGACTAATAATACTATTGGGACCTTCACATCGAGTTTTATATAAATTCTTTATAAGTTTGAAACCAGGGTCCCAAGTCTGCTATTTTCAAAATATTGTCATTCCAACACCATTCCATTGTCATTTTGCTAAAAGTTTGTAATCTGTTAATTCATAATGGTTGATCATTGGGCGATCAGTGGTGTCGTGATAGAATTGTAGTACGAGCTGTTTTGTAACGAATTAAAAACAATAACTGCACAATAACATTCAAGTCGTAAGTCAATGATTAAAGGAACTATCAAAATTTTATTAATTTACCGCATGTGTCAAACATTCATTTGTCTTTATGTACGAGATTACCATTTAAAAAAAAATCATTCAATGAGGTGTCTCTGGTTGATCATTGGAAAGTCATAATGAAGCCAACATATTAGTAGATTACCAAACTTTTGAAAATCAATAATTTTCAAAACATTGATTGACTATATCTGACACTATTGTAATAGCAGACTTGAGGCCCAGGTAATATTCTTTTAACAAAAAGCTAGTACAGTTTATATAGGATTTGTGTCCAAGCACAAATAAAGCCAACTCAGTTCCAGTCGATCACTGTTTGTGTATGGACGTGTAGTTTACACAGCGCTGATTGGACGAGGAGCTCAATGTGTTTGTTGTTAATGTTCAATATGTTACACCAGTGGTTTTATTAATTACCTAATTAACTAACCGGAGCATCTACTTTGGGAATACAATTTACCCATGTGTCTATGTAATCCTGTCCGATTATAATCTTGATTCTATATTCAGTCTTCTGTTCTTGAATCATCATCAGCCTTTAAATGTTCCCACTGCTGGGACACAGGCCTCCTCTCTACGAGAGTGATTGGGCCGTAATCCACCACGCGGGCCCAGTGCGGGTTGGTGGATGTCACATGTCTTCGAATTTTTGGTTCTAGGATATGCCGGTTTCCTCACGATGTTTTCCTTTACCGTTTTAAGAGCAGTGGTGATGAAATAAATTACACAAAGTAATGCGCCTGGCTGGGTTTGAACCCGCGACCTACAACTCGTAAGTCGGGGCCGATACCACTCGGCCACCACTGCTCTAATATTCTGTTCTTGAATATTCTGTTCAAAATAACATCATACAAGAAAGCATTTTTTCAATGTCCATTCAACCGATTTTCAATTTTAATACGTTGGTGGAATGACAAATGGCTGCTGCAGTAAATAGTTGGTTTTTTAATGACTTTTTTGCCTTTAATGCCATCCTTATGCCTACGGAATAGAAATTAAAATCGGTTGAATGGACTGTACAAAAGGTTTTTTTTAATGTCTAATCTTTAAGCCAATAGAAAGAATAAAGCTATTAAATTATTGCATTTCACTATTAATGATTGCATCACAAGGATGGATCAGTCAACCACTAATTTACATTAACTAATAATATATATATTACTACCAGTTTCTGTCAGTGGCTTCACCTACACAAAAAAGAAAATGATTCCTAGGAAAATCTCTAAACAAAAAGCATCGTATGGATAACAAACGATACCTCCAATATTCATATGATAACATACGATATCTCCGCTACTAGGATAGCATAGCTTTCAGAACGTTGAAAATCAACTAATACGCCCTATGCTATTTACTCGCGGGTGTGTTAGCAAAGCATGTGTATTGACGCTCAAAATATTACGTATAATTTAGAGAAGGTAATGTTGTACGCATTTTTTACCGGTCGACTTTTGGGTGATGCAGAGACAAAACACGGAAGGTGCATTAGCGAAACAAGGTATCTGAGTAATAAGTTTCGTTTTATTATTTTTTATGATTTTATATTTTTCTTGTATCCTTGTTTTTTCTTGACTTGTTTTTACTTTAAAAGCATTGTTTTTTCTTGCCGTAAACCTCTTAAACCATGTTGGGCTGTGAAAAAGATGAAAGAAAAAAGATTACATGTAGCAAAGATGAAAATTTTAAGATTGATATGACTCTGGTGTGACGACAATGGATAAAGTAAGAAATGAGTATAAAAGAAAAAAGTAGCAACAATTGCTTAAAAAATGGCAATGTTCTCGGGAGTTAATTATATAAAACCCTCACTGTTTTCGGGATTAAAACTTAGCAAACTTTGTTTCGTTCGATTTCCACATGTCATCCGCGACTTTAAGACGTTGCTTTATTCCCTAATCACTAATTACTATTGAATGTATGTTTGTGAAATACTTAGCCGTATTTCTAGTATTGAGTCCATGTCTTTATTCCGTGTTAATTGATATGAAATGTGTACATTGTTTAAATTACAATTAACAATCGACTTCCTTTTGCTATTTCAAAACTCACAAATTCAAACTGCACCAAGTCTTAGATTTATCTCTTAAGTATAAAAATTCTCGTATTTTAGCGTCGTGTCAGCATGTCTACACAATTTGCATTCATTCATAAATCTGCTGGTTCATCCCCAATTAGAGGAACATCCTTTTTAATAGTTCCCTGCGCACCTGGGGCTTTTTATTTGGCTTTGCTGAGTATTTAAGGAGCTGGAGCTTCGTTCGTTGGACAGGTTGTAATGGTTAGTAAAAATATTTCTAAGGTGATGTTTCTTTTTTATTGGTCGTTTTAAAAGTTTTATTAACAATTTTACTTATGATAATGTTTATGAGAGCAGTGGTGGCCAGTGGTAAAGGCCTCGAATTACGACTTGTTGGTCGCGTGTTCAAACCCAGCCAGGCGCATTACTTTGTGTAATTTATTTCATCACCACTACTCTCAAAACGATGAAGGAAAACATCGTGAGGAACCCGGCATGTCCTAGAACCAAAAATTCGAAGACATGCGACATCCACCAATCTGCATTGGGCCCGCGTGTTGGATTATGGCATTCCCTTTCCTAGAGAAGAGGCCTGTGTTCTTGCAGTGGGAACATTAAAAGATGATGATGATGATATATGTTTCAAGGCACGGGAAGCCAATAATGACCTAGGTATAGGTACTTAGAAAAGTACATATGAATTGATTTTGCTCAATTTTAAACCCACAAGCTCACGTATCAGAGGAGGGTACCTTAATCGCTGGTCCATCACGACACTGGATTTGAAAAATTGTAGTTCACAAAAGATAATTATCTTACCATTACATACGTTGCATACCTGCAACAAAAAAAAAACTGTTATTTATAACTCGAGTTTTATTAAAAAAAAAACAGTTATTTTTGCAACACACGTAAATCTAAATAAAACATCCACTTTAGCGTAAAAACAAACGGAGCGAGTCTGAAAATAAAGTGGATAGAACGCGATCGAAAACGTTAGTGCAACGGTGATTCGCAAAAGGAAATAGAAACGTAACCCCATTGACTTCACTCACCCGGTTTGTGTTTGTCTAGGACCTACTTGCGACCATGTTTGACCTGGACATAGAATACAGGGTAAATTGATGGTTGCGTTTCATTGAATATTGAATGAATTTGTGTGACGGGTTTTTTATGTTAGGTAAAAATCATCTGATGATGAATTCCGCCCGTGGGCGGGGCGGGAAACAGTGTCAGACTCTTACTGACTAACCTACCCCATTCTTACGGCGCCATATATACCAGATCTAGAGCCTTCCTTTCAGACGCGAACCCTTGGCCCCAGCTGGCTTCGACCCTTCTGCAAGGTCCTTACGGTTTGCTGACAACTCCTTGAGGCACACAGGAACAGTGCGCGCCGTCGACGACTTGACTTGGTCTGAACGTTACCATACCATCGTCATCAGCCTTTTTTAATATCCTCACTACTGGGACACAGGGCAGCCTGTTTCAGGAAGAGTGAGTGGGCTATAATCCACCACGCGGTCCCAGTGCGGATTGGCGGATTTCATATGTCTTGCAATGTTTAAGTTCTAGGTCATGTCGGTTTCCTCACGACGTTTTCCTTCACCGTTTTAAGTGCAGTGGTTATGAAATATATTACACAAAGTAATGCGCCTGGTTGGGTTTGAACCCGTGACCTGCAAGTCGTAAGACGGAGCCTTTAGCTTTCGGCTATCACTTTCGGTCAGTGAGAACATTAATTAGGCTGATGATGATACTACAGGTTTTAGTAGGTACCGTAGACACTCGCTACAGACATTACAGCCGGAAGCGCCAAAATAGCGAATAACACACACAAAAGCTCTTTGACAACCTCCAATCCAGTGTGTTTATATATAGAGACCAGTGCGCGTTCCTCTGACGCAGTTCATTGCAGTTTCTAGTCCAAAATATACATTTCAGTGTTGCTAATACAGAAAGCAACCATAGTGCATGTATCTTACTATAAAAATGGAAAACGCTATTGGAAACAATTTTTATTTTGTAGCTGATATTATTACATTTTTATGTATTTTTTTTTGTCTATATTTAATACTAGCTTTTGCCCGCAGCTTCGCCCGCGTACATAAAATATAGCCTATGTCACTCAGGAGTAAAGCAGCTTTCTATTGTTGCTTAAATTTTTCCAATCGGACCAGTAGTTCCAGAGATTACCCCCTACAAACAAAAAAACAAAAAAACAAAAAAACAAACTTTACCTCTTTATTATATTTATATATATTTAATTAATATTTTAAAGAGGTAAAGTTTGTATGTTTGTAAGTAGGTATATAGGGGGGTAATCTCTGGAACTAATGATCCAATCCTAAAATTTTTTTCACTGGTGGAAAGTTACATTTATTCCTGAGTGCTATAGGCTATAAATTATTTTCGTAACATGTTATAACCGAGTTATCACAACTTTTTTCTAACTTGGTTTTCTATATTGATGCAATTAAAAAATATTTTTCCAGTTGAAGTAAATATCTAACCCAGGCAAGCCCAAAATTGACCTTATTTGTTTTTTTTTCAAATAGTAGGTATTGGAAATTCGATGCAGAAAAAAGTCTCTAACAGTTATTTTTTTAAACTGAAACCTGTGTATTTATGTCATCTTATCAGTTAATTTCAAGCCAAATTACGCTACTTTTTCTTTATTTTCATTTTACTGTCAAACTACGAGTAAATACTGCTACGTCTTGAAATTAGTGCCCAAAATTAAACAAAAAAACAAAAACCCAAAAAAAGACCTAAAAAATTTTAGTCCAACCTCTAAATTATCGTCTTTAAACAAAATCTGATCCCAAATCCGCTGACCATCACAATTGAGAAGCACAGGACACAGTTCAACAAAGGGACATGACGAATGAAAACAGATTTTCATTTCTATCGCAGAGCTACCCTCGTCAAATGTAAGACAGGTGTTGTGTTGGACCGTCGCGGCGCTTCAATTCGTCTTGTGACTCAGATTTTTTTAACATTCCTTTTGGTCCAAAGGTTATTTAACTTGAACTTGAATTTAGGAATGACATTTTTTCAAATAGCCACAGGAGTAGCAATTTGATAATTTCCCTCTTCCTTTACTCTGCCTTTACTGACTAAAACCCTCCTTCGTACGGGTTTGCGGACGGCGAGCAATGGGTAGTTTGCTGTCTGACCGACCGGCAGCTATCTGGACCGAGCCCACCTCATGTGTCTCAAGATGTTGTCAGGGAACTGTAGGGGCTAGCAGGGTCGGAGCCTCCTGGGTCATAGATAGTATGAATGTTAAAACCAGGGCCCTGGAATGAAGGCAATGAAGGAACGTCGACGGCGCGCACTGTTCCCGCGCGCCTCAAGGAGTTGTCAGCAACTGTAGGGGCCCGGCAGGGTTGAAGCCTTCTGGGGCCTAGAATTGATGCGAAAGCGGAACACCGGGGCCCTGGAACTAAGGCAGGAAGGAAAGGTGGGTCGTTTAGTCAGTAGAAGTCTGACACAATCTCCCGCTCCGCCCAAGAGCGGGATTCGTCATTTGATGATTTTTCCCACCATAAAAAAAATGAAGGAACAGGGTGGTTTTTTAAATCAGTAAAAATCTGACACTATGTCTCCCGCTGCACTCAAAGGGCAAGATATGTTATTGGATCATTTTCGCCCCCAGAAAAAAAAAAACAAACCTGTGTTCCTTGAAGACCTTTGCATTCTAGGACTTTATACGTAATGTGACTCTTATAATATGAGCAATTTGAATTTTCATATATTTTTCCCATTTGATAACAATTAAACTCTCAGTATTTTTATAATTTTTAAAGTTTTTTGAGTTCCGAATTAACGAGAAGTATATAAAGAATAAAATAAGCCTTAGTAATCATCGATTCCTAAGTGATCGTTGTAAGTAGTATACAGCTAATAATATCAAACTATACTTTTCAAACAGTATTCAATAAACCAAAACTAATGTTTGTATAATGTTAATACCGAGATGTGCAAATACAGAATATTTTTCATACAACTTGATGCTTCGTATTGGTCGTAAATATCAATAACTGCCTTCTGCCAATAGCTTGGCTCGCGTGGAAATAAAAATAAATCCCAGGAAACATATTCTCAGGGTAAAAATGCTATGTGGTATTCCGGACTTGATCCTGTGTACCACATTCTTCGTAACTTGTTCAACCTTATGTGCTAGAAACCCACTCACCTATAAAAGCGAAAGGTTTACACACACCTGCAAACTTTTCGCTTTTATAATACTAGTATAACAAACAGTATTAATTTCAACTGATTAGGGCCAAAACAACCGCGTTGTGCACCGCACTGCTAAAATCGGCAGTGCCGTCCTTTCGTAGCAGTTTGTAGCGGTTCGTAGCGGTTCGTAGCGGTTCGTAGCGGTTTGTAGCGGTTTGTAGCGGTTCGTAGCAGACAGACGGCTCTGCCGATTTCAGCGGCGTGGTGCTAGTTGTAGGTCGAGGATTCAAACCTAGCCATCATTCATCAATGCTTACAGAACGGTTAAGGAAAACATCGTGAGGAAACCGCCATGTCCTAGAACCAAAAAATCGAAGGTATGTGACATCCTCCGATCCGCACTGGGCCCGCGTGACGGAGGATGCCCCATTCCTTCTCCTAGAGAGTCGTGTCGACGTATCTTGTATCTAAGCAGTGGGAACATTAAAAGGCTGATGGTGGTGGTGGTGGTGGTGCCGCATTGTGGTTTTATGTTTCGGCCCTTAGCAATAACGTTATTGACGATGGAGCACGCTTGCCTAGAAGTAACATATCCAGTTTTTATTTAAACATCCCAGATTGTTGGTTATCAGAAAAAATAAGATATAAAGGCAGTAATCCATCACGCAGGTCTTTGAATTTTAGGTTCTAGGACAACCATTCACCGTTTTGAGAGGAGTGGTGAGGAAATAAATCGAACAAAGTAATCTAATCTAATCTAATCGAAGGTTAAACTTCGACTCAAAATTCGAAAAATGGTGTCGAAAGATTTGAGCCACCGAAGAAATTAAATCTTAACTCAAATGGTCACTTCAAAATCAACTTAAAATGTTCAAAATTAAAATATAATAACCTAATTTTTGTTTATGGCGAGCGATGTAGCTGGCAGTCCGGATATCTGGTAAAGACAGCTCCAATTGACGGCGCGTTATTGATAAAAATCGCAATAAAAAGCAATTGTAGGAACACAATGAATTTTAGTAAATTAGGCATTTTGTCCCGTTAAAAGTTCTTAGATAATTTCACTCTTAGTAGTAAAATAATAACAGATTATTCTTCGAGAGCAAAAATATGGAAATCTTCTTAATTCCTAAACCGATTGACCGATGCGTAAATCATCTTTTTCCTCACACTTGATCGATGAGCAGGCCGACAATAAAATCGACTAGTGCCGATATTATAGATTTAAGGTATCTGCACACAGTGGGCGCGGCGCGCCGGGACCGGACGGCGACGCGACGACGCCATACAGATCCGAGGTTACCGTCGCGTCGAGCGGGACGGCTCTGTGTGGCGTCGTCTGTAATATCTAGTACATTACAACTGCTCAGCGTCGCGTCGCCGTCCCGTCACATCGCGCCGCGCCCGCAGTGTGCAGACACCTTTAACGTTCTTTTGTTCGAACACACGATGGAAAACTAAAATAGAGATTAATATTATGAAATGGTTCTCGACTTTTCGTAACATTGCTAATGCTGGAGCTTTGCCCACTAGCGCGACATTTATCGCGGCCACACTTAAAAGCTTGACTTATCGCCTAATGCCAAACGGCAATGTTAATGCCATTGTCAAATTATCACGTTAAGTCGTGGCCCCACCTAAAGATAACGTCGATTGTCGCGATAATTCTCGGCATTTCTCATTAGTGTAGCCCGGACATAAGGAAACGGTACAGACCTTTTTTTGCCTTTGTGCTTTGTCAAAGTCAAAATACAACGTATTCATTTGTAAAAAAAACATCGGACTTTAAATTAGGTCTAAATTTAGATACAAAAACTGAGGACATATTCAATGTTTGATCAAAATAAATTAGTGTATGTTTTCTTAGAACCACCTCAGGTTAAACATGGTTTTGTTATGAAACTACAGAAACAACGTCTTGTCTACAACATAAGCTTAATTATTAAAAAAGAAAAAAATACAAAAAGTTTGAAAATTTCAAAGCCGCTGATTGCTTCAATATTGTCGCCAAGTCTATTTTACTTTACTCGCTGTCAGTGGCAATGACTGGCCTGTCAGTCTAGTAGTTAGTGGCCCTGACTGCTATGCCGGAGATCGTGGGTTCGATTCCCACCCAGGACAAATGTTTGTGTGATGAGCACGATTGTTTGTTCCGTGTCTGAGTGTAATTTATGTATAATATGTATGTATATAGAAATTATTTATATTTCTTAGTTGTTTATCAGTTGTCTAGTACTCATAACACAAGCTCTGCTTAGCTTGAGACTAGATGGCGTTGTGTCACAGTTGTCAAAAAACAAAACTTTACTAAATTTTTTTATACTAATCTTACTGCCCACAGTGGGCGCTAAAGCTGCTGCGCCCGTCTACTCACAGGCCTTTCGGCATTGACGTCGATGAAGAGTGGTTTCAATACGGACACCTGGCATTACCGGCGCTAGGTGTACTGGTGGTGGCCAGAGAAAGCGCAAGTGCGAACTGCGTAAAATGCCACGCGGTGCAGGTGCGGTAGTAACCGCACGCCACCGAAAGTGGAGGTCAGAGAGGCAGAGTTGTACAATGGAGGTAAAATGGGCATAGTTGGAGGCCCAACTTCCAACCACCATAACAAATTCCAAAGGCTTGAGGACGGCGAGCAATGGGACGCCGTTCGACCGTCCGGTAACCATCCGGACCAAGTGGCGCGCAGTCTTCCACACGCCTTAAAGAGTAGTCAGCAAAGAGTAGGGGCCCAGCAACTGGGGCCAAGAGTAATGTGTAAGTGAAACCCAGAGCCCTGGATCGAAGGCAATGAAGGAACGGGAGTAGGTTTCTAGTTCTAGCTAGTAAAATCTGACACTACCTCCCGCTGAAAAGGTTATTGGATGATTTTCCTGCCTGGTATCTTTGGGTATGCAGATGATAGCACAGTTGTAGAGAGATACCTGCCCAGTGCTCGGGCTAGTAAGGAGCTAATCCAGTCTGAAAGGGAGGCTATGGTAGAGCGTACTAATGTCTCACTTCAGGCAGTTTCCAAGTGGGGCGAAGCTAACCTGGTAACATTCAACGCCACCAAAACACAGGCGTGTGTATTCACCGCCAAAAGGAGCCCGTTCACCTTGGCTCCTGCTTTTCGGGATGTATCCCTGGAGTGCACCGACCGCCTTCAGCTCTTGGGAATGGACATTGCTTCAGATCTCAACTTTGGGCGGTTCATTGAGTCCAAAGCCAAGGTAGCTGCTAGAAAACTCGGCGTTCTTGCAAAAGTCCGACGGTACTTCACACCGAGTCAGCTTCTAATGTTGTACAAAGCTCAGGTCCGATCGTGTGTGGAGTACTGCAGCCACATATGGGCTGGCGCTGCAAAATGCCACCTAGCGGCTTTGGATTCAGTAGAAAGGCGTGCAAAGAGGCTGATTGGTGATCCAGATTTGGTTGGATCCAGTCTTCAAAATCTCGAGCACAGGCGCAGAGTAGCCAACCTTGCGGTTTTCTACAGGATGCATTTTGGAGAGTGTGCGCAGGAATTGCATGATTTGATTCCGCCATCCCAATTTCACCTTCGGACATCCCGGCGTACGGCAAGTATCCACCCTTACGTTGTTGAGACACCTGCGGCCCGGACTAAGCGTTTTGCCTCGTCATTTATACCGCGTACATCGAGGGATTGGAACAGTTTGCCGACTGCAGTCTTTCCGTCCGAATATAATTTGGGTGTCTTCTCTTGAAGGCTAGAGTGAATAGGCTCTTAATAAACTAGTGCGCCTTACCATCAACGATTGCATCACTGCTTACCATCAGGTGGGATCGCAGTCAAGCACTAGTTTATTGCAAGTTAAAAAAAAAAAAAAATTAGTTACGTCCGTCCGTCTGTCTGTCTGTCTGTTCGTTTGTCAGTGGGTTATATCTCATAAACCGTAGAAGGTAGAGAGTTGAAATGTCACAGAATGTGTGTTTCTGACACCACAACAATAATCAATAAAATGTGCAATTAGAGTAGAGTAGAGATAGTCCCATACAATAGAGTATATTTTGTTCACGTTCGATTTAAAAAATAATAAGGTAAGATCTTATCAAAGTTGTCTTCTCAAAGTTAATCACAACCCTATAATCTTGATACTTATTGAAGTGCATAATACATCTTTTTTTTATTGCAATAAACTAGTGCTTGACTGCGATCCCACCTGATGGTAAGCAGTGATGCAATCGTTGATGGTAAGGCACACTAGTTTATTAAGAGCCTATTCACTCTATCCTTAAAGACACCTAAATTATAAGTATATACTTATAATTTAGGTATCTTAGTGAATAGGCTCTTAATAAACTAGTGTGCCTTACCATCAACGACGTTTGAACGTTTGAAAAAGGTCCACGGTAATAATATTATGATATTACTAGTTCGTCGATTCTACTCGACGGGGGCACATAATTCAGAAACCACTTTCGTTCGATTGATCTTTGCAATATTTTGCGAGCGTTATCGTTATTTTCGTCTGTGTTTGAGTTATATTTCTTAGAATAAGTATTCTAAAAGATTTTATAAAAATAAACTTTGAGATATTATGTTTTTCTAAAATATAATATTATGATGAGGAGAGAACCACTATTTTAAACCTGATTAAATTTTAACAGTATGATACACTATTATTTTAGGCAATTCAGAGAGTTTTACAATCTTTTAGCATCAGCCTTATAGTATTCCCACAGCGGGACTCAGGATTACAACCTGCAATGGGCCCGCGTGGTGGATTACGGCGCATTTCCTCTCCTAGATAGGGGGCCTGAGTCTCAGCGTTGAGAACATTATAATTATATGTTATATTGTGTTAATTTCCGAAACCCCCTTTCCCTTTACAAAAAAGTATCAAGATTTCCTTACTCTTTTATTTTAGTGAATTCAGTGATTTTTACAATCTTTTAGCATCAGCTTTATAACGTTCCCATTGCTGGGATACAGGGCACCAACCCGCATTGACCCGCATTTGACTGGCCTGTCAGTCTAGTAGTTAGTGAACCTGACTGCTATACCGAAGGTCGTGGGTTCGATTCCCACCCAGGACAAATGTTTGTGTGATGAGCACGATCATTTGTTCTGTGTCTGGGTGTAATTTATCTATAATATGTATGTATTTAGAAATATATAAGTATGTTTATCAGTTGTCTAGTACCCATAACACAAGCTCTGCTTAGCTTGGGACTAGATGGCGTTGTGTGATAGTTGTGGACATATTATATTATATTATTGAGCCTTCGTGGTGGATTTTCTCTCCTAGAGAGGAGGCTTGAGTCCCAGCGGTGAGAACATTATAAAGCTAATGGTATGCTATGTATATTATATTGGGTTTATTTCCGAAACCTCCTTTGCCTTCACAAAAAAAGTATCAAGATTTCTTTCTTTCAAATAAAAGAGTCTTATCCAAATACGATCATAGAACCACACATAAAGCCAGCCATTCAATTTCCATTAACAACTCGATAGCCTTTTGCGAGAACCACAGACAAGTGTGTCCGTAACAAAAGATCTGTGGTCTGGACTTGGACCAACAGTAGTCTTAGCACAAACAAACTAGGATCTAGATTTATACTCGAGATTGAAGAGCTGACCGAACGAGATCGCTTCATAACTAGGTTAGGGGCTGGTTCTTGAATAGTGATGTGACTGTCGAATTAAGGAGCAGATATACGATTTTAGGTTTTTTTAAAATAGAACATCACGTTTAAAAAAACGTAAAGATTAATAAATCTAGACTAAGATTAACCTCAAATATTTTACTAGGTACTCAAACATATTCATGATACATTGCAGATGTATCGACATAACTTTCACGTAATAAGGAGGAGCAAAAACTCACCAAGTCTACGTATCGTCGACGCGTCGACAACGCGCTCTGTTCCCGCGCGCCTCAAGTGTAGTTCATAAAAAACAATGCCAAACTAGACTATTTGCCCAATAATATTAGATATACGAATATTTACATATTTTCTTTCTTCATAGTTAAAGTTATGTCTAACACTAAAACTAAAAGATAACTTAATTACCAATCGATTGACATAATTTAAATTCCTATTGTTATTTTATTTATGGTGTGCAATAAAGAATATCTATCTATCTATAAGGTTTTTATTAATATTTATTTATTTAATCTTCATGTACAGTAGTGGTACATTAGTGGTAATATTGTATAATAATATAACTTTTCGACTAACGTAATTACAGACACAATTAAAAGACAATAGAGGTGCATAGCAGCATTGCGAGACTTACTAGTTAGTTTTTTTTATAACTTAGTACTAGATGACTAATATATGATGTGTATCCGCTTTGCTACGAGCTTGTGGAGGGGAGAACCAACCCGCCCGGACAGCGGACACTCTTAGCCAAGCCGTCGCAGAATCAAGACGTCCTGAAACTGTCCGTTTTGTTGTAATTTGTAAAGTGATTACAGTGCACTGTACCAAAATCTATTGAGAAGTAAACCGATTCAAATCCTAGCCGTTGTTATTCATTGCACGATACCCACATGGACCCACATGATAGATTAAAGCTCGAAAACCATCCTGGACACGAGACGACATATGTATATATTTGCGTTGCGGCCTTCGAGGTGCGAGGTTCCTGACCGCAAGACCGTAGGCGTTTAATGTGACAATTCGAAGGATTTTACCTTTGTTCCCACTTAAAACATGGCCACCAAATTCAGTCGAATCATGGCATCAATATTGGAATGTACTCCTAGGAAGAAAGAAGAAGACCTTTTTAAAGCCATAAAAGATATGGTACAAAAACCAAAAAATTATGAGTTGGTTATGTATGAAAATATTCCTACATGAGATGGAAGATCTTTTTTTTTACTTTAATTTCAATTAGTAAACTATATAACAACAGAAACTCATTCGAAAGAACAGTTCGTCGATTAAAAAATGTTCAGTGAATCGTTCATTCGAAGTCGCGTTGATCGATAAAAGGTTCTATTCGGCCAACCGTTCAGTCGACTTACCGTTAATCGACAATGTGTCATTCGAATTATCGTTACGGACCCATTTATTTTGTAGTAACTATCGAAAACATTCATCGATACTCGTCACATCACTAGCGTTCGGCGCAGGTAACGATTTTCCCTTGCCTATCCTTCCGATATTCCACGAGCCACTCACACTCGCCAAACGACAGTCACTCAAGAATAAAAATCGTATATTTTATATTGAGTAAGGCAGTCTGTACTTGCAACTTTTTGGATGTACTTTTGTTGTGTACGCAGCTAAGAAGTAGAATTTCCTGATGTACATTACGAATATCGGATCTTGTGTTGAAATAAATGTTTTAAACAAATAAATGCAATTTGCAGTTGTTATTACTGTTAAAAATTGTTATTGGCATAATTTTTTAAAACCGCTAAAATTCGCAGAGCCTAATTTCAGACTCAGATCTTCTTTCAAGATCAGAAGGTACTGTGGGTACATATTATTTTTTCGATGGGTAAAAATCATCCAAAGAAAACTCCGGGAGGCAGGAGATAGTATCAGACTTTTACTGACTAAACAACCCACCGGTCCTTATTTGCCTTTGGCACTGGGGCCAAGCCTTCATTTCAGTAAAAGGCCTTGAACGCCAGTTAACTTCGACTTATCTGCAAGATCTCTACGATTTGCTGATAACTCTTTGAAGCGCGAACAGTTTTTTTTATGGTAGGTAAAAATCATCCAATGACGAATCCCGCTCGTGGGCGGAGCGGTAAACAGTATCAGACTCTCACTAACTAAATAACTTACCCCGTCCCTCCCTTGCCTTATTCCCAGAACCCCGTTATAACGCTTTTGCACCAACCCTCGGCTCCAGGAGGCTTCGGCCCTGAAGGGCCCCTACAGGAGGAGCGAACAGTACGCGTCGACTTTCCGGCTCGCTTAGTCCAAACAGTTACCGGACGATTGGGCGGCGAGCTACCCATTTCTCGCCGTCCCCAAGCCCTCGCCAACAGTGATCGGATCGGAATTCCTTAGTCAGTTGGCCTCCTCCTTATTCCCCGATAGAGATTATATTTTCTGATACTACTAACATTTAGTCAAGAGTGAATTAAGTTGCTTCTGCTGTAGCGTGTCAGCTATCGTTAGCACGTAATTAGAGAGCGCCTCAGTTCGAGTGGAAGTAGCGACAGCTTCCTGAAACTAATTGCCGATAGATATCATATGCCTATAATAGTATAAATATGCATAAGCATAATATGCATAATATCATTACATTGTATAAAACAAAGTCGCTTTTTCCCTATGTATGCTTAGATCTTTAAAAGTACGCAACGGAACGGAAAACTTGTAATTGTGAGCCTGATGCCCAACATATTATTATTTGTACACTCCTAGATATAACCTACAATAAAGAGTATATCTATCTATCCATGTTATATCTAGAGTACCAGCTCTGTTAATCATTACATAGTATAAAACAAAGTCGCTTTTTCCCTATGTATGGTTAGATTTTTAAAAGTACGCAACGGATTTTGATGCGGTTTTTTTTAATAGATAGAGTGATTCAAGAGGAAGGTTGATGAGTACATTAGATGCATAATATATTCAATATCAGTACCCGTGCGAAGCTGGGGCGGGTCGCTAGTAAATAAATAAAGATATTTACTGTGCCACCTTGGTCAAGCGTGATTGCTGAGCGTTAGGTCCTAAAGTTCGATTTCCAGAACGAGATTTGTGTTAGGTTTTTATTCAGTAAAAGTCTGACACTATCCCTCGCTCCGCCCAAGAGCAAGAGATGTCACTGTATGATTTTATCCCCCCCCCCAAATTCTTGAACTCTTGATCACAAAGGCCCTGCAACAAAGGCATCGAGAATAAGCATCGAGGCATCTTAACCATTAAGTATTAGCTGTGGTTGCTGGTTACTTACAGAGCTATGTACCTATTTAAAATGTACATACTACTTTTATAAAATACTGGCTTTTGCCCGCGGCTTCGCTCCCGGCAACAGAAAAATGTGATAATAAAGAACTGCTCGACCGATTTTGTGCAAATTTCACATAAACCATCTACTAAATAGTCCAAAGCCTAAACATTTGGTTTGGATAGGTGAGCCCGTTTTTAAGTTATAAAATAACAACGAAAAGTGGCATTGATTTTTATATATAGATAGAGTTTTGCAATGTTTTCAATATAAAACTATTGTGATACCACTGTGAGAGAGAGATGGAACTATACAGGCCGTACAGTATTGTCACTTTCTCACACGGTGTTCATGATGATTTTAAAACGTCATAGTTTTTTTTTATGGTAGGTAAAAATCATCCAATGACGAATCCCGCTTTTGGGCGGAGCGGGAGACAGTTTGAGACTCTTACTGACTAAAAAACTTACCCCATTTCTTCCTTGCCTTAACCCAGACCCTGGTGTTACGCTTTCGCACCTACCTAAGCCCCATACACGTCATAACGACTATTTTATGAATTAGTTAAGTTTGTAGAACATTTGATTGGACTGAAAAGCTTCGTTCCTAAGCTAACTTTTTAATTTACTTTAATTGAATTGAAGAAAGAAACTAATTGCTTGATTAATGAGCTCTTCTTTTAAAAAAAGTTTTAATTAATAATGATTTAGGAGTGTCTCCAACAAGATTATAGAACGCGACATTGAAATATTAAAAAAAATATATTTATATCATAAAGAAAGAAACACGTTTGTTTGTTTAAAAACAAGTTTTCAATTTAAATATATTTTTTATAATAAGCTTTAATAGTGCGGTACACTCATAAAAATTCGATGGGGTTATGTCGTTTAATTACTGAGTTCCTGTGGCCATCTTCCAGCTCCGTCATCGGACCCTAATTACCATATAGGATCACAGCACTCGTCAAGATGAATCACACGAGCTTAAAGTCGATGTGGTTGTGTCGTTTTATTAAGAAGTTCCTATGGCCACCTTCCAACTCCAACATCAGACCATGACTACCATATCAAAGCACTCGTTAAGATAAATCACACGAGTCCAAACTAGAAGGGTTTTTATTGTTTTATTGTAAGTTTTATGGCCACCTTCCAGTTCCCCCATCAAATCAGCTTCCATATCATCAAAATATTATATTGTCACGCGAATTAGGCATGAATGAAAATTTTCAGCTCAATCGGTAACCGGGAAGTGGATCAAATTAAATTTACAAGATTTGACCACCAACATCGTCATCATCAAATGAAAATGAATATCGTCAGGTGAAATTTAAATAAAGCTTGTAATAAGTGACGCCTAGTTGAACCATTTTTTATGGTTACTCACAGCCCTCCACTGCGATTGAGAACCGAAAATCGGTTATCGGTCGACCTTGAATGTGCTGTGACCGATTTCAGGTCTTAACCGTTCAAGTACCGTAATAAGAGACATAATAGAAAGACAATATGTGTGCGAGTCGTGTGTGTGTTGCTCGGGGCTCAAAACTTTTACCGAAGTGGAGAGCTACGCGTTACCATATAGCAAACTTTCAAGGAGTTGTCAGCAAACCGTAGGGACCCTGCAGGGTCGAAGCCTCCCGGAGCTGAGGGTTGATGCGAAAGCGTTACACCGGGGCTCTGGGAATAAGGCAAGGAAGGTACGGGGTAGGTTCTTTAGTCAGTAAGAGTCTGACACTGTTTCCCGCTCCGCCCAAGAATGGGATTCGTCATTCGATGATTTTTACCTACCATAAAAAAAAAACCATAGCAAACTTGTGTTTTTTCTACAACTATCGCAAAACGTCGACTAGTCCTAAGAAAGTAGAGTAAGTATGTGTTATGGGTCCTAAACAACTGGATATCGGGATTTCGATCCCGATTTCCGGACACCGGACCACGCTTGAAAACTTGTAAAAAAATAAATGTTTAAAAGGGTTTAAACGAATGAATGCAAATTGCAGTTGTTATTGCTGTTAAAAACTGCTATTGGCATTTATTTTTTTAAAACCTTTGTTAATTTCTGTACGAGTTTCCAAGCACTATAATTCGCACAGACTAACCTTAGACTCGCCAAGTTCTGACGACCGTACTGTACTCTAATATACGATTTATAAGTGAAAGCTGCAAGAGTAAAGGCAAAAGAAAAACTGCTACTTTATTTTAAAAAAATGCTGTTTTTTTTTTTAAGTGTAGCAAACAAATTGTTACGAGGACCGATGCGATAAAATTCAATTACTAGTTATCATAATGAGAAAACTAATTTGTTTGTTCAAATTTTCTAAATTAGTTTTGCAGTAGAAAAAACTAATGAGATTTGAAGCTTATTTTTTTACGAAATAATTGTATGTTTATGACTTGAAAAATGTTATCAGAGATTAAAAAGAGCAAGACCGATCTTATAAATTTAACAAGAAAAAAACTGTTCATCCTATCAAGTTCAAATTAATTTTCCTAAAAGTTTACTTAAAGTTCTACTTTTGAGATTTTTTTCATATTTTGTAAACTTAATGTTCAAAATTTAGAGGGGGAGGGGACGCATTGTTTTTTTAATTCTGGAGCGATTATTTCCGATATTAATATTTAATATTAAAATTTTCAAAAAAATATTTTACTGTACCTCTATTCATTTTTAAATACCTCCACTAATCCACCAATCCGCACTGGGCCTGTGTGGTGGCTTATGGTCCATTTCCCTCTCCTAGAGAGGAGCCCTGTGTCCCAGCAGTGGAAACATTAATAAAGCTGATGTTGATGATGATAATGATGATCCAATATCAGTGATTTTTTTTATATTTCAACCTAACGTATCACACGTTAGGTTGAAAAATAAAAAAATCACTCCACACTTTATGTGTAGGGGAGGTATCCTAATTAACCCTAAAACATTTTTTCCACTTTCTATTTTACCACTTTATCAGCGTGATTGATCAACATATTGGTACCAAATTTCATCTTTCTAGTGCTAACGGTCACTGAGATTATCCGCGGACGGACAGACAGACATGGCGAAACTATAGGAGTTTCTAGGTGACTACGGAATCCTAAAAATAAAAGCATTAAATAAAATTTAATTTCTAATTCAATTTCACACTTATAATATAATTTTCACTAGCTTTTGCCTGTGACTTCGCCCGCGTGGTATTGGGGTTGGGTTTCCGGAATAAAAAATAGCCTATGTCCCATTTCGGAGTATATCCTATGCCTGTGCTAAATTTCATCCAGATCCGTCCAGCCGTTTTGGCGTGATTGAGTAATAAACATCCAAATATCGTAACTTTCGCATTTATAATATTAGTAAGAAGATATAATGTCCCACATGTAGTTCATTTCATACCTTTGTGTGCGGTAATTCTAAAATTTTAACGATCGTAATTTAATTTTAGTTTAGGGTCAGTTGCCGAATTAAGTATGTGTAAATTGTCGTGTTAAACCCTACTTTAATGGAGTGTTAAGGTTTATCAGGTTATTAGGGTAAAGTACATGTTAACATTAATTTATATATCTATCTAAATATTATACTGTCTACACTTCATTATCATTACATAGTATAAAACAAAGTCGCTGTCTGTCTATTTATGCTTAAATCTTTAAAAGTGCGCAACGGATTTTGATGCGGTTTATTTTAATAGATAGAGAGATTCAAGAGGAAGATTTATATGTATAATACATCTAAACTAATATAATAAAGAGGGAAAGTTTGTTTTTTTGTTTGTAGGAGGCAATCTCTGGAACTACTGGTCCGATTGGAAAAAAATTAGCAACAATAGAAAGCTGCTTTACTCCTGAGTGACATAGGCTATATTTTATGTACGCGGGCGAAGCCAAGGGCAAAAGCTAGTGTATAATATATTTATCACCATTGCACAGTGAGGCGGGTCGCTAGTAATACTATAAAGCAGTTTTTTTTGTTTTCGTTAAACGTGCCAATCTCAGAAACTACTGGTCCGATTTAAAAATTATTTCTGCGTTAAATAGCCTATTTATTGAGGAAGGCTACAGGCTATACCTACACATACTATGAGAGCAGGACAATAACTAATTATGCGGGTAAAACTACGAGGGACAGCTAGTTATTATAGAAAAGATGAAACTGACTGATACAACCGAAAGTACTGGTATTAGGAGCGTGATTTGTTGTACAAAGCTTCCTTTAATGAGATAGGTGAAAAGTAATGAGTTCTTAAATTAACTCTACAAAGGGACAAAAGGGGGTCCAAAGTTTTTATGTAGAAACCTACTTTCATGCGGATTTCAACTGTTAGTCATATGCGTACAGCCAAGGAGTGGAATTCCTTGCCGGAGTCGGTGTTTCCTGATAGCTAAAATCGGGGTATCTTTAAGTCAAGAGTGAATAGGTTACTTCTAGGTAAGCGCGCTCCATCGTCGACCGCATCATCGCTTTCCATCAGGTGTTATAGCGGTCAAGCGCGAACCTAAAAACAATTTAAAAAAAAGTTGGATTTATGGAGACGAACATTTAACTCTTTTAAACCAATAAATAATAGTTTAATCGTGAATGTTGGAATTATGTGTGTGTGCTTAAAAATAATACCAAGCATACACAATTCAAAACACAAATAGGAATCGAATCCACGACCTCTAGTGTAACATAACAGGTCACAAGATACTACACCAACAGGCCACTTTCTTCATTGAGTGTTACATTATAGCAGTCTGTATCCGGCTTTACAATTCAATTACCAAACTGAATTGCTAGAAATGAAAAAGCATACCACATGCAATTTGAACTTTGCCATCTCGCGTGTACCAATTTGTAAATTGGAGAGCACAACACAGTTTGACTCTATAAGTTTACTGGATGGCATTCTACGAAACTCTACAGGGAAAGACTCCTTTACTTGAGTTGACCGATCTACATAGACCCATCTGCTTACCATTCTCCCTTTTTAAAATAGTCGGTTAAAGATATACGGGAGATCTGTTTAATTTGGTCGGTTTACGATCCTGCTTTTATAAGTACTATCGTTATTTGTAGTTGTTAGTAGTATTGCCTATTTTTCAATATAATTGTTACGATTTTTAAGTAATTTCGTTATTGATATATTTATTGGAGATTTTTCCACTTAGGCATAGTTATAAATAATGACACAATGCGTTCCAAATGAAAACAGGTTAGATTGCCATGTTGTGACGTCACATCGTACTGTCAAATCGAAGAAATTATGTAGGGTGAACAAAACAAGACATTTTTAATAATTAATTTACGAATAACAGCGAACGAAAAAAGTTTAATCAGAATCTAGTTCTTCAATTTTGTTTATCTCTGTGTCACTGTGTGATGTGTCAGAGTAGTGGTAAATGGAAAAAAGGCGAATTGTTCGTAACAATGAAAATAAGAAAGAAAATAGTTTTTCTTTTAAAGTATTTATGACTTAAAACACGTTTTTACTTAACTTGAAATTTACTATGACTTAGTTTTTTACAAGCAAAAAAAAATATTAATTAAGTAATACGCAAATACGATTTTTTCTTAAACCGGACTTTTCACTCATAATTTGACAGATCGTGGTTATTGACCTTCCTATTCTCATTTGGAACGCATAGTAAGAACATGATAACAGCCGGGTTCTGATCATCCGAATATGTTAATGTACAACAATATCGGCAACGTTTTACGAAAACCGGCAGACTACGTGGGTAACAGATGCCTCGTCATGCCACCTCCGCCGGGACCCGGAAAACGAGGAAGGCCTAAGAGGCGTTGGATCGACGTCGTAAGGGACGATATGCGTGCCAATGGGCTTACGGCAAAGGACGCGAAAGACCGAGCGAAGTGGAGGCGTTTGAGTTGGAAAGCAGACCCCGGGCACCGAGATGAAAGCCAAGGTAGCAACCGGGACTGGCGCTGAGATGATGATGATGATGACAACAATATCGGCAACAAAGTAACAGTTAATCTAAAAAAATACCACCTACCTATCAGCTGTTTACTAAATAAAAGAGTACCCAATTAATCAAGATACCACGTAACTGCGATAATATTTGTTGCTCTCTTCTAGCCGGCTGGTATTGGCAGCTTTTAATTAATATCCCCTACATTTTATTAATTTTAAAGTTGTTTTTTATTCAATGTCGAAAGCAAGAGCTTTGATAGCCAGGAAGACTTTTCAACATTCATTTTTTTATTTCTTCCGCATTTTTTTGTATATAAATTCTAGTTGGTTTGATTATTTTATCGCTTGACGCACCATTGACGAGCGTTTGTAGTGATATCACAGAAATCTTATTGCATTATTATTAAGATTTCTGCGAGTGATATTGACGCGATGCAAATGCGATTCAGCCAGCTTCTCCAAAAAGAGCGAATTCGCCGCGATTCTCTCGTGCGTATGTTCCCGCACGACTGTTTCGTCCAGACAGAGCGTACTAACGCTCGAGCATTAGGTCAAAATTTTGGCGCTCAATTTTCCTGGAGTCGTGCACTCGCTCTGAAGTTCTAACAAGGCGTCCCTAGTATCTCGACTTACGCGCATAAAAAACTACGGTGGCAAGCATTCATAAATCAACCGACTTCGTAAGCCAACTAAAGTACCTAAGCTTTAGTTAGCTATTCTTCTAACCTAACCCGTCCGTGTCAGAGTGCCCTAAAATTACTATATTATTGTCATCTTTCGCATTCGGTATTGTATAAAATACTTAGGCAAAGTAAATAATATTGTTTTTTGTATTTTAGGAAATATTAAAAAAAATATATGTGAAGGAAATAAATAAAATAAATAATTTATACCTAATTTTAACCTAATTAAACATGTATTAGATATTCTATACTTTACCTGGATATTGTTTAGAATACCGGATTAACAGATTTCCGGTAAAATATACATTTTTACTGTTGAAACGTTCAATTTTATTATATTTCTGAGTACCAAAGAATATATTCCAAAATCGTAAAACTCTGACTACAAATTAAACTGTATTGGACGGCGCGAGCTGTTAGGATTTCAATTTCAGATAAAATATCTAACATAAACGTATTAGAAGTCACTAGTTGAAAACTAACGTTTCTATTTAAAGGTCGAGTTGAAAATTCAATCGGGTTTTAATTTAACTGGAAAACATCAACTTTTTGCCAGGTTTTTGTTTTTTTAGGGGGGACTTTTGCTCCTGGGCAGATCGCGAGGCTGTCTTAGATAGACTTTTACTGACTAAAACATACTCCTATTTTTTACCCGACTACGGCGAAGCAAAAGGAGGGTTATGATTTTGACCTGTATGTATGTGGGTATGGATGTTCATCTGTTCCCTCGTAACTTCTAAACTACTTATCAGAATTCGACAAATGACATATCATTAGAAGCGTCTTAATTGTCCGCTGGTTATAGGCTTTTTAGGCGCCACATTAGATTTCACAAAATCTAATGTGGCGCCCTCTAGCGGACAAAACATACGAAGTAAAAAAAATAAAGTTAAGATAAATATGCCGTGTTTGGTATCATTTGAAAGCGCTTTACTTGTACATTTTGAATATATATATATATATTACTAGCATTTGCTTGTGACTTTACCTGTATTCATGGGCTGAGAAATCAATGAACCCAAGATTAACCTATTTAGAACTCCAAAATATGTTAAATAAAAATAAAGTTTAAAAACTAACACCCGACTACTTAAAAACACGCTCTAAAAAGTACGAAACAAGAAAACAAGAAAGCCGTGGTCGTATGCCATAAGAATAATAAATTAAAAAAAGTGGTATACGACCACGGCTTTCTTGTTTACTTGTTTCGTACTTTTTAGAGCGTGTTTTTAAGTAGTCGGGTGTTAGTTTTTAAACTTTATTTTTTTCTTCTTCGACTTCGACCTAGGGTCCCGGGGTTCTCCTTAGAGCAACCCTTCCTTGGCTCCAATAGGCTTCTGTTCTCGTATTCCTCGACGTCGGCCAGCTCACGCCAATGATGACTGGAAATCGTCCATTTTGGATTGCGTGAAACGATTTTCTTTTTTTTATTATTTGAAAGAAGATGTGTTCAAGATAATAATATGTAAACGTTAAAAAAAAATGCTTGTATATACGGTTAAATTACAGACTTAGTTCAGAATTGTTTTTTAATATTTTTCAAAAACTGTCCATATAATCATATTTTCTTAACGTATTATTCAAAAGTAAGAAGAGGGCGCATTGTTTTTTACTTTAGGGGTGATTATTTCCGAAAATATTAACATTATCAAAAAATGATTTTAGTAAATCCCTGTTTATTTTTAAACACTTTTAGTTTTTACACTTTGTCGGCGTGATTGACAAATATATTGGTACGAAATTTTTGCTTTCTAATGCTAACGGACGCTGACATTATCCGCGGACGGACAGACAGAAAGATAAACATACTTGGCGAAACTATAAGGGTTGCTAGTTGACTACGGAACCCTTAAAATAAAAAACACAGAACACATTTTTAGGTTTTATTTAGGTAGGTTTTAAGATTGAGTTTTAGTTACACAATTTATTTAGCATTTCATTTACTTAAAAATTCTCTCAACTTACCTCCTTCAAGAGGAAAAAAGGTACCCTTATCACTTCGTAGCACGTTTGTCTATCTGTCAAGACCCTTTTTAAGGAACACATAAAGGTATCAAGTTGAAATTAATATTGCATACGTAGGTCCCAATTTCGTCAAGATGTCATTTTTATTGTTTTTGGAACAGGCACTATGAAACCAACTCTTTGCCTGATCTGAAACCCATTTAGCCGTGTTTTATTTTTGTACTTTGCTCAGTAATATCTTCCATTCTATATTATTTACTTAAACTTCATGTACAGTAGTAGTACATAGGCGGACTTAATGCGACAAGGCTTTCTCTACCAGTCAACCTTTGGGTTAAAAAAGACATTACTTTTTTTACCGGGGTTGAACCTTCTTTACAGAAACTGAACCGGGGCCCCAGTAGACTCCGACCCTGCAGTTGGGCCAGTAAATTTACTGAAAACTTTTTGAAGCGCGCGGGAATAGTGCGCGTCGTCAACGACAGCTTGAGCTTGGTCTGGACGACTACCAGACCGGACGGCAAGCTTCGTTCTTCAATCGGGATCGGAATCCTGGCGGTGTCTGGAGTGTAAGCGCCGTTGCCTTATGCAGTCGACCTCGTCTTTTGATAGCATTAATGCTTCGCAGAAAGAGGCGGCCTGCCACTCCTCCTAGCCCCAGACTATGGCCTCGACCAAGGCCCGGTGCGAAAGATCGCTACCGCCGATCGAGTCATCCAAACAGGGTTCTAGGTCAACGGCAACTATGAATTTTGATTCCCTTGTGAGAGCGGAAGTATACGTTTTTGTGACTTTGAACCCGCGTCTAACAATACTAAACTTTGTTTTTTTTTTTTATGGTAGGTGAAAATCATCCAATGACGAAACCCGCTCTTGGGCGGAGCGGGAGACCAGTGTCAGACTCTTACTGACTAAAAAACCTACCCCGTACCTTCCTTGCCTTATTCCTGGAGTCGAGGTAACAGTTTTCCACCACCCTCTAGGCTCCAGGAGGCTTCGACCCTGAAGGGCCCCTGCAGTTTGCTGACAACTCCTTGAGGCGCGCGGGAACGGTGCGCGCCGTTGACGACTTGGACTCGGTCTTACCAGACGACCGGACGGCGAGCTACCCATTGCTCACCGTCCGCGAGCCAGTGTCTACGGTAACAATACTAAACTTACTAACACTTGCCCAGTTTTTTTTATATTCCGGGACTATATTCCTTGGGATCATTTTCACCTATAACGCGAGCATAGCCGGTGGCAGCCGCTAGTATTTCATAAATATTCATTAGAGAACAATTTAAGTTAGCATGTTTTCATGAATAAATTTAATTATAGACACGCTAATTTAATGTAAGAAAATATTTGCGTCTCGTAGGAACAAGAGCCTAAAATACAAATTCTAATAATATCTAATTACAATTTGTGCGAATGTTGAGTTAAATTGTTGATGTATAATTAACAAAGCTAATGATGTTTTATCATTATTATCCTTGTTGATAGTCTATCGTCAAAATAAGAAATAGGCGCCTCGAATTCGTGTCTGTTTCAACTTAATACCAAGTTGAAATATACAAGAATACGAGGCTAAGTAATAGGCTTTTTCTTGTGATGGGAAAATCAATTATTGACACCTCCGCTCTTTTCGGCGGGGCGGGGGAAAGTGACAGTTTTTTACTGACTTAAAACTCACTCCTTTTTCTTCTTAGCCTTTCATAACGGAGCCAGACTTTCATTTCAAAAGCCGGTCTCAGTAAGCTTCAACCCTGCTAGGCCCCTTCGACTTGCTGACAACTTTTTTATGCCGGCGTGGAACTACACGCGCCATCGACGACCTGGGATTGGTTTGGACGGTTACCGGATGTTTCGACGATGAGCAGCTACCCTAAGTTGCTTCACACATATTGTGGCCTATTCGTGGATGGTGACAGCGACAATGATTGCGCGACGCGCTAATCGGTCTATCACCACTATGTCCGGCTTATTGGCTATAACAGTCCGGTCAGTAATGATAGACCGATCCCAGTACAACGTAACATGATCCTTCTACCTCAGAATCCACTAGGTTGTATTTTAAAACAAGTTGCTGGCAATTATTATTATTTTTGATTTGTATATTTGTCCTTTGGTCTGGTAGAAATAGATTGACTATTGATGTGTTTAATACCTACCTGAAAGAAATCTTCATAATACCTTTTGTTTTCGTAAATTGTTTTATGCGTACCTAATTATTTATTTATAAAAACTTTATGCACATAATAAGTACAAAGGCGGATTTAATGCCACAGGAATTTTCTGCCAGTCGACCTTGAGGTAGTGCAGAAACAAACACTACAACAAAACAATTATAATATTCGAAATCGATATGAACTGTTAAATGTTTCTGATTTTTACAACCTACTTTAATTAGTCAAGTTTTATTCGTTAGTAAAAATGAATGTCTCGAGCAAGTTATTGAATGACGCTTTAACGCATCTTTGGCGGTCAAAGGGACCACCAATTATAAAGTTTGATTTTTTTGAGAAAAATGAAAAATTGAAATGGAAAAATTCTAGCAACAATAGAAAGCTGCTTTTCTCCTGAGTGACATAGGCTGTATTTTATGTACGCGGGCGAAGCCGCTGACAAAAGGTAGTGTTCTAATATTTTTTGTTTAGTTGTTTGTAAGTAGTTCATAACAATTACGGGCTAGCAAAAATATCATACCTTCTTTAGAATAACAATTAAAAAAAAACATATACATAGATCTGTAAATACTATGACTTTGTAGAACTTAGCTCCTGCACGGTCGATCGATCTTGAGGATAATTTTAACTACTCATTTCCCGAACGCTACCTCCATGCGAGTGTTCAGTGTCTCGATTGGAGCGGAGACTGGCAATAATGGATTCTACCGGCGCTCGTAATTGGGTACGTAGACGTGGTGAGGATTTGCTACTCTTGGTTTTGTGGAACTACCTATGTTATATTGGGACATCGGCAATTTATCATGAAAATGGTTGTGTGGTAGAATATTTTGAATTAATCTTTGTCTTGATTTATCGATCGTTTTAAGGATGACCAGTTTTTAGGGTTTCGTAGTCAACAAGGAACTGTTATAGTTTCGACAAGTTGGTTTAGGAAACGTTATGGTTTCGACAGCCTTATAGTTTCTGTGTGATGTATAATCTCTGTGACCGTTAGCACTACAAAGCAAATTAGCTTCAATTTTGACATTTCAAAAGTGCCTGTAAATGGTCTATTTGAAATAAACGATTTTGAGTTTGAGTTTGAGTTGAAGCTGAAATTTGGAACCAATATGTATATCAATCACGTCGAAAAAGTGGTAAAATAAAAAGTGGCAAAAAGAATATTATTGGGGTGCCTCTACACGTAAAGTGGTGAGTGATTTTTTAACATTTCAATCCCAACGTGTGATATATTGTTAGATAGATATTTAGAAATGATTAGGGGTCCCGTAAAATATTTTTTTGATAAAGTTAATATTTTCGTAAAAACTTTCTATAAGTATAAAAAAATATTATAACAGACAAAGTTTATTTAGTATTTTTCTTTGAGTATATAATCTGGAGTTAATCGTGCAGTAGCGCTATATTAAAACTCAAGTGTCTAGAAAAATGTCCGTATTCTATAGTTATATAAAGTTATTGATTTTCGTATGGCAATTAATTTGAAGTTTGTTTAGCATTAGCAGAATAAACATTTACAGGATAAACAGTTTTATCAAAAAAATAAATAATCGACAGCTATTCGTTTACTTCCAAATTCTGAACATTGTTATTAAAAGTAAATTCCTTCTATTTCAATTTCCACTCTAAAAATACTCTACAAAACTTTTCTACCTAAAAAGCACCAATTACTCTTAAAATAATATTCTCCGAAGACCTAATTTTCAATTTCTTTTTGTCCTTGAAGAATAAAAAATATTTTAAGAGACTTTTTCTTTAAAATGTTCATTATACTTCATTACACTACAGTTCTCAGCTCATTCATTTGCAAATATTCTCTGATGCGGGTTATTGAAAAAGTAGCTGAAGCTATTCTTTTAAAATTTAAGATATCAAAATGTAACTTAAAGACATTTCAGTTCCATTTTCGTAATCTTATTGAATAAGTTTAAAATGAAGTTAAGTTTTTATTTCCATTTTTTTTTTTTATGGGGCATCTTCTAATGACTTCTCCTGCTTTATGGTAGAGCAAAAAGGCGTGTTAGACTTTTACTGACTAAAACTACTGAACATTGAACTACAAGTTTCATCATTGTCTTGCGTACCAGAGACCCGGGTTTTTGACGTGACAACGTCTTATAAATCGATGGAGCCGGCTGCACGTATGAAAAAACATGACTCATGCGGCGTTACCGTTACCTCGCTCTGAGGCGTTCCATTTAAGGTTTGAAGTGCAAGCGAGAGCACACAACGAGCGACAAAGAGGCACAGTCGGCCTCGTTCGGCAGTGTTCGACATCTGTTTCTCTCCTACTTGAGTGAGCGATGCGTCCGCGTGGACAGCTGCTATACAATAAAATAAAATAATACATTTACATGTTTTTGTCAAGTATGAAGTGCAGTGAAAAGTGAATGTGGTGTCAATTCTTATGACGTTGTCACGTTCAACTATCGTCAGTAAACCGACTTTACAGACAACCGATTTTTTTTCAAAATTGCTCAGCAGGGTTGAAGCCTACTGGAAAGTAATTATGGCTTCGTTTTTTAAAGGATATCCTGAGGTCCTTGGCTCCGGCGGCGCGCAGGGAACAATAAGCGCCATCGACAACTTATAGTTGGCCCGGACGGTTGCCAGATGGCCGGACGGCAAGCTATTCATCGGTCTCAAGGAGTTGTCAGCAAAATCGTAGGGACCCTACAGAAGGGTCGAAGCTAACTGGGGTCAAGTTTTCGTGTCTTCAAGGAAGGCTTTGGCCCTGGTATATATGGCAACATAGGAACGAGGTGTGCTGTTTAGTCAGTAAGAGTCTGACACTGCGCGCCGTTGACGATTCCTTTGAGCGGTCAAAATGTACGTTTCTTTCCGTAAACTTATTTTTAACTTATTTTTTTTTTTAATTAATTAATGGAACCCT
Source organism: Mythimna loreyi (assembly GCA_029852875.1). Taxonomy (NCBI): domain Eukaryota; kingdom Metazoa; phylum Arthropoda; class Insecta; order Lepidoptera; family Noctuidae; genus Mythimna; species Mythimna loreyi. Next base: position 8,957,700 of record CM056800.1, on the reverse strand, counting down.
AAAAATAAAAGACGACAATCTCAATAATAAGCTCAATTTGTAATCCATGTATCAAATACATATATGACTGTATTCTTTGATGAGAATACGTTTCAAAATGCGACTCACCTAGTGAGTATTAAAAAAATATATATATGAAATTGTATTTCAGTGACAATTAGATGAACAAAAAAATCTGCAACTTGAAAGTGTTTGAGGGACGTCTTTGGCAGTGCGAAGTGCTCGTTAGCCTGCTCAACTCAGACTAGAGTTGTGGCAATCACTGCGTTTGTCATTGTTAGGATAGTACAGATAGCATCATAAAAGAGGTTTTTTTTTCTTAAAACCTCATACATCAATATTTTTAAGTCCAAAGTTTGTGTCTATGATGGTGTGAGTGTGTCTATTTGACGTGTATGGATGCAGAGGAAAGGGGTTTGGGTAATTTTGTATGAACCAGTGGCATGATTTTTTTTTTGAGCGGCCACATTATTTATTGTTGCTAACGTATAGTGATAGTAATGAATCATAAAATAACTTTTCCCTAAACAATATCGGAGCTGAAATACACCGTTAAATTTTAGTCGTTTTAATCCCTTGGAGGATCGATTCAGTACATGAAACACTATCGATTGGTAAAGTTAGAATGAAAAAACAAAGTACTTTTTTTTTAAACTCGAATTAATTTACGCATGTTTTAAATTGATTTCTTTAAGTAAAAGTCAGCTGGGGGAGTTCAATGACCTGTAGGTAGTTAGTACGCAACGATCGACAACTACCTACAAGGTCAATGACTCGTTTACTTAAAGAAATTAATTTCGTAAATGCGTATATCAATAAGAGATTTAGAAAAAAAGTACTTTATTTTTTTATTTTATCTACACAAATCGATAGTGTTTCATGTACTGGATCGACCCTCTTCGGGATTAAAACGACTAAAATTTATCGGTGTATATGACATCAAAGTAGGAAGAGTTACAACATCATGTCGTCTATATAAACGAAAAAAAATGCAACACGCATGGCACACTACATACATTCATTAACTTACGCATGTTATTGGAGGAGTATGTACGGAATTATTATACGACAATTAAATAAAAAATATGATTACTATAACATCACTATATTTTTACACAAACCTCAATTACATAAATAGATATAAAACGACCTTTCGGGTGTTTTATGGTTCTTCTTCTATATCATGCCTGATTATTTGGAGGAACTGCGCTGGAGGAGACAGATTTTCTTGATATGTCCCCCACCCTAAATACCACATGATTTTTTTTTTCTCTTGGGTGGAGCGGGAAACAGTATCAGACTCTTACTGACTATAGAACCCACCCCGTACCTTCCTTGCCTTATTCCCAGAGCCCCGGTGTAACGCTTTCACACCAACCCTCAGCTCCGGAAGGCTTCGACCCTATAGGGCCTAGGAGCCCTACGGTTTGCTGACAACTCCTTGAGGCGCGCAGAAACGGAGCGCGCCGTCGACGACCTGGCCTCAGTCTGGACTGCTACCAGACGTCCGGATGGCGAGCTACCCATTGCTCGCCGTCCGCAAGCCGGTGTGCGGTGTGCAGTGTCTACGGTGGCCGGATATCGGCGGGATTGCGGCAGCGACGGCTACGGCGAGTGCGTCGCTGCCTTTGCCTTATGCGGTCAGCCACCTCCTTTACGAGCATTACTACCTCGCAGAAGGAGGCGACCGCCTGCCACTCCTCGCTGCGGACCATGGCCTGAACCAAGGCCCGGCGCGAGAGGTCGCCGCCGCCGATCACCCCCACGAGGGCACGGCGTTGCTCTTCCCAAGCGGGGCACACTTCTACAGTGTGCTCCACCGTGTCCTCCGGGCTTGCCACACAGTGGCGACACCCGGGCGTCTCTTCGGCACGAATCCGGAGACCAGACCTGCGTCATGCGTCAGGTGAGGACGCCGTGAGGTCTATTCAGCCACGCGTCAAAGAGGGGCATTAACGCCGAGATTATGGCGTGTCCAGCGCTGGGTTGCGACAGTCGCTGTTTCTACTTTACCATGTGATCCCGCCGGAGCTCTTTACACCACGCAAATACCATATGACAGCCATAATGTGGGAACAACAACCTGATGTGTTCCCTACAATGCACGTACAATAGTGTCCTATTATGGCATTTATACCTTGGCACCCTCGTGGTAAGTACCCAAAGCATATATGATGAGGTCATCCGCGCTCAATACTGGAAATTCATCGCCATCAGGGATTACAGCATTTTTTAATCTACCGTTTACTGTTTCTACGACCTAGCGACACATTGTAACTTTCCTAGACTCATTAGCTTGCTGTACTGGCAGCTGGTGTTCTGCTTCATCTTTTGTGGCTGGCATATGTATTCGGTACCCACGGGACTCCACTGTTTCTATGCAGTCTCTGAAGCCTCTGTCCAAGATTAGCACATCGTCTGTGTGGAAGTACCAATGAAACGGATCAGTATGATTGTTCATAATCTCCGACAGAATGATAGCATCAGACTTAGTTGCTTCGTATAATCCATAGATATCAATTATATGACCATCGGGGCAAACTAACAGAAATGGCTTCAGTAGGTGACGGAATTTATAAAGGCTATAAGATTTCGGGCTTGTGGATGGCGAGCAATGGGTAGCTCGCCGTCCAATCGTCTGCTAACCGTCCAGACCAAGCCCAGTCGTCGACGGCGCGCACTGTTTCCGCGCGCCTCAAGGGGTTGTCAGCAAACCGTAGTGACCCTGCAGAAGGGTCGAAGCCAACTGGAGCCAAGGGTTCGCGTCTGAAAGGAAGGCTCTGGCCTCTCTTGTTTATCGCTAATTACGATTTATAAAGAGAAATACAAGTAATACTACAAGGTAATTAATGAAATAAACGCAATTTATAGCAAACGGCAATTTGATTTTATAGATTATTTACTTTAAATATCTCGGCTTCGATGTACTTGCGAAAGTAACGTTCATAGAAAAAAATTAAAGACTTAATGTATTCTTTTAAAAAAAATAATTTTCATTAGTGGCCGCGTGTTTAAAAAATCATGCCACTTTTACCCAAACCCCTTTGGGTAGGTAAAATTTGGAGTAGAGGGTAGTTTATAAAAATCAAAATTATGTTTCCTTGGCATAGTTTTTTTTATGGTAGGTAAAAATCATCGAATGACAAATCCCGCCCTTGGGCGAAGCAGGAAACAGTGTCAGATTCTTACTGACTAAATAACCTACCCCGATCCTACGTTGCCATAGGTATATACCAGGGCCAGAACCTTACAACATAGGTTACTAGTATGAACAGAGATCACAAGCTTTTTTGCTACTTAAATTTATAAATTATACTTTTATCATATTCTTGTCATTACATTTATAGATTCCAATTATTTTTTAAGTAGGTAAATCATCGAATAATTCTTTTACTAATTGCGAACGAAAAAGTTTAATCAGAATCAAGTTTTTCAATTACACTCATCTCTGAGTTCTTTAATTTTGCCAAAAAATCTTCGATTTGACAGTATGTCGTGACGTCACAACATGCCAATCGATTCTATTCATACTTAGAAAGCATTATACAGTACGACTGTCGGATCTTGGCGAGTCTGAATCTAGGCTCTGCGAAATTTAGCGCTTGAAAACTTGTAAAAAAAAAATGGTTGCCTGTAAAGTCGGTTTTACGGGCGAAGATTTTACGTGACAACGTCCTAATTCTCTAGTGCTGCGCGCGCGGCAGACCGATCATAGTTGAGTGGGAGAGAGACGCAAGGCATTCGGCGGGCCTCTCTCTCGTTCGGTGACTCATCGTAACGTTACCGAGCGTTACACTTTTTCATAAGTGACTCCCAGCCGCAACCTAATTTAAGACGTTGTCACGTCAAAAATAAATGGTGTAAAGAAATAAATGCAATCAAATCCTATTACGACTCACCTTTTATTTTTTATTATTATAATTATTTTTATTGTGCTTTTGATAATATTGACTTGTCTACACTGTTCTTACATAATGATATAAATACTGTAACAACGAAATATTGTAAGAAACCATTTTTTTTTTTTAAGAGTAACCATGGAGTTCCTTGCCGGTTCTTCTCCATAGGAAACGACCAATTTAGAACCGTGCACTAGCTTCTGACGTTTTATAAGTGCCCATGTAGGCCTATACGAAATAAAAACCATTTTGATTTTGATTTTCATCAGCAATTTTTATTGGTGTAAAAAACTGTTTTTTTTTTTTAATCTTTATGTTTGTACGAATTTTCAAGCGCTAAATTTCGCAGAGCCTAACTTCAAACTCTTCAAGATTGGACAGCCGTACTGTACCTTTATTTCCCCTTTACAATCCAGATTCACGATAACTCTTTCGGACATTTCCACAACCCTATTTTCCTAGCCCTACACACTTAGTCGTTCGGAAACCGTTCAAGATCGACAACTGTGAGAAACTCGACAGAGATGCAAGGCTTGAATTATAATAACCCCTTAGATAACTTGTTCACCCAGCAATTGTTATTAGAAGAGGAGGTTGGGGAGAAGTGTTCAAGGAGATAGGGGAACAAAATTGTTTAGTAAGGATAGAAATTGTCCAATATTGTATCTATTTTTAGGTAATTGCTATCTAAAATAAAAGAACATTTTTTGTTTCCAAAATAATAGTGTGTATGGCTTAAATGCACCCAAAATTAGTGCCAGTAAAATTCGCTCGAATAAAATAGAATAGAATAATACTTAATTGTACACCATAAAAGTAACAATTTTACAGAAACTTAAATGAATGGGTACAAAGGCGGTCCTATCGCTGACAGTGATATCTACCAGACAACCTTAGGATGGAGTATAAGAGCTTGAACTAAATAGTGGAGTAGAACAGATTCTAATATTTGTGACCAGTCTACTTTGTTGGGCAAAGTGTACTGTGATGAGGACAATTGGTGGGGTAAAAAATTAAAATAAATAAAAATACTTTATTTAAGAACATAGTCCATATTATTGCATAGTAGAATAAATCATGTTTAAATGTCTTCTATACCTACCTGTTTTGAGTTTTATTGTAACACTTTTATGAGGTCTGAAATCTCATCTTTATTATTTTGTAGATATGAGTTTAAATATTTGTAAACACGGGTCACAATACCGGATTAATTCCTTTTACCTTTACAAAAATGTGTTTTTTTTTTAATTAAAAACTCTGTCGTTTTTTCGATATTAGACACACATTTAAAACGATAAATACCTAATGAAGCGCTAATATTTTGTTAGGGCTGATTGACACTGTGTGTGAGTGAGGAGTTGGTTCATTTCTTGAAGACGTACCAATTTCTGCGTTAGTTTAGGAACCAGAACAGAAATAGAGACTCAAACAGAGATCAGAGATTTTCAGAGATCCCCATATTAACAACTAAATCTCTGAACTCATCACCCATTGCTGCAGAGTCTCTGCTTAAAGAAAATGTTAAAGTTTGCGATTCCGAGTTTAGTTTTGAACATGTAACCTACAGAGACATAATTAAAACTTTTAACACTTTAAACGTCAAAAAGACAACAGATCTATGGGGAAATTCTGTGAATGTTGTAAAATCGATTATCAACGTTGTAGCTCCTAGTTTAGCACATATTTTTAATAGTTGTATTGATTGTGGTGAGTTTCCTGACTTAATGAAGTATAGTAAATTAATGCCATTGTTTAAAACGGGTAGTACAACAGACCCCACGAATTATAATAGACCCATTTCAGTACTACCTACCTTTAGTAAAATATTTGAAAAACTTATTCTAGAACAGTTACAAAGATTTTTTAATAAACATAAATTGTTACATACGAAGCAATTCGGTTTTACAAGGGGTCGTTCAACAACCGATGCTGGTGTTGAACTTTTAGGACATATCTATAACGCATGGGAAGACAAATGCGATGCTTTGGGCATTTTCTGTGATTTGTCCAAGGCTTTTGATTGTGTTAACCATAAAACTTTAATCAGGAAACTCCACCATTACGGGATCCGTAACTCCTATCTGGATCTTCTTACATCTTATCTCAGTGATAGGATTCAGAGAGTTGATATAAACGGACAAAGATCACATGGATCTGTTATAACGATAGGTGTCCCCCAGGGCTCAATTCTTGGCCCTTTTTTATTTCTAGTTTATATAAATGATTTACCTTACCTAATAAAGGATTACCACGATATAGTGTTGTTTGCAGACGACACTTCACTTTTGTTTAAACATAAACGTCAGCAGTCAAATACTGACGATATAAATATTGCTCTGTCTAAAATAGTACACTGGTTTAACGTCAACAACCTGCATTTAAATGAAAAAAAAAAACCATATTTATTTACTTTTCCTTTTCCGTAATTTTAATATGATGTCTGACAGATTTGAGTATTTGGTGCGGCCTACACAAATGTCCTTTCTTTGGTATTGATCGTCAAGTCGTTGAGCTCCTTAGTAGTCCTAAGTTTGAGCTACACGAATACTGACAAATGCTTGCACTGACTGGACAGGTCCACTCAAATCTGTATGGTTCTTTCCTCAAAAGACCATCTCAGACACTAATCTGCATGGTTCTCATATGATTTGACCAATACATGGTTACTGTATGGACTTTAAAAGAGACTTTGACCCCTGAGTTTGTTTCGGTGTTTCTTCTCAGGGTAGTCAGCTAGGAAACACCGGACTCATCTAGCTTAAACTGACGAAAGAAAAAAATATTGACGTGTAAAAGTGTTATTTTAAAACCTATTTACAAAATAAATATCATTTATCATTTAAACTTATAACTAAAATAAAACCAAATATCAACAATTTTTCTTACAAATTGCACATGCCTTTTTCGCCCCATTTGCCCCTATTCACGAAGTTACCCATTGAGTTAGAGAACTCTAAAGTTAGGTACAGCTTTAAGTTCAAACTTAACTGCACCAGCGGCCAGTTTATATGGAAAATCAATAACGCAAAATGCAATTCATAGAAATTTGCTTTAACTTTTGGTTTGTTGATGCTGCATTAGTATTTGGTTTCTGTATTTGTATTTGGATTCTGTGTTCGTTAAACGCTTATTACGTAGAATTGTTGTTTTGAATATTATTAGTAGTAGTCGAATTTGTGTAAAAGTAACTTAAATACATGAGTATTGTTGAGATCGGTGGTAATGAAAATATTTACATATACGCAAAATACGCGCCTTAGTCGTGGAGTTGCGGATACCAGTCCGAAATACAAACGTTTTTTGACGTGACAACGTCTTAAATTAGGTTGCGGCTGGGAGTCACTTATGAAAAAGTGTAACGCTCGGTAACGTTACGATGAGTCACCGAACGAGAGAGAGGCCCGCCGAATGCCTTGCGTCTCTCTCCCACTCAACTATGATCGGTCTGCCGCGCGCGCAGCACTAGAGAATTAGGACGTTGTCACGTAAAATCTTCGCCCGTAAAACCGACTTTACAGGCAACCATTTTTTTTTTTTGAGTGTGCGAGGCGTAAGTGTGAAGTATTGAATTTATCGTTACATCATTTGGGAAAATAAAACTATTTTGGTACGTTCCGGTATACTACCGCTATTATACCGCTGTAAAGCCTGGTTTTTTACCACCAAAATTGTGGAAGCAAATAAATGAAAATGAATATACCGCGAAATACATATTCATATTGCAATTCGCTTACAGCCTGATGAACTTTTAATACAAAAAGTCTATAAAACAGATTCGTCGATCAATCAGTGGTAATGGATCTGAACGATCGTCATTTTAATGCAGCCCATCAAACGAACGCCGCTTAAGCCTCAAAGTGAATTGCTTCGCCATTTAGTAGACCATAATCGAGAAATGACGAGTACTGCATGATGTAGGATAGTAGTTTATGTTCCAAGACCTAGTATACTTAGTATTGTGTGTTTTTGGTGGGATTAAGATTACATGATACAGGATCATGTAATCTTATTCCCACCAAAAACATCAAATGTAAAAAAGCCAAGTCTCTCTACGCAATTCTTCCATCGTAAAAAGTTTTGTGTCTCAAAACTTGGTTTGTAATAATAAATATTTTGTGACTATGGCAATGGTTTTGTTTACATTATAATAATAGAGACTTGGCTACGGCCGTCGAGACTTGGCTGGGGCACTGCCGTGACCCCAGATTTTACATACCTACTATTTTATTAATAAATATACTTTTGTCAAACAGTTTAAAATTAAACAATATGTAACGCAAGAACTGCCAGGTAAATAAACAAATAGAAAATTATGATACAAGTACAGAAAGTTCAAGTCAGTGCTGCAGTGGCAAATTTGCACGTGTGTCAAACGTCATTTTTCAATACACTTATAACTCGTAAATGTCTATCAGATCCAGAGTCACCGTATTCCACAGCCCTGGAAGTCTTTCAAGTACCTAGATAAAACGATAGTGTACTTGTGTACTTCTTCTCAGTTAAAGCACTAGGTAGTGGTGACGTTAAAACGGCACCTGGGACCCTGGCACGAAGGTAAAAAAGGAACAAGGTGGATTTTTAGTTAGTTAAAGTATAATAGTCTTCCGCTTAAGCATTCAATGAATCATTTGAATAAAGCCTTTTTTTTTCTAAAATTTGGTCGTGCAGTAAAGACTGATGAGCGAAACTTAAAAGTTGACCCCATCAATTGCTTTTTGAAAGTCGCATCAAATCAAATTGTTTTTCATTAAGGGCTCTCAAACTTTATAATTAACAATAAAAACACTTTAAAAGATGTTGCCAAACTTGTTTTTTTATTTTTTATTTTAGTAAAAATTTAATGACGCAACGCCCCAATGGCGTTCCAGTGAGGCTCGGGCTCAACAGTTGTTAAATAAAAAAAAAACATTTGTGTAAAAATTAGATCTTGATCAGTTAGCCTAGCTAAATTTAATAAATGTGCAACGTGTTTCAGCGTCTTTAACGCTATTTCTGGGTTTATATGGGGATTTTTATCATTGTAAACATCTTTGAAAATTTGTTTCATCATAGTTTTTGAGATTTACTATAAAAAAAAAACACTGAGGGTTCCATATAAACTGATTTATAGAAATAAGTAGTTCAATTCCCGAATTGAGGCTCGAAGGTTTTTCTGAAATTAAAAAAGTGCTTTAAAAAAAAATTGTTGTTACGTCACCGTAAGAACAAATTTTTAGGTTTTTCATATTTATTCCTATAATTTTGTACTATGAGACCTTGCTTCGCACCAGATTTCATGGTTCTAGGTCAACGAAAACCTCATAAATTATGTTTCTTCTTAAACATATTTTTTTTTCGACATGAACGACCGTCTCTTTTTCCCTTTAACTTAGTTTGATTTTTTACCACAACTTTAAGCGACCAGAGACTTGAGTATAAAAAAAAAAATCATTGAAACTCAATACGTCCACGCCTTCATGAGTTAAAGGGTCTTGACAAACAGACAAGCAAACAGATGGACGAAAAGTGATACACATATTCCATTTTTTCCTTTTGAGGAACTCTAAAAAGAACTTTGAGTGTTCTATTATTGAAATCCGAGACAAAAACATGACAGAAAATTAATTATACAGTGTTAAAGAATAAATACGGAGTTAGCGGACAGGTTGGATCTGTTTCCGCACCTGTCATCCGTCTCGCGGATTTGTTTTCACAAAACTCGGTTTGTTTGTTCAATTTTCCCGTTAAGAGATGGATATTTGGGTATTCTGTATAAAATTGTTTGAGTATTTTTGTATTTATCATTGTATTATTAGTGGATTTTCTGTAGCTTGAGCTAAAAGCTTTTTTTAAATAGCAATGGCGAGAAACAGTGTCAGACTCTTACTGACTAAACAAGCTCTTCCTAAGTTGCCTTATTTACCAGAGCCAGAGCTATATACTAGGGTCAGAATAGCTGAAATATTTTGGAGTTTTGGATCTAGTCCGGCTCAAAATCAAAAATCAAAAAGGTTTTTATTTCATATAGGCCTACAAGGGCACTTATAAAACGTCAGAAGCTAGTGCACGGTTCCAAATTGGTCGTTTCCTATGGAGAAGAACCGGCAAGAAACTCCATGGTTACTCTTTTAAAAAAAATGATTTCTTAAAATATTTCGTTGTTACAGTACTTATATCATTATGTAAGAACAGTGTCTACACCATCTGCTGTCTACACCAAAGACATAGATTCAGTGTGCCTCTTGCCAAGCAGTAATTTCTTTCAGTTTTCTAAAGAAATAATAGCGTGGCATATTTAGCCTTAAAATATTCCCATTGTTAGGAGTCAGGGCTTTTTTTTAGTGGGTATCATCTAATGACTAATCCTGCCCTTGGACGGAGCGGGAGACAGTGTCAGATTTTTACTGACTAAACGATCCACCACGTTCCTTCTAAGCCTTCATGTCGGGATCGGACCTTCCTTTCAGAAACCGGACCAGGGCCCCAGTAGGCTTCGGTCCTACAGTTAGGCCTCTCCATTTCTTGACAACTCCTTGAGGTGCGTGGGAACAGAGCGCTCCATCGACGACCTCTTCTATAGAAAAGGGAATGGGCTGTAATAAACCACGCAGACCCAGAGCGTGTTGGTTGGACGTCTTCGAATGTTTTTAGTTCTAGAACATACCAGTTTTCTCAAGATATTTCATCTTACTTTACGTTTGCTGAACCTGGTAGACATGAAGCTGTATAAAAAGTTGCTCACACAAAGTTCTAGGTAGGTACAGAAAAGCGTTTCTTTATCATAGTTCTTATGTGTCGTGTTGATTTTGTCGACAGCCTAAAACAAAGAGAAATCCCACTTCTAATGCGGACACATCCTACAGCAAAAAATAAATGTAACTGGCACAATGTGTAATTAGAGGGATTGTTCGAAAAAGTTACTGTGGCCCTGGAAAGCAAAGAGTAACTAAAGGAGCACATGTTTTTTTTTCATCAGGAAAAATCATCGAATGACGAATCCCACCCTTGGGCGGAGCAGGAGACAGTGTCAGACTAATCATGACTAAATGACCCACTGTTCCTTTACTTCCAGAGCCCCGGTGTTCCGCTTCCGCATTAACCCTTGGCCCCAGAAGGCTTCGACCCTGCTGGGGCCCTACAGTTGCTAAGAAATCCTTGAGGCACGGGGGAACAGTACACGCGAATTGTGCTCGGTCCGGACAGTTACCGGATGGGCGGACAGCGAGCTATCCATTGCTCGCCGTTCGCAAGCCCGCGCCTACGGTGGCCGGAAATCGGGATTGGAATACCGGCTGCTCCTGGGGCGCGTACGCCGTTGCCTTATGCGGTCGGCCTCTTCCTTAGCCAGCATTACTGCTTCGCAGGAGGAGGTGAAGAAGGAACGGGGTTGGTTTTTAAACAATAAAATTTTGCCACTATCTCCCACTCCAACCAAAGGCCGGGAGATGTCATTGGATGAGTTTTACCCACCATAAAAAAAAACCCTGAAAAAGCACATCAAAAAACTATTCCCACTGAATCTGTCAGCAGTCTATAGTGGTTTCAAATAAAAACATGTACTTGTTTGTTTGTCAAAGCATCATCCCCATTCCGACCGCAGTCAGATGAAACGCCACAATGTTTTAGTTTTCCACAGAGGGCAGCACTTTCCATTAGTTATGGTGCACAGCGGCCGCTGGAATGTAAAAGTTCATTAATTTGAGTGCGCTACAAACTTTTCTTGTGGAAGTGTTGTTACTGTAACCATTTTGTTTTCGGTATTAAAATATACGAAGCGACAAATAGGAGCGGGCTTTTTGTTTATTAAGTCGGTTTTGATAACTTTTTATTAGCTTGAGTTGTCCTCTACGGGGTAAAAGCCTCTTTTCTTTCTCTGTTCTTTTTTTAATGTATTTTTACTAAATTCTCTGGCAATTGGAAGTAGTTTCTGAAAAACGTTCCAACCCACAATCATTTCATTGTGGGTTGGAACGTTTTTCAGAAACTACGTCCAATTGTGGTGTGATTTTGAATGTAATGTGCGAGGTATTGTTTGAAAAAGGCTTTTTGTATGGGTTCCGAAGCTTTGTAATGCAATGACAAAAATATTGTCTTTTTTACACGTATCGTAGTCATCTGACTTTTTTTTACAAAGAAGAAAAGTGACTCGTCGACTTCCTTGCTATCAATTTTCAAAATTATAGAAGTCAGTTGATTTATCCATGGGTAATTTCTTTTATGGTAGACTCAAATCATCCAATAACGGTTCCCGCTCCTGATCAGAGCGGGAAACCAGTGTCAGATTCTTACTGACTAAAACCTCGCCCCGTTCCATCTTTGCCCTTCGCACTGGGGCCAAGCCTTCCTTTCAATAAGAAACCCCCCTGGGTTTCGACCCTTTTGCCGAGTCCCTACGATCCATGGATTATTATTACTCATTTGAATCTACTCAAGGTCTTGGTCTGATCTGATGGTGAAACCGAGAGGAATGCACTTGGACTCTTTAATAAAGAAATGTAACCGTGTTTTCCCTTATTGGAACTATCATGTGATGTAAGTACTCTGTTCAAGTGGACTTTGGTAACCAAAACGGTTCTTTTATTCAAGGACTACCAGGAACGCTAGTAAATTAGTATATATTTATTTAGCATGACATAGCATCAGTTATGATATCTTATGATGTTCCCAAAGCTAAGCCTCCTCTCTAGGAGAGTCCGTAATCCACCACACGGGCGTAGTGCGGGTTGGTGTAAGTATGTCACATGCCTGCGAATTTTTAGCTCTGGGACACGCCAGTATCTTCACGATATTTGCTTCACCGTTTTGAGAGCAGTGGTGATGAGATAAATTACAGAAAAGAATGCGGGTTGGGACCCACGATCTACTATTTGTAAGTTGGGGCCGTTACCACCCGGCCAACACTGCTATCATATTTATTTACCTTACACTAAATAAAACTGTTTTACATACACCCACTCGAATCTTTAACACTTTGTATTTGTAGATGCAACGCCGGGGCGAAACTCCGCTGCCTGAACGGCGCACTCGCCGTAGCCGTCGCCGCCGCGATCCTGCCGATATCCGGCCACCGTAGACACTGGCTTGCGGATGGTGAGCAATGGGTAGCTCGCCGTCCGGTCGTCTGGTAGCAGTCCAGACCGAGCCCAAGTCGTCGACGGCGCGCTCCGTTCCCGCGCGCCTCAAGGAGTTGTCAGCAAACCGTAGGGACCCTGCAGGGTCGAAGCCTCCCGGAGCTGAGGGTTGATGCGAAAGCGTTACACCGGGGCTCTGGGAATAGGTAAGGCAAGGAAGGTACGGGGTAGGTTCTTTAGTCAGTAAGAGTCTGACACTGTTTCCCGCTCCGCCCAAGAGTGGGATTCGTCATTCGATGATTTTTACCTACCATAAAAAAAAACCACTTTGTATTTGTCGATCATTTTGCTAACCTATTTTACGAAACAACACCATAGTTTAAAATTCAAGCTTCTTTTTATTTGATTTTACATTGTGTACCAAACAAACATGTATTCTTTCTTTTACACTGTTCTCAGTGAGCTGTGAGTAAGTACCCACTCACTATTGTCCACATTGTGGGTATGTATTTCAATTTATCGCACCTGTTTCCTTTTAAATTTACTTATTCACTTTAGACGGTCTTTCTGGAGATGTATGTATTCTTATTTCGTCTAATACTTACCTACCGTGGAGATGATCTCTGCTACGCTTGCGGTAATATTCAAAAGAGCTTGACCAAGCACAGGGCAGGTGAAAGAATACAGATCGGTTTTTGTCAGTAAAACCTGACACGCTCTTTCATTCCACTCATAATGAAGTTATTAGATGATTTTCAATAAAAAAAAAAACCGTAGCCTATGTTGAAACATTTTTAGAATATTATAAGAAGGGAAAAAAAACGTTTAGTAGTTGGGGCAGTACCTTTTGATCTCCAAGCGAACGCCGGCGTTCGCGCGTGATTTTGCGACATTCAGTTGAACAACAAGCGTTCGCATGGATTATAAAATACCTACTAGCTTTTATCAGCGGCTTCGCCCGCGTACTTAAAATATAGCCTATGTCACTCAGTGGTAAAGCAGCTTTCTATTGTTGCTAAAATTTTTCTAATCGGACCAGTAGTTCCAGAGATTACCTCCTACAAACAAAAAAACAAACTTTACCTCTTTATTATATTAGTGAAGTGATAGTGTAGATGAGCGGTTTTTTTATCGGGTATTTTGGTATTTATCCAAGAACGTAAATAAAAAGTTTTTCATAGACAAACAAATTTAAATATGGAAAATTAGCAACTTTCCGTTAATGCATGTGCGTTCACTTGGGGATCAAAAATTACTTTTTTTACTAATTTTATTTAAAAATTCTTAATTGCTTAACTACGCTTTACTGATAGTGATAAAATACCTAATATTCGTATATTACGTGTGAAACGAGCTGCAAAATGTTGTGATAACCTTCGTGACGTCCCAACTAACTCCGTTTAACCCTAAGGATCGGGTTCGGAGGTAATTTTGAAACCGGGACGGGACGGTTCACCCAATAAGGTTTGGCCCTGATTACGATATAATATTTATCTAATATCAAAAATATTTTAGACTTATTGAAGAATAATTCAAGGAAAAATGTAAGGTACTTATGATAAAAAATCAAGTACTATATTTTATATTGTTATATATTTTGAGCACTAGGTACACCCTAGTGCCTAAAATAAAAGTATTTAGTTAGAACTACCTTGTGTCGCAAACTTTGCAGTTCAATATAATTGCTTTTGTTTTACTCTCTATGGTTTTTTTATGGTGGGAAAAATCATCTAATGACGAAGGACTTGAGCGGAGCGGGTAATAGCGTCAGTCTCTTATCCCGCCATTAGGCGGGAAACAGTGTTAGACTCTTACTGACTAAACGACCCACCTCGTTCCTTCTTAGCGTTCATACCGGGGTCGGAACTTCATTTCAGAAACCGAACCAGGGCCCAGTAGGCTTGGGCCCTGCAGTTGGTTCTCTATATTTGCTGACAACTCCTTGAGGCGCGCGGGTATAGAACGCGCCGTCGACGACATGGCTTGGGCCGTTACCAGACGATCGGACTTACATTAATTATTTATTTATATATAAGTATATATTGTACCCCTCCTAGAGAGAGGAGGCCTGTGTCCCTGCAGTGGGAACATTAAAAAGGCTGATGATGATGATGATGATGATATATTGTACTGTATTGTACTTTATTGTATTCTTGTTATATGGTTGGCGCCATTTTCTTTTTATTTTTTTCTATTGCGCGTCCGTCACACACGCCGTTCTGGGTGCGTCTGTCTCCATACATTTTATATTGGAAACTACACTCTTAGAAAAACGTGGATGATCGTGGTCGACGTGGGACGTGCCCAGTTCGGCGTGTGGCGGATGTTCTGCGCAAGGTAGTCTAGCTGTAATTGCATTGATTTTTTGTTTAAAGCATTTTTTTTTACTAAAAAAATACACTTAACATCAAAAAAACCCTTCTTAGTAAAATTTCTTGTTAAAAATAATAACGGCGTGAGTCAAGAGACGTCCCTATAAAGACATTCTGTCTTCAGTCTAATTGAATTTGGTTTAAAACAACTCTCTATTTACATTTGATCGTCGATTCAAAGCTTTTAAAGATCGATATAACTTAATATACTGGTTAGGACATCCTCTCTAGCTTATTTATTTTTTTAAAGAAGTGTTCTTCAATGTGTGGCTATTGCTGAAACTTGCTTGTACGTGGTAAACCCCTGAATTTGTTTCGGTGTTTCTTCTCAGGGTAGTCAGCTAGGAAACATCGGAATCATCTAGTTTAAACTGACAAAAAAAAAACTGACGTGTAAAAGTGTTGTGAAAAACCTATTTGCAAAAGTAAATATCATTTATCATGAAAATAAAGAAGCATTTGCTATGTTGACGCGCAACCATTTCAATCGAGACCCGAAAATCAGTTATTGTGCATTCAAGGCCGACTGTCATGATGGTTCAACTTGTGTGACGAGGATTATAATCGATTTTCAGGTCCCAACTTAATTGCCGCGTACCTGATATACAAGTGTCAACGTAAATTTTTGCAGCGCTCAAGAGCGGGAAAAGTACTTAATAAACGTTGCCCCATACTAGGAATTACTCTTGGGTTGTGGGTGCGTTCACAAACATGTAAAGTCACATACACAAGATAATAAGACCCGGAACATCTATCTGTAGGCCATACAAATTTGTTCCGTGCGGGAATCGAGCCCGCGACCCTCAGCGCAGCTGTCAATCGCTCAACCACTGCACCAGGCGAGCCGTCAACTGAATAATAAAAAAAAATCCCTTTGTAAAGATTACCCTTCTGTAAAAAAAATCTTCATATATTGTCGACTATTTAAATGTGAAAGTCAGGATTTAGCCAATTTCAGGAAAGCCTAAGAAATCCTTATTTTTTGGATATCTTTTTAGGGTTTGTAAAATGGTATACCATTTGAGTAACGAAAAAGGTCTTCTTAAAGTGCTCGAGAGAACATCCAAGTGAGACTGATTTTATCGGAATTTGATACAGACCCTAGGCTAAGCGGGCTTACCCTTGCCATAAGACGGTATATATATTATGTATTATTGAACAAATTGCTTACTTATTTTACAAGAAATAAGGATCAGTTAGTTCAACCAGGCTTCAGACTGGCTAAAGTGGCCTCTTCTTTCATGGGGTACTGTTTAAAATGTTATAATAAAATACCTCCCAATATATTAGAACTCAATGAAATTAAATTTAAATCTTGTGTTAAACGCACACTATGTAGACAAGCTTATTATAAGTTAGAGGATTATATACAAGATAAAAATGCTTGGCTCATTGCTGGTCCAGCTCCACTACCACTAGTCCCTACGAATTGATTATTATTTTTATTTTTAATCTTAAATGTTGACATTATTCTAGTGTTGTATAATGTAGAAGCAGTTTTTTTCAATGTTTGTAAATGTGAGTACCATGGAGTAATTTATGGTTTAAAGTTGTTTGACGTAAATGACCATGGCAGTTGAGAGTTTGTCATGCTCACTCAAATGTCTCGCTGATGGTGGCGCGTGTGTTGGATCATTCGGTTCCCTTCATAATGGTTGAGCTGAGTGGTGCTGATATACGCGTCATGTCCGTGAACGGGCGCTGTCAGTTGGGACTGGTCATCTCTTAGCTGCCAGTGGTTTATTTTAATTGGTTTAGAACATACTTTACGTACTCTTTTATTATTTCAGTTACATTGTTCTCGCATCATAGCAGCGACAAAAATATGTAACCTATATATTTGTAAAACACAACATGATTAAAAAGAGTGTCCATGGAGTTTCTTGCACATTCTTCTCCATTGAGACCTACTTTTTGGAATGTGCAATTAGCGTCATTTTTTTCCTGACAGACCGACTTTATGACTTTTCAAAAGTGCCTGTAAAGGTTTATTTGAAATAAACGCTTTGAATTTGAATTTGACTTAAATATAACACGGTCAGGACTTGTGCATTAGTCTTCTACGCTTCATGTAACGAAATCGAAATACTATTCTTTTTCTGACTTTTTAAGCTCCTATACTCTATCCTAAGGTTGTCTGATAGATATCGCTGTCAGCGATAAGACCGCTTTTGTACCCGTTCATATAAGTTTCTGTAAAAAAATTACTTTTTTGGTGTACAATAAAGTATTATTATATTCTACTGGCTGAAATAATGATGTGAGTTTTTGAATAAGTTATGTTACTTTTTGATGTACAATAACGTTTAATCTATCCATCTACGATGAATACTCCTGGTTCCTTTTGAATCCATGACCTAAATGTAAGTCGTGATCCTTACCACCACCAGGCCACCACTACTCTCTCTATACAATTTCATTTTCCTAATCAATTAATACCTCGTGGTCAGTGAGTCCCCTCATCGTTGCACGTTGCAAACGGCTTCATAGACTGAATTAGTTCGCCGTCCGGTCGTCTGGTAGCAGTCCAGACCGAGCCCAAATCGTCGACGGCGCGCTCCGTTCCCGCGCGCCTCAAAGAGTTGTCAGCAAATCGTAGGGCCCTACAGGGTCGAAGCCTCCCGGAGCTGAGGGTTGGTGCGAAAGCGTTACACCGGGGCTCTGGGAATAAGGCAAGGAAGGCACGGGGTAGGTTCTTTAGTCAGTAAGAGTCTGACACTGGTCTCCCGCTCCGCCCAAGAGCGGGTTTCGTCATTGGATGATTTTCACCTACCACAAAAAAAAAAAGCATCAAGGTGACGTACAACTTAGTCTTCAGACCCTTTCCTTTGGTGATTGTGAGACGTTATAGATGGACTTGCTCTTTGGTACAGTGTAAAAGGCACAAACTGGACAAGGTAATTTTTAAGTATACTTCACCATCAACGATGGCATTGCTGGTTGGCCAAGAAGTCATTGGATAATTTTCCACTTAAAAAAAAACAATCAAGTAAAACTAATTCTTTTTTTTTTATATGAACTGGTGCTTGAGTGTGATCTCACCTGATGGTAAGCAATGCCATCGTTGATGGTGAGGCGTACTTGAAAATTGCCTTGTTTTGCTCCATAGCAAGAGGGCGTCTCAGACTTTTACTGACTAAAAAACCTGTTCTTTCTTTGTCTTCATCTTTGGCCTCAGTAGGATACGTCCCTGATGAGCTTGTATGGAATTACTGACATTTCTCTGAGCAGCTCGAGCTCGGTCTAAACGGTTAGGATCGGACGACCGGACGGAGAGCTACCTATTGCTCACTATCCGCAAGTCAACGTCTATGGTACTTTTTTCGATAGTTGACGAACACACGTACGTCATACATTTTAGTTTTGGTTCTTCCACAAAACCGATAAACAAATGGTAAATAACAAAATCTATAAAAATAAAACGAACACTAAGTGGTTTAGCACAAAATACTTATATTTCTTAGTGTTTAACAATTTTATCTTACAGTAAACTCATTTCAAATCCCACAAAACAGAAAAAAAAACACAGCTAAATAAAATTTACTTTCGCAGAAGTCAAATCCTCAGTTTTGTGATTCTCGCCTCCCTTATCCACTTAATCTAAAGTGATAATAAACACTGGTCCAAACTGGATTCGAGGGGATTTTCATAATTCAACAACGATTTCTGGCCGCTCAACAAAATGCACTTATCTTCTTAAGAGGGCTACAAGAGCTAATCGCGAGTTCCAAGAAAAAATAAACAATCTTCTACAGTAATTTGCGAGTTTTTAAATGTGAAAATGTATTTATTTTACTACAGTAAACAGAGTCAAAAATTTTTTTTTTATTCTTTCAGGAAATTAAAGCTAATCGTGAGTTTTGTTTTTACGCAAAAATATACAACCCACTATAGTAATTCGCGAGTTTTGTAATGCGGAAATGTATTTATTACACTATAGTAAACAGAGACAACAAACATGTTTTAGGTTCACATTCAAATTATTGTAGAAGCAAAGTCATGTTTTAATGTTATAATCAAACCTTTAGATTGTTAGTAAATTCTTAAAATGCTTCATATTTATTATTAGCAAGCATTAATATGTATTTGCCTATCTGTTTCTTTTGTATGCAGTTCACGAATGACCGCGTTTTAGGTGCTGTAGTCCTCTTAAATAAGAGTTAAATTACTAGATCAGACACTTTCATTGAGTTTGAAAGCAACGTTAATTTTTAATAGATGGATTATTTGAAAAGCGATATTAACCTTCAAGCGGGCGCGCGGCGTCGAATCGACCGCACTCGTTATATTTACGATCGTATTTTCAAAATTGCTTGTCGGAAGTACATATCATTTCTAGTAGCTTGTCGTTAGTTCACTACGGACCAAAATAACTCCATTTCTTCTTTGTCCACTCCTCCTGAGAGACGCAGAATGTGTATGTTCAGGTCGCGGCGCAGACGTCTAAAAGACTACACGCGCCTGCCTCATATTTTTACATGGCAGAGAAGGCTGATTCTGAAGAAAATTTAACCAAAATAGCTGAAAGTCTCTATGAAGTTTATTATTTGGTCTCTTGTAATATAATATGTGTAAAAAAAAACTGATTGGACATATAAGTAAGACTCACTTTAAAACTCTTGTTATACCGAGCAAAATTGATACCTAATCCAAAAAAGTGGTGTAACTTTAAAATTATGTTTTCAATTTAAACAAATTATATTTTTCATTTGAAAAATAGATTATGTCTGATGTATGTGATTATTTATTATTAATAAAACAATTTTCTAAATTCATGAAATCCACCGGCGGTCTTTTAGGTTACGCGCGACCGCTGCCGTTACAAGTAGTCGCGCGCCCGCTTGAAGGTTAAAGAAAAGGGAGCTAGGGATGGCATGGCGGGTGACGATGTTTGTTAATTTAGAGTACATTTATGATCAAAGAATTTAGATTATATTTGGAACAAATGTAAGTAGTCCATATCTTGTATGAGTACAAAATATTTAAAGCCTTCACACACCTATTGTCTTTTAATTTTGTCTATAATTACGGTAGTCGAAAGGTTAAGGTTGAAGTATGTTCTCATCGGAGTATTTTATACTTTCATATGTAAATATACAGGGTGTCAATGACATGTTAACGCAAACGAATACTATAGATACAGTACATGATTCTAGACCCCCCAGTGATGGAATTTTTTGTCGGTTTTTTTTATCAAATTTAAAAAAAAAGTTCGCTGCATCGCTAGATTGGCATTATGTCGTCTAGCAAATTTGTAAAATTTACAGCACTGATAGCTTAAAGAGGATACTTTTTCGCGACCAAAACGTCTTAAGCGCTATGAATTACATGACGCTTACGCGTTTCATTCAATGATGTGGATGTTCAATGATAAATGTTTATAATAATATGTATAACAGAACTGAACACTGCACATTTTAAAATATGGATATACATACTTACATAACTTTCATCCATACTTACTCTATACTGTATACACTACACACATGACACTTCTTAAATAAATTCAGCTCAACGTTCGTATGCCACCTCAGGGACCCAGCAGAATACCAGCGTTAGGTATATGTCTGACACATGCTGAGTTGGGCTCCCATTTGATGCAGTCTTGAAGCGAACACCGCACTATACTATTTTTCTTATTTTTGTCTCGATTTTTTTTTATTTCTGTTTTAATTTTCTTAATGTTTGTGATTGTTTATATATATATTTTTTTTAATAATAATTTTTAATTTATATTAATATTTTTATTTCTGTTCAAGTTCTTTGTAGCATGAAAAAAGAACATGTATCTATCTGTATTAGCAGGATTCAAAAGAACAATTTTACAGGACAATTTTATTTTCAGGCCAGTTTAATTTAGATGAGGCCGATGTTTCTAGCTGACTACCCTGAGAAGAAACACCGAAACAAACACAAGAGTCAAAGTTTTTTTTAAAGTCCATACAGCAAACGAAACAAGGTAAAATCATGCTATCTGAGATAGTATTTTGAAGAACAAACCACGCAGACTTAAGTAGACCTGTCTAGTCAGTGCAATCATTTGTCAGTATTCGTGTAGCTCAAACTTAATACTAAGGATCTCAACGACTTGACGAACAATACCAAAGAGAGGACATTACCAAGTTCCTATATCCTACATATTATTTCTTAGTTCTTGCATACTTTAAATGAAACCTATACTTCTAAGTTATTAAAAGAAAGAAGAAATTTAAAGAGAGTATGCAAACTCTGAGAAATTTTTGCAATTCACAATGTGCTGTGAAAGCAATTTTCACTCCAGAAATATAACCGTAACTACAGAAAGCCTTTGTATGAACAAGAAAAGTGGACTTTAAAATTTTCATAGGTCCCTGAACTAATATTTGTGAAACGAGAAAGGAGGTAACACGTCGCCAAAATAGTACTACATTTTGAAACAAGTGCAGAAAGTTTTTCATTGCAAACGAAGCGGAATTTGCTCGAGCCACAAGCACTGGTGTTGTGTTATGGAGCTGAGTGCTGCAGTGACGAATTTTCATGTGTATCAAACGTAGTTTTTTTTCCTCTACACTTTCGAAAAAAAAATATAAACGGAGTTCAGTTAGCGCCAAGTTTGATACAATAAATTGTGACGGGTGCGAGCTCGTGACTTTTTCGCACTAGTGTGAAAAATAATTAATTGCATGCCTAAAAGTGGTAGGGATAAAAGTTAAATAAAATGGGTTATGTTTTGTATTGCTGGACTCGTGCTCAACCCCAGCGGCTCGTTGGGATTGTAAAGCACCCAGCCTGATACGATATTAATGTAATAAAATTATAGCGTGGGTCAGCTGGCCGACTTTTCCGCGTAATGCGAAAAAGTCAATTGCGTGTCTCAATGTGATGTTATAAAATCGGGTTTTTGAGTACCTAAGTGAAAAGATTTTTTTTATAGCTACTAACAAACGTAGAATAAAAAAGAAACTTAAAAACGAATACATATGTATAATGATGGAGGGTCTAAAGAATTAGCATCAATATATTTTACAGGAAACACGGACGGTCCGGCAGATCCCGTATTATCCTTCGACCTGGTGAATCCGGTTCGGATTCAGTCAACCCAATAAATAGTCGGTAATGTACGTGCTTTTATACAGAATGGGTATAATAGGTGTGAAATAAATTGAGGAAGATACAATAGGACTTGTATACCTTAGATCGTTATTTCGCACATAACCGTTATAACGTGTTATAACTAATCATCTTCTAATTTAAAAAGGTTACGTGTTTTTTTTTTCAAATGTTTTATTCAGAGAATTGTTCTTAGTTCTTTTGTTTGTCACAATTTTTGTTATATAATTGTTTTGGAATATACACAGACCGAACCTTATGATTTTTATAAATATTATACTAATAATAACCAAACGTTAATAAACTAATATTTTATCATCATCAGCCTTTCAATGTTCCCACTGCTGGGACACAGGCCTCCTCTCTAGGAGAGGGAATGGGCCATAATCCACCACGCAGGCCCAGTGCGGATTGGTGGATGTCACATGTCTTCGAATTTTGTTCTAGGACATGCCGGTTTCCTCACGATGTTTTCCTTCACCGTTTTGAGAGCAGTGGTGATGAAATAAATTACACAAAGTAATGCGCCTGGCTGGGTTCGAAGCCGCGACCTACAACTCGTAAGTCGGGGCCGTTACCACTCGGCCACCACTGCTCTACTAACTAATATAACTAATATTTACAAAAGATTTATTGGGTATCAAAAATTCATTCACATCGATATCAATAGGAAAAAATAAACTTTAAAAACTAACACCCGACTACTTAAAAAGACGCTCTAAAAAGTACGAAACAAGAAAACAAGAAAGCCGTGGTCGTATGCCACTTTTTTAAATTTATTATTCTTATGGCATACGACCACGGCTTTCTTGTTTTCTTGTTTCGTACTTATTAGAGCGTCTTTTTAAGTAGTCGGGTGTTAGTTTTTAAACTTTATTTTTATTTAACATATTTTGGAGTTCTAAATAGGTTAATCTTGGGTTCATTGATTTCTCAGCCCATGAATACAGGTAAAGTCACAAGCAAATGTTAGTAATATATATATATTCAAAATGTACAAGTAAAGCGCTTTCAAATGATACCAAACACGGCATATTTATCTTAACTTTATTTTTTTACTTCGTATGTTTTGTCCGCTAGAGGGCGCCACATTAGATTTTGTGAAATCCCATATAGCCTATAACCAGCGGACAATTAAGACGCTTCTAATGATATGTCATTTGTCGAATTCTGATAAGTAGTTTAGAAGTTACGAGGGAACAGATGAACATCCATACCCACATACATACATACATACATACATACAGGTCAAAATCATAACCCTCCTTTTGCTTCGCCGTAGTCGGGTAAAAAGTGCCCAGAACGTTGGCAGCATGCCACGCTGGATGGCAATGCTGCCAGTGTATTTTTGCAATTTCTGTAAGATTATTGCATGCTAATGAGATCTCTCTAGCACTCTGTATCCCTAGTAAATATTACACGAGTCATAACAGTAGCCTAATTCTCGTAATGAAACTCGTAGCAATATCGTAGCGACTTTGACATTTTCGTATTCCCATCCATCAATAGAGTTTGAACGACACCGATTTTGAACTCGTTCGATCGAAGAGAGGCCGTTTAGAAGTAGTTCGATTGTCATTCTATCGAATCCCCATCAAGGAAAACGTGAATACCGATTTTGGATAGGACTACGATCGAACGACAATGGAACGACAATGGAATTGGGATTGTTTGATTTAACGTGAATTAGGGCACAGCTCCTAATTGATAGTTTTAAGTTACAAAGATCTCATGTTGCGACGTCAAAGCGTCAAAGTGTATTGTTAGCGGAAATAATGGCCGGGATATGAATGGATCTGTTCACTCAAAGGGTGCCATGATATGAAATGGATTTTCACAATACTTTTGTTCTGGTTTAAATACAATGACTAGTAATTTTTTGACGTGGATTAATGGGTTTTGTGTATTTGAGTGCCTACGAACCATCGATGTACACCGTTAAATTTTGATCGTTTTAATCCGGAGGGTCGATTCGATACATGAAACACTATCGATTTGTAAAGTTAAAATATGAAACAATAAAGTCCTCTTTTAAAAACCGTACTCTTACTTTATTTGTCTTAGGTGATCTGCAAGCCATACACCTGCCACATTGGCGCGTGATTTCACGCCATTCGGTTGACCACCAAGGGAATGCTGGCGTTCGCATCACTACATAGTATAAAACAAAGTCGCTTTCTCTGTCCCTATGTCCCTTTGTATGCTTAAATCTTTGAAACTACGCAACGGATTTTGATGCGGTTTTTTTAATAGATAGAGTGATTCAAGAGGAAGGTTTATATGTGTAATACATGCATATTATATTTAATATCAGCATTGCACCCATGCGAAGCTGGGGCGGGTCGCTAGTAGATTACAAAATATAGATCTTTTTTTTATAGGGTACTAGCTTTTGTCAGCGGCTTCGCCCGCGTACATAAAATATAGCCTATGTCACACAGGAGTAAAGCAGCTTTCTATTGTTGCTACAATTTTTCCAACCGGACCAGTAGTTCCAGAGATTACCTCCTACAAACAAAAAAACAAAGAAACAAAAAAACAAACATTACCTCTTTATTATATTAGTGTAGATTTATACAAGAACGTAACTAAAAAGTTTTTCATACACAAATAAATAAAAAAATGGAAAATAAGCAAACCTTTCCATTATTCCATTTCACATTTTCCGTTCGCGTAGGGGTAAAATTAAACAATAAGTAGGAAACGAAAAAGGACAATCAAAACATATTTTTAACAATCGTAGTCATTAGAAATACACTCATATCACAATACATCACAGTCAAGGGCCATTAAAATATATGAGGAAAAACAAACGTTTCCGGAAAAAAATCCAAACTCAATGTTACAATATTATTGACAAAATCATCGGGAAATGGACACTTGCAAAACGTTTGAACGTAAATTACGGCGAATTGTTCACGCTTGCTAAATTCGGGAGTGAGCAGCGAAGCATGAAAATATTGCTTATTCCGAACACGTGCTCATTTGAAAACCCTAATAAATACGTTGAACATATGACCGAAACTGAAATGCTGTGAATGTTTGGCCGATATAATCAGGTACCTCCATAAATCAGTGATATTACTTTTGAAATTGGAGCGTGAACTGGGTCATTAATGGGGAAATATACATATGATGATTTAAAATATAACGTTACGTCTAAACGGCCAGTTGGTATGTCTTGAAAAAAATATATGTAGAAACAGACTATGTTTTTTTTTTTTTTTTTTATATGGTAGGTAAAAATCATCCAATGACGAGTCCCGCTCTTGGGCGGAGCGGAAAACAAGTGTCAGACTCTTACTGACTAAACAACCTACCCCGTTCCTACATCGCCATACATACCAGGGCCAGAGCCTTCCTTTTCAGACACAAACCCGTGGCCCCGATTGGCTTCGACCCTTCTGCAGGGTCCCTACGGAGACTATGTTTCATAATAATTTGATATACCAATTTTTATTTTTTTTATTGTGTGCAAAAATCATCCAATGATGAATCCCGCTCTTGAGCGGAGCGGGAAACAGTATCAGACTCCTACTTACTAAACACTCCACCCCGAGCCTTTCTTGCAGAAAGAGACCCTGGGCCCCAGTAGCCTTTGGCCCTTTTGCAGAGTCCCTACGATATACGAATATTTACATTTTTGTTTATTGAATTTGGTGTAACCTATTTTCAAATTTACGTCTAACACAGACAAAAAGCAAAGATCAAACAAAAACCATTGGAACAGCATCTCACAAGACTAGCCCGTTTACAAGAACCTTTAATAAACTAGTCTGCCAAACTATCAACGATTGCATCACTGTTTTTCACCAGGTAGGATCATAATCATAATCATAGCACTATAATCATTACATAGTATAAAACAAAGTCGCTTATCCCTATGTATGCTTAAATCTTTAAAACTGCGCAACGGATTTTGATGCGGCTTTTTTTAACAGATAGGGTGATTCAAGAGACAGGTTTATGGGCATAATACGTGCATAATATATTCAATATCAGTACCCGTGCGAAGCTGGGGCGAGTCGCTAGTAGTTTATATAATTAAAGAAAGTAGGTAATTATTTCTACACGGAATAATTAAAATAAGACATCTAATAAAAATAGAAGGGTGAAATAATTTTAAAATCAACTTTGTTAAACCTACTCAGGCTACATTTATTTGAGAACGGCTTAAGCTGGTCCTGGACCAATTTAAACTACCTAATATTTCAAAGAGGTCAAATTGATTGTTTTAAAAGTAACCTCTGGAAATACTAATCCGATTACAGGAATCCTTTCACGGAGTGCTATTATTTATTTAACTGCTAAAAGTTAAGTAATTAGACGGCGTTAGCGCAGTAGTTGTTGAGTGATTGACTGCAGTACTTAGTGACACAGGTTCAATACCCACATTTGAGTCACGTCACGTTTTTTGTGAGTTTATATGTCTGTACAAGCATCAAAGACGGTACCTATTTAAAGTGGATTATTCATTTATATGAAGCTCATGGAATTTTAAAAGTATATAAGGGTTATACACCGTGAAATTTAAATGGTTGTTTTCCCGCGGCAGAATGACTTGCCATAAGGAGTACTTTTGAAGCATACAGAAAAAATAAAAAAAATAAAAAGTTTTTTTTTATAAATAATTATTAAAAATATTCATTAACTCAAAAAAGCGATAACAATAGTAACATTAGACGTAATTTGTAGGTACTACTAGAGTCGCATGAGCAGCCCGCCGTCAAAGGAAACCGATTCATTAAATATTTAAACCAAAATAAGCTCTCGCACGTTGTGATACGTCTTAATTAGCTTGCACTCTACAGGTCCATTTTTTGTTTTTAATATTTTATTTCTTTATCAAACGTTTGTATTACCAAGATACAACCATTTCGCTGAGGGAAAACAACCATTTAAATTTCACGGTGTATAGTGTGGCTGGAAAATCTTAATAGCGAGATGTAGAAATCGGTACAACGCCATCTATCGATTCAAGCTGAACTAATTATTCAAATTCTAAATGATTCTAGCATTCTTACTATCACGTTAAACACCGTTTAACGCAATTTTCTGTCTTATAGTAACGACTATAAGACAGAAAATTGCAAAATTAACAAAAGGTTAATCCTACCCAATTTCAGTTTATCCTACAGATGTTTCAAGAACTTGGTGAAGGTATGTCGAAAACATATTTTTGTTGAACCCTCTCTGCGGCAAGACCGAAACTCGTGTAATTAGATGAATTTATACGCCTTTTACAATAACATTAGATATTTAACAAAAATCTCTTTTGCTATCCGTTTAACCGATTTTGAATTTTATTGCGATAGTAGAATGACAAATGACGGCTGCAGTAAATAGTTGGTTTTGTAACCATCTTTTTTTCTTTTAATGCCATCCTTATGCCTACGGAATATAATTCAAAATCGGATGGACTGACAGTAAAAAAAGTTTGTTTGAATGTCTAATCTTACTCCAAATAGGGTGTATAGGTTATTTCGGTAAACAAACATATTTGGATATTAAAATTAATAGAATTTTCTGGAACCTTCAAAAGTTTCTTGTTGACTGAAAATTTTAAGTTATTCATGTAAATAATTTTACTTTGAAAAGTTCTTCGATTGAGCCTTGACACTTTGTAAAAGTGTGTGTGATATGTTAATTTTATGTGATACGAAATACAATGAATGTAATTCATAACAAAAATTAAAAAAAATATAAACGAAACTAAATATTTCCTCCACATTGCTGTCATCTGGAAACGTGCCCAGACTTTTGTATTTTGAAGATTGCCACCATTAATTGTGTCTATAACAACGGTATTGGAAAGGTTAAAACTTATATTAACAACAATTAGTTTTTGATTTACCGAGTTATCATCTGGTAATAAAGTCGGTAATCAAAATAGTACATTTTGATACAAGTGCAAGAAGTTTGTCATTGCGACCGAGGCGAAATTCGCACGAGCCGTAGGAGAGTGTGTTATGGAGCCGAGGGCTGCAATGACAAATCTGCACGTGTGTCAAACGACGTTTTTCAATACACTTACGACTTGTGAAATAAAGAAAGAAAGAAAAAAATAATTAATCGTATCTCAAACATACAGTAGAAATATAAGAAATATATAAGTACAGCATTCAAATCTGCTCTGGTCAGTTTCTAATTTCGTGGGGGTCGCCCAGCGACTCTGGGGGACGCCTCGCGCCTAATTCGATAAACTAAATAAAACAAAATAATCACCCTTGACCGTGACGATAAGGAAGGAATAAAAAAGCCCTTGTTGTGATAAACTCAAAAAAGCACTTGGGTGATATACATGCTATATTAAACCTAATAGGAGTGCGATTAGAGGCAGTTTTCGAGGAAGTGTATTGAAAAACAAATTTTTCAATTATCGATGTTCCTCGTAAAAACTGATCTCCACTGGTAAACCTGTGGTGAAGTTTGTGTCTGTGGTTGACCCATAAGTAAGCATATTTTATCCGCCCGCGCCGGCTCACGGCTCCTTTGAAGCCTACCAAAAAAATAATACCTATCTACAGGTAAAGAAATAAGTCTTAAGTTATACATAAAATATAGTGTCACTAGAGTTTGTATGCCAAAACCGATATGCTACTAGAGTAGTGTAAAAAATTTCATATTATTAGCGTTTTGCCATTAAGATAACTAATTCTTAAAAAAAGGAAGTGCATAGTAAAATATTTCAGAGCTTGGATTATGATAGTAATGAATTTTCTAAACTTAAGTGTATCAGGGTGTAAATTATTTCAGTTACATCCTGTACGTCTATTTCTGATCACTTTTCATTAGCGCTAAAATTACTTTTTGATTTTTTAAAAAGGAAGGTTTATTCTGTCTATACTAATATAATAAAGAGGTAAAGTTTTTTTCTGTTTGTAGGAGGTAATCTCTGGAACTACTGGTCCGATCGGAAAAATTTTTGGAACAATAGAAAGCTACTTTACTCTTGAGTGAAATAGGCTATATTTTATATACGCGGGCAAAGCCGCTGACAAAAGCTAGTGATTTTATAATTCATCATCTTCCTGTCCTTGTCCTATATTACTTGGGGTCGGCACAGCAAGGACTTTTTCTTCTATTTTTTACTGTCGCCCGTCACGCTATCACCATCTTTTCATTTATATCAGTCTACACACAATCCATCCCTGTTTTCTATAAATTAATATATAATTTTTACTTGAAGCTTCAAAAAGTATTCACTTTTTAATTAGGATTAAAAAAAAAGACACATAATTACCTACCTGTATTTCAATATCAGCAGGAGCTGTGAACGGCCGATAATTTCAAGCTCCGATAACTTTGTTTGGGGTGCTTTGCCGGCGCCATTTTGTTTCGTTTATTAATCGTTCGGAAGTAGGTCGAACCGGATATAAACATAGTGTTGGGGAAGTGTTCATTTAGTGTTGTACTTAATGGCTTTGTTTATAACTTTAAATTTTATTTCGACCTGGCTTTGTCCGAATGTTGCTTAGTAGAAACTATAAAGTGTTTAAGCAGTAGGTACGAGTGACTACATATTTTTGAAAAAAATGGGGTGTAGAAAGAAGTCATTGCATAATTTCTCAAATTAGAAAGTTTGAGAAATTAGAAAATTTGAGAAATTATGCAATGCTTTCTTTCAACTCAGGGTAAAGCTAGACGGCGTGTAAAACTTCTACTGTTTAAATTTTAGAACCACACCTGTATCTTTCAGATGCTTTTTGTGACATTTCTTTAGAGGTGGTTTCTAGAACTTTGGCTCTAGTGGTCGTCGGCTCCTACGATTTTGCTGACATCTCTTTGAAGTATGCATGAAACTAAATGTGTGTTTGTCAGCTGTTTCGTACTCATAACACGAACTTTGCTTAACTTGGGACTAGAAAAAAAAAGATAATATATATTTTAGGGACAGACAAATTTCATAAAAAAGACTTATACTAACACTAATTCTAATTTTAACGTATGAAACTTGATATTTTAGTTAGGCGATCTAAAAATAGTCTTGTAGTTAGTAAAAATATTCCTTAAAGATGTTTTAATAGATCTATTTTTAAAACAAAAAATAATGTGGATTATTGTTGTTTAGCAGAGATATTTATAAAATAATGATAATAACAAGAAAATAATATAATAATATCTGTAGAAATTAAATAAAAATAGAATTTAATTTTATACAAGCTGTGCCCCGTGGTTGTTTTCGCCCGTGTTGATACTTCATTTTCACTTTGTGTTTTTTTTTTAATTTTTCCTCAATGCCTCAGGGTTGTAGCATTTTCATTTTTGCCAAGATTACAGATTTTGATGCAATCAGATACAAAATTATTTTTCATTACTCATACTCTGAAAGTAGGTGTAAAGTTGCCTGCGGACAGGGTTGGAAGAAGCACTTTTACTCCCTAGGGAGTTTTACTTTACAACTGACAGTTGTTTTTTTAATATTTAGACAGCAAATATTTATAAAAAAACTAGTTCAATTTTGACATTTGTATTGCACCGTGACCCGAAACTGTATACCGAATTAAAATGACATAGAAATAGAAATAATTTAAGAATACTTTTTTTATGACTTTATTTTAATTTACTTTCAATTATTTCATTAAAACTAATATATATTTGAGAAAAATGTTGACCAGACCCATTTTTACAATGACAAAATGAAAATTATTGACTGAAAAGCCAGGGAGCCGAACACTGAAAAAAAAATTGGCGGGTAAATGGTAGACTCTCTATAATCTGTGGCCGATTTGATCTTCCTTTTTTTTTCGAAGTGTATAGGTAGTTTTGTTTACATTTTGCTAAATCTCTGTTACAAGAAATTTTTATTAACACGATAAGTTCATCAGCTTCAGTTATAAATTTAACGCAAGATTCTTAAGAGGAGAAAACCGCTTACCGCCTAAATCAAAAGAAATATACCTACCTAAAAACATACCTTTGACGACGACTCAGGTTTTTATTATTTTTATTTTCCTCGTATTCGTAATGAAAAGCACAGTGTTTACCTCGGGTTCAAAAGTTATTTAGTCCCTCGAACTATTAGCGACCTCGCTCTCGCTCGGTCGCCAAGAAATTTCTCGGGACTAAATAACTTTCTTTCATCCCTCGTATAACAATGTACTATTTCAAAAGGCGACTTTTGATTCTACCGATTACTACTATTACTACCGATACGAGACACACGCTATGAGGGTTCGGTGAAAAAAGGTGGTTAGTGTCTTTTCCGGGCGAGCTCCTTCACAAATATTACAATGAAAATATTGTTACTCAAACATCAACAAAATATAATAAACACTCCATTCTTTCAAAATTATGAGAAAACTTTCATTTCCTGAACACCAAAACAAACCATACCGCGATCCTTTCAAAACTTTCGATGGAAAAAAGTTTAACATTTAATTTCTAAGTCTTGAAACCGTTTCAATGGAATCGAAAGGAAATAAAAAGAATTTTTAGGCAGAAAGGAATTACAAAGAAGTTTGCGATTCAAAAGTAAATAACAAATGAGTCGGGGGAAATCAGGAATCGCAATAAGTAGGCATGTTTATGTCTTTATTGAAGTCTCTTAAGTACTGGATTGATGGGGCGGGTCCCAGCGTGTTCCAAAACGTTTGTCGTTTTATTTGTATGCCTTTTGAAGAAGTTACTTACTTAACTTTAGACTTAAGTACGAATGTATAACGTATAGGCCATTAGAGTAAGACCAAATAAATCTTACAATCAATTATGTGGAAAATTGGCAAAAAGGGCGACTAAGAACTTTTTTTAAATTTATTATTTGGGTTCAAACCCAGCTATTACTTTGTGTAATTTATTTGATCACCACTGCTTTAAGACGGTAAAGGAAAACATGTGAGTGGAAATATGTCCTAGAACTAAAAAAATTAAGTTATATGACATTCAGCTACGCGCATTGGGCCAGTGTGGTGATCACAGCCCATTTTCTCTTCTTGATAGGAGACATGAGTCCCAGCTGCGGGAACATTGAGAGGCTGATGCTTAGCACTATTTGATTTTGTTTTTTTTTAAACTGATTTGACGTTCATCCTGTCCACCATGTCCTTCAGCTGATCCATACAATGGTGACACCAGGGCGTTTTTTGCTGCCAGAATTCGATATAGACCATCCCAGACTTCGACCTTTGTTCGAATTGTTTCTTCGTCGTTCGTTCATCGTTTCTTACGAAGCCTCTCCAGTGCTGAAAATACATAGGTATTTTCAGCACTGGAGAGGCTTCGTAAGAAACGTAAGTTTTTTTAACTGTGGCTATCCACAAAAAAGAAAAACTTTAAAAGTTAAAAAAAAGAACATTTATTTCTGAAATAAGTTTTGTAAAATATTCGAGTGAATGACGGAATCAATTAAAACCAAGGCCAATAGACAGTTCAGGTGTTATCTCTGTTTTATTGCGTTGGGTAGCTTTGGATGACCCAACAAGCATTCAAACCATGCTCACGTTGAGGTCAAACTTGTTCAGAAAGGGTTCTATTAATCTTCTACCTTCAAATGCAGTTAGAATCATAATCATAACAAGCCAATGAAACTCGTATTTAACTTTGACCAATCAAACAAGTTCATTGCACAATTTCGGTGCGGCGCAACGCATCGATGGCTCCCTTGGTGAAAGAGGTTCTTCGCTAAAGCTTAGTGAAAGCAATTACACTTCTCATTGGTCGACTTACACAGTATGCTTAGCACGTTAGCTAAGTTGGATAGAGCGGTCGTGACCAAAGAATTGAAGGTCGGAGGTTTGGGTCTTTGATGTCCCACGGTGCTTGGGAGATGATCCACTAGCATCGAGAGTGTTCAAAAGAATTAACTTTGCCCTGAAACGCAAAGGTTGACTGTAGAAACACAAGTTGGTTTTAGTCTATAAAAATCTGAAGACGATGATCTCTCTCTACTCAGAGGCGAAAGAGTTATTTAATTTTGACACGCAAAAAAACAGATATAGTCGTCAAATAAGTTGAACCATTTGCCATGGTTTTGCTCAGTCTCCAAACTTTAATAAAGACCTAAGAATCGGTTACTGCGCAATTAAGATCGACCGTCATGATGGTTCAAGAATTATAACCGGTTTTTTACTTATTTGCTGTTACATTTTTATGTCCAGACTTTTTTTATGGTGGGAGAAATCATCGGATGAAGAATCCCGCCCTTGGGCGGACCGGGAGACAGTGTCAGACTTCTACTGACTAAACGATACACTGTTCCTTCTTGCTTGTTCCAGGGCCCCGTGCAGAAGGGTTCAATTATATGTTGATACCTATTTTTCAATGATCTTATCTTTTCTTAAATGTTATAGATGTGTAGGCGGCATTAATTTGTGTATATGTGAGTATGAGTTCACATAATTTGTTTGACTGTACTCACAATACCGAAGTAGCTAATGGGTAAAGTAGCTAGGGTTATTTTAGGGTTTTATGGTAGTTAGAAATCATCGAATGACGAATCCCACCCTTGGGTGAAGCGGGAGACAGTGTCAGACTCTTACTGACTAAACAATCTACCACGTTCCTTCCTTGCTTTAGTCCCAGAGCCGTGGAGGGTAGAGTTTTTTTTTAGCATAGAATGAAATAATAAAGATAACCTAATTTAAAACATTTCAACGCATTACTTATTAATAGCTTAAAACATATGATATTTTTAGTACAACACCAAATTATCTAAAATGTCATTGACAAACACATTATTAACACGAAATCAAATCGCTGTATCACTGTTGATGATTCATTTGAATATAGGATGACTGGTTAAACTAAGGACATAATATGTTTTTTACACGTTTTGTTTTTGGATGGAATATAAAGCCTTCCAAAAAATACAAGCATCCGAATTCTTAAAGACATGATAAAATAAATATAGCAGTTTCGCAAAATTGTCTACTACCGTTGTTATAATTTGAGGAAGTATTCAACTTCCTCAAATTATAACAATAGTGATTTCCTCGTGGGGTCACCGAGGAAAAAAACGTAATTGCCATGATTGTGCATATTGCGCCGACTCCAAATAAAACGGGACAAGGGCAGGAAGATGATGATGATGCCATGATTGTGTTTATTTTTTATGGTGGGCAGAAATGATATAATTACGAATCCTGCTCTTGGGCGGAGCGGAAAATAGTGTCAGACTCTTACTGACTAAACAACCTACCCCGTTTTTACGGTGCCATATATACCAGATCTAGAGCCTTCCTTTCAGACGCGAACCCAAGAAAAGAAGACGAGGTTATAAGGATGAAGAGAAGTGTCAAGTTCAAACCGTACGCGATGCAGGGCTTTTGTGATCCTCTGCCCTGTTATCTAAACTTGACATTAAGTCATGTCTTTCGTGGAGACCAGTAATAACTTTAGCATATTATTATTTCGGATGGTACGATAGCTTGCAATCCAACCGTCCGGCAACCATCCAACCGGGCCCAATATATCGATGTCATGTATATTTAATTCTACGCGAGCCTCAAAGAGTCGTCAGCAAACCGTAGAGGCCCAGCTGGGACGAAGCCTACTGGGACCAAGGGGTATTTATTGTGAAAAATCACCTAGGGCCCTGAAACGAAGGCAAAGAAAGAACAGAAGTGATTTTTTGTCAGTATAAGTCTGATTCTATCTCCCGCCCCACCTAAGGGCGCGGAGATGACATTGGATGACTTTTACCGACCTAAAAAAAGATTAAAGGAATAATTGCCTTGTTGCATTAAGTCCGCCTATGTACCACTACTGTACAAGAAGATTAAATAAATAAATAATAAATAATTGTTCATACCTTGTACACTGGAAGATGGAACAATTTGGTTATTGCATTCTTACCGTCCTATTAAAACTAAGATGTCATTAAACTCTTGAGCCCCGAGCGAACGCCGGCTTTCGCACACCTATTGTCTTTATGTTATGTCTCTAATTACAGTAATCGAAAGGTTAGGCTAGAATGAAGCTCTAAATAAACTAGTGCGGTTCATCATTAACGACTGCATCACTGCTTACCATTAGATCGGATCACAATCAAACACTAGTTTATATCATAGATTGATTACAGTGATTACATTTTGTACCGTTCCCTGTTTAGCCAGTCATACTGTCCAATGTAAACAGATCGTAATATTTTATCTGACTACCCGCAATGTCAGTCACATACGAGTTACCTCTTTTGTTCGCACAGTCGATTAAACATGAAATGAAAACCCGATTTAATTATAACATGATATG
This sequence comes from Mythimna loreyi, assembly GCA_029852875.1. Taxonomy (NCBI): domain Eukaryota; kingdom Metazoa; phylum Arthropoda; class Insecta; order Lepidoptera; family Noctuidae; genus Mythimna; species Mythimna loreyi. Next base: position 8,922,102 of record CM056800.1, on the reverse strand, counting down.
GAAACCTTTTCATCACATGTTTGCTAGAATTGTTACAGGGACTGGAATTTGCATATTTTTTGTTTTATTCATAGAGGTCCTGTACGGTTGTATTAGGCCATCAGCTAAAATTGAATAAATTACTTTTATGTCAGCGTGAAATGTTCGCAATAATTGCTGTTCTTTAGGAAAATGATCAAACACGACCACACACGTGCGTCGTACATATAAATAAATAAGTAATACGAGTACGATACTGTGATATATAAAAACTGAATAATTCAACTTGTAAGGGTGGTTCTATGCTAGAAGAACCGTATACGCACGGAGTATGGGCAGAGTACGAACAGAGCAAGAACGGAGCTCGAATGTCCATTGTTGAGACATCAACGATCTGGACAAAGCGTTTTGCCTCGTCGTTTATACCACGTACATTGAGGGACTGGAACCAGGTGGTTTTTCCGTCCGATTATAATTTAGGTGTCTTCAAGGCTAGAGCGAATAGGCTCTTAATAAACTAGTGCGCCTCACTTTCAACAATTTCATCTCTGCTTACCATCAGATGGGATCGCAGTCAAGCAATAGGTTATAGCCTACATGGGCACTTGTAAAACGTAAGAAGCTAGTGCACGGTTCCAAATTGGTCGTTTCTTATGGAGAAGAACCGGCAAGAAACTCCACGGTTACTCTTTTTAAAAAATGGTTTGTTACAATATTTCCGTATTGCAGTATTAACAGAAAATATGGATGGATTGTGTGAGAAGTGATATGAAAGAAAGAGGAGTTAGTGATAGCGTGACGGGTGACAGGACAGAGTGGAAGAAAATGACATATTGCGCCGACCCCAAATAAAACGGGACAAGGGCAGGAAGATGATGACAGTATTAACAGAAAAATTATGTACGTATCATATTAACCAACAATCACATTAAGTTATTGTCTTTCTGTTATGTCTCTAATTACGGTATTCAAAAGTTTAAATAAATAATCCTCTGTAGTGTATTTCAAACAATCTATAAGGCTCTTACAAACACCACAATGAACGAGAGGCTCCTAAACCTAAAACACCTTTTACGCTGTCGATCCTCAGCCTCTTAGAAATAATCTTCAATTATTTCTAAGAGGCTGAGGATCGACAGGGTATCTATTAAAACCATTATTGAATCAGGAAAGCCGAACATCGTCGGTAATGAGGTGACAAAGTGCGAACACACTTTTAACGGCTACCCTCATTTCCATAATGTTTTACATTTTACCCACAAGCAATATTGTGAGCTGCGGCCGAATTAATTGGTTTTTATTAATTTAATAAATGTTGTTTTTATGGACGTTTTAAGAGGATAAAAAACAAATATTTTTGATATGAAAGTAAATAAACTAACTGTAATGATCTCATATTTGTGCCTTCTTAAACCTATAGTTTTTTTTTAGGTGGAAGATAAGAGCGTGTCGGACACAGGTATGAAGGCTAAGAAGGAATGGGGTGGGTCGTTTAGTCAGTAAGAGTCTGACACTTTTTCCTGCTCCGTCCAATGGCGGGATGATTTTTCCCACCATAAAAAAAAGACTGAAGTAGTTGCCTTGCAGTTGTAACACTACTGGTTCTCTTTTCAGAAAACACACGAAGCTCTATCGAGTTCTACGTTAGAATTGGCTTAAATAAAAAAAAAAATGGGGTCCTATTTATTTTACAATTTGGGCCAAAACTAATGACTGCGGCACGGCCCCGCATCGCGGTTATATGTATCGGCCCTTAATCAGCTGAGGTGGTGGTTGTTGAGCGATTAGCCACTGCACAGTTTTTTTTTTTTTATGGTAGGTGAAAATCATCCAATGACGAAACCCGCTCTTGGGCGGAGCGGGAGACCAGTGTCAGACTCTTACTGACTAAAAAACCTACCCCGTACCTTCCTTGCCTTATTTCTGGAGTCGAGGTAACAGTTTGCACATACCCTCTAGGCTCCAGGAGGCTTCGACCCTGAAGGGCCCTGCAGTTTGCTGACAACTCCTTGAGGCGCGCGGGAACGGTGCGCGCCGTTGACGACTTGGACTCGGTCTTACCAGACGATCGGATGGCGAGCTACCCATTGCTCACCGTCCGCGAGCCAGTGTCTACGGTGGCCGGATATCGGCAGGATCGCGGCGGCGACGGCTACGGCGAGTACGCCGTTGCCTTTGCCTTATGCGGTCGGCCTCCTCCTTTACGAGCATTACTGCTTCGCAGAAGGAGGCGACCACCTGCCATTCCTCTTCGCTGCGGACCATGGCCTGAACCAGGGCCCGGCGCGAGAGGTCGCCGCCGCCGATCACCGCCGATTTAAACTTAAACGTCAACCCGCCCCTTGGATGACGGCAGACGTTCGCATGGCGATGAGGCGCAGGGATCGAGCTTTTCGAAAATTTAAAAAGAACCGCAGTGTTGAAAATAGGGATGGTTTCAAAGCTGCAAGAAATCGGTGTAATCAGGTGATACGCAACGCTAAACGCCGCCATATTCTCGAAAACATATCTTCTTCTTCACCTGCTGATATCTGGAAATTCCTTGGAACTCTCGGTATTGGTAGACCACGTCATGTGGAATTCCCTAAAACCATCGTGCTGGATGACATCAACCGTCACTTCACAGCTTCCTGTCATTTGGATTCCCAAATGTTATCTAGGACGGTTGATTTCATTTCTGGCCTCCCAGGTCCTGCCATTGAACCATTTCATTTCTCTCCAGCTACCTTGGACGAAATCAAAAAGATCATCCTGTCCATAAAATCCAAGGCTGTGGGCCATGACGACATTAGTCGTCATATGATTACCCTGATCCTCGACTTTCTTCTTCCACCGATTACCCACATAATTAACTTTTCCTTAGATTCTGGACAATTCCCATCCTTGTGGCGTATGGCTTACGTTCGCCCACTTCCTAAAATCGCAAATCCCTCCTTATCTAACCATTTTCGGCCAATATCTATTCTTCCTTTCCTATCCAAAGTGCTTGAGGCCTGTGTCCACAAGCAGTTTTCGGGATTTGTTCACCGGAATAACCTGGTTGACACGTTTCAATCCGGATTCAGGCCTGGTCACAGTACTGCCTCTGCTCTCCTAAAAGTGACTGGTGACATTAGAGAAGCTATGGAGGACACCAAGGTTACTGTTCTGGTGTTAATTGATTTCTCTAATGCCTTTAATGCTGTCAGTCATGATATTCTTCTATCTATCCTTTCGCATCTTATGGTTTCGTCCGAGGCGCTGGAATGGTTCTCTTCTTACCTTCGGGGACGTCGGCAGTCGGTTCGCGTTGGCGAGAATTCATCGAGTTGGCGCGATCTGGATTCTGGCGTTCCACAAGGCGGTATTCTTTCACCATTGCTATTCTCCATCTTCATAAATTTTATAACTCACTGTCTTCGGTGTTCGTATCACCTTTATGCCGATGATTTGCAATTATATACTGCTGCGCGGGTAGAGGTTTTGTCAGACGCTATAGAGGATGTAAACCGTGATCTGGAAGCTATCTGTGATTGGTCAAAAAGATTTGGAGTGTCTGTAAACCCCTCCAAATGTCAGGCTATTATTATTGGAAGTTCGCGCATGATGGGTAAAGTGATGGTAAACTCTCTTCCACCAATTATTTTTAATGGTATCGTTATACCCATTAGTCCTAGCGTTAAGGATCTCGGTTTGCATCTTGATTCGACGCTTGGCTGGCAAAGTCAAGTTTCCAGTGTCTGCCAAAGAGTCAACGGGACTCTGCGGTGTCTGTATCGTCTGAGGAACTTTCTGCCCGCGAAGACGAAGACTATGCTTGTGCAAACTTTAATATTCCCTGTGATTGACTATGGTGACGTGTGCTACTTTGACCTGAATGCGGTGTTGCTAGATAAATTAGACAGGCTTCTTAACAACTGCATCCGGTTTATTTATAATTTGAGAAAATATGACCACGTCTCAAGTTATAGAACCGAGCTCAAATGGATGCCGATTCGCCAGAGAAGAAATTTGCGGGCACTGACTACTCTTTTTTCTCTGCTTAACTCTCCCACCCCTCCTTCTTATCTTATTTCTCATTTTCAATATCTTTCCTCTTCCCACGCTAAGAATCTGCGTTCCTCTAAAAATCTTTTACTCATTTGTCCTTCTCATACTTCTAATTTTGTTCATTCTTCTTTTTATATACAGTCCATACTTTCTTTGGAATGCGCTTCCTCTCGATATCAGGATGGCCACCAGTCGGTATTCATTTAAGTTGATGTTGCGGAAATATTTTCTCCACAAATAGCAGAGTCGTCTCAAGACCCCTTTCTTTTACTATATATAGATAATACGTATATGTAGGTATATTATATATATAAATATTATATGTATGTTTATTTTATTTTTTATTCATATATATATTTTAACCCTGGATCTTATTAATATTTTCGTTAATTTGTATGCACCTGCCATGTTTTCTCTTCACCACCCTTGGTTGACTGGTAGAGAATGCCTAAGGCATTAAGTCCGCCTGTGTACCTTTGTGTTGCATGAAGTTCTAATAAATAAATAAATAAGATCACCCCCACGAGGACACGGCGATGCTCTTCGCAAGCAGGGCACACCTCCACCGTGTGCTCCACCGTGTCCTCCGGGCTCGCCTCACAGTGGCGACACCCGGACGTCTCTTCCGCACGAATCCGGTGCAGGAATCTCCCGAACTTCCCATGTCCGGTGAGAACCTGCGTCATGCGGAAAGTGAGGACGCCGTGAGGTCTATCCAGCCACGCCTCAAAGAGGGGCACTACCGCTGAGATTACGGTGTCGCTAGTTCGACCGCCGCCTGGTACGACCTTCCCTGCGCTAGGACCAGCGTGTCGTCTGCGTAGCAGACCACGCTGACCCCTACGGGGAGGTCGGCGCGCAGCACGTAGTCGTACCCGATGTTCCACAAGGGCGGTCCTAGTACCGGTCCCTGTGGGACACCGCACGACATCTCTCGCCGTTTCCAATCTCCTTGGTGACCGGGGTAGACTATGTACCTGTCGGACAGGTAGGCCTCGACTGTACGACAGAGGTAGTCGGGCACCCGGTGATACCGGAGTGCCGTCCTAATGCAACTCCAGGGCAGGGAATTAAAGGCGTTGGCAATGTCCAACGACACCGCCAAGACACACCTGCCCCGGGACACCGCATCCCCCGTCGTGAGGGCTCGCACGCGCATGATGGCGTCCACCGTGGAGCACCTCCTGCGAAACCCGAACTGGTCGTCCGCGAGATCGGGCCCCTTCAGTGTTAGGTGCTTGACGAGGCGGTCTGCAATGACTCTTTCAAAGAGCTTGCCCACCTCGTCAAGCAGCACAATGGGCCGATACGCGGACGGAGAGTCCGCAGGGCGCCCCGGCTTCGCGACGAGGACCAGTTTTCCCGTCTTCCAGGGAAGTGGGAACTGGCCCCTCTCCAAACATGCGCTAAAGAGCCCCCCCAATCGAGACCCGAGAGCCTCCATGGCCAGGACCCAAGCCTTTCCAGGCAAGCCGTCTGGTCCTGGGGCGGTATTCTTCGCACCCATCCTGCGTACCGCCACTCTCAACTCCACCTCGGTCACTTCCGGAGCATTGGTACCGTCGTCGCTGACGTGGTCCGCGTCAGACACCGCTGGTGGCGGAGCCATGGGCGGGGGGGAGTGGTCCCCCCGCGCAGGGAACAGAGCGCTCACCACACCCTTCACGATCTGTGGCCGGAGACTGCGTCAACGGGGGAGCCCATGGGCGGAGTTTCTCTCGCACCAACTTGTATGGGCGTCCCCACGGATCAGCGTTGAGCGTCCCCAGCCAGGCTTTGCAGGCCTCATCTTTGGCCCGCTTTATCTCCGATCGGAGGGTGCGCTTTGCCACCCTGAATCCCTCATACAGCTCCGCCTCTACGGCCTCCGCATCCGGCGGGCGGAAACGGCGCCTGCGGTGTCTGGTATACCGGTGTCGCGCAGCATTGCATGCGGCGCGCAGCATCGCAAGCTCTGGCGACCACCAGTACACCTGGCGTCGGGCGCGTCCTGGGCGGAGACGGGGCATTGCCGCGTCGCAAATTTGCGACAAGGTCTCCCGGAACCACTCCGCCTCGACGTCGATGTCAGCAGGCCTGACCGGTGCTTGCACCCAGGCCTGCACCGCCGACTGCACAGTGTGTTGCGAATTCGATTTCCACACGAAACAACATCTACCTATATTTGATTCGGTTCTGGGTGTCTTATGAGTTTATATGTTAGTGAACGCACCCACTGTACAGGGGGTAACTTAAAAAAAAAAAAAACTTGTATTTTACATAGAGCAACCTATTTTTATTTTATGTAGAGTAATCAGTGTAATCACAGCTATTCTATTTACTTTAGCACTTCATTCCATTCTAATTTATTAAAAATAGCGTGAAAAAAACTACACAAAGTCGTCGAAACTTTCGTAACTATTACAGCAATTTAATTAATTACCCTCGTTCTTAATTTTAATTTGAACAGAAAAAAGAACTATTAATTCTTCTTTGAGTGTAACAAGATTTACAGTTAGACTTAGTGTATATTATATAACTAGCGGTCCCCCGCGGTTTCACCCGCATCTTTAGTTACTGTGCTGCTCCCGTAGGTTATAGCATATTGTTTATAGTCTATAGACTTCCTCGAGAAATGGGCTATCCTGCACTGAAAGAATTTTTCAAATCGGACCATTAGTTCCTGACATTAGTGCGTTCAACCAAACAAAGAAACTCTTCTGCTTTATTTTTTTTTATATATCTTTGTATTTATATTTATTAATATAGTTGTTATCGCAATTGAGAATGTTAAGTTACCTACACAAGTTTTATCAAGGACAGGTTTGCAACCGTAGCTAACTATGGGATATACCTACCCATATCCTAATTAGCTTACTTAAATCTAGGCCTCACTCACTTTTAACCTAAATCTTAATCAAAACACCATCATCATTTCAACCAAATAATGTTCACTATAGTCTAAAGACCAGTGGTGAGCAAGCTTTCTTAATGGCGGGCCAGAAAATTTAAGAAATATCAGAGAAGCGTAAAAATAATAGAAGAATGCATTTTGTGTTGAAACTTTTAACCATGTAAAAACATTACACACTTGCGCAAATAAAAAAAAACACTAACTTTATTCGAAGGCCTTGCCATGGTAAGCGTGTGTGTGAGCGCAACACAACCATAAACTACTTATTTAGTCTAGCAGGCTCCTTTATCTATGCGTCTATTATTCTACTATTTATATTAATTAGAATCTACTTAACACTCTAATTGCGGGTCACAAACTATTCATTTCGAAGGACTCTCTTCGGGCCGGAGTTAGCCCACGGGTCCTACTTTGCCCAACACTGACATTATGTCAATAATTAGTGTATTACCTTATTATATCAATTATTTAGTATTAATTAGTAATGTAATTACCCGTAGATTTAAATTTGTAAATAAGTTGTGTTACTTTTTTGTGTAGATATATTTTGTTGTGTATATCAGTAATCTTGTTTCTTTTGCAGCTGCTTAATTTTTATTTTAGGCAAGAAAAAATCAAATAACCAGCATTCCAATTCAAAAAGCATTTATACAATAAAACCTTCTGAATAAACTATGTATACTGAAATATGTGCAAAACAAACATAAAATCGATTCAACTTACTCGTTTAAATGCTACAAGGTCGTTAATATTGAGCAATTTGTAAAGATATTTGAGAAAAATAGTAATTTTCTGGAACATACGAGAGCTTGTTACATACTCTGAACGATATAAACGACTTCAGAGCCTTATAACAGACATTCGTGAAAGCCGATTACTGAAATGATAAGGGTAAAAGTACCAGTTATCACTCATGTGTATTTCAAGTTTTTTTTTTCATATTGGCTTTCGTGGTTTGACTTATAAGTTAAACAATTATTAAGTTTAATGATATACTAGCATCTACCACCGGATTCATCTACATTAAAATGGGTAATTATCCTAAGAAAACATACTCTCAGATAAAAATTATTAAGGTATACTTCTGTACAAAGAGTTGTCAGCAAAAGTAGGGACCCTGCTGAAGGGTCGAGTCTTTTTCTGAAAGGAAGGCTTGGCTCCAGTGCGAAAGACAAAAAAGAAACGAACTCAGTTGTTCAGTCAGTAAGAGTTTGACACTGTTGCCCACTCCGCCCAAGGATGGGATTCGTCGTTGGATGATTTTTACCATCCACAATAAAATATATAAATTTTCGGAAGACGAGCCACGAGGAGCACATCATCCCACCGTCTGCACTGAGCGCGAGTCATCGACGGCGCGTAGTATTTACCTGCCTCAAAGCGATATCAGCAAAACCTTTGGACTCAGCAGAGCCTAAGCCTACTGGGGAGATGGATTGACTCCCGAAAGGAACCTGAAGATTATAGGTGTGGTTTTAGTTAATAAAAGTCAGACTCACCCCAGCGTTCCACCCAACGTGGGAAAAAAATTTTAATGATTTTCTACATAAAAAAAAAGATCCATATAAACTGACGGCTTTATAAAACTAGCACGTTAGAGGGATAAGTACAAATAATCTATTAATATAAAAGGCCATTGTTATCAGCTCTCATTCAACAAGTAAATTACGTTCACATTATCTTAATACGTCATTTTCCCAAAATGTGTCACCCATTTCGTCTTATCCGTAATGAAAATCTCGGGGAAACAACAACAATAAACGGAGACGACAATAGTCAGGCTCACCCTATTTCTGTACAACAGATATTTGAGTAAAAAAATGCGTAGTCGAGCTACTTATTCGGATACGTGTAATTTTCAAATAAAATGTGTTTACGCACGATTTGCGATTGCGTATAGATAAAAATTTCTTTTATTGTCGATATTATTGGGCTTTCTAAGCTCTTTAATGTTTTAGGAAAAGCCATTTTCCTATTACTTGATTATATTGTAAGTTCGGTATCTTTTAGCAGTAAAGAGTTTTCATATTTTGGGAAAGTTAGTTTTGATATTTTCTTTTAGGTTATGTATTATGTAAGTTGGTATGCTATCTTATTTTTATTTAAGTACAGTTTTATTTGAGTCGTTTTGTGACGAACGTGACTTATCTATAAATATAAAAGGAGAAACTGACTAACTGACATATCAACGCACAGTCAAAACCACTGTAACTAGGAGCGTGAAATGTTGCACAAGGCTTCCTTTTATGACGTAGGCGAACACTAAGAAAGGGTTTTTAAAAATTCAGCTTCTAAATGGAGATTATGGAGAACCCTACTGTCACGCGGGCAAAGCCGCTGGCAGGAGACTAGTTTAGATATATATCCCATTCGCGATAAGATAGATATATAGACAACCAAATAAACCTTTTTTACTTTCACTTCAACCGATTTTGTCTTCTATTTCGTAAGCATTAGGATGGCATTAATAACAAAAAAAGGGGTTACAAAACCAACTATTTACTGCAGCCGTCATTTGTCATTCCACCAACGCAATAATAATCAAAATCGGTTGAACGGACAGTAAATAAGGTTTTCTTAAATTTCTTATGGTATTGTCAATGACGTTATTTTCAACTTTAGGTTGTGTTTTTCCAATTATCCCTTAGTACACTATTGCTATTATAATGGTGACAGTACGTACTAGCGACCCGCCCCAGCTTCGCACGGGTGCAATGCTTATAGTAAATATATATATTATGCATGTATTATACATATTATTATAAACCTTTCTCTTGAATCACTGTATTTATTAAAAAAAATCCGTTGCGTAGTTTTAAAGAAAAACAATTTAATTTATAATTTATGACTTATCTTTAATATTAAAAGTTACTCGAGTGCAGTAGTGCCCTTTTCAATGTCATCCTCACCTAACCTAACCTGGCCACCGTAAGGCGCGGGGGCTTGTGGATGGCGAACAATGGGTAGCTCGCCGTTAAATCGTCTGTCAGTCGTTCGGACCAAGCCCAGTCGTCTACGGCGCATACTGTTCCCGTACGCCTCAAGGAGTCGTAAGCAAACCGTAGCTCCCCTGCAGAAGGGTCGAAACCAACTTCCTTTCAGACACGAATCAAACAAAAGATTCTGGAAGGCTCTGGCCCTGGTTTATATGGCGACGTAGAAAAAGGGTAGGTTGTTTAGTCAGTAAGAGTCTGAAACTGTTTACCCTCCGAAAAGTGGGATTCGTCATTGGATATTTTTTAGCTACCATAAAAAAACCTATCCTATACCATCACGTATGAGACAATATGAACCCGCGGTATGCAGTACTAATATCAAAGCATAGTTTACCGATTACAAATCAAGTGCCTACAGATTAGTCATGTAAACCGCATTGCCACAAGGGCATTAGCATGATTGGTTGGATTAGTGCGTTTGTAGATCGCATCATAATATTATTCAGTGGTTAATTAAACCGCTCGCCAATTCAGGTAAATGTTACATTATCAAATTGCTTGGCAGACATAAACATGATCATAGAACTTTCAATTCGATCGTATAGATCTCGTGGACGCGAGTTTTTTTATACGCATGTACGAAATTAATGTCTTTAAGTAAACATCAGCTGAACGAGACCAATGAACTGTAGGTAGTTCAAGAATAAATTGCTATTTCTTTTGTCTACGTATTCCAACGTAGAAATAAAGCATTTGGAAAGAAACGCAGTATCAATGTATAATAATCATAACAATGCATAACGTTTAACATTACAGAATGAATAAACTGTGTGGTTTTACATTTTTCGTTTTTGAAATTGGATTATAAAGACCTCGTAATAACTAATTATAAGATTATGTGCCTTCCTGGTGTTTTCTTTAACCAACATTAGCAAGTAATTACTACGGGTCTCATAAGAAGGCTCAAGGTCACCCAGCGAGCAATGGAGAGAGTGATGCTTGGTATTTCCCTGCTTGATCGAATCAGAAATGATGAGATCCGTAGGAGAACCAAATCAACCGACATCGCTCGAAGAATTGTATCGCTGAAGTGGCAGTGGGCGGGACACATAGCGCGGAGAACCGATGGCCGTTGGGATGGAAAGGTTCTCGAATGGCGACCGCGTACCGGACGACGCTCCGTGGGCAGGCCCCCTACAAGGTGGACCGACGATCTGGTGAAGGTCGCGAGAAGCCACTGGATGCGGACAGCTCAGGACCGATCGTTGTGGAGATCCTTGGGGGAAGCCTGTGCCCAGCAGTGGGCGTCGCTCGGCTGACATGAGTAAGTAATATCAAGATAAAATTAAAATTATCGCGTTCTGAATTACTTACTCAAATTCGAACTTAGCCAATTTTAAATAAATCGTTCAATAGGAACTTCTTTCTCTATTACTGAACACAACGCCTATGACCATGCTCCATCGTCGACCTCGTCATCCATCGCTTAACATCAGGTGAGATAGTGGTTAAGCATGAACCAATCAATCAATAAAAACTCCATGACACTGGACCGTCGTTTGTTTGACAAAGGATTGATACATCACGGTACCCGGAATTCAGGAAATTGCGCAGAGCAGGGATGATCAACTTTATTCTACCTACAATCTCACAATCTTATTTTTTTTTTTATCCAAACAGAACGGCCGAACTGGAACGGACCACTACGCCTTTTTAACACAGGCAGAAATAAAAAGAAAATAAAACAATACATAAAAAAGTATACTTTTACATGTTTTTTTCTTAATATGTTTTTAAGGAAATATTTAAAAATGTAATTATATATGTCTCACAATAAATAAACGGAATAAAATTAAATAGACTAACTTTTTTTTTGATTTACCGAATACCAAATTAATTTCACAATAAGTACTTGTTTGCGGAGACGAAGCGCGTTGGGCGTTTGTCTTACATACGTTTGTGTTTGCGCGTGCGACAATATATATATCCACTAGCTTTTGCCCGCGGCTTTGCCCGCGTGGTATTGGGTTGGGGTTTCCGGGATATATTCCGGAGTGTATCATATGCCTGTGCCAAATTTCATCCAGATCTGTCCAGCCGTTTTGGTATGATTGAGTAACAAACATCCAAACATTGTAACTTTCGCATTTATAATATTAATAAGATTTTGTCGTTGATTTTGGTCAAAACCTCCAAAACCCCAGATTCTTTTTTGCAGATACAAAACCGGACCTTGTATAACAAATAACAAAGTATTTTCCGAATATCAACCTCTACAGTGAAGAAACTGCCGCCAGAAGCGAGTCAAAAATAAATTTACCGAAGCGAGCTCAAAAATTTGAGCAACCTACTTCAAACACATAAGTTTCAATTTTCGCTTGACGAACAACAAGTAACATTCGTCCAAGTAACACGGTCGAATACACCGGTTGACCACCCCTGCTATCGAGGTCCATAAAATAAACATTTAAAATGGAGTATTGTTTGTTTAAGAAGTGTTGGGTTCGTAATCTAATTGAACTTTACCCGACCCGGGTTTAGGTCCAACCTTTTATATACCGGTAAAGTCGGGTCGGGGACTTTTAAAGGTGGGTTTCCATTCAATGTACACTTAAGTATAGGATAGTTTAGCTAGAATAGTTAAGGCTCCATAATATTGTTGGTCTTCTAAACTATCAATAGCTATCACAATTAATTCGTATTTTATACTACTTTTAGTGTAACTAACGATGGACTTTGACTCTGTCGTTATCGGACGGTCAGAGCAAGCTAGCTCAAGCCCACGGCGATCGAAAATCGCCTTCTAAGTACATTTTTATAGGTAGTTAAAAATCATCCAACGACATCTCCGCGCCTTAGGGTGAGGTGGGAGATAGTTTCAAACCTTTACTGATTAAAAAACCTACTTTCTTATTCCTTCTTTGCTTTCATACATTTTCATAAAATTATGTAATAATTATTACCTACATAAATTAATGAAATGTACAATACGAAACTCTCACTTTGTTGGCATTTATTATTGTGTAAAGTTAAGGGAAATGGCACTGAAAACCGTAATACAGGGACTGCCAAGCTTGGTTATAGAAATTACAACCAATGTCCTAAAATGATCTTGCCTAAATGTACCTGTAATCAAATTTCTATTCTGTTGGTATAACGTTTTCACATTGCCCCAAGGCCTCAGTATGCTTCGACCCAGTTGGACTACTACGGTTTGCTGGCAACTCCTTCCACCCTCCGACTACTGTCGCGTGTAATGTCTGGGGAATAAGGATGTCCATGTCCTCTCTGTTGATTCGTTAGTATTATTGCTTGGCAAAAGGAAGCGACTGCTTCTTATTTTCTGACCATGGCCTGAACCAAGAAAGGCAACTATTGATATCATAAGGTAAACCCATAAAAAATAAGAGCCAAATTAAAATAAACCGTAAACCGGATTTCAATTAGGGGTGTAACCGGTTTCAGACATTCGTAATGAAAATGATATTTACATTTTACACCGCTTTTCCGACCATTAAAAACGTTACTTGATAGCAAGTCAAATTGCCTTTCTACGCATTTTAAAACATCCCCTTCTACAAAGAGAATTAAATTTAAAAAACTGGACCAGTTAGAGTCAGGCGCAGTTTGTGGTATACAAGGGGTTCCGTACTTGTAGTGACCATACAGAAGGGTTAAAGTCAAGTGAGGCCAAGGGTTCGCATCTGAAAGGAAGGCTCTGGCCTGATGTGAAAGAAACGTAGGATTGGGGTGTGTTGTTTGATCAGTAAGAGACTGATGAATTCTGATTCCTTGAGAGTATCGAAAACGTATTTTTTTGCAACATAAATGGTCTATCTTTTTTTTTTAGTTTACTTTAAAATATTATTTTTTTACAGTTACAAGGGGCCGCAAACTCGACAGTATGATTTAAATTTCAAGTCGATGATACCGCCACGCGATCTTGAGATAAAGGATTTTGATGAACAAACCAACAGACAGACTAACAACAGTAATTCTATAAGGGTTTTTTATGGTGGGCAAAAATCCAATGACGAATCCTGCTCTTGGGTGGAGCGGGTAGAGCCCGTTCTTTCTTTGCCTTTCGCACTGGGGCCAAGCCTTTCTTTCAGAAAGAGGTTCTGGGCTTGAACCCTTTTGCAGAGTCCCTATGGAATAGTATAAGGGCTCCATTTTTCCCTTTTACGTACGGAATACTAAAAAAACGAGGCCAATTTTAAAACCGGCTGGCTTGAAATGGCAGTACCTACCTAAAAGATTATGTTAGATCTAATCGTCATCCATTAATTAGACGCGACGGATATTACTTCGATCATTTGATATCTTTCAGAAAAAAAGATATCATGGCTGAAATTCATTTCATTTCCTATGCCAAAGTAAGGCTTAGTATTTCCCTTGAGTATTATTTTCACGTACATTTTTCTTTCTTATTTTAAGTCGACCTACTAGTGACCTTTTCATTTTTAGGCCATTTTATTTTAGCATCGTTGACATGCGAGCCAGAGGATGTCCTATGAATAGATGAAAATTAAGTACTTTCTGAAAAATAATTATAGAACATAAGTATTAGTTATACAATGCTTTGTTTTGGTATCTTTACTTGATGAGATAACTGTCCGATATGATGAGGAACTCTTGAACTAGTATCACGAGAGTCCGGTCGTGAAAAAGGTCGAAGCCAACTGAGGATCTTGAAGGAAGGAGGAAGACTTGGCCCCAGCCAAAGTCAGCGACGAATACGTGTAGTTTTCCACTTGCGTCTTGAAGAGATGTCAGCAAAACCTGATCAGAACGATATTTGCAACAGCCACCACGGGGAATTTTTAAATATTTTTTTTCATCTTGAGACCTCAAGAGAAAACAATAAAATAAAAGCTTATTCACTGTAGCCTTCATCATCAGCTTTTTTAATGTTACTGCTGGGACACAGGCCTCCTCTCTAGGAGAGGGATTGGGCCGTAATCCACCACGCGAGCCCGGTGCTGGTTGGTGGATGTCACGTCTTTAAATTTTGGTTCTAGGACATGCCGTTTTCTTCAAGATGTTTTCCTTCACCGTTTTAGGCACCTGGCTGGGTTTGAACCCGCGATCTACAACTTGTAAGTTGGGCACTGCTCTTACTACTGAGATACGAAACCCTAAAAACACTATGATTACTACCTGTTTTCATCATACTGTCACAAGTTCAGTTTCATGTCAACTCATTTTGTGAAACATGCAACAAACTTTCAAAAACTACTCCAAACTCTCAGCAAATTCAAAGGGAAACGCACAGTTAATCCGTCGCTAGACAATTAGCATAGATGAATCTCTGATTAATGTTAATCCAATGAATATTTATGGCATGCAGGTAGACGGGTGAATTTTCATATCGTTGGATTAAGCCTTCACATCCGTTTAATGTGCGTCATCTTTTTAATTCATTGGATCAACGGATGAATAATAAGCGACGTGATATAATAAATCAAGATGGAAATTTATTCACCTTCGCAGTATGCCTGCGAAACTCACAGTATCGTATGTACAACATACAATACTTTGAGTTTTCAGATAAATAAATCAGCGTTGAGTTTGGCGAACATGGAAATATTTAGCATATTTTTATGATTATTTAACCGACTAGAATATTCTTTACATAAAGAAGTTCTCAAGTCGATATTTTTTTTTATCGTACGCAGCGATATTATCTTTACCAAAAATTAACCGACATTTTTTTTCTCAAAGAAAATTACACTCAGACTTATTTCAATTAGGCAATATTATTTACTGTAGTACTAGTTTGATGTCTAATTATTTTTATTTCCTTTGCCAAACATTGAGAAACCCCTACTTTATCAATAATTCCGCACAAGGACTGGAACAATTTGCCTGCTGCGGGCCTCCCATCCGATTATAACTTGGGTGTCGTCAAGGCTAGAGTGAATAAATAGGCTCTTAATAAACTAGTGCGCCTCACCATCAACAATTGCATCACTGCTTACTATGAGATGGGGTTGCAGTCAAGCATAAGTTTATAGCAAAAAAAAAAATCTTTTGAAATTGATCATGCATTTGAAATCTACAAAATATTCAGCCTCGTCATCGTCAGATTTAAACGACATCAGTCCAGACTGATTTTTCGACAATGCGGAAGTTTTGTAAATATAAAAGCGTTGTCATATTGAATTTAGTGGTTAGGTGCAAACGAACGCGATTCCCGGCGGCCGGAGCGAAGTGAGCGGACGGAGCGAAGTGAGCCGACGGAGCAAGCGGAGCGGTGCGAGCCCAAATGCAATTTATGTCGTTTCGACGATCGAGGCGACTTTTAAATTTCTCTTTGAGCGGTGAGAGAGTTATGTGCACATTTGTTAGTGACTGCAGATCAAAGTTTATAATATCATTTTGTGGATAAAATATTTGGAAATGAAATGGAAATATTTCTACGAATCTAACCACTCGCGTAAAGATAAAATATGTTGTGGTATATTTAATTCTGTATTATTTACATTTAGGCAATTTTTATTCTTAACTAGCGACCCGCCCCAGCTTCGCACGGGTACTAAAATTGAAGATATTATGCATCTATTATACACAGAAACCTTCCTCTTGAATCACTTTATCTATTAAAAAAACTCGCATCAAAATCCGTTGCCAACTTTTAAAGATATAAGCATACATAGGATCTAAGCAACTTTGTTTTATACTATGTAATGATTTTACTTTCTTTATATTAAGGCGAATTTCAATGTGTTACTTCAATAGATAGTAAACAAAGCTTTCTTATTTCTGATGCAATTTTATAAAAATATTGCAAGTATAGAACTAACTTAAAAATGAATATTTAGTCAAGTTCCTATTGTAATCCTATTTTTGGTGTACAAACAAGAGTATAGTATGTATCTAACAAGCTCCTATAATGGTTATATCACTGATTAACTGGACATAATTACGTCTATTGTGTCGCTTATCTAATAATAGAACCGGTGTATTGTTCGCAGAAACCTATTAGACTACAAACCCTAGACTAATAATATGGGTATTGAACTAGTGATCGCATACAGTTCTGCTGACATGACATCTACACTAATATAATATAATAAAGAAGTAAAGTCTGTTTTTTTTTATTTTTTTGTTTGTAGGAAGTAATCTCTGGAAGTACTGGTTCGATTGCAAAATTTTTTTCACAGATAGAAAGCTGCTTCATTTTTGAGTGTCATAGGCTATATTTTATGATTGTGAATAATATAATAAAGAAGTAAAGTTCGTTTTTTTATCTCGAGAAATTGTTTAGCAACAGAGTTAAATATGAAATTTTCCGCGGACGAAGTCGCGGGCAGAAGCTAGTGATTTTATATATATCGTCGCCTTGGAGGGTAATGGAGCTTTTCCACAGAACTACACGTCTGAGTTATGGACGTTTAAAAAAAAGGATGCGGGAGAAAACAGTTATTTTAACATAAATTAGTGTAGTTTTGGAGCTCAAGAGTTCTTACAACTATTGACCACTCAATACTTATTTTCTATGATTGTAATCACAATGAATCTAAGCTGCTTATACTTATTGACTCTTATTAAAGCTACAATTAAATTTATTGGAAAATTTAAAGATAACCTGCTCGCAGTTATGATATCTATTAAATGTATTGACTAAATAAAGTATGGTTTTTTGTGAATACGCTAATGCACTTAACTCCGTTTCGCAAAAATTGTGGCTTAGCTCCATTGACCTCCAAGGCGACTATATGTTCGATTCCTGATTTTTCACTTGAAATTAATTCAAGTTATAAATAATTTTCGATTTTGGATTTGTTATTGATAGCAAATGGTAGAAGATATTCGCGAGAGAATCAAGGTTGCCGACATGCCGAAAAGAATCGCCAAACTTAAATGGTAATGGGCAGGACAGACACATTGCACGCAGAACGGTTCTAGAGTGGCGACCGCGTACCATAAGACGCAGCGTTGGAAGGCCTCCCACAAGGTTGGCTGATGAGGTCAGGGTTTCTGGAATCCGATGGATGCAAGACGCACAGGACCGGTCTTTTTTGCAACATTATACATGGCCATATCTTTTTTCCGTTATCTTAGAAATGTAATTTTTTCTAAGCTTAAAGGGACCGGATATTTGAGTGTATAACTTTTTTTATGGTAGGTAAAAATTATCCAATGACGAATTTATGGTCTAGGACTATGGGTTCTCTTTTCAGAAAGGGCATTTTCTGAAAAACAAAGCGCTCTAGTCTGTAGTCTCTAATCACAACATTGTAAACTACGGTATTACTAAATCACAAAAACTTTACTTGTATTTACTCTTCAATAGGTAACACCTTCACACGCAGTAAGACAGTCCGTTTACGACCTACAATAATTTATTATTTAAGCAGAAGAGATTTCAGCGAAATTACCTTTTTTATTTCAAAATGACGGTAAAACAGTTTTTCTTTATGAGCTAGTTTTATTTACTACCAGGGTCTCTTCCGTGAAAACCGTATATTTTCCAAGAACAAAAGGATTATTCTACTGTGAAATATTTTAGAGATCGGATCATTACTTCCAGAAATCACTTTATTAAACAATCGCTCAGTAACTCTTTGGTGCGAAAAAACGAACCTTCTGCTAAGCTCACCTAAATCTATTTGAGAGATTTTGAAGCGAATTGTAAAAGGAAATTCAATCCAGCAAGTCTCCTTTACAGTTTTAGAACAAGAGTGTGGTTGAAACTAAAACTTTAAGTTCCTGAAACTTGTTTGTTGAAGCGAAAACTAAGTTTTTCTTAAGAATGTAGTGGCATGATCGTTAAGTTTCCTAAGCTACTTTCAAGAAATCTTAAATAATCACACTAATATTATATAAAGGCGAAAGTTTGACCAACCCGTACTGGGCCCGCATAGTGGTTAAAGGCCCCATATTCCCTCTTTTAGAGAAAAGGTCTGACACTATCTCCCGCACTAGTGTAGAAAAGTGTACGCTCACTCCCACCACAAGTTATTACATTTATCTTATCAGGCTGTGCGGCGCAGTTCCACAATTCACTGGTCAACCCTATTTTTTTTTAATTGCAATAAACTAGTGTTTGACTGCGATCCCACCTCATGGCCTGATGGTAAACAGTGATGCAATCATTGATGGTAAGGCGCACTAGTTTATGAAGAGCCTATTCACTCTAGCCTTAAAGACACCTAAATTATATTCGGACGGAAATACTGCAGCCGGCAAACTGTTCCGGTCCCTCGATGTTCGCGGTATATTTAACGAGGCAAAACGCTTAGGCCGGGCCGCAGGTGTCTCAACAACGTAAGGGTGGATGCTTGCCGCACGCCGGGATGTCCGAAGGTAAAATTGGGATGGCGGACTCAAATAGTGCAATTCCTGCGCACACTCTCCAAAATGCATCCTGTAGAAAACCGCAAGGCTGGCTACTCTGCGCCTGTGCTCGAGACTTTGAGATTTGTTCTTAAGAATATCGAAAAATATCGTTTGATGTACATGCCTGTGGCTCGGGCGAAAACCGCCTCGGTCACATCGACATTTTTTTTCCACTTTTATCAAAATGTACGTCTACCCTAATATTGTAAAGTTCTAATTAAGGAATTAAAAGTTACACAGTATTGACAGACTTTTTCCACAGACAGCTTTGATAAAATTAAAAAGTTGTTTTTACAACAAATCTTCCCTAACAAAATAATGCTATAAAATAACTTTTTTCTATTAAAGTAGAGCTCGACTTGAGTTTTCAAATCATAAGTTTCGCTTGGCGTTGTGGAAAAAAGTAATTAAATTACCCAACTTGAAAGCGTTATTTTAATTGAAATAATATTACTTTAAATAACAATACACATTAAATAAAATCATCCAGTTGGACGCCCAGACAATCAAAATGCTGAATGACTAGTTGATCTAGTCATATTGTTGAAGGCAGCGTTTAATCAGATGGCAGAATGTTGTGTATTCATTTAGTTTAGTAAAATTGAATCACTTAGCTGAGTCTTGATCAGTCATTTCGGAAGGGCTAACTTTCAGTACACCAAAAAATTAAACGTTGAATGATTTTACTTCAAACAACTTTCGGCCAGGGCATCCGATTAAATGTCGCAGACATTCAATCGGATGACGACCGCCCTAGGCGGTTAAATTGGATGGCTAATACATAAATGGCTGCTACATATGTGTATATACCAACTGTTAAGTTTAAATATAATATAAATAATAATGTTAGTAATTTCTATATGTGCGAATGTTAATTAATTATCTGTTGCCTCGTATTTTGTATTTATATTCGTTTTCAGTTTCTGATTCTTCGTTGTCTTTAAATAAAAGTAAGGCTTCTCTTGTATTTTCTTTAATTAAATTTATGTTGTTTAGTTTAGGCTTCAATTTATCTGTACAAATTACATTTTCCCTAATATTTCCTTCTTTTCTAGTAGGTATGTTAACAACTTTGTTTCTTTTTGCTGAAGTTTCTTCGAATACAATTCTTACTCTCGAATTGTTTCTTTGGGTATAAGAATCAATAGTCGAAGAATCACTGTATTCTAAAAAACCGACTAACGTGACTTTTTTCTGTTAGGTACAAAATCATCCATTAACGATCCTTTGGGCGGAGCAAGAAACAGTGTCAGACTCTTACTGGCTAAACAACCTTCCCCATTCCTTCATATCCATCATTTTTCATATCATATCCATTCATATATAACAGGGCCAGAGCCTTCCTTTTAGACGCGAACCTTGGTCCCAGTTGGCTTCGACCTACTGTTGGCTGACAACCCCTTGAGGCGCGCGGGAACAGTGCGCGCCGTCGACGACTGGGCTTGGTCCGGACGGTTACCAGACGATTGGACGGTAGTTACCCATTGCTCGCCATCCACAAGCCTGCGCTCTCGGTGGTCGGAAGTCGGGATCTAACTTGATATCACCTTTTCCCTGTGTTATTTCTGGATATGTATGATCTAATGATACTCGAAGAGTAGGTACTGATTATAATTTCTTGCGAAATAGTCGCAACCGTGTCACCTGTTCATCATGGTTAAACGTCAAGTTTTCTTTAATAATTCATGCAGGTGTCGTTACTTTCATCTTAACCAATAAGTAAATTGATGAAAGCAAAACCTAGACAACCTAACCCAACATGGCCGAAGCCGACTGGGGCCATGGGTCGACTTAATGAAACAAAAACCTAACAGCACCCCCCTTTGAGTAGTCGGAAAAATACCCAGGTTGGGCGTTTAAAGAGTCTCCAAGGTCTATTCTGCTTAAAGTCCCACCTTCCATCCTGTGTCAGGTGCTCTATTACCTACATGTTCACGTAAGGATCTAATGACAGTTTTAACGGACGACATTGCCGTGGCAGAATACTGAAGCAGTCATGGCATCTAATTTGAAAAAAAGAACACTATTTTTGGCATCAATATACTAAGAAGAAGTACACAATGCCACCCAAAAATATGCTAATATCCGCTACAAATACGGAAATCCCACTAAAACACGGAACACAGGAATTTACATACGTTTGCGAACCGAAACGAATAAACCCTGACGGCATTTCAAGAATTCACTTATACTGGCATACTGAACGCTGCAGGTTTTAACCGATTTCAACAAAAGAGGTTTTTTTATGGTAGGTAAAAATCATCCAATGACGAATCCCGCCCTTGGGCGCAGCGGGAAATGCTGTCAGACTCTTACTGACTAAACTACCTACACCATTCCTACTTTTTCATATATACCAGGGCCAGAGCCTTCCTTTCAGACGAGAACTCTTGGCTCCAGTTGGCTTCGACCCTTCTGCGGGGTCCCTATGGTTTGCTGACAGCTCCTTGAGGCGCGCGGGAACAGTGCGCGACGTTCATCAAAAGAGGTGGTTATTTTTGCAGGTTTTTTATACGTTATGATCGTTTTACAAAGTTGCCAATTAATGTGGACTAAGTATAATGTTTTTACGTTTATTAAGCACATTTCCAATACGATGAACATAAAAAAATATTGTTGTGGTGAGTAATCGTGAAAAAAATTAATAAGTTAACCAAGTTATTTAACCAAGGCGACCTTTAACCTTTCGCGATTTCATGTTTGGTCTTGTAGTGAAAGTTGTTTGTTATCATGAAGTACAATCACGTGTTTAATCTTTCGAGTACCGTAATTAGAGACATAATAGAAAGTCCATAGGAGTGCGAACGCCGGCGTTCGCTCGAAGCTGAAGAGTAAAGGTATTGGTCAGTAATTGTCAGTCATTCTATAAATAACAGAAAAAAATTATTAATGAGCCTCCTTTATTTGGTGGGGAATCGTCAAATCTTTTCTTAAAAATTAGATGGGATAATACAGAATTTTGATATCTAAAACTCACTCTATTCCTTCAATTCCTTCTTACGTTCCAGCAATTTAGAAATTCAGGAATGTTTGATATACTAACCTGTAACTAATACAGTTGTTGTCTAGTATTTACATTGCTATGCATCACCCTTATAATGTTCCTACTGCCGGGACTCAGGGATTTACGGACTTACTCAAAGACTGGGACAGTAATTTACCAAGTGGCACAGTGCGGGTTGTTGGATGTCACATGTCTTTAGATTTTTGGTTCTAGGCCAGTGTCCTTACGATGTTTTAAGGTGATGAAATAAATTACACAAAGTAATTAATGCGCCTGGCTAGGTATTAACCCACAACCTTCAACTCGTAAGTCGGGGCCGTTACCACTCGACCACCACTGCTCTCAATCTGTCTGCGTGTGAAGTTTGAAAGTGACTCCTGTGACTGAAAAGTTGAAAGGAAATCGTCTGTCTTGGTATGGCCATGTGAAGAGGAGAAATGAAACGCATGTTCCGGAAAGAGTTCTGAATTTAGACGTAGATGGACGGGGAGGAAGAGGGAGGCCGAAGAAGAGATGGATGGATTGTGTGAGGAGTGCTATGAAAGAAAAAGGAGTTAATGATAGTGTGACGGGTGATAGGACAGAGTGGAAGAAAAAGACATATTGCGCCGATTGTAAGTGATATGAGATAAGGGTAGGATGGTGATGAAATCCATTATACCTAAATTAGTTACTTACATTGTTACTTTCTAAATTGTATACCTCTTACATAGCTTTGAACTGTCGTGTTTAAGCTTCAAGTTAATGAGTTAGAATGTTCTATGCAAATCACGACAAACGGAATTCGCTGAAGTTTCCAAAACGCTTCAGTATGGCGTAAAGCTCAATATAGACAGAGTAATATTATCAGAGTAATATACGATTCTGTACCTACATATCTTTGTAACAAAACTAGTCGCTCATTGCTTTGAAAAAAAACACACTTATTGGAACTAGTTTATTGAAATATTTGAGTAAATAAATGACACAATTACCGCATGCCAACAGAGTTCCAAACGTTTCCTCTCTTTTTTCGCGTTGCCTCTTCACCAAAATCGTATTGGATTGCGATAGATGAAGCAACAAGCTTTTAAACCTCGACCATGCTCTACGATGATGATAGGCGAGTGGAGAAGGCCCTTCTTAATTTAAATTACAATTTCAAGAAACAAATGAACAATTCGAATTCTACTCTCTAGTATTACCAAAAACAGTTGTTTGATTTCAATCATCGCAAAGTGTCGTACATTTTCATTAAAGACGAACTTGAATACGGGATTCCAAATACTTGGTGACGCGGAGAAATTACGTAAGAGTAAATAATATCTGTGGTTAAATGGAAATGGGGTGTATTCATGGGATATACTATGTGATTTGGGTTGATACATTTGTGTTTACGTAAGTATCAAGTTGACTTGTTTAATGTTCTAAACATTTAAACATTTTGATCCTTTACTTAACAAAAACAGATACTTCCACCTTTTAACAGTATTTAAAAGTATTGTTAATTAGAACACAAGAAAACAATATTACATTTCACTATTGATGTGTATGTACCTATTACGTATTAGATTAGGCGAACTGTCACTTTTCTTGGCTTAAGTGATCTGCAGGCCATACATCTTTATGTAGATGACATTAGTGCAGTTTTGACGTTGACGCAGTGTGACAGCGCTGTAAGTTTTAAAAGTTTCTTTAGATGACATAATGCCGATGATATGGTGCAGCGGACTTGTATTAAGTTTCAGCATTTTGACAAATAGTTTCTATGAACGTTTTTGTGAATCGCTAGGATATGCATTTTATCGATTTCTAAGCCATTTCCTGAACTTCAAACTTTGAAATGGACATCTTGTTAATTTTTCTACAGCGAAGTTTTCTTCAAAAATACGATACAGGCCTTAGGTATACAAAACATAAAGAATATTTGAAACTGATAACGTAAAACTATCTACCTATATATATTTATGTAGGTATTGTGGTAACTGTAATGTCCTAGTTCGCAGGAGTGGAAGGGCAGTGTCACAACGAAACCACTTGTTCTTTACACTTTTCAAACTGACGACGCATACAAATTTTTCCTCTACTCGCTATGGCTTACTGGCTATTGCTACAACTTATATCTAAGTCCCTACAAGTTATTTCATTTCTAAGGTATCATTTACACCATATTGTCTGCGCCGGTTATGAGTATGCTCACTCACATATAACATCCGCTCACAGTTAGCGGCTGATATTTTGTTTGGTTTGAACAATTCAAAATGTAATTTATTTTCTTTTTGTTTTTAATTTATAACTTCTATGATACGTGTAGTACAAAAATCGGCTACAGAAAGTTAGCGACAACGCAACGTAATAGCGTATAGTCGGTGTGAAAGGACGTAATATGGAATCGCGATAAACTATATAACATCCGCTCACAGTTAGCGGCTGATATTTTGTTTGGTTTGAACAATTCAAAATGTAATTTATTTTCTTTTTGTTTTTAATTTATAACTTCTATGGTACACAATAAAAAATTATTCAATTCTATATTATTTTATCTTTAAAAAGTACACTTAAAGTACGGCCGTCGGATCTTGGCGAATCGAAAATAGGCTCTGCGAATTTTAGCGCTTAAAAATTCATAAACTAAAAGTAAAAAAAAAATGCCAATAACAGTTTTTGACAGCAATAACGACTGCAAATTGCTTTTATTTGTTTAAGACATTTATTTTTCTATCAAACGTTAAAATTCACAGAGCCTCGTCAACACCCCACGGCCGCACCGTACCTGGCCAGTCTCATCATCAGCCTTTTAATGTTCCCACTGCAGGGACACAGGCCTCCTCTCTCTAGGAGAGGGAATGGGCCTGGCCAGTCTATCAGCTAATAATAAAAATAATCCAAGTGATATCAGTCGATACCACGGTATTATATATAGTTCGTCACTGTTCTAGTTGGGTTTTAGTTCTACAGCAAGTTTTCCTCCACGGTGTTACTAAACCCAAGACTAACTTCTAAATAACTGGCTTACTGCGTGCACACACAAAAGAGCAAAACCTCAAAGCAGATTTAAACTTCCTATAAAGTCCATAAATCTGATGGTACCGTCAACAGAACAAATAAGTGTACAGGTGGTACTACAAAGACATATATGAAACTACGAACAAAGTATCTACAAAAAAAATTTTGCACATCACTTTGCCAACAGCAACTTACAGTACGGCTGTCGGATTTTGGTGAGTCTGAAGTTAGGCTGTGCGAATTTTAACGCTTGAAACCTCGTAAAAAAAATAAATGGTTTAAACAAAAGTTGTTATTGGTGTTAAAATCTGTTATTGGCATTTTTTTACGAGTTTTCAAGCGTTTTTCTTCAGACTCGCCAAGATCCGACGGCCGTTGTACATTTACATATTTGTTTATTTGAATGGTGTGTGTGGTATGGATAGGTACTTACTGGGTAGTTAGGAATAAAACAAGGTCCTTGCAGTATCTCCAGGTGTAATCTTCTCTACACACAACACATCAACACTTTTATAATAGAAGGCGTAATATGTCAAGCATAGGCAAATCTAATATACTTAGCAGAAATCACAAAAAGTCTTTGCGCACAGTGGCAGGTTTCCTCAAGTAAATTTTTTACAACGTGTTTCGGCGCGAGCGCACGTCTGTCTCGCGGACAGCACATATCGTGACTGCTGAGAAACGATTATAAAAACGCGGCGGTAGATGAAAATAAATCGCTGGTGCGTCAACGACAGTGCGCGTGTCTGTCAGTTGTTACCTCGGGAATTTATATTTGAATATATAAATAATTATATGTCTATGTAAATAGTATGTGTGAGTCACCCACACATCTAGGTATGTGCGGTAGGTCACTACAATCCGGGAATCTTTAAATCAAGCATGAATAGATATTATTTCTAGGCAAGCGGACTCCATTGCGAACAAAATTGTCGCTTTTTAACAGAGGAGAAACGCGAGCCTATCAACAATTAAAAATAAAAGTGAGGATTTTATGTAACAGCACTTTTCAACCAGTCTAGTAGAAAAAAAAGAATTTTGTTTATATGCACTTATCTTTAAACCACTAATTAATAAATGATTAAGAAAATTGCTTGATTCTTTCTAATTACCAACAAGCGTCGAAAACCATGATATTTGGAGTCCATGATATTTGGAGTCACCAAATGTCATTCTTATGTCTCTGAGTTTGCACGTAGTTGTATCTACAATTTTTACTAGTGTATGCACTGTGTGCGAGTTGTTTCAAGCGTCTGGCTCTCTGTCCCTCTAGCCAAGTCACGATCGTTTCGTAAATGTCGAACACTTAGAGTTGGCCACGCCCTCAATTCTTTGGTTCCGACGTCATCTCAACGCTCAGTCACGTGGTCAGAACAAAGGAATTAGAAGCATGGCCTATTTCAAGCGTTCGACATTAAAGAAATGATAATAACTTTGCAGAGAGCCAGCCGCTTGAAGCCACTTACACACAGCGCATACATTAGTAAAAATTGTAAATAAAACTACGTGCAAACTTGATACACACGAATGACATTTAGTATTATTGTTAGAAGCTTGGAGCAGTCCAATTAAAGCTCCGAATATCATGGACATGTCGATAGTGTTAACGTAAATATGTCGCTCTGGGCACTCTGAATACTAAATAATTTCTTTGACTGTACGTAAAAGCGATATTTCAATAGTTGTAAAGTCGGACGCAGGCGCTACCACGTCAAAGTTTCTTCGGATTTAGTGCGACTCAAGTTGAACATGGGAATGTAATAAAAGCTTTTTAATATTTTTGATGTTTTTCACATTTTGGCACTGGCTTTTGTAGTCATAACTTGATTCCTGTTTTTGGTAAGTCAGGTCTATTTTTAAGAATGCAGATTATAATATATGTTTGGTTATAATTGATTGGTGATTTGAGATTCATTTTTGAGGTATTAGATATCAAGCAATTCTGTTTATTTAGAATTAAAAAGTTCGTTGCTTTTAAGTGCAATACCTTAACAGAATGTTTTTCTTGATACCAAGAACCTTGGGGTCATTATGTCAAGAGTGAATAGTTTACTTCTAGGCAAGCGTGCTCTATCGTTGAACACATCGAAAAAAAGAAAGAAAAAGTTTTTTATTTGACATCTACGAACTCGCACTGGGCCCGCGTAGTGAATTACAGCCCATTCCCTCTCCTCGAGAAGAGGCCTGAGTTCCAGCAGTGGAAACATTAAAAGGCTGATATAAAATGGACGGTCGTCGGCGCTAAGAGGCAGGCGGGCAAGGCGGCCAGGGTGGCCAAAAAGCAGGCGAAGCGACGGGAGCGCAAAAAGCGCGCCATGGCGGCCAGACTTCGCGCCCCGAAAACCGAGGCTGTAGTGATCACACTACAGCCTGAAGCGGATAAAAAGGGTGCGGACTATGACTCCGTCATGGCAAAGGCGAAGCGGGCGGTGTTACCCCACCTCGACGAACTCGGGGTCTCTGGGGGCTTTCGCATGAGGCGCACGATCACGGGGGCCCGAATTCTCGAGGTCCCCGGTACGGCCAGTGTTGCAGACATCCTGGCCGATAAGGTTCAGGTAGAACAGGTTCGGGTAGGCACCATCCGCGCTGACAGCACGGGCATGCGAGCCGTAACGGTGAGCTGCCCCGTGTCTGTGGCCAAGGCCATCACCGGAGAAGGCCGACGGCTTCTGGTGGGCTGGGTCTCTGCGCAAGTTAAACTGCTGGAGCCCAGACCTCTGCGGTGTTTCCGCTGCCACGTGGGGCACCACGTGGGGGCCTATTGCGCCGCGGAGGTGGACCGCAGCGACCATTGCTACCAGTGTGGCAAGCCTGGTCACAGGTCTGCTGAATGCCGGAGTGCGCCGCACTGCTACGCATGTGCGGCTGCAGGCAAGCAGGCCGACCACCGGGCTGGGGGCAGGTCCTGTGACCCCCCGGCCAACGTAAAGGCCAAACTCCGTCGGCCCCCCACCGCCACCGCCGCGACTGTAGCTTCTGCCGCCGCCGTTGTCGCTGTCGCCACCGCAACCACCGCGGCAGTGCCCTCACAGAGGGCTCGGGAGGAGACTATGGACTGCCAATAACGGCACCATTACGTCTCCTCCAGGCGAATGTCAATCACTGCGCCCCCGCTCAGGATCTGTTGCTCCAGAGCATGGCGCAGTGGTCGATAAACGTCGCCGTGGTCTCCGAGCCGTACTTTGTCCTGCCCAGAGCTGACTGGGTACAGGACCTGAACGGCTCGGTGACCCTAATTTCGTCGGCCGCTGCTGGTACCCCGACCCTCGAGACCATCACGAGGGGGCGAGGTTGCGTGGCAGCACGGTTCGGGGACATTGTAGTGGTAGGAGTCTACCTGTCCCCGAACAGATCTCTCGCCGATCTACACGACTCCCTCAGGGAGTTGAATACCGTCGTCGCTGGGTATGGTTCCCTCCCCGTGGTCGTTTGCGGGGACTTCAATGCCTGGAACTTGGCTTGGGGTTCTCGGCTCACGAACCAGCGGGGTCGGATGGTGGAGGACTGGGCTCTGGAAACAGGCCTGGTCGTCCTAAACCGGGGTTCTGTCCCCACGTGTGTTCGGGTGCAGGGCGAGTCCGTGGTGGACATTTCGTTCGCCAGCCCCGCTCTGACACCTCGTGTAGTTGACTGGCGCGTCATGGAGGGGGTGGAGACATATTCGGACCACCGGTATATCCGGTTTGACGTCTCCGCCCAGACCTCGACCGCGCCGGTCCGACAGACCCCGTGTGGTCCGCGTTGGGCGCTGAGGCTGCTGGAACGGGAAGTCTTCCGGGAAGCCGCGATGGTGCAGGCCTGGGTGCAAGCACCGGTCAGGCCTGCCGACATCAACGTCGAGGCGGAGTGGTTCCGGGAGGCCATGTCGCAAATCTGCGACGTGGCAATGCCCCGACTCCGTCCAGGATGCGCCCGGCGCCAGGTACACTGGTGGTCGCCAGAGCTTGCGACACTACGTGACGCATGCACCGCTGCGCGACGCCGGCATACTAGATTCCGCAGGCGCCGCATCCGCCCGCCGGATGCTGAAGCCGTGGAGGCGGAGCTTTACGAGGGATATAGGGTGGCAAAACGCACCCTCCGATCCGAGATAAAGCGGGCCAAGCAGGAGGCCTGCAAAATGTGGCTGGGGACTCTCAATGCTGATCCGTGGGGACGCCCATACAAGATGGTGCGGGAGAAACTCCGCCCATGGGCTCCCCCGTTGACGCAGAGTCTCCGGCCACAGCTCGTGGAGGGTGTGGTGAGCACGTTGTTCCCTATGCGAGGGGATCACTCCCCCCCGCCCATGGCTCCGCCACCAGCGGAATCCGACGCGGACCACATCAGCGACGACGGTGTTACTCCGGAGGTGACCGAGGTAGAGATGAGAGTGGCGGTACGGCGGATGGGCGCCAAAAATACCGCCCCAGGACCGGACGGCTTGCCTGGGAAGGCCTGGGTCCTGGCCATGGAGGCTCTCGGGTCTCGATTGGGGGGGCTCTTTAGCGCATGCTTGGAGAGGGGCCAGTTCCCTCTTCCCTGGAAGACGGGAAAGCTGGTCCTCGTCGCGAAGCCGGGGCGTCCTGCGGACTCTCCGTCCGCGTATCGGCCCATTGTGCTGCTTGACGAGGTGGGCAAGCTCTTTGAAAGAGTCATTGCAGACCGCCTCGTCAAGCATCTGACACTGAAGGGGCCCGATCTAGCGGATGACCAGTTCGGGTTCCGCAGGAGGCGCTCTACGGTGGACGCCATCATGCGCGTGCGAGCCCTCACGACGGGGGATGCGGTGTCCCGGGGCAGGTGTGTCTTGGCAGTGTCATTGGACATCGCCAACGCCTTCAATTCCCTGCCCTGGAGTTGCATTAGGACGGCACTCCGGTATCACCGGGTGCCCGACTACCTCTGTCGTGTGATCGAGGCCTACCTGTCAGAGAGGTTCATTATCTACCCCGGTCACCAGGGTGAATGGAAACGGCGAGAGATGTCGTGCGGTGTCCCACAGGGATCGGTACTAGGGCCGCCCTTGTGGAACATCGGGTACGACTACGTGCTGCGCGCCGACCTCCCCATTGGGGTCAGCGTGGTCTGTTACGCAGACGACACGCTGGTCCTAGCGCGGGGAGAGTCATACCAGGCGGCGGTCGAACTAGCGACACGTGGGGTTGCGACAGTCGTAGAGAGGATCCAGCAGTTGGGACTAGAGGTGGCGCTGCACAAGTCCGAGGCCATGTGTTTTCACGGCCCTCGGAACGCGCCACCAATAGGTTCCCAGCTAACGGTAGGAGGAGTTCACATCGGCGTCGGGTTGACGATGAAGTACCTGGGACTTGTCCTCGACAGCCGGTGGAATTTCGAGGAGCATTTCCGACGTCTGGCTCCTAAACTCAATCGGTCAGGAGCTGCCCTGAAGCGGCTCCTGCCGAACCTGGGGGGTCCAGACGCCTCCTGCCGGAGGCTCTACGCCGGCATCGTTCGGTCCATGGCCCTTTATGGGGCACCAGTGTGGGCGCCGTCGCTGCGTAAACGCCCGGCGGCCCAGCTGAACGCCTGCCAGAGGGTCATGGCCATCCGGATGGTGCGGGGATACCGCACGGTGTCCCGCGAAGCGGCGAGCCTCCTTGCTGGCCTACCACCATGGGATTTGGAGGCAACAGTCCTTGCACACATGCACGATCTGCGCGTGGAGATGCAACGCCGGGGTGAAACTCCGCTGCCTGAACATGTTAAGGCATGGCGGAAAGAGCTCCGGCGGGATCTCATGGTGAAATGGAAACAGCGACTGTCGCAACCTAGCGCTGGGCACGCCATAATTTCGGCAGTAGTGCCCCTCTTTGAGGCGTGGCTGGATAGACCTCACGGCGTCCTCACCTTCCGCATGACGCAGGTCCTCACCGGACATGGCAAGTTCGGGAGGTTCCTGCACCGGATCCGTGCGGAAGAGACGCCCGGGTGTCGCCACTGTGTGGCCAGCCCGGAGGACACGGTGGAGCACACGGTAGAAGTGTGCCCCGCTTGGGAAGAGCAACGCCGTGCCCTCGTGGGGGTGATCGGCGGCGGCGACCTCTCACGCCGGGCCTTGGTTCAGGCCATGGTCCGCAGCGAGGAGGAGTGGCAGGCGGTCGCCTCCTTCTGCGAGGAAGTAATGCTCGTTAAGGAGGAGGCTGACCGCATAAGGCAAAGGCAACAGCGTACTCGCCGTAGCTGTCGCCGCCGCGATCCTGCCGATATCCGGCCACCGTAGACACTGGCTTGCGGACGGTGAGCAATGGGTAGCTCGCCGTCCGGTCGTCTGGTAGCAGTCCAGACCGAGCCCAAGTCGTCGACGGCGCGCTCCGTTCCCGCGCGCCTCAAGGAGTTGTCAGCAAACCGTAGGGGCCCAACAGGGTCGAAGCCTCCCGGAGCTGAGGGTTGATGCGAAAGCGTTACACCGGGGCTCTGGGAATAAGGCAAGGAAGGCACGGGGTAGGTTCTTTAGTCAGTAAGAGTCTGACACTGTTTCCCGCTCCGCCCAAGAGTGGGATTCGTCATTCGATGATTTTTACCTACCATAAAAAAAAAAAAAAATAAAAAAAAAAAAAAAAAAAAAAAAAAAGGCTGATATAATGAATAACGCATGCAAAATAACTACTTCATTTACATCTCTGGTACTTCAAAGTATCCCTCTGGGGCCAAGGGTTGATGTGAAAGCGGAGCACCGAGGCCCTGGAACTAAGGCAAGAACTGTGTTTTGTTTAGTCAGTAGAAGTCTGTTACTGTCACCTGCTGCTGCTGCCCAAGAACGGGACTCGTCATTCGATGATTTTTTTCCACCATAAAAAAGTACTTCAAAGTCATCATCATCAGCCTTTTAATGTTCCCACTGCAGGGACACAGGCCTCCTCTCTAAGAGAGGGAATGGGCTGTAATCTACCATGCGGGCCCAGTGCGGGTTGGTGGATGTCACATGTCTTCGAATTTTTTGGTTCTAGGACATGCCGGTTTCCTCACGATGTTTTCCTTCACCGTTTTGAGTGCAGTGGTAATGAAATAAATTACACAAAGTAATGTGCCTGGCTGGGTTTGAACCCGCGACCTACAACATGTAAGTCGGGGCCGTTACCAGTCGGCCACCACTGCTCTCAAACTTCAAAGTATAACGTACATAAATCAAAGTGTGACCGTCTGATAACAGCATTATAATTCGAGTACAGCAGTACTGTTCCGAAGTTTTATGAGCTTTTATGACACCGAGAACAATAAGCCCTGTACACTGAAGTCCCAATAATCACTTTGAAAGCAGCATTAATCACAAAAGCAAATAGAATATTTTGCATTTCATTTCGCTGCAATGCACCTTGGAGCTGGTTCATCTCTGCTGAGAACAATAGGTGGCTATTATCAATGGACGCTGGATGACAATGGCTACAATTGTCTGTCTCTCTCCTAGTGGAAATCTTGCTTCTGAAGGCTATATCCGATCTTTGGTTGTAGGCTTGCTGTTAAGCATTTTAATTGCGTGTGGGTACTTAAGAAAGTGAAGTTCCTAAAATTCTATTAGTTCCTAAAATTGTGTGTAAGTGACAATATTAGTGTTGTTATTATTTGTTTTGTTTATATATACAATACCGATTGAAGGAGTGATTCCTAATGTGAGGCAAAGTTTTAAAAACCGAATATTCCTAATAAATCGTTTGTACCCCGAATACTTGATAATAAGATCTAAAAGTGTGGCTATGGAGTTTTTTTTGCACGTTTTTCTCCATTCACGTTTTGGAATGTACAATTAGCTACAATTTTCTGACTGAACGATTTTTTGACAATACCCAAGTACCTATAAGTGGTGTTTTTAAAGTAAATGCTTTAATTTGGTTTGTTTTAATGAAATATAGGCGTTCTATATTGTAGTGTCTTTTGAGTTGAGAAAATTCCATTGAAGTATAGCAAAAAAAAAAAAACGCGCCTGAACTAGTTTGTTTTTTACGGACTAAGTTGATAAGTCTGAGCCAGATATACCCTTAAAACATAATTAGTTTTGTCATGTTGCCACCGCTATAACTTTGGCCGACTTTCTAGGAGAGGAAATGGCCTATAATCCACCAAGCAGCTCCAAAGCGGATTAGTGGATGTTACATGTCTTCAAGCCGGTTTCCTCATGATGTTTTTCTTGATCATTTTGAGAGCCTATACGCACATCTATCTAAAGTCTTATTTACATAGCATGGATGATGTATGTTCCTACACAGTATGAGTGTGGGATCCATTGGGGTCGAAAGTTTCTGGGATGGCGACCGCGTACCGGTAGATGGAGTATTGGAAGGTTGGAAGGAGAGGGAGGTCAAAGAAAAGATGGATGGATGGTGTGAAAAAAGATATAAAGGAAAAGGAACTTAGTGATAGCATAACGGATGACAGGGCAGAAAGGAAAGGCTGCCGGACCTTGGATCATCAGTGCCTCCAGCGGCTGGAGTTGGGTCAAGCTCGAGCGACGAGTAGTTTTCCCCACCGACGTCACCATTACCGGCAGGGGACAGGCCGGCCACTGATCGGCTTAGGATCTAGGGGTCAACCAGCTCTGAGCAGGGTCCCCGTCCCCGCTTTCGGTGGTTGTGTGCAGCGCATGAGATGGACTAAGTCTTATGAATGATAACGTCATGCGTATTACGCATATTACGGAGCTACAGAGAGGGAACTAACTTCACTCGCACCTTCTTATAAAAATTCTACAATTACACCATTGTAATTATTGTTTTACTCTGAATAATATTTAAACATCAGAGCGTAAGAGCTTACATACAATGGCAAATAACATTCTCTGAAACAAATGTTTAAAGCTGATATTTTTGAAAGTATTTTGAGAGTGTTACCGGGAATTGTAGGGACTTAAAAGTGAAGCCGAAATCTGCGCACACAGCGGGAGGGAATTAAGGAAAAGCTCACAAATTTTAACACTGAATATGTCAGGTTCTGCATAAAAGGATTATTTCAAAGTGTACTTTGAAAAATTGAAATTGCAAAATTGAATTTTATTTTAAAACTAGCTGCTGCCCGCGACGTTGTCTGCGTGAAAGCTTTACAGTACCAAAAATACCTAAGATGGCAGTGTCGGTATAGCATTATAAGTAAATAACTTTTAAAATAGCATTGCATCAGCCTTATAAAGTTCCCGCTGTTGGGACGCAGACCTCCTTTCTAGGAGAGGGAATGGGCCATAATCCTCCACGCAAGTCCAATACGGATTGGTGGATGACACAATACGTCTTCGATTTTTGGTTCTAAGACATTCACAGTCACAGTTTCCTCATGATGTTTTCCTTCACCGTTGGGCAGTGGTTATGAAATAAATTACACAAAGTGATGCGCCTGGCTGGGTTTGAACGCCCGACCTACAACTTGTAAGTTAGAGCCTTTACTACTTCACCATCACTGAGTCGGAGCCTTTACCACTCCGCCACCATACTACGATGGTAGTTATGCTGCTAGGAGCCAAAATGTAAAGAGAGTCAGGATTGGTAACGCTGGAGCAAGCGACATACAGTTGCCCGCGTAAG
The DNA here is from genome assembly GCA_029852875.1 of Mythimna loreyi. NCBI lineage: Eukaryota > Metazoa > Arthropoda > Insecta > Lepidoptera > Noctuidae > Mythimna > Mythimna loreyi. The sequence continues at coordinate 8,887,419 of CM056800.1, read as the reverse complement.
AGACAACTCGTCTTGAAGTTGACACCCGCTGCACTCAGTGTCTGCCCCTGCGACTTATTGATGGTCATCGCGAAGCAAACACTCACGGGGAACTGTACGCGCTTGAAGTGGAACGGGAAGTTATGAGGTACAAATACTGCCTCGCCTACTCCACAACCCGTAAGAATTTTTACTTCAATAATGTGTCTGTGCAGCGACATGACGTTAAGACCGGTCGCGTTACACCACTTTGGAGGAGATAGGTTCCGAAGATGCATAATCGGGACTCCGATTTTCAGCTTGATGGTATGCTGGAAGTCCACTTGCTGGCTGGGAGTTTAAAAATTCCACGGGATAATGTGTGGCGTCATCTTGCTCGACGACAGTGTTTATCGAGGTATAGAATCAGAATCAGATATTTTATTCGTAGAACATAGGTAGGTAAACAAAGTACAGATGTGATGATGATAGACCACTGCATTTCCCTCAATTTCCGAGAGGATGTATTCGTTAATTGCTGCAGCCTGATCATTTTTGGACGTCAAAATGGCCCGCTCACACACCCAAGAATTCTGCTGGTGCGGTAAACGACTGATGCCCCCGTACACACAGCAAATGGATTCTTCTAAGCTGGCTAACGCTCTATCGAGAGACTCTGGAAGTACCTCCTGTCCACCTCTCTCGCGGTGGGCTTTGACTTGCAGCGGACTTTGGCAGAGGCCATGTTCCGGAATGAAGAAGAGTGGCAGGCGGTCGCCTCCTTCTGCGAAGTAGTAATGCTACCGGCTAAAAAGGGGGTCGAGTGCATCAGGCAAAAGCAAAGGCGCTCAAGCTGCAGCCACCGCTGCCGTGTCTCCTTTCCCGAATTCTGGCCACAGCAGGCGCGGGCTTGCGATCGCCGAGCACTGGGTAGCTCTCTGTCCACCCATTCGATTACCGTCGGGACTGGGCCTAAGTCGTCGTCGGCGCGCACTGTTTCCTGCGCCTCAAGCAGTCATCAGCAACTGTAGAAGCCCAGCAGGGCCGAAGCCTTCTAAGGAACTAAGGCTAGAAGGAACGGTGGGTTGTTTAGTCAATACGAGTTTGTGCATTGCTGCCAAGCCGAACTCTCATATTAATGGTCAAGCGCAGCGCACAAACTCGTGACTACAACGAAGATTGTTTCAACGTAGCAATCGGGAAGCGTTTGCCCAAAATCGTCACTGAACAAACTGTGACACCACCCATCAAATGTCCGTTCCCGCGGATGTTCTGCAGGGTTCTGTCCTCGGCCTCAACTACCTTCCTGTTGGCCATCGTACGCTCATCCCAAACGATCAGAGAGCAATCCTTAAGCACGTGTCCCTTATCGCTGTTACGTGACACACCATAAACAGGCGATTTGGCGCTCTCTAAATTGATAGGAATTTGAACATGGCATGTGCTGTCTTGCCTTGCCACCCGGAAGTAGTGTGGCAGCGATTCCTGACGACGCGACAGCAATAGCAATATTGCCTTGCCTCCTGACCTCTGCAAGTATGCCATGTTTATCCTGTACCAACAGGAGCAACCCAAGAAAAAAATTTTACCCTGGTTTTGCACAACGCTTTCAAGGACGGTGTCATAAATTTGTTTTTGCTCTGAAGAGAAATCTGTCTCAGCGTTATACTCTCAATTTCCATACTCTTGATGCGGTGATGATTGGGGAGCTGGTTATCCATATTCAATCAGTGGATTGCCGTCGATAGAAATGTCCACATCTTGATGAGAATTGAGACAGGTGTTCAGCACACGATCATTAGGTACATCGACTTCGTCTCCAGTAGCACGCCTCAAAGCTCGCAGAAAATCTTCAGATAGATGATGGCGATATTTCAATGAACATAACTTTTTTTTAATACTGAACACCGCATTTTTTTTTAATAGTCTTGCTCAACTCTGCTCAAGGTTTTGAGGGTTTTTTGGAACTTGAATTTTTCAAAACGAATTGTCCTGTGCGACAAGAACCCCGCCCATTGTACGCTTAATTTTTGTACTTATGTATTATGTCCACATTACCATCTATGAATTTTAAGAATAACTAACTACTAACCTTGCCAACATGATCAAATTTAAATTAATAATGTACAAAAATTGTTGACATGTAATTTGATTTGATTTTTATGAAATCAAATAGATGGCACTGTTTTAAAATTTTCTTTATACTACTACAAACTATGTTTCTCTGCTCTAGTTACATAAATGGCGTAGTTTTTAAAGTGTAAAGCCAAATAATTTCATTATTTACTCAAAAATAACATTTAAATATGTGTCGTTAGAATAAACACTGTCACAGAATGCGTAAGAAAAAAAAATATTCACAACTCCCTTTAAATTAATATTTATAATTCCCCGTAAGTGATAGCGTGATAATATGTAGTCCCAAGAGGACACAAATTTTCGTACAATTGTTGTCGTTTAATTGTGTCTGTAATTACGGTAGACGAAAGGTAAAAATAATATTATTTTGTTAATGTAATGTTTTCGTTTGTACTAATTTGAGTCAGTAGATGTCGTTGTACGTATATAAATAACATTGAAACGTTATTAAGATTAGGTTGCGTTGCAAAATAAATCCGTTAGACCATTGGAATAAGAATAAGATCTTTCATATAAACATGGAGAACGCCGTTTCACTATTAAAGAGATGAACTATTTTTAAAAATTATATATTAAATATTAACCGACATTTTTTTAGTAAAACGAACCAACCACTACCTAAGATATTTCCCTAAAAATAAATAAGCAACATTTGCTCTGTTTGGGCTTGTTTTTTTTTTCATTTCTGATTCCCATTTGTGAGTAAATTCGACCGCGCAGTAAGACTATCAAAATGCACATTACTGACATTACCATCTATGAATTTTAAGAATAACTAACTACTAACCTTGCCAACATGATCAAATTTAAATTATTAATTTCCAAAAAGTGTTAATATGTAGCTTGATTTGATTTTTGTGTAATCTCATAGATGGCGCTGTTTTAAAATTGTCTGTATACTACTAATATTCATTAAACTATGTTACCTTGCCCAAATTACGTTGTTTTGAAAAACTAAAAACAGGATTTTTTATTATTTACCTAAATAAGTTTACGTGCCAAGTTTCAAGTTAATTAGCCCAAGGAATAAGATTCTCCCATACAAACTTTAACATCCCCTAAATCTTGCACTGGGGGTACTACTGAAAAAATAAATTTGGCATCCTGGATAACTAATTTAGGGTAATGTTTATGCTAAGTTTTGAGTCGATCGGCAAACGGAAAAAAAAGTTACACCCTTGCATCCATTGCACCATTTAAATTCAATATTGCTTACCTCCCATAACTTACGGCGTGATAATATGTAGCCTAAAGCCTTCCTTGGTTTATAAGGAACATTTTTGCTAAATTTCAAATCAATCTATCCAGTAGTTTTGGCGCCAACCCATACCATAGGCACAGAAAAACAGACAAACAGACAAAAATTCTAAAAAGTCACTTTTTGTCATCAGTTACGTTTTTCTAACAAAACCCACTCATTTTTTCCAGAATATTCTCAATGTACAGTTTTTCTTTCGTTACTGTTTTATTATATGTATAGATGTCGTTTTTATTTTAAAATGTAGCCGGTGTTAAGAGGATCGGTGTTAATTGGGTTTTGGTAGGGGCGATTTTTTTTTTATAAAATATTGAAAAGCGTTGCGGGTTTGTAATGCTTTTAGATAAGAAGTAAGCCGATAAGCCCGCTATTTTAAACTACGGCATAAAACTTTTTACCATTATTGTTTTCCCAGACAAGCACTAGTTTAAATATCAACTCGCTTCTGCCAGCGGCTTTACTTGCGTGAAAGTCGGTTTACCTCCTTAGAGTTTTTTTTGGGGAAAAATAATCAAATGACAACTTCATTTGTTTTTCCTTTAACATGTTCAATGCGGTGCTAATCCATATCTACACTAATATAATAAAGAGGTAAAGTTTGCTTTTTATTTTTTGTTTTTTTGTTTGTAGGAGGTAATCTCTGGAACTACTGGTCCGATTGGAGAAATTTTAGCAATAATAGAAAGCTGCTTTACTCCTGAGTGACATTGGCTATATTTTATGTACGCGGGCAAAGGCGCTGACAGAAGCTAGTGTGTAATAAAATATGTATTTTTTTTTCAATTTCTATAAACTAGTGCTTGACTGCGACCTAATGGTTATGTAAGCAGTGATGCAATCGTTGATGGTGAGGCGCACTAGTTTAATAAGAGCTTATTCACTCTAGCGTTGAAGACACTTAAATTATAATCGGACGAAAAGACTGCATGATATTAAAACACCTTTACAAAATAAAACACATCAATGTTCTTCCAATTTTCGTTCTAGGGCCGTAGCCAACCTACGCAGCCCTGCCAGATGAAATCCACCCAAAACCAAATAATCAGAAGTCAAAGAACATCTTCTATTTGAAACCATTCCAGTCTTTATACGATTCTAATAAAAAAATGTTTATCCCAAAGTCTATTATCATAGTAGAATATTCTAGCCGCAAGCAGCTGCAAATAATTTATTGGCGCAAAAAGCTCGAGTTTATTGGAACGGTTGGGGGAACCCTGCGGAACCCTAAGGGTTCGTGTACACTGTACATGATGCCGTTGCCGCGGTGCTACTAAAGTCACGCTCAGCCAGCGACATTGCGCCTCTATGCTGTGTATACGTTAATCACCGCACCGCCACTGCGCTTGCGAAGCAGTAATGCTAGTAAAGGTGAAGGTCGACCGCATAACGCAAGCAGTAGCGAGGGCGCTGTTGCCTTTGCCTTATGCTTTGCCGTCCCGCCGATATCCGGCCACCGTAGACGCTGGTTTGCGGACGGCGAGCAATGCGTAGTTCAATGATTGTTCTTATCGCGCCACTAGAAAAACTTTAGCTGGTTTAATGGCAGTCCCAGCGGATGTTCCTTTGTTATGTATTATATTAGAAAGTATTTTTACGTCTATTAAAATATTTCGATATATAATAATTGGGTTAAGTCGGGAGTTTTGAGTTATTAGATTTTTACCGTCGTGGGTTTTTTAACTTATTTAACCTATTAATTATCGACTTATATCCTAGCGATAGACAAGTATGTTCATAAAAACTATTTGTCAGAATACTGAAATTAATACAAATCGCTTCATTGGCAATATATCGTCTAACATTTTCAAAACTACTCTCACGCTGCGTGAACGTCAAAACCAGCGTTAGCTATACTAAAGGTGAAAGCGAAGCGGCGCGGCGTGGCCCGAAAATAACACGAAATCGACAGAAGTGGCCTACGTGACCAAACGCACTTTTTGTGCGGTAACAAGCGAAGCGAAATGAAGCGAACGCGAGCGAAACGAAGTTGGCTTAATATTTTCGCGAAAACTGCAAATGAAATTTACAATGCCCACTGAACGTTGGTATCGGTGGCGGTCGTGCGAGACGATTTGCATGCACGTAGAACATAATCGCCGAAACGCACCTCGCATTGAACACGTGTGTCACCGCTTTATAATCGCGTTCGCTTTGAACCGCCTAGGACCGTAGGGACCCTGCAGAAGGGTCGAAGCCAATTAGGGCTAAGGGTTTGCGTCTAAAAAAGAAGGCTCTGGCCCGGTATGTATGGCGATGTAGGAACGGGGTAGGTTGTTTAGTCAGTAAGAGTCTGACACTTGTTTTCCGCTCCGCCCAAGAGTGGAACTCGTCATTGTATGATTTTTACCTACCATAAAAAAAAAGATAAAAAAACCGCCTAAGACGTAGCGTTAGAGGTGCTAGCGGTGTACACGAGCCCTAATAATGAGTTTTGGACGAACAGATGGAAGTCGTTTGAGAAGTTTTCATTTAGATACAGTTACTGCGTAGTTTTGTGGATTAACTTGATTTTGTTTGCTGTAGTGTTTGAAGAAGATTAAGTACACAATAGACGTTCTACCTATCTATACTTTTTTCTATGTAGGTATCTACAAAACCGTCTTGAACTTCAGTTCCCCCCTCGCTAAGTTACAATAGTTTCGTTTAGAGTTATAGTGCTTGTAGTTGCCACGCTTCCAATTCCCTTGTTTGGACGTCATCTCAACAAAGGAATTGGGGACGTGGCCAGCTATAAGCGCTAACTGTAAAGGAAACGATTTTAAGTTGGCAAGGGGAGCTGGTTCTTTAATTAATTTGGTAGTAATGAAATATATATTTATCTATCTATCTATATAAAGGGTGCCTGGTAATAGTGACCGATACATAAACATGTGATTTTAGTTGTGATAACAAACAACTTTTTCTACCAATTACGGTTGCCAGATAAATTACACCCAGACTCAGAACAAATGATCGTGCTCAACATTCCAACCATTGTGGGAATCGAATCTACGACCTTCGGCAGCAGTCAAAATCATAATTTGAGTGTCTATCCACGTGTTTCTGAGAAATGGTGTTCAAAATTGCCAGACCATATTAATAAAATTGTAGTAACGCAGATCCTAATTAAGCTAATATTGATTAGTACTTTATAGAAATCATTCGACCATAACGTCTTAATATAATCATCATTAGTGCGCTCATTCGTGCCATTAGGCTATAATATATGTTTTCAGAGCATTTAAACAGGTAGGTACTAATAATATTTACACATTTATTGTGCGTACAGCTAAAGAGTGGAATTCTCTCAGTATTGTTGCTATAACCCTCATAAACGTACAAAACATTTTGGCAACACTTTCATTGTGCGTACAGCCAAGGAATGGAATCCCTTGCCGGAGTCTGTGTTTCCTGATGACTACAATCTGGGAATCTTTAAGTCAAGAGTGAATAGCTCACTTCTAGGTAAGCGCGCTCTATCGTCGACCGCATCGTCGGTTTCCATTAGGTGAGACAGTGGTCAAGCGCGAACAATCAATAAAAAAAACCTATGGGTCTTAAAGTCAAGAGTGAATATGTTCTGTCAATGACTATTGCAGCCCATGTGACATTCTACAAGAGTGGCCCTAGTACCGATCCCTGTGGAACGCCGAACTACGTAGGCTCAATGCTATTTGGTTGATAACTTAGTCTTCAAATTTATGGTTCTAGGTCATGCCGGTTTCCTCACGATATATTTCTCACTGTTTTGAGAGCTAGTGGATCATCACTAGCTCTCTCAACCAGACGCATAATTTGTGTAATTTATTTCATCACAAATAAATTATACAAAGTATGCGTCTGGCTGAGTTTGCACCAGCAACTTGTAAGTCTGAGCCCTTGCCTTAATCTCACAATTACATTACGCAATTTTGATGAGGATCTGCGTGACTTTGAGCCTTATTCACCTTTCTATTCTTTTTAATTTGATTTTCACTAGTGTTTGACTACAATCCGGCTTGGCGGTAAGTAGTATTGCATTCGTTGATAGTGAGGTGCACTAGTTTATTAAGAATTTATTCACTCTTACCTTGTAGATACCCAAATTATAATCGGACGTTAAAGCCGCAGTAGGCTAACTGTTCCAGTCGTTCGATGTATAAACGACTAGGTAAAACGCTTAGGTAAGGGTGGATATTTACCGTACGTCGGTTGTCCGATGATAGAAATAAGATGGCGAAATATAGTCATCCAATTTCCACACGCACTCTCTTCTACAAATCACATGGTTGGTAAGTTCACTGTACTCGTATAGTAAAAATGTCTTAAAATCCCATTTTACACTTTAAGAAATCTCACAGTGATAAGTTTTTTTATTTGTAAGACCTTCAGTAAATCCTCACGAGACGTCTAATTACGTCCGGTGCGACGGGAGCTCAGCGCACTAACAACCAAGCTGCCTTGATATTTTCTTTCACCATATCATAAGAACTTGTATAGGTCGTACTGAAAACGAGAGAGAAAAGTAGTTTCACGTTGGTATTTAATTTTTTAGTGGCAGCAGAAGTATTTTGTTAGAACACCTAATCCGTAATACTTTTAACACATATTTTTCTCGATATTTTAGGATCATTCATCATCATCATCAGCCTTTTAATGTTCCCACTGCAGGGACACAGGCCTCCTCTCTAGGAGAGGGAATGGGCCATAATCAACCACGCGGGCCCAGTGCGAATTGGTGGATGTCACATGTCTTCGAATTTTTGGTTCTAGGACATGCCGGTTTCCTCACGATGTTTTCCTTCACCGATTTGAGAGCATTTGAGAGATTTGAGATATTTAAGGATATCTTGTGGTTATTATTTTAGTTTCCTTTTTAATTGAATAAAGTGTTAAACTAAAATTTTATACTTATTGTAAATAAATAAAATATTTAAATTATTATAAATATTAAAGCTTGCATCGGCTATGCTTGTTACGCAAGCATAGCCGATGCAAGTCGCTATAGTGTGCACCACCCTGAATCCACGTTACGACATCGACAGCCCGATACCCAGAAGCTGACGCGGCACATCTGACATCGTCTCCGCGGGTGGTCGCCGATTTCAATATTTCAAGTTTACGTGGGAAAGAATCTTTAAATGACTTCTGAAAATTTGCTATTTTGCTAGAACTCTGGCGTAACAGAAAAGCTTCATAAATTATAAAGGTAAAATATTCTTCTAGATATCTTGTATATAATTATCAATATTATGAATTAAGATACAGTACAGCCGTCGGATCTTGGCGAGTCTGAATTTAAGTTAGGATCTGCGAATTTTAGCGGTTGAAAACACGTATATAATATAAAACCTAAATTATTGAATCATATAGAAAATTATGAATGGTTTGTGTCATGCAATGGTCTTGAGGTGCCATGCTGTTCAAAAAGCAAAGGCAATTATAATATTAAAAAACTTCGTACGGAATATGCGAAAACAGTTCGAGAAGATGTCGGGATATAACAGTACAATCATTTAAATTCCAATCCTGTCAAAGCTGCATCAACTTTGTGGCGACGGTATAACTATCAGATTTGCAATAACTCTGTGTTTTTCAATCTTTTATCATTCGTGGTCCCCAAATTTCATTTTAAAATCACAATGGCCAACGCGCAAAAATCACACTACATTAAAAATCCGGTAAAAGTTAACAAAAAACAAAACTATGCTCTGTGTAGGGTTCCGTAGTTTCCCATCCGTCACAAATTTCTCATAATGTCAATAACATAAATGTCCCGTAGGGACCCTGCAGAAGGGTCGAAGCCAATCAGGGCCACGGGTTTGTGTCTGAAAAGGAAGGCTCTGGCCCTGGTATGTATGGCGATGTAGGAACGGGGTAGGTTGTTTAGTCAGTAAGAGTCTGACACTTGTTTTCCACTTCACCCAAGAGCGGAACTCGTCATTGGATGATTTTTACCTACCATAAAAAAAAAATAACATAAATGTCAAATCAAGCTTATGTAGTCGGTGCATCGTGTATGACGTGAACCTCAAAGACATTGTCAGCATTCGAGTTTACCGAGGGCCTATACATGCTAAAGCCCAACTCAAAAGCCATCTAAAAGAAAGAGGATAGGCTTTAGTTGGTAAACGCAGAAACACTTTTGTTCGCTTTAATCAAAGTAGAAAAAATCCCCGACGATATCCCACTGAAAGAAAGGGTAAATGTTCAAAGATCAATATCGCAAATGTGCAAATATAAAAAAAATAAAAAATGATTTGATTTAGTCAGATCACTCTCGGTTGTTAGATGTAGTAATTTTTCAAGTTCATAGTTTAAATTCTTGAGCCCCAAGCAAATTCCGGCTTTCACACACCTATTGTCTTTCTATTGTGTCTCTAATTACTGTATTAAAAAGGTAGTCAAGTCATTGCGCCCTTTCAGTGGGGTGCAAATTGCCGATTGAGAACCTGTGAACTCCAACTTACATAGCAAATGGAAATGTTAGCGAGTTGTCGGATGTTGCTGCATGTTGTTATGTGTTGTCAGTAATATACAGTGTTACTTTGAAACTTGGTGTTGCGATTCATTTATTGATTCTTCACGATAAAATGTGTATGAGGGAATAAGTTATTTTTATGATTCCGTATATTCGCATAAAGGAAACAACTCTCTTCTAGGATCACTCGTGTATACATTTGGTCTGTACCAATTGTATGCACGAGTGACCCAGATCCAGTTGATTTAGAACAAATTTCACAGTTGAAATTTTTTCTAAATTCAAGACCGATTTTGGAGTAAATTTTCGACATTAGTAAACTTATTTAGTTACAACATTGTACTAGTTTTAAACTTTTGAGCCCCAAGCGAATCTTTAGCACCTATTGTACCTTTAATTGTGTGTATTACCAAAATCGAAAGGTTAAGGTTCAAAAAAATAGACTAGTTGAAAAACTTTTATTTATTTGTCCATATTTCTTTTAATCTTTCGAGCACCATATTTAGAGGCATGTTAGAAAGACAATACGTTTACGAGCGCCGTCGTTCACTCGGGACTCAAAGGTTTTTTTAACTGTCACGAAAGGTTTGTACAAAAATGTATGCACAAATTTGAAGGTGTCGTTGTTTGAGTACAATACGCGCAAAAGCTGTTAAAGAATACGAATCTGAATTAAACAGCAACAAAATAAGTAACAAAGCAAGGAATGCCGTTATAAAATGCCATAAACTCGCCGTGGGACATTAAGTCGTAACAAAGTTTCATTGCAAATGGAACTTTCTGTAACAGAACATCTTCTTGTCACTTTATTCATTCTCCCCCTTGCCAAGTAGGTGTTACTATGTATTTCTTTCTTTCTCTTTATTTAAAAGTAACAACAAATTTTAGTAAAAACTAAGGTTTTGTGGAAAACGGGCTAAATAGAAAAGTGGAAGAGAGGGTTATTGAAAACAGCGTATAGGCAACTTTAGGGTGTTTGTTGTCCAAAACCTTCGATCATCAATTCATGATCGAAGTTAAAGACTATTTTTCTCAATATATAGGCCTATAAGTATAGGTCATATGCGATACTATTTCATTGTAGAAAAGTGATTCGTTTTGAGCAAAAACTTTCTATGTACGAAGTATATAATACGGACACGGGGCCCGTGTCCGTATTATATACTTCGTACATATTTACTACGTACATTTTTTTGCCTTTTGAAATTTACTGCATTCGGAGCAAATTGGCATACGTGATGAAATCCGCATTATATAAAAAACTTAAGGAACAGAGATGAGTTTTAGGTTTTCTTCCTTCCTTTTTTTTTGGAAGTTTCTAAAAGAAAAAGGAGTAAAAAGAGACATATCTCTGAAAAAAAAATTATATATGGTTGTTGGTTTCAATAAAGCATCGATATTTTAACACTACGGCTGAATGGCGAAATCTACGAGCCGACCTTAGCAAGCGTACCTTAACCTCAAAGAGCGACTCATGGGGCTGGGGTGACTTAACATAACAAAAAAGAGAAAAAAAAATGTAATAAAAAATGTTTGGGCAGAGGAAATGCAGCGAAGCTTCCAAACTTCTACAAACATAAGTAACAACATTCAACTGTTTATCATATTTATTTTATAACAAACTACAGTTCAAGTAGGAAGTTAACATGGAAACTATCTGCTGTTAGTTTTACGAAGGAAGAGGAACTTGTCACTTGCTAAGCTCCTACAAGTTCCAAATAAAACTCTGTGTTGTGTGTTATCGCTGTGGGCCTTAACAGAATACCAGCGCTGCGGTATTTTATCTTTTGAATTATCGCAGCATAAAATAATAATAATATTACCCCTTCGCAGTACGTTGCCATCGTGATGGGGCTTGTCTAGGGTGACGGGCCAGACTAAGAGAGATGTAATCCGAAGGGCAGTTTTGTGGCGAACTTTTGGGCATTAGCGATCCCAAGGACGCGATCTCCTGGGAGAATTCTTGTTCCTCATCTCCAGCCTGCCTTTATTGGACGGCCGTAGTGAACACTGAAGAGGAACGGAACTCTTACCTCTCTCTGGCCTTTATTGGCTGGCTTGAGTGGAGATTCGCAAGAGCAAACGTCCTTGGATGCACTAGCATAGCGCGTACAGAGATTATTACCGGTTACCAGCTCGTTCCATTAAAGGTGTCTAAAAGGGTCTCTGCGAGTGGTTTCCGACCCCTCGTACGCCTTCCAAAGGTCCAGGGCCTCAGGGTCTTGGGATAAATAAATATATAAAAAATACTATTTATAAGTAGAAATACAAATTAGTACAATAAACTGTCACACAGAAAGTAATTTTTTAATTTGAACCCTGACTCCTATAATAGGAAGATCCTGTATCTTAGGAGGCAGTATCTTCGCATAAAATTAAATAATGGACGAGCAAATTATGAGCATAAAAGGTTCATAAAGTTATGTTCATACTTTTTCATTACTCATACTCTGAAAGTAGGTGTAAAGTTGCCTGCGGACAGGGTTGGAAGAAGTACTTTTACTCCCTAGGGAGTTTTACTTTACAACTGACAGTTGTTTTTTTAATATTCAGACAGCAAATATTAAAAAAAAAACTAGTTCTATTTTGACATTTCTATTGAACCGTGACCCGAATTTTTATACTGCCAGTACAATTAAAATGACATAGAGATAGAATTAATTTAAGAAAAAATTTTTTTAATGACTTTATTTTAATTTACTTTCAACTATTTCATTAAAACTAATATTATTTTTGAGAAAAATGTTGACCTGACCCATTTTTACAACGATAAAATGAAAAATATTGACTGAATAGCCAGACGACTACTAAAAAAAATAATGGCGGGTAAAGTCTCTCTATAATCTGTGGCCGATTTGGTCTTTCTTGATTTTTTTTTTCGAGGTGTAGTTTTGTTTACATTTTGCTAAATCTATAAGAAATTTGTATTAACACGATAAGTTCATCAGCTTCAGTTATAAATTTAACGCAAGATTCTTTGAGGAGAAAACCGCTTACCGCCGAAATCAAAAGAAATATACCTACCTAAAAACATACCGAAGACATTTGACGACGACTCAGGTTTTTATTATTATTTTTATTTTCCTCGTATTCGTAATGAAAAGCACAGTGTTTTACAACGATAAAATGAAAAATATTGACAGAATAGCCAGACGACTACTAAAAAAAAATGGCGGGTAAAGTCTCTCTATAATCTGTGGCCGATTTGGTCTTTCTTGATTTTTTTTTCGAGGTGTAGTTTTGTTTACATTTTGCTAAATCTATAAGAAATTTGTATTAACACGATAAGTTCATCAGCTTCAGTTATAAATTAAACGCAAGATTCTTTGAGGAGAAAACCGCTTACCGCCGAAATCAAAAGAAATATACCTACCTAAAAACATACCGAAGACATTTGACGACGACTCAGGTTTTTATTATTATTTTTATTTTCCTCGTATTCGTAATGAAAAGCACAGTGTTTACCTTGGATTAAAGAGTTATTTAATCCCTCGAACTATTAGCGACCTCGCTGTCGCTCAGTCGCCAAGAAATTTCTCGGGACTAAATAACTAACTTTCATACCTCGTATAACAATGTACTATTTTTTATTTGCTATTAACTAATGCCGTGTAAGTATTGATGCAATCGTTGATGGTGAGGCAAATTAGTTTTTTAAAAGCCCAGTCACTCTAGCTTTGAAGACACTCAAATTATAATCGGATGGGAAGACCGCAGCAGGCAAACTGTCTCTTCTAGTCCTTCGATGTGTGCGGAATGAACGATGAAGCGAAACGCTTAGTCCGAACAGTAGAGGTTTCCACAACGTAAGGATGGATGTGCTGTGTTAGGCGCCTTTTTGGCCATGAACAGATTTTAATGATACTTTTTCTTCGTCAATTTTTATTTTATTTTTACCTTTCGCCTACCTTAATTATAGACACAATTAAAAGACAATAAGTATGCGGACATCATCATCATCATCATCATCAGCCTTTTTAATGTTCCCACTGCAGGGACACAGGCCTCCTCTCTAAGAGAGGGAGTGGGCCGTAAACCACCACGCGGGCCCAGTGCGGGTTGGTGGATGTCACATGTCTTCGAATTTTTGGTTCTAGGACATGCCGGTTTCCTCACGATGTTTTCCTTCACCGTTTTAAGAGCAGTGGTGATGAAATAAATTACACAAAGTAATGTGCCTGGCAGGGTTTGAACCCGCGACCTACAACACGTAAGTCGGGGCCGTTACCACTCGGCCACCACTGCTCTCAGTATGGGGACACCGGTGTCCTTATAGGGCTCGGCTTAATGAAATAATTCTACTGGGTAACCTACAAAAAACAAAAGGTTTATTTTTACCAACAAATAAACGTTTTTTCTTTCCTTCTTTGTTATTTGTTAAAACGTCACTAATGGATACAACAAGTTGGAATTAAATGTAGAATAAATTATATAAGGATCTTATTAATAGACGCCTACACGTGTTTTCCTGTATAAAAATAATTGGCCTTGTAAAGTTTCCACTCCTGGGACTCAGGTTTCTCTAAGAGACGGAAAAGGCCATAAGCCAAATCGCGGACCCAGTGCTGATTGGTAGTTGTCATAATTATGTTTTAGAAATTTTTAGTTCTGGAGTATGCAGATTATACGATGTTTTCCTTCAACGTTCAGAGAGCAGTGATGAAGAGGTGTAGTTAGCAAAAACCTTTATTATTATTTCCATATTTACCAAAATAGTATACTTATTTAAAAAAAAAAAACACTTTATAAGGTTAATAATTTGCCTTTCAAAGTAATTAAAAGATTGTTTTTCTACTCAAAACAACATAAAATTAGATTTAAAAAATGACATCATTAATTGCAATTACGCCAGTTAAAGGGGTTGGCTAGGTATGTATCCATATACTCAAAATTAAGAAAAATAAGTCATAATCATCGACATAGAAAAATGTTCAGACCACAACGTTCAGTTAGAAACGAATTTAAATGTGGAAAAAAAATATATATGCAAAACCATACCATTACCATTAAAGTTACCATTAAAGTACCATTAACCATACCATTACCATAGTGTACCATTTAAGTTTTGGTTGTTATTTTTTATCGTATGTTTTATAAATGTTGTGCTGTCTGAATTGAATAAATGTTTTTCTATTCTATTCTATTCTTATTCTATTCAAAATTTATAAAGTAAGGAGTTTTTAATTAATTCCAACCAACTAATTGCATATTCAATGATCTATCGATATGCAAACAAACATCATTTTACGTACTGATTGGTTAAAACTGGCTTAAATGTTTGACATCACGTGCTGTGTTTGCGTTTAATCAACATATTTTATTATGTACTAATGAAATTGGTTATGAATGGGCCGGTAGTGAAATGTTTTTTTTTATGGTAGTAAAAATCATCCAATGATGAATCCCGCTCGTGAGCGGAGCGGGAAACAGTGTCAGACTCTTACTGACTAAATAACCTACCCCGTCCCTCCCTTGCCTTATTCCCCAGAGTCCCGATATAACGCTTTCGCACCAACCCTCGGCTCCAGGAGTGGCCTGGTAGTAATAATGCCCGCTAGATACACAGTGACTTTCTGAAAGAGCCTGTGGTCCTAGAACGCAACAGCCAACTTTGTATAGTAGGTAAAAATCATCCAATGACGAATCCCGCCATTCAACGGAGCGGGAAACAGTGTCAGATTCTTACCGACTAAATAACCTACCCTATTTCTACGTTGCAATATATACAAGGGCCAGAGCTTTTCTTTCAGATGCGAATCCTTGGCCCCAGTTGGCTTCAACCCTTCTGCAGGGTCCTTACAGTTTTCTGACAGGTCCTTGAGGCGCGTGGGAACAGTGCGCGCCATCGACGCGAAGGGCTGTTGAGAGATACTGGTATGTTTTAAGCAAGAAAAAGGCTTAACCACGCTCTCATTCCTCACAAAAACTATGAAAATCAGAATATCTAAAACATACTTAAACTTTTGAGCCCCAAGCGAACGCTGGCATTCGCATACCCATTGTCTTTCTATTGTCTCTAATTACGGTACTCGCAAGGCTAAAAATAAGAAAAACCAGGTAAGAAGAAAGAAATTCTAAGACAAATAATATAACCGACATCTTGCCTAACAATAGTTTTCTACAACAGTAAACCGTGATATCTTCCAGTGCCAATCACTTTACTAAGCTCCAGCCGACAAGTAGGTACTACCGTCGGCATCTCTTTGTTGCGTCTTGCACAAAGGAGCACTGATTGGAACCTTCAATACACATGCAAATATTTACCTCTGTCCGACAGTACGGTAAACCCCACGTATGTGGTAGAATTTGAACTAAGAAAACCGCCCTTACAGCTCTGAGATTAAGGTGCAGACCAAAGCAAATTGTTGCTATGGTTACCGGAATGTGACGTTGACTGTACGTGTCCAAAATAGCAATGTTTTGGATCGCTGGATGTTCCTTTGTAACTTGTTTGATGATTGTGTTCACTGTGCTACCAGTATAAAAAACAGTTCTTTTTTTCCTTACATTTGAAAGTGAGTTTGTAAGTGTGGGGAATTGATTTATTTATTGCCAATTCACACTTTACACAGAGTATACCACACATGTAAAGGCACATATTAAAATTAATAGCGATAATACAAAACACATTGAGATTGTTAATGACAGTAGTCATTGTGCCAATAGTCGTGATGGCTTAATAGCCGAGAGCCTCGACCAACATCAGAGGAGGCGCTCGTTAGGCAGTTGGATCACGGGCCTGATCCGGAATTCAGTACTCCTGGACGCGTGTTGTCTGGAGGTTATTCTCTCAGGAGCTCTGACCACCGGTAGCTTAGACGTTGTTCTATTGTCAAATTATGTGGACTAATGGATCCCCGGGTCCAGTACTAAGCGGGTTCAGCTGACCGAAGACAACCCATCGTTTATCTATCTCACCTTAAAGTAACTTGTGCAGTGTAAACAGTGCAAAGATGAGCAAATCATAACAAATATTATTTCACCGACTACCTGATTTAAGGAATAATAGAATGTAAATAAATTGTATCAAAATGAACAGCAACCGCACCAGGCTTTGTTGATACAATTAAAATAATAGGGGAGGTAAGCTGATTACTCAGTACTCGCTCAACACAATAACGCATTTAATGTAATTAAAACAATTATACTGCATGACATATCAATTTAGAACAGCTATTATTAATTTGTCTGTTTATTTTGAAATGGTTTTTGCCTTTTTTAAGTTGGGAAATGGTTTTCTTCCAAAAAAACCGGCCAAGTGCGAGTCGGACTCGCGCACCGAGGGTTCCGTACAAACCTGCAAGGTTTACAAAGTTCGTTCATTATGACCATCAAGTCATAACTATGGTATTTTTATTGCATAATGAAATTCATATCATTACAATGGGGAAAGATGGAGGAGCATAAATTTAAGACAAAGATCTCTTTATCGTTTAAGTAATCCTTTATTTTATATTAACACATATCATTTATCTATAATATAACTGAAACACTTATACTAGCCTTGCAGCAGACTTGCGAAAGTTCTTTTATTAAAGTTATTTATTTACTAAGTTTTTTAGTCACTATTTAGAAATCTGGTTCAAAAATATTAATTAAGTATTAAATTTGAACCAGACCTGTAAATGGTGACTGAAAAAGGTATGAATAGTATCACATTGAACATTGAAGTTTTTTTATACAGCTACATTCACCAAAACATCGGGATTGAATGACGATGAGTGAGGTCGTCTTTGCCGTTTGAAAAATGTTGCCCTCCCCATACATAGTATAATAACTCGCGGTCATTGCTGTAACTACAATTATGTTTACAATCACAATTTTTTTGGTGGTATAACTACTTAAAATTTTAAGCTTTTCGGAATTTTTCTGTAAGCTATTGCTTCTTACCAAATTTCGAGATTCTATGTCAGCGGGAAGTGGTCTTTAGGTTTTAATTCCCTTGCGTGTAGTTGCGAGTTTCAAAATATGCGGTATCAATGGTTGTACTTTTGTGTTTTGCGTTTTTGCGTTGACTTAGAATTTGTTTTTTTTTTCACGGGTTAAAGGCAATTAGATCTAAGTACCTATTTGATATGAATTTCAACTTGATAGCTCTACGCGTTCATGAGGAAAAAAGTAATAAGTTTATATTTATAAAAAAATATATATTTTGTAATGTAACTGAAAATTTAAGGTTTTCGGAATTTTTCCTTTATGTGTGCTATAAAACGTTGCTTCATGCCAAATTTCAAGATTCTAGGTCGACTGGAAGTACCCTTTAGGTTTTGATTCCCTTTCGAGTACTTGCGAGTTTCAAAATATGCAGCTTAAATTGCTGTTTCTTTTGATTGCGTTGACATAGAAGTTTGATTTTGTTACAGCTTAAAGGTATTATAGACCTGAGTATTTGGTATGAATTTCAATTTAATACCTCTACGCGTTTATGAGGAAATGGGTAGTAAGTTTAAAATTATTAAAAAAAAATATATTATGTGATGTAACTAAAATTTTATGGTTTTCGTAATTTTTCCTTTATCTATGCTATAAGACGTTGCTTCGTACCAAATTTCAAGATTCTGAGTTCACGAGAAGCACCCTGTAGGTTTTGATTCCCTTGCAAGTGTCGAAAATTTGCGGCATAAACGGCTGTATCTTTTGATTGCTTTGGCTTAGAAGTTTGATTTTTTCACAGCTTCAAGGGACAGTAGACCTGAGTAATTGATATAAATTTCAGCTTCATACCTCCACGCGTTCCTGAGAAAAAGAGTCTTGACAGACGGACGGACGGACAGACGGACAACAAAGTGATCCTATAAGGGTTCCGTTTTTTCCTTTTGAGGTACGGAACCCTAAAAAGGATTAACTTTTTAGGGTTTCGTAGTCAACTAGGAACCCTAATAGTTTCGCTAAGTCTGTCTGTCTCGCCCTCCGTGGATAATCTCAGTGACCGTTAGCAATACAAAGCTGAAATTTATACATAACTAATATAATTATATTCTTTACGTAATCGTGAAGACGTGATAAAATGAAAATGTACATAGATGTAGGTCATTGCCATCCAGAATGCGTAGCAATACATCGACTGAACCTGAACTTATCCGTGTTTTTTTTTTGTTTGCTATAACAAACAAAAAAAAAACGAATGCTTGACTACAATCCCACCTGATGGTAAGCAATGATGCAATAGTTGGTTAAGTGCATTAGTTTATTATAAAAGCCTATTCATAAAGACACCCAAATTATAATCGGATGGGAAGACCGTAGCAGGTAATTTATATCAATCCTTCGATGTGCGCGGTCTGAAAGCTGATTCGAAACGCTTAGTCCGAACCGTAGAGGTTTCAACAACATAGGGATGGATACTCGCTGTGCGTGGGGTTTCAGCGGTTTCCTGCGACTCTAACTAGGTTGGTCCACCTTATGTTCCAATACTGAGTATTCTGTTGTTGTTGTATTTAGCTTGTTATGTCCCACTGTCCCTCCTCTCTATTTACCTCTCAAGTCTGTCCTCAGCCATTGCGGGCCAGTCCCTCCGGTTGTTATCAAGCTGATATTCCCACCTTCGCCTACCAGCATCCATACTTCTAAGAAAGTAACTAACAGGAAATATTAGTAGGACCCAGCTGGCCAAAGAGCTAATATCGATATATTATGATGGCTACCCATCCAAAAACCAATCACGGGAGGTATTACTTAACTTCGGAAAATTTTTAGTTTCTTATTTTTCACGAAAACTAGACAATGTTCATTCAATTTTTATTCAATTACTTTTATTTAAATGTAACAAGTGGCAATTTTCTTCCATTCAATATTTCCAAGCTAGATATTTTTCATTTCACTGGGAGTTAAAGTTTTAATATCCGCAGAACGAAATTAAAAGGTTCATAACAGTTTTTAAAGGCTATTTCTGCCATGGCAATCAACGGAGCTAAATGCATCGAGACGACTGCTACAGGGCAATCGCTCAATAATCCTTAGGACTAGTGCGCACCGGAGACTTTTAATCGGCTGATATAGTTAACTCTTTCGATTTAAAAATAAAACTTTTTCCTTTAGGATGAAGCAGGTGAAGCTTATTGGGGCCCAGGGTCTTTTTCCGAAAGGTAGACTTGTTCCCACTGCGAAGGGCAAAGAAGGAACAGGGTAGGGTTTTTAGTCAGTAAGAGTCTGACACTGTTTCCTGCTCCGCCCAAGAGCGGGATTCGTCTTTGGATGATTTTTGCCCACCATAAAAAAATAATAATAAAAAAGGTCGTCTGAAACGTTTCCCTCTCCCAGAGAGGAGGCCTGTGTCCCAGCAGTGGGAACATTGAAAGGCTGTGATGATGATGATGATGATGAAACGTTTACTAAATTAAACCCGTTGCCATGTATACCAGGGCCAGTGCCTTCCTTTCAGATGCGAACCCTTGGCCCCAGTTTGCTGACAACTCCTTGAGGCGCGCGGGAACATTGCGCGCCGTCCTCGACTGGCTTGATCCGGACGGTTATCAGACGATTGGACGGCGAGCTACCTATTGCTCGCCATCCACCAGCTCGCGCCTACGGTGGCCGGAAATCCGGATCGGAATTCTGGCGGCGTCTGGGGCTTGAGCGCTATTGCATATGTGGTCGGCTACCGCTTTTGCTAGCATCATTGTAAGACTTTAGTTGAAGCCAGAAAAGATTTTTTTGTTTCAAGTAAAGTCTGACAATGTTGTAATCATTTTGAAGACTTGATAGGTTTCGCAGAAATCCGCAATGCGTAAAAAAGAGAGATAAAGACTGAACGCTCTGTTGGTATTATTATTTTATTGTACTTTATTGGAACATAAAACAGTTACACACACAGTTAATAATAATATTCGGTAATTCTGTTATGTACTTAAATATTTCACAAAGCTTATACCAGGAAATACGTGTTTTTTATTTAGAAATAAAAATCGTTACTCAAAATTTCTATAAAATTTCACATTTAATAGAATTCAGAGTGACGGTTTAAAAAAATATATTTTAGTAGGTACACATCATCCACAAAAAATGTAGAAACAAAGAGTATACACTTAAGATTCAATATACAAAAATAAATAACAGTAAGAAAAAATTGTAAGTTTTCTTACGCCATGCGCATATGTTCATTTCAGCAAAATGCTAGACAGTTACGAGTTAGTTGTCTGACGCTGGTTTTAAACTGAACCTTATTGCAAGTGTACGGTTAAAAATTGGTTTACTGTAAAGTACAGGGCAAATAATTATATATGTGTATGCGTAGTAAATAACGAGCAGTGGTGGCCGAGTGTTAACGGCCCCGACTTACGAGTTGTAGGACGCGGGTTCAAACCCAACCAGGAGCATTACTGTGTGTAATTTATTTCATCAACACTGCTCTCAAAACGGTGAAGGACAACATCGTGAGGAAACCGGCATGTCCTAGAACCAAAAATTTGAAGACATGTGATATCCACCAACCCACTGGGCCCGCGTTGTGGATTATGGCCCATTCCCTCTCCCAGAAAGGAGGCCTGTATGGAGTGGGAACGTTAAAAAGGCTGATTATGATGTGTAATAATATTGAAACAACAAATAAAAAGAAAGAAAATAGTATTTAGTCTACAAAACATAATTATAAAGTTAAAAAAAAAAAAACAAATAGTCAAGTCAACATAAATGGAATGATGCATGATTACATGTATCATTCCATGAGCACAATAACCAGTCCTGAAGTGACCCAAACCTCTGAGTCATATGCAAGGTTAGTTAATAGTTAAAAAATATAGCTTTATAGTTTTTTTTTTTTTATGGCGGGCAAAAATCATCCAATGACGAATCCCGCTCTTGGGCGGAACGGGAAACAGAGTGAAATTCTGACTGACTAAACACCCTACCCCGTTCTTTCTCTGCCCTTCGCATTGGGGCCAAGCCCTCCTTTCAGAAAGAGACCCTGGACCCCAGTAGGCGTTGACACTTTTTTTTTTTCAAGTACCAAAGACTCATTTCAGTTTCATACCATAATCAAGTTGGTACAGACAATACACAATAAATTATAATAATTAGCCGGTCATAAATTATATCAAAAATGTCAAAATCAAATATGTTCAGTCATGTCTAAACAAATTAAATTAAATAATAGTTCCAATCAAATCACAATCAATTAAATGTCATTACCAAATTACAATAAAAGAAATGATAATGTCAATAATTATAATTTTCTACTGGGGATTACAATAGGACGATGTCTGTCACAACCATGTCTTATATATGGACAGTCTAACCTGTCTGCGATCATTGCCAGGACGGCATTGGGGCTGGCCCGCACCCCAGAGAGAGCAGAGTCCCTACGATAGCTTTATAGTTAACAATATTGTGAAAAGATCAATGACCAAACGACTTTCAGAGGTCTGTACAGGATTAATTTTATGCAAAATGTTTAATAACGTAATTTCTACAACATCTGTGTGATTAAAGAATGTCTAAAAAAGATGTGAAATAATGTCATAATTTCTTAAAAGCGGTTGTACTAAAATATATATCAGTTTGGACACCCTTAATGAATTTACTCACTCCAATAAAGCTTCATACTAATTGTCTGGCCGATCGAATTATAAGCAGTAAGCGATAATTAAGGGCTTAGGTACACGAAATAGGTGCTTCAGATAGAATTACCTGACTATTTTCTTAATCCTACATATTGAACGTAAAGCCTTTCTGCCGAGCTATCGAGTAGTGTACTTAATTGGAGAAATACTAATATTTACTGATACCTAGGCATTAGTACGTATGTCCAATAATAAGTCTTGATTACCGTCGGGCTATTGAAATACTAATGAATCTTTATAGCCGAAACACTGAGGTAGTATATCACAGGAAAAATTATTGGTGCCGTACATGTACTTAGGCGGGAAATATGAGGATACTGGGTGTCATTGACATGTTAACGCAAACGAATACCATAGATTCAGTACATGATACTAGACGTGGTGTAGTGAAATTTTTTGTCGGATTTTTCTTGTTTTTAAGCTATTGCATAGCTTCTATCGCAGGCCTTGAACGCGGGGACTAAATCCAGAAATTCCGTAACGAAAAAACCTCACGCTCCCCACTCCGACGGGCACGGAGGTGTGGCTTGAAGGCCGTGCATCGTCTAACGTCGTGTCAGTTCGGCAGTCTTCGACACGGCGCTGTGTGTCGCAGTGGCGTAGCGTGCAATCTCGGTGCCCGGGGCGTGAGACCCATTTTGCCGCCCCCATTCTACACCGTGAAATTTAAATGGTTGTTTTCCCGCGGCAGAATGACTTGCCATAAGGAGTACTTTCGAAGCATACAGTAAAAATAAAAAAAATGAAAAGTTTTTTTTTATAAATAATTATTAAAAATATTCATCAACTCACAAAAGCGAAAACAATAGTAACATTAGACCTAATTTTTAGGTACTACTAGAGTCGCATGAGCAGCACGTCGTCAAAGGAAACCGATTCATTAAATATTTAAACAAAAATAAGCTCTCGCACATTGTGATACGTCATAATTAGCTTGCACTCTACAGGTCCATTTTTTGTTTTTAATATTTTATTTTCTTATCAAACGTTTGTATTACCAAGACACAACCATTTCGCTCAGGGAAAACAACCATTAAAATTTCACGGTGTATAACTGGTGCTTAATTCAAATTAAATTTCACAGGCAATGAGGTTTCTTTTATTGAACTAATACAATTATTGGGAGAAAGAAAAAAAAAGCTATTGTTTTGGAATTGACACAACAATTATTTTTTTCTTGAAGAAAATTGTTCAGTATCATGAGTAGAAACCACTGTTAAAATTTCGTTCACAACTTCAAAATCACCCTGTATAACTGTTAGTATTCCATTTTGACCCCCTTCTACTAAAGTAGAGGGCGCGGTACTGGTTGCACACGGGCGCCACAAGTGCTACAGACGCCTCTGTTTCAATTTTATAGTTATTGTTGTTTTTTGACCTGTTCTGACATATGAAATGAAGATCTCTACCCGCTTTACCGGCGACATTTTGCCGCCCCCAAGGGCTGCCGCCCGGGGCGAGCCGCCCCCACCCACGCTACGCCACTGGCATAGTATAAAGAGGAGGGAAGTAGGTTATCTTCATACAAACGCACCGCGCGCGGCTTGTATGTGTGCGCCATAGTATCTACGCGTCGGCGCACGCACACTTTAACAAAATCTCGATCCGTTTCTCAGTGCGCCAGCCGGGGCTAACACTAGCTCGCACGAGGTTCGCGCGTCACTGCTTTTCGGCACCGCTAAATGAAACCAAATTGTCTGATTTTCTGTCGTTTCGTTATAGTCGAAACCGAAGAAAGCATTTTTCTGTAGCTAATTTGTAATTTTGTAATAAACGTGTGATTCAATAGATTTGTTTCTATTATTCATGTTTGTTTTAATTAAAAATAAATATGGTCCTTTATGTGTAAAAATACTACATATGCATATTAAAAAAAAATACAAAAATCTGACCAGATTGTGTATAAACTACTAAGAAAATAATTTAAACACAAGCTCTTAGTCTATGTCACCGCGTGTGCCATCTAGCGACATAAAGAGTCACACCCCACAAACCACAAACCCTGTACCCAGAAAATACAAGTCAAAAATACAACTTCACGACCCTTGCCCATTTATAGGCACTGAATTAAAATTTAGCTAAAAGTAAAACCTACCAACCCTAAGACAGTAGGCAATTATAACGCGGATTGGGCCGAAGATAGCCTACTTCCCTGCTCTCTATGCCACTGGTGTGTCGTGCGATTAGACATATTGTACGACTTTACGATGACATATTGACAGCTGACAAGTAAACATTAAATGTTATTGTGCTCGTAATTAAATAATTATTTAAAATAGAAAAAGCAGTATTCAAACAGTGTATAATTCATAAAAGTGATGATAGACTCATAAACAAACAGTAACAGTGTTATCATAGTTTAAAAATACCGGATTATCATATAAACATTGATTCTCAAATATATAAACATTGACTAAAAACTCAATAAACTCAGTGCTTTAAGTGTAAATATACAAATTTTAAGACAATAGCCTACAAAATAATCATAATTATAATGGAGTGTGGTGATAAAACACGTCCAGGATAAGTGATAAAGAAAATTCCCACAACAGTTTGAATTCAAACAAGTCGATAAAGCAGTATAGTGAAATAGCGACATCTATCAGGGAGTAGCGGAACTTGGTTGACACTTGATTTACGTTTGTCATTCATTCTTTCCACCGACTTGGAACATAGCATTTTGGCACATCAAAAGAAATTCGTGCACAGGTGTGTTGCCATTATACTAAACTATATTTTCCCCGATATTAATTATTGCCACTTATAAAAAAGACATCTAAATTAGGGGAAAAACGCACAAAAAAACAATGTCTGCTAAAATGAGTACGAGAAATGTCCGCAAGATGCCTGAAAAAGTGACTTGCTGCTCCGAAATCGGACGAATACATAATCAGCTGTTTGTGAGAAAGTATATAGGTGTATAAGTATTTATCTACAACAGTGAACGGCTGTACTTGTAAAATTTGTGTATAAAGTGTTTTGAATATGAATGAACAAAGTGTATTTATTATTTATTTATTTAATAAAAGAAAAATTTGTTTTCCTATCGGTCACCACGCTCAAAAAGTGTAACTTGAATTAATATCAAAGAAAAAGAAATATTGTATGAATAAAATAAAAAATAAATAATTATAATTGCATAAGTTGATACAGAATGCAATGCGATAGCTTTACCGCGGCAGTCCCCGAGTGCCACACGTATTTTTTTTTTCATGAATTTTTACGTTTTTTAAATTAAACTGTATAAAAACGTCATTTTAGCATGTTTTGCGAAAAAAATGAGTGAATTATATTTCAAATTAAACGTGTCATGGGGTTTGATTAGAATAACGACTTTATTTGCCTCGATGATTTTTTTATTATTATTTTTTTGGAAATATTTTAATTTCTTTTTTTTCTAGAAATATCATTGGAATTGGTTAGAATAACGATTTTATACAGGTAAAAAATAAAAAACAAAACTTTTTTTCAAAAATTTGAAAAAAAAACCGACGAAAAATTCCACCACTGGGGTGTCCAGAATCATGTACTAGTATTCGTTTGCGTTAACATGTCAATGACACCTTGTATAATGCGATGGCGCTGGGTGAACTAGTTCAAAATAAGATGGAAGTAGACTGTATTTGATGCGTTGATAGAGTACGTGACCTTGCGAACGCAGCTGTAGGACGACGAAAAGTAGGACGGATAACCTTACTATGTCCGTATGTGTAATAAATATGTCCGTCGAGGTGAGGCTCGTTCAGCTGGAACCACTGACACGCACTCCAATGATTTTTTTTTAACACCAGCCAGGCTATATCACTTGTTTGCAAAGAATAAAAAAAATATATAAGGGAAATTAAGCACAATTTTATTGACAGCGTGAAACCACGCGGGGTAATTCTTTCAAGAGCGGGATGAGGAGTGTCCTCATCGAATGTTCGCGACCGATGGCGATGCAAGAGCATCTGTCAGCGCGCGTGTGGAAAAGGGACGGGAATATAGGCAGGGAATGCATTTGCAAGCATACTTCTACCCTCCATTTGGAAATATAAAATTACAAAACCCAACAATTACCAGTTGCAAAATTTACCAATTCTTCTAAATTTTAGAGCACAAAATCGCAGTGATGGCCAAGCAGTGACGTCTCCGATATACAAGTTGTATTTCATGGATTTGAATCCCAGATAGGCCCTATACTTTTTGTAATATCTTAATTTCATCAAAGAGGCAGCCAGGCCGTCCATGAAGGATTTCCCATTCCTGCCGAAAAAAAAACGTAAGACTGATCATCCTTAATTGTGGACCTCAACAATCAAGGATTTAGCCATTTTTTAACTCAACAACGGCATTTTAAGATTGAAAAGCTTAAACTTAATCTTCTAAACAATGAAGACATTAGGATTCTAGATTCAAGTAAGACCTAGTTAATTAAAGGCTAAGTCAAAGCCGTGTCATATATATCTACAAAACCTGTATTAGGCCGTGGTGTATTACGGCTCATTCCGTCTTGTAGAGAGGAGACAGTCCTGAGGGACTTAGTACCAGCAGTGAGACCAATAAATAAGTGATATTTTCTGTAGCTGATATTTTTAAGGCTCAATTTTGACAGTTTTAAACCTGTGGAGGGTCCATCTGGAAAATGAAACACTTTTGGTGAAGATAAAATTAAAAAATATAGTAATTTTTTTAAACTCGAATAAATGTACGCATGTACAAAACTAATTTCTTTAAGATAATGTTAGTTCGCAATGACCGGCCTACAGGTCATTGACTCGCTCAGCTGACTTTTTCTTGATGAAATTAATTTCATACTTGCATTATTTTTTGTGATTTCAGATTTGGGCACAAAGTTGTTTGTTATCATAACTGTCGGATTATAATTTAGGTATCTTCAAGGTTGAATTGAATAGGTTCTTAATAAACTGGTGTGCCTTACTATCAACGATTGCATCACTGCTAACCATCAGGATCGCAGTCAAGCACTACTTTATAGCAATAAAAAAAGTAGTTAATCACCAAATAACAAAGTTAACTAGGTTTAAAGAAATAGCCTAGTTTCACAATAAATAGGCCAAACAAAGTCTCAGTTCCTTATGTTTTGCAAAGCTAATTAGACGATGACGTAACAATATTACTTTGTGAACATTTTAACCTAGCGTTAACGAACACCGTCAGACCCTTGTCATCGTTTAAGAAAAGTGGAACAACATTATCGGAGAAACGGGAAGGAGACATAATGTAATGCAATTATTGTGTCTTTGGTGTTCACACGTAATGAGATAATAAAGTATTTCGTACCTTAGGGCCTAATTCACTAATAAAACTAATCGCGATTATTTAATCTTTCGAGTACCGTAATTAGTGACACAATAGAAAGCCAATGTAGGAGTACGAACGCCAGCGTTCGCTTGGGGCTCAAGAATTTAAAAGTAAAACAAAATTATGAGCGTCTAATGTAGATTATAGCTTCATTTTGCGTTCAAAACAAAACACAGTCTGTGTTTGGTTTAACTTATCGTGATTAGTTTTTTTTTGGTGAAATTGGCTCTTAGAAGCTGAATTGGATATGAGCTGCGGTGGCCTGATGGAAAGCAATCAATAGACTGCGCACTCAAGTAGGCCGGTGCATACACAACCTGGTGAAATGGGGGATTATAGACCCCTGTGACACCCAATGTGAGTGCGGTGTTTCTGACCAAACAATGGCCCACCTATTAGAGTGCCCAAAATGTCCCTACAAATGCACGCTGGAGGATTTAAAAAATGCCACTAAAGCTACTATTAACGTGGCAACCTATTGGACCCAAAAACTTTGAGGGAAGCAGAATGCATCGATTCGAGAAGAAGAAGCTGAATTTTATTTTATACATTTCTAAGCATTTTTAATGCTTCTGGGCTTGTATAAAATAATGGAATTTTACTTTGTGTTCATACGAAGAGCATTCACCCTTACTTTGTTGAAACCACTACGGTCTGGATTAAGCGTTTTGCCTCATCGTTTATACCGCGTACATCGAAGGATTGTAACAAAGCACATATACACCTAACAAATACATTACAGAAGTATACCTAATTAATCCAGTGAAAATAGACATTCCAGTTTGCATTAATTCCCAACAAGCTGGATTTTTGTGCAGACCTTGAATACGTCATTACAAATGATGTGTCAAAAGTCCCCATCGATCCCGATTGTGCGTTGTTTTTTATTCGAGGTCAAAGGTCACAAATTTGCGTTTTTTGCGTATATCTCTGAAACAACAAGAGCTATCGAAAAATGGTTCAGACAAAGTTTGTAGATCGTAAAATTGTCTACAAAAAAGATCTCAACACTTCTCTTCTACAAAGCATCGTTTTTGAGATATCGTGACTGTAGACCGCAGGAAAGTCGTATAAAAAACAACGCACAATCGGGATCGATGGGGACTTTTGACATATCATTTGTAATGACGTATTCAAGGTCTGCACAAAAATTCAGCTTGTTGGGAATTAATGCAAACTGAAATCATAATTTAGTCTATTTTGACTGGACTAAATAAATAAATTACGTAACAGCAGATATTAAAATATCGTTTCTTTTATTAGAAAATAAATATGTTTTGCTTTTCAGATTTTGTTTATTGTTTGTTGCTGCTTACAAAACAAATTAGATACGGTTAAGTAAGCCGATCGTTGTAGCGACGCTTGGGGAAGAAAGTAAATAACAGACGTTTTTCGACTAAAATTATGATATTGATGAAGACGTACTGAAGCTTAAACTATGGAAAAGCTTTAGTTTTAAGTATTTTATTTATCGTTATTTTTTATAAAAAACAAATAACCTTTACATATTTAGCGGTCGTTTTTTTTTTTTTATGGCGGGCAAAAACTTCCAATGAAGATAGGATATTCACCGTGGACAGGCAGTATATATGGTTCGATGATGGAACGTGCTTTGGGTAATTAGATTATATGACGATAGGCTATTTTTATGATAGGTAAAAATCATTCAATGACGAATCTCCCTAGGGCGGAGCGGGAAACAGCGTCAGACTCTTACTGACTAAACAACCTACCCCGTTCCTTCCTGTCTTAATCCCAGAGCCCTGGTGTTACGCTTTCGCATCAACCCCTGGTCTCTTTTTCTCTAGTCTCAATTATCCCCCTTTAACTATTGAACCATAAATTTAAAAAATATGAAAAAATTCTCAAAAGTAGAACTTTAAGTAAACTTTCAAGGAAAATTATTTTGAACTTGATAGGATGACCAGTTTTTGAAAAATTAAAAAAAAAACCTTTGAACTAATTTTGTAATTTAACCGTACATGCAAGCATTTTTTTAAACTTTTATACATATTTCATTATCCTGAGCACATCTTCTTTCAATCCAAAATTTTAATGAATGATTTAAATTTTTACATGGGCTACTGGGTTCTGTTACATTGTGATAAATTTGTGACGGACGGGAAACTACACTGAGCGTGGCCCGACACGCTCTTGGCCAATTTTTTTAAAAGATCCTCTTGCAGCATGTCTCAATGGATTCAAACTCATCAAGCTGGTACCTAGGAGATCCATCCCAAAGATGAGAGCAATCTATCTCTAAGTTATTTAGCTCAATAAAAAAAAAACAGTCGATTGCATGCCTCGTTCCATCTTATTTCTTTTAATAACGAGCCACTCGGCGATGGCATCCAGTAATTAAAAAGTCAGCATTCCAGCACTATCTTCGTATAATTTCCTGCTCCAGAATTACTAGCAGCCAGTATTCTGAGCTAGTATTGCAAGGAATAAACATTAAACGGGGCTTTATGCGTGTTTGTGTGTATGTAACATTTTATGATGCAATGACATGTTTTTACGAGTGTTTCTATGGTTCATTTAAAAGTATTAATGGCGTTTTTAAAGCAGATATGTTGAAAGTTTTATGCAGAGCAACTTTGTTGTGAATATTTTGATTGCTTTCTAAGTTATGACTTATTTTTTGGTAATAAAAAACGTAATGGTATGATGATAATATTGAGTTGCAATTTATACTGCAAAGGTGTCATGAGGTTCATTATAATCATCATTTCAGTCCAAAGACGCGCGATATGTCCACTGCTGGACATAAGCGTCCCCTAAGCGTCGCCATAATGATCAGTCCCGTGTGTCTCATATCGGATTCATATGACCCTCGCCAGGTCTTCCATTTACCATGTAGGAGACCTACCAACGCTACATCTTCCAGTACGTGATCGCCACTCTAGAATTTTTTGTCCCCATCGATCATCTGAATATCTGATCGTAGGTATCAATAATATATTTTTTCCTATATGTTACTGTCCCATTCCTAGGCAAAGGCCTCCCACAAGTCTCTCCAGACAATCTTCTCCTGGGCCGTCTTCAACCAGTCCTCAATTGTTTATATACACCGTTAATCAAAAAAATAATGAACACACAAACAATAAACAGATAAGTAAACGAATATCAAAAGTGATACAAAGATGATGCGTGTTTCTATTGAAACTTCTAATAGACAAGCGAAACAAAAGTAGACAAAAGAATTGTAGACTCCATCGTGTACATTAAGAGCGGCCAACCCGACGTACATTTTCGTACAACCTTCTCTTACATGATTATGACGTTATTACACATCTTTCTTCAAATATTTTGGATACATAGATATCTTGGATATAGAGATATCTTGTAGATATTATCTAGGCTTCTAGAGAAATCAAAACGTAAATTTGTGTAAGAGTAATTCAGTAAAAACCTCTGAAAATTTGCTATTTTACGTGACAAAGTTCACGTACATAGTGTACCCCTGTATCAATGGTACAAAAAAGTACTTCTAGAAGCCTTTATTTAATCAAGATTACAGAATCTAAATGTATTGATTTTTTTTTTAATATTCAGGGTTTAATATAGACACGTATATCCTGGAACAAGTTTTGTAAAATATTCGAGTAAATCGTAGAATTACTGAATGCCAACAGAGTTTTCATGTGATCTCTCTTTTTTGGAATTACTTTTGCATCAAACATCACATTAAATTACTTTATATGAAGTTACGGGCTTTTAAAAAATACTCGACGCAGAGGATAGGCGAGTCGGGAAAGCCCACCTTAAGGCCAAATGAAAGTATCTTTTGTGATACAAAAGGTGTCTCCAACTGTAGTCTTGTGTATTAGACCGTAACATTATAAGTTCAACGGTTGACTAGTCCAGTAGACATTCATCATCATCATCATCATCAATTCAGCCGAAAGACGTCCACTGCTGGACATAGGCCTCCCCCAAACGTCGCCACAACGACCGGTCCCGTGCGTCTCGCATCCATCGTATTCCAGCAACCTCGACCAGGTCGTCGGTCCACCTTGTGGGAGGCCTACCAACACTACGTCTTCCGGTACGCGGTCGCCACTCCAGAACCTTTCGGCCCCAGCGGCCATCTGTTCTGCGTGCGATGTGCCCTGCCCATTGCCACTTAAGTTTGGCGATTCTTTTCGCTATGTCAGCAACCTTGGTTCTCTTGCGGATCTCTTCATTTCTGATTCGATCACGCAAGGAAACTCCGATCATGGCTCTTTCCATTGCCCTTGCATTGCCTAGACATTCACTACAATGAATACTGAAAATTATTTATCAATGAGAATTTACTGAAAGGTAAATAGTTAAATAAAGGACTCTGTTTTGCTTTTAGTAAATTAAAATTGCTACTATATTTTATTAATGTTAATGAATAGTAACATTATTAGTAAAATGTATTTTAGGCTTTGACTTTATGAATAAAATAAAATATCTGGAGGTCTTACAGGGGTGACATATGTAAGTCATGATAAACATGTTTATACATTTCTAAATACACGCATACTATAGAAAAATTACACATACATCATCATGCTCGTCACACAAACATTTGTTCTGAGTGGGAACTCTCGAAGTCAAGTACCCACTACGCCTTTTAAACGCACCGTTGACGCTCGTTGTAATTTTTTTTTTAATTTATCCAAATAAGGTCTTTAAGCTGCGTCTGACGTTCTAAATCACGTGCATGTCGCATCTGTATCTCTAAAACTAGTACTCAAACCCATCTCTACAGCCTAGCAGCTGACTACTGTTAGTGACTCTGAGGTCACTAACTACTAGACCAACAGGCCAGTCAAACGTACGAGCAACTTTAGGCTTCTAAAAATGTATTATTAGTGTTGTAACAAGATCTCATTTAAACAATAAGCTTCCAAAAACGAGAGAGCCAAAAATTTAATTAGAATAAACTTCAAAATAAATATTTTTATAAGAAGTTGACTGTCATAGCGGAAAGAATCGCCAAACTTAAGTGGCAATGGGCAGGGCACATCGCACGCAGAACAGATGGCCGCTGGGGCCGAAAGGTTCTGGAGTGGCGACTGCGTACCGGAAGACGTAGTGTTGGTAGGCCTCCCACAAGGTGAACCGACGACCTGGTCAAGGTTGCTGGAATTCGATGGATGCGAGACGCACGGGACCGGTCGTTGTGGCGATGTTTGGGGGAGGCCTATGTCCAGCAGTGGACGTCTTTCGGCTGAATTGATGATGATGATGATGGTATGAAGTTAAATCTACAGATATAATGGCAGTCTTATTGCTGTCATTGAGTTCTAGATTGTGGAAAATAAAAATAAAAAAGAAGAAAAAAAAATAAAAAAAAATAGAATAGAATATAGATTAGAATCACAGGAGATGTTTTTTAAAACTAAGTTTATACTTTAATGAACTGTACAGAAACCATTCCGAAAAATTATGGGGAACAGTTCTGTGTATGTCTTTGAGTATTTTAATTATGTTGAAAACAATTCTGCCCTGGTAATCGAGAGGGCAGTAAGTCGAAGGTGGCCTGCTTTTTTACGTAGTAACAAAATTTATCGTACCGATCTTACTGCTCTTTATCAAATAAGAAAAGGCATTTCTACTTTACGTAGAAACATAAAACCTAGATAGGAAGAAAGCTCGTTTGACGTACATTCCAAATCGATTATATTTAAAAAAAAATGGCCACCTTCGACTTACTGCCCTCTCGATTACCAGGGCAGAATTGTTTTCAACATAATTAAAATACTCAAAGACATACACAGAAGTCTCCAAGGTGACAATACGTACATAATGATGATCCGACATGTCCAAACACCAATCTATTCATGTAAATTCAATACACATATGTATTAGCAGATGCTTAGCAAACACAGCATAAGCTTAGGATCTATTGTATTGCTAGATTGCTTTGGCAGAACTAGGATTGAAATGCTAACTCGGCTAATCTGGAAAGCTGAGGTTACTAACTCTGTTATAATATACCTACACTATCCAACGTGTATGAGTGTTGACCACTTTTCAATGTTCGTCAATTTTAAATAGTACATTGACGAGGGATTCTTAAATTATTTCTGTCTCTATGTCATTTTAATTGTACTGGCAGTATAAAAATTCGAGTCACAGTTCAATAGAAATGTCAAAATAGGACTAGTTTTTTAATATTTGCTGTCTAAATATTAAAAAAACAACTGTCAGTTGTAAAGTAAAACTCCCTAGGGAGTAAAAGCACTTCTTCCAACCCTGTCCGCAGGCAACTTTACACCTACTTTCAGAGTATGAGTAATTAAAAATATTTTATACATCGAAATTATATGTACTACGCACTAAATTAGGTGTACCGTACAGTCACCTCACTTGACTTTGGTTTTTTTTTTATGGTAGGTAAAAATCATCGAATGACGAATCCCACTCTTGGGCGGAGCGGGAAACAGTGTCAGACTCTTACTGACTAAAGAACCTACCCCATGCCTTCCTTGCTTTATTCCCAGAGCCCCGGTGTAACGCTTTCGCATCAACCCTCAGCTCCGGGAGGCTTCGACCCTGTAGGGCCCCTACGGTTTGCTGACAACACCTTGAGGCGCGCGGGAACGCAGCGCGCCGTCGACGACTTGGATTCGGTCTGGACTGCTACCAGACGACCGGACGGCGAGCTACCCATTTCTCACCGTCCGCAAGCCAGTGTCTACGGTGGCCGGATATCGGCAGGATCGCGGCGGCGACGGCTACGGCGAGTGCGCCGTTGCCTTTGCCTTATGCGGTCAGCCTCCTCCTTTACGAGCATTATTGCCTCGCAGAAGGAGGTGACCGCCTGCCACTCCTCCTTGCTGCGGACCATGGCCTGAACCAAGGCGCCGCCGCCGATCACACCCACGAGGGCACGGCGTTGCTCTTCCCAAGCGGGGCACACTTCTACCGTGTGCTCCACCGTGTCCTCCGGACTGGCCAAACAGTGGCCGCACGGATCCGGTGCAGGAACTTCCCGAACTTGCCATGTCCGGTGAGGACCTGCTTCATTCGGAAGGTGAGGACGCCGTGAGGTCTATCCAGCCACGCCTCAAAGAGGGGTACTACTGCCGAAATTATGGCGTACCCAGCGCTGGGTTGCGACAGTCGCTGTTTCCATTTCACCATGAGATCCCGCCGGAGCTCTTTCCGCCATGCCTTAACATGATCAGGCAGCGGAGTTTCGCCCCGTCATTTGACTTTGGTGATCTGCAGGCTATACACCTTTACCGTTATGATAATTCTGCCATGAACGTTAAAATATTCTGAAGAGTTCCGTCCCAAATCTTTGAAGTTCTATATAATCTTAATAATATTATATATTTATGGGAACAATTTGGGAGTATAATCTTTCAATAAAAAAAAACAAAACAGTTTTCAAAATCGGTTCGGTTGAGAAATCAATGAACATACAAAAAAACATATAGCCGAACGATCGATGAGCCGAACGTATAAATTCTTCCTTTTTGATTGTATATAATGCATTAGGGAATAATTATGAAGGAAATATTTTTTATATGCTGGACAATATGTTACGTCTCAGTAAATAAAAACGTATCCATTATTTCAAGACGGACAATTGGAAGCTCAACGATCAGATAACTTTGCCAAAAATAAGGAGAATTTGGGGAACTTACGGCGACCATAATGGGGATCTCAAACTAAGGGTGGACCAAGGGGGAAATAATTGTTTCGGTAAATAAACTGCCTTTGTAGATAGTGATGGTAAAACGATACGGTGGAAATGTGAGAACCAAAGAAATTGGAGAAAGGAAACGTATTTTTGTACGAATACGAAACAAAACAGAGCAGACAGAATTTTACTTTACAAAGCTGCTTTTAGTTTTTTTGTTCAACAAAATATTCGGTTTTGTATAAATAGACAGGGATCAGTTTATTTGATAAAGCGACTACGATATATTACGATCTTTGTTGCATTTTTTTTTATACTGAGTTAAATATACATTCAGAAACAGATTTTTTTCAGATTTCGAATATGTATTTACATATATTGTTTGACTGCAATCTCACCCGATGGTAAGCAGTGATGCAATCATTGAGCACTAGTTTTTTTTTAAGAGCCTATTAACTCTAGCTTTGAACACACCTAAATTATAATCGGACAGGAAAACCACAGCAAGCAAACTGTTCCAGTCTTTCGATGTAGGTACGTGGTATAAATGACGAAGCAAAATGCTTAGTATGAACTGAAGAAGTCTCAAGAATGTAAGGGTGGATATTTGCCATAAATGCTGTTTACAGTTTAAAATAATAAAAAACTTTAATTCCAGCTTTAAAATTTTACAAAAAGTAAAGTAACTATGTACCTTAATATAAGCATAAATGTAGTAAATTAAATCTCCTGAGTGGTCTGCCGCGGCCCCGCGTTTCTGGTTCCGGGCATCAATCCTGTATTTTACAGGCCCACAGCTCGCTAGACATGCGGCAGACATGTACTGGCCAGTCCTATTTAAGTTGGGCAGCTTTTTGAGCCACATCAACGATTTGTGTTTGGAGCGCAGGGTAGTGTTTCGTATTTCGCACACCTATTGTCTTTAAATTGTGTCTGTAATTACGGTACCTAATCGAAAAGATAAAAAGCAAAAAAGTTATTTAGAAGTTCCCTGTTTAATAACGCCGGCAGTACCTAAGCTGCTAGGATGTATAAAATTAAAACGACGTATAAACAAAAGGCGGTTTAAATCCTATGAACCCCTGTCAGAATAATGTTTCCAATAATATCCACGTTGCAAATTGTTCGTTATTACGCAGCTGACAGGTTAGGCGGTTTCGATAAATATTAATGAGGCTACAGTCAATACATCTCTGGGTATTGTTAACACTGAATTAATTAATACATCGTCATAATATACCATTATGTACGCATTCCTAAAAGGGTTAGCTATATTAACACACTTTGCCTACTCTTTCGTTGGTAATGTTAGGGAACTTATTCATTTTATTACATAAATATTTTTTTACATAAGTAATTAAAAAAAATACCTTATGAACTTAACTAAAAGTATCTGAACTAGGCGTCAAACAACTCTACTGCATCGCTGTCGACTGGTAAAGTGCCCATAAGGCTGGCAGCATTGCCACGATGTATGGCAATGCTTATTCTCTGCCCAAAGAAAAAGCCAGCATGGGTCAAGTGAAGTGTCATTAAGTTGTTTAGAAAGCTCATGAAATAACTTGTGGGCACTCGAACACCACGATTCGAGAGTTTCAATCCCAAACGAAAATATAACTATCAACAAGGTTAGTATATATTAGTTTTAGTTAATGTAAGTATTTAATTGATTAATTTGTTGTTTTTGTATTATGTCTGAATTAAATTATGTAATTGTAATTTTTCTATACACTATCGGATTTGATTTTTGTAACGGCAGCTGAATAATGTGTGTAATTAAAAAGAAAAAGAAATCAAACAGTATATTAACAGTGAATTAATTAATATATTGTCAAAATATAACATCATGTACGCATTGGTAAAAGGGTGGTAAGGTATATTAACATACTTTACCTACTCGTGTGTAAAAGTCAGGGAAGTTATTCTTGAAATTTCCAAGAATTATTTGATATTATTACTGTATAATTAATTGCTGAATTAATTTTTTGTTTAATTGTTTTTGGTAATAGATTGTTTTTACTATTTAATATTAATTTATTGCATAAACAATAAATAAATCAATATAATACATATTGATTTATTTATTGTTTTTGTAGTGTATCTTTTTTATTGATTATAAGTTAGTTAGATAGGTTCGCGCTTGACTGCTATCTTACTTGATGGAAAGCGACGATGAAGCGCGATGACCTAGTAGTAACCCTCTAACACTCTTGACTTAAAGATTCCTGGATTGTAGCCATCAGGAAACACGGACTCCAGCAAGAAATTCCACTCCTTAGCTGAACGCACGATGAATGTGTTCTCAAAACGATTTGTGGTGGCACAACGCCATACGTCTGGTGGTCAGAACACGGTCCGGTATCTGAATGTTATACTTGTTATTGGAATTTACCCTTATTTATTTTCTATACTATCGCAACCCGAAATAGACGGTGTCCGAAGCGGTAACCGTTCGGACCATACCCAAATAGTCGAAGGTGGGCCCAACAAGATCGAAGCCTCATGGGGCCATGGATAATGTGTAAGTGAACACCAGAGCCCTGGAATGAGGGCAACCAAAGAACGGGGTCCACCGTAGGCGCGGGCTTGCGGACGGTGAGCATTGGGTAGCTCGCCGTCCGGTCGTCTGGTAATCGGACCAAACCCAGTCGTCGACTGTTCCCGCGCGCCTCAAGGAGTTGTCAGCAACCGTAGGGACCCTGCAGAAGGGTCGAAGCCAATCAGGGCCACGGGTTTGTGTCTGAAAAGGAAGGCTCTGGCCCTGGTATGTATGGCGATGTAGGAACGGGGTAGGTTGTTTAGTCAGTAAGAGTCTGACACTTGTTTTCCGCTTCACCCAAGAGCGGAACTCGTCATTGGATGATTTTTACCTACCATAAAAAAAAAACAAAGAACGGGGTAGGCCTTTAGTTAATAAAAGTCTGGCACTATTTTTCGCTCCCTCCAAGGGCGGGACGTCATTGGTTGATTTTTGCCTACCAAAAAACAACCCGAAATAAGTAGCCTAACTTCTGAACTATATACGTACGTTCTTTGTAAATACAAGAATAACTTTAAAATACATTTCTATGGAGTTGTTCTCGAAATAATTCAAAAGAAAGAAAACGTATGTAAAGAGGTTAGAAAGCTAATAGTGGTAATAAAATAAAATGCTCTCCCATAGGCTTATGGTAGGTAAGAACCAAGTGTAGCTCCGTAAAGTAAACGGCCCTCATTTATATCATGCACCTCGAGATCTTCAAGTAAGTGGGGGTATGAATAAGAGATGGTTTTATCTCTTTATTTGGTAAGTAATAGATATATTTGTTGAGCAATTTTCGTTCTTATTGGTTTTAATGCAAGGTGGCATCAACGATGCGCAGAGTGAGCCCCCTTACTATCATCACAGCAGAAACGGCGTCCTAAAGGTCCTTGCAGAAATTTGGATAGACCTGCAATGGATAGGTTTATTAAGCTGCATTTCAAACATGCACCATGATAAATATTCCTAAAATTAAATAGTGTTTATTTTTTGTATTGTTTTTTTTTAACATAGCTTATAAGTTGTTTTGGTAATACTAACACTCTATGGGCCAGCGATGCCTGAGAATAAAAGATTTTTTATTATTTATTTTTTAATTGTATGTAACTTGCAAAAATTAAATAGGAAATTACATTTTGATGACTCTGAATCTTAAATCTATTCCTACTCCTTCGTTTCTTATTTTTTTTTTATACTCACACAACCATTCACATTCATGCTCAAAAAAGAGCCAACAATATTGAACAACAAAAACCTATAAACAATTTGCAATAAAAAAGTTAGGATCACTTTTTCAATACCTACGGAAAGTCAATTTGACAACATATCAAAAATAACCCTTAATATAATCAATATAGAATTGAATACAAATAACCCTTATCCCTTTCTGAATATACTTGCAGTTTTTATCATATTGTAGACCTTTTCATGAAATATGCTTTGCAAATGTTTATTTGGTCCAACATGCTTTTTTGGTCCATCAGAAAAAGAGTCTCACTACAAACAAAAGCATTAACAATAGCAGCCATGTTTTAGTGCCATTTTAGAACGAGGTCCGTGTTTATCATAGATGTATTTGAAATATATATGGTGTTTCTCGTGTATTGTAGTTGGCATGCGCCATAGAGAGATAACGGGTTTTTTGGTAGGTAAAAATTATCCAATGATAAATCCTGCCCTAGAGCGAAGTGGGAAATAGTATCAGACTCTATATAGTGAGAGCCCTTGTCCACGTCATAGTACAGAGATAAAGGGACCCATAAAGGTCCCTACCAAACATGCCGTGAGTAATGAAAAACGTAAAACTACCGAAGGCACATGTTTGCTGATGGCGAACAATGAGAAGCTCATCATCCAATAAACACCAGACCTAGATCATCCGTAGTAACTCTGCAAAAGGGTCGAAGCCTACTGGGGCCCAGGGCCCCTTCCTGAAAGGAAAGCTTGGCCTCAGTGCGAAATGTAAAGAAGGAAGGGGGTGGGGTGTTTAGTCAGAAAGAGTCTGACACTGTTTCTTGCTCTGCCTATGAGCGAGATTCGTCATTGAATGATTTTTGCCCACTTCAAAAAATAATACCTAGATCATCAAAAACTATGTGAGTATCTTAGTAGGTAACTAAAGCGTTTTAATAATAACAATTCCATCACTGCTTACCATCAGTTGAGATCGCAGTCAAGCATTTATACCAAATAAAAAAAATGACACTTAAATAAATCTAGAAACAGTAATAATATTACTCCAAAACACACCTGCTATTACTGATTTGCTATTTAAATATCAACAAAGCGCTAAACCGCGCATAGATGCCCATGTTCAATGTGCCTAAAGAGCACATTTCCATTTGCCACCCAAAATGCAAATGTGGCTTCTGTAATTCTAAATTGATATTAAAATGAAGCATGACTTTATGCAGCTGGGTTGCAGCAACGAATCATAGATAAAGAGAATGGAGTGATTGACGACTTCACGTAGCACTTTGTTGAAATAATTAAGCGGTTGTGTGGCTTTGGTGAGATTGAAATAATAATAGTAGTAACATTTTTTAAGTAAAAGAAAATACATTTATAGGAACACTAGTGACCAGCAACTGCTTTAGAAAGATCCAAATTATAAACAAAAGTCTTATTCGTTTATGGTTCTTGCAGCTAAGAGCATATGTTAGCAAATAAACAGATTGTTTTAATAAATGAATGGTTTTATACTATAATACGTGTAAAAAGGATTGTGTTATCGCACAAGGCATTCTTATAGGATATCGATTTAAGGTTTTCCTGGGCATCGAATAAAGGAAAGTGACACCACAAGCTAGTGACATGAACTAATCAAGATTTTTTTTTCCTGTATATAGTCACTTCACAGTCAATATTATGTCTCTTGCATTTTTGTCCAGTAATCACTTCGGAAAACGCTCAGTCCATTCCTTATGTTTATACTTCGAATAAAATTGTTAGTTGCGTTCAATTGTTTTACTAATTCGTTGGAGACAGATGGAGGAATTTAAAGTGATTTAACTTTGATTGTGATTTATGAATGATTCATATGTATCTTTATTTAAGATTAAAAAATACAGAATTATTTTAGAAATAGTAGATTTTGTTTTATGTAAAAAAGATGTCGTGGTAAAGTCAGATATAAAAATTCTGAATTTGGCTTTTTTTAGGTAGGTAAAAATCATCCAATGACGAATACCACTCATGGGCGGAGTGGGAAAAAAAGTCAGATTCTTACTGATCAAACAAACTACTACGTTCCTTTCTTGCCTTGATCCCAGGACCCCGATAATACGCTTTCACCCAGATAACACAAATTCGCCAGGAGGTTTCAACCCTGCTGGATCCCTACAGTTTGCTGACCACTTCTTGAGGGCGCGCCGTCGACGAGAGAAATATTTTTTCTAACAAACTAAACAAAAGCTTCATCTGACCATAGTTTCATCGTCTAATAACTAATTCATATTCATGAGCTCCGAATACAACTTACTATTTTGGTTCAGCTAAAATTTCTAGAATTGGTTTAACATTTCCATAAAGATCTAATTGCGTGTTGTTTTAAGGTCAAACTAAATAATAGGAACCAAGAATTATACTAAAATGTAAAGACAAAAGATTATTATTTGCGAATTTATACTTGTTACTATTATTTCATGCTTAAAATGGTTTTTGAATGAAATGTTGCATGATCTACATAACAAGCAAGGATGCTAGTATATCTAGGGGTATTTAACATTTCGAGTACTGTATTCATTACATAGTATAAAATAAAGTTACTTACCGCTTAGATCTTTGAAAGTACACAACGGATTTTGATGCGATTTTTTTTAGTAGATAGAGTGAGGCAAGAGAAGGTTTAAGTGTATAATAAATGCATAATGCGAAACGGGGTGGGTTTTCAGTCAATAAAATTCTTGAATGATCTTTGGATGATTTTTGCCCTCCACGAAAAAATAAAAATCGTCAATCCAACGCACCAACAAGCAATAAAAATCTCGTGTTTTTAAACAATTTATGTTTAAAAACACGAGATTTTTAGAAATCTTAATTTTAATTACGCCTATTGTTATCATCTTTTACAAAACATTCTCAGTCTCCAGGTATTTCAAAATTCACGATAGGTTTTTACTTATTAGAAAGTTGAACGAAAGGTTTCAGTAAAAACTTTTCAATTAGGCCTATTATTTACTTTCCTCTTCTCGATTTCCCTGTGGATTCTTTTTACAATTTTTCCGGTTTCTAGGGGTCCGTACGAAAAAGGTAAAACACGTAACTCTATTACAGATACCGGTTTTTTATGATAGGTAAAAATCATTGAATGACGAATCCCGCTCTTGGGCGGAGCGGGAAACAGTGTCAGACTCTTACTGACTAAACAACCTACCCCGTTCTTTCCTTGCCTTGGTCCCAGAGCCCAGGTGTAACGCTTTCGCATCAACCCTCGGCTCCAGGAAGTCTCGATCCTGTGGGGGAATTTTGAGCGCTCCGTGAAAGAGCGAAGCTCATTTTGCTCATAGTACACACTGGTGAGCCAATCAAGTTCAAGGATTTCACACCCCACCCCCGCGCGTCTCACTTCATATCACTAATGAGACACAATATTTCACTTTTGCGCAAGTGGAAGTCAGCTTTGAAGCAAAAAGTCAGCGCTCAAGATTCTTCCAGGTATCTGTATTAAAACTAAAAAGCTGCGGTCTTTTAGCTCATACTTTTGTCTTTCAGCGGTTATATAGTAACACGGTAAATTAAACCCGCTATTATTGTTATGCACATCCCCCACTTTTATTGTGATCCAAAAATCGATTAATGGGTCGATCGCCATGACGGTTAAACTTCTGTGCCGAGGATTCTATCTCATGAACCGTCAAAGACAGTTGAAATTGTCACAGACTTTGTATTTCTAATGATGCTATAAAAATAATATGATAAAAAAAATCGAATCTAACTCAAAACTAATAATGTTTTTATTTTGCACGTTACCGGAAAATATTATCTACGGAAATCCTTTGTTTGATGTGGGTTAAATAATGTTCTAATTACTTCTTCCACTCTAGGAAGAAGCAAGTAGACATGTCAAACTTTTTTGACTAAAATCTCACTTGTGTTCTTTAATTTGCTTTACGTGAGAAAACCCACGGAATACTAAATGATATCTATTTTGTAAATAGGTTTTAAAATAACACTTTTACGCGTCTTTTGTTTTCTTTTCGTCAGTTTAAACTAGAGGAGTCCGGTGTTTCCTAGCTGCCTACCCTGAGAAGAAACACCGAAACAAACACAGGGGTCAAAGTCACTTTTAAAGTCCATACAGTAACCATGTAATGGTCAAATCATATGAGAACCATGCAGATTAGTGTCTCAGGTGGTCTTTTGAAGAAGAAGCTACAGAACCCGTTAAGTGACTCGTACTTTACCAAC
This sequence comes from Mythimna loreyi, assembly GCA_029852875.1. Classification (NCBI taxonomy): domain Eukaryota; kingdom Metazoa; phylum Arthropoda; class Insecta; order Lepidoptera; family Noctuidae; genus Mythimna; species Mythimna loreyi. The sequence continues at coordinate 8,844,207 of CM056800.1, read as the reverse complement.
TTTTATTCCTAATCATTTTGTTCTCTCTTAAAACTGATTGATTTAGACAGTTTGAAAGCAGTGAAGGAATATTTGCGAACATAATTGAATTTTAAATGAATGGATATCTTTAACAATAGTTCAAAGTCATTTTTAGTTGGTACTAGTCAAATGAAATATCTTGGTTGTGGTTTTATCCAATTTTGAACTATTGTTCGTTTGCCTCACCGCAGGATTTAATTTGCCCACTATTATATTATAACTTTTTGATCAATTTGACGTAATAAGCCAAAATAATAATGAATATTGTGTGCCTATGAAATTACTAGGCAAACGTTTTAAGAGTGCCCAACCCGTGATATTTCTTTTTTAATTGTTGATATAAGTTTGCGCTTGACCGCTATCTAGCTTGATGAAAAGTGATGATGAGGTCGACGATGGAGGGCGATAACCAAGAAGGATTAAATTTACTCTAGAAATTAAAGATTCCCGGGTTGTAGCCATCAGAAAACTCAGACTGCGACAGGGAATGTTTTTCAATATATTTTTGTAAGCAAGATATTTTGTGGACCTTATTTAGATTTCTATTGACATTAAAACATGAATTTGTATAAAATTTAATCCAATGAAGACCTATCTTATTTATTAACTATGCTATTTTGTGTTTTGCACTTCATAGTTTAGAAATAAATTTAAGAAGTAAAGATATTATGTAAATAGAAACTTTATTCCGTGATCAAAGTTTTACAAAAATAAAAACCTTAATGTGTTTGAAAAAAAAAAGTGTAGTTAAAAAAAACAACTCTCTCCGTTGAACAAGTTTTCTGGAATATTTGAGCGAATGATAGACTTTCGCCAATAGAATGTTCAGGTGTTAGGTATCTTTATTTTTTGCGTGGCCTCTTTATCAAACATTGCGTTACGTTTTGTTGAATAAAACAGTAAACTTTTCAACTTTGCTCACATTGTCGTTATACGACTAGGGACGGGCCCTCTTAAAGCAAAGAAAATATATTAAGTAATCCAAAGAAATGATTGATTGAATGGTAAAGAATTGTAGTTGAAACAAATGAAATACGCTTTTTTCATTATAGTAAGAAATATAAATGAATTTTTAGTCTCGTATGCTTGGAAAAGATTGATTATGACGGTTTGTTATTTTATCAATTTCTTTATTAGAACCCTTTACTATTGAAGCTATAGCATCTGTTGATGCTGTAAGACCAGTTGTAAATTTTGCTAGAAATTTATTTGGCACTACAATTGTATAATTGTCATTTAATTTTATAATTTCTTTTTTAACATTTTAATTTTTTTTTTTTTTACATATTTAATCAAAAATATATGATTGATGATACGACATATTTAAATTAAATTTTAAGTATGGTAATAATTTTTTTTTATAAAGAGCCTAAAAGGCTGGTAGCATTGCCTCGCTGTATGGCAATGCTTATTATCTGCCCAACCAAGATAGAAGCTAGCTCTTGGGTCACGCGAATTGTCAACTAGTCGTTTAGAAAGGTCATTCAACAACTTGTGAGCTAAGCTAAACTTTCGATAAAAACTTTGAATATTCGGATCGTGGGGTCACTCGGACCCCACGATCTGAAAGTTTCAACCCGAAATGGCATATTTTATTTCAAAAACATTTGAACTTCGACGAAAATGTAATACTATTCTAAATGCAAATGTAAAGTTAAAAATATCCAGTTATCACAACCTAACAAAGTTGTTAAATAATAAAAAAAAGATAAAAAAGCACACCTAACATTACAATGTTAAGTATGCATAATTGATAAAAGACATCACCCATTAGACGCGCCCAAAATCTCGAACTGAAACTAATCAAACTAACTGTAAACCTTGTTTAAATCATAGTTCCTGCGTCTGGCGTCAAGTATCAAAACTATTTGAATAGACCCAACTTGGCGACGACTGTTGGTATTAGATTGTCGCTCGCAATCGCTCAAGTGTTCTTGGGCGGAGTTCTCGATTCTCGACTTTGCTCGAGTTAGCACTTGACATTTAATCTGCGACGCATATTGATTTAATGTTTCGAATAACATTAGATTTGTGTTAAAATAACGTTGTCTGATTTCCGGGTACCCGTCAGATATCGTTTTACTAATAGCTTTGTACTGATACACAGCTATTAGTAAAGTCACATTAATTAGTAAAAAGTAAAGTTACATTTAATCGAGTGGTATTGTGTAAATGTATAGTATAAGATATCAAACTTATGTAAAAATTACGAAGATTCTAGTAGTAGTACCGATAGCTGAAAAGCGATATAAATTTAAACTTAAATGATCTAAAATCCCTCTCCTAGAGAGGAGGCATGTGTCCCATTAGTGGGAATATTAAAAAGGCTGATGATGATGATCCAAAAATGTACCCAGAAGATAGGCAGCATTGCCACGTTGAATGGCAATGGTTCTTTCACAGGACCGATAACGTAGCGCTTGTGCATTCGTACAAAAATAACAGTTAAAAAAATAAATGCCAATAACAGTTTTTAACAACAATAACAACTGCTAATAAATTGCATTTCTTTGTCTAAACCATTTTTTTTACGAGTGCACAAGCGCTAAAATTCGCAGACACAAACTTCAGAATCGACCAAAATCGTCGGCCGTACAGTACTTATATAAACAGTTTGTTTCGTTATTGCCACAACTAAATAATGATTCATTTTGTACGCGGTCGGAAATGGCTCTGAAACGTAGTTTTCACAATTAGTCGCATCAGAAGAATTAAAGTCAATTAATTGAAATAAACGAAATTTTTCTAAGCTGCATAGTAACAAAGTAAGTACGTTACAATGAAGTGTTGGGAATGACATGAGAATTAAAAAGAAAATTAAGAATAGACACTGTAATGCGTAATCTAATATAAAATAATATCTACATAATATATTCCTAACCTTAAATATTAACTAAACTATTTTTACTAAAACTTAACCATGTACATATAATACAAAAACACAGTAGACTTCAGGCGTCGAAGTACTCCTCTACATTGCGGGTGTACTACGCCAAATCGAATAACAAATAGTCGAATATCAATTGATCGACCACTATAAATCGAACGTCTAAATACTCGAACGTTCATAATATCGAATTGTTATTAAATCGAACATTCAATACATCGCACACTTAATACATCAGTGTTCAAAATATCGAATGTTTGTTTGATCGAGCGTTCAACGCATCATCTTTTGCCTTTTTTTTGGGGAGTAGGTCTTCCCAATCCCGCGTTTACCTTATCAATTCTCCTATTTGTTATAGCTTGCTCCTTAACTAAAAATTCTATGGTAGCACTAAACAGTAGGAAGCCACGTTGAATGGCAATGCTAATTCTTTGGGTGAAGAACGAACTAGCCTTTTGGTCATTTAAAACGTCAATTTGTAGGTACTGTTGTTCCATTACATAAAACTGCCTATTAGTAAAATTTACACAATACTGTTCCATACACAGAAAAAAGGGATTCTAAAATAACAAAACACAAACACAAATAATACATCTAGTACTCAATTTATACTATTCTATTTTTGAGCTAGATTTACGGGACGGTCGACTGTGATACGGTTTATGAGTTAAGATTCAAAAGACCGGTCGCGGTAACAAAGGCATCAATAGAAAAAGGAAGCATCATTATAAATGTCGTGACCGTTGGCATTCATAGTCCCTTTGTGTACAAGAATAAGAAGATTATGCATCCTACATGCATGGATGTGAACTTTTGCTGAATGAAATTCTTCGCAAAAAGAAGAAAAAGAAAAGAAAAACAATTTTATTCGGCCTAAAATAGACGCACATACATACACATATAAAACAACCACACAAAATACAACAATTAGTCAATCAAACGTTTGTTGTGTTTTTTGTAACTGTTGTGTTGTATCTGTGCTGAATAAATTTATTCTATTCTAATCAAGTGTGAACAAAGTATTATTAAACGACACCATAGACACTAGACAAAAAGCCTTGGTGTCAGTTAAAATTACATGCGTTGTCCATGGCATCTGTCACAATTCACATTTTGCTTCTTTGACCTTATTACATAACCTTGTTTTGATCCTCAAGCGACATCATGGTTGCATAGACAAATGATAATAATAATAATTATTATTCGACGACCATCACACAACGCTGTCTCGTCTCAAGCTAAGCAGAGCTTGTGTTATGAGTACTAGATAACTGATAAACATACTTATATATTTCTTAATACATACATATTATAGATAAATTACACCCAGACACAGAACAAATAATCGTGCTCATCACACAAACATTTGTCCTGGGTGGGAATCGAACCCACGACCTCCGGCATAGCAGTCAGGGTCACTAACTACTATGCTGACAAATTGGTTTTAAATAATTGTAGATACCTACGTCCATCGACTTATATTCTAGCGGTAGACAAGTAAGTTCATAGAAACTATAAATATACTAGCTTTTGCCCGCGGCTTCGCTCCCGGCAACAGATTATTCTACCTACTCTACCCTACTCTACCCTACTCTACCCTACTCTACCCTACTCTACCCTACTCTACCCTACTCTACTCTACTCTACCCTACTCTACCCTACTCTACCCTACTCTACCCTACTCTACCCTACTCTACCCTACTCTACCCTACCCTACTCTACCCTACTCTACCCTACTCTACCCTACTCTACCCTACTCTACCCTACTCTACCCTACTCTACCCTACCCTACTCTACCCTACTCTACCCTACTCTACCCTACTCTACCCTACTCTACCCTACTCTACCCTACTCTACCCTACTCTACCCTACTCTACCCTACTCTACCCTACTCTACCCTACTCTACCCTACTCTACCCTACTCTACCCTACTCTACCCTACTCTACCCTACTCTACCCTACTCTACCCTACTCTACCCTACTCTACCCTACTCTACCCTACTCTACCCTACTCTACCCTACTCTACCCTACTCTACCCTACTCTACCCTACTCTACCCTACTCTACCCTACTCTACCCTACTCTACCCTACTCTACCCTACTCTACCCTACTCTACCCTACTCTACCCTACTCTACCCTACTCTACCCTACTCTACCCTACTCTACCCTACTCTACCCTACTCTACCCTACTCTACCCTACTCTAAAAAAAAAAAAAAAATGTATCCTATGTCACTCTTCTGGCTCTAAACTACCTCCCTGCCAATTTTCAGCTAAATCGGTTCTAGCTGTCCCGGCAAACTTCGTTTCGCCTATTATTTTTTTTTCGTTCTCACCGTTTAAACCTTCCCTGAACTATCACAAATATTTCAAGACCAAAATCAGCCAAATCGGTCCAGCCGTTCTTGAGTTATGGAATTACAACGAAAAGTGGCTTTGATTTTTATATATATAGATAATCCTTTAGGTAACTTTAAGTTTTCTATGAAGCCTATTGTGAACAACCACACAAACTTAAAAATAGTTGAGGCTTACAATCTACAGGTAAAATATTCTTTAATATTTCAGTCTGCCCTTCAACAAAAAAAAGAACCTATAGAATGATATATGGCAGCAATACATGGAATTTGATCATAAATAACAATTTATCTTGTCTCCCCGAATTAACCTTAACTTTTGTGTTTGCGTTAGCAAGATTTATGAGTGACGTGACAATAGATAGATGGGTCTTTTAGGAGTTAATCAGTTTTTTAATCTACCTAAATGTTAAAAAAGAACCTGGATATTTTAAGCATGTAGGTTAATGGTGTAAGATAAATTTATTTTTAATTTGACGGTTAGTCTATACTAATATTGTAAAGCTAAAGAGTTTGTTTGTTTGCCGATCTGATGTCCAAAATTCTTTTTATATTAGTAAGACCATTTATCGGGAAAGGCTGCAAGCTATGAGCATACTACAACATAATAATGAAGTAACAAATAAAATTTGGCCCTGGCAATAATTTTTAATTCGCTTATTTGATTTTTTATTCATACCTTTATTAGTCACATCCTTAATTTATATTTCAATAACAATTGAAAATTTAATCAGTTAATATAATTATCAGTTTATACTTATTTCATATCTAAATAATCTTTCATCTACATAAAAAACTCTCAAATCTCTCTCGACTAAGACTAAGATAATTTGGAACCCAAACTTTGATAGATAGATAGATATATTCTTTATTGCACACCAAAAATAAAAATAACAATAGGAACTTAAAATTCATAGGGTGTCACAATGGGCGGTCTTATCGCTAAAAGCGATTTTTTTAAAACAACTTTTGAATGGCCCTAACGCTGTTTGAATGGTACCATATCAATCCAGCGAATCTATCAGTACATTGAGCAAAAACCAGTCATTCAATGTTTGTAATTAATCAGGTACATTAATCCCAGGATATTCGCCACGAAACGATTTTCCAATTATCCAGGACCATAATGCAAAAACTCACTCAGAGCTTTTTGTAAAAGGGTCTGGACAATATGACAGATAAATTGAGTCCTTTGTTTTCGGGGCAGAGTGCAAACATGGTTACTACGTTGACCCGATAAAACTTACGAGTATTGGCAAACAAATGAAATTGGAAAGGTTGAAAAGCTACCTATCCATTGGACGCGGACAACATTCGCCACATTATTTGGAAACTCTTTAAGATAATTATTTTAGCACTTTTTTATATTATTACTAGCTTTTGTCAGCGGCTTCGCCCGCGTACATAAAATATAGCCTATGGCACTTAGGAGTAAAGCAGCTTTCTATTATTGCTAAAATTTCTCCAATCGGACCAGTAGTTCCAGAGATTACCTCCTACAAACAAAAAAATAAAAAAACAAACTTTACCTCTTTATTATATTAGTGTAGAAGTGTAGATATAAAAATAAATAAATTAATTAAAATAGCTTTTATTGCTTTCTTTAAATTCTATTACAATAATATTTATAGACATTTTTTAAATTATTTTTGATAATGCGTAGGTTAATAGATATACCTGCACTAATACAGCAATATTTGTAAGCCATAGTATGGCTGGATATGCTGGAATCAAAACTGTAACAACTATTGTACCATAGGTATTATATATTGTAAACATTTTTTATTTGATTTTTTTCTTCCTAATACAATACATATTTACATGCTTTGAAACTAATTTATACTTGAAAATATTATTTTCTAATTTTTTTAAAAATATTTTTTATCTCATTATATTACTATGTATTTAAGACTTGACAAAGGTTCGTGTTTTTTTTGAAGAACTGAAACGGGTTTTGAAATTCTTGCATTATTATGTGGCTACATTATACGTAAGTACTATTAAGTTTTTGTAATTACTTTTGTGGGGACCAAGCCTCTTACAGAAATTAACTCTAGATAATTATAATTTGATTTTCTACAATCGACCTCATAATTTCTTTAAGTTGTTTTTGAAATGACCATTTTTATTAAAAAGATTCTGAAAAAGGTATTGTTTGCATCAAATTTGATACGTACTTATTTTTTGTAACTTTGTTGTTTCAAAAAATTTAAAATTAATCTCCATCCTTTTCCCCAATTAAAAATAAAATAATTTGCCATTATTTTTGATATCAGATTAAATAATAAACAAACGATTTAACCAATTCGTGATTCCATTCAATTTTCGTTCTCCACTTCATTTACCTACAGAATTCTTTAAAATTCCGGACTCTGTTCCACCGTACGTTATTCAAAGTAGTTATGAACCCTGATTATGAGCGATGAACCCGTTTGCCCGTTCATAGGACCACCCATAGGTTGGTTAACCCCTTGCAATATTAACGTTTGCATACGTGCGGCTAGTTTAGTATATTTATTAAGTAAATAAAAATTGCGATATTTCTCCCGCCAACACTGGTGGTTTTATTATCATCCCGGTTTTATAGTTTTGCCATAACTTCAAGAGATAATCGTTGTATAATTTTTGGTCCATCGAGCCGGATTTTAAATTATGCTTAGTATCAGTTTTCCAAGTATGTGAAACATGGTGGGTCGTACGGAATAAATATCCTATGTTTTTATTATGTTTGTTGAGTATATTGTGACAGTTCCATAAATAATTCTATAATATTTTGTAATCAATCTAGTCGATGAAGACATGGTAAATCGTTCATAGATTGTGTGATTCAGGCACGACACTATACAGCATCCGCAAATCGCCGTTTGTATCGCAAATCATCAAATTCTAATTATAATTCAATATATTTTTAATCGACTTCGGCAAATCTTTGTCTATAAGTAATGATTTATTGGTTTAAGCCCACTGGTAGACGCAGCGTTGAAAGGCCTGCCACAAGGTGAAACGTAGACTTGGTGGAGTCACGGGAATGGGATTCATCAGAGACTCATGATGAAGTTTGTTATGGCAACACTTGGGGGTCCTATATCCACCAGTGGATGTCTTTGGGCTCAAACGATGATGACGTTTAGGGCATGTATTAACATCAGCGTCCTTAGTCTAGGGACGCCTTCAAATTAGTCATGAAGTGTACTTATTCTATCTTTACCCTGTTCCAATTTATCTTTAAACTGGTGACCACTCTGGTCTGAACTTTACAAACTTCTTAATTTGTTACTCGACTGGACAGACTATAGTTTATTTTTGCTCTGTGCTGCTATTTCTTCTCTGTTTTTACTCACCCTAGTTCTATGGGCATGTAACCTAACCGAAAGTTTCAAATTAGAAAAGCTCATCAATATTTTACGGAATACACAAGTTGCTACTCAAACGTCGGTAGTTCTAGTCAATTCAGTTTGAACTTTCGAACGTAAATCCTACGTTTGTTCCAAGCAAATTGGATAGTGTTGAAATCTTGATGATGTAACTATTTATTGGGGTGGAGCTGTCTACCTTTTTATGAGTTCATCGCTGTCTAGGGTTGACGGTTTCTTTGCATTTTGTATTAGTCTATTTCGATTATCTACTTTTTTCTTACCCTTTCAACCACTCAGCTTTTTTACAATCTACGTGAATATACAGAGAGCCCACAGACTGATTGAAACAATTTCGATCGATCTTTCGGATTAATTTAAACCAATAAACGTATATGCTGCAACATTTTCCACAATAAGTACCATCAGATGGGATTTAAACTGCACAAGCAGTTGTGTCAATTAAAAAAAGGTATAACTTTACAAGTACTTTATTCTTAAGCTATTTTTTTAGGTGGAAAATCCACTAATGACTGATTAAAATCTACTCCTATGATTTTTTTATGGTAGGTAAAAATCATCCAATGACAAATCCCGCCCTTGGGTGAAGCAGGAAACAGTGTCAGACTCTTACTGACGAAACAACCTGCCCCGTTCCTATATTTCCATACATACTAGGGCCAGAGCCTTCCTTTCAGACACGAACCCTTGGCCCTAATTGACTTCCAGTATGCTTCAACCCTGCTGAGGCCCCTACAATTTTACTGACATATTCTAGAGCCGTGCGTGAATCATTACGCGCTGTCGACGACTCACTGTTATGTTGACATTGGTCACTCGCCGATTCCCAATCACTATGATTCATCTTAAAGATAAACCACTAAGCTAAGGTTTTTTTTATGGTAGGTAAAAATCATCCAATGACGAATCCCGCTCTTGGGCGGAGCGGGAAACAGTGTCAGACTCTTACTGACTAAAGAACCTACCCCGTTCCTCCCTTGCCCTATTCTCAGAGCCCCGGTATAATGCTTTCGCACCAACACTCGGCTCCAGGAGGCTTTGACCCTGAAGGGCCCCTACAGTTTGCTGACAACTCCTTGAGGCGCGCGGGAACAGTGCTCGCCGTCGACGACTTGGGCTCGGTCTGGACTGTTACGAGAGGACCGGACGGCGAGCTATCCATTGCTCACCGTCCGCAACCCAGCGTCTACGGTGGCCGGATATCGGCGGGATCGCGGCGGCGACGGCTTCGGCGTGTGCATCGTTGCCTTTGCCACTAAGCTAAGGGTAAAATCTACTTCAGTAAATGTAGATGACATGAATATTTAGGTAAAAACATTATCTTTTGATGAAAGCCCTATTTTTTTCAATAAAAACACCACAGCACCACTCCGGCTATATCTCAGGCTATATTTCTCTGTTTAAAGTCAACCATTTGCTAACTTTCTGCAAGTCAACAATTGTAGCTAAAACTAAATTAAATTAAGCTCAATCATCTGTCTGTCTGATGTATTTAGTTTAGTTTTGTGCTTTCTAATATTTAAATTGCACTAATTAAATGAGGTATTAAGTGGTCTGTGTTTTGTCGATAATGTACGTTTGAAACACATTTCTAGAAATATTTAGAAATGGTCCAGAATATTGCAGCACTGAGTAAACTTTATAGTATTCGTTGGTACTTCGACAATTTTTTTTTTGTTCATTAGTTTTGCTATGTTGAGTGTTTTATTTGCATAAAAAAAGCTAGTGGCGTCAAACAAATCAGATCCGAAATTTTTAGAGTTTTTGGATGGTAGTTCTTACTGGTGCTTATAATTGATTACCAGCCCGTAATGAACCACTATTGGGGCTACCCAGAGAGAGGTTGTCAGGCCTCCGTCTTCTTAAAGAATATATCCAGGTCTTACCACTTCTTAATTTTATATCACGGCCGCGTGTCACTGTATCTGAGTACCAATCCTTAAATTTTGCAAGTCCACATATCAAACAAATATAATAATAAAGTAAAATGTATAATATCATACAAATAGTATAATTGGACCAGCTGAAGTCTGCTTTAAGTTCTTGAGCCCCAAGCGAACTACGATGTTCGCACACTTATTTATATAATTTTTATTATGTTTACGGTTAAAGTTCTACTAAACCTGCATCAGCAAACAGTTTTCTAGGTACATAAATATACACATTCTTATAGCTAGGACGTAATATTTTATACAATAGATTTACGGATTATTAAAGGTCACTGCGCGGCCATCTACGCGGGTTCCTGTCACGTGTCGTAGTGCGTGTGCCAATTGCGGCGGATCCGTAGCGGAAACTGAATTATTGCCTGCACAGTATCGCTTGTTCAACTTTAATAGTGTGCATGTAGTCATATCGATTGAGAACTTTAATGTATTATTACGTAGCGGCAAGGGCGCAGGGCGTCGCGTACCCTGACAGACCACTTTTGTATGGGACTGCGCAGGCTCTGTTATGCACAAGCTCTGCTTTGTTTGAGACAAGATGGCGTTATATGAAAATTAGAGAATATTAATTATTATTATTGACAACAAATTGTCACTACAAAATGTTGTTTGCCTTAATGTCACCAGTTTCAATAAGCAGGTGTGTGGTAGGAAGTTAACAACTACTAAAGGGTTCGCACGTGAGAGTTTCGGCGTATGCAAATCAACTGTTCATGTATTCTCCCGGCGCTTGGTTAGGTGGGAATTCTCGAGGTGAACAAGACCAAAATCTGGAGTGTGAAGAAAAACCGCTTACACCTTTTTTGCGTGTAAAAGTTCGCAATTTATTACAAAGACTCGTGTGAAATATTTGAATGAAATTAGTATTAAAATAAATAACTTTGGTAAAGTTAAAAAAACCTTTGAAAATTATTGATATTATGTTTCTGAAATTTAGTCTAGATTTGGACGCTGTTAGACACGTCAAAAAAACTTTGACGGCAGAAATTAACAATATCACCAGGACCCCGATCCTGACTTCGAGTCGCCAAAGGCTTGGTCTTGCGGTCGAAGAGCTATTGGCTGCTCGCTGTTCGGCCATCCAGTAACCGTACGGTCTGAGACCAAGTCATTGACAGCGTGAAGTGTTTCACACGACCTTCAAAGAGATGTTAATAAAACCGTGGGGGCGTAATTATTAATTTATATGAATAATCCGAAGATAAAAGGTAAAAATCGCTTTCCGAAATAAAACCGTCCATTGTACAAATCAATTAATTTTGAGCTCCTACTGTACCTGAATCTATTACGATGTAAAATAAAGAGTAAATGTATCTATTTATCTTATGCCGTACCTATACAGATAAATTAAGATATGAATATACTGTAGACAATATACTCTCAGTATAAATATCTAGAAACGCCAAGTTTTTCGTTTAATTTAAATCTCAATAGTTTTAAGTGCTATGTCGAAGGTAACCCATACAGCTAAATGGATTGTTAAATTTCATTAGCAGTACAGGAGAGATGCAAAACAAATGGCCAATGGAGAAGGAGGGTTCTGGAATAGGAGAAAATAATTCTAAACGCAACATCAAAAGACTTTCCACAAGGTGGGCCGATGACCATATGATGATGATGAGTTAAAGTCGCGTGAATACAGTTTTTTTTAAGGTTAGGCAAAACTCCTCCAATGACGGATCCCACCCTAGGGCGGCTCGTGGGGGTGATCGGCGGCGGCGACCTCTCGCGCCGGGCCCTGGTTCAGGCCATGGTCCGCAGCGAAGAGGAATGGCAGGCGGTCGCCTCCTTCTGCGAAGCAGTAATGCTCGTAAAGGAGGAGGCCGACCGCATAAGGCAAAGGCAACGGCGTACTCGCCGTAGCCGTCGCCGCCGCGATCCTGCCGATATCCGGCCACCGTAGACACTGGCTCGCGGACGGTGAGCAATGGGTAGCTCGCCGTCCGATCGTCTGGTAAGACCGAGTCCAGGTCGTCAACGGCGCGCACCGTTCCCGCGCGCCTCAAGGAGTTGTCAGCAAACTGCAGGGGCCCTTCAGGGTCGAAGCCTCCTGGAGCCTAGAGGGTAAGTGAAAATTGTAACCTCGACTCCAGAAATAAGGCAAGGAAGGTACGGGGTAGGTTTTTTAGTCAGTAAGAGTCTGACACTGGTCTCCCGCTCCGCCCAAGAGCGGGTTTCGTCATTGGATGATTTTCACCTACCATAAAAAAAAAAAAAAAAAAAAAAAAAACCCTAGGGCGGAGCAGGTAACAGTGTCAAACTCTTACTGACTAAATAACCTACCCCATTCCTTTCGTGCCTTGATCCTAGGGCCCTGGTTATACGCACGCTTTCGCATCAACCCTTTGTCTCAGTAGGCTTCGACCCTGCTGGACCCCTACAGTTTGCTGACAAATCATTGAGGCACGCGGGAACAGTGCGCGTAGTTGACGACTTGGGCATGTTCTGGACTGTTACCAGAAAACCGGATGGCGAGCTACGCATTGCTCGTCGTCCGCAAGCCCGCGCCTACGGTGGCCTCAAATCGGAATCGGAATCGTGGCGAGAGGTCGCCATCGCCGATCTCCCCTACTAGGACGCGGCGATTCTCTTCCTTAGCGGGACACACCTCTACCGTGTGTTTCATTGAGTCCTCCGGGCGGGCGCGTGAATGCAGTGGATGCGAGACACACAGGATCTATACTTGTGGCGATATCTTCTGGGGCCTATGTCTAGTAATTGACAACGAAATTATGACGATGAATTCCGCAGTCTTGGCAGAAATCTCTAACATCCAAACTACTAGACTTCGCTGTTAGTTTTATTCATGAGCGCCAACTACCAATAGCTTCAGCAACCTAATTTACAAATATCAAGTCTTCAAATGAAGGCGTAACTCAAAAGCGACACTGGATAACTACAAACTGCTACTGTGGAGAACTGCCTTTGTCGTACAGTCCCCGCTATCGATGCAAATTAGTCTCAAACTATTCCTGGAACTAACAAATTATATTTTAGAAGGTGTAGCTGTGTTAGTTAGAAAATTACTTAGTTGAAAACTAGTTGAAGTGGGGTTTGTATTATTAGTGCTGGAGACTTAAGAGCGGCTAACCCGACATACATATTCATACAACCGCTCTTACGTGATTATGATGTTATTACACACCTTTCTTCATATACTTTAGATACACAGATATCTTGTGGATATTATCTAGGCTTCTATAGAAATCAAAACATAAATTTGTGTAATCCAGTAAAGACCTCTGAATATCTGTTAGTTTACTTGAACTTTGACTCTCCATAATATACTCCTATATTAAAAATATAAAAAGTACTTATATACTATAGAAGCCTAGCGCATTTAATCGAGATTCTAAAAATAATCCTTACGGTAAACCCGTAAGGATTTTATGAAAAAAAAAACTTAATTCTGGAACAAGTTTTGTGAAACATTCGAATAAATCGTAAAATTACCGAATGCCAACAGAGTTTTTAGGTTTTATCTCTCTTTTTTCGCATTACTTTTGCATCGAACATCACTTTGGATTGCGTTTAATGAAGCAACAGGCTTTTAAACCATGCTCGACCATAGATGACAGGCAAGTCGGTAAGGCCCACCTTAATGCTTTGAATTACATATGAACGTCCGGCGAAATCTAGCTCTCAAAACCCTTCCGTCTATGTATAATACACGATTAACTGATGTGTTTTATTCACTTACAGTTTCTAAGTTACTAAAGGCAGCGAAGGTTTTTGTATCTTTCTATAAGATTTCGTGGTATGTATATGTCACACGGCGAGTTTGCTACCAAACGAGTCCGAACCCAAACTATTTTTGAAAAATACTAACAAGAAAACTTAACAAAACACCGTTTGATCAGAAAAATAAAATCTCGAGAGTCACCGCGACATTGAAAAAATACGGGTGGATTTTGGTTTTTCACTTAAACAAACATTCTTTTCTCTACTCGTACTTTAGAAACGTAGTAACAAACTCGCCTTAGCGACAATCTTTCTCAAAACTTGTTAAAATGTTTATAGGTTTAGTGTGTTTTTAATATCTTTCGAATGTCATCACGGACATGGAGTTACCTATCATAATGCGGAGCATGGGTAACACCCGCAAATGTACTTTTCAGTTTTTTAAGATCCCAGCGCCCGGGTAGCGCCAGTGATTTTTCAATTTTTTTGAAGCCAACTCCTCGGTAAAGAGTAGGTTAATAACTGTTCCTGCGCGCTTCAAGGAGTTGTCAGCAGACTGTACCCAGTAGGATCGAAGTTTACTACCATAGGTAAATGTGAAAGTGAACATTAGGAAGGAACGGTGTTAGTATTTAGTCAGTAAAACTCTAACACGCACCGCTCACAAAAAAAAATGTCAGTCTCATATGTTTCGGCAAATCTCAGATAAAAAATCCCTTTATAAGCCCAAAAGTTCTCCAATAAATCCAACACTGATTTATTATATTTGAAATCTAATCAAAACATTGCTGTTCAAGCAATAACCGCTTAATTAATTACTAATATCTGTTAAATAATGAAACAAAACAGTAATTACTTACAAATATGTCATTTATTCCCAATAAACCAATAATCAAAAACCGATATTTTCATAAAAGAAACGTAATGACTTCAATAATCCCATCAATGTTTTATATTTCGATTTTGAATCAAAGTAAAAACCGCTTTGTAATTTTCTTGTAATGTTATTTGAAAAAAATAAAAACGTGTTGGAAATAAAACTTGGTAAATCTTTTAACAAAGAATATGGTACGAAAGAAATCAAAGCTTTTTGCTCTCAATGTGAAATAAATCGAGAAACGGTAGGAGGTCAGGAAATAGGTTCCTAACTTATATTGAATATGTCGACGTCAAAGGCTTGCAGATCTCTCGTTGATTGTAGGTACTCCTGTATACTTAGTTGATGTAGTTATTCTATCTCCTCAGAGTTAGTATTGAAAGTGTTTGTAGCTTCACGTCCATTTTTATTCCTGTGAGCTTAAGCTTGGTGTCAAAGAAATTAATTTATGTACATAAACCTAATATACGAACTTAAATACATGTCCCAAATCAATTCGCTTTTGTAAAGTAGAATCGCATCCTTGAAGATCTTGAGGAAACCGTCATGTATGGTTCTAACCAAAACATGATTTGGGGCAATGTGATATCCGCCTACGTAATTCTATAAGTAGAATTATTTCCATTCAAAGAAAAATTTTAAAAACTTACACAACAAAAACAATAACGATGTTTCCGTTCAGCGTTTTGAGAACAGTGAGACTTTATAAGGTCAGTTTATATGGAAATACAGTTGCAGTCATTTTTAGTTAGGTCACTTTTATTGTGTAAGTTTGAAATTTTTCTTTGCTACTTATAAATTTACGTAGGCGGTTATCACACTGAACCGCATCACCTTGCATGTTGCGTTTTAACGCACCTACACCCGTACTTGCGAGAGCGCGATCTGCATCACCGTGCGGGTTTTTTAGCGTTTTTTTCTATCTGACAAGTCTTATGTCACAGCATCGCGAGAGAACAAAAACCAGCCTCATCCGAAAGTTGACAATTTGGTTGGCTTTGGTTCCAATTGTCGTGAGATGGCTTTGACTTGCCATTGCATGGCAGTGGCTTCGTTTGGTATAGGCTGGGTTCATGGCGTGATGTTACATTTTTAGGGGGTATGCGGACAGAGAGTAAAGTCTCACAGACCACCGTTGAATAGGGAGGATCCTCCGACCAGACAGGTATTATAGTCTGGTGGGCTACTGCCCGATAGTTACCTTCGGGCTGTCGTATATGTTCTTATCGCGCGGAGAACTTTCATTGCGTGATGCAGAATTATTGTAGTTCTTATGTGACGCCATAGATGGCGCTACACATTAATTAATAAATTATGATCGTAAAAGAAATGAGCTGAATATTTTTCCGTATAAATTTACCTTTTACATAAGTTTCCATTGGAAGCATCAGCGTCGATGAAAGCACACGTTTCCTTCAGTATCTATTTAACAAGTTGGCTGAAGTTTAAGTTTAAATTCGTCATAACGTTACTGTATCACGTCTCAGTGTCACAGCCCGCGGCTCGGCGCCAAATTGAACGGTTACATGAACGTGTGGCGTTTGTTGTGTGGTCCAAGCTATGAGAGGCAGCGATCTTTAGACTGCGGGTAGGTAGAAAAAACATATGTAGATGGAAAGTATTTTACATGGCGTCATATTTCTGTTTTAACTTTATGACAGAGTTGGTTTATCGTTTTGTACATATACAACAGATTTTTATTTGCAGATAATAAAATAATGAGTATGACAGTTAGAAGCTGTTATTTTTTAAAGTAAGTACAGGCTGTATATATACAGTATGGGCATAGAGAGAATTGATTTCTCCAACAGAATCTGTATTTCTTGATAATTACAACTTAGTCCTTCGCCGACGGTTTTTTTTGTTTTTATGGTAGGTGAAAATCATCCAATGACGAAACCCGCTCTTGGGCGGAGCGGGAGACCAGTGTCAGACTCTTACTGACTAAAAAACCTACCCCGTACCTTCCTTGCCTTATTCCTGGAGTCGAGGTAACAGTTTTCCACCACTCTCTAGGCTCCAGGAGGGAGTCCTTCGCCGACGGTAACTTTTTGTTCCAACGCTGTCGCGCGCGTTTTGTGCCCGCGCTATAGAAAAGTTGTCAACGCACCACAGCATTGCGACTGTATCGATGCAAAAGCGACAACGACGACCACATCGCTTAATTTTTTTTAGTATTTAATAGAAGAGTGACTATGTTACACTATCAACTACGCCATTATTTACTATCAAGTGAGATAGTGACCAAGGGCAAACATAATAGAATAATAATAATAGTACTTAATATCATATAATAGCCTCAGAGAATTTTTTCTCAAGACCGACGTGGGTATGCACCGCGATGTAGTCGCAGTGGACAAGGGACTCACCCCGTTGTCTATGGCTAAGGAGGACTGGCGCAGACCTTTAGTACTAACTACTGAAAACCGTAAGGAAGTATGGAAAAGCAAAGAGCTCCACGGGCGCACTTGATGGAGTATTTATAGAGTACCTAATATTATTCGGTGTTTTGGCTTTATGTTAAACTAAGAACTGAATTCTAAAATGAAACTGATTGCCCTAAGTCACCTAACAAACTCCTTTGAAAAACGATTAAAGGTGTGGGTTAAGTAACTTAGGACACCAACCGTACGTACTATTAATCGTGGCAAGTATCTGACTTGCACCACCCAAGGTACGCCACCCCAGTGTACCCAAAATGGGCCATGTCACAGAACACTTGGCTTAACAGTGCGTGCCATGAAAAGTGTACACGTTTATTTGGCACGCCATTTGAAAACGTAGATATCGACTGAACCTACCCACTTAATTTTAAAGTTATGATACAGAACGTCTTAAAATGAATGTGGAGGATTTATGAGCAATTTAAGAGTTCTAGAGTTGAGTAAAATTAAGTTCGTTTAAAATTAAGATCGTAAGCATTTTCATGACTATATTAAAATTGAAGTTTCAGTGAGCATAATTTTGAACAAAGTAATAGTAGGTACCTACCTATTATTATTTTTAAAATGACTTAGGAGAAGTCAATCAACTCAAGTTGATTGTATCTTTTTATGTTGTTATTGAATTTCGCCCCTTTAAACTGATTCTGTTCCACTGTCCATCTCTTTGCCACCGTAATAGCTAGACCTTAAGGTGGACCCTCCACACTCTATCGTCTATCGTCAACGTCGAGCATGGTTTAAAAGCTTGTTGCTTCATTTACCGCAATCCAAAGTGATGTTGTTGGCATTCGGAAATTCTACGATTTACTCGAATGTTTTACAAAACTTGTGTTGAAAATATGCGTTTTTATTAAACTCTTAAGAGGCCGGTTCGGGACGATTTATCCATTCAAGCGTAATACCTAGGTTCTCAGATCTTTCTTTTTACCTAGATAAATATTGTCTAAATCCAAATATCATCATAATATGGTTGAAATATGCTCGACTTGCAAATGATTTTGGTATTACGTTTGTATGGATATATCGTCCCGAACGCCGGCCTCTTAAGGATTTCGAAAAAACAAAAACGACGTCATTTAGAATCTATAGAAGATTAGTTTCCAATAGAAGTACTTTTTATATTTTTAACATAGGAGTACAATATGAAATGTCAAAGTTCACTTAAAATAACAGATTTTCAGAGGTCTTTACTTCACTCTTACACAAATTTATGTTGTTGGGTACAGTTTATTTTATACTTTTTGTATATTATATATCGTAAAGATTACCGTGTTGCAGTAAATCTACACCAATACGGCAACTATATAAGTTAAAATAATGTGTACAAAACAGAAAGAAACGTTTGAGTTTAATCGGATTGCGGTTCTTTAGTTCAAGTGGTTGCATCAAACGAAACTCTCATGAACATAGCATAGCACTCAACATAAAGTACATAAAGAGACGAACTGACAGAACTTTCAAGAGTTTGCGAGAGACATCGCGTAGCCTGATCGTTCGGTCATGTTCTAGAGTTCGGCAAACATGACGAAAATTTACGAACACTTCCGAATGCGTTCGGAAGCTCAGTTTTGAATGGGGAACAAAACATCGGGGATGTAGTGCCTGAAAGCATTCCGTCTCTGTATTGTAGGTATATACTGTCACATTTGGACCGCTACGTACGGCGAATATGTAGGAACCCTAACTTTATTAAAACTTCTACGGTCGAGATTAAGCGTTTCTATCGCCTCCTCGTTTATAACGCGGACTAGAATACCCAATACGGTTTTCCTGTCCAACTTTATATACTTTAGTTATCTTTGAGGCTAGAGGAGATAGATAGATTTATTCTTTATAGCACACACAAAAAAAAAATACAATAATAACTCAAGGGGGAGAAGGAGGGTGATCACATAAAATGACATACAATACTAAAACTAAAGCTCGTGCCTGGGCTCGAATTCACGACGTATATCTTAGTTTAAAGCCATTACAAACTACGCAACTACTACTCACTAAAATATAAACAAGTAATGCCTATAATATGACTCGAAGACCACCAAAAATATCGCAATGTTTCAAGGTATGGAAATAAAGTAAAAAAAAATTGTTCGATTTATTTCAATGTATTCCAAGTTTTGTAATAAAAAAGATTCGAAAGAAAATATTTCGTGTAACAGCATGAAATATTATTTTACATTTTATTACTCGTAAAATGTATTTTTATTCTTCCAAAATTGTTTGAAAAGAACTAGTTTTATGAACCAAAATCTTATTATGAACATTGCATACCTAGTACCTTCATATATTACAATTTTATTAGTTTTAATAAAGTCCTGTTTATGTATTTTTATGTACACTTTAACAATATGCAATATATGGTTTAGTATTTTTATGTTAAGATTTACTTAACCTCGTAAAAATAATATAAAAAGTTATATTGTTTGACTTTGCTCAGTGGCGAAATACCAAATATATTCTCTTGCACACTATCTCTCGCTCTTTTTTATGGTAGGTAAAAATCATCGAACGACGAATCCTGCTCTTGGGCGGAGTGGGAAACAGTGTCAGACTCTTACTGATTAAACAACCTATCCCGTTCCTTCCTTATTCCTAGAGCCCTGGTGTTACGCTTTCGCATCAACCTGTGCCACAAGAGGCTTCGACCCTGTAGGGCCCCTTAGGGCGATGTCACGCAAAACTAAGGTACTTCCAAGTTTAGTACCAAACCTTAAACTGAATAAACAAACTCGACAAAGATTTAAAATGTTTTGTACGTTTATTAACATCTCTAAATAAATCTTACCGCTACTGAGGCGGGTGTACAAACTCTTGTATCAAAACAGCTCTACAAATATTGAAATACAGAATGAATTTTTGCTATTTACTCCATACTTCGTTATAATTACTCTTTATTTTTGTTGGAAATGTACTCGGTTTGTTTACGTATTTCGGCTTGTGTTTATAAAACGAGGCGGTTTGACCGATGCTTTCTAATGTAAAGTAATTTGGAAACTAAAGCTAAATTGAATTAACTGATATAAAAATATTAAATATTTATAAGATATGTTATTGAGGATTTCAAAGTAAACCACAAATTGTTCCTCTGAAAATACAAAGAAACGACATTTAAAGTTCACTAATATCGCCTCCTCAATATCCCTTTGTTTTCTCTGTCTACAAGTTTTTCTAACATTAAAATGCACAAAATATTCGAGATCTGAAAACTATCTCACTTTTCAAGGCTAAAATAAAAGAGCCTGTCCAGTGTGATTTATATATATATTATATTTATATATGTTTATATATAGCTGGTATGTATTTATTATTAGTTTAAGTTATATAAGTATTTATGATTTACTTTTCACTACCTATCTCTTTCTTATTTCTACATACTAATGTCTACATTCCTTCTAACTTCTCCTTTCGCGGGTCTGCTGGAAGAAATTTCTTTGCGAAATAAGCAGTACCTTTGTACTATTTCTTCTATAATGTGTTTTCTTTAAAAATGTAAGTGTGTAAGTACATAAATTCTTAAATAAAATAAATAAATAAAATACTTAGTCTGAACAAATATTTGGTTTTGAATTAAAATAAACCCACAATTTTCAAACGTGACCAAATCTTCCTTCATTTACCTTGTGCCGTTGGGAGGCCCTACTACATATAATAGACTAACCGAATGGAAAAATCATCAATGATATAACTCCAATCTATCATAATATAGTGAGAAAGGAAATCGTGCACACGCCCGAGAAAAGTATATTTACATTAGTTAAATGAATACATATTGAAACACGTAATTCACAAAGGTAATACAAATATAGATGAATAATGACTAAAGTTGAAACTAACGTAGAACCAACCAGCTTTACAAATTTCAACTTTAATATCCAAAAATCCATTTTATACACAGATATAGATATACCTAGATAACGCAAGAGCACTACTTCGCGTTCCTAGCTTACGTACAAAAATCGTAAGTGGTCACTTTTGCGGTCAGTCTGCATCGGTGTACAGCGCTAGTCGGACATCAGTTAAAAGTTAATTGTGCTAGCAAGGCGGGGTTAGAGCGAGGGGAACGCCGTATGCGGCGGTGTCCTTGAATCTATTTGATTATCCCATCACAAATAGGGATTGTGACGCCATAATCATTACTATCATGTCAACCGAACGACGCCCGCTGCTGGGCATAGGCCTTCCCCAAGGATCTCCACAACGATCGGTCCTGTGCTATCCGCATCCAGCGGCTTCCCGCAACCTTCACCAGATCTTCGGTCCACTTTGTAGGGGGCCTGCCCACGGTACGCGATCGCTATTCGAGAACCTTTCCACCCCAGCGGCCATCGGTTCGACGCCATAATAGGTAGTCAAAAAATGGCACGCTTGGTTTCTATACAGATCGTGATGCTTGCGTTATCTAGGTATATCTATATCTGTGATTCTATATTTGTTCAAATTTACATATTATAGCATTTCACATTACATCTACAAACCTTTCTCGGGTTTTGAAAGTTGATATTTATCTAACCAATTACTTTCCTCAACTGGAATATGTTTTGAAAACTTTATTATATGAATGTTTAAAAATAAGTAAATAATTATCCCTTTGAGCTTCGAATGATTTATGTTGAGTTTATCTTTTGAAAACGATTTAAAACGGCATGCATTTCGACATGTAGCATTAACGGACCTGAGGCTATATCACGAGATCCTAAAGCGATTCATTTGACGGCCTAAACTGAATTGTTAAAGAGGTTTATAGGGTGTTTGGAGAATAGTGGGACTTGTTTGGTGGTTATATGGTGGGCTACTGCCTGATAAAATTCATTGCGTGTGGTCATATATGTATGCACAAATCGCTCGGAGTTTTAATTGAGTTGATTGTATTTTTGTAGTTCTTATGTGATGCCATAGATGTTGTTGCAGGTACATACCTCTTTTTTGTTTACACGAGTAACATTTTAACAAATCATGATTTGTTTGTATGGTGAGAAAAATCATCGACAGACGAATCCTACCTTGGGCGAAATGGGAGACAGTTCTTGCCTTAGTGCCAGAGTCCTGTTTCACTTTCGCATCAACCCTTAACACGTGATGGTGGGATCACTGAACTGTGTGGTAGATTACTCTTCTTCTCTCTCTTCTTAGTCGTACACTCTTGTCAGAGTGGTCGTGGTCATGTAGGGTCGCCCACTGGTGCATCAGGTGCGATCGCTGCCTTGGCGATTCTTCTCCATCGCTCCCTGTTGGTTGCCTGGCGAGCGCATTCTATCACAGGGATCTTGGTGACAGATTTGATGGTGTCTGTCCATCGTGTCGGTGAACGACCACGCGGTCTCGTGCCTTCGACTCTACCCTGTATAACTAGACGCTCCATAGAGTCACTTTTGCGGGTAACGTGTCCAAAGAATCTAAGGATTCGTAATTGCACAAGCGACAAGCGCCTTTGTTTGATTTTTAATTCGTTGAGTATGGACACGTTAGTCCGATGAGCGGTCCAGCTAACCCTGAGCATCCGTCTCCAGCACCACATTTCCAGGGCGTCGATCTTTCCTCGGTCCCGCATCCGTAACGTCCACGTCTCGGCACCGTAGAGAAAGATCGGAAACACTAGGCTTTTCATAAGGCGTACTTTTGTATTTCTGGTTATTCGGCGGTCTTTCCAGATTTTATCCAGGTAGATTACAGTTCACTCTTTTTTTCAAAGGGAAATGTTGTGTATTATACATATTTTATATTTATAATTAAAACCGGTTATTTCGACAACCGGAATGTTGACAGTAAATGTTTGTTTATTAAAACTACAACAGACTATCACAAACGAGGGTCGCGCCTGATTTGTATCGCGTCGCGTGGTGTGTAATCTATCGAATGTAGCCACTGATCTCTATTTATTTAACACACTGGATTGGAGGCTTTCAAAGTGCAATTCGCCATTTGGTGCTGCCGGCCGTAATGACTGTAGCGAGTGTCTGCGGTACTAAACTAGTAATATCGCACCGCTTACAATTTATACACATGGCTTTATCTTTTTTTTCCAATTCTTGGACAAATAATTCAATCGAAGTTAAGTAAAAATACGATCCCAGCAGTGAGAACATTGTAACATTAAAATTAGATTAATACATGAACAATCTCTCCATCAACCTAGGTTCATTGGTAGAGAATGCCTAAGGCTTAAGTCCGCCTTTGTACCTTTAGTCCAATCTTATCATTTTGTAATCGTTAATTCTACTAAGATAGTTACTTCGATATACTACTACTAACTTTGGTGTTTCTATTATATTTTATATTCTTTCTCGTGAGTGTGTTCACAAACATGTAAAGTCACATACACAAGATACCCAGACCCGGAACACCTATATGTAGGCTTTACAAATATTTGATCCGTGCGGGAATCGAACCCGCGACTTTCAGCGCAGCAGTCAAACACTCAACCACTGAGCCAGCCTAGTCGTCATTATATATACTCACACGCTTCAATGTACCCTTCCATATAGCTTTGTAATGTAAGAAAATTTAGGATACTGCGTACGTCTTGTACTTACCTATCAATAAGCATAAAACAATTTGACTACGAACAAAAAACCCCATCCATAAAGTTTTCCTTTTACAAAAACTTGTGATATTGATTACCTACTACAGACTTCACGACCGTATAATATGAAGACTAACAAGTAATATTAAATTCATATGCCTTGTTAGTTTTAAGTAAGTACCTTACGAAAATTGCTTCAGAACTTTGATGTCAAATATTACGTTTTAGGCCTCATCAGAAGTTTTAGTCACCAAGAAGAAGAGACAGAATAAGAAGAAGGCTTGTATGCAGTACCCAAAGGGCAATGGAAAAGGTTGTGCTCGGAGTTTCCTTGCGTGATCGCTTTAGGAATGAAGATGTCTATCTGCAGGAGAACCAAGGCTACCGATATAGCCCGAAGAATCACCAAACTGAAGTGACTGTGGCTGTGGGTGCACATTGCTTGTAAAACAGATGGGATAAAGGCGATAGTGTCAGAGTTTCAATATATGTTTGTCCCTTCGTCACAATGCTCCTAACTGTGTACCTAACTACCTACTTCTATGTATGTA
This sequence comes from Mythimna loreyi, assembly GCA_029852875.1. Lineage (NCBI taxonomy): Eukaryota > Metazoa > Arthropoda > Insecta > Lepidoptera > Noctuidae > Mythimna > Mythimna loreyi. Next base: position 8,819,549 of record CM056800.1, on the reverse strand, counting down.
GGAACATTGGAGATTTTAGTTAGTAAGCGGGAGTGTGAAAAAGGATCTTTGCCTTAAGTCTCAAGACCCCAAAATTCTCTTCTAGACGATCATGAAGACTGCAATATATATAATTAAAAGCGATAATAATACTACGCTACCAAAGAAGCTGACGAAACCGCGAAAGACAATTATTAATTAACTAGCTTCTGCCCGCGACTTCGTCCGCGGAAAATTTCTTGTAGTGATAGCTCAGTTAACATCCATGTTATATAAATAATTTATAGCCTATGTCACTCAGGAGTAAAGCAGCTTTCTATTGTTGCTAAAATTTTTCCAATCGAACCATTAGTTCCAGAGATTACCTCCTACAAACAAAAAAATAAAAAAACAAACTTTACCTCTTTATTATATTAGTGTAGATGTAGATAGTGTAGGTTAAGCCCCAAGCGAACGCCGGCGTTCGCACACTTTGTTCTTTAATTGTGTCTGTAATTACAAGATCGAAAGGTTAACTTTTGTATTTTTGTATTTTTTCTTTTCAAGTCGCTTTGACTCAAATTTTGTCCGACCAATATTTAGTCACAAGGACCGCTCTTTCGTCGGCCTCGTACTAGTTATAAACTATAAACATATTTATCCGCGAATTTCAGTGACTTTTTGCACAAGTATTTGCTAACTAGAAAAAAGTTTAGTGAAACATAAAGTGCTGGCAGTTTGCGAAGTCGTTTACCACAATATCGGTAGTACAATGACTGGTATAGAACAAGATTTTGGCATTAACACTGGGATTTTTTCAAAGGTAAGCACTAAAAGTCCCGGGCATCTACTTTAAATGAGCTGTGACCGATCGCAAAGTGGTTTTAACCACTTAAAATTTATCGCGCTTAGAAAATTTTGCAAAAGAGCAATAGTAGAGCAATTTGGCAAAGTACCTATCTACTATTTTATATTCATTGGTTTTAAACTGTTGCTAGTCAAAGAGTAACTATAAAATCACTGCACCGGTCGGCCTTCCTCAATATCCTATCGTTAACGTTGCAAATGGTTTAAAAGCTTATTGCGTCATTTAACGCAATTCAACGTCATGACGTTCGATGCAAAAGTAATGCGAAAAAAGAGAGATAACACCTGAAAACTCTGATAGCTTTCGGTAATTCTATGTTTTACTCGAATGTTTCACAAAACTTGTTCCAGGAAATACCTACGTGTTTTTATTAAACCATGAAGGACTTTTGAAAAAATGAGTAAATGCGCTAGGCTTCTATAGAAGTACTTTTTAATATTTTTAATATAGGAGTATAATTATTATGGATAGTCAAAGTTCACGTAAAATAAAAAAAATAAAACTCCCGCATCCGGGGCAGCCTTCGGGTCCGTGACATAGCGGATAAACTGCAGGAGGGTCGCTTACGTTGGTATGGCCATGTTTTGCGAAAACCGGCAGACTACGTGGGTAACAGATGCCTCGCCATGCCGCCTCCGCCGGGACCCGGGAGACGAGGAAGGCCTAAGAGGCGTTGGATCGACGTCGTAAGGGACGATATGCGTGCCAATGGGCTTACGGCAAGGGACGCGAAAGACCGAGCGAAGTGGAGGCGTCTCAGCAAGAAAGCGGACCCCGGGCACCGAGATGAAAGCCAAGGTTAGCAACCGGGACTAATACCGCTAGGATGATGATAAAAGTTCACGTAAAATAGCCGATTTTCAGAGGTCTTTACTGGATTACACAAAAATGTTTGTTTTGATTTATATAGAAATCTAGATAATATTCATAAGATGAAGATAGTGTATCCAAAATATCTGAAGAATAAGATGTGTAATAACATCATAATCAAGTAAGAGCGGTTGTACGAAAATGTACGTCGGGTTGGCCGCTCTTAAGAAGATCCATCTGCAACTAATATAATGCAATATTGTGTATCTTATACCATGCCATCTGCCATCTGGCGGCCATTGGCGAGCTCACAAGTTTACAACACGACTTGGAAGGCGCCCAAATTAAATTAGACACAACAGTAACATAAAGTTACATACGAGTAAAAAGGATGAAGTTTAAGGAATGGAAACATGTTGTTTTCTTCTTTTAAACAGAAATAACTATTGCAGTTTGTTTTGTGGAATTTCAAAGATACAGGCTGACATGATAATGGTTGTGACTGAACTAGGTTTTTTTTTATGGTAGGTAAAAATCATCCAATGACGAGTCCCGCTCTTGGGTGGAGCGGAAAACAAGTGTCAGACTCTTACTGACTAAACAACCTACCCCGTTCCTACATCGCTATACATACCAGGGCCAGAGCCTTTTCAGACGCAAACCCTTGGCCCTAATTGGCTTCGACCCTTCTGCAGGGTCCCTACGAATTGAACTAGGTTGTATTTATCTGGCTGGAATGAAAGAAGAAAAATTGTGACTGAATTCAGATGCTTATCCTAATCTACTACTGAGGCGTCAGCGGTGTATTTGCTGAGGCCAAGGATTGATGACAAAGCAAAAAACTGAGGCCCTGGATTAAGGCAGGAAGGAATGGTGGGTCATTTAGTTAGTAAAAGCCTGACACTGTCTTTCGCTCTGCCCAAGGGCGGGATTCGTCATTCCATGATTTTTTGCACCATAAAAATAACGGTGTATTTGCTGGAGCTTGTGAAAGTAGACCTTTGCTTATAGGACGGCGAGCAGTGAATACCTCACCGTCCATAAGGAGCAAGTCTGGGTCAGAAAAAGCAACAGTTTGCCACTCCCCTCTCAATACTTCCAGTGCGAAAAGAGTTATTGAACGATCCTCTTTCTCCCAAATAACACTTTAAAATTCATAAAGATTCTCTCACAATGTGAGATTTAAATTCGATTTTTCAGCTATTTACGATATGCAAAACCTCAGAGTCAATATTTTATCTCGACGTCAACTCGCCTCAAGCTCTCACTCAGCTTGGTCCGCTGAACAAAATTGAAAAATAACTTATCATAACTTCATTCTCTGATATGGAATAAGGCTAAAATATAGATATCATAAACCTGTATATTTTTAATAGGCTATTGTATTTTCTGTTTAGTTTGAAACCGGTATTTATAACGATGACTTAATTAGTTAAGACTTTTACTCTTGCTTTGTTTGACATAGGCCTAAGCCTATAAAGAGCACTGTTTTTCTATTTCAGCACAGTTGCATATTAGTATGTTTTTTTGTGATATTTATTTTACTATGTATATAATTATAATAATTACTTTGTGTAATTTATTTCATAACTACTGCTCAACGGTGAAGGAAAACATCATGAAGAAACTGTGACTGTGAATATCTTAGAACCAAAAATTCAAAGACATGTGTCGTCCATCAATCCGTATTGGGCTCGCGTGGTGGATTATGGCCCATTCCCTCTCCTAGAAAGGAGGTATGTGTCCCAGCAGTGGGAACTTTATAAGGCTGATGCAATGCTATTTTAAAAGTTTTTTACTTATAATGCTATACCATCTGATATACACTGATCATACACTGCCATCTTAGGAATTTTTGGTTCTGTAGAGCTTTCACGCAGACAACGTCGCGGGTAGCAGCTAGTTATAATAATACAGTTCTTCTTTTTTGCATGTTATTTCGATTTTAGCGGTGTATCACTTTTTTATGGTGGGTAAAAGTCATCCAATGTCAATTCTTGCCCTAGGGTGCAGGATGAGATAGTCTCAACTTCTTCATCATCATCTTCCTGCCCTTGTCCCGTTTTATTTGGGGTCGGCGCAATATGTTTTTTTCTTCCATTCTGTCCTGTCACCCGTCACGCTATCACTAACTCCTCTGTCTTCCATATCACTTCTCACACAATCCATCCATATCTTCTTTGGTCTCCCTCTCCTTCTCCAACCATCCACATTCTCAATCCACAGTCTCAACTTCTTATAGACTAAAAAACCTACCCTGTTCCAACGCTTCATACCAGGACCGAGCCTTCCATTCAGATGCAATTCCTTGGCCACAGTAGGCTGCGACCCTTCCACAGGATCCCTAGGATTACCTAACAACTCCTTGAAGCGCGCAGAAACGCAGGATGTTACGTAAGGAGCAACAAACTTTTACCGCTTCATATAGCAAAAGCTATTGTATATATCAAACTGCGTTTTTAAAACAAACTCGCTAGTCATCACACACCACGCAGCAGAATAAAAATGTAAAAATCATTTCTTTCTTTTTTCTTTTCTTTCTTCTTCTTCTAAACCACTCCACATGGTACGGGTGTCTTTCTAGGCCAGCCTCGACGGCGCTTACCCTCTTCAGGAACCCACTTCGTGGCTACAATTATTGTCCAGCGGTCACCGCTCATCAGGCCAACGTGATCCGCCCAATCCCATTTAACCCTGGTAGCCTTTTCCTCTACGTCTATTACGCCCATTTTGGAGCGAAAGCGAAAAAACAATTGAAGATGATAAATTCAGCAGTTTAAAGCTTTTGAATTTAACACTTTAAATTGTACTGCTCTCGCATTTTGCGTCAAAGGAATATTTCAATGAAAAAAGCGACAGACACGCGACGTATTTTTCACGTCTGCCACCTGAATATTGCACAGACGTGAAAAGTATGCCGCGTGAGTATTTTTGAGTGGAATAACTAATAAAAAATTGGGCTAGTGCGAGTTCAACTCGCATATTAAGGATTCCGTACTACAATATAAAAATCAAGCAAAAGCGCTGACATAACGATTCATATCATGAAGTGCGTTTTCAACTTTTTTTTTGGAAACTTTATGAAACTGAATGAACTTTAAAAATACACATTGTGTGGTTATGATTTTAATCTGAAAATAGATAAGTATATATTTATTATAATACTAAAACAATACACTTTGCAGTGACTAGTTAGATTTGTTTTCACAAAGATTTTATATGTACTATGTATCTAAGTATGTATTTATTATTATTATATTTTATGTATATTGTTATTATAGTTGCACCTACCGTGTTTTGTTTTTGTACCACCCCAAGGTCGACTGGTTGAAAATTCCTATGGAATTAAGTCCGCCTTTGCATTATGTGCATTAAGTTTTTATAAATAAATAAATAGTAAGGCAAAGTAACAAAAAGAAAAAAAAACAGCAAAAAGCATCATGAACTACACGGTACTTAGTCATGTCATAATTCAAATACAACTTTATTTCAAATCAGACTAAAATATTTTATTCTACGACATTACTGCAAGAACTTTGATGAATAATGCGACCCGGAATTCAGACGAAATTAACATAAAAAGTGAAGTAAATTGAAACTAAAAATAATTCGGTCGTACATTTGAAGTTCTTTTCAGTTGCTTAGTGAACTAACACCTGACTTTATTAAATAATCTGTTTATATTATCTGAAGTGCAGGATTTTAACGAGTTCTGTTTCCTGAGAATGGTCCAAGTGAGAGTGGAGAAGCGTTTTGACAAAGAAAAACTTTTACAAATATCTTAAAAAGTTACATAAATGGATCCTACGTGCTAAAAGGGACTAAACGAATGTGTCGTGCGAATGTTGCCGTCACAGAAACAGCGTTATTTACTGCGCAGAGTCGTTAGCTCAATTTTGAGGGTGTGCATGTAGTCGTATCATGGCTGGCCAGTTAATCTAGTGGTTAGTGGCCCTGACTGCTATGGCGCAGGTCATGGGTTCGATTCCCACCCAAGACAAATGTTTGTATGATGAGTACGATTATTTGTTCTGTGACTGGATGTAATTTATCCATAATATGTGTGAGTTTAGAAATATAATAATATAAGTATATTTATCAGTTGTCTAGTACCCATAATACAAGCTCTACTTAGCTTGGGACTAAACGGCGTTGTGTGATAGTTGTGGAATATATTATATTATTCATTTCAGCCGAAATAAGTCCACACATAGGCCTCCCTTAAGTGTCGCCAAAATTTACGGTCCTGAGCATCTCGCATCTATTAGATTCCCGCAACCCTTTTTTGGTCATTGGCCCACCTTGTAGGAAGTCTTCCAACACTGTAGTCCTTAATATTAATTAAACAGCGAAAAGGGAGCGAGGGGTTCGGCTATTTCGTGACAAACGCCCACGCGTATCCGGGTCACGCAACGGAACACGTATGTATGGGATTAGCATTAGGATCTTAGGTTCCACCACGTAAGTGTCACGCCCATTGTGACACCCTATTAATTTCAAGTGACTATTGTAATTTTATTTGGGGTATGCAATAAAGAATAAATCTATCTATCTTTCATAGTCTCACATACCTACTCCTCTATAAAAACGGTTTTGTAGGGCCATGTATAAAATTATGATTACATGAATGATGCGCTGATGTTAATTGTGATTTCACAACGTGCAAAATAGGACAAAATGTCACACAAACCTACATATAGAAAAGGGTCAATCCTCTAACCAGACCAGTGGGTCCGGGCAACTGCCCGATAATTGATTTCAGAGTTGATTTATTATGTTTTAACCGTCCAGAGAACAATGTGGCAAAATAGATTTTACTACATTGCCATACATATTACACACGTAGAGCAAAACTAACTTAGTAATCTCACAAATTAATCTACTAACCCGCGATAATCCCTAGCTTTACCACGAATATATCCTGCGCTTAAAACCCAATTAAAACGTCATTTCCCGCACAAACACCACGCTATTGATACAAACAATCAGAGGGATAGGCGAGCTAATACGCATTGATTAGTAGTTACAGAAGGCTAGTTCTATACAACAAGTGTAGACAGGTGTACAATCCGTTCCAAATGAGAATAGGATCGATGGCAATGTTGTGACGTCACGTCGAACTGTCAAATCGAAGAAATTAGGTAGAGTGAACAAAAAAAGATGTTTAAAAAAATAATTTACGTACGAATTGTGAATGAAAAAAGTTTAATCAGAATACAGTTGTTCAATTTTGTTTATCTCTGTTTCACTGTGTGATGTGTTTGAGTAGTGGTAAATAGAAGAAATAGGCTAATTGTTTCTAACAATGAAAATAAGAAAGAAAATACCTAGTTTTTCTTGTAAACTATTTATGACTTAAAACAATATATTTGGCAAATTTATATTAAACCCTAACGTTTTTACTTCAACTAGAGTTAACTAATTTTTAGTAATAAAAAGCAAAAAAGAACTTTTTATTGATACGCAAATAAGATTTTTTTGCAAACCGTACTTTTCACTCAAAATTTGACAGATCGAGGTTATTGACTTTCCTGTTCTTATTTGGAACGCATTATACACACATTTAGACACGGCATACGAGTATTTTCAATTTGCCGCCAAACCGTAAAACAAATGACAAATGAATAAATTATATACTCAGTTCGTAAAGAGTTCAATTTTCGAAATTGTAACATTTTTTTTTTATTATATTGCTTTCTAGTAGCCAGTTCTAAAAATTTTCAGTGTAGTCCTCGTAGCATTGCATAGCATCAGCGTTATAATGTTCCCACTGGAAACCAGGTCTCTTCTCTAAGAAAGGGAATGGACCATAATCCACCACGCGGGCCCAGTTCGGGCTGGTGGATGGCACATGTTTTCCAATTTTTGGTTCTAGGACATGCCGGTTTCCTCACTATGTTTCCCTTCACCTTTCAGTAGTGATGAAAGAAATTACTCAAAGAAATGCGTCTGGCTGGATTTGATTCTGCGACCTACAACTCGTAAATTGCGGCCTTTACCTTTCGACTACCATTGCTTTCGTCCATGCCTAAAATAGTAATGATGATATTACTATTTGATTCATAGACTACAGTTAAAGAAGAAAATCATGTTCGTCTAAAATGGGCTGCAAAGTTTTCTTCAATTTTATTGAAACTTCTACGGTCCGGACTAAGCATTTCGCTACGTTGTTTATACAACGTATATCGAAGGACTTGAACAATTTGCCTATTTTACACTTTCTAAAGCCAACCTTCTGTAGCAATAATTTTGGGCCAATGCCCAATACATCATGACATTACGAAACACGATGCTTCCATAATGAGGTGCATGGCTCTTAATGAATCTCATTAGCGACAAAATTGGGATACTGACAGACTGATTGAATTACGATCGAAACGGAATTTTAAACACCTTGATTGTATCTTTACATTCGTTGTTATGATCATGGGTAATGTAAAGGGGCAGATAGGTGTAGCATAGTATAGGTAGCTGTAATTGTTTGTCGATTTATTTATTTATTTTATCGTACATAATTAAACATACAAAAAAAAAAAATTATAACACAATTTTTATAAGTCAATGGGACTTTGCAGTGTCTGTGTCGTCTGAGGAACTTTTTACCCGCGAAGACGAAGACAATGCTTGTGCAGACTTTAATTTTCCCTGTTGTAGACTATGGTGACGTGTGTTACTTTGACCTGAACGGGGTCTTGCTGGATAAGCTGGATAGACTCCTTAACAACTGTATCAGATTCATCTTTAACCTGAGGAAGTACCTATGACCATGTGTCGAACTTCAGGTCTGAGCTCAAACGGTTGCCTATTCGCCAGAGAAGAAGTTTGCGTGCCTTCTTTTCTCTCTACTAAACTCTCCCACGCCTCCATTCTATCTTATATCTCACTTTCAGTTTCTATGTGCTTCACACGCAAGGAATTTGCGTTTCTCTAACAATCTCCTTCTGCTCTGTCCTTCTCATACTTCTGATTTTGTTCATTCTTCTTTCTATATCCAATCTATCCTTCTTTGGAATGCGCTTCCTCTCGATATCAGAGCGGCTGAAAGTCGCTATGCATTTAAGAGAAAGTTACGGAATTATTTTCTCCAGCAAAAGCAGAATCTTGTCAATAACTTCTTTCCTTACTTTATATGAATGTATTTGTGTATATATATATATATTTATATATATATTATATATTTATATATATATATATATTTAAATCGCGATGGACTTCTTGCGTCTTTCCAAACTACCACCCTGCAGCGTCCACTGAATGTAGTGAGATTTTTAATGTTTTCAATGCGTATGTAAGATGTTTTAATCAGTATCATATCAGTAGTCGACGTCAAATTTCATTTAAACGTTAAATGGTGATATTCAAATTAAATATTTCTAGCTGAATTTGTGCGTCCGTTCAGTCTGAAATCTTTCTTGCACACTGAATACCTGCGTATACGTTCAAAACACTGCAAGCACATTCCCGCCTCCATCCGAATGTATGTGTAAATCAATTCCGTATAATGCTCTGCATATATCATAATGATTATAATAACTTAATTACATCCATCTACTATTAAATTCATATTGGTTCCGAATAATTGAATTAGTGCGTCCGTTCACTCTTAAATCTTTCTTGCACACTGAATATCTCCGTATACGTTCAAAACACTGCAAGCACATTCCCGCCTCCATCCAACTTTATGTTTAAATCAATTCCGTACAATGCTCTGTATCAAAACAGTACCTAACGAAAGAAAAACTGTACAGTGAGAATTTTATGGAAAAATTAAGTGGCTTCTGTTAATGTCAAATTTTTTTATTTCACATGGGCCTACACGGGCACTTATAAAACGTCAGAAGCTAGTGCACGTAAAAAAAAAACTTTACTTCGTTAGAAAAACGTAACTGATGACAAAAATGTCTTTTTAGAATTTTTGTCTGTTTATCTGTTTTTATATGAGTATGGTAGAGCTTCATGCCAAAACTACTGGATAGATTGAATTGAAAAGCAAACATGTTCTTTGTAAACCAAGGAAGGCTTTAGGGTACATATTATCACGCCATAAGTTATGGGAAGTAAGCAATATTGAATTTAAATGGTGCAATGGATGCAATGTATTTTTTTTCCTGTGGGCCGATTGACTCAAAACTTACTACAAACATTATCCTAAATTAGTTATCAAAGCTGGCATATTTAATTTTTCAGTAGTACCTACTCCCAGTGCAAGATTTAGGGGATGTTAAAGTTTGTATGGGATAATCTTATTCCTTGGGTTAATTAACTTGAAACTTGATACGAAAACTTATGTAGGTAAATAATAAAGTTTCCCATTATTCGTTGTTCAAAACTACGTAACCTGGACAGAGAAACTAGTTAAATATTAGTAGTATAAAGACAATTTTAAACAGCGCCATTTAGGAGATTTCATAAAAAATCAAATCAAATTACATGTTAACAATTTTTGTAAATTAATAATTTAACATCCCATATTTATAAAACTTTCATCAAAGTTTTACACAATCGACTTGATGAAAAACTGGACAAACATCAGCCACCAGAACAAGCCGGATTCCGCCCTAACTTCTCCACAACTGACCACCTTCAAACGCTTAATCAGATAATAGAAAAATGCACTGAATTTCATATCCCATTATATCTGGCCTTCGTTGACTATGCGAAGGCCTTTGATAGTGTTCGTCACAGTGAAATCTTTAAATCTCTTGAAAACCAGAACCTTAAAAACCATATGTAGATTTACTAAAAATCATTTACTTCAATAGCTCCGCAAACATTAAATTAAATAACTCAGGACCATCTTTCAAAATTGAAAGGTGTCAAGCAAGGTGACCCGCTCTCTCCCAAATTGTCTACGAGCATATTGGAGGAGGTGTTTAAGTCACTGGCAGCCTCATGGAACACCAAGGGCATTGACGTCCGTGAAAAGCGGTTATCAAATCTTCGATTTGCCGATGACATTGTCCTCTTTGCCCCCACAGTCCAGGAGCTGCAAACTATGCTCCAGGAACTGAACACAGCTAGCCTCAAGGTGAGACTCGCTATGAACCGATCTAAAACCAAAGTGATGACCAACAGAAATAAACGTAGGGTCGAGTTAGATGCGCAGGAAATACATTATGTCGATGAGTATATCTACTTGGGCCAGTTAGTATCTTTCCACAACAGACAGGAAAAGGAAATTGATCGACGCATCCAGAACGCCTGGAAAAGCTACTGGTCCATGAAGACGCTAATGAAGGGTGATCTACCGATCTCCCTGACTACGTAAACTCATCGACATGTGTATTCTGCCTATCCTAACCTACGGTGCTCAGACTTGGTCACTCACCGAACTACAAAAGTTCCGCCTTGGGGTTTGCCAGAGAGCTATGGAGCGTAATATTCTGGGCGTAAGAAGAACAGATCGAATACGTAATGATACGCTGCGCTCCAGGACGGGCATAATAGACGTACGTACGGCAAAAAGGCTGCCAGGCTTAAATGGGATTGGGCAGGTCACACTAGTCGCATGCACGAGGACCGCTGGGCAAGAGTCGCCACACAGTGGGCACCAGAGGGAAGAAGGCGTTGTTGAGGTAGGCCTAGAAAGAGGTGGCGAGATGATCTAGACGCGTACCGACGATTGGTTCGAGACTGCGCGGGAGAAGAAGGTTTGGAAGGACTTGGGGGAGGCCTTTGCCCAGCAGTGGGACAGTTAGGGCTTTAAAAAAAAAAATTTAAATTTGATCAAGCTGGCAAGGGTAGTAGTTAGTTATTCTTAAAATTCATAGATGGTAATGTGCATTTTCTTCCTAAAAGTTGAAGTTCAAGTTCCAGAAAACCCTCAAAATCTTGAGAAAGACAATTAAAAACAAATGCGGTGTTAAATATTACAAAAGAGTTATGTTCATGCAAAAAATATCGCCATCATCTGTCTGAAGATTTTCTGTGAGCTTTAAGGCGTGCTACTGGAGACGAAGTCGATGTAACTGATGATCGTGTGCTGAGCACCTGTCTCAGTTCACTTCAAGATGTGGACATTTCTATCGGTGGCAATGCACTGATCAAATATGGATTATCAGCTCCCCAATCATCACCGCATCAAGACTATGGGAATCGAGAGTATAACGCTGAGATCCGGGCGAAATTACCACCATACGAAATGACCTTGTCGCTTTGTTCTCTTCCGAGCAAAAACAAATATATAACACCGTCCTTGAAAGTATTGTGTAAAACCAGGATAAAACTGTTTTCTTGGGTTGCTCTTGGTGGAACAGGAAAAACATGGCATACTTGCAGAGGTCAGGAGGCAAGGCGATATTGCTATTGCTGTAACGTCGTCGGGAATCACTGCCACACTGCTTTTGGGTGGCAAGACAGCACATGCCATGTTTAAAATTCCCATCGATTTAGAGATCTCCAAAACGCCTGTTTGTGGTGTGTCACGTGACAGCGATAAGGGACACGTGCTTAAGGATTGCTCTCTGATCATATGGGATGAGCGTACGATGTCCAATAGGAAGGAAGTTGAGGCCGAGGACAGAACCCTGCAAGATATCTTCGGGGACGAACATTTTATGGGTAGTATCACAGTTTGTTCAGTGATGATTTCGGGCAAACGCTTCCCGTGTTGACTTGGGGAACGAGGGTTGACGAGGTGAATGCTTCGTTGAAACAGTCTTCGTTGTGTTCGGTCAAATGCAGCGCATATACCCGACCGTAACGAGTTTATGCACTGCATTTGACCATTAGTATGAGAGCTCGGGTCGACAGCAATGCACGTGCTCAAGAATACTCTGATGTCCTTCTAACTCTTGGTGAAGGCACTCTACCTTTTTTTATGGTGAGAAAAATCATCAAATGACGATTCCCGCCATTGGGCGGAGCGGAAGACAGTGTTAGACTTCTACTGGCTAAACAACCCACCGAAACCCAAGAAGGATTTCTTGCCTTAGTTCCAAGGCTTCTTTAGGGGTTCCGCTTTCGCATCAACCCTTGGCCCTAGAAGGCTTCGACCCTGCTGGGCTCCTACAGTTGCTGACGACTGCTTGAAGCGCAGGGAACAGTGCGCGCCGTCGATGACTTGGGCTCGGTCCTAACGGTTACCGGATGAGCGGACTGCGAGCTACCCATTGCTCGCCGGTCGCAAGCCCGCGCTTACGGTGGCCGGAAACACGGCGGCTGTTGCGGTCGGCCCCCTCTTTTAGCCGCTAGCATTACTGTTTCGAAGAAGGAGGCGACCGCATGCCACTCTTCTTCGCTCCGGATCATGGGTTCTGACAAAGTCCACCGCAAGTCATATCCCCCTGCGAGAGAGGTGGACAGGAGGTGCTTCCAGAGTCTCTCGATAGAATAGAATATTGATTTATTAGATAGAGTGTTATCCAGCTTAGAAGAACTAATTCGCTGTGTGAGCGGGCCATTTTGACGTCCAAAAATGATCAGGCTGCAGCAATTAACGAATGCATTCTCTCGGAAATTGAGGGGAATGCAGTGGTTTATACTTCGATAAACCCTGTCGTCGAGCAAGATGGGTTTGGAGCAACGTGGGATTTTTGAACTCCTAACCAGCAAGTAGACTTCCAGCGCATACCATCAAGCTGGAAAGTCGGAGTCCCGATTATGCATCCTCGTAACCTATCTCCTCCAATGTTGTTTAACGAGACCCGTCTTAAAAGTCATCTGCTGCACAGACACACCATTAAGGCAAAAATTCTTACGGGTTGTGGCGTCGGCGAGGCAGTATTTGTACCTCATAACTTCCCGTTCCAGTTCAAGCGCGTACAGTCCCCCGTGAGTGTTAGCTTCGCGATGACCATCAATAAGTCACAGTTGCAGACACTAAGTGCAGTGGGTGTCATATTCAGGACGAGTAGCTTCTCATGCGGGCAATTGTACGTCGCTTGCTCCCGCGTCACCAGCCCTGACACTCTTTACATTTTGGCTACTGGCAGCATAACTGCCACCGTAATGTGGTGGAGGAGTGGTAAAGGCTCCAACTCAGTGGTGGCGGAGTGGTAAAGGCCCCGACTTACAAGTTGTAGGTCGGGGCTTCACGCCCAGCCAGGCGCATTACTTTTTATAATTTATTTCATAACCACTGCTCTTAAAACGATGACGGAAAACATTGTAAGGAAACTGTGACTGTGAATGTCTTAGAAACAAAAAATCATTGGGCCCGCGTGGTGGATTTTGGCCTGTTCCCTCTCCTAGAAAGGAGGTCTGTTTCCCAGCAGTGGGAACTTTATAAAGCTGATGTAATGCTATTTTAAAAGTTGTTTATTTATAATGCTATAGCGACAGTGTCATCTTAGGTAGTTTTGGTGCTGTAGAGCCTTCACGCAAACAACGTCGCGGGTAGCAGCTGGTATATTATAATAGTCATCACTAACAGACTATAATAATAGACCAAATAAATAACCACTTTTAACGCACTTGCAAATAATTCACATTGGTGACAAGCTTGCATCCCGGCCGGCACAAATCTATTTCTTTACAAACTCGGCACGCGAGCGCGCTGAAGCCATGCGTCCCTCGTCAACCCCGAATGGGCCCCTCAGAGACCGTACCTAGTGCCCGTTTAAGGATATTTAAGAGACGCAAGATTGTTGTCACGAAAACATGATAAAAACTTTACAAATTAAGTACGATATTCAATGGACACGATGAGATCGGTGAACTGAACTCAAAGTATACGCGGTAAATTATACGCTGAACACTAGCGTCCTCCAAATTTCGGTCGGACGACGGCGGAACTATATTATACACTAAAAGGCATTGTAGTGATGGAATTACGTCCATGCCAATTTTTTGCCCATGCATTCTAATGATCATAAGGGACCCTTGGGCTAAAAATGAGGGTCGGTCAATCTTGCGTCCGTATTCCGGACGCACAAAGTCAGTTGGACGCAGCATCATCGGTAAAAAACGCCATATAGGACGCAACATGTCCTTCGAGATGTAAATATATATATATATATATATATATTATATATATGTGTATGTAGATAAATATTAAGTATATTATATTTATTTTTATTTGAACATCAAATATGTATATTTTTATTTTGTTAAAATGACATTTTCTTTTTATGCATCTACCATATTGTCTCTTCACCACCCTAGGTTGACTGGTAGAGAATGCCTAAGGCATTAAGTCCGCCTTTGTACCTTGTGTTGCATGAAGATTGAATAAATAAATGGGCGATCTTATAGCGTTCTGCGATCTCTTCCAGGCAACCTAGAATGGACAGTTTTAGCGACCGTTAGCACTAGAAGTCTATATGAAAATAGTGTGATTTAATGGGGTTTCAAAAGGCTAAACAAATTTTGAAATCCAATGTACTCAGGTCAGGATTAAGACATAGTTACGATACTTTTATTTCGGTAACCAATTCCTATAATATAACTGTCGACGGTCACAAAACTCAAGCAAAATCAAGTCTTTGTCTTAAACACCAGTCTGTAATTAACCTAGTAAGGCAGGGCAATAAACTAACATCAATCATCCTTGTGTATCTAGTACAAGATAATTACATTAATTTTATGTGCTTTTGTATAATTAGCAAATTCCTCTGGGCGTGAAAGTCGGCGTAGCATAAAATTCAATATTTGCCAATCACGCAATCTGATTCCGATTGACGCATATCGTGTTGTAGTTTCTATTAATTAAATTGAAGTGGTATGGTCTAATTAATTAAATACGAGCTTGCTTTTTGCCTGAGCTTCACTCGCGTGCGATAAAAAAAAATTGGGCAAGTGCGTGTAGGACTCATACATTGCGAGTTGCGTACCAGTAAATTTATTCCCGAATCGAAGATTTTTTTAATAAAAAAAAATATTTGTAAAAAAATTCTCTTACTTTACCCAAGATGTTATTTCATGATAAGCTTCTGCTAGTTTTCAAACTATGGATCTTCGTTTCAATCCTTTGGAGCGTTTTCTTATGGTAGGTAAAAATTCTCCAATGACGAATCCTGCCCTTGGGTGGAGCGGGCGACAGTGTCAGACTCTTATTGACTAAATATCTACCCCATTTCTATGTTGCTATGTACCAGGCCAGGTTGCTATGTGCCATATACCAGGGCTAGAGCCTTCCTTTCAGACGCGAACCATTGACCCCAGTTGGCTTCGACCCTTCCGCAGGGTCCCTACGGTATCCTTTGGGAGTAAAAATTTTATAAAATAATTTTGAAGTGCTTACCATCATCATAAAAAAACCTTGTATATTCAAGCTACAACAACATACATATACGAGTATATGTTGTTATACTCATATCAGTTAGTCAGTTCATCCTCGTATATCGTATATTTATTAGCGGGGGCGTTGTTTTGTACGTAAGCTGGCTTTTCGTCAGAAAACCAAATTGAAAACGGGTTTCAATTGCAGTGCTTCCTACCGAATCGTATTTTCAAACCATGCAAAGGTCTATTTAAATATACACGCAACATTTTATTTAAAATTTTGAAGCCATTTATGAAGAGTTATGAAACAAATACACGTTTCCGGATTCGGATCCAGATTTCCAGCCACCATAGTCACAATCCAGCCGTCTGGTAATAATTTGGTCCAAACCCAAGTCGTCGACGCCGCGTTGTGTTGCCACACGCCTCAAGGAGTTGTCAGTAAAAGTCGACAGCTACTGGGGCCTTGGACTAGTTTTTGAAAGGAAGGTCCGAAGGCTAAGTAGGAACGGGATGAGTCGTTTAGTCAGTAAGCGAAAATAATGTAATTTTTTTTTTTTTTTTTCCACAACTATCACACAACGCCATCTAGTCCCAAGCTAAGCAGAGCTTGTGTTATGGGTACTAGACAACTGATAAACATACTTATATATTTCTAAATACATACATATCGATGCCTCCCACGTAAGTTGTTGTAACCCACAAAATGGCGTTTTTGGGTTTTTTATGTAAAAGTGTCTAATTTTATGTAAACTATCCTACAAAAAAACAAAAACTCCAAAAAACCTATTATTTAAGGTACTTTTGAAACGTATAATGTTGTATGTTTCGAACGATTCCGGAGTAGACTGTAGTATTTATTACTTGCAGTGGTTTACAACGGGGAAAAGCGCACGCACGCCTGTTTTATGTGACATATATCACAGATTACGCTGGAATTTGCTGCCGGTCGCACCTCTCATGCAATTTTTATGTCGCTAATTAAATATTCTAGTAATTACTATTCCGTTCAATCTTATCTTTAACTGACATGATAACCATTTAAAATGTGGTATTGATCCTATACAACAATTTACGTTGTTAATTTTAAAAATATTTTATGTTAAGTGATATATACAACATTTTACGCCGATGCTAGATATGTAAAAGTAAGTTATAACATGATGTAAGTATCATATATGATCAAAATTGGCTTTTGAACTCCCATGTATAATAACGTAAGTGATAGTTACAACATTTTGCAAGGACCTCATGTCGCGGTGAACCGTTGTAACAACTAAATTGAAGAAACTGTTAAAATGATAAAGTAATGACATGTAGTAAACGATAACTTATTAAAAACTATAATCTCATACCGAATTTCAAAAAGATTCATTGAAAAATGTGGCTTGTATCGCAAAAAGTATCTTTAAAACGCTCTCCTGTAAAATTGCATTTTTGGGGTTACAACAACTTACGTGGGAGGCATCGATATAATAGATAAATTACACCCAGACATAGAACAAATGATCGTGCTCATCACACAAACATTTGTCCTGGGTGGGAATCGAACCCACGACCTCCCGCATAGCAGTCAGGGTCACTAACTACTAGACTGACAGGCCAGTCTTTAATTATCTTAATTATCTCTCGCTCTGCCCATGGGCGTGATTTATCATTAGATATTTGTTCCCATCATAAGAAAAAAACGCGTACATATATATACAAAGATATTTCTACCCAAAAAAGGAAGGTTATACGATATCTAACGATGTTTAAACAAAACTAAAGATTTAACTTGTACCACACCAGATACAGACTTAAAATATAGTGAAATTACGAGAGAAAATGCAATGTAGTAGAGTCGGAGTCTTGCCGCTCTACAAACTGAGTTCACTGATGAAGTATTAAATGAATTCCGTCGGATCTGGGCTGCATCAACTTCTTTTGAAACATTATTTAATTTAATGTGAAACATCGTTAGGTCGTGTTCATACGGACGGAGTTTGCTGTAAAATATGACATGTGGAAAATTCATCGAATGACGAATCCCGTCCTAGGGTGGAGCTGGAGACAGTGTCAGACTTCTACTGACTAAACGACTCACTGTTCCTTCTTGCTTTTAGTTCTAGGGCACCGGTGTTCCGCTTTCGCAACAATCCTTGGAACCAGATAATGACAAATAAGGTGCTGACTAAATGCTTACTTGGAAGACCTCCCAAAAGGTGTGGGAAATAGTGTCAAACTTTCACTGACTAATAATCCATTCCCTTGCTTCGTTGCCTTAGTTCCAGCGCCCTAGGGTTATACTTTCACATTTGCCTATGGCCTTAGGAGGCTTCAACCCTACTGGACTTTTACAGTTTGTAAATGTGTATGCTTGTTACTTCTTCATGCTCGGAGAGCTGAACGGGTTTCAATGAAATTGCTATATAGATCAGTCGCCTCCATCTGCAAACCAGTAATGCTAACAAATGAGGAGGCCGACCGCATGAGGTAATGGCGCTCACGCCTCAGCCGCCGCCGCGATTCCGATTCTGATTTCCGACCACCGTAGGCGCCGAAAGCAATTAATTTCAAAATTGTATTTTTACGGGACACTTAGTATAGGAGTTCGACTCACACTTGCCCGGTTTTTTTTTATAAAATATTCAGTGTATCTCAGTTACTAATCCACTAACTTGTTTCTAAGTAAGCTCTTTACTTTCCAAAAAAAAAAACAAATATAATTTTAAACATTTGAATTAAATGTTCGCCATTTAGTCTACAAGTGGAACTAAATGTAATTTTACTTATCATTTGAAGTCTCAAATCTCCCAACGCAATTATTGGGCAAAAATGATATAAAATTATAGCAATAAATCAGAATTTGGACGTTTATATCGCCTGTGACAATTTATGATAGCATTCTTACGACAACTCGTTCTAACCGAAATTTAATGTGTTTTCTAAAGTACAGACGGTCGAATAGTTCATGATTTCACACATAACACGTTTTTATACAGTTCAATTGAAAAAAAAAAAACGTAAAAAAATCAGTAAACAAAAAGAAAAAGCCGACAAAAAATATAGAAACGACCCACTGGGGGGGTCCAGAATCATGTACTAGATCCATGGTATTCGTTTATGGTACGATGACAACCTGTATATTCGAGTAAATAGAAGACTTGGTAGGAAACAAAGATGTCTGGGCTTTAGGACGGACATTTTGTCTTCATGATTTTTTAGTTTGATTTGATTTCTTTGATATTATAGCTATTATTATTTGACATTGGCAAAATCATCGACGTCCGTCGATGGAGCCATATTATCTTTAAAAAAGAAGAAGAAGATGATGACTTGGTCAGGGTTACGGGAATTTGATGGAAGCGAAACTCACAGGACTGATTATCATGGCAAAACATGGAGGAACCAAGTCGACGGCGCACATTGTACCCGCACGCCTCATGGAGTGGTCAGCAATAGTGATCCCACAGAGAGAGACCCCACAGGGTCGAAGCCTTCTGGGGTCAAGGGTTGATGCAAAAGCGAAACACCGGGGCCCTGGAACTAAGGCAAAAAGGAACGGTGGGTCGTTTAGTCAATAGAAGTCTGACACTGTCTCCCGCGCCACCTAAGAGCGGGATTTGTCATTCGATGACTTTTCTTACCCTAAAAAACGTATGCCCTGAAGGTGACATCTTACGGTTTAAATGATAATGATAAGACTGGCTGCCTCACACACAAATAATTAGATATAACGATGTCACATTCTCCACATCAATTGTACCTTCTGTCTTTCGGATAATCTAAACAAAACAATATCTGTAATCGTAAATGAAAGCAATATAACATTTTCTGATATATTCGGGTAAAATCAGGAGTCAGTGTTTCCTGATAGCTACAATCCGGGAATCTTTAAGTCAAGAGTGAATAGGTTACTTTTATGTCGCTTTCCATCAGGTGAGATAGCGGTCAAGCGCGAACCTATAATCAACAAAAAAAGCAGAGTTTAAATGATTGGTTTTAATCGGTATTATTTGTTTTGCCTTGTCAAACAAAATGATACTAACCTAAACTGGAAACATAAATCGAATCTTACTATTTAATACTAGCTTTTGTCAGCGGCTTCGCCCGCGTACATAAAATATAGCCTATGTCACTCAGGAGTAAAGCAGCTTTCTATTATTGCTAAAATTTCTCCAATCGGACCAGTAGTACCAGAGATTACCTCCTACAAACAAAAAAATTAAAAAACAAAAAAACAAACTTTACCTCTTTATTATATTAGTGTAGATTATTTTACAAGTAAATAGGTACAATTTGCAACTGTTGTTACTTTAAAAAACTGCTATTGGCATTTATTTTTTTAAAACCTTTATTTTTGTACGAGTTTTCAAGCGCTATAATTAGAGCCTAACGTCAGACTCGCCAAGATCCGTCAGCCGTACTGTAATATCTTAATTTTAGTACTCAACAGTGCACACACATCTTTACAAGTTGATAGTCTACAAAGTATTTAAGGATCTGAAACTTCTCTCCGAAAATTTTCGTGTTTCTAACCACTGTTTCATGTTTATCTTTTACTTAGTAGCAATGTTTATGTTTAAAATCCTAGGGATAGTTTGTTAGTTTCATTTTAATCCCCTGTTGACTTCGTTTTGCACGTACAATCGAATTACTGTGAATCAGGTGCACACTGTTTTGTATTTACATTGGGTTTTAGTTTGTATTATTTTTAATATTATTTGAAGAGAATATTTGCAGTTTGAATATTGTTACCATTTGATTGTTTTGAGTCATATTTTTAACTAACTTTTGTCAGCGGCTTCGCCCGCGTATATAAAATATATCCTATGTCACTGGAGTAACGCAGCTTTCTATTGTTGCAATTTTTTTTTCCAATCGGACCAGTAGTTCCAGAGATTACCTCCTACAAAAAAAACAAAGAATCAAAAAACAAACTTTACCTCTTTATTATATTAGTGTAGAAGTGTAGATTAAAGGTAAATATTTTTTCATTACTCATACTCTGAAAGTAGGTGTAAAGATGCCTGCGGACAGGGTTGGAAGAAGCACTTTTACTCCCTAGGGAGTTTTACTTTTCAACTGACAGCTGTCTAAATATTAAAAAAAAACTAGTTCTATTTTGACATTTCTATTGAACCTTGACCCGAATTTATATACTGCCAGTACAATTGGACGTAGTTCCTGAAAAACGTTCCAACCCACAATCAGATGATTGTGGGTTGGAACGTTTTTCAGGAACTACGTCCAATTGAAATAACATAAAAATAGAAATAAATTTTAATTTACTTTCAATTATTTCATTAAAACTAATATATATTTGAGAAAAATGTTGACCAGACCCATTTTTACAATGACAAAATGAAAAATATTGACTGAAAAGCCAGGGAGCCGAACCCTGAATAAAAGAATTGGCGGGTAAATGGTAGACTCTCTTTATTCTGTGGCCGATTTGATCTTCCTTTTTTTTTTCGAGGTGTAGAGTTTTGTTTACATTTTGCTAAATCTCTGTTACAAGAAATTTTTATTAACACGATAAGTTCATCAGCTTCAGTTATAAATTTAACGTAAGATTCTTAAGAGGAGAAAACCGCTTACCGCCTAAATCAAAAGAAATATACCTACCTAAAAACATACGAAGACCTTTGACGACGACTCAGGTTTTTAATATTTTTATTTTCCTCGTATTCGTAATGAAAGGCACAGTGTTTACCTCGGGTTCAAGAGTTATTTAGTCCCTCGAACTATTAGCGAGCTCGCTCTCGCTCGGTCGCCAAGAAATTTCTCGGGACTAAATAACTTTCTTTCATCCCTCGTATAATAATGTACTATTTATATATGAATACGCCCCAGCTTTGCAAGGGTACTATTATATGTATATAAACCTTCCTTTTAAATCACATCATAATCATCAGCCTTTTTAATGTTTCCACTGCAAGGACACAGGCCTCCTCTCTAAGAGAGGGAATGGGCCGTAATCCACCACGCGGGCCCAGTGCGGGTTGGTGGATGTCACATGTCTTCGAATTTTTGGTTCTAGGACATACCGGTTTCCTCACGATGTTGTGTTTGATGTTTCGATGTTTCCTCCTTAAATCACTCAATCTGTTAAAAAAATACGCGTCAAAATCCGTAGTTTTAACGACTTTGTTTTATACTACGTAATGTTAATTTAGCGACTTTGTTTTTTTAGCGACTTTTTTTTATACTACGTAATGATGATTATAAAGATGAAAGATTTTTGTTTTTGTACAAATATATCGTTATCAGACTTCCAAGTAGGATTATAGTTTTATCAGCCTATACTAATCTTATAAAGAGGTAAATTTTGTTTTTTTTTTGTTTGTAGGATGTAATCTGTGGCAGTAATTTTTTTACTACACCGATAGAAAGCTGCTTTATTCCCGATTGTTAAAGGCTATATTCGTATTTTATTCAGATTCATTTAATCATTGTAAATCATTGGTACAATACAAGTTGTTGTTTGGTTAAATTGAGGGCGCTATGTTTTGCCTCTAGGGCGTACAACGTATACAATACAATTAAATTACTTAAAAATTTAGTAATTCATGCAATGTAATCCAATGCAATTTAATATCAATGCATTGCAATGGAATGTAATGTTGTGTATGTATTAATTTTTATGTACGTGGGCCTTGGGTAAGTAACAAATAAATTCAAAGGCTACTTGGTCGAATTTTAAAATGATTTCACCAGAACAATACTACATCATCAGTGAATGACACAGGCTATAAATCATCCACTTTAATGCTGTGAAGCCGCTCACTGAAATGATGATCATTATTACGACAAGTAGAGCAGTGGTGGCCGAGTGGTAACGGCCCCAACTTACGTGTTGTAGGTCGCGGGTTCAAACCCAGCCAGGCGCATTACTTTGTGTAATTTATTTCATCACCACTGCTCTCAAAACGGTGAAGGAAAACATCGTGAGGAAACCGGCATGTCCTAGAACCAAAATTTCGAAGACATGTGACATCCACCAACCCGCACTGGGCCCGCGTGGTGGATTACGGCCCATTCCCTCTCTTAGAGAGGAGACCTGTGTCCCTGCAGTGGGAACATTAAAAAGGCTAATGATGATGACTACGACAAGTAATGTTAAAATTTGTTAAATGGAGTAACATTAAAACTTGTTATTTATTTATTGTGCACACCTATCACACGTGTTGTCTTCTTTAACCCAAAGGTTGACTGGTAAAGAATGCCTTGTAGCATTAAGTCTGCCTATATACCTACCATTATTGTACATGAAAATTAAATAAACATATAAAATCTGTTTAAAATGATTTTGAAGACTATTTTTTTAATAAAACCGGTCAAGTGGGAGTGGAACTCGCGCACTGAGGGTTCAGTACAAACTTACCTATGAAAACAATGCAATTCTCAAATTGAGTTACAAATATTTTTCCGAATTGAAAAAGTTTTTTTATATATAATAGTAATAATTATCGCTAAACAGGTCAAAGTTGGTGACTAATCAGATTACAAGTTCAAATCTACATCTACATCTACACTAATATAATAAAGAGGTAAAGTTTGTTTTTTTGTTTGTAGGAGGTAATCTTTGGAACTACTGGTCCGATTGGAAAAATTTTTGCAACAATAGAAAGCTACTTTACTCCTGAGTGACATAGGCTATATTTTATGTACGCGGGCGAAGCCGCTGACAAAAGCTAGTAAACAATAACACAGCAAAACCTACCTATAATTAAATTCTTCGCCGCACTAAGAAAAAACACAGCAATCCATTTTCCTCAGGAACCATATAACAATAATATTTCGTATCTCCGTCTTACAATATAAATTGATTTCAGCGAACCGTCTGTTCTCTCCCAAACTTTCCGCGATTGCTTTTCTTTCGAACTACCCTGCATGTACACTGCGAACTGCAGATTGTAGATATTAATTTAATATTTCAGCTTTATTGAAATAGTGATTTATCACTTTCAATATCTACTTATGAATCTGTGTATTTAGAGTGTGGAACCTAATACAGAAACACGCTTGTACGAGACGACTACATATAGATAGCACAGTTAATAGAAATCTCTATTCCTAGACAGCACGTTTCGCCGAAAACTTGTTAATACAAAATATTGTAGGTAGATATCTTGGTCCATAGGAAGCACTGCTGACGAAGATCTCTGTTCATAGATAGTTCTTCTTTGCCGAAAACATTGTTCATAGAAACCACTGCTATCAGAACCCTTGGTTCATAGAAACTTGGTAGAATGTAACTTGGTACAAAACTGAACAACAACAATGAAATAATAATTAAATGAATAAAGTGATCTAATTTAATTACATAATTGTTACATTATACATAAACGGTTACATAACGTAAATAATAAAAATATCAAATGACAAAACGAGTTTTTTATTTTTTGTCAACTTTAAACCCAATAATTTCCAGATATGTAAAGCAGTCAGTTCCGCTATTCAAGCGAATACAAGCAAGCGATACCGCTGAAAACGCTTGCTTTGTGTAAATAAACTGACCTTTAAAAGTTGTATTGAACAGAGTAAGCTCATTGAATAAACAGGAGGCCATCTCATTAAACTTATCTCGACACGGTTCAAGCGCCTCTAATTAATTTATTCTTTAGTTTAATGTGATACTAAACTACTTTGTACTCGTTATTTGTTAGCTGAAAGTTTGTATATATACTACAGATTTTTTTCTCTTACGTTCTCGTGGGCAAAGTAATTGCCAGAGGTAAGTAATTAATCATCATCAATTCAGCCGAAAGATGTCCACTGCTGGACGTAAACCTCCCCCAAACGTCGCCACAACGACCGGTCCCGCGCGTCTTGCATCCATCAAATTCCAGCAACCCTGACCAGGTCGTCGGTCCACCTTGTGGGAGGCCTTCCAACGCTACGTCTTCCGGTACGCGGTCACCGCTGCAGAGCTTTTCGGCCCCAGCGGCTATCTGTTCTGCGTGCAATGTGCCCTGCCCATTGCCACTTAAATTTGGCGATTCTTTTCGCTATGTCAAAGTAAGCAAGTGTAAGTAACAAGTTTTAAAAGCCTAATAACCACAGTACTCATGCTATTTGTGACCGAAAAAGAAAAACGGAACAGACCATAACTGACCGAATAATTGATAACTTTCTTGTTTTTGGAGTTGTTTAAAACAAGTGAAGCCGCTGGTAACAACTAGTTGTAAATAAACTAACCCTGAGTAGTAAAGTTGAACAGAGTAAGCTCATTGACTAACCACGAGGCTGCCTCATTATACTTAGCTCGATATGGTTCAGGCACCTTCGTTTAATTTTATACCTAGTTTAAAGGCAGTTTAGGCTGTACTATTTTTTACACTTTATTTTAACTTACTTGTGCCAGTGTTTTTGCGCTGGTGAATATTGAAAGTTATCTCAAAACAAATTCGATTTACGAAAACGAGTGCACGTTTTCATAAATCGAATATTCTCATCTCCATGCACGGAATGTAGTGGAGATGAGAATGTTGAAATGGATACGTCATCATTATCATCTTTTCAGCCGAAAGAACTTCTCTGTTGGACATAACATATAGCCTATGTTCAGCGGACGATCAAGACCGTTAAAACGATGTCACATGTCGAGTTCTGATACGTAGATTAGGAGCTATGAGTGAACAGATGAACACATACACACACATATTTTATAGCCTGTCAAAATCATCATCATCGAAAATCGGGTGATGATTTTCTTTTGACTTTGACGTAGTCGGGTAAAAAATACACTACAATATAAGGGCACGCTGCGTAAAAAAGTCACCTATTGGTATGATGCACAGCATTTAAATTAGGTCTTATTGATTTATTAATCATTATAATTAGGTTAAAAATTAAAAAAAAAAAGTTTGTGTATTTGACACTAACTAACTAAGGATAAATTAAATCAACCTTATTAACAAATCATAAATTAAGTCAACATTTATTATTAAAAGTTTATGTTTAAGATTAAGTTAACAATTTATTTTATTTTGATGTTTATCATTTGCGAAGAACGAAAGAAAAATGTTTATTTGTGAATATAATAAAAATTTTTCTTCGTCTGTTTTATTTCAAGAAAATAAAATTACACTATCTTTTATTACCACACGCTACTTTATCTTCACGAAAGATATGCAGGCACTGGTTCTAAATAATGATTAAGAAGGTCTGAAAGTTAATCGGTGATCCAGAATCTACAAACGGACTCTACAAAAGAGGTTTTTTTTTTTGTAACGTGGAGGGTGTTTATTCGGTAAGATTCTGATACTGTTTCCCCTCCGCCCAAGAGTTATTGTAGTAGAAAATCGTCATCAATGACGATTTGATGATTTTTACCCACCATAAAAAGCCTTGAGCACAGGCGAAGGGTAGCTAGCCTTTCGGAATATTACAGGTTGTTTTATGGAGAGTGTGTTTTCGGGAATTGCAGAGCATTATTCTATCATCGGACAGTCGGATTGTCAGAATAAAGCTCTGCAATGCACGGTGAATATCCACTATTATGTAATTGAAACCTATTTAGTCCGAAATAAGCGTTTCACTTGGTCGATTACACCACGTACTCCCACACAAGTTCCCATACAATTATAATTTGGAGGTCTTCAAGGCTAGAATGAACAGAATCTTAATAAACTAGTTTGCCTCATCATCAAAGATTGCATCACTACTTACCATCATGTGGGATCGCAGTTAAGCATTAATTTATATCAAATAAAAAACTATTTAGCCTTTGGCAGTAAAACTGTGTAAACTAGACTCATTTAGTAACCACGGGTCACCTCATTACATATAACTTGACATGTTTCAAGCGGCTCTAATTAATTTATTCGTTAATTTATAACGCTACAACTTTGTACTTTATATATGTATATTTAGTTACAACTAGATTATATTTATGGTTTATTAGTATTTTTATTCTGGTACCTATTCACATTTATTTTGTCTTGTATTGCACCTATAACTGTTTGTCTCTCTATCGCCCCAAGGTTGACTGGTAGAAAATGCATGAGGCGTTAAGTCCGCCTCTGTACAGTTTTTGCATGAAGTGTTCAAAAAAAATAATTATTAAAAAAAGAAAAAACATATAGACAGATATGATAAAAAATATATAATTATTTATAGTCTAATAAAGCTAAGCTATCCCGACAAATTTGGTATCGCCAATATTTGTTTTGTTCTCAAATTTAAACCTTCCTTGAGCTATTTCAAATATTTCAAGACCTACCTATGTCTAGCCATTTTCCAGTTTTAGTGAGACTAACTAATCATTATTACATAGTTAAAACAAAGTTACCGTTCCCTACGTATGCTTAAATCTTTAAAAGTACGCAACGGATTTTGATGCGTTTTTTTTTAATAGATACGGTGATTCAAGAGGAAGGTTTATGTGTATAAAACCTGCATAATATATTCAATATCGCTAGTATAGTATAATAAGAAGATAATTATTTATGTGTATATAATTTAAATTGATATAAAGTAGTGCTTGACTGCTAAGTAGTGAATATAAATACATTTATATAAAAGTAAAGAGAAACGGGTTTTCGAGACAATTCTGTTATTTGTGTTGAAAGGTTTTCGGTAACCTCCACTCCTGCTATGCACGAATTGTATATACAAATATTTTATACTAGTTTATGTAAACACGCTTTCAGAGTACGTGACAGAGTGTAATACTAAGATATTTAGTATAAGCGCTGCTTGCGAGGTACTTAATTCTATGTTCACCAAAATAATTAGATTTAATTTTCGTGAGAACGTTGTAAATATCTGATATTACATGTAACTGTAGCTAGAGGTATAATACATTGGTATACATCGCAAAATGAGAACAGTAGTGGTCAAGCAGTAACGACCGTGACTTACAAATTGTAGGTCTCGGGTCAAACCCAGCCAGGCTTACTACTTTGTGTAATTTTTTTATCACCATTGCTCTCAAAACGGTGAAAGAAGGCATTGTTAGGAAACCGGCATGTCCCAGAACCAAAAATTCAAAGACATGTGACATCGACTAATCCGCACTGGACCCGCGTGGAGGATTTTGACCCATCCCCTCTCCTAGAGAAGAGACCTCTGTCCCAGCAGTGGGAACATTAAAAAGGATGATGATGATCATCCGCGGCACATTTTCGGTGAAATTGCTAGGTCTGGCCTCACACAGGCATTTTTATTCTTTTTTTTATATAGTTTTGTAGTATTGTTTTGTTTGTTTCCAGGCATGCCTCAAGGAGTTGTCAGCAAACGTAGAAGCCCAGTGGGGCCGAAGCCTACTGGGGACATGGAGCAGCTTCTGAAAAGAATGTCTGGCAAAGAAGGAATGGGTGATGAACCCTGATGATGGCAAAGAAAGAACGGGGTGGGTCGTTTAATCGGTAAGAGTCTGACACTATTGCCCGCCCCACCTAATGGCGGGATTTTTTGTTGGATGACTTTTCCCACCATAAAAAAAAACTAATATGCACTTGTCTTCATATTTTCTTTTTTTACTATGGAAACTTACTATTACAGTGTTTTAGCTATGAGGCATAAAATTATATACGTTACTAAATAAAAGTGACAGATTATTAAAACCATTTGTTTGTTTGTTGGCAATTTAATAAAAGGTGTGAGCCATTACGTATTTAACAGCACATTATGTCATTAAAATTTATATTTATATTTTAAAGTTAAATTATTTAATGAACGCGAAGTACTTTTAAAATATAAACTGTGTGAACGTGTAAATGTTATGTTGGAAGTTTTGATTTATAACTGTGAAGTGTTTTGAGAAATATTATTAAGTTTTGCAATTTAAAACATTGCTTTTAAGTAAAAAATAAATGTTTTAAGATACCTACATACAGATGGAGTTGAAAGGACAAGGAAAGGACGTACTTGTCTTTTCAACTCCATCACACAAAATCATCACTCAGTTCACAGAATCTAACACAATACAAAAGTAAGTAAATTCTCACTCACTATGTAATACAGTTAATAAACCTGGAAAAGTTGCTGCTTACAGGAAAAGTAGATAGGAAAAGATCAAGAGGCAGGAGTTCAATACGTTGGTCAGACCAAATGCGTAGTACATTGGAGACCACAGTCTGCGACGCCATCCACATCGCCGAAGATAGGGCAACATGGCGAAATATAGTCCATCAAAAAGTTATTCGTCGAGGTCACGACCCTCAGCATAAAGGATAAACGACGCAAGGAGAACATATAATATACGCCGTTATCTATACATATAATAAAACAGTAACGAAAGAAAAACTGTACATTGAGAATTTTTTGGAAAAAATGAGTGAGTTTTGTTAGAAAAACGTAACTGATGACAAAAAGTTACTTTTTAGAATTTTTGTCTGTTTGTCTGTTTTTCTGTGCCTATGGTACGGGTTGGCGCCAAAACTACTGGATAGATTGATTTGAAATTCAGCAAAAATGTTCCTTGTCAACCAAGAAAGGCTTTTTTTAGGCTACATATTATCACGTCGTAAGTTATGGGAGGTAAGCAATATTGAATTTAAATGGTGCAATGGATGCAAGGGTGTAACTTTTTTTTCCGTGGGCCGATCGACTCAAAACTTAGCATAAACATTACTCTAAATTAGTTATCCAGGATGCCATATTTATTTTTTCAGTAGTACCCCCAGTGCAAGATTTAGAGGATGTTAAAGTTTGTATGGGAGAATCTTATTGCTTGGGTTAATTAACTTGAAACTTTGCACGTAAATTTATTTAGGTAAATAATAAAGATTCTCATTATTCATTTTTCAAAACTACGTAATTTAGGCAAAGAAACATAGTTTAATGAATATTAGTAGTATAAAGAAATATTTAAAAAAGCGCCATCTATGAGATTACACAAAAATCAAATCAAGTTATATTTTGACACTTTTTGGAAATTAATAATTTTTTGACCATGTTGACAAGGTTAGCAGTTGGTTATTCTTAAAATTCATAGATGGTAGTGCGCATTTTCTTCATAAAAGTCGTATAATTCGTTTTGACAAATTTAAGTTTCAAAAAACCCTCAAAATCCCACGACATAGGTCGTGTTCAAGATTTCATAGTCTCTTACTGCGCGGTCGAATTAACTCACAACTGGGAATAAAAAATGAAAAAAAAAACAAGCCCAAACAGAGCAAATGTACTTACTTATTTTTAGTTACTTATTTATAACTGTAACTTATTTATTTTTAGGGAAATATCTTAGGTAGTGGTTGGTTCGTTTTACGAAAAAATGTGGGTTAATATTTAACACATAATTAAAAAAAATTGTTTATCTCTTTAATGGTGAAACGGCGTTCTCCATGTTTATATGAAATGTCTTATTCTTATTCCAACAGTCTAACGGATTTATTTTGCAACGCAACCTAATCTTTAAATGTTATTTATATACGTACAACGACATCTACTGACTCAAATTAGTACAAACGAAAATATTACATTAACAAAATAATATTATTTTTACCTTTCGACTACCGTAATTACAGACACAATTAAACGACAACAGTTATACGGAAATTTGTGTCCTCTTGGGATATAACTAAAGAGTTTTACGAATAATCTTTACATATAGGTAATTATAATAAAATCGTAGGAAAGTCAAAACTGTTCATTAAATATTTTTTTAAAAGAATACTTGGGAAGTGATCTACAATCGATATCGAAGCCAAAAATACAGTTTTTAGAATTTTTGTTTGTTTGTACCTATGTCTAGGCTAAACTCAAAAACTTACTTGGATATATATTTATACATACTGCATGGATTACCTTCAAATTTTGCTTGAATAAAGGATGGGCCAACATATATGCTACATATTATCACGCTATCACTTACGGGGGAGGAGTTGTGAATACTTATTTTTCTTACGCTTTCTGTGACAATGTTTAATCTAACGACGCATATTTAAATGTTGTTTTTGAGTAAGCCATGCTATTATCTGGCTTTACACTATAAATACTACGACATTTAAGTAACTTGGGCAGAGAAACATAGTTGAATATAGTAGCATATAGAAAATTTTAAAACAGCGCCATCTATTTGATTTCATGAACATCAAATTCTTCCTAAACGTGGTATCGTATATTATTTATTTTTTACTATAAGCTTTATTGTACACCTCATAATGTGGACAGGATATACAAATACAAAATCGCACAGGGCAATATATAGGGCAGGGTATAGTCCGTTTTGAAAAATTCAAGTTCCAAAACACCCTCAAAATCTTGAGCAGAGTTGAGCAAGACTATTAAAAAAAATGCGGCGTTAAGTATTACAAAAAAGTTATGTTCATTAAAATATCGCCATCGTCTGAAGATTTTCTGCGAGCTTTGAGGCGTGCTACTGGAGACGAAGTCGATGTAACTGATGATAATGTGCTGAACACCTGTCTCAGTTCATTTCAAGATGTGGACATTTCTATCGGCGGCAATCCACTGATCTAATATGGATTACTAGCTCCCCAATCGTCACCGCATCAAGAGTATGGAAATCGAGAGTATAACGCTGAGACAGAGTTCTCTTCAGAGCAAAAACAGATTTATAACACCGTCCTTGAAAGCGTTGTGCAAAACCAGGGCAAAATGTTTTTCTTGTGTTGCTCCTTTTTGAACAGGAAAAACATGGCATACTTGCAGAGGTCAGGAGGCAAGGCAATATTGCTATTGCTGTCGCGTCGTCGGGAATTGCTGCCACACTGCTTCCGGGTGGCAAGACAGCACATGCTATCTTCAAATTCCCATCGATTTAGAGAGCATCAAAACGCCTGTTTGTGGTGTGTCACGTAACAGCGATAAGGGACACGTGCTTAATAATAATAATAATAATAAGCCCCCTAAGAAAAGGTTTATGTAGTCCCTATCGTCCTTTCAACAACAGGTGTCATCCCGCATCATCTCCTCCATAGTCTTAAATTACTAAATCTAAAAGATACCCTTTATATACCTCTACAAAAAGCTGCTATCTTAAATACATGTCGCATTGTCAGAAAGTTCTTACAAATGGACGAACACGAGATAAATCCACTTCATAACGCATCCTAGACATAACTCATCACACGCTACATTTACTTGGCTTGTTCCGTAAATGTAGTTAAACACCAGCCTAAGAGCTGAGAAGAAAAAACAGAAACAAAAATAATAATAATAATAATAATAATAATAACGTTATCCCTAATCACCTCCTTCACAGTTTAAAATTGTTAGACCTAAAAGAATCCCTCTATATTACACTGCAAAAAGCTGCAATTTTAAATACCTGCAGAATCGTCAGGAAGTTCATGCAGATAGAAGAGAATGACGAAGGACTTCACCACACTACACATTAAAATCTCACACGCTACATTTACTTGGCTTGGCCCGTAAATGTAGTCGAAACCAGCCAAAGAGCTGAGAAAAGAAAATGTACCCGAAAATAATAATAATAATAATAATAAGCCCCCTAAACAACCACACGTCCTGATTGAACATCTAATCACGTGGGGGGCGGACACACGAATGAGAAATTACTGGCGTGGCTAACGTGGCTCTGGAAACCCATATAAAATGGAGACTCGTTCAATGAAAAAACGTATAGGATCGCTGCCCGGGGGCGATCGCCGGGGCGCACCTGGAGCTGACGCTGGGTGTCACAGCATGCGAACCGTCAGCGGTGAGGAGTTGAACAGGCGGGCTCCCACCGACAAAGATACTACAGCCGAAAGCATTGACGATGGTGACAGACTTACGGACAGGACAAACACCCCTGTAGAACCGTATAGCCCAAGTACAGCCTCATACATACCTTCAGGACCATCATCACCATCCATACCATCGTCACCCATACTATCACACACATCACATCCCATTTCAAGTATAAATGTAATACCACCTACTCCAACCTTGAATGTTGCGCGGGAGGCTAGTTCCTTTTTACCTGCGTCCACCAGGGCTGGAAAAGCAAGAGTTCGCATGAAATGGAGTAAAGAAGTAAATCTATTTATCATGCGAACTTACCTTTACATTACAAAATTAGAGACCGACATGACCACATACAGACAACAATTGCATGAACGTTTTACTCGGCAATACCCAGAGATAACAGTCTCAGAACAAAGAATAGCAGACCAGAGAAGAGCTATTGTTAGAAATAAACTACTATCACCAGAAATAATAGAGCAATTAAAGGAAGAAATACGGTTACAATTAATAGAACCAGAAGGTAATACAGACACTACCACACTATCACAAAATATAACTGAAATAGACCGGCAGCCAGAAACACAACTGCAGACTCAATTACAAAATAATAGTTCTC
This sequence comes from Mythimna loreyi, assembly GCA_029852875.1. Lineage (NCBI taxonomy): Eukaryota > Metazoa > Arthropoda > Insecta > Lepidoptera > Noctuidae > Mythimna > Mythimna loreyi. The sequence continues at coordinate 8,786,484 of CM056800.1, read as the reverse complement.
AAATATACCACCAATCACAAAATTATACGCAAACATCACATACATCCACACAAACTGAATCTGTAACTTTGATGCTAGAGAATGATGTTGAGACCTTAGTTGTCCCGGACCAAATCTCGGCAACAGAGTTACATATTCAAGAGATAAGCGACAAATTTAGAACAACTTTGGCACTGTACTCAGGGATGGACCCAGCAGTCAGGCCAAAATTACCTAAACTTCAATATAGCCCGGATCTGTTTCGTTTGATCAATTTATTTAATGAGAATATACTGCATCATTTTATTTCTGATGACACACAATTTATAGATTTACATACACTTATATATTGCACAGCGGTGGTTATATCTGAAGAACTAAAGTTTAGAATCTCCCAAGATACAGGAAATATAAGGCCAAAAAAAGATGTCAAACCTGCGTGGCAACATAGGTTAGAAAAAGACATCGACAAATTAAGAGCAGATTGTAGTAGACTTACACAATACATCAACAACAATAGATCAAGAAAAGTAGTAAAAAGAGTCGAGGCTATATTTAGGAGCAGCTTTACACACACTAGGCACGAGAATAACAACAGAAAACCAGAAGAGTTTTTAGACACTTTAAAACAGAAACTATCCCTTAAAGTTCATAGACTACGAAGATACAAAAAAGCACAACAACGTAAAATCGATAATACCATATTTAGTACAAACGAAAAGATGTTTTATAGAAACCTACGTAAACCTGACACTAACACAAATACTGAAAAAAACTCAAACTCATCTGGTCATCCAACAAAACAACAATTAGAAGCATACTGGTCAAGCATTTGGGAAAACGAAATACAACACAATGATAAAGCTACGTGGATAGTAGAGGAAGAAGCAAAATGGAGCGCAATCGAAGAAATGGATTTTCTAGAAATTACAGAATCTGATATCACATATGTAACAGGTAGACTTCATAATTGGAAGGCTCCTGGTGTAGACAAAATACATAATTTCTGGTATAAAAAGTTAACATCATTGTATAAACCCTTAGCAAAAAACTTAACAGAAATAATTTTAGGTCAACAAAACATACCTGAATTTATTGCAACAGGTATAACGTACATGTTGCCCAAAACTAAAATTTCACCACAACCTTCCCAATACAGACCAATCACATGCCTACCTACAATTTATAAAATATTAACGTCATTAATTACAACAAAAATCAACTCACACATCGAACGTCACAACATAATGGCGGAAGAGCAGAAAGGTTGCAGGCGGGGCCACATGGGATGCAAGGAACAATTAATAATTGATTCTACAATTCATAAACATGCCTCTACAAAAAATAGAAATTTACATTGCACATATATCGATTATAAAAAAGCTTTCGACAGTGTCCCACATTCTTGGTTGATACAAGTACTAAAAATATACAAAATTAACTCAAAAATAATAGATTTTCTACGCAACATAATGTCACAGTGGAAAACCAACCTTCAACTAAATCATGATAACAATTGCGTTATAACACGTCAAATTTATATCAGGAAAGGTATATACCAAGGTGATTCCCTGAGTCCCCTGTGGTTCTGCCTCGCACTGAACCCTTTATCTCACTTGCTGCAACGCTCTCGCTCCGGATATTGCCTCAAACACTCTACAGAACAAACGACTATTTCACACCTTATTTATATGGATGATATTAAACTATATGCACAAACCGAAAAAGATATGAAACAACTAGTAGAAACCACAGCAGAGTTTAGTCGAGATATTAACATGCAGTTTGGGCTTGATAAATGTAAAACGCTTCACATCATACGAGGAAGAATTCGGCCAGGCAGTTATGTTGTAAATGAAACGGATACCATAACATCAATGGAACCGAACGATCTATACAAATATTTAGGATATATGCAAATAAAGGGATTAGATCACGTTAGGATAAAAGATGCGCTTAAGACAGAGTACAAAAAAAGACTTAACACCCTATGTAAAACCCAACTGTCTAGTAAACATCTCATAAAGGCTTTAAATACATTCGCCATACCCATTTTAACATACTCATTTGGAGTTATTAAATGGACAAAAACCGACACAGAACAATTAGAAAGAATAACCCGCACAACACTTACAAAACATAATAGCTTACATCCTAAATCTGCAATAGAAAGACTTACTATCAAAAGACAAAACGGGGGGAGAGGCCTAATAGATGTCCAGCATATGTGGAAAAAACAAATCTCTAAACTAAAAACATTTTTTGAGTCAAAATCTCGCATAAGTAAAATCCATAAAGCCGTAGTTTTAAATGATGCAAATTACACCCCACTTAACTTAAACACACAGTCAGATACACAAGATATTACCAATGACAACCCACAAACACAAAAAATAGAAGACTGGAAGAAAAAAGTATTGCATGGGCGACACCCTCACGACTTAGAACAATCCCACGTAAACAAAATAGCCTCAAACAAATGGCTTAAAATAGGTAATTTGTTTCCTGAAACTGAAGGATTTATGATAGCCATTCAAGACCAGATAATTAACACACGAAATTACAGAAAATATGTCATCAAAGACCCTTCAGTTACAGATGATAAATGCCGTAAATGCCACACTCAACCCGAAACTATCCAGCATATCACCGGAGCGTGTACCACCCTTACGCAAACAGATTACACACATAGGCACAATCAAGTAGCAAATGCAATACACCAAAAAATTGCAATTAAGTACGGACTTATACAGAACACAAACACTCCTTATTATAACTATACACCTCAAACTGTACTAGAAAATGACACACATAAACTTTACTATGACCGCGCCATACTAACCGATAGAACGATACATTATAATAGACCCGATATAACCCTTCAAGATAAAATAAATAAGATTACATACTTAATAGATATTGCTGTACCTAACACTCACAACATAAAGAGAACAATAACTGACAAAATAAGCAAATACGCTGAACTTAAGGATGAAGTTACCAGAATTTGGCGACAAGAAAAAGTTTATGTGGTGCCAATCGTCCTCTCTACAACAGGTATTATTCCGAATTGTCTACTACACAGTCTGAAGTTACTAAACTTAAAAGAAACTCTCTATATCACCTTACAAAAAGCTGTTATCTTAAATACTTGTCGAATCGTCAGAAAGTTCATGCAAATAGATGAAAACGAACTAATCCCCTACACACCCTCAACATAACACACCACACACTGCATTTACTTGGTTTAGGCCCGTAAATGTGGTTAAAAACCAGCTATAAAGCTGAGAAAAAAATACACTTTCCAAAAATAATAATAATAATAATAATTCGTTTATTTCGGAGACTTGCTCCATAATTTGTTAGTAATACAACTTACGTAACTATGTTAGTAAAATAAAGCCTATAAACTAAACAAGATAAACAAAACCTACCCAGATGTTAGTAACAGAAACTTAACAACTATGTTAGTAAACAGTACCTGGCTGTACAGGCGCATGGAGCCGGCTTAAAGACCAGATTATGGGACAATCCAGTTTGTTGGCAATGACACTCAGGTGGCCGTTGGTACTGGCACGCACCCTGCGCAACAAGGATGCTGCACGCCTGTGCCTGACCGCAGCGAAGCTGTTAGTCCGGGCATCCGCGAACATCCCCGAGGCACTGCAGAAGCGTGGCAGCCCCAACAGCATCCTGAACGCATTGTTGTACTGGACGCGAAGAGTATTAACTGCCTTTTGAGTGTAATTAGTCCACAGGCTACACGTGTAAAATACTTGACAGTATGCTCTGAAAAGAGTGATCTTAACAGAATCCGTGCAGCGTGAGAACCTTCGTATCAACATGTTACATCTCACAGCTAACGCTCTTCGCTCCCGGTCCACGTCTAGATTGTCCTTCAAATCCTCTGTCACAATATGGCCAAGGTACTTAAATTGACGAACACGGTTTAAGACACTACCATTCAGCGAGACAGCTGGGTAGCTCTCAGCGGACTTATTGACCGCTTTAAAAATGAGTAACTCACTTTTCTTCGAGTTGTATCGCAAACCATGTCCCTCAGCATAACACTCACACACTCTTAATAACTTAATAAGGCCTGCCATTGACGGACTCAGCAGCGCCATGTCATCGGCGTAACTAATGTTATTAAAAGCCACCCCATCAATGTAACAGCCAGCATGTAAACCGCTGAGCTCGACAATGAGGTCATTTATGTATAAATTAAACAGGGTGGGGGATGTAAGCCCCCCCTGCCTAACTCCGCATTCCATGACATATTCATCCGAGAAGACATTTGCCCACCTAACACAATTAACTTGATGCGAGTACCAATACTTAAAAATATGTATCACATCCCTAGGTACATTAGCGTCACAAAGCTTGGACCATAACTTGTCATAAGACACCATGTCAAATGCCCTTGACATATCTAAGAAACAGGCAAAAACCGGAGTCTGATTACCTGTATAATAACTTACAGTCTTTTTTAGACACAAAACAGCCGTCTCAGTAGATAGGCCCTCTCTAAAGCCATGCTGCGCATCGTGTAACTTAATATAGTTTTTTAAAACTTTATTCAACAAACTATCAAAAACTTTAGCTACAATCGTGGCTAAAGAGATCGGCCTATAGTTCCCTTTGTCCGATATATCACTGGTCTTATTTTTCACTATTGGGACGACAATAGTTCTCATCATATCCTTTGGCAGATATGCATGCGACACACAACAGTTAAAGAACAATGCCAAAACTCTGGGCAGATGAATACCCGCGTGCCTTAAGTGTTCCATACTGAGCCCGTCGTGCCCTGGCGACTTTCCTCGCTTCATATGAACAATGACGTTCTTTACTTCCCGTGCCGAGAACCGAATTGAAACGCTTTGTGAAAGAGGACGTATATCATCACCACCAAAGGATGACGGGCCCAGCGGAGATTTCACAGTAAATAAATCTTTGAATAAATTCGAGATCTCGGCAGTGTCAGTCAGACCATCAACGCTGACAGGAAAGCTAGATCTATGGTTTAAGTTGTTGGTACTCTTCCAGAAGCTCTTAAAATTATTATTACTGTGTAGGCAAGCTAACTTGTCCATCACTATTTGTTCCTGGTTGTCTTGACACCATTTTAATTTAGATTTAAATTGTTTCCTCGTTTGTACCATATTCTCATAAAGCTGGCCACCCAATGGTTTACCAGCCTCTCGCCACAACTGAAAACTGAGTCTAGCTTCCCTGTGCGACTCGCTAACATGTCTGTTCCATCCCCTGACATAGCCCCCTTTCCTATAACAGCGAGGTTTTTCATAACTACAGCAGGCCGCATCACACAAAATAGCTATGATGGACTGATACATGTTATCAATGATAGTTCGATGTTCTAACTTATTACAAATACTGTCAGCACATAAACGAAACTGTTCTGGAAAATCCACATACTTTAATTTTTCATTGCATAATTCATTGTATTTAGCCACTTGTTTTTCAAGTCTATTCCCCCATAAAATTTTATTATGCTTAACATTATCAACAAACGATTTAGGTTTAATTTCATTAAAATTACAATTAATAAACAATGGAAAATGGTCAGACCACAACACATCATACATAACGTTGACATCAACAATTGAGCTGCACGCAGACTCCGTGGCAACACAATGATCAAGCCATCGTTTACAATTGTGCGCTTCACTAATAAATGCTTAAGGATTGCTCTTTCATCATATGGGATGAGCGTATTATGGCCAATAGGAAGGCAGTTGAGGCCGAAGGCAGAACCTTGCAGGACATCCGCGGGAACGAACATTTGACGGGTGGTGTCACAGTTTGTTCAGTGGCGATTTCGGGCAAACGCTTCCCGTTTGCTACGTTGAAACCTTGGTTTCGATCCTGTTGGGCTCCTACAGTTGCTACCGACTGCTGGAGGCGCAGGGAATAGTGCGCGCCGTCGACGACTATCGAATGGGTGGACAAAGAGCTACCCATTACTCGGCGGTCACAAGCCCGCGCCTATTGTGGCCGTAAATCGGGATTGGAGACACGGCGGCGGTAGCTGCGGCTTGAGCGCCTTTGCTTTTGCCTGATGCAGTCGACCCCTTTTTTAGCCGCTAGCATTACTGCTTCGCAGAAGGAGGCGACCGCCTGCCATTCTTCTTTGCTCCGGATCATGGCCTCTGCCAAAGTCCGCTGCAAGTCAAAGCCCACTGCAAGAGAGGTGGACAGGAGGTGCTTCCAAAGTCTCTCGATAGAGCGTTAGCCAGCTTGGAAGAATTCATTTGCATGTGTTTACGGGGACAACAGTCATTTACCGCACCAGCAGAATTTCTTGAGTGTGTGAGCGGGCCATTTTGACGTCCAAAAATGATCAGGCTGCAGCAATTAACGAATACACTCTCTCGGAAATTGAGGGAAATGCAGTGATCTATACCTCAATAAACACTGTCGTCGAGCAAGATGACGCCACACATTATCCCGTGGAATTTTTGAACTCCCAGCTAGCAAATGGACTTCAAGCGCATACCATAAAGCTGAAAGTCGGAGTCCCGATTATGCATTTTCGAAATTACCTATCTCCTCCAAAGTGGTTTAATGAGACCCGTCGAAGCAAACATTCTTACGGTTTATGGCGAAGTCGAGGCAGTATTTATACCTCATAACTTCCCGTTCCAGTTCAAGCGCGTACAGTTCCCCGTGAGTGTTTGCATCGCGAAGACATCAATAAGTCGAAGGGGCAGACACTGATTGCAGCGGATGTCAACTTCAGGACGAGTTGTCTCTTACGCGGGCAACTGTATGTCGCTTGCTCCCGCGTCACCAGTCCTGATTCTCTTTACATTTTGGCTCTTGGCAGCATAACTACCATCGTAGTGTGGTGGCGGCTGTGTGTAAAGGCTCCGACTCAGTGGTGGCGGAGTAGTAAAGGCTCCGACTTACAAGTTGTAGGTCTGTCGTTCAAACCCAGCCAGGCGCATTACTTTGTGTATTTTATTTCACAACCACTGCTCAACGGTGAACGAAAACATCATGAGGAAACTGTGACTGTAAATGTTTTAGAACCAAAAATTCATCAAGTGTCATCCACCAAACCGTATTGGACTCGCGTGGTGGATTATGGCCCATTCCCTTTCCTAGAAAGGAGGTCTGTGTCCCAGCAGCGGGAACTTTATAAGGCTGATGCAATGCTATTTCAAAAGTTGTTTACTAATAATGCTATGCCATCTGATTAGCACTGATCATACACTGCCATCTTAGGTTTTTTTGGTGCTGTAGAGCCTTCACGCAGACAACGTCGCGGGCAGCAGCTAGTAATAGCATAATTCAAATGACCTCTTTCAGAAGTAAGCAAGTCATTGACCATAGTTTTATGCCTATATTTCAAATTCAAGGGTAAGTGTATCACTTAGAGATAGTTTGCTACCACTTTCTGAAATTTTCACAAATGTTTGAAAACTTATTTTATTCCAGATCCAGATAAACACGATAACTCGGTTTTCAAATAAAGAATAAAAAAAAAAACTCGGTTTTCAAATGTCGTACAGCCTATTGATCAGATTTCTACAATTTCTACATTCTCATAACTGCTACACACAGTCTTTTAAAACTGCGATTCAGAGTGTTCCAGTAAATATTCTTAACTTTAATGGTAAACATGTAGCAGAGATGAGAATGTTGAGATGGATGTGTGGTGTGACGAGAATGGATAATGTGAGAAATGAGTATATTAGAGGAAGTCTGAAAGTGGCGCCAGTGACTGAAAAGTTGAAAGGAAATCGTTTGTCTTGGTATGGACATGTGAAGAGGAGAGATGAAACGCATGTCACAAAAAGAGTTCTGAGTTTACACGTGGATGGATGGAGAGGAAGAGGGAGGCCGAAGAAGAGATGGATGGATTGTGTGAAGAGTGATATGAAAGAAAAGGGAGTTAGTGATAGTGTGACGGGTGACAGGACAGAGTGGAAGAAGAAAACATGTTGCACCGACCCCAAGTAAAATGGGATAAGGGTAGGATGATGAATGGTAAACATGGATGCATCCTCCTAAAAATATTTAGTAGCAGCATTGCACTTGTGCGAAGCTAGGGCGGGTTGTTAGTAAATTTATAAAGGTAGAAAAAAGAAAGTTTCTGCGTGTGCATATGTTTGTTAATTATTTATGCTTAAACTGCTAAGCTGATTTGGATGGAACTCAAAAACCGGGTAGACTATATACTAGAAAAGTACTACTAGATTTTTAATGCTAAGAGTATGTTCCATCAGTCAACAACGTCGTTAAGTATTATACGTTCATGCGAACGACGTTGACAAAAAAAAAGTGATAAATATATTTAATAATAAAAATAGTATAGATATTCGTATAAAAATTTATTTTTTATCTTAGCTAAAAAAAAATCAATTTAGATTTAATTTAGCGAATAAAATCCATTTTATCAAATTCTTATAGGTACTGTTCATCCAAGCTTGGTGACTTCAAAAATCATGTTCAGCTTGGATAAATCTACGATTTAATTTATAATGCAGTCATTTGAACAAAGAAATTAAACAAAGACGAATATTTACATAATCTTTGTTAGTCATAAAACTTTTAGGGTTCGTTTTCATCAGCGGAGTTGAGCGGAGTGGAGCGGCGAAGAGCAATGAAATATAGCGAGTGTTGCCATTGAAGTAAAGGGGGATTTTTTTATGGTAGGTAAAAATCATCGAATGACGAATCCCGCCCTTGGGTGGTGTGGGAAACAGTTTGCTGACAACTCCTTGAAGCGCGGGAACAGTGCGCCCCGTCGACGACTAACACCCGTATTCACAAACGTTACTATGCGGTCTCACAGTGCTCGCGAGCGCACAGGGCAGGATTTGTGAACTACGCAACACAAACGAACCAATCACAGAGCTCTATTTCAACACTGTGCGTTTGCTTAGTCAAGGGTCGTTTGAGTATTGTTTGTGAATACGGGTGTAAGTCAGTAAGTAACGGTGGGTCTTTTAGTCAGTAGACTAACTCCGCCCAAGGGCGGGATTCGACATTCGATGATTTTTCCCACCATAAGAAAATACACCTTCCACGACTCACACGACACATTATTTTGTTCCTTCATTTTATTCTTTTATGTCCTGCATACTTTTTCTTTCTCCTTTCACTCACGACGAATAATAATATATGAGGCCAAAGACAGAGCTGTCTAGATGGTTAAATAATGAAAAAACCAGAAGTTAGTTACATCGAGGCGAAAGAAGAAAAAGATTAAAAGTCTTTAGCCCCAAGCAAACGCCGGCGTTCGCACATCTATTGTCTTTCTATTATGTATCTAAGTAAGGTATTCAAAAAGTTAAAGTCTACTCATCTCAGTCCCCACCACTCCGCTTCACTTACACAGCTTTTTGAATCCCATTATCCGTGTGTCCGCTCCGCACAAATAAAAACGCACCCTTAGAACTAAGACAATTTCTGAAGCATTCCCAACGGGTCTAAAAAATAAAATAAGACACACAAATACCATTCTTATTAAGATAATAAAGATAATAAATCCAATAAACACTACGAGCGCATTCAAAGTAAATCCAAACAAAATGAAAAATTAATTAGTCGAGAAAATATAAAATTTTTCATTAAAATAAAGGGTATGATATAAATCTTTTTGGTGCGGTTTTTATAATGAATTTAAATAAGAACCTCATTAATCTTACTAATATTATAAATGCGAAAGTTACGATGTTTGGATGTTTGTTACTCAATCACGCCAAAACGGCTGGACGGATCTAGATGAAATTTGGCACAGGCATATATACACTCTGGAATAGGACATAGGCTACTTTTTATTCCCGAAACCCCAACCACAACCCCCGTACCACGCGGGCGAAGCCGCGGGCAAAAGCTAGTTTTATATAAATAAAAAGTTGTGCTCAGTGTTATTAAGAAGGGTATTTTGTCTTATCTTACGACTGTTAATGTGAAGTCAGTGGTTCACTGTTGATAATTAATTTTAGAGTAAAAAATCTGAAGATAAATACTTTATTCTACTAGAACAAAACTCACCACGAGTCGAACTCGAGTAAGAAACGTAGGGTAAGTAGTTTTAGTCAGTAAAAATTCAGATGATTTCTAAGCTCAAAAAAATATGCGAAGCAGTAATGCTACCAAAAGAGGTGGCCGACCGCATCATGTAAAGGCAACTGCGCTCACGCTATAGCTGCAGCCGTCGTATCTCCGATCCCGATTTCCGGCCACCGTAGGCGTGGGTTTGCGGATGGCGAGCAATGGGTAGCTCGCTGTCCGCCCATCCGGTAACCGTCCGAACCAAGCCCAACTCGTCGATGGCGCGCACTGTTCCTACGCGCCGCAAGGAGTTGCCAGCAAACCGTAGGGACCCTGCAGAAGGGTCGAAGCCAACTAGGGCCAAGGGTTTGCGTCTGAAAGGAAAGCTCTGGCCCTGGTATTTATAGCAACGTAGGAATGGGGTAGGTTGTTTAGTCAGTTCTTATTGATAGTCTTGTACGGCAGTTTCCCGCTCCGCCCAAGGGCGGGATTCGTCATTGGATGATTTTTACCTACAGCAACAAGAGCAACTGTAGGGGCCCAGCACTGTCGAAATCTTCAAAGGCCTAGGGTTGATGCGAAAGCGGAACACCGGGGCCCTGGAACTAAGGCAAGAAGGAACGGTGGGTCGTTTAGTCAATAGAAGTCTGACACTACCTCCTGCTCCACGCAGGGGTGGGTATCGTCATTCGATAATTTTTTCCACCATAAAAAAAAAACTCAAATAAATAGCTATGTGAGTATATTTCTATATAAAACCATACAACACTTTATCTATAAAAAAGTAATACAGAACTCTTTAAGAACCAGAAGAGAGATAAACAAAAAAGTTTGGTCAAATCATGTATTCTTCACTTCAAAGTGGAGTTACAAAATACAGTTTGTCTTTAGGGACCAAGTCCAAAAACAGTTTTATTTTGGATAAAACCACTAACAAAACTTATTCTAACTTCTAGTTTGGATATTTATTTGATAAGCTATTAATGTTTTGAGTTTATCTTTTATTATATGGGATTGAAAATCGTTTTGTGAAGTTCAAAATAGACCATGGTGTTTCTGAATTTTGACATTATATTTTTCTCTATTACCAGAACATTATTAAATTGATTTTCTCACATAGCGTTGCAGCGATGTCTTTAGAAACAAAATTTTGTGAGCTTGGGAAGGCCTCACACGCACTGCAAAGAAGTACAACTTTGCCAGATACGTTGGCTGAAAGATTATGAAAAATAGCTCCACAGCGAGCGTGTTAACCGGTGTTAACATTTTTATAAAAACATTTTCGTGAACAAAGTCGCTCGTAAAATGCTAGTCATTCAATAAAACATCTATATGTCTAAATCTGTCTGAGGTAATTGCACTCCATGTGATTAATCTTCAGCTTTAATTAAAACAAAAAAAAAAACCTGCCTAAACCTAAAATATATACGAGTATTTTATGCGCTTTCAAAGTGGTACTTATCTTGAGAAAATTTCTCTCAGAAGATTTATGTAAGTAAAATGCGTTACACATTTAATAAAATGGTTTATTATTCGAGCTTTCATCAAATCTCATATTCGGACCACAAATAAAGTCTTAGTGGTGAACTTAAAAGCGTACAAAGCCCTACTGGTCTAATACAAAACGTAAATCTTCAGGTTCACTAACAAAATTACTTATGAAGAGAATTGTATGTTGGTTTATGAATTACGATAGTAACTTCACGAGTTATTAAAGTGATCACCACTTAGTGTGGCGTACCACTACATTATGTTTTAATGTTATACTAGTTTTTTTTACGCCCACGTGTTTATAGCAATACTAGCTTTTGTCAGCGGCTTCGCCCGCGTACATAAAATATAGCCTATGTCACTCAGGAATGAAGCAGCTTTCTATTGTTGCTAAATTTTTTCCAATCGGACCAGTAGTTCCAGAGATTACCTCCTACAAACAAAAAAAAAAACAAAAAAACAATCTTTACCTCTTTATTATATTAGTGTAGATATAGGTTTCCATCGGCTTCATCTGTGTCTGTGGTTACTGCTCCGCCCCATATGTCATAGCGTGATGTTATAATTCTAGCCTATAACCTTTCGCGAAAAATGGACTATCCAATATAAAAATAATTTTTCAATTTAAAGCTGTAGTTCCAGAGATTATCCCCTACATACAAACTTACAAATTATACCCCTTTATAATAATAGTATAGATTCATCTTTTCCTTAAGCTGAACCAAAGTTACGATCTCCACACGGCAACAAAAACTATTTTTTAGGGTTACGTACCGAAGAAGGAAAAACAGAATTTATATGATCAGTTTCTTGTCCGTCTGTTTGTCAAGGCCCTTTATCGAAGGAGCGCGTGGAGCTATTGAGTTGAAAAATTGAAACCCTATACTTAAGCCTGCGGTCCCTTGACTGCGTGAAAAAATCAAACTTCTAAGTTAACGATAGCAAAAGGCCGTTTATGTCGCAAACAAAATCTCAAACTGTAAAATTTTAGTAATGGTACAAAAAGTCTTTTGTTTCTATTTGGAAATAGAAAGAAGAAAATGAGTTAGTTTTTACAGAACCCTCAGTGTGCGAGTTTGACTCGCTGTTGCCCAATATTTTAAATTGCACCACAAGGAGTACGTGGTGTAGTTCTTGTTTCACTCTGAATGTCTTAAGTTTGATTATTTTTCTTCTTTTACATATTTAATAGCTGCTTTTGAGCAATCTCTATACATACCTATGTTTGGAACAAGTCTCCTAGACTACACTCGCTTTGCAAAAGAAGCTCATAAACTTTCTTTCTATACTTTAAATCCCCTAATACTTTAAAAGAGGAAGCAAGTATTTCTAAGAGACAAATTAATCACTACAACGGATACTACTTTTCAATTTGTCTTCGACAAACCGTAAAAATTCGTGAGAAGTGAAACTAGAAGGTTCAAGTCACTCAACCACCTGGGGGTTTACTCTAAACACTGTTTCCTACCACGCCTCGATTTAATTAGACTCAGCGCAAAGGTGGCTACCAGCCACAGCCACTAGTGGCTATCGATAACGACTTAACACACTTTATCATAAGTATTTTGTATACGACGCGCCACACGTGTCGCCTGCGACCGCCACTCCAGCGTCTGTGACTTGCCACTTTTGGTCGCTACGGGCCACACAAAACACCAACACCCGCCATTGTCACGCTGCTAAACCAAACGCACCGTTAACGACTAGATATTCTACGTATCGCTTGCGTCACCATGCGAAACCACCATGCGCTAGCAAACTTTCCGTAACAGAGCCTATCATAAGACTTCGCAGCAGAGACTGGGTTTTACAATGTGGTGGCTTCCAAACGCCAGTGGCTGTCGCTCGTTCCTTATACCTACTGTTACAAATGTGGCAGTAGCGTGCGATAGTCAGCGATTGCTGTAGTTTGCGCTGAGTCTTAATTTTCGAAATTTCACGATGACGAAATTTCGGAGTAAGAGAGTAGACGTCCTGCTTAGAGTTTCGACCGCTTAAGGCGATGGCACTCACGCCCCAGATGTCGCCAGGATTCCGATTCCGATTTTGAGCCACCGTAGGCACAAGCTTGAGGACGGCAAGCAATGGTTAGCTTGCTGTCGGTCGTCTGGTAACAGTCCGTACCAAGTCAAGTTATCGTATTGAAATAAACTAGTGCTTGACGGAATCTCAGGCTCTGTCACCACCGTTATGCTCACGTGACATTTAAAATATCACAACATTTTACCTAATTCCGGTACTAAGAAATCAATTGAGTGTCTTATTATAGCTAAAATGTAATGTTCCCGACATATATGTCATCATTCACTTTCCTTTCCTCGTCCCGTTTTGTTTTGAAAGAAAGAAAGAGAAACAGTTAATTCACGCAAAATGACGCAACTTTAAAGCTATCAGACAATCATTACATTTTATAGAAAATAATGTGTCACATTCGCGCAAAACGGCGAAACGCTCAGCATATTGCTGTGGTCCCATGCATAACGCGTTGAGCTCACAGCGCCGATTTTTGGCATTGGCCAGTGTTGACATTAAAACGACGGAAACGGTGCAGTGTGCAGATAGATTTAAATACTTACAAAAAAAAATACTACTCTGTCCTGTTACTCGTCAAGCTAGTCAACAAGGAACCCTAAAAGCGCCATCTCTCGGAAAATTGGGGTAATAATTTTTACATGGGCTACTGGTTTCTGCTACATTGTAAGAAATTTGTGACGGACGGAAAACTACGGAACCCTACACTGAGAGTGGCCCGACACGCTCTTGGCTGATTTATCTTTCATATCACTTCTCATAAATCCATCTAAGGCCCGACCTATGTATTTATTTTAAACTTTAGCGTATGAGGTGAACCTTCTTCTAGTGGCTGGGTTGTGAACCAAGACTCCCCACAACTGACCAGTCACGCTCTGTAATTACTTGTTACAGCATGGTCGCTCTTACTCGTACGAGCTGTACCCAATTGGTTCTTTAAGTGTAGCAAATGTTGTTAGGAGTACTATTTGTGTTAGTTACTTATGCATTAGTAAAGACCATTTTTCTGCAAATAAAATAGTGAGTAATACCTTATCTTAAACTTTAGTATTACTTATAGATATTTATAAAACCTGACGGGCTTATAGACGGCTAGCATTGGGTAGCTCGCTGTAGGACCGTCCTGTTAACATTCGGACCAAGCTCAAGGTGTCGACGACTCTTACTGTACGCCTCAGAAAACTGTAGGGACCCAGCAGGGTTGAATTTAAACTGATCACACTAATATTATAAAAGCGAAAAAGGAGTGGCTTAGTATGACCAAAGCCTTTTTATATGTAAAAAACAGTTTCGCTAAATATGAAAGTAATATACGTACACCTGTTTTGTTTTTAGACTCTGTTTTAATTATATTTGATGAAGACGAAGATGAATTAAATGAATAAAACAAATGTTTTCTTTTAAAAATTAAAACTGATTTAACTAATTTCCTCCGACTTACTTAATAGCTTTAACAGGTTTATCTTACTAATATTATAAATACGAAAGTTACGATGTTTGGATGTTTGTTACTCAATCACGCCAAAACGGCTGGACGGATCTGGATGAAATTTGGCACAGGCATAGGAGACACTCCGGAACAGAACATAAGCTACTTTTTATCCCGGAAACCCCAACCCTAACCCCAATACCACGCGGGCGAAGCCGCGGGCAAAAACTAGTTAGTTCATAAACTATGAATTTCGGTCGTCTTAATATATCGCATGCTTAATCTTAAAGAGACCTAAGTCAAAGAAGGGTATTTAAATCTCAAAATCCTACGTATCAAAAAATAAGGTTAAATTTTCAACTGCCTTGTATTTTGTGTTACGTCTTTCTTTGATTAAACATGCGATATGTCCACTGTTGGCCATAATTTGTATGAATAGGTCTGGAGGCCATACCCTTTGTGAATATGTGTGTGTGTATTAAGTTTGTTACTTCTTTACAGTTAAACACGATTGAACGCGAGCGAAACCTTTGACAGCACCTAGTATAACTGAGAACCTTTATTTATCCATACTCACTATATTTTATATGGCCAGTGCGAAACCCTCTTTGCGGTCCCAACCCTTCACATTAGATGTAAGATTGATTTCCACTAAAAGATCGATTAGGATCGCTACGAGGGACACATATCTACACGGTACAAATCGGTGTAAACATCGATATTATGTACTACGCACTAGATTAGGCGTACCGTACAGTCACTTTACTTGACTTAGGTGATCTGCAGGTTATACACTTTACATTGATGATATTGGTGCAGTTTTTGACGTTCACGCAGTGTTTTTTTTATCATCATCATCAACCTAACATAATATACATCTCCCTTTCTTTGTAAATGACTGAAAGAGCTGAATCGTGACTTTGTTTTACAGTATTTGAAATATTGATTTTCTTAAGCTCTTAACAGGACAAGTTGAAGACTTCTTTTATGACACAAATAATCTATACTTTACTCATACACATTCTTAAATCTGTACCAAATCTTCCTGACATTCTAACACGATACATAATCAAATATTGTACACAATGCCATTTGTTATATCCTGGTTCCCTCGCAGGCTAGCTCTCGATTGATAAATCCCTCCCCAGAGTGTCATTGAGGGCTCCCTGGAAACTATATTGAGCTGTTTTACTTTGCCGTTTCACGGGATTAGAATATTCGGTCCTAACTTAGACCACTTGGGTATTCGTTCGTCATCCCAATTAGTTTCAAAATATTGTAAAGTATTTTAATTGCACGAGTAAGTTTAGCTCAAAATGTTTTAATTTTCGAAGTTTCGGTTAAGATAGTATGCAGCCTAGGAATAATATATAATAATTATTCCAAAATTTAGTTTATTACAGGGTTATAATCGAGCAAAAGAAATGCGCATAAAAGATACTAAAGTGAAAAACAATTTCTGCATAAAAGAAAATTAATTCCGCGAAAGAACACTTGTAAAAAGATTTTTCTATACATTTACACAGAAACCTGCTTTTGTCCCACCATTTACAGGCATGCCTTGCACTAATTCCCGCGCTTTTTTTTGGCCGGGGACCGCCACAATATTATTGTAATGAAATAGTATATCGTATCAGGATGGGCGCGAGTCGTCCCCCACGAGGCCTCCACAAAATAAGAAACAGACCTAAGCAGATTTGAATACAATTTTTTTTAAGCAAAAAAAATTGTCAGAAAAAGACAGTGTAGGTTATATTATCTAGTATTACAGAAAACTCACCCTTAGAATCGATCCTATAATTTAAATACTTCACAAATTCCTTTATTATAACACGTAATAAGTCTCAAGTGAACCTTTTTTACCAATACGAAGGAATTCTTGTAAATAACTTCAAGAATTTCAATATACTCTGTACCTGTGGGTCTTGTGTGACATAAATGGAACAATATAAAACAGTGCACTGCCACAGATTGCCTCTTTTCTACGTGACTTGTTCCGTCCGTTCGTTGGTTTAAATTGAACATTATGGTTTTAGTTAGACATTCTTTTTACACGTGGTCAGTGCTTTTTTTTGGGATTTGTTTTCTTTTTTTTTGGTGAAACAGAACGTAGAATTATTGAATAAGAGGCTTATATTCTACGATGATAGAGTATTTATTTTGATACTGACTTTTGCCATTGGTTTTGTTCGTGTACCTAGATGTTGATTATTATGAATGCAAGTTCGACGCTAGATAGATAGATAGATACATAGATATTGTAGGTACACCAAAAATATTATTTGGTATATTATTTTGGTAGCCTACATCTATCCTAAGTTTTTACAATCCACCTGGTTGTCTGTTAGATATTGCTTTTAGCGATAAGATTACCATTGTACCAAACTCAAACTCAAACTCAAAATCATTTATTTCAAATAGACCATTTACAGGCACTTTTGAAATGTCAAAATTGAAGCTACCTGATAGATTTAAGTTTGTCTAAAAGTTTCTGTAACTATTTTGGTGTACAATAAAGTTTAACATCATCTTACAGTTCAAGCTTTCGACCTTACTCTAAATTGGTTTTGTTTTATTTATAACACAAAAATCTTCATTCCTCCTAGCGGTTTGACTACCATTCTAATTCTTAATACCTCAGAAAATAATATATATTATCCTAATTTCAAATTCAAATACCATTTTTGCATAAACTTTATAAGGTATGATTGTCTTGCCTGTTAGGAAGTTAGTAGGTGTATCAGCTCATGCATTCTCCTATTGATATCACAATATCTACGACATCGATTTATATTCTATATAGACAAGCATGTTCATTAAAATCATTTGTCAAAATTGTGAAAACTTAAAACATAAGTTTGCTGAAGCGCTTGATTGGCATTATGTCATCTAACAACAAACTATAATTACCTCTGTACCTAATTTTCTGTTTTCTTGTCCTCTTCTTTTATTCTTGTGTGTACATAAATAGTTAAATAAATAAATATAAAAACAAACAGTAGTTAATAAACTGCACTAATGCCCTCAATGTGAAGCTGTATGGCCTGCAGTACACTTAAGTCAAACAAAGTGAATGAACGGCATGCCTAATCTAGTGTGTAATACATCAATGATCTACAAAGAAACGAAAGAAAGAAATAAAACATATTTTTATTTGGCACTCCAACATGCACAATTATATAAATAACGTCTACGTTAATTATATTATAGTTTCTATATAATAATTTAGAGATTCAAAATAACATTTTTGTACCCAAAAAGTTTATCTATCTGTATCGTATTAATTAAAAATATCCAGAACTCCGCGTATCACGTTAACTGCCAAAAATTTGCTCTAAAAATTTATAATTGGTTCGTTGTAGGCGGCGTGTCGTTTAAAACTGTGAACGAAATACAAGTTTAATATTAAAACGGAATGAGAACCGACCATTTAGTCTCAGTTTTATATTACAGAGCGTTTGGTGTTATTTTTACGTCGCTTTAAAGTAGGGTTGCCTAATTTAGGTGTAAGTTAATGTTCTTTAATGCGGTGCAATCTTATCTGTAAGTTTTAAAGTCTTATAATTTTGTTTTTGAGGTTTTGTACCTCAAAAATAATACACGGAATCCCTATAGGGTCACTTTATTATCTCTCTGTCTATCTGTCAAGACAATTTATATCGGTAAAGCAAGGAGGTATCGAGTTGAAATTAAAACCGTATACTCAAATCTGCAGTCCCTTAAACAATCGAGCCCTTGGGGCTGCAGACTGCAGATTTGAGTAAAACGCTAGCGTTCACATACCTATTGTCTTTTTATTATGACTCTAATTACGGTAATCGAAAGGTTAAAGCTGCAAAAAATGTTAACTTTTAAATTTACTAAAAAAGAGATAAGGACGTTTATTAAATGTCGCAAATAAATATACATTTCGACCCCTTAAAGAGATCAAAATTCAAAGGTACTTGCCGTTGACCTAGATTTCTGAAAATTAGTATGTAGCAAGGTATCGTAGAGCAAATATAGGGAAAAATATGAAAACTGTAAAATTTTTAATTGTGTCGAAATGTAAAAGGTGGTGAATTCCCTCCAGTACAGCCTCTTTCTAAAACTCTTGAGCCCCAAGCGAGCGTCGGCGTTCGCTATTATGTCTCTGATTACGGTACCTATTAAAAAAGTTAATAAACAGGACTTGACTGGTATTCATTAACAGTTGTTACATTTGTCCCGAAACCAAAACAGATGGGTCGATGCATCACTTTGGACGAGACTACAGTTGCTACAATAATGTATTAAATTATATTCATTAAAATAAGTAGGTAATACATATTAAAAGTCAACTTTTTCTCTTTAGTCGTCGTTTTTTAAATAAATATTATTAATATTTACGCACTTACATATTTCTAGACTCTAACGGGGCCGGAGTCAACTCGTAAAGGCCCTTTAGATAATTTTAATGGAACGTGACCTAACCGACGACTATCCCTGTACGCGCTATTCTTATATTCTTTATTGTACACTAATAATTAAAATTACAAATAAAAGAACAGGCGACACAGGCGAGCTTAACCCGTAGTTGGGTTTTCTTCCAGCAAACCTTATACAAACATAAAGAAATTTAAAACATGAGGATAATCCATCCATGTGCACAACAACTTAATACTACAAAACAAAAATTATGCTATACTTAAAACTAAAACCAAACTACACAAATACATAAACATACTATGTATACAATAAATAAAACTAATACATACATATATATGAGTCATGTTGACAAGAAATGTTGCGCTATGTTGGTGTACCCAAGGTTATATTTTTTTTATGGTAGGTAATAACCATCCAATGACAAATCCTGCCTTTGGTAGGTGCAAGTAACGGTATCAGATTCTTACTGACTAAACAACCCCAGTTCTTTTTCTGCCTCAATCTCACAGCCCCGGTGTTACGCTTTCGCATCAACCCTTGGCCCCAGGAGGACCCAAGGTTGGTGAAAAACTACTGCGACTTACGGAAAACTAAAATAATAGGGCTATTATTTTGGAGTCTTAAGTGGACTCGTAGCCTGAAATTATGTCAAGACTAAATAAAGATGATTAGAATTTATTTTAATAAAATGTGTTAAGAGCTGAAATTTGCGTCTAAAAAATTATTTAAAAGTTTCTTCCCGTTAAAAATCTAATTTGCAAACATTAATGTAAGGTCACGTTCAACAAAAAAGTTCACCTTGTATTTATTTAGGCTTCAAATGCTTTCTACCCAAGCTTTTATTGCTTGTAGGTACAAAACTTATATTTTTGTCGCCAACAAATAAAAGAGGAAAAGGAGAGAGCTAAAAGATTGCTGACCATAGTGATCAGCAATCTTTTATCTGGCCTCTAGCGAAAGATGTTTCTGCTACCTTTAGTTCAGCATTTTTATTTTTATTTGTGAATGGGTTTGCTCTTGATTTCGAACTGATCTGATGGAAAAGAGATGAGGTACCCAATAAAACGAGTTTGCTTAAAAGATGTTTTATCACATTTTTAGGATTCCACAGTTAACAAGGAGTTTCACCAAATCTGTCTATCTGTCTGTCTGTCTGCGGATAATCTCAACAACTGTTAGCGCTAGAAATCTGAAATTTGCCATCAATAAGTATATTTTTAATTTTTTTGAGTGTCAATATTTTCAAAAATAATCGCTCCAAAAGTAAAAAACAATGCGTCCCCCCCTCTAACTTTTGAACCATAATTTTAGAAAATACGAAAAAATCTTGAAATTAGAACTTTATAAAGTCTTTCTAAGAAAATTATTTTAAACTTGATAGAATGAACAATTTTGAAAAATAAAAAAAAGAAGTTTTGAACTAATTTTGTAATTTAACCGTGCTTGTAAGTATTCTTTCAACTTTTTTTACATGTTTATTATTCTGAGAGTATTTTCTTTCAAATAAAAATACAAAAAGATTAAAATCGTTTCGTGTAATCCAAAATTACCACCGGGCACAGCGCCATCACTCGGTAGTTTTAGGGTTCTGTTACATTATGAGAAATTTGTGTAATACGGAACCCTACACTGAGCGTGGCCCGACATGCTCTTGTCCGGTTTTTGACTTTTAATGTTTGGTTGTTTGTAGGTTATATTTAGTATAGGTACCAAACTCCTTGCAGTATCTCCAGTTGTAATTTCCTCCACACACAACAACACACACGATTGTTATAGAAGGCGCAAAAGTTAAGCACAAGTAAGTCTACTAGTAGCGATCACAAATAATAGTCCACAGCAGTAGGTTTTTCACGCGTAGACTACGCGAACAACTTTTATTCGGCGCGAGCGCACGTCTGCTTAGCAGACAGCGTAGATCGTGACTGGTGAAGTGGTGAGAAACGAATATAACAACGCGGCGGTAGAAGGAAATATATCGCCGGCGCGTCATCGACAGTGCGCGTGTCCAATGCGTCACGTCAATTGTCTGTACGAATATGTTGTGTTTAGTGTTAGTGTATAATATGTATAGTGTTACAAATATGTACACGTAAATAGAATTAATGGATGTTGGTGATCTGTATATATTTATTTTTTACGTTTAGTGTACTGTGTTAATATAAGTGAGTCACCCACAAATGTACGAAGATATCGTATGCATAGAAGACACCGCTAAGTTCATTTTTCCTTGCACTAGAAAGGAAAACTTTATAAGTTTGTTTTGGTGCCGCGCCGCAAATTTCAAACGAATTTTTTTTTCTAAGTTATTAGGTCGAAGTGACCGCGATAGAGAGTGGAGCAAAGATAGCGTCAGATTCTTATTGACTAAAAAAAACCACCTCATTCCTACGTTGTCCTTTATACCAGGGCCGAGCTTTCCTATCAGAAGCAAACCCTTGGCCCCAGTAGGCTTCGACCCTTCTGCAGGGTTACCGGGTGACTGTTACCGGGTGACTGGACGGCGAGTTACGCATTGCTTGCCCTCCGCAAGCCCGCGCCTACGGTGGCTGGATATACGACGACTACGGCGAGGGCGCCGTTGCCTTTGCCTTTTGCGATCGGCCTCCATCTTTACTAGCATTACTGCCTCGCAGAAGGATGCGACCGCCTGCCGCTCCTCCTCGCTACGGACCATGGCCTGAACCAAGCCCCGGCGCGAGAGGTCGTCACCGCCGATCTACATTGAGGGCATAACTCTTCCCAAGCGGGGCACTTTTTCGAAGTCAGTTAAAAATCGTCAAACATTGTTTCATGTTATATTATCGAAACATTTAATTGCTTCAATAATATGATACAAAACTACCAACCCTATATTTTGAACGAAACTGTCGTTTGTATAAAGCGAAACGCTTTTGGCGCAAGTAAACAGCCCTGTTACAGAACTGCGAGTTTCAGTCTACGATTATTAACGGGTCTGTTTGCGAAGCCATTGCATACAGATTTACCTACTTAATTGGGCCATGCATTAAATGAATCTTTGTTTATTTTTCATTCATTGTTGTGGTTAAATACAGTGGAAGGAGTGAGTGGATATGTATGTAAGTGTTAATACACTTTGACAGGAATAATCGAGGACTTAATGTATAATTGAGGCATGGTATCGTCGTCGGATGTTGTAAGACAATAATAGACTAGGAATATCTGAGCAGTGGTGGCTGAGTGATGGTGGTATTTCATCTCCATTGCTTTCAAAATGGTGAAAGAAACCGGTATGTCCTAGAACCAAAAATTCGAAGCCATGTGACATACACCAATCCGCGCTGGGCCCGCGCGGATTACAGCCCATTTCCTCTCCTAGAGAGGCTTGTGTCCCAGCTGTGGGAACTTTATGAGGCTGATACAATGCAATGCTATATGAAACGATTAGAACTTACTTGGGTAATGTCAAAGTCAAAATCTTTTTATTTCAAATAGGCCTACATAGGTACTAGTAAAACGTCAGAAGCTAGTGCACGGTTCCAAATTGGTCGTTTCCTATGAAGAAGAACCGGCAAGAAACTCCATGGAAATGAAGAGAAATGAAGAACCATTAGTATACCAGGTGTTCAATATAAAAACTATTTTTATTTAACCTGACTAATTCGATCCCCACGCATACATAATATTTTGTTTTAAACTACCTGATAGCTCGATAGATGGCGTTGGGATCGAATTAGATCGCGATATGGTTTCGTTACCTGGCAGGGTAACTTACCTTATTTAAGCTACCTTATTATAAGGCTCGGATTTCAAAGATTAAACTTTGTTATGCCTTGAAGTACTGCGTCTTATTCGTGCATCACATGCCCCAAGGCAACTTGTACCGGTAATGTACACCAGGTTCACCTTAATACCATTATGTTACCAATATTATTGCGTTTCATTATATTGTAGACTATTTTGAGCCTTAAACATTTTGTGGTTCTATCTTTTATAGTTTAGGTAGCGTACGCAAAATAAGTAACATTTCTGGTTGATTTTTTACACTTTGTGATCGAAAAACCCAAATATTTTACGGAACCCTATTTTTTTCCAAAATAAAATTTAGCCTATGATATTTGTAGATAATGTAACTTTCGAATGGTGAAAGAATTTTTAAAAACGATCCAGTAGTTTTTGAGCCTATCCATTACAACCAAACAAACAAAGTTTTCCTCTTTATAATATTAGTGTAGATATCTTAATTTAAAATCCATAAAACTATTCTGTAAGTTCGTGGTTGGTCGAGAAAGGATGTTTTAAAAATATGCGCCTTTTCGCTGCCGATGGTTCGACTAATAGTTTTGAGTTTTTGATGTATCGATGTAGTGAACTGTCGCGCTCGTAATGTATCGCTTTCAAATACTGTCGAGAAGAAGTTTTCAACCTAGTGTTTTTCGAACTAAGGAACCCGATTTTATCTAGTAAGCGTGATAATTGGACCATGGACCGATGACCTGGTCAGGGTTGCTGGAAGCCGATGGATGCAAGACGCACAGGACCGGTCTTTGTGGCGGCGCTTGGGGGAGGCCTATGTCCAGCAGTGGACGTCTTTCGGCAGAAACGATGATGATGACCGTGATAACGACATAATAAGTACAGGTACAAAATAAGTATAATATACTTTAATATTGTAATATTCAAGTATATTGTACTTATTTTGTACCCATCATATAAAAAAACCGGCCTTCCTTCAAGATAGTTGTTCCAGGTTTACGTGTAAATGCATCCACAATACTCCCGTCATTCTTAGAGTTGGAAAACATTAAAAAACATGCATTAATTAAAAAAAATACCTTTTTTTCATTAAACATAATTATATAACTGTGGCGTTAAAAGAGACATGACTGTGTTGTTAATTAATGTTTTACTCTATTTATTAAGACGTCCTGCTTAACGAATTCTCTTCCGTTTCTGACATAATCATATAGATCCTTAATTTATGTACCCAACACGTACGGACACTATCATTTAATATTAATAGCACGTAAGAAAATTATTTAGATATCCGTATTTATGATAATAAATATTTTATCTGTTGTCTTTTTTTCTACCTTTGTCTTTGCTTTGTTGTTAATCTTTTTATCCACTATAATTATATTTTTCAAATTATAATCTATTCAACACACAGACAGGTTTACAAACACAAACAACAACAAACAACAGACAGAACAGGGAAAGAACAGGTTTCCGAAATAAATGAATTTATTTTCTTCATCAAGCTGAAAAACATCCATTGCTGAACATGGGTCTCAAGCAACAATGAACGGCCTTGTGCGTCTCGCATCCATCGGATTCCCACGACTCTCATCAGGTAAAGCTCCACCTTGTGAAAAGCCTTCTAACACTGTGTCTTTCAGTATGCGGTCGCTACCCCAGAATGTTTCGGCTCCAAAGACCACCAGTTCTGTAAGCAAGTTGGCCTGTCCACTGCACACACAGTTTTCTTAGCTATGGTCACCGGTGGATGCGAGACGCACAGGACTAATTTTCCTTGTGGGAGGACTCCTCTCTTCTCTTATCCTACTCGAACTCCGTCAATCCTAATGTATTTAATATTTCAAGTTACTTTTATGCAAATATTCCCAAAGGTTTGAACTTTTGTCAGATCATAATAGACATCATAAAAATCGTGAAAGCTTATGACAGTTTCTGCACTTACTTTTATGCTGTTAAAAGAATATCTGTCAGGGAACGGATTTAAGAAAAGAACAAGTTTGAGTCAGCTATGAACCAAGTTTTTGAAAACTTTTTAAAGTAAGAAGTATTGATATCTTAATAAAAATGTCTAGTTCAGTTTAATTTCTTAGGAATTCGTACTGAGCGAGCGTTCTCGTTATTAAATGACGCATTGCACTGGTAGTGCATCGGTATTGGTATCTATGCACGAAAACACATACACTAGTGGTACAGTTAATATTTTTCGAGAATTGATAAAAATACTAAAAAAAAAAGAAACTTTCTTGATAATTGTTGAATTTAGTTCAGTAATTGATTTTCACGTACTAATTGCAGAGTGTGCGTTTGTTTTGTTTTTTTTTTTTTTAACCTAACCTAACAGTGTAACACGATTAGTACTCAAATTAACTTAAAAAAGTGTTTTCCGTACTTTTTTCAATTATTAGGGTACAGAATTTCTTAGATTCCAAATACAAATTCTACAACTAAGCGTACCTACTTCCTGCATGTGTTATACCTATATAGAAGTTAAATTACTTGATGGCATGTAAAATAAACCACGAATGAATTAAGCACATTATATTATTTTACTTTGTTATCATTATTTGGCATTAAGTCCGCCTTGTGTGTTGTGTCTGTGTTGCATGAAGTTCTAATAAATAAATGAATAATGTAATTCATTATTCAAAATTAATTCCACTCAAGCCAATATGCAAACAGCTGATTATGTTCATTTTTGTTACAAAACAAATGAATTCCAACTTCATTCCAATTTAAATCCATCGAATGCGATTGATTCAAATTGAATTTCAGTAATTAGTTAAAACATGATCCCGTTGAAATACCACGCAATCAATCAAGCAACCATTTTTAAACAATTCAACAACAGAAAGAAAACATCACTAAAAAGAAAGCTCTACTAAGTTATTAAACCATTCCACATTTAAAAACTCTAGCTTAGTATGGAAATAAGGCAAAAATGGTAGTAAGCGTTTTTCGCTTTAAGCGTTTCAGCATATTACCGTCTATACATACGAGGTTCACCGAACAAAAAGTCTGAACCACAGACTACAAAACCAATTCACTGGTCAAGTCTCTTTCGACGATAATCACAGACAACCGTTGGACATCCCGACGTTACTTTGTTTAAATTGCTTTTGACGTTAACTAAGTTTTTTTATGGTGAGAAAAATCATCTAATGACGAATCCTGCCCTTAGGCGGAGTGAGAGACTCTTTGGGGGAGCTCTTACTGAATAAAATACCGAAAACTTTCCTTCTTAGACTTCATACCGGGGTTGGACCTTCCTTTTAGAAACCAGACTGGGGCCCTTGTAGGCTTCGGCCCCGTAGTTGGGCCTCTAAGTCTACATTTGCAACTCCTTGAGGCACGCGAGAACAGAACGCGCCATCAAAGACCTGGCTTGGTCCGGACTGTTACCAGACGACCGACGCGTTGCTCGCCATCCTCAAGCCCGCGCCTACGGTGGCCGAAAATTTGGATCGGAATTCCAGCGGCGTTTGGGGCGTAAGCACCGTTGTCTCATGCGGTCGGCCTCCTCCTTTGCTAGCATTACTGCTTTGCGCCCAGACTAAGCTTAAACCTTGTTGTTGATACCGCATACATACATGAAGGACAGGTACAGTCCGATTTAAATATTTTCATGGATGTATTTAGAAATATACAGGCATATTTATCTATTACCTAGTACGTATACAAGCTCTGCTTAGTTTAGTACTAGATGACGTTGTGTGAAAATTGTGGAATACTATAATACTACGGGTTACCCTTTCAGAAATTGGTCCGTGGTCATATTAGACTCCGGCTCTGTTAGGCCCTAAGGTTTTCTACGTAAGGTCTTCTACGCTCTTCAAAGAGATGTCTGCAAAACTTTCCATCACTGCATGCCGTTCTAATTTATTCCATGCTCTATGGTTTGAACCTTACTACTTACTTCGTCGTTAGTGCTTTATATTGTAGGCTGTAAACAGACTGTGCCACTTGCACTACAATTTTGAAGTTTATGACTACTTCAGGTCATGAGATCACAATAAAAACCTGCTTGTTATAATTTCAGTAGAAAATCTGTTTTCGTCTTTATGGTCTATTGTATTGTATTGTGTATAAATATGGTGGCGTAGGTATGTCATGTAAGCGTCTTAACTTTGACTAAAAAGTCATTTAAAGGTTCTGATAAATGCAATGTAATGGCACGTGTTTCGACCCTATGTCGGATATGTATTTATTAATTTATTACTGAATTAACAAATAATGAAAATGTTACATTTTGAAGGCGTATGAAGATATGTTTATTATCGTCTAACACTTCATCAATAAAATTATTTTCGCAAGTTGAATAGGCACTCTTTACAAAACAGGTACACGGCAAATGTTATAATGACAAACATTATTATAATTTGACTTTACTTATACTTTTGGAAAATAAAAGAGGATGCAGTGTCACGCAGCAGCACAGTACAATGAATTAACGAAAAAAGAACGAATGATCGACTGAATGAATCTACTAATGGTATTACGCTGATCACTGTAGGATCAATTACTCTAGTAGCGGCACGCGCCAGATCATAAGAGGACCAATTGCTCTTTTTAGATGCATTTACCGGATTTTTATAGGACAAATATATTTTGTTAAAGCACTTAATAAGGTAATTATAAAATCAAATAGCACTTTACCGGATCATAACAAAGCGACTATAAGGCGAAAAAGTCCTATAAACTGCGCCCAAATGCGGCTCTATAAACGTTTACAGGATTTCTATAGGATTAAAAAATACGTGCTCCTAGGATAATTACAGGGCCACATTTTTCTACTTGGGTGATTCCCATTAACCCCTATATAAGCACACGGTGGCTACGGGTAGGCTTAAAAGTCTTAGGAACTTTCTTCGCTGCACACAGGCTATTCGGGACCAACCATCAACGAAGAGATGTAAGTTGTGGGAGGAATACCACCCACCACCCGACTTCGTTCAATCCCAGGAACATCTGCCATTCGGGTGTGATCTGCGGTGGCCTGTATGGAGACGAATCAATACACTGCACAACCAAGTAGGCCGCTGTAAACACAATCTGGCAAAATGGGGGATTATTGACCCCTTCGACACCCAGTGCGAGTACGGTGCTCCTGATCAAACAATGGCCCACCTACTCTGCCCTCTCCCTGCTTGAGTGCCCAAAATGCACCTTAGAGGATCTAAAAAACGCCACTGATATAACGACTGCTATAAACGTGGCAACCTACTGGGCCCAAAAACTTAGAGATAAGGGGAATCCATCGATTCGAGAAGAAGAAGAAGACTCTGGATAAAGCAAAAAAGAGTATCAGGCATTTACTGTCTAAAATCTACTTGTGTTCTTTGCCCCTTGCGATCTGGTCAGCGTTGATACTTTCAAACTTTGCCACAATTATGTAAATAAAATATCGACTCCATATTCATTTACCCAAAGCCTTAGACTAAGTGCCTATATCGTAGTATATTCTATACATCCGAGTAAAGTGCCTTCGAATTACTATTTTCCACCACTTTGGGTAGTAAATTATTCCTTTGCGCTGGTCTAGCAAATCTAATTGCCTTTATTGCGTCCTGTTTACTATTGCAAGAACTTAAATTGTTTCTAGAGGAATATTACTCGAAGTGAGATAAGTAAAGTTGAATTATTTATCTATTTTGAGCGAATTGCCTGAAAGACACGAGCGTTACTGGGTCTTTGTGGAGGTAATTTGTTGCGGCAGCCTCACGCGTCTGGCTCTAGTTGAGGCCATGATATAGAGAAAAAGAGAGAATAGGAGGCAGATTAAAGAAATGGCTGAAATTGTGAAGCCAAGTCAAATATAGTCACAAGTCAAGTCACGCCACAGTGAACCGCCACCACCGCCGCCTTCAGTGGCCCGTTTGAAGAAGTTAAAGTGTCCTAGCAAAGTTCTTAGTCAGTTACAGTCTAACATTTCTTTCACATTTTAAGTACATTTTGAAAGCAAGAGTAGCATAGAAAAGAGCTCTTTGTGTATAAAACAAATCACTCAAGTATATTAACTGATTACTCCTAATCAATAATTGCATTATAACAATAACTAAATATCACACCAGCAGTGGAAGCGTCTTGATTATTCAAATGTAACGCTCAAACAGAAAAAATAAAATGCTAGATAAGTTGGCCGAGACTTATCTTGAACTAGTGTAGTAAATTATAAAAAGAAAGCGTCGCTTTTGTAGTTTTTATAAGTAAGCATTAACAGTAATGGTCTGAGACGCATACGCTTCGTTCATGAGAAACTAGTTTCAATTAAAGCGTCTTGAGAGTCATTTACTCCGTATGCGATGTAACGAGATCTTTCTAGGGTTTTTTTCATTAATATGGTAAATCATTCAATGACTTTTCTTATTCTGGAGCAGAATGAGAGGGTGTAGCAGACTTTAATTTACTAAAACCAAATTCTGTACCTTCAGTTTTTTTTTAACTAGGAAATTATCCAATGACGTCTCTTACCTTTCATTGGACTGGAAGGGCGTGTCAGCCTTTCACTCACTAGAACCCTATTGCTCCTTTTTCTACTTTTGTCCAGGGTCCCGGGGTTCTCTTTCGCACTAACAATGGTTCCAGTAAGCTTGATTCTGCTGGGTGCCTAAGGTTTTAAACTTATGGGGAGAAGTTATGTGATCTACTAACCTTTCAAAGGCATTCTAGTTTCGTTACTTGGTCGATATTAATTTACTTGATGAAAAATTTTGAACAAGTAAACAAAAATATACTACAAAATAACAAAAGTTAGTGTCAAAATGATCTGTAATTAATTTTGGTACTCAAAATAGTTTTAATTAAGATTAAGAGGGAGGCCAAAGAAAAGAGAAATGGGTTATATGTGGAGAAATATGACAAAAAGGGGATCAGTAATAACGTGGCTGTTGGCAGGATAGAATGAAAGGAAAAAATGTGTTGCACCGACTCCAAGTAATACAAAACAAGAGCTGGAAGATATATAAACTTATTTTTAGAATATGCAAAACCCGTAAAATGGGTCTGGTAGTTTAATGAAAATAATCTATGTAAATACCAATTTTTATAGCTGTATTATAAAAAAATCACAAAGTTATGAGCTTGTTATGGTTAACTGGTTATCCAAAATTACAAACAAACACATAGTCACCGAGCCATCCGAACCACTATCGGGTTGTTTTTTTAAGGTGGGAAAAATCATCTAAAGACGAATCCCGTCCTTGGGCGGAGCGGGAAACACAGTCAGACTCTTACTGACTAAACGACCCACCCCATTCCTTCTTAGACGTCATACCAGGGTCGTACCTTCCTTTCAGAAACCGGACCGAGGCCCCAATAGGCTTCGGCCCTGCTGTTGGGCATCTCCGTGTGCTGACGACTCCTTGAAACTACAGAGGGGGGGGAGGGGTTGTTTTGCTCCCCCACCCAGTTGAACACTAGTCCCCAAATACCAGCTATGACCTGAAATTTATTTTGTAAGGAAAGATTTAATTTGTGTATCATACGTTAGTTCAGACGTATCGTAAGTTAGTTTAAAATTAGTTTGTCTTGAAAATACTTAAATATGCATTGGATACAGACTGAGGCTCCAGATTTAGATCACTAGCTAGCGCCAGCGGTTTCGTCTGCATAAAAATAGTTTTCTCCCACAAATTTTAGCTCACACAGAGTATGTAATTTTTTTTATGGCAAGTAAAAAGGAGCGAAAAATAGTGTCAGACTCTTACTGACTAAACAACCTACCCCTTCCTTCCTTGCCTTAGTCCCAGAGCCCAGGTGTTACGTGTTCGCACCAACCCTCGGCCCCAGGAAATTTCGAACCTGAAGGGCCTCTACAGTTTGCTGACAACCTTGTGGCACGCGGGAACAGTACGGGCCATCGACGACTTGGGCTCGGCCTGACTGTTACCAGACGACCGGACAGCGGACTACCCATTGTTCACCGTCCGCAAGTCCGTGCCTACGGTGGTCGGATATCGGCGGAATCGAGGCGGCGAAGAGTCCTACAAGACGCACTATAATTAAACATAATGTATGTCATTGTATTAAACTAACACAAAGTTCATGTAACAACACTATACAATTTATCAATCGTCCAGAAAGACGTAAATTAAATTATGTATAATTTAATGCTTTTAATTGCAGATGGCGATCTGTCTTAATTAATTAGAACATGATTAATCAAGGGCTTAAAACAACTTTTTGACATTTCTAATAGACGTTGAGACTAACACCTGCGACCTGGTCTCAGTGTCAGATATTGAGAAGGGTCTAAAATTCTGCGTGTTTACAAACTAAATACTAGAGTACTACAAAAATAATTAATAACTACTATTACTTTGTGTAGTTTATTTCATCACCACTGCTCTCAAAACTGTGAAGGAAAACATTGTGTAAAACCGGCATGTCCTAGAACCAAAAATTCGAAGACATGTGACATCCACCGACGCGCACTAGGCCCGCGTAGCTATTTTATTCTATTTTTATTAATGGCAATTAGAGCCGATATCGACTATTCTGCCAATGTCGGAAGTAAATTGGAGAAGCATGTGATCGATTTCAGTTTCTAATATTCTAGTCCCTTACTAGAATATTAGAAATATAATAACTGTATGTGTGCATAAAATTCTTCGATTGATACAGTTGGACTTGTAGGGTTAGTACTGGACTGAAACAAACAAAAAATAAAAATACATAAATATTATAATTGTTAACACATTAAATAAATACACGTAACCACAATTACAAAGAAGTCGAGACTCATAGTTTGATATTGTTGTGACGGATGAATTTCATCAGCGCCACAAGTAGATCAGGAGAAGGATAAGTAAGGAGAGCGGGTATGTTGATTGGGAGAGGGATCTTAAATTTAGGGAGACGGCTATATAAGTCTAAAGGAGAGATGTTTTTTGTGCATTCAAAAAATATGTGGTCAAGAGTGCCCTCTCTCAGACCACATTCCCGCGTAGCTAGAGAGAAGACCTGAGTCTCAGCAGTGAAAAAAAATATAAGGTTAAGGCTATTATAAAAACATAGAATTTAGAAAAAAAATTATTGTGCGATTTCTCAATGAGTTATTATTTAGGTATTTATTTATTATTGGGTTATTTGAATTTGAAAATGATTTGACACCCTAGCCTTGAAGACACCCAAATTATAATCGGAAAGGAAGACAGCAGGCCGATTTTTCGCAGTATTTAAAGAAGGTCACTTCGTCTGTTGAACACCCAAAGACACTAACTACAACAAAGGTCACTGCAGGTCATTGCGGACACTGTCCTACGTGCTATTCTACGCCGTGGTCTACCCTTTGTAGTTTCGCCATCATCGGACTACCAGACATACGGCGTTACGCCACTGGTACATGGTGGACATCCCACATATACGTACAAAACGTTTTGGGAACACATTCATTGTGCGTACAGCCAAGGAGTGGAGCTCCTTGCCGGATTCTGTGTTTCCTGATGGCTACAATCCGGGAAATTTTAAGTCAAGAGTGAATAGGTTACTTCTAGGTAAGCGCGCTCCATCGTCGACCACATCGTCACTTTCCATCAGGTGAGCGGTCAAGCGCGAACCTATAAACAATAAAAAAAAAACCTTTTTTTGAATCCTCAGTGTCCGAGTTCCACTCATACTTGCCCAGTTTTATTTAATGTGACTATACCAGTATTCAATAAGTATAAGAATGTATGAAAGTTTAAGCTTATATTTCTAGAGGCTTTATAATATTATCCTCTAATACCGAAACAATAAGTTTGTTTGAAGCTTACTGCTAGACAAATCTCGTAACATACCTACGGATTAACGAAGGCGTTCTCTTTGAAAACTCT
This sequence comes from Mythimna loreyi, assembly GCA_029852875.1. NCBI lineage: Eukaryota > Metazoa > Arthropoda > Insecta > Lepidoptera > Noctuidae > Mythimna > Mythimna loreyi. Next base: position 8,753,592 of record CM056800.1, on the reverse strand, counting down.
GATTAGTAGTTGTAATGCGAGCTATTTTCCACGCTTTTCAAATAGATTAGTGATCGTAGTATAAAATAGAGTGACTTTTATCTTTTCGAAGTGTTTTTTTTTTTACAGTCAAAAAGAACATGTCCAATTCGTGGGCATAGGCCTTTCTCCAGTTCTGTCTTACGTATGCCCACGCCTTTTCTTTTCAACTCAAATTTACCCAGAGTACTCATAGAGTTTCTTGGCGATTCTTTTTCAAAGGAAACGAGCAATTGGGACCGTATGATAGCGTTTAATGTTTTATAAGTTCTCATGTAGGCCTACACGAAATAAAAAAAAGTGAAAATCGAATAAACTTATTTCAGTATTAACCTTTTACTCGTGTTCCTTTGATTGTGTATTGCATTTCAAGACTGGGGCGACTCGTAAGAAAAATCTATTTGTGGGGACATTATATAATCAAAGTTTGTGAGATGCCTTCTTTGTGCTCTTCCATGTTAACAAAGAAAACTGTGTGCAAAATTTCATATTTCTAGTCCCAGTTGTTTCGGCTGTACGTTGATATATCAGTCAGTCAATTTCTCCTGTTATTTAAATAAATATAGAAGTAAACAACAAGCGAACTGTTTAAAACAGCGTCTATCTCCGCTTTATTCCCTTGTTTACCTTTCAAGGGACCGGACGTAATTAATACATCTTTAAAATCAATGAACGTTCATCCAACCGCTATTATTGCTTACACGGGCCTCGACTAGTGACGTCATTCCCTAATTATTGATTAACCTTCCAAAATACTACGCTTTAGGCCCGGTATCCACCAAAGCGGAGAGGAAAGGAGACGAGAGGAGATGTGCCGCGAAGCTGGCAGGTTATTTCCACCAAAGCGGAGAAGAGATGCGTTGCGGAGAGATGTGAGCTGTGTAGCAGAGATGTGAGCTGTGAGAGATCGAAAACAGTCAAGTTCTGTCTACGAAAGGAAGACGTCATGCGAGGCGCGCGGAGAAGGCAGCGGGGTGAACGGTGTGCGACCACGTGCGCAGCCCGGCCGCCCGACTAGACACTTCTCCGCTCTGCCGCGCCGCTTGCTCGCTCGTTGCACAAAATTCTATAGAAAAATGAGACATCTCCTCTCCTCTCCGCTTGACCCATTTCCACCAAAGCTAAGCGGAGAAGAGATGTGGAAATAACGAAATCGGATTGGTTTATTCAAACACATCTCCTCTCGTCTCCTCTCCTCTCCGCTTTGGTGGATACCGGGCCTTACTGTGTTATTAATGTGCCCAAAGTCTTTCAAAATATTATGAGTTCAATCATTACATAGTATAAAACAAAGTTGCTTACCACTGTCCCTATGTATGCATAGATCTTTAAAAGTACGCAACGGATTTTGATGCGGTTTTTTTGATAGATAGAGTGATTCAAGATGAAGGTTTATGTGTATAATACGTGCATAATATATTCTATATCAGTATACGTGCGAAGCTGGGGCGGGTCGCTAGTGTTTGATAAAGCTAAAATGTCTTGTTATAATGGAAGGCTGAATAGAGATCAGTCTATGATATATACATATATTTTTCACAGTTGGAACACTGGCCTTTTTTCCATGAGAAAAGGTAGGGTATAGGCGTTTCAACACGCATACACATTATGAGTTCTTGGAGTAGAATATAATGTAATGAAATATAATGGAGAATATTGTAACAGAATGTAATGTAATTAAATAGAATGAAGAAGAATCGATTGCAATAGGACGTATTTTTTTTTATGTAATTCGATTAAGAATGGAATAGAAAGGAGAAGAATCAAATGGAATTAAGTTGAATACAATGAAACAGAATGGAATATAATGGAATGTATATATGTATTGAATAGGGAATTATTTTTTTGTGTGTACAGTACACAAAAAATTTACACAATTTCTAAACGAATTTTGAATTTCGCGATGTTTACTTACTGGTTTGGAAACAGTGGTAGTCTACACTAATATAATAAAGAGGTTTTTTTTTTTTTGTTTGTAGGAGGTAATCTCTGGAAATAATGTTTTGATTGGAAAAATTGAAGCTATAATAGAAAGCTGCTTTACTCCTGAGTGACATAGGCTATAAATTATTTATATAACATGGATATTGACCGAGCTATCACAACTTTTGTCTCACAAATTTTCCGCGGACGAAGTCGCGGGCAAAAGCTAGTTAAATAATAATTTTGTAAAATAAAGTACTTATTTAGTATAAAAAATACTAGGCAATAATCGCTGTGGAAAATAAAAGCAATAAATACCAGGGGAAATGTTTATCTCAGTTAAATTGGATTGGATTTTTTTTAAACAAAATCTAATTGTTGCTTAATTTTTTTAATTCTTTGAAGGAACAAAAATTGACATTTTGTTTGATCACTAAAATATTCAAGACGTAAAATAAGAGCTATGAATTTTCTCTTTCAAACCTCATAACATTCGCAAAACGGTCTCATATTCTATGCTATGAAACCAAACTTGAAAGTTTAATCTACAAATTCCTCTTCATTCAACGTTCTTACATTTTTCAGTGGAAAATTGTGGGATGCACAAGCGTCAGTCGGATAGTGGGACATGAACAGAGTAGTGCAAAAATATGGATGTGCTATTTTTTTATTTATTGATTATAGGTTCGCGACCTGATGGAAAGCAACGATGCAGTCGACGATGGAGCGCCTTTACCTAGAATTAACGTATTCACTCTTGACTTAGTAGCCATCAGGAAACACAGACTCTGGCAAGGAATTCCACTCCTTGGCTGTACGCACAATGAAAGTGTTGCCAAAACGTTTTGTACGTATATGTGATCCCACATCCACCATGTACTGGTGGCGCCTTGCCGTACGTCTGGTGGTCCGATGATGGTACGGGCTAGGCGGAATTAAGTTATACAATTCCGACGCACACCCCCCAAAATGCAACTGGTAGAAAACCGACAGGCTAGCAACTCGGCGTCGATGCTCAAGACTTTGAAGCCTCGACATCGTGCATCATTGCCAATGATCCTAATGGCTCGCCTCTCAATAGACTCAATTTATCAATTTTATTAATTAAAGATTTGGGTGGACCGTAGAATAACACTTTTCTGGCAAATTGTTTACTACTTAAGCAGCATATTTGTGGCACTTCACAGACATAAAACAATCTATATACAAAGTGCGAGTACAGAAATGTGTTCTTGAACATGATTTAGACTGGCAAATGAGCCGTAGGTATATGATGTTTTTTTTTTATGCTTGAATTAATAGTTGTTTATTCATCTCACCAAGGCTGAGCTTTTCTTGCATGTGTGTACAATTTCGCGTTTACGATTTATCCGTGAGGTGTGGCGTGGTTACAAGTCGGAACGCTAGGTGCCATAATAAAACCCTTACGCATACAGAAACAATGCATACGTGAATCTCCACAGATATCCATGACCAACCCAAATCTATATTTATTACTTTAATATTTGGAGCCAAATATCATCTTATAACCTCTTTTGAGCATTAGAACAAGCGTTTTGGAAGTGGAGGGCGCACCACCCAAGAGGAGTGTAGAGATTCATTTTGCTCCAATAAAATATAGCCGTATCAGGAAACATAGCTTATTCGCTGTGCCTGCGAGTCACACTGTTGCGCGAGCACAGTCTCCTTTCCCTCGCACTCTCTCTGCGCTCAACACTCTTTTGGACACGCACCCTGAATGTGATGTGTTTGCGGACGAATGGAAGGCGATCATGTCAGTATGCTTGGAGTTCTGTGAGATGAGTGTGTGAGTCTAATAATATCTTTAACTAATGTAATTGGCGGATAGCCGTATTTGTTAAAGTAAATAAATAAATAAATAGAGAGAGGCGTGAGGAACTTATTTACACTTCACCTGCATTTTATTTATGGTAGGAAAAATCATAATAATTATGACGAATCCCGTTGGGGTGGATCCAATGACGCATTTGTCCCACCCGTACGCAAAATACGCGCTTTAGACCTGGAGTTGCGGATACCCGCCTACTATAATTTGACGAATTCCGTGCTTGGGCAGAGCGGGAGGCGGTGTCAGACTTCTACTGTCTAAACGACCCACCGTTCCTTCTTGCCTTAGTTCCAGGGCTTTGGTGTTCCGCCTTCGCATAAACCCTTTTCACCTGTGTAGAAGTAAATAATTGCCTTAAAAAATACATACTCACGGAATTACGCCTATCATCATCATCATCATCAGCCTTTTAATGTTCCCACTGCAGGGACACAGGCCTCCTCTCTCTAGGAGAGGGAATGGGCCATAATCCACCACGCGGGCCCAGTGCGGATTGGTGGATTATGCCTATGTATTATTCAAATTATGTCAAATTTCATTTGAATCCGTTCATCCGTTTGAGCGTGAAGAACTAATATAAAACACTCACAAACTTGCACTTTTGTTATGTGTATAGAAACGAGGCAGTAGCCTTTATACTTGACACTTGTCTATATTCGAACAGTAATATAAAAACATCATAATTTATATGTGGGTTAAAAAAGGCGCAGATTTTTTAAAATTGATTATATAAGTTCACGCTTAACCGCTATCCCACCTGATGGAAAGCGACGATGCGGCCGACGATGGAGTGCGCTTACATAGATGTAACCTATTCACTCTTGAATTAATTAATGATTCCCGGATTGTAGCCATCAGGAAACACCGATTCCGGCAAGAAATTCCACTCCTTGGCTGTACTCCGAAAACGTTTAATGTTTTTATTTTACGTTTAAAAACCTTTGATCTAAAAAATTATTGTCGAATTACAACCTAGCTACACCTTTCTGCTCGCGACTGTACAAGCCTTAGAAGTGATAGGTTAAAACTTATAGATGGAGAACATTCAGTCGAGTAATATCTCGTGAAGAATGTCTTAGATCTTTTGACGTATTACAGTAAAAGTTTTATTCGTAGCATTGAATTTGTGAAGACGTGTTTGAATAAGAGCTTCAAGATGATGTTTATGAGTTCTTTAGCAATAAGGAAGGGTTTACGCATATTCAATATTAACTTTTGCGATACGATCATGGTGATTAAATTTTAAGAGATCGATAAGTACGTATATATTGTAAACTTATTACTTTTGCACGCTTTTATTTTAATTTCTCGTGTCAAGTTGTTTGTCTGTAATCAAAACTCGCAAATTCGAACTCTATATAAAAAAAAAACTAAGCTAGCATTCCTCTCCCAACCAATTTTCAATCCCTTCTCTCCCACTTCTCTCCTAAAACAATCATCATTTTGGCCACCTTTCTAAACCAAAATGACTTGAAATTCTGATTGCTTATTAATATCTACCACGAATTTAAAGTTCAACGGTAGCCACCATCTCAACGTGACCGTGGCAGAATATTCGGAACAGGGTCAATTGCCATAATAAAAAATTGATCCATATCTCGGTTACCGATTGAGCAGAAATTTTTCGAGCATGAGTAAATCTGACAACAATCTAAAATTATCATGATTTGGAGTTTAGTCCGCCTGTGTACCACTACTGAGTACGTGAAGATTAAATAAATAAAGTACTCGGAAAAGTGCAGGCCTTTTACACGGTGTCTGGTCGACTGGTAACAGTCCGGACCAAGCCAAGTCGTTGACGGCGCGCTCTGTTCCCGCGCGCCTCAAGGAGTTCTCAGCAAAGCCATAGGGACTCTGCCAAAGTGTCGAAGCCTACTGGGGACCAGGGGCTCTTTCTGAAAGGAAGACTTGGCCCCAGTGCGAAGGGCAGAGAAGGAATGAGGCGGGGTGTTTAGTCAGTAGGAGTCTGACACTGTTTCCCGCTCAGCAGAGGGCTGGCTGATTGGGATTCGTCATTGCTTGATTTTTGCCCACCATAAAAAAGGCCTTTTACATGGTTACGCTATTTCCTGCAAACGTGTTCACGAGCATTTACATGTTATGAGACCTTTTTATTTTGGTTCATGATGTCAAGAAATTACCGACAGTTTAACTGAGTTCTATAATTCAAACTTTTTTATTAAAAACATAACAAAGTAACTCATGAATAAAACCGAACCCTTATACAGTAAACCTACTCTTATCGTCTTTGAGATATCAAAGACGGTCATAATAACTCTAATAAAATTTGACACTGAAAACCCACCCTTATCTTCTTTATAACACTGCCATGAAAACCAATGACTTAGGTATATACGTCAAAAGAAAATATACTCCAACGTGACATAAGTGTCAGTAAGACGAATAGTTGACACGCGCGCCTTAGGGCTGCCTTTCTATTAGAGATGTGCTAAGCTGTACAGTGACAGTGACGGTTAGCTTAGCTTAGCAATAGCTTTATAATGATCAATCTCACTGCTAGGATTCAGGCCTCCTCTCTAGAAAAGGAAATGGGCCGTAATCCACTACGCAGGCCCAGTGTGGTTTGATGGATGTCACATGTCTTCGAATTTTTGGGTCTAATACATGCCTATGTTCTAACGATCATCATCATCATCATCATTAGCCTTTTCAATGTTCTCACTGCTGGGACACAGGCCTCCTCTCTAAGAGAGGGAATGGGCCGTAACCAACCACGATGGCCCTGTGTGGAATGGTGGATGTCACATGTCTTCGAATCACATGTGTTCTAACGATGTTTTTTTTTTAATTCATTTGTTTTTTTTTTTTAATTATACTTTATTGTACACCGCATTAACCACAAAATATAGGACAAACAATATTAAAAAATAGGGCCGGTCTTATCAAACAGGGACAATCTCTTAATTTTGTCATCGTTTCGAGAACATTGGTGACGAAATAAACTACACACAGTAATGCGCTTGCCTAAGTTTTAACCTACGACTTATAAATCGTCGGAACTTATGCAACAACTGCTCTCATTTCAGACCTGAGACGAATTTATAAAACTCTATTGTGTTAAATTGTATTGTGCTTACTTGCCATATAACCTTTACCAATCTCGGCCATATTTTCATAGCTTCACCGCTTAGCTACCTCGCTCATCTCTGAAAGCAAAACCTTAGAGATGGATGGGTAACACGTGTTTCTACGGGCACCTCATCCGTTACTAGTCATGCGGTTAAGGCTTTATGGATGTGCCCGAAATAACAAAAGACTGTCAACTAGATAATGTATTGGTTTTGCTTCTTCAATTTGTGTATATTCATGGATTTTGTGGTTGAATATTTGTTGTGCCTTTGGAAGTCGTATCGGGGTCTGGACTGTATTTTTAGATATCTGAACATCATCATCATCAGCCTTTCAATGTTCCCACTGCTGGGACACAGGCCTCCTCTCTAGGAGAGGGAATGGGCCGTAATCCACCACGCGGGTCCAGTGCGAATTGGTGGATGTCACATGTCTTCGAATTTTTGGTTCTAAGACATGCCGGTTTCCTCACAATGTTTTTCTTCACCGTTTTGAGAGCAGTGGTGATGAAATAAATTACACAAAGTAATGCGCCTGGCTGGGTTCGAACCCGCGACCTACAACTCGTAAGTCGGGGCCGTTACCACTCGGCCACCACTGCTCCATCTGAACATCAAATAAGATTAATTGCAGGTCGCTTCCAACTTCCTAAATGGTTACTGTAGCAACAGACAGACCTTTGAAACCTTTTTAATATGGACGTAGGATTTCTGTAAGAAGGATATGTTATCATACATTACCAAGTATGTCAGTAAGCGGCAATTTTTAGAAGGTTTTTAAAAAAAATCCTTGATTGGAATCAAGGTGTGTTCAGTGGTTCTTTTAATTATTCGCAAATTTGTTTCTAGCGGATATGGCATTGTAATTTTTTTGTAGTTTTGTAAGTCAAAGTATTTATTAGTGTGCTTTTTGGGTCTTATAATTCATTTATGGTAACTCAAAAAGCTACCCATGAGGCTTACACTATTTAATAGGATAATAATATGAACATATATTATCAGTTTATAATATTTTATCAGAAAGGGGTTCGTCAATGGTGTGGTAGCGTTTTTGAATTAAAAAATCATTAAGCTTCCGTTTAAATTGTGTCAAGTTCAAATCTTTGATAACATTTGGGATTTTATTATATATTTTAGGAGCTATGCAAAGAATGACTTTCAAGTATTTACACAGTTGGACAATTATGTGGTATCATTGAAACAATTGCGATGTCTGTAAAATAAAACTGAAAATAATTATTACAGTATTGACTACCACAGCGTAGCTTGCCAACAAAACTGACTTGCTGCCAAATACTGCAAAAACATGAGAATGTGTTATATCCAGTTTTTAATGGACTTGTTACAGAAAACATTAAAGTATCTGAAAGCCACAAAGCTAATATAAAATAAAATCAGCGTCAAATGAATAAATAAACGAAAAAATATTTTTGACTACACAGACAATGGAGGCCTTTGCCCAGCAGTGGGATACAAAGTAAATAGTTGGAAAACCAAAAAAAAATATTTATTCATATCTGCTAACAGGCTTGTAGTTATTCGTCTATTTAAAATCCAATTCCTTTTCCACATTCCCATACACCTGGTAGGATACGAGTAAAATTATTCGGTCTTGGTATAGCGTCTCGCCTAATGGGATGCAAATTGGACAAATATTTGAAAAAGAAATAGTTACTGGTTTTTTTTAAGCTTGCAGCATGTACTTAGGAAATGGACTGAGCAATATAGCCACAAACATTTTAGAAGCAAATAAAGCGACTGATTTTTAGCAGGAGTAGAGCAGGACTCTTTCTTACAATAATATAATTATGTGAACTAAACAAAAGTCTACAAAAAGACAACAGACTCTTAACATTGCGGTCGCCTTTCTCATACTTGTCTGGCCACACTAAAACAATACTAGTAATAAAAATATAAACACTTCTGTCTATTATTTGAAGTCTCTTCTCCGCAAAAAATACTTCTACTAGGACATTTCGCTTACTATCAGGTGGGATCGCATTGACCGCAATCTTACTTGATGGTAAGCAGTAAATCTAGTAAAAAAAATTAACAGAAAATTATGAAACTATCCTGTAATAGGTAGATTACTATATTACTTATTCGTAACGTATGTGGCAATTGTGTGGTTAGTTCCAGACTTACCTATATACCTTAATTAGTTTAAAGTTTGCTGAAAATGCTTCCTTTATGTAAACACTGTAGAGTTAGTGAGCGCTCACTCCATTCTCCTATGTTTACGGCGTGCATGCAGTTGCTACAAGCAGGTCATGCTACGTTTGTAGATGTGATTAGTATAATGTTTGCTTACTCGTATAATATTTCCTTCTGCCTGATGGAAATTGAAGCGACTTTTACATTTAATGAAATGCGCCTCTCTTTAGGGATGTTGGTTTAACAATGTTAAATATTCGTAACGAGATGTAACTTTTGAATTTGTTTGTTAGTAAGAGTATATGATGTACTATAAGCATATTGTAAGGTGAAAGAGGCGCTTTAAGGTATATTTACCTATGTTAGGTTTACGTGGTCTACGTACCCTGATCTCTCATTGCTCCAACAATTAATTGTAGATATGGCTTCGGGTCAGTAGATTTTGAGAATGTACAAAGATGCTCTACTGAAGATGGAAACAGCGGTTGATGAAGACTTGGATTTGTCTTGAATGTCCTTTTTAACCTACAACGTTTCGCACTCATAGAGGAGCCAGGCCTTGAGACCGGACCCAAAAATTTTGAGATATATCAGTTATCAGTTTAAAATTTGAGCCCCAAGCGAACGCCGGCGTTCGCATACCTATTGTCTTTAATATATCCATGTAATTACAGTATTCAAAAGATAAATACCAAACAATACAGTAGTATTGCCAAACATGTCTCAACTAAGTAAAGGCAACTCACGTTTTCGCAATTCGTGTTGACCTCTTCACTTGCTTTGGAGGAATAAAAAAACTGTGTTCTGCCCTTTGCCATTTAAGTTTCACAATTGTTCGGGCTAAATATTTTCTTTTTATATTTTACACAAAACAAAAACCCAAAAATTACCAGAAAGACTTAGAGAATAAAACACTAATAATGGACAATCTTGTTGGTTTAGACAGTCTCCTTCAGACCCCGTTATCCTACAGCCAAAACGACCCATTTTCTACAACTAAGACTTGCCAGACCAAACAATAGCACTAATTGGCACAGTCTGCTCCTAATCCCCACATTTGTGTCCCAAGTAAACACGAAAGGTCCTAAAACTTGGGTCTTTTCCAACAGTTGTTTTGTATTCAAACACTACCCAAGAATTGATTTAACAACTGTCATGGCGGCTATTTTGATAGGGCGTTTAAAGACCCATAAAAACAGTCTATAAAAAAAAAAATTAGCATTTTTTTATTGTTTAAAGGTTCGCGCTTGACCGTTATCTCACATGATAGAAAGCGACGATGCGGTCGACGATGGAGCGCGCTTACTTAGAATTAACCTATTCACTCTTGACTTAAAGATTCCCGAATTGTAGCCATTAGGAAACACAGACTCCGACAAGGAATTCCACTCCTTGGCTGTACAAACAATGAACGTGTTCCCAAAACGTTTTGTACTTGTTATGTGGGATGTCCACCATGTACTGGTGGTGCAACGCCCTAAGTCTGGTGGTCCGATGGAACACACACAGGCAGAAAACCAACAGGCTAGTAATTTGGTTTTGATGCTAAAGAGTTCGAAGCCTCGACTTGACGAGTGCATCATTGCCAATGATTCTCCTGCCTCGCCTCTCAATAGACTCAAGTGCAATATTGATCAATATATTTCCGAATATAGTCCAGCAAGACTCTGCAATTGAAATGCTGAAGAATTTTGTTCCTTCGTTCGTTTAAAATATCTTGGCTATACCGCCGGGCTACACTTTGTGTTGAGCGATATAGTCAGCAATTTGCCAGCTATAAAATTGCAGTAAGAAATTGCCACAGAACTACCCGTTTCTAAGGACCTTTGTAGCTATAAAAAGAAATAAAACAAAGAAAAGAAAATTGTTTATTTGTGCCTCATTCAAGATTCTGTACTTAAGGCAGTGCTAGCCAGTATAAGTACCAGTCGTAACTTACGAATTGTAAATTGTGGGTGCAAACTCAACGCATTACTTTGTGTTATTTCATGCCCACTGCTCTTAAACGGTGAAAACAAACATCGTGAGGAATCCGGCCCATGTGGTAAATTCCCTCTGCTAGAGAGTAGACATAAGTCCCAGCTTGAAGAACATTATAAGCCTATATTATTTTTACAAGGACTTAAAATTTGAGGAAATCCATACAGCTAGGCTATATTTGATCATGTTAAAACTATATTTCAACGAATTTAGCCTACGGTATAAAGCTTCGATATTTGGAAACAATAAATAACGCAGCCCTGGTGTTTGTTAGGTCACGCTGTGGTAATAAATATGGTGTGTTGTATTGTGACTACGAGTTCAAACTGAGTTCACAGTAAGCCACATTGTCTAGTAGATAGTGAGATCTCCGTTCAATGAACCTACGGCAGTTTTGGGTCACACAGTTTTTTTTAATATAGCTTATTATACAAAAAAAAACTATGTAACCCAGAACTGAGTACTTACTTACTTAAAGTAAGTACTCAATTATTGCGCAAAAAGATATTAATTAATATAAAGGTATTTTCAGTAATTTCGCTTTTTGAAGCTAGAAGTAATTAGGTATTTCTTTTTGGAGATACTCGAATTCTGCAAGTATTATTTAAAAGGACTAGTTTATACCTACCACTTCAAAAAAAAATCTTTGTAACTGCCTAATTAAACCAATAATTGAATGAAGTTATATCTCTAGGCAGACTTAACTATTGTCAGATTTTTTACAAAATTCCTAAAGACAACAAAATACTTCTAAAGAAATGATAATATTCCAAATTCTTGAGCATAGACGCCGAGTTGTTAATCTATCGATTTTCTATCGTTTATATTTCTGAGAGCGTGCGATTATACATAGGCCACTATCTCACCCGATGGTAAGTGAGGATTCTTCAGTGTATGTCGGTTGTTGTTTACAAAAAACAAAAACCAGAAAATTATCAGAAAGACAGCAAATAAAACACTAATAATGAACAATTTAATTGCACTAAGTCGGTTCCATTATCAGACTATTAGACATGCTTGCGCTACTAACACATGGTGGATAGCCGATCCTTACGAACAAGTCATTTTAACACATTATTGTGCGTACAACTACAGAGTGGAATTCTTTGCCGAAATCTACATATTCTGATAGCTCGTACCTACAACCTAAATCAAAAGTAGGTTACTTAAAAGCAACCTAAGCTAACGACCAACTGAAAAATAGTTACTTTTAAGTTGGCCATACAGTAATATGGCCAACATGATTGGAGCACATTTAGTGCTGCAATCATTGGCCATATATCATCGTTTACCAACAAGTGAAAATCTCACTTAATCGTCTCGTGTTCGACCACTAACTCACCGTGAGATGGTAGTCAAATGCGAGAATACCCATAGTAAAATGCCGCCACAACCAGTCTTTACTACAAAAGTTATAGCTCAGTAACCACAGCCACTATTTGTCATAGCAAGCCAACTAAATAATGCCACAAGCCACCTCAAGCTCGAACTGTAAACTAAGCTGAATCACTGCTGCAAATTTGAAGCCGGATGCAAATTTATTGGACACCACCTTTGTCTTGGGAAATTGTGGAATCTGAGAATAATGTGAGAAATTCGTTAAGGTCTCTTATATACAAGTACGAGGAAGTTTTTTGTGATTACAAAGAGAGCGTTTGTAGATTGACTCGACACGTGGTTGCGACGTGTCCAATGAATCTACAATTTTACTTTTAATCTTTCTTTTTATCTGGCACTATTCCCCGCTCCGTCCAAGCGCAGGAGATGTCACTGGCTGATTTCCCTACCGGAAAAAAAGAGCACAAATAAAAGGATGTTTTTTCCTTTTTTTCATCTTTGGTGATTTCCTATCAAAAAAAAAAAACAGATGAATAAATTTAACAAATTATCCCATTTAATTCCTAATTGCATTGCATTGCATCAGCTTTATGAAATTCCCACTGCTGGGATGGAGAGATGAGGATGGGCCATAATCAGCGGTCTCTTCGAACTTTTGGTTCTAGGACATGCTGGTTTCCTTAGTTTGTTATCCTTCACCGTTTTGAGAGTAGTGGTGGTAAAATAAACTACACAAAGTAATACGCCTGGCTAAGTATGAACCAGCGACTTACAACTCGTAAGTCGAGGCCGTAACACTCGGCCACCTATGCTCTAAAAAACATTTCCTATTTTTCTCCTTCGATGATTTCCTACCTCAAAAAAATAACAGCTGTGATTAATAAATTTAACAAAATGTCCTATTAAATTCCTAATATAATTAACTAAATGTCTAATCAACTAAAATAGCCGAACTTCTAACAATAAAGTTACAAACAATTATTAACTTCTAAGTGTTATCTCTCAAACTTAGCTCTTTGCGATCGAATCGATTCCCCTAACTTCACCCGTTGAATTAAAACTCACTTTTAGATAACAAAATTCGCTTTATATACTTAAGTTAGTTCCGTAGTTCTTGGTATTTCAGATTTCTAGTTTTCGTCTCTGAAACTGAGCACGTGTAAGGAATTTATCGAAATAATTCTTCTAAATTATGGTATTAAAACCGTTAAAATTACTAAACGTATAATTTTATGTACATTTTTAAGAACTAATCCCTTGATGTAGTGGACACGGTGGAACATACGATAGAGGTGTGCCCCGCTCGGGGGGAGCATCGTCGGTTCTTCGTGGGGGCGATCTGCGGTGGCGGTCTCTCGCGCCGGGCCTTGGTACAGGCTATGGTCCGGAGGAGTGGCAGGCGGTCGCCTCCTTCTGCGAAGCAGTAATGCTAGCAAAGGAGGAGGCCGATCGCATACGCTCACGTCAGTCCGGACCAAGCCAAGTCGTCGGTTTCTGAAAGTAAGATCCAACTCCGGTATGGAAACTAAGAAGGAATGGGGTGGATCGTTTAGTCAGTTAGAGTCTAATACTATTTCCCGCTCCGCCCAAGGGCAGAATACGTCATTAGATGATTTTTCCCACCATAAAAAAACCCATAATGTATTTACTCGTAAAGACAGACTACCCCCAGTATTATTTTTAGTTCTTATGATCCATCCTAAGGTTGTCTGTCAAGTAGTAGATATTGCTGTCAGCGATAAGACCGCCATTATACCCATAAATTTAAGTTTTTGTACAAGTTCTGTTATTTTTTGTGTACTATAAAGTTCTACTTAATCTATCTATCTGACAATTTTGACGCATATTTTGACGTATCAACTAACTGTGGCGTTTAGCTAATTGTTTCCAGCTATATTAGTCTTCATAAACCCCCTATTTTTTTTTGAGAACCCTACACTATACTATACTATACACTCGGAAACCTGATATTATACAAGTTAATTGCGATCTTTTATATAACTATCAAATAAATTGATCTTCATTTATACTAGTCACTTCATTCTAACATCATTACAAAGAACTAAAAAACCACATTCTTAAAATCAGATTAAAATTAATTTACAAAGAACCCCAGTCGTCACTGCACAAATACTAAATCTGTACAAAGATTTGCAGTTCCATTTTGAGAATATTATTACGAGTGCAAACTAAACAATTTTACTTGCATAACTAAATTATATAAACGCTTGGGACGAATATAAAGTCCCACTACGTGATTTGAAGTCCAAAGCTTAGCGCTATTTCTCTTTGCTTTACGAAAAACGGTCACAAATAAATTCGGGTGTGTGGTTCTTAAATAAGAATATTATATTTGTATAAAGCTGGGATTTTAATTTTGATAACAGTAGTTTAAAAGCAGTCACGAACAAGAAAGGTTTTCTCGTCAAAATTAATTCACACAGCGATAAACAATTTAGTTAATAAGTTAAGTTTAATATTAATATTAGATACCTAATAATAATAATGCATAAATGCGTTTTGGAACATACATATAGATACAGTCGAAAGACGTCCATTGTAGGAAGAAAACCTCCCCTAACTAGCGCCACAACGGGCGGTCAGGTCTCGTATCCATCAAATTCCCGCGACCCTCACGTCTTCCCTCTCTCCTCAGTCATCAGTCTACTTCGAAAGAGGCTTACCAACGATGTGTCGTTTGATGCATGCTCGCTACTCTAGAAACTTTAAAAACAGAACAAAACTTTCAGTTCTACTAAAATAAAACAAGCATCAGACTATCCTATATGCGGCGAATACTCATCCTTGCGATGTTGAAGGAAGATCATAGGGGGCATTTGAGGGTTACAAAATCCTTTAATGCGTGAGGATGCAGTGAAGGTGCTGAGAATGACGTTCTTATCATGTTTAACAGAAAAAAATAGATAGAACTCATCAGCCAGATTTATACAAGGGAAAAGATAGGATATAACCTAGCTTAAAGAAAGAAAGAAAGCCTTTTTATTTGTGGGAATTGAATAAGATACAAAAAGCAAAACATTGCAACAATCGTCCTCAAACCAAAACTAATATTTCAAAGTAGTTCTGAATTAAATACAAAAGTTATATTGAAATAAAACACAAAGAGCGTCCAAGACAAGTGTTTCCGCTACCACGACCACGTAATAAATACATTTTACAAACATTTGCATAAAATAATAAAAGAACTTGCAAATGCTTCTGTTCTTTTTATCTGATATACCACTAGTTTTTACCGGCGTAGTTCTAAAGCGATTATTTTGTTTGTTCGCCATACCGAAGCGTGAAATACTACATTTTAACGCTCTTTTGTACGTTTCAAATGCGGTTTTCAGCATTTTAGCGATCATGTACTGAGATACAATGTTAATTTGAGTTTACAACAGAACTATATGCGTTTATTTGCGTGTGTAAATTGTAGAATGTACAGCCTGCAGTTTGCGTGGTTTTTGCTTTTATTTTTTTATTGATATAAACCAGTGCTTGACTACAATCACAACTTGATGGTAAGCAGTGATGCAATCGCTGATGGTGAGGCACTAGTTTATTTTATAGATTTTCATAAGTGCGCGAGTCAGACTCGCACTTGCCTGGTTTTTTTAATATAAAAAGAAGATATGTCGATAACATACTCTCGGCATAAAATGTATCCTATGTGCTACTACAGGACATGATCTATCCATTTACAAAGTTAAATTGAAGTCCGTTTAGACATTGTTGCGTAAAAAAGTAACAAATAGTTAACCTTTAAGTCTAGACTAAATAGGTTACGTCTAGGCAAGCGCGTTCCATCGTCGACCGCTTCGTCGCTTTCCATGAAGTGAGATAGCGGTTAAGCGTGAACCTATAAACAATAAAAAAAACCACCACACGACTTTCTTCACTTTTTTTATGGTAGGTAAAAATCATCCAATGACGAATCCCGCCCTTGGGCGGAGTGGGAAATAGTGTCAGGCTCTTACTGACTAAACAACCTACCCCGTCCTTACATCACTATCTATACCAGGGCCAGAGTCTTCCTTTCAGACACGAACCCTTGATCCCAGTTGGCTTCGACCCTTCTGCAGGGTCCCTACGGTTTGCTGACACTTTCTTCACTTCACGTTTCTCATTCCTATGCATTATAATACATCACAGAATATCTCGGTCGCCGGCGCCAGAAATACAGGTAGAATTAATTAACAGAATTAAATCCCGTGCACTCGGAAAATTAATCTGATATCTGGTACAGTCACGTAGTACATTTCAGTTGTTAATGAATGTTCTGTAGGTACAGTCGAGAACAGCGTCGTTTTGTAGTCGCTGTATGTAATTGTGTGTACATTTCTTTGAAAGCAGTTTCTTCCTGGATTTTTGTAGTTGTATTTACTGGGAATTTGAAAGCCAGTATATATTTATTGTGTTACAAAGAAATGGTTAGGAAGTTTTTGGAAGAATTATTGGATAGTACTGTAGCGTATTCAGAAGGAACTTTTTTTTTATCTTGGAACTGGCTAAAAAGGGAACTGGTAAAGCTGGAAGGTGCGACAAAAATTACACCTAGAAAGAAAAGAAAGAAAGAAGTTTATTCTGCCTAAAATAGATTATAATATGTGAATCTGGCGAATATTCAATACTCTATTCACACTGTTTGACATAAAGTAAAGGAATACAAATCGGCTTGAGGTTGTAAGTGATTTTGTTGCTTCCTCTCGCTACCAGAGCGGAAAAAAGTATTAAATTTTGACTATTGTTCTCGCAGATTTCTTATGTTTATCCTTCATCATCATCATTTCAAGCGAAAGACTGTTGGACATAGGCGTCCCCAGATGTTGCCTTGTTGAATGAACGGTTCTTGCATCCATCGGATTCCCATAACCCTTACCACCTGGTAGGGGTTACGTAGTGGACTGATGACCTCATCAGTCTACGTGTTTCTTTCTTTCTTTCTTTCTATAAGCCAATACATTAACGGTTTGCTCCTAAACATCATTCACTACTAATCATCAAAATTATGACCTTTATACATGACTTGTTCTCACTGTCATAATGAACCCTGACTCGAAGATTAGTCCACGTCAAGTCAATGAAACGAAGCATTATTCATACGAGTTATTAGAGAAAGAGGTAACAGGTGCAGCTCGTATTGATTCGTTAACGTAGAACGGTTTAATATGGTATATATATATAAAAAATTTCGATGAACAATGTACTAGATTATCGATTAAGAACAAAATTTTATCGCATATGTGGCCCAGAAAGTCGTAAGCATTTATATTTCTTTGAGAAGAAAGCTATTTTACAATAACTCCAGTTAAAGTATTAATCTTAAAACATAAACTTTAATTTCGTTTGCATTATATTTGTTTTTAAGACCATAGTATTTAAAATGAAAAAAAAAATAACATTCGAAATTCGATCCCCATTTTTTTATGTGTTAAAAAAAAATTCTACATTGTACCTACTTATACCTTGTGTCATATACCTAACTGTGGTCTTGAGTAATCTTGAATTGAAACCGTCCACTCAAGGTTGACGTTACCTTCAAAATTCTACCTTCAAACATTACTAAACCCATAGACCACAAAATTGTGAGGAGCGACTAGAAACTCCGTTGATAGATGTTGTACAAATCAGCGGTATTGGTTAGCTTGCCGTCCACTCGTTCGGAAACCATCCGGACAAAGTGAGTCTCAAAGACACGTCAAAAATCCGAAGGGGCTCAGGAGGACCGAAGTTTCGGGCACCAGCATTCTTTCAGACGACCGAAGCCTCCGTGGGCTTCGGTCGTCTGATAGAGTGCTGGTGTCCGTGTACCTAGAACGCAAGGCAAGAAGAAACATAGAAGTACCTAAGTTACCTGACAGAGAGTGTCCATGCCCAAATACGCAACGGAGTTTGGACAGGAAAAGTCGGATACATTTTGTCGCGGTGTCCTGGGACTAAGGCAAGGAAGGAACGGGGTAGGTTGTTTGGTCAGTAAGAGTCTGACTGTTTCTTCTCCGCCCAAAGGCAGGAATCGTCATAGAATGATATTTACCTACCACATAAAAGCCCTAACAGTTGCTATCAAATCAGTTTCATGCTCTGTAATGTAACTTGATCCAGTTTTCAAACAACTCAACGTTAAAAGACAAGCTGTCATTAAAAAATTGTCAGTTTGACAGGCTCTTACTTTCAGCCTAGTTTCATGGATCGCTTTACAAAAACCCGACTGAAAAAAGCTTTGAGCTCTACAGGTCTGAACGAGATTTATGTATGTTTCATCCCAGCGACTCGTTTGGTTAAGCCACGGGTTTCCAATTTGTGAATATCGTTAGCGGCGATGAATACAGTTTCGGTTTTTTCTGCCAAACTCGTATCTGTCGTTCTTTAGTGTTAGTCTGACATTTGTCAGACTAAAATGCCTTGTGAAAAAAGTGTCTGTGATAAAAGAATTTCAGACAGTCTAAATTTCTGTGCAAATATAATTACATAATTACTTACTACAGTCATCATCATCATCCTTTTCAATGTTTCCACTGCTGGGACACAGGCCTCCTCTCTAGGAGGGAATGGGCCATAATCCACCACGCGGGCCCAGTGCGGATCGGTGGATACCTTACTATAGTGTTCATTCCTAATCTTCTTAGAAATGAATAGCTGTTCGTTATTTTTACTAAACCTCGACACAGCTGGATCGACTTGGCTAATTTTAACGCAATTGTAAGGTTTTATTCCCGTTAAAACCATTTAATGGTTCTGGTTTTTTTTTTTGTAAATTAGGATCTACCAAATTTACCAGGTCAGATAGGTATAGTATAAGCCTCAGACCGAATTAATGGTGACGGGGTGGTCAATCTGCTGTAATTAAATAAGAGACGTAGAAGTTACTACAATTCTTTTTCCGGTGTCTGCTGGGACTGCAGAAACGCTTGTAGTTGTTGTAGCCCTAGAACATAAACAGCAACTAACTTTTTAATAATTTTAAATTCAACTAGCTTTTGCCCGCGGCTTCGCCCGCGTACATAAAATATAGCCTATGTCACTCAGGAGTAAAGCAGCTTTCTATTGTTGCTAAAATTTTTCCAATCGGACCAGTAGTTCCAGAGATTACCTCTTACAAACAAAAAAATTACTTGCTTTGCTTTACTCCTGAGTGATATAGGCTATTTTATGTACGCGGGCGAAGCCGCTGACAAAAGCTAGTTCTAAGTAAAGAGACGCAGGTGAGTTTCAGTCGGTAAAAGGTCAAACTACCTCTCGCTACCCACACGGCGTCTTCACCTTCCGCATGACGCAGGTTCTCACCGGACATGGGAAGTTCGGGAGATTCTTGCACCGGATTCGTGCGGAAGAGACGTCCGGGTGTCGCCACTGTGAGGCGAGCCCGGAGGACACGGTGGAGCACACGGTGGAGGTGTGCCCTGCTTGGGAAGAGCATCGCCGTGTCCTCGTGGGGATGATCGGCGGCGGCGACCTATCGCGCCGGGCCCTGGTTCAGGCCATGGTCCGCAGCGAAGAGGAATGGTAGGCGGTCGCCTCCTTCTGCGAAGCAGTAATGTTCGTAAAGGAGGAGACCGACCGCATAAGGCAAAGGCAACAGCGTACTCGCCGTAGCCGTAGCCGTCGCCGCCGCGATCCTGCCGATATCCGGCCACCGTAGACACTGGCTCGTGGACGGTGAGCAATGGGTAGCTCACCGTCCGGTCGTCTGGTAAGACCGAGTCCAAGTCGTCAAAGGCGCGCACCGTTCCCGCGCGCCTCAAGGAGTTGTCAGCAAACTGCAGGGGCCCTTCAGGGTCGAAGCCTCCTGGAGCCTAGAGGGTGGTGGAAAATTGTTACCTCGACTCCAGGAATAAGGCAAGGAAGGTACGGGGTAGGTTTTTTAGTCATTAAGAGTCTGACACTGGTCTCCCGCTCCGCCCAAGAGCGGGTTTCGTCATTGGATGATTTTCACCTACCATAATAAAAAAAAAACCTCTCGCTACCCAGAGAAATTATTTTGATGATTAAGAAAGAAAAAAACAACAACTAATTTTATATAAATATTTATATTTGGTATATGTTACACATTAAGACGAATCGAAATTAACCAATTAGTTTGTTTGGCGTAGGACGTCCCTAAAAATAAATTTTTATCCAAACACGTGTAGGTTGGTATTCTTTGTATACGACTACTTGAGTACAATCTCGAACTTATTCCGAAAATGCCACAAGTTAATAATATCCGGCCTATTTTTAATAATCATCATCATCATCAGCCTTTTTTAATGTTCCCACTGCAGGGACACAGGCCTCCTCTCTCTAGGACAGGGAATGGCCCACCACGCGGGCTCAGTGCGAATTGGTGGATGTCACATGTCTTCGAATTTTTGGTTCTAGGACATGCCGGTTTCCTCACGATGTTTTCCTTCACCGTTTTGAGAGCAGTGGTGATGAAATAAATTACACAAAGTAATGTGCCTGGCTGGGTTTGAACCTGTGACCTACAGCTTGTAAGTCGGGGCCTTTGCCACTCGGCCACCACTGCTCAATTCTTAATAATGTCCTTTTTATATTCCTTGTCCTTTGAAACTATAATTACACTGGCATTTTTGTTTGATGGTCCTAAATATTGTAATTATGAAAATTTCTTTTTTTTATTTAATTGCCACTTTTGTCCGAATTGTGATTTATCCAATAAATTAAAAGAAATAATTATTTGAGTTTGAAAGAACACATTTTTTTTATAACTAGTGACCTACCTCAGCTTTGCACAGATCTTATAAATTTTTGAAATTCTCGGGTTTTCTTTTCTATAATCATTTATGAATCACTATGTCTATGTTAGAAAAGTGCAACAGATTCCGATCATTACTTAAGATATATTTTTATTTATTATAGGTACGCGCTGAACCGCTATCTCACCTGATGGAAAGCGACGATGCGGTCGACGATGGAGCGCGCTTACCTAGAAGTTACCTATTCACTTTTGACTTAAAGATTCCCGAATTGTAGCCATCAGGAAACATTCCACTCCTTGGCTGTACGCACAATGAAAATGTTCCCAAAACATTTTGTACGTATATATGGGATGATCACCATGTACTGGTGGCGCATTTCCGTACGTCTGGTAGTCCGATGATGGAACGGGCTAAACGGATTAAATTATGCAATTCCGACGCACACTCCCCAAAATGCAACCGGTAGAAAACCGACAGGCTAGCAACTCGGCGTCGATACTTAAGACTTTGAAGCCTCGACTCGACGAGTGCATCATTCCCAATGATAATCCTGGCTCGCTTCTCAATAGACTCAGCGCATCAAGTTGATATCGGGCAGCTCCGTCCCAAAGAGCAGTGCACTACTCCATAATCGATCGAACTTGCGCCTGATAAAGTTTGACCAGCTGTTCCGGCGTGAAGTATCATCTGACCTTTGCTTCGATGGATGGCCCAAAGTTGAGAGTATATGTCAATGTTACACCTAGAAGATCAAGATGGTCAGATATTGGCATGGTTATCGCAATCAAACAGACAAACAGACGGGGTGTGTCTAAAAAAATTCCCACCCGCATTTTGGGAATACATTCACTGTGCACATTATGAGTGTATATCCACTTTACTTTCCTCCAAACAGACATACTTATCATCTTTACATTATTTGTATAAATAAAATAATACAGTTTCCTTCCCCAAATGAAATGTCTACAAAAATAATAACAGCTATGATCAAAAGGAAAGAAAAACAAACAGAGGACAGGAATTAACGGGAGTGAAAAGGCAAGGTTTTAAATTGTTTCGTCCATCATTAGAGAGACAAAGTTTAGCTAATTAACTCTCCAGTCAAAGCCTACCTGAACCCGAATATTAATTAAATTATGTGATATGTAGAGAGGCCTATGTGTGAAGATGGGATCGTATGGGAAACGTAAATGGAGGTTTATAGGTCAATTGAACTG
Organism: Mythimna loreyi; assembly: GCA_029852875.1. Lineage (NCBI taxonomy): Eukaryota > Metazoa > Arthropoda > Insecta > Lepidoptera > Noctuidae > Mythimna > Mythimna loreyi. The sequence goes on along the minus strand of CM056800.1, from coordinate 8,731,322 downwards.
TTTTGACCTTTCGAAAGAATTGTTGTGGTCCTGGGATGTAAAGGGGAATTAAAAGAATAAAGGTGAGTTTTTTTATTCTTTATCATTACATAGTCTAAAACAAAGTTGGGTTTCCCTATGTATGCCGTAAAAACCGCATCAAAATTCGTTGCGTACTTTTAAAGATATAATCCAAGAGGTGATCCAAGAGGAAGGTTTTTGTGTAGAATACATGCATAATACACTTCTCATCAAAAAAATCAAAACACCTTGCAAGTTTACGTTTTGTCAGGATTATCAGAAAAATGTGTACATTTAGGAATAAATGTTAAATGTCGTTTAATAGTGAGTAATATGAGCTTATCAAATCTTAATGTTAATGTTCTAAATTTAAATGAATTTTTCATAGGTTTCGTATTTTGTTAAATGAGTCATTTTTATTCCGTATGGAGTATAAAGGAAATGGATAAAACAACACACGTAAATGAAAAAAAAAGCTAAAAAACGTTTATTTAATAACTTGTATTCCCTCCCCGAGCTCTAGTTACTGCTTCCATACGGTTCTTCATCGATCGGATGAGAGTCACGATCACATGCTGTGGTATATTGTCCCATTCCTCTTGGATTGCATCTTGCAGCTGGCTAAGTGTTTCTGGGGCAGGATCTCTTGCTCGAATTCGTCTCTTTAATTCATCCCATAGATGTTCAATGGGATTCATGTCCGGGCTTCTTGCTGGCCATTCCATAATAGAGATATCGACTTCGTTAAGATAATCTCGTACGACGCCCGCGGTGTGAGCCCTAGCATTGTCGTGCATGAATATGAAGCCGTTGCCAATAAAATGTGCATAGGGCATCACATGAGGCTCGAGACGCTCTTCGACGTACCGATGACAGTTTAGTGCAGGCAGACGTGGCCCAGACACGAAAGCAAGCTCTGTCTTACCGTCGGCGCTGATTCCTCCCCAAACCGTCCACGAACCGCCACCATAGCTGACCTTTTCTTCAATGCAGCATTGTGCATAGCGTTCTCCGTCTCTTCTGTAGACCTTGTTCCTTCCGTCGTTACCATACAGCATAATTTTACACTCATCAGAAAAGAGAACTTTGCTCCACTGTAGGTATGACCAATTTAGGTGCTCACGTGCAAAGTTAAGGCGCGCTCTTCGATGGTCTGCAGTTAATTTCGGCCCATTTGCTGGCTTATGCGGTACCAGTCCACGATCCTTCAACCTTCTTCTAATTGTAGAGTCACTTACAGCCACCCTTTGTACAACACGAAGCCGCTGCTGCAGTTGAAAAGCGTTAAGGCGTCGATTTCTTAAAGAAGTTGTTACAATAAATCGATCATCTCGCTCAGAAGTGACCCGATTCCTGCCAGATCCTGAACGGCGCGTGAACAAACCAGTCTCCCGATAACGTTTATAGACTCTATGAACAGATGACAGGCTTAGATGCAGTCTTGCAGCCACAACACGCTGACTAAGGCCAGAATCCAGCAATGCCACAACTTGGGCGGCTTCTGTGGGCGAAGTATCCATACGTTTTAGAAAAAAAACCTTTTTTCAGACGTCCCAAAGTCACAGTATTGAAATAAAAAACAAAAAGTTTAAGGATAGGCGCCAATTTTTAGTTTTTAAACGCTAAATGTACTCCAACCCTAAACACACATTTGTCTCAAAACAGTGATTCATTTCGTTTATAAGATAAACAAATGAAATTCTAATTTTGAATTTAGAATTTTCGCTTATTACTGTAATGGCCAAACTGACAGCTATAATATATGTATTTTTTTTCATCGTATGAATTCTTTTTTGTGTTAAATTCGGACAGAAACAACGAAAACGGAAGTGTTTCGATTTTTTTGATGAGAAGTGTATATTCAATATTAGTACCCGCGCGAAGCTGGTGCGAGTCGCTAGTTTACTATAGGTATACTAATGCTTGACTGCGATCCCACGTGATGATAAGCAGATAAATTTTAGTATAATAATTAATCTAACTTTAAAATTTTAATCATTAAAAGCCCGAGCCTGTAGATGTTGATACAAGTGGAAAAAGTGCGTCATTACGAACGAAGCGATTTTTGCTCGAGTCGTAGTTACCGGTGTAGTAGAGCCGAATGCGCTACTCTTGGGGGTCGCACCGCACCCATCCTAGTACGATAAATGTAATAAAAGCCAATATGTGCACTTTTCTGCACTAGTACAAAAAACAGTAAACTACGTGTTTAAAAATGGTAGAGAAAAGAGCCGAGAAGAATAGAATAGAGATAAGAGAGAGAGTTCCAGAAGTGTATTAAAAAAAAACAATATTTTTTTCCTTCTGTTGAGGAAAGTTTCTCAACAACTTATGTTACCTGAACCTGAATGAAGATGATTATTATTATTATGTTTACGACTGGCAAATGACAAACAAAGTTCCAGTGTTTATTCAGTTGCAGTTTGTCACAAGTGGTATCAAAGTGAACCCCAAAGCCCTAGAACGAAGGCAAAGAAGGAATAGGAGCGAGTTTTTAGACAGTAAAAGTCTGACATACCATTTCGCTCCGCCCAAGGGCAGGAGAAATCATTAGATGATTTTCCCACCTAAAAAAAGGCCCGTGATTATTCATTCAAACTATATAAAAATCTGGCAAAATAACACAATTTTGGTGCAAAACATTTTGCCAGCAGATTCTACAAAACATTTTATACGAACACGGAAAAACAAAACGTATAAAAAAATCGAATATTGTTCACTGTCATGTGTGTGGAAACTTTGTGATTTAATTATATTTTTACCAACGAACACTATGAAAATAAAAAGTTACATTTTTGCTTTCGGAATTCCAATAACAGGACGTTGTGATTTTCATTTTATACACACGGGAAAATTTTGATCGTTAATCCCGTGGAGAATCGATACGGTACATGAAATACTATCGATTTGTTAAGATAAAGTTTAAATAAAAAAATTATTATTAAAAAAACAAAATACCCGACTGCACAATAAAAAAAGAGTAAAACAAGCCCCACAATACAAATTTACTGAATATAATTTATAAATGTTGATGGAAAGCATCGCAGGCGGGGACCAACAGAGGCTTATTTATAGTCATTTCTGTTGTGCACCATTTAGCAGAATTTTCGTTGGTGGCGGTCAAGGTGGTCCCCGCCTGCGATGCTTTCCATCAACATTTATAAATTATATTCAGTAAATTTGTATTGTGGGGCTTGTTTTACTCTTTTTTTAGTGTGCAGTCGGGTATTTTGTTTTTTTAATAATAATTTTTTTATTTATAACTTTTTAGCTGTTTTTATTTAACGAAAATGTTGTAGATGTAGAAGACTATGTATATGTAAGTACCATTTTAAATTATTTCGACGACATTTGGCTTTAGATTACGAGTACATATTTTTTTAAAGGGAAATTTAGAAAAAATATTATTATGTCTTTATCCCGTGGGACTTTTAGGATAAAATGTATCCTATGACACTCCCGTAATCAAGACAAATCTAACGATACCTCATACATCAAAATCCATCAAGCCGTTTAGGCTACAGGAGGTCACAAAGGAAAAGACATACATACATACTTACATACACTCGAAAAACATTACCCTCCATCTTTGGCAGTCGGGTAAAAAACAAAGTAGGTACTTTAGCATCTGAGCGAGTCACCTAGGGGCCCTACAGGGTCGAAGCCTCCCGGAGCTGAGGGTTGGTGCGAAAGCGTTACACCGGGGCTCTGGGAATAAGGCAAGGAAGGCACGGGGTAGGTTCTTTAGTCAGTCAAGTCGTCAACGGCGCGCACCGTTCCCGCGCGCCTCAAGGAGTTGTCAGCAAACTGCAGGAGCCCTTCGGGGTCGAAGCCTCCTGGAGCCTAGAGGGTGGTGGAAAACTGTTACCTCGACTCCAGGAATAAGGCAAGGAAGGCACGGGGTAGGTTCTTTAGTCAGTAAGAGTCTGACACTGTTTCACGCTCCACCCAAGAGTGGGATTCGTCATTCGATGATTTTTACCTAACATAAAAAAAAGCCGAGCGATTCAATGACCTTTAGGTAGTTAATACGCAACGAAAGAAAACTACCTAAAGATCCTATACTCGCTCAGCTGACATTTTTTTAAAGAAATTAATTTTGTACATGTGTAAATTAATTTATAAAAAATATTCCTTAATTTTATCTTTACACATCGATAGTGTGATCCGATAGTACCGGATCGACCCTCCATAGGATTAAAATTATCAAAATTTAACCGTGTATATTTATCTATAGTTATTTTTCAAGTTAAATAAATCCTTATTTTCCTTGGTCACGTCATTACGCGTGAACGGTTAGACAACGCTATTTCTTTATTAAGGTCACGAAACGGGTTTTATGAAGTAAAAAAATTAAAGATGTTGCGTAGACAACTAGAAATCTTCTGAAAACTGTTTAATCTTCGCACGTTTGACAGTTCATAACTAAACCCTTGATCAAACGTACCGAGTTAAAAGCAAGACGAGTAAAATTTAAGCGGGTTGTTGAGATAAGCCCTCGGCCGAGCATTTGATACGTACCGAGTATTTGGTCGAGAGCACTGTCTCACCCGTGTCCAGTTTACGTGTGATTAAGGTATAAGATAGGACAACGTCTGCACGGTCAGCTAGTTAATTATTATATTAACTATACTAATGTTCACAATAAACAAATAAATTACTTGCTGAAAACATAGATTAAAATTAATACTTTATTTAATTTTCGCTACCAACATCAATTAATTATAATAATTTAAAATGTTCCATAATAAATTAAATCGAATGACAGTATTGTGGTCTGCGGCCGTTACTTAAATAAACATGCACTTTATTCCAGTTTGATTTATTACTAAAATGTTCATTAAATGGAAATGCCAACAGAATTATGGAAATCTGAAATGAAAGGCATTATTTTATTTCTGTTAGCATTTTTTATTAAATCTTGTGAAAAGACTTACGAGACAGTAAAGTCAGAGTAAACAATGAGGGTGTTTAGGAATTTTCACACCACCAGTTAGCGCCACTTAGCCGTCAGGTCTTTTCCTTTGAAAACTTATATATGACGCTGACGTCTAACGTTTGACGTTGACGTTGATGTCTAGCTAATGTCAGTAACAGAAGTGTTTTGACAGGTGCCTGGACCTGACGCCTCAGTGTTGCCACCTGGTGAACGACATTTTAGAACACCCTCATTGAATTTACTGGTTTTTCTGTTTTCGTTTTAGTCTACTTAAAAGGATGGAAAAGAGTTTTGACATTATCCAAATTCAAATTAAATAAATCAAATTATTATAATCGGTTTTCCTAGCAGTAAATATTGATTTAGACTCTTGAGCCCCGAGCGAACGCACACCTATTGTCTTTCTATTATTATTGCTAGCCTGTGCTGTCCCACTGCTGGGCAAAGGCCTCCCTCCATTCCTTCCATTTATCTCGGTCGCTCGCCATATCGTTCCAATTCCCAAGGAAGACATCCAGGTCGTCCCGCCATCTCCTTCGTGGTCTGCCGCGGTCTTTCTATTATGTCTCTAATATATACGTGATATACTATGTGCATGGTTAAATCAACTGAGTTAAAAGTCTTCCAATGTTTATCCATTTACGTTCGCATATCTATATCAACATTATTTTAATAGTCAAAAACTCATCATCATCAACCTAGCGCCAGTTTTGGTTGCTACCCTTAGCTTTCACCTCGGTGCCCGGGGTCCGCTTTCCTACAAACACGCCTCCACTTCGCTCGGTCTTTTGCGATTTTAATAGTCAAAAACTAAAACACATTATTATTTTTCTTTTTGCGAAGCATTCATTCTTACAAAATAACAGGCCGACCGCATATTAAGGCAAAGGAGCTCCCGCCATAGCCGTCGCCGTGATTCCGAACCCCATTTCCGGCCACCGTAGGGACTCTGCAGTAGGGTCGAAGTCAAGTGGGGCCAAGGACCTACGTCTTCTGAAAAGAAGGCCGGCCCTGGTATAACGGCAATACGTTGCCTTAATACCAGGGCCTTCTAAACAACAAAGTCCGACACTATCTATTGCTCCACCCAAAGGAGGGAGTTGTCAAAAAACCCCATTATTACTTTTATAAATATCAATATAACGTTCCAAAAAAAAAATTACAAACTCTAACGACAATCTCGTAAGTTATAAAAAAGTTTACTTTAACAAAGGCTATTGAAAACAGCGTAGAATATAGGTTAGTAAGTAAAAGATCAGGAATTTGGGTCAAGGAATGTTCCGGCCATCGGGAAAGCTAATTTATTTTGGTTAAATCACATTATTCGCACACAATTAATCACTGCGAACATGTTAACACGGATAGCTGTTTGTTTTGGCATGAGCGTAGCGAGGGTGCAATTTGTGAGGAACTTGATATAATCGTGGAGATTAGGTTGAGATAGTTTTGTAGTAATAAGTCAAATAGCGGTAACTGAATGAAAGGGAATTGCATGAAACAGTAATTTTTAAAAAGAACGATTGCCTTCACCTGATTCTTTATAATATTATACTAGCTTTTGCCCGCAGCTTAAATAAAATATGCCCGCGTACATAAAATATAGCCTATGTCACTCAGGAGTAAAGCAGCTTTCTATTGTTGCTTAAATTTTTCAAATCGGACCAGTAGTTCCAGAGATTACCCCCTACAAACAAAAAAACAAAAAAACAAACTTTACCTCTTTATTATATTAGTGTAGATTACACTAATCACAAAAATATTTTTTAGGTGAGTGGCTTTTTTTTAATATCATGCGATTTTATCACGTATGCAATTTCTCTGCATGTGGGGCTGCTACTGAATATCTCACGTTCATATTGCATCATTACAATAAATACAGTACGGCAGTTGGATCTTGGTGAGTCTGTAGTTAGGCTCTGCGAATTTTAGCGCTTAAAAACTCATAAAAAACTAAATGATATATCCAATAAATGCAATTTGCAGTTGTTATTACTGTTAAAAGCTGTCAATGGCATTTTTTTTAATCCTTTATTTTTGTACGAGTTTTCAAGCGCTAAAATTCGCAGAGCCTAACTTCAGACTCGCCAAGATCCGACAGCCGACTATACCAGATCTATGGTACCTGTATAAAATAGTACATTTTGATACAAGTGCAGGAAGTTTGTCATTGCGACCGAGGCGAAATTCGCACGAGCCCTAGGCGAGTGTGTTATGGAGCCGAGAACTGCAATGACAAATCTGCACGTGTGTCAAACGACGTTTTTCAATACACTTACGACTTGTGAAATAAAGAAAGAAAGAAAAAATGTTTAATCGTATCTCAAACATACAGTAGAAATATAGTAATAATAGCATTCAAATCTGCTCTGGTCAGTTTCTAATTTCGTGGGGGTCGTCCAGCGCCTCGTGGGGACGCCTCGCGCCTGATTCGGTAAACTAAGTAAAAAAAAATCACCCTTAACCGTGACGATAAGGAAGGAATAAAAAAGCCCTTGTTGTGATAAACTCAAAAAAGCACTTGGGTGATATACATGCTATATTGAACCTAATAGGAATGCGATAAGAGGCAGTTTTCGAGTAAGTGTATTGAAAAGGATATTTACGGGGGTAATCCCGCAGCTGAATGGATTTAGTTAAAACTTGGTATGTCTTAACATAGTCCATAGAATACTATAACAAATTATCATGGAAGATTGTTCCCTTGGGATGGTTTAAAACTAGTATACTAACAAAAATACGGATATTTCAAATAACCTTTATGGAACAGTTTAGGCATTTCGATGTAAAAAAACTTAATGAAAAAAAGCTTAACAAAATGTTATGTTGTAAAAATGTTTGAGATATCGCTTTTTGCCACTAAAATATAAACAGATAAGTATATAGGATGCTTCTCGTGTCGATAACGAATTTGTCATGAAGATTGCTGTCTAGACTAAAGAAATTGTTGAGAAATTTATCCTACAAGGTATTTAAAAAATTTGTAGGTACCGGGTAAAATGGGGTGAATATTAGAATTATTACTTTATTTCATATTATTAGTTTTAATAAAGAATTTTTATTTTCAATACTGAATTTATAAAAATATTCAAATGCTGCAAACGCTTTTTAAATAACGTGAAAAAAACACAAAATTTTGTTTGTATTCACTCCCGATTTGTTTATATTCCCCCCTTTTTACTGTAAGTAGAAATAATAAGAATGGGTGCATATGGGGCCCCATTACGACCTTCGGGGCCCAAGTCAACCTCCCCTGCAAGTTGGGGCACCTGCCGATCAGCGGATGAGGCTCTGGCGCTGGCTTTCCCTCTTAGGGTTGGGAGGTCGGACGGCAGTCGCTCCCGTAAAGGCCACAAATAGCCAATAAACATGGACGGTTTAAGAAAGTTTGTTGCCACGGATAGGGCGCCGCCGCAAAACGGCGCGCAGGAGATTCGCCCGACTCCTGTGGCAAGTGGGCAAGGGCTACCGTGTCTGGGGCGAACACGGATAAAGACGCGAGCCCCAACCCGGAAACTCCGCTTCGCCAGCCTGAACATTGGCACGCTGACCGGACGCGCGAGGGAGTTAGCCGACTTACTTCTCAGGCGAAGGGTGGCCGTGGCATTCCTGCAGGAGACTCGGTGGAAAGGCCGCAGGTCCCGGCTCATCGGGAATGGCTACAAATTAATCTACACGGGTGCAGCCGGTGGGGAGAACGGGGTGGCCGTTGTACTCTCCGAGGAGTTTCAAGACGCAGTCCTGGAGGTGAAACGCTACAGCGACCGGCTTATGGTCGTAGGTGTGCTTATCGACGGGGTTATAACCCACTTGATAAGTGCCTACGCGCCTCAGGTCGGTTGCAGCGACGCTGAAAAGGCTGCGTTCTGGGATCAACTCGGTGGGGTGCTTCGTGGCATCCCGCTGTCACAGGGAATCGTTCTGGGTGGTGATCTGAACGGTCATGTGGGTGACAGGTGCAAGGACTTTGAGCATGTTCACGGTGGCTTTGGATACGGTAGCCGTAACGCTGAAGGGGAGACTATCCTCCAAACGTGTGCGGCTGCCGGCCTTGCCATCGTGAACACGTATTTCAAAAAGAAATCCGAACACCTGATTACCTACAGGAGCGGGGGGTACGCTACCCAAATCGATTTCTTACTCACACGGAGGCACCTTATCAGTAGGGTGGCCAACTGCAAGGTCATACCCGGCGAGAGTCTCACTGCACAACATCGTCTCCTTGTCATGGACTTGCGCGTCAAACCTAGGGTCAAGTTTGATGAGCGCCAACAACGCCGAATACGGTGGTGGCGACTGGATGCAGCCACGTCCCAGTCGTTCGCGTCGGCCATCGGCGATAAGTGCGATGGTACCGATGGCGAACCTGTGCAAAGCCACTGGGACAGGATTCAGGCTGCCATCACCGAGGCGGCAAAGTCGGTGCTCGGCTTGTCCAGGGGCGGCCGCAAGTGTGACAAGGAAACTTGGTGGTGGGATGACACAGTCCAGAGGGAGATCAGAGAGAAGAAAGCTCTCTTCAAAACGTGGCAAGCTTCCAAATCTCCCGAAGACCGCGACGCATACAGAGCTGCTAAACGTGCCGCCAAGAGGGCCGTAGCCAGAGCCAGACGAGACCACTTACAGCCACTTTATGATAAGTTGGAATCGTCTGAGGGGCAGAAGCTCATTTATAAGTTGGCACGTTCCAGGGTCAAAGCGGCACTGGATATCACTAAGTGCCGCTGTGTAAGAGACCCTGACGGCAATCTGATATGCGAAGACCTCGCGGTGAAGGAGAGATGGCGCTCGTACTTCCACGAGCTGCTGAACAAGCAGCACAAAGAGGTGCTGTCTCCGGTTCTCCCTCCAAATCAGGGACTTGTACCCCTGGTTACGCCTGAAGAAGTACATGTGGCTCTTCGCCGCATGAAGAACCGGAAAGCTGTCGGTGCCGATGGAGTCCCCATTGAAGCCTGGAAGGCGATGGGTCCTCGTGGTGTGGGCATCTTAACCCACCTATTTAACCGCATGCTCCTCACCGGAAAGATCCCGAGTCAATGGAGACTGAGTATTATCACTCCAGTCTTCAAAGGCAAGGGATCAGTGCAGGAGTGTGGCGACTACCGGGGGATTAAGGTTATGTCCCACACCATGAAGCTCTTCGAGCGGGTGATTGACTCTCGGATCCGACAGGAGTGCACCGTCTCGGGGTGTCAATATGGGTTTCGACCAGGCCATGGCGCCATGGATCCCATCTTTGCCCTAAGGGTTACCATGGAGGGATACAGATCAAAGAATACGCCTCTGCACCTCTTGTTCCTTGACATGCAGAAGGCCTTCGACTGTGTCCCCCGTGAGGTGATCTGGTGGGCGCTGAGATCCAAAGGAGTGCCCGAGACCTATGTTGACATCATCCGAGATATGTACCGAGACTCCGGTTCTGTGGTTCGGACCGCTGTTGGCGATACGAAACCCTTCCCCATCACCGTCGGAGTTCACCAAGGTTCTGTCCTTAGTCCGTTTCTGTTCAGTGTGGTGCTGGACGTCCTGTCCTCCAACATCAGGGACTTACACGAGCAGCCGCCATGGCTGCTCATGTATGCAGACGACATCGCGCTGGCGGACTCGGACAGTGGGCGCTTGGTTCGACGTGTGACAGCGTGGAAGGAATCGCTGGAAAACGGCGGTCTGAAAATTAATGCGGCGAAGACCGAGTACTTGGCCTGTAACACAACAAACGCTGCTCCTGTTCGCATTGGCGAAGACACAGTCGAGCGCACGGAACAGGTCAGGTACTTGGGATCGGTGCTCCACGAGTCCGGGGACGTCGATTGCGACGTCGAGTCACGTATCTCGGCGGCCTGGGCGAAATGGCGTGAGGTGGCGGGGGTTATCTGTGACCCCAAAATGCCGGTTAGGCTCAAAGGACAGGTCTATAAGACCATCATTAGGCCTGTCCTTTTGTATGGCAGTGAAGCGTGGCCTGTACTTGAGCGGCACAAGCAGAGCCTGCGTGTCACGGAAATGAATATGCTGCGCTGGATGTCGGGAGTGTCGCGGAAAGACCGCATTAAAAACTCCCGCATCCGGGGCAGCCTTCAGGTCCGTGACATAGCGGATAAACTGCAGGAGGGTCGCCTACGCTGGTATGGCCACGTTTTACGAAAACCGGCAGACTACGTGGGTAACAGATGCCTCGCCATGCCGCCTCCGCCGGGACCCGGAAAACGAGGAAGGCCTAAGAGGCGTTGGATCGACGTCGTAAGAGACGATATGCGTGTCAATGGGCTTACGGCAAAGGACGCGAAAGACCGAGCGAAGTGGAGGAGTTTGAGTTGGAAAGCGGACCCCGGGCACCGAGGTGAAAGCCAAGGAAGCAACCGGGACTAACGCTGAGATGATGATGATGATGATGAGAAATAATAAGAATAGATCGAGCGACGCTAAAATGAAATGAAACAAGTTATGATTTACCTAAAGTTAAAATATAATGCCTGTTTTGATTTTTGAGAAAAACCCTTGGTCAGTGGGTAGCCTTAGGGGCGGATTTTTAGGAGTTGGAGTGTATCCTTAGGGGCGCTATGAGAAGCAAAGAAAAGGAAAAAAAATTTTTGGGACTTAAAATTTTTTTCGAAAAATATTTTTTTTTCCAATTGGTACGCTTATAAAAAAAAAATTAGGAAAAAAGATTTTTATGGGATTTAAAAAATTTCTCCTCACTTTACACCTTGAGTATAGAAATTACTCAAGGTGTATAGTATTACGTGTTTGTATTAGGGGCAAAATACAGACCCAGCCGTGCTAAAAAAACGTCGGCCGCAGCGACCAAATCCAAATAGATTCATTGGATGGCGAGCAATGGGTAGCTCGCCGTCCGTTCGTCTTGTAATCGGCTGGACCAAGCCTAGTCATCGACGGCGCGCATTGTTCTCGCGCGCTTCAAGGAGTTGGCAGCAAACTGTAGAGGTCCAAACCTCCTAGAACCAAGAGTCGAGTCGAAAGTGTATTGCCCCGGTAATACACTTTCGACTCGACTATGATTAAGGCAAAGAAGGAACGGAGTTGGTTGTTTAGTCAGTAAGAGTCTGACACTGATTCCCGCTCCGCCCAAGGGTCGTTCATCATTGGATGATTTTTATCTACCATAAAAAAAAACCTTAGCTCTCAAGCTAGACTAGACTACAATCAACTCGTAGCTCGAAAATACCCTTTCGCTAAGCAAGTTTCATTCAATAAAGTTTTTCCTAACAATATTACTTTAAGGTTCTTGAACCGTATCGATAAAAATATTACACTAAACGGGTCTTATTTACAATATCTCCGGTTGTAGTCTGGAACATAACTTGATCACTTAACCTCGCTACTGTGGGAACAAACACTTTTATTTTTATAAAAGCGTTTATAGTGACAGTATTTAAGTGATAGCATTTTTTTATAGAAGAGAAGAAGAAGAGAATCTTCCAGTATTAATTTTTATATATTTATGTAAATAAGACTTCATTATCTGCCTAGCCCTTTCGCTGAAGTTTAATACTCCTGTTCCAGATTGGGTGAAATTATGGCATGATTTCTCAGCCTAAAAATAATGGTGTCAAGTTGTTCGGTTAAACTTTACAATAGCTTGATATTTTTTCCTTTTCTTTGAAATTTCAAAGAAAAGAAAAAAATAGAGTTTATTTGCGCTGAAAAAAAGACGCATATCATAGAAAAAAAAAAACAAAACGAATTTTTTTTTATAAATTACTAACTGGCCTCAAAGACGTTGTCCGATTCTACCTCCATTAGCTGCCTAAAGTCTCAAGTAAAAAATAAATAGCCAGTGTTTTTTATCCCTTTTTCTTCTCGACGGTGAAGAGGTGAGTTTCAAATTTAAAAGTTTTGTATTAACTAGCAAAAACATCCAAACTCGGTCAACGTTTTGGAACCACTGGCCTAAATATCTCGCCTCCTAGTCGAAATGTATGTGCCATACGCTGTGTGCCTTCCGCCTAAACTTTTTAATTGAAAAGCAATTTAAAAGTTTATTTACTTAGCCCCGTGTCAACATTGGGATCAGATGAAACTCGATCGTAAATAGCGTTCTTAGAGTTGATAATGCATTGGATTTTGTATTCGATATATTAATGATAGAATGCAGTAACTGTGACCAAGCGTTTCAGGATTCCCAGCTTTCCTTTCAGAAGGGAACCCATGGTGCCGTCAACGACATGAGTCCGATCCGGAATTACCCATTGCTCGCCGTCTGTAAACCCACGGGTATAGTGGCTGGAAATCCAGGTCGACATCCTGGCGACTGGGGTGTGAGATAAGGAAGTTCGTTACCTCACGCGTGTGACCTCCTCCTTCCCTAAAGGTACACTTCTGGTAAAACAGGGTACACTTCTGACTACCCTTTCACAGCGTACTGATGCTGACTATTATAGTATAAAATGATGTATACAATTAATAGACAAAGTGATTGTAATAAGTACTAAAGATATGCTATAATTTAGTGAAGAATTCCATCCGAAACTTTTCATCGGATCAAGACCAAATTTAAATTGGACATAATTTAAGTCAAATTGTAGCAATAATTTATTTTAAACTCCAGCAATAAATTAATTTTAAATTGTAGCAATCATTTATTTTAAATTGTAGTAATACTGGGTAATTTACTTCCATCAAACGTTATTTTGTTAATCAATTCCGCGAAAGTAAGAGGTAAATACAGACGTCTAACCAACTTTTTATGTTTTATTTATCTCAAAAATAAAAAATGTATGTATTGTTTTTTTTTGCGTACTCCATCAGTCTCAGTTGTACTCGTAAGATGGCATAAGATAGATGGATGGTTGATAAGGCTCTTGAAACTAGAATTCAGAACTAAGTACATTTTTTGTTACATAACGGCAGACTTTGGAAAAAAATCTAGGGTCGTCAGGGTTTTGTGTTTTTCCAATTGTCAAAGGTCAGTTACACAGGTGGTAAATAATTTTAAAATATTTTTGTAACGTTTCGATGGATTACGATAGCTATACATATGGATTGCCATTTACAAGCACTAGCTTCTTATATAGCCCACGTTGGCCTATGTGAAATAAAAATATTTTTACTTTGACTTTGTCAACCTCTGCAACGGGGTTTAAAGCGGTCAGAATATAACCCATTTTTTGTAGGATTATGTTCTTAGATAAGGTAACAAGTAGGATGGAATGTCGTCGTCTTCTAAATATAAAAGACGTTCGTCGATAAAATTTGGTGATAAAACGGGCTTCAGTCTATTTTTTTACGTGAGAGATCGTCATACTTTCTCAAAACTGGATGAAACGAGAAGGCGTGTCAAACTTTTACTGGCTAACTTACAGTGGTCTAACTTAACTAAACGTAACTTCAATGGTCCTTTGCGAGAACCACCGTAACTCTTTCGAAAATGTTAGCTAGCTTGCTCGCCGTCCGCTCGTCTGGTAATCTTCCGAACCAAATCTAGTCGTCGACGGCGCGCACTGTTCTCATGCGCTTCAAGGAATTATTAGCACACCGTAGAGAACCGTGCAGAATGGTCGAAACCAACAGGGGCCAAGGGTTCTTGTCTGAAAAGAAGGCTCTAGACTTGGTATATATGGCAACATAGAAACGGGGTAGGTTGTTTAGACAGTGAGTGTCTGACACTGTTTCCAGCTCCGCTTAAGGGTGTGATTAATTATTGGATAATTTTTATGGACCATAAAAAAAAAACTGGGACCGAATTGAGAGAAGCTATTGATGTTTTTCCATTAAAAACAAAGACTTTTTTTGGTTGAAATAGGTAATGATGATTGTGTACCGAACACAGACGAAATTATAACTTCGTCAGCTATTGCATCGAGTTCACCACTTTATGTATTCTCATTTAAACTTCCCCGTCACCACTTCATATGCACTTTGTTAGAGAGGTTTTGACGTTACAAGTAAAACAAACTGAACTTAGACCGAAACTATGAAGTTTGTCTCAGACTGAACTCGTTTGGATTATCAAGTTAGGTAGTGGGATATAATCTACGTAGGGTGAAATAGCTAACGGTCTAGCCAACTTTGTATTTTTTTTCTAGTTTTAACAGAAAGCGATTTTTTTATGGTGGGAAAAATCATCGAATGACGAATTGACACGTCCTTGGGCGGAGCGGGAGACAGTGTTAGACTTCTAGTGACTAAACAAGCCACCGTCCCTTTATGCCTTAATTTCAGGGCCCCAGTGTTCCACTTTTGCATCAACCCTTGGCCCCAGAACACTTTGACCCTTTAACTCGAAAACGGGTTGAGGTATCAAGTAAGTTAAAATTTGAATCGTATAGTCAAGTCTGCAGTCACCTGAATCTACAAAAATATTACAAAGATTAATGTTTACGAAGAAAAAAATTTAAGGCCATTTATGTCGGAAAAAACGTATATTTGCTCACTCACAAGGGAAACAAATTTTAAAAGGTAACAGCAAAATCCTGCACTTTGGCATAAAAGAAACATCTTATAACACTTGGAATATATCTAAAAACATTATTATACATTATCACAAATGCATTAATATGACTAATTTCTTCTTTACATTAAAAAATCTTTACTAGTCGATATTTCAGTAAACGGATTGTCTGTAAAACAGCTAACATTCATAATAAACATATTTGTATTTGAATAAATGAAAGTACTTTATCTATTCCAAGTAATATATTTGTTTTGTTGGAATTATTACCGATGCAGTCGCAGGCGAAAACATGAGCAGAATTTAGTATAGTTCAAGGATTTTAAAACTAAATTGAAATTTTGAATAAATATGAATGAATAATAATTACGGTTAATTTTTAATTTAAGTTCACAAATTCGACAATTAAGCACACTCTTTGTGGGTGACTCACATAAATGTATTCATACAGTTTATACACTACCTACATGTAAACAATATATGTACAAATCACCAACATCTATTTATTATTATCTGAATAAAAACTTAAAAACTTTAACATTTTTTGCGAAAAAATTAATGAATTAAATTCCAAATTAAAAATGTCATCGGGTTTGATTAGAAAATCGACTTTATTTGCCTTGATGTTTTTTTTTTTTATTTTATTTAAAGTTTTTGTAAAAACTCTTGTTGAAACGATGGTATTCGTTGAATACGATGTCAATGAGACCCTGTATACTTACACATACATACATATACATTTATTTATATATATGTTTCAAAGTTAACAACACTACACATTTACACTTACACTAAACACCATACGGACAATTGACGCGACGCATTGGACACGCGCACGGTCGATGTCGTGCTGGCGATATATTTCCTTCTACCGCCGTGTTGTTATATTCGTTTCTCACCAGTCACGACCTAAGCTGTCTGCTAAGCAGACGTGCGCTCGCGCCGAATAATACCGAGGATTTGTTTTATCAACACAATCCTAGTATATTTTTGGGGAGAAAACATGACCTGCGAAAACCTACTGCTGTGGAATATTTTATTTGTGGTCGCTACTATAGTAGACTTGCTTGTGCTTAACTTTGGCGCCTTTTATAACAATCGTGTTGTTGTATTGTGTGTGGAGGAAATTACAACTGGAGATACTGCAAGAACTTTGCTTCATTCACCACTTACCCAGTGAGTACACCCTACAACAACCAAAAATCAAATTTAGAAAAGGCAGAATCGGCTATCCATATATGAGCATAGGGTTTCCTATGACAAGTTGATTCCACAAGCAAAAGGACTCAAAATGAGCTTACGCACGTGACGGGGTCACTATAATCAACTAATTTCTGCTAACAATAATTTATATTCTGACTGAACGTTGACACAATATCAAAGTACACCGTTAAATTTTGGTCGTTTTGATCCCGTGGAAGGTTGATCCGGTACATGAAACACTATCGATTTGTAAAGGTAAAATTAAAAAGTTAAGGCTTTTTTGAACTAAAATTAATGTACGCGTAAATGAAATTAAATAAAGAATAGCTGATCGGGTTCAATGGCCGTAGGTAGTTAGTATACATCGACCGTTAATGGAGTTATAACGACCAAAATTTAACAGTGCATAGAAAAACTTATTGAAAACTTCTCGATTAATCGTTAATTTAAAATTATTTAAAGCCAATAACAGCGACAGGGCCACTCACCCTAGTCAATAAATCACTATCTGGTTATTTAGTCCCTTTAAACCATAAAATTGAAGTCTGAACTTCAAAGACGTCTGAATTAGATGGATTTATGAGATAACGCCAATGTACGAACGTTTGGAGAAGGTTTAGGGTTCCGACGAGAAATAATACCGGGGATTTGTTTTATCAACACAATCCTAGGATACTTTTTGAGAGGAAACATGACATGTGTATTCTTAATTCTTTGTTTGTTGTTTTCATTTATTTATTTAAATACCTTTGACATTGACGTACAAACGAATACCATGGATCCAGTACATTAAGCTGGTCCCCCCAGTGGTGAAATTTTTTGTCAGTTTTTTTCTTTTTTTGTGATTTTTTTACGTTTTTTAAACTAACAGTATAAAAACGTTATTTTAACATTTTTTACGAAACAAGAAATGAATAAATTACATTCCGAATTAAAAATGTCATGAGGTTTGATTAGAATAACGACTTTATTTGCCTCGATGATTTTTTTATTATTATTTTTTTGTACTTTATTTTTACTTTTTTACATTATGAGACCATCATACAAGACCCAGTCGAGTTAAATATGAAATTTCATCTAAATTCATTCAAACTTTTGAACGTGACAGAGGTAGACATAAATATACAAACTTCAACCGTTAAAATATTAGTGTGATCATAATTATTAATTAGGAAAAGAAGAGCTCTTTAATTTTCCTCACAACGACGTTCAGATAAGAGCCTTGCTATGGGAGTATTTCAGAAGCGCAGCAAAGTTACGCACTGATAAGGAACCATCATAGCGACTAAAAGTGTAAAGCAGAGTACGAAGGATAAAACATGTGATAGACAGTACCACTGGGTTTGTTATCCATGGGGCAATGGGATGGTTGAAAGTGTAAACGCAACTTTGGAACCCAAAGGGCAATTGAAAAAATACGGGTGAGAGTTATTTAAAAATGTGATACTGCCTCTCTCACTCAAGGTGAAATAATTTAGTTGATGTTTCCCAACTAAAAACTCTTATGTACATACTATATCCATAGATGCATCTTGTGCAGTCATGAACAGAACCACCACTATTAAGGTAGAGTAATGTAGCCTCACCGTAATGTATTACGGTGACGTTTTACAAGCCAGCGCAACATCTTAATCTTTTTTTCTTACTCTGCTTTCGCACGCATACTGGAAAAGATTCTTCTGTTCCTTCTTTATGTTTGCTAAAATCTTGAGTCCTACGCAAACGAATTCGTACACCTATTGTCTTTCTATTATGTCTCTAATAACGGCATTCAAAAGGGTTTAGCTTTTCGCATTATAGAATTTGGTTTCCCACAAAACTGAAGTATTATTCCAGAAATATATATAGCATTCACGATTTTACTTCAAAAACATTAAGCAGCAAAATTCTCAATAAACTACAGTTTCAAGTTTCACTTTGTGAATATGTTTGATTTTACATTTATAATATTGGAGAGAATCTATTCATATTGGTTTTGAGTATTTAACAATGAACTTGTTTTCAATGGAAAAGTTTTTGAGTCTCTCAAAGATAAGTTTACTTAAGTCACAGTAAAACTTGACTACTTTATAGTCATTATCTTAAGTTACCGTGGCACTAAAATAAAGAGAGCAACTGAAAGAACACATATGGCTTTTAGTAATTTAAAGTCACCAAATTATATACAAAGGTTTTTTTTATGGTCTGTAAAAATCATCTAATGACGTATCCCGCACTTGGGCTGAGCGGGAAACAGTCTCAGACTAAACGACCTACCCCGTTTCTACATTGCCATATGTACCAGGGCCGGAACCTTCCTTTCTGACACGAACCTTTGGCCCTAGTGTTTAGGATTGATTGAAGTACGTTTGTCTATATACTACTATACTATCTTCGTCTCAAATTCATAATCCCTCTGGACTTACACATTTGATTAGGGAAAAAAACACAAAAAAATACTGAGTAGTTGAGAGACATACGGACAAAATCACGAGCAGAAACTAGTGCAATAAAATATAAGTTCTATTTTAACAATAAATAACATAGTTCAATAGGCACACACTTTCAATTAAAATCATGACAGTATGGCACTGAAGGTTATTTCCGACCAAATAACAAAATAGTGATCAATCACCGGCGTGACCTTTTCGATCAAAAGGTTCATAGAATTCGGGTCTACCATTATTATATTAACTTACCTGTATATTTGTTATTCCGTGTTTTTAATTGATTTGTGAAGTCGAGCTATGTGCAATTCTACCGGTATACTGTGCAATTTAGCATGAAGATTTATGTTTGAAAAAAATCCATTAAATTATTTATACCAACCACTCATTGTTTATTTACAAGCTTTTGTCCGCGGCTTCGCCCGCGTACATAAAATATAGCCTATGTCACCTAGGAGTAAAGCAGCTTTCTATTGTTGCTAATTTTTTTCCAATCGGATCAGTAGTTCCAGAAATTACCTCCTACAAACAAAAAAATAAACTTTACCTCTTTATTATATTAGTGTAGATGTAGATATAATTTTCGTGCAAGTAAAGAGACAAAGGAGATATTATTGTCTGAGGTATTCTCTTCCAGTCTACCTAGAGTGTTGAAGAAATTACTGTAGTAGCTAAGCTCATACATACGCTTTGAATCCGGGATATTTTGCGAGAAGGAAAGAAAACAATTTGGAGATTAATATAGAGATGTATTAGTTACTTCTAAGGTCACAATCAGACTGGGAAAAACAACGTACTATTGTTTTTCCTATCAAATTATCGTTTACTAGAACTACCAACATCTTTCAAAATACACTTCTCATCAAAAAAATCGAAACACTTCCGTTTTCATTGTTTCTGTCCGAATTTAACACAAAAAAGAATTCATACGATGAAAAAAAATACATATATTATAGCTGGCAGTTTGGCCATTACAGTAATAAGCGAAAATTCTAAATTCAAAATTAGAATTTCATTTGTTTATCTTATAAACGAAATGAATCACTGTTTTGAGACAAATGTGTGTTTAGGGTTGGAGTACATTTAGCGTTTAAAAACTAAAAATTGGCGCCTATCCTTAAACTTTTTGTTTTTTATTTCAATACTGTGACTTTGGGACGTCTGAAAAAAGGTTTTTTTTCTAAAACGTATGGATACTTCGCCCACAGAAGCCGCCCAAGTTGTGGCATTGCTGGATTCTGGCCTTAGTCAGCGTGTTGTGGCTGCAAGACTGCATCTAAGCCTGTCATCTGTTCATAGAGTCTATAAACGTTATCGGGAGACTGGTTTGTTCACGCGCCGTTCAGGATCTGGCAGGAATCGGGTCACTTCTGAGCGAGATGATCGATTTATTGTAACAACTTCTTTAAGAAATCGACGCCTTAACGCTTTTCAACTGCAGCAGCGGCTTCGTGTTGTACGAAGGGTGGCTGTAAGTGACTCTACAATTAGAAGAAGGTTGAAGGATCGTGGACTGGTACCGCATAAGCCAGCAAATGGGCCGAAATTAACTGCAGACCATCGAAGAGCGCGCCTTAACTTTGCACGTGAGCACCTAAATTGGTCATACCTACAGTGGAGCAAAGTTCTCTTTTCTGATGAGTGTAAAATTATGCTGTATGGTAACGACGGAAGGAACAAGGTCTACAGAAGAGACGGAGAACGCTATGCACAATGCTGCATTGAAGAAAAGGTCAGCTATGGTGGCGGTTCGTGGACGGTTTGGGGAGGAATCAGCGCCGACGGTAAGACAGAGCTTGCTTTCGTGTCTGGGCCACGTCTGCCTGCACTAAACTGTCATCGGTACGTCGAAGAGTGTCTCGAGCCTCATGTGATGCCCTATGCACATTTTATTGGCAACGGCTTCATATTCATGCACGACAATGCTAGGGCTCACACCGCGGGCGTCGTACGAGATTATCTTAACGAAGTCGATATCTCTATTATGGAATGGCCAGCAAGAAGCCCGGACATGAATCCCATTGAACATCTATGGGATGAATTAAAGAGACGAATTCGAGCAAGAGATCCTGCCCCAGAAACACTTAGCCAGCTGCAAGATGCAATCCAAGAGGAATGGGACAATATACCACAGCATGTGATCGTGACTCTCATCCGATCGATGAAGAACCGTATGGAAGCAGTAATTAGAGCTCGGGGAGGGAATACAAGTTATTAAATAAACGTTTTTTAGCTTTTTTTTTCATTTACGTGTGTTGTTTTATCCATTTCCTTTATACTCCATACGGAATAAAAATGACTCATTTAACAAAATACGAAACCTATGAAAAATTCATTTAAATTTAGAACATTAACATTAAGATTTGATAAGCTCATATTACTCACTATTAAACGACATTTAACATTTATTCCTAAATGTACACATTTTTCTGATAATCCTGACAAAACGTAAACTTGCAAGGTGTTTCGATTTTTTTGATGAGAAGTGTATTAATCAAGCCAGTCCGTTAGCTAATTAGCAAATACCTCATGCGAGCTCCTTCAACATCATATGAGCTACACATCTATGAATAGATATAAGGAGGCAATAAGCTTTTATATTTTAAAAAAAAAACGAAGGATGAACTACCTAATGCTAACACCACTGTAGAAACCTCGCAGGGTCCAAAGCCTTCTGGAGTCAAGGGTGGATGCGAAAGGGTAACACCGGGGCCCTGGAACTAAGGCAGGAAGGAACGGTGGGTCGTTTAGTTACTAGAAGTCTGATACCAGACACTGTCTTCCGCTCCGGCCAAGGGCAAGATTCGAGATTCGATGATTTATCCCACATATACGTACAAAACGTTTTGGGAACACATTCATTATGCGTACAGCCAAGGAGTGGAATTCCTTGCCGGAGTCGGTGTTTCCTGATAGCTACAATCCGGGTATCTTTAAGTCAAGAGTGAATAGGTTATTTCTAGGTAAACGCGTTCCATCGTCGACTGCATCGTCGCTTTCCATCAGGTGAGATAGTGGTCAAGCGCGAACCTATAATCAATAAAAAAAAATAAAAAAAAAAAAAAAAACCTAATGCTTACACGGGTAAAGTAAGGCTAAGTCAGAGTTAACGATAAATAAATATCACAGTATTTTAAAAAAATATTATGCGTCAAGCCATGCTCATAAATCAACGTAGACCTATTTAAACTTCACCATAGCAAAACCTCACTAAAAGTCACAGCATATGACACGACACGGCCTCTGACGATGTCAAAAAGGCATGCTGTTTAAAAAAAAAACAAAGAATACAAATATGCACTACGCAATATTCATACTATAGTAAAAATAAAGCTACAAAAATTTTGTTTCTTGTTTCACGTGAAAATTTTTAGAAAACAATGACATGTTTTTGGCTTCATCAATGATACAGGTCATTCTAAAATAAACTTAATTTATACAATTACAAAATCAGTGGAAATACGATACATATTGGAAAAACAAGAGTTGAATTCTAGAAGCTACGAATCTCGTAGCTGCTACGAACTACGTAGCGCCTACGCCGTAGCTCGTAGGCGTCTTAACACAATCTTACTTTACCAAAATAGTTACTAAAATAAAACTTGTTTCATGAATGAAACCGTATTATCCAATCTATTAATAAAATGAATTTCACAACAAACTCCTACATATTACTGAATGAGCAGCCATTATCATACAAAAATAGTCGCAAATTCACATTTTAGTAATAAACAAAGTAGATCTAGTGCTGTGTGATAACCTCAAGTGGTGATAACTGTCAGTATTTATTTAACCACGTGACTGAATTAATATTAGAATATTATGCTACCACAGTAGGCAGACATTGTTTTTCATCCACGACGCCTTACCATCAACGATTGCATCACTGCTTACCATCAGGTGGAATCGCAGTCAAGCACAAGTTTATTGCAATTAAAAAAAAAAAACATTTTTTTCCTTATTTTCTTACATTTTCTTGTTGTCGATCCGTTTATAACCTTCAAAAAGTAACAAAGAAAGGCGAAATAATTTTAATTTCAAAGTCGAAAGTCTTTGACTAAATTCACATCGGTACATACTTGCTCGATTTCATTCGTACCGTGTTAAACTGAACAGTGGTTAAGATTCTTCTCATGAATGAATTTGCAGACTTCATTCATGAGAGGCATTTTAACCACTAGACCATTATGATAAAACGAACAACATAGCTTGTACTTGAACTTTCATCATCATCAACCCAGCGTAAATCCCGGTTGCTACCTTGGCTTTCACCTCGGTGCCCGGGGTCCGCTTTCCTGCCTAGTTGCCTCCACTTCGCTCGGTCTTTTGCGTCCCTTGCTTCAAGCCCATTAGCACGCATATCGTCCTTTACGACGTCGATCCATCGCCTCTTAGGCCTTCCTCGTTATTTGTTGTATTTGAACTTTGCACTGTCATATTGAAATTTGCACAGCCGAAACTACTTGGATTACGAGCGTGAAATTTTACACAAGGCTTCCTTTTATGATGTAGGCAAACACTAAGAAAGGATTCTCCAAAATTCTCCCTCTAAAGGGATGAAATGTGTGTCCAAAGTTTGGCGGAAACCTACTTTCACGCGGGCGAAGCCGCTGGCGGAAAGCTGGTTGTGTATAAAACGGTTTTGTATGGCAGCCAAAACATGAATGTTTTCGTTAACAAGTCATGAAAGACAAGCCCATGTTGTTTCATGTAACAGGCTGACATACACCACAGTACGGGACAGATCAGAAGATCAATCATGATAATATAATAAGGTCCAAGTTGTAGGGACCCTGCAGAAGGGTCAAAGTCAACTGGGGCCAAAGGTTGGTGTCCGAAAGGAAGGCTCTAGCCCTGGTATAGACGGCGACGTAAGTAACGGGGTAGGTTATTTAGTCAGTAAGAGTCTGACATTGTTTCCCGCTCCCCCCAAGGGCGGGATTCGTCATTGGATGATTTTTACCTTCCATAAAAAAACCTCGGTATGATGGCTAAGAAGGAATGGGGTGAGTCGTTTAGTCAGTAAGAGTCTGACACTGTTTACCGCCCCGCCGAAGGATTGGATTCGTTATTAGATGATTTTTTCCACCATAAAAAAAAAACATGATAAAATCGAAGAAATTAATTTCCAATTTTGTTTACCGTACTGGATAACAACCGCTCAGCATATGGCTTAGCGTTCGACCTGAAAGCCTACACGCAAACGAGACCACAGCGATTTAGAAGTCGGTTAATAAAAATGAATTTTGAGACAATCATAAATACAAATATCAAAAACTAGCTTTTGCCCGCAGCTTCGCCCGCGTACATAAAATATAGCCTATGTCACTCAGGAGTAAAGCAGCTTTCTATTGTTGCTAAAATTTTTCCAATCGGACCAGTAGTTCCAGAGATTACCCCCTACAAACAAAAAAACAAAAAAACAAACTTTACCTCTTTATTATATTAGTGTAGATAAATAGAATGAAAAGTACAGGATGAGTTTTTTTCGCGGAAAAACATCAAATTGAAAGTATTATGACTCCAGTAACTGAGTTAAAAGTTTCACTTTATCCATTTCCTCTCATAGAGAGAAAGTTTGAGTTTGAGGGAACAATATAAAGCTGATTATGCAACGGTCTTTATTACTGAGAACTGCCTGCAGTAATATCAACAATAGAACAAAGAGAGCTAAAAACATGACTGCTGTAGAAACTAAGTAGTATGTAATAGCACATTTCCCCAGACGAGTCCTATTTTGAAATATCATCTTTAATAAAAATATCTTTATAGGGTTCCGTAGTGATAAATGATAAATGATTTTTATTTTGGTTGGTTTTTGCAAACTCTTTTACACGTCAATTTTTTTTTTCGTCTTTTGATACTAGATGAGGCCGGTGTTTCCACCTGAATACCCTGAGAAGAAACACCGAAATAAACTCAGGGGTCAAAGTCTGTTTTAAAGTCCATACACAAAAATGTAATGGTCAAATCATATGAGAACCAATAGTAGTAGTAGTCAATTAGAAACGAATACGATTTCACATTTAAAAACAAAGAAAGCGTAAAATTGGGCAAAGGTACATATTTAGTTATACATATATATTACTAGCGACCCGCCCCAGCTTCGCACGGATGCAATGCTGAGAGTTCTCTCATAATCGTTGGATTATGCAACGGATGCAATGATTATGCATGTATTATACATATAAACCTTCCTCTTGAATCAATCTATCTATTAAATAACTGCATCAAAATTTGTTGCGCAGTTTTAAAAATCGAAGCATACATATGGATAGACAGCTTAAAGCAACTTTGTTTTATATTATTTAGTAATAGCCTAATAATGTACAATAATATTGTCCGAGGGTGTGCAGTGCTCTCGCCTAATCAACAAAATGGGACATCGGTACCATCCTTTTCTTAAAGTCATTCAGGATATTTTTGACTTCCTCTAACTTCGTTGGGATAACTAATTTGTTGGTGAACTGTGAAAGGTTCCTAGAATACTCAACAGGGCTTGACGTATGGTATGGTATGGTATAACGGGCTGGTGTCCGCAACTCCACGACTATTTTGCGTACTGACAGGGCAGGGACGTCGAAGTAAGAACACTACATAAATTTTGATTGCAAAAGAGTGCGAGACTTGACAGCATTTTTAACATGAAATGTTTGGTAGATTCATTACAATGGATAGAATAAAATGTTAAATAGGTCCCTATTTCTAAAATTGACCTTCTGAAACTTTCAATTACATTTTGACGCCTACGCTTCAGATGAAATATTGTGTTGAATTCCAATTAATCATTTTGTAGGCTGTTAGTTTAACTTATAAAAACATTGATCAAATGTTGTCTTCATTCATATATGTCTAGTTTATGTTACATAAGTGTCAGAATGAAATATAGGAATTCGAAATAGTAACAAAGTATAAATTAGTTTTATATTGTCTAAACTACTGGGACACATGCTATCTCTCCGCCGAAATTCAACATGCGAGCACAGTGTGTTGGTTGTTTTCGATCAACTTTTTTGGAACAGTGATGAAATAAATTGCACAAAGTATACTGCTTGCCTGAGTACATGCGAATTCTCGACGTATGGCTGAAATATTAAAAAAATACACAGACCATATCATCGTTACTACATAACTGTTGAACCACTTCACGTTAACTAAACGATCGTAGCTTGCCTAGGGGGAAAGGAGTATTGGAGAAAAGACGTGAACCGAAGACGTACTGAGCAATATGAATACGAGACGCACAGGACGGTTCGTTATGGT
The DNA here is from genome assembly GCA_029852875.1 of Mythimna loreyi. NCBI lineage: Eukaryota > Metazoa > Arthropoda > Insecta > Lepidoptera > Noctuidae > Mythimna > Mythimna loreyi. The sequence continues at coordinate 8,705,080 of CM056800.1, read as the reverse complement.
GACATTTGAAAGAACCTTATCTACACCAATGGACATTTTTCGGTAGCAACGACGATGATGACCTTTGTCCTGAAGCGTAATTTATCGTTAAATAAAGATTAAATATAAAACTGAATCTAGTTCAATATTTCTCTAAACTCTTTTTGAGTATAGTCGGGTAAAGTGTAGTCCTGTCTAAAAATTTACATAAAGATCAAAAGTCAACTAATTAAGACAAACATATTCAGAACATCTCTTTTGTTTTACTTATGGATATTGATCAAATTCTTGCGACTCAACCCTAAGGCCCTTCAAATATACATAACTTTGTTGTTTTAAAACCATTACAGAAATATTAAGAACTTTATTTTTGCCAGCCTTTGCGTTTGACTTTGGCCTTATCAAATTCTTCATCAGACGTCTACTTACACATATATAGACTTACTCGAAGTGGGGCTAAAAATCAGCGTCAGGTCTTGCCATTAGATGGATAGATAGATTAATATTTTATTGTTCGCTAAAAATTTACAGAACTTATAAAAAAAAACTTAAATGTATGGGCCATGGGGCTTATGTTGAGCTGAGGCCCTTTTGGCATTACGCAGTGTAGGTTTTGGTTTAATTTTAAGGTATTTCTGTTTTTTTAATGCCAATAAAAGTTAATATCTTTTCCTTCTTTCCTTATTGACCGGTCCTGTGCATCTCCAATTCATCGAATTTCAAATCTCACTTGAAAAGTAACGCCGTCTTCCAGCACGTCGGTAATTGAATTCTTAAAACTGCTTAAATGTATCTTCATTACATAATATAAAACAAAGTTGCCTACCGCTGTCCTTATGTACGCTTATCTTTAAAAGTACGTAACGGATTTTCATGCGGTTTTTTTATTACATAGAGTGATTCAAGAGAAAGGTTTATGTGTATAATACATGCATAATATATTCAATATCAGTACCCGTGCGAAGCTGGGGTGGGTCGCTAGTATAAAATATAAGGTTATGATTAACTAGGAATATTTTATCTTCTTCATTGGTTGATGTCGAGGTACCGTATTTGCCCGATGCGTTAATTGCTTGGAAAATGACTTGTCCCAACACGGATTTGCCCGACAATCTGTCCTTGCAGAGACAGTGGGATGTGTCGCTCTGCAGCACGTAACAATTTTATGAACACGTCGTCAAGTACACGTCTCAAACGTTGAATGTGTGGTACCTACTCTATCCGTTGTATATTGTACATTTTTGGAAGAAAGCTTTTGTCTTACAAAAAACCATATAGGCTATTGAAAAAAAAAAACTATGATCCTAAAATGTATTTTCCTAATATGATCGATGAGGCTTTTCCTGTTTATATTTCAAGAAACTAAAACAAAAATACACTTTCGATAATATCTGTGCAATAAATCATCAATTTGACAGCTGTCAACCACATAAATGAGTGATATCGGGACAATAGGAAATTGTTAGGTAGGATACAATAATATCGCACACCCAGATCTAAAGGGAACTAACTCAAAAAAAATGTTTTTTTGAGTTGTGCGCAACACCTAATTCCTCGTTTTATTACCTATCGACCAACAAAACAGATTTAAAAATATCTCCACTACTCGACGTTAGATGTCATCCGAAGTCTCTTTTGATGAACGAGCGGCCCCCCGCGTATCCCACCAAAACAGATACATCGCTAGTTGCCATCGTTATTGCATGCTGAGTGCAAGTATCTCCAGTAAAAAAAATTGCAATATTTCGAGTTGTTTCCATATTGCTGAATTTGTAAGTAATATTATTTTGAGTTGTTGCCATTTTGTTGAATAACGCTGACAAAATTTACAACACATTTCGAGTTGCACCTGTATTGCTGGCTAGGTAAGTAATTTTTAGTTTATTATTTAAATTTGTTTCCGTATTGTTTGTTTTTTTTTAGATTTTGAGTTGTGTCTGTTTAATTGAGTCATTTTTACACTTCAAATATTTCATTAACATGCAAGTGAAATTGAACTTTTTTGTTAGTAACGTAAAGCGTCTTTTCATATCAATACAATTTTTAAGCTATCTTAGCAACCACACTTTTAGTTCTGTTTAAACGATAAAATTTTGAGTTAAGTCCCTTTAGATGGAAAGTCTCTGTGAAAGAAAATTTTGTGTTAGTTTATGAAAATCAAAAATATTTAATCGATTGCTTATTAAGTCGTTTTGTCTCTCAACTAAGACAAATTATATTTTCTATTTCAGTCAGACAATGAAACGTGGACGGTGTTTAGTGAATATAATTCAAGACAGGGACAAGGAAAATGTTTCTAATTCTATTAATGTTACGCAACCTCAAACTTCAGAAGATAATCTTAAGATTTCTCACGCTTCCTTGCCTGTAGTCGACTAACCTATTCCAAGTAGATACGTCTAGACAACAGAACCTTGACACTCCAAACTATTACGTTTGCCAATCCGTAGTGACGAAATTGATATTGACGACTCCGATGCGGATCCTAATTTCCGATTGGATCCCAAAAGCAAGGCATTATCTAAAATGGTACCGACCAAGTCTTTGTCTTCATCTAGCACAAGTAGTAGCAGCAGCTCGAGTTCTAGTTCGTCAGCCACTGAAGATGATAGAGAGCAAGAAGAGAAAAAGAGTAAGAAAAGAATACGCAAACCTGCGACGTGGAAATCAAAAGTGGCAAAAGTTCTTAGAAAACATCTTTCTTTCAATCTTTCTACCTTGGCTTTCACCTCGGTGCCCGGGGTCCGCTTTCCTGGCTAGTCGTCTCCACTTCGCTCGGTCTTTTGCGTCCTCTGCCTTAAGCCCATTAGCACGCATATCGTCCCTTACGACGTCGATCCAACGCCTCTTAGGCCTACCTCGTTTTCCGGGTCCCGGCGGAGGCGGCATGGCGAGGCATCTGTTACCCACGTAGTCTGCCGGTTTTCGTAAAACGTGGCCATACCAGCGTAAGCGACCCTCCTGCAGTTTATCTGCTATGTCACGGACCTGAAGGCTGCCCCGGATGCGGGAGTTCTTAATGCGGTCTTTCCGCGAAACTCCAGACATCCAGCGCAGCATATTCATTTCCGTGACACGCAGGCTTTGCTTATGTCGCTCAAGTACAGGCCACGCTTCACTGCCATACAAAAGGACAGGCCTAATGATGGTCTTATAGACCTGTCCTTTGAGCCTAACCGGCATTTTGGGGTCACAGATAACCCCCGCCACCTCACGCCATTTCGCCCAGGCCGCCGAGATACGTGACTCGACGTCGCAATCGACGTCCCCGGACTCGTGGAGCACCGATCCCAAGTACCTGACCTGTTCCGTGCGCTCAACTGTGTCTTCGCCAATGCGAACAGGAGCAGCGTTAATTGTGTTACAGGCCAAGTACTCGGTCTTCGCCGCATTAATTTTCAGACCGCCGTTTTCCAGCGATTCCTTCCACGCTGCCACACGTCGAACCAAGCGCCCACTGTCCGAGTCCTCCAGCGCGATGTCGTCTGCATACATGAGCAGCCATGGCGGCTGCTCATGTAAGTCCCTGATGGTGGAGGACAGCACGTCCAGCACCACGCTGAACAGAAACGGACTAAGGACAGAGCCCTGGTGAACTCCGACGGTGATGGGGAAGGGTTTCGTATCGCCAACAGCGGTCCGAACCACAGAACCGGAGTCTCGGTACATATCTCGGATGATGTCAACATAGGTCTCGGGCACTCCTTTGGATCTCAGCGCCCACCAGATCACATCACGGGGGACACAGTCGAAGGCCTTCTGCATGTCTAGGAACAAGAGGTGCAGAGGCGTATTCTTCGATCTGTATCCCTCCATGGTAACCCTTAGGGCAAAGATGGGATCCATGGCGCCATGGCCTGGTCGAAACCCATATTGACATCCCGAGATGGTGCACTCCTGTCGGATCCGAGAGTCAATCACCCGCTCGAAGAGCTTCATGGTGTGGGACATAACCTTAATCCCCCGGTAGTCGCCACACTCCTGCACCGATCCCTTGCCTTTGAAGACTGGAGTGATAATACTCAGTCTCCATTGACTAGGGATCTTTCCGGTGAGGAGCATGCGGTTAAATAGGTGGGTTAAGATGCCCACACCATGAGGACCCATCGCCTTCCAGGCTTCAATGGGGACTCCATCAGCACCGACAGCTTTCCGGTTCTTCATGCGGCGAAGAGCCACATGCACTTCTTCAGGCGTAACCGGGGGCACAAGGCCCCGATTTGGAGGGAGAACCGGAGACAGCACCTCTTTGTGCTGCTTGTTCAGCAGCTCGTGGAAGTACGAGCGCCATCTCTCCTTCACCGCGAGGTCCTCGCATAACAGATTGCCGTCAGGGTCTCTTACACAGCGGCACTTAGAGATATCCAGTGCCGCTTTGACCCTGGAACGTGCCAACTTATAAATGAGCTTTTGCCCCTCAGACGATTCCAACTTATCATAAAGTGGCTGTAAGTGGTCTCGTCTGGCTCTGGCTACGGCTCTCTTGGCGGCACGTTTTGCGGTTCTGTATGCGTCGCGGTCTTCGGGAGATTTGGAAGCTTGCCACGTTTTGAAGAGGGCTTTCTTCTCTCTGATCTCCCTCTGGACTGTGTCATCCCACCACCAAGTCTCCTTGTCACACCTGCGGCCGCCCCTGGACAAGCCGAGCACCGACTTTGCCGCCTCAGTGATGGCAACCTGAATCCTGTCCCAGTGGCTTTGCACAGGTTCGCCATCGGTACCATCGCACTTATCGCCGATGGCCGACGCGAACGACTGGGACGTGGCTTCATTCAGTCGCCACCACCGTATTCGGCGTTGTTGGCGCTCAACAAACTTGACCTTAGGCTTGACGCGCAAGTCCATGACAAGGAGACGGTGTTGTGCAGTGAGACTCTCGCCGGGTATGACCTTGCAGTTGGCTACCTTACTGATATGGTGCCTCCGTGTGAGTAAGAAATCGATTTGGGTAGCGTACCTCCCGCTCTTGTAGGTAATCAGGTGTTCGGATTTCTTTTTGAAATACGTGTTCACGATGGCAAGGCCGGCAGCCGCACACGTTTGGAGGATAGTCTCCCCTTCGGCGTTACGGCTACCGTATCCAAAGCCACCGTGAACATGCTCAAAGTCCTTGCACCTGTCACCCACATGACCGTTCAGATCACCACCCAAAACGATTCCCTGCGACAACGGGATGCCACGAAGCACCCCACCGAGTTGATCCCAGAACGCAGCCTTTTCAGTGTCGCTGCAACCGACCTGAGGTGCGTAGGCACTTATCAAGTGGGTTACAACCCCGTCAATAAGCACACTTACGACCATAAGCCGATCACTGTAGCGTTTCACCTCCAGGACTGCGTCTTGAAACTCCTCGGAGAGTACAACGGCCACCCCGTTCTCCCCACCGGCTGCACCCGTGTAGATCAGCTTGTAGCCATTCCCGATGAGCCGGGACCTGCGGCCTTTCCACCGAGTCTCCTGCAGGAATGCCACGGCCACCTTTCGCCTAAGAAGCACATCGGCTAACTCTCTCGCGCGTCCGGTCAGCGTGCCAATGTTGAGGCTGGCGAAGCGGATTTTCCGGGTTGGGGCTCGCGTCTTTGGCCGTGTTCGCCCCATACACGGTAGCCCTTGCCCACTTGCCACAGGAGTCGGGCGAATCTCCTGCGCGCCGTTTTGCGGCGGCGCCCTATCCGTGGCAACACTCTTTCCAGTTCTGTCCATATTATTGGCTATTTGTGGCCTTTACGGGAGCGACTGCCGTCTGACCTCCCAACCCTAAAAGGGAAAGCCAGCGCCAGAGCCTCATCTGTTGTTCAGCAGGTGCCCCAACTTGCAGGGGAGGTTGACTTGGGCCCCGAAGATCGTGGTGGGGCCCCATATGCACCCCTCCTCAACCTCAACCTCACGCACTCCTCAAAGTGATGTTAATAAACCGCAAGGATCCAGCAGCACCGATCTCTGGTAGAGCTGCAAACATGTTCTGAAAAGAAAACCTGAGAATATAGAACACCAAGTGAAACTGTGTACATAACATACAATGTGTTTTAGTTAGTAAATATCTGTCCATCATTGTGGAGATGAATGTACGAGTATGTGAGAAGAAACACGAAATAAACTTATAGTCTAGCCTGAGTAGTGAGTATATTCACTTGCGATAAGTATAATATATAAAAATTATAGATATATAACTCGAAGCCGCTGATATAATCTTCTCATTAAATTTTGAATAAAAGAGCCGAGGCGTCCTTTTATTTCTGGATGTCAACATATTAGTTTTGTGAAGCGAGTCACCAGTGACATATTGTGATTGCACGTCAAAAACAATTTCATTTGGTTAAAAATGAGAGGACGGGCTTACTGACTGATGGACAGAAGAATTGATATTGTATAGGTTGTTTTCCAGGAAAATTTTGTTCTTGTTGCTCGAATGACTGCAATTTTGTGCGATACACGAGGTCTGTAAAAGAGCAATCAAAATCATTATCATTTTAGCTGAAAATTGTCTAACTGTTGAACATTGATCATCCCCAATCGTCGCCACAACGTCGCCACATTTAACTGTGTAAAAAAAAAACTTTTTACAAAAAAAAAAACCGCCTTCAAAAAAAGCCAAACAATAAAAGGTCCTACACTAAAAAGTTGAAAATAAAAAATTTGAATTGCTGTAAAGAAACTTAATTTATAGGTAAACTTATTTGACATTAATATTTTGCAAATATTCAAAATTTATTACTTCTTTTTGGAGTCGGTGCCAGCATTTTTATGGTTGAAACTTAATGTTAGGTAGCTTTTTTTAATATTCGGTGCCATTTTTCATACATAATGCTTAAACATTTTCAATGTACTTAAAATGTGGTAGGTTTTTGTAAGTAGGTATATATAATTTATTTAAAAAAAATGTGCAAATCGGATGATTTTTTTTTAGAGAAGTCTAACATGTATTTATGTCTTAATTAAGTATTATATATTTGAGTATGCAAATAGGTACTAAGTAGTTTTATAGTTATGTTAGGGGTATTTTTTCAAGGGATTGTTGCCCATTCGTAATTCCTTGCCTTGGCTGGCACCGACTCCAAAAAGAAGTAATAAATTTTGAATATTTGCAAAATATTAATGTCAAATAAGTTTACCTATAAATTAAGTTTCTTTACAGCAATTCAAATTTTTTATTTTCAACTTTTTAGTGTAGGACCTTTTATTGTTTGGCTTTTTTTGAAGGCGGTTTTTTTTTTGTAAAAAGTTTTTTTTATTTGTAGCCGTTTAGTGTTTTTTATTATAATATGTTACGGCAACGAAGTCAATATCGTTCCTACATTTCTTTTAAAAAAGTTACCATTGTCATATAAGTAGGAATACATATTATAGGTACATTGTTACAGTGTAATCGTTTTGATCTCGTGGAGAGATGATATGATGCATGAAATACTTATGATTCATCTCATGAGTACATCTCATGACAGCTCTCATCATCATCATCATTTCAGCCAGAAAACGTCCACTGTTGGACATAGGCCTCCCCCAAGCGTCGCCACAACGACCGATTCTGTTTGACTCGCATCCATCGCGTTCCCGTGATTCTCACCAGGTCGTCGGTCCACCTTGTGGGAGGCCTTCCAAAGCTGCGTCTTTTGGTGCGCGGTCGCCACTCTAGAACCTTTCGGCCCCATCGGCCATCTATTCTACGAGCAATGTGCCCTGCCCACTGCCACTTAAGTTTGGCGATTCTTCGGGCTATGTCGGTGAACCTGGTTCTCCTGCGCATTTCTTCATTTCTGATTCGAACACGCAAGGAAACTCCGAGCATAGCCCTTTCCATTGCACTTGACAGCATTGCCCATGACAGCTCTAATAAGCTCAAACAATGCTAGGATACATTATTTTATTTTGAAGTTCCCATGCCGACCTTCTACCTTCCAGCTTCATCATCATATCAGTTCAATAGTACCTTACAGCCAAAGTGCATCTTATGACAATTCTAACAAGCCCAAACACGGCTAGGATATATTAATTAGTTACGCAGTTCCAGTGCCTACCTTTCAGTTCCATCATCATCATCAGATCAGTTCGATGATAACATTTTCAACATAATTATTTAAGATCATTGGTTTATAGTGCATTTTCATAGTTGCTTAACTACCTTGATTGTGATATCCATGCGATTGTCAAGTTTCGTTAGCCATTTCTGATCTTCTTCACCAGTTCCACCTCATCAAATGTTACTTTATGACTGTAAATGCTTGAGTTCTCGATGAAAATATAAAAAAAACGATATAGTTGCCTATAATATTTGAGGAGTTCCCTCGATTTCTCATGGATCCCATCATCATAACTCGATTTTGAAAAAAATGGGACCAATCTGGAAGTATATCCTTTCAAGTACAAAAAAAATTTTGCAAATCCATCCATAAACAACGGAGTTCTGAGGTAACAAACATAAAAAAAAAAAATAAAAAAAAATAAAAAAATACAATCGAATTGAGAACCACCTCCTTTTTTTTGAAGTCGGTTAAAAAGTAGAAATAAAGACGAGTGAAACGGAAAATATAAAAGAGATAGAGACCTTGGTTTCTAAGATAAATTCATCTACATAAATAGCTTTAAAGCTTATGGTACAAAGGCAGCTGCTATTCAAACAAAATATGACGTTCCCGTAGTACGGCTGTATTATAAAGGCTTTATCCACCTGCTGTGAGCTTATAACTTGAACCGAGTTGACCTGACTTTTTCTACTTCACTTCCAATTTAATTTTAATCCTCTGTCTGTACCTACGTTGAACGAGACTCTGTGCTGTGTGATCCAGTTTAGTTTTGTGGTGCTTCAATATTTTTGTTCAATCTTGAGATAATACTATGGATATTTTGACAAATACTTTCTATGAACGTGCTTGTCTATCGCTAGGAAATAAGTAAGTCGATGATAATAATAATGATGATGATGAAAATATATAAGTCACAATATGGTTTAAAAGAGATGGATGGATTGTGTGAGAAGTGATATGAAAGAAAAGGGAGTTAGTGATAGTGTGACGGGTGACAGGACAGAGTGGAAGAAAAACATGTTGCGCTGACCCCAAGTAATATGGGATAAGGGTAGGATGATGATGATGATGATGGTTTAAGAGATAATCATTGTCAAAAATTGTCAAAACGGAGAGATTTTAGAGGTATTTTTGATAGTTTATGTAAAACACACACTGATTTTTTTGACTCAGAAAGGTTAATTTAAGGACCTTTTTGAGTCAAAAAATCAGTGTGTGATACTAACTTTTACTATTATATTATTGTCTAATGTTTCTTAAAACAAATTTGTAAGCAGATATAGTTTTAGACGTCGACACCCAAGCGAGCGCCGGCGCTCGCGTACGATTTCGCGCCATCCGATTGTCAAAATTTCAAAAATAGAATACACATCATATTTGAGCATTTTTTTATAGGAAATTTTTATATTTATCAAAGTAAAAAAATATTTTTTTTTTGTAGACAAATAACTCTCCGTTAATACCCGCGAACGCGGGCGTTCGCGCCGTAATTAAAGTGATGACTAAGTTATAGAAAATAAATCCATAAAATAAACTTCAAATAGCTCCCGTGTAAAGAAAGGTTTATCATTTCCAGTCGAAATATAACTTTATTTATTTATTTAAACCTTGTGTAATTATCAGTGGTACCTACATAAGGGAACAAAAAAATTTCTATTGTAAACTAAGTAGTCATATAAAGTATAAAAAAATCATGGGCATAATGTTGTTTTTGCAACTCTTCACTCTGGCATGAAAGAATGCTTAAATGGCATTAATTCCGCCTTTATACTGTGTATTGCATGAAGTTTTAATAAATAAATAAAGTTCTAAACCTTTTCATTACAACATAAAACCCGCCAACTCTCTATTAAACAGAAAACCACGTTATTAAACAGAACAGAACAACAAAGAAAAAACATGAGAACAAACTGCAGCGTCATAAATAAACTTCTTCAAATTCTTTCAACACAGAAATCCCTAGGAGTGTCATTATATGGACTAACATTGGATCCTAGACACCGAACAAATACCTATCGACTATGCTAATATTTGCTCAACACGGGGATCGAACCGTGATCAAAGTGGACTGGGCGAATGCAGTATAAATGCGATGAATAATACCTACTTGATTTTAATCAAGTAAAAAGCATGGAGCTTGTTTTGTGTGTACGTGAATTTTGGAGCAGATTTTGAACCTTAAAATACGCTACGTCTTAGTAATTTTATCTGCTCTTCTTAACTATTTTTTTTTTATTTGTTTACTAGCGCTTTTCCGGTGACTTCGTTAGCGAGGTTCTCCTAAAAGATATTGCCCAAATTTTTATGTGGCTCTGTACCAATTTGTGTCAAACTAAATAAATGATTTAGTTTGACGGAAATGAAGATGTATTTTTTGCGGAAGTAGGAATCGTTAACCATTTATTTACATTTTGTATATTTTTTTACTAGGGCTAAAACATCAGAACATTATTTTTGGTCTGTGACAAAATATGGTACGGGGTCTGAGCTTCTTTTTTTACTATTGGAGCTAGTAGGTAGTAAAAATGACAACTTTTGTTATTTACTTATGTTTCTATTTTTACAAACTTTTTTTTTATTTGTTATAAACTAATGCTCCTGATTGATATCTGATAGTAAGCAGTGATGCAAACGTTGATGATGAGGCGCACTAGTTTATGTAGACTATTCACTCTAGCTTTAAAGACACTCAAATTATAATCGGATGGGAAGACCGCAGCAGGCAAATTGTTCCAGTCTTTCGATGTACACGGTATAAATGACGAAGCGAAACACTTAGTCCGCACCGTGCAAGTTTTAGCAAGGTAAAGGTGGATACTCGTAGAAATGAGATGGTGGCACTTTTACGTATAATGACGCATAGAATGAGGTTATGCATACAAAGGAAATTCCCATCTACAACCCCAAAAGATTGAATTTCCAAAAACACTTTTGAGTAGTGTGGATCGACTCTAGAGCAGCCGAGCATTACCGAAACTAGCCGAAGTTGAGCTCGGCTCGTGTTCCATTCACTCTCGGCTCTTCTGGCGTTAAACCCACCTTTATAGTAGAACGCAGAATGCAAGATAAAGGAAACTGTTTGAGCTGCCAAACTCCGCACAGCAACTCCAGTAAAGTAGTTTGTTGGCGGAATTTTCTGTAGGGTTCCAAAGTTGTCCGTTCCTTTCGACAGGTTCTATTTTCTTCCAACTATCTTTTTCTTTAAGTTTGTGATAGTAGGTAATTGACGTTTGTGTTTAATTGTGGTTTAAAAAGATTTATCTATCAACTTAACTTTTTTATTGTTGTGTTTTTAGTTTATACGATTGTGTGAGGCAGAGATAAACGTTTTTCTTTCTTTTTTATGGTGTGAAATAGTGTCAAACTTTTACTGACTAAACAACCCACACCGTTCGTTCTTTGAGTTCTGGAACTCAAAGAACGAAAGGTGTAGGTTGGGCTCTGGAGCCCTGGTGTTACTTCAACCCTGCTGGGCCCTTACACTTTGCCGATAACTTCTTGAGGCGCGCGGGAACAATGCACGTGCTCGACGTCTTTGACAGCGAGCAACCCGTTGCTTGCTTACTTATCTGAAGTTGATAATATAAATCTACACTTTTCATATTATAATGAAAGAGCATTGTTTTAAATAACATTTACCATTTCAGAATTATGTTGCTCCAGATGGGCTAGAGTAATTTTGAATTTATACGATACAATAAATACCGTTCATTAATCACTAGTTTTGACTTTTTGTATAAGTAATATATATTTTATATTCTTTTTTATTTATTTAACTATTTATGTATACTCATCATAAAAGAAGAAGGGAACAGAAAAAAAAGCATGAAATAAAAAATTAAATTAAAAATTTAAAAAAACCCCCGACTTTATAAAAACCAAATGTAATGAACGGAACGAGATATCCATAAACAATTATAATTCCTATGAAAAAATAACTAAGACGGAAAAGCCTATAAAAAGGAAAAAATAACTTTAAACTTATGTTTGTATGGGAGTACTTATGTATGGAATTTTTTTTATAATGTTATGTCTTTTTATAAAAAAAAATTTGAATTGTAAATTTATAGTAAACGAACAAAGAAGCCAAAATTTTGAAAAATATTTATTTGTTGCTTGTGGTAGTGTCCACCTTGCATTTTACGAGGTGAAATGAGGTGAAATGTTCATTTCATTACACCTTGTCCACGAGGTGGACACTACCACAAACAACAAATAAATGGATGGATATGGATATGGATATCAAATGATATCAATATATCCATAAAGCGCCATTTTGTAGAGGCAGCCATCTTGGAATTTAAATTTTTCATACATAATAGTATTTCACTAGTCAAGCCCTTTCATTTGATACCCATATTGATCAAGTTGTGATAAAAAAAATGTAAAGCACCATTTTGTAGAAGCAGCCATCTTGTATTTTAAATTTGTCATATCTAATAGTATTCTACTAAGCAAGCCCTTTCACTTGATACCCATATTGATGGAGTTTGAAAAAAATATCTAATCTGTCATTTTGTGGCGGCGGCCATCTTGGAACAATTTTCATCAAACTTACGTAAAAACACTCTCGACATTTTCTACTGTCAAACAAAAAAAACTAAATCAAAATCGGTCCATCCGTTCGGCGGCTAGAGTGGTACAGACAGACACACACACACACACACACACACACACACACACACAGACACGTCAAACTTATAACACCCCGTCGTTTTTGCGTCGGGGGTTAAAAATAGGTACAATGGTGATGCTTACTTCTAAAGAAATCTTTTCCAGCAGTGTATCATTATTATTAAATCCAAACGTTTTGGTTTTTTATAATTAAATCACCATAATTTTGTATAGAAGACCATTGTTTTCGTGCCCCCTACGCCATGTCTTTATTAGGAGATAACCTAATTTAAAATTATTAGTTTTTTAGGTTATACAAGTACCTGAGAGCGATCCCACCTGATGGTAAGCAGTGATGCAATTTTTGATGGTGAGGCGCATTAGTATAAACTTAAAACTTGACATTAAAAAAATCCTTGGTAGGTAGTATAACATTAATTATTTCTTCATTGTGTCTGTCTGTGTGCTAAATAAATGTAATTTCTTTCTTTTGGCTTTACTTCCTTTCTTTCTTTTTTTAATTAAAAAGAATGACTGTTTAGACCGTTTTTGTAAACACAAAATAATTCCGAAAAAATACAGAATATTTAACTTCACAAAAACAACGACTACAAGAAACTTTTCTACAATAGTTAACTTTCTAGACACGAGTCATAAATATTTTCCTTAAACTTACGGCCGAGAACAGAAAATTTTCTTTTAATTACCAAAATTTTAATCACAAACTGTTTTAAAAGGTAAGAAAACAATTCATCGTTTTAGATAATGGCTTTTTAATTTCGTGGCCCCGAATAAGTTTTATAAAAAAAAAAATGAGTATTAAATTTTTTTTATTGATTATAGGTTCGCGCTTGACCGCTATCTCACCTGATGGAAAGCGACGATGCGGTCGACGATGGAGCGCGCTTACCTAGAAGTAACCTATTCACTCTTGACTTTTTTTTTATTTTATTTTTTATTAATTTTACAGAAGGCTTACAGACTAATTATAATGTAAGTAAACAAAAATTATTTTGAATATTGCTAACAACAAGCCTTCACATATAGTATAATATTATAAACATTATTGTCGTAGGACTTATTGCATTTCTGAACTATGATTACGTATGTATTTTTTATAATATCACTACAGTTGGGACAATACTAATAGTTAATATAAAACGGAAGTTAAATAAATCGAAAATTATTGTTGAAAAAATTGTTTAGCCAGTGTTTGCCTTGTCGTTCTAGCTGATGTGCAAACAAGTTTTCAATGAAAAAATTTTTTTCATAACAAGCTTTTATAGCGGTGGTCTATGCTTATATAAATAAAACTCGTTAAGACGATTCACACGAGCCCAAACTCGACGTGGTTGTGCCGTTTAATTACAGAGTTCCTATGGCTACCTCGCGATTCCATCATCAGATCAGCTCCATGTCATCATAATATTGCATTGTCATCCGAACTAAACGTGTATACCAAATTTCAGCTCAATCGGAAACCGGGAAGTGGATCAAATTTAAGTTGCAAGATTTGATTACAGAACGACAGACAACGGGACAGGTGAAACTAAATAAAAGCTTGTAAAAAGGTCTTAAAGATAATACTTGTGTTGTAGCTATCAGAAAACACCGACTCCGGCAATTTGAAGATTATTTTTTAGTGCAAGGGTCTGAAATTAATTTATGCGTATACGAAATTCATTCCTTTAAAGAACAGCGGAGTGGGTTCATTATTCGTAGGTAGTTAGTACGCAATGACCGACAACTATGTAGTTGTCTGTCATTGCGTACTAACTACCTACGAATAAAAAAAAAATCCTTTTGTTTCTAGTAGTATGTACAACTAGAAAAAAACGGAATATATTTTTTTTATTTTATCCTTACGAATCGATAGTGTTTCATGACTGTACCAGATCGATCCTACAAGTGATTAAAACGATAAAAAATTAACGGTGTATATGGCAAAGTAGGAACGGGGTGGGTTATTTAGTCAGTAAGAGTCTGGACACTGTTTCCTGCTCCGCCCAAGGGTGGGATTCATAATTGGATGATTTTTACCCACAACAAAAACCCAGGCACTAAACAAATGATCGTGCTCATGACACAAACATTAAGACAACGTCCTGGGTGGGTTTGCTGACACAATTACAGTAAGTGAGTCTGAACAGTCTAAATGATGTCAAGTTTGGGAGTTAAAGGGATAGTTGACCGAAGAAAGGTGTTCTTTAGGGAATACACCGCCTCTTGTTTTGTTTTGGGTTCCTTGTACATGGAAATCTTTCATACATATCACATCTTATATTATTTATTGTACACACAGAAATATTATTAAATTACAAAATACAGAACATGGGATGCACACAGCTTATACCCACAATTGGGTCAATTGGGTTTGGTGGTTTTGGTTTTTTATGCCTAAGCTGTAAACGGCTTTGTGTTTTGAACCTTAAGCTACTGAAGACTACTTGAACTTGATAGATTTTGTTAGGCTAAGTTTGTGAGCAAGCAGATATTTTGTATGTCCTCTATTTTATAGTATAATTATAGTATCAGCCTTACAATATTCCCACTGTTGGGATTCAGGCCTTATCTCTAGGAGAGGCCCCAACCACCACGCGGGCCCCATGCAGGTTTTTTTTTGCGGTTTGGATGCTGTCACGTCTTCGAATTTTTAGATCTGCCCTCTCTTTTCAACGTAAAGTTGCGGGATTTTACACTCTACTACGATTACTTCTAAAATATTTAAGTTCAAATTATTTTAAATATATTTTTTTTTGTATAAATATAAATAAAATTAAAATTTGCCTCTTTTAAACTCTTGAGCCCCAAGCAAACGCCGACGTTCGCACACCTATTGTCTTTCTATTATGTCTCTAATTACGGTATTCAATAGGTTAAACAACTTAAAACGAATTTTAACATATAAAGCTTTCAATTAAAAAAAAAAAACATAATTCAACATGTCCCTTTGAATTTAAAAACAACTCGAGCTCAACGCGTTTCCAATCGATTGGTTTCCTACTCGGCAAACTAATCAGTGCATTCGAAGAGCCTTTGAAAATAAAGCTCCATGACGACAACGGAACAGACGTACTAAAAGGGTACGGGTAGTAGTCGGGTAGTAGTCGGGTAGTAGTCGGGTAGTAGTTGACTAGTTGTTAATTGGGTTAAACTCACAACAAATCATTGCTGAAGGTAAAAGCTTGTCTGAGCTAGTTCGTATAGAGAAGTAGGTGTGTTTGAAGTGAGACGTTTTTATTTTCAATTTTATTTCATTTGCTCATAGGGTATTAAAAACACTAAATGTGTAGGCAAATTTTGTGTAGACTCCTTTAGGAATTTATCGTTGCTGTAGTGTTTGTGTACGTGTCTCGAAAGCTCGAATCGTGAGAGTGAATAGTTGCGTATGATCTTTTGACGAGAGCACACGTGTTGACCCGAGGGAGTGTATTACAGGATGCCGAAAAGTATAACCTCGAATAACACTTGCCCAAAAGTTTACGAATCCGAAAAACGTAACATCGAATGGACACAACAACGAAAATCTTGACAACGAAACCATTGGCATGGTTTCGTTGTCAAGATTCGTGAATTACATATTCTGAAAAATGTGATATCCAATAACACGTCCCCGTATGTCTACTAATCCCAAACAACTAACAACGAATGCATGCTACAACGAAAACCTTGACAACGAAATATCTAAATTAATATAAATATCACATTTTTCGGGATCATGTAATTCGAGATGGCATGGTTTTGTTGTAGCGTGCGTTCGTTGTCACGTGTTTCGGATTGGTAAACTTTCGGAAAGTGTTATTCGAGGTTACACTTTTCGGCATCATGTAATATACTCCTACGACCTGAGGTGAGCAGAGATGTCGTGTACATCCTATGATGTACACGACATCTCTGCTCACACATACACACACATATATGCTATCATATACAGGCCTTTAAAAATAAAAAGAAAAAAAACGCGACAACTTTAAGGCTAGAGCACCATCAATTATAATTTATGATGTTGTTAATAGCGTTCTGACATAGCCGCTTTGTGTGCGGAGTTTTGTCCACTCAGTGAGAAATGACACAGCAGCACATCAGAGCTCACAGTCACCATGAGAAGTCAAAGAATGGGACCGCTGTGGCTGAAATTGGCTTCGTGGCATCATCATCATCATCACGTATGGTCAACACACACACACACACACACACACACACACAACACTAGCTGTTGGTGACGTAACGAGCCAATGTCTTAACTCTCTATACGAGTATTACAGTTACTACACCGTGAAATTTAAATGGTTGTTTTCCCTCAGCGAAATGGTTGTGTCTTGGTAATACAAACGTTTGATAAAAAAATAAAATATTAAAAACAAAAAATGGACCTGTAGAGTGCAAGCTAATTATGACGTATCACAACGTGCGAGAGCTTATTTTGGTTTAAATATTTAATGAATCGGTTTCCTTTGACGGCGTGCTGCTCATGCGACTCTAGTAGTACCTACAAATTACGTCTAATGTTACTATTGATTTCGCTTTTTTGAGTTGTTGAATATTTTTAATAATTATTTATAAAAAAAAAACTTTTTATTTTTTTATTTTTACTGTATGCTTCAAAAGTACTCCTTATGGCAAGTCATTATGCCGCTGGAAAACAACCATTTAAATTTCACGGTGTATAAAAATATTTACAAACCATTTGTTCCCGACACTGAAATAAAATTAAAACTCAACTTTAAACGAACGCCAATTAATCCACCAAAAACGTTTCTGTTTCTGTTTAGAAATTCACCTAACTAAATTATCAACAGTAAATAGAATTTACAACCCAATCACCCTGCTACAGAAAATTTATTTATAACCGACAGAACCCTAAGTCCAAAACCAATTTTCAAGTATTTATTTTAGTTAGTTCAAGGCTAAGTAAGAACAAGATATTTTACGGTGAGTTTAGGTTAAGAGCTGCTCAAGTTAACCCCTAAGGGTGAGTCGAATGAAAGTCTATGTTCGTCTTAAAGAACTAAATTGAGATTGAAGTTCTTTTGTCAATACGTGGAAATCTTTTGTGAGATTGGTTTGATTGGATCATGTTTGAATAATGTATGATAATATCTTATATATAAAAATGAATCGCAAAATGTGTTGGTAAGCGCATAACTCAACAACGCCTGGACCAATTTTACCAATTCTTTTTTTGTTGTGTTTGTTATTACCCGGTGAAGGTTCTTATGAAATAAAAAAATAGGGTAGAGTAGGGTAGTGTAGGGTAGATAAGATAGAGTGGAGTAAAGTACAACAATCTGTTACCGGGAGCGAAGCCACGGGCAAAAGCTAGTTACTATATATTTTAGACATCGAATTTTTTTTTTTCAGGAAAGAAGTCATCCAATGATATCTCCAGCCTTTGGATGGAGTAGGAAATAGACTTGTACTGACTAAAACCTCACCCCCTTCCTTTGGCCATATATAAGCAACAAGGTAGTAAGCAAGGCAAGCAAAGCAAGGTAGTATAGACATTAAGTCCGCCTTTGTACCTTGTGTTGCATGAAGAATAAATAAATAAATAAGGCAATATCGAATTCAAGAAAAAAACTTTAATGTGTGAGTAGAATTCTTTGCCGGAGTCTGTGTTTCCTGTTGGCTACAATCCGGGAATCTTTAAGACAAGTCAAGAGTGAATAGGTTACTTCTAAGTAAGCGCGTTCCATCGTTGACCGCATCGTCGTTTTCCATCAGGTGAGATAGCGGTCAAGCGCGAAACTATAATCAATAAAAAAAATGAAATCTTTTCAAATACAAATATTTTATTTTGTTAAACATATGTGGGTTGGTTACAGATTTTCACGGGAAAGAAGGTCACGGGTTCAAACCCAGCCAGGCGCATTACTTTGTGTAATTTATTTCATCACCACTGCTCTCAAAACGGTGAAGGAAAACATCGTGAGGAAACCGGCATGTCCTAGAACCAAAAATTCGAAGACATGTGACATCCACCAATCCGCATTGGGCCCGCGTGGTGGATTATGGCCCATTCCCTCTCCTAGAGAGGAGGCCTGTGTCCCAGCAGTGGGAACATTGAAAGGCTGATAATGATGAATGAATGATACACACAATTCTATTATTACACTTTAATGACAAAGAAGACTTTCAAATAAATGTTCGTTACAGACCGTAACACAATGTATATTTTGCTGTCTTTAGTAATTAGTGGAGTATGGTTGATAAATTAATGTTAGGAAAAGGAACCCGGGGGACTAAGAATACATATAAAATACTTATATGGAATACGTACAGCTCACACGTGTCTTTATTCTCTTAACAGTGCATAATCATATAATTTATATTGTGTAGTATAAACTCGAATGTAAGATTCGAGTACTTGCTTGGAATACATTATGTGTATTTGACTGGCCTGTCAGCCTAGTAGTTAGTGACCCTGACTGTTAAGCCAGAGGTCGTGGGTTCGATTCCCACCCAGGACCAATGTTTGTGTGATGAGCACGATCATTTGTTCTGTGTCTGGGTGTAATTTATCTATAGTATGTATGTATTTAGAAATATATAAGTATGTTTATAAGTTGTCTAGTACATATAAAATACTTATATTGAATACGTACAGCTCAAACGTGTCTTCATTCTCTTGACAGTGCATAATCATATAATTTATATTGTGAGTATAAACTCGAATGTAAGAATCGAGTACTTTCTCGAAATTCATTATGTCCGATATCCTCTTATTTTAAATAAAATTTCGCTTACTAATTGGATTATTTTCCACTGTAAAAAAGTAGGTACATGCTAATAAATAAAGAAATAAAATTAAAATTGTATTAAGTTAAATCAAATCAAATTAAGTTTAACTTAATTGATTTAAATTAAAATAAGCTTAACTTAATTGAATTGAATTAAATACTGGGCAGTTGAGAGTCGGACTCACATACCGAGGGATCCGTACAAACTATTTTATGCAAGTACATTATTTACATAAAAAAGTTAATTTCACGAATCGAGTATAGAAAATTTTCTGAATCGAAAAAAAAGCTTTTGTAACATTATTGACAACAAATATACAGTTTACAAATTTCATCATGTCAGCCGAGCGACGCCCACTGCTGGGCATAGGCCTCCCCCAAGGATCTCCACAAAGATCGGTCCTGTGCTGTCCGCATCCAGCGGCTTCCCCCGACCGTCACCAGCACAAATTTATTGCAAATTATACAATAATAATTTACAATTTTATTATACACTAGCTTTTGCCAGCGGCTTCGCCCGCGTTCATAAAATATAGCCTATGTCACTCAGGAGTAAAGCAGCTTTCTGTTGTTGCTGAAATTTTTCCAATCGGACCAGTAGTTCCAGAGATTACCCCCTACAAACAAAAAAACAAACTAACAAAAAAACAAACTTCACCTCTTTATTATATTATATATAAGTGTAGATAGATAATTTACAATTTTATTATACACTAGCTTTTGTCAGCGGCTTTGCCCGCGTACATAAAATATAGCCTATGTCACTCAGGAGTAAAACAGCCTTCTATTGTTGCTAAAATTTTTCGGTTCGGACCAGTAGTTCCAGAGATTACATCCTACAAACAAAAAAATAAAAAAACAAACTTTACCTCTTTATTATATTAGTGTAGATGTAGATTAATAATGTGCTAAAAGATCTTGCTTCATGCCAAATTTCAGGGTTCAACTTTAATTATAAGTACCTTATGAATTTTGATTCCTTGAGAGTGTCGAAACTATATTATTTTTTAGCAACTTAAACGGCCGTACATTTATTTGTGGTTAACTTAGAAGTATGAATTTTTACACTAGTTCAAGGGATTTTAGCCTTTAGTCATTCATCATTTTCAGCCTTTTAATGTTCCCACTGCAGGGACACAGGCCTCCTCTCTCTAGGAGAGGGAATGGGCCATAATCCACCACGCGGGCCCAGTGCGGATTGGTGGATGTCACATGTCTTTTGAATTTTTGGTTCTAGGACATGCCGGTTTCCTCACGATGTTTTCCTTCACCGTTTTGAGAGCAGTGGTGATGAAATAAATTACACAAAGTAATGCGCCTGGCTGGGTTTGAACCCGCGACCTACGACTCGTAAGTCGGGGCCGTTACCACTCGGCCACCACTGCTCAAGACGCCTTTAGTATAAGATTTTAATTTCAACGTAATATCTCTATGTGTTCCCAAGATAAAAGGACATGACAGACAAACAAACAATAAAGTGATTCTACAAGAGTGCAGTTTTTTTCTTACTTACCTTCGACACAACCGGGTTAGCTAGTACTCATCATCATCATTTCAGCCGAAAGGTGCCCACTGCTGGACATAGGCATCCCCCAAGCGCCGCCACAAAGACAGGTCCTGTGCGTCTTGCATCTATCGGATTCCAGCAACCCTGACCAGGTCGTCGGTCCACCTTGTAGGAGGCCTTCCAACACTGCGTATTCCGGTGCGCGGTCGCCTCTCCTGAACCTTTCGGCCACAGTGGCAATCTATTTTACGAGCGATGTGTCCTGCCCATTGCCACTTAAGTTTGGCGATTCTTTTCTATGTCGGCTAGCTTGGTTCTCTTGCGGATATCTTCCTTTGAGCTAATACAATTTTGGTAAAATCGATTATGACGTTTCGACAAAATTTATCGCACATAGATTGTGGAGAGCATTGTCTAGAATATTTAATGGTAAGTGGTCACCAGTAATGGACTCCTGCATTACGGAATGCATTACTGATAACTACTCAAATAAGTATCTTCGTTTTATCAAAGCACATACTTAAATGGTGACTGGTACATATAGTCACAAAATAAATAGGTTTTTTTTGTCTTTTTTTATTCCGTACATGTTTTTTTTTTTAAGGCTGGAAATATTGCAATGACTTCTCCCGGTCGGAGCGGGAAGGCGTGCCAGACTTTTTCTGACTTAAATCACACCCATGTCCTTCAGTTGCCATTCATCCCATGACGGGAAACGGAATCAGACTTTTACTAAACAACATACCCCATTCCTACCTTGCCATATATTCAGACGCGAGTTGTGCGCCCGGTTGCCTTCGACTCTTCTGCAACTTCCCTACGGTTTGCTGATAACTCGTTGAGACGCGCGGGAACAATGCACGCCGTCCACAAATGGGCTTCATCTAAATAGTTACTAGATGATTGGACGGCGAGCTACCCATTGCTCGCCATCAGTAATATTGGTAAAAAAAAAATAATAAAATCATTGTAGCAGTTTTCGAATGTATTGACTACTTTCTCACTTCACGCTGCCAAATTTCAAGGTTCTACAGAAAGTACCCGTGAATTTTGATTCCTTGAAAGAGAAAAAATATAAGTTATTTGCGAAATAAAAAAAACGCTAAAAGTTAAAAGTTTGATTATATCACAGTTTCACGGAACCGCAGACCTGAGTAAATGGTTTAAATTACAACTCGAAACCTCTACGCGTTCCTGAGATAAAGTCAGACAGACAAACAACAAAGTGATCCTATAACGGATCCATTTTTTCCTTGGAAACAAAACACTGACGAATATATTAACTGCAAGACTGTACTTACGTCATCACAGTACTATTAAAACGAGTCCCGTCACTTAGCGCGTGCACTAATATCAGTCGCGTCTGAAGCGCATCGGTGCATAAGTGATAAGGCGCTCCTAGTTCGACGTAATGGAGTATTAAGTCGTCAGCATGGCGTCAATATTTCATGAGGAGTTAGCGCGAGCACTTGTATAGACAGTGTTTTAGTGGTATTTTCTTCCGAATTATTCAAAATTTCTTTAACATTTTCCCAATTAGTTTGAAGAAAACGAAAAACGTTTATTTGTGCCTCAAACACACTATACATAAACTAAAAACAATACAATAAAAAAAGTACGAAATCTGTGCGAAGCCAAAAAGGAGCCTAACTCAGCATATGCTGCGTTATTAAAAACAATAAATATAGCAGCGCTGGTATTCTGTTAGGGTCGGCTGTGAAGCCACAAACCCAGTTACGGACATGAAATTAAAAGACTATCGAAATAAAATAATAAATATTAAAGAAATAGATAAAATACGTGAATATATGTCTGTGATGTAGATGAATTAAAATAGTAAACAGAATTACATATAAACCGTCGACCGCCGTTTGACGCTCCAACATGACATCGTTTGTCTATACAAACGGAGGAACGTGAACGAGTTTGGAGTTGGCTTCCATTTTTTTTTTTGTAGTTGATAAGTTTCACTTAACCGCTATCAGGGGCCCTAGACAAGTGGCAATCGCTCCGTGTCGAATCCATTTCTAAGTTCGATTTCGCCTAAACGATGTCGACCACAAAATGGTAGACAAAGTGACATCGACTAACATATCGATAAGTCGAAGTGTTGGTTCGATAAAATAACAACTTCTTGGCTATGGTTATCGAATTAAAACGTCCAATTTGACGTATAAACAACTAATAACAATTAGCGAATCGAAAACGTTTGACCACGTGACTTTTCGAAGACATTATGTCAGTTCCATACATTTGGAGTTTCGAATTTCGTTATCGTTAATGAGAATGTGACTTTGTCTAAGCCCCCTGACCTAATGGAAAGTGGCGATACGGTCGACGATGGAGTTCGCTTACCTAGAAGTAACTTACTATATAACACTCAAGACTTTGAAGCCTCGACTCGATGAGTGCATCATTGCCAATTCTCCTCCTGGCTTGCTGGAGTCACCTGAATACTAAATTGCCTATCAGACTACTATTTGTACAGTTTACATAAGATTTAAAAGAAACTGAGAAACATCTGAATTCATTTTTATGATTCTTCTCAGGGTTGGAACATTGGCCTCATCAAGTTTAAACTGACGAAAAAAATTTACGGGTAAAGTGTTTTGAAAAACGTCTGCAAAAATAAATATCTATTTAAAAAAGGTCAATTTAGAACGTCGAAAGGACCGTGATGAGAGCTCGTGGTATAGCCTCAGGAACTTCCTTAGTTTCCTGATATCATATACGAGTTCGTTACGGAAATTATTCATGTTAGCTCGAACGGTCCAAGTTTTGGATTTCCTAGCCAAAACTTGGACCGACTCGGACTAACAATAATAGGTATTTGATAGAGGCAGGTATCCGGTAACATAAGGGTATGCTGCAGATGCTAATGGCTGTTCCAACTGACCCAACATAGTCTGGGTAGATCCAAACTTAGGACTTACAATATTAACATAAATTCTGGAATTTCGCATTATTTTTACCTAGTGCTGGGACTCAAGCGTCTTCTCTCGGAAAAGGAATGGGCCTGGGCTGTTCTAGGACATGCAAGTTTCCTCACGATGTTTTTTTTTTCTTTATTTATTTTATAGAGGGTTGAATCATAAACTGATTATGTCACCCTTATCGGTACAAACACTCACGATATTTTTCTTCACCCTTTGCGAGCAGTGATGGTGAAATAAATTATATAAAGTAATGCGCCTAGCTGGATTTGATCTCACGACCTACAACTCGTAAGTCACTCGAATTTTTACGTATCATAAAAAGGAGCTCATATGTTTTACTGATTAAAATACATCTGTGTTCTTTCAACTGCCCTATCCCTTTTAGGTTCACCATATCTCTTTCGAACTACCTCGCATTCTCGGTATACATTAACACACCAAAGGTATTGATAATCTCTTAGAGTATTAAAAGCTACTGGTAAAAAGGAATTTTAATTATTTTTTCACACGTATATATTTTAAGACCCCATTAACAGTCGTACACGAAACATTTATTAACAAAAAACAACATAACTAACACGCAATGAATGTCAGCTACTAAAGTTAGCAAGTATTAAGGCCCTAGATCCCGAGCAGTGATATAAAACAGTAACTTTCTGAAACCTACTCCTCAGTTTTTTTTTTATGATGGGAAAAATCCACACTTACCACAATGTTGTCTTTTTTACCCCAAAGGTTGACTGGTAGAGAATGCATTGTTGCATTAAGTCCGCCTATGTACCACTACTGTACATGAAGATTAAATAAATAAATAAATGAAAGAAGAAAGAAAGAAAGAAAGAAAAAACGTTCCCTTGCGCAGAGCGGGTCACAGTATCAGACTTCTACTGACTAAACGACCCCGGCTTCTTTCTTGCCTTAGTTCCAGGGCTCCGGTGTTCCGCTTTTGCATCAACCCTTGGCCTCAGAAGGCTTTGACCCTGCTGGGCCCCTACTCTTGCTGACATCTCCTTGAGGCGCGCAGGGAACAGTGCACGCCATCGACACCCTAGGCTCGGTTCGGACGGTTACCGGATGGGCGGTCAGCGAGCTTAAACCTACTCCTTGGTAACAGCTAGGATTTCAAGCATTAGATTTGAAAACGAATTTTCAATTAATAGTACATTTTGATACAAGTGCAGGAAATTTGTCATTGCGACCGAGGCGAAATTCGCATGAGCCGTAGGCGAGTGTGTTATGGAGCCGAGGGCTGCAATGACAAAACTGCACGTGTGTCAAACGACGTTTTTCAATACACTTACAACTTGTGAAATATAGAAAGAAAGAAAAAAAAATCAGTCGTATCTCAAACATACTATTACAGTAGAAATATATAAGTATAGCAGTCAAATCTGCTCTGGTCAGTTTCTAATTTCGTGGGAGTCGCCCAGCGACTGTGGGGGACGCCTCGCGCCTGATTCGATAAACTAAGTAAAACAAAATAATCACCCTTGACCGTGACGATAAGGAAGGAATAAAAAAGCCCTTGTTGTGATAAACTTAAAAAAAGCTCTTGGGTGATATACATGCTATATTGAACCTAATAGGAGTACGATAAGAGGCAGTTTTCGAGTAAGTGTATTGAAAAATATTTTTTTCGTAACGAGCTTTTATAGCGGGGTGTATACTTGTAGGAATGATTAAAACTCGTCAAAGCGAATCGCCCGGCCCAAACTCGATTGGTGATGTGTGATTTAATTACAGAGTTTGTATGGCCACCTTCCGGTCAACTCCAGGACATAATCATTTTGCATTGTCATCTGACTGACACAAGCATGCAAAATTTTAGCGACATCGATAACCGAGAAGCGGAACAAATTTAAATTACAAGATTTGATCACAAATATTACAAGTGAAACTAAATAAACGCTTTTAAAAAGAATGTAGTTATCAAAGTCAAAGTCAAAGTCAAAGTCAAAGTCAAATCATTTTTATTCCAAATAAACCATTTACAGGCACTTTTGAAACGTCAAGTCTGTCTGTCCTAAATAATGATGTTAATTGCACATTCCAAAGCGTAGATCTCTATGGAGAAGAATGTGCAAGAAACTCCATGGACACTCTTTTCAATTATGGTAAGTATTACAAATAATTCGGTTACATGTTTCTTGTCGATACTAGTATGTGAGAACAATGTAAATAATAACTAAAAAGAAACAATTCTAAATATAGATATTATATTAAAATAAACTACTGACAGCTAAGAGATGACCAATCTCAACTGACAGCGCCCGTTCACGGACATGACGCATACATCAGCACTACTCAGCTCAACCATTTTATAGGGAACCGAATAATCCAATACACGCGCCACCGTCAGTGAGACATTTGAGTGAGCATGACAAACTCTCAGCTGCCGAGCTCATTTACGTCAAATCAAACAAGTCCTATAGTAACCTAAAACCATAAATTGTTCCATGGTACTCACATTTACAAACTTTGAAAAAAAAAAAATGAATTTACATTATACAATACTATTATAAAATAAATGACCAACTTTAAAACACAAGAAAAAAGTTATTTTAATGCCAATCCATTTGTACGAACTACGGGTAGTGGAGCTGGACCAGCATTAAGCCAAGCATTTTTATCTTGAATGTAATCCTCCAACTTATAATATGCCTGCCTGCATAGTGTGCGTTTAATGCAAGATTTAAATTTCGTTTCATTAAGTTCCAATATGTGGGAAGGTATTTTATTATAACATTTTAAACAGTACCCCATGAAAGAAGAGGCCACTTTAGCCAGTCTGAAGCCTGGTTGAACTAACTGATCCCTATTTCTTTTAACATAATTATATCTATCGCCTCTTTTGCTAAAAAGATGAAGATTTTTTCTAACATACATGATGTTTTCATAAATATATTGACATGCCACCGTCATGATATTAATATTCTTAAACAGCTCCCTTAGGGAATCGCACCGCCGGAGATTATAAATGGCTCTAATTGCTCTTTTCTGTAGTATAAAAATTGAGTCAATGTCTGCAGCCCGTCCCCATAGTAAGATACCGTATGACATAATACTATGGAAATAACTAAAATAGACTAGTCTAGCGGTATCAACATCCGTTAATTGACGGATTTTTCTAACAGCATAATATGCAGCTGAGCTAAGTCGTCCTGCAAGAGATGTTAAATGAGGACCCCATTGCAGTTTTAAGTCAAGCGTAATCCCTAAGAAAACCGTTTTATCTACAAATTCTAGTTTCTCATTGTTTAATATTATGTCACAAACACTACTCTTGACATTTGGTAAGGAAAACCTTATGCATTTAGTTTTTTTTCCCATTTAACACTAGATTATTAGCAGTGAACCAATTATGGACCTGTAGTAGGGCGTTATTTACGTCGTCAAAATTAGTAGCCCTTCTATTTATCTTAAATATCAAAGACGTATCATCGGCAAACAATACCATATTAAGTTTGTTTTGCAATAAATGGGGTAAATCATTAATATATACTAAAAATAAAAAAGGACCTAAAATTGAGCCTTGGGGTACCCCCATTTTTACATTTAACCCCGAAGAATTCACACCGTTTATCTGAACTAATTGCTGTCTATCATTTAAATAAGATCTTAATAAGCTTAACGATTTTTGACCTAGTCCGTAATGCTCAAGTTTCAAAAGTAATGTTTCATGAACCACACAATCAAATGCTTTAGACAGGTCGCAAAAAATACCAATATCATCCTGCGCCTCCTCCCACGCATCAAAAATGTGTTTCAGTAAGGAGACACCAGCGTCAGTCGTACAACGTCCTTTGGTGAAACCAAACTGTTTATTGTGCAAGAGATTATTCGAGTTAAAATGAATCAGCATTTGATCCAACATCACCTTTTCAAATATCTTGCTGAAAACTGGCAACACAGATACTGGTCTATAATTATTTGTATCTTTACTGTCCCCGGATTTAAAAAGTGGTATCACTTTACTAAATTTCATTAGATCCGGAAAGATTCCTTGATCTACACACAAATTGAATATTAAGGCTAAGTACGGTGCTATTGTCTCAATAATTGAGGTACAAAGTTTGATAGACATACCCCATAAATCTTCAGTTAATTTAATTTTAATTTGTTTAAAAGCTTTAATCACTGTGATGGGATTAATATGCTTAAAGTTAAATTCTGTTGGGCAGGCTGCAACATTCTCTTGCAATAAATCAAAAGTAAGCGATGGCGATGAGTTTAGGGCTTCAGTAGTTTTAATTGGTATACTGGTAAAGAAATTTACAAATTCTTGCGCAACTAGTTTGTTATCACTAACAAGACCGTGATGAGTCTCCAATGTGTAATCATTATTGTGTGTTTTGTTTCTATTGGTTTCATTATTTATAATTTTCCAAACGGTTTTTATTTTGTTATCAGCTGATTTAACCTTGTTGCTAATGTATAAGGCCTTAGCTGCTTTACAAGTATTTTTAAACATTTTTGAATACATAGCAACATACTTATTAAAAGTGTCAGTCCTAATGATAGGTTTAAGGCCATACAGTTCGAAGAGTCTTTCCCTACTTATTCTGATTCCTTTAGTCGCCCAATCACTAAATCTAAACTTAGGGTTGATACATTTAGTCTTCTTCTCAAAATTCTTGTTAAATTCTGTTTGAACTATTGAAAAAAAATTATTATACAAAATATTACTATCATTCTCTGCAAGTTTCCAATCATTTAGCTTGTTTACTAAAGTGCTATTAAATTTATTTAATTTACCGGATGTTATTGGTCTGGAATGTATCTGCACTTGTTGTATAGGTATGTCGGATTCAAAAGTTACCATCAAGCCGCTATGATCTGAAGGGAGATAATCTACAATGGCTTTATCTAAATAGTTGCAATAACAAAAAACATTATCAATACATGTAGCAGAAGTAGTGGAAGTTCGAGTTGGTTCTATAAACACATTTGATAAATTGAATGATTTAAAGAGATTTAAAGATCTACAGCTTTCTGAATTATTTTCTAAAATATTAACATTGAAGTCTCCACATATAATTACTAGTTTGTTACTATTTGAAAGTTTTGCCATAACATCTTCCATGACTGAATCAAAAACAGAGTAGTTTTGATAATTAGGGGGCCTGTAAACGCACACTATGATATGCCTATCCAGCTCAACACAAGACAGTTCAATGCTATGTTCAATGGACAGTGAAACTATGTCTTTACGAGTTTTAAATTTAATACAACTTTTAATTAGGATTAGTGAACCTCCACGTAACATTGATTTTCGATTAAAACAACTGCCCACATTATAATTCTCATAATGAATTAGCATTTCAGAGTCCTTTAGCCAATCATAGATGCATGTAAAATATTATCTACATAATTATGATTTTAATGTCACTAATGAATCCTTTAGCCCAAAAAAAAAATAAAGACATTTACCTGATTTTTCACTCTTTTTACCTGATTCTTTTAAACAACTTTAATCTTGATAAATATGTTTACACAAAACATTAGCACTGCCGAAGACTGCGGATTTAAGCAAGATTTTTTTAAGTTATCAGACAAAACTGACCGTAACAGTACGTAGCATATAAATATCAATCACTATTTCACAGAGAAAATGAAATAGTTTTTAAAAGTCAACAGACTTTATGCAGGTGCAGGCGGGAAAACGTGTTTGTATGCATTTAACTAACCAAATATACAAGGGACTATACGCGTTTAGTAAAAACAAATGAAACGAAACGCTTACACGCGCCACAAAATATACCTCCCCTTCCAAACGTACTCGTAGCTACATACACAATCAATGTAGAGTAGGGACGCCGAAACTTTAGCACGCGATACTAAACTTTGTTCGTGGCATTATTTAGTTTTTTTTTTTTTTGTTTTCATAGGGCTTAGGTTAATGCTGTGGGCTTGTTTGAAAGAGTTAATGTAGACCTGGAACTTAAAAGACAACTTTAGGAATTTTGTTTCACATTCCAAAGCGTTGATCTGTATAGAAAAGAATGTATCAGCAACTCCATGGCCACTCTTTTGAAATAATCTTACCAACTTTTTTTATGGTGAGAAAAATCATCGAATGACAAATCCTGCTCTTGGGCGGTGCGGGAGACAGTGTCAGACTCTTACTGACTAAACAGCCTACCCCGTAACTACGTCACCATCTATACCAGGGCTAGAGCCTTTCTTTTTAACTTTTGCACGCGATACTAAACTTTGTTCGTGGCATTATTTAGTTATTTTTTTTTTGTTTTCATAGGGATTAGGTTAATGCTGTGAGCTTGTTTGAAAGAGTTAATGTAGACCTGGAACTTAAAAGACAACTTTAGGAATTTTGTTTTTTTTTTAAGGTGAGAAAAATCATCGAATGACAAATCCCGCCCTTGGGTGGAGCAGGAGACAGTGTCAGACTCTTACTGACTAAACAGCCTACCCCGTAACTACGTCACCATCTATACCAGGGCTAGAGCCTTTCTTTAACTTTTGCACGCGATACTAAACTTTTGTCATGGCATAATTTAATTACATTTTTAGTTTTCATAGGGCTTAGGCTAATGCTACGGGCTTGTTTGAAAGAGTTAATGTAGACAAACAGAGAAACATAAAAGGCAACTTTAGTAATTAAGGTGGGATTTAAAAAATAGATTAATATAAACATAACTTTTTAATATATATTTTTTTTTAATTGCAATAAACTAGTGCTTGACTGCGATCCCACCTGATGGTAAGCAGTGATGCAATCGTTGATGGTGAGGCGCACTAGTTTATTAATATAACCCTTTTTTAAAATAAACAAATACGTAATTTATTTGTTTCTTTTAAAAAAGGTTCCCCGTCTTTCAATAGGTAAAAATATTACTATCACTCGCCTGCCAAAGAACTATAAAATTTATTATTTATTAAATATATTATTTAAATTATACCTTAAACTAGCACGATGTTTCAAAGACTAACCTGCAGCTTATAATTGTTTTTGACTTTACCTCATTTCACAGACGATTTCAATGCAGGTATTTTGTTATTATTGATATGCGTTTGACCACAATCTCATCTGATGGTCAACGATGACATAGTAGAAAATAAAGCACGCTTTACTAGAGTAACTATTCACCCTTGACTTAAAGACCCCTAAGTAATAGAATAGCCATAACGAAATATAGCATATATATAATATCCAGCAGAAGACATATAATATCCAGCAGAACCATCCACTCCTTAGCTGTACGCGATAAGAGTTTACAAAACAATTTTTCAAAATCAAAATCAAAAAGGTTTTTATTTCACATAGGCCTACAAGGGCACTTATAAAACGTCAGAAGCTAGTGCACGGTTCCAAATTGGTCGTTTCCTATGGAGAAGAACCGGCAAGAAACTCCATGGTTACTCTTTTAAAAAAATGATTTCTTACAATAATTCGTTGTTACAGTACTTATATCATTATGTAAGAACAGTGTAGACCAGTCAATATTGTATTAAAAGCACAATAAAAATAATCATAATAATAAAAAATAAAAGGTGAATCTTAATAGGATTTACTAAGTCTACAGTGCTCTTACTTTACAACGTGAATTGTAAAAAAATATTGTATTATATAAAAAAAAAAATTAAAAAAGTATGAGAAAAAAAAATACATCAATCACTACAACAGTTACACTGCGGGGTGCTAACAAAATTAATTATAATTGAATTAAAATTTTTTTTTGGTCTTAATAATATAAATATTGCAGAAGCAATGTGTCAAGAAAAAAAAAATGTGTATATGGAAACAAAGATGGAGCAGTTAATAGACACAATTACACAATATGAATAAGTTACCAGGGAGCCACATGTGCAGGAGCAGTCATTGCCAAACAAGCTTGTCTTCTACATAATCCTTAACCTTATAATATGCTTTTTTGGTTAGGACCCGCTTAATGTGATTTTTGAACTTTCCCTCACTAAGTTCGGTTACCGCTTCTGGCAGCTTGTTATAAAAACGTATGCTGTTTACTAAAAATGACTTGCTGGTCTTGGCTAGTCTCCATTTGGGTAAAACAATTTCGTGTTTACTGCGCGTATTCTTGTTGTGAATATCGCTTCTAATTTTAAAAAGTCCTAAATTTTTACGAACATACAATTTGTACGGTTTCTTTATATGATAAGTAAAAATTCATCTAATGACCAAACCCGTCCTTACTTTGGGCGGATCGGAAACAGTGTCAAATTTACTCACTACATTCTTACTAAACAGCTCACCCCAATTCCTTCGGTGCCTTCATACCAGGGTCAGAACTTCCTAGGTTCTCCACCATAGTTAATATGGTGCACTCAACTAAAAAAGCTTCGCTATTGCTGCCCTCCTAAACAGCCCATTACGACTTACAAATAGAAAATGGCCCGCGCCATTAATTCTGACCATACGCTCCAGTTGAACCAAGTAACGCGCACAACATTACTTATGCGCATAATATTTGCATTCGATTGAATAATTAGTCGAAGCCGACAGTTTATTGGTACTACACGGAATTAATAACGCCTACGCAATGTAATTTTGAAGTTTTACAAGGAGATCTGACGCTAAGTTTACGCGGCAGACGACGGGTATGATGGCCTATGGAGTTTATGAAAAAGCTCCGATTTGGAGTGTCGTGTCTGTCACTAAACTTCTCAAATTAACTTCAGTGATATATTTTTGGCAATATTTTAACATCCTTAGGGGTAATCTTTTAATGCTTTGAGAGTATGCGGAACAGAGTTTAAAATCCATACAACGTTGAAAAGGCAGATAGAATCCTACAACCAGACAGGTGCTATATTTGAACGCAAGTTTCACCAAACACTGTAGTCGGGAAGTTCCTGCACCGGATTTGTGTAGATGGACCACCGGGTAGTAGTAGTGTACTCTTGGGAAGAGCACCACCGTGTCCTCCTGAGGGCGATCGTTGACAACAACCTCTGGCGTCGGGCCCTGGTCGAAAAGGCAGGCGGTCGACTTTTTATGCAAAACATTACTGCTAGCGAAAAAGACCGCCGCGCGCGTCATGAAACGACATTGACGCTCCAGTCACCGGGAACCCGACCCTGATTCCCAGCCTTCGTAGTCGTGGACTTGCGGGCGGCTAGCATTGGGTAGCTCACCTTCCGGTAGTCCGTAACTGGCAGGACTGCGCTCGAGTCATCGACCGTGTCTGTCAGCAAATCGTAGGGGTCCAGCAGGATAGAAGCCTTTTGTGTAAGATAACTCTAAAGCCATAGAATGCAGGTCAAAAAGGAACTGTAACAGGAGTAGGCTTTAGTTAGTAAAAATAATAATCAGAAAGTCAAAATAAGAAAATTGAGATCCACCAATCGGCATTGAGCCCACGTAGTGGTTCTCCTACAAAAGAGCCTTGATTCCAAGCAGTGGGAACATTATAAGGCTGATTATGTTATGCTATTATCCTGAAAAACATTATGATACTCTGCTACAAACTGAATACCACTGAACAGGTTTGAAACCTCTTACAAACAAAGAAAAGGAAAGGGCCGATAGATTCTCCTCTCTAATCTGGGATCGAACCACTTTACAAGCATTAAGCGTTTTCCCCACATACATACAAATGAACTGCTTACGTAGGTTTTTGTAAACCTTATTTTGAAAAGGTCAAAGCTAGGTGAGCAGATCTATTTTCCACAAAATAATATGTACAAGTTTAAACTCTTGAACCCCAAGTAAACGCAATTCGCTCATCTATATTGTGTTTCTAATATTTCCCTAATTACGGTATTCGAAAGGATAAATCTCTACATCTACACTAATATAATAAAGAGGTGAAGTTTGTTTTTTTGTTTCTTTGTTTGTAGGAGGTAATCTCTGTAACTACTGGTCCGATTGGAAAAAAATTAGCAACTATAGCAAGCTGCTTTACTCCTGAGTGACATAGGCTATATTTTATGTACGCGGGCGAAGCCGCTGACAAAAGCTAGTATGTTATATATTATTTAATTTTCATAACACGCAACTAACTTTCGACTACCGTAATTATAGACACAATTAAAAGACAATTGGTGTGCAGAAAGTAGTGTCATTTTGGGGCTGAAATTATATTAACTTGTAAAATTAAATAGAAAAGAAACAATTATAATTATCTAGTCTAACTAGCGACCCGCCCCAGCTTCACACGGGTGCAAATATATTATGCATGTATTATACATATAAACCTTCCTTTTGAATCACTCTATCTATTAAAAAAACTGCATCAAAATCCATTGCGTAGTTTTCAAAATCTAAGCGTACATAGGGACAGACAGCGACTTTATTTTATACTATATAATGATAAGTTAATATAAATGTACTGCCCCGCAGTATATTTATTTCTTTTTTATTACAATAATAAGTATTTCGTATAACAAAATTATTTTCATATAGGATTTAACATGAGCTATTGTATTACAAAAAGTGCCTTGACGTGTACTATTTGAAATTCATCATAAACAAATTAACCAAAGTTATTGAGCAAAAAAATTCTTTAAAGGCACAGAAAGCTTTTATTTTTTATTTATTTAAACTTCATCCACATTAGTATTACATAAGCGGACTCAATGCTACAAGGCGTTCTCTACCAGTCAAAGTTTGGGTTAAAAGTTACACTGTGGTAGATGTGTACAATATGTGTTTTTATTGTTATTCTCCCAATACAGCCTATATTCATACACTAGCTTTTGTCAGCAGCTAAAATATAGCCCATGTCACTCAGGAGTAAAGCAGCTTTCTATTGTTGCTAAAATTTTTCCAATCGGACCAGTAGTTCCAGAGATTACCTCCTACAAACAAAAAAACAAAAAAAAACAAACTTTACCTCTTTATTATATTAGTGTAGATTGCACAGTCGTGTGTTTTCCAGAGCCTGATTTTATTGTTTTCTTGACCCATAAAATCATTCTACCGAGTTTAAACGTTCACCGATAGTGTTATTTAACGACAATACACCACAAAATAACATAAATAAAAGAATTATTGCTATCAGGTCAGCAGAAAGAGCCGTCAACTGCTGTTCATAAATGTATCTTAAGAGCGGCTAACCCGACATATATTTTCATACAACCGCTCTTTCGTGATTATGATGCTATTACACCTCTTTCTTCAGATATTTTGGATATACAGATATCTTGCGGATATTATCTAGGCTTCTATAGAAATCAAAACATATGTGTATGAGTATTCCAGTAAAGAAATCTGAAAATCTGCTATTTTACGTGAACTTTGAGTCTCCATAATGTATTGCTATATTAAAAATATAAAAAAGTACTTCTATAGAAGCCTAGCGCATTCAATCGAGATTCTAAATTATGTCATTTTTTCTCTTCTTTTTAGTCGTTTCATGCCAAATATTTCAACTTATTTGTCGCGAACAAATTACTCCTACACAAACATAACAGTTTTTGACTGGCCTATTGGTCTAGTGGTTAGTGACCCTGACTGCTATGCCGGAGGTCGTGGGTTCAATTCCCACCTAGGACAAATGTTTGTGTGATGAGCACGATAATTTGTTCTGTGTCTGGGTGTAACTTATCTATAACATATATGTATTTAGATATATGTAAGTATGTTTATCAGTTGTCTAGTACTCATAACACAAGCTCTGCTTAGCTTGAGATTAGACGGCGTTGTGTGACAGTTGTCAAATATAAAAAAAAAAAACAAAAAAAATCAAGGACATCTCTTGAATGCACAGTAACTGATTTTCGGATTTTAAACGTAGTGGAGTGCTACGCTAACCATAGCCTAAAAGTTCAATTTATTTGCCGAGAACAAATTTACTCCCACACAAACATAACAGTTACACAATTTCTTACCCCAACTCATGGAAATCTCGTTCCTAAATCCCTAATTACAACGGTTCAATCAGCGTAACAAGATTCATTTGGAAAGACAAAACGACGGTACAATCAAATCCGCTTAAGCGCATTGACCGCTCAATCCAACCTAAAATCTCACCCCAATACAAGGCTACTGAAATTGCTCATCACAATCAGTAGCCACAATATTAGCTGGAGGGCTATTCTACTTGTCAAACGACAAATACTGAGAAACTACTGCGTTACCAAAGAGGATTACAGTAGTTGCCATCTTACTAATATTATAAATGCGAAAGTTACGATGTTTGGATGTTTGTTACTCAATCACGCCAAAACGGCTGGACGGATCTAGATGAAATTTGGCACAGGCATAGGATACACTCCGGAATAGGACATAGGCTACTTTTTATCGCGGAAACCCCAACCCCAATACCACGCGGGCGACGCCGCGGGCAAAAGCTAGTATTTAAATATAGGTAAAGGTTGATTGGTAATTAGTGACCGGTACTTAAAGTACCGATACTTAAAGTATTGGTCACTAATTACCTGTCACCCTATATATCGATGCTTAATAGGTAAAATTTACTACGCTGTCGTGTAGTAAATCTTAAGTGAAGTTTACAGGAAAGTGATTTAAAGTTATTTTTTTTTAGAAAATAAATATTTATTTTTAACATCATAGTAATTGAAATCCGACATTTTTTAACTCACATTTTGTCTTTTTCATTTTTCGAATTACTGATTAATTTTTTAGAATTACTGATTAATTTTTATGACTATGACCCCTATCTGAATACATGTTGATATAGATCGGAAAAAAGGTAAGGGGTGACTTGCACACTCAATCAATGGCCCCCCAAAAACGGACGCTATCACGAAGCGATGTTATTATCATAATATACAAATACAAATAATTTATTTTGTTTTACAAAATAGTACTAAATCTTTATTTTCTATTAATTTCTATTTTAAATTAAATAAATAAAACAAACTCAATTTTTTTATAGTGACTTACTCCACACAAATCTTCACGAATTACAAATTTTCAAACTTCTTAATTATCATTAATTAAATAATAATTAATATTAAATTTCTTATCATTAATTAAGTAGGAATTTGGTTTTATATAACGCGCAAAATCCTCATAAAATTTTCGTTATAGTACCTACTCGTAAGAGTATTGAACACGAAAAGTTTTTCATAACAAGGAGTAAGTACCTAAATAAATTAAAAACAAAGTTACACTTTCATAGGCAGGTGTTAGAAAAGTAGAATGGCCCTAAATCCGAATGCAAGTAGCACACGGGGTGCAGCTGAAACTTCGACGACTCGAAGCGTCGCGATGTTCGAGCGCGCTCCCCGAAGCGTCAGTAGACAGAAAGGCGCCGTTCAGACCGCCCACCAGTTGAGTGCGATCGCGAAGTTCAAGTTCGAATAAACAGTACCCGAAATTCTATTTCAAAATTCGAATCATAAGATCAGTTACTCTTTTGTTTTTTTTTCTTTCGAGAAAATCGTGAGTGTGTTTTAGTGACGTTTGGAAAAAGTGAAATATAAACTTCTTTTCAGTTCGTCGCGAAGTTTTGTAAGCTTGGACGAATTTGGCAGTTTTGCAGGTAAATCTAATTTAGGTTTATCAAATTTATTGAAGTAAGAGATTTTTTCCGTGACTTATAAATGCTGATTAAATAAGATTTCAATTAATTCCGTTTACGTATATTTTTCTTTATGTTAATTTACGCGAGTTTTACTCACTCGTTCTTTGGAAAAAAAAAAACGAATTGCGCCACATTATTTATTCCGATAACAATATTACTGTTATTAACATGTAAGCCAACAAAATCAGTTTAAACATTCATACTGCATTAACTAGCAAACAATTAAATTACGTCAATCAATTATTTATGTCAAACACGTAAAGCGTTAACACGCTTGCCCTAAGGCTGGACTAACTGATTTTTACCTACCGATATACTAAAATTAATATACTAATACCTAACGACATGACATGTAATCCGAATGAAATTGGATATCGAATTTTCAATTTGATGTCACTACATTCGATTAATAGGTTATTAATTTGAATTTCGAATTTACAACTTTAGTAATAAAGCTCTCTGTCGCACTATAATTTACAACTTTAGTAATATTAATAGGCTCTGTCCCACACTAGATGATTTAAATTTAAAAAAAAACTCATGAAGTACTGGTCAGTGGATTTTAAATTCGAATTCTTCATTAAAAAAAAAATTGAATTAAGAATCTTCTATTCAGTGTTTAGACTAATCATATTTTTTTTTTTTGTTAAAGAGACTTTTTTAATTATATAGTTGCACGTAGTATGGAATTATATCTTTAAGAATTAATCGCATTATTTAAATAAAAAATAACTGAATTTTTTCAAACCTGTAAAGGAGACTTTCAAGTTGAATTATAGATTTACATGATTGATAAATATACCTTATATATTTTATTTATAAATGTAATTAACTATGTGTTGTTTGGTTTCTAAATCGAAAATTTGAAGGCAACTCCAACTGCTAACATTTTATAGGTTTTCAGGTTAAAAGTACACGTAAAAAATACTTTTTTTTTTCAAATTCTTTATTTAAAAAAAGGGGTTTAAAGAGAATTATGACACACACTTAGATGACAGATGTTAGATATAAGCTTACAGATGTAAGCGTACTTTTTCATACTCATGAAAAATTATACGGCTTTTATTTGTATATATTCATCACTTGCGTATTTTCCGCAATAGAAACAACGGATCGGTAATCATAATATCATTTATTTTTGCAAATAACTAAGACTCGTAATTAAATAATTAATTAGTTATATCAAGATTATCCTCTACTTGGGAGTTCTAATAAAACCGATCAGCTTAATTTGTCTCCATTGCTTTCAAATAAGCTCAAGTGAAGAAATAACCTTATGTACCTATTAGTTTTGACTAATTGTATACTTACCTTATTACCTTAGTATACCATTTTATTTTTTTTTCTTCTCATAATTTAGACTTATTCTTATGTATTAAAACTTATAATAAAACAAAGTTGTGACGAACCCTACCAACTAGTGTACGTATGAATTTTCGCTGCCGTCTTCTTTAATTCATTATAAAGATTTATTTATAAATATATTTTTTTATTTATTTAAATTTCGTGTACAGTAGTGGTACATTGGAGAACTTAATGCTACAAGGTATTCTCTACTAGTTAACCTTTCGGTTAAAAAAAGATAACACTAATACCTACCAGCGTTATCTTTTTTAATGAATTACTGAGAGACATACAGTATTACATTTTTTTTTTATTATATATGTAATTTGTTTCTGAACCAAATTATATTAAAAAAACATGCTACTAAGCCCCAAGAGGACACCGGTGTCCGCACACCTATTGTCACCAATTAAAAAATTGTGTCTGTAATAACGGTATTCGAAAGATTAATAGTGCGACGTTGAGGCATCGGTAAGTACCGCAAGCCGCGAATTTATCAGCCGCACTAGTGTTGTATATTCTAGCACCCTTACGGACTTGACGCCGGGTAGCTAATAAATAATATACTAAAACAAGATAATAACATAGGTCAGAATGTGTTGTGTCATCTTAGAGACGGTTACAATAATCTGACATGAAGTATTATGGCACTTAGTATGATTGGTAGGCGGACAAGTTTGTCCAGTAACTTAGTTGAGCAGTTTTTTTCTCTTTTGTTCTTTGTATGGTTTCTGCATGTGCGTGGTAAGTTTGGAAAGTATCTAGTTTTAGCATTGTCATCATCAGCCTTTTTAATGTTCCCACTGCTGGGCACAGAACCACTCTCTATGAGAGGGAATGGTCCATAATACAGCTCGCGGGCGGAATAATATATGCGGATTGGTGGATGTCACATGTCTTCGAATTTTCTGTTCTAGGACATGCCGGTTTCCTCACCATACCACTCGGCCACCACTGCTCTCATTTTTTTCGCTTTGTATTCTGTTATAATGTGTCTTAAGCACTTTTACAGTATTTTGAATTGAATAAATATCGCTACAGCCTTTACGGCAAACTTCGTTGTAATACTGAATGTTATACTAAAATTCCAATGCATGACCATATCGTGCGCGAACAATGATATTGAAGATATTAAATAGGTTCGATTGTGTAGAAATTAGAGTTACTATACTACATCAATTTGATTTTGTAACATTATCTAGTAATTAAGTGAAAATAGCCACCTATATAGCAGCCACTACCAAAACGAAAAAATCTTTTTACCAATCAATTACTATTATTCTCTTATTGAAATAAATCTTTTTTGCATTTAAAAAAAAGAAAGAAGTTTCATAGACAAGTTTTTTCCAGCTAGTCGCCGATTTCAAAATCAAAACATCACTTTGAATTTGAAACGCAGACCGCCATCATTATTTTTTAAAAACAAAGGAGACTGAGCGAAAGTGGTCTATGAACCAATAGCAATACTGTTATGGTACTTATGTAGGGATACCTCAACTACACCCTTGTGTAAAAGTGCATCAAAATCTGACCCGGCAGTTTTGAGAAAAATAGTACTTTAGACCGGCCGCGTATTCTATGACGCGCAGTACAAATGCGAGCTCAGCTTACACTGGTGGTGTTAAACTTGATGTGCTCTTGACTGTACAAGTTGTCCTGATGTACATTGTATATCAGGGCAATGAAACAACTTTTTAATACATAATATATTTTTATTTATAGTTCGTCTATGATAATAGAATCTAAAAATCATTGCCATTTTGCGTACTTTATTCGGATTTTATTTTTGCATTTTTATGTTCTAGGTTCCTCATTTATTTGTAATTCATTACTTTGATTCTTCGTTGTTTTGTTCATTAAATAGATACAGATTAAAAAACAAAAAAAAATAAGGAAAATACCTAAAAATCAGAACAAAAAGTATCACAAACTGTTGTAAAATACGTGTATTCTAAAGTACTATTTTTCTCAAAACTGCCGGGTCAGATTTTGATGCACCTTTACACAAGGGTGTAGTTGAGGTATCCCTACATAAGTACCATCACAGTGTCGCTATTGGTTCATAGACCACTTCCCATACAAATGTGCCCAGTCTCCTTTTCGTCCGTAATAAATAAATATTTGTGGTCTCTTGAGTGAAGGTCTTACAAAATGTCTTCTGTATTCCCTCCAGGCTTTGGCAAAGATGATTATATTTATTTTTATTTACACGTACATCTATTTCTTTCCAAGATTTCCATTAAAATATCAGACAGTAATAGGGCTTTTCACCCACATGCCTAATTTTAGCCAACTTTTTTATGCCACGAAAGATCGTTCTTTACGATTCCAACTTGTTTTACCTCTCTTTGACATTCAAATGTAGCCGAAAATTTTGCATACAATTATGGTTTATAAAAAAAAAAAATATGGTCACTTTGGCAAAAAGAATACCGATGTACCTATAGGCGCAAATGCAGGGCCGAAGCCTACTGGGGCCCCGGTCCGGTTTCTGAAAGGAAGGTCCGACCCTAGTATAAAAGCTAAGAAGAAATGGGGTGTGTTGTCTAGTCAGTATGAGTCTGACACTGTTTCCCGCCCCGCCTAAAGGCGGGATTCGTCATAAGATGATTCTTACCACCACAAAAAGATCGTTATTTGCGATTACAACTTATTTTACTTCTCTTTGACATTCAAATGCTGCCGAAAATTATGAATACAATTTTGGTATATAAAAACAAATAAATGGTCACTTTGACAAAAAAAAAATACGGATAAGAAAGTGTCCTTATCCAAACCATGCAATGCTACTATCACTTTTAGCGATAAGACCATACCATTTTGACACCATATTAATTTTAAGTTCCTATTGTTATTTTATTTTTTGGTGTCTATTAAAGAATATATATCTATCATAAAGTGTTGAAATATCAGTCGACCAAGCGAAAAAGAAGGTAAAGCAATGATATTTGACATTTGACTGGCCTGTCAGTTTAGTAGTTAGTAACCCTGACTGCTACGCCTGTGGCCGTAGGTTCGATTACCACACAGGAAAAATGTTTGTGTGATGAGCACGATCATTTGTTCTGTGTCTGGGTGTAATTCATCTATACTATGTATGTATTACAACTTATAAGTATGTTTATCACCCATAACACAAGCTCTGCTTCGCTAGGGACTAGATGACGTTGTGTGATAGTTGTGGAATATACTTATACTTAGTTATGAGAGCGCAAAAATGTAGACTCGGAAAGACCTTAAATAGAACAATTTTATGTGATTAGTGGCCAGAATAATACTTGTTTAGATTCACGCGTAATTTATAACAACAGATGTTTTTTTTTTTGTTTGATTTATTACGCTATCCATCTTCTATTATTTTTACTTGTAGTAAATTTTACAATTAATGTGTGCTGCATTTGCTGTGCGGAACACATTGTTCGGTGGTTTTTTGAGTCTATAACGTATTTGTTTATTATAATATCATTGAGGTAGAGCTATGCAACCTTAGCTCCATCCCTTCAATTTACGCCAACAGTTCAATTTACGCCGTAAAATGGATCGCTTTAAAACACCTAATACCACGGCAGATTTTCTTTCTGTAAAATCATACCAAAATAAAGAAACCCATTTATCTTTAAAAATATATTAAAATGGATGACGGAACGTATTGGTTACTTGTTAATATTTCATCAGGAAATATTAAAAGAAAAATATTAGAAAACCTTTACCGTTACCGTGGTGTGCCATGAATAATAATAAAGTTCGTAGAAATGCCGTCGCGTTCGTTTCTATTGTAATTTTCCGTTAATGCATTAAGATTATTTAACAGTTAAATTGAAAAGTATTTAATCCATTAAAAAGTTTTACGAGTATAAATCAAGCCTTTTCTCAACTATGTTGAGTTCCCTGCAGGGTCGAAGCCTCCTGGGGTCAAGGGTTGATGTGAAAGCGTAACACCAGGGTTATGGGATTATGGCAAGGAAGGAACAGGGTAGATTGATTAGGTCAGTAAGAGTCTGCCACTGTTTCCCGCTCCGCCAAAGGGCGGTGTTCGTCATTGGATGATTTTTACCTAACATAAAAAAAACTATGTTGGGGTCGATTTATAGTCTAACGAGATGTAACTTATTACCAGTGTTTTAAATGGAGCGACTACCTGTCTATTTGATCTTCAGAACACAGTTACTGGGTAAAATAATATCTGTGACATAATGGTGTGAGAAAATTCTTCCTTTTGACTATTTCTAATATCGTCTTATATCCTAGCGATAGACAAGCACGTTCATACACATTATTTGTCAAAATACTGAAAAGTTAATACCAAAGTCCGCTCCAGCTTTTCTTTGGCAATGTCGTCTACCAAAACTTTTAAAACTTACAGAGCTGATACGTCAAAACTGCACTAGTCTCATCAATGTAAAAGTGTATGGCATTTATTTATGGTGGGAAAAACTCTGTGGATGAGGAATCCCGCCCTCGGGCGGAGCGGGAGACAGTGTCAGACTTCTACTGACTAAACAACCAACCGTTCCTTTCTTCCTTAGTTCCAGGGCCTCGGTGTTCCGCTTTCGCATTAACCCTAGGCCCCTGATGGCTTCGACCCTACTAGGCCCCTAGAGTTTCTTTTTTATTTATAAATAATGAGTGAGCTGATATTCAAATTTTATCGGTAGAAGAGAAATAAAATTAAGTTTTATTTATATTTATGGCAAATGAAATGGAACCTACAAACCTTCATTGAGACGAGAGGATACATCTACCAGACAGTTGTAGAATCTAGTGTGGACAACTGCCTCCCTAGCCAATCGTTTCGTTTAGATTTAGCGCTTGTAGTTGATCATGCCCCTATTCTTTTGTTCGGACGTCATCTCAACAAAAGAATTGGAGGCATGGCTATCTACAAGCGCTAACTCTAACATAAAAGATGGTTACTTGGCTAGGGAGGCCGCTCGATAGACGATTGCGGGTTGTTGTATTTCATTATATTCTTTTTTTTATTTCACACGACACCATCTAGTCCCAAACTAAGCAGAGCTTGTAATTTGAATACTAGATAGTTATCTACTATTCATATTACAAGCTCTAACAGTTATTAAACATGATTGAATAATCATGATCATCACACAAACATTTGTTCTGAGAGAGAATCTACCCCAAGACCTCCGGCATAGCAATCAGGGTCACTGACTACTAGACTGATGCCGACATACAGAATTTTTAATTTTATGTGTGTCCTATAAAGCGACACAGATGACGCTACGCGACCTTAATAAGAGCTGATACCGATATTGGTAACTCATTGTTTTTCATCGTTTTTCTACCCATATGACTTACACCCGTATTCACAAACGTTACTATGCGGTCTCACAGTGCTCGCGAGCGCACAGGGCAGGGTTTGTGAACTACGCAACACAAACGAACCAATCACAGAGCTCTATTTCAACGCTGTGCGTTTGCTTAGTCAAGGGTCGTTTGAGTATTGTTTGTGAATACGGGTGTTAGAGTCGGCGCAATACGCTTTTTTGTTTCTTTGAATGTTTTTGTTAAAGAAATCTTTTATAATGTTCTTTGATAATTTACACTTATACAGTGAAATATCGCCATAAGCCAATCTCTTTTTTTCTTTTGCCATTACATATGGCAAACAACTAATACCAAATAATAACTGTTTATTGTCTCTGCCATATATTTTGGAGTGTTTGACTATCGTTATTGCTG
This sequence comes from Mythimna loreyi, assembly GCA_029852875.1. Lineage (NCBI taxonomy): Eukaryota > Metazoa > Arthropoda > Insecta > Lepidoptera > Noctuidae > Mythimna > Mythimna loreyi. The sequence continues at coordinate 8,660,767 of CM056800.1, read as the reverse complement.
ACTTGATGTCACTTTGTCTTGACGCCATTTTCTTTGGTCATACCATTTAGTTTATTTCTTCATCATACTTCGTTTATTAAACTAGTTTCTTTTTACAAAAATTGACATGATATTTTAAATCCTATCAAAAATAACAAAATGTGGGTGTCATATTTTTTTTACTTAGCTTTTGAAATGGTAATTGGCTTTATAATGCATTGATTTTAAGTCGGGATGTAGAAATTTTCTAACAATGAATACAGATATTTTTTCCTTTTAAGGAATACTAGCGACTCGTCCCAGCCACGCACGGGGGCGCTGGTGGTATTAAATATATTGTAATATACACATAAACCTTCTCCTTGAATCACTCTATCTATAAAAAAAAAACTGCATCAAAATCTGTTGCGTAGTTTTAATGATCATACATAGGGATAGAGTGACTTTGTTTTATGCTATGTAATGACACTCACTGAAAGTCACTCTATCCCTATGTAATCTACACTAATATAATAAAGAGGTAAAGTTTGTTTTTTTGTTTGTAGGGGGTAATCTCTGGAACTACTGGTCCGATTGGAAAAAAATTAGCAACAACAGAAAGCTGCTTTACTCCTGAGTGACATAGGCTATATTTTATGTACGCGGGCGAAGCCGCTGACAAAAGCTAGTATCATTATATTGAAAGAAGTCTCATAGTAAAAGTTGTTCATATTGGAGTGTACAATGATCTTTTTAAAGGAAAGCACTTCTGTCGTATCATTTTGTATATCGATGGATTTTGAAAGTACTACAAATAATAACGTATCTTACTAATATTATAAATGCGAAAGTTACGATATTTGGATGTTTGTTACACAATCACGCCAAAACGGCTAGACGGATCTGGATGAAATTTGGCACAGGCATAGGATACGCTCCGGAATAGGACATAGGCTCCCGGAAACCCCAACCCCAATACCACGCGGGCGAAGCTGCGGGCAAAAGCTAGCACCAAATATTCTATTAAAAAAATATTCGAAATTTGATTACTTTTTCAAGGCAACAAGTCGGCTCAATAATTACTTTGCGAGCTTCTACTCGTACAAGGAGTAAGTACGCAACTTATCGAGTTTACAGCCGCTATGCATAAGTAATAAGCTAGAACTTCAGTACAACACACTAACCTATTTCTGTACGTTTCCCGATGCAGCGGGTGAAACGATAAGAGGCTTAGTTGTACCGTGTTTTTCTTTTCATAAATATGTTGACGTGAAAATGTTGTGGATTCTATTTTAGACATAAATTTTTGTTTTGCTTCCATATTTATATATTTTTTTACAATGTGGTAAATCTGCGACGGACACATTACGGAGTCTTTAAAAGAAAGATATATCTTTTATTGTACACTAAAAATAATTCGGAGGAGGTCTAGGTCCAGCAGTGGACATCTTGACTAAAAATAAAATAACAATAGGAACTTAAAATTAATAGGGTGTCATAATGGACGGTCTTATCGCTAAAAGCGATTTTTAAAGACAACCTTTGGATAGATTTGACAAAAAAAATACGCTTTGATTTTTAACGAGCAATATATATTAAAAATATGCTCTAACAAATTGCAAACTGTCACTTGGTCTGGACTTTTAATAATAAAATCATAGGACCCTTTAAAATAAAAGTAAATACTGTCAGCGAGACATATCCCCAACTTTTGTATTCAGAATCCCAATTTTAATGTTTGTGAAATTATAGCCTAACGCGTGTAAACCTTTGACATTAAAGTCGGGCTTGACACGATTAAACTTCAAAACACAATTCAAAAACTGACACATATAAACGCTCATTTTGACATCGGTCAATTTTGATCGTTTTAATCCTGTGGAGGGTTGATCCGGTACATGAAGTATTATCGATTGTATAAAGATAATATTAAAAATAAACTACTTTTTTTCTAAATCTCATAATATCATAACGCATATTTACAAATTTCTTTAAGTAAAGGAGTCAATAACCTCGTAAGCAGTTGTCGGTTGTAGCATAATAACTACCTAGAGGTCATTGAACTGGTCCAGCTGATTTTTACTATAAATCAATTTTGACCGTGCGTAAATTAATTTTAATTTTAAATAAAAGTAGTTTATTTTTATTTTAACTTTACAAATCGATAGTGTTTTATGTACCTTTCTGATCCTCCGTGGGATTAAAACGGTCAAAATTTAACGGTATTTTATTCTCTTCTATCTTCGTTGTGACATTCAGTTTCCTTGCCTTCCTTTCTAAATGATTGAGTTGAATAGTGCTGATACACACATAATTCTCACGAGTGGGCACCGTCTATTGAATTTGCTCATCTCTTTTTAACTTTCAAGCGGTCGCTCGACAAGTTGAAATGATAGCGGTCTCGCGTAACTTAAAAGATAAACTCTGGTAATATAAATTTAGAATACCGATAAATTAATATTACCTAGTGTTTTTTTTTCAAACATAATCTATCATTTAAATAAAAATATAATTTATTTAACTGTTTGCATCTGAAAGCACAATTTTCAAGTTGAACCGATTTTGTTTTATTAGGAATCAATTTTGCTCGAAAACACAAAAGTTTTATAGAGAGTCTTCTTTAAATCTCCAATTCTTTATATATTCTTCACGAGCTCGAATAATTGGTTTAAATTAGATTCAGCCTTCTCTTCAGTATAAAAATATACTATAGGCGCGTATAGTCTAATAACTTCAACGCCGTGCGACCTAAACACACTCATTCTGTGTCTCTCAGGAGAGTATATAAAGGAAATTGAGCTATTTTCATCCGTAGCGAACTGGTGACAAGCTACCAAATGATCGAATTAACGACTGCAGTCGATTCAACTAAAGGTTAAATAACCGTTGTTTTACACTATGAATAACGCTTATATCGTAGGCGCTGGCAAACATATGACCTGATATAAAAAATTTTCGGTTAGTCAAAATGTACTGAACTTGATGATGATTTTTTTGGCGATTTCAAGTTTGGCTTCATCGTAAAAAGTGATTTTTTACCATAACTACAATCATGTGCTTAAAGTATCGGCCACTAATTACCAGCTATCCTAAATAGATTACATAACTCCATTATCATCCCAGGATTTTAGGCCTTACATTTTGATATAATCAAGATAAGGTCCCAGGTCATCCTGCCATCTTCTTCGTGGTCTACAGCTATTGTTGCTGTCCTTTCTATAGAAATCTAAAATTAGTCTCATGCATTCAACTTCCTAAGTATTTGAGCAGATCTTGGACCATTCAAAAATGTAAAAGTTTTAGTTGAAACGAATGCTTTGAGTTTAACTTTCAATAGGACACCACTAACTGAATAAAACCTACTAAAGTTCTTCAAACTCTCTCTTTAAAATACTTCAACTACTTTGGAAACGCTTTGCTTTCTCTTTGTACTGCACCTACTATAGAGTCAAAGGAAAATATTTTCGAAAATAAGCTATACAGTGGTTTTAATCAAGGAACTATGTAGAGTGGAAACTCTCTCTTCTGTATGTTTTTCACGTCCATTGATGGGTACGTGATCCGACATAATTGATGAAGAAGTAAGTTTGTTTGTTTGTTTTAGATTATAAACTTAGTACACTGAATGACAAGAAAAAACCGTTGTTTAGTCAGTAAGAGTGACACTGTGTCCCACTCCGCCCAAGAGCGGGATTTGTCATTGGATGATTTTTACTTACCATAAAAAAGTGCTTAAAAAAAAAGTAACGTACATTCATATACTTTTATAGTATTTTATTACAAACCTGTTTTAATTAAGTCACTATCAGCGTCATATCTTTAATTAGCAACTGAGAATGACATTGACATGATAAAACAATAAATCAATTTCCATTGTGTATTGAGCAAAACAACCTTTGACTGACTATCAAATGACATAATTATTATTGTAGTGACAAAGAATGTGTAACCAAGATTATTCGTAGCTCTTTGTTGATAAGATTATTTTAAAAGAGTGGCCATGGAGTTTCTGACACTTTCTTCTCTCTGCAAATCTACGGTTTGAAATGTGCGATTCAGCTTCACTTTTTTCACTGATCGACATTTTGACTATTTAAAAGTGGCTATAAATGGTCTAGCATAGCATAAGTATAATATTCCCATTGCAAAAACTCAGGCCTTCTCTCTAGTAGAGGGAAAGGACCGTAATCCACCATGCGGGCTCAGTGCGGGTTAGTGGATGTCACATATCTTCGAATTTGTGGTTCTAGAATTTGCTGGTTCGCTCACGATGTTTTCCTTCACCGTTTTGAAAGCAGTGGTGATGAAATAAATTACACAAAGTAGTGCACCTGGCAGAGTTTGAACCCGTGACCTACAACTCGTAAGTGGGGATTGTTATCACTCGGCCACCACATGACTGTTCTCCTGATAAATGGTTTATTGGAAAAAAACCTTTTTGATTTCTGAAAAATATTTTTAGAGTGACTTTACATAGAGTATGATTTACGAAAATAATATTAAGGCAAAGACATAAAAAGGGATACATAGGTATGTCGTATAAGTAATACTAAAACGTTGGTTCGTGGTACTCTCCATTACTTTTCCTACTCAAATGCCACTTGTAAGTCCACGTAAATCGTTAGAAAGAAACCTTTTTCCTTCAGGCTTTTTTACTTGGAAATAACTTTACTAGCCAAGTAGCAAAATTGGGATAATTCTACACAAATATTTAACATTTAGTTCAAAAAATGGGATAAAGATTATTAAATTATTTTTATGTTTACTTTGTACCTTGTTTTGATTCAAATATAAAAGTGAGTGTCGACCCTGAATTTATAAAGATTTCTAAGAAATATATTTGAACTTGATATTTTAGTAAAAAAATATACAACATTTTAGTAAATAAATAAACACTCGAATATAATTTGTGTGCTTTTGATGTTTCTAGTGGTCGACCATATAATTATTTTGTATTGATTCAATCGTGTTTGCTACTACGATCAGGTTAGCTACTGATGGTGACCAAAAATTCCGACTCCGGCAGGAAATTCTACGCCTTAGAATAAATGTGTGTGAGTAAGACAAGTCTTAAAAAGGAATTGTCTAATTCTGGCCATTTTTAAACACGCTGCTCAACAAAAATATCAATAATTTTATTTATATTTTAGCAAATGTCTGATGCTAATAACTTTGTATCAATTAGCACTGTAAAAAGTCTTATTTTTTTGGTATTTGTTTTGATTTTAGAGCTTTGATGAGCTTTAGTGTTGCCAAACCAAAACTGCATAAACAAAAATTCAAATCGATTTATTTTAGATCGATTTGGTAGGGTAATCTCTCCACTATATTTAAAGCACTTCATATGATATATTTTTTTTTTAAATATGAGTTAACTCTAAAATAAATGATTAAAGATCTTAGAATAATAAATCAAAGAGTTTATTATAGGTACCAGAAGAACAACAAAATATGGAATCGATTATTGATTTAAAAAAATCGATTGTCAATTCTTTATTTATCGATATTATTATAAATATTTTTAATTGACAACACAGTACTTAAAAAAATGTTGTGTATTGTCAAAATGACGTTTATTCGTTTTGTTTCTTTGCATCGTGAGTGTTGTTTATCCAAGTTTTATTGCGATTACTTTGGCTTTTCGTAATGGATTCTGATTCTTCTCTTCTTGACGCTGGCACTTCCTTGGAGACTGAACCTTGTATTTATGATGAACCAGGCACATCTACGGATACTGTACCTCGCCCAAACGAATTTTAATAAAATGTTAAAAAATATGTAAATATAAAATCTTGATACAAAACTAAGTTTGTATCTTAATTCTTACTGATTTGAACTATTAAATCACACATATATTATTAGCTAAACTGTTTGTTTATAAATGGCCAAAGTCCCATACAAGTTGGTCAATCCCCTTTAAGTATGAAAATTAACCTACACATACAATTTAAATATAATAAATATTTAATAACTATATGCTACTATATACTAAAAAAATAAATGAATACATAAATGTCATGGTTAAAATTAATAATCTTATCAAAATTAAATGTTAGAAAAGTTTTCTACAAGGTAAGTTTTGTAAAAGTTGTAAGAGGCATGTCGAGTAGTCTTGATGCTTTTCACTGCCCGTCAATAAACTACTATCTAGAAACTTGGTAACAGAAAATCTTTAGAAAATCTTTTAGAATTAATAACCGATACCTACTTATACACACGATTGAAGAAATTGAAAACATCAGCAAATTACATTTTGACCAATCGGGCAAACATAAATGTTACACCAGCAGACTTTTTTCGCCATTTTAGGTTTAATTCTATAGTAAAAGTTGTTTGTTATCATGACTACAATCACGTGTTTAAGTATCGGTCGGTAATTACCAATCACCCTGTATACAAAATTTTTTAACTGACTTCATTTTACAAGCATTTTTATTAACAAAGATAATTTGTGACTTGCTAATCATACTTTATAGGTAAAGAAAGCGTGCTAAAAGGAATGACAGGAGTATTTTTCACCACCATCATCAGTTCAGCTAAAAAAAGTCCACTGCTGGACTTCAGGCTCTCTGCAAGGGTCGTCTCAAGAAACGGTTCTGTGCGTGTTGCATTCATTGTATTCCATGACTCTCACCAGGTTATTGGTTCACCTAGTGAGAGGCATTCCAACGCTGCGTCTTTTAATGCGCGGTCGCCACTCTAGACACTCTCACCTTTCGGAGCTCGTTCACTTTATTCGAAATCGGATCAATTCATGAATTTATGCCAATCTTTCCATAAAAATTTGATGAAATTTCATACCAATTCGAAACTCAAATTAAAATAAAATTTTCCATAAATCCAGGGAAAGCTTGTATTCCTTAATTACTTTTAAATCACTTTTTGATACGGACAGCCTACAGAAATTTTTCCTGAATGGGGTTTTTTACCTTTTTCGGAGCTAGTGATAATATTTTGTAAATACAGATTGTTCGAAAGCATTACTGTAGCCGTTAAAAATAGAAAATGAAAGAACACTGCGAGTTTTGGTCACTAAAAGTCGGCACTCCGTTTTTTTATACATTTGGTGTTTTTTCATGTTAAATAAAAATCAGTAGCAGAAAAAAAGATGTAAGAGTAAAAAGTGCAATAAGTACTTATGATTTCAGTCTACAGATATTCAAGGATAAGTTATTTAAATCCAACCTTTATATTTAGTGAAGGAAAATGCTTCGAATGCTAGTATCGATATTTCGATATAGTCTATGTTAAGCAGTGTACGTCGAAATGTAAATTTATGTTTGAAATACTAGCTAGTTCTTTATGCTAGTTCTAGGTACACATGCCGCACTGGATTCGTAGAATACCTAGTCATGGCACTTTAATTATAAAATTGTTTTGTTGCAATTTTATGCGCAATAGTTGTCGTAAAAGAGTGATATATATTCTGGCTCAAAGCAGTCTTAAACTTAGGTGACAGAAACGGTGTGCTTAACACCATTTCTATAAGAGTGTCATCAAAAAACATTCCCTGCTTTTGGTGATGCGAAAGAGATAGATTTTTTGTCAGAAAACAGTCTTTTATTGACTAATCCCCATGGGTTTAGTCAATAAAAGCCTTTGTTCTGCCAGTCTTCACTTAACTATTTCAGCCCTTTTAGCCGAGTTACAAACGTTTAATTTCTATTCTCTTGCGTCGAATTCCTGGATTCTGCCACTTCCTATTCCTTTGTTTTGACAACATCTCAACGCTCAGTACGTAGTCAGAATAAAGAAATTGGAGACGTGGCTTACTCGAAGCGTTCGCCGCACGATAATATAAACGAAACGATTGTAGCTTGGCTTGGGGGCAGGGTCGTGGTGATACTTTGGAACAATCCCACAGCCTTAGAATTCTGACTACAGACTCCTCCTTAGTCGTTCACTCTTGACTGCAACTGACTGATAATGTTGCATTTTCGTTGAGTAGTGATTCTGCGATACGTCTCCATTTGACACGGTTTGCTGCGTCTCGGAAAGTCTGGACCACGGAGGTTTATGTTGCAGCTCTAATGAGGTCTGTTCAACGCATAGGTGAGCGCCCACGAGACTGCTTCCCCTCTGCTTGGCCCTGGACAACGAGTCGCTCCATGGAGTGTTCATTCCGAACAATATGACCGAAATATTTGAGGATTCATACTTGCACGATCGACGATAACCTCTGTTTGATTTTTAGCTCCACTCCTACAGACTACACCCTTTAGTACCTACTTAAAAACTAGAAATACCTCATTTCTTTTCTTTAACTGAAAAAGTTCATGGCCCTCCTATTGTGGTATTAACAATAGAATACATTATACAAAGCAATGATTGCACAAAGGGTTGTTTGTGCTATTTTTGGGCTCAATTTAAAGTTCATGCTGACTCATCAGGTCGGTAATCATGGATCGATGTAAAGTGACATGTGTGCCTCCTATGGTGCCTGTCATCGTAAATAATGGGTTTTATTTTTCATGCATTTTTTTTGAAGTATACAGTTCATCTCTGTCCTAGGGAAGAGGCCTGAGTTCCAACAATAGGAAAATCATAAGGCTTTTTTTTTATGGACCCCCGCCCTAGGGCGGAACGCAAAACAGTGTCAGACTAAGCCCGGCCCGGACTAAGCGTTTTGCCTCATCATTTATACCGCGTACATCGAGGGATTGGAACAGTTTGCCGACTGCAGTCTTTCCGTCCGAATATAATTTGGGTGTCTTCAAGGCTAGAGTGAATAGGCTCTTAATAAACTAGTGCGCCTTACCATCAACGATTGCATCACTGCTTACCATCAGGTGGGATCGCAGTCAAGCACTAGTTTATTGCAAGTTAAAAAAAAAAAGACTCTTATTGACTAAACGACCCACCCCATTCCTTCTTAACCTTCATACCAGGGTCGGACCTTCCTTTCAAAAACCGGACTGGGAAGCTGGGCCTCCCCATTTGCTGGCAACTTCTTGAGGCGCGTGGGAAACCTTAGAAGGCTGATGCTATGTTATTCTAAACAGTCCATATAACAAGGTGTTGAGGGTCACTTCAATTCATTGTTAGTCTGCACCACAAGTAATTTTAAGCTAGTTTAAAACTATGTTTAAAACCGACAAAAATCTTATAGTCTAATAGCATAGCGTAGAATAGCATAAATTATAATCGGACGGAAAGATTGCTTCCAAACTGTTCCAATCCCTCGATGTACGCGGTTTAAACGATGAGGCAAAACGCTTAGTCTGGACCGTAGATGTCTTAACAAGATAAGAGTGGATATTTGAAGTACACCAGGTTATCTGATGCTAAAATTAAGATGGCGGAATCCGCGGAATCAAACATTTTCAACGAATCCAATTTTCAACGTAAATTACGGATTAAAAAAACTAGGGTGGAACTAAAGTGATTCAATTTATCTAATTCCAGTGCCAAAGTTGTATCATTATCACTAGTTTCGTTTCTGTGTTAAGTTACTTTGTTGCGATGTTTTCACAGTAAAAAGCCTCTGTGAAACAGGGTTAAAAATACAACGACTTTTTACAAGCTTTATATTAATTTCACCCATGTTTCACCTGTCCCGATGTTTCTGATCAAATTAAGCAAATTTGAGTATTGGACTATTTAGTAGATGGTTTATGTGAAGTTTGCACAAAATTGGTCGAGCGGTTCTTCATTTATCACATTTTTCTGTTGCTGTGAGCGAAGCCGCTAGTACAATATATAAATTCAAGTTGTGCGTCGTATCTAAGCATAAATTGGTCATTGCTCAGCTTACAACGTGACACTGGGCATTTTCACTGCTGGATTTTCAACAATCACCGTTCTAATGATAGTTTAACGTCCCTTCCTTGGGTATTAATATTATTCCACTATGGCAGGATAGAATCACACACATAATATACGAATATAACAAAACAATACGAAATAAAATAATAATCGCAAAATATGACTTTTCTTCTAAATTAAGATATTATGATTTGTTTTTTGACAATTAGCCACATAATCACAAAAGTAAATATTATTTAAGATTCTTTAAATCCACGCCTTAATCCGAAAATTTTCTTTTGCTTTCAGTTATGGTTTACAGCCATATTTCTATATATCCAATAGTTTTGATTACGGTCAACATAGCATCTTTAGTTTTACATTTCAATAGGTTATGTAACTCCATAGCATCTCTAGTTTAACATATCCATATTTTTTGTACCTGTAAACATTAAATGAAAGTGTATCAAAAATATTTAAAAGGTTAGGATCGTAACAAATTTAAAAATAAATTCTATTCGCTGTTATTGACACATGTCACCACAAATTAATGTCAAGCAAACATATTTACAGTGTAAATGTCACGATTTGAATGAACTTTTTATTTTTAGAATAAATATTCCACGTAGGTAATTTTATGGCGCCGGTGACTGAAAAGTTGAAAAGTTACGAGTATTTTTTCTTGGTACAGTCATGTGAAGAGGAGAGATGAAACGCATGATACAAAAAGAGTACTGAGTTTACACGTAGATGGATGGAGACGAAGAGGGAGACCGAAGAAAAAATGGATGGATTGTGTGAGGAGTGATATCAATGAAAAGGGAGTTTGTGATAGTATGACGGATGATAGGGCAGAGTGGAAGAAAAAAACATGTTTCACCGACCCCAAGTAATATGGGATAAGGATAGGATGATGATGACGATGATGTAGGTAATTTTATTCGGATTGACGGGTGTTCTCCGTATTTTTGTAGGGGTGTTGCGTAGCGGTAATAATAATCCTCTTGACCGACATTCGATCACCGTGACCATGGCAATTGTTGGGTTTGTGGACAGCGAGCGATGGGTAGCTCGCCGTCTGGTCGTCTGGTAACGGTTCAGACCAAGCCAATAGCCTAATGCTTGTAATGAAAACCGTAGCGATATCATAGCGACTTTGACATTTTCGTATTCCCATCCATCAATCGAGTTTGAACGACACCGATTTTGAAATCGTTCGATCGAAGAGAGGTCGTATTAGAAGATATATTAGAAGTCGTTCGATTGTCGTTCTATCAAATCCCCATCAAGGAACACGTGAATACCGATTTTGGATAGGACTACGATCGAACGACAATGAAATTGGGATTGTTTGATTTTACGTGAATTAGAGCACAAGTCGTCAACGGCGCGCTCTGTTCCCTCATTCACAATCACTGCTTATCATCAGGTGAGATCGCAGTCAAGCATTAGTTTATAGCAAGTAAAAAAAAACTAAGGCCCATACACAAAATACATAAATAATCTTACAATATAATAAAGTAATACACCAAATTATAAACTATTGCACACGAAGTGACGCATCTTTTTCTTTTTGAGAAACAGAACCCTAACAAGAGTATACTATACACCGTTAAATTTTAGTCGTTTTAATCCTTTGGAGGATCGATTCAGTATATGAAACACTATCGATTGGTAAAGTTAGAATGAAAAAACAAAGTACTTTTTTTTAAAAACTCGAATTAATTTACGCATGTTCTAAATTGATTTCTTTAAGTAAAGGTCAGCTGAGCGAGTTGAATGACCTGTAGGTAGTTAGTACGCAACGACCGACAACTACCTACAAGGTCAATGACTCGTTTACTTAAAGAAATTAATTTCGTAAATGCGTATATCAATAAGAGATTTAGAAAAAAAGTACTTCATTTTTTTATTTTATCTTCACAAATCGATAGTGTTTCATGTACTGGATCGACCCTCTTCGGGATTAAAACGACTAAAATTTAACGGTGTATAGAGTAAAGCTTTTATCATGAAGTTAAGTAAAAAACTGTAAAACTCTATGTGCCCCAACCCTTACACGCTCATTTTCCTTCATTTACGTTTATAGGGTTTTTTCTACGACGAAGTATCTGTTTTTGTGGTGACCTTGAATGCCAAGGTCACTTGGTGGTTTCAAACAACGTTTGTCAAAGCTCTTTAACGCCGCAAAGACGTAGAAGCCGACACTTATCTAGGAGATTAACGTCGCTTAGATGTCAGATATAACGTTAAATAGTACAGGGGGAAATGTAAGCCGAAACACGCCTTACAATATACAAATATGTTTCCCAGTGAAATATGTACAAAAATTGGTGATATTAACATTTAGATATTATATTTGTACCAGTGTTGCTGGGGCCACACTAACGTCTAATGCTATAGTCACGCGTCAACTCAATATTTGTAGCGATAATTTTAAACGCGCTAAAGTGGGTGTCTAAACTTAAAATTTGCTCGAGTTATCGCCTAACACTTACACCAAACCGCAATGTTAATGTAAAATAATGGTCTATTTGAAATAAAAATAATTTATTTCAAATAGACCATTTACAGGCACTTTTGAAATGTCAAAATTGAAGCTAATTTGCACGTTCCAAGGCGTAGACTCCTATGGAGAAGAACGTGCAAGAAACTCCATGGGCACTCTTTTAAATCAAATTTATGTATTTACATATTACCTACTTGGTTACAAAATTATGTTGCTTCTATTACGCGAGCACGAGTCAAGTCCACATCTAACGTTAACGTGAATTATCGCGATAATTCTCGGCATTTCTCGTTAGTGTAGCCCGGGCATGTCTAAAAAATGCTACTCTGCTTTATTATTCAGTACCTACTTTATATTTTATGCTATAAATTAAATCAGTCGTGAATTACTGTCTCTTTTCTACATAGAAATTTTAGGAAAAACTTTTAAACTTTATTTTTAGCTATGCTATTGTACTATATTGCACTTTTTACCTCTGTCACGAAAAAAATATTTTTGGTTAGTAGCTATGTTCATGAACACAATACTCGCAAATGGTTAGTGTAATTTCCCCTTTTTTTATTAGCCGTTTCTATCCCACTGCTGGGCAAAGGCCTCCCCCAAGTGCTTACAAGTCTTCTTTTCCTGTGCCATCTCGGACCAGTCGTCTCAGTTCTTTTGTTTGTTGTCCTCGGCGTTTGATAGAATTATTGTGTGTAATAGCACACAATAATTCTTTCAAACGCCCGTACAGCCTAAGGAAACCGATACTTTAGTATATTATTATTATTTTTTCAGCCACAATAAATACGTACCGCTCTGAAACCATAATTTAATGAGCTGATATTTTATCATTTTGTAAGCTGGGGCCATACATTGCCGCCAATTTAAACCTCAAATGGTACTTTCGCAGTAAGTGTAGCATGAATTTTGTCACACCTATTGAAATTTATTTCCATTACGGTCTGCACTGCAGTATTTACACATATTCAGATTCAATATTAACTAATTGTTTGAGGAGTAATATGAAAGAAAAGGGAGTTGGTGATAGCATGACAGGATAGAATGGAAGAAAAATATGTATTGCGCCGAGCAAAATAACACAGACAAGGAAGGGAGATGATGATTATGATAAGCAGGAAATAAATTCAACTAGATAAAAATACAGGATTAAAAAGAAGGGAAAGTAAAGTCATGATTACTATTTTTATTATTAAAAAAATATTTCATTAAGCAACAAGAGAACACCGGTGTCTGACACCTATTGTCTTTTAATTGTGTCTGTTAAACGGTATTCGAAAGGTTGCGTTTCAACAAAATTAATAAAACAAATAGAAAATATACATACACATAGAATATGTAATCATTGCTAATGACTCTTGTTTGAAACTTTTGATTAACCAAAACTAGTTGCAACAAATGTTTAATAAAAGCTGCAATTAATTATTAACCACGGTCGCCTGAGATTTACTCGGACGGCCGCGGTGGTGTCTACCCCTTTTCCTATTTGTTTCCCGTGCATTCTGAAACTATTTTCATATTAGGTAATGTTAAAATATTATTTTATTTAATTACGCTTAGGTATATACGAGGCGAGCAGGGGTTATCGAGTAGCAACGTTCCCTACTTACGAGTTTTAAATTCGCGAGTTCAAATCCAGTTAGGCGCATTACTTTGTGTAATTTATTTCATCACCGCTGCTCGCAAAATGGTGAAGGAAAACTTCGTGTGAAAACCGGCATGTCCTAGAACCAAAAATTCGAAGACATGTGACATCCACCAACCTGCATTGGGCCCGTGTGGAGATTGATTGATACTAAGAATGAGTTCTAATGAAATAATTTTCGATTGACATGTCAGCGAAGTTACTGGCAGATATTAGGCTCAAACTACAGAGACTAGGCTATTTTAATATCTAGTTATTACTGTCCTCAAGACCCAAGACTTAATGATAAGGATAATTACAGACTAGCCAGGATTTCTGGGAACAATTTATTCACCCAATAGAGAGAAGGCAGCTTAATTAGTGCTCAAAGACTTAATCATAGTTAGCAGAGTTATTATAAGAATTATTCTGAATTAAAAGTTGTCAACGAAAAGATAATATTAGATGTTATAATTGCTACTTTCTTTGTATTCTCTGAAGGTATATTTGAGGAAGAAAAGCGTCAAATAATTCCTTTAGTTTTTATTGGAGCAAGAAGGAGTTTTAAATATTAAATGTTTCTTAGGTTATGATAACTCTTTAGAACTTTCTTACAGCTCAAATCAAAGCAAATTTAGGTCTAGTAAATACTCTCTGTATTTACTATACCTAAATTTGCTTTCTTTTTTTCTAAACTCACTATAGATAAAGTCGTGGCATCATACATAGTGTGACAAGTCCACATAGCGTCGTATTTCAGCTTGGGCTGGTGGCAATACAGTCATCCACAAAGACGAGTCATCCAAATGGTGTAGTGTAGTATATCATGTTACCCTCTTCCTTTGTTATCTGGGTTTGGTAGATAATATTTTCTTCCTGACTTTTATTCCTGTTAACTTTCAGACATACCCAGGTTTCGGGTCGTCAAAAAGCAAAAAAATTAAAAACCGTAAAAATTTAACAGTAGAACTTTGTCTTGTTAATCCGTAGTTGTAGGAAACTAGTCATAGACACATTGTTTTAGGTGTTAAAATTCCTCTAACGACATATCCGCACGTTTGGGTGGAGCGGCAGATAGTGTCAAAATTTTACTGACTAAAAAACCCACTCCTCTTCTTTCCTTTCGTTCCAGGGCCTCGGGTTATATTTTCACAATTACCAGTGGTCCCAGATAGTTATTTCATGGGCCCAGATATACACATAAGATACTAATCTATTGCAGAAACGAAATATTTCAGGAGGAGGTATAATTTAGCTTTTATTTTTTGTGCACTTTGTAACGTGCTCAAGTCTTTTTCTTTAATTACGCTTTACGGTTTGCTGTAAGAAAACCTAATTTTGGGTTAAACTCGCCTATGTACATCACCTGTTTAGTAAATTTGTATTTTGAAATAACAGTGTACAATAAAGAATATAAGAAGAAAGAAAGTTACCGACACAGCCCAAAAATTCTTTTGGTTGTGGGCTAAACTAGCAGCAGGCAGTGGGCAGGGGATTACTCGCTGAACACTCGGTCGATGGGGCCGAATTGTTCTGAACTAGTCTCCAACTAGTTAACAGAATACGCAGCATTGTAGTCTTGCCATTTTATGGCCACTCAATGGGTCACTCGACGTCCGATTGTCTGTCCGGTAACCGTCCGGACCAATCCTAAGTCATCAACAGCGCGCACTGTTCCTGGACGCCCAAAGAAGATGTCAGTAAACCTTTGGGATATTGCAAAAGGGTCGAAGCCTACTGAGGCCAAGGGTTCGCGTCTGAAAGGAGGCTCAACTCTAGTATAAAAGGCATTGCAAGAACGACGTGGGTTGTTTAATCAGTAAAAGTTTGACACTATCTCCTGCTCCGCCCAAGGGCGGGAGTTGTCATTAAATAAATTTTAACCACTGAAAAAAAAAAATTGATGATGATGATGAGTAATAAGTATGTAAACAAAACAAAACTCTCTCTTTCTTTAAATTACAGATCACTTGACCAACGAGGCAGAGAAAATTAAAATTACCTAGAAAAGTAGTTCACTTCTTCAACACAAATAAAATGATTAAAAAAACGAGAGCTTGTTAAGTTTTTCTTGATTCCTGAACCAAACTAAAGTAAGATTACCTTACAAAAGAATTGTCAGACTTGCTTCACAATTTTTCATAAAAATGTAGAATGTTCACTCAGTTTTATAGTTCAAAGAATAAAACGTAAAGGATGTGGATTATCCCAAGGAATTTCTTAAATTTTCTAAAGAAACTCGATATTTTATTATTTTTCTTTGAGGTGAGAACTTGATCTCTTGGCAAGAACAACTAGTTTGACTTATGTTAAGAGTGTGGAAACTAGACTGGGCTCTGGTTTAGGCCATGGTCGGGAGTGAAATTTTCTCGCCTCATTCTGCGAAGCAGCAATACTAGCGAAGAAGGATAGCTGCAGACGCGAGGTAACAAATATACTCACGTCCAGTCACAGTACCGAAAGGCTCTTCGAATATTGAGAATTGCAGGGCGATACTACTCACCTATGGTGACTAGGGATAGGCAAGCTTGCGGACGGCTAGAAAAGTTTAGCTCGTAGTCCGTCCGACCGTTACCCATACAGACCGACCCCAAGTCGTCGAAGGCAAATAGTATTCTAACTATGCATCAAAAAAAGCAAAATCGTAGCGGCTCAGCAGGGTTGATGATCACTAGGGCCACGGTGAACTTGGTCTAAAAACGCAAATAGCTACAGAGGTGAAATTATAATCAAGTAGCCTCCTAGGTTGTTGAAACTTCTACGGTCCAGACTAAGCGTTTTGCCTCGACGTATCGAAAAGCTTTCCATCCCTTCTAGTTTTCCTGCTGCGAACTTTCCGTCCGACTATAATTTAGGTGCGCCTCACCATTAACGATTGTATCACTGCTTACCATCAGGCAAGATTGCAATCCAGCACTAGTTTATATCAATTTAAAAAAATAAAATTGAATAATGAATAATTTTCTCACCTAAACAAAATCTTATTTAGATATTCAAAATCAAGTTTCAAGAAGTTTAATTGGGCCGTTTTATTTACCCCACGATTTCATTTCTGGTCACGAATAAACGATTCCACCCTTTTCATTTATCAGGGTTTTGCTCGCATAACAATAACGCAAGCCTCTGGAGTTAGTTTAATCTCCGTAATCACCTCTGAGCCGGCTGAAATAATTTTATCAAACTTTTGAAAGCCCTGTCGTTTTCCACTTTTTTTTTTACTTGGTATACAGCACATTTTTTTTGCTTAATTTCAAAGTTGTTTAATAAAACTGTCGTAAGAATTTTGTGTGCTGAGTCTTAAAAGAAAATATTGCTGAATTTTTTTTTGTTTATAATTTTGAAGGTTATAACGACATCCCTTCCATACTTTACATTAATAAGTATAGTATAATCACATTAATAGTATAAAAATGAAAGTATACATATATGACTGTGTGTATGGTTTTTGCCACAGAGGTCCTGGGTTCGATTCCCAGGTCGAGTAAAAAGGGCTGTAACATCCCGAAAGATTTTTTTTCGAGATTTTTTACGCTCGAATTGTTATTACTCGTTATATTTGTGTTTTGAAGTTTTTATACAAAACCAAGTAAGTTATTTATAAGTGTATTATAGTTACATTATGCTATATAATATAAATAAAACTCATTAAACAGTCAAAAGCACGCTTCTCACACTTCGCATATTAAATTTAAGCACTCGAATTTATTTTAATGATAACGAACTCTGAAACGTTCAATAGTGAAATAATTCCGTTGGAAAGTAACAAGTACCCCAATTTACTCGGAAATCTATCTGAAACACGCAACGAAATATACATATTTAACTAGCTTCTGCCCGTGGCTTTTTGTGTATATTTTTTTTTTTTTTGAGAAAGATGTGAGCCTCATCATCAATCGTAGGAACTATGCAAATGAGTCGAAGCCAACTGGGGCCCAGGGTCTCTCTCTGAAAAAAAGGCTTGACTCCAGTGCGAAAGGCAAAGAAGGAACGGGGTGATTGTGATTTTTGCCCACCATAAAAAAAGCCTCACCATCAATGATTGCATCATTACTTTAAAATCTGATAGCACTAGTTTACATCAATAAAAAAACCGGGTGAATCCAGGTTCCGTACACACTTTTCAATTTTACAGTTAATTTTTTTTTAATCGCATTTTTTGTGACGTAACAACAAAACGAAGTTCTAGGTCAACGGAAAGTGAGTGAGTGTCAATATGTATGTTTTTACAACATAAATGGCCAAATATTAAATCCTATTCATAGTTAGTTTATTCGTAAGCGAAGTTTTATGAAAATCTGTTCGAATATGTAATAAAAGTTTTAAAAGATAAATGTATTTAATAAATCTAGCAGCTAGCTAGCAGGATTATCTTTCAGAATCAAAATATTTTATTTGCAAACATAGGCCAAGTTACAGCAGAGTGTGAGGTTTTAAAGACAGGTAGATCCTCTATGTTTTGCTCAGAGGCGTACAAATGTATTGCATTTTTAGCTTCTAAGATTATGTAAATTTCACATAATTACATAGTATAAAATAAAGTTGCTTACCGCTGTCCCTATGTATGCTTTGATCTTTAAATGTATGCAACGGATTTTGAAGCAGTTTTTTTTTAATAGATCGACTGATTCAAGATGGAGGTTTATGTGTATTATATATGCATAACATATTCAATATCAGTATCCGTGCGAAGCTGGGGCGGGTCGCTAGTCATTAATAAAGCCAATTTCTTGCTCGGAAATTACGTTCATAATTACACGGACGAAGCCACCGGTACAAATAAGTATCAACCGAATCCCATAGAAAAGTAACAAGTGGCCCAATTTACTTGGAAATCTATCTGAAGTATAACGATATCATTACAGTAGAGTCGGACACTTTGTTCCTTGGGGGCGGTAAACGCGGGTAGACACGCACACTTATCACGGTTTTACTTTTTATTCACGGTTTTTTCGTGACACTTTTATGGGGGGTGAAAGTACGTTGTTGGAGTGTTTCTGGGTGCTGATTACTGGGGGACGTAAATATTGTTTTTAGAAAGTGTTTTGGGGTTATTGTTTGAAAGAGTTTACGAAGTCTTAGAACGTAAAGGAATTGTTTAAGTAAAGAAATCTGGTGGGTTTTTCTCTGTAAAAGTTTTTCAGGTTCTGCTCTATCACTTTACCCCAGAGCAGGAGAAGATATTTGAAAATTTGCAATCGCAAAAATTCAGCTACCTAAGTTTTTGGGTTTTTACTGCTCAATACAAAAGCGATCGTAACTATGTGAATAGCGTTCACATTGTTGCGCGTTTCTATCGTAAATTTCTTACAAATACATACTCGTACCTAGGAAATCTATCCAAGAACGTAAATAATCACACTTTTTCATGTAATAAAAAGTCTTAATCGAAGCGGCGAGCTGCGCTCCCACAACCTTTGCCGCCTTTTAACGTAATAATTGATTTTAACGTTATAATTTGACAACGCCATTAACCGCTTGACGTTAGGCGATAACTTAAGCTGATTTCAAGTTTAGCCACCCACTCTAGCGCATTAAAATTATCACGATAAATATCGCAGCTAGTGGGCATTGAGGTTAGACGTTAGTGTGGCCCCAGCATTATAGATTTGTTCTACTAACAATGTTGTTAGTTACTGTAAGCACTCTTTCTCACTCCTTATAGAACAGTCTGTAGGTTTTGACTACTTATGGAACGTAAGATGAGGTTGTTGTAAAAGTGTGATTATGATCACTGTCTTCTCTATCATCGGTCATACTCTGTGTGACAGTTTCGTACTAAAATTGGACTGGAGTTACAATGTTTCACATGTTGCTACAATGTTTCACATTGTAACTATGACAAATGTTTCGGAGACCTGAGGAGGGAGCTAAACAAAAAATCTACTTAAGAACCCCAAAGAAAGTTTTGGGTAACTCACTCAATGTAGAATTGGTTTTTACTGTTTTTTTCCTCACAACTATCATACAATGCCGTCAAGTCCCAAGCTAAACATAGCTTGTGTTATGGGTTAATACCTGATAAAAATAGGTACTTAAATATTACTAAATACTTACATATCATTACATAGTATAAAAACACAGTCGCTTCCCACTGTTTGTCCCTATGTATGTGTGTGTGTGTTTTATGTTTAAAACTACGTAGTGGATTTTGATAGTTTTTTTTTTTTTTTTATATACAGAACAATTTAAGAGGAAGGTTTACATGTATGATACATGTATAATATATTTAATTTCACCGTTGCAGCCATGCAAAGCTGGATCGGGTCGCTAGTTTTAGATAAATTACAACAAGTAAATTCAGATATGTTTGGTATCTTATATAGCAGCCCATGAAATCCCTAACCAGTACAATTCGAAACGCTGTTGACTCACAATGTACATACAAATAAAATACGGACTACGATCCGTTTTCCTACAAATCCTGTACATCACAAACAATGGTTATAGCGACAAAAGCCATAAAGTGCCAATACATCTGTGCGAACACAGAATGGTATTTATTTACTACCAGTAAGTCAACTCTATACAAAGAGTGAAAATGAGCATACGCAGAGACACCCTTCAGTTATAGATAGACTAGCTTTTGCCCGCGACTTCGCCCGCGTAATATTGGGGTTGTCTAATAAAAAGTTGTCTATCCCACGGGGACCTTATGTTTTCCGGGATAAAAAGTAATATATGTGCTATTTTGGAGTATACTCTATCCCTGGGCCAAACTTCATACAGATTCATCGGGCCATTTTGGCGTGATTGAGTAACGAAACCAAAATAAGAAGTTGTATATCCCACAGGAACCTTATGTTTTTCCGGGATAAAAAGTAGCCTATGTCCTATTCCGGAATGTATCCTATGCCTGTGTCAAATTTCATCCAGATCCGTCCAGCCGTTTTGGCGTGATTGAGTAACAAACATCCAAACATCGTAACTTTCGAATTTATAATATTAGTAAGATAGATAGATAAATTCTTTATTGCACACCAAAAATAAAATAAAAAAAGGAACCATAGTAATAATAGGAAGTATAGTGAGTGCAAGTGCACTCTCAGGGTATCTCGCCTCCCGGTCGTCCCGTGTCTGTCCTTAGACCGTGGGGGCCGTAACCATAGTATAAAGAGGAAGGAAGTAGGCTATCTTCGGCCCAATCCGCGTTATAATTGCCTACTGTCTCAGGGTTGTCACTTTTAGCTAAATTTTAATTCAGTGCCTATACCTAAATGGATAAGGGTCGGGAAGTTGTATTTTTTACTTGTATTGTCTGGGTACCTACAGGGTTTGTGGGGTGTGACTCTTTATGTCGCAAGATGGCACAGGCGGTAACATATAGATAAAGAGCTTGTGTTTAAATTATTTTCTTATTAGTTTATACATAAACTGGTCAGATTTCTGTATTTTTTAATAGGCATAATGTAGTATTTTTAGACATAACAGACCATATTTATCTACACTAATATAATAAAGAAGTAAAGTTTGTTTTTTTTGTTTTTTTATTTTTTTTGTTTGTATGAGGTAATCTCTGGAAGTACTGGTTCGATTGCAAAAATTTTTTCACTGATAGAAAGCTGCTTCATTTCTGAGTGTCATATGGGAATATTTTATGATTATGAATAATATAATAAAGAAGTAAAGTTTGTTTTTTATCTCGAGAAATTGTATAGGAACAGAGTTAAATATGTTAAAACAAGAAATTTTCCGCGGACGAAGTCGCGGGCAGAAGCTAGTTTTTAATAAATACAAACATAAATAATACAAACATATCTATTGAATCACACGTTTATAACAAAATTACAAATTAGTTATAGAAAAATACTTTCTTCGGTTTCGACTATTACGAAACGACAGAAAATCAGACATTTTAGTTTCATTTAGCGGTGCTGAAAAGCAGTGCCGCGCGAGCCTCGTGCAGAGTTAGCCCCGACTGGCGCACTGAGAAACGGGTCGAGATTTTGTTAATGTGTGCATGCGCCGACGCATAGATACTATGGCGCAAACATACAAGCCGCGCGCGGTGCGTTTGTATGAAGATAACCTACTTCCCTCCTCTTTATACTATTCCGTAACCATAGTATAAAGAGCCGTAACACTACGTGCCTCAAAAAGATAGGTATTAGCAAAACCGTAGAGACCAGCAGAGCCTAAGCCTACTATGGCCATTGTTCGCTTTAAGAAGAGAAACCGGTGGTACAGGAACGCAAGGCAAAGAAGGAAGACGACCTCCAACTCCGCCCTGGAGCTAGGGAAATTATTGTATGGTTTACCAAATTCAAAAAACTTTCAGTCGGGATTGGGATTTTCTTTTAGTTTTGGCACAGTTCGTGTATTGAGTCAGTTTTCAATTTAGAAGACTATTTAATTTTTTTTACATAATAAAGTCAGCCCGAAGTATTTGAAAACTTAACTTATCAAGTTTAACTCTCAATACCCAATCGTTCGCACACCTACTATTCAAAAGGTTAAGATACATACTTGTATTAAATTACATTTGTAGAAACTGACGGATGCAGAATTGCTCCGCATGCGGGGCTGCTGCCCGGAATCTCGCCCTACGTTTCTCGTGTGGATTTAACGCATAACCATAAATATTTATATGAAACTAGCGACCCGCCCCAGCTTCGCACGAAAACGTTCAAAACCTGTTGCGTAGTTTCAAAGATTTAAGCATACAAAGGGACATAGGGACAGAGAAAGCGACTTTGTTTTATACTATGTAGTGAAGAATATTCACGTATGCGGGGAAATCCAGCATTCGTGATGAAACCCGCATGATAATAAAAACACCCATACATACGCACCTCTGTATTGTGTGTGTCTTTTTTATCCCATTGCACGGTGTTGATCTACTGTATTTTTCTTTGACACAATTGACTACAAACTATTGTGGATAACATTGATTTTCAATTTACTGTATTCGTTGTAGTCGGTACCGAATTTGATAAAAAGCCGTCCGAATCCTCTTGATGACGCAAATCGTGGAAAATCTGCTACTTTATATTAAAGACGGAGGTATTTCTTCATTATGTTCTCGTTGATCGCTTTATTCACGTATTTTATCCGTCGGGGATATGAAATACCGATTAGACATTATTCCTTTCATGAAACAGAGAAAATGGAGACAGTATTATTGGTATTTTCTGCTAGTGCTAATATGAGAATAGCTTAGTATTTTTATTCGTTATAGGTATTAAAAACACATTATAATATCCTATAAATATAGGACCTTTGTATATATTACTAGCTTTTGCCAGCGGCTTCGCCCGCGTACATAAAATATAGCCTATGTCACTCAGGAGTAAAGCAGCTTTCTATTGCTGCTAAAATTTTTCTAAACGGACCAGTAGTTCCAGAGATTACCTCCTACAAACAAAAAAACAAACTTTACCTCTTTATTATATTAGTGTAGATTACATATTTCTTTAAACTGTTTTTATGGTGGGTAACAATTATTCAATGACAAATCTCACTCTTGGGAAATAGTATAAAACTTTTAATGACTAAACCACACAGCCCGTTCCTATGTTGCCTTTTTTACCAAAAACCTTCTTTTTAGACGCGAATACTTTGCCCCAGTTCTTCGACCTTTCTGCAGGGTCACTGCGGTTTACTGACAACTCCTTGACTTGGACTTGGTCTGGATGGTTACCAGATGATCGGACGGCGAGCTACTTTGTAACTGTTTATAATATTCAATAATACAGAATTAATAATATTACCGATATATTAAAACTCTGTCAGGAAGATTAATGCTCAGTTGTATTTATACAGTAAGAGAAATAAAGTAATTAATAACGTTGACATCTAGGTTAGTTTATTTTGCTTATTTCCACGGCATCCCATCCAACGGCACGGCATCCAAGAATCACTTTTCATATTGCAAAAGAGGACAATACGGCCTCTGAATTGAATCTCCCCGAGTATCTTAAAAATGTATACAAAGAAATCGATATACTGACTCTGTCTTCATTTTATGTCTTAGAAAGTGTTTTATACACTTACTTTTTCGTAGGTAAGCAATATTTATGATTATGTCTTTTCAGGAAGGAATTCTTTCCATATTAGCATCGAACACACGATGAAAGTAAAAAACAGAACGTATTATTAGGTCGCACGCAGAACAGATGGCCGCTGGGGCTGAAAGGTTCTGGAGTGGCGACCGCGTACTGGAAGACCTAGTGTTGGGAGCCCTCCACAAGGTGGATCGATGACCTGGTCAAGGTTGCTGGAATTCGATGGATGCGAGACGCACGGGACCGGTCGTAGTGGCGAAGTTTGGGAGAGGCCTATGTCCAGCAGTGGACGTCTTTCGGCTGAATTGATGATGATGATTATTAGGTCGAAAATATACGACACTGGAGAAGTGGGCACAGAAATATTTGTCGGATTAACTCAACATAAGCGGTTTTTAAAGGGTTAATGATGGCAATTAAAAGTTTGATAATAAATGCAACTTGAGACTTAAACATAATTGGCGTAATATTTAACTCATTTTTTTTTTGTTGGGAATTCATCATACACTTTACGATAGAGAGATATGGTTCCTTCAGTTACCCCCTGCTTACCAGGGTTGCAGTAAATATCGTAGCATGGGTTTGTGTTCGACGAGCAATGAGTATCTCGCAGTCCGGGCTACCAGTAACCGTCTGGACCAAACCCGAGTCTTCGACAACGCTTAGTGCCAAACGCGTTTCAACAAAACCGTAGGGGCCTAGCAGGGCCTGAGTCCCAGCTGTGGGAATATTATAAGTTGGATACTAAGGTATGTTAATCTGACATGACCATTCGCTCTGGCCTAAACACGGAGAAGTCATGGGATGATTTCCCACCATCATTACATAGTATAAAACAAAGTCGCTTCCCGCTGTCCCTATGTATGCTTAGATCTTTAAAACCACTAACGGATTTTGATGTTTGTTTTTCTTAATAGATACAGTGATTCAAGATGAAGGTTTGCATGTATAATACGTGCGTGTATTTAATATCACCATTGCACCCGTGCGAAGCTGGGGCGGGTCGTTAGTTAAATATATTATGGTTCTATCTTTTATAGTTTACGTGGCGTACGCAAAATAAGTAACTTTTCTGGTTGATTTTTTACACCTTGTGTTCGAAAAACATATAATATTTTATAATATTTTACTGAACCCTAATTTTTTCCAAAATAAAAATTAGCCTATGTTACTCGTTGATAAAAAACGGTCTAGTAGTTTTTGAGCCTATTCATTACAACCAAACAAACAAAGTTTTCCTCTTTATAATATTAGTGTAGATTAATAATAATTACCTTCTCTTCATAACTTACGAACGGTTCACGATACAAAAATAATTTCTACTAGAAATTACCGACATATCGAGCAATGGTAGAAGAAAGTTAAGTAAGATATAAAACCTATCACGAAACGATCATATTTCTTTCTCAGAATACAGATGTCTATTCTTTATTGAATAACACAACAAATTGATGTAATTTCTTCGTTTTGAGGTTTATAATACTCCGGGGAACCATTTTGTTGGATCTCGTGTAATGGTTCAAATAAATGGCTGGATAGTGTAGTTCGGAAGTTTATTTGTGGTCTTATTTTTCTTGATTTGTTGTCTTATTTATTTTCTTTGGTTTAACTTGTAATTATTTTATTGTTGAGTGTCATGTTTTTTAATGCTGGTAATGGTGGCACATTACTTATTACGATATGCTACTGAATAAAAAAAAAAATTAAAAAATTGTTTAAAAAATACAGTGATATTCACAACGTAAATACTAGGAATAAACACAAATTTGTGGTTCCGGTAACAAGGCTCAAAAAAATAGGAGGCACATTTAGATGCCAATGTATACGCTTTTATAATAAGCTTCCCAGTCCTATTCAAGAACTTAGCCTTAATAAATTTAAATCATTTGTAAAACGTAAACTTTGTCAGAAGGCTTTTTATACTGTAAAAGAGTATCTTGAGGACAAAACAGCTTGGGATTGACCTGCTCCTGTAATCACTATAATTGATGTAATTTCATTTCTTATTTTCTGATTTTTTTTGTTATCATTATTATATATATATATATTTTTTTATTATTATTTTTAACTGACGATTATTGTTATTTTACAATTATGACATATATCTCTTTTTTTTGCAACTATTAAATTTAACATTTAAATTTGACAATTGTACCGTTTTTTTTTTTTTTTAATTTGCAATATTAATGGGTAAAATTACATTTTTGTAAATTTTTATTATTGTGAATGTGGGGACTATGTGGATTACTTTTCGTTTTTCCTTAATTTTACTTTTAATTTTATAATGTCTGGCAGTTATGAGTACTTTTTGCGGCCTACCCAAATGTCCTTTCTTTGGTATTGTTCGTCAAATCGTTGCTCCTTAGTAGTCCTGAGTTGAGCTACACGAGAACTGACAAATGCTTGCACTGACTGGACAGGTCCACTCAGAACTGTGTGGTTCTTTCTTCAAAAGACCATCTCAGACTCCAATCTGCATGGTTCTCATATGATTTGACCATTACATGTTTGTGTATGGACTTTAAAACAGACTTTGACCCCTGAGTTTGTTTCGGTGTTTCTTCTCAGGGTAGTCAGCTAGGAAACACCGGCCTCATCTAGTATCAAAAGACGAAAAAAATAAATAAAAAAATTGACGTGTAAAAGAGTTTGTAAAAACCTATTTACAAAATAAAAATCATTTATCATTTATTTATCAATACGTGAAGCACCCACGTTTCAAAGAACCCATCTGTTTTCGAATAAAATAAATATAAAAATTCCTTTGGGTTATTTTGCTACAAATATTTTTCTCTTAACAAAAATAAATCATAATCCTGCAAAGTAGGTAATTTTAAATGTTATTGGAGTTGCAAATATGATTCTATGAAAACTTTCGTTCTGTATCTTTGAAGTTCGTCATCAGATGAAATCATTAGTCAGATGAAATCATTAGTCAGATGAAATCATTAGATGAATCAAAATCATTAGGCGTGGGCTTGCAGATGGCGAGCAATGAGTAGCTCACCGTCCGGTCATCAGGTAACGTTCCAGGCCAAGCCAGGTAGTCGATGGTGCGCTCTGTTCTCGCGCGCCTCAAGAATTTTATGAAAGCTATAATCGTGTGTATGTGTATACGAGTATATGTGTATTTTTGTGCTGAGAAATCATCAAATTACTCTTCCTTCTGTATATGAAACAAGAGATCAGGATTGCCAGACTCTTACAGATTAAAACCCATAAGTGCTCTCTCAATCGCCTTTTGTGGGTCGCGTTAATTCTCCCGAACTTTCCCGCAGGCTAAATGTGTAATACATAGCACCTGTGCCTAACCGCTCGAGGCTTTGGTTCAGGTGTTATGTCTTGTACTTCAAACGAAATTCCCAAGCCTATTTATTAATATCGGAATAAAGTTATGACTCACCGGGGTTCTGTAGATTCAAAAACAAAAACGGTATCGTTATATCAACGATCAAATTTCTTTGCTGTCCCTTGGTAAGTTATCGGAAGTGAAAATACTTTACTGGAATGCGATTTTAAGTTTATTTTATGGTTAACCTTGTTATGAATTTATATTATTAGGTTGAAAAAAATCATCAGGTGAAAATATTTTTTTGAACTTGAACCTCCAAGCGAACGCCGGTGTTCGAACACCTATTGTCTTTCTATTGTGTCTCTAATTACAGTATTTTAAGGTTTAATTGTTACTATTGGCAACACCTTCACACCTTCATTACACTAGAAAGATTTGGACCTAAATAGGTCGTATGTTGTTGTTATATCCACCAACCCGCATTAGGCCCGCTTGGTGGATTACGGCCCATTCTCTTATTATTACTCTTAGAGAGGAGGCCTGTGTCCCTGCAGTGGAAACATGATGATGATGATGAGGTGGTATATAAAAAGACTGATGATGATGATGATGATGAGGTGGTATAGGTATTGGGAAAAAACAATTGGTCACAATTAGTCAAATGTAGACCGAGTTCTTTTCTTCGAAAGGGAATCATATAAAGGGGATCTCATAGAAATTTAGTCATCATCTGATAGTAAATTTCATCTTTCTATTATGTCTCTAATTAAGGCTTTGGATTCGGTGAAAAGGCGTGCAAAGAGGCTGATCCAGCTGAGGCAGAGCCAGCCTTGGGGTTTTCTACAGGATGCATTTTGGAGAGTGTGTGACTAAGCGTTTTCCCTCGTCTTTTATATCGCGTACATCGAGGGACTGGAACAGTTTGCCAGCTGCAGTCTTTCCGTCCGATTATAATTTGGGTGTCTTGAAGGCTAGAGTGAATAAGCTTTTAATAAACTAATGCGCCTTACCATCAACGATTGCATCATTGCTTACCATCCGGTGGGATTGCAGTCAAGCACTAGTATATTGCAATAAAAAAAGAGGTATTCACGAGGTTAAGATAGTTTTTATTAAGCTTGACATATAAATAAAAACGATTCTAATTTTCTCATTAGAGAGTTTATTTAGAGACTGTCGATCTGTCTCTTCGTCATTTTCAGCCAATTTACTCAGAATCTAATAGATAGATCAAATTGAAAGGCATAGTTTTGATTGGTTTAGTTTAGGAATGGATGATTTGTAAAGTCTGTAGTTATATCTATTATAGATAAATGACCGATTCTGAAAATGTATAGACTCGTTGGCTGTTTCTCTGTAACTGTAGAATGAGATCGTTTGTAGAATCAATTAGTTTTAGAATTGGTCTTTTGTAGAATCAGTCATTCCAAGAATCGGTCGATTGTAGACTCTGTAATCAATTTGCGAATGAAAATTTCTGGACTGTACCATTATAGTTTTTATTTCTGGACTACGATTTAAAGAAAGAAAATAAATTTATTTTGCCACAGTGTAGGGCACACGAAAATCACAGTCATGAGGCAAGAAATAAAAGAATCAAAATTAAAAGTAGAATAAAAACAAAATAAAAAATTACTTAAAATAATTTAAAAAAAATACAAATTGACAACAAAACAACACAACAGTTGTCATTTGAGAACTTAAAATGTCAAACTTCAGAAAATTGGGGATATATTTCTAGAGTGTGACATTCTGAGTTGTCAAATCGTAGTCTAGAATTAAAAAACGAACTATAGGTTTTTTTTTTACAGTTTTGACCACAAAATTTAAAAATCAAATTTAATAATGGTGAAAATATTTACTTTTCAGTACTGAAACTTCTAATATACATACTATACGTTAAAATACCATTATCGTCTGCGACATTATCGCTAACTATCGAGTAATAAAATAAAAAGATAGTGTAAATGCGAGCTTATCTACACTAATATAATAAAGAGGTAAAGTTTGTTTTTTTGGTTTTTATGTTTTTTTGTTTGTAGGGGGACTCTGGAACTACTGGTCCGATTGGAAAAATTTTAGCACCAATAAAAAGCTGCTTTACTCCTGAGTGGCATAGGTTATATTTTATGAACGCGGGCGAAGCCGCTGGAAAAAGCTAGTCAATAATAAAATAGTTTGTTCTTATTTTCTACGAGAGAGTGATAACTCGAGCAAAGTAACCTCATGGCTTTTACAAAGTTTCTTAAAGAAAAAAAAAAACAAAATTATCTGTTTATTTCTACCGAATAAACTTTGCAGAATTTCTAATATTCATTTGAACACAAGTATTTCAATATGGCTGAAACTTTGAAAATAAAAAAAAAGTTCTGAACTTCAGCTTAACGTACAAAAGTGTATATGAAAGAAATATTTTAGGAATACGTTCCTTCTTATTTTTGTTTTTCTCAGAATTTCTGAGGGAGTCAGGTTTAAGTGGCAGTAGAGCAAAAGTGTTTTGGCTTTGTGAGCTTAAGTAACATGGCTTCTAATTAAAATTGCTGGTGTAGGTCTATCTACACTAATAATTAAGAGGTGAACTTTGTTTTTTTTTTTTTTGTTTGTAGGAGGTCTCTGAAAGTACTTGTCTGATAGCTGAAATTTTTACAGCGATGCTGCTTTATTCCTAAGTGCCCATGTGGTTATATGAGTAACAAAGGCTATATATATTCATGACTTGATATTTGAGTATTTTTTCCCTAGACAGTTTTTTGTGTGGGAAAAAAATAAAAAGATTTTGATTTTGACTTTGACTTTGCCTTGACTGTCTCCCGCTCCGCACAAGGGCGGGATTCGTCATTCGATGATTTTTCCCACTATAAAAAAACTATTGCATTGCATCACTGCTTATCATCAGGTAGGATCGCAGTTAACCATTAGTTTAAAAATTAAAAATATAATTATAAATTAATCTGTAAATTCGTGAAGTCTACAGTGTTCTCACACTCACGTTATAAAAAAGATGCTATTTTACATTATGTGTAAATAGCATCTTTTTCACCTTGGTTAAAACATCAACTTCTAAGACACAAACGAATTATGTACCAACTGGATGATTGGAGAACAGCTGAATTTAGATACAGCTATTCACCAGCCATAACGCTTCACACCCTCTCAACTGAAGCCCTAGCTATTAGCTAGCTATTAGTGTGATCCATATAACGAACAGTCGACATTAAACTCCATGTTTACAATAAAAAAAAAAAATAATTATAATAATTTACGATATTTTTAATATTAATAGGTATTTTGGTTGGTTAAAACAGTCAATATTGTACTCACAAACAAAAATAATAATAATAATAATAAATGTCTGTGAAAATAGTAATTAATTCATTAGCCCCAAGCGAACGCCAGCGTTCGCAAACCTATTGTTCTATAATTGTGTCTGTAATTACAAGATCGAAAGATTATTCATTAAATCCGTAGAGTCTACAGTGTTCTCACATTCACATTACAAAAAAAGAAGCTATTATAACAATAAACCTGACCAAAAAACTGGCTGGAAAGAACACTTTCAACTTCTAAGACACAAACAACTTGTGTACCAACTTGACGACACTACAACTGTTCTCTAGCCAAAACTCTCTACACCCTCTCGACTGGACCATACTACAATACCTGCCAACTTTCCAACGTGTTCAATATCATTAAATTTATTGGCAAACTTTCTATATTAATAGGTATGTTGATTGGTTTATACAGGTAAAACAGTCAATATCGTACTCAAAAGCAAAAATAATAATAATAAAAATATGAAGAAATATTAATTAATATACTAATTCGTGAAGTCTACAGCGTTCTCACATTCACATTACAAAATATAAACCTGCCACTAAAGCATCTAAGAAGTTGAAAGTCTTGTTTCCAACCAGAAACAACACTTTCAACTTCTAAGACACAAACGACTTGTGTACCAACTTGACGACACTACAACTATTCTCCAGCCAAAATGCTTCACACCATTTCAATTGGTCCATAACACAATACCTGCCAACTTTCCAACGTGTTCAATATCATTATTGGCAAACTTTCCCGGAAACGACCCACATGGCAAAATGTTGGTGCAAATGACTGCGGTTGTGGCGGTAACATGTGGCGGTTGCGTTGCTGTTGACGCACAGATATCGCGTTTTCTTGTTGGAGATAGCTTGTTGGAATTGTTTGTGGTTGAATTTAAGGGAGAGTTCTTTGTGTGACATATTGGGATTTTATTATATTTAAGTTGTTTTATTTTTGTTAAATTACAAACTAAATAACATTTTTAAATATTTCAATAAAAAAATAAAAAGACATATAAAAATACAAAAAATAGTGTCCCATCGGTATCGGAAACAGGATTCAAGCTACCGGCGGTTAGGGCTCCAGAGAAAGGAACCTCCTAACAATACGAGCCGTGTCCAGGAGTATAGTATACCGCTTTCTGAATAAAGCCCTGATCCAGTCGCCTAACGAGAGCTTCCTAAGGTGTTGGTCGAGGCTCTTGGCTATTAAGCCATTATTTTTGTTTAGTATTTGTTTTCTGAGGTTTTTATTTAAGTTACCCAAAAGGTGTGCCAATGACCTGGTGAGATTTGTGGGAATCCGTGGATGCGAGACGCACAAGACCATTTGTTGTGCCGATATTTTGGTGAAAAAACAGTAACTTTCAAAATCTTAAAATTATTTTATATCCACGTAAATAAGGCTTGCTGTAACCCAATATTTTTAAATAACATCCTTTGTCAAACTAGACCTAAGACTGGGTCTTCGTGTTGTCTTTTTCCTTTGACTTTATTACTTGCCGAGAATAAAGCTCCTTGTCACCAGGCTACCAACGAAATACCTTATACTGTTTGAAGAACTAACTTTATGAGACCAGTCTACGTCACCTAGATAATTTAAAAGGATAATATAACTAAAAATTTAAACTTTAACATGTTGAAACCTAATACTTAGGGTGACTGGTAATCTGTGACAAACTTCAAACACGTGATTGATTATACATATATGACTGCAATTACGTGTTTCAGTATTGCTGTTTAATAGCGCATCACTAGCATACAAACGTGCGGCAGACAAATACGTTTCCAATCGGGCGTTTGTGGACTATTAACAGTTGCAGTACGCCTAAATTATATATATATATATAGCGTACCTTAAATATCCCAGCCGAGTCGAAGCCTTCTATTGCCATGGGTTGATGCGAAAGCGGAACACCGGGGTCCTGGAACAGAGGCAAGAAGGAACGATGGGTCGTGTAGTCGGGTCCGTAACGATACTTCGAATTTCACATGGTCGATTAATGGAATACCGACTGAACGTTTGGCCGAATAGAACTTATCGCGAAAGAACCTTTTACCGACCAACGCGATTTCGAATGAACGATTCACCGAACACTTATGAATCGATGAACTGTTCTTTTGAATAAGTTTCTGTTATTATATAGTTTATTTAAACTAAAGTAAAAACAAATTTTTAACCTTACAGCTTCCAAGAATGTGACAATTCGAAGGATTCTACCTTTCTTCACACTTAAACCAAGGCCCCCAAAATTTAGTCGAATCATAGAGTCACCGCTAAAATGGGCTCCTAGGAAGAAAGAAGTGAAACCTAATTAAAACCATAAAAGAAATGGTAAAGGAACCAAAAAATAATCAATTGATTATGTATGTATGTATTTTATCATCGGTGACCATTTCAATTGTTTAACTATCACGGTTCATAAGAACCTGTAAACCGACAGTGAAGTCCTAGTAATAGGATCTCGTTAGCTGTTTGAAAATTCATTTGCAAGATTTATCCTAAACACACAAACATAAATATAAATACTACAACTTATATTATGAGTTTGTAAAAACACTCACACGGGCGTCCTCCAACCCGTCACCGCTAAGCTACCATATCCCATTATGAGGTTAATCGAAATTATAATCTCTTTCCATACAAAAACCTTTTTTGGCTTCAATCAAATTGATTGTTTTTAAATCTCATACAAAAATATACACCTCTGAATTTGCGTTTTTATTATGATTATTTTACCCTGTATGCTTAACCTTTGAAGAGCGAATTTCTGTGAAAATACATGTTTCTGAATTGCTTTTCCGAAAACAGATTGGCCGAAGTTTCTTTCTTTGCCAAATAATAATCTTGAATGTTTCCTTGTGACTAAAAATACATGACGTATAAAACAATACTAATGTTTAGGTAGGTACAAAGATTTTCCTTGGGCTTAGAAAAAACAAAGAAAAGCGAATGTAATATTTTGAGCTCGTATTATTCCAAGAGTGTTCCATATTGGATGATTAGGTACTACCCAAGAAATAATATTACTTATTTCTTTACATAATTTCATTATTACTTATAGTTAGATACTAGCTGCTGCCCGCGACGTTGTCTGCGTGACGGCTCTACAGCACTAAAAATACCTAAGATGGCAGTGTATGATCAGTGTATATCAGATGGTTATAGCATTATAAGTAAACAACTTTTAAAATAGCATTGCATCAGCTTTATAAAGTTCCCGCGGCTGGGACACAGTCCTCCTTTCTAGTAGAGGGAATGGGCCATAATAGAATAGAATAGAATAGAATAGAAAATACCACGCGAGTCCAATACGGATTGGTGGATGACACAATATGTGAATTTTTGGTTCTAAGACATTCACAGTCACAGTTTCTTCATGATGTTTTCCTTCACCGTTGAGCAGTGGTTATGAAATAAATTACTTAAAGTAATGCGCCTGGCTGGGTTTAAACGACCGACCTCCTTCGCCACCACTGAGTCGGAGCCTTTACCACTCCGCCACCGCACTAAGATGTTAGTTATGCTGCCAGGAGCCAAAATGTAAAGAGAGTCAGCACTGGTGACGCGGGATCAAGCGACATACAGTTACCCGCGTAAGAGACAACCGTCCTGAAGTTGACACCCGCTGCACTCAGTGTCTGCCCCTGAGACTTATTGATGGTTATCGCATTGCAAACACTCACGGGGAACTGTACGCGCTTGAACTGGAACGGGAAGTTATGAGGTACAAATACTGCCTCGCCTACGCCACAACCCGTAAGAATTTTTGCTTCAATGGTGTCTGTGCAGCAGGATGACTTTAAGACGGGTCTCGTTACACCACTTTGGAGGAGATGGGTTCTGAAGATGCATAATCGGGAATCCGGCTTTCAGCTTGATAGTATGCGCTTGAAGTTCACTTAGTCCAGCGCTAAACGACTGATGTTCCCGTACACACAGCGAATTATCAGGCAAAAGCCAAGGCGCTCAAGCCGCACCCACCGCCGCCGTGTCTCCGATCCCGATTTTCGGCCACAGTAGGCGTGGGCTTACGACCGCCGAGCTATGGGTAGCTCTCTGTCCACCCATTCGATAACGCACTGTTCCATACACCTCAAGCAGTCGTCGGCAACTGAAGGAGCCCAGCAGGGTCGAAGCCTTCTGAGGCTAAGGGTAGATGTTAAAGCGGAACACCGGGGCCCTGGAAGAACGCCGAGCTCTTATATTAATGGTCAAGCGCAGCTCACAAACTCGTGACTATAACGAAAATTGTTTCAACGTAGCAAACGGGAAGCGTTTGCCCGAAATAGCCACTAAACAAACTGTGACACCACCCATCAAATGTTCGTTCCCGCGGATGTCCTGCAGGGTGCTGTCCTCGGTCTCAACTACCTTCCTATTGGCCATCGTACGCTCATCCCATACGATCAAAGAGCAATTCTTAAGCACGTGTCCCTTATCGCTGTTACGTGACACACCACAAACAGGCGTTTTGACGCTCTCTAAATCGATGGGAATTTGAACATGGCATGTGCTGTCTTGCCACCCGTAAGCAGTGTGGCAGCGATTCCCAACGACGCGACAGTAATAGCAATATTGCCTTGCCTCCTGACCTCTGCAAGTATGCCATGGTTTTTCCGGTTCCTACAGGAGCAACCCAAGAAAAACATTTTGCCCTGGTTTTGCACAACGCTTTCAAGGACAGTGTCATAAATCTGTTTTTGCTCTGAAGAGAACTCTGTCTCAGCGTTATACTCTCGATTTCCATAGTCTTGATGCGGTGATGATTGGGGAGCTAGTAATCCATATCAGATCAGTGGATTGCCGCCGATAGAAATGTCCACATCTTGAAGTGAACTGAGACAGGTGTTCAGCACACGATCATCAGTTACATCGACTTCGTCTCCAGTAGCACGCCTCAAAGCTCGCAGAAAATCTTCAGACAGATGATGGCGATATTTGAACGAACATAACTTTTTTGTAATACTTAACGCCGCATTTTTTTTAATAGTCTTGCTCAACTCTGCTCAAGATTTTGAGGGTTTTTGGAACTTGAATTTTTCAAAACGAACTATACCCTGCCCTATATATTGGCATGTGCGATTTTGTATTTTATTTATTTATTTATTAAAACTTTATGCACAAAAGACTGTACAAAGGCGGACTTAATGCCTTAGGCATTTTCTACCAGTCGACCTTAGGGTGGTGCAGAAACATAACATGGTAGGTGCAACTTAAAAAGATAGACAAGATTTAGAGAAACAAAAAATAATAATAAAATATATACTTAAATACATACATATAAATAAGCAAGGTCATTGTGAAAACAAATCCAACCAATCAACGCTGAGATGAATCCGCCAACTTCTCGCGAATGTAGTCACGTGCCTTCACCTTAAAAGTGTATTTGTATATCCTGTCCACATTATGTGGTGTACAATAAAGCTTATAGTAAAAAATAAATAATATACGATACCACGTTTAGGAAGAATTTGATTTTTATGAAATCAAATAGATGTCGCTGTTTTAAAATTTTCTATATGCTACTACATTCAACTATGTTTCTCTGCCCAAGTTACTTAAATGTCGTACTATTTATAGTGTAAAGCCAGATAATAGCATGGCTTACTCAAAAACAACATTTAAATATGCGTCGTTAGATTAAAGACTGTCACAGAATGCGTAAGAAAAATAAGTATTCACAACTCCTCCCCCGTAAGTGATAGCGTGATAATATGTAGCCTATATGTTGGCCCATCCTTTGTTCAAGCAACATTTGAAGATAATCCATGCAGTATGTATAAATATATATCCAAGTAAGTTTTTGAGTTTAGCCTGGACATACATACAGACAAATAGACAAAAATTCTAAAAACTATATTTTTGGCTTCGATATCTTAATCGATATTTAATGAACAGTTTTGACTTTCCTACGATTTTATTATAATTACCTATACGTATAGATTATTCGTAAAACTCTTTAGTTAAGTCCCAAGAAGACACAAATTTCCGTACAACTGTTGTCGTTTAATTGTGTCTGTAATTACGGTAGTCGAAAGGTAAAAATAATATTTTCGTTTGTACTAATTTGAGTCAATAGATGTCGTTGTACTTATATAAATAACATTGAAAGATTAGGTTGCGTTGCAAAATAAATCCGTTAGACCGTTGGAATAAGAATAAGACATTTCATATAAACATGGAGAACTCCGTTTCACCATTAAAGAGATAAACTATTTTTTTTCATTACCGTAAAACGGGGTGAATAGAAACAAATTGGGGGTGAAAAGAAACAACCTTTCGTTGTTTTTTCACTTTATTTAAACATTTTGGCAGCATATAAATATTTTTTATTAATTCGATATTAAAAACCAAAATGCTTTATTAAAATTTAAAATATGAAATCAAAGTAATAATCCTAATAAAAAATATATTTCTATTCACCCCTTGAGTTTCTATTCACCCCATTTTACCCGGTATGTATTAAATATTAACCCACATTTTTTCGTAAAACTAACCAACCACTACCTAAGATATTTCCCTAAAAATAAATAAGTAACATTTGCTCTGTTTGGGCTTGTTTTTTTTTTTCATTTTTTATTCCCAGTTGTGAGTAAATTCGACCGCGCAGTAAGAGACCATGGAATCTTGAACACGACCTATGTCGTGAGATTTTGAGGGTTTTTTGAAACTTACATTTGTCAAAACGAATTATACGACTTTTATGAAGAAAATGCGCACTACCATCTATGAATTTTAAGAATAACTAACTGCTAACCTTGCCAACATGGTCAAAAAATTATTAATTTCCAAAAAGTGTCAAAATGTAACTTGATTTAATTTTGATGTAATCTCATAGATGGCGCTTTTTAAAGTGTGTCTTTATACTACTAATGTTCATTTAACTATGTTTCTTTGCCTAAATTACGTAGTTTTGAAAAATGAATAATGGGAATCTTTATTATTTACCTAAATAAATTTACGTGCCAAGTTTCAAGTTAATTAACCCAAGCAATAAGATTCTCCCATACAAACTTTAACATCCCGTAAATCTTGCACTGGGGGTACTACTGAAAAAATAAATGTGGCATCCTGGATAACTAATTTAGGGTAATGTTTATGCTAAGTTTTGAGTCGATCAGCCCACAGAAAAAAAGGTAACACCCTTGCATCCATTGCACCATTTAAATTCAATATTGCTTACCTCCCATAACTTACGGCGTGATAATATGTAGCCTAAAGCCTTTCTTGGTTTACAAGGAACATTTTTGCTGAATTTCAAATCAATCTATCCAGTAGTTTTGGCGCCAACCCGTACCATAGGCACAGACAAACAGACAAACAGACAAAAATTCTAAAAAGTCACTTTTTGTCATCAGTTACGTTTTTCTAACAAAACCCACTCATTTTTTCCAGAAAATTCTCAATGTACAGTTTTTCTTTCGTTACTATTTTATTATATGTATAGATTATTAATCAGTCCGCAATATTATGTACATGAACTTTTTATACGAGTATAAAGAAAATGATTGTACATGCAAAACAGTGCATTAGGTGTTTCCATTATGCCATTCCTTTTTATTCTTATTATCTTCTTATTCTTATTTATATGAGACTTTGACCCCTGAGTTTGTTTCGGTGTTTCTTCTCAGGGTAGTCAGCTAGGAAACACCAGACTCATCTAGCTTAAACTGACGAAAAGAAAAAAATATTGACGTGTAAAGTGTTATTTTAAAACCTGTTTACAAAATAAATATCATTTATCATTCTGGACCATGGTCAGAGATCACCACCGCCTTCGGCCGGATCTGTTCTGCATGCAATGTGTCTTGCCTCTTGCCATTAAAAGTTGGCGAATCTTTTTGCTATATCGGCAACGTTAAATGTTCATTTCTGATTCGACCACGCCAAAAACTCAGAGCATAGCCTTTTCCATTGCCCTCTTGAGTCTTCATATGAGTCCCATTGTAAGCGACGACGTTTCGGAGCCATACGTCATCACTGACAACACACATTGGTCATAGACTTACGTCTAAGACACAGTGGTTTACTAACCACACAAATTGAATACCACACCCGAATAATCCAAATTCCTCACATACTAAGACTGTTCTAATTATCCGTATAACATATCACCAACGAATTTGTTTCAATGCCTTTTCTCGTTTCTCAGCCGCAGATTAATGTGGCCCATTCGTTTCTTTCTGTCACCGGTCACTGTTAATAATGTCCACGGTTATAAACCTAGTGATATAGTAGAAAAGAGATCTTATTGAACTCATGTCTTTTGTCTTCCGTTTATTTTGGGTTTAATAGATGTCCGGAATGGGTAGTTATTTATTTGTGATGTCACGTTACCGAAGGTTTGGTACAGGTAGTTATTTACGACATTACTAGTCGATATTTACTAGCTAGTAGGTATTTTATTTATCTTTGGTTTGTTCGGCGTGTAATAAATTTTACACGCCGCTCCGATTTGGTATGACAGTTTCAGTCTGTGACTCTAAATTGGTACGATAGTTTTGGTCTTTTATATCAAAATATTGGTCAGCCCATACAAGGATCGAGTGTGTGTCAACGTAATTAGAATTAATACACGCTCCAATTTGGTACGATGCGGCAACGGACCTAACTAGCCAAGCCATCCTCGACCTCTTAGTACGGATGGAGGATGGGCCAGATTTATCGTACCAAGTTCGAGCGCGTTTTAATACTAATAAGAGTCGATTTTTTTTTTTGTGAAATTTATTTCTTAATGAACAAAATTTTGGAGTCAGTGATAGCGAGATGGTTAACAAGACAGGACTGAAAAAGAAAGCTATACGTAACATAGGTAACGGGAAAAAGCCACAGGATTACTAGTAAGAGTCATTCTAAGGGATTTACTCAGTAAAAATCTAATACTTTCTCTCTTTACTCAAAGCGAAAGAACTCAAAGTGTTACTTCAGTTAGCTTTTGCGTTCCAAGACAACAACTTCTTTCTCTTTCTAATACTTTCAAAAATTCCCGCAGTCCTAACGGGTCCTAATAAAACATAGGCTGATGCCTATGTTTTATTGACACATCTTGAGGCCTGGAATCACATTAGAACTCGCGACATCAGAGGTGTCTCCTGGAGGTGGCGGTTTGGGCGTAAGGATGTCCGTTCCTCCACGGTTATGCCTTGATCACACGCATCGAGCAAACGAGCGATACTGTGCTCTCGGCCGAATACTCGGTACGTATAAACATAGCGCTGAGTGCGCGGCCCAGCGCTTCTCTCTGGGTCGAAGCCTCCTGGAGCCTAGGGTGGTGCAAACTGTTACCTCGACTCTAGGAATAAGGCAAGGAAGGTACGGGGTAGGTTTTTTAGTCAGTAAGAGTCTGACACTGGTCTCCCGCTCCGCTTTTACTGGGTACGTGTAATCACACAGGCATTAGTCTACATCTACACTAATATAATAAAGAGGTAAAGTTTGTTTTTTTGTTTGTAGGGAGTAATCTCTGGAACTACTGGTCCGATTGGAAAAATTTTAGCAACAATAGAAAGCTGCTTTACTCCTGAGTGACATAGGCTATATTTTATGTACGCGGGCGAAGCTGCGGGCAAAAGCTAGTTATTTAATAAATTGAATCATGTAATTACCTATTAATCAAAACAACATTTCTTAAATACGATGACCTAATACTGTATTAATACAACTTTATATAATCCACTATCAAATAAAATTAGGCTAGATTCTCTAATATCTCTATTCAACATCGAATTTCAGCAACTATCTACCGTAATTTTAATATGAATCGAAAATTGTAGCATTATCTATTCAGAGCTGGGTAGTATTAAAATGAAATTTGATAATATGAACACGCTAATATAGAGATAGGTATTGAAGCAGGATTTGTCTGCTTTGATACCTGACTGCGATTGTGAAAGACTGATATTATTTTACAAAGGAAATATTATAAACGTCTATTTGATGTAAGTAAATCTGAGGTGGCAGGCATAGCAAAAAAAATCGCCTAACTTAAGTGGCAATGGGCAAGGTATATTGCAACAGATGGCCGCTAGGGCTAAAAAGGTCTGGAGTGGCGACCGCATTCCGAAAGACGTAGCGTTGGAAGGCCTCCCACAAGGTGAACCGATGACCTGGTCAAGGTTTGCTGGAATTCGATGGATGTAAGACTCACGGGACCGGTCGTTGTGGCGACGCTTGAGGGTGGCGCGGCCTTGTTTGATATTTATAAATTGTTTGCTTCTGGGCAACTCCACATGCAAGTGGTGTTACTCCAGAGCACCTATCTGCGATCTACTCGTCAGAATTTCAAGATTGAGAGGCCACCAGCCCGAAGCGATACCCAAGCGACGAAGTATTTATATATTCAAGTAAGAGAGATAATCGCTCCATGTAAAACTTTACCGCATTTAATCTTGGCGTCAGTTTTCAATCTAACCTGATGCAGCAGAGGAGGGATAGAACAGTTGGATTTTTTTATTGAAAAATAGGCACTCCTAGGCATTTTTCGGTCAACCATGGCTTTTTCAAATACACTGCAAACATGTATGATTTTATTTCCTCTAGCCAAATCGAATCCAAACCATCAGCAAAGTGATATATGAAACCAATGTTTCATGCCATGATTCGGGATTTTCTCCTGCAAAAACGCGGAAAAAAGCAATTTGGATTTTCCTAATGGTAAAGGGGGAAATACTGATATAAATAGAACGATTATCTATACCACATATTAGGTGCAACAAGAAAATTAACCTACCTACACCACACAGAAAACAATAAATCAAAAAAATCAAAATCAAAAAGGTTTTTATTTCATATAGGCCTACAAGGGCACTTATAAAACGTCAGAAGCTAGTGCACGGTTCCAAATTGGTCGTTTCCTATGGAGAAGAACCGGCAAGAAACTCCATGGTTACTCTTAAACAGCACAGCACAGCTAAATAATAATAATGCCGCTTGTGTGATAAGCACGATCATTTGTTCTGTGTCTGTGTGTAATTTATCTATAATATGTATGTATTTAGAAATATATATGTTATGTTAATATCGACAGAATTTTATAACAGATATGAGACCTACATTTTTTTTGTACTTAAACGCTTTAGACTTTTTGCGTCTGTGACGCTTAGTTCAAAAGGCTACCTTTACCATAAATGACTGCATCATTGTTTGCCATTAAGTAGGGTTGCAGCCAAGCACTGGTAGTTTATATGAATAAGATGATGACCTGTAAAGATGAAGAAAACCGTCGTGTTAAAACCAGCCTGTCCTGAAACCAAAAAATTCTAGAACATGTGACATTCATCAAATTGTACCGATATCGAACCTGTGGTGGAATAAGCCATTCCCTCTCTTAAAGAGGTGGCCTGAGTCCAAGCAGTGGAAACATAAAAAAACTGACTATAATATATTTATGATTGCGCTGTATAGTCTCTAAATCCTTACATGAAAATATGGGATCGAAAAGCATATTCTTTGGGTTCTTTTTTTTTTTGTGATTGTATTATTTTTCCAAAATCTGTAAATGCAGTTCTAAATATCTTAAAAGGATATTCTAGGAGCGTTTTTGAGTAGAGGCCCCCTGCCTTTACAGACCCGTTATAAAATTCACACTGTATAGTAAGTACTAGCGACCCACCCCAGCTTCACAGGGTACAGATAGTGAATATATTATGCATGTATTATGCTCATAAACCTTCCTCTTGAATCACTCTATCTATTAAAAAAAAAAACCACATCGAAATCTGTTGCGTAGTTTTAAAGATCAAAAAATTAAAGAACAAAGTTGCTTACCGCTAATACATAGGGACAACTTTGTTTTATACTATTGATACTATGTAATGAAGAATAATATTATTGTTCGATTAGTTTCTAATAATGACAGCTGAATCTAAACTTAATAAAGATTAATATTCTAACTTTAATCCTTAACTAGTTACCGAAACAATTGGCAAGCGATTATCATACACAAACTTTTGGCGACATTACAAAGTCCATGGAATTACGAGGGGTGATTCAAAAGTAATGATAATCAATAATAAACACAATGAATAAAATAAAAAAATAAATTTATTTCTCAACATAGTCTCCTAGCAAGTCTATACATTTAGTCCATCTCTTTTATAAACCTAAAATTCCCTTAGAAAAAAAATCTTTATCTTGACTCTCTAAAAAGTCCTCAACCGCGGTCATCACGTCGCTATCATCGTCAAATTTCTTGCCTCGGAGGTGTTCCTTGAGTCGTGGAAAGAGATAGAAGTCACTGGGGGCTAAACCTAAAGAATAGGGCGGGTGGTCGACCAGTTCGAAGCCTGCTTCTCGAATGGCAGCCATCGCAACTTCGGCTTTGTGTGCAGGAGCGTTGTCGTGATGAAACAGGACTTTCGCTCGGAGTTTGCCCCGTCTTTTTTCGTTTATGGCTTCTCGCAGTCATCTTATTTGTTCAGCGTAGTAGGAGCCCGTTATAGTAACTCCCTTTTCCAGGTAATCAACCATTATGATTCCCTCAGCATCCCAGAAAACGGACGCCATAACCTTGCCCGCCGAGCTCGAAACTTTGAACTTCTTCGGCGTCGGTGAGGATGGCTTTTTCCAAGTCATCGATTGTTGTTTGGTCTCAGGATCAAAATGATGGATCCATGTTGTGTCCATGGTCACAAATCGAGACAAAAAATTTTCTTTATCAGTCTGGAACTTTGCAAGATTGGCTCTTGAAATGTCAACTCGCTTTTTCTTTTGTTCTTCCGTTAACATTCTCGGTACCCAACGCGCGGAGACCTTCTTCATATTCAATATGCTGGTCAAAATGTTTTGGATGCTGCCATATGAGATCCCTGTGACCTCAGCTAAATGTTTGACGGTTACTCTTCGGTCTGCTAATACGATATCTTCGATTTTTTTCACGTTTTCTTCAGTGAGGGACGAGGTTGGGCGTCCCTCGCGATGTTCATCTTCTGTGGATGTTCTACCCAGCTTAAAGTCTTTGCACCAACGTGCCACCGTAGAATATGGAGGAGAAGAGTCCCCCAGTGTCTCCACCAAATCAGCGTGTATCTCTTTGGTAGACATTTTTTTCAAACACAGGTACTTGATGACGCATCTCACTTTTTGTTTATCCATTTTCGTGTTGTCGCTCTGACTGCTAGTATTCAAATGAATGTAGCTTCTCCAAATGTCGTCCTATTCATACAATATTTTAGGTGGGAAGTAGTAAAGAACCGGGAAAGCTAAAAAATTTTTTTTTGGATTTTTATCTTTATTAGAAATATCCGTTTATCATTACTTTTGGATCACCCCTCGTAACTAAACTTTAGTTAATAAATAACACTGTAATTCCAACACTGTTTAATAATTAAACAACGCTAATAAACAATATTATTAATTCCGAAGAATAAGTAAACTAAAGTATTATTTAAGACACAAATAGAAATTAATTACGTATATTAAAAAGACTGTCATCTTCTATTAAATAAAAGGAGTTTTCAGTAACTCTTCTGTTTTCAGTATTTTGAAAAATAGTTTTCATGAACGTGCTTGTCTATCACTATGTAGAATAATTAAGTCGATGATTGGACTAGAGTTAAGTTCCTTTAAGAAGACAAAGAATTCTGACCATAAAGCTCAACACCATAGGCGCGTGTTTGCGGACGGCGAGCAATGTCTAGCTCGCCGTCCGGTTGTCTAGTAACAGTCCGTACTAAGCCCAAATCGTCGATGGCACGTTGTTCCTGTGGGCCTCAAGGAATTGTCAGCAAAACCGTAGGAACTCTGCAAAAGGGTCGAAACCTACTGGGTACCAGGGTCTCTTTCTAAAAGGAAAGTTTGGGCAAAGAAATAACGGGTGTTTAGTCAATAAGAGTTTGATTCTGTTTCTCTCTCCGCCCAAGAGCGGGATTCGTAATTGGATGATTTTTTCCCACCATAAAAAAATACATAGAGCTCAAGTAATTTTAACTTACATAACTAAGTAAATGGGACTTAAGCGATACTCTCGCGCGTGCCCCAGAATCACAATTAGAAGCCACTTAACTAAATTATACAATAACAATACTAGGGGCGAACAAACGCTCAGGAGCTTTACCATGACGTGTTATAATGTCAGAAGTGCGAGCGAGAAAAAGGAAAGGAGCTATACGCTTTATATATATAGCCTATGTATATAAATATTTTACTACAAGTTTCCGTCAGTGGCTTCATCCT
Source organism: Mythimna loreyi (assembly GCA_029852875.1). Lineage (NCBI taxonomy): Eukaryota > Metazoa > Arthropoda > Insecta > Lepidoptera > Noctuidae > Mythimna > Mythimna loreyi. The sequence goes on along the minus strand of CM056800.1, from coordinate 8,616,143 downwards.
TTTAAAACAGTCAAGTGGTTCCCAACCTTCTTTTAACCGGGACCACTTTTTATTTCTTTGTTGTTAGCAGGAACAAACGATAAATTATATTTATTTTGTAAATAGGTTTCAAAAGAACGTGCTTCTGTTTTAGCTTAATGAAGGCGATATTTCCTAGATGACTCTCCTGAGAAGAAACACCGAAACAAACTCAGGTGTCCAAGTCCCTCAGGGGTCGAAGTCCATACAGTACACATGTAATAGTCAAAACATATAAGATCTATGCAGATTACTGTCTCAGATGGTCTTTTGAAGAAAGAATCACGCATTTGTCAGTATTCGTTTAACTTAAACTTAACTTAGGACCACTAGGAGCTATGGTTCAGAACAAAACGTAACTATCCTGATAAAAAAAAATATTGTAGCACACCGATTCTGTACCTTCATAAGTAAAAAACGTTTACAAAAATAATACAACATTTTGTGATGAAAATTACTTTTCAGATAGAAAATTTAAAATACTTATTTATCTCCGAGGCCATATTTTTGCCCTTACGCACTACCAATGGTTCGCGGACCACAGGTTGAGAACCACTGATTTAACATTTCAGTTTAGAGCGTAAAATGGATTGTGTTACGAGCTCGTGGTAGAATCACAATGGAATGTTACACCTACTGTATAATTACTAACCGCGTAGGTAATTAATTTTATACAATAGTCTTCATTCGATAAAGGTTATTTGTGAAACTATGAACATTTGTAAGGGAATGAAAGATAAACGCTATGTATTGTTTTGGATAATTAGTAAATGTTTACAATGAATTAGCTTCGCTCCCGTAATGGTTGTTTATGGAGACGCGGCTCTTTAGGCCCAGCGCACACCGGTGGAGGCGCGGCGGAGCGCAATTGAAGACAACAATTTGATATAAACCTTAACTACCTTGAAATACGGTCTACAAAAGAATCTATTCGCATACTTGAAGGCGTTCCGAGCGTCGCATGCCAGCGGTTTGCCATAGGTTTGCGCGTGTGATGATGAGGCCCGCTAGTTATCCACAAGAGTGTTTTTTTTATGGTGGGAAAAATCATCGAAAGACATTTCCCACTCTTGGGCGGAGCGGGAGACAGGCTTCTACTGACTAAAAGACCCACCGTTCATTCTTGCCTTAGTTCCATGGCCCTGGTGTTCCGCTTTCGCATCAACTCTTGGCCCCAGAATCCACAAGAGTGCTGCTACAGATTCGCTGGACAGATTGCACGACATGCTAGCATTAATGACATCATCCGTTAAACTCTGGTTACTGCTGGTTGCTACGCTACCTGGCAGCATTGCCACGTTGGATGGCAATGCTACCAACATTAGACACATTTCCCATTGACATCGATGTGAATGAATTTTTTATGCCCTATGAGTTTTTGTTTTTATCTACCCGTTTGTACATATTGTTTTTAGTCTGTATTCGAGTATGCACCTTATCTATATTAATATAATTAAAACAAAGTAAATAAACAGAAACTGAAAGCATATGGTGGAATCATCTCAACAATGACCATTTTTTTTAAACGTGCGAATTCATCAATGACTCTCTCTCTCTCTCTCTAAGGTTGAGCAAGTCAATCACACCTATAATCCTTTAGTTGCTTTAAACGTTCTAGGACCACGAGAATGTCTTTCATAATTTTTCTCATGGCCCTAGTAGGCATCGGCCCTGCTGTCTTAAAGTTTGCTGGCATCTCTTTAAGGCGTGCGAAGCATACTACGCTGACTAATACTTGGTTCTTCTAGGACGGACGGCTTGCTACCTAATTCTTGTCGTTGGCAAGACCGCACTTATATAAATTTTTGACCCATAACTAATCCTATCCTTCTTGATAACAAACTCTCCGATACTACACAACATACAATACAAAACACATAACTTCTGCAAAATGATAGTTGAGTTTTGTATTTATTATTTCATTTTTTCTCATTTTATTATTCCTATTTTTTACTAAGCGATTACTTTATGATAGCTAGTTCTGGCTGTGGAACTGTAATTGAACTAGCGGTGACCTGTAACACAGGTTTTTTTTTTCCAAAAATTCATAACAGGCACCAGTCACTCACAGAGTTAGAATTGATGAATCTGTCTGTGTCTTACCAAATTTAACTTTAAGTCAGCTTTGTGAAAAGAAAATAATTGGCTATTATTATTACTCATGGTACATCGGGGCGTCTTCTGCTGATGCTGGGCGTGAGAATGTACGTTCCCTCATTTTTTCGAGAAATACCCGCATTAAAAGTAAAGTATAATTAAAGTAGATAGTAGCATTAAAGGTATAGTAGATGCAAAGTAAAAATAAAGGCCGATAATATGCTTTAGTGTCAATGAATGAAGACTTTCATTCAGCGTAATAAAGTCCTCTTCGAAAAAAATATTATCTCATTAAATCATTCACAGCCCGTTGTGACTTTTTCTCAGCAATACCACAAAGAGAATATAAAGCCGAGCAGGAAAGTCTTTTATGAGTACTTTTCTTTTGATTTACTTTGGTACAGTTTACCTATCTGCATTATCCTCATGTTTGAAGAGATTTTCCGGATATTCAAGGTGTAACATGGGCTTAAATTAACTTTATTAATTATTTATTTTTTTAGAGTCCGTTGCCCCAAAAGGAAAAAAAAACGGAAAATTTCTTATCAGCACTTGGTTGTCCGTCTGCCTGTCTATTAAGACTGTTTATCTCGAAAACACATGGAGATATCGAATTGAAATTGAAAGTTGAGAAAAAATGAAACATCTAAGTTAACAGAAAAAGATACGGTCGTATATATCGCAAAAATCATATATTTTGATAACCTCAAGTGAACCAAAATTTAAAGGATACTTTCTGGTTTATTGTGTTGTATGCTACAGAAAAAACCAATATCTCGAGATTTTCGAATGTGGATAGACGTTTCTCTGCCATGGATCATAATAAACTTATGCTTATTTCTTATTATGAAGACATTACGTTTTTTTAAGTAAACAAGTGAGAAGATACTGGTTACATTTTCGTGCCGCGGTACCCACCGCACCGCTAAATTCGGTGTTGCGGTGGAAAGCACTGCAATTTTAGCAGCGCGGCGCCGAAACGCGGTTGTGTTTAGGTCCTTACTGCTCAATATACCTATTACTGTAGAACACAACCTCAATGTGTAAATCTCAGGCTCTAAAAATAAATAGTAGAAAGTGAACTACAAATGAAAAAGGTGCAGCAGCCTGCCTTAATAAAATATTTGAACACGTACCAAAACAAAAATACAGTACACAAAACAATTACACTTAAAACTAGCAGTCGTCCATTCTACAGAACAGCCCACATATTTCGTAATAGAGCCGACATTTTTCGTGCAACAACCACCTTTATTTCTATTTGGTTTAGCACGTTATTGGCAAAGCTGACTTTAGCCGCAGCTTGCAACATGATTACAGAACTTTACCGAGAGGTGCCGAAGTTTAATCACGCGATTAGTGTTTAACTGTAAAAATGTAACGTGTTCACAATCAGTGGCCTCTTTAGAGAGCTTGAAGTCATCAAAAAGGCAAAGGAAAGGGCTAACCTCTAAATTTTCTTGCGTGATCGTAAGAAGAATAAAGTTATTTATTTATTATTTATTTAGAAAAAATATTATAACACCTTTACAGACGATTTACTTTGTGGTGAACACATTAAATTCTTATCAGGGCTCCAAAACAGTTTTTTTTTTTTTTAAGGGACTTAGGACCTGCTCTGTAACAGAGGCCTTAGTCCTGGATGTATTTAATTATGTAAACTGCGGACAGATAAGTTTATTAAATTGGTAAATGTTTTTGTTTTTTTTTTATGCCATGTTTATGCATAGTAGATTTGAATCGATCAAACGGACAGTAAAAAAGGTTTTCCGAATGGCATTTATATCATATTATTATATTCGAAGACATGTAACATCCACCAATCCGCATTGTCGCCGTTCCCGTATCCTAGCCGTGGGAACATTAAAAAGGGTGATGATGATTCTCATGCCCCTGATTGCCGCAGTAACAAAGTAATGTTTGTTTCTTAAGAATACTCGTATATAACGTAATGTAAACTCAAATCCTGAAAGAAGTACAGAATGGGCTCCTGAATAAAATCAAAGCTTTAGTAACTTGACGATTTCCAGGCGAAAACATTCGTGTGTCAACTTACGTGCAAAAATAAATCTGAAGAATTCGATTCAATTTTCTTTTCGGAAATAAGAAAGAGGATTTGACTGCGGTGTTAGGTATTTGATTTGCACAACTAGAAACTAAAGTCTGGGTTTGCTAGATAATAAAAAAATTATTATAACCTTTTGTATAATTATGTCACAGCTATCTGGTTAAATTAGCCATCCAATTGGACGCCTATGGCGTTTGTTATACGCCTAGGCCAGTACATTGTTTGAACTTAAATCACTCAACGTTTAACAGCTTGGCGTATTGAAAGTTAGCCCTTTCGAAATGACTGATTAAAACTCAGCCAAATGATTCAAATTTACCTTACTAAACTAAATGACTACAGAACCTTCAGCCATTGGGTTAAACGTTGCAGTCAGCAACATGGGTTTCTCGGAAATCTGACACTTGGGTAGACCGTATCCTGGAATAGCATATGGGCTACATTTATCCCAAATATACGATTTTTTACTTTTATGCGGATGAAGCCAGCATCATTGGTTGACTGACCGAGTAAAATTTATTTAGGAAACTGGATACCAACTTATGATTTACTGAAGAAGCTTGAAGAACAAACAAGTACCCGGCTAGCCAACTTATAAGGAGTTACCGCTACTTATTAGGACAGGAGTACTTATAGAGGTAACAGTGAGTTCATTGCCCTCCATAGGCAAATAGCTGAACTGTTTTATGCGCCCGTAATTACACCCTTCAAACCGGAACACGGCCACAATGCGTGGTGGCTAATTTACATACATAGCTCTGCAAGGAGGCAGTGTACTCCTTCATGAACTCTATTTACCTTACTCTATTACGTACAAACTACAACAATAACATGACGTACTTATGGACTTTTTTTTACGGTGGGCGAAAATTATTCAATGACAAATCCCGCCCTTGGGCGCAGCGGAAAACAGCGTCAGATTCTTACTGACTAAACACTGCACCCTGTTCCTTCTTTGCTTTTCGCACTGGGGCCAAGCCAACCACTTAGAAAGAGTCCCTGGCCCCCCGTAGGCTTCGACCCTTTTACAGAGTCCCTACGATTTTGCTGTCAACTCCTTAGGGCGGGGGAATAGAGCAAATTGTCGACGACTTGGGCTTGGGCCAGAATATTACCAGATAACCGGACGGCGAGCTACCCATTGCTCGCCCTCCGAAAGCTCGCATCTACGGTGACGAAAATCGGGATCGGAATCCCGGCAGCGTCTGGGAAATGTGCGCCGTTACTTTAATCGGGCGGCCTCCTCCTTAGCTAGCATTACTGCTTCGCAGAAGGAGGCGACCGCTTCCCACCCCTAATCTCTCTCTTTTTTTTTCATTTTTGACATGTATATACTCGTAATTTAATCCTGAGTCCTCGTAATGAGTCGTGACGTCGACGAAATTATCTTGTGTACTGTATTTCATTCAATTGAAGATCGTGGCTTAAAACCCAGCCAGGCGCATTACTTTAATTAACTAAAAAAAAAATATTACTACTGCTCTCAAAACGGTAAAGGAAAACATCGTGAGCAATCAGCATGTCCTAGACCCAAAAATTCGAAGAGATCAGAGAATTAGTAATATCTGGGTGCATTGCGTGGTTGGAATCTTAATTAGAAGTGGGATAAGACTATTATGTCTTGTCATCACGTACAATGGTCCACCAAGGACTAAGTGAGGAAACCAACAAACAAAGATAAGGGTCCTTATCAAGAAATATACTAAATATAACGGAAATGGGTAGTCATATTTTTGGCACCTGTATTTTCTCGTGTAAATTATATTATATTAACCTTTGTTCAAGAAAGTATTAGAAAATTTCTAAATTAACAAGATTATATCAATTAATCCAAATTAGCATGGAAGATCACGATTTATTTAGAACTGACTTTAATTTTTGTTTTTTTAAAAGCTAGTGCATAGCACTATGGAGACCTAACACTCCTCTCGTATCGATGATAGGATATGGTTTGTATGGTAAGTATTTTATTTATGGTAGGTAAAAAACATCCAATGACGAATCCCGCCCTTGAGTGGAGCGGGAAATAGTGTAAGACTCTTACTGACAAAACAACCTATCCCATTCTTACGTTGCCATATATACCAGGGCCTTCCTTTCAGACGCTATCCCCTGGCCCCAGTTGGCTTCAACCCTGAAGGGTCCCTACGGTTTGCTGACAACTCCTTGAGGCGCGCGGAAGCAGTGTATCTCGCAGTCTCGAATTGTACCTAATAGTAAATACTACATTTAGATAAAACAGATGAAATGGTAATGAATCGCCATTACCAAATTGTGTCCAAACCATCAAGTTTTGAGTGTGTATAGCTAACGAGATGGGAATGCAAACTGGTCTCATTTTGGTGGACGAGTGAATATGCATACTTGCGTTCGATGCAAATGCGTTTTCGCTTAGTGTTCGTTTAAATTCCGAACAAGGATGTCCATTTCTTTTGGAAAAAACTGTCAAAATTTAGTGACAGTCAAAATCCTGTAGGATATTAATATTCTTTGTGTAATCCAATTATGTGTTGAAGAGTCATAGGCCAATATAGATCCAAAATTCCTTGACGGATTATAACCGGCATTAACTAATTATATAATATATTCCACAACTATCACACAACTCCGTCCATTCCCAAGCTAATCAAAGCTTGTGTTATGAATACTAGACAACTGATAAACATACTTACATATTTCTAAATACATACATATCATCATTACCTAGTATAAAACAAAGTTGCTTACCGCTGTCCCTATGTATGCTTAGATCTTTAAAAGTACGCAACGGATTTTGATGCGGATTATTTTAATATATAGAGTGATACAAGAGGAAGCTTTATACGCGTAATACATGTATTTTAATATTAGCATTACACCCAGATACAGAACAAATGATTGAGTTCATCACACATTTTTTTTTCCTGGGTGGAAATCAAACCCACGACCTCCAGCATAGCAGTCAAGGCCAATAACCACTAGACCAACATGCCAGTCAACATTAAAAAAGACGTATGCAAAGGATGCAATATTTAAAGTATGCTCACCCATTTCCCAACACCATTTAAAAACAGAATACAAAAACATTCGATTCCAGTTATCGCACTGAAAAAAAAAAAACACACTAACAATGACAAACGGGTTCAGAGTGACAGAAGTTTTTTAATCCCTTTTACCGTAGCTTTGTTGCGCGACAATTGTCAGGCATATTGTCGACAAAAGTTCCCTCTAAAGTTTCTCACAATCGACACTGATTACCTCCTGTTTATACCTATTTATGCTCTATAATTTGTTTTAATGATTTGCTGGAGGGATTAAAGATGGTTTTGTTATGTTGTGGAATTTAATTTGGTATCCTATTTTCTGTTGTTAGTGTTTATTATGTTTTTTTTTTGGTAGGTAAAAATTCAATGTCCAATGACAAATCCCGCCCTTGGTCGGACTGGCAAACAGTGTCAGACTCTTACTGACGAAATAATCTATTCCTACTGTGCCATATACAACAGGGCCAGCCTTCCTTTTAGATACAAACCCTTCTGCTGGGTCCCTACAGCAAAAAATCTACCCCACAAAAGTCGAAAATCTTCATTAAGTTCTAGCGACCAGCCCCTGCTTCGCACAGGTACTGATATTTAATATATTATGCATGTATTATACACATAAACCTTCCTCTTCAATCACTCTATCTATTAAAAAAGACCACATTAAAATCCGTTGCATACTTTTAAAGATCTAAGCATACATAAGGACAGCGGTAAGCAACTTTGTTTTATACAATGTAATTATGATAATAAAAGTCAAGTAGGCACCTATTTTTAAAATACTGGTATTTTGGTACATCTACATAGTCAAACTGGACATCTACCAGATTACAACTGTACTAATACGTTATTTGCTCTCTAACAATAGAGTTTTTAATTCGACCCATACTTGCATCAACCGTCCACATGCTACTAACAAGGGTCAAAGTTAATCACTGTTATTGGTCACCAGAGTAAAATAACTGTTCGTCCCACCCACTACTTGCCACATGATAGAGCCAATTAGATCGAGTTTACAGTGCGACTATCTTAGCAGTAATTATTCACACCATATCGCTGTACTTCAGGGCGGTTGTTGCCAGGGTGGGAATAAATCAACACCTTCCACTGACAAGTTAATGTTGGGATGCGTTAGTTGTTATGATGTTTGGAAGTTGTTATGGTTTAATTAACGAGTTTGTATTTGAATGATTAAAATCATTGCTGTTTTATAATTTTTATTTTATTGTTTTGTGTGCTTGTTTTGGAAAACTTTGTAAAACAATAAGTAATAATTAAGAACCTTTATGTCAAGAGTGAATAGGTTACTTCTAGGTAAGTGCGCTCCATCAACGACTGCATCTTCGCTTTACATCAGGTGAGATACCGGTCAAGCGCGAGCCTATAATCAATAAAAAAAAATTGTTTTCAAATCATGATTAAATGTGGTCTTTGTTATTAAAAGACACATAATAATAGTACACCATAGTGAGTGTTGCTCTCAACAATGCTTAATCAATGTCACTGGTCAATGAACCATATTATTCAGGTAAATACAAATAAAAACGGTGAACAGATTTTTCTCTACGTCCTAGTAAGGAGTATGTTTTCTGATAGAGAACTAAAACTGGAGGTCTACTCACAATTAACTAACTACTAAGCATGAGTGCTTCATCGTCGACTATATCGTTGCTTACACATACATTCGTATATGTGATAGGTTCAAGCCTTCGTATGCTGAACAAAAAAATAAACCCGCTGGGCAGAAATTAAAGCTTTAAGTAAAGCATATGACTCCTATAAATACTGAAGTGAGCGGTTCTAATACAATTGCAAAGTAAACTTCTTTTGCTTTCCTCGATTTAGTACCTATTCACCCGACTTTACCAAATGTTCACCAAACTATCCAACAAAGCCACTAAATATATCAAAAGGACTTCTAAATAGTCACCCATAGTAGTGTTTTATCGGCTCTAAGAAAGTTTTCGACCAGTAATAACATCCTTTATTAACTGTAAGTTTTTTCACTGTTTTATGACATAATAGAGTTGAACTTTTTAATTTGCTTGTAGCTTGAAAAAACTAGAGGGTTGAACACAAAACCATGTTACTATACAATGTTAAATTTTGATCGTTTTAATGCCGTGGAGGATCGATTCGGTACATGAAACACTATCGATTTGTAAAAATAAAACTGAAAAATAAATTCCTCTTTTAAATCTCGAATTATAATAATAATAATAATAAATCTTTATTTTCCAAACAAGACACAAATGTTACATTTTTAGGAACATGGCTAAGTGGGCTAGAACAAAAACTAAACTAGGAATAACCTGTCTCTTAGAAGTCAGTGTGCCTTCAAAATTATGTGCGCATAAGCCAATACAATTATAATAATATTACCTGGATAGGACACAGTGATACATAAAGAAAATTTAACAAGTACTATTAGGTACAAAACAAATACAAACCAATCCAGGGCGAAAGATTTTTAAGAGTAAATACATAATAAAGATAGATAGTAAAATAAAAATAAGAAAGTGATTATGATTGGTTTTGTGTGTGGGTATGTGTGTGTGATTGACGAATAGAATATGTAAGTATGCTTGGGTTAAGTGTGAGTGTGTTGTATGTGAGAATGAGTGTGAGCGAAATATTTAATAGGTATGGATAGTTAAAGTTTCATTTGTCCTTATAGAATTATTAACTGTTTATGTTGGAACAGCTTCCCATCAGAAGATTTTCTGTCTTGCGATAGTCTAGTTTTAAAAGATGTTCTTGTAAGATGGACTTGCATTGGTATTTAGTTAAATGAAAATTTTTTAACACTTTATTCAACTGGTTGTATAATTTCGAACTAATGATATAGTAGTGTCTTTTAGCGAAAGATGTTTTGCACGATTGTGGATGAAAGACAGTGTGTTTGACTCTTCCAATTATTGGTTCTGACGGTGGACGCGTAGAGTGCTTACGGAGCATGATCTGTAGAATATATAATTGTCTTACTGACAATACTTTAGATTCCGCGTATAATTGTGCAGTAGGATATCTCAACGGTCGGTAGAAAAGTATCTTCAGTACGGCTCTCTGCGCTCTTTCCAGTCGTAAGAAATTAATTTACGCATGTACGAATTTATTTTCTTTTCGTTAATTTCAGCTGGGCGAGTTCAATTATCTGTAGGTAGTTAGTATGCGGTACGCAACGACCGACAAGTACCTACAAGGTAATTGTCTCGGTTACTTACAGAAATCAATTTCGTACACCTGTATATTAATTCGAGAGACCAAAATTACCAATTATTAACAAAATGGTAAGTACATTGTGGTTTATCTACACTAATATAATAAAGAGGTAAAGTTTGTATTTTTTATTTTTTTGTTTGTAGGAGGTAATCTCTGGAAATAATGGTTCGATTGGAAAAATTGAAGCTATAATAGAAAGCTGTTTCACTCCTGAGTGACATAGGCTATAAATTATTTATATAACATGGATATTAACCGAGCTATCACAACTTTTGTCTCACAAATTTTCCGCGGACGAAGTCGCGGGCAGAAGCTAGTATTTTACATAAACCAATACAATAAATAAAATAGTGAGATATCGAATAAGAAATTGCTGAAGAAATTCAACCTATCTTTGCTTGAATATACTAAAAATTCAATGAATGTGTTTGTAAAGAAAGATTCCTATTCAGCACCTATTTCATTGAATACGAATTGTTCGCATATCTTATAAATTTCACTTTAGATGGCTGCATTAAGATTTGCATGTGTGAATTTTTCATTGAATTTTCTGAAGATCTGGATAAAGCTATTTCACTCCTTATGCCATTGTATTTTTATGTTCTGTGCCACTATTGATTCTTTGTACAGAAACATTTTTTAGCCCAATTTGTGTTTCACTGTTGGGCAAAGATTGGTCGCTGGAATCTGGAAATTATAACGATAATAAAATAAAATGCCAAAAAGTACCATTTCAATGGCAACCATAAGCTACTATTATGAACCAATGCGGAAATTATATAAAAGTTTCAATACCCATTCAATATAGGTGCATCAAATAAAATGCATGAACATTTTTTCCCGGAAAAACGTACGAACACCAAGTAATTCATTTAGAAATTGCATGAGAGAAATATATTTGATAGAAAAGTTAGCTGAATTGAAAGTCTTTGAAAACTCATTGCTATCAATGTTGGTGTGAATTTCTTGAAACGTTTCTAATAACGTATTGCGCTGCGTATTTTATTTGAAAGAAAGAAAGAAATGTGTAGTATGAAAAGGTTTTAAGAAGCGAACGCGTACCGGGACATGCAAGGTAGAACGTAGACCCGGCCCAGCCAAGTTACAATCGTTTCATGACGAGTCTCTTACTACAATCGAAACGCCTCAACGTAAGTATTAATTATATCATAAAACTGCAGGATGTAGCGATGATCATTATACAAACAACTACAATTCATTTTATCATTTTGAATGTTGGCTACTAATTTTATTGAAATAAAGTCATTCCCATACATTTGATTTGTTGTTGTTGAATCAACTTGGCTAGGGCATGTGAGAATTGCGGGAATCTTACTAATATTATAAATGCGAAAGTTAAGATGTTTGGACGTTTGTTACTCAATCACGCCAAAACAGCTGGACGGATCTGGATGAAATTTGGCACAGGAGTAGGATACACTCCGGAATAGGACATAGGCTACTTTTTATCCCGGAAACCCCAACCCCAATACCACGCGGGCGAAGCCGCGTGCAAAAGCTAGTCTGATGTAATCGAAGCGCAGGATCGGTTGTTGAGGCAATACTTGGGAAAGGCCTATGTCTAACAGAGGATGTCTTTCGACCGAAGTGATGAAGATGATATATTTTTTACTAAAGAAGCTAATGTCAAAATCATAGGTAGGTAAATACTTCAGTGCTAACTCGTCGTAGGGACTCTGAAAAAGGGTCGAAGCCTACTGGGGCCCAGGGTCTCTTTCTGAAAGGAAGGTTTGGCCCTAGTGCGATGGGAGAGAAAGAAAGGGGTGGTGTGTTTAGTCAGTAGGAGTCTGACTGAGCGGGAAACAGTTTTCCCGCTCCGCACAAGAGCGGGATTCGTCAACGGATGATTTTTAGCCATCAAAAAAAAAAGTGCTGACTCCTCATTTTTATAGTTTACTCTGAAACGTGACAAGAAGAACTTATCAATTCATGTACCTACAACATTGATCCTTCACTTTGTAAGATATAAAGGTGAAACACGCTTCCATCGTTCATAAATAATTCTTCGGCAACGTGATAAATCTTATTTACACAAATATATGTGCATTTTTCTCAAACGCAGAAGGTAGGCAATCCTTTACACGTGTGTTGAAAGATGTAAAAGATTATAGTAGGTACCACCTTTCTAATCTACGTCATTTCTCTCACTCGACTCAATCTCCTCTCTTATCAAAATGGATAGTTTAAACTTGCTATAATATATTTGGTTTCGCTACAGCGCTCTATTGGCATCATGTCGTCTAATAAAAGTTTTAAAACTTACAGCGCTGTCACGTCATGCTACGTGAACGTTAAAACTAATTGAGGTATGGCTTGCAGATCGCATAAGTGAAGTAAAGTGACTGTACGGTACGCCTAATCCAACATTACCACCGAATACAGCGCCATCTCTCGGGAAATTGAGTTACTATTTTTTACATGGGCTACCGGATTCTGTTACATTGTGAGGAATTAGTGACAGACGGGAAACTACGAAACCCTACACTGAGCGTTGCCCGACACGCTCTTGGCCGATTTTTTATCGATGGATTCGATTAAATTTTCCGTTGTCATGGTGACCGAGCCGAGAGGTGTGAATTTAATTCGAAATGACTTAAAATATGGGTGTTACTTAAAGAGACTTTTTTTCAATGTTTTTTTTCAATGTTTGTAAATGTGAGTACCATGGAGTAATTTATGGTTTAAAGTTGTTTGACGTAAATGACCATGGCAGTTGAGAGTTTGTCATGCTCACTCAAATGTCTCGCTGATGGTGGCGCGTGTGTTGGATCATTCGGTTCCCTTCATAATGGTTGAGCTGAGTGGTGCTGATATACGCGTCATGTCCGTGAACGGGCGCTGTCAGTTGGGACTGGTCATCTCTTAGCTGCCAGTGGTTTATTTTAATTGGTTTAGAACATACTTTACGTACTCTTTTATTATTTTAGTTACATTGTTCTCGCATCATAGCAGCGACAAAAATATGTAACCTATATATTTGTAAAACACAACATGATTAAAAAGAGTGTCCATGGAGTTTCTTGCACATTCTTCTCCATTGAGACCTACTTTTTGGAATGTGCAATTAGCGTCATTTTTTTCCTGACAGACCGACTTTATGACTTTTCAAAAGTGCCTGTAAAGGTTTATTTGAAATAAACGCTTTGAATTTGAATTTGAATTTGAGATTTAAAGATATATTTAATGTCTTTGGTGTTACTCTTTGTTTATTTCGAGAGAAGCATTATCTTCTAGATAAAATCTAGTGGAGTTTATTTCAAATTATTTTTTGCCAGCAGCTTTGGCGGCGTGGAAGTAGGTTTCTTTTATACAGATTTCATTTTCTTAGAGAGATAATTTTTGAAAAATCTTTTCTTATTCTTTATATACGTCGTAAACGTCAACTCAAATTTCAACATTTTAGGTAGGTATCTACAATAGTTACTGTGAGTTAGGCCTTTGGTTTTTTAATCTTTACTAGCGACCCACCCCACCTTCGCACGGGTGCAATGTTGATATTAAATTGTATTATGCTCTATTATACACATAAACCTTCCTCTTGAATCAAGAATCTTGAAAAAAGAAAAAAAAAATAATCTCTTGAATCACATAAAATCCGATGCGTAGTTTTAAATATCTAAGCACAATAGAATCAGACAGTGGGAAGCGAATTTGTTTTATACTGTATAGAGATTTAGTCATAGTTATTCATTGGTAAGGGATTCTTACTACTCATAAAGGTACAAACTGTTACAATAAAAACAATAAATTATTACAAATACTTAAATCAAATTTCAAATTTGTTTTTTTTTTGGAAATAGTAATAATAATTTGACATTCAGATATAATACATAAAAAAAGGACAAACAAATCAAATAATATAAAAAAAGAAAGGTAAAAAAAAGGTTTGCAGGGAGAAAACTCATTGTTGAGTTAAGCTCGCCTTTGTACATGAACTGTCAAATCATTGTATTTATGTTAAGTTGTTGTGTACAATAAAGAATTAAAGAAAAAAAAATCAAAATAAAATCACAAATTAAAATTGAATATAAGAAAAGTCACAAATTATATCTTAAATTCGTCAAATAAAAAAGCTTGCTCGATAAGTCATTTACCTACAGATCTTTACTGTAACTAACTAACGAACATATTAGCTACAAAAAAATATATATCATCAACTTAAAACAAGTCGGAATGAGCCAATGATGATTAGTTTTTCGAAACTGATTCGTAAGTAGTGAAACAGGCTATTATTCTTTAGATCTCATTACACAAGTAATTAATTTACCGATGAGAAGAAACTCTCCTGGGCTTATAAAGGTCTTATTTTTAACACCCGCCGACCCAAAGAGGGTAGTATTAGATTGAGGCTTTTGTCCATTTTCGGAGTATCTTCTTGGGGACCCACTTTCTAAGACAATTCTGTTTTATGGAGCTTTAATTTCTAATATAATAGCCATAGGGTTGTTTTTACAATAGCCACTTATTTTTTATCTGAAAAATAAATTTGGATTTTTAACACTTTTTTTTTATACAGAAGTTATCGAACCGACAGTTTTATTGTTCTAGTGTGTGTAGCCTTAAACTGTAAACCATTTGCGTTGCATATATCCGACAAACACTCGCATGGCGGAATCCTGGTTCCCACCTGATGGTAAGTAGTGATGCAATCGTTGATGGTGAGGCGCAATAGTTTATTAGGACTATTCACTCTAGCCTTGAAGACACCCAAATTATAAATAGATGAGAAGAACTCAGCACGCAAATTGTTCCAGTCCTTTGAAGTGCGCGGGACAAATGACGCAAAGTAACGCTTTGTTCGAACCGTAGAGGTTTCAACAACCTGAGGATGTATACTCGCCATGTGTTTTTATATGATAGAAATGTGTATGAGTATTTTGACTTGATATTTGTTGATATTACAAACCATATCACCATACCATTAGCTTTTACCAAGCGTTGTAATTTCAATGCCTTTCAAATACAGCTAGTTACCAGTGGTTACAACTCGATTAACCAGCCGTCCAGTTAGAAACCATTTCAATTTAACAAATTCAAACACTAACAAACTGAAAACTTGTCCATTGTCCGATTATTTTAATGGAGGACTAATTTATTCACGATATCAACCCATCTCGGGGTCTGTCGATCGATCTCTGCCTTGTATAAATAGATAGCCACAATACCCTCTTTTCACACCCGCTATAAATATACGTAATATATACGTGACTTTAACGCATTATGGTACCTTTACTAGATTTTATCCATGGTTTTACTTCTGCGGTAAAAAAAAGGTTTTATTCCGGAAAATATGCGGTTTCTGAGGGATACATTCGCAGGTATATAGTAAACTGTGTGCCATGTTCCACTCGATTATAGCGTAACAGTGTAGTTATCATACGCACAACTTTAATTTACTTGGATCGGGGTAAATAGAAACACAATGGGGTGAATAGGAACAACACTGTGATGTGGTTTTTCCTTTTTTTTAAAATTGTATACCATTTTGTTAATTTATTATTTACTAGCGACCCGCCCAGCTTCGAACGGGTACTAAAACTGAATATATTATGCATGTATTATGCACATAAAACTTTCTCTAGAATCACTCTATCTATTAAAAAAAAAACCGCATCAAAATCCGTTGCGTACTTTTAAAGATCTAAGCACACATAGGGACAGCAGTAAGCAAATTTGTTTTATACTAAAAATTAAAAATGCTTTATAAAAACTAAGACGACGACTACTGAATTTGAAATTATACATTTTATTCTTACATATTGCGCCGTGAAAAGATATTTCATTTTCGCATATGTCGTCTTTGATCTTCTACAGCCAAAACAGAGACAAATCCTGCTTTAATAGTGTATGCAAATCTGGATCTAGAGGTCCTTAGAGTGCACTTTACAGCTGTTGCATTGTTCCCTCGGGTTCTCATAAGCATACGTAACAGTAATTTGACTAGGGAAAACGGGTAATTGGTCTGGGTGTAACACGAATGAACGGTTTTTAAGACGAGAATTGACTTTCCTTGGATAGCAACTTTTTTCGGTAAGAAAATCATCCAATGATATCTCAGTCCTCTGCTCATGAGGCAGGAGATAGTATCAGACTTTACTGACTTAAAACTCACTCCTGTCTTTCATACCAAAGGCGAGTAATCTTTTCAGAAGCCAATCCTTGACCCCAGTAGGCTTCGACACTTCTAGCCAAAGGAGACTGAGCGAAAGTGGTCTATGAACCAATAGCAATACTGTTATGGTACTTATGTAGGGATACCTCAACTACACCCTTGTGTAAAAATGCATCAAAATCTGACCTACGATTTTTCTCAAAACTGCCGGGTCAGATTTTGATGCACCTTTACACAAGGGTGTAGTTGAGGTATCCCTACATAAGTACCATCACAGTGTCGCTATTGGTTCATAGACCACTTCCCATACAAATGTGCCCAGTCTCCAAACGCAAAATTTAAGGGGCCTAATAGGGTCGAGGCTTGCTATGGCCACGAAAAGTTTAAAAGAGTTGGTTTTAAAAACAGTAAAAGTCTGACAAGCCTTATCGCTTCACACAACAGAGTGGGTGAAATTACTTGAAATTTTACAAATCAAATAAAACTTACATGAAAATGGAAAGTGAAATAAGAATTTTCTAATAATACACTTCTCATCAAAAAAATCGAAACACTTCCGTTTTCATTGTTTCTGTCCGAATTTAACACAAAAAAGAATTCATACGATGAAAAAAAATACATATATTATAGCTGGCAGTTTGGCCATTACAGTAATAAGCGAAAATTCTAAATTCAAAATTAGAATTTCATTTGTTTATCTTATAAACGAAATGAATCACTGTTTTGAGACAAATGTGTGTTTAGGGTTGGAGTACATTTAGCGTTTAAAAACTAAAAATTGGCGCCTATCCTTAAACTTTTTGTTTTTTATTTCAATACTGTGACTTTGGGACGTCTGAAAAAAGGTTTTTTTTCTAAAACGTATGGATACTTCGCCCACAGAAGCCGCCCAAGTTGTGGCATTGCTGGATTCTGGCCTTAGTCAGCGTGTTGTGGCTGCAAGACTGCATCTAAGCCTGTCATCTGTTCATAGAGTCTATAAACGTTATCGGGAGACTGGTTTGTTCACGCGCCGTTCAGGATCTGGCAGGAATCGGGTCACTTCTGAGCGAGATGATCGATTTATTGTAACAACTTCTTTAAGAAATCGACGCCTTAACGCTTTTCAACTGCAGCAGCGGCTTCGTGTTGTACGAAGGGTGGCTGTAAGTGACTCTACAATTAGAAGAAGGTTGAAGGATCGTGGACTGGTACCGCATAAGCCAGCAAATGGGCCGAAATTAACTGCAGACCATCGAAGAGCGCGCCTTAACTTTGCGCGTGAGCACCTAAATTGGTCATACCTACAGTGGAGCAAAGTTCTCTTTTCTGATGAGTGTAAAATTATGCTGTATGGTAACGACGGAAGGAACAAGGTCTACAGAAGAGACGGAGAACGCTATGCACAATGCTGCATTGAAGAAAAGGTCAGCTATGGTGGCGGTTCGTGGACGGTTTGGGGAGGAATCAGCGCCGACGGTAAGACAGAGCTTGCTTTCGTGTCTGGGCCACGTCTGCCTGCACTAAACTGTCATCGGTTCGTCGAAGAGTGTCTCGAGCCTCATGTGATGCCCTATGCACATTTTATTGGCAACGGCTTCATATTCATGCACGACAATGCTAGGGCTCACACCGCGGGCGTCGTACGAGATTATCTTAACGAAGTCGATATCTCTATTATGGAATGGCCAGCAAGAAGCCCGGACATGAATCCCATTAAACATCTATGGGATGAATTAAAGAGACGAATTCGAGCAAGAGATCCTGCCCCAGAAACACTTAGCCAGCTGCAAGATACAATCCAAGAGGAATGGGACAATATACCACAGCATGTGATCGTGACTCTCATCCGATCGATGAAGAACCGTATGGAAGCAGTAATTAGAGCTCGGGGAGGGAATACAAGTTATTAAATAAACGTTTTTTAGCTTTTTTTTTCATTTACGTGTGTTGTTTTATCCATTTCCTTTATACTCCATACGGAATAAAAATGACTCATTTAACAAAATACGAAACCTATGAAAAATTCATTTAAATTTAGAACATTAACATTAAGATTTGATAAGCTCATATTACTCACTATTAAACGACATTTAACATTTATTCCTAAATGTACACATTTTTCTGATAATCCTGACAAAACGTAAACTTGCAAGGTGTTTCGATTTTTTTGATGAGAAGTGTATTTGAAAATTTTTCTTGTCAAATTGTAAATACAAATAAATGTTTACCTACCTATTTATTTTAA
The DNA here is from genome assembly GCA_029852875.1 of Mythimna loreyi. Classification (NCBI taxonomy): domain Eukaryota; kingdom Metazoa; phylum Arthropoda; class Insecta; order Lepidoptera; family Noctuidae; genus Mythimna; species Mythimna loreyi. Next base: position 8,597,358 of record CM056800.1, on the reverse strand, counting down.
AGTATAAAAAAATATTTATTTTGTGATTTAAACTTCATGTAAAGTAGTGGTACATAGGCGAACTAGTCAACCTTAGAGTAAAAAAAGACAATATTGTGTTGGTGCGTACAATAAACAACAGGTATTTCAAATAGAACATAGATTTATTTTTGCCGTTGATAAATTATCCTCACTTCTTTGACATCTAGCTATAAATTTCCGAATTTAAACGAATGAACACGAACATCTGACAAGCAAGGTCTTTGCGCTTGAAGGGTGAAGTAATACAGTAGCTTAATAAGTACCCGTCTGCTTAAACATTTTTGGTTATGACGGACAAAAGGCCTGTCTCTCAATCATTATTGAAGGACAGGTGTACGTCAGGCTCAGTGTCCATCAAAACCCTTCATAACCTCATTTGGTTGGGGTCTGGTAATGTTGCTAATCAATATACCTGTGTTCAGAAGCGTGTACTGTCCCTAAAAGGAATTTTCCTGTTGTAATACGCCACACTCCCACGGCAATTTTTTGTAGCAGTGCTGTAGCAGGTTAGTAGCGCGTTGAAATTTCTTTTATCTTCTTCTCAGTCAGTACAATCTCGTCAGAGTGATCGTGGTCATCATCGTAAATCGAGATGAGTCATCATCTTGGTTATACGGCGCCATTAGTTGCGGCCTGCAGCTTTCCCGGTACATTCGCGTTCAGTTGTGTTACTGAGTACTTAGCACTTAACTGCCTCATTGGTCTCGAGGTTGCAAGCGCGACTGCTGAGCATGAGATCCTAAGTTCGATTGCCAGGTCGAGCAAAAAGTGCTGTTGGGTTTTCCATCAGGAAATACTCTAGCTGCCCGAAGTTTGGAAGCTGGTGGTGTGACGCGCCCGTGTCTCGGAAAGCTTATAAAGTCATCGGTCCTGTGCCTGATCTCTCTCCGGTCGTGTCAGATTTGCGTGCCATCGGACTATGAGAGTAAAGGAACACAGAGTGCACCTCTGTTTGCGCACACACTTGTGCACTATAATATCTCCTGCTACTAGGCTAATCTCTGTTGAAATTGGCCACTGTGGCCAAAATTCGGTCGGCAGGATTATTTATTTTTTACTTACTTGCGGCCATGATCTGATGTCTTCTATAGCGCGTTGCAAATGCAACTAACGCGCGTTAATAGTGATGCTGTTACCACGCAACAGTAGCGCTACAAAAAGTCGCCGTGGGTGACTAGTCTAATTATAAGTATTCGATGCGGCCTACTCAAATGTCCTTTCTTTGGTATTGATCGTCAAGTCGATGAGCTCCTTAGTAGTCCTAAGTTTGAGCTATACGAATCCTGAAAAATGCTTACACTGATTGGATAGGTATACTCAAATCAGTGTGATTCTTTTTTCAAAAGACCACCTGAGACGCATGGTTCTCATAAGATTTGACCATTATAAGTTTACTGTTTAGACTTTAAAAGAGACTTTGACCGCTGAGTTTGTTTCAGTGTTTCTTCTCAGGGTAGTCAGCTAGGAAACACCGATCTCATCTAGTTTAAACTGACGACTGGAAAAAAAATGGCGCGTAAAGAGTGCTTTTGAAACCTATTTACAAAATAAATATAATTTATCATAAAATGGTGCTTCTTAAGTAAATATTAAGATTTTAGTGTAGCCTTTGATCTTGTTTGAAGTAAGTAATAGTCAAATTATTATTTATATATTGTAATATATGGATCACATTTATAAGAAGTTGTTATTCATATCATCACAGCGCTAATTTATTTTCTTTTATCTGTTTGTAAGTATATCCGTGTGCTTAGTTTATTAATTTGAGTAATATAATTATGTAATTACTTATAATTATAATAATTAGCTACATTAAATAAAGTGTTTAATATGTATATTACATAAACTCACATACCCTCGTTTGTAGTATAACATCACCCAAAGGTTTGACTGGTAGAAAATTAATAAGGAATTAATTCTACCTATTCACTTCAAGTTTTATGTCTGTCTATACATATCGTCCCACCATTTCCTTTCTTCGTATTCTGACATGACCCCATCTTACTTTTAGTGCGCGGGCTTGCGAACGGCGAGCAATAAGTAACCCGCCTTCCGATATTCTGGTAACATTTCGGACCAAGCCCAAATTGACGACGGCGCGCACTGTTCTCGCGTGCCTCAAGGAGTTGTCAGTAAACTGTAGGGATCCAGCAGTGTCGAAGCCCCCTAGGGGCAAGGGTATGATGCGTATGCCATAAAAAAATCTCACTTTTGGCACAAACACAGACTGGACAAATTTCACCAAAACTAGAAAGATCAAGCTTACCAAACATTGAAAAAAATATATGTATCATGATGTATTTGTTTTTTTTTTTAAATATTAATATGCATGTAGACTGCACATGCGGCGCTGTCTCCATTCGCAGCCTGCAGGCGAGGTTCGAATGGCATTTTAAAACTAGACATAGTTATTTACAGTTAAAAAATTTAAATATCAACGTAAAATGGTAAGTGATGATTTTATCAAACATCCCGAATATGCTTAGAAAGAATCTGTTTCATTATTATTTTATGAAGCAAAAAAAAAGGTAACCCAAATATTCGCGGTCACAAACAACGTTTTACGTGGTAACACAATACATTCACGCATTTAGTATATTTACGATACTTTCGGGCGTCTTCGTGGGCAGAAGAAAGGTTTCTAACGCTTTTATGCTATTTATTATAAGTAACAGTTATGGTGCTTATAAACGCAAATAGTACAAAGGAAACCAGAATTGTTTAGCTAGCTGCCTCGTTAGTTTAGTTTTCGTAAGGACTATTGTAGAGTAAGAGGACCTGGGTTTTTTTTTATTATTGCAATAAACTAGTGCTTGATTGCGATCCCACCTGATGGTAAGCAGTGATGCAATCGTTGATGATAAGGCGCATTAGTTTATTAAGAGCCTATTCACTCTAGCCTTGAAGACACCTAAATTATAATTGGACGGAAAGACTGCAGCCGGCAAACTGTTCCAGTCCCTCGATGTACGCGGTATAAACGACGAGGCAAAACACTTAGTCCGGGCCGCAGGTGTCTCAACAACCAAAAAAAAACATCAAAAATCTAAAAATCATCTAATGACAAATCCCATCCTTGTGCGAAGCGGGAAACAGTGTCAGACTCTTACTGACTAAACGAACCACCCCGTTTCTTCTTAGCCTTCATACCGGGGTCGGACCTTCCTTTGAGAAATCAGACCAAGGCTCAAGTAGGCTTTAGCCTTGCAGGCAGAGGACCTAAGTTCGAGTCAGTGTTTTTATTATATTTTTTTAAGTAATAGGAAATTCTGTAATGAATTTTCTTGTTTTAGGGTGAAGCGTGAAGGTTTACTGAATAAATCCCAGCTGAAGAAACATCCTTTAGTTATCTTTTTGTGTTTTAATTTTTTATGCAGCTTTTTTTTATTATTTTTTTTATTATGGTAGGTGAAAATCATCCAATGATGAATCCCGCTCTTGGACGAAGCAGGAAACAGTGTCAGACTCTTACTGACTAAACACCCCACCCTATTCCTTCTTTACCTTACGCACTGGGCCAAGCCTTCTTTTCAGAAAGTGCCTCGAAAACATTTCATATCCAACAAAACACAATGCAAAACATGGTTTATATATTACAGCTGATTCCTGCAAAAGCCTGCGTCCCAGCCATGAGAACTTTTATCAATCATCATCATCAATTCAGCCGAAAGACGTCCTTTGTTGGACATAGGCTTCCCCCTAACGTCGCCACAGGGGTACATTAAACTTTTGAGCGACAGGCAAAAACCGGCGTTGGCACACCTATACTTCTTTAATTGTGTCTGTAATTACGAAAGTCGAAAGATTAAGGCTGATTATACAACGTGTGACAAAATAACCATATACATCAAGAAGAATACAGGTTGAATAGAATCTCTAAACGAAGTTTCAGCTCAAAATATTTTTTCAAAAAATTGATACTAAATTCTTAGTATCGCATGATTCTTGATTTTAAATCATAACAAACGTATCACGACACTACGGGGGTCTATAACATTCCACGACAATCGCTAATATTACGAAACATGTACAACTGTAAATCTGAGCGCCTAGTACCTAGCTACCTAATTTTGTATTCTTGATGTATATGGTTATTTTGTTACACGTTGTATATTCCAAGATAAACCATTAAGTCTCAACTTCAAATGAAAGCCTTTGAAAAATAATTCTATATTGGACTTATACGAAATCAATTACTTTATTCCCATGGCCTCATTTGTATTTCTGTGTAAACAGTAATTCTTAATGGAATTCCACTGCTCGTGAGTAATTACTGTGTTTATTTGACTTGTAAACCCTTACAGTACTTACATGGAGGTTTGTATCGACTTTTAAAACAAACGGCTGTAAGGAATTACTTTATATCACGCTTATATAGCCCAATGAGTTTGAGTTTGAATCATCGTTGTGAAAGGATTAGCCAGAGCTAGACTCTGCGTTACCGAGTGCTAGCTGTTCAGGGTGCGCCGGGCTTTTAGAATCGCACTGTACTCGGCACTGTACTTGCGTACCACACTGGTGTGAAGCCCATTCACAGGATATGCGTCATCTGCTTTCTTGCTCAGCTTGCACTACCACCCTCACCTTTAATGACTTGTACGAGGCAAACAAGAGAGCTGTCCAGGTGGTTAAATATTGGTCGGACAAAATCTGAGTCAAATCGACACGAAAAGAAGAAGAAGAAGATAGCCTAATAGGTGAAGCAAGGAGGCCAGATCATAGAAATAAATAACTTCATGATATGGCCAAGCAAAATTGTCCAGATCGTTATTAACGTTAATATTTGATGATATTTGAATCCTCATTTATCCTACTTTCTGAGACCTTATAATCTACATCTATCTACACTAATATAATAAAGAGGTAAAGTTTGTTTTTTTTATTTTTTTGTTTGTAGGAGGTAATCTCTGGAACTACTGGTCCGATTGGAGAAATTTTAGCAATAATACAAAGCTGCTTTACTCCTGAGTAACATTGGCTATATTTTATGTACGCGGGCAAAGCCGCTGACAAAAGCTAGTACTATATAAAGTCTACGTCAATGATATATTTTTTTTACAATGATTATTTCTTAGGCACACACTTATCGTCCATATAATGACAGACCCTGTGTAACTATTCAGTGTGACTATCCTTGTTATCATCTTGCTCACTAAAAACTTAGCTAATATTTATACAACGGCAAGCCAAAACTAGTCTCACAAGTGGTTCGCATCAATATGAAAAAGCTAACGCTTTAGAACGCTTTAGAAAACAGAGGATGTTACCGCTTGGTAATAACGTACCAAACGGTAACATCCTCTGTTTTCTGAATTTCCTTTTTGTGTACTACACAAACCGAATGACAAATGACATCATTCACATTATCTCTAAGATATATTATCGAAATTGAACACATTTCTAAAACTAAGCTGAAATGTCCCAAATAGGTACTACCAATCCGTCACCCAAATGATTTTTTTATTTGTCTATTAGAGTCTTTAGTCGTAATTCGACTATGAGAGCTTCATTATAACTTACATTTATGTCTTACACTAGATACTAAACTAGGAGTGGTCAGCAAACTGTAGGGGCCCTACAGGGTCGAAGTCTCCTGGGCCAAAGGTTGAAGCGAAAACGTAACACCAGGGCCTGGGAATAAAGCAAGGAAGGAATGGGGTAGGTTTTTTAGTCAGTAAGAGTCTGACACTGTTTCCAGTTCTTCCCAAGAGCGAGACTCGTCATTCGATGATTTTTACTTACCGTAAAAAAAGATACAAAAGTAAGGCTCTTTTGAATCTATTGCATACAAAATTTATAAAGCTCATTGACCACTTCCGAAGTAGGACTATATACAATACTCTGAAATACTCCAATGTCACTTCTGTTTAATTTATGCTTCCTAATGAAACGCTGTTTATGACACCTTTGCTAAAGAACGAATGACTGTAAAATTACATTCGGTCGGTTTTCGTCATTCGTTCGGTCTTTGAATTTGATCGGAACGTTCCAAATGCGGTCAACCGACAATTTGAAACTGTCAGGGCTGGACGACATGAAAATTGTTTTGTATTTCAATTCAGAATTTGTACACGTCGTTTGTTTTATTTATAAACTGTATACCTACCGGGCAAATAAGTTGAACTAAAGTGGTCGTCGTTACACTGGTTACGTGCAATACCTGTGCCGCATTTTAATCGAGACCCGAAAATCTGTAATTGCGTATTGAATGTCGATCGCCATTTGGGTTCAATTTATACGCCGCGTATCGCCGCAATCGTAGGAGCAGTGGTGGCCCAGTGATATTTACTTGCCGCGTATTGTAATCATGGGAGCAGTGGTCGCCGAGTGTTAAGGGCCCTGATTTACGAGTTGTAGGGCACGGGTTCAAACCCAACAAATACATATGTCATCACCACTGCTCTCAAAACGATGAAGAAAAACATCGTGAGAAAATCGGCATGTCCTAGAACCAAAAATTGGAAGACATGTGTCATCTACCAACCCACACTGGGTCCGGGTGGGGGATCATCATCATCATCATCATTTCAGCCGAAAGACATCCACTGTTGGACATAGGCCTCCCCCAAGCGCCGCCACAAAGATCGATCCTGTGCGGGCGGGGGGTGTATCATGACAATAGAAACATTATTTATTTATTTATCTTCCTTACAGCTATCTTTACAGGTATTACCTAATGCGATAGTGTGGCCTTAAAATTAATAATTTTAAGGCCACACTGGCCTTAAAATTATTAATTTTATAAAACTTGAAAAATACCAAAAAAGAAAATAACAAAAGAGTCGTAAAAATATATAAAACACAATACTTAAATTATACAAATATATAGGTACTTACTTTAATTATAATACGACTGATGCTATGCTATTGTAACCATATTGTAGTGCAACAGCGGCCATATTGGCTTATTATAGATTAGTTTCGATGGACTCACAACTGAGGAGCTCGATCGATTCTATGCAAGCGTAATGCTCTACCAAGGCCAGCCAATTTCACCCCATTTCTAACTTCTGATTCCACGAAACATCGCAAACGACAATACAATGCGTTCCAAATGAGAATGGGATCGATTACCATGTTGTGACGTCACGTTATACTGTCTAATCGAAGAAATTTTGGCAATATTGAAAATTCAGAGATGAGTAAAATTGTAGAACTGGATTATAAAAAAAAAACATTTAACTTTTTCTTTTCAGTTCCTTCGATCATCAATCACAGTTCGTAAATAAATTAAATTTTTCGTAAATATTTTTTTTTTCGTAAATAAATAATTTTTTTCTTAAATAAAATTTTTTTTTCGTAAATAAATTATTTTTTTTCTTAAATAAATATTTTTTTTGTAAATAAATTAAATTTTAAAAAAATATTTCCTCAATTTGACAGTAAACCGTGACGTCACAGCATGGCAATCGATCCTATTTCCATTTCGAGCGCATTGTAGGTAATTTCCTAACGAAACAACTGATTTTACCGGATTAAGGCTCGGCGCAAATGGGCCAACGACCACAGCCACCGGTGACCAGCGACGGCGACCTAACACGCTTTTTAATATATTTTGTATAGACGCGCCGCACACGCGTGTCCGATGGCGGCCACTCGCTACCGATGCAAAATATAATAAAACTAGCTTATGCCCACGGCTTCGCCCTCGTGGTATTGGGGTTGGGTTTGGGGTTTCCGGAATGAAAAGTAGCCTATGTCCTATTCCGGAGTATATCCTATGCCTGTGCCAAATTTTGTCCAGATCCGTCCAGCCGTTTTGACGTGATTGAGTAACAAACATCCAAACATCGTAACTTTCGCATTTATAATATTAGTAAGGTTGATGCGCCGCACACGCGTGTTCGATGGCGGCCACTCGCTGTCGCTGCAAAATAAATTAAAAAGTGTGTTAAGTCGCCGTCGCTGGCCATCGGTGGCTGTGGTCGGTGGCCCATTTACGCCAAGCCTTAGACGAATACAAAGTAACGAAACACTAAAGGGAATCACTTCACTATAAAATGGCATAACCCAGATCGAACCAAACACGTATTTTCACTATCTAAACCTCGTAACAAAGTTATGGATATAAGTAATGGTCCAAACTGTCAATAGTAGTTGCCGCTGCAACATTGCATCACGAAAAATATTATATTCACACACTTTTAAAATGGACACTAAAATGTAGAGGCGGACTTAATGCGTCAACGTAGCGCATGGCTTAAAAGCTTGTTGCTTCATTTAATGCAATCAAAAGTGATGTTTGATGCAAAAGTAATGCGAAAAAAGAGAAATAGGCCCCTGAAAACTGTTGGCAATCGGTAGTTCTAAAACTTTCTCGAATGTTTCACAAAACTTGTTGCAGGAAATAAGTATTTTTGATAAACCCATAAAGATTTTTGAAAAAAAAATTACATCATTTAGAATCTTGATCATATTTGATCAAGATTCTAAATGATCTGCCCACACTTGGTATCTGGGTGTATATATTGATAATCATCTATCATGGAAATACCACCTGACGAATGTTACTGGCCGCGTCCGCAAGATGATATACATTTTCAAAAAAATACGTTACGTTGCTGACTTTGACACTCTAAAATCAGTTTACTATGCATTATGTCAATCTATTCTAACATATTATCTGTCTGGGGTGGCGCTGTGAAGTCGTATCTTCTACCTTTAGAGCGAGCTCAAAGAGCAGTCCTAAAAGTTATGACATTTAAGCCTTTTAGATTTTCGACAGCCCAATTATATCAGGAATGTAAACTGCTTACTGTCAGACAGCTCTTTGTTTTGGAAACAATCAGCAGAAAACATGTTGGTCTGGAATATGACGAAAAAATCACAAAAAAGCGTCGAGCTCGTCAGGTCTGTCAAGCCCAAAGGTTTAGAAGTGCATTAGCAGCTCGCAACCACAGGGTTGTAAGCTGTCATTTATATAATATTGCTAATGAACACTGCAACATCTATCCTGTAACTAAAGTGCAATGTAAGAAAAAAGTTACCACATGGCTACTGTCAAAATCTTATGAAGATACCGAGAATTTGATTAAAATAAGTATACTATAATCCAATTTTTATGTTGTATAAGAACACAATATATAAATATGTATATATTACAAAGAATATAATTTGCGCATGCATGACACACACACTATATCTCACACTAGCTTTTGCCAGCGGCTTCGCCCGCGTACATAAAATATAGCCTATGTCACTCAGGAGTAAAGCAGCTTTCTATTATTGCTAAAATTTCTCCAATCGGACCAGTAGTTCCAGAGATTACCTCCTACAAACAAAAAAACAAAAAAATAAAAAAACAAACTTTACCTCTTTATTATATTAGTGTAGATATCATCACTAACACACACTATGACAAATCTTTGATACACTTCTCTTTCACTTTTACTATCTGCAGCAATTAAATACGAGAGCCCTGGTACCCATACCACAAGTTTTATCTTATTTTGGGTACCAGTGGTCAGCAAAATTATTGTACATGTGAAGATTGTTATAATTTATGTGTTTCCCTTGTATGTATCTTTTGAGACAATAAATTATTATTATTTTGGAGAGTCAAAGTTTACATAAAATAGCAAATTTTCTGAGGTCTTTTACTGAATTACTCTTACACAAATTTATGTTTTGATTTTAGAAATATGTGTAATAACATCACAATAGCCTAAGAGCGGTTATATGAAAATGTACTTTGGGTTGGCCGCTCTTAAGAGAGTCTGATCAGTATATCGTCATAACACAGCATGGCATCAGCCTTATAATGTTCCTACTGTGAGGACTCAAGCTTTCTATCTAGGAGAGGTAATGGACCGTAATCACCACGCAGGCCCAGTCCAGGTTGGTTTCACATGTCTTCGAATTTTTAGTTCTAGGACATGCCGGTTTCCTCACGAGGCTTTTATTTTACTGTTTTGAGAGTAGTGATGATGCAATAATCTACACAAAATAATGCCCTTGGCTGGTTTTGTACCCACGGTCTACAACTCGTAAGTCAGGGCCGTTACCACTCGTTCACCACTGCTCCATAAAGCATAAATATGCCGTCAAAGTGATCATAATGTCCAACGAAGACCAGAGAAAAAAAAGTCTTTCATCCAATGCATTATTTAATAAAAAAGGAACGTGAAAAAAAGAGATAACGTCTGAACGCTCTGTTGGTATTTAATAACTCCATTACTCACTCAAATATTTCATAAAACTTGTTCCAGGTATTTTTTGTACTTTAAAAGATTTTGGCAAAAAGAAATCATTATTTAGTCTTTAATAAATGTGCAAGGTTTCTAGAGATTATATTTTCAGGTTATTGTAAACTCGTCACACTTGGGTTGCCACAAATTCGTAAATTCCATGTATCATTACATAGTATAAAACAAAGTTGCTTATCCCTATGTATGTATCTTTAAAAGTACGCAACGGATTTTGATGCGGTTTTTTTAATAGATGGAGTGATTCAAGAGGAAGGTTTATGTCTATAATACATGCATAATATATTCAATATCATTACCCGTGCGAAGCTGGGGCGGGTCGCTAGTTTATTATGAATTCGTCACATCTACTGTAATGAGTTTACAATAACCCATTTTTTCTTTACTATCTGCCGAAGTTCACGCAAAACAGATGATTTTCAAAGGTCTTTATTGGGTTATATTTAGAAAAATTTAAGATTTCAATACAATAGACACCAAAATATCGAGAAAAAGGTGAGTAATAACGTCAAAATCATGCAAAACCAAAAAGCAATTAACCTTTGGATGACGCAATGTCTGTAATTGGTTTGTTTGCACAGCAAAATGTTCTAGAAGTTTAATCCATTTAATCTCTAAACCAACCAACCAACCAACCAACTGAACCAACCAACCAACCAACCAAACCAACCAACCAACCAACTGTTGTCGTGTCTAACTAATAAAATAAAATGACAAATAATAATGCAATATCTTACATAAATACGAATATCAGCATCAGTCTTATTAATGTTCCCACTGCTGGAACACAGGCCTCCTCTCTAAGAGAGGATATGGGCCATAATCCACCACGCGGGCCCGATACGAATATATATAAATACGAATATAGGTATAATTAAAATCAATGCCACTTTTCGTTGTTATTTTATAACTCAAGAACGGGCTCACCTAACCAAACCAAATATTTAGGCTTTGTTTGGACTATTTAGCAGATAGTTTATGTGAAGTTTGCAAAAAATCGGTCGAGCGGTTCTTCATTTATCTTTTGCCCAGAGCGAAGCCGCGGGCAAAAGTTTGTAAATTATAAATACAATGTAATTATATAAATCAGACACGAATTGAAGCAATTGGTACAAACGGATACCCAATATAACAATAGTCGGAATCCCTCACGGAACAAATATTTGTACAGTAACATATAGTTGTTCCGGATCGGGGTTTCTTGTGTAAATTTCTATGTGAATTTACGTATTTGTAAACACACTCAAGATACAGTCATCTGAAAGGAAAGCTCTGGCCCTGGTATATATGTCTACTTAGGATTGAGGTAGGTTGTTTAGTCAATAAGAGTCTGACACTATGTATCTCTCCGCCAAAGGCCGCAATTCGTTATTAGATGATTTTTCCCACCATAAAAAACCCACGTGTGCCTAATGTAGTTTAAAAAAAAAACCTTCAAAATCTGTCGACAAAGCAGCAATGTGGTGCCTTCGTATCGTTGTCGTTCGTCTGTTGAGTTTCATAGTATTAGTATTAGTCATAGTATTAGTAGTAGTTTCATAGTATTTATTTGTAGACTATCTATCAGCAGGCGTACTCCAATCGTATAATGAAGAATACACATCTAAATCGCAATAAGATTAGATATTAAAACAAACTTTCTTTACTGACACTTTAACCGACTTTGACTTTTATTCCGTAGGCTTAAGGATGGCATTAAAAGCAAAAAAAGTGGTTACAAAACCAACTATTTACTGCAGCCGTCATTTGTCATTCTGCTATCGTAACAAAACTCAAAATCGATTGAACGGACGGTAAAAAAGGTTTTCTATAATTTCGAATGTTATTTGTGAATGACGTATAAGATTCCGCATCTAAGTAGGCCACGCTGGAAACACAACCTTGCAAAATGGGGGATTATACAGGGATTATACTGGACCCGTGTCACACAGTGCGAGTGCGGTGTTTCTCATCAAAAAATGGTCCACCTATTAGAGTACCCAAAATGTCCCTACAAATGCACGCGGAGGACCTTAAAAATGCCACTGACGCTGCTATATATGTGGCAATCTACTGGGCCCACAACTTTGAGGGAAGCAGAATGCATCGATTCGAGAAGAAGAAGAAACCACGCATCCGTAGACATTAGGCCTAGCTCGCGTCGGTTGTGACGTCACTGTGTAGACGATGACGAAATACCTAAGTACCTATATATTTTTGGACATGATAGATTGTCGATATGGTTACATGATTGATGAGTGTCAATCCTCAGCTTACATAGTATATTGGACTTTTTTTTTTTTTGAAATAGGTAGGTAATTTTAATCTATCGCCTTTAACCTAAATATAGACTCTAGTATCCTGTAGTTTTAGTTGATTTTTGAATGAAATAAAAATGCCGTACTGTACTGTAAAATATAAAGTAAAAACCCGGCTAAGAGCGTATCGGGTCACGCTCAGTGTAGGGTGCCGTAGTTTTCTGTCCGTCACAAATTTCTCACAATGTAACAGAACCTAGTAGCCCATGTATAAATTAGTAACCGAATTTCCCGAGAGATGGCGCGGAACGTGGTAGGTTGTTTAGTCAGTAAAAGTCAGTCACTATCTCCTGCTCCGCCTAAGGGTGGAATTGGTCATTGAATGATTCTAACCTACCATAAAAAATATTATGCTCATTTATATCAAACAACGCAAGTAGTACCTAACCCAAAAACATAAATTGTTCTATGGCACTTACATATCGCGACTGTACTATTTATTAGGCATCGTTCACACCAAACGTATTGCCCGCCGATAGCTGTGAATATGTTTACTCTTAGCCCCAGTGTGCTTGTTTACGGAGACGCGGCGTATTGGGAGTTCAATGGCATAATGTTTGTGTTAGCGCATGCGATGAAAGGCGGGCTGCTGCAATGTACGACGAACGCTCAAAACGTCGCCCCATCCTAAACCCCGTAAACAAGTAATAAACGTGGATTTAGACTGCAATATGCGTTCTCACTAAGGGAAAAATATGTTATGCGGTGTAGAATGTGTTACTTGAGAGTTTTTGTTCACATTTTGTGTGAACAAAAACTCTCTTCTACATGAAACCACCAAAAACCAGCAATTACTCATTAAGTAATAGTGTACAATAGGTTTGGTCTGAACAAGAAGTTAATATACACCTTTCAATTTTGTTAGTTATAATTTTGTAGAGGGTCTATTCGGTACTATGAAACGCTATCTATTTGTGAAGATAAAATTAAAAAAATAATTCTAATTCGAATTAATTTCTTTAAGTAAACAACAGCTGAACGAGTCCAATGATCTGTAGGTAGTTATCGGTCGTTTTATCAACTTTACTTAGTTTGTAGGTACTTACCTACATACATTTTTTAAATTATATCTTTATAAATCGATAGTATATATATATATATGTATGTATGTATATGTCCACAACTATCACACAACGCCGTCGTCCCAAGCTAAGCAGAGCTTGTGTTATGGGTACTAGACAACTGATAAACATACTTATATATTTCTAAATACATACATATTATAGATAAATTACACCCAGACACAGAACAAATGATCGTGCGCATCACACAAACATTTTTCCTGGGTGGGAATCGAACCCACGACCTCCCGCATAGCAGTAAGAGTCACTAACTACTAGACTGACAGGCCAGTAGAAGTATTTCATATACCGCGACCGGATTGACCCTTCACGGATTTAAAACGATCAAAATTTAGCTGTGTATATGACAAAGCGCTATAAACTGCGTAACACCCACTCACAGTCAGCAGAGTACCTAGTGTGAGTTTGTTTTACGACGTTCGGCGCCTCCAAACTCTTAGCCAATCAGAGTCAAACGGGCTAAACACTCAGCACAGAGCTCACTACACGTTAGGTCTGAACAATGCCTTAGGTCGGAGACATAGTTTCAGCTTTTATTCATTCACTTTACGCCAAGCACGCAACCAAGTTATAAGAAGTCACTTTGCTGTTTCTTCGAAGCTTCAAGGTACCATAATAAGGTTATGCACCTTCCATATTCCATATTAAAACGACACTTGGGCTAATGTTTGGTCCCAGAATTAAGGCAGCTTATTCTCACGTTGATTCAAAGTCTTTGTGTGTCGTCAGCGACTTCGACTTTTGCTTCAACTAAAGGTAGAAGTTCATGTAACGTCTTAATAAGTTTAATGCGACAATGGATGAACTTCTAGCATTATAGTTACTGGGGTCGGTATAACTAACGTCGCTATGAATACATAGTGAATGTTAAATAGCTACTTTTGTTTGTGGAAGTTTGAACTAGGTACTTATTTAGTTTTTCTTGGTCTAGTGTTTGTTGTTTTTTTTCTCAATCAGTAAGTTTGGATCTTGGCGAGATTGAAGTTATGCTCTGCGAATTTTAGCGCTTGAAAACTCGTAATGCCAATAAATGTTTTTAACAGCAAAGACAACTGCAAATTGCATTTATTATTTTAAGTAAAATTATATAATATGGTGTAAAAATTATAGGAATCTAATCAAAACCTACTGATTCTGAAAAAAACACTAAATTCAAGTTTTTTAAGACCCCTAAACGGGCTATAAAAATTGCATTTTGTTGGCAATTTTTATTGTGCAATATTGGTTATAATATAGCAACAAGCAATATAGTTCCGAATATAGACCAGCAAGATTCTTTAATTGAATTGTTGACAAATTTTGTTTCTTCGTTCGTTTAAAATATCTTAGCTGTATCGCTGAGCTACACTGCTAAATTGCTACAATTGTTGCTTTGTGTTGAGCAATATAGTCAGCAACTTGCCGGCTATAGAATTGCAGCAAGAAATTTGCACAAAACTAACCCGTTCCCAGTGACCTTAATACTAAATATAATTTTATTAATATTGAATATTAGCTATGCAACATATGTTATGTAAAATTTGATATATCTGACTATAGGTATTGACTTGCGACTACCACAATTCCGTTTCCATAACCAAATTACTGTACAAACTTGATATTCAAAGGGGAATTCTCTGGATCGAAATTGCGTACCCTAGAATTCTGGGTCAAATTCCAAAATATTTCTCTAACTGGAATTGAAGACTAACGTGTTTTTAAAACCCAATTCAGTTAGAACAGTGATGTGGCTAGCTTTCTTAATAGGGTGGCAGAAACTTTAAAGAAATTCAGAGGAGGGCCAGAACTATCAATAAAAGCATTTATCTTGAAACTTTTAATCATATGAAACATTACGGCCTTAAACACTTGCACAAATGTTAAAAATTACAATTCAACTTTTATTCGAAGGCCCTGACATGGTAGGCGTGTGCATGTGTGCAGAATCATGAACTACACGGCTAGTCTACCTGGACCCAGTACTGCGTCTTGAATACGTAAAATCTACTTTATACTTCTGGATTGACAAAAAAATGATCAAAATCAAAAGTCAAAGTCAAAATATTTTTATTTCACATAGGGCCTACATGGGGACTTATAAAACGTCAGCCCTCCTAGCCATGTTGATAATTTACAACTGCTATTAAATAATTAATCAAATGTATGGAAATTACATCTCAACAAAATTCGTAGCCACATCGTTCAAAATTCATGATTCATCATCATTTCAGCCGAAAGACGTCCACTGTTGGACATAGGCCTCCCCCAAGCGCCGCCACAAAGACCGGTACAATTGGTGGCCTTATCGCATTTCGCAAAATCTTCCAAGATACTTAGAATCAACAGACATTAAAAACTCCCGCATCCGGGGCAGCCTTCAGGTCCGTGACATAGCGGATAAACTGCAGGAGGGTCGCGTACGCTGGTATGGCCACGTATTACGAAAACTGGCAGACTACGTGGGTAACAGATGCCTCGCCATGCCACCTCCGCCGGGACCCGGAAAACGAGGAAGGCCTAAGAGGCGTTGGATCGACGTAGTAAGAGACGATATGCGTGCCAATGGGCTTACGGCAAAGGACGCGAAAGACCGAGCGAAGTGGAGGCGTTTGAGTTGGAAAGCGGACCCCGGGCACCGAGATGAAAGCCAAGGAAACAACCGGGACTAGCGCTGAGATGATGATGATGACTTAGAATCAACAGAGAATGAATGAATGAAATAGATATGTAAAGAACGAACATTAAACTGCACGATAATGTGACCACAAATTGTCGTTGACAGGGCCTTCATTACAGAAATGCGGCGGTTCTGACCATGTGATCAGAATTATTCGCTGTGGTTGACCATACGTATTGGATACGTCAGTGCTACGCGGTGTCAGCTGAAATTCAGGGTGTCTGATGCCCAGTAAATGCTGAGATAGTAATTGTTTCAGTACGGGTCTGCTCAGTCCAATTTCACTGTATCATTCGGTCTTAATTTTATCTTTTACTTTTATTTGTTGCATAAATGTGTGTCTTTGTTAAATTACTTTGACGGCACGGTCAAACTTTGCTTATTGGATTAATGATAAATTCATTTTTATTTTGTAAATAGGTTTTTTGCAAACTCTTTTACACGTACAATTTTTTTTCATCTATTGAAACTAGATGAGGCCGAGACTTGGGCAGCGTTTAATGGTCTAAAGTTTTTTCGGGTCTGGGTGTCTTGTTCACCAAGCATCCACGATACAGGATGAATTCCTATAGTAGGGTACATTTATTTTTTTTTAAAGAAAAAGATATTTTGCCAAACTCAATTCTCGATTCTTTACTGCGTACCATAATGTATACATAGTTGGTATGGAAACAAAAATAGTCACAATTATGAACCCTGTCGGGCACATCATAGATACATTCATGTCGAAGAGAGAAACTCGCTCTTCTCAGTTGTACAAACTCTTGACAAAGTGGTCGTGGTCACGTCTTGCACCACCGCCTCTTTCTCCAAGCGACGCCATACAACTCTATATCAGTCGACTTAGAAGTTATCATTTATACTGCAATGTGTCACAGACCAAACCAACATCAAACTGAAATGTTCTTAAACCCGAAACACATCCTCTTTTATACCATTACGAACATATTTACTTACTTGAATAGTACTCTACAGTCTCCAAAACGACTTCAAGTAACATTTCAACGTAACACAGATCTTTGTGAGTCGTATTATGGTCCGTGTATGCCGTTTTATGAGCAAGGTTGCTCTAAAAGCCACCTCGAGCGTATCTCGACATATAGGAACCTACATATAATGTGGATATTACACTGAGTTATGGTTTAACATGATATTCAGTTGTTTTATGACTTGTGGTATATAGTTTTGCGGTTTTATTGAAAGTTCTTCAACAACTAGTTTGTTCCTGTGGGTTTGCTCGCGCAAAGCAGCTTTTTACCTCCCCAAATATATTATTTCCTCGTCGAATGTAAACAACTACACATCTACCATGTAAAATTCAACATAAAGATAAGAAAGGCATAACCAAACTAATACCCAAAATCAAACGAAAATTCTATACTATATATTCGACATAATATAAAAAAAACGCAGTGTTATGCAGTGTATATTATATTATTATACATATATTATATTAGGTATTATTCATTTATTAAATTATTATACACTACTGACCCGCCCCAGCTTTGCACGGGTACAATGTGATAATAAACATATATGTGTTATACATATAAACCTTCCTCTTTAATTGCTCTATCTATAAACAAAAACCGCATCGAAATCTGTTGTATAGTTTTAAAGATCTTAGGATATATAGGGACAGCGAGAAGAGACTTTGTTTTATACTATGTAATGATTTATTTAGCCCTCAAAAAATTTCACACCATCACCCTCGCTACTCTCGGGCCAAAACGTGGGAATAGGGATTACCCTATTCCCACGTTAATAGATCGTATTTGTACATTATTCATCATCATCATCAGCCTTTTTTTAATGTTCCCACTGCTGGGACACAGGCCTCCTCTCTAGGAGAGGGAATGGGCCATAATCCACCACGTGGGCCCAGTGCGGATTGGTGGATGTCACATGTCTTCGAATTTTAGGTTCTAAGACATGCCGGTTTCCTCACGATGTTTTCCTTCACCGTTTTGAGAGCAGTGGTGATGAAATAAATCACAAAAAGTAATGCGCCTTGCTGGGTTTGAACCCGCGACCTACAACTCGTACGTCGGGGCCTTTACCACTCGGCCACCACTGCTCTCACTCGGCCACCACATTATTAAATGTATCTATTCTCAAATCAACGAAATTAACAAAAAAAAAAAAACAGTGTAACTACAAACACCCTGACACGAGACATTTTTTTATAATTGTTTTTACTGTTTCAAATCCATTGAAACAATAAAATACTGCTATCTACAGTATTCAGGGTTTATAGGGGCCTTTCATTTTGCCAATATAAAAAAAGCTCACGAACCTCTACGATGGCAATAGTTTTATATCAGTGAATGACTTTTCATAAGCGGATTAGGGGACCTTTTTTTGGTGGGTATTCATCAAATAACTTTTCACGTTGTGAGAGAGGGAGAGAGTCAGATTTTTACTGACTGGGTTTTTTTTTGTTTTAATGGTAGGAAAAGTCATCTAATGGCAAATCCAGCTTTTGGGTGGAGTTGGAGATAGTGCCAGACTGACTAAACGACACCTGGGTCTTTTTATAATAATAATAATAAAATCTTTTTATTCAGGCCAAATACACCCATTTACATTTTAAAAGCCAACACAATAAATAAAATTGCAACCGAATAAATATAAACTCACAATTAAACATAATTAAATCATAAATAAATAACACATGTCATTAAATTAAAACTAAAATCAAAATAAAAGTAAAAAAAATATATGGTTTATGGTGGGAAAAATCATCTAATGACGAATCCCGCCCTTGGGCATGACGGGAAACAGTGTCAGACTCTTACTGACTAAACATCCCAGCCCATTCCTTTTTAGCCCTCCCGAGGTCGGACCTTCCTTTCAGAAGCCAGAACGGGCTCCAGTAGGCTTCGGCCCTACAGTGGGTTCATTCAGTAGTACATAGAAAAAAATAAAAGATAAGCGGCTTCGCCCGCGTGAAAGTCAGTTTACCAATTTAGGGTTCGAGTTTCGTAAAATCCGTTCTTAGCGTACGTGGGCATACATAACATAAACAGACATATACATAAGGGACATATCTGCCAACTTTTTAAGCTTGTATGTGTTATTGTTTCTGAGATTTCATGAGTGAATGGTATTTCGCTTTTATATAAGTATCTATCGCAGATCTGCTGGAAGAAATTTCGTTAGAAATAACCAGTACCTTTATACGCTTCTATCTATATTTGCTATTTTCTTTTTTGTACATAAATATATAGATAGATAGGTAAGTGATTTAAATTAGATGTCACAATCACTTATTCAGTTGAAAAACATATTTATATTTACGTATTTTAAATAAGAAAATAACAAAGAAGATTTATTATATCAATCTGAAACCGTTTTCAATTTAAACGTGTCGTGAACAAGAGATTTCTCAATTTTATGTGGTCGCGTATAAAACTTGTGAAGACGTTAGAGTTCGGACAGAGTGATAAGCTTAAGCGGTTGCTAAAGTAAGAGCGTTTTGTCAAAAACTACCGGTTCGAACTAAGCGTTTCGTCATTAATTCCGGCTCACATCGAAGGACTGGAACAATTTGCTTGCTGCGGTTTTGCCATCCGATTATAATTTGGATGTCTTCAAGGCTAGAGTGAATAGGGTTTTAATAAACCAGTGCGCCTTATTTCCACGATTGCATCACTGCTTACCATCAGGTGGGATCGCAGTCAAGCATTAGTTTCAGCAAACTAGCTTTTGTCAGCGGCTTCGCTAGCGTACATTAAATATAGCCTATATCACTCAGGAGTAAAGCAGCTTTCTATTTTTGCTAAAATTTTTCCAATCGGACCCATAATTCCTTAGATTACAAACAAAAACACAAACTTTACCTCTTTATTACATTAGTGTAGATTAAAAAAAAAACTTTTTTTTAAATTATTCTCATACTAGGAATCACTCGTATCGTGGATGCGTTCACATATATAAGACACTCAGACCCGGAATACCTATCTGTACACCTTACAAATATTCTAATAACAGTTTTAACCGCAAATTGAATTTATTTGTTTAAACCATTATTTTTTTTACGAATATTCGCAGAGTCTAACTTCAGGACTTGCCAATATCCGATGGCCGTAGTGTCAAACTGAAACTCAAAATAATTTATTTCTAATAGATCGTTTACCAACTTTTGAATTGTCAAAATTTAAGCTATTTTATCTATCTATATCTACTCAAGGCCCTTCACACCACCAGAAACAGGAACAGATATTTCCCCATCTGTGTGATAGTGAAGAAGCAAGGAAGACCACTGAAGAATAAGACACAAGAACGAAGAGTAACATTGTATAACCATGAAAAAATATGTTAAGGGTGGCTAAATTGCCCTTATCGCCTTTTGACCTTTCAGCATTCGTATTAATTTCGCGTGCTTGTCAAGTTACTTACCGCTAAAGAGGAGGCCGACCGTATAAGGCAACGGCGCACACGCGCTAGGCGCCGCCGGGATTCTTATCCCGATTTCCGGCCACCGTAGCCGGGAGCTTGCGGACGGTGAGCAATGGGTAGCTCGCCGTCCGGTTGTCTGATAACAGTCCAGACCAAGCCCAAGCCCTAAACGGCGCTCTATTCCCGCACGCCTCAAGGAGTTGTCTGCAAAAGGGTCGAAGCCTACTGGGGCCAGGGTCTTTTTCTGAAAGGAAGGCTTGGCCCCAGCGCGAAAAGTAAAGAAGTCACGGGGTGAGGTGTTTAGTTAGTAAGAGTCTGATACTGTATCCTGCTCCGCCCAAGAGCGGGATTCGTCATTGGATGATTTTTGCCCATCATAAAAAAGTTAGTTACCGCTTCCGCTTCCTCTCTGTGACAGAGCGTTAATACTAGGCATGACCTGGATAAGGTGATCGCGGTTTCTTTGGCACAGTGCAGTTTATTGCTTGATTCTTAATAGGATGTAATTTTCATTCAAGCAAGTTACTATAAACTTTTAAGCCGCGGTGAACTTTTATTAAGCTTTGAATATTATAATAATGTAAACATTTACTTTTTCTTAGCTCCACCTTACAACGTAACATAATGTAAGTATAATTAGTTAAGAGTATGCTTCATAGAAGACTTGTACTGCTAGGAAATCCGGTTAAATGGATTACCAGACTCCTCCCCCTTTACCTGAAACTGCATTTTTATAAACCAAATAATAATACGTCGTTTCATAAATGAAGAGCATTCTTAAATATTAATTTAACTGCTTACTGAGGTGCAAGATATTTGTGTTCATTTTAGTTCAGCCTCAAGAGGACACCGATGTCTGCACACCTATTGTCTGTAATTACGATATTCGTAAGGTGAAAATGTATTTTATATTTTTAACGCCATATTTTTTTAAAGAAATAAAACCAGGTGTTTTTTTCAAAAGCTAAAAATTATGCTCGCGTTATAAAACTTGTATGAAAAGGACATTTGTGGAAGGAACATCCGCTTGCGAAATAACATCCGCACGATATAAAATACCAGCCAAGAGCATGTTGGGTCACGTTCAGTGTAGGGTTCCATAGTTTCCCGTCGCAAACTTACAATGTAATAGAACCCTAAAACAGCGATAACCATATTAGTACCAAACTTCACCTTTCTAGTGGTAACGGTCGCTGAGATTATCCGCGGACGGACAGACAGATACACCGATTTGGCGAAACTATAAGGGTTCTTAGTTGACTGCGAAACCCTAAAAATACATTTGTATAATATATATATATATGTATAATATATTTGTAAAATTAGTCTGAAAATTTAAAGTACTTAAGCCACATTCTACTGCAATGTAAAGTTATAAAGAAGCGGAAGTTTGTACATGAATCCTGAAAGGGTTTTAATCTTAGATCGACGGTTGCTTGGCTTTACTCCAGATTTATGATCCAATTAGCACATTTCCTGATTAATGGCTATGACAACAATACAAGCCCTCCAGGCAATATTGAGCGCGTTTTATACAATGACTGACTTAATTACTTTACACGATGCCACACTTTGTTTTTTTTAATGGACAATCTTTACATTACTGAGGAAGCTAGAGTGTCATAAAAATATTGCTGAAAGTTATCAAAAAGGTGAAGGAAAACATCGTGAGGAAACCGGCATGTCCCAGAACCAAAAATTCGAAGACATGTGACGTCCACCAATCCGCACTGGACCCGCGTGGTGGATTATGGCTCATTCCCTCTCCAACAGAGAAGGCCTGTGTCCCAGCAGTGGGAACATTAAAAAGGCTAATGATGATGAAGTTTTCAAATAAATGTGTAATGTGCTCTTGAACGTAGGGACCCTGCCAAAGGGTCGAAGCCAACTGGGACCAAGGGTTCGTATCTGAAAGGAAGGCTCTGGCTCTGGTGTACATGGCATCGCAAGAACAGGGTAGGTTGTTTAGTCAGCAAGAGACTGCCACTATTTGCCGCTCCACCCAAGGGCGGGATTCGTCATGGGATAATTTTTAACTACCATAAAAAAATATACTCTTGAAATCTTTTCAATATGTAAATACGGAGTTTAGATCTATGTATGTGGGTTTGATTTGTGTTAGGCAAAAATTATCTAATGCCATCCCCCGCCATTTGGTGAAGTGGAAGATAGTGTCAGATTTTTACTAACTTTTGACGTGACAACGTCTTATAAATTGGTTTGCCGGGTGACACTTCAAGAAACTGCGTTACGCTCCGCTCACGTTATGCGCTCACAATGAGAGCGAGTGAGAGGCACGCGTCCCTTCCACTCGGGCATGGTTAGCCCGCCTAAGAGCGAGAGAGACAGACATAAAAAGTGAAAGGCACGCGTCACCACTCAAAGTCGTTGTCACGTAAAACTTTCGCTCGTATACCGACTTTACAGGCAACCAATTTTTTTTTTATAATAAGTAGTTTTTTAGGGCCCTTCTGGGGCCAAAAGTTGATACCAAAAGCGGAACACCGGGGCCCTGGAACTAAGGCAAGAAGGAACAGTGGGTCGTTTAGTCAGTAGAAGTCTGACAGTATCTTCCGCTCCGCCATAGGGCGGGATTCGTCATTCTATAATTTTTCCCGCCAAAAAAAAACAAAAACCACCAGGTAGGTACAAAAGAAGGATACGATGGATAGACTTTTAAAAGAAAAAAAGGATAACGACTAATCAATGATCTAATTGTACGGAAAAAAAGAAGTTACTTTCACCCCAAATAAAATGAGGGCAGAGGAGGTCAAATTGACTACCTATTATTATAAGAGGTCTCTTCATAGATCTCTTACTGTTTACTATAGAAAGTTTTCCTGTATGCTTACGTGGTTTGCAATAAAGTACATCCTTATTCTTATATACGACTAAATTAAGTTGTCGGTCATTGCGCATTAACTACCTAAACGTCATTGATTCGCTTAGCTGACGTTTACTTAAAGATATTAATTTCGTACAGGTATAATTAGTTCGAGTTTTGATGAAAAAATACATTATTTCTTAATTTTATCTTTACAAATCGATAGTGATGCATGTACCGGGTCCATCCTCCACGGGATTAAAACGATCACAATTTTACGGTGTGCAATTTATTTCTGCAAAATACCAAAGGCGCAACCACCATTTTGAGTATATACCTAAAGCACTTTTCGTTGCAATTTTACATACTTATACACGCTCTTTCAATCTATATACCTAGTTACAACTTTTTTTTTAGCCTACTTTGTGTCCTACTGCTGGGCAAAGGCCTTCCCTAGTTACAACTAAAGTGCAATAAAAAAATGGTATTTACCACCTTTCCAACATTTCCTCGAACCTTTTAACACTTTTTCGAAACACTTTTTCGTACATTGCAAAAGTTATTAGCCGAAAGGGTCGACATAGAGAAAAGCAAACCATTTCAAATATTTGTAAAACCAGTGCGAAACTGGGTCACTCTAAATATCCAGTAAATAAATAAGGTTTAAACTTTGGTATACATTGTATAGTGGTTTGCAATGAGGTGGTTCTTAAGTTTTATGGTCGCACTAAATCGGTTGACCATCCAACTAGGCCGTTACAAACATAACTTGGCATAATAGGGTTTTATAGACCCCTCGAATAATCAAGAATGGACCTCTGTTCAGAATATGAGCCAAATGTTGGAGTGCCACAAGTGCCCTTACATGTGCATTTTAGAGCAGTGTTCCTAAAACTTCTTGTGTTCACGGCACACCTGGGTAATTTAAAAATTTTGGAAGCACACCATAAACGAAAAATCGTTTTTTTACGCATTTTTTTCTACCCATCGGTGCATTAAGTTTAATATTTTTTCATTAATTACAGACATAATAGACAGACAATAGGTATACGAACGTTGGCGTTCGCGTGAACCGCAAGAACTTAAGCTATAACTATATTTTCCTGAGGTACACCAAAAATCCACCACGACAAATGCTTTGCAACATTGTTTTCGGGGACTTTATTAGTGCCATCGATGCTGCTATTGTCTGACACTCGAAAAGAAAAAGGTTCAAACAACGCGATGTTTAGTAAAAAGGCAACGGGAAAAAAGATTCATCACTAAAATATCTCACAAAACTTGTTTCACGAAATATGTTTTGTTTTTTAACTTTCATCAATCAGAATCTTGATTAAATATACGAGGTTTCTTTATTTAGTATATTAGGTCTTTTAAGAATTTTCAGAGGTCTTTACTGGATTAGTACGTTTTTATGATTTGATTTTTATGGGAACCTAGATAATATCCACAAGATAACTGAGTTCCAAAATATCTAGATAAAGATAAGTGTAATAATCACGCAAGAGTGGTTGTATGAAAAACCATGAAAATATACCTCAAGTCATAAGCTATTAAAGCAAAATAACTTTTTATTTATTTATATAAACTATTGCTTGACTTCAATCCCACCTACTGGTAATCAGTGATGCAATCGTTAATGGTGAGGCACACTTGTTTATTAAGATCCTATTCCCTCTAGCGTTCCTTTATTTTTTAATAATAATACCAACTTCCATTCCCATCCATTTAAGACTACACCTCAAATATTGATAAAACACTATATTTCCATTAAGGGGACGGAAGCCTGATACATGTCTGTTTAATAAATTCTAAGCGTGGTTCCGTAGTTCCCTGGCTAATATTTGATCATGTCGTCGGAAGGTGTTGGACATGTCTGTGAAACTTTTCTATTATGACGTTATAAAATGGTTGCAAAAGTTTCATCTGTCTACAATGGACGCGTTAGTTATTGTTATGAATAAAGGTGGGAAGTTATCGCTATTGCTGCAAGTTTGTTAAAGTTTGTTGGACGTAAAGATATAGTGTATTATGTGTTTACGTCCGGTAAAGTTTGATAAACTGTAGCTTATGCAGTTTCTAAAATGTTGTTGTTGCTGTATCAATTTGAGTTATGTAAATCCACCACGCGGGCACAGGGCGAATTGGTGGATATCACGTGTCTTCGAATTTTTGGTTCTAGGACATGCCGGTTTCCTTTACCGTTTTGAGAGCAGTGGTGATGAATTAAATAACATTAATAATGCGCCTGGCTGGGTTTCAAACTCAGCCCGGCACATTAGGTATTAGTGTGACTACCGGTGCCATAGAATTTCGGCTACGGGCTGTAGATGCAGACAGTAATAATTAAAATAAAAACCGGCTAAGAGCGTGTCGGGCGACGCTCAGTGTAGGGTTCCGTAGTTTACGCTCCCTACTTTACGTGTGGGGGAGGTACCCTAATAAAATATTTTTTACCACTTTTTGTTTGCATATTGATACCAAATTTCAGCATTCTAGTGCTAACGGTCACTGAGATTATCCTCGGATGGACAGACAGACAGACTTGGTGAAGCTATAAGAGTTCCTTATTGACTATGGAACCTTAAAAAAACAAATACATTTAATGTGTTAAACAATTCCAAAGATCAACCTTTTAACCTTTCAATTAATATAAATTACTAACTGTTCATTATTAAATTTCATATTTCCCTACCCCTGTTTCCTCCATAATTCAATTCTCAGCTCCCGATCAAAATATCTCCATTTATAAAGCCGGTTAATACAAACAGTTGATTTAATAACCTAAAGCGTTCGTTAAGGAATACGAATATTAAATATTTGATCAGTGTTCGCCTTGTCACCAAACAGCAGTTTTAACTCAATAAGAGTTTAGTGTTACGATTTTGTTCTGGAAATTCTTCTTCTTCCCTCGAAGTTTTTGGGTACAGTATCCGTAGTAGCCACATTTATACCACATTAGCCTTCTACCAACGACTTCGCCACATTTATACCACATTAGCCTTCTACCAACGACTTCGCCCGCATGAAAGTAGGGTTCTCTATACAAACTTTAGACCCCATTACATCCCTTTAGGAGCTGAATTTTGAAAAACCCTTTCTTGATGTTTGCCTACGTCATAAAAGGAAGCCTTGTGCAAAATTTTACGCTCTTAGGCCCAGTAGTTTTGGCTGTGCGTTGATATGTCAGGCAGTCAGTTCTCCTTTTATTAGATTATTTTTAGTATAATGCAAAACCAGAAACACATGTCTGTTTTACCTGACTTTGGTAAAGCCAAAGGGGAGATATGATTTTTGACAGGCTATGAATGTATGTTCATCTGTTCCCTCATAGCTCCTAATCTACTTAACAAAACTCGACATATGACATCTCGTTTTCAACGTCTTAATCGTCTGTTGAACATAGGCAATGACGTGTCAAATAACTTAACATAGTGCCCTCTACGAACAAAAAATAATATATTTAAAAAAATTAAAATAAATACACCGTGTTTAGTATAATTTGAAAGAGCTTCACTTGTACATTTCCAAAATATTTACCAAATTAAAAGTAACACCTTCTAGCGGACAAAAAGTGATACGTTAAAAAAAGTGTTACGATAAATACATCGTGTTTGATATCATATGATAGTTCTTCATTTGTGCTCTTGTAATCTTTAAGCCTATAATGGTATACTGGTGATATTTTACTCGCACACCATTATAGGAACCAAGGAACCAAAGTCAATATCAATGCCAACTTTTATGGTGGCAATGGGCAACTCATGAACTTTTTACAATAATCTACACTAATATAATAAAGAGGTAAAGTTTGTTTTTTTGTTTGTAGGGGGTAATCTCTGGAACAACTGGTCCGATTGGAAAAATTTCAGCAACAACAGAAAGCTGCTTTACTCCTGAGTGACATAGGCTATATTTTATGAACGCGGGCGAAGCCGCTGACAAAAGCTAGTATATAATATATTCGACAACCATCACACAACGTCGTCTAGTCTCAAGCTAAGCAGAGCTTGTGTTATGAGTACTAGACAACTGATAAACATACATATATTTCTAAATAAATACATATTATAGATAAATTACACCCAGACATAGAACAAATGATAGTGCTCATCACACAAACATTTGTCCTGGGTGGGAATCGAACCCACGACCTCCGGCGTAGCAGTCAAGGTCATTAACTACTAGGCTGAAAGGCCAGGAAAACACTGGCCAGTCTATACGTTGACCTTGCTCCAGAGTACGGAGTCACCTCTAAGATACAAAATAAGCACCAATGACAGCAATCTTTTATCATCAATCATTATGTTGGGTTGTATGTCATCCATCGGGTTTGGGGCATATTTTAATGACAAAATAGGAAGTCATCATCAGCCTTTTAATGTTCCCACTGCAGGGATACAGGCCTCCTCTCTCTAGGAGAGGGAATGGGCCATAATCCAACCACGCGGGCCCAGTGCGGATTGGTGGATGTCACATGTCTTCGAATTTTTGGTTCTAGAACATGCCGGTTTCCTCACGATGTTTTCCTTCACCGTTTTGAGAGCAGTGGTGATGAAATAAATTACACAAAGTAATGTGCCTGACTGGGTTTGAACCCGCGACCTACGAATCGTAAGTCGGGGCCGTTACCACTCGACCACCACTGCTCAAAAAGGAAATAAAAAAATAGGAAGAAAAAAATCGGAAATACTCAGTGGACTTTGATTATAGGACCCAGAAAAAAAAATCATTATTCGTAATTTAGATTTTATGCAATGTGCAATGTTTCTAAAGATTTATTTTTGCAATGCACATGTATATGTACACTGGTTTATAAACTACATTATGTGTCTGACCCAAAAAAAAATATCCGTGACTCTAGTTAGGATTCTTCTCGTGTCCTGATTTTTTCTATTGGATCAAAGTTCAGTTTGTCACGTAGCAATAGTTAAAGTTGAACTTCGTTCTCGACTTTTTTTGTTCGTCTTCGAGCTTTTAAATAAGTTAGAAATGATTTTAGAGTTCCGTATCTCAAAAGAAAAATGCGGAACCTTTGCACGTTCATATTTTTATTGACCACGTGATTAAACTTCTAATTTTATAAACAACGGAAAAATGAGATAACCTCTAATAAACCAATCCGTCTTTTTTAACTTATTAAGCCCCAAGAGGACCACGGTGTCCGTGCACATAATGTCTTTTAATTGTGTCTGTAACTACGGTATTCGAAACGTTAAAAGCGTTTGGAATTGTAGGACACGCTGACACGAATAGGTTAGTTTAGAAGTTAGGTTGGTTGGTAAAGAAAGCCTTGATATATAGAGTAGTGGTGTCTTAATACAATTTATATAAAAAATAGCAGTAAAGAGTTCGTAGACAGTACTTAACCTTTTTCAATCACATAATTTCATTCACATACACGTTAATCACCAAACTGTAGACGCAAACTCTGGTTTTGCGTACTTGGTTAATTTCCATTGAAATTGGCCTCCGTGATTGAAATCCGGTCTTAAGGATTATAATCACTGGATCGAGGAATGGACTGTCTCTAAAATGATGACTACACTGAGGTGACAGTTTGTATAAAAGGAAATATCTTGATAATTTTTTAAGGTGGGAAAAATCATCAAATGACTAATCCTGCCCGGAAATCCCGCGGAAACCGCGGATTGCTGACTTCAATCCCGCAGGCGTGCAGGATCGTGATTTTGACGCGGAATCGGATTCCCTAATGAGAAAATTACAAAGCCAATGCTAATAATACCAATAATTAATCACTAAAGCCAACACATAAGAGACAATCATTAACAGATAACATACACAGCACACATGTTTGCGATACCCATAAGAAATGAAGGAAAAAACAGTAATAATAAGGAAAAGAAACAATAGTTACCGCTACCGAAGTAATCTTTGGAGTTGATCCAGTTCCCTTTACGTTCTCTAGCTTAAGTGGCGCCCACATTATCCAGTGTAAATAAGGTTTTTCTTATTGTTTGCTTGCTCCTAAGTAGGCAATCTGCTTTTATTTGTATTTGTTTGGACTGGCCTGTCAGTCTAGTAGTCAGTGACCCTGACTACTACGCGGGAGGTCGTGGGTTCGATTCCCACCCAGGACAAATGTTTGTGTGATGAGCACGATCATTTGTTCTGTGTCTAGGTGTAATTTATCTATAGTAAGTATGTATTTAGAAATATATAAGTATGTTTATCAGTTGTCTAGTACCCATAACACAAGCTCTGCTTAGCTTGGGACTAGATGGCGTTGTGTGATAGTTGTGGAAAAAAAAAATCTTTGGAGTTGATCCAGTTCCCTTTACGTTGGCGTTCACTAGCTTAAGTGGCGCCTACATTATCCAGTGTTAATAAGGTTTTTCTTATTGTTTGCTTGCTCCTAAGTAGGCAATCTGCTTGTATTTGTATTTGTTTGTACTAAGGGCTGGTGTTTTGTTTGGTAATTGCGTTTTGGCAATGTGTTCATCTGTGATCGTCGATTGTTATGATTATGTGAGATGTGTGAAGTCACATAATCATAACAATCGATGATCATACGGTCAGTTGAAAACCAGCGTCAGGTACTAGTTATCTGACATTATTATTATATTTCAGTCTAAACCAGAGGCCTTATCACGAGCTCTTACCGCGGTTTATTTTACGACATATACTGAACTATTAAAGGAATGTAGCTTTTATTGTTTTTTTTTTTTTGCTTGCTTGAGTGAAGCGGAAGACAGTGTCAGACTTTTACTGACTAAAAATCCCAGCCCGTTCCTGCATTGCATTTCATACCAGGGCAACCCTTCCTTTCAGAAGTGAACCCTTGGCCCCAGAAGGCTTCGACCCTCCTGCATGGTCCCTACAAAGCTAAGTATAGTGTACCTATTACTCCATTCGTCTTTCTTGTTCGTACGTCCGCCATTTTAACACGTCTTGGTAAGACCTCAGGCCTTATATTTGGGGTCGTCCCTCCTTATCTTAATTTTCCATTGTAATATATTTGTGTCGAAATGAGCTTCTTTGATGTCTCTTTGAACCGTCGTCAGCCAAGTGGAGTCTTCCACGCTTGTTCTTCGTAGGCTTAAAACTTAACTTTAAGATTAAGCTTCACCATATGATCGTCTGGACGTTTTTTGTACGTGACCTTATCACCATAATCGCTTTCCTTTTCTTTGATTAACACGTAGGTAGGCAGATCTCCTGTCGCATTGGCCTTTAATAAATCCTATTATACCTAAAACAAAAATTGTAAAGCAGTTTCGTACGGCCCGCTCGAGATCTCCTTGGTCTGGACAGTTACCAGACGGTAATGCGACATCATCATCTTCCTGCCCTTGTCCCGTTTTATTTGGGGTCGGCGCAATATGTCTTTTTCTTCCACTCTGTCCTGTCACCCGTCTCGCTATCACTAACTCCTCTTTCTTTCATAATGCGACATGCGTGATGAAATTCTTAAGATAATAAAACCACCCTAAGAAAATGTCAAATGACTTCTCTCTTCAATTATCTTCAGTTGCTTTTGCGAAGATCACGGTAATTCTTTAGAAATCACAAAAACCAGGCACGTTCGCTATTAAAATATTAATTCAATCCTTTAACAATACGCCAGAAATTAATTGTGCAAGTAGGTAATTAAAAATAATTATTATTCCAGAATCTACTCAGAAATTAAAAACGAAATGTTCACTATAAGCTTTTTACAGGAGACTGATTATTTTAAATTATTTAAAATAGAGAATCGAAAGTATATTTATATTATTTTAACTGAAAAAATCGTCTGATGGAAAGTCAACAGCAATTGTATTCAAAGTTGAAACCTTGAAATATATTTAAGCCTAGTTTCAGTCGTTGGGTCATTATCGATTTTCTCTAAAAATATATTTAGACGAAACTCTGTGCAGAAGATTGGCAGTGGCCACCTTTAGGCAAGTTATTAAATATGAAAGCTTGACTTTAAATTTGGGACTATTTAGCCCATTAATCGATCCATAAGCGCGGGGTTGCAGACGGTGAGCAATAGATAGCTCCTCACCCAATCGTCAGGTAACCGTGCGGACTGAGCCCAGTTCGTCGACGGCGTGGACTGTTTCTGCGCGCCTAAAGGATGTAAATGATTAATGATAAAGGATATTTATTTTGTAAATAGGTTTAACCCCTTGACACCCAAGCGAGCGCCGGCGCTCGCGGGTACTATAGCGAACGCCGGCGTTCGCGGGTAATAAAGGAAACTATTAACGTACAATATTTGATTTTTTTTTTGTAGGGTATTTTGATATTTATCCAAGAACGTAAAAAAAAAGTTTTTATAGATAAATAACTTTCCGTTAATACCCGCGAACGCCGGCGTTCGCTATAGTACCCACGAACGCCGGCGTTCGCTATAGTACCCACGAACGCCGGCGTTCGCTGTATGGCTGAGGAATTAAAATAACCCTTTTACACGTCATTTTTTTTTATTCGTCATTTAAACTAGATGAGTCCGGTATTTCCTAGCTGATACCGGCAAACCATAGGTACCTAGCAGGATCGAAGCCTACTAGGCCATGGGGTACTGTGAAAACGATACACCTGGATCCCTGGAACAAACGTAAATAAGGAGGCTGTAAGATTGGTTGGTCATTGAGTACATTTTGTAAAAGAGCTCTGGATTTTATAAATAAATAAACAAGAGTGTGTTTGGTCAGTAAAAGTCTGACGCTATCTCTTGCCCCACTCAAGGGCGTGGAAATGTCATTTGATGATTTTTACCCACCAAAACAAAAAAATAATAATTTCTCCTCTGCGGACCAACTTCGGGAACTATTGCTTAGTTAAAATTAGTTAGTCCGGCTTCTTCTGGGATGTGAAATACTAGCTTTCTACCAGCGGCTCCACCCGCTAATAAGCAGGTTTTTCCTTACAAAGTTTTGACCCCCGTTCGATTCTCCTAGGGGGTTAATTTTAGGAAATCCTTCCTTAGTTTTGTTAGTAAATTTCACGTGTCTGTCAGTCAGTTTCTCCTTTTATAGAAAAAAATAAGTCACTAAAAACGAAGCCTTTCTTATTTATTTCGTTAGACCGACACTATCTCTAGTTCCACACAAGGGAAGGAGTTGCCATTAGATGATTTTTAGCCACCATTAAACAGCCTATCTCATTTCAGCCACAAAGGCATTCAAGTGAAAAACTTCTCCATTTCATTACAATTTCCGCGATCCATGCACCTGCAATTCCGCTCAACATTCAAACCCAGCATGAAGGCTGTCAGGCTCCGACAAGAACTTGTAAACTATAATTGCAATTTAACAAGCGACGCTCTGAAAATTCCAGCTAGGGTTTAGTGAAAATCTATTAGTCTGTTACCATGGTAACCCTCAGGTAATCCCGCTTTAATTGGCTGGTACAGGCGGTCGTGACTCACGTAGGGCTGAGTTTAACGCGGTTTCTGGAGCTGTCAGTAAGACGATTTGAGTCGACGGATTGATTGGTACTCAGGCTTTGCTTTTGCAACTGTGTTTCGTATAACAGTGCAGTTTTCGTTTCGTTTTTGTTTTTATGTGGATGTGTTTGAATTTATCAGCATCATATTGTATCGTAGCCTCACATTTAAATTAAATTACGAAATCTTAAGCCATTAGAGCCACACGAGAGTTTCTCCACGCGATTTGAACTCATACAACTGCCTAAAATAATTTATTTGTGTATATTTAAAAACATATCACACATACATACCTTATCCTTACAAACTTAACCCAATGCGACAGTGGTTCACAAAAAATGCTACAAATTACTACAAAAATATAAATTACAAAAATACTCTTAAAAGTGAAATTACATTAAGATAAATTATTTTAATTTATCTTAATGTATTTTCAATTTTAACAGTTCATATAAAAATATAATAAAAACGAAAAATTATAAAACGTCAAATAAAAAAAAATATATAAAATTAAAAAAAATGTCAAATTAAAAATGTCAACTATAAGGAAAACAGAAAATATAATAACTCGGGCAGTTACCTAAACCATCACGTTTGTCTGGGCAGAGGATTCTTCCTTTTCAACAAAGGTTTACACTACTTTACACTCTGTTCCACATTAATACACACATTAATATGATATTTTTATCATCATCATCTAACTCCCTTTTCTTTCATATCACTTCTCACACAATCCATCCATCTCTTCTTCGGCCTCCCTCTTCCTCTCCATCCATCTACGTGTAAATTGAAAACTCTTTTCGTAACATGCGTTTCATCTCTCCTCTTTACATGGCCATACCAAGACAAACGATTACCTTTCAACTTTTCAGTCACTGGCGACACTTTCAGACTTCCTCTAATATACTCATTTCTTACTTTATCCATTCGCGTCACACCACACATCCATCTCAACATTCTCATCTCCGCTACATGCAGTCTTTTTTCATCCATCTTCTTAACAGCCCAACATTCTGATCCATACAGAATGACAGGTCTTATCACGGACTAAATTTTACCCTTCAACTTCTGGGGCACCCGTGGGTCATAAGTTGTTCCCGTGACCTGTCGCCATTTCATCCATCCTGCGTTTTTATCATAACAGACGAAAATGTCACTGGTGACTGGACTCCCCAAGTGTCGTCACAACAACTTGTACTATGCGTCTCACATCCATCTCAACCTCACTAGGTCATAGGTTTAATCTTTCGTCGCCTTCAATCGTCTGTTCTACGAGCGTTTGCTAATTAAGTTTGGCGATTTTTCTGGCTATGTCGGTAAATTTAATTCCTTTGCGGATATCTTCAGTAGATTCGGCCACGGTCGAAGTTATACAGCGGTTAATTTATGTTATAGAGCTTATTTTTTTTTCTTACCAAGACACTAGATAAAAAAAATACTCAGGAAGATATATTGCACACTGGATCCTATCCTTGAATGTGAACTGTGTCAGTTGTTCACATAGAAATGCATTGTTAATGTCGCCTTTGTACATAAAATGTCAAATAGCTTTTCATTTACAAAAAAGATATTCATCGGCCCATCTTCCTGCCCTTGTCCCGTTCTATTTGGGACAAGGGCAAGCAAAAACCATATTTATAATTATATTTATAGTTCTGGATATATGGAGAGCAGTAATGGCCGAGTGGTATCAGCCGCAACTTACGAGTTGTAGGTCGTGGGTTTGAATTCAGCCAGACGCATTACTTTGTGTAATTTTTTCATCACAACTGCTCTCGAAACGGTGAAGAAAAACGTCGTCAGGAAACCGGCAAGTCTTAAAACCAAAAATTCGAAGATATATGACATCCACAAACCCGCATTAGGCCCGCGTGGTGAAATACCCATTTTCTCTCCAAGAGAGGAGGCCTATGTTCCAACAGTTCCCACTGTTGGAACATAGGCCTGTTGGCACATTAAAAAGGTATGATAATGATGGTGATGATAGATATGAACTGAAAAATGACAAATTCTGTAAGTAAAATTACCAACATGAACTCGCTAACTGCCGGATAGTAGCAAACCCTAATAAAAGAAGCGAACAAAAAGGTGTCAATAAATCGCAAAGATAAAGTTCATCCTCAAACACTTGTTTTTCTTACAAAGAAGGCTATTTTCCTGAGGTACAATTTGTTCTGTACCACAAATGTTTACAGGAAGCCTACAAACAAACTTGAACAGTTTCTTCTTCAGCCACACAATATTTGCTCTACTCAATAAACGAAAAAGGTCTCTACCTCGTATCTTTTTCTCTTCAATAGGGAAAGTAAATAGCAACAACACTTGAGGTAAACATCCCTTTTGACAAAAAAGCTAAAAAACAAAAGAGAAAAAGCCATAGGTATTTGATAAAGTAATATGAATATGTTTCGGGTCAAACTTTTTTATTAAATGAAAAATAACAGTCCAAACGGATCAAGTAGGAAACACAAGAAGGACAATAGAAGAATGGGAAGACATATCTATAATTGGCTCTGTAATGTTCTCATTGCTTTTCTATGGTAGGTCAAAATCATTTCCTCTCCTAGAGAGGAGGTCTGAGTCCCAGCAGTGGTAACATAAAAAAAAAACTGACGATGATAATGATATTTAGATGTAGGTATATAAGTATGTTTATAAGAAGAGATGGATGGATTGTGTGAGGAGTGATATGAAAGAAAAGGGAGTGAGAGTGTGACGGATGACAGGACAGAGTGGAAGAAAAAAACATGTTGCATCGACTCCAAGTAATATGGGATAAGGGTAGGATGATGATGATGATGATATAAGTATGTTTATCAGTTCTCTAGTACCCATAACACAAGCTCTGCTTAGCTTGGGAATAGACGACATTGTGTGATAGTTAAAAAAAAAACCTTTATTTACAGCTTTCCTCATGATGTTGTCCTCACAGTATCTCAGTAATGTCTCCGATAAGTAAAATTTATCTAGCGCAAAATCTGCGCAACAAAACAGAATGTAATACAAAGATGGATTGTTTCAAATAACAGCGTAGCTACAGGTTGGCTGGAGCGCGTAAGGCTGTGTCCTAGGTGAAAAGCTTATGCGACTTCTAAGGCGGATAGGGAAAATGGGAAAATTAAACCCCAGATTTTTTCGTTCCTTTTCTCTCTATGTCTATCTTAAAGAAATTTTCTTTTAGTAAAGTTTTTTTTTCTTCTATTAGTAAAGTTTTTTTTTCTTATGTTACGATATGAAAAAAAAAACTTTACTAAAAGAATGCTAAGCCCTCTGAAATAAGTATTTATAGATTGCCTATACTCACATCTCTCTCTCTCTCTTTTTGTGCGTGTTAACGGTAAAAGAGAACATCGTGAGGAATCCGGCATGTCCTTATACTAAAGTTTTTAGACATGTAACAGCCACTAATCCGCACTGGGTCCGCGTGATGGATTATGGCCCATTCCCTTGCCTCGAGAGGAAGCCTAAGTCCCAGCCGTGGAAACATTGAAAAGGCAGATGATGACGATGAAATTACACCCATATATTTACAAATATAAGAAATATTACCTAAACTATCCTGATATATATACAAAATTACATCCAAATCGATTCAGTCGTTTCTGCTTAAAATAATTAATAATACAAAGCAACCGTAATTGGTCATTTGCTTAAGAAAGAGAGACTAGAAACCCGATAGAAAGACAACAATATTATTAATCATTAGTTTCCCCTAAATTAATTTGATATTTACTTTATTTTGCTTATTTTACACGCACTTCAAACTAAAGGAAGCCGCAGTTTCCCATCTTGAAAAAAAAAACACTGTACACAGCTCAGAGATTCAAGACTCCTTTAAAGTTCATTATAAAACTACAACTCCTATATCTACACTAAATAAATATCTTATAGCACCTATTATATCGCTTCCGCCACCGCGCTCGCTGCCGCTCGCCCCTTTCACGCTGCACAAGGCCTTAAGCCGTCACTTTTGTTTAATGTCACGTGGCTCGGGTGAGGCGTCACGCTGTGTTGAGAGAGCTGATTTAATAGCACGTGGGAACACGGTTTTAGATGATTATTGTTTGATATTTGTTGTCTGGAAGTGTAGGGTTGCAGGAATTATAGGAGTTAGGAGGTATTACGTACGAGTAAAATATAAATCTTGTAGGTATATAGAGCAGTGTATATGTAGCAGTGGTGACCGAGTGGTAACGACCCTGACTTACGAGTTGTTGGTCGCAGGTTCAAAACCCAACCAGGCGCATTACGTTGTGTAATTTATTTCATCACCTTTGCTCTCAAAACGGTGATAGAAAATATCGTGAGAAAACCGGCACGTCCTAGAACCAAAAATTTGAAGACAGACGTGACATCCACCAATCCGCACTGGGCTCGCGTGGTGTATTATGGTCTATTCTCTCTCCTATCGAGGAGGCCTGTGTCCCAGTAGTAGGTACATTAAAAAGGCTGATGATAATGATGAGGTATGTATGAAAGGGTATGTTTTAAACATAATGTCTGCCAAGGTTTCTTGTTTTGAGGTAGCAATTCATACACAGACTTGTCCCCTTCTAGTGAGGAGTGAGAATCTAACAACCCTTTGTTAGATTTTTACTGACTAATACAGTTCAATCGCCCGTTAGGGCTACATGACTTTTTGGTAAGTAAAAACCATCCAAAAAAATTTCCCGCCCCGCGAAACTAATACGTTTCACCATCAACGATTACATCACTGCTTACCATTAAGTGGGATCGCAGTCAAGCATTAGTTTATAGCAAATAAAAAAGTAGGTATTTAATATTTGTCCACTTCAAAAACAGTTTATGTAAACGTACGTAATGTATGTGCGGTACCTACAAAGTATAAATCAACATGCCAACATTCCTGAACCAAATTACACACTAAAGTGTCTCAAAAAGCCTAACACATTATTTAATTAAATAAATTCATGGAAATCTAGCTTTACCTCATCAGCAATGCCACACACGAGAGGTATAACTGTTAAACTGTTATGGCTCAGAGCGGTGACGCGGTAAATGACAAGTCAGAGAAACAAATGAACGTTTAAAAGCTTATTTTAGACAGTGCTCACACGAAAAACAAAAGAAGTTCGTTTTTGTTTAACACTTTTTTGAATTCTTTAGACGTTATGGCTGAAACTGATTGAGTTAGAAGGCTCCCAAAGGCCAGTAAATGCTCTAAAGTCACTCAAGGGCGTTAGAGAGAGCTGAGTTTGGAGTTTCCTAGCGTGATCGAAATAAGTGTGAATATATCCACAAGAGAACTAACGTAACTGACTTAGAGTCAGCCTTACAATGTTCCCATTGCTGGGATTCAGGCCTCCTCTCTAGGAGAGGAAATGGACCGTAATCCACCACGCAGGCCCATGCCGGATTCGAAGATATCACATGTCTTCGAATTTTTGGTTTTAGGACATGCCAGTTTCTTCACGATGTTTTCCTTCACCGTTTTGAGAATAGTGGTGATGAAATAAATTATACAAAGTATTCGTATCGTCAATAAAGCACCATTTAAAATAATAAAAACAAATACCCAATCTGCCAGAGCAGTAGGATTGTTTAAAGGAGTGATCATGGTCCTGGAATACTAAGGGCTACTGAGCAAACGGGCGACTTATTGTCAGGAAAAGTCTGATACTCCATCTTGCTCCATACCACGCTGAAGATGTTTATTTATTTATTTTACAATTCTTGGACACACATATGTATATACAAAGGAGACACAGAATTACAGAAATATAGTACAAAGGAACTGCTTATTTCTAAAAGAAATGTCTTCCAGCAGACCTAAATAATATCAAAACCAACTTAAAAAAAATCGCAATACTCAAAGCCATGATACTCAGCACGATAGAGACTCTTTATATGAAAGTCCAGCCGAACATTTATATAAATGGACCCACATAATAACTTCATAAAGTAGCAAAAAAATATGATTTTCACCTTTTTGTTACACTTTGTAGGCACAATGTACAAAGAGGTAAAAATTATATTCAGCCTAAAATTCCTAAAAGCATTCATGAATATGAAAAACGTTTTTGTAGATTAAAAAGAATTGAAACCAAAAATCAACTGTTTCATGTATTTTTAGTGAATATACGGTTGTATAGAGTGTTGATTTTGTTCGTTTTTTGAACGGTTTCTATACAAAAAGTTTTTAACATTCATCTGCCGTAATATAATTTCAGGGGTGTG
The DNA here is from genome assembly GCA_029852875.1 of Mythimna loreyi. NCBI lineage: Eukaryota > Metazoa > Arthropoda > Insecta > Lepidoptera > Noctuidae > Mythimna > Mythimna loreyi. The sequence continues at coordinate 8,558,277 of CM056800.1, read as the reverse complement.
TGAAGTCCCTGGGATTGCATAGCAAATAATGTTCGGGTAAGACAATTAAAAACATGGAGTTTAAAATATATGGAAAATTTGCCGTGATCTGACAATAATTAGACCTTTGTAAACTCTTTGAAGTTTTGGTTTTCAGTGCAGGCAAAAATCAACTTAACGGTGGTTTTATTTTTTGGTAGCTAAAAATCATCTAATGACGAATCTTGCCCTTGGGCGGAACGGGAAACATTGTCAGATTCTTACTGACTAAACAACCTACCCAGTTCCTACGTTGTCATATAAACCAGGGCCAGAGCCTTCCTGTACTTCCTTTAACTTAACGGTAGTCAAGCGGAATTGTCTTTGATGTCAAATGAGATATAGCCCACTGATAGATGAACAGGCAGACAGACAGATGGACGCACGGACGGACAGCAAAGGCTCGGTAATAGGGTCCGATGGCAACCATCGGGCACGGATTTTTTTTTTTTTTTTTTATTGATTATAGGTTCGCGCTTGACCACTATCTCACCTGATGGAAAGCGACGATGCAGTCGACGATGGAACGCGCTTACCTAGAAGTAACCTATTCACTCTTGACTTAAAGATACCCGGATTGTAGCTATCAGGAAACACCGACTCCGGCAAGGAATTCCACTCCTTGGCTGTACGCATAATGAATGTGTTCCCAAAACGTTTTGTACGTATATGTGGGATATCCACCATGTACCGGTGGCGCAATGCCGTACGTCTGGTGGTCCGATGATGGAACGGGCTAGGCGGAATTAAATTATGTAATTCCGACGCACACTCCCCGAAATGCAACCGGTAGAAAACCGACAGGCTAGCAACTCGGCGTCGATGCTCAAGACTTTGAAGTCTCGACTCGACAAGTGCATCATCGCCAATGATCCTCTTGGCTCGCCTCTCAATAGACTCAAGCGCATCAAGTTGGTATCGGGCAGATCCGTCCCAAAGATGAGAGCAGTACTCCATAACCGATCGAACTTGCGCCTGATAAAGTTTAAGCAGCTGTTCCGGCGTGAAGTACTGTCTAACCCTTGCGAGGATTCCCAACTTTTTTGCAGCCAGTTGAGCCTTTGCTTCGATGTATGGCCCAAAATTGAGAGTAGATGTCAGCGTTATACCAAGAAGATCAAGATGGTCAGTTATCGGCACGGATACACCCCGGAAAGTTGGAGCAGGGCTAAATTGACTCCTTTTAGCGGAAAATAGACACGCCTGAGTTTTAGCAGCATTGAACCTGACCATGTTGGCATCGCCCCATTCAGAGACAGCCTCCAAGGACAAGTTCAAGCGCCCAACCATAGCCTCACGAAGAGACTGGACCTGTGACCCACTAGCTCGTGCGCCGGATGTGTAACTTTCAGCAACAGTGCTGTCGTCTGCATACCCAAAGGTACCGGGCTTAAGCAGGTCGTTTATGTGCAACAAGAACAATGTTGCCGAGAGCACTGACCCCTGAGGGACCCCGGCATTGATGGTCATTTGGCTCGACGAGCAACCATCGATGACCACACGGATGGACCGGTCCCTCAGAAAGTCTGCAATCCAAACACACAATCCAGTAGGTAAACCGAATGAAGGAAGCTTACTAATAAGGCTTTCGTGCCAGACCCTATCGAAAGCCTTCGAGATGTCAAGGGAGACGGCAAGTGCTTCCCCGTGTTTCTCGATGGCCTCGCTCCAGATGTGGATGGCATACGCTAGAAGATCACCCGTTGACCGATTTCGGCGAAACCCGTATTGTCGGTCACTCAAGATGTCATTAGCTTCTAGGTATGCCAGGAGTTTAGTATTCAGTACACGTTCCATTGTCTTACAGAGAATGGACGTTACTGAAATGGGCCTGTAGTTAGCTGGGTCAGCCCGACTACCCTTTTTGGGCACGGGCTGTACGTTAGCTTGCTTCCATGCATTCGGCACTTTTCCAGCCTCAAATGAAAGCCTAAACAGGCGTGTCAGGATTGGAGTCAATTCTGGCGCACACGTTTTCAGCACGATTGCCGGTATCCCGTCAGGACCGCTAGCCTTGTTCACGTCTAGGTTACGTAGCTCCCTACGGACGTCCTTCTGATGGATGCGAATATCTGACATACTCGTCCCACATCCATCAGGATATGCAGGGGGCCGCGCGTCACCGGGATCTAGACGCGAAGATTCCGCGAAGAGGGAGGCAAACAGATTTGCTTTCTCCTCAGCGGTGTGGGCCAGCGAACCGTCGGGCCTCAGCAATGGCGGTAGTGAGGGGCGGCAGAAGTTCGATTCAACCGACTTAGCCAGGGACCAAAACGCTTTGCTACCAGCGGGGTATGAAGCGAGTTTGTTCCCGATGCGGCTGATGTGGTCGAATCGAGACCTCCGCATTGCCTTCTTGCAAGACTTGGCAGCACTGTTGAAGGCTCTCTTCTTCTGACTTACGTCACTCGCCTTGTGCATGCGAGCGTCGGCCCAGGCCCGGTATGCTTCGTGTTTAAGCGCATTAGCGCGATCACACTCGGCACCAAACCATGGACGAGCTTGGCTAGACATTGTCACGTCGGAGAATGGAATGTAGTACTCCATCCCCCGCCGCAGCACATCCGCCACAGCATCTGCGCATGACGACGGATCATCCGAAGAAAAGCAAGTAGGCTGCCAAGGATAACATGCGAAGAAAGATCGCATGCCATCCCAATCTGCTGACCTGTATCGCCAAATCCGCCTGGTGCCTCTAGGGCAGAGATCAGGCGGAGAATAGACTGATACAGATTTCACCAGACAGTGGTCGGAACTACCTAACGGTGATGATATCGACACTGAGTAGCGGTCTGGATCTGTTGTCAGCAGAAGGTCCAAGCAATTGGCCGTGTGCGAATCAACATCCGGCACCCTTGTAGCTCCCTGGACCAGCTGAGTGAGATTTAATGCCAGCGCAAGCTTTCGCATCTCTCGACCAGCATGGTCTGTGCACTGGTATGGGAAGAGCCACTCCTGATGGTGGGCATTAAAGTCCCCCAGTAGCACCAATTGAGCGGAAGGGTACCTCTGCTGAGCCGCATCCGCCGCCTCACTGAGGTACTGTGTGAGCCTGGTCACCTCCTGATCTCCACTGTGCGAGCGGTAGACACAAGCATAGATAATTTTATCGATGCCTGTGTCCACCAGAGCCCAAAGCGTTGAGAACTTGGGATCCTCAAGGTTGCGGAGACGCAGATAGCAGATGTCGTCCCGAGCGTACAAGCACACGCCAGCGTGTGGTTTAAAATTGTGCTCCAGGATAAACCCTGGGTAAGACAGGTACGACACATCTGATGGACTTCTAATCTGCGTCTCCGAAAGAAAAAAGAGGGATGGTTTTTCCGTCTCAAGGTGGTGATGGACTGCTGAGAGATTTGAGTGCAGACCTCGAATATTGCTGAGGTGCACTTTAAGTGAGAGGGAGTGCAGCCGCTGTATACCGTTTCTCTTTTTCTTGGACCTTGGCATATTAAGAGTGAAGAAGGTATGAGGAGAAGGAAGTGAGATGGAGTCCTATGCTGCCAACCTTCGGCCACGCACCGGTGGGACAGCATCATTGGGGTACTAGTCTGGAGACTGCGGGGACGCCCGAGCCCCCCCGGAAATGACCATCGGGCCCTCTCATCTGGTCGCCAACCAGCACGATGGTGCATTCCGGGATTTTTCGTCAGTTGGCGGGGCAGCCTTTCACGTGTGGCTAGCACATTACTTGGGCCCCCTACTAACTGCGGTCGGCCAGCGGTGCACCGTGCCTCGGATCCCGCTACCCTCCTCGACTAGTCTCCCGATACGTCAATACCAGCGCGAGGCCGGCTGGTCTGCATGCATTGGAACCGCCACTTCGACCCATCTCCTCAGAATTGGCTACACAGGGCATCGTACCGGAACACGGCTAGGCCGCTTGGCGGTACGTCTTTGCCCAGTGGGTGGTCACAAGCCATCGGTCGAAACCTACCACCAGTTTGTGTCACCTGATTAGCACCACCCGGGGACCACGTGTAGGGCCTATCAGTGGGTATTCTCCTACGGACGCGGGTGACTCAGCCCCCAAACGGATCCCTAAAAATTGCCCCAAATAAAAAATAACGACTTTCAGTCCGGTCTAAGCCAAGTCGTTAACGGTGCGATCTGTTCCCGCGCGCCTTTAGGAGCTGTCAGCAAAACCGTAGGGACTCTGCAAAAGGGTTGAAGCGTACTGGGGCCCATGGTCTCTTTCTCAAAGAAAGGCTTAGCCCAGTGCGAAGGGCACAGAAGGAACGGGGTGGGGAGTTTAGTCATTAAGAGTCTGACACTGTTTTCCGCTCCGCCTAAGAGCGGGTTTCGCCATTGGAAGATTTTTGCCCACAATAAAAAAAACCGACAGATATTTAATTTTTAATTTCCATAATAAAAAATCAACGCCTATTATTCGACTAATATTTACGTACTACATCGCAATTCGAAAACCAATATTAATGAATAATGTTTATTGAGTGCTAAAAGCGGCCATCTCTCTGCGGTTCAAATTGTCAAATTATGTTGAACTGCGGATGTGGCTACTAGTGACGAAAATTGGCGTAATTATTATTGGAATCGCGTTAATATTTACTAAAATCAATTCCAAATAAACACATCAATATGAGATTCTACAAAATTACCTACATTTAAAACACAACTTAAACTAGAAATATATTAGACAGATGCACATGTCGTCCACGCTTGATTTGCAGTTAGAATATATGTGTGTGTCGCGTGGCGTTGCATCGCATCGCGTGGCGTTGCGTCTCGTCACGTGGCGTTGCGTGACGTGGTTCTAATATGGCTCTACAAATCTAAGTGCCATATAAAATGTATAAAGACCGACACGATTACATCACTGCTTACCATCAGGTGGGATCGCAGACAAGCTTTAGTTTATAGCGTACAAAAAAACCAAGTTTTCCAAACATACCTGTAATACATAAGAAACTACATACATACAACTACACAACAACAACAATAAATAAATAATGACACGATCCGAATAAAGCCCGCAGGTAGGAAGACTCGACAAAGCCGAGTGGGTTATCATTGTATTCGGAGTCAATAACTCTTCCTCCTGTCACAACCTATGAACGGTCGTGATCTTTACTCCGAGCCCTAATTTGGGACGATGCCAACGTTCTCTACGAATAATCGTATTTGACAAAAGTTTATTTGGATAAATAATAATAAAATATATTGAAATAAAAGTAACAAACTTACAGTAGATTTTTTTTTGAGTAACTATAAAACAGTTTTCAGATTTTTCTTATACCTACTTGTCAGCGGGTAGAAATACCCGCTGCTCTATACATTTATCATCAATCTATGGAGCAGCGGGTTCTTTTTCCTAATTTTTGGGTTGGTCTAATAGTAAAAGTTGTTGGTATTTGTGTGTACAATGATCCTTTTTAAGGAAAGCCCATCTGTCGTATCAACTTTGTATATAAAAATAATATTTATCTATTACAAATAATGCTGTTCTATTTATTTATTATTTATTTATTATACACTTTTGTACACCAAGACTAAAAAAAATTAAAAGGAAAACTTATAATAAAAAACATACAATCGGCGGCCTTATCGCACTAGGCGATTTTTTTTTTCTTTTTTTAATTTCTATAAAAGCTAGATCAAGGCGTAAAATGCAAAATTATATTAAAACAGATAAAAAAAAATAATGCAGTACTTCTGAGCAAGCATACATATCATCGTCATCATCTTCCTGCCCTTGTCCCATTTTGTTTGGGGTCGTTGCAATACATTTTATTATTTCATTCTATCCTGTCCTGAGCAGTGGTGGCCGAGTGGTTGTAAACAGCGGGCTCAAACCCAGTCAGGCGCATTACTTTGTGTAAATTATTTCATCACCACTGCTCTCAAAACGGTGAAGGAAAACATTGTGAGGAAACCGGCATGTCCTAGAACCAAAAATTCAGAGATCCGAACTGCGCCCGCGTGGTCGCCTATTCCCTCTCCCAGAGAGAAGGTCTGTGTCCCAGCAGTGGGAAGTTCATAAAGCTGATGCTATGCTATTCTGTCCTGTCACCCGTGATGCTATCTATTACATACCTACATACAAATAAATACAAGTTTATCGATACAGGAATGGGTTAATGGTCGTAAACTGCTCCCAGAGTGATCGACGACTCAACATTCCCTAAGGATGTCCAGCACAGCTCTCACACGTGCCGAGTGAATTATTGGACTGCATTTAATGATATTTGCTGCACTTACTCCAGGGGCGTAGTACATAGATGGCGCGTGTGTTAGAGCTTTCGGTTCCCTTCAAAATGTTTGAATTGAGTGGTGCTGATTTAAGCGTTATGTCCTTGAACAGTCATCTGTTAGCTGCGTGCCTGTGGTCCAAGGAAACCAGGTTTTTTATGGTAGGTAAAAATCGTCCAATGACGAGTCCGGAACGGGAAACAGTGTCAGACTCTTACTGACTAAACAACCTACCCTGTTCCTACGTTGCCATATATACCAGGGACAGAGCCTTCCGGTCAGACGCGAACCCTTGGCCCCAGTTGGCTTCGATCCTTCTGCAAGATCCCTACGGTTTGCTAACAACTCCTTGAGGCGCGCGGGAACAGTGCGCGCCGTTGACGACTGGGCTTGATCCGGATGATTACCAGGCGAATGAACGGCGAGCTATCCATAAGCCCACGCGTACGGTAGCTCGAAAATGGGATCGGAATCCCGGTGGCGTTTGCAAAACAAACAAAGGAACAAAGAAAAATAGGTCTTTAAAAGTCTGCTCCAACTTAGGGCAAAAAAAAAATTATTGCTCGCGTTTGACCCCAATCTAAACCTACCCAAGGTGTAATTCTAGCTTCATATGTTAAGTCCAAGGTTGTCACAGATGTTCAATTTTCCGTACATTTAAGTACGTAGAGCCATTTAATACTGACGCTGTTATAACGCAGCGTTGGTTCCTCACACGAAGACAGCATCTGCGAATATCGATGTATACACTCGAGTAAAGAGGCTTGTATTCAGCTGGATTTTATTTTTTATAGAATAAAGTCTAACGGTCGAGATAAACTGGATGGGGTGGGATGGTTTTAGACAGTATCAGACTTTTACTGACTAAAAAACCTACTCCGTTCCTTCCTTGCCTTGATCCCAGGGCCCTTTTAATACGCTTTCGCATCAACCCTTGGGCCCAGGAGACTCCAACTCTTCTGGGCCTGACGCAAATTTTTTATCACTGTTTTCCATTCTCCAATGAAGTAAACTAAAAACATTTTGTTTTCTTCTACACTTTGGACCCTTGAAAATGTTTCCGAATCATCATACGTTTTGGGACACACAGATTTACAGAGTACGTTTTTTTTATGGATTTACAGAGCAAGTTTTTGCGCGGAGCCGAAGACAGTGTCAGACTTCACCTATTGACTTAAAGATCCACCGTTTCTTCCTGCTTTAGTTCCAGGACGCTTCCGCAGCAAGATTTATAGAGTAGGTACCGTAGCTGCGTAGGAACAAAATGATACAGAAAGTCCATGACACTTTTTTTATGATGGGAAAAATCCTCTAATGACTAATGCCGCCCTTGCGCGGTGCGAAAAACAGTGTCAGACTCTCACTGACTAAACCTCCCTCCCCATTCCATCTTAGCCTTCATTCGTTCTTAAGTCAATGACATCTCACTTTCATCCAATATTAATTTGTTACTTTTACTATTAATCCTCCTTCGCTTCGCGAACTTTACTCTGCATAATAAACACTGTTACTGTTTTTCACATCACCAAAAAAGCCCAAGTCATCTAATACCCAAGCTGTATGAAAAGTTAAATGTAACTTAATAGTTCTATTATAAGCAAATGACAGACCATTAGTAGTAGGGCTATTGTCCCCTTAATAATAAAATCCATTACGGCAAGTATGCTAGTCATTTGGCGGGTCAGAAATGTTACCAGGTTATTATATTTTGTAATTGGACGTATTTTGGCTAAAAGTATACAAATTGGGCTGGTCCTTTGAATATCTGGGAGGTTATTAAGCATTATGCTGATACTTTTGATATATTTTTTAGGTAAAATAATTTTGTAACTTTTTAGAATACTTTTGAACACAAAAATTCCATTTATTAGTTGGTGGAAATGGTCTCAAACATTTTATAGGAATCTTGTTATAATTTGCAATATTATAACAAGATTTTCTTTGTACACAATTAAAATAAAATATATATTTTTAGATACACAGCATTTATTTTTATGTAAAATTTCTAGCAACTTAAATGTACAAAAACGGACTTAATGCCTCAGGCATTCTTTACCAGTTTTCCAAGGGAAGAGAAAACATGGCAGGGGCATAAAAAAAAAGATTATTAATCAAACATGTAGTAATAATATGCACACATACGTCAGAAAATCATTGCGCATTAAATAAATTCTACCACAGTAGTGCTAATGGGAAAGTAAGTACTCAAAATTCTGCCCGCAAAGCCGTTTAATAAAAATCTCTCAGAAATGTCTCGTCAACAGGAGCTTATTAGTAGTGAATTTTAGGTAACGGGGTCCATTGCAAATCAGATAGTCGATAGGACTAAAGGTTTTAAAGTGGCGACTATGAACCAAAAGACACAGTGTTGGAAAATCTGCCCAAGGTGAACCGAAGACTTAGTGAGGGTGGTAGGAATCTAATGGATGCGAGACGCACAACGTCCAACAATGGACGTCTTTCAGCTAAAAAGATGATAATAGTGATAATGAAATATATTTATATTCCCAAACGGGTCACTTTCTAGAACATAACAAAAGTTTTAGTCACCAACCGTTAAATAGTTCTTACTGAATAAAATAGTCATAGAAAGTCTTTTAGAGCTAGTAAAAGTTTGAACATCTCAGAATAATTCACGTGTACATATTAATTAACATAAGAAAGTTTCACTGTCTTAACATTAACCTTCCAAAACTGAAACATATTTGTTGGTTTCACAACTTTCCAAAACTAAAACATATTTCTTGATTCGGTTTCAAAACTTCCAAAATGTGGGTGTAGGTAGTCTAAAAGTATTAGGGGTGATACACCTCTAACAAATTGTTTGGGTTATAACATTTATTTATTTATTTAATCTTTATGCAACCAAAGGTACAAAGGCGGACTTAACGCCATTAGGCATTCTCTACCAATCAACCAAGGGTGGTGAAAAACAAAATAGCAGATGCATAAAAAGAAAATACTATTAAACAAGTATTACCAATAATTTATATATGAAGTTGAAACTAAACATAGATACATAAATTTAATATAACTTACATAATATACATACAAAGATAACATTGATATTGTTTGTTTTATTTCAGAGTAATCAGCAAGAAAGGACCGGCCTCATCTAATGGATGATTTATTTGAAGGTAAGTACTGTTTATCAGATTATTTTATCATCATATCGACGGTTAAGAATCAATAATGTCTATCTAAATTTTTTGCATTTTCTATTTTTTTTAAATCAGTGAATTTAAAGTTCAATTTGGCATAACTTATTTAAACTGCTATCTCAATATTGCCTAAATTATTTGCCATAGAAATATCACCTATGTTGTGAACGCGTAAATTTTTCTGCCAATGTGGTCTATCTCTCCTTAAAAACGTCTACATCTCTGCTGTTTGTGTTCTTTCTAGTAATTTATTATCTCAAACAAAGACATATTTTTTTATCTACTGTAAAGTTGACTTTTGTGAGATAGACACTATTGATTCTTAACCGTCGATATCTTAACCGATTGTACATACATCTGTATAACTTAAATGACCTTGAAAAATTCCTAATCGTCGTTTTTTCACACATTTAGTACTTTTTTAACATTTTTTGGTGATTTATATCACAGACGTAAGATAGGTATGTACTTTTTATCCCGGATTTTTCTTAGGTTCATATTTATTACTAAACTATTTGTTAGATACAGGCAAACATTATAACTTAATAATAAAACACACACACACACACATTATAACTTAATTTTATTTTTGGTGTGCAATAAAGAATATATCTATTTATCTTAAAAAAGTACAAACAAAAATATTAATATTTACCTCCCCTCCTTACGTCGTTTATCCTCAATGCGGAGGGTCGTGACCTCGACGAATAACTTTTTAATGGACTACCAACACCATGTTGCCCTATCTTCGGTGATGTGGATTAATATTTACACATTGTAAAAAAAAAATAACTTATTAGGCATCAAAAAATTCATCGACATAGATATCAATGAGAAAAACGCCCAGAACTCTAGCAGCATTGCCTTAATTATACTGCCGTGCTTATGACAATGGCAATAAGTCACATAACTCAATATCGACCAAAATGTGACTTATGATAATAGCAGTAAGTCACATTTTTTTTTTAATTTTGGGTTAAGCTCGCCTTGTAAATTTGTATTTTGAAATAACAGTGTACAATAAAGAATATAAGAATATATATAAGAATAATTCAATATCGACCAAAATGTGACTTATTGCAATTATCATAAGCACGGCAGTATATTCTCTTGGCATAATCTTTTGCTAGCACATAGATGAAACCGCTGTCAACAGCGAATACATCCAGTATAAGGATATTGAATCTATCTGTTATGTATTTCTCGTCTTGAAATCCAATCTTATCTCAGCCGCCATGCTCAAAGCGTTGTCTCCAATTACACACAACACTAGGTTCTGTCTTACTTCGGCTTTGGCTCCATTCCCGTCACTAAGACTTAGTGAGTTGATGTCCGGTATGTCAGAAGCTGTTCGGGTGCCAAATATCACAAAGATCCATTGAGGATTTGAGACGTGGAATTTTGCCAGATAATAGAGCTTAACTTGCTTGTAATGTATATCATTACATAGTATAAAACAAAGTTGCTTACCGCTGTCCCTATGTATGCTTATCTTTAAGAGTACGCAACGAATTTGTTGAGTTTTTTTTTAATAGATAGAGTGATAGAGGAAGGTTTATGTGCATAATATATTCAATATCAGTACCCGTGCGAGGCTCAGGCGGGTCGCTAGTTATAAATAAAATTTAAGTCTTATTTTGTAATTTAAACCTTTTTTTTATGCACATGAAAGTAAGTTAAACTTTGTTAAATTTTTTGTCTTGTGTCGGTCGGTCTATCTGTTTGTTTGTTGTGGTTAATCTCAGAAACGACTGCTTTATAAATAAAGAGTAATCTAAGGCTACTTTTATTAAAGAAAATAACTTCTTGAAATTATAACCAAGAGGTATTACCTCCGTTGTTTTAAGAATCCAATGCAGAAGTTGCGGGAATCAGCTAGTTTTAAATTTATGCTTGATCTGAACATAATTATATTAAAAATAAAGAGCTAAAAACAGTCAATATTTTTTCCAAATAATATATTTTTTTATATTCAAGGTACTAAGGCACATAGACACTACATAAAAGAATCTAAAAAATAACTAGCCTTCTGCCCGCGTCAAAGTCGGGTTCTCCATACAAACTTTAGACCCCTAGACATCCTTTTAAGAGCTGAATTTTGAAAAACCCTTTCTTAGTGTTCGCCTACGTCATAAAAGGAAGCCTTGTGCAAAATTTCATGCTCCCAGGTCACGTAGTTTTGGCTGTGCGTTGATATGTCAGTCAGTCAGTTTCTCCTTTTATATATATGGATAAACAAACACCACCACAATAACAACTAAATTTGAATTTGGAATCTGTTATTCTTATAATGAATATTCATTGTATTTTCCCATTTACGCGCCAATCGGTGTTTAAATATAGATATTATTTGGGAAATGTTTGGATTGGGGATAAAGGTAAGACTTATCTTATCTTAAACTATTAACAGATAAAACAGATTGTAATATTACGTGCGTCGTTTTGGGCAAAATAAACGCTGTTTCTTTCTTTTCTTCTATTGGATTTATTTCTGATAAATTACTATTTACGTCTATCCTTAATATTATAAAGCTAGAGATTGTTTGTTTATTTATTTCAATACGTTCTCTCTCGCTCTTTTTAATGTTAGGTAATTTGAGAGCAGTGTTAAGGACCCCGACTTACGAGTTGTAGGTCGCGAGTTCAAACCCAACCAGGCGCTTTACTTTGTGTAATTTATTTCATCCCCACTGCTCTCAAAACGGTGAAGGAAAACATCGTGAGGAACGATGAAACGACATGTCCTAGAACCAAAAATTCGATGACATATGACATGCAGGGCCTGTAATTCGATGACATATGACATGCAGGGCCCTACAATTTGCTGACAACCGTTCTTAAAAATGTGAAACTAATATACCTAAAGCTTGTAATATCTCACGCCTATTGACTTAACAGTAGTCCTTATCATCATCATTTTTACATATTTTTATGTTCCCACTGCTGGGATACAGGCCTTCTCTCTAGGAGAGGGAATGGGCCATAATCCAACACGCGAGCCCTGTGCTGATTGGTAGATATTACATGTTTTCGAATTTTTGGTTCTAGGAACATGCCAGGTTTTTCACGATGTTTTCCTTCCGTCCTTATCATATCTAACCTTTTTTTTAAAAAAAAACTCGTCTTATTTATTATGTGCCAGTTCAAAACTCTTTAAAAATATACTAATAAGAGAGAGTACAATAAAAAATAAACTATATTTCGTTTTTTAATTCTAGACTACGATTTGACAACTCAGAATGTCACACTGTAGAAAAATATGTTCCCAATTTTCTGGAGTTTGACATTTTAAGTTGTCAAATCGTAGTCTAGGATTAAAAAACGAACTATATAAATATTTCCTGCAGTTACTCTATAAACGTAAATGTACGTGTTTTCAGAAAAAATAATGTAAAGATAAATTAGGATACGATTTTCCGAAAATTGCGCCCCTGGGAATGAAAAATGGATTGTATTTTTTTAAGGAAAATTATGTTTCCTTCGTGTTTAAACTTGTTCAGGAGTAAACCATTTCCCAGAAGGTAGGTAGGAAGGGGAAAATAAACCGAAAAAATAAATACACCAACCTTTAAATATTGCCATATTATATATTTTTTTATTAACAATTTTAGTTTCTAATATAACCGTGACTTATTTAGAAAAAAAAAAGTAATTGCTCGTGATATTTTATGATCTTACGGCTGTGGTAATTTCACAAAATACAGGGTTTTATTGTAAAAGTTACTGATTAAAACACATAAGTAGTAATGTTCCATCAGTTTCCCTTTGCGTTCTGGGACCCGGGTTTCCTTTTTAGGGATTCTCCTTGGCACTCGTGAAAATCGACCTTGCTGGGCACCTACGATTTTCCTTTTTTTATTGCTATAAACTAGTGCTTGACTGTGATCCCACCTGATGGTAAGTAGTGATGCAATCGTTGATGGTGAGGCACACTAGTTTATTACTGCTGCTATATCTCTTCGAGAAGCATTTAGACGTGTTGGACTCGGTTTGGACAAATACCGGACGACCGGATGGCGAACTGCCAATGGGCAGTTGTTGACTGAAAACTCGCACTTAAGGTGGGCGGAAATCCTGATACAAGTTTCATTAAATATTCAAGTGAATGACGAAAGGACCGAAGGCTAACCGAGCTGTTACGTATGTATGCACCTAGCCAAGTTACTGTATAACTTGGCTAGAAAGGCTGGAGTAGGATATTATATTTTTACAAGATTTTTATTAGCTTGCAATGTAACTATGTATGTTCAGCTCAAATCTTGCAACTCAATTTTGACGCAGATATCTTCTACCGATTGAGCTGCAATCTTGCATGCAAGTGCAAATCGCTTGACAATATTATGATGACATGGAGCTGATCTGATGATGGAATCGCGTGGTAGCCATAGGAACTCTTTAATTAAACGGCACAACCACGTCGAGTTTGGGCTCGTGTGAATTGTCTTGACGAGTTTTAATTATATAAGTATAGACCACCGCTATAAAAGCTTGTTATGAAAAAAAATTTTTTCATTGAAAACTTGTTTTATTAGTTTTAAGCGATCAAAGTCACTAGCAAAAACTAGTATTATAATAAAGACCACTTTATCGAATTTCAACTCATACGAAAAAAAAGGACCATTATCATTATTAGATATTACTACTTTACTTAGTAAAGAGACATAACGATCTATTGTCATTGATTAAGCCATTTAAAGAATTATAAAAGACTATTTGTATGCGACATTATCCATTACGATATTATAACCTGGCCTTGATATTACAAAGTGCTAGTCGATAAGTACTCATGTACTTGTAGCATGATTGATGTATTAATATTGATAAATTCTCAAACAAATAGGTTTTAAGGGAGCCTCTCCTTACTGGTATATGGTCAACCTGAGCATCGTTTAAAAGCTTGTTGAATCATCGAACGTTACATTTGGTAATAAGACAACATATAAACAGCACCCTAGACAAGTTACGATTTTTTTGGTAACGTCAATTCAACGTCAATTCTTTTGTTCTGACCACGTGATGTCAGAGCAAAAGAATTGCGGCCATGGCTAACTAAACGAGTTCGATGTTCAATTATCCTGAGCGTATCTTCTTTCAAATAAAAATACAAAAAGATAAAAATCGGTTCACGCGTATGGTTCACGCAATCCAAAATTACCACCGGGTACAGCGTCATCTCTGGTGACATTCCACTGTGAGGCGAGCCCGGAGGACACGGTGGAGCACACGGTGGAGGTGTGCCCTGCTTGGGAAGAGCATCGCCGTGTCCTCGTGGGGGTGATCGGCGGCGGCGACCTCTCGCGCCGGGCCCTGGTTCAGGCCATGGTCCGCAGCGAAGAGGAATGGCAGGCGGTCGCCTCCTTCTGCGAAGCAGTAATGCTCGTAAAGGAGGAGGCCGACCGCATAAGGCAAAGGCAACGGCGTACTCGCCGTAGCCGTCGCCGCCGCGATCCTGCCGATATCCGGCCACCGTAGACACTGGCTCGCGGACGGTGAGCAATGGGTAGCTCGCCGTCCGATCGTCTGGTAAGACCGAGTCCAAGTCGTCAACGGCGCGCAGCGTTCCCGCGCGCCTCAAGGAGTTGTCAGCAAACTGCAGGGGCCCTTCAGGGTCGAAGCCTCCTGGAGCCTAGAGGGTGGTGGAAAACTGTTACCTCGACTCCAGGAATAAGGCAAGGAAGGTACGGGGTAGGTTTTTTAGTCAGTAAGAGTCTGACACTGGTCTCCCGCTCCGCCCAAGAGCGGGTTTCGTCATTGGATGATTTTCACCTACCATAAAAAAAAAATAAAAAAAAAATCTCTGGTGACATTGGGTTACTAATTTTTACATGGTTCTGTTACATTGTGAGAAATTTGTGACGGACAGGAAACTACGCTACCCTACACTGAGCGTGGCCGAACACGCTCTTTGCCGATTTCTTTTCCGTTTGGAAACGAAACCCTAAAAAAAACACGTCTTATTTAGAACCCATTAAAGCCATAAAACAAAAGAACGCTAAACCAGAACAGTTTCCGTGTGTACATACTATTTGTAATACTAAAAGGCGTCATAAATTCAAATCAAGTGCAAGATCTATGTGTACCGCAATTAAGGCTACTAAATCCTTCTCGTTTAAAACCGTAAACTTTTCCAAGCCCAACTATTGCAATTTATGGGAGAAGCTTCGCCTTAATAGTAGCTTTACGATTTGCTAAGTACGCGGCCGCTTGGAAGAATAAAGTTTTTAGGGTTAAGAGCGTCCGAATTAAAAAGCTGAAGCCTTATAGGATTACTTGTGTTTGTCTGTATATCCCATCTGTTCTATTTTTAGTTGAAAGGTAGTCTTTTTCTTGTGGCTTTAACTTTAAAGGTTAACAAAAAGGTGCATTGCAAAAAAAAATAATAACAACAATTTATAAATAACATAATATATATATATTATTATCAATATTATTTATTTTTTATATATTTTATTATAATAAATTTTATTATGAATAATATAATTTTTCATAGTTGTAAAATTTGTGTTATGACGACACAGAAACGTTATTGGCTGTCGTAAGTTAATTCCTTTTAAGTCTTCAAAATAATTCAAATTAAATTTATTTAGTTGACATTGTTGTTTCTATTATTTTCTTACGAATTATAAGGATTCTTAGGAAATATTACACGTATATAATAAAAATATTAGCTCTAAAGACACTTGACGTACATAAAACTGTACCTACTAGTTTTAGTACTAATGTTATACAATTTATAACAAAAAAAAATTGACGTGTAAAAGTGTTATAAAAAACCTATTTGCAAAAATAAATATAATTTATCATTTATCTTGAACATTTATTTTACAATAACTGAAGAATTGGTTTTACGAGTGTTTCGTATTTTTTACCTCATAAACTTTGAGGGAAACGGAATCCATCGTTTCAAGAAGAAGCTCATAAAAGATTTGTTTTAAAAAGATTTTCACTTGTATTATTTTTCTCTTAAAATATTATTTGTTCGGAAATTTTTGTGCACGAGTTCAATTGGCACTTGGCCGTGACACACAAAAATCGAAAACATTGTACAAATTCTATAGGCTTTGATAGTACACGTAAAACTTAAAGTTTTTGGGTGGTCGCAATTACCTTGGCGTTTTCATATATTTTCAAAGTTACCTATGCTCCTATTTTTAACCGACTTCAAAAAAAGGAGGAGGTCCTCAATTCGATTGTATTTTTTTTAATGTTTGTTACCTCAGAACTCCGTTTATGGATGGATTTGCAATTTTTTTTTTGTACTTGAAAGGATATGCTTCCAGATTGAATTCCTTGTCTTGGCTGGCACCGACTCCAAAAAAAAAGTAATAAATTTTGAATATTTGCAAAATATTAATGTCAAATAAGTTTACCTATAAATTAAGTTTCTTTACAGCAATTCAAATTTTTATTTTCAACTTTTTAGTGTAGGAACTTTTATCGTTTGGCTTTTTTTGAAGGCGGTTTTTTTTCGTTCAAGTTGGCGGGCGCATATTTGACCCATAAAGGGATTTAAGTAGTGTAATGGCCGTAGGTAGTTTGTATGCATCGACCGAAAACTACCTACGATCACTGAACTCGCTCAGCTGTTCTTTACTTGAAGATATGCATAAATTTTAGTTTTAGAAAAATAGTACTTGATTTTTTAATTAATCTTCACAAATGATAGTGTTTCATGTACCGAATCGACTCTCCACGGGATTAAAACGACCAAAATTTAACGGTGTATAGGGAGTACAGCTCCATTCCTCTTTCTTGCTTGCACGAGTAACATTTTTACACGTCATGGTAAGGCCTTTGGGCACACTGTCCAAAGACCCACTGTCACATATATAAGTATGTTTATCAGTTGGCTGGTACTCATAACACAAGCTCCGTTTAGCTTGAGACTAGTCGGCGTTGTATGATAGGTGTAAATAAAAAAACTCAGTTTAAACTGTCCAAAAGAATGGTTTGCATTACAACTTCACCATTTGCATATCTTAATATGTATTATTATTTATTCGGTGTTATTTCTTTGTATGATTCAAACTTGTTAGTTATTCCTTCGAGACACTACAGTGAAAATTTAATCCACTAAATGAAACAATGTTTGGTAGGTACCTGGCATTTTATTGAGTCTCGTAAAAATGAGATTTATATCAGATTGTTGTTTTCAGCGATAATGGTTTTAAGTTAATTGAATTAAAGTAGGTTATATGACTTTGGATCCGAGTAGATTGAGCAGTGCCTTATAATTTATTATGTAGTAAAATCGCTGACTTTAAATTTATTTTATATATTGAAATATTGACAGAGCAGTAAATAATTAAATCTTGTATTATACATAACTAGCAACCCGCCCCAGCTTCGCACGGGTGCAATGGTGCTACTAATATTATTATTATTTTTGGGAGGATTCATCCATGTGACATGAATGTAACATATGAATGTAACATATCTTGAAAAGATCTGATTAAATCTTTACCAATTGGATGTGCGACACTTAAAAACCGCGTTACTGCGTTTATCTGGATCTGCAATAAAATAAGTTTTCAGAAATTTGTGATCATCAGGTCGAAGTGGTAGCAAACTCCCAGCTAAGTGATACACTTGCGTAGTTATACATAATTATAAATAGTAAAGTCTTGACTATTGACGAGTCAAGAGTCAGTGCAAATAGTAAAATCTGACTCATTAACGCTCACTGCAAATCCTCATACTTAGAATACTGAAATTTTGCAAAAAGGTTCTTTTTATGCAAATGGAAAAAGGTTTTTCAAAATTGTCTCATCGGAGTTGTGAAACAAGGTTCTAAATTTTGGATGGTTAGGGCCTAAGCCTACTAGGGCCATGGACCAGTTTCTGAATAGAAGGTCTGACCGTGGTACGAGGGGTAGAAGGTACGGGTTTTTTTTTTATTTATTTAGTAAAAGTTTGATACTTACTTCTGCTCCGTCCAATGGCAAGAGATATCAATAGATGATTTTTACCCACCACAAAAAAGTCAGTGTAACTTGCATTCACGTAGGTGGAACCAGTGGCAGAAACTAGTACATATTAAATCCGGTAAAAACACGGCTATCCAATTAACAGCCACAAAACAATACGAAACATACAGTATATTTTCGTTCTGAAATCACATTGCGTTATGTCGAAACCCTCTAGGGATCGAGTTGTGCAATTCGTCGCATCATGATATTTTCCCAACAACATACGTTATTAGGGAAGTGACATGACACGTTCCATATCCGTGGTAAGAATTAATAAAATATATTATTATTTTTATTGACATCGCCCATAGCTATGGTGACGCTAAAAAAATATTTCTGTGAATTAGATTGGATTGGAGGAACTGTATACAGGGTGGAATTGAAGTCGTGCGTATTATTCTTACCCCAGACGCTACTCACTATAATACTCGTAATTACATAATTAGACCTAATATTACGCAAATCAAAAATGTTGTTCACGCAAGTATGAAAATCCATAAAAATACATCGTTACATTTTGGTTGTTTCAACCCAAAAACTACCATATCTTGTGATGGTAAGCCACACGGCTTACCCGGCTTATTTTTAGTCACTTTTAGATAAATAATCTTGTGAGACTATTTATTTAAAAGTGACTAAAAATTTTATTTGATAGACTTGAAAATTTGTCACTGCAAAACTCTACTCCACAACACCCTCAACTGCGACCCAGGCAATTTCCGCCACGGTAGCACTAACAAACATTCTCCACTTCTATCAAAATCTATAAAAGTTTTGAAAGTCATAGTTGATTAAGTATAGTGGCCTTTCACACCGAAGAGCTTAAAGTAGCTACCCATAATAAAAAGTGTGTAGGTACGTAAATATGCGACACATTATAAACGATGATAGATTGCTTCGTGTCTAGTGATGTCACTTATCTTTTCAAAATGGCGGCCGTGACTGACGGCATTAAATATGTTGACTGACGTTTTATAAAGCTTATGCCATTTTGCGAGCCGCTGAAATATTCTATGCTGGTTTTTTGTCGACGCTGCAAAAAATGTAAACTATTTAATCATAATTTTCTGTCAAAATTATTACTAACTAGCGCCCATCCTGGATTTTACACTGCACGGGTGCAAATTTTTACTTTAAGTTTTGCCGCATCCATTTTTTTTTTCCTTTTTGTAAAAAAACGATGTTTTTTTTTAGTTATCAGACTCTTACTAAGACGCGAAGGCATCTCAACATTTTCGCAGCCTTAGCATGCATCGGTCCCACTGGGTAATTCTTTTGAGGCTCGCGTGTGGCATAACGCAACATCAGGTTGGATTTGGCCTTTACCATCCTTAATTTACCCAATAATCTGAGCCTACGGAGACCGATAGATACCCTGGCCGTAAGGACACCATACCACCATGAGAATTGCTTCCCACTCCGTCTTTCTTCGGACCAGCCTGCTTCAGACTGAACAAAGGCCGGACGCAATATATGGCCGCCACCGATTGCCTTTACGAGCACATGGCAGTGCTCGTGGTACCCTCGGTGCACGGCAGACTTACACCATATGCTCCATCGTTTCCTCTGAACAACGCGCACAAAGGTCACACCCGGGCATTTTTTTTTCTGTTGATTCCAAAACAGGTACTACCCAACACAACCATGTCCGGTAAGTACCAACATCAGGTGAATGATTTCGTAACTTGCACTTTCAATAAAGATCACAAATTTAAATCAGGCGACCGGTTCTCAAATGATGATCACATAAAACATATTAAAATTGATTTTCATGGATCCTGATAAAAAATATTAAAAGGAAAGTTTTACAGCAGGTCAATGCATAAAACAAAATGTCAAGCGGTAGTACGGTTACTTTTAACGGTCACACATTACTCTGCACTTAAACTGTCCCACAAATGCTCATGGTAAGGTCCCTAATGCCCTCTCCAAAATTTTATGTCTTTCGTGCCTCCGCGAAATTGCAATGCAAAGCCGCTCGGAACAGCAATCCATCATGCAACTCCGTATCACAATTGACCATAGATTTTTTCTGCATGATTAATTTACTGTCGCTGTGGTTTTTTCAGCATAAAAATAATTTAAGAAAATGATTTGAATATATGACAGTTTGTATTTGTCCGTATTTACTTTTTCTTCTATCTCTTTTGTCTTATTATTTTTTTCTTTTTTTATCTATTTTTACCATAAATACAATAAAAAGATTTTTTTTTCTGAAAATATAAAATCATTTAGCCTTCCCATTATTGATATAAGGAAGATTTGGGGAGGTGGTGGGAACATCTTTATCTTGTTTCTTATCTACTTATATATTGTATTTTTTTCTGATTGCGATTTTAGATCATTTTTTTTTTTCCATTACCTGACACTGCTACCGAATAAACACATATTCAGGATGAATATCACGTCCTTTGACATTCCTTTGTCCTTTGACAAGCAAACTGTCGCGTGTGTACTCGACGAATACAAATCTGTCCAAACAAGCACACAAACCTTGCGAGCCCTGAATTCACACATAGACGCCCTGAACAAACTGAAAAGACTCATATACTTCAGGATTAGACTCATATAGTAGGCCGATTGAGGTAGAATGCCATCATAGACCACGTGCAATGGTCCACCAAGGACTCAGAAGCGGAAACCAGACCACAAAGCCATGATCTGACCCATTTGCTTGAAGAACTGTTTATTGCGCACGAGCGATAGTTCGTTCATCCAAGAGTAAGATTCGAGATGGATCATGGCTCAAACCCTCTGACAAGCCTCTAACAGAAAGAAAGCCTATACTAAGACTACAATCGGTCATAAAAGGTGGACACCGACATCCATCCCAATAGGTAATGCGTAGAAGGCTCGAAATAATGTCCTATAAAGTACAGTTTTACTACCAAAGCCCCAACTTGACCACAAAGATACTCAGAAGTCTATAAACAAGAGCACACGTACGATAGTGTAAAGCAATTACTCCACAGCAAACTATAACGCGTTTTATCGCACACAGTTTTATAGCTCATCGCACTTCTAATGGCCACTTTGCGCCACGTAGTGTTTCTTGTGTTTATATACGCGTGGTTGTTCTACTTTATTCCTATTAATACTTGGATCATAATTTGAGCCAAAGGACAACTATAAATCGTTCTCAGTATCAGATTTAGCTGTCTTATACTTTCCAAAACCAGCAGAATACACTTTTCCCTCTCTTCTCACTCTTCACTCTCTTCTTCCGTGGTCTTAGGGTCATTTGTTCTGTGCACAACATAATCTGCTCGTAGCAACTTATACCCGCCGTGTTCGTGGGGCTGATTGGCGGTGATGACCTCTCGTACGGCCCTCGTACTGGCCATGTTCGCTGTCTGGTAACCGTCCGGACCGAACTCAAGCTGTCAAAAGTGCGTAGTGTTCGCGCGTTACAAAGAGATGTCAAGAAAACTGAAGGCTCCCAGCAAGGTCAAAACGTACTGTTATCATGGATTCTCTTCCGAAGTTGAAACATAGAGTTCTGGAAAATAAGGTAAGTAAACGTCTATACCTGATTGCTAACCTAATAAAAAAAATGAGAAGGACACATCAAATCCACTGCTTCACATCCTTCTCTGTAAAAAAATAATCCTTAAGTTTTCGTCTCTATGATTAATAAGAAGACAGGTATTTATTTCTAACACCTATTATTTTGCTTTGAAAATCTGAAATTTACTCTTCAAAGTAAACGGAGTAAAGTTCGTTGAGTCTTAAAATTAACATCAGGTTCGGATTATTTATTCATGTTCACTAAGTATGACGGTTTACAACATTACTTCGAACACAATATTGCGAGTTGGTAAATTTTAATAAGGATTTATCGTATTATAATAATTAGGTAATATTCTCACTTTGATGTAGCTTGTTCCTTTAACCCTACTGAGTTTTAAGAGGTGGAATAACTTTGATGTATAACTTGAAAATGAGTTATCTAACTCATCACATCATTCCACGTGGAGCCGGGGGAAGCCATGGACTGGAGCGAGGAGGGGTGGGATGTGGTCGCCTCCTTCTGCGAAGCAGTAATGCTAGCTAAAGAGGAGGCTGACCGCATTAGGCAACGGTGCGGCGTGTTGGTGTGCCATCAAATAAATAAACAAAGCCTACTGGGGCCCAGGGTTTCTTTCTGGAAGGAAAGCTTGGCCTCAGTGCGAAGGGCAAAGAAGGAATGGAGCGGGGTTTTTAGTCAGTAAGAGTCTGACACTGTTTCCGCTCCACCCAAGAGCGGGATTCATTATTGGTTGATTTTTGCCCACCATAAAATAAAACTCCTCACATCATAGATATGTAGATAGAAATTTTGTTGTAGGTTTTTTTATAGTAGATAAAAATCCTGCCCTTAATCGGACCGGAAAACAATGTCAAACTCTTACTGACTAAACAGCCTATCCTTTTTCCTTCTTTGCCTTAATTTCAAAGCCCCGGTAATACGCTTTCGCATCGACCCTTGGTCCTAGGAGGCTTTAAACTTTCTGGACCCCTACAATATCTTATTGTAGGTGCACCATAAAAACAATTACAGTAGGAGCTTAAAATTAATAAGGTGTTACAATGGGCGGTCTTATCAATATTTACATCACATTTTCATAATCATCTTAAGTGTTAATTTTTAGTCAGTGACCTAAAACAAGTTGTTTCATAATTATATTGTAGACAATACTCGTTCCTAGTTTTGCACTTTTTGACAATTTTTCACGAAATTAATGTCGCTTTTCACTTTGTTTTTTCCTGAATCACTTCATCTATTTAAAAAAATCGCATCAAAATCCGTTGCGTAGTTTTAAAGATCTAAACATACATGTAACTTTATTTTATACTATGTAGTGATGTATTCAAAAAACTTTGTCCAAAGTAAAAAAATTAAGAAAAAAAATATGTCTGTTCTTAGTTACGTAAGTTAGTAACCTTTTGAACTTGGTAGAAGGAATAGGGTGTCTAGGGTGGGGGATATTTTGTATGTATGTTTAAATGTATCTATTTTAATTTTTGATTGTTTTTTAGTATTTAATTCTTATATGATTTTTGTTTACTTTTGTATTTGCACCAAGTGCAACACCATTTCGTGTCCTAGACCTTTCTGTCTATACAGGGTTACCTGGAAGAAATCGCCGTGTGCGACAAGGCCGCCGATTGTATGTTTTTTATTATAAATTTTCCTTTCAATATGTTTTTGTCTTTGTGTACAAGAAAGTGTTCAATAAATAAATAAGGGAAAACTGACAAGTAACTGAAAAAGATGTACAACAGACATGTGATATTCACCATTACCTACGTTACGTGTGAATGAAAGGTACTAAAACAAAATGTTCCCACTATAATACCGTCACAATTTCTCGTACCAATATTTGAAAGGCTAATTGCTGTATCATTTACAAGGTATCCTAGGCAACGGTAAATGCCATGCGATTGGGCAAAATGGTTCAAACAATTGACATTCTATTATGGTGGCCTACGTGATCAACTGTACGTTGATGCGGTACGACGATTAGCGAAGCGAAGCGGTCGACATTTATTTGATATTTTTGTGCGTCGCTTGACAAGTACAAAATTATTATGTGCTCAGTTTAACTAACTACTTAACTTATAATACTATATATGTACTTGTAAAAATAAAGAAAAAATCCTCCTTGAAACAACAAAAAACTCCTTTAAATCTTCCTTTCAATGTCTTGATGTACAAAAGTGTATAATAAATAAATAAATTATATAATATTTATTTATAGTAGGTATTAATATAATTTATAATATGTTAGAACATCATCTGCTGAATCAGCTAGAATTATACAAAATAAACCCATCAACATATCCTATTTATAGCAGTGTGTTGTTATTTTCCCGGCGCTTATACTAAATCATTGTTACAGCAACGTTCAGAGTAAAGAAATACTGCTTGTTATCACGTGCTCTCAGTAATTAAAGTACATATACCTTGTTGGAGGAACAAAGATGAAATAATCTTCGTATTTTAGTGTATTACAGTACTATTGTCTGTGATCGTGCTCACAAATAACCTTTGTGTATGAAGTAGATAATCTAGAAGCAACCAAATAAAAGCGAGCCTTTATAGACTTGTCTATACACCGTGAAATTTAAATGGTTGTTTTCCCGCGGCAGAATGACTTGCCATAAGGAGTACTTTTGAAGCATACAGTAAATATAAAAAAATTAAAAGTTTTTTTTTTACAAATAATTTTTAAAAATATTCATCAACTCAAAAAAAACAAAAACAATAGTAATATTAGACGTAATTTGTAGGTACTTGTAGAGTCGCATGAGCAGTACTGCCGTCAAAGGAAACCGATTCACTAAATATTTAAACCAAAATAAGCTCTCGGACTATGTGATACGTCATAATTAGCTTGCACTCTACAGGTCCATTTTTTGTTTTTAATATTTTATTTTTTCTATCAAACGTTTGTATTACCAAGACACAACCATTTCGCTGAGGGAAAACAACCATTAAAATTTCACCGTGTATATAGATGTGAGAACGGCTAATATTTGTACAGAAAAAAAGAAAATATTTTATATAAACTATAGCTAGCTATACTAATCTATCATTATGAAAGCAGTGGTGGCCGAGTGGTAACGGACTTAACCTCTCGCATACCGTAATTAGAAACACAATTAAAAAGTTATTGTGTCTCGCGTAGATCTTCGTTCGATACGAAAGGTTAAACCGGACTTAAGGCGCATTACATTCTGTAATTTTTTCATCACCACCACTCTCAAAACGGTGAAGGAAAACATCGTGAGGAAACCGGCATGTCCTTGATCCAAAAATTCGAAGATATGTGGCATTCACCAACCCGCAATTGAAATACAATAGGTGCGTGAACGCCAGCGTTCGTTCGGGGTTCAAGAGTTTAAGGCTCTAGACAGACGGACTGCAATCCAACCGCAAAATGCGATTCGGATGCAGATGACATGACTGCAACAGAACTGCAAACCAACCTTGCAGTTCTATTGCAGCTGGTGTGCAGTTTACACGACTGCACTGAACCGCCGACTGCGATTGAACTGCAATCGGACTGCACGTTTAGCTTGCAGTTGTATTGCAGTCGTGTCAACTGTATTCAAACTGCATCCGAAGTGCAATTTGCAGTTGGATTGCAGTTGAATTGCGGTCCGTCTGTCTAGACCTTAAGTGTCTTTAAGGTTAAAGTGAGTGGGCTCAGTGCACTTTGCTATTAACGATCGCTTAGCTACTTACTATTTATTTTCATTTTAGGTGGTATCATAGTCAAGCATTAGTCTGAAAGTTTATACCATAAAAAAACTAACTATTCTTTTATAACAAACGCGATTATAGCAAAAAGGGGTCGACCATAAACTTTCACGGTGCATTCTCAAGCCAGAGACAAAGCTGAAACTCTATCCTCCCGCAACCTCATTATACTAACAAAGGAGTATGTACTAGATAGCTATGGCCAGTATCGGATTACCAACTCGAGCATACAGAACTGGCCGAACAACACTAATTAGGATAATAAGGTAGACAGTAATAGGGATGTAATGAAGATTAGGCACATTCAATCTATATAATCTACCGAACCGTTCTGTTTTCGAATTGATTAATCGAATGTGATTGGTATCAAAATTTTACAGGGAATTTTATTTTGAATCAGCCAGTGCCTATTCACCGTAAGCATGGATTTGTTTTTGGGGCCAAGGATTGATGCGAAAGCGGAACACCGGAGCCCTGGAACTAAGGCAGGAAGGAAAGGTGGGTCGTTTAGTCAGTAGAAGTCTGACACAGTCTCCCGCTCCGCCCAAGAGCGGGATTCGTCATTTGATGATTTTTCCATTCATACCATAAAAAAGCATGGATTTGTGGACGGCGACCAATGTGTCCGCATCTGGCCGAGTTGTCAGCAAATTGTTTCTTCGATTTGCTGATAACTCGGCCCGATACATAACCATAAGCAGAGGGTTATCGTTATAGGGTTAGAGAAGAGGTTGACTGCGAGCTTAGGCAACTGGTTTTTCTACCAGCGTTCCTGCTAACCGTTAAGTAGATACGATATGGCAATAGCTTTACCTGCGGCTCTTTTTCTCGTCTCGTCTGTTTCTCTTCTTTTCTGCTTACTGTAACAAAGCTCCTTTAGCATATACTTATCTATTTAGCGATAAGCCCTTTCTATCTTCAATTTTTATAGTGTATAGTAAAGAGTAGTATATCTATCTATATATTTCAGGACACATACCAAGCTTCATCAAAATCCGCTCAGTCATTAGAGGCTGAAAAAGTAACAAACATACGCACACACTTTCACCGTCATTCGCTTTTATAATATTAAGTGTGTGTAATTTCATAAAAAAACAAATAGTTTGCAGCTATATCTAAGAAGATACGATCGAAGAACGGATCGCTTATAAACTTAGTAGGCTAGGTTTATAAGCGATCCGTAGATTATATCTGCTCCATTAAACAGTTATACACTTAGTACGGAACCCAATCACATTCAAATGCTGGCTTAGATCACCACTATATATTACAGAGTGTTCGCTTCGTTGGAGCCAATTTACTGCAATAGACTTAATAGGGATCTGATTATATTTATATAGTTTATCTGTGACAATTTAGGCTAAAAGAAAAACCAAGTGAGTTCAAGTTGAACTCACGCACTGAGGGTTACTAAAAATTTACTTATGAAAACAGTTCAATTCCCGAATTGAGTTACGAAGATTTTTCTGAGTCGCATTTTTTTGTGACGTAACTACAAAACAATTTTCAAATATTTTCCTATACTTGTGTTATGAGATCTTACTTTATGATAAATGTCTAGAGCAACTAGAAGTACCTTATAAATTTTAATACCTTCGAGAGTCTCGAAATATACGTTTTTACATTTATTTTACAACATAAACGTTTCTTTTTTTACCGTAAACTTTAATTTTTTCACAACATCAAGGGATTTCTAGATGATACTTCCACGCTTTCCCTAATTGAAGGACGGACAGACTGACATAGAGACAGTCGGACAATAAAGTAATCCTATAAGGGTTCTCTATTTTCCTTTTGAGGTACGGAACCCTAAAAGGCACAATTTCATGCGTTAATTCCGAATTCGTAGAGATGAGAAGCAGACGTAATTCTGTTAAGTGTATATAGCTATTCTACAACTATTACACACAACGCCGTCTAGTCCCAAGCTAAGCAGAGCTTATGTTATGGGTACTAGACAACTGATAAACATGCTTATACATTTTTAAATACATACATATTATCATTACATAGTATAAAACAAAGTTGCTTACCGCTGTCCCTATGTATGCTTAGATTTTTAAAAGTACGCAAAGGATTTTGATGCGGATTTTTTTTTTAATAGATAGAGTGATTCAAGAGGAAGGTTTATCTGTATAATACATGCATAATATATTCAATATCAGTACCAGTGCGAAGCTGGGGTGGGTCGCTGGTAGATAATACAATAAGTTCAACCCTAGTTTCTAAATATGTATCAAATCAGGCACCCAGCGAGTGGTACGGAAATACTAATCACATCATTAAGAGGTTTTATTAAAATTCTAATTAGTGTCATCAAGAGAACTGGAAAATTAAAACCCCGATCCGGGCTAATTCGTTTATGCCGGCGGCATTTATTATGAAATGAAAATCTTTTTTTATTTTATTACGTTTTTAATCTAGGTCTCGGTCGTTTGGTATTAAGGCTGTGAGATTGTTTGAATGCGGAGGCCGAGTCACCGCGGCTTTAGGACGCAATGAGCAACTGAAATAACAATAGTGGGTTTTCGTCAGTAAAAGTTTTTTTAAGTTTCCATTGCTGGAACAGACTACGAGTGGGAATGGGCCATAATCCAAAGAAGAAAAAAAAATCGGTGGATACATCGTGAGGAAACCGGCATGTCCTAGAACCAAAAATTCGAAGACGTGTGTCACTCACCAATTCGCACTGGGTCCGCGTGGTGGATTATGGAAAGAAAGAAAGAAAATAAATTTATTCTGCCACAGAGTAGGGCACACGAAAATTACAGTCATAAAGCAACAAATAAAAGAATTAAAAAAAAAAGTAGACTGAAAACAAAATAAAAAAGTACTTAAAATAACTAAAATAAAATACAAATTTCAAAAAAACAGCTATTGTGTGCCTCACAGCTGTGCCAAAAAAGGTTCAGTTCAGCATGTATGCCAGACAACTAGTGCCTGACGCTGATTTTCAACTGAACGGTTGTGACGTGACGGACGCAAAGAACAGTTTTGTCGTGTAATAAATAGTGAAATGTACTATGGCCTAGTTCCTCTCCTAGAGAAGAGGCCTATGTCCCAACAGTAGAAACATTCATAAGGCTGATGATGATTCTATAGATTTAGATTTTTTAGTGAGTTTAAAAAAGATTACATACGGCCTTATCTTTACATTTCGTAGATTTAGAAGTTATATTTTTTCACCGCTGCGTGGAAACATAGACTCTTTTTTTTTAGGTTGGTAAAAATCATCCATTGATGAGTCCCGCCCTTGGGCGGAGCGGGAAACAAGTGTCAGACTCTTACTGACTAAACAACCTACCCCATTCCAACGTTGCCATATACACCAGGGCCAGAGCCTTCCTTTCAGACACGAACCCATGGCCCCAGTTAGCTTCGACCCTTCTGCAGGGTCCCTACGGTTTGCTGACAACTCCTTGAGGCGTGCGGGAACAGTGCGCGCCGTCGACGACTGAGCTCGGTCCGGACGGTTACCAGACGATTGGACGACGAGCTACCCATTGCTCGCCATCCACAAGCCCGCGCCTACGGAAACATAGACTTGAATATTTTATGTCAATTTCAGCATTATGTTTCTAAACGTTCCTGATAAAAAGGGTTTTGACAGACGGACAGCAATAGGATCTTCTAAGGGTTCTGTTCATAGATATATCAAACAGTAGAGATATGGCAAGGGGGCGTGGTGCTTGCGAACACAACTAGGCCGGCATACTTCTTCCCGGTACTAAAAAACGCAATTATGTGCCAAGTCAATTCTTTGAATTGAGAACAAATATCATTGCTTGCTTAGTACAGATCGACCAATTAATCAGCTGGCCTAGATGCACAATGGATGTGTATTTAACGGAAGATCATGCGTTACTCTTTTGTTTGTTAAGGATGTGAAGTAATATTTGTGGTTATCGATATTTTTCATGATCCCCACGCTTTTCTATGTATGTCTGTCTATTCGCGAGTAACTCAAAAAAAAAACCTGAGCGGAATTTCATGTGGTTGGGATTTAGTTTTATTAGGATGAAATACACTATTGGGAACTGACGGAACCAGGCATGAAATAGCTGGTAAAACGAAATAAATGTTGTAGGAAACGATTAGTTTATATTTTCTTGTGATATTCCTGCATCATTCGTTCGATCACTATCAATCATATCTACTGTCCTTTAATTTACAATTTTTATTTATTCGAAGGATCCATTTTTTTTTTAATTTCAATAAACTAGTGCTTGACTGCGATCCCACCTGATGGTAAGCAGTGATACAATCGTTGATGGTAAGGCGCATTAGTTTATTAAGAGCCTATTCACTCTAGCCTTGAAGACACCAAGACACTACAAGACACTAATATAATAAAATTTGTGTACTTCAAAACTAGATTCTTTCTTGGAAATCTATCAAACCACGAAAAATCTCAGATTTTTTTCAAAGTTGTATGTGTTTTTATTTACTTAATAAAAGTTAAAATTATTTTCTAACTTTCTTAATATGGAGCACACTTAGAAGTGGCCAGTTAATCGTAATGTAATTTAACAGCTACTGATTATTAGAACTATGAATAGTTTCTAGATAGTGTTTACAAAATTTAATTTGTATTGCATTTATATGATTAAATAATATGATTATAAATTAGAATTTGTCGCTCGTATAGAATAACGTTCCTATTAAACATCACGTAACTCGGATTTTTCAGCTTTTTTTAAAATGAAGATATTTTTTAGTTAGAAGATAATAGTTGTATGGAGGTCCTATCCCACGAAGTTGGTGGGATAGGACCTCCATAAAAAAATATAGCTGCAAACGGAATAAAAAGTCATTAACGTATAATTCATCAAAGATTGCATTGGTGAGATGAACATGCAACTCTGAATTTATCGATATTTTTTTCTCGGCTACTTGACATCACTAATTGTATAATTTGCATATGTGTGTTTAGACTGAGCCCGTAGTTACAAGACGATGCTCCACCTCTTTTTTGAGTGTGTTTCATAAAAAAGTTCATATGTGTTGATATCTATATCTCTGTGTCCGTGAGATATGTGAGGTCGTGTGGCGTAAGTATAGATTTTGAATTTGTGTTAGTGAAAAAATGGGCGTAGTTTGGAGACATCTGAACTCGAACAAAATTGTATTGATAACATATCTCTACTGTTTGATATATCTATGGTTCTGTTTTTGCCAGCTTAGGTATAGAACCGTGAAAACTGGAAATAGAAGATAAAAAAAAACAGTTGAGTTGTCGCATCGTCGCAATATCTCTGTCTACCGTAACCTTTATGATTTATTTTACATCAACACAACTTAAACGTGACAAGATAAGATAAGATAAGACATTTATTTGTAGAATCATGAGTATACATACAAGGCATGCAGGTTGTTAATAAACAAAAAAGATCAGTCATGTTCGGCCTTTGTGGCATACAAATATACAGATAATAAGTCATAATAATCAATAATTCATTAAATTTAAACAATAAAATACAAATTTGAATTAAATGTCCAAAAACTAAATGAAAATTATAAAATGTCAGTAAATATTTGTTAAATCATATTGCATTTTGTCATTCATAAATTCTAAAATACTGTAATATGCTTTCCTAACTAGATATAATTTTAGCCGCTTTTTAAGTAACGTGACGGAACCCGTAAATAACATTTAACAGAATCTACGCAGCCTCACAACTCAACCATATCGAAATGATTTCCACCATTACATGCCCAATTAACCCGTAGAAGGTGCGCTAACAGGATTTGGGCAAAATTTCAAAAGCCTCGGGCACAAGGTCTGGCCCTTCTAATCAGATAAGCTTATCACACCCAACCGTATTTTGCCCTATATGCTTAAATGATAATTTGATTCATTCAGTGTAAAGTTAACATGTATTAGGACGTTTGGTTTCATTGAAGACCGCTCTTACCTGCTTTAGAATCAGAAACAAATTGTTACATTCAGCTTAAAATCTTAAGCCCGAAACGAATTTCGGTATTCGCGTACCTATTATCTTTCGATTATGTCTATAACAACGAAATTCAAAAGGTTAAGAGGTGTCAATCGATTCATATTAATGATAAGAGTGACACTACGCTCATTAAAGTTAATACAAAACAAAATGATGGATTTTTAGCACCATGTTTTATGAGACACTTTTTATCCGTGACAATCTTAGAAGGTATGAACATAATCAAGGAGATAATTTTAATTCTAGTGTTCACTAATACAACCGCAAAAACCTCTAAAAATTTCGAGAAAAGTCATTTTATGAAGTCGAGATAAGCCGCTTGTTACGGCAACAAGCCTTTTTTGCCCTTTGCTCTACAGTGGCTGAGCAAATTCTGTAACTGTAATAACTAGTCTACCCTTTCTCCTCTTAAACCTCTTTGTCTCGGGCTGTCTCTGGCCAAATTTGCCAGACACTATCAGATCGCCACAGCACCATCGTCATGGTCCGATTTCCGGCCACCGTTGGCGCAGGCTGGCGGACAGTGAGCAATGGCTAGCTCGCTGTCCGCCCGTCCTGTAACCATCCGGACCGAGCCCAATCCGTCAATCCGTCGATGGCGTGCACTGTTCTCGCGCGCCTCAAGGAGTTGTCGCCTCAACTGTATGGGCCTCATCATCAGCCTTTCAATGTTCCCACTGCAGGGACACAGGCCTCCTCTCTAGGAGAGGGAATGGGCCATAATCCACCACACGGGCCCAGTGCGGATTGGTGGATGTCACATGTCTTCGAATTTTTGGTTCTAGGACATGCCGGTTTCCTCACGATGTTTTCCTTCACCGTTTTGAGAGCAGTGGTGATGAAATAATAAATTACACAAAGTAATGCGCCTGGCTGGGTTTGAACCCGCGACCTACAACTCGTAAGTTGGGGCCGATACCACTCGGCCACCACTGCTGTATGGGCCTAGTAATGACGAAATGCCTAAAAAGGTCTTCTGAGGCCAAAGGTTAATACTAAAGCTGAACACCGAGGCCCTGGAACAGAGTCAAGAAGTAACGTTGGTTCGTTTAGTCAGTAGAAGTCCGATACTGTCTCCTGCTCCGCCCAAGGACGGGACTCGTCATTCGATGATTTTTCCCATAAAAAAAAACCTTTGTCATGATCAATTTCGGCATCGACCTCCCTCAGGCGTCCAGATTCTAAACTAAAATATAAACAACAAAAAAAAACATATAATTACCTAGCTTTTTCTTGTTTCTGCTGTTATGTTTGCTCTGGATAATCTTATTACCTTATTTAAAAATTATTCTATTTATTATTCTATTTCGTAACTTGACTCGTAAAGTACGGGAACGTAGTCTAATGACTTACAACAAGGGAATACTGTGTTATTTAGTCGACGTACCTTGTTACGACTGAAAAAGCCCGGCTTTCTTTGGAGATCCTTGAATTGGCAGTTTATGTGATAATGTTTAAAGTTTTTTTTCATCAATAAATTTAAAAAGTTACTTAAGAGCGGCCAATCTAAGGTACATTTTCATACATCCGCTTTTACGTGATTATGATGTTATTGATTTGGTTTTTATTATTATACATTTTTCTTCAGATATTTTGGATACACAGATATCTTGTAGATATTATCTAGGCTTCTATAGAAATCAATCGGTGTAAGAGTAATCCAGTAAAGATCACTGAAAATCTGCTATTTTGCGTGGATGTTGAGTCTCCATAATGTACTTTTATATTTAAAAATATAAAAAGTACCTACTTCTATAGAAGACTTACGCATTTAATTGTAATTCTAAATGACGTCAGTTTTTTTTTTTAAATCCTTAACGGTTTAATAAAAACACGTATTTCCTGGAACAAATTTTGTAAAACGTTCGAGTAAATCGTAGAATTACCGAATGCCAACAGAATTTTCAGATATATATTATCTCTCTTTTTCCGCTTTACTTTTTGATCAAACATTACTTTAGATTGCGTGAAATGAAGCAACAAGCTTTTAAACCATGCGCGAGGTTGACGATAGCCTAATGAGGAAGGCCCACCTTAAGTGGCAATTGGCAGGACACATCGTTAGAACAAATGGTTGATAGGGCTGATGGGTTTTGGACTGGTGACCACGTACCGGTAGACGCAGTTTGAGGGTCACGGGAATCCAATAAGGATGCGAGTTGCACTGGAATATTTATTGTAGCGATACTATGGGGGTGATCTATTACCCACAATGGTATTTTTTTATAATGAAGGAAAAGATGTAGATTAGTTAGGCTGGCAACATGTAGCACGTCCCCAACGAGGAGTAGAGTTAATGTATGAGCACTCACGAAAAAAAAACATGATATGACATTGAGTTGATCATTCCTAAATACGTTTATAGATATTTAGAATTCAGTAGGCTGGTAAGTATTATCGACATAATTTATGATTATATGTAAAATTATTTATTTATTCATAACTTTATTGCACACCTTAGCTTAACACAAGACAAACATTAAAAATAACAAACAAATAACAAATTACTAAATTTTAATCTGTAATATATTAAATACGAGAATTCAATTAATAGTAATGTCTGTGACAAAACTTTTTAGTATATTCTATATACTTTTGCATATTTTTCATCACTTGACGCAAAAAAAAAATATGCCAGCAAAATTTTGTTTGAGACTTGACATCACTGTTTACGTTTTTCATTATTTTTTTCTAGACGTAAATATCATGCGAGCAACTCATTATTCCGTCTAGACAAAAACCTCTTTCATAAAGAAACACCACAAATTAAAAACAAAAGCTATCATACCTCTTCAGACTTCCAATTTCAAACACGCTGGTGCTGTCATGAAAATAAAATTAAATCATACAGCAGAATCAGCAAAGATAGCGCTGTACACAGCATTAAAGCATTCACGGTAACAAAATACCCAACAAAGTGGAAAACACTGAGTTGGGAAAACAGATTTTAATCTCACCAACTCGCTGAATCGCTGAATACAGCGTTAATATATTCCAGACAGTAGACGCAGAATGCGCTCGAATTGTTTTTTGGTACAACACACTCGTAACTGGCACTAGTATTTGGAATTCGTAAACAAATCATGTGCATTATATTCAAACTAGTGCGAGAGCTTTTGTTCGTGTATTATTATTTTTTTGTTTTGTTAAAAATAATTGTGTTATTCCTTCTTGTTTCATTTTGTTACTAATATACTCGTAGTTGTATAAGGTTTTTTGTTACTCACACTATGGCTTTTCAATATCCGAAATAAAGTATTTATACTTATATTTTTTATTGATTGTTGGTTCGCGCTTGACCGCTATTTCACCTGATGTAAAGCGACGTTGCGGTCGACGATGGAGAAATTATTATTATTCCCTTTATTTATTACATACACATATAATGTTTAAATATTTTCTTTAAAAACATAAAAAATACATTTAAAAATATTTAAAAAAAATTTAGTCCGCCAGTGTCGGGAGCAGGGTCCAAGCTACCGGGCCAGGGCTAGGGCTCCAGAGACAGGAACCTCCTCACAATACGAGCATTGTTGATAAGTACTGTGACATCTCTAAAGAGGTCACATGCGCCCCGAATTAGCATACTGGCTGGCAAGACGTTCGCAGACTATTCGTGGTTTAAAATATTAAGAAATAAATATAAACTTCTCATCAAAAAAATCGAAACACTTCCGTTTTCATTGTTTCTGTCCGAATTTAACACAAAAAAGAATTCATACGATGAAAAAAAATACATATATTATAGCTGGCAGTTTGGCCATTACATTAATAAGCGAAAATTCTAAATTCAAAATTAGAATTTCATTTGTTTATCTTATAAACGAAATGAATCACTGTTTTGAGACAAATGTGTGTTTAGGGTTTTTTTTTTTTTTTTTTTTTTTATGGTAGGTAAAAATCATCCAATGACGAGTTCCGCTCTTGGGCGGAGCGGAAAACAAGTGTCAGACTCTTACTGACTAAAAAACCTACCCCGTTCCTACATCGCCATACATACCAGGGCCAGAGCCTTCCTTTTCAGACACAAACCCGTGGCCCTGATTGGCTTCGACCCTTCTGCAGGATCCCTACGGTTGCTGACAACTCCTTGAGGCGCGCGGAAACAGTGCGCGCCGTCGACGACTGGGCTTGGTCCGGACGATTACCAGACGACCGGACGGCGAGCTACCCAATGCTCACCGTCCGCAAGCCCACGCCTACGGTGGCCGGAAGTCAGGATCGGAATCCCGGCGGCGTCTGGGGCGCAAACGCCGTTGCCTTATGCGGTCCGCCTCCTCCTTTGCTAGCATTACTGCTTCGCAGAAGGAGGCGACCGCCTGCCACTCCTCCTCACTCCGAACCATGGCTTCTACCAAGGCCCGGCGCGAGAGATCGCCGCCACCGATCGCTCCCACGAGGACACAGCGGTGCTCTGCCCAAGCGGGGCACACCTCAACCGTGTGCTCCACCGTGTCCTCCGGGCGGTCCACACAGTGGCGACACCCGGGCGTCTCTTCCGCACGAATCCGATGCAGGTACCTCCCGAACTTACCATGTCCGGTGAGGACCTGCGTCATGCGGAAAGTGAGAACGCCGTGAGTTCTTTCCAGCCACGCCTCAAGGAGGGGCATTACCGCCATGATTATGGCGTGCCCAGCACTGGGTTGCGATAGCCGCTGACGCCATTTCGCCATCACGAGATCCCGCCGGAGCTCTTTCCGCCACGCCTTGACATGTTCAGGCAGCGGACTTTCGCCCCGGCGTTGCACTTCCATGCGCAGATCGTGCATGCGTGCAAGGACTGTTGCCTCCAGATCCCATGGTGGCAGGCCAGCAAGGAGGCTCGCCGCTTCACGGGAAATCGTACGGTACCCCCGGATCACCCGTATGGCCATGACCCTCTGGCACGCATTCAGTTGGGCCCTCGGCTGCTGCTGCAGCGTCGGCGCCCACACCGGCGCCCCGTAAAGGGCCATGGACCGAACGATTCCTGCGTAGAGCCTCCGGCAGGGGGCGTCTGGTCCCCCAAGGTTTGGCAGGAGCCGCTTAAGGGCAGCACCCGTCCGATTCAGCTTGGGAGCCAGACGTCGGAAATGCTCCTTGAAATTCCATCGGCTGTCGAGGACGAGTCCCAGGTACTTCATCGTCGACCCGACGCCGATGTGAACCCCCCCTACCGTTAGCTGGGAATCAGTCGGCGGCGCGCTCCGAGGGCCATAAAAACACATGGCCTCGGACTTGGGCAGCGCCACCCTGAGTCCCAGCTGCTGGATCCTACCAACGGCTATCGCAACCCCGCGTGTCGCTAGTTCGACCGCCGCCTGGTGCGACTCTCCCTGCGCTAAGACCAGCGTGTCGTCTGCGTAGCAAACCACGCTGACCCCGTCAGGGAAGTCGCCTCGCAGCACGTAATCGTACCCGATGTTCCACAAGGGTGGCCCTAGTACCGATCCCTGCGGAACACCGCACGACATCTCTCGTCGTCTCCACTCTCCCTGGTGACCGGGGTAGATAATATACCTGTCCGACAGGTAGGCCTCGATCACCCGACAGAGGTAGTCGGGCACCCGGTGATACCGTAATGCCCTCCCAATGCAGCTCCAGGGCAGGGAATTAAAGGCGTTGGCAATGTCCAGGGACACTGCCACGACACACCTGCCCTGGGACACCGCATCCCCCGTCGTGAGGGCTCGAACACGCATGATGGCATCCACCGTAGAGCGCATCCTACGAAAACCGAACTGGCCGTCCGAAAGGTTCGGCCCCACCCGTTCTAGTCGCGCGACGAGGCGGTTTGCAATTACTCTTTCAAAGAGCTTGCCCACCTCATCGAGCAGAACTATGGGCCGATACGCGGACGGCGAGTCCGCAGGGCGCCCCGGCTTTGCGATGAGGACCAGTTTTCCCGTCTTCCAACGAAGCGGGAACTGGCCCCTCTCCATGCATGCGCTGAAGAGCCGCCTTAATCGAGGCCCGAGAGCCTCCATGGCCAGGACCCATGCTTTGCCAGGCAAGCCATCGGGTCCTGGGGCGGTGTTTTTGGCACTCAGCCTTCGCACCGCCACTCTCACCTCTACCTCGGTCACCTCTGGAGCATTGTTGTCGTCGTCGCTATTGTGGTCCGCAGATACTGCAGGTGGCGGAGCCATGGGCGGGAGGGAGTGTTCCCCTCGCTCAGGAAACAAAGTGCTCACCACACCCTCCACGAGCTGGGGCCGGAGACTCTGAGTCAGTGGGGGAGCCCATGGACGGAGTTTCTCCCGCACCATCTTGTACGGGCGTCCCCACGGGTCTGCGTTCAGAGTCCCCAGCCACACCTTGTAGGCCTCCAGTTTGGAGCGCTTCATCTCCGCTCGGAGGGTGCGCTTCGCTACTCTGTATTCCTCGTACAGCTCCGCCTCTCTGGCCTCCGCATCCGGCGGGCGGATGCGGCGCTTGCAGTACCTGGCATACCGGCGTCGCGCGTGATTGCATGCATTGCGTAGTGCCGCAATCTCTGGCGACCACCAGTACACCTGGCGCCGAGCACGTCCTGGAGGGACACGGGGCATTGCCGCGTCGCAGATCTGCGACATGGCCTCCCGGAACCACTCCGCCTCAACGTCGATATCGACAGGCCTGTTCGGTGCTTGCACCCAGGCCTGGAACGTCGCGGCTTCCAGGAGGAGCTCCCGGTCCATCTGCTTCAGCGCCCACCGCGGACCACAGGGGCTCTGTCGGACCGGCGCGGCGGAGGTTTGGGCGGAGACCTCAAACCGGATGTACCGGTGATCTGAGTACGTCTCCACCCTCTCCATGACGCGCCAGTCTACGACATGCGGCGACAGTGCGGGGCTGGCGAACGAGATGTCCACCACTGATTGACCCCGCATCCGCACACATGTGGGGACAGAACCCCGGTTTAGGACGACTAGGCCAGACTCCAAAGCCCAGTCCTCCACCAACCGACCCCGCTGGTTCGTGTTCCGGGACCCCCAAGCCATATTCCAGGCATTGAAGTCCCGTGTGTTTAGGGTTGGAGTACATTTAGCGTTTAAAAACTAAAAATTGGCGCCTATCCTTAAACTTTTTGTTTTTTATTTCAATACTGTGACTTTGGGACGTCTGAAAAAGGTTTTTTTTCTAAAACGTATGGATACTTCGCCCACAGAAGCCGCCCAAGTTGAGGCATTGCTGGATTCTGGCCTTAGTCAGCGTGTTGTGGCTGCAAGACTGCATCTAAGCCTGTCATCTGTTCATAGAGTCTATAAACGTTATCGGGAGACTGGTTTGTTCACGCGCCGTTCAGGATCTGGCAGGAATCGGGTCACTTCTGAGCGAGATGATCGATTTATTGTAACAACTTCTTTAAGAAATCGACGCCTTAACGCTTTTCAACTGCAGCAGCGGCTTCGTGTTGTACGAAGGGTGGCTGTAAGTGACTCTACAATTAGAAGAAGGTTGAAGGATCGTGGACTGGTACCGCATAAGCCAGCAAATGGGCCGAAATTAACTGCAGACCATCGAAGAGCGCGCCTTAACTTTGCACGTGAGCACCTAAATTGGTCATACCTACAGTGGAGCAAAGTTCTCTTTTCTGATGAGTGTAAAATTATGCTGTATGGTAACGACGGAAGGAACAAGGTCTACAGAAGAGACGGAGAACGCTATGCACAATGCTGCATTGAAGAAAAGGTCAGCTATGGTGGCGGTTCGTGGACGGTTTGGGGAGGAATCAGCGCCGACGGTAAGACAGAGCTTGCTTTCGTGTCTGGGCCACGTCTGCCTGCACTAAACTGTCATCGGTACGTCGAAGAGTGTCTCGAGCCTCATGTGATGCCCTATGCACATTTTATTGGCAACGGCTTCATATTCATGCACGACAATGCTAGGGCTCACACCGCGGGCGTCGTACGAGATTATCTTAACGAAGTCGATATCTCTATTATGGAATGGCCAGCAAGAAGCCCGGACATGAATCCCATTGAACATCTATGGGATGAATTAAAGAGACGAATTCGAGCAAGAGATCCTGCCCCAGAAACACTTAGCCAGCTGCAAGATGCAATCCAAGAGGAATGGGACAATATACCACAGCATGTGATCGTGACTCTCATCCGATCGATGAAGAACCGTATGGAAGCAGTAATTAGAGCTCGGGGAGGGAATACAAGTTATTAAATAAACGTTTTTTAGCTTTTTTTTTCATTTACGTGTGTTGTTTTATCCATTTCCTTTATACTCCATACGGAATAAAAATGACTCATTTAACAAAATACGAAACCTATGAAAAATTCATTTAAATTTAGAACATTAACATTAAGATTTGATAAGCTCATATTACTCACTATTAAACGACATTTAACATTTATTCCTAAATGTACACATTTTTCTGATAATCCTGACAAAACGTAAACTTGCAAGGTGTTTCGATTTTTTTGATGAGAAGTGTATTAGGTTGTCATGTCAACACATGAGGATTGTATATCGAGCCGTAAAAGATAAAATATAGAAAAAAA
Source organism: Mythimna loreyi (assembly GCA_029852875.1). Lineage (NCBI taxonomy): Eukaryota > Metazoa > Arthropoda > Insecta > Lepidoptera > Noctuidae > Mythimna > Mythimna loreyi. The sequence continues at coordinate 8,518,236 of CM056800.1, read as the reverse complement.
TATAAAAGTGTTTTTAGTGAAGTTACCACGATCCCTGCAACTGAGACGCCTCTCGAGAGGACTCGAGGCGTCTCAGTACTGTCTTCGGTATCAAGCCCTTGATCCAACCGCGCTACGACAGTTTCGTTAGATGGACGTAAAAGCTTTTGGTTAAAGCCATTATCATTAATATTATATAAGTTTTAAAAACACTTTTACAAGTCAACTTCTTCGTCATTTAAACTAGATGAGACTAGTATTTCTTAACTGGCTACCCTGAGCAGAAAGACCTATGAAAAATCAACTATGGCGGTATCACTAAAACCATGAAAAACCCTATTTGGTTTACGATCTCTTTAGAGACTTTAGTATGTGGGTGGAGATACGGTAGGCCATACTTACCTATAGAAAATGGCCTTCCATATTTTTTGCACAAAAGCATGTACTATCCACGGTCGAATATCTCTATATTCTAATATCCAGCATTCATGTGCGAATATTTTCCTTGCCAGTAAGCTGAAAGTGAATTACGTTGACATCGTTATAACCCACACGTATTCGTGTTGTGTGTCTAAATATTTTGTGCCACGGAAACAGGATTATTACCAGTGCAGCGTCGCTAGTTGAACTTTAACGGTGTGCATGTTTTTTTTTCGCGGACCCGGAAACAGTGTCAGACTCTTACTGACTAGACGACCCACTCCAATCCTTCTTGGCCTTCATACCGCGGTCGGACCTTACTTTCAGAAACTGGATAGGGGCCCCAGTGGGGTTCGGCCCTGGAGTTGGCTCTCTACAACGGTGTGCATGTAGTCGCGTCGATGGAGAAATTAATATTTATTACGTATCAAAAAGGGAGCGCGGTGTTCGGCTCACGCGAGTGATGCCCGCGAGGGTTCCTACAACGGAGCATTTTTGTAATACTACGCAGCGACATCAACGTTTATTCCTTTTTCAAAATACAGTTAAGTAAAAAAAACTTAATTAAATTCCAACAAATTTTTTTTTGAGGATCATCCAAAGACCTCTAGACCTCACTTATTCTGAACAAATCGGGGTATCAGACTTTTACTGACTAAAATCATACCTTTGTCCCTTAGTTGTCGTCTAGGACGACGAATTTCCTTTTCAGAATTTTTTATCATAATGGTTTTAAAAATATCAAGAGTTTGGCTCTTGAACTTCTTAAAATTCCAACTAAAATAATTTCTAAACGCAAAACCTAAAATTCACCAAACCCTTTCATAAACTGACGATCCATACATTTGAATATGAACGAAAAACGGCGACAGAGAAAGAAAACAAATGCTTAAAGTGGAAAATAAGTTCAAAGCGAGTCCCGTATGCTTGGGCGAGAAAACCCATTGGAATGGAAACAGTTTCCACAAGAGTGGCTGGAGGGAGCTTGACAAGATACCAGGGGTTCTCATTCATAACACGGGACGAAGTTAAAGGAATATTTATTTTTATTTAGGTATACAACCTTATTTTTAGTTTTAAATGAAGCCCGAAACATGGGTCTAGTTTTTTATGTGCAAAGAATGCATATGCAAAATTTCATGAAAAATCACAAAGTTGTCAGCTTGTTATGTTATCTGATTGTCCAAACAAACACATGGTTACCGGGCCATTTAGTTGATGTGTTGTTTTGTTCCTACACTAAGGTGTAGTGCCCACTGAGTGGCAAGCGGTCGCCTCCTACTGCGAAGCAGTAATGCTAGCAAAGGAGGAGACCGTCCGCATGAAGCAACGGTACTCACGCCGCCGCCGCGATTCCGATCCCGATTTCCGGCTTCTGTTGGCGCGGGCTTGCGGACGACGAGCAAAGAGTAGGTTGTTGTCCGACCGTCCGGTAACCGTCCGGTAACCGTCCGGACTGAGCCCAAGTCGTCGACGGTGAGTACTGTTATCGCAAATTGTCACCAAATTGCAGAAGCCCAACATGTTTGAAGCCTCCTAGGGTCATGGACGAATTTCTGAAAGGAAGGTTTATAAGGCTAAGAAGGAACTAGGATTTTCGTTATTTTAATAACAGACACTCACGTTTTTCTTCAAAAAATATTCTCAGCCGTTCACCAATTTCATCTTTTAAAAGTTTCCATTCTGTTTCCTTACTTGAAAAGAGCTTTAATATTTTATCGAAACGTTGCAGTGCCGTTTCTGAACTAAAATATATCCATCAAGGGAACTTTAAACTTTATTTATTTAGTTGGGTAAGTGATCGTTGGTGTGAGAAGCTAAGTCTCACTGCAGAGCGGACAGCCAAGCTTAATTGAATTTTTTTTTCTTGCAATAGCTTTCATGAAATGGCCAGTTACATTTCAAAGTGATCAAAGTCAAAATCATTTTATTCTAAATAAATCATTAGCCTGTAAATGATTTATTTAGAATAAAATGATTTTGTAACGTCAAGTCTGTCTGTCCTAAAAAAAATTATGCTAATTGCACATTCTAAAGCGTATATCTCTATGGAGAAGAATGTGCAAGAAACTCCATAGACACTCTTTTTAATCATTGTAAGTATTATAATTATCTCGGTTACATGTTTCTTGTCGATACTCATATGTGAGAATAATGTAAATAATATAAAAACCATTCTAAATATAGATATTAAAACAAACCACTGACAACTAAAAGATGACCAATCTCAACTGACAGCGCCCGTTCACGGACATGACGCATATATCAGCACCACTCAGCTCAACCATTGTCATCAATTCTGAGATCAATTATAAGATCTAGCCATAAGACACAACATTCACTTAGGGATTATACATATTAATTAACGCATTATGCTAATAGTATGAAGTAATATGTGTATTACCTCGTCATAAGCCTTTTGTATAATTAGGCTTTATATGTAAAGACTAGTATAGCAAAGCATCAGCCTTACAATGTTGTGCTATTGGGACTCAGACCACAGGCTCTTTTTTTAAGGTAGGTAAAAATCATCGTAAGACGAATCCCGCTCATGTGCCGAGCAAGAAACATTATCAGACTCTTACTGACTAAACAAACTACCCCGTTCCTTCCTTGCCAGGGCCCTGATCACTTTGGCATCAACTCTTGGTCCCTGGAGGCTTCGACTGGGCCCCTACAGTTTGCTCAGAATTCTTTACAACAGTGCGCGCCGTCGACGACTTGGGCCTGGTCCAGATTGTTACCAGACAACCAGACAGCGGGCTGCCCAGTGTTCGCCGTCCGCAAGTCGGCGCTTACGGTGGCTGGAATTCGGGATTAGAATCGCGACGGCGGCCGCTTTGGCGAGAGCGCCGTTGCCTTTGCCTGATACGGGCAGCCTCCTCTCTGGGAGAGACAAAAAGTCGTCGATGACTACAAGAAGTACGAAAAAAATTATAATAATACAAACACCTAAGAATTCTGGTACAAGTATATGGGGTCATTGTAGGCTTTTCACCTACAAGCCTTTGACATTATTAAAAACTTTAATCGGTCATTGACGGTGACCCTTTTCTATTATCTACTTAGTTGATCACCCTAGAGTTAGGTAGATTGAGTAAGTTAGGTATAGGTAGGCATGTACGAGTTAAACCTCTTTGCTTTCGTGGTAATTTTATTGGTCTTTTTTCGTGTTTACGACCTACAACTGATTTATCTAACTTACTAAAAATTCACTATTTTCACTAATGTAATGCACTACACTGTACAGAGGTTGAACTGCAACGCGAGCCTCATTTGTCGCCTCCACGTCTACGCTCTGCGGTTGACGTTCAGTCTGTCAGTTGGTGTCATTCTTGCGAATTCTGTTCTCGTATCTTTTTATATTTACATTTCATTTTATTTATATTGTGATAGTTAATACAAACTATACTTACGATCATAATCTCTGTTTATTTATTTTCGGACGCCAGTTCTATACACACCTAGCTACCTACCTTTCCTACACTAAATAGTAGTTTCCTTCTGTCTTCATAAAAAGTGTGAATCATTACCATCTTCCTGGCCTTGTTTCGTGTTATTTGGAGACGTCGCAACACGATTATTTTCGTCCATTCTGCCTTGTCATTGGTCACGCTAACAATTTTCTTTCATATAATTCTTCACACAATCCATCTGTCTTCTCTACGGTCTCTAATAAGGGAGAACTCCTTCTCTTCATCCTCATGTATACTTATTATTCTTTTATAAACATTCATTTCATTCCTCCTCGACCATAACACTAAATTTTGTTTCAATTTTTCAGTCCCAGTCATCGCTTTCAAACTTCCTTTAATTTATTAAGCCTCAGGAGGACACCGGTGTCCCCGCTTCAATGGCATCGTCGTCCATCACAACTTTTAAAATGTACTGCACTGATACGTCAAAACTCATCAATGTAAAAGGGTATGTATTGCAAATCACTTAAGTGAAGCAAAGTGACTGTACGTACAGCACGCACTAGATTAGGTGCGTAGTACGTATATGTCAGCTCGTGTCCAGGATGGTATTCGAGCTCTGATCTATCATGTGGGTCTATGTAGGTATTGTGCAATGAATAACAACGGATAGGAGTTAAATCGGTTTACTTCTCAATACATTTCGGTACAGTGCACTGTTACTAGATAGGTAGAAACAACAAAACGGACAGTTTCGGAACGTCTTGACTCTGCGACGGCTTGGCTGAGAGTGTCCGCCGTCCGGGCGGATTCCCTCCTCCGCAAGCTCGCAGCAAAGCGGAAAAATGTCACTGACTCTGTTAAGCGCGCCATCTTTGTTTAGTTCTTCTAGTTGCCACTAGATGGCTTGCCTTGTCTTGTTGTCAACAAATCGATATCGTTTCCGACATATATATTGATGCTTTATCTATTCTCGTCACACCACACGTCCATCTCAACATTTTTACTACTAAAACGTACCAAGATTTTTCGATGCTCAAAGATAGGCAGTGTAAATAAAATTATCTACAAACGAGGTCGAAGACGAACGTAAAATTCGTGATGCAAAATCAGAATATAAAAATTCAATTTTCGATAAACTTCCGAGAACCCGTAGTAGCGAGACTATAATTCACAAATAGGCTTACAAATTGTGTTTGGCAAACGGACTAGCCTCGGATATCATCTGGCATCTTAGGGTCGATACCGATCCGGGTTACGTTTATAGTTAAAACCAGTTGAGATCGTCACGTTTACGTTTTGCATTTATTTTTATCTTTAAAGAAAGCTTATTAGACTATTATAATTATATATATTTTTTGCTGATATTCTGTAAATCATATTAAAGAAAGTATTAATAACACAATATAAATATAATATATATATATATATATATATATATATATATATATATATATATATATTTAAATCGCGATAGACTTCTTGCGTCTTTCCAAACTACCACCCTGCAGCGTCCACTGAATGTACTGAGATTATTAATGTTTTCAAAGCGTATGTAAGATGTTTAAAACAGTATCATATCAGTAGTCGACGTCAAATTTCAATTAAACCTTAAATGGTGATATTCAAATTAAATATTTCTAGCTGAATTTGTGCGTCCGTTCAGTCTGAAATCTTTCTTGCACACTGAATACCTGCGTATACGTTCAAAACACTGCAAGCACATTCCCGCCTCCATCCGAATGTATGTGTAAATCAATTCCGTATAATGCTCTGCATATATCATAATGATTATAATAACTTAATTACATCCGTCTACTATTGAATTCAGATTGGTTCCGAATAACTGAATTAGTGCGACCGTTCACTCTTAGATGTTTCTTGCACACTGAATATCTCCGTATACGTTCAAAACACTGCAAGCACATTCCTGCCTCCATCCAACTTAATGTTTAAATCAATTCCGTATAATTCTCTGCATCAAAACAGTACCTAACGAAAGAAAAACTGTACATTGAGAATTTTATGGAAAAATTAAGTAAGTAGCTTCTGTTAAAGTCAAAGTCAAATTTTTTTATTTCACATGGGCCTACATGGGCACTTATAAAACGTCAGAAGCTAGTGCACGTAAAAAAAAACGTTACTTCGTTAGAAAAACGTAACTGATGACAAAACTGTCTTTTTAGAATTTTTGTCTGTTTATCTGTTTTTATATGAGTATGGTAGAGCTTCATGCCAAAACTACTGGATAGATTGAATTGAAAAGCAAACATGTTCTTTGTAAACCAAGGAAGGCTTTAGGGTACATATTATCACGCCATAAGTTATTTAAAGTAAGCAATATTGAATTTAAATGGTGCAATGGATGCAATGTATTTTTTTTCCTGTGGGCCGATTGACTCAAAACTTACTACAAACATTACCCTAAATTAGTTATCAAAGCTGGCATATTTAATTTTTCAGTACTCCCAGTGCAAGATTTAGGGGATGTTAAAGTTTGTATGGGATAATCTTATTCTTTGGGTTAATTAACTTGAAACTTGATACGAAAACTTATGTAGGTAAATAATAAAGTTTCCCATTATTCGTTGTTCAAAACTACGTAACCTGGACAGAGAAACTAGTTAAATATTAGTAGTATAAAGACAATTTTAAACAGCGCCATTTATGAGATTTCATAAAAATCAAATCAAATTACATGCTAACAATTTTTGTAAATTAATAATTTAACATCCCATATTTATAAAACTTTCATCAAAGTTTTACACAATCGACTTGATGAAAAACTGGACAAACATCAGCCACCAGAACAAGCCGGATTCCGCCCTAACTTCTCCACAATTGACCACTTTCAAACACTTAATCAGATAATAGAAAAATGCACTGAATTTCATATCCCATTATATCTGGCCTTCGTCGACTATGCGAAGGCCTTTGATAGTGTTCGTCACAGTGAAATCTTTAAATCTCTTGAAAACCAGAACCTTGAAAAACCATATGTAGATTTACTAAAAATCATTTACTTCAATAGCTCCGCAAACATTAAATTAAATAACTCAGGACCATCTTTCAAAATTGAAAGAGGTGTCAAGCAAGGTGACCCGCTCTCTCCCAAATTGTTTACGAGCACATTGGAGGAGGTGTTTAAGTCACTGGCAGCCTCATGGAACACCAAGGGCATTGACGTCCGTGAAAAGAGGTTAACAAATCTTCGATTTGCCGACGACATTGTCCTCTTTGCCCCCACAGTCCAGGAGCTGCAAACTATGCTCCAGGAACTGAACACAGCTAGCCTCAAGGTGGGACTCGCTATGAACCGATCTAAAACCAAAGTGATGACCAACAGAAATAAACGTAGGGTCGAGGTAGATGCGCAGGAAATACATTATGTCGATGAGTATATCTACTTGGGCCTGTTAGTATCTTTCCAAAACAGACAGGAAAAGGAAATTGATCGACGCATCCAGAACGCCTGGAAAAGCTACTGGTCCATGAAGACGCTAATGAAGGGTGATCTACCGATCTCCCTGACTACGTAAACTCATCGACATGTGTATTCTGCTTATCCTAACCTACGGTGCTCAGACTTGGTCACTCACCGAACTACAAAAGTTCCGCCTTGGGGTTTGCCAGAGAGCTATGGAGCGTAATATTCTGGGCGTAAGAAGAACAGACCGAATACGTAATGATACGCTGCGCTCCAGGACGGGCATAATAGACGTAGGCAAAAAGGCTGCCAGGCTTAAATGGAATTGGGCAGGTCACACTAGTCGCATGCACGAGGACCGCTGGGCAAGAGTCGCCACACAGTGGGCACCAGAGGGAAGAAAGCGTTGTCGAGGTAGGCCTAGAAAGAGGTGGCGAGATGATCTAGACGTGTACCGAGACGATTGGTTCGAGACTGCGCGGGAGAAGAAGGTTTGGAAGGACTTGGGGGAGGCCTTTGCCCAGCAGTGGGACAGGCTTTAAAAAAAAAATTAAATTTGATCAAGCTGGCAAGGGTAGTAGTTAGTTATTCTTAAAATTCATAGATGGTAATGTGCATTTTCTTCCTAAAAGTTGAAGTTCAAGTTCCAGAATACCCTCAAAATCTTGAGAAAGACAATTAAAAACAAATGCGGTGTTAAATATTACAAAAAAGTTATGTTCATGCAAAAAATATCGCCATCATCTGTCTGAAGATTTTCTGTGAGCTTTAAGGCGTGCTACTGGAGACGAAGTCGATGTAACTGATGATCGTGTGCTGAGCACCTGTCTCAGTTCACTTCAAGATGTGGACATTTCTATCGGTGGTAATGCACTGATCAAATATGGATTATCAGCTCCCCGATCATCACCGCATCATACGAAATGACCTTGTCGCTTTGTTCTCTTCCGAGCAAAAACAAATATATAACACCGTCCTTGAAAGTGTTGTGCAAAACCAGGATAAAACGTTTTTCTTGGGTTGCTCTTGGTGGAACAGGAAAAACATGGCATACTTGCAGAGGTCAGGAGGCAAGGCGATATTGCTATTGCTGTAACGTCGTCGGGAATCACTGCCACACTGCTTTTGGGTGGCAAGACAGCACATGCCATGTTTAAAATTCCCGTCGATTTAGAGATCTCCAAAACGCCTGTTTGTGGTGTGTCACGTGACAGCGATAAGGGACACGTGCTTAAGGATTGCTCTCTGATCATATGGGATGAGCGTACGATGTCCAATAGGAAGGAAGTTGAGGCCGAGGACAGAACCCTGCAAGATATCTTCGGGGACGAACATTTTATGGGTGGTATCACAGTTTGTTCAGTGATGATTTCGGGCAAACGCTTCCCGTGTTGACTTGGGGCTGACGAGGTGAATGCTTCGTTGAAACAGTCTTCGTTGTGTTCGGTCAAATGCAGCGCATATACCCGTAACGAGTTTATGCACTACATTTGACCATTAGTATGAGAGCTCGGGTCGACAGCAATGCACGTGCTCAAGAATACTCTGATGTCCTTCTAACTCTTGGTTGAAGGCACTCTACCTTTTTTTATGGTGAGAAAAATCATCAAATGACGATTCCCGCCATTGGGCGGAGCGGGAGACAGTGTTAGACTTCTACTGGCTAAACAACCCACCGAAACCCAAGAAGGATTTCTTGCCTCAGTTCCAAGGCTTCTTTAGGGGATCCGCTTTCGCATCAACCCTTGGCCCTAGAAGGCTTCGACCCTGCTGGGCTCCTACAGTGGCTGACGACTGCTTGAAGCGCAGAGAACAGTGCGCGCTGTCGACGACTTGGGCTCGGTCCTAACGGTTACCGGATGAGCGGACAGCGAGCTACCCATTCCTCGCCGGTCGCAAGCCCGCGCCTACGGTGGCCGGAAATTGGGATCGGAAACACGGCGGCTGTTGCGGTCGGCCCCCTCTTTTAGCCGCTAGCATTACTGTTTCGAAGAAGGAGGCGACCGCATGCCACTCTTCTTCGCTCCGGATCATGGGCTCTGCCAAAGTCCACCGCGAGTCATATCCCCCTGCGAGAGAGGTGGACAGGAGGTGCTTCCAGAGTCTCTCGATAGAATAGAATATTGATTTATTAGATAGAGTGTTATCCAGCTTAGAAGAACTAATTCGCTGTGTGAGCGGGCCATTTTGACGTCCAAAAATGATCAGGCTGCGGCAATTAACGAATGCATTCTCTCGGAAATTGGGAATGCAATGGTTTATACTTCGATAAACCCTGTCGTCGAGCAAGATGGGTTTGGAGCAACGTGGGATTTTTGAACTCCTAACCAGCAAGTAGACTTCCAGCACATACCATCAAGCTGGAAAGTCAGAGTCCCGATTATGCATCCTCGTAACCTATCTCCTCCAAAGTTGTTTAACGAGATCCGTCTTAAAAGTCATCTGCTGCACAGACACACCATTAAGGCAAAAATTCTTACGGGTTGTGGCGTCAGCGAGGCAGTATTTGTACCTCATAACTTCCCGTTCCAGTTCAAGCGCGTACAGTCCCCCGTGAGTGTTAGCTTCGCGATGACCATCAATAAGTCACAGTTGCAGACACTGAGTGCAGTGGGTGTCATAATTATTCAGGACGAGTAGCTTCTCATGCGGGCAACTGTACGTCGCTTACTCCTGCGTCACCAGCCCTGACACTCTTTACATTTTGGCTACTGGCAGCATTACTACCACCGTAATGTGGTGGAGGAGTGGTATAAGCTCCAACTCAGTGGTGGCGGAGTGGTAAAGGCCCCGACTTACAAGTTGTAGGTCGGGGCTTCACACCCAGCCAGGCGCATTACTTTTTATAATTTATTTCATAACCACAGCTCTTAAAACGATGACGGAAAACATTGTAAGGAAACTGTGACTGTGAATGTTTTAGAAACAAAAAATCATTGGGCCCGCGTGGCGGATTTTGGCCTGTTCCCTCTCCTAGAAAGGAGGTCTGTTTCCCAGCAGTGGGAACTTTATAAAGCTGATGTAATGCTATTTTAAAAGTTGTTTATTTATAATGCTATAGCGACAGTGTCATCTTAGGTAGTTTTGGTGCTGTAGAGCCTTCACGCAAACAACGTCGCGGGCAGCAGCTGGTATGTTATAATAGTCATCACTAACAGACTATAATAATAGACCAAATAAATAACCACTTTTAACGCACTTGCAAATAATTCACATTGGTGACAAGCTTGCATCCCGGCCGGCACAAGTCTATTTCTTTACAAACTCGGCACGCGAGTGCGCTGAAGCCATGCGTCCCTCGTCAACCCCGAATGGGCCCCTCAGACACCGTACCTAGTGCCCGTTTAAGGATATTTAAGAGACGCAAGATTGTTGTCACGAAAACATGATAAAAACTTTACAAATTAAGTACGATATTCAATGGACACGATGAGATCGGTGAACTGAACTCAAAGTATACGCGGTAAATTATACGCTGAACACTAGCGTCCTCCAAATTTCGGTCGGACGACGGCGGAACTATATTATACGCTAAAAGACATTGTAGTGATGGAATTACGTCCATGCCAATTTTTTGCCCATGCATTCTAATGATCATAAGGGACCCTTGGGCTAAAAATGAGGGTCGGTCAATCTGGCGTCCGTATTCCGGACGCACAAAGTCAGTTGGACGCAGCATCATCGGTAAATAACGCCATGTAGGACGCAACATGTCCTTCAAGATGTAAATATATATATATATATATATATATATATATTATAATGAAATATAAATTAAACTAAATATGTAGGTACACTAAACCTAACTTATAATTTTATTATATTATTTTTGCTTAGATAATGAAAATCACTTCACAGTACAAAACTAAGTCATTTCCCGTTGTCTGTCCTTATGTATGCTTAGATGTATATAACTACGCTACGAATTGTGATACAGTTTTTTTTTCGAATTTTGATGTGTTTTTTTTTATTTTGATTATAATTCAAAAGGAAAGTTTATAAATATTGCTATAAGCTGGGACGGGTCACTAGTTGCTAATATAAACTTTAACATTAATTTTTAACTGTTTAATAATGAATTTTAATGTTTTAATGAAATAGTGATTAATTTCGTGCAATTTCTTTTGTAATTTTATTATGTAGGTTATTCCTGTAATTAATTATTTTTATGTAATATTATTAGTTGGTATGATTTTTATTTATTGATGTTTTATAACACTGGGTATGGAGAAGCCTTTACTTCGATGTGAATTTACAAGCACTTTTTGTTCAGTAATTCGTCTTCAAGGACGACTGTAGAATCGTGTTACCTCATTAATGGGTTTCACAACTCAGTTACTTGATAACATCCCGTAGCCAGACTAGTATAGGATTTCTGATTCTGATTTCATGCTTCTACTGTTTTTTTTTTTTTTTTTAGGTAGGTAAAAATCATCCAATGACGAGTCCCACCCTTGGGCGGAGCGGGAAACAAGTGTCAGACTCTTACTGACTAAACAATCTACCCCATTCCAACGTTGCCATATACACCAGGGCCAGAGCCTTCCTTTCAGACGCGAACCCATGGCCCCAGTTGGCTTCGACCCTTTTGCAGGGTCCCTACGGTTTGCTGACAACTCCTTGAGGCGCGCGGGAACAGTGCGCGCCGTCGACGACTGGGCTTGGTCCGGACGGTTACCAGACGATTGGACGGCGAGCTACCCATTGCTCGCCATCCACAAGCCCGCGCCTACGGTGGCCGGAAATCGGGATCGGAATCTCGGCGGCGTCTCGGGCGTGAGCGCCGTTGTCTTAGGCGGTCGGCTTCCTCCTTTGCTAGCATTACTGCTTCGCAAAAGGAGGCGACCGCCTGCCACTCCTCTTCGCTCCGGACCATGGCCTCGACCAAGGCCCGGCGCGAGAGATCGCCGCCGCCGATCGCCCCCACGAGGACACGGCGAGTTCTGCCCAAGCGGGGCAAACCTCGACCGTGTGCTCCACCGTATTCTCCGGGCGATGCTTCTACTGTAAAAGATTTACATCTGACACCAGGTCAACAGTAATGTCAGTTAAGTGGACCCCACTAGAACCAATGCCTGCATCCTATAGACCCTAATAATCATCATCATCATTTCAGCCGAAAGACGTCCACAGCTGAGCATAAGTTTTCCCTAAACACCGCCTGAAACCGTCAGATTCCACCAACCCTGACCAGGTCATCGGTTCACATTGTGGGAGACCTTCCAACGCTGTGTGTTCCGCTACGCGGTCGCCACTCCGGAACCTTTCGGCCCCAACGGCCATCTTTTCTGCGTGCAATATGTCCTGCTCATTGCCACTTAAGTTTGGCTAACTATCACACAACATCGTCTAGTCCCCAGCTAAGCAGAGCTTGTTTTACTAGAAAACTGATAAACATACTTATATATTTCTAAATACATACATATTATATATAAATAACACCCAGCCGCCCAACAAATGATCGTGCTCGTCACCCAAACATTTGTCCTGGTTGGGAATCGTACCCACGACCTCTGGCATAGCCATCAGAGCTAGTACCACTAGACCAACAGACCAGTCAGAGAAAATTATTCCGTTCTCTTATTTTGTCAAGAAACAATTTGCCAAACTCGTTATAACTATCTACACTGAGTCTGCTAACTTTCTGTTACGCCAATTGGTTTTATTGGAATAATATCGTACCATTATTACTTACCGAACAGCAAGGCCTAGTTTTCGTTTCTATTTTTTGCAAAGATAATATTGGTATTCCATTCCTAAAGCTGCCTATTCTTTGATTACTCTAGGATGCCGCAATGGCGTTACATTAGAGCTCCAGAAAAAACATTAAACGTTCATCAATTTGTGTTAATGACTTACAAATGTCCTAGTTAACCTAGATCACTAATAGTTTAAAAGCATAATCAGCCTATTAATAATCCCTCTACTGTAGGTTTCTAGGATAGGGTTTTTTTTTAGGCGGCTAAAATGATCCAATGAAATTTCCGCGCCATTGGGTGGAGCAGGAGATAGTTTAAAACTTTTACTGACTAAAAAATCCTCTCCTGTTCCTTTCTTTGGCTTCTAGGGCCCTGGGTGACGTTTTCTTAATAACCCATGGCTCCAGTAGGCTCCGACCCAGCTGAGTGGCCCGAAACGGCCTGAGAGGCCCGTGTGGAATGATACGCGTCGTCGACAACTTTGGCCCGGTCCAGACGATTACCGGACGGTTATTGCTCGCCGTCCACAACCCTGAGCCTACGGTAGCCGGATGTCTAGAGCATGAGGGTCGTTGCCTCACGCGCGCAAGTTCCTCCTTTATTAGCATTACTGTTTCGTAGAAGGAGACGACCGCCTGCTACACCTCCTCGCTGCGGACCATGGCTTAAACCAAGACTCGGCACGAGAGATCGCCGCCGCCGATCGCTCAAATGAGAATACGGCAATGCTATTCCTCCGGGGATTTGACGCAGAGTCGACATGGGGCGTTTCTTCCGCACGAATAGGAAAGGAAATGGGATGCAATCCAACACGCTCACCCAGTACCGGTTGATTAGTATTACAATTTTTCAAATAGTATAATTTGATAAACTTTATTTGAACTTAAAATTCCAAGTCGATTCAAAGATATAACATATCAAACAAACTCGTTTTAGAAAAGGCAAACGTTTGTGAAGGTTTTATGGTGTGCACGTATATGTTTGTTGTTTCTTTACGCTGGAATGGCTGAACAAATTGCGGTGAAATTTGGTACAATGATGGAACATGTTCTGAAATAGCCTATTGGATAATTTTGTAGCGCCATCTGAAGCTTCAAATAAGAACTAATCTTGCAACGCGCAATCAAAGTTCTCATGATTTGAACATATAGAATAACCTGATATCGTCTATCGGACATCATCCATCATCATATAACACTTGTCTAGTCGGAGGTCCCTCCCTTTTTATCGTAATTATATGGGACTCTCTGATATACATTTTACATAGATATATCCCCCAGATATGTGAAACTTTTATCCCCAGAGTATATTCCATTGGATCATTTCTCTACTTGTATGCGGGCAAAGCCGCTGGCCACAGCCTAGTATCATAACATTTTGAGCCAGTATTTCTGTACGGTAATATTCTTAAATCGGTCAAGCGTTTAGGTGCCACGTGTATTACCTATAAAATATCGCTTGGGGCTACATTTTCTCGTCCGTTCGACCTTTTCGATGTATGAAGATTTCAGGCTCAGGTAACAGATTGGGTGAGTTTGAATAAACTTAAGACTATGTATTTTCTTGGTTGGTTTATTTCTTAATACACCTTTTATTAAAATAAGTAAGAAATTTAACGTAGTAACCGTTTATAAAATATACTAGTGTTTTTTTGGGGTTCGGTACTTCAAGAGAAAAAAACCGACCAAGAGCGTGTTGGGCTATGCTCATTGTAGGGTCCCGTAGTTTCCTGTCTGTCACAAATTTCTCATAATGTAACTATCACTTCAGCGCGCAGTAGCCCAAGTATATATTAGTAATCCAATTTCCCGACTGATGGCGCTGTACCTGGTGGAAATTTTGGATTGCGTGAACCGATTTCAATACTGTTTTTTAATTAAAAGAAGATTCGTCCAGGGTAACAAAATATATAAAAAAGTTTAAAAATAATGTTTGCATATACGGTTAAATTACAATTTTAGTTTAGAAATTTTAATTTTTCAAAAATCGTTAATCTATCAATTTTAAAATTATTTTCTAGAAAGGCTTTATAAAGTTCTAATTTTGAGGTTTTTTTGATACTTTCTTATAGTTTAAAAATTAAAGGGGTGTATACGCGTTGTTTTGTACTTACTTGAAGCGATTATTTCCAAAAATATTAACATTATCAAAAAACTATTTTCCGGGAACCCTAATCATTTTAAATACCTATCCAACAATATACCACACGTAAAAAAATCACTCCCCACTTTACGTTTAGGGAAGGCACCGTAATAAATTATTTTGTGCCACTTTTTATTTTAGCACTTTGTTGGCGTGATTGATATACATATTTATTTATTTGAACTTCATGTACAGTAGTGGTACATAGGCGGACTTAATGCTACAAGGCATTCTCTACCAGTCAACCTTTGGGTTAAAAAAGACAACACTGTGGTAGGTGTGCAGAATAAATAAATAACATTTAATAAAAAAATTACAATTACTTTGTAATTTTTTTATTATATGAGGGAAAGTAGATTAATTACACTGGCAACATTAAGCACGCCCCCAGCTACGCGCAGACTTAACGTAATCCAACTCTAGATTGTTTTGGTACTGTCTTGTATTTTTTTTTTGTTGTTTTGCCAAATTGTATCTGATTAAATCTTTTATGTTATTATATTATATTTTATAGTCTGTTATTTTAGTTAGTGGTTAGTTTATTAAATTTAAAATTGGTTAAGAATATTCTAATTGTTAATTTTTATAATGTTTTATTTTGGGTATGTAAGTGACGATAATTGTCTTAAAATATAAGAAGGTTTTCATATATTTTCGTACAAGGAAATTACAATTTTCCTTTGGTTGAGTTTTGCTTTCCAAGCATCTCATATTTTAATATTTGTATGCCAGATAATGGCGAAATGTGTCATTGCGCTTATAACATAAATGTTACCATCTTCTGTACCACATTTTATACAAATAAATGCTTTGACTTTGACTTTGACTTTAACAGATATTTTAAATAGATTGACATATTGATGCCAAATTTCAGCTTTCTAGTGCTAACAGTCGCTGAGATTATCCGCGGACGGATAGACAGACAGACTTGGTGAAAGTTTAAGGGTTCCTTGTTGCGAGAAACGTATATTTCAAAACTCAAGGGAATTAAAATTCATAGGATAGGTTGCCCTAGAACCCGTTGCCTTAGAATCCTAAATTTCGGCATGAAGTAAGTTTATAGCACAAATATAGGGAAAAAGCAGTAAATTTGTAATTATGTGACAAAAAAACACCCTTTTTTACAATTCGGAAAAATCTTCGAGACTGGATTCATAAATACTATATTTTTATTTTTGTAATTTTTAAGCAAACCATATAATGTAAAAGAAGAAACTGACTAACATATGGCACAGCAAAAACTACTGGGACTAGGAGCGTGATATTTTTTACAAGGCTTCCTTTTATGGCGTAAGTGAATACTAAGAAAGGGTTTTTAAAAATTCAGCTCCTAAAGGGATGTTATGGGGGTCTAAAGGTTATATGGAGAACCCTACTTTCACACGGGCGAAGCCGCTGGCAGAAGACTTGTTCATTAATAATTTCTTTGTTATTATAATTTTTTCTGTAAAACATTCAAACACAATGTAAATATTTATTGATATCATTTAACGATCATAGCTCTTTACATTGCCCTTTGAGTGACTTTGAGTCTTTTTATATTGTACTTTAGTGCATATACTCTTAAATAAAACAATGGTCCTTATCGTTTAAATTTGGCATAAAATGTAATATTTCATCTAGTTGTCAGTTTTCACAATAAGCTCTTTCTATGTTATAATAAAACCTTTGTTTTTCGTGACCTACTTCAAATACATGAAACATCTTCGTGATTTGAAACTAAAATACAAAATTATAATATTCTTTTCGCAGAAAGCGGGTAGTTTTTCTTTTATCGGCGTTAGTTGGTTTTGCGAATTTATCATAGAACGCTTTAACATATTGTGAAATTCACATGGTTGCTTAGAATATAAATATTACAAATTGAAATAGAAGACTATATTTTCTCGAACCCAGCCAGGCGCATAAGCATAGCCTTATAATATTCCCATTGCTGGGACTCAAGCCTCCTCTCGAGAATAGGTTGTAATCCAGCAAATATGCTTGTTTATATTATGTATTTATTATCATATTTGTTATTTTTCTGTTTGTCTGTTTCTATTTAAATTGCACCTACTATGTTATGGCTCTGCACCACCCTAAGTTCTACCGGTAAAAAATGCCTAAGGCATTAAGTCAGCCTTTGTACAGTGTTATCTGCATAATATTTTTATAAATAACCGTTTTTGTTTTCCTTTTCCTGTGAAAACAAAAAAAAACTTGCTCAAACCGCGATATTTACAAAAAACATTACAATTAAAATTATTTGTTGCCGGAGTGCCACTTAAAGAAAATATGTACAATAAAACCAAACACTCAGGATAAATGTATCCTTTCCTGACAGTGTTCGTGATGAAAATGTAACTCTGTAGTAAAATCATTATTTTAATATGGAGTTCCATTTTCAGCAGAACCATTTATATTCATTTGTTTCGCCATAATCGCACTTGAGTAGCTCACGGAATTACTTATTACTGCGAATAAGTTAAACTATAATGGCCGTCATTGTTATGGTTCCGCGTAGTCCCTCGCCACGCGACACTATTGGATGATTTTTTCCTGCCATAAAAAATTCTTGTCAGTTCTTCCAATCCTATTCAACAGCTTTCTTATTTTGGCTATGTTATAAAAGAACCATTCCATAGTGTTAGCACAATACACCAATCAATAAACATAAGTATACATAGTACGCGACATATAAGTTAAACCATTTGCTATTATCCTCGTCACAAAAGTTGGTCCAATGTGATGACTCCACCATAATTCAGACGCCTTAGGGATTCCAATCCCAATTTCCGACCACCGTAGGCGCGGGCTCGCGGACGGCGAGCAATAAGTAGCTTGCCGTCCGTTCGTCTGACCAAGCCAGGTCGTCGACGGTGCACTCTGTTCCCGCGCGGCTCAAGGAGTTGTTAGGAATTTGTAGAGGCCCCACTGCAAGGCCGAAGCCTGCTGAAAGGAAGGTCCGACCGCGGTATGAGGGCTAAGAAGGAATGGGGTGGGTTGCTTAGTCAGTAAGAATGTTACCCTGTTTCCCGCCCCACCCAAGGGCGGGATTCATCACCAGATGTTTTTTCCCACCATAAAAAAAATCATAATCATTTCTTCTGGTTTTGATGATAAAGCTAAAGACAAACTGAATCCACGAATACTACGCATTATGACTTCAGACTCCTAAATTTGTTTGATGACAGACGACGTACGTGGGACGCGTGTAACCTACCTATGTACTTATACTTTTAAGTAAGTCATACGTGAGCTCAGTTTATTTTCTCGACGGCGCGCACTGTTCCCGCGTTACTCAAGGAGTTGTCAGCGAACCGTAGGGACTCTGCAGAAGTGACGAAGCCAATCTGGGCCAAGGGTCTGAAAGGAAGGCTCTGGCCCTGGTATATTATATATGACAACTTAGGAACGGGGTGGGAGTCTGACACTATTTGCCGCTCCACCCAAGGGCGGGATTCACCATTGGATCATTTTTACCTACCCTAAAAAAGCTCAATTTATCTTTCACTTACTTACTGACGACGAAATACACAAGAATAGTTTTTTAATGTATTTATTCACATTTACTAACAGTTCCTACATTTTTCTCTACAAATTTTCCGATTTTTCACTAAGTAAAAGATACTACAGCAAATAAGAATAAAAATATTTCGTTTCTGTTGCAGGTACGTAAAATACTGGACACATATTTGACTACAGAAAAGTTTATGCAGAATTTCGGCAAACAACACTCATCAGAAGCTTGATTCCCCAAGAGGTAAAAAATATCAGGTGCTCTTAAAATACATGAAAATATTTTAAGAATTAGTGCGACTCGATTCGTGGAGAGAGTGACTGTGCGCTTTGGGAAATCATATTTATGTTAATTATTTTCGAAAACCGCATCTTTTTAGGGTTCCGTAGTCAACAAGGAACCCTTATAATTTTTGGTTGTTATTTTTTATCGTGTTTTATAAATGTTGTGCTGTCTGAATTGAATAAATGTTTTTCTATTCTATTCTTCTATTCTTATAGTTTCGTCAAGTCGGTCTGTCTGTTTGTCCAACCTCGGGAAATCGGGTTACTAATAATTTGTATATGGGCTACTTCGAGCTGAAGTCGTAGTTTAAGGGTTCTGTTACATTGTGAGAACACTTCACAGGAAACTTCGAAGCCCTACATTGAGCGTGGCTCGACACGCTTTTGGCCAATTTTATTTTTATACTGTTAACATATATAAGCTAAGGAGTGGAATTCCTTAATAATTTTAAGGGTTCCTAGTTGGCTACGGAACCCTTAAAAATTGCTTGCTCAGAAATAGCAATAAACAAAAAAAGGAGATCACCCATTTTATTTGACGATTTCGGATAAAAAAGTCAGTGACCAGGAATAAATTTTATATTATTAAAATGGTGGCAGGTGTAGAAACATTTCTTTGTTTGGCAAAAATGCTAAAATAAAGGTATACACTGATCTATAAAGTTACTTTTTTTATTTTAGATAGGCTCGCGTGGTCAAACGACCACAAACTCACCTGATGGATGATGTTTCCCGTCGTTATCGTTTTAATTCTTACCTGGTTATTCAAAACTCTGGGCTCAAAGGGTACTTATCATTATCATGGAACAGCCCAATTATTAAGTAAACTATGGACTATAAAATATGGCGCTACAATCTACAGGAGCAAACTAGTTACATAGGCGTGTTAAGACAACAACATAGTCTCTTATTTACCTTGGAATTTTTAGTTTTTTTGACAATGAGTATCTTTGAAGGAATGTCTATTGTGAAAGCGGTCTGTTAAACCAAATAAAGCGATAAATAGAATTCCAACTGAATACAGATCCCCAAAACTCCCTCAATACTCAAATTCTTTCCGATCTATATCTGACGGTCAAACTGTACGTACTATACTCGAATCTATCCATCGGATTCCACGAATAACTGGTACCGAAAGAATGTGAGCTGCTTTTCGAAGCAATTGCGTTCGTGCATGATCGGTTATTTCCGTCAGCGTTCGTGCACGCTCGGCTATTTCCGACAGCGTTCGTGTGTGGCTTAACAAAGTTATTGCAGTACGCATTGCAATGTTATGCAAAATTCCGTTACGTGTGATGTGTTAGCGATTCATTTGTTTTCAATTTCCTATGAAATAACATCACAAATTGTAATAATTTATTCGTCACCATTATTGGCTGTTTATGAAAATCCAGTCAAATTGTTTTCCAGGCATTTAATTTCTGATAGTTTCAACGTATTTGAATGTATTCAAAATGTTCGTTGTGTAATTAGAATCAATGAGCTACAAAAAAAATAAAGTGTTACCTTTAGGCAATATTTTTTTTTTTAAATGGGAGAACTTTTCAAAGAAATTCCCACTCTGGGTGGAGTAAGAGGAAGTTTTATTATTGCGTAGGTATGAATGTACGTCACCTTACAAAATTAAACGAGTTCGTAATAGTTCATAAGGTTTATAAAGTAACTTGAAGGTTTCTGCCTACCAAGAATAATACGGAAAATTAAAAATTTGTTTTGTCGGAATCGAAACCTTTTGGTTTCGATTCCGACAAACAACAGAAGGCTTCGACCCTGCTGGACCCCTACAGTTTTCTGTAGGGGTCCAGCAGGGTCGAAGCCTTCTGGGGCCAAAGGTTGATGCGAAACAGAAACATCGAGGCCCTGGAACTAAGGCAAGAAGGAACGGTGGGTTGTTTAGTCAGAAGAAGTTTGACACTGTCTTCCGCTCCGCCCAAGGGTGGGATTCGTAATTCGATGATTTTTCCAACCATAAAAAAAATGTCATCATCATCAGCCTTTTTGAAATTCACACTGCTTGGTCACAGGCCTTTTCTCTAGGAGAGCGAATGGGCCACAATCCACCACGCGAGCCCAGTGCGGATTGGTGAATGTCACATGTCTTCGAATTTTTGTTTCATGCCAGTTTCCTCACAATGTTTTCCTTCACCGTTTTGGGTCGTGTGATGAAATAAAGTACACAAAGTAATGCGCCTCGTAACTCGTAAATCGGGGCCCTTACCACTCGGCCACCACTGCTCACCATAAAAAGAAGTGTACGTTGGTATAATGTACCTCTAGCTTAAACATTTTACGCGCTGCAACTAGCGACCATTTAAACTGCAGTGCACGTAGAGCTCTAATTTATAGGGATGTAAGTTTTCTTCCGATTAAAATTTATTAGAACCAAAAACGGAATCGAAGGTGCAAAATCAATCGGGAGGAATCGGTTCGGGGAGAGGATTCGGGATCGGGGAAAGGATTCGGGATCGGGATCGGATCGGATAAGTGTATGTATATAAATAAATAATTCAAGAATCGTATCTCCTTAACATCTCTCTTGCTTACACACCGTATCTTATCATAATATAAAATAACAAAAGCTAACAATATTATAAGTATTTTAGATGATTTTAAATCGAACATCACGTCTAAATGGCTTCGCAGTCCGGTCGTCTGGTAATAGTCCGGACCAAGCCCAGTCGTCGACGGCGCGCACTGTTCCCGCGCGCCTCAAGGAGTTGTCAGCACAGCCGTAGGGACTCTGCAAAAGGGTCGAAGCCTATTGGGGCCCAGGATCTCTTTTTGTAAGGAAGGCTTGACCCCAGTGTGAAGGGTAGGAACGGGGTGGGGTGTTTAGTCAGACTTTGACTCTGTTTCCCGCTCCGCCCAAGAGTGGGATTCGTCATTGGATGATTTTTGCCCACCATAAAAAAATCTAAATGCTTGGCTTGTTTGTATGTTTTGAAAAAAATATTTTCAAAGTTATGTCTAATGCAGACATACTCGTAAAAGCAAAGATTAGGCAAAAACCATTGGAGTATTTTTATGAATCAATCTTTTGATATACGGCTTTTATGAATGTAGAGTTAATTAATAAATTAAGGACATATTATTATTCGAAAAATCTTGAGTGACGCTAGCTCCTCTTTTATTGGCTCAAGGTCCACTGGTCTTTAGTGTAGCCTAAAAACACTATTTTTCCTCAAATGTTCACTGAACACTGTCAATGAGCACTGTCATAGTATGATATATATTATGTACTTGATAGAAACGGCATTGGTTTCCGAAATTCAGTTCACAATAGACCATGGCGTTAACAGATAATTCTTTGTTCAAGAAACTATTAGGCATTCTTCTCACCAAATGTTTTGTCAACCGCCGACTGTGCGTATACTTCGATGCCTCCCACGTAAGTTGTTGTAACCCACAAAATGGCGATTTTGGGTTTTTTATGTAAAAGTGTCTAATTTTATGTAATCTATCCTACAAAAAAACAAAAAGTCCAAAAAACCTATTATTTAAGGTACTTTTGAAACGTATAATGTTGTATATTTCGAACGATTCCGGTGTAGACTGTAGTATTTATTACTTGCAATGGTTTACAACGGGGAAAAGCGCACGTGCGTCCGTTGTATGTAACACATATCACAGATTACGCTGGAATTCGCTGCCAGTTGCACCTCTCACGCAATTTTTACGTCGTTAATTTAATATTCTAGTAATTACTATTCCATTTAATCTTATCTTTAACTAACATGATAACCATTTAAAATATGGTATTGATCCCATACAACAATTTACGTCGCTAATTTTAAAATTATTTTATGTTAAGTGATACGTAAAACATTTTACTTCGATGCTAGATATGTAAAAGTAAGTTGTAACATCACATACAATGATTTACGTCGCTATTCGTTTGAAATGAGTACGTTGTATGTATTTTTCAGGGCGTGTTTTATGAATATCACTGAAGTCAGAGTCACTCAAGGCAACCATTTTCAATGAATCTGAGAAGTTTTAAATGACTAAACTAAAAGGTGATAGCATATTCATAACTTTGGACCTTGAAACTGCTCACTTACTCGTATTTCATAGCTGTGTAGTATAATAACCATTTAGATTACGACTGTTATAGCCATTTTTGTTTAATAATATTATTATTATTCTAGCTAGCCTGTGATGTCCTACTACTGGGCAAAAGCCTCCCTCCATTCTTTCCAGTTATCTTAGTTACTCGCTTTATCGTACCAATTCTCAAGGAAGACATCCAGGTCGTGTCGAGGAAATGAGGGCCTGGAACACAAAAGGCACCGAAAGATTACATGTGAGTTTTAGTCAGTAAAAGCAACTTTTACTGATTAAAACTCACTAGGACTTTCCTTCTTGTTCGTGTTTATTGCTAGTTTCCCAAATCAGAAAACGTTGTTCGTTACTTTAACCTTAGTCACCACCTGCATGTTTCTGCACTGTTGAACTCTTTAAGCTAAGCCAGTCAGTTATTTGATTGAATAAAGTTTCGTTTGAAAAAGGTAATGAAAAAAATACACATTTACAGACTAGAGATTTTTCAAAAGGACTAACAACGTCAAAGAAAACCTTTCTAGTAAAATATAAAAAACAGCCAGTAGGAAAACTGGTCTATTGAGTCTACTGCCAGCACTATTTCAATAAATTAAACTAAAAAGGTGACAGAGAAAACGATGTATAACTATGGCTAATTTAGTTATAGGAGAGCCAAGCTTAGAATTTATGCTGATACTATTGTGAGACTAAATAAGAATAAATTGCCTGTTGCCCTTACTGAAACTTCAAACTTCAGACGTGTGTAAACAATAGTTTTCCCATTTCTATAAGTGATTAAGTTCTTAATAAGGTGTTAGTTAAATTTGATATACCAACAGCAGTATTAATCCCCGATCAAAAAGATTTTTAATAGCCAGTGAAAAAGTCTGGGTCTGTCAAAACCATCGTTTGTGACCATTTCAAGTCTTTTCAACTGCTTACAAGTTGAGCCACACTATGTTTCACTAAATTCACTAATGTTATATTAAGACAGAGGTTTAAACTTTTAGTGTATATAGTAATAACGTATAGCTTTTGCCTAAAAGGTACACAGAGAAAACAGAAATAGATCTGAAAGATAATAATATCGTAAAAATAAAAGAGGTACCAGTTTGTTCTGAAGATTCAATATTAATTTAATGTTTTATCAGACTGTAAGGTAATGACCACTTCTTTCAACAACAATACCTTAAGATGCCAAAATGCTGATGATATGAATACATCAGTTAGGTGCATGAAACCAGCTTTTTGGGGTCGGGAAACAATCCCTCTATTGTATATATTACGAGCAAAACTTAATATTTGCAGGCTTTTCTAGATTCAGTGTAAGTTAGAAAACATTACTTTTTATCTATCGTTTGTCTTGGATATGCTTATGAAAAGAAGATGAATAAAGCATATTACAGAATGAGCTATAAGTATAGTCACTTGAAAAAATGGAGAGAGGAAAAGATTACAAAGTGATAGTGAGACGGGTGATAC
Organism: Mythimna loreyi; assembly: GCA_029852875.1. Taxonomy (NCBI): domain Eukaryota; kingdom Metazoa; phylum Arthropoda; class Insecta; order Lepidoptera; family Noctuidae; genus Mythimna; species Mythimna loreyi. The sequence goes on along the minus strand of CM056800.1, from coordinate 8,493,847 downwards.
GACAAAATGGAAGAATAAGCTTGTTCCACCGACTCTAAATCACATTGGACTAAGATAGGAACATGATGATTTACCTATTTTTAAATCTCATTGGTTACTAGAATTTTCTTAATCATTTTGGTTACGATACTTTTTTGAGTTTTGATTATTTAAACTATAGTAAAAATTTGATTAAAGGACGATGTAATGAATTGAAAGTATAATTTAAATTTTGAAATAGCTTCAATTTTTATTTTCAGATTTTTTTAAATGATTTTTATTATCATCATCAGCCTAGCGTAAGTCCCGGTTGCTACCTTGGCTTTCACCTCGGTGCCCGGGGTCCGCTTTCCTGACTAGTCGTCTCCACTTCGCTCGGTCTTTTGCGTCCTCTGCCTTAAGCCCATTAGCACGCATATCGTCCCTTACGACGTCGATCCAACGCCGCTTAGGCCTACCTCGTTTTCCGGGTCCCGGCGGAGGCGGCATGGCGAGGCATCTGTTACCCACGTAGTCTGCCGGTTTTCGTAAAACGTGGCCATACCAGCGTAAGCGACCCTCCTGCAGTTTATCTGCTATGTCACGGACCTGAAGGCTGCCCCGGATGCGGGAGTTCTTAATGCGGTCTTTCCGCGAAACTCCCGACATCCAGCGCAGCATATTCATTTCCGTGACACGCAGGCTTTGCTTATGTCGCTCAAGTACAGGCCACGCTTCACTGCCATACAAAAGGACAGGCCTAATGATGGTCTTATAGACCTGTCCTTTGAGCCTAACCGGCATTTTGGGGTCACAGATAACCCCCGCCACCTCACGCCATTTCGCCCAGGCCGCCGAGATACGTGACTCGACGTCGCAATCGACGTCCCCGGACTCGTGGAGCACCGATCCCAAGTACCTGACCTGTTCCGTGCGTTCAACTGTGTCTTCGCCAATGCGAACAGGAGCAGCGTTAATTATGTTACAGGCCAAGTACTCGGTCTTCGCCGCATTAATTTTAAATGACTTTTATCTTAATCTTTAATGTTTTTCTAATCTTTAAAATATCGTTTCTTATTCTAAACTCTAAACCCTAAAATGTAAAATTTTGTTAAACTTTATTGAAAATATTCTGCTTTTTTTGTATTTCGGTAACGTATCAACGAAAAGGTATTGTCTTAAACGAAATTAGGCTGAAAAAACATTGTATTTATTTTATTATATCAAGTAATGATGCACATACCACACCTTTTTTTTATTTGTAATCGACGTAAATTGATATAAGTATCAGATATGATCCAAATCGGCTCTTGATCTCCCGTGTATAATAATGTAAGTGATAGTTACAACATTTTGTGAGGACCTCCTGTCGCGGTAAACAGTTGTAACAACAAAATTCAAGAAACCGTTACAATTATAAAGTAATGACATGTAGTTAACGATAACATATTAAAAACTATACACTCATACCGAATTTCAAAAAGATTCCTTGAAAAATGTGGCTTGTATCGCAAAAAGTATCTTTAAAACGCTCTCCTGTAAAATTGCATTTTTGGGGTTACAACAACTTACGTGGGAGGCATCGACTTGCTCTCAGCCCCGCCGTGAACGCGGGATTAAGCGAGAACTACACGGCGCGGACGTCAGCCACACCGTTCTGGGCGCGTCTGTCTCAATATATTTTATATGGAAACTACACTCTTAGAACTACACTTGATCGACACCCTGGGGACGCCTCGGGCATCCTAAGAGCGTAGTTCTACGAGAATGAGACGGATGTACCCAGACCGGCGTATATGGCGGGCGCACAATGTAGTTCTACTAGCTTTAGTATGCGGTATGCGTTCTCACCGAGAGTCAGCAACAACATACTACGTAATAGCGTACAGTCGGTTCGATGAGAACGAAAATTTTATAATTATAACTAGCTTTCTTCTTTCGCGTGAAAATAGGTTTTCGCACAAATTTGGACACGCGTTTTAAACCTTTAGGGTACATTTTGGAAAATCCTTCCTTAGTGTACGCTTACGTCATAAAAGAAAGCCTTGTGCAATATTTCACTCTCCTAGTCCCAGTAGTTTTGGCTGTGCGTTGATATGACAGTCAGTCAGTTTCTCCTTTTATGTATATAGAAAAATAGGCTAAGCGTCGGCCACCGAGATTCAGCGACAACGCACTACGTTATACCATACAGTCGGTTCGATAAGAACGAGAACTTTATCTACACTATAATATAATAAAGAGGTAAAATTTGTTTTTTTTATATTTTTGTTTTTTTGTTTGTAGGAGGTAATCTCTGGAACTACTGGTCCGATTGGAAAAATTTTAGCAACAATAGAAAGCTGCTTTACTCCTGAGTGACATAGGCTATATTTTATGTACGCGGGCGAAGCCGCTGACAAAAGCTAGTAATATAGAAAAGCGATTAACCGTGTAACGCTCGCTCACATTAAACGGCCGACGATACGTTTAGTCAGAACAATGCCTAAATAATGATGATACATTAAAAGCACAACAACAAAGAAATCTTAAGCAACATTAAGCCCAAGCATTAACGAGAAACATTAACTAAGGAACATCGTCTTAACCTTTAATGAACGTTTCAAGTAGGCAATTTCAGGTTAAAAGGTGATTTTCAGATTACAAATTGCTTGTAGAAAATACATCTCGAAAACATTTAGCTTAATTACTGGGTATTACCAGAGAATGTTATCATTTGTGGTTGTGTCTTTGATTACGATTTGAAGGTACATACTTAATGTACAGGTATATTTTATTGTGAATAGAGTCGGGGGTTAATCACACCTATGTTATAAATGTAGGCGTGGACTTGTGGACACCAAGCAATTGACAGCTTACTGTCTGTCCCTACCGAGCCTGAGTCCTGAGTTGTCGACGGCTCATAGTGTTCTATGTGCGCCTCAAAACGATGTCAGCAAATCAATGGGGTCCGGCTGAGCTGAAGCTGGGTTCATGGGTTTAGATGCGAAAAGATAACCCAGTGTTCTGGAATGCAAGGCAAATAAAGGTTTTGGTTTTAGTCAATAAAAGTCTGCCCTGTCGCCGGTGCCAAACAAGGAATTTTTTTTTTTTTTTAAGGGGAGTCATTACATAATACACATTTCATATCTCAGTGTTCATTCGTACGTTATTTTAAGACGTTTTAATCCGTTTCTCGTAATTTTAAAACATATCCTCCGATAGTGCTATATTGTTAACAATACATATGACTCGTGACAAAGTAACATAACATAACATAGGTATACCACAACTATCACACAACGCTGTCTAGTCCCAAGCTAAGCAGAGCTTGTGTTATGAGTACTAGACAACTGATATACACACACAAACATTTGTTCTGGGTGGGAATCGAACCCACGACCTCCGGCATAGCAGTCAGGGTCACTAACTACTTGATTTGGCCATGGCCATTTTGGTTCAACTTATGTACCTAATGCGCGTACCGTGTATCTAGTTATTATTTAGAAAAGTCTCAATAACAATGAACCATCAATTAATCTTCTATTACCTTTCAATGTCTAGTTTGAACTTAAAAGCGAATTAGTTAACTGAACTATTCAGTCTAGAGTTATTTGACCGCAGTGAGATTTATTGACGATGTTCTATAGTTAAACACCTGACGGTGATAAATGATGGTTAACCGGTTGTTAGTTAAGTTACAGTTAACCTTTGTTATAAACAAGATTAATTAACTAAATAGTAGTGAATGTTTCGAGACTAATTTACTATGGGTGAATCTTCGACTCATATCCTAGCGATAGACAAGCATGTTCATAGAAAATATTTGTCAAAATACTGAAAAGTTAATACAAAAGTTCGCTGCAGCGCTTCATTAGCATTGATGACTACCCTGAGAAGAAACACTAAAACAAACCCAGGAGAATTTTATTTTTAACTAGCTTGTGCCCGCAGCTTCGCCCGCGTACATAAAATTTAGCCTATGTCACTCAGGAATAAAGCAGCTTTCTATTGTTGCTTAAATTTTTCCAATCGGACCAGTAGTTCCAGAGATTACCCCCTACAAACAAAAAAACAAACTTTACCTCTTTATTATATTAGTGTAGATAACACTAGGTTCCGATTACACTATAACTGGGAAACGGCAAAAAACTAATGACGCTTTTCTTTCTGTCTCATAAAATTGCATTAAATCTAATTAAAAGTTACGTATCTCGTACTTACTCTTCATCATCAGCCTTATTAATTTTCCCACTGTTGGGACACGGGCCTCTTCTTTGGGAAAGATAATGGGCCATAATCCACCACGCGGCCCAGCGTGAATTGGACCTTACTCTTCACGTGATAACTTTTAGAAAGCAAAGATTGCTTTGCCTTACAGAAATACTTTTCATCTGAAAACATCCCAATTCATTCAACAACGTTTCAATATGTCTTATATCATTTTTATAAAGTCATACTTTTCAGGAAACAGGAAATCAGTGAGGCAATAAGATCTATTGGCTTATAAACTCATTTCATAAAGCCTATGTTCAAAGACTCGAGAGTTAAGCGATTTATTACTCAAGCCTTTGCAAAGATCATACAAAAAAGGATGACATACTTAACTATGATAATGCTATGTCGGTTCATTATGATCAAAATGAGCTTATCTATAAGAACACAAGCAATAATTATTATAGCAAACCAAAAACGTTCTTAGCTATATCTGTTATCTAACTGACCAGCTATACGTTTTACGAAATTACAAAAACAAAATACAGTATGCAATTATATCGAAGCAGTAATGCTAGCAAAAGAGGAGGCCGACCGCATCAGGCAAAGGGTTCACTCCGCAGCCCCGGTCGCCGCGTCTCCGATCCCTATTTCTAGTCACCGAAGGCGTCAAGGTGGACGAGGTGGTGGCCGCCATCGTCAGGGTGGGTGGTTGCACGACCGAACAGGTTCGGGCGGGTACCATCCGCGCTGACAGCACGGGCATGCGAGCCGTAACGGTAAGCTGCCCCGTGCCGGCGGCCAAGGCCATCACTAGTGAGGGCCGACGGCTTCTTGTGGGCTGGGTCTCCGCCCAGGTAAAACTGCTGGAGCCCAGACCTCTGCGGTGCTACCGCTGCCACGTGGGGCACCACGTGGGGGCTTTCTGTGCCGCGGAGGTGGATCGCAGTGACCACTGCTACCAATGCGGTAAGCCCGGTCACAGGTCTGCTGAGTGCCGGAATGCGCCGCACTGTTACGCATGTGCGGCGGCAGGCAAGCAGGCCGACCACCGGGCTGGGAGCAGGTCCTGCGACCCCCCGGCCAAATTAAAGGCCAAACTAAGTCGCCCCCCCAACACCACCGCCGCCGCCGCAGCCGCTTCCTCGGCCGCCGGCGCGGCTTCTGTCGCCGCCACTACCGCTATGGCGGCGCCCTCTCAGAGGGCTAGGGAGGAGACAATGGACTGCCAATAACGGCCCCATTACGTCTCCTCCAGGCGAATATCAACCACTGCGCCCCAGCTCAGGATCTGTTGCTCCAGAGCATGGCGCAGTGGTCGATAAACGTCGCCGTGGTCTCCGAGCCGCACTTTGTCTTGCCCAGAGCTGACTGGGTTCAGGACCTGAGCGGCTCGGTGACCCTTATCTCGTCGGCCGCCGCTGGTACCCCGACCCTCGAGGCCGTCACGAAGGGTCGGGGTTGCGTGGCAGCACGGTTCGGGGACATTGCAGTGGTAGGCGTCTACCTGTCCCCGAACAGAACTCTCGCCGATCTTCACGACTCCCTCAGGGAGCTGAAGACCGTCGTCGCTGGGTATGGTACCCTCCCCGTGGTCGTTTGCGGGGACTTCAACGCCTGGAACATGGCTTGGGGTTCCCGGCTCACGAACCAGCGGGGTCGGTTGGTGGAGGACTGGGCTCTGGAAACAGGCCTGGTCGTCCTAAACCGGGGTTCTGTCCCCACGTGTGTGCGGGTGCAGGGTGAGTCCGTGGTGGACATTTCGTTCGCCAGCCCCGCTCTGACACCGCGTGTAGTTGACTGGCGCGTCATGGAGGGGGTGGAGACATACTCGGACCACCGGTATATCCGGTTTGACGTCTCCGCCCAGACCTCGACCGCGCCGGTCCGACAGACCCCATGTGGTCCGCGTTGGGCGCTGAGGCAGCTGGAGAAGGAGCTCTTCCTGGAAGCCGCGGCGGTGCAGGCCTGGGTGCAAGCACCGGTCAGGCCTGCCGACATCGACGTCGAGGCGGAGTGGTTCCGGGAGGCCTTGTCGCAAATTTGCGACGCGGCAATGCCCCGTCTCCGCCCAGGACGCGCCCGACGCCAGGTGTACTGGTGGTCGCCAGAGCTTGCGACGCTGCGCGCCGCATGCAATGCTGCGCGGCACCGGTATACCAGACACCGCAGGCGCCGCTTCCGCCCGCCGGATGCGGAGGCCGTAGAGGCGGAGCTGTATGAGGGATACAAGGTGGCAAAGCGCACCCTCCGATCGGAGATAAAGCGGGCCAAGGATGAGGCCTGCAAAGCGTGGCTGGGGACGCTCAACGCTGATCCGTGGGGACGCCCATACAAGTTGGTGCGGGAGAAACTCCGCCCATGGGCTCCCCCGTTGACGCAGAGTCTCCGGCCACAGATCGTGGAGGGTGTGGTGAGCGCTCTGTTCCCTGAGCGGGGGGACCACTCCCCCCCGCCCATGGCTCCGCCACCAGCGGTGTCTGACGTGGACCACGTCAGCGACGACGGTACCAATGCTCCGGAAGTGACCGAGGTAGAGATGAGAGTGGCGGTACGCAGGATGGGTGCGAAGAATACCGCCCCAGGACCCGACGGTTTGCCTGGAAAGGCTTGGGTCCTGGCCATGGAGGCTCTCGGGTCTCGATTGGGGGGGCTCTTTAGCGCATGCTTGGAGAGGGGCCAGTTCCCACTTCCCTGGAAGACGGGAAAACTGGTCCTCGTTGCGAAGCCGGGGCGCCCTGCGGACTCTCCGTCCGCGTATCGGCCCATTGTGCTGCTTGACGAGGTGGGCAAGCTCTTTGAAAGAGTCATTGCAGACCGCCTCGTCAAGCACCTAACACTGAAGGGGCCCGATCTCGCGGACGACCAGTTCGGGTTTCGCAGGAGGCGCTCCACGGTGGACGCCATCATGCGCGTGCGAGCCCTCACGACGGGGGATGCGGTGTCCCGGGGCAGGTGTGTCTTGGCGGTGTCGTTGGACATTGCCAACGCCTTTAATTCCCTGCCCTGGAGTTGCATTAGGACGGCACTCCGGTATCACCGGGTGCCCGACTACCTCTGTCGTACAATCGAGGCCTACCTGTCCGACAGGTACATAGTATACCCCGGTCACCAAGGAGATTGGAAACGGCGAGAGATGTCGTGCGGTGTCCCACAGGGATCGGTACTAGGACCGCCCTTGTGGAACATCGGGTACGACTACGTGCTGCGCGCCGACCTCCCCGTAGGGGTCAGCGTGGTCTGCTACGCAGACGACACGCTGGTCCTAGCGCAAGGAAGGTCGTACCAGGCGGCGGTCGAACTAGCGACACGTGGGGTTGCGACAGTCGTTGAGAGGATCCAGCAGTTGGGACTCAAGGTGGCGCTGCACAAGTCCGAGGCCATGTGCTTTCACGGCCCTCGGAACGCGCCACCAACGGGTTCCCAACTAACGGTAGAAGGAGTTCACATCGGCGTCGGGTCGACGATGAAGTACCTAGGACTTGTCCTCGACAGCCGGTGGAATTTCGAGGAGCACTTCCGACGTCTGGCCCCCAAACTCAATCGGACGGGGGCTGCTCTCAAGCGGCTCCTGCCGAACCTTGGGGGTCCAGACGCCTTCTGCCGGAGGCTCTACGCCGGCATCGTCCGGTCCATGGCCCTTTATGGGGCACCAGTGTGGGCGCCGACGCTGCGTAAACGCCCGGCGGCCCAGCTGAACGCCTGCCAGAGGGTCATGGCCATCCGGATGGTGCGGGGATACCGCACGGTGTCCCGCGAGGCGGCGAGCCTCCTTGCTGGCCTACCACCATGGGATCTGGAGGCAACAGTCCTTGCACGCATGCACGACCAGCGCGTGGAGGTGCAACGCCGGGGCGAAGATCCGCTGCCCGAACATGTCGAGGCGTGGCGGAAGGAGCTCCGGCGAGATCTCATGGTGAAGTGGAAACAGCGACTGTCGCAACCCAGCGCTGGGCACACCGTAATCTCAGCGGTAGTGCCCCTCTTTGAGGCGTGGCTGGATAGACCTCACGGCGTCCTCACCTTCCGCATGACGCAGGTTCTCACCGGACATGGGAAGTTCGGGAGATTCCTGCACCGGATTCGTGCGGAAGAGACGTCCGGGTGTCGCCACTGTGAGGCGAGCCCGGAGGACACGGTGGAGCACACGGTGGAGGTGTGCCCTGCTTGGGAAGAGCATCGCCGTGTCCTCGTGGGGGTGATCGGCGGCGGCGACCTCTCGCGCCGGGCCCTGGTTCAGGCCATGGTCCGCAGCGAAGAGGAATGGCGGGCGGTCGCCTCCTTCTGCGAAGCAGTAATGCTCGTAAAGGAGGAGGCCGACCGCATAAGGCAAAGGCAACGGCGTACTCGCCGTAGCCGTCGCCGCCGCGATCCTGCCGATATCCGGCCACCGTAGACACTGGCTCGCGGACGGTGAGCAATGGGTAGCTCGCCGTCCGGTCGTCTGTAAGACCGAGTCCTAGTCGTCAACGGCGCGCACCGTTCCCGCGCGCCTCAAGGAGTTGTCAGCAAACTGCAGGGGCCCTTCAGGGTCGAAGCCTCCCGGAGTCTAGAGGGAAGTGGGAAACTGTTACCTCGACTCCAGGAATAGGGCAAGGAAGGTACGGGGTAGGTTTTTTAGTCAGTAAGAGTCTGACACTAGTCTCCCGCTCCACCCAAGAGCGGGTTTCGTCATTGGATGATTTTCACCTACCATAAAAAAAAAAAAAAAAAAAAAAAAAAAAGTCACCGAAGGCGAGCAATGGGTACTCCACCATCCGGTCGTCTGGTAACAGTCCGGACTAAGCCCAAGTCGACGACCGCGCTCACTGTTCCCGCTCGCCTCAAGAAGTTGTCAGCAAAACTGTAGGTGCCCAGCAGGGTCAAAGCCTCCTGGGACCAAGGGTCGATGCGAAAGTGTATTACCGAGGCCCTGGGATCAGGGCAAGTAAGGAACGGGGTAGGTTGTTAAGTCAGTAAAAGTCTGACACTATATCCCGCTCCGCCCAAGGGCGGGGCTCGTCATTGGATGGTTTTTACCTACATAAAAAAAGTAAGCAGTTATACCTGGTCAAATTTTCAGTGCTTGTTTACGGAGACTTGGTGCGATGGGAGGCGCGTTGGTATCCGAACCGGGACACACGATACGTTGACCGATTCTTAGAAATATTTACGATGTGGCATCGTAAATATTTCTACGAATGGGCTAGTACACAAGCGACGCCGCTTCGCTCGTACGGCCCCACGATTTGTTTGAATATTTGTAGTGCGGCGACGAAGCGCATCGTATGCCTCGGCCTGGTACATTGCAGCAGCGGGCCGCTTCATCGCAGGTGCAAACACAAACATATGGCCATGTACGACAAACTCCCAACGCACCGCGTCTTCGTGATACGATATACGAGTCCAGCATTTCTCCCCATTACCTTTTTAAGATTTTTCGAGATCAAGGCAGTGACGTTTTTCAGCCAATTCTCTTGCGGAATAGGGCTTATTAATTCATTTTGATTTAGTGGCTGAATTATCTACATCTTTATTTTAAAACATACTTGATATAAAAACGATATTTTCAATTAACTCAAACAATAAAACGTTTACAATTTTTTTGTGTTGATTTACTATATTCGTTCAATACGGCGTTGATTTCTATCATTTCTTTTTTGTTAGGTAACTACGGCCCACAGATAAAACACATATTATCACAGATAAAAAATATTAAAAATATCACACAAAACAATATAATTATTATACACGTAACATCGGCGTCGTGTTCCGTTGTGTGGTGTCACGAACCCGTTCTCGGAAACGTCAATATACGACACCTTTCGGCTAAAATTCCAAAACATCCGAAATGGGGGACGTCAGCGTTCTAACATTGCAATGCATAGAAATAAAACTGGTTCGTATGCGGTCTGTGATTTTCACACATGTCCTGCCTAGTCCCAGTTTATTTAGTACAAAAAAAATATTTGCATTATGCGGTTTTGCACTACTTAGGGTGCCGTTAAATTAGTCGCGCGACAGCAGCGCAACTGTCGCGCGACAGTTATTTATAAGAAAAAACAAAGCAGCTCGACAGCTACGATGCTGTCACGCGGCACGTTGCGGCTAATTTGAAGGCGTCCTTACACCTATATAAATAAAGTAACCGATAATAATATATAATAACTAGCTCTTGCCCGCGGCTTCGCCTGCGTGGTGTTGGGGTTGGAGTTTCCGGGATAAAAAGTAGCCTAAGTCCTATACCGGAGTGTATCCTATGCCTGTGCCAAATTTTATCCAGATCCGTCAAGCCGTTTTGGCGTGATTGAGTAACAAACATCCAAACATCGTAACTTTCGCATTTATATTATTAGTAAGATAATAATATTCCAAAACTATCACACAACGTCGTCTAGTAACAAGCCAAGCACAACTTGTGTTATGGGCACTAGACAACTGATAAACATACTTATATATTTCTAAATACATACATATCATAATTATAAATTACACCAGACACAGCACAAATTATTGAGCTCATCACACAAACATTTGTCCTGGGTGGGAATCGAACCCACGACCACTGGCATAGCAGTCAGGGCCACTAACCATTAGACCAGCAGGCCAGTTAACAAATACATATTGTAATTTTTTTTTGCAAATAACACATCTAGAAATTCCGGAATCTAAGTTCCCAAAAATTAGGTACTTATTTTTTCACAGAATTACACCCAAGGAACAAAGGGTGGATTATACCTGACAATCAAAATGGCCTGGGATCACATGATATAAAGCTCTGGGTGATAAAATGTGATAAGAGGGGGAAGTAAATTGGTGTTAAGTGAAGTGTGGGGAAAGATATGGGGGCTTTAATGGAAGGTAAATTGGTATGGGATGATTTTTGAAAAGTAGGAAGGGTTTTTCGATGCTAAAACGATTAAAGTATACGCATAATAACTCTAGCCATATTTTTTTTTATATCTTTGTTTTTATTCATTATTACCCCCTACAAACAAAAAAACAAAAAAACAAACTTTACCTCTTTATTATATTAGTGTAGACTAGCTTTTGTCAGCAGCTTCACCCGCGTACTTAAAATATAGCCTATGTCACTCAGTGGTAAACCAGCTTTCTATTGTTGCTGATTTTTTTCCAATCGGTCCAGTAGTTCCAAAGATTACCTCCTAGAAACAAAAATACAAAAAAAAACGAACTTTACCTCTTTATTATATTAGTATAGGTTATTATGTCTACATGTGAATGATTTTTAATTGGTCTATATACCTAACCGACTTGAATACTGTAACAATGAGAAAAAACATTATTTATTAAATACTAGCTTTTGTCAGCGGCTTCGCCCGCGTACATAATATATAGCCTATGTCACTCAGGAGTCAAGCAGCTTTCTATTTTTGCTTTGCTATTTTTTTTCCAATCGGACCAGTAGTTCCAGAGATTACCTCCTACAAACAAAAAAAACAAAAAAATAAAAAAACAAACTTTACCTCTTTATTATATTAGTGTAGATGTAGATTTTTGATGCGTTGATGTGTCACTCAGTTTCTCTTTATATAATATATATATATATCGATTACATTTTAACTTCCGAAGAAGTACTACGCCTTTATATAATAAACACAATAAATAAGTTATCATTTTGTATTTCTCTGGTAAAGACAGCTTAAGGAGTAAGAAGCTTATGACTCTGAAGAAAATGTACATTTCCTGTTGTTATTATTTTATTGTTATGACAATACAGGAAAGTGAGTTCAATTTGTATGCATTTTGATGGACAAATAAAATAAGACTTATAGTTATAAAATATAGGAGTTTTGTAACCATTATCCTCAAAAACCTGACTAAATATTGTTTCCTAATGTTTACAGTGAGCACCACGAAGCAGTAGTGGCCGAGTGATAAAGCGCCGACTTACGAGTTGTAGGTCGAGGGTTCAAACCCAGCCAGATGCATTACTTTGTTTAATTTATTTCATCAGCACTGCTCTCAAAACGGTGAAGGAAAACATCGTGAGGTAACCGGCATCTCCTAGAAACAAAAATTCGAAGACATGCGACATGCGCCAACCCACACTGGGCCCGCGTGGTGGATTTCGGCCCATTCCCTCTCCTAGAGAGAGGAGGCCTATGTCCTTACAGTGGGAAAATTAAAAAAGCTGATGATAATGATGAATGGTTTACAACCCGGAAATCTTTACGTTTAGAGTGAATGGTGGGTTACTCGGGTAAGCATGCTATCGAACCTCCATCGTCAATTGTATCGTCGCTTTCCATCAGGTCAAGCGCGAACATCAACAAAAATCGATTACTGAACAATATCAATTGTCGACTCGACTGGCCTGTCAGTCTAGTAGTTAGTGACCCTGACTGCTATGCGGGAGGTCGTGGGTTCGATTCCCACCCAGGACAAATGTTGGTGTGATGAGCACGATCATTTGTTTTGTATCTGGGTGTAATTTATCTATAATTTATGTATGTATTTAGAAATATACATAAGTGTGTATATCAGTTGTCTAGTACCCATAACACAAGCTCTGCTTAGCTTGGGACTATATGGCGTTGTGTGATAGTTGTGGACATATTATATTATTATTATATCAATTATTCGGACGAAGACTTTGAAAAAATAGAGTACAAAAATGTATACAGACTAAGTATTTTCATTTTGCGATTCCTGCCCACGTTAGCCCGTAAACATAGGACGACATAGACCATTTTAAATTCTAGAACATCAAGAATTCATCTTGAGGTTCCAGTGCAACTTTTCAGCTGTCTTATCAATCTTTAACATGTGGGTACCAGGTAGCAATTCTACTTCACATACATATGTTCTGGCTTTCAAAGGAATTGCATGATATTACAGAGTAGCTTTCAAACAACGTTTTTTTTATTTTTGGGTGGGAAAAATTATCCAATGACATCACCCTGAAGATGGTCTCAGAGATTTACTCACTAAAAAATCTACCTTGTTCCTTCGTTGCCGGAGCCGAGCCTTCCTTTCAAAATCAGACCCTGCTGGGTTTGCTGATAAATCTTTGAAAAGACCTTGAAGCGCGCGGAAACGGTACGCTCACTTGGGCTCGGTCCGGACGGTTACCGGACGATCGGACGGCGAGCTACACATTGCTCGCCTTCCGCGTGCAACATAGTTCCATACTCTATAATGATGAGTTCATGACATGTTTATGTAGCATATTATATCGTTGAATATATTATATTACCTATGAAACCACGTAAAGCAGTCTGTCATACACCGGGGCCTAAAGTGTACTGTTACAATAGAGTCAGAATGGTCTATCATTGACTTCATAATTGTTCATTTCTTCGGGGAGTTTCAAATGGTCACGTTGGAAAGTGACCTTTGGAAAGTATGCACCAAAATGCATAGTTACCTTGTACACGAGTGGTCGGCAAAATATAGAGCCCCAGCAGGGTCGAAACCTCTTGTGGCCATGGGTAAATGTAAAACTGTTAAATCAAATCCCTGAAACTAAAGAAAAGAATGATTGAGGTGGGTTTTTGGTCAGTGAAAGTCTGAAACTATCTTCCACTTCGCCTAACGGAGGGAGTTATCGTTGGTTGATTTTTGCATACCATAAAAAAACTAGTTTAAATAACTAGTTTTTTTTAGACTTGTAAATATTGAATGCCAAAATTAACCATCAAAATCACAGTCAGTGGTCACCGTACAAATTGCCTGTTACGCAATACTTCGTAATTGGCGATACGGACACCAATTTGTAGAAGGATTGCCTTGTTATGGAATATTCTGTGTAGGCACCAGTTACCTTTATTTTAGCAAGGTTGTTTTTCAGGATTCTGTAGCTTCAAAGGAAAAACGGAACCCTTATAGGATGCCTCAAGGAGTGGTCGTAGGGATCCTGCAGAAGGGTCGAAACCAACTGGGGCCAAGGGTTCGCGTCTGAAAGGCTGGTTCTGGCCCTGGCATGTATGGCAACGTAGGAATGGGGTAGGTGGTTTAGTCAGTAAGAGTCTGACAATGTTTCCGCTCCGCCTAAGGGCGGGATTCGTCATTGGATGATTTTTACCTACCGTAAAATAAAAACCCTTACTTATAGGATCATTTTGTTGTCCGTCTGTCTATCCATCTGTCAAGACCTTTTAAATCAATAGTGCATAAGGGTATCGAGTTAAAATTAAAACCATATTATCAGACCTATAGTCCCTTGAAGCTGTGAAAAAATCAAATGGGAAATTGCCAGAAAAATTAATATGGCAGTTTTGTCACAAAACACAAACATTTCGATATTTTCAAAGGTATTGAACGGCAATTCCTAACCTTTCGAATGCCGTAATCTACACTAATATAATAAAGAGGTAAATAAAGAGGTAAAGTTTGTTTTTTTTATTTTTTTTTGTTTGTAGGAGGTAATCTCTGGAACTAATGGTTCAATTGGAAAAATTGAAGCTACAATAGAAAGCTGCTTTATTCCTGAGTGACATAGGCTATAAATTATTTATATAACATGGATATTAACCGAGCTATCACAACTTTTGTCTCACAAATTTTCCGCGGACGAAGTCGCGGGCAGAAGCTAGTTAGAGATATATTAGAAAGGCGGTGTACGAACGCCGTGCGTGGCCGTGCGCTCGGAGCATTGACCAGAGAATTGACCAGTGCATCTGCCACTACATAGCCAAGAGCCCACTTTACTTAAATTGAATCAAATAAGCTCACCTTCGATGCAGCTCAATTTTGAACGTAAATAATGAACAGAACGAAGTTAACCCCTGTGACGCGAACACGGTGAGAGAAGTAATCCTATTATCGGGGGTTCATAAAGTCGGACAAAATGGCGGAGATTTTGCGCGAAAAATGACAACTGACAACCGGGATCCCGTTAGATGTTTCAGAATTAGATTGGACAAGGCTGGCGTGTTAGGAAAATGTGTTTAGCGATTAATTGGTTTGAGATAAAAAAAAACAGTAGGTAGTAGATATAATAATATAATATATTAATAATATAATACGTCCACAACTATCACACAACGCCATCTAGTCCCAAGCTAAGCAGAGCTTGTGTTATGGATAACTGATAAACATACTTATATATTTCTAAATACATACATATTATGGATAAATTACACCCAGACACAGAACAAATGATCGTGCTCATCACACAAACATTTGTCCTGGGTGGGAATCGAACCCACGACCTCCGGCATAGCAGTCAGGGTCACTAACTACTAGACTGACAGGCCAGGCCAGATGTTTGGTTCAAGAACATTTAGGTCTTGGAGAGCAACTTATGAGATCCAAAAACCGTAAACGAATATGTTTTTGGTCTATTCTGTTATATTTTCGAGAAAAAAGACAAGTTAAAAAACACATTTTAAAATAATAGTAAGACTGGACCGTTTAAGTATAAAATATTTAATAAAACAGTTTGGTTCATTCTTTTTTTTAAAGTATGTAGACAACCTTTGAAACTGATCATAGTTCATGGCACTTTCCCTCTCATATATAGGAGAGTTTCCCAGCAGTGAGAACATTAAAAAGGCTGATGATGAGGCTATAAAACTGCTAGCTAAAGCGAGGTACGAGTCTCTGAAATCTTTGGGTTTTTCTACTGCAATAAGCATGTATTCATAGCATGTATTACACACCTATAAATCTTTATCGTAAAAATCTATTGAACAGTATTTGTTTTTTAGCAATCAGGGCCACTAACTACTAGACTGACAGGCCAGTCATATAGGTATATTTATTTATTAAATTAAACAGTACGGCCGAAGCCGAAGCCAATAACACTATTTAAACACACAAAAGTAGAAATAAAACAATAAAATATAAAACAATAATTAAAAAAAAATATAAATTTAAAGAACAGATAATTGAAAAGTCGCGCAGGACTTTCAGGGGTTATTTAATAGACATTAAACACAGTCACACATTCATCTCACAGAATTTCATACATTTCTGAAATTTTAAGTCAATTTGATTCCATAAATATATCGTGATATAGTTTTGAATTTCAATTTTAAACACAACTGGAGAATATGTGGATCTGTTGAAATACGTTAAATCTCGGTAAAATGTATCTGTGTATTTTATTGTAGCTCTTCGGAAAGCTTCACAACAATAGATTGTGTAACATTGATATTTTAATGGAAAATAAAGAGATGATATTCTGTTTACAGTTTGTTTACATGTTTGTGAACATTGTGATTGAATTCACGATACAGGAGTATATCTAGTTTTTTTAAATCTACTCGTATTTCATACTGGCTAAATACACAATGAATGAATGTAAAATGAATGCAATGCCAAAAGAATAAAAAAGGCTACTGAAAAATAAGTAAAAACTACGTCGAAACTGGCAGTAATGTTAAAAACAAATTGCCATATTAAAAAAAAAATTACGTCCTGTCAAACTTAGTACTGCCAATTTTTTTGTTTCATTCTCACAGTTTATACCTTCCCTGAGCTACGGCGAGCAATGGGTAGGTAGGTAGGTAGGTCTGGTAACGGTCCAGACCAAGCCAGGTCGTCGACGGCGCGCTATGTTCCCGCGCGCCTCAAAGAGTTGTCAGCTAATGTAGAATCCCAACTGCTGCGCCGAAGCCTACTGGGACCCCGGTCCGATATCTGAAAGGAAGGTCCCACCCCGGTATGAGAGCTAAGAAGGAATGGGGTGGATCGTTTAGTCAGTAAGAGTCTGACACTGTTTCCCGCTCCACCCAGGGGAGGGATTCGTCATTAGATGATTTTTCCAACATAAAAAACCTTTCCTGAGCTATTACGAACATTTTAAGACCAAAATCAAACAAATCAGTCTAGCCGTTATCGAGTTTTAGCTAGACTAACGAACAGCTATTCATTTCAAGATTCACATTTTCATACAACCCGAACCCAACCAATCAAGTTCTTTAAAAGTTAATTTCCGGGTTAATCAAGACATAAAAGTTAAACATAGACTTGCTAACTTACCTCGCTTAGTTTTAAAGGTTAATCAAAGTAACTCCTTCTTTATAACCTCACTTATAACTTGCCTTAAGCCGCAAGAGTCAAGTAACTATAAAATTGTACGAGTATATGTTATAGTACGGCCGTCGTCGGATCTTGGCGAGTATGTAGGCTCAGCGAATCTTAGCGTTTGAAAATCGTACAAAAATAAAGATTAAAAAAAATGCCAATAGCAGTTTTAACAGTTATAATTATAACAACTGCAAATGGCATTTATTTGTTCAAGCCATTTATTTTTTTCATTTCCAGGCAAACTCTTTCCAAATGCGAAAAGGCCGCCCATTGTATATCTCTATCATTAAGTCTCAAAATTAAAAAAAAAATCTTTGTGTACCTACAATAAAGTATATATAAGTAAATAAATAAATAAACTATTATAATCTAAATGTTTGAACAAATTATCCCTTTTTAATTAAATATTTTTCCCTTAACAATTTTGTTCCCCTCAATACACATGATCACCGGTCTCATATACCTCGTTGATCCTAAAATATTGAGGTCCATTTGTTCGGCCTACATATTCATTCGTTTTTTTCAAAGAGGGGCGGGAAGCGGTCGGCCGACCGTACTGTTAGTAAATGGATACCGGTGGCTCTTTTTATTTACATTGTATAGTTCGTTTTTCAATCCTAGACTACGATTTGACAACTTAAAATGTCAAACTCCAGAAAATTGGGAACATATTTCTAGAGTGTGACATTCTGAGTTGTGAAATCGTAGTCTAGAATTAGAAAAACGAACTATAGTGTAAACTTCGTGCGGTAAGTCAAATTGAATGTTCGTAACTATCTTACTCTTTAAAATACGACAACAAAGCAAGTAGGTACAGTACGGCTGTCGGATCTTGGCGAGTTTGAATTTAGGCTCAACGAATTTTAACGCTTGAAAACTCCTAAAAAAATTAATGGTTTAAACAAATAAATACAATTTGCTGTTACCATTGTTACCCAAGCCCCCCTTGACACCCAAGCGAGCGCCGGCGCTCGCGCTCATGATTTCGCGAAACGCGCCGTTGTCAAATTTTCAAAAATATAATGTACAATATTTGATTTTTTTTTAGGGTATTTTGATATTTATCCAAGAACGTAAAAAAAAAGTTTTTATAGATAAATAACTTTCCGTTAATACCCGCGAACGCCGGCGTTCGCTATAGTACCCGCGAACGCCGGCGCGGCGTTCGCTGTATGGCTGACAGGTTAAAAACTATTATTGGCATTAATTTTTTTAAAACCTTTTTTTTACGAGTTTTCAAACGTTAACATTGGCAGAGCCTAACTTCAGACTCCAAGATCCGACAGTACTGTAAGTGTAACTGGGTTTACGGCGGGATTTTCTTGAGTGAAGTTCAATGGCCTCATTAGGGGTCTGTACCTTAAAAGGAAAAAACTTCAACCTTATAGGATCACTTTGTTGTCCGTGTGTCTGTCAGTCGGTCTGTCAAGACCCTTTTTATTTGCCCTGTACCTGGCCTGTACCAAATCCCGGCGCGAGACACCGCCGCCGCCAATCACCCTCCCGAGGACATGACGATGCTCCTCCCAAAGGCCAATAGTCTTCATTTGGGAAGGCCTCCTTTCGTGGCCAACTCAAATCGTTCGACGTTGACGAAACGATCGTAACTTGGCTAAGGCTAATCTATTTGCGCCATGTAGGATTTCGTAGTTTAGTTTCTATCTCGCACGATAGATTTACTTAGAGAGTTAAAACCTAAAAAAATCCTGTGAACTGTGAATAAGGCTCACGTACTTTTTAAAGGACCACTCCGGAGGGCCGTCTGCTCAACGCATGTTAGGGCATATCCCTGAGGAGACATGATAACACAACCTACATAAAAACAACACTTTCCTTAAGAGGACTACAGTGTCTAATCGCGATCTTTGTATAAGGTGTATTATCTAACAGTCTACGGCAGTAAACCGAATCAAAACATGATTCTTTAGGATAATTGCTAAAGTGTTTGTTGCCAATTAAATACGATATAAAAAACATAGAAATATACTATTTAAAGTTCATTTTATCGATTAAACTCTTGAGCTCCGAGTGAACGCCGGCGCGATCGCACAACTATTGTCTTTCTACTCGTATTATATCTCTAATCATGGTATTCGAAAGGTAAAAAACCCTACAATACATACAATCATTCCGATTCTTTGGCAGATTATTCTGCAAACAACATTTTCCCGTTATATTATTTTAACTTTGTGTCCTGGCAAACGTTGTCCAGCCCGGAAGCTTTCGTTGCGTAAAAAAAATAAATTTAAAACCCGATTAGACTGCCAATTACGGGGTTCAACTATATTATCAGACCGTCTAAAGATCAGAAACTTACTCAAAATACACACAAAATGTCAGAAAGAGTTAAGTGAAAAACACAAAACGGTACAAACAGAAGAATTATATATACACAGTATCTGTTATTTATTTATAGTGCACACCTACCACAGTGTTGTTTTTAGTGGTATTTTTTAACACAAAGGTTGACTACCTTTGTGTTAAAAGAGACAACCAGCCGGTAGAGAACGCTTTTTAGCAATGAGTTCGCCTATGTACCACTACTGTACATGAAGCTTAAATAAATAAATAATAAATACCTACACATATTTGTAGTTTTTTCACTGAATCACCAAAATCATTACTAAAATGCTCCACATCTGCAAACACTGTCTTTATGTATTTCTTTCTTTATTTCGCTGTAGTCCTCTTAAAAATAAATTCGGCCCAAAAAAAAATCTTTTTTCACACCATCATTTCTTGTGGACTTTGTGAAAAAATTAGTGTCCCTAGAGCCGAGTCGGTTCTAGGTCAAAGCAATTACTAGGACCGACTGGATTAAAGAAATCTTTATAGGGTATGATAATGCGTAAACTTTAAAATTTCTTTTTTTTATTAAGGCTTATAAATATCTAGGTCTTATTTCCGTCTTCACTACATAGTATAAAACAAAGCCGCTTTCTCTGTCCCTTTGTCCCTTTGTTTGCTTAAATCTTTGAAACTACGCAACGGATTTTGATGCGGTTTTTTTAAATAGATAGAGTGTTTTAAGAGGAAGGTTTATAGCTATAATATATCACCTTTGCACCCGTGCGAAGCTGGGGCGGGTCGCTAGTAAACTATAAACTTCTAGCATCAATTTATATCCTAGTGATAAATAAGCATATTCGTAGAAACGATTTGTGAAAATACTGAAAAGTTAATACAAAGTTCGCTGCAGCGCTTCATTGGCATTATGTCGTCTAATAATACTTTTAGAACTTACAGCGCTCTTACATTACGTAAACCTTTGAGGTTTACGTAGTGTAAGCCAGGCCGCACACCAGGCATACAATTGTTTCTCCACAATTGTAGCGCCACATTTCAAATGCGACACATTTAACGACCCCATATATTCCTACGTGAGCCCGCACACCGAGGAAACATTTGTAGCGGGCGCACTTTGTGGCGAGACGTCATCCGCGCTACAATAATTCAAGATCGAACCGGTTCGTTTTTTGTGTCGCATTTCAAATGTGGCGCTACAATTGTGGAGAAACAATTGTATGCCTGGTGTGCGGCCGGCTTAAGAGCGCTGTAAGTTGCACTGACGCACTGACGTCAATTCAATTCAATTCAATTCAATTCAATTTCCATTTATTTACTCTTCACAATAGGTTTTATCTAACATTAACAATGTTTTGTGACTTAAAGACTATATACAACTATTGTAAGAGTCTGGTGCCTGAAATAGGTTTTTGGAAGAAAACCTGTGGTACAGGTCACCAGGGCCTCCCCACAGCAAAGAAAATGGTATAAATATTTATGAAACGTCTTTGATATAAAGATGGTCAATAATATAAAGATGGCTTACAGATTACCTAAGTCGAATAAAGTGACTGTAAGGTACGTCCCCAGTCGTCGACGGCGCGCACTGTTCCCGCTCGCCTCAAGTAGTTGTCAGCAAACCACAAGGCCCCTGCAGAAGGGTCGAACCCAACTGGGGCCACAGGTTCGCGTCTGAAAGGAAGGTTCAAGCCTTGGTATATATAGTAACGTAGGAATGGGGTAGGTTGTTTTTTTTTTTTTTTTCCACAACTGTCACAACATCGTCTAGTCCCAAGCTAAGCAGAGCTCGTGTTATGGATACTAGACAACTGATGAACATACTTATATATTTCTAAATACATACATATACATATTATAGATAAATTACACCCAGACACCGAACAAATGATTGAGCTCATCACACAAACATTTGTCCTGGGTGGGAATCGAACCCACGACCTCCGGTATAGCAGTCAGGGCCACTAACCACTAGACTAACAGGCCAGTCTTTAGTCAGTAAGAGTCTGACACTGTCTCCCGCTCCGCCCAAGGGCAGGATTTGTCATTGGATGATTTTTACCTACCATAAAAAAATCTAGTGCTTAGTACATATTATATTGACGACTAACAGCTGCCAGTGGCTTAGTCCACGTGATTGTCGGTTATTGCTGATGTAAAGTCGAAGTCAAAGCCAAATGAAAGTAGTCTATTCTTCTCTGTTGTTTAAACTTGCTTCTTATCAAAATCAGTTCAGCAGTTCAACCGTGAAGGCGTAACAGATATTCTCATTACTTTGTGTAATCCATTTCATCACCACTGCTCTCAAAAGGATATAGGAAAATAGGGTGAGGAAACCGGCACGTCCTAGAACTAAAAATTTTCAAAATGTGTGACATCTAACCAATTCATGCCATTCTTTCTCCAAGAAAGAGTCTTGAGCCTTAAAACTAAGCACATTATAAGACTGATTATTGTTTCGCGCCTAAATAAAATAAGTGTTTCAGACTTTACAAAAAATTCTTACATTTACGAAGTTTTTGCCACACAACCCAAATGCTTATGCCATTGTAACAAAAAAAAACTAAGTATCCCGCAGTCAAAAACTTTCAGAGTGGCGATTAAGGGAATTCCTAAAAGAGTAAAAAATATACACAAACGAGGAAAGTTTTCGAATCAAGTTGTTGCCTTTTTCTTTAGTTTTAATTAAGCCTAGCTTTGTTTCTAAAAACTTTAAATGTACTTTTTTAATGAACAACAAACCGTCCGTCTCGCGGAATGACAAAAGTTGTGCCATTTAAATGAAATTGTATATTTCTGTGAATAACTCATTTTATGTAGAAAGGAAATTGAATATAGTTTTGTAGGTTGCATTGGAGTTTTTCTAAACTAATATAGGAGGTACAGTATAAAGTTGTTACAGGAAGTATTTAGATGTGTGGTTCTTTTTTATCTATTGATAATCTTGACGGTCTGGAAAGAGGTTGAGAGGGGAGAATGATCTCGACAGGACTGGTTCGAGATAACACGGGAAAAGAAGATTTGCAAGGACTTGGGGAGGCCTTTGCCCAGCAGTAGGACAGTATGGACTATTGAAAAAAAATCTCTTGTCGCCTCGAAAAGTAATAAAAATATCGTTTTTGCGCATAGAGCAACACAGGCCACCGGTGGCGCCGGTGGCATGTGTTACTCTATGTTTTTGCGCTTGAAAATATTAGATTTCTTAACTTTCTATTTTAAAAAGATAAAAATATATACTAAATATGTAAAGCACTGCAATTGCCTCCTGGGAGGTTGGCCACGGGTGCAAAAATAGCTTTCCACATTTTCGTAAAATAAAGTGACAATTATTTAATTAGTAAATGGGAAAAAAATACTTCTTCGTAAAGCGAGTAAGAGCCTTTTACTAGTAAATTACCTAGCACCCGAGTAGTGTCATAAAACAGTGATTTTCTGAAGCCTACTCCTTGGTAACGGCTAGATTTACAGATTAGAAAAAAAAACATGTGTATCAAAAACATATGTACAACATTATCTACACATGGTTTTATCGTGCGATCAATACTTTTGTCTAAAAGCATATTTAACGATTTCTCAACTTTTCCTTCTCCTTTAAAAATATTCTTACGTAGAAAAAATTATGATTAAGTGTACTTCAGGATGAACATAGCATAAAATGGATTTTAAGATCAGCAGAAGAGAGCAATAAGGGATTCTATCCGGGCGCAGCAGGCCTGAATTAAATACACAAATCGTTCATCGCTGACCGTAAGAACGTGTATGCATTTAATTCCGGCTAAATGTTCAAGGCGTAAGTCACACCTTAAAATGCGCTTTGCTCCTCCAATTGCCACGTTAACTTTTACAAACAATCCCACAGCCCTCACAATCACCTAAGCCTAATTCGTACTTAAATACAAACCAATTAATTTATGTAGTCAGCAGTTCGAAAGCACCAACATAATTCAAAACTCCTAACTACTATTACCTCTAATTTCAGTTTATAATTCTAACACCCCAGCTTTACAAATAAACTCAAGGCATACAATATGAAATGAATTAAATTAAATTTATAATTTAGTTTCTCAGGAGCTTAGAAAACCGCGTCGTTTGTGTACTACAATTAGTTTATTAATGAGGCACCAATTGGCACCTCTAATTCTTCTATTTAAATTTTACTCTGTGCAAATGTGAAAGGTAATTCAGTATTATTAATCACTAGCTTTTGTCAGCGGCTTCGCCCGCGTACATAAAATATAGCCTATGTCACTCAGGAGTAAAGCAGCTTTCTATTGTTGCTAATTTTTTTCCAATCGGACCAGTAGCTCCAGAGATTACCTCCTACAAACAAAAAAACAAACTTTACCTCTTTATTATATTATATATTAATGTAGTGCAGTATTTTTAGGGTTCGTTCTTCGTTTTCACTCTAACGCATCATCATCATGTCAGCCGAACGACGCCCACTGCTGGGCATAGGCCTCCCCAAAGGATCTCCACAGAGATCGGTCCTGTGCTGTCCGTAAGCTAACTCAGTGACGTATATAGAGAAATACAGTTTTACAGGCCTGTTGGTTTAGTAGGTAATGACTCTGACTGCTATTCCGTAGGTCGCGGGTTCGATTCCCACCCAGGACAAATGTTTATGTGATGATATTTTTTTCTGTGTCTGGGCGTAAGTTATCTACAATATGTAAGTATTTTTATCATTTGTCTATTAGGTTCATAATACAAGCTCTGCTTAGCTTGAGACTAGACAGCGTTGTTTGATAGTAGTGGAATATTTTATTATTATATTGTAATATGGACAATGAAGCCATGTGGCTTCATTATATTATATTCCACTATTTTTTTTTTTGGTTTGCTAAACATTTAGCAAACCAAAAAAAATAAGGATTTGGGCTCGTCAAAAACGATTTCGAATATTCGTTTGTAAAATCAAATATTTAAGTCGACGGTAAATCGTAAATCCTCTTGAAATACCGTCGCCACGTCGTCTTACAGACCAAGGTCAGCGCTGATGAGGGACGCAGGTGTCTTTAAGCCAACGAAGCGATTATGTCAAAGGGTTATGGGACAACTTTCTTTTGCTAATAGACACTGATCATAAATCTATCTAGAAAAACGGCCGTCAGCAAAAATTTATGTGAGGGAACGATAAATACTTTACATATAATTAAAATGCTTCGTAAATTAGACAAAGGCTCTCTCTCACTTTTATGGGAGAACTATGGACAATTGCTCTTGGTAAAACGCAGTATTCTTAATACACTAAATCTGCTGATAAAAAGCCTATATTCTCCTTGTAAACCAAACGTATTGCCAGTAGAACCAATGGAAAATGTTAATACCAATTTTGGTTGGTATAACATTTTATAACCAACTTCAATTAGCGGTGAAATCTCTTGACCATACCGTTGACTGCTGGATTATCATCCATATGGATTTAAGAGTTCCAAGTTACTAGAATGTAACTTGAACCTCTCTTAGGGTTTTAAATAAGTGCCAAAACAGGCCTTTTTTAACCAGTTTAGTACCCAGAATTTAACGCATGAAAAAAATTTTACTCTCAGATTTACACCCATACTTGACGACTGAGTACGATAATTACAAATTGAAACTCATTTGTATTCAGTATCCACGCTTATCACAAACCGTTATCTAGTAACAGCAATTACCAAGTCCGTGATAACACCATTACTGTTATTTCCAAATGTTAAATTTAACTACCTATAAACGACTCTAGAGGACAATAAAAAACGATATTACTCGGTAATCGTTTCAATTAAACGGAACCCTAAAAGTGCTCGAAATAAAACTCAAACGTTGTTTCAGTCAAGGGTTACTTTTGAGATAAGTGATTTTATGTTTAAAAGCGTGTTTTAAAGTTTTACGCTCTTAGGCCGAAACACATAACCGTACACAAAACAACACTGCCGCTAAAATCGGCAGTGTTTCCCGGTGCTCTTTTTTGCGTCGCCGTAACGCAACTTTCAGCGATTATTGTCGCCCTTAGCAAAGTTGATAATCTAGAATTGTTATCGCTTGTTTTCTACAAGTATGGAACTAATCCAATGTATGGAAATGACATAATCTCAACAAAATTCGAAGGCAAGTTCACATCGCTCAAAATTACAGAATGAAATGTTATCGTTTCTACAATGATCATCGCTACATCCTGTAGTTTTATGATATTTAATGATAACTACGCTGAGGCGATTCGATATAGAAAGAGAGTCGACATGAAAGATTCGTAACTTAGTTAGGGGGGCAACGTTACTAGTCGTTTTTACTCTGCCACGGATCGTAAAAAAACTTATTCTTATTTGTTATTGAGAAGGTATTACTCTATTTTAAATAAACGACAAAGAAAATACTGGTTACATCCATTTAATTTTATGGTGCACACAGCAAAATTGAGCGTTGCAGCGGGCGGCACTAACAATTTTATGTTTATGTACTTCAGCCCTTATCTTTTAAGTGCCTATGTATATATATATATATATTTGGGTGTTTTATCTGGTTCTGTACATGGTAGGGAATTTCACCATATACGGTTTAGCTGACAAATCTTTTAGTTGCGTAGAACACTATGCACATTGCACTCAGACGGCCGGACAGCAAGCTTGCCATAATTTCTCTGTTGTGACGTAATCATGTAGGGTATCAAAATAAAGGGCTCGAGACTCGAGGCAGTCTTAAACATACAACTCACTAAAATGTAGAAAATAAAAAGGAAACATTTTTACATTACGTCGGATACACGAAATCTATGATTGAACTAAAAAAAAACTTCTAGTAACTTTGTGTTGTTGGTTTGAAAACTTTTATTTTTTGCTGTTTAGTTTATGAAATTATTTATTTTTCACTACACTTAAAAACGGGAGGTATAAACATGGGCTCAAATGTTACCAAGCTGTTATTGGGTGGGTGAGACGCGTGCATGCACTGCTGGCCAAGCGACACCGATTAAACAAGCATTGATTTAAATAGTTATTATTTATGGATCACCAACGAGTGTTACAAAATAAAAAACTTGGATTAAAATCAAGTCATTTAGAAAAAAATGTTTTTAAATTAATACTAAATATCTTTATGTTATTTCAATTGTACTGGCTGTTTAGGAATTTGAAACACGGTTCAATAGAAATGTGAAAATAGAATTAGTTTCTTTTTTAATAATTAGACAATTTTCAGTCAAAAGTAATTCTCCCTAAGGATGAAAAGTATTACTTTCAATCCTTCACACCTACTTTCGTCCGAAACCACGCGCGAATCAAAACCGATTACCGCACTTACTATAATAAATACTTCATCTTCATTCGAAACTGTCTGGCAACCTTCCTTATTAATTAAAATCACCCGAGGGATCTTGCGAAAAAAAAGAAATTTCACATCTAACCTTTTTCGCAAAAGTTAATCTCAGATAAATTATGATTAAGCTTCAATATCCCCAGAGATGACATCAGATGTCCGGATATCTAAGTATCCCGTTACCTTTGACCTTAAAATTAATTTAAATATAATCCTATGGGAAATAAATATAAGAAAAAGGTCTGATATCGGTAAATCTTTTATTTATACACGATTTGCGCTCCGAATTTCATAATATCAAAATTCGGTTTGACATTTTATTTTTATAGCTTACGGTAGATAAAAACAATTGACACGGGATTATTTTTTTATTATGTGTTTAGAATAATTAGTCAATTTAAATGAGAAAATCTGTTTTTTTTTTAATTATTATTAACCTTAAAACTACATAAATTAAAAAAGAAAAAAAAACCTAATGAACTTAACTAAAAATACCTAAAACCTGGTAAAGTGCCCAAAAGGCTGGCAGCATTGCCACGCTCTATGGCAATGCAAAAAATATTCTGTACACTTACGTTACAAAACTGTAAACGTAATACACACTTAAATTATATATAAGCAAGCACACAAGCAAAAATACCCTCAAACATAAAGATATTGAAATAAAATCCAAATTCCGGAAACATCTCGGTTTCAGCACCAGATTTGGGGAGTTCTTTACTCTCCCTATTGAAGTGGTAAACCAATTTGATTCAAGTGGTATGATAATGCCTTCGAATGGTGTTATTGAGTGATCACAATTTGCATGAGCCTTCAAGAGTTCCGACTAAATATTTTATGGATAGGGTTTTTTATTCATGTTTTTTTTTTTTGTAGATTTGGTATGGAATGGCAGTTGTTTGGTAGGTTATATAAAACGGTTCTTGTTATTTCAGTAACTTGAATAAAAAAATATTCAAACTACGTTGGCCTATAATATGGCCAGGCTAGATCTCTGGATAGCAAGAAACACAGGATCTCAGGTCGACATTAGTGTATTTACATATCTACATCTACGAGTATCTACACTATCGACACAATGTACACTAATATAATATCTTTATTATATTAGTGTAGATCTAGATGAGATATGTAAGGTAAAGTTTGTTTTTTTGTTTCTAGGAGGTAATCTCTGGAACTACTGGTCTGATTGGAAAAAAAATAGCAAAAATAGAAAGCTGCTTTACTCCTGAGTGACATAGGCTACATTTTATGTACGCGGGCAAAGCCGCTGACAAAGCTATTTTTTATATGTCAACAGTGGTTGTCCTTTGACTAAAGTGGTGATGATGATGATAATCTTCTCTCTTCTGCCATTTAATAAACGATTTATCTTTTTTATAACCGCTATGGATTATTAGTCACACTTCACTCTATCACACTTTACACTATCGTGCTTTAAACTACCACGAGTATTTTTTTTTTATCACGAAATTAAAGGAATATTTTTAGAGACATCTTTCGATTCCGAAAACAAAACCGCGCGCGTAAACGTAATTATCGACCTCAAGGAGTCCTCATACAGGTTTGTAATAATCCTACTCAACCTTTAAACTTTATATACATGAAGGCCGAGTTTTATGACGCAATCAATGATGAAAAGGCTGATGATGACATCGGCCTTTTTTAATGTTTCCACTGCTGGGACACATGCCTTCTCTCCAGGAGAGGGAATGGGCTATAATCCACCACGCGAGCCCAGTGCGGATTGGTGGATGTCACATGTCTTCGAATTTTTGGTTCTAGGACATGCCGGTTTCTTCACGATGTTTTCCTTCACCGTTTTGAGAGCAGTGGTGATGAAATAAATTACATTAAGTAATGCGCCTGGCTGGGTTTGAAACCGCGACCTACGACCTATGACGCAATATTCCTAGCTAAATATGGCTCTTGACTTGAGCTTGGTTTGGACGTAGCGGACGGTCAGACGTAGAGCTAACCACTGCTCCCGCGAATCATCCAGTTGAGTTACAATTTTAGAGATTTCTAACATCCTTGCAAAGTTCGTACGGGTCGCTAATAACAAATAGGTTTTTTTATGGGAGTAAAAATTATTCAATGACGAATCCCGCTCTTTGGTGGAGCGGTAAACAGTGTCAGACTCTTACTGACCAAAAAACCTACCCCATTCCTTCCTTGCCTTATTCCTTAGGCCCTGGTGTTACGCTTTCGCATCATCCCTTGGCCCAGGAGGCTTCGACCCTGTAGGGTCCCTACAGTTAGTAACAGATAGTACGTTTGTCTATCGATCGTTTACTAATGAGTCAGTCTGCGGCGTGCAACATTTGTCGCCTCAGTAATTTGTGCATAATTAGTACACACGCTTTGCTGAACACGCTGATCCCATGTAATTGATTGTTGCGAGGCAGTATGCCTCTACAATTTCTGCTATCCTGGTAGCTATTTTTTAATTGCACTGCATTGAATCAGATCAGCTTTATAATGTTCCCACTGCTGGGAAATCAGGCCTCTTCTCCAGGAGAGGGAATGGACCGTAATCCACCACCACGCGGGCGCAGTACGGATTAGTGGATTTCGAATTTTTAGTTTTAGGACATGCCGACAGTTTCCTGAGGAGTTATGATGAAATAAATTACATAAAGTAATGCGTCTGGCTGGAAAACCGCGACCTACAACTCGAGACCTATAAGTCGGGGCCGTTACCACTCGGCCACCACTTTTCAGGTATTTTAATAATTACATCGAATATATACATATAATAGACTGGCCTGTCAGTCTAGTAGTTAGTGACCCTGACTGCTATGCGGGAGGTCGTGGGTTCGATTCCCACCCAGGACAAATGTTTGTGTGATGGGCACGATCATTTGTTCTGTGTCTGGGTGTAATTTATCTATAATATGTATGTGTTCAGAAATATATAAGTATGTTTATCAGTTGTCTAGTACCCATAACACAAGCTCTGCTTAGCTTGGGACTAGATGGCGTTGTGTGATAGTTGTGTAAAAAAAAATAAAAATATCATGGAAACTTTTGGATTTGTTTGGCGCGCACTGTTCCCGCTTAATTTAAGGAGTAGTCAGCAAACTGTAGAGGCCCAGCAGGGTCACAGCCTCCTACGGCAAAGGGTTCACCAGGGAACACCAGGGCCCCGGAACTAAGGCAAGAAGGAACGGGGTGGATCGTTTAGTCAATAAGAGTCTGACACCCTTTCTCACTCCGCCAAAGGCGTGATGATTTTTCCCACCATAAGAAAAATCCTCAACAAGATATCAGCCTTTCTAAAAAATTAAAAAACAATGATACTTCTGGACTTAGTTACTGAAAGCGAATGTCACCTCATTACATGCAAGTCACGCATACGACGGCAAAAATACCTCCACGCTGTAATAAGCAATAATTTTATCAATATAAAGCCTAGCAATTCAGCGTTAATTGAAACGTATATTTCGTACGCGAAATTTAATGATAAACTCTAACAAAATGGCAGTCAGCCATTATTACTAAAATAATTGGTACAGCAGCTATAATGCTTGCTACACACGTAACGATACTTCAGATATTGTTGCGATATTTCAGTGCCATTTGATCGACTCAGTCTGATAGACGTGTAATCCCTGTAGAATATTGATTTTCATTTATTGAAGTAGTGTAACGAGTTTATACACAGTTGTATACAACCTTATTTTTAGTATGCGAAATCCGAAACACTTTAGGGATTCGTAGTCAACTAGGAACGCTTATAGTTTCGCCAAGTCTGCCTGTTTGTCTGTCCATCCGCAGATAACCTCACTTCGCGCTGTAAAGTCGTAGTTTAAGGTTGTAACCTACAACCCCTAAACCCTACACTGAGCTTGACCGTTTTTTTATGCAAAGAATCCATGTACAAACATAACACAAGATTCGTCTCTAAGCTAAACTTTTTTTTATGGTGGCCAAATATCATGCAATGACGAATCCCGCTCTTGTCAGACTCTTACTGATTAAACATCCCACTCCGTTCTTTCTCCGCCCTGTGCACTGGGGCCAAGCCTTCCTTTCAGAAACAGAGCCTGGGCCCCAGTAGGCTTCGACCCTTTTGCAGAGTCCCTACGGCTTTGCTGGCAACTCCTTGAGGCGCACGGGAACAGAGCGCGTCGCCGGCTTGGTCCGGACTATTATCAGACGACCAGGGCTTCAAGTCTGCTATTACGATAGATTTTGGCAAGTTTGGTAATCTACTAATATGATGGCGTCATTATGACTTTCCAATGATCAACTAGTGACACTTCATTGAAGGATTTTTTTTAGAATGGCAATCTCGTACATAATGAGAAATGAACATTTGATATATGTGGTAAATTAATAAAATTTTGACAGTTCCTTTAACCAGTGACTTAAATTAGAATGTTATTGTGCAGTTATAATTTTTAATTTGTTACAAAACAGCTCTTATCATAATTCTATTACGACACCGCTAACCGCCCAATGATGAGCCATTATGAATTAACAGATTCCGTAATTTTAGTCGTCGGCTTGGTCTGGACTGTTACCTGACGCAGGACGGCGAACTGACTGCTGACGACTGCGGCATCTGTATGTGTGCGTGCTACTTTTGTTTATTTATCGTTAAGTCTGTAGCTACCCTACCGCGGTAACTCTAATTGCTACAAACGTTTATTTTACATCAACACCGTAAACAGTAATGATGATTTCTCAAACAGTTTCGCCCGAAATTTCTTTGGAACGATAAATAGGAACGTGACTGCGCCAAATTTTCTCTAATTAACAAAATTGAGGTTCTGGTACTGATGAGATGTATTGTGGTTATCAATTACTGGGTTTTTCCTTTAGAATTGTATTTTTACGGTTCCGTACCTCTAAAGGAAATAATGGAACTCTTATAGGATCAATTTGTTGTCCGTGTGATGTAGTACGTACATACTTACCTATCTATTATTTCAATGTGTGTAAACAAATATATAACTCGTGTAGTAACATAATAATAATAATCGAAAATAATCATAGAATCACCACACTTAACTAGCAATGGGCAGGACACATTGCACGCAGAACGGATGGCCGCTGAGGCCGAAAGGTTCTGGAGTGGCGACGCGTACCGGAAGACACAGCGTTGGAAGACTTCCTACAAGCTGGACCTATGACTTGGTCAGGGTTGCTGGAATGCGATGGAGCAAGACGTACTGGACCAGTCATTGTGGCGGCGCTTGGGGGAGGCCTATGTCCAGCAGTGGACGTCATTCGGCTGAAATGACGATGATGATGAACATAATAAAGGGCAGTCTTGTATCATATCTTGTAATGTTTCATTCAATTTGATACCTGACCTTCCATGGCGACCCTGCCACTAAACAGGGCTTGATCGCTATCTCACCTGTTGGAAAGCGATGATGCGGTCGACGATGCAGCGCGCTTGCATAGAAGTAAGAGTGAATACTCTTGACTTAAAGATTCCCGGGTTGAAGCCATCAAGAACCACAGACTCCGGCACCACTTCTTAACTGTACGCTCAATAAATGTGTTCCCAAAACGTATATTATACGTATGTAGGTGAGACGTCCACCTTATACCAGTAGCCCCCAACTAACTGCCAACCGTGCCTAGGCTTCCGCTACCCTCCGTGACTAGTCTTCCGATACCAACGCGAAGCCGGCTGGTCTGCATGCATAGGAACCGCCATTCTGACCCAACTCCTGAGTGTGTTGCCTTGGGACAATATTCTACTTCCACACGAGTGAAGCATCTGGCAGAAGCGAGTTTCCAACAATATCAATCATAATGCAAAGTCATTACCGAAAACGAACTACTTTACATATTTTAATAACTTCCAAAGCAGTCTGTCATTCTCATGAATTTATCCGCAAATAGAACTTCTGATAGATTTGTAATAATATGTATTTTCAATCAAAGGAGAAGCCGAACCAATAGCGAAATAGAAAGGCTTTGATACACACCTGTCGTCGGGAATATAGATTATCTATTGGTGTTTCGACAAACATAAGGTATTCATAGTGTTATTACTTGGGCCTACCTATTCACAATAAGTGTGGTAGGCTTGAGTGCGATTTTATTCATTTGGAGTGTTGAAATACTTGTACCAAGGTGTAGGGGCACTGTTGTGTGTATGGTATTGTGTCATTGGATTTGTTATTATGTTTGCCACAAATAAAACATGCTGTGCTTTTCTGTATCAGTTTCTCTAACGTTTTAATAAGGATGTTAAAAACACTAGTAGACCATTATCTCATTCATAAAAAGGTTGACTGATAAAGAATGCCCTAAGTCCGCCTATGTACCACTGTACATGAAAATTAAATCTATACTAATATTATAAAGCTGAAGAGTTTGTTTGTTTGTTTGTTTGTTTGAACGCGCTAATCTCAGGAACTACTGGTTCGATTTGAGAAATGAAATTCTTTTTGAGTTGAATAGATCATTTATCAAGGAAGGCTTTAGGCTATATAACATCACGCTGTGACTTATAGGACCGAAGAAACAATGGAAAATGTGGAAAAAACGGGGGAAAATATTCATCTTTGAGGGCTTACGTTGCGTGCGCTGCGAAAACGGTAGAAGATAACAAAAAAATATGTAGGAAAGAATTATTCCTCTTAAAATGATCTAAAAAAATGTCCGCGACAGTATATATCTATCTTTTAAGGTTAACTCACTAGAACCGTTTTTATGGGTATAAAATTTGGCCGAAATTAATGCATTATTTCCAATTATTTGTTATAGTTGTATCAACATAGTAATATTAAACTTTATCCAAATAAATGTGTTGTTGATTAAGAGTATGTAATTGTGAACAAAATTGTCTTTGACATCACTTATTTTCAATGAACATCTTAGAAGAAATTACAATTTTAAAATAACTCCGATATAAAATTCACACGCGTCGCATGATGTGCAAAATATGACGCTGCGTCTGGCCGGCGGGCGAGGAGAGGGGTTTCTAGCGGGCGGCGCGGAGGGTTTTTTTATAGTAGGTAAAAATCATCCAATGACGAATCCCGCTCTTGGGCGGAGCGGGAAACAGCGTCAGACTCTTACTGACTAAACAACCTACCCCGTTCCTCCCTTGCCTTATTCCCAGAGCCCCCGTATAACGCTTTCGCACCAACCCTCGGCTGCAGGAGGTTTCGACCCACAGTTTGCTGACAACACCTTGAGGCGCGCGGGAGCAGTGCACGCCGTCGACGACTTGGTCTCGGTTTGGACTGTTACCAGATAACCGGACGGCGAGCTACCCATTGCTCACCGTCCGCAAGCCAGCGTCTACGGTGGCCGGATATCGGCAGGATCGCGGCGGCGACGGCTACGGCGAGGGCGCTTTTGCCCTTGCCTTATGCGGTCGGCCTCCTCCTTTACGAGCATTACTGCTTCGCAGAAGGAGGCGACCGCTTGCCATTCTTCTTCGCTGCAGACCATGGCCTGAACCAAGGCCCGGCGCGAGTAGTCGCCGCCGCCGATCACCCCCACGAGGACACGGCGATGCTCTTCCCAAGCAGTGCACACCTCCACCGTGTGCTCCACCGTGTCCTCCGTGCTGGCCACCCAGTGGCGACACCCGGGCGTCTCTTCCGCACGAATCCGGCGCAGGAATCTCCTGAACTTCCCATGTTCGGTGAGAACCTGCGTCATGTCCTGCGTGATGTCTATCCACAACGCCTCAAAGAGGGGACTTACCGCCGAGATTATGGCATGCCCAAGTGTAGCTCTATGAAGTTTTTAGATAATTATGTTCTTTTAAAAACTAAATTGTTTAAATTAATAACAGAAATTGACACAGGCAAAGTCGTGGGTAACAGCTATAATTTATAAAGCTGAGGTTGTTTGCAAAAATAAATATGATGCCCAAAGTAACTATTCCACGCGGACGAAGTCGCGGGCACAGCTAGTATATAAATAAAAAGGGCACTTTCTATGTCAGACATAGGTCGTCTGTAACATCATCATAATCATTTCAGCCGAAGGATGCCCACTGTTGACCATCAGACCAACCCACGTTCGTCCACCTTGTGGGAGGCAATCCATTGCTGCGTTTTCCTATGTACAATCATCACTCGAGGACCTTTTGTCTCCATCGTCCATCGAGCAATGAGCGCTGCCTACTACCACTTCAGTTTGGTGATACTTCTGGCTATGTAGGCGACCTTAGTTCTCCAGCTATCTTCACTCCTGATTCGATCACGCAAGGAAACTCTGAGCATAACCCTTGCTGTTAACCTGGGGGTAACTGTAGGGCTTCTAATGAAGGCCAATGTAACAACTAGGGATTGCAAACACTCTGGTTGGTCTCCATCACCATTGGCGCGTTAGAACGGCAATATCGCGGTTCGCAGCGCTTGCCATGCCAATTTTCTATAAGTTGGGGCTTCCATGCTACAGTTTTCGGAAATACCGGGCCCAGTCACCGGACCCGGTATGAATGGTCGGGCCCAGTAGATGTCTAAAAGTACACCGGGCCCAGCTTGCAATCCCTAGTAACAACCAAGTTTTAGTACCATAACTGTAGCATCACTGACACTAGTCTATAAAAATAACATAGTCATTTCTTTTTGTTCCAGATATGTGATTGAGGCCACGATGGCCTCTCCCCACACCACACCGAGGGTCCGCAGCCAGCGGCACAGCTTCCTCATGAAGATCGACACCAAGACCTGATCGAAAGGATGAACAAGCACCGGTGGAGCCAACTTCTATAAAATGGAGTTCGTCTCTGTTTTACCTACCAATGTAAGTATTATCTATAAAATTAGCTTCTGCAACTGGCTTCACCTGAAAATAGACACCTCCATACAAACTTTAGACACCCATTTCATCCCTTTTGGTGGTGAATTTTGGAAAAACCTCTCTTAGTTCTCGTCTACGTCATATAAGAAAGCCTTGTACCAAATTTCACGCTCCTGGTCCCAGTAGTTTCGGCTGTACGTTGGTATGTCAATAAATAAGTTTGTCCTTATATTTAAGGAACATAATGCTAAGTTATTTCAACTCGGTTACATTTGATATCATCAAAAGAAGAAAATTTATTTATTTCTTATTTGTATCCAAACGTAACAACACAACAATGCATTCAGGGTAGTGTTGAGGCAGTCGTGGCGTTGCAGTGCACCAGCTCTCCTAGCCAAGTTACAATCCTATTGCCACGCCCCCAATTCCCTTCTTCGGATGTCATGTTAACAAAGGAATTGGGGGTGTGGCCATCTACAAGCGCTAACTCTAAACAAAACGATTGTAACTTATCTAAGGAGGCAGGGGTGTTTACTGAGGCGCAGGTTGATGGTTTGGCCGCTATAAACATGAGGTGATGTGCCTCCCTATTTATTCTAGTTCATGACAGCACCAGTACTACTCTGAGTGTTTTAGTAGATAGGTGGGATTCCCCTATGCGACAAAATAGGTGCTGTTGTGTTATTAATACTTACTAACATTAATTTTTACAAAATATTGACCTCACAAAATACAACCGTAGGTAACCTGCAGAAGGCTCGAAATCAAAAAAAAAAAATTGAATCGAATCGAAAACACGAACCCTTGGCTCTAGTCTGTCGTGTCTGAAAGGATGGCTCTGGGGACGGAAAGGAACGAACGGGAGAAGGAATGGGGTAGGTTATAAAGTCAGTAAGAGTCTGACACTGTTTGCCGCTCCACCCAAGGGCGGGATTCGTCATTGGATGACTTTAACCTACCACAAAATTATTAAAAGTAAGTTTACGCAAAATTTATTATGTTTTTAATAAGAATTTGTGAAATCAATTTAATATTAAGTATTTTAGAAACCTATAAAATTCATTGGAAAGAAAACCCGTAAATTAATAGAATAAATAAAGAATTGAGGTACTGAAATGTGACCTCACTTTCATTAGGCTGTACGTGTATAAACGAGATAACGAGATGTTCCTACCACTACTCTGCTTATCCTCATACTAATATTTATAAAGAAAACAAAAACAAAACACGACTACGACAAAAAAATACGACGCAGAAAAGATTTTCAGGATGCTGAAATATATAAGGTTACTGGATAAATAAAATTAGAATAAAAAAAAACTTTAGACTCGCGTTATTGAAGTGTTAAAGTTGGTACTCACATGTACCTCTTTGGCTTTGCCATAGTCGGGCAAAAAAACTGATTGCTTTATTGAATAAGCGACCCGCCCCACCTTCGCACGAGTACTGATATTGAATATATTATGAATGTATTATCCACATAGACCTTCCTCTTAAATCACTCTATCTATTTAAAAAGCATCAAAATCTGTCACGTACTTTTAAAGATCTAAGCATACATAGGGACAGCGGTAAGCAACTTTATAGATTTATGTTGAGCACAGTTTTATATATACATCCTTAGTTAGGTCAATCTTCAAACCGATTAACTCTAAATCTCTGAAAATTATTCGCATAAAAATGTATGCACTGGGCATACATTTTTCTTCAAACCTTCAACCGTATCCGCTGACTAAAGGCCTCATCAAAAGACTCAAAGTCACCCAATAGAAAGACCTTTGATAAAAGTTTCCTTACTTCGTTACGTAATTGAATAACGAATTGTATCAGCAGGAGTACCAATGATAAGGTCATCAATGGGCTTACCAATTGGCGGGAGCCGTGGAAATCCAATACATGCAAACAAAATAGAAGTCTGATGTTTGCGAGGCGAATCCGATTGGCAATTTGGTTCGACACGTGGAGGAAGCCTATGTCCAGCGAATATGTTGCAACTGAAATAATCTTGATAGTGAACAAAGCAGTTCTACCCAAAAACACCCAAGCGAGCGCCGGCGCTCGCGCTCATGATAATGATAAATGATAAATAAATGATCTTTATTTTATAAGTAGGTTTTAAAAAACACTTTTACACGTCATTTTTTTATTTGCCCAGCTTTGCGTTAAAGTCCCCCATGACCATGATGAGGTGAGTCTTATGACCATGCATAGCTCTGGACACATCCTTATACACGGTCTCTACTTCGTCTATATTCATTTTATTAAATTAGTAGTTTCCGTCATGTGTACGTCATATACGAGTCTACCTTTAACCGTACGATATATTATCTCATCTCACATTCATAACATCGTTATAACAACCGACACACATTAACCTATACCGGTGTCTTCTAACTAATCCAGTTGCGAGTTCTCTAACTGAAATCATCGAACTAAACTAAACTTATTTAAGTTAGGCAACGTTTGATGGGTATTACCTCCGTAATATGTGGTTATATTGCTTTACCACAAGTTGTTTGGGAACAGTTCGCCTTTGAGAATTTTGGAGCAATTAAAAGAATTGTGATCTAAAGTTAACGGTGAAGGAAAACATCGTGAGGAAACCGGCATGTCCTAGAACCAAAAATTCGAAGACATGTGACATCCCCCAATTTGCACTGGGAACGCGTGGTAGATTATGACCCATTCCCTTTTCTAGAAAAAAGGCATATGTCCCAGCACTGGGAACATTAAAAAGGCTGATGATGATGATGATGATCTGAAGTTTTAATTCTGTATTAAATTAATTCTGAAGTTTTTTTTTATCTTCGATTGAACTTCATGTAAATCTCTATATAACTGAAATACCAATCACGAAATCTCTGAAAGAAACCATAACACGTACAAACTTTAAATTTGGTAGGTCGTATAGGGTGTAGACATTATCCGCTAAGAATGGATTTTACGAAACTTCCCCCATAAGGGGGCAAAATGGGGTGTTGGAAATTTGTATGGGGATATCGGCTATCATGCGGGCGAAGCCGCTGGCAAAAGCTAGTACTGGAATATAGGTATAATTAATAAAACATAGCATTCTGTACCTGTCAACCTTGAGGTTAAAAAGACAATACTGTAGTAGGTGTGCACAATAAATAAATAATGGATATTTCAAATTGTATGAAGTGCCTACAATTAAATTAAACAGCAAAGCCATGATAAAATATCTAATAAAACGGCAGTTTATTCGAATGCAGTGACACGACTGTTCTTTATTTGATCAAAAGATGACATAACATATACTTGTCGATAATAATTTATATATGGCAGTAGTAGGTTTATTTTATGTGTACAAAGGTTTACAATTCTAACACCCCAACTACAGAAAATAAACCAATATCACAATTTAAACAATCTTTTGTATAAGATACTAACAGTTTAAATTACTAACACTTAAACATACCTATACCTTCCAAACATTTATAATGTTTCATAGGACTTAAAGCTTTAGTTAAAACATCTGCTGGCATAGCAGTTGTTGGCAAATATTTCAAACTAATAATGTTATCATTGACTACATCTTTGACAAAATGGTATCTGATGTCAATATGTTTACTTTTTCTATGACACACATGGTTTGCCACCAACTTCTGTGCACTTTGACTATCATTGTACAATTTCACAGTGTGTAAACTACCAGTAAGCTCACATAATAACATTCTTAAATATATAGCCTCTTTACATGCTTCTGCTATTGCCATGTACTCAGCCTCCATACTTGATAATGCTACTGTTCTTTGCTTACGGCTTTCCCATGAAATAGCTGAACCTGATATTTCAAAACAATATCCTGTATAAGACTTACGGTCAACTGAATTACTAGCCCAATCTGCATCAACATATCCTACAAGTTCAGTGTCTCCTTTTGCATATTTCAAACAAAAATCTTTTGTTTTCTTTAAATATCTAAGTATTCTCTTAGCATACTTCCAATGAACATTAGTGTGACATTTATTGAACTGACTAAGAAAACTTACACTGAATGATATGTCTGGCCTTGTCAGAACTGCTAAGTACATCAAGCTTCCTATCAATTGCTGATAAGGAATCTCACTATCACAGGTTTCAGACCTTTCAATATCTAATTTACATTCAATTGGAGTACTAGCTTCTTTACATTCCAACATATTAAATTTATTTAATAACTGATCTATATATTGTTCTTGATCTAAAGTTACAATATTGAGCTTTTTATCAATCTTAACCCTCATACCTAAACACTGTTGAACTTGTCCTAAGTTTTTTATCTTAAATTTAGAACTCAACGCAGAAACTAAATCTTCAGTTTCACTCTTATTATTACAATAAACAAAGAAGTCATCAACATACAAAGCAATGATAAGCTTTACATCATTACTGATCTTTGTAAAAACACATGGTTCTAAGCGACTCTTTTTAAACCCTATTTCACATAAACATTGCTCTACTCTCTCATACCAAGACCTAGAGGACTGTTTTAGTCCATAAATTGCTCTGTTTAATTTTACAATAACTTTCTCTTTTTTAGAATTGCAGTCAATATTTGGCTGATACATATAAATATCTTCTTTAAGAAAACCATTTAAAAATGCTGTTTTCACATCTAAATGAGTGACATCTAAATTTAATTGTACTGACAAAGCAAATAACATCTTAAGAGTAGAATGTCTTACAACGGGTGAAAAAGTCTCATCATAATCAACTCCAGGCTTCTGAGTGAAGCCTTTAGCCACTAAACGCGCTCTGTACCGAATACTATTATCACTACTGACTTTCTTTTTGAACACCCACTTACATTGCACTGGAGTTTTATGAGAAGGCAGTTCGTCAACTGGGGACCACGCATCATTTTCTTTGAAAGCCTCCAACTCCTCCTTCATAGCCTCGATCCACTTGTCTCGGTCAGAGCCCTCCAGAGCCTCATGGATGGTAACTGGG
Source organism: Mythimna loreyi (assembly GCA_029852875.1). NCBI lineage: Eukaryota > Metazoa > Arthropoda > Insecta > Lepidoptera > Noctuidae > Mythimna > Mythimna loreyi. The sequence continues at coordinate 8,453,434 of CM056800.1, read as the reverse complement.
TCCTTGGTAACTTCGGTACTGGATGAAGTGCACAGGTTTGTATAACCATAACGCTCCGGTGGCTTCCTTATTCGTTTAGTGATTACTGGCTCTGGCTCATCATCTTCCTCAGATGCTGTTGTTTGCTGCAGAGTAGAGTCCAAATCAGTCAAAACATTATGATATTCAGATTCTGAAGAAATATCTGAGCATTCATCACTCTGAGAAGTTTCTTTTGGTATCTCTTTCTCACTGCTCTTAACATCACTGCCTGACTTATCTGTTTGGATTGTATCCCCAACTGAAACTGTTATATTGTCATCTACAATATTCTTCCTTTCAGTATTCTCATGTACTATAACATCTCTACTTGTTGTTATATTACGCTTTACAGGATCATATACTCTGTAACCTTTCACATTTTCTGCAAAACCGACTAGGATATGCTTCTTTGATTTAGAATCCCACTTGAGCCTTTTTTCTTTTGGAATGTGAACCATTATCGGACTACCGAATATACGGATATGACTTAAATCTGGTTTCTGTTTCATCCAGAGTTCATATGGTGTTTTATTATCTAATCCTGATGCAACAGATCTGTTTCTAAGATAGACTGCAGTATTTGTAGCTTCCGCCCAAAACTTCTTATCTAACCCAGCATCAAATAATAAACAACGAGCTCTTTCAACAATAGTCCTATTGATACGCTCGCTCATACCATTTTGTTCAGGAGTGTAGGCATTCGTCTTTTGATGAAGAATACCTGCACTTTTCAAATAATTTTCAAACTCATTACTACAGAACTCTAGGCCATTATCTGTCCGAAAAATTTTAATTTTTGCATTCTGTTGGTTTTCTACCAACGACTTGAACTCTTTAAAGTACTTGAAAACTTCACTTTTTACTTTAAGAAAGTAAACAAAAGCCATACGGGTAAAGTCATCAACAAATATAAGAAAGTACCTTGATCCACCGATTGAAGTTATCTCCATTGGTCCACAAACATCAGCATGGATAACATCCAAAGGCTTGCTGCTCCTTGTTCCTGCATGACCAAATGGCAAGCGAGACTGCTTTCCTTCACAACATACTGTGCATGTACTTTTGTTGATCTCCGACTTATCTGAGTATGAAATACCCATGACTGCTCCATCTTTCATCTTTTTTAAATCATTCATGTTCAAATGACCCATTCTCCTGTGCCAAACTTCACTACTAGTATCTTCAGTAGGAGATGTAAACAAACACTGCTTGCTTTCTAACCTCAACTTGTAAACACCATTCATTTCATCTGCAATTCCAACCAAACTGTTTTCTTGATTGTAAATATAACAGCAATCGTTCTTGAATTGCACACTGTTGCCGTTTTTGATCAACTTACTAATAGAAATTAAATTTGTCGAGAGGTTAGGAACACATGAAACTTCCTTTAAAGTCACATCATATCTGCAACCATTTGAAGTTTTTGTAATTATATTTACATCACCAGAGCACAAAACAGGCATAGCACTTTTGTTTGCTGCTATTATCTCCTTTATTTGAGGCGAAAAACATGGATTTTTCACAATGTTTACATCTGGGGTCAAATGAACACTGGCACCGCTATCTAAGTAAAAATCGTCTTTACTATAATTTCCACTCAAGAAAACTGCGGAAAAAGCGTTCGTCTTCTTAATTACATGTTGCTGGTTTTGTTCCTTGGTGCACTGAGATTTATAGTGCCCAAATTCTTTGCACTTATAGCATTTTATTTTCTGTTTATCTGTTTTCTTTTGATTCGATTTCGATGAACCGCCGCCATTGTTGCTACGAGAGCTGTCATTCTTTTCACTTACATTGCCAACATTGCGATTTTGATGACAGTGCTGCCCTCTGTTGAAAAACGCATTTCCGGCCTCCGAACCATCATCTGACAGGTCGATCAATTTCGTTTTTACCACATCGGCTGTAATGGCGATTCCGGAATGCTCAATGGCCATAATCATTGGAAAATATTTATCAGGCAAACCAGCCAACAATAAACACCCGATCCACTCATCATTCACTGGAAATCCTGTTCCTGCTAATTTTTGGGCCGTCTCGATTATTTGTGTGATGTAGGTAGTCATTGAGTCGCAACCGTCTAGGCGAATTGATATGAGATTATTCAAATCATTATAATTAACTAACTAAACCAAGGTTGAGAGGACTTAAAGTAATTGTTCCGAATTTAATGCTTGAAGGAAAATTTACTTTCACCTTTTTTTATGCCAAAGGTCATTTATTGACTTTTCCTGCTCTAGGATATAACTAAAAAGCATATAAGATAAAACTCACCTTTTTTCGGCGGGTAGAAGTCATCTAATGACAGCTCCCGTCCTCGGTTGGAGCAGAAGATAGTGTCAGAATCTTACTGACCAAAAAGCCCACCCTGTTCCTACGTTGTGTTCATATCAGGAACGAGCCTTCTTTTCAGACGCAAACTCATGCCCCAGTAGGCTTTGATCCTTCTCCAGGGTCACTACGGTTTACTGCCAACTTTTTAAGGCGCACGGGAATAGTCCGCGACGTCGACGACTTGTGTTCTTTAGTTAACCTTTAGTTGCGTTTTAAAGCAACGGTCACTCTTTCAAGCGTGTTTGCAGTGCGAACAGATGGATCTCAAGTTATTTAATAAGTTACTAATACTGTACGGGTATTTTCGTCTCCGATAAAAAATAATATTATACTTCTTGGTCTTTTTTGTTGCAATAGCAATTCCTAGAACAATTCTCAACATTGAAAATTTGAAAAGCAAATTTTTTCATTTTGTTCTATTTTTAAAAACACATCGTTGGCCGAAAACAAAACAAAGCCTTTTGTCCCCTCACTCGCACTACATCCATCCTTCTTACAATCCAAACATACGTCAATTATATCCATACCGCCCCACAAGAATGTTGCCAGCTCAATAATAATTTTTCGCGGTCTCAAGAATGTTGCCCTATGAATAATGTATGTGTTGTCGTAGGTGGCGCTTCAGTTCAACGAGACGACGGTGGTGTATGATGAGGGGGATGACCCGGACGCTGTCACATTACTATCCATCCTTCTTGTCGGTTAGTATACTAGTTATAGTCATTTTTTTTTAAACACACAGCGCCGTCTAGTCCCAAGCTAAGCAGAGCTTGTATTATGGGTACTAGACAACTGATAAACATACTTATATATTTCTAAATACATACATATTATAGATAAATTACACCCAGACACAGAACAAATGATCGTGTTCATCACACAAACATTTGTCCTGGGTGAGAATCGAACCCACGACCTCCCGCATAGCAATCAGGTCACTAACTACTAGACTGACAGGCCAGTCATATAGTTATAGTGAGTGAAATTGATTTTATTCATGAACAAGTAATTTTGTATCTGAATTTACACACACTTATAAATGAGTTATACAATCACAGTTTTACTACATCACAAAAACCATAACAAATGTTTACAAAAGTATTTTTTTGTTTTTTTTTTTTTAGTAAATAATAAGTACGGTCGACAAAAGAAGTAGGTGTTCAGGCAAAAGTGAATTTGGAAATTTCGTTGAAAGCTTTTAACTACTTGGTAGATTAAATTTAATTGCCGGAATACCTACATAACTTGTAACTTGAATAATACATGTCTTTATTCATCCCAATTAGATAATTAAGTTACGATCGTAATTCGAGCACTGACACTGTACTTGCGTACAAATTGTGTATTTGTGCGGAAATGCGTATACGTTTAGGTGGTGTTTTAAGAAATTTGTCATCCTAACTGTAGGTAAATAATATGATAAAGGCGAGAATAAATTTATTAAGAGTTCATCACGATATGTAATTTGTTTATCATAAAATAATCAAGAAATATTTTTGGTTAAAAATACCTGATATAATCTATACTAATATTATAAAGCTGAAGAGTTTGTTTGTTTGTTTGTTTGAACGCGCTAATCTCAGGATCTACCGGTTCGAATTGAAAAATTCTTTTTGTGTTGAATAGAACATTTATCGAGGAAGGCTTTAGGCTATATAACATCACGCTGCGACTAATAGAAGCGAAGAAACAATGGAAAATGTGGAAAAAACGGGGAGAATTATTCATTTTTGAGGGCTTCCGTTGCGTGCGCTGCGAAAACGGTTCAAGATACCAAAAAAATATGTACGAAAGAATTATTCCTCTTAAAATGATCTTAAAAAAAGTCCGCGACAGTATATGTCTATCTTTTAAGATTAACTCACTAGAACCGTTTTTATGGGAATCAAATTTGGCCGAAATTATGCATTATTAACAACTAGCTGTGCCCGCGACTTCGTCCGCATGGAATAGTTATTTTGGGCATCATATTTATTTTTGCAAACAACCTCCTCAGCTTTATAAATTATAGCTGTTACCCACGACTTTGCCCGTGTCAATTTCTGTTATTATTTTAGACAATTTAGTTTTTAAAAGAACATAATTATCTAAAAGTACTTCATAGAGCTACACCCCAACTTGGGCACGCCATAATCTCGGCGGTAAGTCCCCTCTTTGAGGCGTGATATCTATCACGACATCCTCACCTTCCACATGACGTAGGTTCTCACCGGACATGGGAAGAAGGAAGAGACGCCCGGGTGTCGCCACTGCATGGTCAGCCCGGAGGATACGGTGGAGCACACGGTGGAGGTGTGCCCCGCTTGAGAAGAGCATCGCCGTGTCCTCGTGGGGGTGATCAGCGGCGGCGACCTCTCGCGCCGGGCCTTGGTTCAGGCCATAGTTCGCAGCGAGGAAGAATGGCAAGCGGTCGCCTCCTTCTGCAGTAATGCTCGTAAAGGAGGAGGCCGACCGCATAAGGCAAAGGCAACAGCGCCCTCGCCGTAGCCGTCACCGTCACCGCCGCGATCCCGCCGATATCCGGTCTCCTTAGACGCTGGCTTGTGGATGGTGAGCAATGGGTAGCTCGCCGTCCGGTTGTCTGGTCACAGTCCAGACCGAGACCAAGTCGTCGACGGCGTGCACTGCTCCCGCGCGCCTCAAGGTGTTGTCAGCAAACTGTGGGGCCCTTCAGGGGCGAAGCCTCCTGCAACTGAGGGTTGGTGCGAAAGCGTTATACCGGGGCTCTGGGAATATGGCAAGGGAGGAACGGGGTAGGTTGTTTAGTCAGTAAGAGTCTGACACTGTTTCCCGCTCCGCCCAAGAGCGGGATTCGTCATTGGATGATTTTTACCTACCATAAAAAAAACCCATCTGCGCCGCCCGCAAGCAACCCCTCTCCTCGCCCGCCGGCCAGGCGCAGCGTCAAGTTTAATTTTATATCGGAGTTATTTTAAAATTGTAATATCTTCTAAGATGTTCGTTGAAATTAAATGATGTCAATGACAATTTTGTTTACAATTACATACTCTTAATCAACAACACATTTATTTGGATAAAGATTATATTATTATGTTGATAGAACTCTCACAAATAATCGGTAAAAATTGGCTAAATTTGATTCGCATAAAAACGGTTCTATTAAGTAAACCTTAAAAGATAGACATATACTGTCGCGGACATTTTTTTAGATAATTTTAAGAGGAATAATTCTTTCATACATATTTTTTTGGTATCTTAAACCGTTTTGGCAGCGCACGCAACGGAAGCCCTCAAAGATGAATAATTTTCCCCGTTTTTTTCACATTTTCCGTTGTTTCTTCGCTTCTATTAGTCGCAGCGTGATGTTATATAGCCTAAAGCCATCCTCAATAAATGATCTATTCAACACAAAAAGAATTTTTCAATTCGGACCAGTAGTTCCTGAGATTAACGCGTTCAAACAAACAAACAAACAAACAAACTCTTCAGCTTTATAATATTAGTATAGATTATTTGTTAGAGTTGTATCAACATAATAATATTAATCTTTATCCAAATAAATGTGTTGTTGATTAAGAGTATGTAACTGTTAACAAAATTGTCTTTGACATCACTTATTTTCAATGAACATCTTAGAGGATATTACAATTTTAAAATAACTCCGATATAAAACGCGCCGCATGATGTGCAAAATATGACGCTGCGCCTGGCCGGCGGGCGAGGAGAGGGGTTGCTTGCGGGCGGCGCGGAGGGGTTTTTTTATGGTAGGTAAAAATCATCCTATGACGATTCCCGCTCTTGGGCGGAGCAGGAAACAGTGTCAGACTCTTACTGACTAAACAACCTACCCCGTTCCTCCCTTGCCTTATTATCTTGAGGCGCGCGGAAGCAGTGCACACCGTCGACGACTTGGTCTTGGTCTGGACTGTTACCAGACAACCGGACGGCGAGCTACTTATTGCTCACTATCCGCAAGCCAGCGTCTACGGTGGCCGGATATCGGGGGGATCGCGGCGGCGACGGCTACGGCGAGGGCGCTGTTGCCCTTGCCTTATGCAGTCGGCCTCCTCCTTTATGAGCATTACTGCTTCGCAGAAGGCGGCGACCGCTAGCCATTCTTTTTCGCTGCGGACCATGGCCTGAAACAAGGCCCGGCGCGGGAGGTCGCCGCCGCCGATCACCCCCACGAGGACAAGGCGATGCTCTTCTCAAGTGGGGCACACCTCCACCGTGTCCTCCGGGCTGGCCACACAGTGGCGACACCCGGGCGTCTCTTCCGCACGAATCCAGCGCTGGAATCTCCTGAACTTCCCATGTCCGGTGAGAACCTGCGTCATGCGGAAGGTGAGGACGCCGTGAGGTCAACCCACGCCTCAAAGAGGGGACTTACCGCCGAGATTATGGCGTGCCCAAGGGGGGGTGTAGTTTTAGATAATTATGTTTTTTTAAAAACTAAATTGTCTAAAATAATAACAGAAATTGACACGGGCAAAGTCGTCGGTAACAGCTATAATTTATAAGGCTGAGGAGGTTGTTTGCAAATATAAATATGATGCCCAAAATAACTATTCCACGCGGACGAAGTCGCGGGCACAGCTAGTGTTGTATATTTCGCTTACAGTACACCACAGACACAATTAAAATATAATAATATGATACCCATATGCCTCGAAAAGCACTTAAAATCCGTTGCTCTTGCGGCTGATCTCTGTACGATCGTGTCGGGTTGTTATTCCATCGCACTATGAGAGTAAAGGAACAGAGAGTGCACTTATGTTTGCGCGCCCTCTTATCTACATCTACACTAATATAATAAAGAGGTAAAGTTTGTTTTTTTGTTTTTTTGTTTTTATGTTTTTTTGTTTGTAGGGGGTAATCTCTGGAACTACTGGTCCGATTGGAATAATTTTAGCAACAATAGAAAGCTGCTTTACTCCTGAATGACATAGGCTATATTTTATGTACGCGGGCGAAGCCGCTGACAAAAGCTAGTACACTATAATTTCTTTTGTGTACTTGGTTAATCTTCGTCGAGATTGGCACCGTGATCGAAATTCTGTCGGGAGGATTATTTATTATATAGCCAATTAGCATTCAAATTGTAAGTGTTATCTTGTAAAAGATGCACTTTCAAAACTTTGGTAGCATAGAATAAGCATAAACCAGACTCAGGCCTCCTCTTTAGGAGATTAAAGATTAAAGGATATGTCTTCAAATTTTTGGCTCTAAGACATGTCAGTTTCCTTACTGTATTTTCCTTCACTGTTGTGAGAGCAGTGGTGATGAAATAAATTACACAAAGTGTCTGCGACTGATACCTACTAGCAACAACTAGTATCGTCTAGTAAGGATTAGCAGCAACTAGTAACGACTAGTATCGATCAGTAACGACTAGCAACAACTGGTAAAAAGTAATAACGACTAGTTACGTCTAGTAACGACTATTAACGACTAGTAACAACTAGTACAATTTTAGGGCCCTATAAGTAAAAACTTGTGACTTCCGCGCTACAACTGAGCTGCCGCCGCGCGACTTTTATTTTTATGAAAAAATAAAACAGAATGGCGGCAGCGCTGCAGCCGCGCTGCACTTTGCGACTAATTTGAAAGCGCACTAAGTAATGCTACTGGCTACTTAGTTACCTTGATACTAAATGTAGACACTGTACAAAGCCAAAAAAAAAAATAGAACTAAATAGTCATTCTAAAACTTAATTCACGAAGGGAACTATACATTTATACTTACAGACTTATAAAACTCCGCTATTCATGACATTTTTGTAAAAGCATTTAAAACTGCCGTACAAAACCTGACATGTACGTGTGGCTTAACTTTAAAAGTAGGTAATAGACTTGTATTCACAGAATTACATTATTATAATGTAACTCCTGTTTTTTCCTCGAGTACGCACTCAACGAGACATGACCCAATTCACTGATTCGTGAGTCTTGTTGATTTTACATGTTCATTATGAGACCCTCAGATATACAATGCTATATAGTTGTATATGTTAGATTGATTGATTCATGAAAACAACCGGTAATATGCGAGTTGGATTCGCGGATTGAAGTCCTCGTGCAAACTTACCTACACCTATGTAAATAGTTCGATGCCAGAATCGAGGCTTATCGAAATCGAGATCCTTTTGTGATGTAACTAAAAGTTTAGAAAGAAACCCAATTATAAATGATAAATGATTTTTATTTTGTAAGTAGGTTTTTACAAGCTCTAGACTCTAGATGAGGCCGGTGTTTCCCAGCTAACTACCCTAAGAAGAAACACCGAAAAACTCAGGGGTCAAAGTCTCTTTTAAAATCCATACACAAACATGTAATGGTCAAATCATATGAGAACCATACAGATTGGAGTCTGAGATGGTCGTTTGAAGAAAGAACCACATAATTCTGAGTGGACCTGTCCAGTTAGTGCAAGCATTTGTCAGTACTCGTGTAGCTCAACTTAGGACTACTAGGGAGCTCAACGATTTGACGAACAATACCAAAGAAAGGACATTTGGGTAGGCCGCAAAAAGTACTCATAACTGCCAGACATTATGTTAAAATTAAGGAAAACGAAAAGTAATCCACATAGTCCCCACATTAACAATAATAAAAAATTACAAAAATTGGGACAGATCATTCACACAGTTTCTAGACTTTTTTGCTTTTCTTGTGTTGTAAGACCCTCGTTCATGGCGACTTTTTGTAGCGAAGCTGTCGCTCGTCCGCATCGATAAACAGAAAATGAATGCTATTTCCAAAAGTAGAAACACCTTAGCCTAAAAATGGTTACATTTCCACGAAAACCTGCTCAATTTTCTCACCCCTTTAGGAAAATGAAGGAAATTACATAACATTTATATACACCTCTATCTGTTGGAGCGAGCAAATACTTCCAGTCTATTTCGCGCCTCGTTCGTCGCTAAGCGGTCCAATTTCCTGATGGTAACAAACTGGTGAAGGTGCCGCTTCGTATCGACTTGATCTCGGTAAGTGTGGACGTGGCGAAGATAGGTGTTTGCCGTAAGATGAACACAGGAAGCCGAGCTTTTTGGAGGAAATTTTGACTCGGTGATTTAAAAGCCGGGCTTTTTGAAAGAAATTTTGGTTTTGGACTTGGTAGTTTAAAGGGAATAGTTCTAGTATTCTGGTAAAGTTTAGAAATGTCAGCGTTATATCCGCTTTCGTTTTAATATTTTGATCTTTCTCATTTCATTTGGTTTTCTTTATTTTTTCCGTAATTGTGGTCAAAATTTGCAGTGAATGTGAATTAAATCAATAGCCAATTTGATCTAAAGTGACTACAACACACACTGCAATTCTCACATATCTACAAACTATTCAAAAGTCAAAAAGTTGTCTTTTTTGAGTTTTCAGGTGTTATCTCTCTTTTTTCGCATTACTTTTACATGAAACATCACTTTGGATTGCGTTAAATGAAATAACAAGCTTTTAAACCGCATCAAATCGATGCGTTTTTTTAAATAGATAGAGTTATTCAAGAGGAAAGTTTATATGTATATTACATGCATAATATATTCAATATCAGCCTTACCCTAGCGAAGCTGGGGCGGGTCGCTAGTGTAATTATATAACACTACGGTACACCTAGTGGCACTTGAAACACGCTCATATAACAACGTGTGAACTTGTCATCCCGGTAGAGATTAGCGGGTGTCACAGAGAGATATTATTACAACAAGATTATTGTATTAACACTATGTTATTATGACGTGTGTTAATCTATCAATCTTCTGCCAATGAGACACTATTAATTGTCTGTGACACCGTTGTTTGTGTGTGTACGGGTTTCTTAATTGGAAGTTCAATTTTTTACTTATTCATCGTCACCTTCATTGATAGTTTTAAGTACTACGGTACTAATTTAGTAAACAAATAAACTTATTGTGTTTTAGTTTGCAAGTCTAAAAATAAATTTTCTAATTATTTTAAAAATAAATAATGTGGTCGTTGATGTCGTCATCGAAGTCGCCTCAAGGAGTTGTCAGCAAATGTAGAGGCCCAACTTCAGGGCCGAAGCCTACTGGGGCCCTGGTCCGGTTTCGGAAAAGAAGGTCTGACCGTGGTGTGAAGGCTAAGAAGGAACGGAATGGATCGTTTAGTTCCGTCATTAAATGATTTTAGCAAGCATAAAACAAATCCACCGAGGTGGACCGATGACTTGATGAGAGTCGCGGGAATACGATAGATGCGAGATACATAGGACCGTTTGTTGTTGTAATGATACTTGGGTGAGGCCTATGTACCTTTTCATATATTGGTAATAGGTACACTTACAGAAGAAATTCAGTTTGTATTCTTAAGTTTCATTTTTAATAATATTAAGTTGTTTACAAGTAAATTTTATTTGATAGATTCTTTTGTAAAAATTAAATCAGTTAGATTGAATTTATCGTAATATTATATTACAGAAGTTATTTTAAACAATGCCTTATTAATTTTTGTAATAGAGAACAGTGAAAGTTTTCCCAGATGTTACTTTAGCTCCAATAATGAAGTTTAAATAAGTTTTAACGAGACATTTGTAAGTTGCAATAAGTCTCGTTGAGTAGAGCTCGAGTCTGACATCGAGAGTGTATGAAGTGTAACCAGAGATTTATTTCAACAATGTTTTACTGACTTTAAACATTTTGAACTATTGATAAGTCGTTACTTCAACTAACTAACAAAAGCTAAAAGTGTATAATGTAAAGTATTCGAACGCAAATTATACACTGTACCGCCGTCGGATCTTGGCAAGTCATCGTCGGAGTTACGCTCTGCGAATTTTGCTTGAGATCTCGTACAAAAATAAAGGTTTTAAAAAAATAAATTCCAATAACACTTTTTAACAGCAATAACGATTGCATATTGCGTTTAATTGTTTAAAACATTATTTTTTTTTACGTCAGACTCACCAAGATCCGACGACCATACTGTACATGACATAGGTAAACTTACCTCGTTTTCTTTTTATGGTAGGTAAAAATCATCCAATGGCCTATCCTGCCCTTGGGCGGAGCAGGAAACAGTGTTAGACTCTTAGTAACTAAACAACCTACCATTTTCCTGCATCGCCATATATACTCGTACCAGGGCCTTTCTTTCAGACATGAACCCTTGGCCGCCATTGGCTTCGACTCTTGAAATTGACACAACAAGACTTCATAATATGACCAAGTAAAATTGACCGGATCGTTTTAAACGATATGTTAGTCAAAAAAATAAGTTTAATAATATTTAATTCCTCGTTAAGCCTATTTTCTTTAGACCTTTGCAATTCTACATCAATCATTCCTATAATCAAACGATTATTCAAATATCGTCAAATATTATAGTAGCGTTTCAACGTACAGGCCAATTGTAGTTAGACCTTATCTTGAAGTGATCAATTTAGATGATCTGGCCACGATATTTAGTAGATTTATTTTTATCAATTGCAATATCTTGTCCCCAGGAATATTCCTGTCACTGCTGATCTTCCTCAGCGTAGCAGGGAACATACTGGTCTGCATCGCGATATACACGGACCGGGGTCTGCGACGCATCGGCAACCTGTTCCTCGCATCGCTGGCGATTGCTGACATGCTGGTGGCTGCGGCTGTCATGACCTTCGCTGGGGTTAATGACTTGCTAGGGTAAGTTGACTTCGCTGTTTCCCTATAATCAAAGCCAAGTATGGCACGTATGCATCAAACGTATGCCACGTATGCAACGGTGTCGTATGCAACGACTGTAAATGCCCAACTGCAGGGCCGAAGCCTACTGGGGAGCCGGTCCGGTTTCTAAAAGGAAGGTCCAACCCCGGCAAGAAGGCTAAGAAGGAAAAGAGTGGGTCGTTTAGTCAGTAAAAGTTTGACACTTTCTCCCACTCCGCCAAAGAGCGGGATTCGTCATTAGATGATTTTACCCACTATAAAAAGAAAAAACGTTTGCAACGATATATATGTACTACGTACTAGATTACGTCCCGTACAGTCACATTATTTGACTTAGGTGATCTACAGGCCATACCTACATTGACGGCATTACTGCAGTTTTGACGTTCACGCAGTGTGAGTGCGCTGTAAGTTTTCAAAATTTTGTTAGACAACATAATGCCAATGAAGAAGACTTTTGTAGTAACTTTAAAAAAAAAAAATAGTTTCTATGAACGTGCACTAAAACGTCAGAAGCTAGTGCACGGTTCCAAATCGGTCGTTTCCTATAGAGAAGAACCGGTAAGAAACTCCATGGTTACTCTTTTAAAAAAACATGGTTGCATACAATATTTCGTTACAGTATTTATATCATTATGTAAGAACAGTGTAGACCAGTCAATATTGTACTCAAAAGCACAATAAAAAAAATCATAATAATATAAAATAAAAGGTGAGTGGTAATAAATATTTAATGCTATTGTGAATAGATTATTATTTTTTTTTTTTTTTTATTGATTATAGGTTCGCGCTTGACCACTATCTCACCTGATGGAAAGCGACGATGCAGTCGACGATGGAACGCGCTTACCTAGAAGTAACCTATTCACTCTTGACTTAAAGATACCCGGATTGTAGCTATCAGGAAACACCGACTCCGGCAAGGAATTCCACTCCTTGGCTGTACGCATAATGAATGTGTTCCCAAAACGTTTTGTACGTATATGTGGGATATCCACCATGTACCGGTGGCGCAATGCCGTACGTCTGGTGGTCCGATGATGGAACGGGCTAGGCGGAATTAAATTATGTAATTCCGACGCACACTCCCCGAAATGCAACCGGTAGAAAACCGACAGGCTAGCAACTCGGCGTCGATGCTCAAGACTTTGAAGTCTCGACTCGACAAGTGCATCATCGCCAATGATCCTCTTGGCTCGCCTCTCAATAGACTCAAGCGCATCAAGTTGGTATCGGGCAGATCCGTCCCAAAGATGAGAGCAGTACTCCATAACCGATCGAACTTGCGCCTGATAAAGTTTAAGCAGCTGTTCCGGCGTGAAGTACTGTCTAACCTTTGCGAGGATTCCCAACTTTTTTGCAGCCAGTTGAGCCTTTGCTTCGATGTATGGCCCAAAATTGAGAGTAGATGTCAGCGTTATACCAAGAAGATCAAGATGGACAGTTATCGGCACGGATACACCCCGGAAAGTTGGAGCAGGGCTAAATTGACTCCTTTTAGCGGAAAATAGACACGCCTGAGTTTTAGCAGCATTGAACCTGACCATGTTGGCATCGCCCCATTCAGAGACAGCCTCCAAGGACAAGTTCAAGCGCCCAACCATAGCCTCACGGAGAGACTGGACCTGTGACCCACTAGCTCGTGCGCCGGATGTGTAACTTTCAGCAACAGTGCTGTCGTCTGCATACCCAAAGGTACCGGGCTTAAGCAGGTCGTTTATGTGCAACAAGAACAATGTTGCCGAGAGCACTGACCCCTGAGGGACCCCGGCATTGATGGTCATTTGGCTCGACGAGCAACCATCGATGACCACACGGATGGACCGGTCCCTCAGAAAGTCTGCAATCCAAACACACAATCCAGTAGGTAAACCGAATGAAGGAAGCTTACTAATAAGGCTTTCGTGCCAGACCCTATCGAAAGCCTTCGAGATGTCAAGGGAGACGGCAAGTGCTTCCCCGTGTTTCTCGATGGCCTCGCTCCAGATGTGGATGGCATACGCTAGAAGATCACCTGTTGACCGATTTCGGCGAAACCCGTATTGTCGGTCACTCAAGATGTCATTAGCTTCTAGGTATGCCAGGAGTTTAGTATTCAGTACACGTTCCATTGTCTTACAGAGAATGGACGTTACTGAAATGGGTCTGTAGTTAGCTGGGTCAGCCCGACTACCCTTTTTGGGCACGGGCTGTACGTTAGCTTGCTTCCATGCATTCGGCACTTTTCCAGCCTCAAATGAAAGCCTAAACAGGCGTGTCAGGATTGGAGTCAATTCTGGCGCACACGTTTTCAGCACGATTGCCGGTATCCCGTCAGGACCGCTAGCCTTGTTCACGTCTAGGTTACGTAGCTCCCTACGGACGTCCTTCTGGTGGATGCGAATATCTGACATACTCGTCCCACATCCATCAGGATATGCAGGGGGCCGCGCGTCACCGGGATCTAGACGCGAAGATTCCGCGAAGAGGGAGGCAAACAGATTTGCTTTCTCCTCAGCGGTGTGGGCCAGCGAACCGTCGGGCCTCAGCAATGGCGGTAGTGAGGGGCGGCAGAAGTTCGATTCAACCGACTTAGCCAGGGACCAAAACGCTTTGCTACCAGCGGGGTATGAAGCGAGTTTGTTCCCGATGCGGCTGATGTGGTCGAATCGAGACCTCCGCATTGCCTTCTTGCAAGACTTGGCAGCACTGTTGAAGGCTCTCTTCTTCTGACTTACGTCACTCGCCTTGTGCATGCGAGCGTCGGCCCAGGCCCGGTATGCTTCGTGTTTAAGCGCATTAGCGCGATCACACTCGGCACCAAACCATGGACGAGCTTGGCTAGACATTGTCACGTCGGAGAATGGAATGTAGTACTCCATCCCCCGCCGCAGCACATCCGCCACAGCATCTGCGCATGACGACGGATCATCCGAAGAAAAGCAAGTAGGCTGCCAAGGATAACATGCGAAGAAAGATCGCATGCCATCCCAATCTGCTGACCTGTATCGCCAAATCCACCTGGTGCCTCTAGGGCAGAGATCAGGCGGAGAATAGACTGATACAGATTTCACCAGACAGTGGTCGGAACTACCTAACGGTGATGATATCGACACTGAGTAGCGGTCTGGATCTGTTGTCAGCAGAAGGTCCAAGCAATTGGCCGTGTGCGAATCAACATCCGGCACCCTTGTAGCTCCCTGGACCAGCTGAGTGAGATTTAATTGCAGCGCAAGCTTTCGCATCTCTCGACCAGCATGGTCTGTGCACTGGTATGGGAAGAGCCACTCCTGATGGTGGGCATTAAAGTCCCCCAGTAGCACCAATTGAGCGGAAGGGTACCTCTGCTGAGCCGCATCCGCCGCCTCACTGAGGTACTGTGTGAGCCTGGTCACCTCCTGATCTCCACTGTGCGAGCGGTAGACACAAGCATAGATAATTTTATCGATGCCTGTGTCCACCAGAGCCCAAAGCGTTGAGAACTTGGGATCCTCAAGGTTGCGGAGACGCAGATAGCAGATGTCGTCCCGAGCGTACAAGCACACGCCAGCGTGTGGTTTAAAATTGTGCTCCAGGATAAACCCTGGGTAAGACAGGTACGACACATCTGATGGACTTCTAATCTGCGTCTCCGAAAGAAAAAAGAGGGATGGTTTTTCCGTCTCAAGGTGGTGATGGACTGCTGAGAGATTTGAGTGCAGACCTCGAATATTGCTGAGGTGCACTTTAAGTGAGAGGGAGTGCAGCCGCTGTATACCGTTTCTCTTTTTCTTGGACCTTGGCATATTAAGAGTGAAGAAGGTATGAGGAGAAGGAAGTGAGATGGAGTCCTATGCTGCCAACCTTCGGTCACGCACCGGTGGGACAGCATCATTGGGGTACTAGTCTGGAGACTGCGGGGACGCCCGAGCCCCCCCGGAAATGACCATCGGGCCCTCTCATCTGGTCGCCAACCAGCACGATGGTGCATTCCGGGATTTTTCGTCAGTTGGCGGGGCAGCCTTTCACGTGTGGCTAGCACATTACTTGGGCCCCCTACTAACTGCGGTCGGCCAGCGGTGCACCGTGCCTCGGATCCCGCTACCCTCCTCGACTAGTCTCCCGATACGTCAATACCAGCGCGAGGCCGGCTGGTCTGCATGCATTGGAACCGCCACTTCGACCCATCTCCTCAGAATTGGCTACACAGGGCATCGTACCGGAACACGGCTAGGCCGCTTGGCGGTACGTCTTTGCCCAGTGGGTGGTCACAAGCCATCGGTCGAAACCTACCACCAGTTTGTGTCACCTGATTAGCACCACCCGGGGACCACGTGTAGGGCCTATCTGTGGGTATTCTCCTACGGACGCGGGTGACTCAGCCCCCAAAAGTATAGTATCTCTTAAATGGTTACCTCACGGAAACTTTGTTCAATGACTACTGTCAACACAGACAGTCAGACAGTTTCAGTACTTAATGAGAACTACCCACATATCTTTCTTTGGTATTGTTTGTCGAGTCTTTGAGCTCTTTAGTAGTTCTGAGTTTACATAAATACTATATATTTACATGAATTATAGAAATATTTGTACTACTGCTAACTGGACATGCTCAAGTTCTGTGGTATATGCTTAGGTTCTTTGAGGTTTAAGTGGACTACTTATATCTCAAAGAACCGGTGCATATGCCACATGTTTATTTGAACAGAGTATCTTTGAGAAAGCAGCGGTGGCCGATTGGTATCGGCCCCGACTTACAAGATGTAGGTTGCGAGTTCAAACCCGGCCAGGTGCATTACTTTGAGTAATTTATTGCATCACCAATGATCTCAAAATGATGAAGGAAAACATCTTGAGGAAATCGGCATGTCCTAGAACCAAAAATTCGAAGACATCCGCCAACCCGCACTGGGCCCGCATTGTGGATTATGGAGAGGAGGCCTGTGTCCCAGCAGTAGGAACTTTAATAAGGCTGGTGATGAATTATTAAAATAATTTCCGTGAACATGCTTGTCTATCACTATGAAGAATATTGGTCGATAGTTTTAACGTACTGTTTCTTCCCCAGATACTGGGTATTCGGCGAGCAGTTCTGCGATACCTGGGTGGCCTGTGACGTCATGTGCTCAACCGCCTCCATACTCAACTTATGCGCCATCTCACTCGACAGATACATACACATCAAAGACCCTTTAAGGTAAGAACTATCACGTTGTAGATACTACTGAGTTCAATGTAATCGGAAGATATCTGATGTTTATCTTATTAAAAGGATTAATTGATGAAGAAACTTATGTGTAGGTAATATAGTTAGGGACATGTTTCACTTAACAGATTAAAGGATTGCTTAATTTAGTCATATTATAGCCCAATGATATAAACTCATAAAACAACCGAAAAATGTGTTCCATGCAGTAGCGGCAGCACTCATACAATTTTTATTCATTGTACATTTCACTACAAATAAAAACAATAGAAAAGGAATAGTGTTAGGAATTGAACGCAACCATAGATACATTTGTGATATTGAACGCATTGTAATGTTTACGCATTTTTGCCGCTGCGCGGCGCTACTCTCTCTTCCCTTACAAAAACTGCATTGTAATAGTCTGTCAATAGTAATAAAAAAAAAAAAGTAATAAATTACATGATTATAACAAAATATTTGCTTCATTGCTAATATTCCTACATGGTAGCAGAGCGTGGTTCATCGGCAAGTATCAGTGAGCATAATCGTGCAGAATTTATCAGTACTTATTGGTGTACGTGTACTGGAACACTTTGGAGGTTATACACGTGCAAGTGACCGGCCGGCGAGTTACATTTCAGAAGTACAAAAATGAGTTCGTCGCATCACATGTTTAATCTCGATAAATTGATCGGACGGGAAAACTTTGCGACATGGAAGTTCAGTGTCAAAACATATCTAGAACACGAAGACTTGTGGCATTGTATAGAGCCAAAGACTGACTTACCTATAGATTCAAGTAAGGATATCAAAGCGAGGTCCAAGTTAATATTGTTGTTAGATCCCCAAAACTATGTACATGTACAGAATTGCAATACTGCCAAAGAAGTGTGGGATAATCTACAAAGAGCATTTGACGACAACGGATTGACCCGTAGAGTTGGGCTATTGAAAGATTTAGTGAATACTACTCTGGAATCTAGCGGAAATGTGGAGTCATACATTAACAAAATAATGACCACGGCATATAAGCTACGTAATATAGATTTTGAAGTCAACGATGAGTGGCTGGGCACCCTAATGTTGGCAGGTCTGCCTGACATCTACGCTCCAATGATTATGGGACTTGAGAGCTCTGGCGCGAAGATTAGTGCCGATCTTATCAAAACTAAACTTATACAAGAAGTCAGAACAGCAGATACCAATACTGCTTTATATGCAAACTCTAAAATGAAGAAACATCATCAGCCACAACAATCCAAGTTAAGAAGAGGGCCAAGGTGCTATAATTGTAACGGTTATGGCCACTTTGCTAAGTTTTGTATGAATGCTAAGGGAAACAAGACTGAGAATGAAAAGGGCAAGAAGGATACAAGTTTTGTTGCAGCTTTTTCAGCATTTTCAGATAGAAACATTAACAAATGGATTATGGACTCAGGTGCATCCGTGCATATGACTGGTAATAGGCATAGGATGTACAATGTCACAGAGCCACCGGTAAAGGAAATAACAGTTGCTAATAAGGAGCCGCTGTCCGTTGGAGGAGTTGGATACACTGATATGAGACTAGCACAGGGTAAGATCATTCAGCTAAAAAATGTCTTATTTGTTCCTGATTTGGCTGTCAACCTACTCTCAGTGAGTGCTATTGTTAGTAGCGGTTACAAAGTAACATTCACTCAAAGAGGATGTGATGTTCATAACTCACATGGAAAGTTTATATGTTCAGCAACTCTAAATAATAAACTATACATTTTGGATACAGATGATAGTCCTGAAACAGCGAATTTAAGCTCTAGCGAGGAGAAATGTAGTGAGACTTATTTATGGCACCTGCGTATGGGACATTTAAATGTTTCAGACATTAACAAGTTACCCGACTGTGTAAAAGGTGTCACTTTAACAATCTTTGATAATAACCCAATAAAATGTGTCTCTTGCTGTGAGGGCAAGCAGTCAAGACTTTCATTCAAGAATATTGGTTCACGAGCTACAGCACCATTAGAGCTTGTCCACTCTGACCTATGTGGACCAATGGAGAACTTGAGCTGTTCAGGTATGAAGTATTATATTACTTTTATAGATGACTATACTAGAATGATACATGTATACTTCATGAAAGATAAAACTCAAGCATTAGAAACTTTTAAGGACTACAGAAATAAAGTTGAAAACCATTGTTCTCGAAAAATAAAAGTTTTGAGGACAGACAATGGTACCGAGTACTGCAATACTCATTTTGAAAACTTTCTATCCAACAGTGGTATAGTACACCAGACATCCACGCCCTACACTCCTCAGCACAATGGATTGGCTGAACGTATGAATCGCACACTGGTTGAGAAGGGTAGGTGCATGCTGTTTCATGCCAATCTACCGAAGAAACTATGGGCTGAGGCTGTAGGAACTGCTGCTTATATTGTAAACCGATCCCCTCAGAAGGCTTTAGCTGGTAAGACACCTTTTGAATTATGGTATGGAAAGAAACCTGACCTGTCTCATCTAAGGATATTTGGCTCCGAAGCCATGGTTTTTGTACCAAAGGAAAAACGCCAAAAGTGGGATAAGAAGTCAAAAAGGATGATTTTAGTGGGTTACTGCGATAATACAAAAGGATATCGTTTATTAGATGAAAAAACATGTAAAATAATTAAAAGCAGAAATGTCACTTTCTTTGAGAGTAACAAAAACATGGATTCAACAGCTATTAAAAATAATGCTTCAGCTTCATCTACAAACTGTCAAGATAAACGAGTAGAGTCACAGCTGTGTGGAAGCCCACTTAATTCAACAAGCCACAATAGCAATGTACTGGTGCCAGCAGAAGCTCCTCATTCTGAGGTAAGAAACCTTATCCCACCTGTTGCAGAAAGTACTGACGATCGTGTTACAAATGAGGATTGTGATGAGAACTCTAGCGAGTATGAGACGGACACTGGGGAACTGGATGTAACATACGCCCCACCGAGATGGTTCCGCTCACAGCACCAGCAAGGCAACATCACACTGAGGCCTCGAAACCGGGCACAAAGAAATATCCCAGATACAAATGAAAACAGTATGTTTTGTCTACTTTCAAGTTTCTCTGATCCACAGACAGTCGAAGAGGCACTTTCATCACCATATGCCAAACAGTGGCGACAAGCAATGGATGAGGAATACAACTCACTGATGAAAAATAACACCTGGAGTCTGAAGAACTTACCTTTAGATAAAAAGGTCTTGCCTTGTAAGTGGGTATACAAAACTAAAACTGGCCCAAGTGGTAATATAGTTCGTTTTAAGGCCAGGCTCGTCATTAAAGGATATGCTCAGAAGAAGGGCACTGACTATGAAGAAGTGTTCTCCCCTGTTGTAAAGTACAGTACCATACGTTATCTTATATCACTAGCAGCAAGATTAGGGCTTGAAATTGATCAGTTAGATGCCGTATCAGCATTTCTTCAAGGAGACATCGATGTAGATATATATATGACACAGCCAGAGTTATATGAACAAGGGCCTCAGGTATGTCATTTACATAAATCTTTGTATGGATTGAAACAGGCAAGTAGATTGTGGAATTCAAAACTGAACACTGTATTGCAGGAAATTGGCATGAAAAGGTCAAAGTCTGATCCTTGTGTATATTTTAATGTTAACAAGAATACCTATATTGCTGTATGGGTTGATGACCTTCTTTTATTTACTCCTAATAAAACAGAACGAGATATAATAAAGAACAGGCTCATGCAATACTTGGAGATGAAGGATCTGGGTAAGGCCACACAATGTGTTGGTCTGAACATAACAAAGGAGAAAGACAAAATTATGATTGACCAAGAAAAATATATTAAAGAAGTACTTGATAAGTTTGGCATGTCTGATTGTAAACCGTGTAAAACTCCTATTGAAGTTGGTCAGAAATTTACACAGAATGCTGATGGCAAGGAAATAGATTACCCTTACCAACAAGCTATAGGCTGTCTTCTTTATATCGCTCAAGGTACAAGGCCTGACATTTCCTTTGCAGTTAATACTCTCAGTAGATTTAATAAAGAGCCAAGAGCAGAACACTGGACAGCTGTCAAAAGGGTACTACGGTACCTAAAAGGAACTAAAGACATGAAGCTCACTTATACCAAGGATGGTGAATCAGTGATGAAGGGCTTCTGTGACGCAGACTGGGCCAGCGATACCATTGACCGTAAGTCGTGCACGGGCTATGTTTTTATTTCTCAGGGAGGCGCAGTGTCCTGGTGCTCAAGGCGACAGCAGACAGTGGCACTCTCGACGGCCGAAGCAGAGTACATGGCAATGTCGTCGGCAGCACAGGAGGCGCTGTGGCTGCGACAGCTTCACGTCGAGCTCGGTCAGCCTCTAGTCGAACCTCTTCACATATTCAGTGATAACCAGAGTGCTATTAAACTATCTGCCAATGACTGTTACTTACCTCGTTCTAAACATATAGATATAAGGTATCATTTTTTAAGAGAGCATGTAAATAATTTAGAGATTAAATTTAACTATTGCAGAGGGGATAAGATGATTGCAGATATACTTACCAAGGGGACAACTGAGCATAAAAATTTGTATTGTTTAGCAAAAATGGGTTTGCGTTCAGGGGTGGTTGTTAGGAATTGAACGCAACCATAGATACATTTGTGATATTGAACGCATTGTAATGTTTACGCATTTTTGCCGCTGCGCGGCGCTACTCTCTCTTCCCTTACAAAAACTGCATTGTAATAGTCTGTCAATAGTAATAAATTACATGATTATAACAAAATACTTGCTTCATTGCTAATATTCCTACAAATAGCGTAATAAAACCAACCAGAAAAAAGTTGTTATCAATTACACGTGAATGTAAACAAACATTATTCTGGCTACCAATCATCTAAAAAGGTCCTAAACCTTTTGGAGTGTCCACCTTTGCGCGCTCATAACATATCTGTATTCTATAGTATCACTTATCAGGGCTTACAGTCTTTAGTAAAACTACTATATAAATCTCTGTAGTGTTATAAAAAAGACTGGCCTGTCAGTCTAGTAGTTAGTGACCCTGACTGCTATGCGGAAGGTCATGGGTTCGATTCCCACCCAGGACAAATGTTTGTGTGATGAGCACGATCATTTGTTCTGTGTCTGGGTGTAATTTATTTATTTATTTATTATTTATTTATTTAACTATTTATGTACAATAGTAATGTGTTTATGTATATATTATAGATAAATTTATATTTATGTATATGTATGTATTTAGAAATATATAAGTATGTTTATCAGTTGTCTAGTACCCATAACACAAGCTTTGCTTAGCTTGGGACTAAATGGCGTTGTGTGATAGTTGTGGAAAAAAAAAATCAATGTTCACATGTAGTTACATAACAACACATAAAACTATACTGCAACATTCAAACGGTCATTCAAAAAAATATCGGTAACATTCAAAGTAGCGTACTTGTCAGTGATCTCCAAGCGACTGCCTTGCGCATCCGCCTGAGCGGAAGTTACTCGCACGCGTGTATTTCACGCCTGCCTGCGCGTGAAAGAAAGAAATTCACTATCCAAGTACAGGCCTTCGGATCTTGGCGAGTCTAAAGTTCTGCAAATTTTAGCGCTTGAAAACTCATAAAAAAATAAATGATTTAAACAAATAAATGCAATTTATAGTTCTTGTTGCTCTTAAAAACTGTTAGCATTTATTTATTTTTTTTTTCCTTTTTTTGCACGAGTTTTCAAGCACTAAAATTCACAGAGCCTTAACTTTTTACAATTTAAGAAGATATTTGCTATCTTATGCTTTTAACACAAACATTAATATCATATCCTCGGTGTAAGTTCTTTCGGAATAATTCTCCACTATTACGCGAGCGAGAAACAAGCAGAAGTTGACAACCAGAAATATTTCTGTAACATTTTTTAAAATAATAAAGCTGATATTATGCTTATCATAATCTGCCTTATAATGTTCAGGCCTCCTCACTAGGAGAGGATATTATAGCCCGTACGTAACCCACCATGCGCGCTCAGTGCGGGTTGGTGGATGTCACATGTTTCCAAGTCCGTAAGGACTCTGTAAAAGGGTTGAAGCCTATTGGGGCCAGGGGTCTCTTTCTGAAAGGAAGGTTTGGCCCCAGTGCGAAGGGCAAAGAAGGGTGTTTAGTCAGTAAAAGTCTGACACTGTTTTCTGCTACGCCCAAGAGCGGGATTTGTCATTGGATGATTTTTGCCCACCATAAAAAAAAACAAGTCTCCAAGTTTTTGGCTCAACAACATGCTGGTTTCCTCATAGCTATTTCCTTCAACGTTTTCAGAGCAATAACAATGAAATAAATTAGATAAATAATTAAATTGGTAATTCATGTAACTAGAGTAGAATAGAATAATACTTTCTCTACACCAAAAAAATAACAATTTCACAGAAACTTATATGAATGGGTACAAAGGCGGTCTTATCGCTGACAGCAGGTTTGAACTCATGAAGTCGCGACCTACAACTTGAAAGTCGGGACAGTTAATACAGAACTAAAAGACATGTCTCCTTGCTATAAATATAATACCAATTTTCTAGAACAAAACAGTAAAATGGATAGGTAATAAGTTTACGATACATAAAGTCGACCCTAGTTTAACGTCGAATGGTCTGAAGCCACTGGACCTGGTGGGGTTGTAAATTGATTGGGGTCAAGAAAAAAGCATTAAATCTGCGCCAATAAGTAACGGTCATATAACTTTATTGACGACCTATCAGCGCTTGTTCACTGGTTAGCGATATTTTTTATTTCTTGTCATATTTTCTTTAGCTTCGTTTACGAAGGATTTTTTTTTCGACAATTATTGCTGGCATTTTTTTCTTGTGAAGCTATGATACTCGTCATCATCAGTCTTTTTAAAATTCCCACTGCTGGGACTCAGGCCTTCTCTCTAGGAGAGGGAATGGGCCGTAATCCACTAAGCAGGCCGTGCAGTGCGAATAGATGGATGTCACATGTCTTCGAATTTTTGGTTCTAGGATATGCCGGTTTCCTCACGATGTTTTCATGCACCGTGTTGAGAGCAGTGGTGATGAAAATAATTCACTCAAAGTAATGCGCCTGCCTGGCTGGGTTTGAACCCGCAATCTACAACTCGTAAGTCGGGGCCTTTACCACTCGGCCACCACTGCTCGCACCACTGCTCTCTTGGTCCCTTATTAAAAGTATTTTGTTATCATGACTACTATTATGTGTTTAAGTATCGGCCACTAAATACCAGTCACCCTATACATAGATAATAATTTATTTAGTTTACCCTTAAAACTTAAGGGCAAAGCATATTGCTTGCAAACAGATAGTTAATAGGGCTTTGGAGTGTCGACCGCTAACCGGCACCCGCAGCAGCTTTAGAAGATTGCTCGCAATGGGCCTAATCAGAAGGGTTAAAGTCTCCCAAAGAGCAATAAAGAGAGCTATGCTTAGATCTATCCGCATCAGGAATTAAGTTGTCCGCAGGAGAGACAAGGTTACCGACATAGCTTGAAGAATTGCAGGGAACATTGCTCGCAGAGCATCTGAGCATCTACATCTGGTCCTAACGACCATCTGCTCGTATGCTGCATCCTAATCCTAAATATAATATATGTCCACAACTATCACACAACGCCATCTAGTCCCAAGCTAAGCAGAGCTTGTGTTATGGGCACTAGACAACTGATAAACATACTTATACGTTTCTAAATACATACATATTATAGATAAATTACACCCAGACACAGAAAAAATGATCGTGCTCATCACACAAACATTTGTCCTGGGTGGGAATCGAACCCACGACCTCCCGCATAGCAGTCAGGGTCACTAACTACTAGACCAACAGGCCAGTCGAATATAATAAATATCAATGGTATTTACACGGATAAAACAGATAAAGTCAGTTTTTTTTTAACCTTTTGAGTACCGTAATTAGTACCGTAATTCGTAAGTCATAATAGAAAGATAATAGATGTTATAAAGCCGGCGTTCGCTCGGCTCTCAAGAGTTTAATATCAATTACGTATTGTTATTCGTTTTACTATGTTTTATTTTTTGTTGTTGTTTTTGTATATTATTAATTAATTTGTGTTTTTTAATGAACTAATAATAGCAATACTTTAAACGCCTGACTATTTTAGCAACTAAAATATATTGTGACTTGTAACTTTTACCAATAAATAGGTATCTGTTTAAAGTATGGCATACTGCGAAGTGAAAAAGCGTTCGTAACTGCACATAATCAATTATGCATAAAAGACACTACTAAACTTTAATGTACCTTAATAAAGGCCCTCAAATAAATGTCCATAAAAAATCCCACAGACTTAAAAATGTTTAATGCCACACTTGCGAGTCTAAAAAGCCTACACTGTCCCCGAGACAAACTAAACACTTGAACAAAAACGCCTAAAAAATAAGCGTAGCAAAGTTATTAAATAAGTCCCATATTCACTAAAAATAATCATTAAGTGAGAGTGCGTACTTGGAAGCCTGAAATAATATTCTCAACTTCAGCTTAATAATAATAATCGTATTCAATAACTTGGGACAACGCAAAAGTAAGATACTGGAGTGCTTTTGTCATTTCTTATCCGTCAACTCCAGTTCTGATGCTTTCAACGACTATGTCGTCATACTTGGCAAAATATTTTTACATAGCTTTGATCTTTATTACATAGCAGCTAGAACGAAAGTTCTCTGAACATTTTTAGTCACACTATACTATAAATTCTTATGTTTCGTGGGTATACATGCGTTCACAATTCAAATATTGTCTTACGAATTTTAGAAATGTTCGTGCTTCTACGATAGCATTTGTTTTTTTATTATTTTGCCGATACCTACCATATAGAGAAATAGATATTACTATTACATATATGTTATTTTTATATTCATTCGTATGGTTATTTTATTTTTAAAACTTATACGTAGGTATATACGCACGGTTAGGCAATTTTGTTTATTATTTCTTTTAATATTTATATCTATCTATAGGACCTTGCATGTAGCGGAGATTAGAATGTTGAGATGGATGTGTGGTGTGACGAGAATGGATAAAGTGAGAAATGAGTATATTAGAGGGAGTCTGAAAGTGGCGCCAGTGACTGAAAAGTTGAAAGGAAATCGTTTGTCGTGGTATGGTCATGTGAAGAGGAGAGATGAAACGCATGTCACAAAAAGAGTTTTGAGGAGTTTACACGTAGATGGATGGAGAGGAAGGGGGAGGCCAAAGAAGAGATGGATGGATTGTGTGAGGAGTGATATGAAAGAAAAGGGAGTTACTGATAGTGTGACGGGTGACAGGACAGAGTGGAAGAAAAAAACATGTTGCACCGACCCCAAATAAAATGGGATAAGGATAGGATGATGATGATGATCTATAGGACCTTATGAAGTGTACGAGGGACGGAAACTAACATGCAATGGCCATAAGGTAGTTTTTTGAAACGTGATACCAACCGACGATAATCCTTATACACGCTATGCGAGTATCCTGAAGTTGTAACCCCCAGTAAATGGGAAACTATCGCGACATAGAAAACAGAGATACACCGGTATAAAGGCTAAGAAGGAACGGGGTGATGAGTCTGACACTGTTTCCCGTTCTGCTCAAGAGCGATTCGATGATTTTACCCACCATAAAAAAAATCCAACAAGATGGACCGATGACCTAGTAAGAGTCGCAGGAATGCGGTGGATGCGAGATGCACAGGACCGTTTGTTGTGACGATACTTGGGTGTCTGATACCTGCGCCTTTTATATATTGGTAATAGGTATACTTACAGAAGAAAATCAGTTTGTATTCTTAAGTTTCATTTTTAATAATATTAAGTTGTTTACAAGTAAATTTTATTTGATAGATTCTTTTGTAAAAATTAAATCAGTTAGATTGAATTTATCGGAATATTATATTACAAAAGTTATTTTAAACAATGCACACACACAAGGTTAAGGTTTTGCTAGACTTAAGTAGACTATATCCATCAAGAACGGTACGCGCCGTCGACGACTTGGGCTCGGTCCGGTCGGTTATTGGACGGTCGGATGGCAAACTACCCATTGCTCGCCATCCGCAAATTTTGATAGTGGTAGTTTAAATTAAACTTACATAGTAGGTAGGTAGATCATGTCCTAAAATGGGATTTAAGACTGGATAGGAGATTTTTTATTTATTCAGTGTGTTCTTTTTTGACAATTTTGTACTATCTCACAGCCGAAACCGCTGGTAGCTAGTTGCATAATAACGTTTGAGCCTTAATCTATTGCGCGGCCCAGATTTTCCCGATATTTTTTACTTCGAACACGTTTCCTCGATATATTTTCCTCCGATGCCTATCTACGTGTTTTTTTCTTTTCCTTTCTTTTGGCTTTGCGCTTTTTGTGCATTTAGACGATGTCAAGCTTAAAATGTTTTTGTTTTTTTTTTTATACGCTCACAATAACTTTGTTTTTGATTCAAATGCGGATAAAACTCGTCGAAATGCTTTCTTTTTAGGGGTTTGTATTTCAGAAGGAAGAAACGGAACACTTATAGGATCACTTTATTGTCTGTCTGCCTGTTTGTTAAGACCCTTTATCTCAGCAACGCGGTGACTTGAAGCTGTGAAAAAATCAAAATTCAAAGTTAACGAAAAAAAAGTTACGGCCGTTTATATGGCAAAAAACGCGAATGTCGACACCGTCAAAGGAATCAAAATTAATAAGCTACTTCCCGCTGACATAGAATCCATTTTTTTTTTGTTAGTCAGTCATATTTAACGCTACGGCCACACTATCGCGATAACGCGAAGATTTGCGTTATCGCCACAAGTCTGGCCAGAAAATTCGTCGTATCGCGAATTATCATCACGAATACGAATGCCGCTCGTGTCGCTAAATCGTCGTCGGTAAATTGCCGCAAATCAAAGGGAAATCGCGACAAAGTTCGTACGATTGGTTAAACTTTGCGCGCTTCAGTTGAATGCAATGCGCCGAACGGTTTGTACGTGTTTATAATTATCGCGACGTAGCGCAGTTTTATTATGATGTGGCCAAGCTCTACGTCGTTGATCGAACACGTTTTTATCGTGACAACGCGAACACGAATCTTCGCCTTCAAGTCTGGCCGTGGCATTATGTAATGTTTGATATTACCTGTATAATATAAAAACCAATGCATTAACACTTCCTTTCTCCTCAGATACGGTCGCTGGGTGACTCGTCGGGTGGCAGTAGTCACAATCGCGATGATCTGGCTGCTGGCTGGCCTGGTCAGTTTCCTGCCCATCTCGCTGGGACTCCACAGGCCGGACGAAGAAGCCCTGGCCACGCAGAAGCCGCCGAGATACCCCACCTGCGCGCTAGTGTTGACGCCCACCTACGCAGTTCTGTCCAGCTGTATATCCTTCATACTACCGTGTATTGTTATGATTAGTATTTACTGCAGGTGAGATTGATTACTTATTTTTTTTTCTATTACTTATACTTTTTTAATTTAAAATGACCTTAAAAATATATATATACCTTGGCATGAACATTTTTAAGGTAAGTACATTTTCTATGTACATATGATACATTCAAATTACTCCTCCACATCGCTGTCAGCTGGATACATTTCCGAGTATGCACCCAAAAGACGAGCAGCATTGCCACGTTGAATCGTTGAGGACTGGCTCGTTCTTTGGGCAAAGAACGAGCCAGTCCTCTGGTCATGCAAAGTATCGATCAGTCGGCGTAAAAGAAGACGCGTAATTGGACCCTCTGATTCAAGCGTTTTCTCAATTATAGCACCCATTGTTATTCCATTAAGGTAGCGAAATGGTGCGAGGATGCGCAGCGTAGCTGTAAAAATGTGTCACTATTTTCACTAAAGTTGTGCTAAACCTAAATAGAAAAACGAAGTTCATCCCATTGGTGGATTTTTCCTTACACTGCCTCACTACATCGTACATTTTTTCCTTAAAACTTTTTCCAAATTGAAATTACTCCCGCGCGAAACATGATTGTTACAACTAATTAAAGAAGCCTTATACAAATACTGTTCTTTCAGCAATAACAATTTTCAGTAATATAAAAAATGTAGGTATAAGATTAACAAGCACTACAAAAATGTTACGTGATCAATCAGCCTTTTTTTAAAGTGCAAAATCATCAAGTATTCCACTGTGGATGAAATATCCACCCTTACGTTGTTGAGAAATCTACGGTCTGGACTGAGCGTTTTGCCTCGTCGTTTATACCGTGTACATCGAAGGACTGGAACAGTTTGTCGGCTGCTATGTTTCCGTCGGATTATAATTTAGGTGTCTTCAAGGCTAGAGTGAATAGTCTCTTAATAAACTAGTGCACCTCGCCATCAACGATTGTATCACTGCTTACCATCAGGTGGGATCGCAGTCAAGCACTAGTTTATAGTACCTAAAACAAAGAAGCAAAAAGGAGTGTCAGATTTTTACTGACTAAAATACACCCGCGTTTTTTCAGTTACCTCTAGTGATTCAGGGCTATGGCTCCCGTCAATTATGCCGACATCTCTTTGAGGCGCGTGAAATACAGTGTACGTGATCAATCCTTCGCTGAATGAATATCGCTTTATCTTGAGCCTTAGGCTACGAACACGAAGTCAGCGGGCGCAGGATGACGGCGGTAGCGAAGCGAGTTGTGGCACATTACAATGAAAAAAATATAATATATTATTGTATTATAGACCAAAAAGTAACAGAACTTATACACAAACTTAAAGCTATAGGTACAATGGCGAACTTATCTCGCTGGCAGCGATATCTACCAGACAACCTTAGGATTGATCGTAAGAACTTAAAAAATATATGGTACTTAACTTCAAAGTTAGGAGTGGGGAGTGGAGATGCACTAGACAAGCAATGCGTCTCCATTTTTCATAAGCTTAGTATAATTGATTGTTACTTAACAATAAATGTGACATTCATGACTGTGACATCTCTTAATATAAAACACAACACTATTCAAGCGCCACACGTACATACAGGCTTCAAAACCAAATGTCCTACAACGATTTGACGATCTAAACTGAACTGTTAAAGGGAGCCATGTAGGATGTATAGCTCTATCCCTCTTTCTCGCTCGCTCGCTTCACATCTTAGTGCTTGTTTACAGAGACGCAGCGCAATTGGCAATGCGTTTGCTGTTTGTCGTACATTGCCATATGTTCGTGTTTGCGCGACCGATGACGAGGTCTGCTGCTGCAATGTACGACGAACGCCAAACGTGTTGCCCATCACGCCGCATCTCCATAAACAAGCACTAAGCCTGCGTTATCACACCGCTCATCTCACCACTGCCGCTACAGCTTTCCCACCCGCTGTCTTCGCGTCCACGACCTTAGGCGTTCGACCTGGCGCGAATAGTCGCGTGACTTCCTAATCGTTATAACATGCGACACGCGCGGTCGCGTATCTCCATTAATATCCTGTCCGACTTAGTTCAAACAGAGCCTCGAGGCGAATGCAGATAGAGCCCGAGTAGTTTTTCATTGATCAATTAAAAATGATTTCTATGGTGACTGTACTTGAACTCAAAATAGCGTGCCTGAGATGAGTCCCTGCGGCTTATATTTGAGTATATTCGCGTACTGAATCTTATCAGCCTAGACGTTTTGCTGCTTTGTCTGCGTCAACCCAGCTAGTCTTGATTGCTATCTGTGGTCAAACTCGACGGTCGCCTTACAATAATCTGTCTACATAATAAGGCATTAAGTAAGCCTTTGTACAGTATCATTTGCGTTTTTTTTTCCTCTCCTTTCGTTGCTTTTTGCGTTCTGGGACTACGAGTACCATTTGTATACTTTTCCATCGGTCCCATCGGCCCTGTAGGACAGCTCTCTCCTTCTTTCTGTTCGTCCTATCTTCCGTTCCACTATTTGTTACAATGAAGAATTAAGATATCCGCAGGAAAACGAAGATTACCGACATGGCCCGAAGAAATGCCAAACTTAAATAGTACTGGATAAGGCACATTGCTCACAATGCAGATGGTCGATGGGGCCGAAAGATCCTAAAGCGGCGACCGTGTACTGGAAAACGCAGCGTTGGAAGGCCTCCTCCTAGATGGACTGATGACCTGGTGAAGGATGGTGAAATTCGAGGGTTATTTGGTTCACCACAAAGTATGGTACTTTGTGGTGACCAAATTTAGGCAAGGCCTACATAATAATATGTCCAATATCCAAGTCAATGTTTTTCGGCTGAAATGATAAGAACAAAGACACACAAAAGTAAAGTCTCAGAGAAAATAATCCCGTTCGTAAGAAAAACATCCGAAAATTCAATCTGAACTGTAAAATTAACTGATGAAGTACAAATATTATTATTTTGTACAATAACAAAGTCGAAGGCACTTTCTTTGTTCTAATAAAATAATAGCCAGGAAATAGAACGTTTTCTCAAGTTGTTTCAATGGGACTTCGTAATATATTTCAATGGAGGAGAATTTCGTAACATTTCGCTTGTCTTTGGTATTCAGAGCTACATATTCAGTCGTAGTTATTTAATTTCTTGTGACGAATAAAGTCTCTTAGTTTCGCATCAACAAAGATGAGGTATTTTTGCAAGAGAATTTACAATGATGTACAGATTTAATGAAACTCCATTGATTTCTGGTCCATTGGCTTCGACACCCCGCTGGGTAAAATGGGATTCCAATTCTTCAGTAATCGCCTGAGCGACTATATAGACTTCTTTGTTTGACATAAGCTCACGTCTTGTGAAACCTATATATAACTATAAAATTTCGAAATTATAAACATGGACAATAGAAAGGGCTTTGCTCGGAGTTTCCTAGCAGGATCGAATCAAGAATGAAGATATCCGCAGGATTGGTTAGGTGGCCAATATAGCATGAAGAATTGCCAAACTAGATTGCCATAGTGACCAGGGCAAGGCCCATCAGAACAGATGGCCGTTGTGACCAAAAAGTTCTGGAATCTCCATTCCAAAACCCGCGTCCCGAACCGCGTCTTCCGGTACGTGATCTCCATCACGCGTCATTGGAAGGCCTACTACAAGATGGACCGATGACCTGGTTAAAGATTGCGGGTAATGGATACAAGACGCACAATACCGTTCATTGTGGTGACATTCAGTGGACGTCTTTCGACTGAAATGATGATGATGATGATCGTATCGTTGCCACTTCGACAACTGTTTTTTAGTTTATTATGTATGCATTACGCAGGCGTATAATGAACAATACGCGTCATAAACACAACAGACACGCTTCAAACTTACAAATTCGTCATAACACAAAAATCGGGGCTTAAAAACCTTAAAACAGCTGAATATTAAAGAGGAAGAGACATGACAAGGAACATTTCGGTATTCAAAGTTTTGTATAGCTGCGGAACCTCATCAATCACCGTTTTATTTCTAAGGGTACAAGACCATAGACCAACGAACATCATTAGCTGGCAATACCAGAAACGGCATTCCTAAAATATTTATTTATCTCGGTCTGAGGTCCTGGACCTTTGGAAGGCGTACAAAGGTTCGAAATGTACCCACAAGAGGGCCTTTGTGGGTAGATTTCTACCTTTAGTGGAACGTGGGGCAAACCGGTGAATATCCCTGTACGCGCTATGCTAGAGCATCCAAAGAAAGTCCCCATTGATGAAAAACTATTTCGACTTATAGAAAACTAAGAGATATAGAGCTGTGGTTTGTGGAATCTTAAGTGGACTGGTTACTAAGAACTATGTTAAGGCTATGGCCCCTGCTTGAACAATGTTATTAAATTCCATTGATAAAAAATCTTCTCGAATACATTATTATTACCAAGACATCTCTCTCTGGGACTAAAGCAAGTAAGGAACGGGGTAGGTTGTTTAGTCAGTAAGAGTCTGACATTGTTTTCCGCTCCACCCAAAAGCGGGACTCGTCATTCGATGATGTTTACCTATCGTAAAAAAAAAAACAATTTATTTATTTTACTTTAACAAGACATCTTTAATGGCCACTACGGCGTTCCGTGTTCTGTACACGAGACCATCGGACTGACACAGTTTTGTATACCATCTATCATCATTTACAGTGTTATGTTTTGCCACTCATTTACACATTGCTATTGAACTCTAAGGCTTTATAAGAAGTACTGTTTAATGACCTTTTAAAAATGAAGAAAAAGTGCTAGAGCTTTTGACTTTTTGCTCATCCAACCGGTATTACTAAATAGGTTATTTGTTAGCTGGTATTACTGACTCTGCTATGAAAATTCCATCACTAATATACAACTTTATTTTTAACTAGCTTTTGTCAGCGGCTTCGCCCGCGTACGTAAAATATAGCCTATGTCGCTCAGGAATAAAGCAGCTTTCTATTGTTGCTATTTTTTTTCCAATCGGACCAGTAGTTCCAGAGATTACCCCCTACAAACAAAAAAACAAACTTTACCTCTTTATTATATTAGTATAATAGTATAAAGTATAATTTATGCAAAACCTGATTTCAGTAACTTAGCTTCATATCAATAGCTTTTACACCGTAATATATTTTTTTCCAATAATATTTAAGGAAAAAGGGGAGGCCTTTGCCCAGCAGTGGGACATACAATAGGCTATTAAAAAAAATATATATTTAAAAAATGTCACAAGTTGGTTACCAGACACTAAGTAAACCACGGGTCCATGTCAGGCCAACTGGGCCCAAGGGTTCGTATCTGAAAAGAAGGCTTTAGCTATGGAACGGAACGAAACGGGGTAGGTGGTTTAGTCAGTAAGACAGTCTTCACTCACACTGTTTCCCACTCCGCCCAAGGGCGGGATTCTTCATTGGATAATTTTACCTACAATTTAAAAAGGTCATAACGGGCATTAGACATCAGCGCACAACTGTATGCTGGAACAAAGCAACCCCTCAGTCGCCTGTATGGAACAATTACCATGTATTTGTGTGAGCAAAAAAACGGTTACATAACCAGCTAATAACTTTGTGATTTTTCATGATACGGTTTTAAAAATTGGAGTAGGTATAGTTTTTGTTACATAGAATTAATAGACACGTGTTTCACGTTTCGGATATCCTAAAATAAAACATAGCAAGTGCGAGTCGTGTATGCACACTGAGGTTTCCGTACCAATCAACTTGTGTAAATAATTCAATTCCCTCATCAAGTCTCGAAGATTTTACAGAATCCAAAAATATATATGTAACACTAGCTTTTGCCCGCGGCTTCGCCCGCGTTCATAAAATATAGCCTATGTCACTCAGGAGTAAAGCAGCTTTCTATTGTTGCTAAATTTTTTCCAATCGGACCAGTAGTTCCAGAGATTACCTCCTACAAACAAAAAAACATAAAAAAACAAACTTTCCCTCTTTATTATATTAGTGTAGATAGTGTAGATGTAGATTATTAATTAATAGATCATTCGTTAGCGATCAGATGTTAGTGAGTCTGTTATGAAAATTCCATCTACAACTTTATTTTTAATTTATGCAAAACCTGATTTCAGTAACTGAGCTTCATATCAATAGCTTTCACACCGTAATATATTTTTTCCCAATAATATTTAAGGAAAAAGGGGAGGCCTTTGCCCAGCAGTGGGACATACAATAGGCTATTTAAAAAAATATATATTTAAAAAATGTCACAAGTTGGTCACCAGACACTAAGTAGACCACTGGTCCATATCAGGCCAACTGGGGCCAATGGTTCGTATCTGAAAGGAAGGCTAGCCCTGGTATATATGGCGAAAACTAACTTTCCCTCTTTATTATATTAGTGTAGATGTAGATTATGATATTAGTGTAGATGTAGATAATCGCAATTTTTCAGTTTTCAGATTTGTTCGTAACTTGTGCTACAAGGCCTTGCTTTATGCCAAATTTCAGCGTTCTAAGTCAACGAGAAGTACCCATGAATTTTGATTCCTTTGAAAGTCGAAATACACATTTGTTTGAAACATGAACGACCGTATCTTTTTTCCCGTTAACTTAAAAGTTTTTTTTTTCACATCTCAATACTCAATATATTTATTGCATTCCGCAATGTGAACTTAGATTTCGTGATACCTCCACGTGTTTCCGAGATAAAGCTCTCTGTGTTTACAGACAGATGAACAACAAAATGATCCTACAAGGTTTCCGTGTTTTTTTTCTTTTGAGTTAGGGAACATTTTTACCTTTTCGAAAAAATACTCAAAAATATCTAGAAATAACAAAAATGACTCCGTAAAAAAGGCGACAGGCGTAGCGTCTTTGACATTCAAAAAGAGAATTACGCTTTGAAAGACACACTAAAATAAAAAAAGAATAAATGAAGAGGCACTAGTGCGGGGCGATAATACATAGTAGGGATGTGCTCATCCATCAACTTTTACCAAAACTAGGCCCTAATTTGATCATTTCTGCACCCTGTGCACCGCTAACACTGCTACGGCACTGCGCACACACACACAAACTTACAAACTTTCACCCTTTATAATATCAGTATGATCTATAGATACTTTTTGTTCCGAAATATGCAAAGTTTATACCAGATAGAGTATTAAGGATTATAAAGGATAAGCCACGGATGCGAAATCGCAAGATGAACTTAGTCCATTATAGAAGGGATTGTCACTAAAGTATGAGTGACAATATTGACAGGGCTTGCTAGGGCCGATACTTGCCAGCAGTGGCGTAACGTGGACTAGTTTAGACATGGGTGTGGGCGTATCAGTAAGGCCTTCATAGGTGTAAGTCATTTCTATAAGCATTGTGGCGTGTCAGTAACCTTGGTTTTTGATTTCGATTTGACACAATCTTCTTGTTTCGACGTGTGGAATTATAATCATCTGTTTAGTTCCCTCAAGAAGTTGTCAGCAAACCGTAGGGACCCTGCAGAAGCCAACTGGGGCCAAGAGTTCGTGTCTGAAAGGAAGACTCTAGCCGTGGTATAGATGATGACTTAGGAACGGGGTAGGTTTAGTCAGTAAGAGTATGACACTCTTTCCCGCTTCGCCCAAGTGCGGGATTCATCATTGGATGATTTTTACCTACAAAAAAAAAAAATCATCAGTACAATTTGTACGATAGTATAACAATAAGCAGTACTTCAGCGTGGGCCAACACTATTCATGTAAGTAATGTTAAAGTTTGCTTTAAAGATCTTAAAACTAAACTAACATATAACTTAATATGACACAATAATACTTTATTTGGTAATAAACCTATATTTTATGGCTGTCATAGTAGTTTATTTGGGCAGAAATATTAATTTGCTCGCTAAAATTTGGTGATCATTTACTACATTTGGAGTTCGAATACAATTTGAATTGCAGTCGTGATTAAAATAGCTAGTACTATTGTCATTTCAGATTTTACTTTTCTGGTGTCAAATATATATTTTTGGTAAAAGAACTAAGAGTAGGTATCAAAGCATTATATTGAACCCAAAAAAAAATTACCTCTTATACTTTATGGCTAAATTACTGCGAAGAAAGTTGTTCATTTACTTGAACAGGAGCAGTATCAGAAATAGGACCATCCATTTTCCTTATACGCTGTATTTACCTATTGTACGCCATCGTCTCTAAGACGTTCGTCTCAAAACAAACCAGAACATGTTACCTCCAGGCTTTGTAGCGCCAAATTAGGCCCATGTACTACATTGAAACATAAACACAACCGGAGACTACGCCTAATTAAAGTGGGTAACAGATACCACAACTATTTGCTGTAGTTATAGACCACAGAACCACTGTTCCGGCATTGATTCGAGATGCAATTTAAACGTTGCGCGAAGGTTCGTTGGCGATATTGTCGTTTTTGGCACAAGAGGATGGTGTCCACCGTGGTCTCGCCACTTTATATTATTAGTAAATAATTAAATAATAAGCACCCGTGCGAAGCTGGGGCGGGTAGCTAGTAAGCTACCTGCCCCAGCTTCGCACGGGTGCAATGGTGACATTAAATATATCATGCATGTATTATACATATAAACCTTCTTCTTGAATCACTTTATCTATTAAAAAACCCCATACATAGAGACAGCGGAAAGCAACCTTGTTTGTTTCTTAATTTATGTTGTTTTTTTTTTCTCTTCTCTATCCAAATTTATTTGCACCCTGCCCCGTTCCGGCATTTTAATGTCGATACCGGCCAATGCTGTCACAGTCGCATTATGCTTGACACCACAGCATTATGGGTTGTCTTCTTGATAAAAAATAAGCATAAATTTATCTATGCCAGAGAAACGTCTATCCACACTCAAAAATCTCGAGAAACTGGTTATCCCTGTAAGATACGATGATAAACGCTGAAAGTTGCGTTGCGGCGACTCGTATAAGAGCGGCGGGCGACACGGCACAACAACTCAGTTACTAGAGCTACGCGCGAGAGCATCTGGACGGAATGTACGTACCTTTAGTAACTCAAAAACACGCGAGTGCCTACGCGCGAGTGGACACGCGCGTAAATCGCGCTTTCTGGACAGGCTCTTACGTGTTTCGACCCATAGGCCTACATAGGCACTTATGAAACGTCAAGTCCTACTGCCGTAATATATGCATAACCTAACGTACCTAAGTCAGCAAAAATGGAACCCTTAACGGATCGCTTTGTTATCCGTCTGTCCGTCTGTAAAGACCCTTTTCGTGGAGGTATGAAGCTGAAATGAATATCAAATACTTGGGTCAGCCCAAGCCGGAGTGAAAAAGAATCTAGCGTAGTGTGACTCGGACATGCACGCAGGGTTCCGTACTATAATACTAAAAAACTGGGCAAAAGCTAGTCGAAGTCGCACATTGAGAGTTCCTTTGAAACTAACTAATATACTTAGTTTAATTCTTTATTGTAGTCTTTTAGATCAAAAAAGACTTTTTTGTGACGTAAGCAAATATTTTTATTTTGCAGTTTCATTCCTATACTTGTGCTAAATTTCAGGTACCTTGACTCATGCCAAGTTTCAAGGTTCTAGCTCAACGGAAACTACCTGTGAATTTTAATTCCTTTCAGAGTGTCTAAATGTTCGTTTTTTGCGACATAAACGGGCGTATCTTTTTTTCCATTAACTTAGTAGTCGAACTATCACAATTCTTGAGATACAGTTTGGTGAGAGGCAGTCGAACAACGGAGTCTTCTGTTATTAAGACTCCCGTCCCGTTTTTACCATTTCTGTACGGAACCTTAAAAATCTTACTTGTAAGTCAACACAATTTAAAGATAAGGCCTTTTAGACGCATATTTTGACAATCGCTAGGAGACCAAAATCCGAAAGGTACTTGATCTAGAATCTTGCAATTTGACGTGAAGCAAGATTTCATAACACAAGAAATATAAGAAGCATCAGAAAACGGATTTGTAGTTACGTTACAGTCTCTATAAGGAAATTGACCTATTTACATATAATAATTACAAACTGGGTTCTTTTTATTTTGGATTGGAAAATCATCAAATAGCTCCTCCCGCTCTGAGAGTTTCTATTCTCAGACCCACCCGTGAGCTTTCAATTGTCCTTAGAGGCCCCGGTAAGTTACAATTATACGACGTAGCATAACGCCCGTCACATGAGGGTTCCAGGAAAAAAAAATTTTTTTTTTGCTGGAACCCTCAAAAAACCCCAAAAAAATTTAAAATTTTATTATTAACATACTCGCCTTTGACCACTATATCACAGGCACGCTTGCATAAAAGTAACTTTTTCACTCTTGAGTTAAATACCTCTAAGTTATAGCTAATATACTACCTCTTTGGCAAGAAATCATGTTTGTAAGTATAGGTTTGCTGTAAGAAAACCCAACTATGGATTAAGATGAGTCCTCGTAATTAAACAATTTTTTTACGTTAATTTTAATTTAAGAATACTTGTTTGAATATTTTTTTTTTATATGTATTTGTTGACTATATTACCTCCATTAATCCGAAGACAAAAACATAAAACAAGTAACTTTCCTCGATAGAAAAAAAATCCGAACTTACCTCTAAAAATAACATACATTACCTGTTCTTTTATATAATAAAGAATATAAGGTCCTCGTCTTTGAAAACATATGTATATCGTCTCGTGTCCAGGATGGTTTTCGAGCTCTGATCTATCATGTGGGTCCATGTGGGTATCGTGCAATGAATAACTACGGCTAGGATTTAATTTGGTTTATTTCTCAATACATTGCGGTACAGTGCACTGTTATCACAAATTACAACAAAACGGACAGTTTCAGAACGTCTTGACTCTGCGACGGCTTGGCCAAGAGAGCGTCCGCTTCCCGGGCGGGTTCCCTCCTCTGCAAACTCGCAGCACAGCGGAAACGTCACTGACTCTGTCAAGCGCGCCATCTTTGTTTAGTTCTTCTAGTTGCCACTAGATGGCGTGCCTTGTCTTGTTGTCAACAAATCGATCTCGTTTCCGACATGTATAATTGTATATGACGTACTCGTAAACATGACACAAACATCAATTCAATAAAACTAATATCGGTATAGTATACGGCATATAATTTGAATCTGTTACTATGGTTACGCGCCACTCCGATTGAATCCCGAAAATCAGTTGCGCATTCAAAATCGACCGCAATGATGGTACAACTTGTACACCGAGGATTATAAGCTTTTGTATTGAACTGAAGCCCCAATATCGCCTCAATGGTTTTACGTCATTCAAGGAAATCCTCATTTGTATGCGTAAACAGTAATGTTTGGCCGAAATTAGTTTTCACGGCCAATAATCAAACTGAATATCAGCTTCGATCTCCATTTTACCGAAACCGAATTTGATATTTCCATGTACCTAAGTTCATGTTTCGTTGGGAAAATAAAAACTTAACAATTCTTAAATAACATAAATTAGTCTTCAGATTACTCTACTACTGTTTGAAAACGCACTAGACTTGTGCAAAAGACAACTGAAGGAACAAATGTGTGGTTTTAGTCAGTAAAAGTCTGACACATTTTCTTGCAAATCACCTAATGACTCTCTTGCTAAGTATTTTGGTGATTTTCCATCTTAGAAAAAAAGCACAAAAACACTTAAGTTTAGTTTCTGTTTTGGTCATATTGTCGGCTGGATGACAGCTGAAACGGAAATTAAGCCGAATATAGTTTGTAGGGACCCTGCAGAAGGGTTGTAGGGACCCTGCAGAAGGGTTATAGGGATCCGAAAGCAAACTGGCCAACTGGGGTCAAGGGTTCGCGTCTGAAACGAAAGTTCTGGCTCTGGTATATATGGTAACGTAGGAATGGTTCAGGTTGACAGACTCTAACTGACTAAAGTTAGAGTCTGTCAACCTGAAGTTAAGTTTGCCGCTTCACCCAAGGGTGGGATTCATCATTGGTTGATTTTTACCTTCGATGCAAAAAAAAAACCGAAAGTCGTTTTCGACGAAACTAGACCGAAATCGATTTTGAAAAGTGCGTTTGGACACAAATATACACACGAAGCATTTCATAACTCTGTGGTCATACCCCTATTTATTCCTTTACCCGATTCATCGAATAACTAGACACTAGAACTTTAGTTCATAATGTTACATTAATAATTGAAGATTATTACTTACGAGCTTTGATGAAATTTCATCAAAATTTTAGAAAGTCTTTTTGTGTTAGATAGTAATAGGTGAAGTTTTCAAAGCAGTAATATTAAGTTTTGTTGTACATAGAACAAAACAACTTTTTCAATATTAAAGAGTTGATGTAAAAGGTATTATTTTTATGACAAAGTAATATACGCTCATTGTGTTTAATTTTAGTATTATTTAATTATTTAAATAAAGTTTATTATGTTCTATTTATAGTAGTAATATACTTTCATCATAATTATCATCAGCCTTTTATTGTTCCCACTGCTGGGACACAGGCCTTCTCTCTAGGAGACGGAATAAGCCATAATCCACCATGCGAGCCCAATGCGGAATGGTGGATGTGGACGTCTTCAATTTTTTTAGTTCTAGGACTTGCCGGTTTCCTGACGATGTTTCCTTCTCTGTTTTGAGAGCAGTGGTGAAAAATTAAATTACAGTGGTGATAAAATAATGCACCTGGTTGGGGTTTAAGCCCATGACCGTTGTAAGTCGGGGCCGTTGCCACTCGGCCACCACTGATCTCGCAATATACTTTGCCATAATATTATTTATTTGTATTTTTTAATATCTTTCGAACACAAAACGAAGACGTAGACGTTGCGTACATAAGATTAATAATGTATGCATATAAATTCACAAATAAATATAATATAAACTAGTCCAGCGTAGAAAACTACTTGACAACGAAAATAAATAGTTATTAAAGTTCTTTTGAAAAATAATAACGTGATATATTCATAGCATTCAGGAAAATTATGCTTCATAGCTACAACTAAGGGGTCTTTAAATCAAGAATGAATCGGTTCAAAAGGGTCCTACTGGAGCCCAGGGACCCTAGACAAGTGGCAATCGCTCCGTGTCGAATCCATTTCTAAGTTCGATTTCGCCTTAACGATGTCGACCACAAAATGGTAGACAAAGTGACATCGACTAACATATCGATAAGTCGAAGTGTTGGTTCGATAAAATAAGGATAAAATAACAACTTCTTGGCTGTGGTTATCGAATTAAAACGTCAAATTTGACGTATAAACAACTAATAACAATTAGCGAATCGAATGCGTTTGACCACGTGACTTTTCGAAGGCTTATGTCAGTTCCATACATTTCGGGGTTTCGAATTTCGTTATCGTTAGTGAGAATGTGACTTTGTCTAAGCCCCCAGGGTGGGCTCGGAATTCGGAAAAAAATTCGCGACTTTGACGAAGATTGGGTGATTGATTATTTTTTTTATTACATTTACTAACAACAAACCTTCTTCCACAGACTATACTGCTACGCTCAAAAGCATGTCAAATCAATCCGGGCCGTGACCCGGACGGTGCAGATGCCGGACAACCGGACGAAGTCCGTCCGCACCCGCGTGCATACACACGTACATTCGTCACCGTACCACGTGTCCGACCACAAGGCTGCCATCACTGTTGGGATCATCATGGGCGTGTTCCTACTCTGCTGGGTGCCATTTTTCTGCGTCAACATCGTCGCGGCGTTTTGTAAAACATGTATACCGGGTGAGTAGTACACTTCTTACTAATATTATAAATGCGAAGGTTACGATGTTTGGATGTTTGTTACTCAATCACGCCAAAACAGCTGATCGGACGGATCTGGATGAAATTTGGCACAGGCATAGGATACACTCCGGAATAGGACATAGGCCACTTTTTATCCCAGAAACCCCAGCCCCAATACCACGCAGGCGAAGCCGCGGGAAAAGCTAGTTACAAATAAATGAGTGCGCGGAAAATAAGTTGACCCCAAAATGGCCGTCGTTGCTATGACTACGAGCAGCTCTCTCATTTCAATTGAGACCTGAATTTTTTTTACAGCGCTTTCAAGGTCGATCGCCATTTGTTTTTTGACTGCCCTGTTTGTCTAGTGGTTGGCGACCCTGACTGCTATGACATAGGCCGTGGGTTCTATTCCCACTCAGGATAAATGTTTTTGTGATGAGCGCGATCATTTGTTCTGTGTCTGGGTGTAATTTATCTATAATACGTACATATGTATTTAGAAATATATAAGTAGGTATGTTTATCAGTTGTCTAGTACTTATAACACAAGCTCTGCT
Organism: Mythimna loreyi; assembly: GCA_029852875.1. Classification (NCBI taxonomy): domain Eukaryota; kingdom Metazoa; phylum Arthropoda; class Insecta; order Lepidoptera; family Noctuidae; genus Mythimna; species Mythimna loreyi. Next base: position 8,410,739 of record CM056800.1, on the reverse strand, counting down.
TAGCTTGGGACTAGACGGCGTTGTATGATAGTCGTATATATTATATTATTTTAGTTGAACTTATATATCACCGGTCACTTGTAGTAACAGTAATTAAATAGTACATTTTTATATGAGTAGACCAAGTTTGACATTGCGAAATTAATTACTTGCAATAACAAATTGCCACATGTATCAAATAATGTTTTTCAATACACTTACGAAGTATGTATGACTCGTGGGGCTGTGTGGTGTCCGTGTACGGATTACATGGGGAGGGAGCTTATCCACTTTTCCACACTAGTGCCGAAAAACAGTAAATTTCAATGACATGCCTTATACAAAATCAATATCAAAATAACCTAGATATCGTTCTACCCACACATCACAATAAAATTACACAAATAAATTGAAAAAGGAACGCAATATAAAAGCGGTTTAATTTTTAAACGAGATAATAAAATATTATACTTCGGACTGAATAGTCTTTAAATAGTAAATGAAAATATTTATGTGAATAGAATTGGAGCTCGCAATTTTCTCCACGGATTTTATTATAATTCCCAGAACTGAGAATAAGCCAACCTCAGTTCAAAGGCAAAAATAATCTCATAACACGCTTCTTTTAAATGCTGCTCATTATTCAGCAAATAGAAAGTCATAAACGTTTAATAAATTGCATTTTTTTGCGTTTCAATAGTTTATTGTACACTAGCGACCCGCCTCAGCTTCGCACGGGTATGATATTGATATATTATGCAAACATTATACACATAGACCTTCCTTTTGAATCAATCTATCTATTAAAAAACCGCATCAAAATCCGTTGGGTACTTTTAAAGATCTAAGCATACATAGGGACAGCAGGAAGCCACTTTGTTTTATACTATGTAATGATAATGCACAAACTCCATGATCCCCGAGACAGCGCCTTTCAGTTAAGAGCATATATGCCAGAAGTTGGCCACGTCGCAAATAGCTGTCAAATATTTACAAATTTTAATTATTTTTGCAAATTTACTATATGAAAATAAAAAATATGCCTCTGTAAAAAAAAAAACAATATCTAAAATAATAAATGAAAAAAAATATACTAAACAGCAATTTTTTTTCTCAAAATTTGTTTGTTATCATGACTATAATCTCGTGTTTAAGTATCGGTCACTTCAGTCACCCTATATTAGGGTTGCCATCCGTCCGGGTTTTCCCGGATTTGTCCTAGTTTAGAGGTCATCCGGGGAGCGTCCAGGGAAGGTTTCATTTGTAGACCGAGTTTAAAAAAATAAATAAATTAAAAAACTTTGGGTCGCCCGCGAAACACGCACTATGCTCGCTCACCACGATTAAAAAGATTTAAAAGATCTCGTTGAATATGATATGTCCGGCTTTCGGACTCTAAAATCCGGGGTTTTCACGCGTCTTGTCCTGTTTTCCAAATTTTAGAGATGGCAACCCTACCCTATATACTCGCCGTTAACGACTCAGGCCCGGACCTAGTTATTATAAGATGAGTGGACAGCGGATTATCCATTGCTTGCAGTCCGCAAACCCGCGCATACGGTGACCGAAGATCACTGCACAATTATCGTCGGAGCATGAGAAGTAGCGCCCAACTCCTTTGCTAGCATTACGGCTTCACAGAAGGATGCGACCACATCCTATTCACTCTCACTCTGGATCTTGGCCCGAACCAGGGCCAGCACGACATGTCGCCTCCACCGACCGCTTCCACTAACAAAAAAAAGCCAGTGTTGTAGTAAACTTATTACCAAAAAACGTTTTGTGATAAAAAGTTTCGAACACATTTGAAATAAATGTGCTATTCCAAATATTGAAACTACTGATTTGTTGGCAAACATTCGGATTTTGTTGGATGCAAAATAATTACATTTTCATTCACGATACTTCGTACGAATTTAAGATTATTAAAATTAGTTCTATGAATTCAAATAGTCCGTTAAATCAACGCACAATAATTCAATTAATAGTTGCTTTAGTCAATGTTTCAGTTATTTTGTAAATCATACTTAATACTAAACGTATCAAATATAAAGCCAAAAATAAAAATCTAGGTAAACGTGATAACCTACCTAAATGTAAGGAAGAAAGGAAAACTCTGGCCCTTGTACATACCATTCCTACTTTGCCATATATATAACAAAGCAGGAATGGGATAGGTTGTTTAGTCAGTAAGAATCTGACACTATTTCCCGTTCCACCCAAGGGCGGGATTCGTCATTGGATGATTTTTACTTACCAAAAAAAAAACCTACCTAAATGCCATTGTACTGATGGTCAAGTCATTTAACTCCTTCGTTGTTAAAAATATAGTAATACTGACAAATGCTTACACTGACATTACATATCTGTGTGTTCTTTCGTTAAAAGACCATCTGAGATATTACACGGTCCTCATATGATTTGATTTATTGTATAGACTTTAAAAGAGACGTTCACCCATTTGAGTTGATTTCAGTGTTTCTTCTTAAAGTAGTCAGCTAAGAAACACCGGCGTCATTTTAAGAAACGAAAAAAAATTACGCTTTTGAAAACCTATTTACAAAATAAATATCACTGATCAAAGTTCTTACAAGAATCAATTTACCGAACTTTAATTCCCATAATCATCGCCAATAAGAGCTTTTAAAACTTTCGTTGCAAAAACAATTTTATAGATGACAATTTATGTAATAGACATCAAAGAAGAATGATGAAAAAGTAAAACTTCGAAACCAACTTTAATAGACTTTCTGAAACATTTTTAAAATACTTATTGAAACATTACTTTGAAGCTCTAACGTATTTTATTACTACAGCGTAAAGTTTCATGTTATTCTTTGTTACAGATTTGGCTTTCAAAATCCTGACGTGGCTCGGCTACTCAAACTCAGCGTTCAACCCAATCATCTACTCAATATTCAACACTGAGTTTCGGGAAGCCTTTAAAAAGATCCTGACGTCAAGGTACCCTCCTTGCTGCGGTTACCAGAGCGTCAGGGCGAACACTCCGACAAGAAACGACAACTTCGTCACTGACTACGGGACTAAGACCCTTGTCGTACGCCGGAGTGGGTCCTTAGGTTTGTCGGGCGTGGACCCCACTCCAAGGTCATCTGCCGAGTCAGTACGTCCGCTCAGAGAATACCACATTTGACAAGAAGACGGCAACAGTAATAACGGGCTGCTTGACAAAAGTGACGTGGTTTGAACGCCCGAAGACTGGTATGGAATACAAACAGTATTTGCACAATGCATACAAAAGGCAGTCTCAGTATAACGATGTAAATGACGCTTGATCAAGGTTATTTCGCACGGTTGCGACTTGCAAAGAGCGAACGTGTCAGTTTTGACTCGACACTCATTGAGTAAAGACGTGCGGAGCAAGCGTTTACTCATAAAGAGTTTTAGTCTTGTTATAAATGTTACGTGCCGTCTTTTGTGTGAATTGTGATATTAGAAATATAGAAAATTAATGAAGAAAATGTAATTATTAGCCTTACAAAGGCTTAGTAGCGCTTGCGCTTCGATGCCAAGGAATTAGATTATATTAGATGTCATAGAAATAATTATCATCACTCATAAGTTCAAATACCTTCATATCATTGTCGTGCAATCAAATATTTACCTGCATAGCCTTTGTAATAGAAAATATATTTACGAAATTATTAAAAATTCAAATCGTATGAACATATTAATAAATACATAGATGAATTTAACAAATGTAACTAAATCCTTTTGTAGATTTGACCGTAATTCAGCCATTATATGTACATTATATAAGATTAAGTAAACAAACATTAAGATTTCCTAACAAAGAAATTCCTCATTATTTTTTAAATTCATTTTGTACTTATTATAGAAGAAAGAGACGCTATCTACGCAGTGTGCAATTTCATTAACTTGCTTGAAGAAAAAACATTTGAATAATTAGATCTGGGCACATTATTTTCTTTGTTTCAGTTTGTTGTGTTGTAGAAATGAAATTAAATATATTTCAATTTTTTTTTCTCAAATATTGTTTATAATGCTCACCATTACGACAGTTCGGCATAGTATTGTGAAATTTGGCATACCAAAGAGTCTTTTGGCATGCCGAAATATCCCACAGAACGCTTGAGCGACTTGATTCTACCAACGAAATGTGAGTATTAAGAATGTTCAAATAAGATTCATAATAATTTGAACAGCCGGATGAAATTATTTTTCCCAGAGAAATGTGCGGTTGCATTCTAAAGGTGAGTAGTACTCCTTCCTATTTTAACAAATTATCTTAATTTAAATTTAAAATAATTACTGCAATTTATTTATATTTTAAATTAAAAAGTAATTTAATTTACTAACTGAAATGTCAATTATCACTTGGTTTTAACAATTTATGAAAAACCGAACAAATTAGTTTAACCCTCATAATTATCTAGTCAAGTTCTTAAATCACAACCCACCGGTTATATAATAAAGTAAATTTATTCATTTACAAATTCCTGTGATACTTCTGTAAATAAATGTTATTGTAAAAATGGTTTTGTAATATATATATTTAGAAGAAAAAAATATTAATATAAAGTTATATAAAATTATAATTTGAATATTTCCTTTAGGTAGGCATATCCTTGTTTTAATTATTTATATTGATTTCCTAATTAATAATTTACTAATATTAGTCAATCTTTAAAACATTCATGAAGTCCCGTTTTAAGTGAGTTGATTTTTGTCAATATTTTTTTATTTTTAATGACATAAAAATGTTAATTTTTTTTTAAATATGTTTCCTTCATTTTTACTTTTTTAATTTACTTAAGTACAACTATATGTAACTTCATCTAGTATCTAAATTGTGTAAAATGATCATTATTTTCCTTTTTACAATGAGTAATATATCTGGGTCAATTTTGTACATCATTAATTCATTTCAAAATTTTTGTATCAAAAATATATTTTATTTATTACAAATATCTAAATAGGTTAACAAATACAAAGATATATCTCAAAATATTGAAATAGTAGAAATCGGTTAAAAACCAACTTAAGTATCTAGATCTAAGAATTTTTTAGTAGAATTCTTATTATTTTTAGCACTTTTCATAAATCAGTTTTCATAGACACCTTGCACAATGTAAATAAATGCACCAAGCATTATTCAATAAAATAAAAAATATTACAAAAAGGCCATCACTTCATTCGTCAACATATAATTAAATGCAATCAAAAATACACCATATTTATATGACAATAGGTCTCAATATCTGCGAACCACAAATTTAAATAATGTTTAATATTTGCGGTCATTTCATCTATACATTTTTCGGACTATTGTGGTTAATTTTCAATATACTGGACACAGCTCAATGCCGTACAATAATTTTACCGTATATGACATTATTGCTATTGGACGTTTGACATCGAACGTGTTTTTTTTTTATACAGAGTCCACTCTATTTAAAAAAAAAATATATAAACACAAATTTAAGTTGGACAAAATACAATCAATGACCGTAATATAATTTACATTTCTTTTGCTTTCGCTTAGTTTGTGCGTATAATGAGTATCAAGCTTAGAATAGTATACAGTCATTTAGATTTTCTTTTTTTTTTTGCAAAGAATTATGTTTTTGCAATTTAAAGGCTGTAAAATAGAATCAGCAGTCTTGATAAGCTTCGCTGGGGTAGTCAGTATAAAATTCGCAGCAGTATTTTACCGAGATCGTGACTATTTCAATGATTCCACTTATTGTTCAATTGTGTAGACATTTGAAATAATAAACTACACCAAAGTATCTACTAGGAATTCAAATAGCGAATATTTAAAATACCCCTGAAGTACATTCGAAGAAGTATTAACAGTTTTTGGCAACCGCTTGTAAAACGATAGATACTCGGAATCGACTTACGAAATTATTATAGTACTAAAATATACATTGCTAAATTTTTTATCGTTTTAATCCCGTGGAGGGTCGATTCGATACGTGAAATACTATCGATTTGAAAGATAAATTTTAAGAATAAGTATTTTTTTTAACTCGATAATTTACGCATGTACGAATTAGTTTGTTTTAGTAAACGTCAACTGAACGAGTGAAAGACCTGTAGCTAGTTAGTACGCAACGACCGATAACTTAATATAATTTTCAATTTTATCTTTACAAATGGATTTCATGTACCGCATTGGCCTTCCACGGGATTAAAACGATCAAAATTTAGCCGCATATATTACATACTAGAAATCAACTTACAAATATCCAAACAAAGTACACTTGAATTACTATTTGTTATAGAAATAATTGACTGTAAAACATTTTAATCGTCATTTCTTACCGTAAGAAGCATAAACAGTTTAATTTCAACATAATTATACTTAATTGAAATTGCTTCATCAAAATCAAAATTCCATTTCATATAGAATCAAACAAAATTTTTATTACAAATAAATACGAAATAGGTAGCATACTTCAGATTATTAAAATTTAATTATGAGTAAATTGAAATACAAAGATTTCTTTGTGTGACGTTTCATAATCACATTCGAATTTAAGATGGCGGCCTCATTGTAATATTTTTATATTGGCCGGCTTTGACGTAATACGTTTTTGGGGAAATATGTAATAAAAAGGAAATAGGACACCTTATTGATATGCATTACATCAAGTGAGGAGGTTTTACGTTAATATCGTCCGGAATCCGGCTTGACTTAAGACGCAAAGGAAAAGTGTGTGAAAATATATGCGGATGTTGTACGTCATTTCTGATTACGTCATAATCACATTATAGTTCGTTTTTTAATCCTATACTACGATTTGACAACTTAAAATGTCAAACTCCAGAAAATTGTGAACATATTTCTAAAGTGTGACATTCTGAGTTGTCTAGAATTAAAAAACGAACTATAGTTTATATATGTGTTTGTTTGACTATAGTTTATAATTTATAAAAAGTTAATGTCAAAATTAAAACGGTTGTCTATGGAAGAAATTCTAATTTCAAATTTGTTCTAGAATTAGAATACTTTTTATCTCGGGAATAAGTTCCTTTGGATTATTTTTGTAGATAGACTTGCGTTTGACCACTAATTCACCAGATGGAAATCGACGATGTAATCGAGCACGCATACCTAGAAGTAATCTGTTTTCTCTTGCTTCAAAAAACCAATTATCAATTAATTTTCTACGTTTACTCGGGTGAAGTTGCTGTCAGAATCTATGTAAAAAGAATAAGTGACTACAGTACAGTCAGTTTTCAAGCGCTAAAATTCGCAAAGCCTAACTGCAGACTCGCCAAGATCCAACGGCCGTACTGTAACTGACATTATCAACGCATGGCCAAAACTTCTTTGTCTAGGAATTTAAAATTTTGCATGAGACCTCCTTTTGTAGTATAAACGTGATTAGTGCAGGGGTTTTTGAAAGTTCAACGTTTTGCAAAATTTTATTCATTGAAGGTTCCCAAGTGGTCGATACTTAGCGTTTTAAGGTTGTATGGAAGAATCCTATTTGTTGTGTTAAGCGTGACACAACGTGTCCTTGAAGCTTGACACAAATCCTAATCAAAATGAAAAATAATGACTGTCATAAGATACTATTTGAAAACAGGGCTGTATAGCAGGGCTGGTAGCATTTCAAATCTACCCTCAAAAGACAATTTATGGCGCGTCAAAATTTTTATGAAATATTTTCGCCAACGAAATCGCTAGTCGAAGAATAAATTGCATTCACTATAATAAATTACAGAATACTTTGAAACAGTTTCAGAAACTAAATTAGGTAATAAAGTTTTTCATCCTGTTGATGTAGGTAATATAGCAAAATTTTGGACGTTCCCATTTTCCTTTGAAGTAACTCATTATATACGAAAACAGTTTCTATTCACTCATATTCTAAAAGTTGAAATATACGGCCTTTCAAAACCTTAATACTATGTAATAGCTTTTTCATAAACGTATTTCAGTGGAAATATTTTCGTTTATGTTGGTTTGGTCATGTGAAGAAGAGGGATGAAACGCAAATTACTGAAAGAGTTATGAATATTCATGTTTATGGATAAGAAGAGGATAAAGAAAAGATGGATTGATTATGTGAGTTATGAAAGAAGATGCAGTCAGCGATAGTGAGACAGTTAACAAGACAGAATGGAAGATAAGAGTATTGGACCCGCAACAAGTAATATAGGATAGACGATTGATAGAATAGAAGAAGAAGCAGTCCGGGATAGCGTGACGATTGACATGACAGCAAGAGAGATAGAAGAAAAGTTTTGCACCAAGCACAAGTAACATTATGTCAAGGATCGATAGTTATGAAAGAAAATGCAGACGGTTATAGTGTGACGATTGACATGACAGCAAGTGAGATAGAAGAAACGTGTTGCGCTGAGCATAAGTAAAATAAGGTCGAGGATTGATAGTATGAAAGAAGAAGGATTCAGTGATAGTGTGACGATTAACAAGACAGAATAGAAGTAAAAGTATAAAGTTGCACTGACAATTACAAGTAACATAGGGTCAAGGATTGATAACATTAAAGAAGAAGTAATGAGTGATAATGTGATAGAACCAGAATGGAAGAAAAACGTCTTGCGCCGGTCCAAAGTAATATAGGGACAAAGGCATGAATACGAGGATGATTTTAGTGACAATATTCACTAATAGTGACAATAGTCACTAATAGTGACAATAGTGACTATTGTCACTTTTTAGTGACAATAGTCACTAAAATCATCCGACGACGTGTACGAGGATGATTTTTCATCCTCGTATTCCTGTCTTTGTTCAACCTAACGGTTTTTAAACTCTTGAGCCCAAAGCGAACGCGTTTGGCGTTTGCATACCTATTGTCTTTCTATTATGTCTCTAATTACGGTATTCAAAGTCAAGTCAATAATGACTAGGTTACTTCTAGACAAGCGTACTTCATCGTCGACGACATAATCGCTTACCATCTAGTGATTTATTAAACGCGTCTTATTAACAAATAAGTGCAATGCAGTCTTGCAGAAGTATTTATTTACTTGTATCATTTTTAAAACAAAATCAAACGCTTATTATTATTTTCAATAATAATTAAATAATTTCAATTATAATTAAATTATTTAGCTCAAAAATGTCCTAAGGCTCTCTATTATTAAAGACAGAATTCATACCCAAAAACGTCTACCAAAGTCGACCTATTATAGTACTTTCCCTTCCGCATTATACATTTAGGCAGTATTATACTTAAAGTTATACTTATTAATGGGGAAAAGCGCTAATGAACATTATTAGTTAAGTACAGATATGTATAATAGTCATGAATGGCAGTATTATATCTTAGAACATATCACGTTTAATGAATGTATTGGTATATATGTTGTACATAGTATTTTGTGTTTGTATCGATGTCACACATAGTATTTAAGACAGAATTTTAAAAAGATATGGACCTTATTTTACAGTAATACCAGGCTGCTTAAGAACATTTTTAATATCGTGCAGTATTGACCACACATGCGGGATTGCCTCGCACGTAGGATGCGACCCGTGATTCTTGGTAGCAGCCCCGCATGCGGAGCAATCCCGCATGCGTGATGAAATTCGCACGACTTTAATAACACCTTTAGATGTAGTTTGATTCAATTTAGAATGACATTCTGTCATTTTAAAACCAGCGAACACGACAACATTCGGTTGCGTGCGTTACGCGTCTTTTGAAAGAGTTACCTCAGCCCTGGAACACATAGGGTAACTGAAAGAACGCAGGTGGGTTTTAGTCAGTAAAAGTCTGACACTCCTTTTAGCTTCACCAGTAATGGGTGGCGTTATTTAACGATTTCTCACCTTCAAAAAAAAAAGATACCGATCATCTGACAGTATATTAAATACCGCAATGGATAGTTCCAGTATCACCATACCTAATGGGATTGTAGCAGTCATTTATTGCAGTAAAAGTTGGACCATTTACAACAGATGTATGTATATTTCAACTACTATTCGATGTTGTACTACTGTAGTTTTCTACAATCTCAATGAAAAGTTGAAAAACAATTTAAAGGTCAACGGGTATTTTTTTACGTTTATTAAACTTATTTTTTTTTGCGCAATGAGACGATTGGATAACGATACGATACCAAGTTTTCTGATAAATATTATTTTAAAACAATCTGTTCTAAAATATTTCAGCAGAACTTTTTACTTCTAACATCGCACTCGACTTATTTTCTTTCTTTAGAAAAAAATGAGGCGTTACTGTAACATTCAACGTTTTAGTAATCGATAAACCACCATGTATAAAAACAATTACCACATTGTAATTCAGGGCAAAAATAACAAATGAACAGATAGCGACCACTTCGCTTCACTCGTAGACGCCTCGTACCCACGTGCAAAAGACGCCACCATAATACAGTATCAATTGTTGTTTCCATACGCGCCGCATCACTTCGTACCCGCCATTGCGTTGAATCAGCTTCATTCACCGCAAAAGCTATTAGGCTTGCTTAGGAGTAGTATAATAGTCGTGGCCAGATTATAAAAATTGATTACTTCTTTATATGGCCAACTAAATTTGGCCAGATCGTGGAAACGCTAACATTTAGCGATGTTTGTATATTGGTTTGATCATATTTTTTATGTAGAATTTCTGTGGTATTAAAAGGTCTGAAGAAATGGTCAAACGAGGATTCAAATATCACCAAACTTTAACGTTTGAAACGATCTGGCCAGTTTTACTTGGCCATATCATAAAGTGACTAATTCCTATGATCCGGCCACGAGATACTAATAAAATATCAGATAAATTCATAATTATGTTCGTAACATAAACATGTATAGCAGAAACTAGATTTTAATTTTAAGATAAAAGTGTACATTACGAAATCTGGATATAATCTGGTTACATCATAGAATTATTATTATACTCAATTTAATCATTAGTTTAAAAAAAAAAACTGTAAAATAATATACTATAAGTAGGTGTTAGTATTAATTATATACTCTGCAATAAATACTAATATCCAATCGATTCGTCAGAAAATGTTGTAGATAGCTTTACCAAAAGTCATAACTGAAATAATTATAGATAAATTATTCCATTTGGGTATTTAATTTTTGCTGAGAACGCAATTATTATAATATAATTATAAGTCATTGTTAATTATAGTTTGTCAGATATAGAAATGTTAAGAACTTGTGTAAGAAATTTTTATTTGACCTTGTAACCAAACGTTGGCCGATCTACTTATTAAGAAATGTCTTGAATGGATAAATTATATGATTAATTTAGTGTTGGTTATTGGCTCTTATGGGCCAACATTTGTACAAGTATACGTGTAAAATAATTACTTTTTAGAGACTATTTCCAAGGTCAAACTCTACGCAATATATAAGAGCTTATCAAAATATCTTTGTAATGTAAATTCAAGTAATTAGTTAATTGTTAAGATAAGAAAAGCAATGTTAGTTTTCATCCATTATTGTAAATAATATTTTCTATCTTAATGTGTCTGACGGCTTATCACAGGCGCCCTAGAAGGGAAGAAGCCAAAGCTGGTATTTGGTATAATTAAGGAATTTCTAGTCAGAAAATAAATTATATTAAAATTATTTTCTTGGTTTTATTTTGATCTGTATTCAAAATCTTCCCGATTAACCGTACCCAAGTTACACTGTGTATTGATAAAAACCACATAACATTTTAACCACACAGCATTTTAGGAGGTTAATGCAAACAGTTTGTTATTTTATGTTTTGTATCGACAATATCGACAGCGACATCTAGCGAGAACTGTATAAGGTTTAGATATGTTCGTTTTTCAAATATATTTAGTTCTTGTCTGTCAATTCAAGCGTTTCATTTATTATAGGTTATGGGCCCAGAAAATTAATAAAAAGTAGTTTTTTAACAAGGATTTCGTCACGGTACGAGTGTTAAAAAGACTTTTTGGGCACGCGTTTTCACTGTGTTGTGAAGATTGGTTGGACATTCGTGAAATAAAAGTATTCCGAATTACGATGGCGGCCAACTATTTGGTAAATGTACCAAAGTTACGCGGACGGGAAAATTACAGCGAGTGGTGCTTCGCGGCAGAGAATTTCCTAATTCTGGAAGGCATGAAACATTGTGTAAAGCCAGAAGGAGTGGTCATAGGAGCTGCAGATGACGAGAAAACCCGAGCAAAATTGATCATGACGATCGACCCGTCATTGTACGTTCACGTGAAAAGTGTAAGAACAGCGAAAGAACTCTGGGAAAAACTACAACAGTTATTCGATGACAACGGTTTTTCGAGAAGAATAAATCTGTTACGTACTTTAATTTCGATAAGACTGGAAAACTGCAGTTCAATGACGTCCTACGTGACTCAAATTATTGACACGGCTCAGAAATTAAGTGGCACGGGTTTCGAAATAAACGACCAGTGGACAGGCTCATTGTTATTGGCAGGATTGCCAGAGCGTTTTTCACCGATGATCATGGCAATAGAGCATTCAGGCATTAACATAACGGCTGATTCCATTAAATCAAAATTGTTAGACATGGAGTCAACCACAGAGGAACATGATGAAGTTAGCGGCGCATTTGCAACTCGTTCGAAGTTCATTGGCAAGAAAAATATTATGGCATCAAGAAAAAATGTCAACGTTGGTAGCACTGCTGATCTGTCAAAGTCAAACGTCAAGAAAGTGACATGTTACAAATGTAAACAAGCAGGACATTACCGCAATCAGTGTACATTTTTGGACAAAAATGCGTCGAATACAAATAAAAATGAACGTACAAGAAGTAACGCGTTTAGCGCCGTGTTCCTGAATGGTGAATTTTGTAAAAGTGACTGGTATATTGACTCCGGGGCGAGTGTTCATCTTACCGCGAACGAAGAATGGTTGTCAAATGTGTCGCGAGATGTTATGATCAAAGAAATTGTCGTGGCAAATAAAGATAAAATACCAGTAATATGTACTGGAGATGTGCAGATTACGACAAAGACGCATGCCTGTGAATATGATATTACAGTGGAAGGTGTATTATGCGTGCCGAAGTTGACTACAAATCTGTTGTCTGTTAGTCAACTTATATCAAAAGGAAACAAAGTTTCATTCAACAATAATGAATGCCAGATTTTCAACCAAGCAGGAGTATTAGTGGCTACAGCGAGTCTGTTGAATGGTGTGTATAAACTAAACATGCCTGAGTGTTGTTCATCGGCTGCAGTGATGGTGTCCAGTGAAGTTTGGCATCGACGTCTAGGTCACGTCAACAGCCAGTATTTGAACAAGATGCAAGATGCTGTACAGGGATTGACACTTGATAGTAAGACTGATATATCAAAGTCATCATGTGCCACATGTTGTGAAGGCAAACAGTGCCGTTTACCTTTCAAGAGTTCCAGCCAGAGAAGCAGCGACCTACTAGATATAGTCCATACAGATATCTGTGGGCCCATGGAAAATGTATCCATAGGTGGGTCCAGATATTTCTTGTTGTTTGTTGACGATTGTAGTCGAATGGTGTTTGTTTATTTTCTGAAACACAAGAATCAGGCTTTGAAGTGTTTCAAGGAATTCAAAGCCCAAGTGGAAAATCAAACCAAAAAGACAATCAAAGTATTAAGAAGCGACAATGGGCTAGAGTATTGCAATAAAGAGTTTGATAACTACTTAAAAGGAGCTGGTGTGATACATCAAAAAACTAATCCATACACGCCACAACAGAATGGATTATGTGAGCGATTCAATCGCACTATCATTGAAAAGGCAAGATGTCTACTCTTTGATGCCAACCTAGGGAAAGAATTTTGGGGTGAGGCTACCAACACTGCAGTATATCTACAGAATCGAAGCGTGGCTGCGGCATTAGGAAATAAAACTCCTTTCGAGATATGGACAGGCAGAAAGCCTGATGTAAGTCATCTTCGTGTTTTCGGTAGTACAGTCATGGTACATGTGCCGAAACAAAAGAGATTAAAGTGGGACAAAAAATCTGATAAATGTATCCTTGTCGGCTATTCCAATGAGGTCAAAGGGTACAGGATTTACAACCCGAAGTCTAATGCCGTTACTACCAGTCAAGATGTTATAGTGTTGGAGAAGATGGAGACAGAGAGTGATCTGAAGGTACAGAAAAATTGTTCAGATGAAGTGAATATGGTTCCAGTGGAGGAAAAAGACTTGACACCTCAGGAAGATTCACTTGAACAATCAGAGAGCTTGAACACAGATGACAGCGGTGAACTATATGTACCTTGTGAAGAAGACACACTAGATAGCTCTGAGTCTGGTACAACAGACAGTGAAGACTCCATTATATTGAACAATGTCAACACAATATCTGGTCCCCGGCGTAGGCAGCAGCCAGACAGATATGGATTTGCAAGTGCTTGTATAAAAGATGACAACATGTTTGCGGATGAGATATCCTTGCAGGAAGCCTTGGAAGGTCCAGAGAAAGAACATTGGTTAGCGGCAGTACAGGATGAACTACAGTCATTCGAGAATAATAGTGCATGGGAACTTGTAGATGTACCAAAAGATGGTACTATAGTACAGTGCAAGTGGGTGTTACGAAAAAAGTACGATAGTGAAAACAATGTGCGTTACCGTGCTCGTCTGGTCGCAAAAGGCTTCACCCAAAAATATGGTGTAGATTACACAGAAACATTTTCGCCTGTAGTGAGACATACAACCCTTCGACTATTATTTGCATTGTCTGTAAAGTTAGGTATGGATGTTCACCATTTAGATGTCAAGACTGCGTTCTTGAATGGTGACTTAGAGGAAACCATTTACATGAAAATACCAGATTGTTATAACAGTAGTAGTTCAGATCATAAAGTATTGAAACTTAAAAAGGCCATTTATGGACTTAAACAAGCCTCTAGAGCTTGGAATAAAAAGGTTGATAATTGTTTGATCAGTAATGGTTACAAAAGGTCAAAAATAGAACCATGTATGTATACAAAGGATATTAATAATTGTAAGACCATTGTGACAGTATATGTCGACGATTTCTTTATATTTTCCAATGATATAATTGAAACTAATAACTTGAAACAGATTTTATCTAGTAATTTCATCATTAAGGACTTAGGTGAAGCTAAATTATGTCTTGGAATGAATGTAACCTTCAATAAAGATAAAGGATATGTAAGTTTGAGTCAGGAAGCTTATATTGATAAACTTTTAAGCAGATTCAATTTAAGTGATTGTAAGACTGTTGACACTCCGATGGAGGTGAAATTAAATGTAAATAAAGGTCCAGTAGGGGCAAATAGTCATGTGCCTTATCAACAACTAATTGGTAGTTTGATGTACCTGTCAGTATTAACTAGGCCAGATATTAGTTACTGTATAAGTTTTTTAAGTCAGTTTAATAATTGTCACACAAAAGAGCATTGGGAATATGCAAAGAGAGTATTAAGGTATTTAAAACGAACTAAATGTTATGGAATAAAATATTGTAAAGAAGGTAATTCAGAAATAACAGGCTATGTAGATGCTGATTGGGCTTCTAACTCTGAAGATAGGAGATCATATACTGGAATGTGTTTTTTGTTATCTGATGGTGTAATATCATGGGAATGTAGAAAACAGAAATGTGTAGCTCTCTCTAGCACTGAATCAGAGTATATTGGTCTATCTGAAGCATGTAGAGAAGCATTATATCTTAAGGAATTACAATATGAAATAACCAATAAGATGTACACTATTAGCATATTTAATGATAATCAAGGTGCTCAGAAGCTGTGTGCAAACCCAGCATTTCATAAACGTACAAAGCATATCGATATTAGATATCATTTTTGTCGTGACCTAGTAACAGATAAAATTGTTAAGGTGCTGTATTTGCCAACAGCTGATATGCCAGCTGACATCCTTACTAAAAGTTTATGTTCAGCAAAACATTATAAGTTTATGTTGCTTCTTGGCATAGTTTGTATACAATAATTTTGTATAGAATTGTTTAGTGAATATTGCGATAAGTAGGGGTGTTATTTTATGTTTTGTATCGACAATATCGACAGCGACATCTAGCGAGAACTGTATAAGGTTTAGATATGTTCGTTTTTCAAATATATTTAGTTCTTGTCTGTCAATTCAAGCGTTTCATTTATTATACAGTTAGACAGAATTTCAAATATGGGACTTAGTTTTATAATAGGTATGTAAAAAAATATGTCAAATTCATTTGTGTTTATGTAACATAAAAAAAAAATCCTGAGTTTTTTTTCTCGACTTTTAATTTGAATTCATACAATACATGTATTGTTGGCAAAAAAAAAACTCTAAAACAGCCTAAAAAGTTAAATAAAATACATTTCTAAAACTAATTCAATTCGATGTTGAAAAACATTCCTAAAGTAGTACAAAGGCTCATGTTATTCCAAATGAAATAAATTGAACTATACATTTACAGAAAAATATTCAAGTGCTCTCCATTTTTCAGCAGATAACGTTACATTTCAACTAAAAATTTTTATTGCTTGCTCACTGAAAATGGAGCATGAAAAGTAAACAGTCATCAACGATATTCATATAAAACAAAATTGATATTTGAGTGTTCAAACGCGGTAAATAAATATTCGCCGCTAGGGAACGCTCGAACTTTTTATATTTATTTGGACAGCTATTCTAAGTAAGCTAGTATAAGTAATATTTAAAGTATGACCAAGTTGATTAGGATTTAAGGCCGTTACACACGATGAAATTTCTGAAATATAATTTTTTAACAATAGTTTATTTCTCACCACTAATAAGTTTACAATATAATTTAAAGGGACTCCATACAAAGCAATTTGTTTTTCTTTTTTATATATTTTACTTAAGTATGACACTATGACACACTTAAGATATGACATCCCAAATTAAAAAAAAAATATATATTTTGTAGTTAAGTGGGATGTCATATTGTTGAAGTTAATTAAATCCAGGTGTGGTGATGATATCATCGGCTGCAAGAACTCATTCACTAAGGGCCGAAACACATTTATATAGTACCAGGTGTCCTAAACATTTCCAAATGTTTTTTTTAAATATTTGTCAATTTTTATTTCACATTTTTTACAGACAGGGGTACAATCATATTCGTCAAATACCAGACAAGAGGATTATGGCACGCATGATGAATGGCAACAGTTTGAACTTACCATTTTAGATTTATCGCTTTCCGCGAACACGATACTACTATAATTCAGTACCCAGTAAAATTATTTGTAAAAATACGACTGCTATTTTTATTTATCAGAAAGCATTTCAAGTAAGTTTTACGACTAATGGGTTGCTGGTTCAAACCCAGTCAGGCGCATCACTTTGTGTAATTTATTTCATCACCACTAGTCTCAAAACGGTGAAAAAAAACATCCTGAAGAAACCGGCAAGTCCTGGAACCAAAAATTTAGAACTGTGACATCCACCAACCCGCACTGGACCCGCGTAGTGGTTTCGGCTCATTCCCTTTTTGAAAAACAGAAGCATTTTGCGGCACAGCACCAAAAACCGGCAGAGCTGCCCCTTCTCTACGGTCAGCTACGGTTATGTTTTTCGGCTCTAAGAGAGAAAGGGCCAGCTACGGTTATGTTTTTCGGCTCTAAGAGAGAATAGGCCATAGCCCACCACACCGGCCCTGTGCGGGTTGGTGAAATGTTTGCCAATCTTAGCGACGCGGCGCCAAAACACGTTTATGTGTTCGGCCCTTGGAGAGAAAGCCGAAGATTCCCAGCAGTCGGAACACGACATGACGTATGTATTTAGAGGCAGAGATATAAAGTTATACCCAGAACCTAGAACAACAATGTACACAAAAGTTTATCTCTCATAACAAACATGCGACCCAAAGCAACAATCTCCCCATCTGTCTTCATTAGTTACTTAGATTAAAGGTACGTAAATCTGCAACTTGGGACAGTATTTGGTCCAAGTTCCGGTTCTATGACCAGTCGTTATTAATATTCCTTTAAAATAATCTACTCGAATATGTCCCAATGGAATCATTTGCATATGCCTTAACTTTCTTGGACACTGACTGAGCACAATTTAATGAATGGGCCTTTGTAAATTTTTTAGCTGATATGGAATTGATTGACTCAGATCACTGATCACTCAGGTCACTGACAGATGACATCAGTGTCCAGAAAGTGGGCGCCTGAGGATAAATGATGCTAAGGCCGACTTTTGAAGGGTAAGCGGGACAG
The DNA here is from genome assembly GCA_029852875.1 of Mythimna loreyi. Taxonomy (NCBI): domain Eukaryota; kingdom Metazoa; phylum Arthropoda; class Insecta; order Lepidoptera; family Noctuidae; genus Mythimna; species Mythimna loreyi. The sequence continues at coordinate 8,392,610 of CM056800.1, read as the reverse complement.
AGAGTAAAGTTCCGCATACCTCCTTTGACAAGAGAGGATGCTCCGACCAGACAAGTGTTGTTTTCTGATGGGCTTCTGCCTAGCTGCTACTGGCTAGTTGATTTCGGGCTGTCGTATAAAATACAATCGCGCAGAGAACTTTGATTGTGCGATGCAGAATTGTTATTGTTCTTATGAGGCGCTATAGGATTTATTAAAAAAATCAATTGTAAAGCCAATACTTAAAAAAGGAGATAGCATTCAAATGGACAATTACAGGCCCGTGACTTTGATACCAGTGTTTTCAAAAATTTTTGAAAAAGCGTTCCATAATAAATTAGCAAACTTTATTGAAAAGCACAAAATTATTAAAGATGAACAGAATGGGCTTCGTAAAAATAGAAATACATCTTTGGCAGCCTTTCAATTGATAAATGTGATAATTTCATATGACGCTCCAGTAACATTATTTTGAAAGCAGTTACATGCAACCTAGCTAATCCCATATTTAAGCACTGGATTTCTGTACACCTGAACGGGAACAAAAAATGACACAGGACTTGTTTGAAATTTATGTTTTTAACCTTTTATTTTATTTTATTAATTTATTTATTTTTTTAACAAGTTTTTAAATGACTATAGGTACCTGTACATACCTATAATCAGAATGTTTTTTACAAATTTTACAATTATAATTTTTAAGTTATTTTTTTATTTCTGTATGGGTGTTTATGCCTGAAATAAACGATTATTATTATTATAATGGAAATTACAGACTGTATTGATAAGAAAATACCTGTTACAGTTTTGTTTATGGACATGAGTAAAGCATTTGATTATGTTTCTCATGAACGACTATTGGAAAAGGTTTCTAGGTATGGAATCAGAGGTACAGCATATAAATGGGTCGAATCTTATTTATCTGACAGAGTACAAACAGTAGAAGTTACACAATATAATGATAAAACAAAAACGTTAAAATCATTTAAGTCTTCCCCTATGTACAATAGATATGGTGTGCCGCAGTGTATTTTAGGGCCACCAATGTTTTTGCTCTGTATAAATGATTTCCCAGATATTATAAATCATAAATGTGTACTATTCGCCGATGATACTACTATTATAATCAAGGGACATGATAAAAGGTCGTATGAAAAAGAAATTAACATTGCTCTCCAAAGAACTATAGAGTGGTTAGAGGCTAATAACTTGAAAGTTAATATTAATAAAACAAAATTTATCCAATTTCACACCTATAGATCAAAACCGCTAGATCTAAATATATCCTATAAAGGGGTCGCTCTGACTGAAACTGATACGATTAAATTTCTTGGAATAACTCTAGACAAATTCTGCTCATGGAAAAATCATATAAATGACATTTGCGCCAAAATAAATAGTTTTGTATACCCATTGAGTCATATCAGCTGCGAGGTGTCCAGAAATGCTGCAATAAAAGCCCTCCATGGCTATGTAACCTCTACTCTAAGGTATGGTTTTATCCTATGGGGTCGTTGTGTGGAGATTGATCAAGCATTTATAATGCAAAAAAAATGTGTGAGAGCCATATTTGGATTAAAACAAATAGAGTCATGTCGTCCATTTTTTAGAAAACATGGAATACTCACTCTGCCTAGTCTTTATATATTAGAATCATGTATATTTGTTTTTAAACACAAGAGTCTTTTCCAGCAAGCGACAAGTTATTATGCCCCACGATCTATGTATACTAATAAGTTAGCTCAACCAAAGACGAATCTCATTGTTACAGGAAACAATAGCTATATTATGTGTATAAAATTGTATAATAAAATACCAAATTCCATGAAAACGTTACCTTTTTATAGGTTTAAAAGTAATTTTACGAAATTTTTAATTGAAAAATGTTTCTATAGTATACATGAGCTTTTAGGATATAAGTTACTAGCTTTTTCCAGCGCCTTCGCCCGCGTACATAAAATATAACCTATGTCACTCAGGAGTAAAGCAGCTTTCTATTGTTGCTAAAATTTTTCCAATCGGACCAGTAGTTCCAGAGATTACCCCCTACAAACAAAAAAAAAACTTTACCTCTTTATTATATTAGTGTAGATAAATAAGTTTTTGGGTGATTAAATTTTATTTTGGAATTTAAATTATTACTATTCGAAACAATTATTATTTTTATTGTTATTACTATAATGATTGACATGAGTACTATTGACATGATCCCTGTAGACATTTATGATTATTCTTGAATTTTTGATTTGAATGACATTTGAGATTGTTTTTTAGACATTTGAGATTATAATTGACATTTATGATTATTGTTTTTATTTTTTTTTATTTTTCTTTCTTTCTTTCTTTCTTTCCTTCTTTCTTTCTCTCTTTCTAGGTGGAACTACACCGACATAACGGCAAACAAAAAACAAGAATAGAAACCAAGGTTCCGAAGTCTATTCTAGAACTAATTAATTACAATTCCCAAGTTGAATGAATCAACGAATTTGTAGTCTCAATTGATTAATTAAGTGTTTGTTAGTAAAATCAACAATTGGGATAAACAAGCCATGAAACAATCAAAGCGTGGTTGTTAGACTTATTTACGAAAAGGGTATAAATAGTAATTTGATATTTTCTGTGAATAATACCTGTCAGAGTGTCAACAACTTAAACACAATGATTCTTGAAGGTATGAGTATAATAGTTGATAGATTATAAGACTAGGAGATAAAGCAGTGTTTGTAAGTCTCAGGTGGCATATTGAATTCCGAAAGAAATGAAGGCTAATAAACTTTCCTTTTAATAATAATTCATATTATTAACTCCCGAGCAACGCGAGGGGGTGTTATTGGAGGAAGTTAATGTTGATACCTGAGTAAAGTGAGGAGTCCAAGCTACCGAAGACAGCTTTATTATCCCCGTGTTGGATAGTCTGCTTTTTACACCATCTATCTGTGAGATAATTAATAGACAATTTACGAAAACAAGTAAAATATAAGCAATATTTACAAGCTAATCTTCTTAAACCTCTAAGATTCAATATCCAATAAATTCAGTTCTCCAAGATTCTATAGTTTTAATTTTCTATAACGCTGTCGCTCTTTCATAACTTTTTTTTATGTGAATGGCCAGTTCCATTTTCGAATTAACCAATTAGATGCACATACATTTTAATTCAATGTCTTGTTTAGTTTTCACGCTCCAAATTCAAATCTCATTATTCCTAAGCGTGGGTTTATCAAATGGCTTATTATAGTTAAAGTTAAATACACATGTGTAATTTTTCCTTAAAAAAGGGATCGATATATTTGAAGCCGAAAATACACACTCCAAAACAGTCACAAGAATAATCACCTAGTTCTAACCACATTTAGAACTTCAAACCTTACAGAGAATCCTTTAATAACTAGTTTACAACGGATAATAATAATTTCCAGTTACCACATAATGTAATTGTCACACAACCGAATAGAACCTTGCCTTAACAATATTGGTAAATAGTTTTGGGATCACAAATACTTGTGGAATACCAATAGAGGAATGTTATTGGTAACTGGGTCGCTGACGCTCTTCGAAGTAAATTATATTTAGTATTTTTGAGTGTCCTTATAACTTTCAATAAGTCATTTACACATAAATACGATATAGACTTTTATTCAATGGTATTTGATCATTAATAAAATATCTGTAACCTTAAAACTACATAACCCTTATGAACTTAACTAAAAATACCTTATCTAATAAAGCGTTAAAAAACTCTTCCACATCGCTTTCGACTAGTAAAGTACCCAAAAGGCTGGCAGCATTGCCACGCTGTATGGCAATTTTTTGCCCAAGGTAAAAGCCAGCCCTTGGGTCACGCAAAGTGTTATATACCATATTAGTGTATATTTACTGCTGTAATGCGTAGTAGGTTTAGGTTTTTCCCAGAATATGGATATACTAGCTTTCTGCCAGCGACTTCGCCTGCGTGAAAATAGGTTTTCGCACAAACTTCGGACACGCGTTTCATCCCTTTAGGGTGTGAATTTAGGAAAATCCTTTTTTAGTGTTCGCCTACGTCGTAAAAGCAATATAGCGTAATAGGCAAAATGATTACACATTAATATTCACACTAATTACAGTTCTCAAGCATAAGAAAGAAAGAAAAAGAGTTTATTTATGCCACACATGGCGCATATGTCGCAGCCATCTGGTTAAATTAGCCATCCAATTGGACGCCTAAGGCGTTAATTAAACGCAACACTATCGGCCTAGGCCTCCATCTGGATGCCTAGGCCGATAGTTGTTTGAATTCAAATCACTTAACGTTTAACGGCTTGGCGTATTGAAAGTTAGCCCTTTGGAAATGACTGATCGAGACTCAGCCAAGTGATTCAAATTTACCCTACTAAACAAAATAACTACACAACGTTGAGCCAACTGGTTCGGCCATTTGATTGGATGACGGCGTTTAACGAACGCCCTAGGCGTCCAGTTGGATGGCTAATTTATCCAGATGGCTGCGACACATACATAAAAAAATGACAAAAACAATTCTATACAATAGTGCATGTTACACGACACACAACTCATGTATTGTATAGAGCCACACGCTGTACGGCTAACATGGATTTCAATTTTATATCAAAAACACAAAGTAAACAAAATAATAATACAAAACACAGTGGAAAAGAGAGCTAGGCTTTACTTTGATCAACGAACCAGCGTTTTGGGCACTTTTCCTATTGATATCGATGTGGATGAATTTTTTTATGCGTTTCTTTTTCTACCTGTTTGTAGATATTGTTATTTATAGTATAATGTCGCAGCCATCTTGTTACATTAGCCATCCAATTGGACACCCAGGGCGTTCGTTAACCGTTGGCATCAATTGTAATTATTTATTATTTCTTGTTTATATATCTATTTAAAATGTGAATTTGTGAACACTGTAGACTGTGTTAATTCTCAGATTACCTCCTATTTATTGTGAATATTTTTGCTGTACTTTTGGTAACAATATTTACTGGTCTATACTGTCCTAAGATAATATCTGTTATTACTGTATTAAGCAAATATTGTAATGTATGCGAATTTTTTTTTTTAAGATATTATCTTAATGTAATTGTCTTACTGAGAGTTATAATTATTTTTCGTGCCTTTATATAGCCTCTTTCAGTAGTGTTAATGTGAGAACATTGTAGACGCAAATCTTAGATTACTTCCTACCATTTTTACGCTACGAGTTTAATATTGACTGGTCTGCACTGTCCTTACATAATTTATGTGCTAATACTGTATTATGGAAATATTGTAACAAACCATTTTTTTTTAAAGAGTAACCATAAAGTTATTTGCCGATTCTTGTCCATAGGAAACGACCAATTTGAAACCGTCCACTAGCTTCACTAGTATACCCATGTGAAAAAAAAAAAAATTTAACTTTGACTTTTTTATGGTGAAAAAAATACCTTTGACTTGATGAAAAAGACTGCAAATCACGATAGAAATTTTATTGTCTCTTAAAGCTCAAAAGGGTTTCTTGATTAAAACAATTCAAATGTAAATGGAGCTATATAAAGCGCTGTCGATCATCGAAAGAAAATTTCTGCTTGAACAGTTGTCTAAAGAATTTTTACAAAGTAAACTAAGTAGTCAATTGTACTTTCGTTCCGCATTCCTTGGCGTCTTACTACCAGGAAATGCTTTATCTATTGTTTTGACTTAAAATCTTTAGTAGGAATGGGAAATTCCCAAGTGGGGAGTTATTCAAGTAAAATGGTTTGTGAATCTATTTGCTTTCTCGTGGTAATACAGCCATTTTTTTCTGCGGTTTAATGGCATGCCCAGATGACAACAATGTGGAGGTACTTTGATGCTTAAGTGTATTTGTTATTACAATGGCAATCTCTATAGTACAAATATTCTATACTACCTTTCTTAGTAATATATACAATACCAAAAACGTCTAAGTCAAAATGTATGAAATATTATTTTATTTATACTTCGCCTAGATATTCTACACTCGGACAAGTAAGGGGATGACGTAATTTTAGAACACCCTGAGACGGACGTTAGTCCGCAATGACCGACAACTACCTAGAGGTCATCGACTCACTCAACTGATGTTTTCTTAAAGAAATTAATTTTGTACACGCGTAAATTAATTGGTGTTAAAAAAAGACATTAATTTTTTAACATTATCTTTATAAATCGATAGTGTTTCATGTACATGTTTCCACGGGATTAAAACGATCAAAATTTAGCCACAGTAGCAGTAAGTAATATAAATGTAGGTAAATTTAAAAGAAATAAAGAAATCAATGTTTATTTGCCAAAGTAGACGCACATAATACAGCAATCTGTCAGTCAAGTATGAACCAGGTATTCATATATTGCACCATAGACACTAGGCAGAACACAATTGCCTTGGTCCCAGTTAAATATTTTTTTTTCACTTAACTAGTTTGCCAGCTAATAAAAAAAAAACGCATGCAATCTCCTTCCATGTCACAACATCGATGCCACGCCGACACCACGACAACGTACTTCGAAGCATGAAACTTGACAAACGATCGATATTTTGTTATTGCGTACAATCGAAGCGGAGTACTTTGCACCGTGAAACAGTCCAAATCCAGTAACACTTCACCCGACCCGGAAATCGAACCTTTTTCTTTGTTTTTATATTGAGGATAAGTCATCAAGTAACTTCTGCCTTGTCTTACTTGGGATATCATCATGTACCTAATATAAATATTTGCACGACTTAAAAGTCGAATGAGTGGAACTAGAGTGAGCGTCTGACTAATACCGACTTTTTATGGTGGAGAAAATCAACTAATGACAAATCCCGCCCTTGGGCGGAGCGGGACGGGGAGGAAAACAGTGTCAGACTCTTACTGACTAAATTTATTAAACGAACTATTATTATTCTTACTAACTAAATACCCCACCCGGTTCCTTCTTTGCCCTTCGCACGGGGTCAAGCCTTCCTTTCAAAAAGATACTGGGCCCCAGTAGGCTTCGACCCTTGTGTAGAGTCCCTACGGCTTTGCTGACAACTCATTCAAGCATGCGGGATCAGAGCGCGCCGTCGACGATTTGGCTTGGTCCGAACTGTTACCAGATGACCAGATGGCGAGCTACCCATTGATCGCCGTGTGCAAGTCCGCGCCTACGGATGCCGGAAATAGGGATCGGAGTCCCGGCAGCGTCTGGGGCAAGAACGCCGTTGCCTTATGCGGTCGACCTCCTCTTTTGCTAGACTTTTTCGGGCATATGGAAAATGCATCTTATTGGAAAAAAAAGAATTCCAGAATTCTTTTTTCTTAGATAATTACAGATTCAGAAAATTCAACTTCATATAAATATGTGTGCGGAGTTTCAATTTCATATGTGTAATTTTTTTTTCGTTTCTTTCGACGGAGTCTACTCTGCTTAGTATGCGTTCACCTTAAAACCAACTCATGTTTCTTAAGATGTCATTTTCTTTCTTTCTTTCACTCTAGGTGAACCGACTTACCCACTCTCTGTCCTTAAATTGCCCTTGGAATTCTAGCGTCATAGTGACTCTTTCCACCAGACAAGCCAGGTTTAGAGATAATCTTTTAGTCCATTGCGGCTTTAAACCTAAAACTAATAACAGTCTGAATGGAATAATAAGATTAGAAATGTCACCCCGACTATACCTATCTCACTCTTTCTTCATATGTGGGAGAGAGACACACAATATATGACGAGAACAATAGCATTACATAAACCTATTATGATGTGCGTAGGATAAACCCTGAATTCTAAAATGTGTTAATTAAAATGGCCTAATTTTTTTTTAGGTTTAAAGCCAGCGGCTTCGCCCGTGTAATAATCCGTTTCTCTGTACAATTTTGGGACCCCCATTTTATTCAAATATGGAGTGAAATTTAGAAAATACTCCCTTAGTGGTCTCCCACATCACAAACCTTGTGCAAAGTTTCACGTTCCTTGGCTTAGTACTTTCGGCTGTGCGTCGACATAATATCTGTCAATCACTTTCTTTTTATGAAGGTTCCGAGGTTCGGAACCCTGAAAAGGAAAAACGGAACCCCGCATAAGATCACTTCGTTGTATGTCCGACCCTTTATCTCAAAATTGAGTGGACGCATTGAGTCGAAATTTAAATCGTATTATCTCTGTACGTCTGCTTTAGCGCGACTAATGAAAAGACGACATTTTTATATACAAGAGACTAGTTTTTGCCTGCGGCTTTGGTCCCGGCAACAGAAAAATGTGATAAATAAAGAACCGCTCTTCCGATTTTGTGCAAACTTCATGTAAACCATCTACTAAATAGTCCGAACAAAGCCTAATAGTGTTTGGTTTGGATAGGCGAGCCCGTTCTTAAGTTATAAAATAACAACGAAAAGTGACATTGATTTATATGTATATATTGATAATGTAACATGTAATTTTACAATACAATATGAGCCTCCTCGAGTCCCATGGTTTAGTAGTTTTAAAGTTAGTAGGAAAATATTGGTAACTTCTTTCAGAATACGTTCCGGACATATGCCATTAAGATCCTTTGCATTTTTAATGAAAATAGTGGACTCTCCGAATTGCTTAGTTTGTAACAATAAAGTAGAAGACGTCTATCACCTTTTACTGGAGTGTGTCAGGAATGAGTCTGAAAGAAGGTCGTTAATTAGTGAATTAAATATAAATACGCTAGATTTAGGTATATTTAATACTATTTTAAGCAAACCAATGTCGCCAGAAGCAATGTTAGTTTACTCAATAGTAATTTTGTAATTGTGATGCTTTTGTAAGGTTACGATGGAACTGGTATAACATTTTGTTAAAAGTTCCATATAAAAAATTAATTTTAAAAAAATATGTAATTTTAATACCTATAAATTAAAATTAAACTAAACCCCAGCAATTTATCAACCTGTGACCGAAAAGACATTAGCAAACCAGTTTAATTATTCTTGGTCTGAATTCTTTCAGCAAGTTCAACTAGCTGGGCTTGACTTTGATAGTGAACATTTTAAGTTGATGAAGTTTCTTCGGTTTCTTATTTGGTTACCAAATTAATTGTCAAGGGTACTCTTAAGGTGGGCCTTCTTCACTCGCCTAGCGCATAGTTTAAAATTGTTTGTTGCTTCATTTAAAACAACCCAAAGTGATCTTTAATGCCAAATAATGCGAAAAAAGAAATGTAACACCTCAAAACTCTATTGGCAATCAGTAATACTGCGATTTATTCGAGTTTTTCACAAAACTTGTTCCAGGAAATACGTGTTTTAATTAAACCCTTAAGGATTTTTTCAATGTAAAAAACACAAAAATTTTATTTCGGAAATCGATGTTTGATTTCTTCGTTATTTAACACCGACTTTCGAAATTAAAAGAAAAGTTATTTTGCCCTTTTTTGTATTCTTTACTTTGAAGTCGGTCTTTTTTGTTATGTTAACGTTTGTGACGGGGAAAGTGCCAAAATGAGCAAAGAAAGTTGCTGACATGGAAATCCTGATCATTTTGTATCTTTAGATCAGTTTTAAATCGAATCTTATGTTTAACGATTAGCACAATCTTTCTACAAGCACTTCGAGATGTTAGCAAAACCATGTTAGCAATCCAGGAGGATGATCTTTTAATTAAAAAAAATAATAATTTCAAAATCGATCCATAACTAACCTTATATTGATGTAAAAAATACACATAGAACCTCCTCTTTTTCGAACTCGGTTAAAAATGTAATGTTATTTTACTATATAAGCTATGTTACTGCAGACTGTAGAGGTTCATTTTTTCAAGTTTCAACTCTTAAGCCCCAAGCGAACGCCAGCGTTAGTACTCCTATTGTCTTTCTATTGTTTCTAATAACGGTATTCAAAAGGTTAAATCCTTTTATTCGTTTGAGTGTAAAAAAGCAACAAAGTTACACTAACATAAACTTTCGCCTTTAGCTCTACTTTCAGTACTATGCCAAAAGGGTTTAAGACGAAATTCAACGCAAATTCTCCAGGGCATCGGGTTATCAGGCCCAAGAATTATTAATGAGGCATTCCTATTAAGATTATACAATTTAACTAAGGAAGATAATCTTCTCAGCTTGAAGAAATAACAACGTAGGATAAAGGCCTTCATCGTAATATCGGGCTAAATACCTATAGGCTTTCATTCCTTTCCGTCGTGGTAGTCTATGCCTAATTGTACATCATTAAATTTTGGTCTTTTTAATAACTTAGAGTTTCGATTCATTACATGAAACATTATGGATCTATAAAAATAAAATTATTAGTTACGGTCATTGACAAGAAACCATCAAGAAACCATTTTTTTTAAAAGAGTAACCATGGAGTTTCTTGCCGGTTCTTCTCCATAGGAAACGACCAATTTGGAACCGTGCACTAGCTTCTGACGTTTTATAAGTGCCCTTGTAGGCCTGTATGAAATAAAAACATTTTTGATTTTGATTTTGATTGAACCCACGCAGCTGTTATTTACTTAAAAAAATAAATTTCGTATGCGTGTAAATTAAGGGTTGATGCGAAAGCGGAACACCGGGGCCCTGGAACTAAGGCAGGAAGGAACGGTGGGTCGTTTAGTCAGTAGAAGTCTGACATTGTCTCCCGCAACGCCCAAGGGCGGGATTCGTCATTCAATGATTTTTCCCACCATAAAACAAAAAGTGTAAATTAATTTCGACATAATTTCTGGGGCCATAAACCGGTTTGTGAAAAGACGGTCTGGCCCTATATGAAAAGCAAAGAAGCAAAAGGATTAGGATTTTAGTCAGTAAAAGTCTAACACTGTCTCTCGCGTTGCCAAAAGGCACAGAGATGTCATTGGATGATTTTACCAACAGAAAAAGCACTCATCATCATCAGCCTTTTTTAATGTTCCCACTACTGGGAAACAGGCCTCCTCTCTAGGAGAGGGAATGGGCCGTAATCCACCACGCGGGCTCAGTGCGGGTAGGTGGATGTCACACGTCTTCGAATTTTTGGTTCTAGGACATGCTGGTTTCCTCACGATGTTTTTCTTCACCGTTTTGAGAGCAGTGGGGATGAAATAAGTTACACAAAGTAATGCGCCTGGCCGGATTTGAACCCGCGACTTACAACTCGTAAGTCGAGGCCGTTACCACTCGGCCACCACTGCTCCTACTCGGCCACCACTGCTCCTCACTAAATAATGTAAATTCTTTTTGTATTGTACCTTCCAAAGTATATAACTATATCTACAAACAGCAACACTCTCCAACCAGTCCTCAGTTCGTCTCACAATATCAAATTCCACTGACCGACATTCGACAATCAATAACTATTCCGTCAGCAACTGGAGGGTCAAATCGTCCCAACAGTGCACTCATACAAATAGTCCTCTTACACCGATAGCAATAAAACCCGCTTGAGGGTTGAACGAGAGGATTTTATGACGTCACAGTTATGACGCGTCGTGTTCAAACTAAGCTCTACAAATGGTATTACAGCGTGGAGCTGAGAGAGTGTCTGCGCATTCTGAAAAATGAAATTTTTCTTTACCTTTAAACCTTTATACTTATTTCATGGGTATAACACATCAACACGATGCTATTATAGATCTACTACATAATATTTTTTATACTTTAACTACCCTGTTGGTCTAATGGTTAGTGGCCCTGACTGTTATGCCGGAGGTCGTGGGTTCGATTCCCACCGAGGACAAATGTCTGTGTGGTGAGCTCAATCACTTGTTCTGTGTCTGGGTGTAATTAATCTATAATATGTATGTATTTAGAAATATATATATTAAGTATGTTTATCAGTTATCTGGTACCCATAACACAAGCTCTGCTTAGCTTAGGACTAGACGATGCAGGTATGTGACAGTTGTGGAATATATTTACCCTTTTGTGAGGTGAAAAATCATATATAATCTTTTTTACATAATTTTCATTAAAATTTCACACAACAAATAACAAAAAAATAGAAATACACCATGAACTACCTGCTTATCTTTATCTTTTCCTTTCTTGTCAAATCCATCCAAAGGTTGTCTTTAAAAAATCGCTTTCTGCGATAAGACCGCCCATTGTGACACCCTATTAATTTTAAGTTCCTATTGTTTTTCTTTTATTTTTGGTGTGCAATAAAGAATATAATCTATCTATCTGTTGTTTAGCATTACGTTAACAAAATAAATTGTTTTTTTCTATATTACACCTAACAAATATAAGAAAATGTAACCCTGTGGGAAATGGTGTCTTTAACACAGGTTACTATGTAACCTAGCTAAGATGTTAGTTGTGATTGTATATTGTGTCGATACCAATTTTTTAATGCACCTAAGATACTTTTGTAATTTCACTACTGGATTTTTCTGAGGCACTAAAGCATTATATTATTTTTTGTTGATTATAGGTTTGCGCTTGACCGCTATCTCACCTGATGGAAAGCGACGATGTGGTCGACGATGGAGCGCGCTTACCTAGAAGTAACCTATTCACTCTTGACTTAAAGATTCCAGGATTGTAGCCATCAGGAAACATAGACTCTGGCAAAGAATTCCACTCCTTGGCTGTACGCACAATTATTTATTTATTTATTAAAACTTTATGTACATAACACTGTACAAAGGTGGATTCAATGCCTTGCAGAACATTGCATTGCCTTGCTTGCTTGTGATGCAGAATCAAAAAATCTTCCGAGTGGTGATCAATGGAAGAAACACACAAAAGACAGGTAATATTACAAATTTCGGTTTCCTTCAGAAGCACAGACGTAACGTGACTCTTGAAGATCTGTTAGCTAATTAGCAATATACATTAAGGTTCTCTGGAAACATAATATTCAGCTGCATACAACAGCAGGTGTTTCGGAGGAAATAATTACAATAGACGTCTACGTGTACACTAATTTCTAAAGGAATACGAGACTAGACTAGAATTATGTGCTAAATGTCTGCATCGTGAATGTGGAAATGTATTAAGGTATGACACATACTGAGAGCTAGAAGTGTTTGTTTTCGGCAAGGGGTTTGGCGTTCGTCGTACATTACAGTGGTGGGCCGCGTCATCGTACATGCAAACACAAAATTATGGTAATAGCGTCGAGACCAAGACCTGTCGTCGAAGGCGCGCCGTGTTCCCGCGTGCCTCAAGGAGTTGTCAGCAAACCTGTAGGGACCCTACAGAAAGGTCAAAGCCAACTTGGGCCAAGGGTTCGTGTCTGAAAGGAAGTCTCTGACCCTGGTATATATAGCAACGTAGGAAAGGTGTCGTTTGTTTAGTCAGTAAGAGACTGACACTGATTTCCGTTCCCTCCGAGGGCCGGATTCGTCATTGGATGATTTTTGCCCACCATAAAAAACGCCACTTTAGTTGGATAAAGACCAGGCCGATTAATATTATGGAACAACTTAAAGCTATTATAACAACGACAACTTTATAGCAACCAGGAACCAGCACAGTTTTATGAAATCTTGTCATAACGTTTACGTCATATTCAAGCACACATCAACTTTGCCAGTAGCACAGCACATAAACTGACAATGTTGGCACAAGACATCGAGAGATGACCTATAAACGCTGTATGCCGCAAGATGTTATGTGTGCGGACCCTTATATTGCTTTATATGAAGTTTATGCATACTCGTGTTCACTGAAATTACATAATCATAACATCACTCATTGCATTCTCTGAAGGATTATTGTTAGATAGTTTAATCACTTGCAGAAATGTATTAATCTAATTTTCATATTTCCATCCAATGACGAATCCCGTTCTTAGGCGGAGCGGGAAACAGTGTCAAACCCTTGCTGACTAAACACCCCACCCCGTACCTTCTTTGCCCTTCGCACTGGGACCAAGTCTTCCTTTCAGAAGGAGACCCTGGGCCCCAGTAGGCTTCGACCCTTTTGCAGAGTCCCTACGAGAGTTCCGTTAGGTACCAACTGGACCTATTACTAAAACTCCAACTATCCGTTTGACTGCCTATCTGCAAGCGGTCTGATATCTCATAAAATAGAAGAGGTAGAGAGTTAAAATTTAAACTTAAATTATAGATACCTTCTGCCATTTGGTTCTATCATCAAATCATCATGGCAATTATAATAATACCAAACACGGCTAGGATACGCTCATTTATTTCAGAATCCCGGTTCTTAGCTATATTCCGGCTTCATCAGATCAGTTATTATATGTATTACTTTAATTCTGATTTTAATTTCAATTTGCTATGACTTTTGTACTGAATCTATGGATCAAAGTTATAAACGCTATAAAAGAAAGTCTAGTCTAAAGTATATATAAAAGAAAGTCGGGTTTGTTACAACCCTTATAACTCGAGATCGGCTGAACCGATTTAGCTGAAAATTGGCAGGGAGGTAGTTTTTTTTTAGAGTAGGGTAGAGTAGGGTAGAGTAGGGTAGAGTAGGGTAGAGTAGGGTAGAGTAGGGTAGAGTAGGGTAGAGTAGGGTAGAGTAGGGTAGAGTAGGGTAGAGTAGGGTAGAGTAGGGTAGAGTAGGGTAGAGTAGGGTAGAGTAGGGTAGAGTAGGGTAGAGTAGGTTAGAGTAGGGTAGAGTAGGGTAGAGTAGGGTAGAGTAGGGTTTTTTTTTTTTTTTTTGGTGGCGGGAATGGAAAATCCGTCATGGACACCCAGACCACTCCATATAGGAGCAGTCTGGGTAGTGCCGGACTCCTACCGGCTAAAAACCACTCCCGCCATGCAAAAGGCCCCCTGCCATCAGGTTTCGCAGGGACATTGTTATAGCTGTAGGTATTTCTATTTCTATTTTTGTTTAAATTCCTAATTTGAATAAATAATATTTTTCAATAATTATAATTTATAAATTCGTAGTCAATAATTTGCGCTTTGTTAAAAAGTTGTCCATTGATTAATAAATATTATGATACTTAATGATAAATATAACGGGATAATATAAAATTATGTAAATAAATTAGATTAATATCTTATTGTTGTGTGTGTAAGTTAACACACATATAAAATGAACCTTCCATCATTTATTTCGTTTGTTAACGGACTTTACTATTTTGACTACTAATTCTATGAATTGCTTTCTGAGTCTTCGGTCTTTTATGAGAAGGCCGAGGTTTTCTTTTTTGACTGGCATGTCGGCCCTCATCTCAAATTCATGCCTGTGGGAGGCATACACCGGGCAGTCAGTCAGGAGGTGCAGGACTGTCTCTTGCGTGTCGGGGTCGCAGGCACACGCCGGGCTATCCTTGCACTTGAAGCGGTGCAGGTACTCGGAGAACCCGCCGTGTCCTGTTAGAGCTTGGGTCAGTTCCTTGTTCATCTCCATCCCACGCACCGTCCTGTACGCAGCGATCGCGGAAGGGAAAAACATCTTCGTCGTGGCCGCCGTTTGTCCTTCGCAATATCTCCGGTTCCATTCGTCCAGCGTTTCCATACGGATCGTACGCTTGACGAATGAAACCGGGCATTTGTCGTAGTCGGGTTGCCGCTTCAACCCCAGGGCAGCCTCCTTTGCGAGCAAGTCGGCTCTCTCGTTACCCTCCAGCCCCGCGTGTGCCTTGACCCAGAACAAGGAAATGCTCTTGTTCTGGGCACCGCCGCGGCGGATGTTGGCTCTTGCTACCACTGCGAGAGCGTGGAGGGCTTCGGGGTTCGCGACTGCTTGGAGAGCTGCCATGGAGTCGCTGTAGATGGCAAACGCCGTCTCGGTCCTTCGAAGGATTTCCTTAGTTGCTTTGCAGAGGGCCAAAAGCTCAGCCTGGTAGACGGTACTGTAGGACGGCAAAGCAAGCTTGAGGGCCTTCGTCTCCGCGTCGCCAGTCCACACCGACAGTGCGGCGCCGACTTTGCCCTCAATCTTGCTGCCGTCTGTGAAAATACGCACCTCGTAATTTCGGTGCGCATTATACTGCTCCTCGTCTACCAGGCGTCGCAGTGCAATAGCCCTCTGCTCCGCCGGATGTGGCATCTGCAGTGCCGATACCACTCGCTCGATCTCCCGGCCTCTTAGCGCTGGATGGGGCACCCCTCTCTTGGCCTCGTACAGCGAGGCTGCCTCCCGAATCCGGAGATCAAGAGGGAGTATCCCAGCCAGCACGAGTGCTGAGTTTTGGGAGACCGTGCGGTAGGCCCGGCACAGCTTCAGCGCGAAACTCCTTTGGACGGCGTTTAGCTTCTTCTGCAACCCGACTTTGTTGGCGGCCGACGACCACGCGCTCGCCGCGTACAGGATGATAGGCTCCACCGCTGCCATATAGATGCAGCGGATGACCTCGGGATGGAGACCCCAACTGACCCTAGCAGCCCGCGACAGCCGCTTGTAGATGCCGATGGCTCGGGAGCAGACGTTTGCGACGTGAGTGTTGAATGTCAACTTGTGGTCGATGGTGAGTCCGAGCAGCTTGATCTCGTCCGACATGCCAATGTCTACCCCGCCCATCTTGAGACATGGGGTGTCATGCTTCAGTTTGCGCGTGACCAGCATTGCTTTAGTTTTGTGCGGCGCAAACCGAAGCTTATTCTTGACACCCCATGCTCGCACGTACTCGAGGGCGACATTGGCATCCCTCTGGACTTCAAGTGCGGTCTCCCCATCGAACACAAGAACAATATCGTCCGCAAACGCCTGGCAGTACACTCCCAGGGTAGAGTAGGGTAGAGTAGGGTAGAGTAGGGTAGAGTAGGGTAGAGTAGGGTAGAGTAGGGTAGAGTAGGGTAGAGTAGGGTAGAGTAGGGTAGAGTAGGGTAGGGTAGAGTAGGGTAGAGTAGGGTAGAGTAGGGTAGAGTAGGGTAGAGTAGGGTAGAGTAGGGTAGAGTAGGGTAGAGTAGGGTAGAGTAGGGTAGAGTAGGGTAGAGTAGGGTAGAGTAGGGTAGAGTAGGGTAGAGTAGGGTAGAGTAGGGTAGAGTAGGGTAGAGTAGGGTAGAGTAGGGTAGAGTAGGGTAGAGTAGGGTAGAGTAGGGTAGAGTAGGGTAGAGTAGGGTAGAGTAGGGTAGAGTAGGGTAGAGTAGGGTAGAGTAGGGTAGAGTAGGGTAGAGTAGGGTAGAGTAGGGTAGAGTAGGGTAGAGTAGGGTAGAGTAGGGTAGAGTAGGGTAGAGTAGGGTAGAGTAGGGTAGAGTAGGGTAGAGTAGGGTAGAGTAGGGTAGAGTAGGGTAGAGTAGGGAAGAGTAGGGAAGAGTAGGGAAGAGTAGGGTAGAGTAGGGTAGAGTAGGGTAGAATAGGGTAGGGAAGAGTAGGGAAGAGTAGGGTAGAGTAGGGTAGAGTAGGGTAGAATAGGGTAGGGTAGAGTAGAATAATCTGTTGCCGGGAGCGAAGCCGCGGGCAAAAGCTAGTATGAAATAAATGGATTTTATTTTATACGGAAGTGTAATTTTTCAATCAAAACAAACATCTTCATAATCAGTCCTTACAATATACATAATATTTTCAAGGTACATGGTTAGGTTTACGAATAGTATAAAAGTGTTTATACACACATCAACATATGGATACTTCATTTTTACCTTATTATATGTAATTCTGTAAATATTTTGTAAAACAATTATATAATCAAACTTTTCGACCGCCAAATTCGAACAATCGATATTCTTTTGTTTCAAAATTAGTTTTAATTTTTTTGAATTTCGAAAGTTGTGGTGCAGAAGAAAATATTTTATGTACAAACTTTTTTTATACAGTAAATAGTTTTTAAGTTAAGAAGTCTCTCATGTAATTAAAATAATCTTAACTAAGAAAATATTATGTAAATAAAGTTAAGCTTTGACGACTATTTTAATACTTACTATACCTAATAAATACTTTTATCCTAAACCTAACTATGTACCTAAATGTTACACAAAAACAAACATAGACCATAACACAGATACTCCCCTTTTCAAACTCGGTTAGAAAAAGACAAAAGGTGTACTATGACTACGTTACGATAAGTCTTTAGGAACTCATTCACGTACACAACCAAATGACGATCAAAGGTTAACCTACGACCTCGAGACCCATTTCTTCAGTAAAATACCGAGATGGTAATACTTGCATGTGTCACCTTTCGCCAGAGAGTACGTCTTCACGGGTATTTTATACCCATCGTAAAATTTGGGAGCACTTCGCTCATTCTATGAGGAATTCATGCACACACACAAATTTGCACTTGTGTCAAACGACGTTTGTCAATACATTTACGACATGTGAAATAAATAAAGAAAGAAAAAACGTTTAATCGTATCTCAATCATACAGTAGAAATATTATAATAACAGCATTAAAATCTGCTCTGGCCAGTTTCTAACTTCGTGGGAGTCGACCTGTGCCTCGTGGGGTACGACTCGCGCCTGATTCGATAAAGTAAATAAATGAAATAAAAAATCACCCTTGACCGTAACGGAGGAATGAAAAAGTCCTAAAAAAAGCACTTGGGTGATGTACTATATTGAACCTAATCGGAGTGCGATAAGAGGCAGTTTTCGAGCAAGTGCATTGAAAAATGTTTATTTTTTTTATTTTCTAACTTTATCTAAAACATTGCAGTGTCGTGCCTCAAAAAGCACATACAACAGTTGGTTGCCGTTCACAGATCTTTGGCAGTCATCACAGATATTCTGACGTCAGATAACTTGACCATCAGGTTATCCAAGAAGTATCGTGTTGCCCAGATACCTGTTAGACTAGATGCCGACCCCAAGCTAATTGAAAGAGGTTAGGAAAATAATGATATATGTTATTTGTAGCCCATACTGTCCAACTGCTGGGCAAAGGCATCCCTCCATTCTTTCCAGTGTTCTCAGTTTTGAGCCACTTCTTGCCAATTCCCAAGGAAGACATCCAAGCCGTCCCGTCATCTCCTTCTTGGTCTGGCGCGACCCCTTTGTGCGATTTCAGGACACCAACTTTGTGTTTTACTGGGCCACCGCTCGACCTGCATGCGGTAGACATGTCCGGCCCAGTCATACTTAAGCTGAGCAGACTTCTGAGCCACGTCAATGATTTGCGTTTTGGAGCGCAATACAATATTTCGAACGCGATCCGTTATTTTAACACCTATTATACACGTAGCTCCATAGCACGTTGGCAAACCTTAATTTGGACCTTGGGATGGTAGTGACCAAATCTGTGCACCATATGTCTTGACATATGTTGCACAGATTTGGTCTTTGACAGATTTGGTCTCTGACTGACTGGGGAGAATACACATATGTCCATTAACTTGCGCTTACGTAATATGTCACTTAAGGGGCAAATTGCCTATGGGCAAGCTACCTTTAAATAACTCTTTCATAGACCAGTAGCTCCTCAAAGCATTTTCGCGGAAGGGAAATAAATAATTTTAAAAATAAAACATAAAAGGTGTCTCAGACAAGACGACAAGCAAATGACCCGCAAAAAACAACTCATTCAAACTTTACAAGTGAAGCTCAAAGTCTTATACAAAGAGGAAGAAAATCCCCTAACCCAGACTAAAGATACGATAATATATGCGTGAAAACTCCTTATATTTTCCATGTACGTACCGCAAACAAATTCAGGACATCAAGTCTTTGTTACGAGCTTGTCTGAGGAGGCTTTACATTATAAATGATCTTCATATAAATTCATCCTGTATATTCATAGCTAGATGAATTCGTGGGTTGTGTCGCCGTCTTAAAATTGGTTTGTTCGCCTTTTTTTTGGACGAATTTAAAATTTATAAATTTAATTTTAAGACAATTTACCCAACGTATGCCACGTATATTTTTTGTCATTTAGAGCTTTGTATTTTTTTTTTTTAGATAATTTAAGAACATATTTTGCATATTCATATGCACACACTGTCATACGCGTATCACGTAAGTCGCTACGAGCTAGAAAGTGCCAGACTTTTACTAACTAAAACTGTCTTTCAGCAATTGAACGTTCTAAAACTCGTGGGGAAGCAGCGGGGCACAATGTAAATTAGCATAATAATCCCTGATTTTAGTTAATATTTTTTTACCGAATTAGCACAAACATTTCATTAAAATAGATAAGTGCAAATGGACCAAGCCCAATGGTCGACGGCGCGCACTGTTCCCGCGCGCCTGAAGGAGTAGTCAGCAAACCGTAGGGACCCAGCAGAAAAGTCGAAGCCAACTGGGGCCAAGTGTTCGCGTCTGAAAGGATGGCTCTGGCCCTGGTATATACGTCAACGTAGGAATGGGGTAGGTTGTTTAGTCAGTAAGAGTCTGACACTGTTTCGACTTGATGATTTTTACCTACCATAAAAAGTGAGGAACCAGTGGGGCACAACGTCGACTAGCATAATATTCCCTGATAATAATTAATATTTTTTACACAATTAGCACAAACATTTAAAGTAGATAAGAACAAATCTTTTGCTCTCTACAGTATTACAACTGTTATTACTTAAAATTGACTTCACTAAACCAATAGTATGATTCTTGATTCGTGCATAATTAACTTTGACCGCGTTTCACTGAGTTTTCCTGAACCCGCAGTCGTTTAAGGGACATTTTCCTAATGAATATTGGTTTCCAATATTTGGCTGGCTGGCATCTGGAGAAGGCCCGTTAACATCAAATAAAAATCCAATTCCGTGATGGTCCGCCCCAAATTTATAAAAAGCTGACATTAAAAAACGAGAATCATTTTGGCTATTTGCCGCAAGATCAAACAGTTTTATAGCGTCATTAGAAATCGGTAAAAATGTAGGTAGGTAGACAGAAAGGTTATTTTTAATAGAAATGGTTTTTGGTATTTACAGCAGGTGAAGGTAGCGCTGCGGGAATGTCCGAAAAAGTTAGTAGCTGTAGCTCTAGCCTGGGAAAGGCAATTTAAAACATGCAGGTGGGTTTCAGTCATGTCAGGACTCGTTACACGGGCTTTGACTCTTACCACGTGCCACTGCTCGTAGCACTGGACACGGTTCATAGCTCGGGCTACAGCTCATAATAACACAGGCCACGGCTTCTAGCATGGGCCTCAGCTCGTAGCACTGGACACGGCCCGTAGCACAGGCCACACCTCAAAACACAGGCCACGGCTTCAAGCACGGGCCACGGCTCGTAGCACTGGACACGGCCCGTAGCAGTGGTCACAGCTCGTAGAACGGGCTACGGCTCTAAGCACGCACGGCGTAGCATGAGTCACAGTACAGGCCATGGCTCGTAGCATGGGTCAGGGCTCGTAGCAAGGGCCACAACTCGTAGCACGGACTACTGCTCATACGGCACCACGATTTTTTTTACGCTTCTGGGTAAGTGTGCTCTATTATCGACTATATAATTGCTTACAATCAGGGTAGATAGCATATATTACACATATAGATGGAGCAGTGGTGGCCAAGGGTAACGCCCCCGACTTACAAGTTATATATAGCAAGTTCAAAGCCAGCCAGGCGCATTACTTTGTGAAGTTTATTTCATCACCACTGCTCTCAAACCAGTGAAGGAAAACGTCGTGAAGAAACCGGCATGTCCTAGAACCATAAATTCGAAGACATGTGACATCCACCAATCCGCACCGTGCCTGCATTGTAGATTATGGCCCAATCCCTCTTTTAGAGAGGAGGCCCCAGAAGTGGGAACATAAAAAAACTGATAATGAGGTAAGATAGTAGTCAAGCGCGAGCTTAACACGAACAAAAATAAGAACTGCGGTTCCATCCTTCGACCACGCAAATAGCGTGACGGAAATACGCTTTATTTGGGGATTCCGAAACAAACACTTTCTTTATTTCAAAACTACCTTCAAAGTTTCTACTGTTTTCTGATGAAAATGAATGAGGCGTGGTTATCAGCTGACAGCCGTCATGTGGAAGGTGAAGGTCAATGCCTGATAATGGAGCTGATCATTTATCTCATGATTGATGTACTGTGCTGGCCTACCTTTTAAAGAAAAGGGAATTCATTTTTTTAACTTTAAAAAAAATACTTCTATATTTTGCCCGTGTCTTCGCGTGCGTACTTAAAATATAGCCTATGTCACTCAAGAATAAAACAGCTTACTATCAGTAAAAAAAAAATACAATCGGATTAGTGCTTTCAGAGTTTACCTCGTACAAACAAACTTTACCTCTTTATAATACTAATGTAGGTGTAAACTAGTGTTGACTGAGATCCCATTTAGTGGTACTCACTCTACCCTTAAAGCCTGAAGTATAATCGGAAGGGAAGACCGTAGCAGACAAATTGTTCCAATCCTACCTCTCATCATCATTTCTACCAACATACGTCCACTGTTGGACATAGGCCTCCCCCAAGCGTCGCTAAAACGACCGGTCATATGAGTCTCGCTTCCATTGAATTCCAGAAACACTGACCAGGTCATCGGTCAAGAATTTTTTTAGAATCTTAATTTTTTTACGAGTTTTCAAGTGCTAAAATTCGCAGAGCCTCACTTCAGACTCACCAAAATCCTACGGCCGTACTGTACAATAAAATAATATTAGGAAGTACCTACCTTTTAAGCAATGAAAACATTTTTGTGGTAGATAATACCTTCTACTATGGCTACAGTGACGGATGAATAAACAGTTCCTAACTCAAGCTCTCTAAAACACAGGTACAGTCATATTTTCTTATATATAGAGATGTAAAATTTAACATAATTATTCATCTATGTGCCATCCATCATTATACGAATATTTGGGGAAGAGAACAGCGAAATACGTGGCATGGAGAATATGATCACTGGCAGATACAACAGACAGTGCCCGTTCCGAAGCAAGTGTAGGGTTGGCACCATAGAAATATAAAAAAACTTTTCTTATATCTATGGTTGGCACTTTGACGCTCTAAAGTAACATAACAACAAGTCATCTTCATCCTACCCTTATCCCATATTACTTGGGGTCGGCGCAACATGTTTTTTTCTTCCACTAACATAACAACAAGTATTCTATATTAATTACTTAATCTTCATGTACAGTAGTGGTACATAGGCGGACTTAATGCTACAAGGCATTCTCTACCAGACAACCCTTGAGTTAAAAAAATAGGACACTGTGGTAGGTGTGCAGAATGAATTAATATCAGATATTTAATTTAAAAAAAAAAAAGTAAAGTAGGCTATTCAAGTACTAAATAACTCTTTAACCCATGGTAAACACTGTGTTCTCATTACGAATACGAGAATTATAAAAACATGAGTCGTAGTCAAAGATCTTCTTATGTTTTTAGGTAGGTATACTTCTTTTGATTTAGGCGGTAAAGGTTTTCTTTTCGTAAGAATCTGGCTTTAAATCCATAACTGAACTTATCGTGTAAATACAAATTTCTTATAATAGCAATTTAGTAAAGAATAAACAAAACTCTACAACTAAGAAACCAAGATAGATCGAATCGCCCACAGATTATAAAAAGATAATACCATTTTCCCGCCTATTTTGTTTTTTTTTTCGTTGTCGGCGGGTTATTCAGCCAATATTTTTCATTTTATCAATGTAAAAATGGGTCAGGTCAACATTTTTCTCAAATATAATATTAGTTTTTATGAAATAATTGAAAGTAAATTAAAAGAAAGTCATTAAAAAAGTAGTCTTAAATTAATCCTATCTTTATGTTATTTTAAATTGTACTGGCAGTATAAAAATTCGGGTAACGGTTCAATAAAAAACCTTAAGCACAAGGGTCGAACTTCCCTTCAGAAAATATCCACCCTTCGCCACTGATACACGCTCATTGGATTTTCATAAAACGAATACAAAAAAAAAATCCAGTGTTGTAGACCAATAAAATAAATCAAATTGACACATCAGATATATACACGCCTTTTAACGAATTTTCCTTGGTTAGAGAGGCAACCCTGCAATAAATGAATACCATCATAACGGTAGGAAAGCGCGCATAACCGAGGTGCAAACACTGCTGGCTTCTAATTTAAATTCATACAACCTGTATTGTCCTCGTCGTAATAACTCCCTTTAGCCCAAGGATAATTTCAGTTTCATCAGACATGTACTTTTTGAACGGAGACTTAATAAAGGAGTATGGGCAGTTTTGTATGGACTTCATATCGAGTATTGTATCAAGTTGTCATATAATAAAGCCATTAAAAGTTCAGTACAAATTAGCTTATTAATCATTCGAATACCATAATTAGAAACAGAATAGAAAGACAATAGGTACGCGAATGCCGGCCCTCATGTGTTTAATTCAATTTTCTATTACGATTACTATTAGCATCTGTACTAATATTAAAAAACTGAAAAGTTTATTGTTTTGGTTAGTTGATCGCGCTAATCTCAGGAACTTATAGTCCGATTTAAAAAATCTTACAGTGTAGGATAGCTCATTTATCGAACAAGGCTTTAGGCTATATGATATTACGCTATATCGTTCGAGAACAGAGCAGTAATATGCAGGTGAAACCGCGGAGGACCTCTGCCGGCTAGTCATACAATAAAATTTTATATTTCATAGTAACGGGACTTCTGACGATCCTCTAATAAACAAACCAATTAACATTAAGTAAATAATAATCATTTTTATTAATATTAGATAATATTAAGTCTCAGTTTTGAAAATTCAAATAAAAAAAAATACAAGTATTTTCAGATCTGATTTTGAAAATAATTAAGTTTTAGTAAATATTCATTCGTAATCATGTTGGTTGGTATCACGTTTTCCATTCAATTATTTATTTGATATAAACAAATGCTTGACTGTGATTCCAACTAGTTGTAAGCAGTGATGCAATCGTTGATGGTGAGGCACACTGGTTTTTTCATTCTATCCTTGAATTCACTCCATCATTATTCATTTCACCTACAACCTTTAAAATTTACCTAAAAGTGATAAAAATCGCCTAACTCATCTACATGCCGCATCCGAGCAAGCCCATTCATTAGAAGCCCATTTTGAATGACCCATTCTGACGCAAGGGAGCCGTCGAATCAATATTAATGGAATTTGCCTCAAAACGGTGCTAAGAAAAATGAGTTCGCTTAACGACACTGCAGGCTCATTCAGATTTTTATATTACACGTACGGCGTACGGCAAATAACCCTTACGTTGTTGAGACATCTACGGCCGGACTAAGCGTTTTGCCTCGTCGTTTATACCGCGTACATCGAGGGACTGGAACAATTTGCTGGATGCAGTGTTTCCGTCCGATTATAATTTAGGTGTCTTCAAGGCTAGTATAGTCTCTTAATAAACTGGTGCGCCTCACCATCAACGATTGCATCAATGCTTACCATCAGGTGGGATCACAGTCAAGCACTAGTTTATAGCAATTAAAAAAAAGGTATGACAGTTAAGAGCGCCCAATCTGAAATGCATTGCCATACAACAGTTCTTCTCGATTATGACGTTATTACACATCTCTTTCTAGATATTTTGTAAACACATTTATATTGTGGATATTAAATAGGTTTCTATTGTAAAAAACTAATCTAAGATTTGCCAATTAAGACCAAAATCCGCTATTTTGGACCTTTATATACTCATAAATAAAAAAAAACTATGTATATAAAATATATACATTTAGAAACCTTACAGAGATCGACATCTAAATGACAAAAAACGTTTTAGTATTATTATTTTTTTTGTATTGCATCAGCCTTATAATGTTCCCACTGTTGGGACTCAGGCCTCCTCTCTAGGAGAGGGAATGGACCGTAATCCAATACTCAGGCGTAATGTGGATTGGTAGATGTCTCATGTCTTTGAATTTGTAGTTCTAGGACATGCCGGTTTCCTCACGATGTTTTCCTTCACCATTTTGAGAGCAGTGGTGATGAAATAAATTACACAAAGTAATGCGCCTGGCTGGGTTTGGACCTACAACTCATAAGTCGGGGGCGTTACCACTCGGCCACCACTGCTCTATTATTGCTCTATATGTAGTGTTTGCTTTCTTTCTTTTATGTAAATAATGGAATATTTTTTTCCAATTCCCGCGTCAATCCCCCGATTGGCATCACGTCGAACTATTAATTGCTCGTAAGTCACGTAACTGCAGGCATGTTCATCAAGCGGTTTAATTGAGTCTGATACACCTCGACGACGGCTGAACGGAACTGAAGGGCGCTTGCAATTACCGATGACCTCCATAACTTGGCGTCAAGTGCGATGGACTTTATACTTTCTTTTTCATTCATTTTGTGTACGCTTTTAATAACGCAAGCACTTCGTTAGTATTTGGAGGACTTTTTTGGCGTTTGGAGGACTTTTTTGGCGTTTGGAGGACTTTGTTGGGGTTTGGAGGACTTTTTGCAACGACTTATTAATGATCTAATTCATAGTACAAACTTAAGAATCAGTAGGCAGGACACATTGCTCATAGAAGTGGTGCCCACATACTGGAAGACGACTGTAGTTTGGGAACGAACCAATGAACTGATAAAGTTACCTTACCTTACCTTACTTGTAAATTAGTGTGCTTTCCGCAAATAAAAAGTTTTTCTTTCTTTCTTTCTTTTTGGTGAGACTCGTGAGAATCCGATGGATGTCAGTCCAGCAATGGACAACCGAACTGATGATTAGCGATATAATAACAATAAAACAGCGTTACAGCACCTAGCCAGGGGTGCCACGACAGAAAACCTCCACGAGTGCCCGCAGGCTGTAGGTCACTTGCGGATACGTCTGTAGTGAAGGCCAGCCTGCGGGACAGTGCACCCTGGGAGACAGCCAACAGCCCCTCTTGGGCACTGAGGCCCGAGGGGTCTGATGGCTGCCTGCGAATGTTCTGTCTGGAGGATCACTTCAACGCGTGACCCTCTGCCTTAGCAGAGGGCACAGTGGCGAAGTAAGAGCGGGCTCGGTGTGCACTCACCCTGCCACCGGGCAGGCAGGAGGAAGAGTTCCTCCTCCTTCTGCCACCGTTAGACTCGTAGCCCCAAAGATTGTCCAAGGTCATGTTTCTGACTTTCGATGGGGGTCGAGGGTCCTGGCTTAACCGCCCGGGCCGCGAGGAACACAACCTCTATAAAAAATCACCCCAAACCTCTAAGCGGCGGCGCACCGTGAGGGAGGTTGTTAGCGTGACTAATGGGTAGCTAAATTAGTCTCTAGTGCGAACCACAGTTTTTGAGCAAGTACCCGAAGTTTATTACTCGTGGGAACTGTATGGATTCGAACAAATTTTACACAAAACCAACGGAGAGTGATGCGCGGTCGGAGTCCGACGAGGCATCCGGAAGGAGCTCGGAGGGCTCGGACGTGGAGGAGGTGGTGGGTGTCTCCGGAGGGAACGCGAGTTCCTTCCGGAAACGCCCCAAGTCCAAGTCGAGGGACAGGTCGTCTTCCGACGAAGACAAGGGCTCGGCCCCAAAAATCCCCACTAGCAGTCGCGGCGGGGGTCGAGGCGGTGGTAGGGGGAGAGGGCTCACTTCCCAGGAGGCCGCTCAGCGAGCCGACAAGCTTGCGGCGGAGGGACGCCACCCCGGAGTGAACAGCGCTGGGGCGGACAACCCGCAGCCGTCTGGCGGCGAGCCAGACGCAGGAGAGAACTCCGCTGCGGAGGCACGCAAGAGGCTTAGTGATGTGGTCGTCGAAGTTTTGACGGCCATATCACGAAAGAAAAAATGGGAGAAGGGGACCAAGACGAAGGGTATCGCTGCCTTCGCGGCCACCATCATGGAGGCGATGGACGCGAAGCTCCGGAAGGAGCTGATGGGTGCCCTTCCAGCTGGTCCTCCCCAGGCGGCTAAAGAAAAAGAGGGACGCACGCAGGAGCAGGGGCCAAAGCAGCCTCAGCCCCAGCCTGAGCCGGAAAGCCAGCTGCTGACGCTGGTTCGGCAGGAACTGGCTGCCTTCAGGCTGGAACAAAAGAAGCAGCAGGAGCAGTTCCAAACCAGGATGCAGCAGCAGCTTTCCTTGCTGGAAGGCATTGTGTTGCGTCCCCCACTCGCGGCCTCCAGCCAGCGGAAGGCGGTGACGTATGCCGCTGCCGCCGCAGCTGCGGCTGTGGTGCCTATTGCGGGCCCGTCGGGGCCAGGTGGGCGCGGGGCTGTGGCGAGGCAAGCCCCGACTGCCGCACAGCAACGGCAGCGGCAAGACAAGGCCGCTCCTCCCCCAAGGGGTAAATCAGCAGCCCCTAAAGCGGCCGGTCCACCTACTGCTGCAGCGGCGACTGAGCCGCGCCGGGTGACTCTCCCGCCTGAACAACCCTCAGCTGGGGCCGAATGGACGGTCGTTGGCGCTAAGAGGCAGGCGGTCAAGGCGGCCAGGGTGGCCAAAAAGCAGGCGAAGCGACGGGAGCGCAAAAAGCGCGCCATGGCGGCCAGGCTTCGCGCCCCGAAAACCGAGGCTGTAGTGATCACACTACAGCCTGAAGCGGGTTAAAAGGGCGCGGACTATGACTCCGTCATGACCAAGGCGAAGCGGGCGGTGTTACCCCACCTCGACGAACTCGGGGTCTCTGGGGGCTTTTGCATGAGGCGCACGATCACGGGGGCCCGAATTCTCGAGGTCCCCGGCTCGGCCAGTGTCGCAGACATCCTGGCCGATAAGATCAGGGCGGCCCTGGATGCAAAAGAGGCCAGAGTGTCCAGGCCCACCAAGTGCATTGATATGCGCATAATGGGCCTGGACGACTCCGTCGAGGTGGAAGAGGTGGTGGCGGCCATCGTCAGGGCGGGCGGTTGCACGCCCGAACAGGTTCGGGTGGGCACCATCCGCGCTGACAGCACGGGCATGCGAGCCGTAACGGTGAGCTGCCCCGTGTCTGTGGCCAAGGCCATCACCGGAGAAGGCCGACGGCTTCTGGTGGGCTGGGTCTCTGCGCAGGTTAAACTGCTGGAGCCCAGACCTCTGCGGTGTTTCCGCTGCCACGTGGGGCACCACGTGGGGGCCTATTGCGCCGCAGAGGTGGATCGCAGCGACCATTGCTACCAGTGTGGCAAGCCTGGTCACAGGTTTGCTGAATGCCGGAGTGCGCCGCACTGCTACGCATGTGCTGCTGCAGGCAAGCAGGCCGACCACCGGGCTGGGGGCAGGTCCTGTGACCCCCCGGCCAACGTGAAGGCCAGACTCCGTCGGCCCCCCACCGCCACCGCCGCGACCGTAGCTTCTGCCGCCGCCGCTGTCGCTGTCGTCACCGCAACCACCGCGGCAGTGCCCTCACAGAGGGCTCGGGAGGAGACTATGGACTGCCAATAACGGCACCATTACGTCTCCTCCAGGCGAATGTCAACCACTGCGCCCCCGCTCAGGATCTGTTGCTCCAGAGCATGGCGCAGTGGTCGATAAACGTCGCCGTGGTCTCCGAGCCGTACTTTGTCCTGCCCAGAGCTGACTGGGTACAGGACCTGAACGGCTCGGTGACCCTTATCTCGTCGGCCGCTGCTGGTACCCCCGACCCTCGAGACCATCACGAGGGGACGAGGTTGCGTGGCAGCACGGTTCGGGGACATTGTAGTGGTAGGCGTCTACCTGTCCCCGAACAGATCTCTCGCCGATCTACACGACTCCCTCAGGGAGTTGAATACCGTCGTCGCTGGGTATGGTTCCCTCCCCGTGGTCGTTTGCGGGGACTTCAATGCCTGGAACTTGGCTTGGGGTTCTCGGCTCACGAACCAGCGGGGTCGGATGGTGGAGGACTGGGCTCTGGAAACAGGCCTGGTCGTCCTAAACCGGGGTTCTGTCCCCACGTGTGTTCGGGTGCAGGGCGAGTCTGTGGTGGACATTTCGTTCGCCAGCCCCGCTCTGACACCGCGTGTAGTTGACTGGCGCGTCATGGAGGGGGTGGAGACATACTCGGACCACCGGTATATCCGGTTTGATGTCTCCGCCCAGACCTCGACCGCGCCGGTCCGACAGACCCCATGTGGTCCGCGCTGGGCGCTAAGGCTGCTGGAACGGGAGCTCTTCCGGGAAGCCGCGATGGTGCAGGCCTGGGTGCAAGCACCGGTCAGGCCTGCCGACATCAACGTCGAGGCGGAGTGGTTCCGGGAGGCCATGTCGCAAATCTGCGACGTGGCAATGCCTCGACTCCGCCCAGGATGCGCCCGGCGCCAGGTATACTGGTGGTCGCCGGAGCTTGCGACACTACGTGACGCATGCACCGCTGCGCGACGCCGGCATACTAGATTCCGCAGGCGCCGCATCCGCCCGCCGGATGCGGAAGTCGTGGAGGCGGAGCTTTACGAGGGATATAGGGTGGCAAAGCGCACCCTCCGATCCGAGATAAAGCGGGCCAAGCAGGAGGCCTGCAAAGTGTGGCTGGGGACCCTCAACGCTGATCCGTGGGGACGCCCATACAAGATGGTGCGGGAGAAACTCCGCCCATGGGCTCCCCCGTTGACGCAGAGTCTCCGGCCACAGCTCGTGGAGGGTGTGGTGAGCACGTTGTTCCCTACGCGAGGGGACCACTCCCCCCCGCCCATGGCTCGGCGGAGCCACCAGCGACCAGCGGAATCGACGACGGTGTTACTCCGGAGGTGACCGAGGTAGAGATGAGAGTGGCGGTACGGCGGATGGGCGCCAAAAATACCGCCCCAGGACCGGACGGCTTGCCTGGGAAGGCCTGGGTCCTGGCCATGGAGGCTCTCGGGTCCCGATTGGGGGGGCTCTTTAGCGCATGTTTGGAGAGGGGCCAGTTCCCACTTCCCTGGAAGACGGGAAAACTGGTCCTCGTCGCGAAGCCGGGGCGCCCTGCGGACTCTCCGTCCGCGTATCGGCCCATTGTGCTGCTTGACGAGGTGGGCAAGCTCTTTGAAAGAGTCATTGCAGACCGCCTCGTCAAGCACCTAACACTGAAGGGGCCCGATCTCGCGGACGACCAGTTCGGGTTTCGCAGGAGGCGCTCCACGGTGGACGCCATCATGCGCGTGCGAGCCCTCACGACGGGGGATGCGGTATCCCGGGGCAGGTGTGTCTTGGCGGTGTCGTTGGACATTGCCAACGCCTTTAATTCCCTGCCCTGGAGTTGCATTAGGACGGCACTCCGGTATCACCGGGTGCCCGACTACCTCTGTCGTACAATCGAGGCCTACCTGTCCGACAGGTACATAATCTACCCCGGTCACCAAGGAGATTGGAAACGGCGAGAGATGTCGTGCGGTGTCCCACAGGGATCGGTACTAGGACCGCCCTTGTGGAACATCGGGTACGACTACGTGCTGCGCGCCGACCTCCCCGTAGGGGTCAGCGTGGTCTGCTACGCAGACGACACGCTGGTCCTAGCGCAGGGAAGGTCGTACCAGGCGGCGGTCGAACTAGCGACACGTGGGGTTGCGACAGTCGTTGAGAGGATCCAGCAGTTGGGACTCAAGGTGGCACTGCACAAGTCCGAGGCCATGTGCTTTCACGGCCCTCGGAATGCGCCACCAACGGGTTCCCAACTAACGGTAGAAGGAGTTCACATCGGCGTCGGGTCGACGATGAAGAACCTGGGACTTGTCCTTGACAGCCGATGGAATTTCGAGGAGCACTTCCGACGTCTGGCCCCCAAACTCAATCGGACGGGGGCTGCTCTCAAGCGGCTCCTGCCGAACCTTGGGGGTCCAGACGCCTTCTGCCGGAGGCTCTACGCCGGCATCGTTCGGTCCATGGCCCTTTATGGGGCACCAGTGTGGGCGCCGACGCTGCGTAAACGCCCGGCGGCCCAGCTGAACGCCTGCCAGAGGGTCATGGCCATCCGGATGGTGCGGGGATACCGCACGGTGTCCCGCGAGGCGGCGAGCCTCCTTGCTGGCCTACCACCATGGGATCTGGAGGCAACAGTCCTTGCACGCATGCACGACCAGCGCGTGGAGATGCAACGCCGGGGCGAAGATCCGCTGCCCGAACATGTCGAGGCGTGGCGGAAGGAGCTCCGGCGAGATCTCATGGTGAAGTGGAAACAGCGACTGTCGCAACCCAGCGCTGGGCACACCGTAATCTCAGCGGTAGTGCCCCTCTTTGAGGCGTGGCTGGATAGACCTCACGGCGTCCTCACTTTCCGCATGACGCAGGTTCTCACCGGACATGGGAAGTTCGGGAGATTCCTGCACCGGATTCGTGCGGAAGAGACGTCCGGGTGTCGCCACTGTGAGGCGAGCCCGGAGGACACGGTGGAGCACACGGTGGAGGTGTGCCCC
The DNA here is from genome assembly GCA_029852875.1 of Mythimna loreyi. Taxonomy (NCBI): domain Eukaryota; kingdom Metazoa; phylum Arthropoda; class Insecta; order Lepidoptera; family Noctuidae; genus Mythimna; species Mythimna loreyi. Next base: position 8,360,709 of record CM056800.1, on the reverse strand, counting down.
GCTTGGGAAGAGGAACGCCGTGCCCTCGTGGGGGTGATCGGCGGCGGCGACCTCTCGCGCCGGGCCTTGGTTCAGGCCATGGTCCGCAGCGAAGAGGAGTGGCAGGCGGTCGCCTCCTTTTGCGAGGCAGTAATGCTCGAAAAGGAGGAGGCTGACCGCATAAGGCAAAGGCAACGGCGCACTCGCCGTAGCCGTCGCCGCCGCGATTCTGCCGATATCCGGCCACCGTAGACACTGGCTTGCGGACGGCGAGCAATGGGTAGCTCGCCGTCCGGTCGTCTGGTAGCAGTCCAGACCGAGCCCAAGTCGTCGACGGCGCGTTCCGTTCCCGCGCGCCTCAAGGAGTTGTCAGCAAACCGTAGGGACCCTGCAGGGTCGAAGCCTACCGGAGCTGAGGGTTGATGCGAAAGCGTTACACCGGGGCTCTGGGAATAAGGCAAGGAAGGTACGGGGTAGGTTCTTTAGTCAGTAAGAGTCTGACACTGTTTCCCGCTCCGCCCAAGAGTGGGATTCGTCATTCGATGATTTTTACCTACCATAAAAAAAAAAGCACCTTTAGCCAAATTACAATCGTTTCGAGACGATTCTCTTTCTACAACCGCATCAACTTAGTATTAATTATATCATGAAACTACAGGGTGCAGTGGTGATCATTGTAGAAACGAATACATTTCATTCTGTCATTTTTAATTATGTGAACTTGACTACTTATTATGTTGAAATGAAGTCATTTCCATACATTTGATTAGTCGTTTACTAGCGTTAACGATTGTAGATTATCAACGTAGCTAGGGAGTCAGACATGGTACCGATTGAGGCTTGCAGCTCAAAGCCACTGGAAGTACTCCAAATGAATAAAATGAAACTAACCAACTAGATAAGCAGTTTGTCAGCATTCAATCAAAGGATTTCAGAATCAACGAGTTAGCACATTATTAGAGGAAATCCCTAAACGACGTGTCAAGCTGTCAGCGCCGCGACCGAAACCGCAGCACGCAATATAATTATGACGTTATTGTATTTTATCGTTCGAAACGTGTTTCGCTATAAAATACCTATATAAAATTTTCGAATCATTATTATATATCATTATTTTTAATTTAAACGAGTCCGGAATATACAACGTTAAATTTTGATCGTTTTAGTCCCGTGGAAAGTACTTTTTTAAATTCGAATTAATTTACGCATACTGTTCGAAATTAATTTCATCTTGTCGACCACTACCTATAAGGTCATTGACTCGTTTATATATCGTTTGTATAATATAGTTACATTTCTTAATATTTGCTATTTTTTTTTACCGACTTCAAAAAAAGGAGGAGGCTCTCGATTCGGTCGTTTATGAACCGATTTGAAAAACTTTTTTGCCCTTAAAAGATATACTTTCAAGTTGATCGTCTTTTTTTTTTTCAAAATACAGTTCTGATGATGAGACCCATGAAAAATCGTGGGAACTCCTCAAATATTATAGGCAATTATATAGTGATTTAGTATTTTCATTGAGAAATTAAGCATTTACAGTCAAAAAGTAACACTTGAAGACCAAAAATGGTGTACGTAGGTTTTCTTTCTTTCTTTTTTTTTGGTGTGCAAAAATCATCCAATGACGAATCCCGCTCTTGGGCGCAGTGGGAAACTCTCAGACAGTGTCAGACTCTTACTGACTAAATACCCCACCCCGCTCCTTCTTTGCCCTTCGCACTGGGGCTAAGCCTTCCTTTCAGAAAGAGACCATGGCTCCAGTATGCTTCGACCCTTTTGCAGAGCCCACGGATGGTGTAGGTGTTCAATAAGAAAATCACATACAAATCCAATGTACTATTTTATGGCAGGTAAAAATCATCCAATGACGAATCCCGCTCTTGGGAGAGGAGGAGACACTTTAGTCAGTAAGAGTCTGATGACTCTTACTCTGATGACTCTTACTGATTAAAGATTTAGATTTCATTTCTGGGCCAGCGCTGCACTCGAGACTGCTTTCTATGAGAATAGGGGGCCAGAACCACAGAACCTTGAATGCAACGTACCACAAAGAACGAAACTTCCCAGAACGCGGCAGCACCAGTGTGCTTACAACCTAACACAAACTGACATAAGGCTAATATTTATGTATGTTCCTTAGTTATCTACTACTCATAACACAAGCTCTGCTTAGCTTGAGACTAGACGGCGTTGTGTGATAGTGGAAGAATAAAAAAAAAACGCTTTTTTTTAAGGTAAAATATCTTGAATCACCATTGACGTTAATTTCAAGCCTTCTCTATATTCCAGAACCTTGAAAACTTTTTGACTTGAAGATTTTTTACGACATAATATTATAATAAGAAATGATCTCAGATATAAATAAACATTAGGCATCTAATGCACTTAGTTCTAAGTTTGTAATTTTTAAATCCTTTTAGGCTTATGAACAATAAATATAATAATACTAATATTGCAAAAATACTGAGTACTAGTACTAGTACATATAAGATTTTTATTTCCTCTTGTTACTATGCGCATGTGCTTATAATTTGTAACTCCAAAGAAACTTGTAAGCTTCCTGCGGGACAGACGTCGCCTAGTGCAGGAAGTCTTCGGAAACTGTTTATGTTAATAATTTAAGGAAAACCAAATGTTTTAGTATTACCAACACTGTAACCTTATTTTCTTAATAAATTTATTATTATAATGCAATGTGCCACAAACAACGAAACCTCCCAGAAAGCGGCAGCGCCAGTGTGCTTACAACCTAAAACACAACAGCTGACATAAGGCCGCGACCACAACGCGGCGACACGACCCGACAGCGAGCGACCGCAAGCCGCAACAAGCCGTACGATGCCGCGCCAATGTGTTGTTGCGTGTGTGTTGTTGCGACTTGGGGATTAATTGTTAAGCACATGATTGTAACCTACATGATGGGAACCCTACAGAAGGGTCGAAGCCAACTAGGGCCAAGGCCAATGGTTCGTGTCTGAAAGGATGGCTCTGGCCCTAATATGTATGGCAACGTATAACATATGTGTGTCAAGTCGTTGAGCTCCTTTTTTATTATTTTTATTGTGCTTTGATTACAATATTGACTGGTCTACACTGTTCTTACATAATGATATAAATACTGTAATAACGAAATATTGTAAGAAACCATTTTTTAAAAAGAATAACCAAAAAGTTTCTTGCCAGTTCTTCTCCATAGGAAACGACCAATTTGGAACCGTGCACTAGCTTCTGACGTTTTATAAGTGCCCATGTAGGCCTATGTGAAATAAACCATTTTGATTTGATTTGAGTAGTCCTGGGTTGAGCTACACGAGTACTGACAAATGCTTGCACTAGGTCCACTCAGAACTGTGTGGTTCTTTCTTCAAAAAACCATCTCAGACTCCAACCTGCATGTATACCATATTGAATTCAGCTAAATTTTTAACTCTGAAACAATTCTGTGACACACTTCTCCGATCAAGAGTTCGCCAACAGAACGTAACACTTTTCAGCTGTACGCCGATTGAACTTTTCCTCGATACCACGATTCGCTGACTAAACAATTCACCTATATTTTTCGACACACAATTCGCCGACATAAATGATTGCATGGCTAACCCAGCGTTTATCTCCACCGAAAAATACATTTCTACAGCCATCGTGATATTTCGGAGATAAAGCTTATTTTATAAGAGCTACTTTTTTTTTATTTAAGTAATGAAAATGATATAGAAACTATTTCATTTAATTTATGATTTTATCTACAAGACTCGTATCAGTTCATTCGATTAAAAAAAAAACCTTAATAACGATACTTCTGAAAAAAGTACAAAGTTTTGCGACACGACACTGCGTACACGTGTGACGATTAATCGCGTGCGATTTATCTACAACCGCGACATAAAACTGAACATGCTTGGGCTATTTTTAACCGAAATAAACATGCGATTATTCTTTTTTGCCCATTTTTCATTTTTTTACTAAATAGCTAAGCATTTCGAAATTTAAATTAGTAGAATGATTAATTAACGGATATAACTCACGGAAGGCTTATGACTATCACGATGCTTGAAAATGTAAATGACACGGAGTGGAAATGTAAATTGCCAGACAATCTAATGTCAGGATCTTGCCACCATCGGTTAATATATAGATTTTAATTTGATAGATATTTCTAACAAAAAAAAATGTACTACACTTTTATTTTGGTAGAAATATCGACAAATAAATTAAACTGGGGTAAGAAATGTCTATTCCTTTATTGTTTGCTATTATTGTTAGGTAACTAAGGCCCATAAATAAAATACATTATATTACAATCTTACAAAATAAAAAAGTTTATTGTTAAAGTGTATAATAATATTTAATTTCTATTATTAATAATTACAGAAGTAATACTGGCTGAGGTCAGTCTATAGGTTTTTTTTATGGTGGGAAAAGTCATCGAATGACGAACCTCGACCTTGGTCGGTGCAGGAGACAGCGTCAGACTTCTATTGACCAAACGACCCACCGTTCTTTCTTGCCTTAGTTCCAGGGCCCCGGTGTTCCGCTTTCGCATCAACCCTTGGCCCCAGAAGGCTTCGACCCTGTTGGACCTACTCGACAACCCCCTGAAGCCGGTCAGTCTATAGGTGGAATTTTTCTGTATGGAAATCTCATGTTTACTAATTATAAAAAGTACCTAAACAAGTTTAAGACTAAGACGAGGTTAGGTCAGCAACAGTGACATCAAAATACTGAAACTTAAACGCTTCTTAGAAATGATCTCCGTTAAATCATCTGTTAAAGGAACTCCATTATATTTCTATTATTTTCAAATCCTTTCTTTCTATTATTTGTTGAAGCGTCAAGTATAATAAATCCGCTACTAAAGACCCAGAAAGCTTCCTTTAGAGTAATCAAGTACACTCGAACTAGCTACTTGGTACACAAGGAAAAATAATCGAACTTTCAAATACAGGGTTATTGGTAAAACACTAAAAACCTCTTAAGAGGTCATTGTACTCATCGTTATGAACAACTTTTACTATGGAACCAAACCTGAAATCAAATTTTATTCAAATTCAAATCAGCTGTTCCCTACATTTAGGCGAGATACACGAACATAAATGTAGGGAAAAACAGTTTTTATTTTTAAACGACCCACCTTTCCTTCCTGACTTAGTTCCAGGGCCCCGGTGTTCCGCTTTCAACCCTAGGCCCCAGAAGGCTTCAACCCTGCTAAGGAAAGAATGGGGTAGGTTATTTAGTCAGTAAGAGTCTGACACTGTTTCCCGCTCCGCTCAAGAGCGGGATTCGTCATTGGATGATTTTACCTACCATAAAAAAAAAACATTGAACTACTACAAATGAATTTTTGACACTTCGGAAGGAGAGAGTGCAAATGCACTTTTGACCCCTGACTGTACAACAAATCCCTCGTTCGACTGTACTTTGACTGCACTGATCCTGCAGCGAATGGAAGAAACCTTAACACTGTTGTCTCCCCACATTTAATCATGTTCCTGCAAACGTACAAAAGACACACGAGGCTTGAAATGTTACACATAATATTGTCGTAATACAGAACATCTTATTGTTATGGTTCCGTACGTCAATTGAATAGAATAGAATAAAAAATTTATTGTACAGTGTGAGCCTTAAGTTACCTAAACCACAATCTTTGAAATGCTATTAAAGGGCCCACCCACAGATATAGATATACCTAGATAACGCACACATCACGATCTGTATAGAAACCAAGGAAGGAACCAAGCATGCCATTTTTTCACTACCTATTATGGCATCACAAGCACTATTTGTGATGGGAAAATCAAATCTATTCAAAGACACCGCTGCGGTCCTTCTCGCTCTAACCCCGCCTTGCCAGCAAAGTTAACCATTTTTATACATTCAACTGATGCCCGACTAGCGCTGTACACCGATGCAGACTGACCGCGAAAGTGACCCCTTACGATTTTTGTACGTAAGCTAGGCACGCGAACTAGTTGCTCTTGCGTTATCTAGGTATATCTATATCTGTGGGCCCACCCCTTTAACAGCTTTTCAAAGGTTTTGGTAACTTAGGGCATAAACCCCACACAAAAGGCTTCAGTTCCGATGTATCGAAACTTTCGGTTTATTTCACACATTTTTGAAGCGGAGGTTATTGCGAAGGTTATACCGCCTCACCGGTTTTTTATTTGTGTGTCACATTCACAAATCAGTGTATTTGTGAGTATGTGACCCGGCCCTAGCACAGGTTGTCATTTGTCCCAAAACTCCGGTTCTGATTCCGATTTCGGTTTCGTCAAAACAAATTTCAAATGTGCGGTTCCGATAAAACCACCTCCGTAACATCCTTAGTATTAACTACCCCAAATACGCTTGTCGAAAACCCTCGCCCGATCAATTTACATTAGGCGTTAATAAAAAACATAGTGACATTATTCTGTACCAAAAAAAACGATACTAACTAATACTGGTTTGTCTTTTTATTCAAAAAGAAAACCATCAATCTCCCGCCGTGTCTCCTGCTTTTATACTGATTAAAAACCACTTCGTCTTGCTTCAGTAGTTTTTCTAACAAATTATCAGCTCTAATTAACAGTGGCTTAATACACAATTGCGCGAAGCCAAAAGAAAAAAAATTGACTGTCGTTGCTGTCTAAGTGCGGACAAAGTGGGCATCTAAGTGATTGAAACATTTACATCTGAATCACTGAAATGTTCCGAATGTTCAATGTATCGTTTGGAATATTTGAAATATCGAGTTGAAATATATTATAATACGTTTTATTCGAGTAAAAAAAAAATCCTCTTTCAGTGTTCCAATTGTATTTTTCTTATGGTGGACAAAATTCACCCAATAACGACTCCCAAACTTGGGCGGGGCAGGAATCAGTGTTAGACTCTTACTAAACACCCCACCCCATTCCTTCTTTGCCTTTCGCACTGAAGCCAAGCCTTTCTTTTAGAAAGACACCCTGGGCCCCAGTAGGCTTCGACTTAGCAGAGTCCCTACGGTGTTTCAATTGTTCCAAAATGATGCATTGACTGGCCTGTCAGCCTAGTAGTAGTGACCCTGACTGCTATGCCAGAGGTCGTGGGTTCGATTCCCACCCAGGACAAATGTTTGTGTGATGAGCACGATCATTTGTTCTGTGTCTGGGTGTGATTTATGTATGTATTTAGAAATATGTAAGTAAGTTTATCAGTTGTCTAGTACTCATAACAATAGCTCTGCTTAGCTTGAGACTAGACGGCGTTGTGTAATAGTTGTCGAATATATTAGTACTGTTCCAATTTCCTAGAACAGATTCAAAATATGAGTTCGTTTAGTAAAGAGTAACACGTGCCTTTTGATGCCCGATTGTCATTTTTTCCAGAAGTATAGACTTCTGGACTACAGGACAAGTGATATACACAGGCGAGCTTAACCGACAATTGGGTTGTCTAACAGCAAACCTTGCTTACTATGAAAAAAATATATATATTCAGCGTTAGAATTTATCTTATATATAAAAATGAATGAAAAAAAATGAGCTGAACCGATTTCAATAATTCTTTTTTTGTTGTGTTTGTTATTGCCAGGAGAAGGTTCTTATGAGAAAAAAATGGGTAGAGTAGTGTAGAATATGGTAGAGTTGGGAAGGATAGAATAGAATTATATGTAGCCGGGAGCGAAGCCGCGGGCAAAAGCTAGTTATTTCATAAAACTGCTGGATGTAGCTATGATCATTGTAGAAATTATTACATTTCATTCTGTCATTTTGAATGATATGAATTTGACTACTAATTTTGTCAGTCATTCCCATACATTTGATTAGCTGTTTATTAATGTTAGCGATTGTAAATTATCAACTTGGCTCGGGGAGCTATATTTTTTATCGATTCTTGTTACTAATATTTATCAGGCAGGTAACTGTCTTAAAATAATTCTTGGTAAATAGTCCACTTAAGCCTAGCAAAACTTGAACTATGTATATCTCTGTTTTTTATAGGCAATAGTTTCCCTCCAAATGCTGGTTTCTGTCCCTCGTACATAACATCCTATGGATATAAATACTAAAAGAAAAAGAATATCCACTTGGCTAGGGGGCTGAAAAGAGAACACCAAAACAAACTCAGGAGTACGAAAGATGAAGAAACGAAATACAATATTTATGTTAATTTATGACTGTTACATAATAACATTGTAATTTACACTATGCGTGCTGCACCACCTTTTAATAAACCACGCGATACAACAATTAACTTGAAACTTACATGGTTTTATACTTAATAAAGCTTTTAAACACTACACTGTCCTGATTATTTAAAACCTTTTATTTATTTACTAGCGACCCGCCCCAGCTTCGCACGGTTACTGATATTGAATATATTATTCAAGTATTATACACATAGACCTTCCTCTTGAATCTCTCTATCTATTAAAGAAAACGCATCAAAATCCGTTGCGAACTTTTAAAAATCTAAGCATACATAGGGACAGCGGTAAGAAACTTAGTTTTATACTATGTAATGATGGAACAGGCGAGAGCTTTTTTTTAGTAAATAATCATCAAATGACAGCTTCGCTCTGTTTTGAGTGAGGGTATATTTTAGGGTGGGAAAATCATGCAGTACTGTTTTTTTATTTTAGATAAAAATAATGAGAGCAGTGGTGGCCGAGTGGTAACGGCCCCGACTTACGAGTTGTAGGTCGCGGGTTCGAACCCAGCCAGGCGCATTACTTTGTGTAATTTATTTCATCACCACTGCTTTCAAAACGGTGAAGGAAAACATCGTGAGGAAACCGGCATGTCCTAGAACCAAAAATTCGAAGACATGTGATATCCACCAATCCGCACTGGGCCCGCGTGGTGGATTATAGCCCATTCCCTCTCCTAGAGAGGAGGCCTGTGTCCCAGCAGTGGGAACATTGAAAGGCTGATGATGATGATGATGATGAAAAATAATCCAATGACGAATCCCACCCTTGGGCGGAGCGGAAAACAGTGTCATACTCTTACTGACTAAAAACTCCTACGTTTTCATATATACTCGTACCAGGGCCTGAGCCTTCCTTTCAGAAGCTAACCCTTGGGCCCAGTTGGCTTCAACCCTTCTACAGGGTCCCTACAGTTCGCCGTCTAATCATCTGGTAACCGTCCGGACGTCTGTCCGTTGTCAGCGTTGTCTACTCCTGTCCCTTCGTTGCCTTTCAAACCAAAGTCCAGTCTCTCTTTCAGAAACAGACCCTTGGCCCCAGTAGGCTTGGACCCTGCTGGGTCTCTACGGTCTGCTGACTACTCCTTGAGGTGCACGTGGATCAATACCGACCTGAGTCTCTTTAGGCCTACAATTCACGGACTCGTAACTTAATACACACGTATTCGTGTAATGTGCTATTATTGTACGTAAATTCTAGCTGATACATCAGTAAACCCCTTTATTCTCTGCATACAGGTTGGCGGCGTATATAGTGAATTCAAGCAGCTTTACAAATACTGAGTTCATTTATACAATCCTCTAAATTACGTTCGTCCCGTTGCTAAACTTTGCTATACAAGCATAGACACACAATTATAGACAATCATAGATCTATACTCTATAGCTGTATAGATCTTGTAGGCACAGACCAAAATCCCATAGAATCTGAGCCATTGAATGTAACATTAATCAAAGTAATGGAAATTGAAATGCATCCCATTTAAGTAAGATCTATGCTTTGTGAATACATGAATTCGATTCGCTTATTCAAGCATTTCGGTAACCTAGAACTCTATTATAGGTACTAGTATCCACCAAATTGGAGAAGAGGGGAGAAGAGAGGAGATGTGTTTAAATAAACCAATCAGATTTAGTTGTTTCCTCATCTCTTGTCCGCTTAGCTTTGATGGAAATAGATCAAGCGGAGAGGAGAGGAGATGTCTCCTTTTTTTATAGAGAGGCAGAGCGGAGAAGTATCTAGTCGGGCAGACGAGGAGCGCGTTCAAGCACCCCGCACCCCGTGACCCATCTCTCACTGCTCTCATATCCTCTCCACTACACTTCGTCAAAACTGCACTAATGTCATCAATGTTAAGGTATATGGCTTGCAGATCACCTAAGTCACGTAAAGTGACGGTACGGTACGCCTAATCTAGTGTGTAGTACAGACATATATCGATCCTTGTCACGGTCTCTCGGTCTCCGAACATAGTCGCAGCGCCAACCAGTGCCGTTACAACACACAATATTGTCTAACAAATCAACAGACCAAGTTCTAATCCAATTTACGTTAGAAATACAAACTGGCAAGTCATTTTCTAAACAGAACTTTCTAATCGCCATTTGATTGGTGAAACAGTTTCAGCCGAGCATTCCAACCATAGAATATCGAGACAACACAGTGGCCACAGCTAGAGACGATAGAGATATAGGAACTTTCCAAAGAAACCAAGCTTTTCGGAGTTTTTTGCGGGAATTTTTCGAATGAACTTTTAGTGGTTTGGTACTCGAACTAACTCGGGGTTGATTACGTATTTAATAAGTAAGTACTTTTTCTTTTTTATGGTAGGTAACCAATGTCGAATCCCGCTCTTGGGCGGTATGGGAAACAGTGTCAGATTCTTACTGACTAAACAACCTACCCCGTTCCTACATTGCCATACATACTAGCTAGGGCAAGATCCTTCCTTTCAGACACGTACCCTTGGCCCTAGTTGGCTTAGAACCTTCTGCAGAGTTGCAACGGTTGCTAACAACTCCTTGAGGCGCGTGGGAACAGTGCGCGCCTCGTCGACTTCTGGGCTTAGTCCAGATGATTACCAGACGACCGGACGGCGAGCTACGTTAAGTTCTTTTGGAAGTAGGTACGTTCGTACGTTCTTCAACAATTTTCATCAAAGTAAACATTTCGAAAAGAAAATTATTACTTTCACAAGGATAGCTTTTTATCTGTCAAAATATAAAATTGCCTAATTGCACTCAATTTATACCTAGTTTTTAATTCTAGATAGGCTCGCATTTGATCACAGTCAAACCTGATGGTAAACGATGATGTGGTCGACGGTGGAGCACGCTTGCCTAGAAGTAACCTATTCACTCTTGACTTGAACGCCCCTAGGTTTTAGCTGCCAGGAAACACAGACTCCGGCAAGGAATTCCAGCTGTACGCATAATTAACAAGTTCCCAAAACGTTTTTGACGTATAGGGCGGGATCTCCACCTCGTACTGGAGGCGCAACGCTGTACGTTTGGTCGTCCGATGATGGAAGGGCCTTGCCTTATTTAGTTCCTTCTCGCACTGTTCTGTACTCTGTGATTCCGAATCATTTGCCAACGTTTTTGTCGTGAACTGTGGCAACTGGCAAGTGTGCGATATTGAATCGAATTTGACGGTTCATTTATTTTGCCCGTTCGATGGTTGAGAATTTACTAGAGCTTTAAAGATCTGATTTGAAACAATGTTTCTTATACCAAATAGATCTACGTGGAACTTTAGTTATTTTTGTGGAATGTTTGCATTCGAATCTCAGTCTCGATTTGTGAATAATACTTTTTAGTTTCTGATATATTTTTTTACTTTAATGTAACTTAATTGTTACCAGACGGCAAGACGGCGAGCTACCCATTAGTCGCCATCCGCAAGCCCACACACAGCTAACATAACGATTTGAAGAATTCAATGAACATTAGTAAGTAAGCAAGTAATGTCTGCTTAAAAAACACCCAGATTTTGCCAATACAATATTTTAAAGTCCCAACAGGTACAAGGCTAGGGATTGTTCGGATGTGTCACCGCGGCCCTGAAACGCATTGTGAAGGAACTTAGTCAGTAAAAGTCTGACACTACTCGCTTCATCATGTCCAGGAAAAGTTTTTTTTTATAGCCTTGTATTGTATGTTCCACTGCAGGGCAAAGGCCTCCCCTTTTTCCTTCCAAACTTCTTGTTTTCTTTTCGTTTTTCTTCTTCTTCTTTTTTTACTTCTATTTCTGTCTAGAGCAATCTCCGGCCAACTCTGCCTCGCAAAAATTATCAGATTGTCACACCATCTTCGCCGCAGTCAACCTCGACAGCGTCGAGTGTCCAGTGTGAGTGACAAAATCCTAAAAAGTTTCCTAAAAAGTTATTTGATGATAATTCCCACCTCAAAAAGAAAAAGATACAGGGTTGTTTCCATGAAGTACAAATCTTAACTTCGAAATGTTACCGACAAATTTCTGACCAACTAGTAAGAGCCTTAGCTGTTCTCCGAATTGGTTTTGATGTTAAATAATTATCAAAGTTAACATAGCAGCAGAATTACAGTCATGGAAAAAATTGGTTCGTCACCTGAGGTATTGTGCGTTCCATACATAAGTGTTCTTGCTAAGTTAACCAGCTCAGCAGCAGCTTTGCTTAGGAGCTGTCAGCAAACTGCAGGGGCACTACAGGGTCGAAGCCTCCTGGGGCCGAGGGTTTATGCGAAAGCGTTACACCAGGACTCTGCGACTAAGGCAAGGCAGGAAAGAGGTAGGTTGTTTAGTCAGTAAAAGTCTGATACTGTTTCCCGCTCCGCCCAAGAGCGGGTTTCGACATTTGCTTGGCTAACCCACTATAACTGACCTCTATTATTTTTCACACTGGACTGGCTGCCGTCAAAGTGCTTTGAGCCCCGTTTGATATTCGCCATATTGGTGCTGCCGGCCGTAGCGAGTGTCTACGGTACTAACAGGTAATGTCGCACCACGTAAAATATTTAAAAATTGTCGCTGAGCGACAATTAAAGATCTATTTTGATCCTTCATTTAACGAGATTTTCAAACATAATTTTTTATGCAGTTATCTGCTTAGTGCTCTAGCTTCAAAAATGCTTGGAGACGTTTTTTTCCTAATTCGTTATACTCAATAAAAAAAAATAAAAGCTGACGAAGGTATAAGCGACTAGACTGTACATAGGAACCTATTTTAAATAGATAACAGAGCAAAAACAAGACGTTTTAGCAATTGTCCTAATTATTTCGCGTTCTAGATTATACTAAAATGGGAACGGCGAGACATAGGCAGGTAGGTACGGCCAATTAAAACTAAGATAAACTTAAACTAGTAACGAAAGCATTGTTTTAAGTAAAATATGATTAAAGGTAGAAGGCAGTCCGGAAGAGTAAAGCTAGAACTACACTGCGCACTATGAACCAAATAACCAGGTTACAAAAGCAAACGGGTTGTTTGCTTCACAGCAAATGTATGTTTGTTTGCGCACACTTGCCACGTACGCCGATCTGGGTGCGTCGGTATCCATACATTTTATATGGCAACAAGACTTTCAGAGCTACATTATATAAACGTAAAATGTATACACCGTTACATTTTAGTCGTTTTAATCCCGAAGAGGGTCGATCCAGTACATGAAACACTATCGATTTACGTAGATAAAATAAAAAAATAACGTACTTTTTTTCTAAATCTCTTATTGATATACGCATTTACGGAATTAATTTCTTTAAGTAAACGAGTCATTGACCTTGTAGGTAGTTGTCGGTCGTTGCGTACTAACTACCTACAGGTCATTGAACTCGCCCAGCTAACGTTTACTTAAAGAAATCAATTTAGAACATGCCTAAATTAATTCGAGTTTAAAAAAAAAGTACTTTGTTTTTATTCTAAATTTACCTGTCGATAGTGTTTCATGTACTGAATCGATCCTCCAAGGGATTAAAACGATCAAGATTTAACGGTGTATATGTATAAAATGCCATATTCGCTGGGTGCACGATGACAGCGCCAACTAGCGGTTGCAAATACGGTGGCCTCCGAAATGTCAAATGCCCGGCTGTCATAACGACGAGTTATTTACAAACGAACAATTTTAATTAGATATTGTAATTTACATTTATTCCAATTTGACAGCGTTCGCCACCGAAAGTTCCTTTTTTGGCCACGACGCGCGCTGCGATCGTTTTGTGGTTCCCCCACCTTATACTTCGCACCCAGCGAATACTCGTATGTATAAAATGTAGGTATTAGATCGCGCAGGATTTTTTATTTTTTTGAAGTGGATAACTTCTCCCGTTTTCTTGTGTCAGACTTTTTTACTTATGGTTCGATCTTAGTCAGAAGGTTTTTTCTAAAGGACTCTGGGATACTCTTTCGGAAGCGAACCCATAGACCCAGTGGACTTCGAGGCCGTAGGCGTGGTGAACGCTTTTTCCTTTCGATATAAAAAGCATTCTCCCTTATCGCCCACTAAAGGTATTCGATGGTCCTCCACGGTGACTGTAAGATTACCTGACAACACTTTACCAACCCAAGAACCGAAGAAAACCTCGTCCTCAGCAGCTGCTGAGCACTAGGCTTGTGGCTAAAATACAAAGGAATTTTCGCTTATTACTTTAATTTTATCACACTAATATTATTAAGGCAAAAGTTTATATTATGTAAGTTTGTGTCGTGCGTTTGTTTGTTCGTATTTACGTACACTCTCAAACAATTAAACGGTTTGGTATAAATTTTATTACAGGTAGACTATATTTTTAAATAGGAGATTGAGTTTTGCCAGGATAATGTTCCCTTAATCATCTACTTTTCGCAGGCAAAGCCGCGCTGGCAGCTGGTATTATTATACTGATACATATACTATGTGAAAATCTGATAAATGAGTTTTTTGTAAATTAATCACCAGGCGGATGCCTACTTCTGTCAAACACGTGCTGCTACTGTGTACTGCACACGTGCGGGAAAGTACGATTTTACTCACGCCCCAACCGGCATTACTAGAACTAAAAATTCGAAGACATTGTGACATCCACCAATCCGCACTGGTCCCGCGTGCTGGGTTATGGCCCATTCCATCTCCAAGAGAGGAGGCCTGTGTTCTAGCAGTGGGAACATTAATAAGGTGATGATGATGATGATAAAATAAAAAAAATTAATAACACATAGATGTGATTGAAACAGTAAATGTCAGCAACACCGTTCGCTGCACCATAGTGGATGGAGTAGATGTCATTGAAAAAAAAAATTACCTTGAGATAAATTCCAAAATCCACACAAGCGAAGCCACCGGCAGGAGCCTATAGCTAGTAATTTCCGAGTACACACAAAATTACTTGATGTCGTTATAATTATCCTTTCAGGATCAATTACGGAGGACTTTGAGGAAAGGTCCAAAGGAGGCCGAATGAAAATCTTTAGAAACTCCTAACTCAACGTAACGAGAGCTTGGAAATCACATCAGGTTCTCAATTTAACTTTTAGGCTACCCTACTCACTTTTATTATTGTGGGAATTTGTAACAAATTGCTAAAATAGATTACGTATGGACTGAGTTTTTTTTATTTTATTGAGTTTTGAAATTAGTGTGAAGACTAAAATCAAATATATAGTTTTTTTTTTATGTAGGAAATCGACCTATAACTTCTTGCACTATATGAAGGTCCGAGCGGAAGAGCTTGTCAGACTATTTAGTAACTAAAACCTATCATCATCATCATTGACTGGCCTGTCAGTCTAGTAGTTAGTTACCCTGACTGCTATGCGGGAGGTCGTGGGTTCGATTCCCACCCAGGACAAATGTTTGTGTGATGAGCACGATCATTTGTTCTGTGTCTGGGTGTAATTTATCTATAATATGTATGTATTTAGAAATATATATGTATGTTTATCAGTTGTCTAGTACCCATAACACAAGCTCTGCTTAGCTTGGGACTAGATGGCGATGTGTGATAGTTGTAGACATATTATTATTATTATTATCATAATTTTTCCACAGCTGAGACACAGACCGCCTCTCTAAGGGAATGGGCCATAATCTACCACGCGGGCCCAATGCGAAGAGGTGGATGTCACATGTCTTCGAATTTTTGGTTCTAGGACATACCGGTTTCTTCACGATTCACGATGTTTTTCTTCGCCGTTTTTACTAAAACCCACTCCTATGTAACGAAACGACAGCGACAATATTAATTTATTTATTTAATCTTCATGTACAGTAGTGGTACATAGGCGGACTTAATGCAACAAGGCATTCTCTACCAGTCAATATTGAACGCAAGATAAAGAAGGATCTTTGTCTTGCGTTCTAGGACCCAGAGCTTTCCTTTCAAAAGCGAACCGAACCATGACTGCAGTAGACTTCGGCCCTTGGGGTCAAATACGATTTTGCTGACAACACCTTGAGGCGTGCATGGAACTCTAGGCGACATCGACGACGCTGAGGGTTACCCGACGACTGGACGGGGAGCCACACCTTGCTTGCCGTTTCCAACACTTTTATTTTTAATGGGAATCATTAAGTATTTATCAGCAACTCTTTTCGCTCCAAACCCACCGAACTTTTTTAAATAATTCCGAAAGCCTTTAGCAGAGAATAAAAACCAATTTATAACGTTATCTTACCAAACAATAGCGCAAAAGTTTCTTTGCCTAAACCTAACCAACAATAGTTATTCTTCCTGAGATCAAGAAAAGATAAAGCCTCATTGTTTAGTCAGTAAGAGTTTCACTGTTTCCCGCTCCACCCAAGGTTGGGATTCATCATTGGATGATTTTTACCTAGCATCAAAAAACGCATTTTATTATATTCATAAGGAAATACAATAAGAATAAATTAATCATGAAACTTGTGCAAAATCTCATGAATTTATATCCGATAATTTAGATTTATGGAAAAAAAAAATCCCACAAAAAAAACTCGTAAATTGTCGCTTACAATATTCTTCCTGAAAAGGTTTATTGTATACGAGGCTTAATGTTAAACCGCATTATATCTTAAAACAATTCCTGCGCAAAATATTTATTAACAATTAGCTATTAAGTACAGAGTTAAGATAGGCTGCAAACTTGCTACTGAACCTTTTTATTGCTACTATAAAAAAAAATAAGTACTTATATTTCTGTGTTGAATGTTTAATCACGCCTTAATTGGATTGCTACCACGACCTCTTGACGCAATCAGCTTTACGACCTAAACTGAGCTGTTAAAGCAGTGGTTCTTAACCGGTGGTCCGCGGACCACTGATGGTCCCTGGAGTCAGTCCAAGTGGTCCGCGAAGCGATCGTAAACCAGTGACGTGGCGTAACGCTATGAGTCGATTCGACACAATGCAAAAATCTGTAGGTAACTTTATTATAGATTTTCGCGAAGTAATAAATAAAAGAGTAGTAGTCATAAAATTATTTGTGTTTTATGATTTATTTACAATTAGGTACCATATACATTACCAATAAACCAACTGAGTGGTCCCTGGCGAAACAGGAATTTAATCAAATGGTCCCTCATGCCTAAGAGGTTAAGAACCACTGTGTTAAAGGGATGGATATATATAGAGTGTATAGCTTCATCTTTCTTTTGGTAAAGTCCTCGGAACAGAACCTTTATCAAACAAACAGGACCTTTATCAAACACACAGGACCTTTATCAAACACAACAAGAACTTTATCAAACACACAGGACCTGTATCAAACACGCAGGCCAACTTGACGACTGCATTAAAAAAGGCGAGTGTAAGGTATCTATCTACAAAAAATCTCTTTTCGCAGTTGTGCGACAAATCGCACCGACGAAATCGCGAGTGCTCGCACTTGGCAGCTATTTTCGCGTCGCACAATAGACGCGGCGGGAACAATGCGTCATTGTGCGTCTATCTCTGAGGGCCAGCGGCAGGCGTCGATATAGCCACATATAGCGCTGTTACTGCTACCTACCTATATACGATAGGATTCATCTTATACATACATGTATATGACGCCTGTGATGGATCATGTATGCATTGATAAATTAGACCGTTTTTTTCTTGTACTAAAAATTGGTACAAATTGGTATTCTTGTGGTACACGAAGGGTTAAAAGCTTAGGTAGAAAAAAAATACAGATGTCAAATAGTATTTTGGTTTTGGCACTACACTATATTACCACCACACTTTATCTACACTAATATAATAAAGAGGTAAAAGTTTGTTTTTTTGTTTGTAGGGGGTAATCTCTGGAACTAATGGTTCGATTGGAAAAATTGAAGCTATAATAGAAAGCTGCTTTACTCCTGAGTGACATAGGCTATAAATTGTTTATATAACATGGATATTAACCGAGCTATCACACCTTTTGTCTCACAAAATTTTCCGCGGACGAAGTCGCGGGCAGAAGCTAGTATACAATACAGTACGGCCGTTGGATCTTGGCGAGTCTGAAGTTAGGCTCTACGAACTTAAGCGCTAGTGCACTCGTAAAAAAATAAAAGGTTTAAACAAATAAATGCAATTAGCCGTTATTATTGCAGTTAAAAACCGTTATTGGCATTTATTTTTTCAAACTTTCTTCACTTGTATCAAAATATACTATTTCATTATTTGCTCCCTAACTATTGGACGCCATTTTAGCAAACAATTTTGTTAATTTATCTATTTGTCAAAGGAATCATTGCAAGAATGTCTCCAACATCTTACTACAGATAATCTCGTCTGGACCCACTTTGTTAGGCCTCGCGATAATTCAATCGAACTCTATAACACTCTCACCTGCGGCTCGGGCGACTTCCACCTCGGTGTATTAACAAACTTTCTTCACTTGTATCAAAATATACTGTTTCATTATTTGGTCCCCAACTATTGGACGCCAACTTAGCAAAAAATTTTGTTAATTTATCTATATGTCAAAGGAATCATTGCAAGAATGTCTCCAACATCTTACTACAGAGAATCTCGCAATAATTCAATCGAACTCTGTAACACTCTCACCTGCGGCTCGGGCGACTTCCACCACGGTGTATTGACAAACTTTCTTCGCTTGTATCAAAACATACTATTTCATTATTTGCTCCCTAACTATTGGACGCCATCTTGGCAAACAATTTTGTTAATTTATCTAGATGTCAAAGGAATCATTGCAAGAATGTCTCCAACATCTTACTACAGATAATCTCGTCTGGACCCACTTTGTTAGCCCTCGCGATAATTCAATCGAAATCCCTTATTAGGCCCTATTAATTCTTTGATTCAGACAAGGAATGCCTGCGTCTACTCTTTACTTATGTATGGACCTTTGATCACAGAGAATTCGTTAATTCTAGTTTTGTACTGACGATAAATACGGTTCGACAATCACGCTAATAGTTTTTTTTAGGGGAGGGGGGGATCATGTAAGAGTTTTGAGGTTGTGACAGACTTTTTCTGACTAAAACCCATTTTTAAGTTACTTCGGTGCTTTGCATTCCAGAACCCCGGGCTTTCCTTCCAAAAGCCAACCAGGAAGCCTTGAGTCTTGGACCCCTACAGTCTTGAACTGAACACTATAATGCGCCATCGACGACGAAGTTACTGGACGGCTGGACGAGTTACACATTGCTTGCCGTACACTATTAGTATAAAAATGAAAGTTTGTCAGTGTGTGTGTACGTTTGTTACTTCATTACGCTCAATAGCTGCACGGATTTAAATAAAATTGGAAATGAAAAAGGTAATTGAAGAACATAGGTGTGGTTTTAGTCAATAAACGCGGGGCACGCTTTACCCTATAGTAAAAAAAAAAACAAATCCCCGTGTATTTTCATTCGTTTGAGAGTGTCAAAATACGAATTTTGCGACTTGAAATGCTTTTTAAGTTCGTTTTTTCTTGTTAACTTAGATTTTTTTTCCACCGCTGCAAAGGGACCGCAATCTTAAGTATAATTATGTTTTTAATTTCAACTCGTTACCTCTACGCTTTTCTCAAGTAAAGAGTATTGTTAGACAGACAGACGGAGAACAGAGAGATCCTATAAGTGTTCCGTCTCTTCATATTTAGGTACCTTTACCGGATAAAGAAAAGAAAGTGATTTCGCCAACAAATTCGAATCGCCTCTGCTACTCTCATCTCATCCCGATCCCATAGCTCTGTAAACATAATAATATAATAAACCATAATCATTCTAAACGATAAAATCGGGTTTCATTTCCGTAGCTTCCTAACCTTTCCCTTGTAGCAGGAAGTGTAAAGTAAGTCATTTACCTTCATTCAACTTCAGACAGGGATACAAAACCGTGCAAAATTTATTCATTGAGGTAAGCACTTTGTTTTGTAATACGGGAATATTAGGCCCAAGCGGTGATTGGCACATAGGGCTTAAATTATTAGAAATGTTTTTTAAGGTTCTTACAAAAAACGGAAGCTTTATAAGATTACTTTGCTGTGCATCTGTCTGTTAAGAACTTTTTCTCAGGAGCTCGTGCAAGTATCGAGTTAAAATTAATACCATATCAACAAAAAACTGTGGTTCCTTGGAGCTGTGAAAAAATTAAACTTCTAAGTTAACGGCCAACTTGTTCCCTATTCCAAAACCTTCCGCTCCATCAAACAGGCTCCCTAGCCAAGTTACAATCGTTTCGTTTAGTGTTAGCGTTGTAGATAGCCACGTTCCTAATTTCTTTGTTGAGATGACGTCCGAACATGGGAATTGAGGGCGTGGCCAATGTGCCTTTTGCGATTCTACGAGCTTTAACGACAACCTTAGTTCCCCAGCGGACATCTTCAATTCTTATAAGTAACTAGCGACCCGCCCCAGCTTCACACGGCTGCAATGCTGATATTAAATATATTATGCATGTATTATACATATAAACCTTCCTCTTGAATCATTCTATCTATAAAAAACCGCATCAAAATCCGTTGCGTACTTTTAAAGATCTAAGCATACATAGGGACAGCGGGAAGCAACTTTGTTTTACGAGTATACTATGTAATGATAGGTAATAAATTAGTATTATTAAACGTGTTCAAACAAAATTAATAAAATATACGTTTTTGAAGACACTGGCAGTCTATTGATGTTATATTATACTTAATAATATGTCTAGAATGGGCGGGCCGCGGGTTGCGTAAAGCTAAATATAGTAGCTATGGACCACGGCTTAGCCAGTTGAGTGGGCAACCGGGTCGGGGGTACTGTGCCCGTGCGGTGTAGTTAACATGCCTACCTAGCGCTGTGTGTAGATGGGAGTCGGAGAAAAATGCCTTTGGAGTTCAGCGATTCTTGTTCACAGAATTTAAGTAGATATTTTACTAGATACATACTTAGTAAGTAAGGAATAAAGCCATATTAACAAACTTCTAAAAAGGAGGAGGTTCTCAATTCGGTTTTTTTTATGTTTGATACCTACTTCAGAACTCAGAACTCTGTCGTTTATAGACCGATTTGCAAATAATTATTTGTTTTTTTTTGTTATATCGGTTGTCTACCTCAGAACATCAAAACTCCGTTGTTTATAGACCGATTTGCAAATAATTATTTGTTTTTTTTTGTTATATCGGTTGTCTACCTCAGAACATCAAAACTCCGTTGTTTATAGACCGATTTGCAAATAATTATTTGTTTTTTTTTGGTAATATCGGTTGTCTACCTCAGAACATCAAAACTCCGTTGTTTATAGACCGATTTGCAAAATTTTGTTTTTTTAAAGTGAAGTCGGTTTTTTTTGTAAAACGTTTTTTTTTATACCTACCTTTTCATTCCCGAGAAAGTTGTTAAAGTTAAAAAAATCAAATTAGAAGATCCCCTGTCCTGGGGATCAAGCATGAAGCAAACAACCGGGTTATTTGATTCATGGGATCAAGCTTTCTCTGTCCCTACCAATCAAATGTCATCAAAATATGTTCAGTAGTTTATAGCCATCATCACAATCGTATAGAGATTTGGAGTAAAGATTGAACCTTTCAGCTGAAACGCAGTGGCGTAGCAACGGGTCAGGGTCGCCGTATAAAAAAATGGTTACCTATTTCTTACAAATGCTTGGTTTACCCTACGAGACGGTTGTGGATAACATGTTGGGAAATTTTCCCATCGTCGGGGCCCCTGTAGCGCGGGTACCCCGTATAATTGATACTATACTGTAGCTACGCCTCTGCTGAAACGACAGTGATAATGGCATTAAACTTAAACTTGTTCAACTTAAGTGCAATTCATAGCATTAACCAGTACCTACTATGAATCTTATTTTTGAGTAAGGGCCTCCTAAGAACTATGAATGCAGCTAAGCTTTCATAGTTCTTCTTTATCCTTGCTTTAACTCATCTAGACTTTTCCTGCGTTATTTATCATATCAACAGCCCAAAGTTTATTTCGTCTTCCAAATCTATCTAGATTTTTAGAATCATAAATTTGGAATGAGCACCAGGTCAAGTTTGTTATACAAAAATCCAGGAAGGAAAATTAATTCCGAAAGCGGTTAGGACAGTTACCCTATTTTATCTGGGGAGGAAATTAGTACCTATCGCAGTTAGCCATTATTTGCCCAAGGGAAACTGTTTGTTTCAATAGTTACTTCAAAAACCCCGTACGCAAAATACGCATTTTAGTCGTGGAGTTGCGGACATCGGCCCGAAGTACAATAATCTTACTATTTTACTAATATTATAAATGCGAAAGTTACGATGTCTGGATGTTTGTTACTCAATCACGCCAAAACGGCTGGACGGGTCTGGATGAAATTAGGCACAGGCATAGGATACACTCCGGAATAGGACATAGGCTACTTTTTATCCCGGAAACCCCAACCCCAATACCACGCGGGCGAAGACGCGGGCAAAAGCTAGAATACAATACTTCAAAAAGCACCCAGGCTTCGGATATAAGATCGGGGAGTGTAGAATATTTCTCTCACACAAACCAATGGCACCGGTAATCACCATCAGTACCTACATGGAAGAATAAATGTTACCCCGGGCCGTAACGCACTCTGTTAGAGAATATCTCTGATAACAGTTATTTCCTGAATCTTGCAATATACAGTATGGCCGTCGGCTCTTGGGTCTTAGAAGTTAGGCTCTGTGAATTTTAGCGCTTAAAAACTCGTAAAAAAATAAATGGTGTAAACAAAGAAATGCAATTTGCAGTTGTTATTGCTGTTAAAAACTGTTATTGGGATTTTTTAACCTATATTTTTGTAAGAGTTTAGAAGCGTTAAAAATTCTTACCCCTACCGATTTTAAGGTGTCACAGCCTGCCGCACCGATGCTAAAGCGGCGAGGCGGTCAGCATCAGCGCCTGCGCATCATCTGCATGGCGGCATCTTGCCTAATAGGTTTGTGCCGGCGGGCTGGCGGATTAGGTTAGCCATGCAACTTACTGTTTTCTGCATTATTGTGATGCTGTGCGCAAGCTCGTCCCCGCCAGGATTGATTGTAGGTTTTTTTGAAAGAACGACAAGATGTCATGCATGTTATATTCCAATACAAGAATTGGTCCCACTATTATATTATTTATAGTGTTTTTTTTTCCGATAAGTCAGCAGATGAAATGTCATTAATGCTAAGCCGTTTAAGCACAGAACTGGTCGATAAGACGTCACACGGGGGAGACCTATATCCAATAGGGGACGTTTTTCGGGTGAATGATGATAATAATGATAATGAGACACAAAAACTAAATTTTAAACAGACATAAATTCATTTATTTAAAAACAACCACGGGATTCAACAGGAAATTTAAAATATACTTTGTAGACACAACACAATCATTTACAATAGTTTTACATAGTTCTGAGAATTTCGATACAGATGGCGCTTTCGACCTGACTGTACCACGAGCCTCCTTACATTCTAAGCAGTTTATTTCATAACCCTTAATATGTAGGTCCTTAGTGCCAATGTTATAAGGTACATTTTCGTTTGACAGCACGCCTTTGAACCGTATCTTGTCGTCGGCGCGCAACTTTCGTGTGAAGTTACTGAAACAGTGATCGAAGACTATTGATATTTCCGACTGACGTTTTAATAGACCACCGCTGGCTTCCATTACAAGCTTGATTTCGTATGTGTATCTGTAAGAGAAAAAAAAAAGTTGTTAAAGAAATATTGTCAAACCCAACTATAGGTTAATCTCGCCATCATCACCTTTTTTGTTAATGATTTCTTCTGTAATTTATCATTACATAGTATAAAACAAGTTTCGCTGTCAATATGTATGTTTAGATCTTTAAAAGTACGCAACGAATTTTGATGCGGTTTTTTTTATTAGATAAGAGTGATTCAAGAGGAAGGTTTATGTGTATAATACATGCATAATACATTCAATATCAGTACACGTGCGAAGGTGGGGCGAGTTGCTAGTGAATCAAGAATCAAAATTGAGAGCAGTGGTGGCCAAAAGGTAACGGCCCCGACTTAGGGATGATTCTAACAAAACGTGCCGTGCCCGGGGCGGGGCCCGGACGGGGCCCGGACGGGGCACGGTTTTAATCTGTTTCATATATTTTGTATGAATCAATTTATATTACACAGTGCATTATCCGTGTCCCGTCCGGGCCCGCTCGACGCACTTCAATACCACGTTTGTTGCACGGTCCCGCCCCGTTCCCTCCACGTCCCATCGTAATCAGAACATTTTCCGTGCTGCGTCCGAAAATAAATTGCGTAGCACGGACGGGCCCCGGCTCGTCCACGCCCCGGCCCTGGCACGGCCTGCTCTAATGAGAATCATCCCTTACGAGTTGTAGGTTGCAAGTTCAAACCCAGCCAGGCGGATTACTTTGTGTAATATATTTCACCACGGTAAAGGAAAACATCTCATAACTCGTTTACTTTTCTGTCAATTTTGATATTGTTATCACAGTTAGTACAGTATGGCCGTCGCATCTTGGCGAATTTGAAGTTGGGCTCTACGAATTTTAGCGCTTTATAACTCGTGAAAAAGTAAATGGTTTAATTAGTTAAACCCCAAACCGAACGCCGGCGTTCGTACACCTATTATTCTTTATTATGTCTGTAATTACAAGGTCGAAAGATTAAACAAATAAATGCAATTTCCAGTTGTTATTGCTGTTAAAAACTGTTATGGGTATTTATTTTTTAAAACCTTTATTTTTGTAAGAGTTCTCAAGTTCTAAAATTCACAGAGCCTAACTTCAAACTCGCCAAGGCCGTACTGTACAAATCAGTAGTGTTTAGGATTAAAACGATCATTTAGCAGTGTATTATATTCCCTACTAGCCACCCACCCCAGCTTCGCACGGATACTGATATTGAATATATTATGCATGTATTATACACATAAACCTTCCTCTTGAATCACTATATCTATTAAAAGAAGCCGCATCAAAATCCGTTGCGTACTTTAAAAGATATAAACATACATAGGGCATAAGCAACTTTGTTTTATACTATGTAATGATGATTAATTTTTCAAAGTGTACCTACTTCCAATAAAAATAAAACTTACTCATTCAAATTATTTAAATGGCAGCTCTTCCCACTTTGTCTCGCGACGCTCCTAACAAACTCGCACTCTTTAACCGACTGCAAACTCTCGTCCCTTTGACATAAGGTCGAATATTCTTCGCCGTAGTAACACCTGAAGTATTCTTGTAGGAAACTAGGCAGCCATGAAACGAAGTCCCTCCATCGGTTTCTCACATTTTTGAGTTGTACGTCCTTGACATAACCCTCCCAATTTACGTTGGCGCCGTCAAGTATGGAGCATTTGATTTGTGTGGCGGCCGTGTTATAATCCGACCAAGATGGGGAGTTGCACTGGTTGTAATAATCGTCCCAATTTATGTGGTATGTGTTGTCCTCATAGTCGGTAATGAATTCGTTCTTCAGCAAGTTTTTGATGGAGGATTTGTCGTCGCCTATTAGTTCTATGAGTCCTGTGGGAAGGCCGTCGTCTTGGAGGTTCATCACGAACTGGTTTCCTAAGTAGACTAGTGTTACTAGGCCGATTGTGAGCTGTGAACAAGATAACACATACATTAAAAGAGTAACCATGGAGTTTCTTGCCGGTTCTTCTCCATAGGAAACGACCAATTTGGAACCGTGCACTAGCTTCTGACGTTTTATAAGTGCCCATGTAGGCCCATGTGAAATAAAATATTTTGACTTTGAATTACAATGGGAGAGTCGAGTCAGAATCTCAAATAATTTCAAACGAATGATCAGTATTGGATTTGGCACTTTCAATTCCAACGGCCCAACATAATATGGTTTAACATGACAACAAAAACGTAGCTAACGAACAAATCGGGAGATATGTATCTGGGCACACGAACGAATTTATATTGTTATGTTCTTTACACCGACAGTGCTTAGCGTCATGCAGTCTTAAGTTGTCGTTTCACCTTTTGTGATAAAGTCCTAATATTTCTTTATGTTTCACTTCGACAGATCTACCGAAAAATAATGCGTTAAGTTATAAGCAGTATGTCACAATCTTTTGACAGACGATAATTTTGCTAGATAGATTATAAATATTATAATCTAACTGTATTTACAATTTTACGGTGACATAATTATCTATGATTCTGATTTCATGTATAACTATGATTCTGATTTGAATAAAAAAACAATTGCTAACCAATGCACACATGGAATCGTTACTACTATTACTAACTCATAACACATACCTGAAACGGAGTAACAAACTTCTTTGTAGCCTCCGACTTGGCCAGAAAACACGTCGCCCCAAAGCTCAGCCCGATGCCGACCAAAACAGACACGGTATAAAACACGCGGGACATCGTAATGTACTGGAGAAAGGCGAAAATAGGCAACGTGACAGTGACCACGCCCACTAGAGGCAGAAATAGGAACGAACATACGAGAGCCAACGTGCCTCTTATCAAACCATACGTCGTACACCCATGGGAACAAGTTATAAACATCTGCAACCAACTCAACGTCACACAATGAGGCAGCGCATACTTAAAGAAACCTTGCCAACTACTCCTTCTAGCCATACCCATCAGTATAACAGGGATCAGCAAAGAAAAAAACACGCGCGCGTTCAAGCAAAACTCAATGCTATTCCCCAGTATATAAGACGGATAATTCGATATCTGCAAATCGAGAAATCGCCAACCTTGGTGCACGACTGTATCTTTTTCGTACGGGTATTTCGCTAACACGTTGATACCAAATGACAAGAGCGCGAGTAAGTCTGGATACCGCTTCCCACTGCTACCGAAAGACAGCAAAGTTAAAAACATTAAAAAGAATGATAGTACACAAAACTCCGAAAAGGGAACCCATTGGGTCGCTATAAACGGGTATAGAAAAAGATTAATAAACAGCGCCGAAAAAAACTGAAGAAAAGGGCCAAGATTATTTCGTACAAACAGATTCTCAGATTCATCCGGTTGTAAATTCCCATCGCTATATCTAAGAAAGAGACCGGACCATTTTCTGAAATCGATGAACTGTCTTTTGGCATGCAACATCTTGAAGGTACATATAACCATAGCGACAAAACTGACATAATAAATCGCTAGGGGTACTAAATGATACAGACTATCTGCGCTCACTGAAAGGTAGGCTATGAGAAGAAGCGATAACTCTACATTAGACAGGCGAAAAATAAATGTACCGAAATGGTAAAGTAACTTTAAATATAAGACTTGTAAGAACACGATAGGGTGTAGGAAGGCTTGGTGTAGTAAGGGTATGTGGTCTAGGGCCTTAAGACTAGGGTCTGTTAGGGTCAGCTCGTAGCTGACTAGCGGCAGTTCTCCCTGGCAGTAGTCGACGGCGGCCGACACTAAGTTGTCGACGGTGAGGTTGCGTATCTCCTCGTTTGGGCCACATCTGTCTGGGGATTCTGGAAAAAGGAAAGTTTTTGATGTGAGATAAAATGAGTATGACTGTAGTGGTATAATACTTGACATATAAGTTTTTTTTTTTTTACACAACTGTCACACAACGTCGTCTAGTCACAAACTAAGCAGAGCTTGTGTTATGAGTACTAGACAACTGATAAACATACGTATATATTTCTACTACATACATACTATAAATAAATAACACCCAGCCACAGAACAAGTGATAGTGCTCATCACACAAACATTTGCCCTGAGTGGGAATCGAAGCCACGACCTCCGGCATTGCAGTCAGGGTCACTAACTACTACATTGACAGGCCAGTCCTCTAGGCCACCTAGAATGCGTAGTAACCGATTTTCGGGTTTCAATCGAGGTAGACGCGTAACCATAGCAACAGTTAATATATTATGTGGACATATATATATTATAGTCGGACGACCTATCGCTATACGCTATCAGAAAATACAGATTCCGGCAGTGAATTCCACTCCTGAATGTATTCCGAAAACGCTTTGTACGTATGGGTGGGATCTCCACCATGTACCGGTGTTACGCCACCGCTGTATGTCTGATCGTCCGACTATAACATATATATGTCCACATAATATATGAACTGTTGCTATGGTTACGCGTCTACCTCGATTGAAATTTTACTTTACAAGATGATGTTACCTTGTTCAGGCGGGTCGGCAGTGCGCATGGTGCCATTGCTGTGCACCTGGTCGCCGGCCGGCAGCTGCGACGGCTCCAGAGCGTGGCCGTCGTCCAGGGCACGCGTTTCTTCTGGAAATCACAACAATATACTACAATTTGATACAAGTGGAGAAAGAAAAACTAACGTTGTCCTGCGATGTGGGGATGAGGAGGGGTTAAGTAAACAACATGGTGTGTATTACTTAGAGCGTCAATTGTGGACTGAGACTCAACTGTGCTCAGCTACTGTCCTCAACTGTGTTCTCTCCTTTAATGGTTGATTTAAATATACCTAGATGGTACGTGACTACGTGCTAACACACTAAGAATTACTCGTGTATCGTGGGTGTGTTCACAAACATGTAAAATCACACACAAGATATGCAGACCTAGAACAACTACTATCTGTAGACCATAATAAATAGTTGCGTGCGAGATTCGAACCCACAACACGCAGCGCAGCAACCCATCGCTCAACTATTGCCCCAACCTTGCATAGTTAATCCTTGGGGCATTTAAAAAAATCTCTAGACTTAAAAAAAAAATCTATAACTAACAAAAAATTTAGCAGTGGTGGTCGAGTGGTAACGGCCCCGACTTTCAACGAGTTGTAGGTCGCGGTTTCAAACCCAGCCAGGCGCGTTACTTTGTGTAGTTTATTTCATCACCACTGTTTTCAAAATGGTGATGGAGTAAAAAAGGATCGTGTTGCATGTCCTAGAGCCAAAAATTCGAAAACATGCGACATCCACCAACCCGCACCGAGCCCTCCATGCGGATTACGACCCTTACTCTCTTCTAGAGGGGAGGCCTACATCCCAGCAGTGGGAAATTAAATAAGACTGATGCTATGCTATGACATGCCATGCTAATAAGTGGGCCTTACCTGGAGAGTCATCGTCGGGCGAGTCACTATCATTGGGCTCCTTACGTAGCGTTGTGTTACAAATCTCGCGGATCCGTCGCTCCAACTGCGCCGTAGTTATATACTGCTCACCGTTAGACAAACTGCAAGGAACAAATTATCTTTAACCTTGTAAATATCTTAAGTAATAGCTTAAGTAATGGCTTAGCTTTAGTTTAGCTTAAGTAATAGCTTAAATAATGGTTTAGCTTTAGGTTAGCTTAAGTAATGGTTTAGCTTTAGGTAGCTTAAGTAATGTCTTAAGTAATAGCTTGAGTAATGACTTAGCTTTAGTTTAGCTTAAGTAATTTCTTAAGTAATAGCTGCTAGGCAGAGGCTTCACGCGTGTGATAGTGGAAAATTGTCTCAGGGGAACATACTGTGGTGACTACGCACGATGGGTTATGATAGGTTTACACGCTTGCCAAGCGTTGGCCAACCGCCATTGTGTTTACGGGGTTTCCCCATTTATACAAAGGCTACACAATGGCGAGGCTTGCCAACGCTTGGCAAGCGTGTAAACCTACCATTACGGAGCTCCAGCTTCGGTTCCAATATACCGAAATTTTCGGTTGATTTCACATTTTCAGCTTCGGTTCCGATTGATTTGAAGCGGAGGTTATTACGGGGTTATACCTGCTCACCAGTTTTTTATTTGTGTGTCACCGTCACAAATCAGCGTATTTGTGTATTTGACCCGGTCTTAACAAAGGATCTTTTTTATGGTAGGGAAAATCATCAAATGACAAAAACATATAAACTGACTTACACAAGCCACCTAGACTCGGAGGAACAACATGTTGTCATTACAAATGTTTTTTCCTAATAGTTAACTTGTTACACAATAAGGCAATAAAGAAACAAGTTTTCAATGAAAATATATTTTTCATAACGCGGTCATCATCATCATCATCCTACCCTTATCCCATATTACTTGGGGTCGGCGCAACATGTTCATAACGCGGTATACCTACTATATAATTAATACTCATCAAATCTATTCCTTACTAGCTTTTGTCAGCGGCTTCGCTCGCGTACATAAAATATAGCCTATGTCCCTCAGGAGTAAAGCAGCTTTCTGTTGTTGCTAAAATTTTTCCAATCGGACCAGTAGTTCCAGAGATTACCCCCTACAAACAAAAAAACAAACTAAAAAAAAAATAAACTTTACCTCTTTATTATATTAAGTGTAGATAGTGTAGATGACCGATTTTCTATGGTGATCTTCCAGCTCCATTACCAGTTCCTGTTTATTATTTAGCATCAAGGAACTTGTCAAGACGAATCATAGAAGCGCAAATTCGATGGGGTTATGCCGTTTAATTACTAAGTTCCTGTGGCCATTTTCGAGCTCCGTCATTAGACCCTAGTTACTAGCATCATCCTACCCTTATCCCATATCACTTGGGGTCGGTGCAACATGTTTTTTTCTTTCACTCTGTCCTGTCACCCGTCACACTATCACTAACTCCCTTTTCTTTCATATCACTCCCCACACAATCCATCCACCTCTTCTTCGGCGTCCCTCTTCCTCTCCATCCATCTACGTGTAAACTCAAAACTCTTTTCGTAACATGCATTTCGTCTCTCCTCTTTACATGGCCATACCAAGACAAACGATTTCCTTTCAACTTTTCAGTTACTGGCGCCACTTTCAGAGTTCCTCTAATATACCTACTCATATCTTACTTTATCCATTCGCGTCACACCACACATCCATCTCAACATTCTCATATCCGCTAAGTGCATTCTTTTTTCATCCATCTTCTTAACAGCCCAACAGTCTGTTCGATACAGAATGACAGGTCCGTAGTTACCATACAGGATCAAAGTACTCGTCAAGATGAATCACAGGAGCTCAAATTCAATGCGGTTGTGTCGTTTTATTAAGAAGTTCATATCGCCTCCTTCCAATTCCAACATCAGATCCTGACTACTATAATTATAAGATCAAAGTACTCATCAATACAAATCAAACGAGCCCAAACTCGAAAGGTTTGCATTGTTTTATTGGAAAGTTTCTATGGCCACCTTCCAGCTCCCTCATCAGATCAGCTTCCTGTCATCACAATATTGCATTGTCACGAGATTTACGATGGATGCAGGCACAGGACCGGCCTTTGTGGCGGCGCTTGATGAGGCCTATGTCCAGCAGTGGACGTCTTTCGGCTAAAATGATGATGATGATGAAAAAACATCTTACCTGGCGAACAAATCTCTGGCAGCTTTCCTCGCAACAGTCTCCTGGCGACTCGCAGCGAGGCACGACTTCGCACGGATGATGGCGGCGCTATCCTCATCAATCACACCGCTGCGGATGCACCTGAAAAGCACAGAAAAATAAAGATACTGTGTTCTAAGTGCGAGTTCTTTTTACGTCTACCTCGTTTAGAACTCTGGTTGGTTAAGATCTCGGAGCGGACCAATCAGAGCGTCGCACGTCATAAACCGTGTCGATTGCGTTAACGTAACGGTGCGTCCAAACCGGGCGATTGTGCCGTTCGCGAGACGCTCGCGGATTGCGGGCATGCTTTCGACTGGCCTGTTGGTCTAGTGGTAAGTGGTCCAGCAATGCCGGAGCTCATCACACTAACATTTGTTTGTGTCAAAGCTCATTCATCAATCATATGTTCTTCATCTGGGTGTAATTTCTGTAATCTACACTAATATAATAAAGAGGTAAAGTTTGTTTTTTTGTTTTTTTGTTTTTTTGTTTGTAGGGGGTAATCTCTGGAACTACTGGTCCGATTGGAAAAATTTAAGCAACAATAGAAAGCTGCTTTACTCCTGAGTGACATAGGCTATATTTTATGTACGCGGGCGAAGCTGCGGGCGAAAGCTAGTATGTATATATATTCAAAAATATATATGTATGTGTATCAGTTATCTGGTACCCATAACACAAGCTCTGTTTAGCTTGGGACTAGACGACGTTGTGTGATAGTTGTGGACTATATTGTATTGTATGCTACTCGCTTGCGTTATAGTGCGCAGCTCCAGCAAGGTTCGAGAGAAACGCGCGCGCTGTTCATGCGAAAGTAGCTTCTTTCACCTCTTGTACCGCTCGAGTACGGCGCGGTTCGCAAGTGGCACGCGATTGCCGCGTCCGCCAGATCTGAACGCACTATTAAACAAAGTCGCACCAGCCCGCTGATCAAGCAAACACCATTTTGTCTTAAGGTTACAGATAACCCACTTTAAAGAACATACATAGAGGACGAGACAGCTTCTCATCTATTTCTACGCTGTCCAATAGTTGCTGAATTCAAGGAAATATTCTTAGACTACCCTAGTACCTGTCGTGCGATGTATTTAAGTTAAAAAATAACACCTGGACATTACTGAACATTCTTAAGGATCTAAGGGTGGATCGAATAATCAATATGTTCCACTTGAATGTACAACACGTGGTCGGAAATGAAGTTACGTATAAACTCTTGTAAATACCTAATACAATACAAATACGAGTGGTCAAACTGAAGCAAATCAGGCTCCCTAGCGAAATTACGATCGTTGCGTTAACCTCGAACGCTTTACCACGGCCACGCCTTTGTTCCTTTGACAAAGTGACTGAACCTTGAGATGACGTCATAACAAAGGGATTGTGGGCGTTTCCATCTCAAAGAGATCGGCATTAACGATTACAATTTGGGTACAGGGGCAGAGTTCCTAGTGCGAGTTCGGTTTACGTTAGCGCGGTCGACACGTTTATGACGTGCAGCGATTTAATTGGCCCGCTCCAAGTTCTTATCCAATCAGACTCCGCGCGGTAAACGTTTTAATCGCGTTGACGTAAAAGCAACTCTCACTCAACGCACAGATCTCCTAAATTATTAACTTTAGTTTCACCAGAACTACCAAAGGAACAACCTCCGTTAAAGAACCTATTTATCTGAAGAACGCCTATTATTTTGGCAAATGGCACTCATCATCATCATCCTAGCGGTATTAGTCCCGGTTGCCAACCTTGGCTTTCACCTCGGTGCCCGGGGTCCGCTTTCTTGCTGAGACGCCTCCACTTCGCTCGGTCTTTCGCGTCCCTTGCCGTAAGCCCATTGGCACGCATATCGTCCCTTACGACGTCGATCCAACGCCTCTTAGGCCTTCCTCGCCTCCCGGGTCCCGGCGGAGGCGGCATGGCGAGGCATCTGTTACCCACGTAGTCTGCCGGTTTTCGTAAAACGTGGCCATACCAACGTAAGCGACCCTCCTGCAGTTTATCCGCTATGTCACGGACCCGAAGGCTGCCCCGGATGCGGGAGTTTTTAATGCGGTCTTTCCGCGAGACTCCAGACATCCAGCGCAGCATATTCATTTCCGTGACACGCAGGCTTTGCTTATGCCGCTCAAGTACAGGCCACGCTTCACTGCCATACAAAAGGACAGGCCTAATGATGGTCTTATAGACCTGTCCTTTGAGCTCGCTTTGGCCATCAGGGACTTACATGAGCAGCCGCCATGGCTGCTCATGTATGCAGACGACATCGCGCTGGCGGATTCGGACAGTGGGCGCTTGGTTCGACGTGTGGCAGCGTGGAAGGAATCGCTGGAAAACGGCGGTCTGAAGATTAATGCGGCGAAGACCGAGTACTTGGCCTGTAACACAACTAACGCTGCTCCTGTTCGCATTGGCGAAGACACAGTTGAGCGCACGGAACAGGTCAGGTACTTGGGATCGGTGCTCCACGAGTCCGGGGACGTCGATTACGACGTCGAGTCGCGTATCTCGGCGGCCTGGGCGAAATGGCGTGAGGTGGCGGGTGTTATCTGTGACCCCAAAATGCCGGTTAGGCTCAAAGGACAGGTCTATAAGACCATCATTAGGCCTGTCCTTTTGTATGGCAGTGAAGCGTGGCCTGTACTTGAACGACATAAGCAAAGCCTGCGTGTCACGGAAATGAATATGCTGCGCTGGATGCCTAGAGTTTCGCGGAAAGACCGCATTAAGAACTCCCGAATCCGGGGCAGCCTTCAGGTCCGTGACATAGCGGATAAACTGCAGGAGGGTCGTTTACACTGGTATGGCCACGTTTTACGAAAACCGGCAGACTACGTGGGTAACAGATGCCTCGCCATGCCGCCTCCGCCGGGACCCGGAAAACGAGGTAGGCCTAAGAGGCGTTGGATCGACGTCGTAAGGGACGATATGCGTGCTAATGGGCTTAAGGCAGAGGACGCAAAAGACCGTGCGAAGTGGAGACGACTAGGCAGGAAAGCGGACCCCGGGCACCGAGGTGAAAGCCAAGGTAGCAACCGGGACTTACGCTAGGCTGATGATGATGATAGACCTGTCCTTTGAGCCTAATTTTGGGGTCACAGATAACCCCCGCCACCTCACGCCATTTCGCCCAGGCCGCCGAGATACGAGACTCGACGTCGCAATCGACGTCCCCGGACTCGTGGAGCACCGATCCCAAGTAACTGACCTGTTCCGTGCGCTCGACTGTGTCTTCGCCAATGCGAACAGGAGCAGCGTTTGTTGTGTTACAGGCCAAGTACTCGGTCTTCGCCGCATTAATCTTCAGACCGCCGTTTTCCAGCGATTCCTTCCACGCTGTCACACGTCGAACCAAGCGCCCACTGTCCGAGTCCGCCAGCGCGATGTCGTCTGCATACATGAGCAGCCATGGCGGCTGCTCATGTAAGTCCCTGATATTAGAGGACAGCACGTCCAGCACCACGCTGAACAGAAACGGACTAAGGACAGAGCCCTGATGAACTCCAACGGTGATGGGGAAGGAATTCGTATCGCCAACAGCGGTCCGAACCACAGAACCGGAGTCTCGGTACATGTCTCGGATGATGTCAACATAGGTCTCGGGCACTCCTTTGGATATCAGCGCCCACCAGATCACATCACGGGGGACACAGTCGAAGGCCTTCTGCATGTCTAGGAACAAGAGGTGGCAAATGGCACTGTACTTTGGTATTTTAAGTTCTCTTTATTATACTGATTTGATATTTATCACAGTATTTATTAATGTATAATATTAACTTATATACGAATTTTATTATTATAAGTTACTTATTTAAATGATACCTACTACATTATCTTTTAATTATATATATTATCTGATTTTTATTAATTGTGTAAAAATGTGCATATGTTATTTTTCAGGATAAATACAAGATAGATTAGATAGTGTGTCCAAAACGTAACACAGTTAATTTTGTACCATAGAAAAAAATCCCGACGACGCCTCTAAAAATTACGTTTATCGATTAAAAATCTGATTTATAAGCAACATTTTACGATTATAGTATTTAAATATTCAAACCTTAAGATTATTAGTTTGTCACTAAAATGCTTCAAATTTTGCAAACATTAGGGCAGGACAGGACCTAAAGTGTGGTCTCTCACGAACTGTATAAAAAAATTTTTACAAAAAAAAAAACCGCCTTCAAAAAAAGACAAACGATAAAAGTTCCTACACTAAAAAGTTGAAAATAAAAAATTGAATTACTGTAAAGAAACTTAATTTATAGGTAAAGTTATTTGACATTAATACTTTGCAAATATTCAAAATTTATTACTTCTTTTTGGAGTCGGTGCCATCATTTTTATTGTTGAAACTTAATGTTAGGTAGCTTTTTAATATTCGGTGCCATTTTTCGTACATAATGCTTAAACATTTTCAATGTACTTAAAATGTGGCAGAAGGTTTTTGTAAGTATATATTTTTTATTTAAAAAAAATGTGCAAATCGGATGATTTTTTTAGAGAAGTCTAACATGTACTTACGTCTTAATTAAGTATTATAATATTTGAGTATGCAAATAGGTACTAAGTAGTTTTATAGTTAAGTTAGAGGTAGTTTTTCAAGGGATTGTTGCCCATTCGTAATTCCTTGCCTTCACTGGCACCGACTCCAAAAAGAAGTAATAAATTTTGAATATTTGCAAAGTATTAATGTCAAATAACTTTACCTATAAATTAAGTTTCTTTACAGTAATTCAATTTTTTATTTTCAACTTTTTAGTGTAGGAACTTTTATCGTTTGTCTTTTTTTGAAGGCGGTTTTTTTTTTGTAAAAATTTTTTTTATTTGTAGCCGTTTAGTGTTTTTCATTATAATGTGTTATGGCAACGAAGTCAATATCGTTCCTACATTTCTTTTGAAAAAGTTACCAATGTCATAAAAGTAGGAATACATATTAAAGGTACATTGTTACAGTGTAATCGTTTTGATCTCGTGGAGAGATGATATGATGCATGAAATACTTATGATTCATCTCATGAGTACATCTTATGACAGCTCTCTAAATTATCATCATTTCAGCCAGAAAACGTCCACTGTTGGACATGGACCTCCCCCAAGCGTCGCCATAACGACCGATTCTGTGCGACTCGCATCCATCGCGTTCCCGTGATTCTCACCAGGCCGTCGGTCCACCTTGTGGGAGGCCTTCCAAAGCTGCGTCTTTTGGTGCGCGGTCGCCACTCTAGAACCTTTCGGCCCCATCGGCCATCTGTTCTACGAGCAATGTGCCCTGCCCACTGCCACTTAAGTTTGGCAATTCTTCGGGCTATGTCGGTGACCCTGGTTCTCCTGCGCATTTCTTCATTTCTGTTTCGAACACGCAAGGAAACTCGAGCATAGCCCTTTCCATTGCTCTTGACAGCATTGCCCATGACAGCTCTAATAAGCTCAAACAATGGTAGGATACATTATTTAATTTTGAAGTTCCCAAGCCGACCTTCCACCTTCCAGCTTCATCATCACATCAGTTCAATAGTACCTTACAGCCAAAGTGCATCTTATGACAATTCTAACAAGCCCAAACACGGCTAGGATATATTAATTAGTTACGCAGTTCCAGTGCCTACCTTCCAGCTCATCATCATCAGATCAGTTCGATGATAACTTTTTCAACATCATTTTTTAAGATCATTGGTTTATAGTGCATTTTCATAGTTGCTTAACTACCTTGATTGTGATATCTATGCGAGTATCAAGTTTCGTTAGCCATTTTCTGATCTTCTTCACCAGTTCCACCTCATCAAATGTTACTTTTTAACTGTAAATGCTTGAGTTCTCGATGAAAATATAAAAAAAACTATATAGTTGCCTATAATATTTGAGGAGTTCCCTCGATTTCTCATGGATCCCATCATCAAAACTCGATTTTGAAAAAAATGGGACCAATCTGGAAGCATATCCTTTCAAGTACAAAAAAAATTTTGCAAATCTATACTAATATTATAAAGCTGAAGAGTTTGTTTGTTTGTTTGTTTGTTTGTTTGTTTGTTTGAACGCGCTAATCTCAGGAACTACTGGTTCGAATTGAAAAATTCTTTTTGTGTTGAATAGATCATTTATCGAGGAAGGCTTTAGGCTATATAACATCACGCTGCGACTAATAGAAGCGAAGAAACAATGGAAAATGTGTAAAAAACGGGGAAAATAATTCATCTTTGAGGGCTTCCGTTGCGTGCGCTGCGAAAACGGTACAAGATACCAAAAAAATATGTATGACAGAATTATTGCTCTTAAAATGATCTAAAAAAATGTCCGCGACAGTATATGTCTATCTTTTAAGATTAACTCACTAGAACCGTTTTTATAGGAATCAAATTTGGCCAATTTTTACCAATTATTTGTTAGAGTTGTATCAACATAATAATAGTAATCTTTATCGAAATAAATGTATTGTTGATTAAGAGTATGTAATTGTGAACAAAATTGTCTTTGACATCATTTAATTTCAATGAACATCTTAGAAGATATTACAATTTTAAAATAACTCCGATATAAAATTCACACGCGCCGCATGATGTGCTAAACATGACGTTGCGCCTGGCCGGCGGGCGAGGAGAGGGGTTGCTTGCGGGCGGCGCGGAGGGGTTTTTAATTATGGTAGGTAAAAATTATCCTATGACGAATCCCGCTCTTGGGCGGAGCGGAAAACAGTGTCAGACTCTTACTGACGAAACAACCTACCCCGTTCCTCCCTTGCCTTATTCCCAGAGCCCCGGTATAACGCTTTCGCACCAATCCTCGGCTGCAGGAGGCTTCGATCCTGAAGGGCCCCACAGTTTGCTGACAACACCTTGAGGCGCGCGAGAGCAGTGCACACCGTCGACGACTTGGTCTCGGTCTGAACTGTTATTTACCCATTGCTCACCGTCCGCAAGCTAGCGTCTACAGAGGCCGGATATCGGCGGGATCGCGGCGGCGACGGCTACGGCGAGGGCGCTGTTGCCCTTGCCTTATGCGGTCGGCCTCCTCCATTACGAGCATTACTGCTTTGCAGAAGGAGGCGACCGCTTGCCATTCTTCTTCGCTGCGGACCATGGCCTGAACCAAAGCCCGGCGCGAGAGGTCGCCGCCGCCGATCACCCCCACGAGGGCACGGCGTTGCTCTTCCCAAGCGGGGTACACTTCTACAGTGTGCTCCACCGTTTCCTCCGGGCTGGCCACACAGTGGGGGGCACCCAGGCGTCTCTTCCGCACGAATCCGGCGCAGGAATCACCTGAACTTCCCATGTCCAGTGAGAACCTGCGTCATACGGAAGGTGAGGCGCCGTGATGTCTATCCAACCACGCCTCAAAAAGGGGACTTACCGCAGAGATTATGGCATGCCCAAGGGGGGGCGTAGCTCTGTGAAGAACATTTAGATAATTATGTTCTTTAAAACACTAAATTGTCTAAAATAATATCAGAAATTGACACGGGCAAAGTCGTGGGTAACAGCTATAATTTATAAAGCTGAGGAGGTTGTTTGCAAAAATAAATATGATGCCCAAAATAAATATTCTACGCGGACGAAGTCGCGGGCACAGCTAGTCCATCCATAAACAACGGAGTTCTGAGGTAACAAACATAAAAAAAAAAAAAAAAAATAAAAAAAAAAAAATACAATCGAATTGAGAACCTCCTCCTTTTTTTGAAGTCGGTTAAAAAAGAGATGCCTTTTGTATACACTCTAAGAGTGAATGCAGGGAAAAAGTACAGTAAGGCCCTAATATGACTACAGGAACCAAAGTGCCACACTTTATAAAGTCCTCTTAGGGTCTTACTCTACGTAAAAGAGTGACTTCTTTAAACTTAACTCTTAGAGCTCGGGTACATCATAAAAGGAAACTTTATGCACACTGCTCGGCCCAGTTTTAGCTGTGTTTTGATATGTCAGTCAGTCAGTTTCTTCTTTTATAGATGACTACTGAGATTGACCGAGCAATGGCTGTATAACCATACCCACATGTCGGGGCAACCTGTACGGTAGATGCGTCAGAAACCTTGGGGACCAAAATATCTTCTAAAAGTTCTGGTGTAGAAGGCAACGGGAAACCACTACACTAACGTCCCACGAGAGTCATGGAAAGGTCATATAAGAAGAATCATATGCCTGACGACCCGCGTAGCGACCGGCGCTCTGAGCTGCCCGGGAGCGAGGCGTCAATGAAAACTCCCAAGCCGCCAAACAGAACTCACTTCATGGCGTCGCATCGTGAGAGAGGCGGTGGCGCAGGACTCGACCGACACATGACCACGACCACTCTGTCAAGAGTGCACGACTAAGAAAAGACTGAGATTCATAACCCACATTCCTAACATATTCACCGGGTAACACGAAAATTTAGTGAAAAAATCTTACATAGCATGGTGCAACTCATCGCGAACTCTATCCCATTTGATCTTCCAAAGTGCGAAATCATTTATTTTGCCATTCATTGATACACTTTTGCATTTAAAAATTATGTATAAAAAATTCACGAATCGGAAAACTGTTGCTCTGTGCGTTCTCAGACATAATGGTAAAACGGGTCAGAACCAAATGTGTTGATGTTTACTTCGGGCCGGTATGCGAACAACTTCTGACAATGGCGTATTTATTTTATTACCTCATATCATTATCAGGAATCTGATGCTTTTGCCTTTCGCGGAATATAGGATAATGGAACAATTGTTGAGCCAAGACGGTCTACTCGTCTTGTTAAAATATTTTCTGACACTGACGTGTTACGGTCTTGACTGTTTACTTTACAAATCGGTAAGGAGGTTTCATATCGATTAGTGTCGCACTTATTGGTAACTAAGACCCACTGCCCTCTATCTATTATTATAATCTAACACCACGCTCAGTGGCGTATCTAGTCTTTTAAACGCCCGATGCGAGCATCTATAACTGTCTACTGACTCGCTGTCGTCAAAGCGGTATTGTTCCTCTTTGATATCCGCCATATTGGCGCTGTCGGCCACGGTAACTGTAGCGAGTGTCTACGGTACTAAAACTGATAATGTCGCGCCGCATACAATATTAGTCAAATTAGTTTTCTGGACGCTCACGAGTGGCGTTTCAAATATGTACAAAAAATTAGCTGTTAAATACACGAAACAGCCTTATGATCAGCCTTTTTAATGTTTCCACTAGTGGGACACAAGCCTTCTTTCTAAAAAAGGGAATGGGCCATAATAGACCACGCGGGCCCAGTGCGGATTGGTGGATGTCACATGTGTTCGAATTTTTGGTTTTAGAATATACCGGTTTCCTCACGATGTTCTCCATCAACATTTTGAGAGCGGTGGTGATGAAATAAACAGCCTGTTCAGTAGTAAATAGAAGAGGTCACTGCTGCCACGTGTTGCCAGGATGCTACTGAATAACCGGACCGCCAAAAACGTTATTTAGTGGGTATCTCGAGCCGTCACGCTCGACTATATTAAGATACTGTGCATCCGGACTAAGCGCTTTGCCTCGTCTGGAACAATTTGCCTGCTGCGATCTTCCCGTCCAATTATAAAGTAGGTGTTTTCCAGGCTAGAATGAAAAGGCTCTCAATAAACATCACTACTTACTATCAGGTGGGATCGAAGTCGAGCACTAGTTTATATCAATTAAAAAATGTTTAAATACCTTCTCAACATTCTCCTAGCTTCTGGATGCGCTTGTTCAGTTGCACAGATCAACCATTCCAAGGCTTGCTTGAAGTTACATATTTTATCTGCTTCTAACTCTGTAAAAAATACACGAAAAACTTTACAAAATGTTTTTTACCAACTACTACAACATTTCGAACCAGTCGTTTTTGAGATTGGCGTGTTCAAACAAGCAAATTCTACACTTACTATACAATATATACGACAGATTGGCTTTCCTTAAAAAGGATCATTGTACCTACACACCAATATGAACAACTTTTACTATGAAATCAACACAAAAATCTCGAAAAAAGAAACCCACTTCTCCATACATTTATATTCACATAGCTCGACAAAATGTACGGAGCAGAGGTTCTTTTTCGTGATTTTTGGGTTGCTCTCATAGTAAAAGTTGTTCATATTAGTGTGTACAGTATACAATTTAACTTTATATTTTATTATACCACACTTCATATTAATATTATAAAAAAGCTAAAGTTTTTGAGAGTGTATGTTTGATACTTCTTCACGCTCGCACAGCTGAAAGAATTTCGATGCAACTTGATACACACATCTACCATGTCCTGGGAGCCTAACACAAGCCCTTATAGCAGTATTACTTTGATATTACTTTCAGTGGGAAAGAGACGGCGCTAGACAACGTGTCTAGCGCTGTCACTTGCACACTCTGGAACAGGAATGAAACAATCTTACTTTAATCGTCAAGGTCAAGGTGCAGGACGAACGCATAGGGCATTTTTTATCAAGTAGGACCCCTTGAGACAACTTTCTACTTTCAGGTGATATAAAAAAAAATACATACCACATTTCTCTTCCAGAAGTTGTTTAGCAAGAACGACTTGTGACTCAGCACAGCCATCTTCAGCCAGTTGATTGCGTAATCTTCTCAGAGATCCTTGTGGTCCATCTGGAGCAAGAGAACCCTCAGAAAGTATACATCTACTAACTTATTAAAGTGTGAGTCCCAGGATGTTATTAAACTTTTGAGCTCCAAGCGAACGTCGGCGTTCACACTTCTATTGTTCTTTAATTGTGACTATAATTAGGGTAGTAGAAAGGTATACGAAATGATTCTGAAACATTTCTCCGACATTCGTTTCGCCGTTGATCGATTCACCGACAGAACGATTCACTTTTCATTTTTTCTCCGACAGAACTTTTCAACGACGAACGATTCGCCGACAGAACGATTCACTTTTCATTTTTTCTCCGACAGAACTTTTCAATGACGAACGATTCGCCGACAGAACGATTCACTTTTGAAAATTACATCGACAGAACCATTCACCGGCGAGCGATTCGCCGACACAACTGTTCATCTGCTCCTGGGTTATAAAACATAGGTATTCGACATGTAGACCTGTTTCCGTTTGTTGTTTACACCTGAATCCAGTTTTGAAGACGAAACTTAAAGTTTCATGATAAAAAATATTTCCCTTTCAGACGCCATTAGCCAGTTCGAGGATATTATTTTTTTTTTTTCAGTGGGTAAAATCATCCAATGACATCTTTCTGCGCCCTTAGGCGGAGCAGGAGATGATGTTAGACTTTTCCTGACTAAAAACCTACTCCAAACATTCGTTGCCTTTCATGCCTTCCTTTCAGAAGCAAACCCTTGGTCCCAGTAGGCTTCTAACCTGCTGCGGTTTGCTGACAACTCCGTGACGCGCGTCTGTTTTTGAAGATCGGTGGGCGATGGAATAGGGTCTACCAAATGATAGCCAACTGGATGAACATAAGGGGCAACTAAATGATACAGGTGTGATTTTAGTTCGTCATCTACCATGGTCATCAGGGTGAGTGGAAACGGACAGTGGTCTCGTGTGGTGACCCGCAGGTATTTGTCCTAATGCCACCTTTGTGGAACGTTGGCTATCACTACGTGATGCGCAACGACCTCCCAAGCTGGATCAGCGCTATGCTATACTGTCGACACTCTGGTCTTGTAGCATGCGAGTCGTACCAGGCGACGGACGAATTAGCAACGCTCGTGGAGAGGATCCGGCAGTTGGAACTCAAGGTGATACTTCATAAGTCTATAGCCGGCCATGCGCTTTCATGGCCGAGTGAATGCCACTGGGTTCCCAAAAAACTGTAGGAAAGGTTCATATCGGCGTTGGGTCGGCGATGAGGTACAGTGCGGCTGTTTTAATTTCAGCTAAAGCTAACTTCTTCAGCCTAAGTTAAAATAGCCGTACTGTACTTACCTGGGACTTGTTGTAGACAACCGGTGAAATAATGGTATAATAAAATAATGCTGTTGTAATAGTAACTGTGCCCTAATTCTTCAAGTACGTTCCACATACCTAGCCAAACAACAAATATGGCTATATTAATCATATACATATCTTCTGAGACAGACCTGTGTCTGTGTACACAGACTTTTGTGTATTTTTAATGTTTTTAGCTAGGTTGATGGAACATGCCAGTGGAATTTGGGCACATCTAGTATTGAAACAGCAGTGTTGCATGCCCGTTCCAATTCACCGTAAATACACATTTGTATATGTATAAGTATAAACTAATTAAATGCAGTATTTCTGTAGCAAATGTTTTAATTTTAATATAGAACAATGTATTTGTTTTTTTGGTATTATTTTTTTTTTATCAACTATAGGAAAAAGCAATAAAAATAATAATAATTAGTTTAGGTTAGATATACTTAGTTGAAAACTGTCGAAAGATTGCAGTCAATAATATAATTATGTAACCTTTTGACTACCATTATTACAGACATAATTAAAGAACAATAAGTGTGGAAACTCCGGCATTCGCTTGGGGCTCAAAAGTTTAATTAACTGGTTTAGTATATTCAAAATGCAATAAGTAATTTGAAATTTGGCAAGCCTCAGGATTATTAAATCATCATGTCAATGTTAAATACTGGGTAAGTGGGTACTCCCACCTCAACAGTAGTTTTCATGGCTCCACTTCTGATATTCTCTATCTATGTCAGGTGTCAAATACAGTTTCATTGTTCTACATCGTACTAATATTATAGAGACAGAAGTTTGTATGTATGCTAATGCATATGAA
The DNA here is from genome assembly GCA_029852875.1 of Mythimna loreyi. NCBI lineage: Eukaryota > Metazoa > Arthropoda > Insecta > Lepidoptera > Noctuidae > Mythimna > Mythimna loreyi. Next base: position 8,316,737 of record CM056800.1, on the reverse strand, counting down.
AGAGGAACAAAGAAAGTTTATAATTCCTACACACTGAAACAGTAGCAGTACAGTTGGATAAAACCTGAGTATACACTTAGTCTATAATTTATAAAGATGGGAAACCCTAAATGATAATTGATATTTATTCTGTAAATAGGTTTTAAAAAACAATATTACAGATTTGTTTTTCATCAGTATTAACTAGATAAAACCAGTATTTCCTAGTTGACTACCCTGAACCGAAACATACAGATTTGAGTGGACCTGTCCAGTCAATGCAAGCATGCAAGCATTCGCAAAGCTCAACTCAAAAATACAAAGGAGCAAAGTTCATGTACTTGGTTTTATTAAACTCTTAAGCCTCAAGCAAATACCAGTGTTTGCACAGTTATTGCCTTTCTATTATGTCTCTAATTAGGGTATTTTAAAGGTTTAGATTTCTTGTTTTTTTTTTACAAGCTATCTTCTGGCAATGGCTTCATCTGCTTGAAAGTAGGTTTCTTCATAGGCAAACTTTGGACTCCCATTTCATTCCCTTAAACTTTCGACTAAGTACCATAATCACGGATACAATTAAAATACAATAGGCGTGCGGACAACAGTGTCCTCTTGGTGCTTAATGAATTAAGCAGAGAATTTTTGAAAATGCCATCTTGCCCATGTCATAACAACAAAGAAAGAAATTTCGCATTCTTGTGGCCTTTAGTTTCCACTGTGTTGATATGTCATTCAAGTCAGTTTCTCTTTTCATATTTAACACAAATGAAAATGAGTAATGACAGTCATTGCATTCTTTTTGGGTCAATTACATGTAGCACAAAAACTAGTTTACTTTTACCAGCTGTTACTAAGAATACCACTCATATCATTAATTTGGATTGTTAAACGAAAATATAATAGTTCTAGATCTAATAGACAGATAAAATTAAATATTTGTCAGACCGTCAGACCGGCGTTCGATAGGGAAATTAATTATCAATCGATCGACTTTCAAACTTCGCAAATCCAAGGCCTACCTTTCGTATACGTAGAAGACCCAGCACTTTTAACACTAGCTAAACATATAATGAGCGTCGGTATGCGTGAAAAAAGTATGAATATGAAGCAGCTGTTTGTTTAAGAGTAATTTATCAAACTTATTAAACTTACCATGTAGATTCCAACGTTTCCGACCCACTGGCATCACTTAATAAATATTAAATCGATGTCCGCACATAAATAATTATTTTCAAACACAGTAAACTGTAAAGTTAATAAAACAAATACGTACATCCACTGATCTACATCGACTTTGTTTTGATTATTTTACAGACACAAAAATATAAAATTTTCTTTTTCTTTGATTTGTCAATATGTCAATGTCATTAGTGACCGATTGACAGTGACAACAAAAAAGCAATATTGCAATTTTTTTAGACATAGAAGTTCCAAGTTTTTTATGAATTCGATCTAGTGCTATAAGGAGCTACATAAAAATATATTAGAATTAAATAGAAAATCAAGATAAATATTGATTTAAAATACAGATCATTGTCATAAATTTCTATTATTAATAAAAACTTTAAATGTTAGTGAAAACTACATCAAAATTAATAATAATTAAAGTTAAGCGCACGTACACTGCCTGCAATGAATGAAATGACTTTTTAAAACTATTATTTGAAGTATGAATAATTATAAATTTATTTTATGTAACAATAAAATTCACTAACACCAATGAACGAGAACAATAAACTTGAATGAAAAGAAAGTAGGCACCAGTACAATCATACGTGACAACTCACTAAGTGCCGCCTACATGTTCCACCCACACAAATAGTAACTGCATAATTCAACGCGGTTGGTTTCCTAAAATAGGATGCTTTTTAAAAGGATTTCCTGTGTAGAGCTAAATAGTGAAAGACTTAAAATAAAAACTAAAAGAGGGGTGTAAAGTTATTTTTAATTTAGTGTTTCAAAACTTGAATCACAATGATATAGAATAGATACCTACCTATAGCGTATTTGTGGAAAAATTAAGAAAACTGTGATTATTTTATTTTAGATTATTTCAGGAAAGTGAAAGCACTTTTGAATAATATTTTTTTGACACAGAAAAGTATTCCTTAATTTATTAATTTGGTCATTATGTTTGAATCGTTGTAATAAGAAATTGATTCAGTTTTGATTTTGAATAGTCTCGAAACCGTTAATTGTTTATTAATTGTTTTGCTTGAGTGCCGGTATGCGCGGTAGGATTATTATAAGGAGTTACTACTGGAATTTATTTCGAAAAATAATAATTTCTGTGTCTGGGGATTAGAAATTGGTATAGTTTTGTATCTCAAATGGGGTTGAGAGTTTTATTTTAGTATCTATTGAATATCTGTTTGAGTGTTTGCTTGTACAATAATTATGATGCAGTCTAATAAATTATTATTTATTTATCTCTACTTATCGAGAAGGCTGACTCGACACATTTGCGGCCAAATACTGCAATAACTGAATGTATTGCAACCCACGACCTAATAGGATCTTAGAGCATTTAACCTATAGAATGTAACATTATTAAACTCCAAAAAGCTACACAATCAAAATCTAATGAAATTAGACTGGTGGCGAGGCAGTATGGTCTTAGATCTTAGCCTGCCCAATGAGGTGATGAAAAACTGTTAGTGTCAGACTGGCATATGTCAAAAAAAAAACTAACGAGCGAGGCGAGGCGAGGCTTGGCGAAGAAACGCTTTGAATACAAAGAAGCAAGCCGAAAGCTATTATGAATTTTATGTGTATGCTCCTCCTTTGACTCAGAGGAGTTAGAGCTTGTTCAGGTATCTACTACACTAGTATCTACAACCGTATTTCGTCTGTGCTGGATTCGGCTGTCCTAACGTACCCAAGTCCGCAATACTACATAAGTACGTGTGTAGCATAGAATTAACTGAAAAATCATAAGTGAATTCTGAAATTAATGTTATCGTGAAGCAAAATGTTGACTCCACGATTCAAGCTAACTCAAGACGACAAACACGTCTATATAAATGTGCACGCACCATATACAAACATTGGTGATACAGAAATCGATGTCGACGGCGACAATTTTCTGTTCGTGTCGAGTCCGTATTTTCTGCGACTCCGCTTGCCAGGCAGAATTGTTGACAATGACAGCTCTAAAGGATCATATTCGTGTGATTCAGGAGACTTTAGTTTAACCTTTGACAAAGAAACACCAGGTGAACATTTTGAGAATTTAGATATGATCACAAGTTTACTTGCGCCATCCGACATCCCTGACATGAATCCAGATTTAGTCGAAATGTTAGAAGATGAAATCACTGTAGAAAATGGTAATAATGATGATGAGGACTATTCAAATAAGTATACTTATGGATTTGCAAATAAACTCACAACTGAATTCAGCAACATTGGAGTTGAGTTTCCACAGATTTTTGAATTGAGAGTCCCTGAGATGGTTTCAATTGAAGAGCGGAATACTAAGAGAGTGCAGCACGAAGATGATAAATTCTCAACAGATCATTATTTGGCTGACTTCTACGATGATGAACTGCTTGAACCGTTCCTGACAGCTATAGCACCATGGTGTGATCAAAATTTCAATAAGGAGATTGAATTCTCAGAAGAAGAAGTGAGCGTACTGAAGGAACTACCAAATAAACACTATCTACTTAGTAAGAATGAGTACAAGCAGGTACTATATGGATTGGTTGATATTTTATATGGATATTGCTATGATAAACGGACTACTCTGAACGAGAGCACTGTGGAATCTGGATGGACTATAAACAAGCTTTCGTCAACCCTAAGCTGGTTCTGCACATTTAATGATATGAAGCAAGTCCTTATAGCCTCTTACAGACGTGCACTAATCTATCCTATATTCAGAAACTTTCAACTCTGCGTTAAAGTAAAAAATGATCTCGTGACACTCCTAAGAAAAGGAAAGAAGTTTGTGGTCAAATGTATGATTGAAATATATCAAATGTTTAATGCAAGCAATGATGCACGGTACATTCTGAATCAATTGTACATCAAGGATTATTTAGTTTTCCTGCAGAAATGTAGGAATGAGGAGCTGGATGAATTGTACAATAATATTGCAAATATTGAAATCTCTAAAAATGATTTAGATCTGGATCTTGAAGAATTAGAGGCAGCTGCGGAATTAGTAAAGCAAGAAGAGGTGGATAGTATCATGGAGAATGAAGTGGCCGTCAAAATGGCTTCAATGTCGTTACTGACCGGGTTACATCGGACTAATCAGGTCTACATAAATGATGAAAGTGACGATGAATCAGATTCATCTGACAGCAGTGACGATTCTTCCGATGAGCTGGATTCTGATGATGACCCATCTTGACAGCTACGAGGCTCCTACAAGATAACCAGTCAAGGCTTGTAAAGAGTTTCATGTTTGACAGTGTAATTTAAGAAACAAATTCAGTGTTTATAGTGCCCTGAATTGTTTTGGAACTGAATCTAGCAAGGACTCAAGTGTTCCTATACAGGAAGAGACAATTTATGTTACATAATTATGTAGTTTAGAATTAAGGCATTCACTGTACTTTCTGAATGTTAACTATAATCAACAGTAGAAAATATACCTGTAATAATTAAATGATATTACCAGCCTATTATTTGTTTCATAGTACCTACCATTTGAAGACTCATTTAGATTGTTTTTTTTTTTATTGATTTTCCCGTTCTTCCTCTCTCCTCCTTGCATTCTAGGACACTGGGATTCCCTTTCGTAAATGGTTATGGACATGGTCCCAAAAGGTAGAAAGCTTCGACACTGCTTGGCCCCTATAAGTTTGTTGCTTTGAGGTGCACTTTGAACTATACTCGCCATCGACGACTCGAGCTCCGTCTTGACGGCATGTTACCCATTGCTCGTCATCCTCGAGCCTCTAGTTTCGGCTGATGTTTCGATTTTGGTCAATAAGTAGCCGGAGCTAGCCTAAGAGTAGACAAGGAGGTTGTGAGTTTGTGTCTGTTTCGTTTGTCTCAGTACAATACGGCCATCGGATCTTGGCGAGTCTGAAATAGATAAATAAATGGTTTAACCGATTCCGTGCGGATGATGCCGCACAGGCACCATGTAAATCTATTGCGTATGGCGTATGGTGCCCGAGAGGATACAAAACTAAAACATAAAAAACTCGGCTAAAACGACATTTGTCAAAAGAGTCCCGTGAATAAAAGTGTCTTTATTTGTCACCCATATCATGCCCACAGTGTTCGTTTCAAGTAATTTCGTAAATTAGCAGACTTCAGGGGTTGTAAACCAAGTTGTCGAGTCATTTTTTATCAATAAAAATACATTTACATTCTTATCCAAATAAAACACTTCATAATCATGTTAGTGTTTGTAGGTACAAGTAGAATATTTTTTATTCATTAGAATCGGACTTCCCATTCAGGTATACCTACATATGTTCTATTTATTATACAGCGTTTTGTAGAGAAATACCGGATTCAAAATTGTTTCCCTACAAAATATATATAATAAATAAATATCACCTGGCTGCAAAATGAACAACGTACGTGTACAAATTCTATATAACACTCTTGAATAAATAAATCAATAAAATAATGCAAAAAGGTTTACAACACCTGGTAGAAATTAGTTCTTTACCTTCCATTTCCATAAAAACACATAGATCGTCACTTTTAAACGCACTGAATGAATTTACTGACCGCTTACTTTCGATACACAATGGTAAATGACTCTTTAACACGTGGAATCACGAGAACAAGCTAAAAGTTACAATTCATGGTGGATGAGTCCCCAGAGGAATCATCAAAGTCTCTGGCGTTTGGTGCCCCAGAGGCATCACGGAATTTTTGTTTGACGCCAGGCACTAAAGATTGCTAAAAAGACCTCCGCACGGAATCGGTTAAACAAGTAAATTCAATTTGCAGTTGTTATTGCTGTTAAAAACTTATTGGAATATTTTTTTTAAAACCTTTATTTTGTACGAGTTTTTAAACGCAACTTCAGACTTGCCAAGGTCATACCCCGAGTCCCGCCCTTGGGCCGCCCTTAGTTGGTACAGGAGACTGTGTCCGACTCTTACTGACTGAAGATACCCCGTTCTTTTCATGCCTTGATCCCAGTGCCCCGGTAATACGCTTTTACGTCAACCCTTGGTCCCAGCAGGAGGCTTCGACATTTCTGCAGGGTTCATACGGTTCGCTGACAACTCCTTGAGGCGCGCGGGAACAGTGCGCGCCGTCGACGACTAGGATTGGTCCTGACGATTACCAGAGGACCGGACGGCGAGCTACCCATTGTTCGCCGTCCGCAAGCCCGCGCCTACAGTGGCCGGAAATCGGAATCGGAATTCCAGCGGTGGCAGCTGCGGCAAGAGCGCCGTTGTCTTTGCCTGATGCGGTCGGCCTCCTCCTTCGCTAACATTACTGCTTCGCAGAAGAAGACGACCGCTCGCCACTACTCGCTCCGGACCATGGCCTCTACAATGGCCCGCTGTGAGATCGCCACCTCCGCCAGCCCCACGAGAACACGGCGATGTTCTTCCCATGCGGAGCACAACTCTACCGAGAGTTCCACCGTTTTTCGTTTTACTAATAAGTGTAGGTTACTTACCTACCAGCCTTCCTAGCTTTACACTGGTGTCTGAAACCTTTGAAATTCTCGATTTTTCTCTATTGTAGATAGATAGGTATGTAGGTACCTAATATACCTACATTTTTATGTATTGATCCCACATATCATAATGGGTGAGACCGTGACCCAGTGCTCTCGGCCGAATACTCTGTACGCATCATAAACATAGGGCCGAGTATTCGGCCGAGCGCTTATCTCTACAACTTACTTGCATCACTATCTCGGCCCAGCAACATGTTACTGTCCCCCCTTTTACTTGGTACGTGTGATCAAGGCATTAAATCATCCTTGTGTAGCATTGTCTCATGATTGTCTCTATTAGATATACAATAACAAAATATTTATTTACTTTATTTTACAGAAAGCTTACAGACTTATAACAAAAATGAATATTTTATTTTATGCTAGCGGACAATTGCTAATTAAAAGCTTCCACATACCTATACGTTTGCAATCAGCAAATCTCAACTAGTATTTGTTAAGTAGATACATAAACAGAAAAAAAAACAAACAAGAAAAGAAACATAATAAAAAAAAATACAGAGCTAGGAGATTGTGTAAGCATTGTGCCAAGCAGTTTGACATTAAAATTGAACTTATTGCCTTTCGTCACCAAAATAGTCCTTACTTAGGATATCTCTAATTTCACGTGCGCTAGTGTTAAATAAATCAATTTCCAAATGTGATTCTAAATTATTAAAGGCTTTTACAGAGCGTATGCAGAAGGCGTTACGTCTGTAATTAGTAGAAGCAGTTGGTGGTTGTAGTAGTGGTCTTTTTCTCAGGCTATTTTGATTTGTTCGAATAAAAATTTTGTTAAGTAAATCAGGACAGTCAATTGAGCCATTTGCTATGTTCGCTAGAAAACAAATATCACTAATATTACGTCTAGTTTCCAATGGCAAAAAATGGTACCGTTTACAACGGTGATCATAATCATTTGAAAATTGTTTTGCTTTATAATCCAAATACCTCATGAATTTTCTTTGGACATGCTCAATACGAGATTTGTAGATCTCGTACTGAGGATTTCAAACTTGAGAAGCGTACTCAAGGTGGCTGCGCACGAAAGAGCAATACAGAACTTTAATGGGTTTCAGGGAGCGAAAAACGGAGCAATTTCTAATTATAAATCCTAATGCCTTAGATGCTTTATTAACAATTGATTCTATGTGGCTATCAAAAAGAAGTTTACTGTCGTGTAATACGCCAAGATCTCTTATACTATGTACTTTAGTGATGATATGTCCGTCTAACGTAGGTATATCCAGGTCCAATCACAGAATTCCGTCGAGAAAACACTATCTACCTGGTAACACTTGGAAACATTTAGTTGTAGTTTATTATTTTTACAGTAGGATATAAACCTGTCAAGATCGGACTGGAGTTCTGCAGTATCAGATAAATATGTGAGTTTTTGATGTCTGATATAAATATAGTGAACAACAAAGGCCCCAAGATCGAGCCTTGAGGTATCCCGGATGGAACAAAATTCCATTTAGACGTAGGTATACGCTCGCAAAACTACAGCCTGGACGCGATTGTCTATATATGAACAGAACCATCTAAATAGATCACCATGTATACCAACGGACATGGTGATCTATACGATCGAAACACTTACTGTAGTCAGTGTATATCACATCAACAAAATACTATAATAATCAACATTTTTTTTTCACTAAAACGGTTTTTTAATTTTATGTAAGGGGACTTTAATTTTGTGTAAATAATATAACTGGTTTTTCTAACTGGTTTTTTTTCTAGCTCGAATAATCTTTTAAATAAAAATGAATCGCAAAAATAATGTGTTGGTAAGCGCAAAACTTGAGAATAACTGTTTTTTTTGTTGCGTTTTTTATTGTTAGGAGAACGATCTTATGAAGAAAAAGAAATAGGGTATAATAGGGTAGAGTTGGGTAGAGTAGTCAGTTCACGGGAGCGAAGCCGCGGGCAAAAGCTAGTTGACAAGTAAAAATTTTATAGGCCTAATAGTCCAGTGCAATTAGCACTGTTAACGATAAAAAGTGGACCTAAATAGTAGTAGAATGAAACCTATTAGAAAAGGAAGATAATATAGCAAAAATTTAAGAAAAAATAAATTACGTTCGATCTGAGGTCGGGAAGTGGATGGGTGTGCGGTTTTAAGGGTAAAAAATGGTTTATCTCTAATTCCGGAAAAACTACCGGTTCTATGGAAAAAAGTCTAATGGCAAAGTTATAGGTTATAAAAAGATCTACCACTTTTGTATTTACACTTTTTCACATAGCCTCAAAATCTATGTGAAAAGTCCAAAAAACCGAGTTTTTGAATTTAATTTTTATCTCCTTTAAAAATTACTTTTTTTTCACAAAATTTTGTGAAAATTTTCCTTTTCATGTCCCAAACTTACTATTTTTTTTTTGATTTAAAATATTCACAGTTGCTCTTTATTTTGACTTAACATCGAAAAAACAGCCTATTTTTCAATCGAAAAATCTCACGTAAAAATATGTGTTATTCACTGAAATCTTTACTTTTTGATGGTGTAAAAAAGTATACATTAATACATTCATTTTTTTTTAGAAAATGCAAAAAACTAAAAAATCTCGAAGCAGAAATTACTTTTGTTTAATAATTATTAGCGACCCGCTCCAGCTTCGTGCGGGTACAAAGGTGATATATTATACATATAAACCTTCCTCTGGAATCACTCTCATCAATCATCTATTAAAAAAACCGCATCAAAATCCGTTGCGAACTTTTAAAGATCTAAGCATACACAGGGATACGCAACTTTGTTTTATACTATGTAATGATGTACTGAGGTGATAATTAATTTTTTTATAAGATTTAAAGGGGATTTCATGTTGGAAATGTGACTGCTGAGATAAAAATTAAATTAAAACATCGGTTTTTTGGACTTTTCACATAGATTTTGAAGCTGTGTGAAAAAGTGTAAATACAAAAGTAGTAGATCTTTTTATGACCTACAAGTTTGCTATTAGACATTTTTCCATAAAACCAATAGTTTTGCCAGAAATCGAGAGAAACCATTTTTTACCCTTAAAACCGCACACCCATCCACTTCCCGACCTCAGATCGACCGTTATTTATTTTTCCTTAAATTTTTGCTATATTATCTTCCTTTTCCAATGGGTTTCATTCTACTACTATTTTGTTCTTTTTCAAAAGCTATCTGCACTGGTATATAATGATACTCATTAGTTTTAGCTAATTTGCAAGTAAAATATACACTGTCAAGGTTTTTATCGTATCCTCTCGTCTCATGTTAGAGGAAAGCGGGGCACTTTGACAGCACCTATATTCATCAGAAATGAAATACAAAAAAATAAAAAAGAAATGAAAAAAAATTCTAATTAATTAATTAAATTTTATTAATAAGTTATTAATGAGTTAGTTTTTTTATCAATTGGATTATTTAATTTAATTTTCTAATGTAATACGCTACATCACATACAACACGCAGGTATGTACTGCAGGGGCCCTTCAGGGTCGAAGCCTCCTGGAGCCTAGGGTGGTGCAAACTGTTACCTCGACTCCAGGAATAAGGCAAGGAAGGTACGGGGTAGGTTTTTTAGTCAGTAAAAGTCTGACACTGGTCTCCCGCTCCGCCCAAGAGCGGGTTTTGGTCATTCGATGATTTTCACCTACCATAAAAAAAAACACGCAGATATGTAAGTCCCGCATTTGCGGGATCCAGCGCATGTTTTTTTTTTATTTTAAAATAATAAAGCTTCAAGTAAAGAGATATTTTCTCTATCTTCGTCCTTAAGCTAGCGGTGTCGCCCGAATGAATGCTAGGGTAAATACGCTAAATGTCGGCCCCCTTACGGTTTTTCTGTATTGGGATGGCTCTGGTACCATCAATTTGAAACATAAAGATGCTTCTGATGCGGTTTTTGATAGTTTATTATATGTATTTCATGTTTATGGACATAAGGTTAACATTTCTACTACATGGAAAAAGTACTAAGGTTTAAATGCGTCGAGAACGAAAAATTCCTAAAGTCGGCCATTCATGGCCCATAGTCGGTCGCGTTTTTCCCAAATGTCGGCCGGGTATAGGGTGTTTTAAATTAAAACTGACAAATATTATTATTAATATGATTTATTTTGGCAGGAGTCTCACTAAATATGCCTACATTATTAATCCTACTACTATTATAAAGGCGAAAGTTTGTAAGTATGGATGTATGGATGTATGGATGTATGGATGTTTGTTACTCTTTCACGTAAAAACTACTGAATGGATTTGAATGAAATTTGGCACAGGCATAGGATACACTCCGGAATAGCACATAGGCTACTTTTTATCCCGGAAACCCCAAACCCACGCGGGCGAAGCCGCGGGCAAAAGCTAGTCGTATCTATTTGTTTAATACTTACCAGGTAAAGTATTTTTCTATTTGCTTTAAACAAAGTTATATATTATAATTATAAAATATAAACAACAATAAAAAAAAACTGTAATAATTCAAAAGTGATTGTTTTTGAAAGTTTTAACGTCTTCGTAACAATATTTATAAAACCAGTCGGTAAATAATAAAATAAAGGTTACTTAAACATTATTATGCTATGGTAAATAAATGTGTTTGTCATGAATTAAAAAAGTCGTAATCTCTTCTGTCTTATGAGATTACCTCCTACAAACAAAAAAAAAAATGTATTGATTTAGTTCGAAATATAAAGAGATTTTGTAGGGAACTCGTGATAACTTTGAATTATAGAGAGGTCATTAATAATTGGTCATATTTGAACTTGAGTCTTTATAATATTAATAAATTAAATATATAACTTTGACAAAATAAAAAAGTAATCAGCCTGTATAGTGGCGCTCGAATTTGAGGCTGGTCGACTTTACGATCTTTAATGTTTCTAAAGCCGGCCCCTATTTCGTGTCCATTATTTCTCGAGATTTAACTAATATCACCCCGGCCGCCATTTGGCGATTAAACGTAAAATAGATTTATTGGTCTATATGCGTTGCAAATTCTCTTACGGAGCCAATGGAATTACTACAATTGGTATTTATAAAACAGACTGCATTTACGTTAAGTCGGCCACGGCCGAGAATTCGGTTTTAACTCAAAATTGGTATTCTATTGGCGGCCTCCTATTTTTCCTTTAAAACAATACGTAAAACGTTGGAAAAACTATCTCAAAATATAGTAAAAATCACTTATTACTAATAATAAAGCTTAAAACAAAGAAAAAGGAATGTCTTACCGTTCTAATATCAATCCCCGAAATGTGGGTATTCACAGCCAGTAAGGTACTTTTAATACGGACATGACGCTTCGACGGCGCAATCGCTGCTGATGCTCAGTACGCGAAGAGTGAGTGACGTAATGGGATAGTAACGGTTTTTACATATATAATATGAACTAAGGTTGCAATTAGGGTGGCATTGTTGCCACTTTATTATTCTGTAAAGGAATGCAAGCCGAAAATGTGCAGACGGCCGAAGTTTGGGGAGGGGCCGACGTTTGGCGTATTTACCCTAGTAACTAAGATCATTATCTTATGAGGATTGTACCCATATATGCTTTAATAAACACACACAAAAAAGAAACTAAAACATATAATATCTAGTATATAGTGGGCGGCCAAATCGCATTCCGCAATCTCCTCCAGGCAACCTAACATCATAAACAACCACTTTTATTCTATGACTTTAAAAAAAATATCATATTTTTGTCCATCAGATTTTCATACAAAAAAATAAATAAATTGAACTTTCTAAATAAGTAGGTATTACTAAGGCTATGCGTAGCAAGCGATAGTACAATAGCTGAGGGGTGCGGGGATCGGGCGGTGGGTGACTTTTGGTTCTAGGACATGCCGGTTTCCTTACGATGGTTTTATTCATCGTTTTGAGAGTGGTGATGAAATAAATTACACAGAGTAATGCGACCTATGTGGCCGTTACCACTCGGCCACCACTGCTCTCTAATGAAAATTTAAGGTTTTGTTTTTATTCATCAACATTTCAGCCCAAAGACGTCCACTATTGGACATAGGCCGCCGCCAAATGTCACCACATCGGAACATCGATCTACCTACTTTACCTATGGTTAAATTGACTTTTCAACGCCACTTTATCTATGGTTAAATTTTATAATTGATGAATTTTTCCACAGGTAAAGTGAACATGAAAAAAAGACAAAGTAAAAAACTGGAAACAAACACAGACAACAAACTGTTTCAAACTGCTTTTCTTTCTTTATATACCTATTTCACATTTTTAATGATAAAAAAATACCAAAGGAAATGTCTGTAGGTATCAATCAGCCCCGCTTGCCTCTAAAATGAAATCATTTTTTTTTTAAATAAACTACGTTCTATATACCTACTTTCTGGTATACATTATAATAAAGTTACTGTTAGATCATTCGCAAACTTCTACCCGTAGAAGTCGGTGCGTTTTTGACCGCTACCAGGATAAAAATCCTCCTACCAAGTGCTATTTTGTGACCGAAGAAAATACATTTCCTGTCTGTGTTCTGATCTGTAAGTAGCTGATTTTGATTTTATATTTACTCACATATTTATTTGTATTTACATATTAGGTAGGTTTTTAATATTTCTTTAAAAAACTTAAAAAAAACATCTTAAATTATGTTTTTTTTTTAAACTATAACAAATAGGAATGCATCGAGACAGGGTACAAGCTACCGGTGGTCAGGGCTCCTGAGAGAGGAACCTCCTAATAATACGCGCCGTGTCCATCCAACTGCCTATCGAGAGCCTCCTCAAATGTTGGTTGAGGCTCTTGGCTATTAAGCCATTAGCCGTCACAACAGTAACTGTCAGCACAATGACTGCTGTGTCCACTTTCCACATGTGAACAACCTCGCGAGCTAAGTCAAGATACTTGGTTTGCTTATTCTTCTAGACTTTCACGAGGTTCTCATCATGAGGGGCCGCTATATGAACAATCATTATTATTATATCACATATTTATTACTATTATTATTTATTATTATTTCTAGCCCATACTGTCCCACATATTTAAAATTTATTTATTTTATTTAATCATGTTACAAAAAAAGCCATGAGTATAAATGTGGGTGGATGGAGAGGGAGACTGAAGAAAATATGGATGGATTGTGTGAAAGGAAGAGGAGTTAGTGAAAGCGTGACGGGTGACAGGACAGAATGGAAGAAAAAAACATGTTGCGCCGATCCCAAATAAAACGGGACAATGTGCAAAGACAGGAAGATGATGATTATTTTATTTAATCGTAGGAGAACTAACAAGCTACGTAATTATAACAAATGGATACAGTACGCGGCAAATAAATTAACCCATTGTGCTATGTTACGCGCAACCCCCACTTCGATCGTGACCCGAAAATCGGTTATCCTGGGGCCATGGGTTGATCCGAGCGCGTAACACTAGGGCCCTGGGATAAAGGCAAAACCGGGTAGAACCAGAGTGGTTTGTATAGTCAGTAAAAGTCTGATACTATTTCCCGCTCCGGCAATGGGCGGGATTTGTCATTGGATGATTTTTCCCACTTAAAAAAACCCGACAGTTGGTTGTGATTCTCTCCACATAAGTAAAACACCATGGCAGTCGACCTTAAATACGCTGCAACTAAGTAGGTAATATTCGCGACTCAATGAAACGAGACACTACGCTAGCAAATGGTTCAATTTATCTGCCGCGTATGTTTTATAACTCTTGTTAATGAGACATTAAGCTAATTAAAGATTCTCACGGGTAAAAACAGAAAAAGTACTTAGTCGTAATGTAATTAATTATTATTCTATGTATTTATTTATTTACTTAAATAAATAAGTAAGTTAAATTGCAATTTTAGTATATTTTTCGTTCAGTTAGGCTTGTGCAATCTACTGGTCAGTACATAAGTACTGACTACCAGATTGCACAAGCAAGATTGGACAAGTTGCTTTCAGGTTTGGTCTCATACCTATTATAAGTTGTTTAATATTATGACTTCAATTACGAGTTTAAGTGCAGACGTGACGATTGAAGAGTCTGACACTTTTCGCGCTTTTCGCCATTCGTCATTCCCGCTTTTCGTCGATTTTTCCCAGCATAGAAAAAAAAACCACACGGGGTACACTGTAATGCGGTATGTTAGAAACACGAGATATTAGATATAAGTCACGATATTTTTGTTTTTATATCTGGCATAGCACAGCATCATCATCAACAGGCTTTTTAATGTCCCACTGCAGGGACACAGGCCTCCTCTCTAAGAGAGGGGAATGGGCCATAATCCACCACGCGGGCCCAGTGCGGGTTGGTTGATGTCACATGTCTTCGAATTTTTGGTTCTAGGACATGCCGGTTTCCTCACGATGTTTTCCTTCACCGTTTTGAGAGCACTGGTGATGAAATAAATTACACAAAGTAATGCTTCTGGCTGGGTTTGAACCCGCGACCTACAGCACGTAAGTTAGGGCCTTTACTACTCGGCCACCACTGCTCTGCACAGCATCAGTCTTATAATATTCCCACGGATGGGACTCAGGCCTTCTCTCTCGGATAGGGAATGGGCCGTTCCAGTTGCCAGTGCTACTGCACTGGAGACATCCATTATTTATAAGACAAATTTATAAGACATCTACTAACCCGCACTACCGTGCGGGTTAGTGGATGTCTTCGAATTCTTAGTTCTAAAACAAGCCGGTTTCCTAATGATGTTTTCCTTTCCTTTTAATATCTATTTTGTTATAAACATGTGGTCATTGTTCTTTTTATTTTCCAAACGGAACTCGCGCCCGCCCGACGTAGTAACCAGTGGCGTAACTAGTCCCACAGGGGCCCCGGGCAAAAAAATATGATTTTTTAGAAATGCTTAGTTATCTAACGAGACGGTTGTGGATAACTATGTTTGTGTTGTGTAGTCTATGTCCGGGCCCTTTTAGCGCGGGGCCCCCGTGTTTGTAGTTACGCCTCTGCTAGTTAGGGCACTGGTTACGGCCGCCAATTAACATACAAGTTAAAAAAAAAAAAACATACAAGTTGACATTGACACAGACTTTGACTTACAAAACGTACAAAAAAAAAATGAATTCAACGAGCTACCGAAAAATCTTTTATTATGTCTATTAAGCCTATGTACTTTTTAAAAAAAAAACAACTTTATTTAGAAGAAAAATCAGTGTGTTTATAAAGCTCTTGACAAACTAATTAGGTAGATACTACATTAATTTGTAATTCAATGGGCTAGGCTTAATTAATATCTTATTGAATCCGGTTATCCATGAACTAAAATGTTTTAAATAACTGTAGGTATATAAAACATTTTATTCAGTTCATGACCACCGACTTTATTTTTAATGTAATAATATATTCCACAACTGTCTCACAACGCCGTCTAGTCTCAAGCTAAGCAGAGCTTGTGTTATGAGTACTAAACAACTAATAAACATACTTACATATTTATAAATACATACATCATCATCATCATCATCAGCCTTTTTAATGTTCCCACTGCAGGGACACAGGCCTCCTCTCTAAGAGAGGGAATGGGCCGTAATCCACCACGCGGGCCCAGTGCGGATTGGTGGATGTCACATGTCTTCGAATTTTTGGTTCTAGGACATGCAATACATACATATTATAGATAAATTATACTCAGACACAGAACAAATGATCGCGCTCATCACACAAACATTAGTCCTGGGTGGGAATCGAACCCTGGCGTAGCAGTCAGGGTCGCTAACTACCAGACCAACAGGCAAAGGCCAGTCAAAATTATGAGGAGAATATCCAGTTATTGAGTGGAAAATGTTCCTCTTGACCTCTTCTCATGCTACGTTTTTGAAGAACTATTCTCTAAGAATACAGCCTTGAGCGCAGCGCTGGCTCAGCGACGAAAGCCAAATAGTTACAGTACATCGGATCTTGGCGAGTTTGTAGTTAGGCTCAGTCTGCGAATTTTAGCGTTTGAAAACTCGTAAAAAAATTAATGGTTTCTACAAATAAATGCAATTTGTAAGTAGCAAGGCGTAATCGCCTTCTACAGCTTCACTATTGTCTATTCGTCTGTCAGTTGTTGTGTGTATGGGTGCTTTAATCTTTAATCTAGACTGACTGACCTGTCAGCCTAGTAGTTAGTGCCCTGACTGCTATGCCGGGGGTCGTGGGTTCGATTCCCACTCAGGACAAATGTTTGTGTGATGAGCATGATCATTTGTTCTGTGTCTGGGTGTAATTTATCTATAATATGTATTTATTTAGAAATGTATAAATATGTTTATCAGTTGTCTAGTACTCATAACACAAGCTCTGCTTAGCTTGAGAGTAGACGGCGTTGTGTGATGGTTGTCTAATAAAAAATAAAAAAAATCGTTGACACTGTCTTCACATGTTTTTGATTTTTTTATAACATTAATAAAATTCTTTGGCTAAACCCTATCTTTTAAGATACAGGCTAGTCCTACCTAGTTTAAAATATAGAGTCTATTATTGCATCATATTGTAAATAATAATTTCCAAACAATGTATACAGTGCAAAGTGCTACGTTTTTATGAAATAAATAGTTATTAAGTATTATTTTTATTATTTAACTCAATAGTCCGGTTTTTGGCCCCTTTGAGGCAGTTTATAGCTCGTAGTTCTTTGTCATCAAGGCCATGTTTTTTGTCATCATTAAAATATTTTATTTTTAACAAAACGATTTTTTAAAATTAAAACTTTCAATTATTATTATTTATCTATCTAAACTAATATAATAAAGACATAAAGTTTGTTTTTTTGTTTGTAGGAGGTAATCTCTAGAACGACTGGTCTGATTGGAAAAATTGTAGCAACAGTAGAAAGCTGCTTTACTCCTGAGTGACGTAGGCTATATTTTATGTTCGCGGGCGAAGCCGCTGATAAAAGCTAGTTATGAATAAATTCAAAAAACATCCAATAACTATTTTAATAAATGATTCGTTACCTACGTTTTAATCATAGAAGAAAAATCCTTTTACTGGGATATTTTCCCAAAAAGTATCGACTTCGGCTAAGAAACCAGTTTCATGGCAGTACATAATCTTCATTTAATCTACAGTTAGTGGTACATAGGCGGACTTAATGCAATAAGGCATTCTCTACCAGTCATCAAAATCAAATAAAAAAGACATCACTCATCATCATCATCGTCCTGCCCTTGTCCCGTTTTATTTGGGGTCGGCGCAATATGTTTTTTTCTTCCATTCTGTCCTGTCACCCGTCACGCTATCACTAACTCCTCTGTCTTCCATATCACTTCTCACACAATCCATCCATATCTTCTTTGGTCTCCCTCTCCCTTTCCATCCATCCACATTTATACTCATGGCTTTTTTTGTAACATGCGTTTCATCCCTCCTTTTTACATGGCCATACCAAGACAAACGGTTCCCTCTCAACTTTTCAGTCACTGGCGCCACTTTCAAACTTGCTCTAATGTACTCATTTCTCACTTTATCCATTCTCGTCACACATCCATCTCAACATTCTCATCTCAGTTTCATGGCAGTACGACAATTACAAAAGGTCGTCTAATGATTAAATAATAATGATTATTCTGTAGACACATAACAAGGAAAATTTTCCTTAATTAAACAAGTTTTCCTCAATAAATTAAACGAGCTTTGTTGAAATGCTTACTACTTAAATGTTCCCAACGGCGTCACCTGCGTAAAAATAAAAACGGCTATGTGCAGCGCCTACTTCTATTTATACCTCAACTAGCTTTTGCCCGCGGCTTCGCTCCCGGAAACAGATTATTTTACTCTACTCCACTCTACCCTATTTTTTTTTCATAAGAACCTTCTCCTGGCAATAACAAACACAACAAAAAAAGAATCAGCAAAATTGGTCCAGGCGTTGTTGAGTTATGCGCTTACCAACACATTTTGCGATTCATTTTTATATATAAGATTATACTATGTGACCGGAAAATTGTAAACACCGTAAGATTGTAAAATATTGAGAAAATTTGTAAACTAAATTTTCTAAATAAGAAATGGTTATATTGAAAACTAATGAATTTAGATTGGATTCTTGATCTCCGGTGACATACCTACACACTGATACTCGAAAAGTCAAAACCCTCCTTCTGGCCCGGGCCTTGGTAGAGGCCATGGTCCGGAGCGAGGAGGTGTGGCAGGCGGTCGCCTCTTTCTGCAAAGCAGTAATCCTAGCAAAGGAGGCAACGGCACTCACACTCACACATAATAACTTTACACATGCATTGCAGGGTTGAAAAAACTTCTATCAACACATCATGTTGATTCCAAGCGTACAGTGTACCACATTCTACCAAACAGAAGAGGAAGTAAGGGCTGTGCGGCAAGTATTTGGCTTGACTGAGAAGAGTATACAGGATGGAGTGGACGCCATCTTGGAATGGCTCCAGAAGCAACCTCATCTAGTTCATCTTGATATCAGTAAGTCGATGGAATCTCTTTAAAGGAATCTGCTTACAGTAAGGCCGTCCCAATTTGGTAAGCCTGAAGCTGGCTCAACGAACTTTAATATAAACGGCTCGGTCGGCGCAGTGGTTGAGCGATTGACTGCTGCACTGAGGGTCACGGGTTCAATTCCCGCACGGCACAAATATTTGTATGGCCTACAGATTGGTGCGCTGGGTCTGGGTATCTTGTGTATGTGGCCGCATTCACGACACAGGAGTCCTAGAGTGGGGCACGGTTTCTTTTAAAAAAAAAAGTTTTTATAAATATGGCAATAACAGTTGCTAGCAACAATAACTACTACTAATGGCATATATTTTGTAAAAAAAAAAAAAAATTTACGAGTGCACAAGCGCTAAAATTCGTAGAACCAACTTCAGGCTCGCCAATTTAGAACAGCCGTTCTGTACGATCTAAAAAATCGCCTCGAGTGAAGCGCTGGCGCAGTGACTAAACTTATTTGCCGCGTACTCTATCATCATTATACGTTAGTTTTTTTTTATTTTGTTTTGAAATTATTCCTTTTATTTACCAGATAGAACTATTTTGGAAATGATGATTATCGTCGGCAAAGGATCCATAGAGAGAACAAAAGAGAAAATAGACAACTTCTACAAACAGCGTTTCTTGTTGCCAGAAATATTTCAGCACAAAGAACACATTATATGCAGTTCTGAAAAAATGTGGGAGTCGTAGTAAGTATCTAAAGGTATCGAAATAACATACAAAAATGCTCAAATGCTCATAGTAGCAATAGCATCAGCGTTATAATGTTCCTTTTGCTGGAACTGAGATCTGCTCTCTAGAGAAAGAATAGGCCGTAATCCACCACGCGGGCCCAGAGTGGGTTGGTGAATGTCACATGTCTTCGAATTTTTGGTTCTAGGACATGCTGGTTTCTTCACAATGGTTTCTTTCACCGTTTTGAGCAGTTGTGGTGAAAATAAATTACACAAAGTAATGCGTTTGGCTGGGTTTGAACCCGCGACCTACTCGTAAGACAGGGCCTTTACCAGTCGTCCACCAGAGCTCTCTGTAGAATCTACAGAATATAATAGAATCTATGGTTGATTAAAATAAAATGTTTTCAAACTTTTTCAGCCAAATTGTTTCGGTGCCGAGACTACACGAGAATAGAAGAATTAGCATTGTGAAGTTTGGTGAAGGAATAACCAAGTTTGATAGTGAAGAATTTTTCAGAAAACTTACAATGGTATGAGAATCAACAGAATATTTTTAACAACGAAAACATGAAGTATTTTGCTCGTCCATCGTCTGGTAATTGTAATGACTGGCCTTCAGTCTAGTAGTTAGTGACCCTGACTGCTATGCGGGAGGTCGTGGGTTCGATTCCCACCCAGGACAAATGTTTGTGTGATGAGCACGATCATTTGTTCTGTGTCTGGGTGTTATTGATCTATAATATGTATGTATTTAGAAATATATAAGTATGTTTATCAGTTGTCTAGTACCCATAACACAGGCTCTGCTTAGCTTGGGACTAGATGGCGTTGTGTGATAGTTGTGGACATATTATATTATATTATATTAATTGTCCGGACCAAGCCTAGACGTTGACGGCGCGCACTGTTTCCGCACGCCTCAAGGATGTATCATCGTGTCTGTAAGGAAGGCTCTAGCCCAGGTTTACTATATGGCGACGTAGGAAAGGGGTTGGTTGTTTAGTCAGGAAGAGTCTAACACCTTTGCCCGCTCCGTCCAAGGGCGTCGTTGTGGCAATCGTCATTGGATGATTTTTAGCCAACCATAAAAAAAGTATAGTAGTGTAAATGATGCAACGCTGCAAATACTTCTTAAATGAAGAAACATCAAAGAACCTTATCCAATTCACAAAAACTTTTACCTTAAAATGTTAGTGAGAATATTTAGCCTCTTCACCAGTATCCAGCCAAGTCTAAGATGTTATGCCTTGCGTATTCAATACACTCCGCAGTTTCACGATGCGTTACATTTCAAGGCACCGCCCAAAAAATTGGCCACTATTTTATGTTGAGCAAAAATCATCCAATGACGAATCCCACTCTTGGGCGGAGCGGGAAACAGTGTCAGACTCTTACTGACTAAACACCCACGCTATTCCTTCTTTGCCCTTCGCAAGGCTAAGCCTTCCTTTCAGAAAGAGACCTTGGGCCCCAGTAGGCTTCAGCCTTTTTGCAGAGTCCTTACGGCTTTGCTGACAACTCCTTGAGGCGCGCGGGAACACTTCAAAATTGGCCGCTTCAAAAATCGCTGCGTCTTTTATTGTGCTGATTCTACTTTTAGTCTTTTACTTTCTACTACGTTTTTCTACTCTACCCTACTTTACTTTGCCCTGCTTTACCCTACTCTTCCCGGAGCTGAGGGTTGGTGCGATAGCGTTACACCGGGGCTCTGGGAATAAGGCAAGGAAGGTACGGGGTAGGTTCTTTAGTCAGTAAGAGTCTGACACTGTTGCTCGCTCCGCCCAAGAGTGGGATTCGTCATTCGATGAATTTTACCTACCTTAAAAAAAAAACCCTACTCTACCCTATTCAAGGTATTTTATGATGTGATAATAATAATGATATATTAATATTTTTTTTACATTTCAGCTTCTAGATTTGCGAATGATTTACGACTACATGGCGGGCGACATATGGATAATTGACTTCAAACATGTGGGCTGGGGTCTGATCTTCAGTCAAAATCCTTTGGTTTACAAGAAAATCACGACGTTCTTTACGGTAAAAACTTGGTATGGTATATGGTATGGTATATCGAGCTGTTGTCCGCAACTCGACGACTAAAGCGCGTATTTTGCGTACGGGTGGGATAAATGTGTCATTCGATCCACCCCAGCTCCCCGAAGGCCAGCAAAGCCTTAGTATTACTGACCATTTCATTGAGGTTACCTGGGTCTCCGAAGTACTTTGCCCTGTATCCTGCGACGGCTGGGCAGCCTAGAAGCAGATGTGCTACTGTTTCTTCCTCCGCCATGCAGGCTCTGCACAGTGGGCTGTCTGTAACTCCTAGGACAGAGAGATGCTTGTTAAGGGTCCCATGGCCCGTAGTAACGGCCGTTACCTTACGTAGCTGTGGCTTGGTCAGTCGTAGGATCAAAACATAAAAACTTACTTTGACCTATCATTACATAGTATAAAACAAAGTCGCTTCCCCCTGTCCCTATGTATACTTAGATCTTTAAAACTAAGCAACGGATTTCGATGCGATTTTATTATTAGATAGAGTGATTCAAGAGGAAGGTTTATGTGTATAATACATGCATAATATCAACATTGCACTCGTGCGAAGCTAGGGCGGGTCGCTAGTCTTTCATAAACCTCAGCCTCTGGCCAAGATTCATTCATGAATCTTACATATTTTCTTGTATATGCGGTTGTTGTCCGACTAACATAACTAACCACTTCATTAGTGCTCATCCTTTTTTGTATCTCCAAAGAGGTATAATTTCTCTTTATGTCCTACTAGCGACCCGCCCCAGCTTCGCACGGTTAGGTACAATGGTGATAATATTATGCATCTATTATACATATAAACCATCCTCTATAATCACACTATCTAATTAAAAAAACCGCATCAAAATGCGTTACATCGTTTTAAAAATCTAAGCATTTAGGGACAGACAGTGGCAAGCGACTTTGTTTATACTATGTAATGATTGTATGGTGACAGACATCGTATACATTTAAACGATGTTGTCTTATGCTGTCTTGACTCTACCCTGTCTGCCCCAGCTTTTAATATCTCAACAAACTAATTTACATTCCAGAAAGCCCTAAATTGGAGGATATATGGAATCCACGTTTTAAACCTAGCAGGTCCTACTAACATCGTCCAGAAGGTGGTCGATTTCTTCAAGCAGTTCATCACTTCTATCATAATGGACCGGGTCGTTATCCATGACAGTTTGGAAGACATGTACAAATATATACCTAAAGAATGTTTTCCTGAAGATTACGGAGGCAACGAATTGAGCACGCAAAAACTAACAGGTAATAAAGAATTTTAAATTTTAATGCCATTTGAATTGTTGAATAGAAACAAACTAGTTGAAAAATGTGAATAAATTCACTATATGAATACTTATCTACATAAATAAGATTGCATTATTTAATTGGTGGTTCACCTTGAAAATCCTTCCACTTATAATGTCTATGTAATTAAACTATTTTCTTTTGTTTTATTTTTTTCAAGTTTTAGTCTATGTTGACATTATTATAATGATTAAACCACCACAGTGATGTCTTTTTTATTTGATTTTGATGACTGGTAGGAGAATGCCTTATTGCATTAAGTCCGCCTATGTACCACTACTGTACATGAAGATTAAATAAATAAATTAATTAAAGCTTACCAGATATACAAGTATATCGGTACAGACTAAAAATAATAAAATGTACAAACGGTTAGAAAAAATAACTCATAGGGCATCAAAAATGATGTGGGCGAACGCTGGGTTGCGCCAGTTGTAGTCTCGTTTTCGAATTTATGAAAAAAAAGCCTCGCTGATACACCGTCACCCACGTCTAAACTAGTCCACTCTACGCCTTCTGGTCGTACTTGTGTTTGCCTTTTGTGCCAGTATCATCATCATCATCATCATCAGCCTTTTTAATGTTCCCACTGCAGGGACACAGGCCTCCTCTCTCTAGGAGAGGGAATGGGCCATGATCCATCACGCGGGCCCAGTGCGGATTGGTGGATGTCACATGTCTTCGAATTTTTGGTTCTAGGACATGCCGGTTTCCTCACGATGTTTTCCTTCACCGTTTTGAGAGTAGTGGTAAGTAATGTGCCTGGCTGGGTTTGAAACCGTGACCTACAGCTTGTAAGTCGGGGCCTTTACTACTCGGCCACCACTGCTCTCAGCTAGTATCAGGCACGTGTATTTCATCCTATACCACGCCTACTACCCTAAATGTTTCGACCCTATAGTTAAAAGTAAAACTCTTATTTCAGAAATCAGTGAAGATTTCTACAAACATCCGGAAATAAAAGAATATTTGTTAGAATGTTGCAAAATGACATCAAACGAGAGCCTGAGACCGCGGGACGAGAAATCTGATGAATATATTTCTGGATCCTTCAGACAACTGCAGGTGGACTGATCGTGGTGGGATATTTTGCGAAGTTTACAGAAAAGGAGGTGCCTACCTTACTGTACCTATAGGAGGTACGTCAATCGAGACGACCTCGTCTTCTGCTAATTACTATGCGTTCCAAACAAGAATAGGATCTATTTACAGGATGTGGCGTCACGCCGTACTGTCAAATCGAAGATATTTTTGCAAAATTGAAGATTCGGTGATAAGTAAAATTGAAAAACTGGATTCTGATTAAACTTTTTTCGTTTACAGTTTGTAAATAAATTTAATTCTTCGTAAATAAACTGAATTTTAAAAATATCTTGCCTTATTTGACAGTAAATCGTGACGTCACAACATAGCAAACGATCCTATTCTCATTTGGATGTATTGTACTACAAACAACAATAAGCCATGTGTTATAAAAAACGTGTAAAAATAAAATACCTATTATAAGTAACTGTATTTTGAGTCTATAAAGGTGTAAGGTGCAAACGCCAAATATCTCGTGAAATTCAAATTTATGATGATTTTAACGATTATAATTTTCTCTTTAAATACAAAGTGTTTTTTTTTATCCCATAACTCTAGCGTATGAATGAGACTACATCAAAGAATCAACTGGCGTATGAATATTTTTTTAATTACTTACTAATAATTTTTATTTTTTTTCATTTTCCATTAAAAAAAAACTATAAATTCACGATTATTTATGTAGGTATTTCACGATTATAAATGTCATTTATTTATTTACAAACTACTTTTAGGACAGTCATTTAAGGCATTTCACCTTCCAATCTGTGGCTAAATTCCTAGTGAGCTGAATTTTAACACTTATTACGGCGGCATGTCGATTGAGGGATCACTTTTAAAATCCTTACAAAACGAGGAAAAAATAAGGTTTATATGGAAATTTTTGAAAGTCCGATATAAATAATTATAGACCGATTAGCCTAATTTCCCATATCTATAAAACCTTTATCAAAGTCATAGAAAAACGCATAGCTACACAACTAGACCAAAAGCAACCCCCAGAACAAGCAGGCTTCCGTAGAGGACTTTCCACCACTGACCATCTACATACCATTAACCAAATTGTCGAAAAATATCAAGAATACAAAATCCCTCTCTATGTTGCTTTTGTTGACTATTCTAAAGCCTTCGACAGCATCACACACTCTGCAATTTTCAATTCCCTCACTAAACAACAAATAGAATCCACTTACATACAGCTACTACAAAATATATACACTCATAGCACAGCTGCGATTAAGTTAGAGAGATTAGGTCCTATGTTTGAAATTCTTAAGGGAGTCAAACAGGGCGACCCGTTGTCTCCAAAGTTATTCACCAGTACCCTGGAAGAAGTCTTTCAGACATTGGCAGTCAAATGGGAGGACAAGGGTATTGTCATTGGCGAGGCGAGATTAACTAATCTGCGTTTCGCTGATGATATTGTCCTTTTCTCTCCCACAGCCACAGGACTAGAGCACATGTTACAAGACCTTAGCGATGCTAGCCTTGAGGTTGGACTGAAGATGAACATGTCGAAGACCAAAGTCATGACCAACAGCTCCAAAAGGAGCATTCATGTTGGCGGGGAGAATATACAATACGTCCAAGAGTACATCTACTTGGGCCAAGTAGTCTCTTTCCAGGCAAGGCAAGAAAAAGAAATAATGCGCCGAACAGAAAATGCCTGGAAGAGCTTTTGGTCCATGAAGGATGTATTCAAGGGCACTTTGCCCATGTCACTGAAGCGTAAGCTGATGGACATGTGTATTCTCCCTATTCTGACATATGGTGCACAGACTTGGTCTTTGACTAACATCCAAAAGTCCAGGCTCAAGGTTTGCCAGCGTGCTATGGAGCGCAGCATACTATGTGTTAAATTAACAGACCACGTTCCAAACACTACACTGCGCTCCAAAACACAAATAATGGATGTGGCTCAAAAGGCTGCCCAACTTAAATGGGACTGGGCAGGACATGTCTGCCGCATGTCTAGCGAGCTGTGGGCCCGTAAAACACATGATTGGTGCCCAGACGCAGCGACGCGGGGCCGCTGCAGGCCACGAAGGAGATGGCGGGACGACCTGGATGTCTTCCTTGAGAATTGGAGCGGCAAAGCATGTGACCGAGATGATTGGAAAGAATGGAGGGAGGCCTTCGCCCAGCAGTGGGACAGCACAGGCTAGGTATAATAATAATAATAATGGAAATTTTCTACTAATTAATGTTTTTTTTACTAATTACTGCTGTTTTGTATCAAATATTATTTTTTTTTTTTTACTAAATTGTACAATTATAAAATTCCGGTTCGTAAAGATTAAAAAAGGCCCTCAATCTAGTGATAAACTGACACTTCTTCCTCAACACGTAAATTACCTTAAGGTGGCAATGTCAACTAATTAGCAATAACCACTTACAGCGACGATAATCACTACATAGTAGAAAACAGGTTACTTGCTTCATAGTAGGTATAAAACAAAGTCGCTTCACGCTATGTATGTTTAGATCTTTAAATAACGGATTATGATGCGTTTTTTTTTTTAAATAGGTAGATATAGTGATTCAAGAGTAAGGTTTACAGGTATAATACAAGCATAATATATTTGATACTAGGTTTTGCCCGCGGCTTTGCCCGCGTGGTATTGGTTGGGGTTGGGGTTTCCGGGATAAAAAGTAGCCTATGTCCTATTCCGGAGTGTATCCTATGCCTGTGCCAAATTTCATCCAGATCCGTCCAGCCGTTTTGGCGTGATTGAGTAACAAACATCCAAACATCGTAACTTATGCATTTATAATATTAGTATGATAACCTTTGCACCCGTGCGAAGCTGGGACGGGTCGCTAGTTATCTATAATAACATAGGATCGGATTGTCGTGTCTTTTATGTATTGTTATACATCTCACTCAACAAACTTGCAATTTTATCTAGTCATTACCTGATTATATCCCCGGGTGTCGCCACTGTGTGGACAGCCCGGAGGACACGGTGGAGCACACGGTAGAAGTGTGCCCCGCTTGGGAAGAGCAACGCTGTGCCCTCGTGGGTGTGATCGGCGGCGGCGACCTCTCGCGCCGGGCCTTGGTTCAGGCCATGGTCTGCAGCGAGGAGGAGTGGCAGGCGGTCGCCTCCTTCTGCGAGGCAGTAATGCTCGTAAAGGAGGAGGCTGACCGCATAAGGCAAAGGCAACGGCGCACTCGCCGTAGCCGTCGCCGCCGCGATCCTGCCGATATCCGGCCACCATCCGCCATCCGGAGTTTTACCTACCATAAAAAATTAGTAAAGTTATATCAGTAAAGGGACAAAGCCAATCCCCCAGGGGTCACGTATCATTACATAGTATAAAACAAAGTTGCTTACCGCTGTCCCTATGTA
This sequence comes from Mythimna loreyi, assembly GCA_029852875.1. Lineage (NCBI taxonomy): Eukaryota > Metazoa > Arthropoda > Insecta > Lepidoptera > Noctuidae > Mythimna > Mythimna loreyi. The sequence goes on along the minus strand of CM056800.1, from coordinate 8,289,229 downwards.
TGCTTACTTAGATCTTTAAAAGTACGCAACAGATTTTGATGCGGTTTTTTTTTTTATTAGATAGAGTGATTCAAGAGGAAGATTTATGTGTATAATACATGCATAATTATATTCAATATCAGTACCCGTGCAAAGCTGGGGCGAGTCGCGAGTAAAAAAATAAATGACGATTGTGGATAACATGTCAATTTTTGCTCAAGTCGGGGCCCCTGAAGTGCGGGGGCCCCGTATTATTGATAAGGCAGTAGCTACGCCCTTGTCAGTTTGGAACCAAATTGCTACCATGGTGGCAAATATAAGTTGTGCGAGCGAGAAAGAGGAATGGAGCAATATTTATTTATTTAACTAAATATAGCTCCATGCACATAATAGTACAAAGGCGGACTTAATGCCTAAAGCATTTTGTACCAGTCAACCTTTGTATATCTTCTAACTGGCCTGTTGGTCTTGTGGTTAGTGACTCTACTGTTATGCCGGAGGTCGCGGGTTCGATTCCCACCCAGAACAAATTGTTTGTGCGATGAGCACGATCATTTTTGCGAGCACGTTCTGTGTTTGGGTGTAGTTCATCTATAACTAGCAATCTGTCCTATACTCGTACAACAAAAAAGATAAAAAAAATTGCGGCCGTATAGTAACTCTGCAGTTCGCGCAGACAAGCTCAGGCATGCTGTTAAGGCACCTTGCAAATGTTTTGTGTTAGGCTTCCCTCACACTCAAACTCAAAATCATTTATTTCAAATAGATAGTCTATTTACAGGCACTTTTGAAATGTCAAAATTGAAGCTAATTTGCACGTTCCAAGGCGTAGACCTATGGAGAAGAACGTGCAACAAACTCCATGGGCACTCTTTTGAATCACATTATTTACATATTACTTGGGTACAAATTTATGTTGCTTCTATTATGCGTATTATACTATGCGCCCATTGTGTTTTAGTTTTAAGTTCCTATTGTTAATTTTATTTTTGGTGTGCAATAAAGAATATATCTATCTATACTACACTACTACTATTTAAGGTGAGTTTGTACTTAGGACCCTGTTTTGATGTGTGTTCTGTTCCTTAAGGGTTGATATTGGCAAAATGCTCGTCTACGTCACAAAAGGAAACCTTGAGGAAAATTTATTAAAATTAAGTATTATATTATTTTTTTTATTTAAAATTATGTTCCTTAAATGGAAATTTAATTTAAATTAAAATGAAATACCAATTTTGCAAATTGATTTACTGATTGATTCTTTTAACCCTTATAGTTTCGGCTATTTACTTAGTTTAACATAACACTGCCAAATGCTAAGGTGTATTAGCCGAGTGCCAGTCTATTATTTATAAGGTTAGGTATTAATGATAGACAAGCGAGTTAAAGAAGAATCATATTTTTTCGTTATTTTTGGTGACTAATATCAGTCTTTGTTGCAATTTCATTTTAAGATGAACACACTTTTTCGAACCGAACAAATCAAAATAAAGAATTCTGAAATTCTTTTCAATACACTTAGTCAGAAATCCGCTCTTACCCCACAGCTTACAAGCATACAATGGACCATTTTCCGCACTAGGAAAATGGTCTGCGTAAAAAACGTAGGTACGCCACAACCGTCTTGTTATATAAAACAGTTCATCGTGCCAGACTGCGCCCGCGTCGATCCCCACGAAGCGGTGAAAAAGTAATTTGACACAAGTGTAAATTAATAGCTGCAGCTCTCGGCCTCCTCGCTTACTCGACTCGTGCAAATTTCGCCTCGGTTGCAATGACAAACTTTCTGCACTTAATCAACAGTCTGTACAGTCCTTTCGATTCTTTGACGCGTTGGACTCGGAAAAGAGTGCGTTCACCTTTAAAATTGCATTTAACTTTCAAGGTTAAGAAAACTGGTTACAAAAAAAGCTTGTTAATAAATTGTTCTATTAAGTTAATAAAGACAGAATATGTTTAAAATTTATATTTTAAATAAAAAAAAACGTTTATCTGGTAGGTATCGGAGCATTTTGACTTTGTTCATATTTTGATGCAATTTCAAATGTGAAGGTTATGAAAACAGGTTACAAAAAGCAGTTTGTTAGTTCTGTATTATATTATTTTAATAAAAATAACGGAATTGTGTGATCATTATCGTTTATAATTAGGTACTACATAGAATAAAAAAAGTCGCTTTGGTCTGTCTGTCTGCCATATTTTTTTATGGTGGAAAAATAAGAAAAATCATCAAATGATGAAAACTGGTTACAAAGAGCAACTTGTTAGTTCTGTATTTTATTATTTTAATAAAAACAAAGTGTAACGGAATTGTGTGATTATTATCATTACTAGGTACATAGAATAAAATAAAGTCGTTTTTGTCTGTCTGGCCATGTTTTTTTTAATTTTTTACTGTAGGTAAAAAAAAAGAAAAAGGAGACAGTGTCAGACTTCTACTGACTAATCTACCCACCGTTCCTCCTTGCCTTAGTTCCAGGGCCCCAGTGTTTCGCTTTCGCATCAACCCTTGTCCATATGTACGCTTAGATCGATTTCAAAATATTATTCTTAGAAATATTTTTAGAGAGATTCAAGATAATAAATTTAATATCAGTATATCAGCATTGCACCCGAGCGAAGCTAGGGCGGGCCGCTAGTAAGTCTTAGTTTTTTTGTAGGTATTTTCTAGTTATCGGTTGAAACTGTACTAATAAAACTCATGTACCTATTTACAATTTTTATAATTTTGGTACCAAAACAATTTTAAAAACTATATTAAATAATAATGTTAAATTATCCGCAAAATCACTTTAATTTTCCACTCGACAATGACGTCCACGATTCTTTGATGACTCCAAAACTGAAAGTAGATAAAACTATCAATTAAGTTTTAATATAATAATAATATTCTAAAATAATAATTAAGTGTTGACAGTTCTTCAAGTCTCACAAGTCTTCTGTAAAACAGGTTTCGACCTAGCTCAGAAAGTCAGGGCTTCAAATATAATGTAATGAAATTGTATATGTGTCAATAAACTATTTCATTTGATTTGAGTTACACCGAATTTCTGAAAGCCCGATCGAATTGTCATTCAACTGACACAACTGTCAAATTAACGATGCTTAGAAAAAAAACTAACTACTAACATTCCTATGAATGTCATGGCATTAGACATGCGATTCCTATAGATGATTTGACTATGCTGTCAACTAACAAGATGATTAAGTAAAAGTCGCTGATCATGCCTTAAGTGCATCAATTGACAGTTGATAAGAGATTTGACATCTTTTTTTTTTTTTTTTTTTTTATGGTAGGTGAAAATCATCCAATGACGAAACCCGCTCTTGGGCGGAGCGGGAGACCAGTGTCAGACTCTTACTGACTAAAAAACCTACCCCGTACCTTCCTTGCCTTATTCCTGGAGTCGAGGTAACAGTTTTCCACCACCCTCTAGACTCCAGGAGGCTTCGACCCTGAAGGGCCCCTGCAGTTTGCTGACAACTCCTTGAGGCGCGCGGGAACGGTGCGCGCCGTTGACGACTTAGACTCGGTCTTACCAGACGACCGGACGGCGAGCTACCCATTGCTCACCGTCCGCGAGCCAGTGTCTACGGTGGCCGGATATCGGCAGGATCGCGGCGGCGACGGCTACGGCGAGTGCGCCGTTGCCTTTGCCTTATGCGGTCGGCCTCCTCCTTTACGAGCATTACTGCTTCGCAGAAGGAGGCGACCGCCTGCCATTCCTCTTCGCTGCGGACCATGGCCTGAACCAGGGCCCGGCGCGAGAGGTCGCCGCCGCAAGAGATTTGACATCTAGTTAGTAGATTTTTACGTTGATCGGGCTCTCGGAAACCGGGTGTTAGGCCCGGAATCCACCAAAGCGGAGAGGAGAGGAGACGAGAGGAGATGTGTTTGAATAAACCAATCCGATTTCGTTATTTCCACATGTCTTCTCCGCTTAGCTTTGGTGGAAATGGGTCAAGCGGAGAGGAGAGGAGATGTCTCATTATTCTATAGAATTTTGTGCAGCGAGCGAGCAAGCGGCGCGGCAGAGCGGAGAAGTGTCTAGTCACACAGCTCACATCTCTCCGCAACGCATCTCTTCTCCGCTTTGGTGGAAATAACCTGCCAGCTTCGCGGCACATCTCCTCTCGTCTCCTCTCCTCTCCGCTTTGGTGGATACCGGGCCTTAGTGTCTTAGTGGTAATTACACCCAACACAACACACTACCCTGTCCGTATTTAGTTCATTAAGCCCCAAGAGGACACCGGTGTCCGCGCACTTATTGTCTTTTTATTGTGTCTGTAATTACGGTAGTCGAAAGGTTAATACCAAAAATAATGTTTCATTTAAATGTAGGTACTGATATCCGCCTCCGCTCCGCGAAAACCGCACGATATCAAAAAAATCTTAATTGTGTCTGTAATTACGGTAGTCGAAAGGGTTAAGTCGTGAGTCAGAACCATATGGTTATAATATTTCTATGGTCCTGTCCTGACCACATTTCCACCGTATGCTCCAATATGTCCTCCGGGCGGTCCACCCAACGGTGACACCCAGGCATTACTTAGACACGTATCCGATCTAAGAAACTCCCCTTTACCATGCCAGTGATGACCTACGTCATGCGGAAGGCAAGAATGCCGAGATATCTTTCCAGCCACTCTTGAAAGAGAGGATTCACCATAATTATGGTGTGCACAAAGTTGGGTAGTTTGGGTTGGTTGTTGGTTTAGTAGTTGGTTGGTACAATTTTTTTTTGTTTTGATTTTGTAGATATGGTCATAAGAGGTCACGAAGCCGACTGTACTAGTATAAACTGTGTCACAGTCGACAACGCCTTCCGCCTTGATTTTGCACAAAAAAAAAAAATAATTTAAGTAGTTACATAAGTGATAAACTCAACGCAACGCTAAGCAACCAAGTATGTTCTAATATTTTTGACATAATACAATGTTGTGCATTGCAAACTTAGAGCATAGGTTAAATGCTCTAAGATTGCAAAAGGCATAATTATGAATTGTGTAGGTATGAGTAATGAGAATTGTATGTTAGTGAGTAATTGTGTAGTGTGAATGCGTGAGAGATGTGTTGTGTGAAAGGTGTTTTATTTATAAACATAACAAACTAAAAATCAATAACTTTCTCAGTTTCCGTATAGTCCAATCGTTGAAGCCAGACACTTACTACTTTCTTGCATTTATTTAATGTTAGTGCATACACATTGTTTACGCGGTTTACTGCGTTGTAAATGATGTTACTTAGAACATAGAATTGCGGCCTAGCAAGTTTTGTTCTATACGGTGTCACCGGGCAGACTCTTGCTTTGTTGCGTTTTAATGTGGGGGTGAAGTTCACGTTTTTATGCTTGCGAAGAATTGTATACAGAATAAAAAGTTGTCTGACAGTAAGGACAGGACAGTCGCTGTACAAAGAAACTGTTCTGTACCTACGAGGACGCCCAAGCATGACCTTGAGAATTGCTCTTTGAGCACGTTCTGAAGGAAGAAGAGCTGTCTTGCCAATCCCACCCCAAACCACAATACAGTATTGCAATAGGCTCTGAGCCAGTGCATGATAAACACATAGAAGGGTTCCACAGTCGGCGGAGTTTCTGAGTTTCCTGAAAATTGGAATCAATTTACAAATGCGTGCAGTTAATTTTACTATTTGCGCGGACCAAGTCAGAGAGCTATCAATAATCAGACCCAGATATTTAATATTGGGTACGCGTGTGAGAGTTTGGCAACTACAGTTGTTTTGTAAGAGTGTGCAATAACTTCAAAGTCGGGGGGTGGTTGGCTGTTTGTTCGATGGGAAAAAGTAATATAGTTTGTTTTGCCGACGTTCAGTGTCAAGAGATTATTATTAAGCCAAGACTTAATTTCTTTTAGGGCAAGTTCTGTAAAGTGCTAAGCATCGCTCCAGTCATCACCATGTACAATCAACGCGGTATCATCAGCGTACGTGATGATTTCGCAGTTTGGTAGTGACATTTTACACAAGCTATTTATATAAAGGAGAAAAAGGCTGGGCCCAAGAATACTGCCTTGTGGTACACCAAAAGATAGCATCAATGGTGCGCTTGTGTAGTTCCCCATCCTAACGCACTGCGTCCGATTTGTGAAATATGAACGAAAAATGTCGAGCACAACACCACATATACCAACTGAATCCAATTTGGAGAGTAGAATGGGAACAGAGACAGTATCGAACGCCTTAGACATATCAAGGAACACACCTACAACTTTTTTTTGCATCCAGATTTTTAGCTATTGTTTGGTTTTGGTTAAGTGTAAGTTGGTTGGGTATGTAAGTGAGGTGCACCTACGCCTTCCTTCTTGTAAAAGGCGTGATGCTAAAAGCTTACCTGATTTAGATATACCGCAGGCCCAAAGAGGCGGCATGCGCCAGAATGGCCTCTGCTGCCTGCCTCACTTCGAGGTGGGCGCGAGCTGCTTCGAACCACTTTGCGGCGGCTGCCCGAGATGCACCCTTCAGCGAGTCCACGTAGCGCACCGCTATGGCTAAGTTACCGCGTTCCACCCAGAAACTATAGAACCAGAGGAAATTAGTTTGAATAAAATAGTACTTATAGTTCGTTTTTAATCCTAGACTATGATTTGACAACTTAAAATGTCAAACACCAGAAAATTGGGAACATATTTCTGGTCTAGAGTATGACATTCCAAGTTGTCAAATCGTAGTCTAGATTTAAGAACGAAGTAAATCTACATTTAGATTCAAGTGCAGAAAGATTGTCATTGCGATGGAGGCGGGATTCACAGGAGCCATAGGCAAGTGCACTGTTTAGTTAATAAACTAGTACGCCTCATCGTCAACGATTGCATTACTGCTTACCATCAGGTTGGAATCGTAGTCAAGCACTAGTTTATAATTTTATATCAAATAAAATCAAATCAAAACACCAAAAAAGCATGGCATTAGACATTTTAACACTGCCAATTATCCTAGAGACGTTTTTTTTTTTATGGTAGGTAAAAATCATCCAATGACCAGTCCCACTCTTGGGCGGAGCGGAAAACAAGTGTCACGACTCTTACTGACTAAACAACCTACCCCGTTCCTACATCGTCATACATACCAGGGCCAGAGCCTTCCTTTTCAGACGCAAACCCGTGACCCTAATTGGCTTCGACCCTTCTGCAGGGTCAAAGCCAATTAGGGTAAAAGAAAACATAACATTTGAGATTTGATGTTCGTTTTCGTCGAGCTAGATACATTTAATTATAAGTACTTTTATAATTATATTTTTCATCACTATACCGTAAAAAAATATGCCGGCAAAATATTGTTCAAGACTTCGCCATGATCCTGTGCTTGGGAGGGCATTAATATTTAATACTAGCTTCTACCCGCGACTTCGTCCGCGGAAAATTCGTGAGACAAAAGTTGTGATAGCTCGGTTAATATCCATGTTATATAAATAATTTATAGCCATGTCACTCAGGAGTAAAGCAGCTTTCTATTATAGCTTCAATTTTTCCAATCGAACCATTAGTTCCAGAGATTACCGCTTACAAACAAAAAAACAAACTTTACCTCTTTATTATATTAGTGTAGATAAGTATATGAATACCGAGTGTCATTGACATGTTAATGCAAACGAATACCACAGATCCAGTACATGATTCTGGACACCCCAGTGGTGGAATTTTTTGTCGAATTTTTTCAAATTTTTGAAAAAAAAGTTTTGGTTTTTTATTTTTTACCTATATAAAATCGTTATTCTAACCAATCCCAATGAAATTTTTAATTTGAAATGTAATTCACTAATTTTTTTCGCAAAAAACATGTTAAAATTATATTTTTATATAGTTTAATTTAGAAATATAACAAAATTCATTAAAATAAAACTCCACCACTAGGGTGTCCAGAATCATGTACTGGATCTATGGTATACGTTTGCGTTAACATGTCAATGACACCCTGTATATATGTAGCGCCATTTAAGGAACAAAAATTCAAAGTCCTAGTTCGAGAACCATACCTTACCTATGTATAATGTATACAACAACCTGAACTCAACTAACCGGCAGTTGCCCGAACCAAACTCAACACCCGTCTGGTCGTAGATCCTCTCTTTTCACCAAAGGTTTGCGGGACTTTACACACTGTTTCGCATATATTTAAGTTAAAAAAAAAAAACACTTACCTAGCTCTCTGCAGCAAATCAAAAGTATCTAAATCTGTAGGGGGCACCAGTGGAGGTTTCTCAAACTCTCTCTGCGGAATCCCTGTCAACTAAACAGAAATACATATTTTTATTAATCCACTACATCGATTTCTTGTCAACATTTCAGACGAAAGACGTCCACTGCTGGATTGCCTCCCCCAATTGTCGCCATAATGAACCGTCCTGTGCATCTCGCACCCATCGGATACCCGCAACCCTTGCCAGGGCATCGGTCCACCTTGTAGGCCTTCAAACACTGCGTCTACCTGTACGCGGTTGACTCTCCAATCCCACGCCTCATAAATCATATTTTAATTCATGGTTATTTTTTATAACCACCCAAACATAAGGAGGTCAAAAAGCGCTCATGCAACAAGAACTGGTATGGCTGGTAACATAATCAACGTCATAAAGAAAACTTATACATTTCAGAGATCTGGGTTTAAGGGTTTTTTATGGTGGGCAAAAATCATCCAAAGACGGATCCCGCTCTTAAGCGGAGCTGGAAACAGTGTCAGACCTCTGACTAAACACCCCACTCCATTCCTTCTTTGCTTTTCGCACGGGGGCCAAGCCTTTCTTTCAGAAACAGACCCTGGGCCCCAGTAGGCTTCAACCCTTTTACAGAGTTCCTACTGGGTCTAAGGGCTTGGGCTGGACGGTAATGAGTGAGTCAGGACTTCTTTTATATTTAACTAGCAACCCCCCCAGCTTCGCAGGGGTGCAACGTTGATATTATTCATGTATTACACATATAAACCTTCCTCTTGAATCACTATCTAATAAAAAAACCGCATCAAAATCCATTGGTTAATTTTATAGATCTAAGCATACTAGGAACAGGGGGAAGCGACTTTGTTTTATACTGTGTAATGCAGAAGATGTATGCTTACAGTCATAAAGAGCAGCATTCCCTGCAGATAGGAGAGCATGTAGACCGGCAAAGGTGCCCCGTCCTGTTCTATCAGGGCAACACTGCGCGCCGTTTTCTCCATCTAAATACACAAAAAGCATAAAGGGCTTAGAATTGAGGAGCACTATCGCTATTTTCTTTCTTCATCGCTGTGTATGTCACTAAATCAAATAATAGACCTTATTAGACATTTTGATTCAAGAGGAGAAAAGTTTGCTATTGCGACCGAGGTGAAACTCGCCCGAACCGGAGACGAGGGTATTATGGAGCCGAGTGCAAACGAGTGCAACTGCCCCGTGTAACGTACTACGTTTTTCAATACACTTACGAAGAAATAAAATAAATGGGGGATGTCCATGCGAATCGTGAAGGTCACTTAGCGCCCAACCTGATACGACAGTACCTACTGAATACAAGATCTCGCAAAATTTTCCACACTAGTGTAAATGCGGTTCTTCATTTATTATTTTATTATTCATTATTTATTATATTTATTATTATTATTTATTATAATATAATAAAGAGGTAAAGTTTGTTTTTTTGTTTTTTTGTTTGTAGGGGGTAATCTCTGGAACTACTGGTCCGATTGGAAAAATTTAAGCAACAATAGAAAGCTGCTTTACTCCTGAGTAACATAGGCTATATTTTATGTACGCGGGCGAAGCTGCGGGCAAAAGCTAGTTTATTACATTTTCCTGTTGCCGGGAGCGAAGCCGCAGGCAAAAGCTAGTTTTTTTTTATAATTCAATAAAATACTAGTTTATAGACTTTAAAAAAAGTACAGAAAGATACTTACTACATGGAAGTCATCTCGCAACACACTTTCCGGGACAATCCCCTTTTCCCGGACTGACTTAGGAATCGACTTCAAAACAGTTAATACTAACTGGTCCTCGTTACCTAAAATTAATAATATCTTATTTAAAATAAGTAACGAAATAAAATGGGAGCATGGAGCAGTAGTAGTCGAGTGGTAATGGCCCCGACTTACAAGTAGCAGGTCGCTAGTTCAAACCCATCCAGGCGCATTACTTTGTCTAATTTATTTCATCACCACTGCTCTCAAAACGGTAGCGGAACATCGTGAGAAAACTAGCTTGTTCTAGAACCAAAACTTCGAAGACATGTGACATCCACCAACCCACACTGGGTCCGCGTGGTGGATTATGGCCCATTCCCTCTCCTAGAGTGTCCCAGCAGTGGGAACATTAGAAAGGCTGATGATGATGATGAGTGTTTCAAATACCGGATCGACCCTCCCCTGGATTAAAACGATCTAAATTTAACGGTGTATATCAATGTTTTTTTTTTTAGTAGTAGTAGTTAAAAATCATCCAATGAGGAATCCCACCCTTAGGTGGAGCGGGAAACAGTGTCAAACTCTTACTGACTAAACAACCTACCCCGTTCTTACATCGCCATACATACCAGAGCCAGAGCCTTCCTTTCAGACACAAACCCTTGGTCCTAATTGGCTTCGACCCTTCTGCAGGGTCCCTACGGTTGCTGACAACTCCTTGAGGTGCGCGGGAACAGTGCACGCCGTCGACGACTAGGTATATATCAATGCTTTGAAAGGATGTGTCCAGTTGTCCACATCTGGTGAAAGCGCCGTTGGCGACCCGCTTGCGAGCTGTGTGCGTGCATTTCTAGTTCGAACGCCATTCCTGCACATAATTAATTCCACCCTCTTCTTTTTTTTTGTCCAACCTTCTTCCCTTTTATCTGGGGTCAGTTCCTTGTACGTTTATGTTCTGGCTAGTCTGTTCCGACTATAGTAGCCTGAGTAAAGCTTATACATATGTTTGGTTAGATACATTAAAGTATGAAATCGGAACATTACCTGATGCTTTCTCAATAGCTTTCAGTTCCTTGTCAACCTTTACGAAAGGTTCTCCCTTCTTGGTGGCTGCGAGAAGTGACGCTCCAGCTGCCCACAGTTCCTGCGAGCGACGCGTCTCACGTTCCGCCTTTAGTCGCGCTGGCAAAGTAGTAATCGTTTATCATTTTTTATCTTACTAATATTATAAATGCGAAAGTTACGATGTTTGGATGTTTATTACTCAATCACGCCAAAACGGCTGGACGGATGTGGATGAAATTTGGCACAGGCATAGGATACACTTCGCAATAGGACATAGGCTACTTTTTATCCAGGAAACCCCAACCCCAACCCCAATACCACGCGGGTGAAGTCGCGGGCAAAAGCTAGTAATAAATATCCTTAAGGTCTTACGAATGAGCACAAACAAAAACATAAATCGCCTCAAGGAGTAGTCAGCAAACTGCAGGGGCCCTTCAGGGTCGAAGCCTCATGGAGCCTAGAGGGTATGTGAAAATTGTAACCTCGACTCCAGAAATAAGGCAAGGAAGGTACGGGGTAGGTTTTTTAGTCAGTAAGAGTCTGACACTGGTCTCCCGCTCCGCCCAAGAGCGGGTTTCGTCATTGGATGATTTTCATCTACCATAAAAAAAAAAAAAAACCTGCTTAAATTTTATTGTGATAGGAAAACAAACAGTATTTATTGACAGCTAATAACAAAAACAACATATGCAACTATCAACCAATTAACTGTTTACGCATATAGCCCATTATAAAGAGCAAGCTTGATACAGAATAGTAATAAAAAAAAAACAATTTAAGGAAATAACGGTATGTGCCCAAACAACTAGAGTCACAATTGACGTCAAACATAGTAAATAGAAAATAATATAAAGAAAAATAACAGTCAGTTATCTAAATGGCATTATTCTAATATAACAAGAAATACCTTCGAGTTTAGCTTCGACTACTCTCAGCTTTACAGACATTTCTTCGAGTTCAGCGGCAAATACCTTCTTTTCAGCTTTGACCTTGTCGCTCACCATTTTATCGAATTGTGACTGTACCTGGGTTTCATAGAAGATAAAATTAATAAAAAATTTATCTGCAAAAAGTTGGGGACGCAAATTTAAAATCGATGAACATTTATGCGATCTTATTATCGAAGATGGTTTTAATGGCGGCTCCACACAAGTTCCGGTGAATTCACACCATGAATAAACTACACAAGTCGTGGGTACCCCGCGAGTATCGTACATATTCGTACACGTTCACGCAAATTTATGGAGCTTCACGGCAGTAATCTGTAGCCGTAATGAAAACCGTAGCGATATCGTAGCGACTTTGACATTTTCATATTCCCATCCATCAATCGAGTTTGAATGACACCGATTTTGAACTCGTTCGATCGAAGAGAGGTCATTTAGAAGTCGTTCGATCGTCGTTCTATCGAATCTTCATCAAGGAACACGTGAATACCGATTTTGGATAGGACTACGATCGAACGACAATGGAATTGGGATTGTTTGATTTTACGTGAATTAGGGCACTGGTGCGGGCATTACACTTACCACCGCAGCTCTGACTTGCTGACCAGCTAGGCCGATCAAGCCACAGCCGCGGCGGTAGGCCTTCATACCACCTGCTCCTTAGCTCGCGGGCCGCTCTACCCTTCCGCGCCTACACATGCACAGTCTTAAATTACACTCAAGAGAGTAGGGAAGACATAACTGTGCGAAGTCGGTTTTGCAGCGATTCGTTTCTGTCATTTTTAGTTGCGCAACTTACAAATATAGACTTTTTATGACACTATTTTAATTTAATATTAAAAATGCTATTAATTATTACCAACCGTTTGATGAATTTGTAACCAAAAATTCCGTAAAATGTTGTTGCGGTTTGATGAAAATATGGCAAATAAATAAGTTCAAAAGAGGCTTCGGCCAATAACAAAAAAAAATTTCGTAAATCGGCGAAAAAAAAGGTAAAACAATACCTATGACTTCTACATAAACTCATGCTATTTCCATTAACCAAAAATATGTCAAACTATGCAAACTTATAGCAAAAAAAAGATGTCGGTCAAGAAATTTCGGTAAAATGAAATTCGAACAAAAACCATTCGGAAAAAAATCAGTTCCCGCCACCGACAGACGTGAAACGACTGGAGACTCGAGGAGCATCGAAATAGTGTTGCAAACCAAACCACGTCTTATTTCAAATCGCATTTTGAGTTCCCTTGATCTTCAAGCGAACGCCGGCGTTCGCGCGAGAAATTCGCACCATTCGGTTGTACACCAAGGGAAAGCCGGCGTTTGCATAGATTATAAAATATAGATCGTTTTTTATAGGGTAATTTATACAAGAACGTAAATAAAACGTTCTTCATAGACTAGTTTTAAAAATGGAAAATAAGCAAACCTCCGTTAATACGCCGGCGTTCGCTTTGATCCCTGAAAGGTAAAGACATTGCTGGCCAGCATTCATAAACGTTATATAATACAGGACCAACCTGTTCCTCCATCTGTTTTAGTTTCAAATCCATGTTCTCCTCATGATTATCCTTCAATTTCTTGATACTATCCTTCAAGTTTTTCTCATTTCTTGCTTTTTGTTCATCTGTCTGCACAAATAAGATAAAATATATTTTACATAGTTTTTACCGATCTTAAATAAAAATCCAATCTTGATTAGTAATAATGATTTATTGTTCAACAAAAATATGCACTTTTACATTAAATACTTCACTAATCTCCACACTAGGATTCCCTGTGTCGTGGAGACCAGTCTCTTTCATCATGGTTCAAAAAATAAAAATAAATAGTGTCATGATTGGATTTGACTAGCTATATATTAGTTCCGAATTGCATCAAAAGCGAATTTCATACGTACGGCCACTACGTTACGTTGCGGTTTACGTACGTACCGCTACGTAATAATACAATTTAGTTCCCTTCCGATGTGACTACATGCACACTGTTAAAGTTGAACTAGCGACACTGTGCAAGTTATAATAATATTTTTAAAATTATCATACCTTTGTTAACTATTTTATCTTATCCAATATATTTTTTTAAATAACAATAAAATATTTAAACTTTAAAATTTTAACATTTCTTTTTAAATATAAAAAATATTATTGTAGTAGTAATACGATGTCCGCTGTGGGGACTGCACGCTCAACGATACGCAACGGATCCCCGCGCGGACGTCCGCGCGTTTCCCCACTTTGCGTAGCGTTGGCCTAGTGAAAAAGTTATTATATAATAACTTCACTATATAATAACTTTTTTCACTCACTAGTTTCTGAACTATCTACCGTAGTAAAATAAGATCGTTGAAACCATTAGTTTGACTATGGTACTAACTTTGATATCTAAGTACTAATAATTCCGTTTTACACAGTGATCCATTGCGTGTGGTAGGTCCATTCGATCTTTGGGTTGATGAAGATGATGATAAGAGTTAAGCAACTAACCCTGTCTTTATAATTCTTCTCTAACTCAGCTTTCTTATCTTTAAGGATATTTGCTAAAATCATCTCTCTATTTTTCGCTCCCTCGCGCGGTAAATCTACAACGTTCATTAATTTTTTAAAGAGGTTTTATAAAAACCGCTGCACTGTACCCTAATTCACGTAAAATCAAACAATCCTAATTCCATTGTTGTTCGATCGTAGTCCTATCCAAAATCGGTATTTACGTGTATGTACAGTACCCGGCAATAAATAACATGTGACGTTTGTCAGTCGTTGTTCAAGGTGATTGGTGAACAACGACTGACGAACGTCACATGTTCACCAATCACCTTGAACAACGACTGACAAACGTAGGTAGTGATAGGTAGTGTGCGACAGAGATAACGCTCTACGAAGCCGAAATTAGCCGATTGTCTCTTTCCAAAGGTCGATGTGCAATATTTATTGCCGGGTACTGTATTTACCTTGATGGGGATTCGATAGAACGACAATCGAACGACTTCTAAACGACCTCTCTTCGATCGAACGAGTTCAAAATCGGTGTCGTTCAAACTCGATTGATGGATGGGAATACGAAAATGTCAAAGTCACTACGATATCGCTACGGGTTTCATTACGAGAATTAGGCTACGGTAGGTGTGCAGGCTTACTGGTTTCTTTTAGGAAAACTTACAGTTAAGCTAATAAAACAATAAACAATTACAATAAACAATTACAATAAGTAAAAAACGGACACTAAAAATGTGAGTGAATAAAGTAAAGACGACAACAGCTTAGGGTTAGCTCGTTGTCCTCGGTAACCGGTCGGTCCAGAACCGACCCTTAGTGTTTGTTGACGGAGACGCGGCGCGTTGGGCATTCATTGTACATTGCAGCAGCGGGTCGCATCATCGCACGCGCAAACTCAAACATAAGACCAGTGGCGTAACTATATCAATTGTAAGTAGGTAAGCAATCACATTTTTACCTAATGCAAGTAATTTTGGGTTACTTGTTCTAAACCCATGGCTTTTTAGACTGGGGGCCCCGTCATACCGGGAGCCCCTGGCATTTTGCACCCTATAGTTACGCCGCTGCATATAGCAATGTAAGACAAATGCAAAATGGCGCTGCGTGTGTGTTAAGAAGGACTTAGTTGACGGTGCGTAGAGTTCCATGTGGGCAGTACAACCGTAGGGGCCTAGAGATATTCCATAACAAAGAGTTGTATGTTTTTTTCATGGTAGGTAAAATCATCCAATGACGAATCCCGCCGTTGAGCGGAGCTGGAAATAGTGTCAGACTCTCAATGACTAAACAATTTACCCCGTTCCTACAATGCCATATATACCAGGGCCAGAGCCTTCCTTTCAGACACGAACCCTTGGCCCCAGTTGGCTTTGAGCCTTCTGCAGAGTCCCTACGGTTTTGCTGATAAATCCTTGAGGTGTGCTGGAACAGTGCGTGCCGTCGACCACTGGGCTTGGTCTGGACGATTAACAGACGACAGACGGCAAGCTACCCATTGCTCGCCGTTCGTAAGTTCGCTTAGAATTGCATAATAAGTTACATACCAGCCATTGCGCGGTTGACTCTCTCAGTCATTCCATCTGAAGCTTCCTTTAGCCTTTCATTCAAATATTGTATCTATAAAAGTAGAAGCAATTATGATTACATGAAATTAAAGTTTAAATATTAATCTACAAAACATAATAATAAATGATTAAACCTAAATAGATATTTTTTTATCATAATCGCTCTATGACACTCGTATCAAAATTCTTTGTAGGAATTGAAAAACCTTGTTTGACACATACTTATGTGAAATTTGTCACCCGAGCCGCAGGCGAGGGTATTATGTTATGGAGCCGGGTGTTAAACTTACTCAGCTTGTATTAAAGCACATACTATAATGATCTATGCTCTATTCGCGTTACTGTTTACGTTTTTTAGTGTGTGTTCAACCGATTTTAACTTCTATTCCGTGGGCATAAGGATGCTATTGGAGCAGTGGTGGCCGAGTGGTAACGGCCCTGACTTACGTGTTGTAGGTCGCGGGTTCAAACCCAGCCTGGCGCATTACTTTGTGTAATTTATTTCATCACCACTGCTCTCAAAACGGTGAAAGAAAACATCGTGAGGAAACCGGCATGTCCTAGAACCAAAAATTCGAAGACATGACCAACACGCACTGACATCCACCAACACGCACTGGGCCCGCGTGGTGGATTACGGCCCATTCCCTCTCTTAGAGAAGAGGTCTGTGTCCCTGCAGTGGGAACATTAAAAAGGCTGATGATGAAGGATGCTCCAACGTAATAAAACTCAAAATTGGTTGAACGGAGAGTAAAGAACGGTTTTCTTAAATATCTAATGTTATTTTGAAAAGAGTATAGTTCTCCGTATAAACGTAACAAAATACTCTCCTCGCGTAGGTAGTTGTTATTAAATGGATTAGCAAAACTCACGTATCGTAAACTGTTCGTGAATATTATGTCGATATCCCCCGTTAACTTTGGGTTCTTGGAAGAGTACTGTAGACCAGGAAACATGGACTCGGTCTCCATAGTGTATTTGTCTATCAGTTCTTCAACCTAAAACGAATAAGAATTATAAAAAGCCGAGCTTTTTTAATGTAAGATACTTTAAAAAAGCCCGGCTTACAAATCAAATATAAGAGATATTTGATTTGTAAGCCGGGCTTTTCACCTTCATATATTTTAATCTGGGTTTGTTTTGGGAAGTACGGCTCGACCCTGGTATGAAAGACATCGAAGGAACGGGGTAGATTATTAGTCAGTAAGTTTGATACTATCTCCCCATCCGCCCAATGGTGGCAGATGTCATTGGCAGATTTTTATCCACCAAAAAAAAAACCCCCTTCGAGTACGAAACCCTAAAAAGTTTCGTTTCATTTTATTTCGATTTTTTTTTTTATGGTAGAGTAAAAATCATCCAATGACGAATCCCCTTGGACGGACCGGGAAACAGTGTCACACTCTTACTGACTAAACATACCCAGTTCATTCCTTGCCTTGATCCCAGGGCAGGGCCCAGGTAATACGCTTTCGTATCTACCCTTGGTCCTAGGATGCTGTGACCCTGCTGGGCCCCTACATTTCGAATGTAGATTAGGATTAAAAATTATATTCATATTGGTCAGTTTACAAAGCAAAGTCAAAATGCAATCTTTGTCCCTAGCCCTTAATTTCAATACTCAATATTTTATTGCAATCCATATGTGTACATAGATGGTGTTTAAAGATATCGCAGATCAATATGGACCCTGTCGGCACAGCAAAAATTAGGAGAGAGGAAGACCGAATTTTTTTAAAAGCTTTTATTAAGTTTCACCCGATATTTGTGATCAAATGTTGTAAATTAAATTTGGCCTAATTCTCCGTTAGCGATTGAGCTGAAATTTTGCATGTACGTGCCAATCAGATGACAATGCAAAAACATTATGCCGTGGAGTTATTACAAGCTTTTTATTAGTTTGCAATGTAACTATGTATGTTCGGCTCAAATGTTGCAACTCAATTTTGAAGCAAGATATCTTCAACTGATTGAGCTGCAATTTTGCATGCAGGTGTAAATCGCATGACAATGCAATATTATGATGACATGGAGCTGATCTGATGATGGAATCGCGAGGTAGCCATAGGAACTCTATAATTAAACGGCACCACGCTGAATAAAAAGCTTGTAATATAAAGGTTTATACCGCTCTATAAAAACTAGCTATGAAAAAAATAATTTTCATTTAAAAAAAAAAGGTTTTCCTTGCTTACCATCTGCCACTGTCTGTCCATCTCCAGAGACCGCTGATGCTCATGCCAGAAGCGGTCGTAGTCAGATTTGTACTTATACGCCAAATCTTCGTATAACAACTTAGAGTTCCTAATTTGTTCCTTCGTGCCTTTCACGCCACAGTCAAGGTAGCGAACCATTTCATCTGTAAAAAAACATAAATTCTTATTCTTATTCTTCTTTACTAGCTGGTACCCGCGACTTCGTCTGCGTCCTTTTTTTCGCAATAAAAGGTAGCCTATGTCCTTTCTCAGGGTCTAAAGATTGTCTGTGCCAAATTTCATCAAAATCGTTTGAGAGGTTTAAGCGAGAAAGCGTAACAGACAGACAGACATCCAAACATCGTAACTTTCGCATTTATAATATTAGTAAGATTCTTATATTCTTTATTGTACACAGACATTGTCAAATTTGTTAGCCCTGAAAAGAACTGTTGGTTACCCCTGAAAAGAACTGTTGGTTACCCCTGAAAAGAACTGTTGTTTAGCTCTGGTAGCCGACCTCGTGTCTGAGCCGCGCGGGTACCTTACTCATAGATCTAAACTACCCTCGAAGTTCGGGAGATTCCTGCACCAGATTCGTGCGGAAGAAACGCCCGGGTTTCGCCACTGTGTGGCCAACCCGGAGGACACGGTGGTGCACACGGTGGAGGTGTGCCCAGCTTGGGAAGAGTATCGCTGTGTTCTCGTGGGGGTGATCGGCGGCGGCGACCTCTCACGCCGGGCCTTGGTTCAGGCCATGGGCCGCAATGAGCCTCCTCATTGCGGCCCATGGCAGGCTGTCGCTTCCTTCTTGGAAGCAATAATGCTCGTAAAAGAGGAGTGATTCTATTTCTTTCTATTCCCTCGCCGTAGCCGTCGCCGCCGCGATCCCGCCGATAGCCGGCCATCGTAGACACTGGCTCGGCACTGGCTGGTAACTGTCCAGACCGAGTCCAAGTCGTCAATGGCGCGCACTGTTCCCGCGCGCCTCAAAGAGTTGTCAGCAAACTGTAGGGGCCCTTCAGGGTCGAAGCCTCCTGGAGCCGAGGGTTGGTGCGAAAGCTTTATACCGGGGCACTGGGAATAAGGCAAGGGAGGAACGGGGTAGGTTGTTTAGTCAGTAAGAGTCTGACACTGTTTCCCGCTCCACCCAAGAGCGGGATTCATCATTGGATGATTTTTACCTACCAATAAAAAAAATCACCGCCTTAGTGACGCTCACTCTCGCTATTTTAATTAATTTATTCTCGCTCGCTCAAAATCAAACGTCCAATTTTAATCATTCAAAGACCAAATATTATCTACTTAAACTGTACTACTACTGTACTGTACTTAGTGATGAAATATTTTTTTTTGATAAGGATTAATACCATGAGTAAAATAAATGCGTTTAAATGTAGTCCAAAAAAAAAATTCAAGATTTTTAAATAAAAAATAGTTGTTGTGCCTCACTCGACATAGATAGGTATACTGCGTCGCGGACTTTTTTGTAGATATTTATAAGATCTACAATTAATTAAAACATTTTATTGTTCAATCTTTTATAGTTTAGGTGACGTACGCAAAATAAGTAACTTTTCTGGTTAATTTTTTACACCTTGTGTTCGAAAAACCCAATTTTTTTACGTAACGCTATTTTTTTTCCAAAATAAAATTTAGCCTATGTTACTCGTGGATAATGTAGCTTTCGAATGGTAAAAGAAGTTTTAAAAACGGTCCAGTAGTTTTTGAGCCTATTCATTACAACCAAACAAACAAACAAACAAAGTTTTCCTCTTTATAATATTAGTGTAGATGAAATTTACCTAATATGGTACTAAGTTTTTTGGCAATAAATTATTATTATTTTAAATTAGGTACTCACCGATTTTGTGAATACAATCCGCCGCCTGCTTCAACGATTCCTTGATGAGTTCATTGCGCTCCTCCATGGCGGGACGCAACTCTTTCATGCCTTTGATAGTAAACGTCTGCATGGTGTCTTGTACCAACTGTAACACATACGATTTAAGTGCTTAGTGACCAACTAATGCAGCAGCGCACACCGGCTGAGCGCCATTGAAGACAACAATTTAATATAAACCTTAACTACCTTAAAATACGGTCTACAAACACTCGTGCGCATGCTCTTGTAGTAGCTTGTAGGCGCTACGAGCGCTGAATAAGTATAACGTAGTTTTCTAGAGATGTACAGTACCCGGCAATAAATATTGCACATCGACCTTTGGAAAGAGACAATCGGCTAATTTCGGCTTCGTAGAGCGTTATCTCTGTCGCACACTAGAACTTTTCGGCCCCAGCGGCCATCTGTTGATGGCCTATATTTGTATTTAGAATTAATTTCGGTTGAATTCCTATGAAAAATTAGGTCATGTGTCCAATATATAGGTATGCGGGCATATATGAGGTACCTTGTTGTAATAGGTGCAGATAGACCACGCAGTATAGTAGTTGTTGACAGCGCACTCGCTCAACTCGTTCATGCATTTCTCTATGTCACAAATGTTTGCCGTGAAGACTGGCGGCGGCTCCTTCTCACATGGTTTTTCCGCGTCTTCTAAAACAATATTTATTTATTTATTAGAACTTCATGCAACACAAAGGTCACAGGCGGACTTAATGCCAATAAATAAATGTCATAGTTTAAACACAGCTCAAATCTAAGTGCTTGTAATACGGAGACACGGCGCGCTGTTATGTAAATGTTAATCAAAATACTACGTGATGTCTTTCGGTCGAATGCGGCACCCACCCAACTTTTTATACAAACTTAATGGAGACGTAAGCACAAGAACTGATTCCTTGAAACGCCTGGGAGTCATATTCGACTGCAAGCTGACTTTTCACGACCACATCACATCTACTGCCAAGGAGTCCCTCACGCCTTGGCTTTGATTCAAGGAACTGTCGGGACTTCCACATTTGGATTATGAATTGATCTTGATTTTCGCCGTATACCTACCTACCTAATATATGCATGTACGATTACCTATATAAGATACGATCTTACATAATATACCTAAGTTTTATGTCAGAGAAATATATCTAAAATAATATATCTATAAATCATGTGCTTACCATCTTTACTTTGCAGTTTTGGTGGTTTTGGAGCATCTGCATGAGAAAATTAGGATTAAAATTTAATAAATATTGAAAGAATATATGTCAGAAAGGAGTTAATTTCTTTTGAGATTCTAATGATGGTAGCAGCTAACTAAAACAGTTTCTAAAATATCATCGTTTTAATCAAACGCGCCGAAATTGCGCGCCATAACTTCGTTAGTTCCTACAGGTTATGTGCGTGCGCAATTAGGGCCCAAAGAGAAGCGGCCAAGGCCCTAAGAGCCGAAACAGCGTTAAGCGGACTCCCGCGACAGGCATTCCTTGTGTAACAAAGTGCGTAAGTGAAACCGAATCATTGCCTGCGCTTGTCGTAGATGAAGAACTTAATGTATTTTTAGACGTCCCGCCATCTTCTTCTTGGGCTGCCGCGATCACTTCGTGCGATTTCAGGACACCAACTTTGTGTTTTACTGGCCCACCGCTTAGCCGGCATGCGGCAGACAAATCCATTGTCCAGTCCAGTTCCACGTAAGCTAAGCAGATTTTTGAGTCACGTCAATGATTTTCTTTTTGGAGCGCAGTACAGTGTTTCAATGTATTATTATGTAGAAAAAAGTGCGTGGGGCCCAACTTCCCGTGCCGAGTGGTCTCAACGGTCACTTATGTATCTATAGAACCAATATCAGTATAACCCCAAGAGCCACCGCTGCGTAAAGCGAAAACCTGTGCGGTCTCATACAAACGTGCACCGTTCGGGTTCACCACGCAGGGACATCTATGGCGGGCAACCGCGCCCCGCGCCACTTTTGCTACGTAATAATACAAAGTTCTTCATCGATTCGAATACATGCACACTGTGAAAGTTGAACTAGCGATACTGTGCAGGTAATAATCCGGTTTCCGATACGGGGGCCGCCGCAAACTACACACTCGACGACACGCGACTGGTGGCGGTGGCAATTGCACGCGCTTTACGCCTTTTCCGCCCTAAAAGACCAACACAAACTAGATTTTACTACATGAAACATTTACCTTCCACAACTTTACCATCAGTCGAGCACTTCTTCGGTTTGTTTTGCCCAGTAAGGTAATCCTTTCCTTGTTTAATACACGAAGCAGCAAACTCTCCGTAAGTCATGTTCTCCTGGTACAATACGGCTATGATATCGTCGAACCATGACGCGTTTATACTCAACCAATCTCGTATTTCTGGTGAACCCCTGAAATAGTACATTTTGGTACAAGTGCAGAAAGGTTATCATTGCGATCAAGGCAGAATTCGCACGAGCCAAGCTATTGAAACACGACCACCAACAAGTATAATTTAAAATGTTGTTAATGGTATTCTGACCTCTGTGCTAGGAGTTTTTTGGTCAAGGTTGGGTAAGCAAGTCACATAAAAGAGCCACACATCTGAACTCACAGCCGTCACGAGAAACCAAGGAATGCATTCGCTGTGGCCGAAATCGGTTTGATAATATAATTTAAATTTGACATTTAGTTTGGGGCCTATAGACCCACCCACACTAGATCCTCCCTGGCATGTTTGGATGCTAGATTCAATTTCATTATTACCAAATTGTAAGGTGCACTATGTAGGGTTCTTCCCTAACATAAGTAATGTCAATGCAGATGTAAATGTTAAATTTAAACTTAAATGCAGAAAATGTCTGTGAATGCTCCACGGGATGAATCTTAATGAAAATGCAAGTTGTCCGACTCAAACCACGTCTAATGTAATATACATAAAATGCATAGAACAATGCAATAAGTCAGTGTCAATACACTGCCAAATGTAGGTTACGTCCAAATACCATAGTACTACTTACTTAGCATATACCACAAAACCTCCAGTTAGGAAGAACAACGCGATGGTACCCCAGAGCGCTCGGTCATCTTTAGGCGGCGGTGGCGGTGGAGGAGGTGGAACGGGGCACGGATCCCGCTCTTTGGGATCTTGATACTTAAAGTTTACAGGAGAACGAGTGATTGTTGCTATTTGATAATCTGCTGGCTGGCGGTTCAACTACAAAAACCAATAAAAAAAATTATACTCGAAAACCCGCTCTTATCGCACCGCTTCTAGGCACGCGATGGACTGTTTTCTCCACTAGTGCAGAAATATGCGCGCGAGTACGCGCATATTTCTGCACTCATGCGCCACAATTTTATTGTAATAATAGAACATTTTGATACAAGTGCAAAAAATTTGTTTGTGGAATTTGCACGAACAGTAGGCGGATGTGTTATGGAACTGAGGGCTGCAGTGTAAATTTTTTTGCACTTGTACTATACCGTGTAATATACCTAGATATTTGAGTTTATTTGGTACGTACTTACGTTAAATAGACCAGGAGTACATGGCTGTCTTGGTTGCAAGCGCGAAATGAGTGGCCCTGTTGCCTGTTGGATCAAATATCGGTTAATACTGATTATTAGTTACATTGTGTGGACCTACGACTGTAAACGCTTGGGCATAACACAAGGCCAAAAATTTTAGGACTGTAGTTACAGCTACCGGGAAATCGGTCAAGTGCGAGTCGAAGGATGAATTCCAAATATTTTTTAAAAGTTAGATTTCCTGACCAAGATTTTGTAGTGTTTTGTAGTACCACGTGGTTTATGCCGTCGCGTCGAGAGAATTCTTGTAGGTAAATACACTTGTAAAGCCTATTAAGGTTGTGCCTGGCCCATCGTGCTTATAACACTGGATCCGCCCACGCAGTTCTTACCTTGTTTTGTATTTTCATTTAGGTATATTTCCTACAAAACGGTAAAATAGCTTTACCTAACTGTTGTCTTATGGGGCTGCACTGAAATTCACAAGTGTTACTCATATTCGTGTAACAAATTATATCGTCAAAAAAATCTACGAGTACTTACGAAGAGTTTCCTTGCTGATATTGCATACGATATGGATTTTAACATTATTCTCTTAGTATTTGGCGATCGAAATCTATTTGTTGTTAATTTATCTTCTATATTTATTAGTTGTTATTTTCCATTTATTTGATATAAAGTACTCTGTGATTGTTATATCTTGTAACGTTATTTCAGTCAGTTTGACACTTCTCATTCTCATTCTGACTTGTAAATTACTTCTTTGTTACTGTCTTTTTGTTTGCTGCCAGTGCCGGATGATTATATTATAGATTACAAACTCTTTTGTTAAAAGAAGTAGATATTCCTTCAGGTATTCTATATGAAGACCGGTTGCGATGATGTTATGTTATTTCTGTGTAAGGCTCTAGACAGACGGACCGCAATTCAACTTCAAATTGCAGTTCGGATGAGCGTTTGTGTAGTTTGCAGTACTCCCCGTAGCGGAAACCAGATTGTTACCTGCGCAGTGTCACTAGTTCAACTTTAGTGTGCATGTAGTCATATCGAAGGAGAATTTATTTATTATGTAGCGAGCGCCGCTGCCCGCGTTCTGTCGCGCCTGCCCGGACGGAGCAGTTTTGTATGAAATCGTCAGAGCTCCCGCTTTATCTTTTCTTGTTCCACCCAGAGTGGAAAATCAATTTTTTAAAGCTCTTTTAAAGGCCTAGTTTGCCATGGAGAATTTCGATATGAAAAAAAGTAAACAGTTTCGGGGTTTTACAAAAAAACAAACAACAAATTGACATAAAAATCATCTTTTAATTTATTACATACTATATTTTTACATTTACATAAATTACTAAAATTAAAAGAAACGTCCACTAATTCACTTTGCCGGCACCATAAATTTACAACAGGATCAATCGAAATCAGATATTTTGGAATAAATGCAGACACATTTTGTTCTAACAAAATAAATTCTACAGTTTTGAGAAAACTTCATATTTTCTTTATTTATTTTTTCGTGTATTTTTCGTTACATATTAAATACAGTTTTACCTTTTTAGGTACCTACATCAAGACTTCATTGTCCTGTAAACATGTGCTAGTCATTTACATATTGAATTATATAACATTATATATATAGGTATTTTTTTCATTAATATGTCAACATTTTTTTATATAGTTTCAGAGCTTATTTGTACAGCCGGTCAGTTCTCGTCTCCCGAACCAGCCAAACCCGAAAAGGTTTCAGCACCGTATACTACAAACACCAAACACATACTTTGCAGCAGGTTATACAGAAGACTTAAGGTTCCACCTGCCTCTCTGCTTAGCGTTTGCATACTATGAAGAAGCCTTCGATTCGATGTAGACTTGGATTGCACTGCAGTTTCATCCAAAAAAACCAGACTCATCGGTATATCGAGGCAATCTAGTGTTTGTACGAAAACGCCATAGTGTTATGACTAAAACCCATCTTCAAAATTGCAAGATGTGATGTCTCCGAAACCTTCACAACTGCAATGGATAAAGTCTTCAAGGTTCTGGACAGAAGGCAAGGTTTTAACGTCAGTGGCGAGTACATCACTCACCTTCGATTTTCCGAAGACAGTTGTCAGGGCTGAGACTTTGGAATACCACAGTACAATGCTCGATGACCACAATAGAGCTCCCTAAAAGTTGGATCTAAAATCAACATGGACAAAACTGAAGGTTAAAATCTCAAGTGACTTCTACCAAGATCGGAAACTCGACATTCGAAGTTCAGACTACGATTACCAGATACAGACAACCCAGTAAGGTAAGTCAAACTTCGAGAAAGTGGTCAACTGTCGAATTCGATTCGGCTGGGCTACGTTCAGGAAGAATCTAGCTCTAAAGATTAAACTACGAATACGTAATAATAATTACCATTTATTCGTAAATAACTTTTAACAATAATGAGCATGACAAAAACCTTTTTGACCAACTGTACGATTACTTATTGCACCATTGCTAGACATACTAACACAGAACGTTAAAATATAAGACTGTTGATATATTTAATGTGTTATTAAGGTACTTTGAAGTATTTTGATCTACACTAGCTTATCGGCTAAAGCATTGAAATAAGGACTAATGAAAAAAAAAATATCTTAAAAAAATTTCGACATTGTACAAGGCGCAGATTAAAAAAAAACCTATTAAAAGAACTATAATAAATTGGTTTCTTAATCACAAGGAAATTAATAGTACGCTATATTTGTAAATCCAAACACAGCACTGATGCAATAATGTTTAAGTTTACTCAAATCGTTTATTTAAGTTGACATGTTATTTGAAGACTTTGTAAGGCGCGCTACACACTTATTCGAGTCGGGAGTAATCGGTAAAGTCAGGCTTTTGAGACTTGTAATGAAATGGAGGAGCCAGGTGATAAAAATGAATGAAAGTTGCTCAGATCGCCTGTTTACCAACAAAATCGTACCGACCCGATGAAGGGTGTAGCTCGCGTCCGCGTGTGGTGCTAGCGCCACTAGTGTGGAGTTCGGCAATAGCACAAATTATATAGGTACAGATGTCAATCTACGTACAAAGCTCGCTCGAGCAACGCACACATAGACACCGTTCACCGACGCGAAAACCGGGCTCAACGAGGATCATTACGACCGCGAGGATGTCACGTTTGAGGCGCGCGTCTGTGAAATTTTGCAACTACCACGATTATTTGTTGTGCATAATGCAGTTGACAACCCTAGCGCGCGCGACCGCCGTGCGTGATGAAAAGTGAAGTACATACATGAGATTGACTTCTGTACCTTTTTATTTTGTGGCAATAGTCTCTCCCGTGGAAGAGTGCGTCGTGGCCTAGAGGTAGAGCAGGCCGGACACGGAGGCGTGCGCCATGACGGTCTCGGCGGCTTGCTTGACCTCGAGGTGGCGGCGCGCGGCGTCGGCCCAGGCTTGTGCCGCCGCGCGCGGCGCGCCCTGCAGCAGGTTCACGTAGCGCAGCGCCGCCGGCAGGTTGCCGTGGTCCATGTGGTACCTGCCGTTTATGCAGCTGTTGTACTACTTTATAAGACATTCGGGCATTCGAGAAGATAAGATCGTATTACGTGTAAAATGGCTAGATTGAGCACCGATTTTCACAAGGCATTAATGAGAATCGGAATAAAAAGCGTTCGATTGCAGAATATAACATTAATTCATTGAGTACCGTCATCGCACACACAGTAGCAAGACCACCTATTGATGTGCGAACGCTCGCTTGGAGCGTGAGAGTTTAATCATTATGGAACATATTTCAATGCAGGACGATCCTCCCATTTATATGTACCGTCTGAAAACAAATGTAAAGTTACATACCTCGCCCTCTGAATGATGTCAAAGGTGTCTAATTTCGTGAAGTCCACCGGCTTATTGGCCAGCTCGTCTTCGGGGATTCCAGCGAACTGAAAAAAAAATAGAAAAATATAAGACAACTATTTACTTGAAATTTTTATTAAAAAGACAGAATATGCTAAATGTCCGTCCTATGGGAGGCCTTCAAATACTGCGTTTTCCGGTGCGAAAAATCTTCGTAACAAAAAAGCTTTAAACAAGCTTTTTTAAAAAAGAAAGATCTGGGAACCTATATAAATATTGTCTAAATCCAAATATCACCATAATATGGTTGAAATATGCTCGACTTGCAAATGATTTTGGTATTATGTTTAAATGGATAAATCGTCCCGAACCGGCCTCTTAATGTCTCTTTTAAAGTCCATACAGTAACCATGTATTGGTCAAATCATATGAGAACCATGCAGATTAGTCTCAGGTGGTCTTTTGAAGAAAGAACCACCAGATTTGAGCAGACCTGTCCAGTCAGTGCAAGCATTTGTCAGTATTCGTGTAGCTCAAACTCTCTGAAAAAATAAAATATTTGAACTATTTTCATAAGCAAGTTTGTACGGAACCTTGGCGTCTGAGGCGCACATGCCCGGTTTTTTAAATAGCTATACTAACCTTTTTGAAGAGCAGCAAAGACTGCACCCACGATAAGAAGTACACAGGTAGCGAGGCACCCTCACGCCCTACTAACGCCACCCTCACCGCAGTTTTCTCCAACTGAAACGAAATGGTTCTATATATAGTACTGTCATTAAATAAACAAATAGAAAGTCGAATTTAAACAATAAGCGGAGTAACACAGAGTTGCTAATAAAAAAAATTGGCTGAGAACTATTAAATTCTTGAGCTCCGAGCAAACACTGGCGTTTGCACTCCTATTGTCTGACGATTATGTCTCTAATTACGGTTTTCAAAATGTTAATGTTTCATCCAATGCAATCCAAAAACGACAGCGATGCGGAAGAGTTTTTTGACTCTTCCGCATCGCTGGTACTATTAAGTGTTATAGTTTAAGTGTTTTATTGTTTTATTTATGTGTATATATGTAGTTTTAAAGTAACTTTATTATTTGATTCGTGTTGTAATACTTCAAATTATTTTTTAAATATATTTGGGAATCCAAAAGAATGTTTGATAAAAAGGTAACGCTCCGTTGGCATTCGGTAATTGCATC
This sequence comes from Mythimna loreyi, assembly GCA_029852875.1. Classification (NCBI taxonomy): domain Eukaryota; kingdom Metazoa; phylum Arthropoda; class Insecta; order Lepidoptera; family Noctuidae; genus Mythimna; species Mythimna loreyi. The sequence goes on along the minus strand of CM056800.1, from coordinate 8,260,652 downwards.
TTTCATTCGAAAACTTTTCACAAAACTCATTCCAAGAAATATGTGTTTTTTTTTTTTTATAAAAGCGGCGTTTGCTTGGGGCTCAAGAGTTTAAGCTAAAAAAACAAAGCTCACATTAATGGTACGTAAATCACACTTCATTACAATCGGTATTTTTTTTTACATTTTATTTGTAAGTTAACGCACTTAAATCAAAATTAGTAAGGAAGTAAGTGAGGTACCTTTTCGAACCTGTCTCGCAGCGACTTTTCAGTGGCGATGCCCTGTTTACGGACCTCGTCGGGGATGCCCTTCAGTACCGACTCGACCAGCTTGTCACCAGAGCCTAGAAATAAAACCATTCGCATTTAGTATTTACGCCTTAGGGACCGCTAAACACATGAGGCTTCTAAGATAATAATAATATAATATGTCCACAACTATCACACAACGCCATCTAGTCCCAAGCTAAGCAGAGCTTGTGTTATGGGTACTAGACAACTGTTAAACATACTTATATATTTCTAAATACATACATATTATAGATAAATTACACCCAGACACAGAACAAATGATCGTGCTCATCACACAAACATTTGTCCTGGGTGGGAATCGAACCCACGACCTCCCGCATAGCAGTCAGGGTCACTAACTACTAGACTGACAGGCCAGTCAAGATGTGGAAGGTGTGTGTCAGTGTCAGGCCGGGTTTCTATTTCGGAAGCCAATGCGTGACACAAATAGATTTCCACCCTGCTGGGCCCCTACAGTTTTGCTGACATCTCTTTGAGGAGCGCTTGGATCACTACACGGTTATATTCGTGTGCATGTAGTCGTAAATGTTCGATATACGACTACATGCACACTGTTAAAGTTGAATTACCGAGGTACGTAATAATTAACGACACACGCGCGACGATACGCGACGGGAGACAGCGCGGATGTCCGCGCAACGTTAGTCCTAACAGTTGCAGTAACATGTGCTAACAGGGTTCAATCTATCGGCTATTAGAGTACTGGACTCACCAGCCTTCTCGAGCGCTTTGAGCTCGTTGTCGAGCTTGGTGGCGGGCGCGGAGCGGCGCGTGGCCGCTAACAGGGTGTAATCTATCGGCTATTACAGCAGTAGACTCACCAGCCTTCTCGAGCGCTTTGAGCTCGTTGTCGAGCTTGGTGGCGGGCGCGGAGCGGCGCGTGGCCGCTAACAGGGTGTAATCTATCGGCTATTACAGCAGTAGACTCACCAGCCTTCTCGAGCGCTTTGAGCTCGTTGTCGAGCTTGGTGGCGGGCGCGGAGCGGCGCGTGGCCGCTAACAGGGTGTAATCTATCGGCTATTACAGCAGTAGACTCACCAGCCTTCTCGAGCGCTTTGAGCTCGTTGTCGAGCTTGGTGGCGGGCGCGGAGCGGCGCGTGGCCGCTAACAGGGTGTAATCTATCGGCTATTACAGCAGTAGACTCACCAGCCTTCTCGAGCGCTTTGAGCTCGTTGTCGAGCTTGGTGGCGGGCGCGGAGCGGCGCGTGGCCGCTAACAGGGTGTAATCTATCGGCTATTACAGCAGTAGACTCACCAGCCTTCTCGAGCGCTTTGAGCTCGTTGTCGAGCTTGGTGGCGGGCGCGGAGCGGCGCGTGGCCGCTAACAGGGTGTAATCTATCGGCTATTACAGCAGTAGACTCACCAGCCTTCTCGAGCGCTTTGAGCTCGTTGTCGAGCTTGGTGGCGGGCGCGGAGCGGCGCGTGGCCGCTAACAGGGTGTAATCTATCGGCTATTACAGCAGTAGACTCACCAGCCTTCTCGAGCGCTTTGAGCTCGTTGTCGAGCTTGGTGGCGGGCGCGGAGCGGCGCGTGGCCGCTAACAGGGTGTAATCTATCGGCTATTACAGCAGTAGACTCACCAGCCTTCTCGAGCGCTTTGAGCTCGTTGTCGAGCTTGGTGGCGGGCGCGGAGCGGCGCGTGGCCGCTAACAGCGCCTCGGCGGCTGCCCACAGCGACTGCGAGCGACGAGCTTCTGTTTCCGATGCGGCACGCTCTATCAACAAACAAACATATTTATTTACTAGCCGGTACCCGCGACTTTGTCTACGTCATTTCGCAATAAAAGCTACGTCCTTTCTCAGAGTCTAAAGATTGTCACATTTATAATATTAGTATGGATACTTGATGTACACCGCATTACTACAAATATACATACGACAAACATTTTTAAAATTAAGGGTACAATGGGCGGTCTTATCGCAAAGGGCAATCTCTTATAGACAACCTTTGGATGGACTGCGTGAAAGAAGATAGATTTACGGTTGTCAGTATACAATTATTAGAAATAATACTAATAAGACATAATAACACAAATACATATATACATACAAAACAAAAAAAGCAAATTCATCGACCAATTGAATACTATATTACGCTCTATAAACAAAAAAAATAAGCAAATCTTTTTTCAACTCGTTCAAAAATAATCTTTTTACATTTGAGAAAAACTAGAATGTAACTTGGAACGAAACTGAAAGAAACAATAAAATAATAATTAGGGGTACGACGTAGTAGTAGCCATTTTAGTGGCAGCTACACTCAGGGGCGTAGGTACTGCCGTATCAATGATACACGGCCCCCACGCTACAGAGGCCCTAACGTAGGTACCACTTCGCAACATGTTAGCTACAAAAACCGTAGAGTAAACTAAGCATTTGTATAAAATCACCCTTTTTTATACGGGCACCTTCGCCACTTACATTACACTAAACAAGACTCTAGGTAGGCAAAATAAAAATGCCAAAATAAGCCTTTATTGACAACTTTAGTCACTAGTTGCGGAGGCCGGTATTCGCTTGATATTTGACGACCAATGGACAGCTGTCCCTTAACAGAATCTAAATTCAAATTCTCTACAGAAAAGGAGAAGTTTAATAAATGTATGAAATTAACAATAATCTGAATTACATAGGCGTAGGCGTAGTAGCGTATTTATTGTGATTTTTTTTCCACCAAGTGGAAAATATTTAACGATATTTTAAAGAGTGAGCATAATTTTCTATCTATATATGTGCATTCCGATGCACCTGTTATTTTTATGGTAGGTAAAAATCATTCAATGACGAATGCTACCCTTGGGTGGAGCGGGAAACAGTGTCAGACTCTTACTGACTACCCATTTACGTTACCATATATGTATACCAGGGCCAGAGCCTTCCTTTCAGATGCGAACTCTTGGCCCCAGTTGGCTTCGACTCTTCTGCAGGGTCCCTACGGTTTGCTGACAACTACTTGAGGCGCGCAGGAACAGTACGCGCCGTCGACGACTGGGCTTGGTTCAAGATCTGCCCGTTGCGTAAATGAAAGTAAATCAGTATCAAGCTAATCTCGTCCTTATGACTTACGTTTTAAGGTCTGCTCGATGGCCTGCAGCTTGCCGGCCATCGCAGCCAGTTCCTTCTTGAAAATCACTCGTTCAGCTTCGACTTTCTCGGACACCGCGCGGTTGAAATTACCCATAATCTGTTAAATAATAAACAAAAAATGATTTTACAAAGTGAACTTTATTTCAATAGAATTAGGGTTTATTTAGAAAAATGCTGTTACATAGACAGTTTTTCATTTGAAAAATAATTTTCACAGTTTGTTAATAGTAACGCGGTGATATAGTCACGTTGTCGCCGCAATCACAATTTCAAAGCTTAAAAAAAATACTATTTTCACGTCAAGCAACACTCTACGTATACGAAATGACATACGTATGGTGTTACTCGACGAGAGAACAGATTTTTTTAAAAAGTTAAATTCGTCAGAGTTTAAATTGTCAAACGTGGCCTGGCTGTATTATTTTTCTGTGCGCTGGCTATTTTCCGCGGATGTGATGCATATATATATAAAATTGATATTTTATTTTTTAAGGTATGCGCTACATTCTTCACAAATAAACTCTTTTTCTTTCTTTCAAATAGTCCACCGTTTACTTTCAATTTAAATCGGAACCAAAAGTGCAAACGCAACTTCGCGAACTTACGAAATAGGAATCAAACCTTCTACTATCATCGCTTCGGACCGTGCAATATGAGACTTTTTTTTTTTTTTTTTTTTTTTTATGGTAGGTGAAAATCATCCAATGACGAAACCCGCTCTTGGGTGGAGCGGGAGACTAGTGTCAGACTCTTACTGACTAAAAAACCTACCCCGTACCTTCCTTGCCCTATTCCTGGAGTCGAGGTAACAGTTTCCCACTTCCCTCTAGACTCCGGGAGGCTTCGACGTGCAATATGAGACTTAAGAATTTGATTAAATAAATAGAGGAGGATTGCGGCCATCACCAAGTCAACAGTTTATACACCGTGAAATTTAAATGGTTGTTTTCCCTCAGTGAAATGATTGTATCTTGGTAATACAAACGTTTGATAAAGAAATAAAATATTAAAAATAAAAAATGGACCTGTAGAGTGCAAGCTAATTATGACGTATCACAACGTGCGAGAGCTTATTTTGGTTTAAATATTTAATATGAATCGGTTTCCTTTGACGGCGGGCTGCTCAGTCGACTTTAGTAGTACCTACCTATAAATTACGTCTAATGTTACTGTTGTTTTCGCTTTTTTGAGTTGATAAATATTTTTAATAATTATTTATAAAAAAAAAATATATTTTTTTTTTTATAAATGAAAAAAAATATTTTTTTTTTCTGTATGCTTCAAAAGTACTCCTTATGGCAAGTCATTCTGCTGCGGGAAAACAACCATTTAAATTTCACGGTATATAGGGACTTGTAGATTCATCAAAAGTAGAAAAATACCCAGGTGAATACATACCTCTTTCTCCTTTTTGGCGAGTCTGTCCTGCGTAACTTCAGATTGGATCTCGCACTGTTTCTTAAGTTGTTCCCTCGTGTTCCTATTGGCTTCCGCTTGGATTTTTAAGGTCTGGAAACAGTAATAGCAAAATTATAATTGTTGAGACAACTACTCTCGTTCGAGCCGCGCGCCGGCAGTGAATGTAGAGTGCGGAACGGCAAATAATTGAATCCGGTTGAAAAATTATTTTTCTATACAACAGTATACATTTATTTATTTTTATTTATTACTAGCTTTTGCCCGCGGCTTCGCCAGCGTGGTATTGGGGTTGGGGTTGAAGTTTCCGAGATAAAAAGTAGCCTATGTCCTATTCCGGAGTGTATCCTATACCTGTGCTAAATTTCATCCAGATCCGTCCAGCCGTTTTGGCGTGATTGAGTAACAAACATCCAAACATCGTAATTTTCGCATTTATAATATTATTAAGATAAACTTTATAGTACACATCATAATATGGACAAGATAAACATTTACAAAAAGTAAGTGTACAATGGGCGGTCTTATGGCACTGAGCAATTTCTTACAGACAACTTAGGATTGACTAAAACACACACACTTTAGGATTTTCTAGTAGAAGGATATTTATCATGCCATGCGCTATAAAGCATGGCATGATGAATCGCACGTAACAACTTTTTTACTTTTCATGTCATCCTTAAACCTATAAACATAGAAGTCAAAATCGGATGAACGAACAGTAAAAGGTTTGTTTAAATGTGTAATCTTAATCGGAATGGACTTTAGAACTGGGACAGTTAAAAATCTTAGGGCGGCTTGCACGACTAGCTCTTAAAACTAGATTTTGTTAAAGTCGCATTAATGATTAAGCTTGACTTAACTTAAACTGTATTAGTAGTGTCTTGCTAATGTTGAAATCTACTCGACTTAACAAAACCTAGCTTAACACGTTTCATTCTTTTCGTTCATTCATTTGCATTCCATTTTTCATAATGGTGCTGGATATTTAACAACTTTTGGAGGTATGGAACGTTTCAAATATAAAAAACCAAGGATTTTATAAAGGAGTGACTGGAAAGCTTACGACTACCTCAAAAAAGTTCTGAAGAGTAAAGTTAAAATATGGGTTTTTTATCTCATTCATCTAGTTTGACCATACACTAACTACGAACTACGGGACAATTTTGCTCTAAACAAGTTCGAGATGTTTTTGATGTAAGTATTATAAATAGATATATATTATAGATAGATATCCACTTAATAACGCAAAGGTATTCGCGCCATGGTGCATGCTGTAAAATTCTGAGCTCTGTCCTAAAGAAGTTCAATATGTTATTAGTACAATAATTACATAGACGACGTTCAGCCTTCTTAATGTTCCCACTGCCGGGATACAGGATTCCTCTCTTAAGAGAAGGAATGGGCCATAATCCACCACTCTGGTCCAGTGCGGATTTGTGATTGTTTTTCTTTCACCATTTTGAGAGCAGTAGTGATGAAAAAATTAAAAGTAGTGAGAAAACCATAATTTAAAGGAAGATGGGTTAAGAAATGGGGTAGCGAGGTAAGACGGGAACCGGGTGACATTTAGCAGAAGTTTTTAGTGTCGCAAAAAGTTTGGTCAATAGTGCGCACGTTGTAACTTTGTAAGTATTGGCAAAAATTGGCCTAAAAATGGAAAGGAGAGTTCATGAGTGTGACAAACTCTTACAAACTGTTAAACCCTTCCGAATTTGTTAACTGACTCTGACTACACTCCATGAAAGCATGCTCTTTGCTGATAAAGAGTTTGCAATATTGCTTCGTCATCAATCCAGACAAACCGTAGGATAAAGATATAAGATCCTTGATGCAACTGTTTGCTAAATCTAGATTTTGTGACATAAACAAAAGTTTATGTCACAAAATCTAGATTTAGCAATTTAAACCGCCTACCATGCCGGTTTAAATTTGACATTTCTTTAAGTCTAGCTTTACGCTAAACCGATGTCGTGCAATGCGTTAAGTTCGATTTGAGCTTAAGTCGAGTTTAAATCACACTAAATCTAGTTTAACTGAGACGTGCAAGCCGCCCTTAAGTACATACTACGTACCTTCTTCATGAATTCCACTTCGGCCGCCATCCTCTCGGTCCTTACGATATCTTCCGCTTTAGCTTCAATTATCGCTTTTTCATCATTACCTGAAATACAAAAATAGCGCTGTTTTTCAACTTTAGCGTGCGCGCATCATAGTTCAATTACTCATAATGTTGTTTTCTCTTCGTACTAATTATAACGCCATTTCACTCTTTCAAATTGTTGTACAGTCCACTCAAAATTACTGAAGTTTTAAATGGCCAATTATGAACAAAATTACTTTCTACCTCACATTTTGTCATAGATGGAATAATTGATTATTTCTATAATTTACATTTCCTTTTTTTTTTAAATTTCACCTACTCTGAAGAAAGCGACTAAACTGGGACTGTTAGATTTTTAATAACTAAAATGTATGTGCTGTTACATAAAACCTGTTCTTTCATTACCCTCTTAGCTTGTCGATGGCAAAACCAGTTACAATTCCTGGCCTGGCCCAGTATTCGGCCACGGTGATGCTGTCCACCGATGCCGTCATTAGGTCCCTACATGAACAGGTGCCCTATTGGCCAGGTGGCCACTCTCCTAGAGAAGAGGCCTGTGTCCCAACAGTGGGAAGATTAATAAGGCTGATGATGATGATGAACAAGATAAAATATAAATGAAAAATGGGCTTAAACTATTTATTAACCATTAGCAACTCGTAACCAAATACAGAATAACCGCCATGACAGTAAGAGAGAGAGAGCTATATATATCTCTGTCTCACTCACACCTAGACCACATTACATTGCACATTATTAACTTTTCATAACAGAACAGGTGCCCTATTGGCATGTGATCTACGTACGCAGACCATTTCCCACCTTCCATACATATTTTAATTACTATTTTTTGTGAAAATTTTTCAAGTATGCTTACATTTGATAGCCTTCTCGATTTTAAGTTCTCGCACTGTCTGCAATTCTGCTATTTGGTTCTGCAGGCTTTGTATCTGAAACACAAATAAAAAAAATTGCAAAATCAACCGTCTCCTCCGGGAAATTGTCCAATGACTTCTTCCACTCATGGGCGAGGTGCGAGGGCGTGTCAGACTTTTACTGACTAAAACCAACTTCAAGTAAAGAACTTGTTTTTTTACACCAGGGTTGGGTTTTCCCTTCAGAAGTTAACCCATAGCTTCAGGTGGCTTCAACTCTACTGTGCCCCTTTTTTTTCGTGGTGGAAACCCTCATGGATGTCCTTTACCCTGGTTTAGGTGGAGGGGTCTGTCAGACTCTTACTGACTAAAACCATCCCGGTGTTCCCTCGTACACTTTTGTCAGAAGCTATGGGTGCAGTTTGACTTCCGTTGAACCCTACTGGCCCCCTACGGTTAACTGTCAACCTCTGTCGCTGCGTTCTAATATGGTTCAACATCGCTGTTAGCTAGTCAAAATCCGTTCCGATTGGCTACGAACCGTATGTTGCCAAGAACATATTCTGCATTGTAAGTAGGGATATTCCGATACTAATAAATACGAGTAGGTACTCGATACTTTTGATTCGATACCAAGTATTTTTTGTATCGAATCAATTTTGCGATACATAATCGGTATCGAAACAAAAATACTTGGTATCGAATCGAATCAGCAAAACAACCGAAAACAATAAAAAAAACCGAGAAATGTGATGACATGAAGTTCGTGTTTCCTTGTCTGTACAAGTATGCACAGCAATATTTAATTGTTGTTGCAACATCAGTTCCTAGCGAGTGCCTTTTTTTCAAAGCCGGTGCAACAATGACACAAACAAGGAACAGATTGTCTTCAAAATACCTTGAACAGTTACTGTTTGTGGGCAATCTTAATGCTGAAGAGTTTTTTGTTTAAATTAATGATAAGCCTAATAAACATTAATAATAAATAAATAGTTTTTTTCTTCTCAATTTTGTTTAAATTATATATTGTTCTTCAACGTTCATTGATAGCACCCTCAAAATAATAAAACAAAATAAAAGTTCCAAAAAGTATCGATATCAGTAAGTATCGATACTTTAGGAATACTTATTTAAGTAGTATCGAAAACAGATTTGAGTATTATCGAAATGAGTAGGTATCGATACTTAGGTGGTATCGGAACATCCCTAATTGTAAGTGATGATCGCATTTAACGTGGAGAAGTCTGCTGGGGCTATGGGTTCGCTTCTCAAAGGAAAACCCAGCAAAAGAAAGAACTAGAAGTGAGTTTTAGTCAGTTAAAGTCTGTCACTCCCGCTTCGCCAAAGGGCAAGAGATATCATTAGATGATATCCACCGAAAAAAAATGTGACTTTTTTATGGTAGGTAAAAATCATCCAACGACGAATCCCATCCTAAAGTGGAGCGGGAAACAGTGTGAGACTCTTACTGACTAAACAACATTCCTTCCTCCTGCATTGCCATACAAACCAGGGCCAGAAACTTCCTTTCAGACATGAACCCTTGGTTCTAATTGGCTTCGACCCATCTGTAGGGTCCCTACGAAAAAAAACGTAGCTTTGTTTTTTTTAATTGCTATATACTAAGCTAGCTAGCTACTAGCTAGTGCTTGACCGCGATCCCACCTGATGGAAAAAAAAACCTGATGGTAGCAGTGATGCAGTCGTTGATGGTAAGGCGCACTAGTAACTTGATGAATACATACGCGACTTAGTGTGTAGACCAACAGCAAATCAATGTCTGATTTGATGTCCAGTTTCTTTGCACTGAGATCGATGCCAGGGTACAACGCTTGGAGTTCCTCCTTGAACATGGCACGACCTGCCTCCACCTGAAATAGAAAAGAAAAATATTATAAGAACAAGAACATTGAGTTGTGGAGGTTTGATAGGCAGTTAGCCAGCAAAATTTCTTAACCTTCAAGCGGGCGCGCGACTATTTGTAACGGCAGCGGTCGCGCGTAACCTAAAGGACCGCCGGTGTATTTCATGAATTTAGATAATTGTTTTATTAATAATAAATAATCACATACATCAGACATAATCTATTTTTCAAAGGAAAAATAATTTGTTTAAAATTGAAAACATAATTTTAAAGTTACACCACTTTTTTGGATTAGGTATCAATTTTGCTCGGTATAACAAGAGTTTTATAGTGAGTCTTACTTATATGTCCAATCAGTTTTTTTTTACACATATTATATTACAAGAGACCAAATAATAAACTTCATAGAGACTTTCAGCTATTTTGGTTAAATTTTCTTCAGAATCAGCCTTCTCTGCCATGTAAAAATATGAGGCAGGCGCGTGTAGTCTTTTCGACGTCTGCGCCGCGACCTGAACATACACATTCTGCGTCTCTCAGGAGGAGTGGACAAAGAAGAAATGGAGTTATTTTGGTCCGTAGTGAACTAATGACAAGCTACTAGAAATGATACGTACTTCCGACAAGCAATTTTGAAAATACGATCGTAAATATAACGAGTGCGGTCGATTCGACGCCGCGCGCCCGCTTGAAGGTTAAAAAATACTCTGAAAATCAAATTATTACCTAGAACTATACTCTATTCGCGTTAAGATTACACATTTGAAAAACCTTTTTAACTGTCTGTTCAACCGATTTTAACTTCTGTTCCATAGGCATAAGGATGACATTAAAAGCAAAAAGTCTTTAAATTCTTTTTAATTAAAAAAATAATAAAACCTTCTTCAAAAAACACTAAAAAGTTAAAAATAATACTATAACCTACCTACTCGTATATTAAAAAACCTAACCCTACGATTAACCTATAATAAAATTTAACAGTTTTTAGAGTTGGTGCCAAGCTAAGCAATGAAACGACTAGTAACTCCTGAGTATTGTTGTCTGAGTAAGGTTACACACACAAAGGCAAGTTAAGGTAATCACATTTACTCATTATGTTCACATGACTCAAGATCATCGTCGAACTCGTTGCTTTTCTTAAGGTGCTCCCTCACCGGGAGCATTCGCGTGTAATGTAACGTTACAGAATCGAGCATTACACCAGTGAGGGAGGAGAACTGAGCATTACAGTGCGCAAATTGTAATGATACAAAACAATGTTACATCAGTCAAGGTGGAGAACAAAGCATTACAATGCGCACCTTGTAATGATACAATGTGTAATATTTTGATACAACTTCTAACATTTTGATACAACTTGTCAGGGAGGTAGTATTGTAATGTAATGCTCAAAGTCGAATCTATTAATGTTACATTACACGCGATCGCTCGTTGGTCAGGGAGGTAGTATTGTAATGCTCAAAGTTGAATCTATATGTCACATTACACGCGAATGCTCCCGGTGAGACAGCACCTTAAGGATGTTACATTGTTTATTGCTTGGCACTGACTCCAAAAAAACTATTTACTGCAGCCTCCATGTATCATTCCACTAACACAATAAAACTCAATATCGGTTGAACGGACAGTAAAAAAGGTTTTCTTAAATGTTTAATGTTATTTTAAACGGAGTTTTGTAGTGTGAATTTAAAATTAATATTAATAACCTTTTGTAAATAATTTGTTTTTTCTTGTTTATGATATCCTATATAAATCTTCATTATTCTGTATTTTCTAGTAATAGCGATTCTAATCGCGAGTAGAATCATTATTAATATTATTTAGAAGAAACAATATTGTTTTTAATTTTGTCTGAAAGTAAAAAAATGTTAATTTTTTTTTCCTGCTAAAACTAAGTAGAGCTTGTGTTATGGGTACTAGACAACTGATTGTTTATCAGTTGTCTTGTACCCATAACACAAGCTCTACTTATATATTTTTAAATACATACATTTATAGATAAATTACACCTAGACACAGAACAAAATGATCGTGCTCATCACACAAGCATTTGTCCTGGGTGGGAATTGAACCCACGACCTCTAGCATAGCAGTCAGGTCACTAACTACTAGACCAACAGGCCAGTCATTTTAATTTTGGCCGCATGCGAATTTATTTTATTGTAGCCCGTATGTGAAGGTAGTAAAGGTTTATAATAAATTGTTGAATTTAATTGAGCGTTCGTCGTACATTGCAGCAGCGGGCCGCATCATCGCACGCGCAATTGTGTTTGCTTTGACTTGAGGAAAAAGTTGAGCAGATTTATCGCAGTTTCTCACCTTGTTCCAATACCTGTCGCTGAGTACAGAGTGTTCCTTCTCCTCGTTGTAGTGGTTCTCAGCGTTTATGAGGTCTGAGCGCAACTGTTTGATGTACCGTTTGGTGGTGGTGAGACTCTCCGGTGGCGCTTTCACCCCGCTGTTTATCATGCGGTCCAAGGTTTCTGTGGAATTAACACTGCTATAGAATTTTGAACTTTATTTCTACTAGCGTTAAGTTCATATTAGAGAAAACAAAGATTTTAAGCGACGATAGTGTTTGAAAAGACAACGTTTCATGGGGTAAAAAAGTCCCATGTTCCAAACATAATCATGCGAAAATCGGCTTATTTTATAATTTGTTAAAGTTGATATTTCTTTCAAGTTTCTGTCACGTACTTCGGATATATTCGACAAAGACTCTCGCATTTATTCCACCATGGTCCAAATACTCCATGTTGTCAGCTTTTCTATCACCTATGGGCATTGAAGAGCTAAGCGAGATGCGAGTACCTAGTCGCAAATACACGACCCTGGCGAACAGGACACAAAAACACTCGTCGAACTATTCAGACCCGAGCAGTTAAAGGGTTAAGAAGAAATGACGTGTATTGGACACAAAGATTTATAATACAGTACTCGGAAAAAAAGTTGAACCAAAATGGGCGTCTTTTTTTATGGTGGGAAAAAATCATCCAATGACGAATCCCGCTCTTGGGCGGAGAGGGAAACAGTGTCAGACTCTTACTGACTAAACACGCCTCTCAGTTCCTTTTTTGCCTTTTACTGGGGCCAAGACTTTCTTTCAGAAAGAGACCCTGGGTCCTAATAGGCTTCAACCCTTTTTGCAGAGTCCCTACAAAAATGGCCGTCGTTGGTTTCAACAAGCTCTCTGCTTCGATTGCGACACGAGTCTGTTAATTAAAAGTCAATCGCCACTTTGGTTCAACTTATAAGCCGCTTATTGTATAATTTACATACCAATAGCACATTTCGCTTTAGTAGATGCCTCTTTTCCTTTCCTGAGATAAGTGTCTCTCTGCTGTTGATACCCTTGAAGATTCGAATAAATCTTCCTGTCTAAGTCTACAAAAGATGCCTCTACGATCTGAAATTAAAAAGTTATTTTCAAATGCAGTCTTTTTTTTTTATGGTAGGTGAAAATCATCCAATGACGAAACCCGCTCTTGGGCGGAGCGGGAGACCAATGTCAGACTCTTACTGACTAAAAAACCTACCCCGTACCTTCCTTGCCTTATTCTTGAAGTCGAGGTAACAGCTTTCACCACCCTCTAGGTTCCAGGAGACTTCGACCCTGAAGGGCCCCTGCTTCAAATGCAGTCTGTATTACTGTTGTACTATTGAACACAATTGCCTGAAAGGTGGTTGCTGAAAACCAACACCGTTTTAATCCCGTGAAGCGTCGATTCGGTTCATGAAACACTATCGGTTTGTAAAGAAAAATAAAAAAATAAAGTACTTTTTTTAAACTCGAATTACGCACGGCTGGACGCGTACCACGAGGACTAGTTCCAGACGACGCGGGAGAAAAACCGTCTGGAAGGCTTTTGCCCAACAGTGGGATAGTAATGGCTTTTCGAATTATGTGTCTACTAGCTGTTACCCGCGACTTCGTCCGCGTGGAATAGTATCTTTGGGTGTATTTTTGAATCATTAGTAGGTATATTTAAAAAGTAAAAATTTATTGTTTTCTTATGTCAAAGAGACACTTACTGAGGCCAGCGTCACGTTGTGTACAAAAATATTTTTAAAAAACCTAATTTAAAACATTTTTATACACAACGTTTGCTACTATGAAATAAAATGAACTAAATATTATCCCGAAATATTAAGTATGTACAAAATTAATTTACAGGACCTAACTAATAAAAAATACTAAGGTACTTAAAAAAATTAAACTTAATCGTATTATTTTAACGTAACGAAAACAATCTTACCTACTATGAATTAAAATGAACTATGAACTAAAATATCCCGAAATATTAAGTATGTACAAAATTAATTTTTAGGACCTTACTAATAAAAAATAGGAACTAAAAAAATTATGCGAAGCAATCAAATATTTTTACTCTATTGCAAAATGAATTTCTCTGTAGCGCAAATTTCTCTAATCGCATGCGTCCGGCAACGACGTCTGCCCTCACGTGTCTGCCCGTACGGGTAGGCATAGTTAGATTCGTGCCGTGCGCTACCCCACCACACGATCGCCCCCCGCCCCCCCCCACTTCGGCGAATGTTCGCGACGATGACAGATGACAAAGTTACAATTTCTGGAATTCCTTTGGTACCTACTTATATAAAAACTTTGCACATCCTAAGAGACCTATGTACCAAGTTACATGGTTTTATCTCCAAAAATGACGAACACCCACATGCAACCCCTATTTCACCCCCACGCTGGTGTAAATTTTAAAATGCTAGAACAAATGCCTAAATATAAAATGTAAGGTATCTTCAAGAATGACGAACTTCATACAAACTTTCAACCCCTATTTCATCCCCTCACAGGTCGAAATTTCAAAAACGCTAGAACAAATGTTTTATTATTTTTTATCAAGTGCTTAAATATAAAGTTTCATGGTTTTATCTTTAAAAATTATGAAATCCCATACAACTTCCCCCCCCCCCTTTTAACCCCTTACAACCCCCTTTTCGCGATAAAAAGTAGCCTATGTTTTATCTCGGGGTCTAGAATATCTGTATACCAAATTTCATTCAAATCCGTTCAGTAGTTTTGGCGTGAAAGAGTAGCAGACAGACAGACAGACAGACAGACAGACAGACAGACAGAGTTACTTTCGCATTTATAATATTAGTTAGGATTCGGACAGAATAACCTGTTTTTTTTTTCTTTCTTTAAATGATATTTATTTTTGCAAATAGGTTTTTCACAACACTTACACGTCTTTTTTATTGTCAGTTTAAACTAGATGAGTCCGGTGTTTCCTAGCTGACCACCCAGAGAAGAAACACCGAAACAAACTCAGGGGTCAAAGTCTCAGTCTCTTTCTGAAAACAAGTGAATAATTTACATAATTATGTCTCACCTTAAACAAAGCCTTATTGTAGTCGGAACAGGCCTTCGTCGCCAGCTTATAGTTGTCTATGGCCACCTTCGTGTATTCGTGCATGTCGTGTTCTAGTTCCACGATGTCTTTGGTTATCTTCACGACGGGCGCGCTCTGAGGCTCGCACTTGTCAGTTTGTACGAGTGTTGCTAGAAACAAAAAATAAAACTTTGTCAATTTAAAACTTTTTATAAATACTGTTTTTCTATTGACCGTTTTAACCGTGAAGTAGGGCATCAAAACCGGTTTTTCCCGGTTCCAAAAGAACCGGGAATTCCCGGTTCTGAAAACCCTGATAGAACCGGTTCTGTAAAACGAGGAACCGGTTTTTTTGGTTCTTACGGTTCTCTCTTAAAATTTTAGAAATAATATTATCTCTATAATACTCTTAATGCTAAATATCAAGTTATTATCCAAATTTATTATTAAAACAGAATATATGCAGTTATTTCACTGTTAAAGTAATAAATAACGTTTTAATTTATTATTAATGATGAATCTTTAAGAAACTAACAAGGGACATTAAAGTAAATGTTCCAGGATACCCCGCGAAATTCAAATTTTTGACAGTTGTTTTGCAATTTTCAGCTCAGTCTCGGATACTATAGTAATAAAAGTTGTATTCGCGGTATTGACACATACTATCCGATAATGAGCTGGCAGTTGTAAAAAAAACGTACGACTATTTTAATTTCAGTGGTAACTCTAGACCTTTCACCTTCCTTAACAATCTATGGTTGGCAACACTGGTAGACTGATTGATGCCAAAAATAGTTAAAAACGATGTTGTAATTTGAGAATAATTAAAAAAATATATAAATATGCGTACCAATAAAGTGTGTTTTATTTAAACACTTTTCAAATAGAATTTATGAAAAAAAAACCGAAAGAACCGGGTACCCGGTTCCGTCTAGAATTTAGAACGGAAAGAACTGGTTCCTAAAATCTTCTAAATTCTCGATGCCCTACCGTGAACATACATTTTTTATGATAATGAATCCTTTTACACACTAAAAAAATAAAATGAAATACTGACCTTGAGTTTCAATTTCTGGCGTCTGCATTACTTTCTCTTCAACGTACAGAGGTTCTAATATCGGCGGCGGCACTGTTATACAAACACACATGTCGATATTATGAGGTCAATACATTAGTTACCAGACGACCAAGATAATTAGACAACTGTCGTTTGCTTGAAATATTCAGCTCAGTTGGAAGAAGGCTAAGCAAGTAATAATGTCATTCCAATATGTCTGGCTAAGTGTAGTTTTCGCTGACAAACAAATATCAACCTTAAATTGTTTAAAATAAAGTCTAAAATTAATCAACTTGTAATAGACTTGTCAAATCTAACTGAGCTGCACGACCCAGGTTATTAATTTTCAACTTTATTGCAATGATTATAATGATTATATTTGTTTGACTGGGGAAACCATTGAGTCTGTAGTGGTAAGCGAATTAAAAGAGGATTTATTTCGTCCAGTTGTCTAATTGTCTTGTTCGGTTTTAATGTAGTGAGGCTATATTATTTTCATTGTTTATGAGAAATGCCTTTATGTGTGCAGCGAAACACAATGTGATCTTTAGTAGTTAAAACAAAACAAAATCAACCCATTTAGTTTTATTGTGAAGGAAAAACGAAAATATTCGTAAGGGCCAGGCTACACGATGCGTTCCTACAAACCGCAAATATTTCGACGACTCGGAGGGCACACGAGCGATGCGACAGCTCGTCGCACCGATGACATAGCCCGCCGATTTGTTGAAATATTTGCGGTTCGGCGCTGCAACGCATCGTGTAGCCCAGCACTAAGGGCCAGGTCACACGATTCGTTACGGCGCCGAACGCATCGTGTAGCCTGGCACTAATGGATTAGCCTTCAATTAAATTATTCTGAATGTGAAATATAACTATGATGAATTTGCTTGTTATAAACACAGTGTTTGTGAACCTTTTTCATGTACCTATTAAAAAAAAGCTGGTGCATACATTATGTACATATTAAGACTATGGCTTCAAAAAGTACCTACGTCTGTGCATTTATAGGCAACACACAACCTAATTTGATTAAAATAAGTCTTACATTGATACTCCTTCTTAGCATAGGCTGTTTCAGCATCTTTTTCAATGTCCTGCTCGGATCTAGGAGTTAGATCTATTGGAGTGACACCCTCCTGTAAAATAATACACGAACAAATTAACGTATGATCTCAAATTTTCAAAACTAAGTGAAAAGTTGGGAATAACGGTACATTCTGATGCAAGTGGGGAAAGTATGTCATTGCGACCGAGGTAGAATTAACACGAGAATGCTGTGGAATTTAGCCGGATATGACAATTTGTTGTTGTGATTTTTATTTCAATTTTTTGCACAAGAAATATTAAATTTTGATACAAATGGAGAAAGTTTATCATTGCGACCCAGCCGTAGGCGAACGTGTGTTATGGAGCCGAGGGCTGCAGTGACAACTTTCCACGTGTGTCAAACGACGTTTTACAATAGACACGCGATTCGTGAGGGCTGAACCGCGCAATTAATGTTATTATATGTTATATGTAATTTTATTAAAATAAAATTGAGACGGGAGTCAGCACACGCTTTCTCCGCACTAGTACCGAAAACATTTACGTCGCAATGGTCTGAGGTTTTTTTACAGTCGTTTGATGCGCGGTATCGTCTGAGTCATGGTCCTACTATTGGCTTTTAGATCATACCCTTTATTAGAGAGGAGATCTGAATCCTAGTAGAGGGAACATTATTAAGCTGATAATGCTATAAATATAAATCCCTTGTTAAGATTCTACATAAATGCAGAAATCTAATAACCCACAGCCTAATTAGAAGTTAGAAATAACACCTTAGAAAAACTACAAACAAAAACCAAGAAACCCAGGTAAAAAGATGTACTAATTCAGTAGTTAGTGGCCACTCTGGGCATGCTATAAACATAGCGGTAAGTCCCGTCATTGAAGAGTGGTTGGACAGGCGTTGCGGCATCCCCACCCTACGTTTTATAAGAAACTAGCTTTCTGCCGGCGGCTACGCCTGCGTGAAAAAAGGTTTTCGCACAAACTTTGAACTCGCGTTTCATTCCTTCAGGTGGTAAATTTTGGAAAATCCTTTCTTAGTGTTCGCCTACGTTATAAAAGAAAGCCCTGTGCAAAATTTCACGCTCCTAGTCCCAGTAGTTTCGGCTGTGCGTTGATATGTCAGTCAGTATCAGTATATGTCAGTTTCTCCTTTTATTTATATAGATAAAAATAAAAACTAAATGAAACAAACCTTTCCAAACATGAAATGACTGAGCCAGGTGGTGGTCCTGTTGAACTGATTAGAGGCTGCCTTCCAATATGTAGTGTTCTCCTGGTATACTAGAGCCACAAAATCGCTAGCCCAAGGGACGTTGGTCTCTAGCCAGTTGCGAGCACCTGGACTGTGCCTGGATAAAAGATGCTACATTTAGAAAAGAAAGATGGCGTATTTATTGTTGCTCCATTGTATGCTTTTTTTATGGTAGGTAAAAATCATCGTATGACGAATCCCGCCCTTAGGAGCAGCGGGAAACAGTGTCAGACTCTTAGTGACTAAAAAACCTACCCCATTCCTTCCCTGCCTTTTTCCCAGGGCCCTGGTGTAACGCTTTCACATCAACCCTTGGCTGACTGTTACCAAATGACCGGACGGCGAGCTACCCATTGCTCACCGTCCGCAAGCCCGCGCTTACGGTGGCCGGATATCGCCGGGATCGCGGCGGCGACGGCTACGGTGAGGGCGCTGTTGCCTTTGCCTCCATATCATGTACATCCCCACCCAATTCATGACGCGCCATGACAGAGCGCGTGTTGCTGAACGAAATGACCACCACAGTCACCGCGCTTTTACACACACATAGGGACAGAACCCTAGTTTAACAAGTCAAGATGATCAGGCCTGTCACCTATTATTATTTGGCGTCGGCGCATTATCACTAACTCCTTTTTCTTTCACATCACTTTTCACACAATCCATCCATTTTAGTTTTACAAATTTATATCAACACTAGCCTTCTACCAGTGCGGAATTATAAAAAATCATTCTTAGTGTTTGCCTACGTCATAAAAGGAAACCTTGTGCAAAATTCAAAAAACGCTCCTAGGCCCAGTAGTTTTGGCTTTGCGTTGATATGTCAGACAATTTCTCCTTTTATACATATGGATGAAATTTCTACAAAATTAATTCCAAATTACTTACTTAGCATAAACAACAGCAGCACCCGTAAGTACTGTGGCCCCGACTGCTCCCCAGAACAGCTTGTGGCTTTTAGGGGGAGCCTTAGTCTTGCAGGCTTCTGGGAATGGCTGTGTTGCATATTGCCGGTTCGGACTGCGCACTACTATTAAGGCGGCGGTAGAGCCATCGCTCATATGCCGCCTTACCTGTGGGTAATAAAAATATGGTTTATTATTATGTATTATTTCAGGACCCTGAGGTCCTGGACCTTAGGACGGTGTATGCGAATTTGAAACCAAAAAATTCGCAACCACTCTAAAAGGGCCTCTGCAAGTTTTTAACGTAGTGTTGTGCTATCTGGTAAATATTATCCCTGTACGTGCTATGCTAGTGTACTCAAGGACCACCACCTCTGGTTGGTAGAAAACTATTGTGACATATGAAAAGCTAAGATATAGTGCTTTTGGAATCTTAAGTACACTGGTTACTAAGAGCTATGTTAAGACTATGGCCCCTGCCTGAACAATGTTATTAAATTCCATGGATTAGAAGGCAAGGGGTTACAAGTCACCCCTTGTCTCACGTCACCGCTTACTCAATAAATTATTATTTAACAATTATATAATATAATAATAATATAAAAGCTTATATTGACATGTAATGATGTAACTACTATTTTTTTAATGATATAATTCATTACTCATTTGTAACTTTTGTGAAAAAGAGTTTTGAATATGGGTAATTGCCAATACAAACATTATTTTAAAAATCTGCCTCTATCTGAGAGAAATCTATAAAAAGGAGGATTAAATTCTTCTAATTGTTCTCACAAAACCATGATCAAAACTTTTCAAAATAAGTAGATTTTAAACAAAGCCCTGTAACTGAAAAGTTTTAATCTTTCTATTAATGATGAACTGTACAAGTTAGCTACTTAATATACAGGAGGTATAGCTACAGGACCACTAGCATGATCTCCGTAAAATAGAACTGATAATGCTATTCTAGTGTTGACTATCTCAATAAAGATTGCAGAAAAAGTTGAATCAATACATTTGCTGGCAAATACTACAAAAACATTGGGATGTGAAAATATATATATACTAAAGGTGAACAAATGATGAACTATTTATAAGTAGACTCTGCTTAAAGGACTTAGTATCCAGGTCAAAAAAAAAGAAACTGCCGGCTAGCATAGTTCTCCAGGGAAATGACTAAAGAAGTAAACTATTACAATAAAATACACTACCTACTCTTAAGATGAACAATTTACTACAACACAAGAAAAAGTTCAAGGTCATGGAGTCTTGAAAATGTTTTGGGGCCACAGTTCTAATCTTATTTACTATACAAACAAGAAGTGTTATGATTTGATTGTTATTGATTACTTACCTTACATATGATCGTTATTTGACCTATTTATTAATTAATATTTCACATTATAAGCGTTATTGTACTAAGGTGACCCATATATTTTTGTCCACATTCGCGAGTCTGAACACAGCCTTAGCAACCTTTTCTAGGTTATGTATTATGAAAATGACGTCAATAATTGTTATGTAAGGAACAATAATACCAGGATCTGTGTTTACGTTTTACATATAAGAAGTAAACTCATTAAAATATAAACGAAATACTAAAACTAGACCATAATTATGATAATAAACACAAAATAACACAATCAAAACATTGCAGTAGTGGTGAATAGTAAGTAAGAAAACCTAGGAAAATACGAATGAAATGAAGGCAAATTAATATAACACTGACACAGCAACTAAACTTGAATATATACATACCAAAACTAATTTAGCATTAGCTAATTGGTTCGTAAATCTATACATTTTTCGGCAGGAATCTCTTTCCACTTGGGCTGTCAAAATTCAGAGACTACAGAACATGGACCACTGAGAGTAGATTTTTGTTCGTGAGTCGGATTCATAGTCATCTTTTTTATTTCGACTAATCCTAATGTATTAGTCGAATAAACCTGAAAAATAGCTAATAATGATAAAGCAATCTGTAAAAGACATTCTGTACAATATTATGAAATAAAGTTCACTGTCGAATTACGAAATTACACGCAATATACGAATTCTACTTTAATATTTTGAAACTGCTGTGTTTTAACATCAGTGATATTGTCAATACGACAGCTTAGTCGAGCCGTCAGCCGCACTGAGCATTTGTCAAAAGTGAGTGATCAACAAAACCAACAAAAGTATACATCACTAACCAAAATTATAAACGGATGGGTTTGTTTTCCTGAAAATGTTCCGTTTTGCGATTTCTGGTAAATACAATTTTTATATTGAATGAACACTCAAACAGCACTATTATAATATTGTTATAGAAAATTTATTGCCTCTTATTTTGTTGTGTAACAATTTACCTTTTTGTGACGGCTTGTTTTGAGGTTATTTTTTTCTTTTTCAGCTGTTCGCTGTATACGGCCTCTTTCAGTTTCATATTTCAATGCTGCCAAGGTTATATGTAACAGCCCAAAGAACTATGCGACTCTCAACAGTATAAATCTTCCTTCGAATTCCTGCTGGAAACCAAATTCTTTGTTGAACAACAAACAGATATTGGATATATCAACCAATTTATGTGTTGCACCTGTTAGAACAGTAACAAAATTCAGTTTGAAAAGAGGTAAAAGGAAGACTGTGAAGGCAGTAATACGAAGATTTTACCGTTTAGACTGGGGTGGCTGGATTAGGACAAAGGTTGGCAGGCAAAAGAAATTGTGGAAAAAATCTTCTAAGCAGAAAAGGCGTCTGAAACAGCACGTTTTTTGTAACTCTACACAGAGTACAATGCTGGACAAAATGGTTACAAAATATTGGAAGAGACCAAAACATTATGTTGACGATCCATATGCACCATACCATACTCGAGAGGAGTTTAATATAACTAGGAAGAAACCTGTACAACATTAGTAGAGGTTATCACTGAACTAGAATAAATAGATTTAATTTAGAATGATTTGTTAATTTATATTTAATTTCTTTTCAGAATTATTATTTGTAACCAGGTAGACATGTAAGGGCCAATGTTTCATAAAGCGGTAGCACACGCAGTCCCATGCTGCATTGCTCCTTCTGTACTCCAAACTGACTTTCATTTGTTTCTGACTTTGATTTAATTGATAGTGGTCATGTTTGACTACTACTGTCATCTAATGGTTACGAATAATGATTGTGTTTGACAATGGAGAATAGTTATAAATAACCTATCACTTGATTCTGGGTTGTAGCTACCAGGAAACTGAAAATATACATCAACTATTGTTGTTGATTACATAATTCTTTTGTCCCTTCCTACCCTTAATCATAGCTATCGACAGCCTAAGGGCTGACGCCCGACTCTAGGAATAAGGCAAGGAAGGTATGGGGTAGGTTTTTTAGTCAGTAAGAGTGACACTGGTCTCCCGCTCCGCCCAAGAGCGGGTTTCGTCATTCGATAATTTTCACCTACCATAAAAAAAAGGGCTGACGCTGAGTAAATCGTCAGTTCGTGCGGGCTCCCGTGACGGGAGCCCGTAACTCACGCGTTAGTAGGTAGTTAGTAGCACGGTGTCGCTAGTTCAAGTTTAACACTGTGCATGTAGTCGAATTATTGGAGAACTTTGTATTATAACCATAACGTAGTGCAGCAAAAGGGGCGCGACGAGCCCGGACAACACAGCGTTGGCCCTTTAGGTCAATGTTGCACCGTCGGAACTCGAGCGAGCTTCACGGCCTCTACATAAAAATATAATACGGGCCAACGCTCCGTAAACACAAAAAAAGCGCTTTAGTCGTGGAGTTCAGACACCAGCCCGAAATTCATATCTGCCTACAACTGTCAAAACATGTAGGGCTATCTAGGAGCTGTGAAAAAGTACGGACGCATCGCGCGTTTTTGTAGATGCACGTTCTTTGACGGGGATGGAGAACGAGCACATCCGTCACCAGTACCCAAGCGAGCACATAGGTAGTAGGTATTTATTAATAAAGAAAACTGTGGCCATATTTCGTTAGATATCGCTTATGTGTCGTGTCGGACTGGCTGGCTTGCTATTTGATACGTCTAGGAAGAAATCGGTCGCAGGATTCGAAGTGTTACACCCCTATCTTCAAATTTTGAGTTCTTAGTGAAAAATCCCCTATAAAAACAAAATTCATTAACACTCAAATTTGTACTAGGAATCAAAATCAGGATACGCATCGTAACATTTTAGAGGTATCCGAAACAGAGGGTAAATTCCCACTTACTACGTGGCAAAGAGAAGATCCTATTCCTTTAACCAGACGGACGGGTGTCATGTCTAATTATTTGAGCAACTGCCCAATGTGGCAATAAGTAAAGTTGTTGAAAAGACGAGCGTTTTTTTTGGGGTCGGCGCAATATGTCTTTTTCTTCCACTCTGTCCTGTCACCCGCTTAGAGCATATAACCTAGGTTAAATGCTCTAAGGTCACCCGTCACGCTATCACTAACTCCTCTTTCGACCTCGAGCGACCGACGACCAATGGTAAGGTAAAAAAATTGCACATGATGGTGGCAATTTGCTTGTTTCATTCATGGTAGATCAGAAGTTCAGAATATTTTTTAATACTTTGTATTGATCACATCAGTACAGTTTTCAGTCAGTCAGAATAATTGCTGAACGAACACAGTCGCGTCTTTTTGACAGAATGACGAATTTTTTCTATTTTACGTCAACGTCAGTATGATGTCAATTTTGTTTGTGTCAGACAGACGTCACGTCAGTGTTCAACAGGTAGTTTTGTGCAGTAGTTGTGTGTTATTGACCATCTTGTACGTAATTACGTAGTTTTATGATTAAAAATGTATATTTACGAGTTGCCGTTTGAGATAAACAAGGAATTATGCAGACTCCTCGATATAGAAGACTATTGGAAGGAGTTGGCAGGGAACTGGATGAAATACTCCGCTTTTGACGTAAACGTAAGTATCATTCATGTCGAAGTTTGGGTATTTCCTCGCTGCGAAACATCTTTTTAATATGCTTTCTTGGAATTCCCGATTATTTTTACGTACGTCATGCGTTTATAATGGAGATGGCACAGCCGCTAACTGAGAACGTGGCGTAAAAGATGAGACTCTCTCATTAGGTGCAATGAATCCGGTTTTTTGGGTAATTTAGTACAATTACTGTACCGTAAGATAAGAATTAGTGCAGTGCTGGCCGAGTGCTAACGGCCCCGACTTACGAGTTGTAGGTCGCGGGTTCAAACCCAGCCGGGCGCATTACCTACTTTGTGTAATTTATTTCATCACCACTGCTCTTAAAATGGTGAAGGAAAACATCGTGAGGAAACCGGCATGTCCTAGAACTAAAAATTCGAAGACATGTGACATTCACCAATCCGTTCATGACCCATTCCCTCTCCTTGAGAGGAGGCCTGTGTCCCAGCAGTGGGAACATTAAAAAAGCTGATAATGATGATGATGAAGATATGAATTAATCTCATTTAGACTTATTGCAGCTACTCTATTACTGTGTTGAATGTTGAATAAAGAAAAACACCGAATATAGAATATTACATATTTATTAAGTATTCTCATTGAATACCATAAACATAATACTTTTTTTAGGACATGGAACAAACAGCCCGACGCAATGCTTCATCCCCGACAAACCATTTGCTCACCAGATGGGGACAGCTAAACCATAGAGTAGAAGAACTTTTTATTTTACTGTATAAAATGAAGCACATCCCAGCGCTGAACTGCCTAAAGCCTGTTGTTAACTCTGATTTCCATAAGTTATTAAGTAAAAGTAGAAATTCTTGCAGTACAAAGGAAAGGAAAACTTCATATGGTAGGTATTACTTAAATGTTTTGTTAGTCCTTGATTGCTTGTTGAGAAAATACTTTTTGTAGTAAATGTCATGTATTTGTTCTTAGACAATGTTTAGCAATTACAATTGAAAGATTTAGTATGATTAAAAAACAACTGAGAATATTCTTAACTGTAAATAGACCAATATTCTATAAACATTTTCTAAAAGCATAAGTTAAAATTGCATGTCTGATGTCACTAAGAAGTAGTGTCCGACCGAAGCTTCGGCTTCGGCTTCGGCTTCGGCCACCTTCGGCCAAAAAAGCACCTTCGGCCAAATCTTCGGCTTCGGCCAAAAATTTGCCGAAGGTTTGGCCGAAGCCGAAGCTTTGCTAGTTGTCAAAATTTGTACTTTAAGTAAATAAATATTTAATTAACATTGTATATTTGAAACTTTTATTTTACACAATATTTTATTACCTACTTGTATATGTTGGTCACTCGGCTCGTTATTGGGCTAAATCTCTAAAGCTTTCACAATATGTATCTAGTATATTCTGAGATCAAAGTAACTATCGTATTTCTCAAGGTCAATGACACCTTCGGCTTCGGCTTCGGCTTCGGCCGAAGGTTTTGGTGAATACCGATTAATCGGCTTCGGCTTCGGCTTCGGCCAGAATTGCACCTTCGGTCGGACACTACTAAGAAGTCTCTTAATCAAGATAATAGTTATTTAGCTTCAATTTTGACAGTTCAAAAGTGCCTGTAAATGGTGTATTTGAAATAAATAATTTTGAGTTTGAGTCTCTTAATCGAGATAATAAATATAAAAGTCAGCACTTTTTATGCCCTATTCACATCAAGATGAGACATTCAAACAAACTTTTATTACTGTCAGTTCAAGCGATTTTGACTTCTATTCCATAGGCATAAGGGAGGTATTAGAAGCAAAAGTAGTGGTTACAAAATCAACTAATTACTGCAGCCACCATTTGTCATTCCACTAACACAATAAAGCTCAAAATTGGTTGAACGGACTGTAAAAAGGTTTTCTTAAATTTATAATGTTATTGTGAATTTATCATGACATGTCAGATATATTATGACATATCAGATACTCTACTGTACTATACTATGTACTGTACTATACTGTATACTGTACTAGATATGTACTGTACTATCAGATATTCTACATGACATATCAGATATTCTACTGTTTTTATAAAGTTGACTTTTTATAAACTAATACATAACCTCATTAAAATATAGAAATGATAACAACATCACTAAAAGAAGGTTATTGATAATACAATCAGAAATATAACTACAATAAATATTTACATATTTGCAGAAAATTCAAATAAGAAGAGCTCACTGAAGACTGATGGCAACTTTGGCTCAATTCCTTTGCCTGTTATGTTAATAGAAAAGGTATGTATGAATGTCTATGGTTTCTCTTTCTTTCTCTCTCTTGTGTCTATGGTTTATCTCTCTTTCTCTTGTGTCTATGGTCTCTCTTGTCTCTATGTTCTCTCTCTCTTGTCACTATGGTCTCTCTCATGTCTCTATGGTCACTCCCTTATTTCTATGATCTCTCCCAGGACCAATTAGTAGGTTGTTTGAAAGGGTTCAAAGCTAAAAGAGAAGACTCAAAGGTCAGAGACAGATAGAACATAGTCAGAATTAACAGTATTTTCATTAGACATCTCATAAGACAATATGTCTGGTCTCTAAGCTGTTTGTCCGATGGGCGACGCGTTTTGCGTTCGTCGTACATTGCACCAGCGGGCCGCAACACTGCACGCGCAAACACAAACATTTATACATTTGGCAATGTACGATGAACGCCTTCGGCGACGCGTCTCCGTAAAAAAGTACTAACATGTATATCAACATACCTACAACCGAAACAAATGAGACTAGAAACATAAAATTTTGCACAAGTTTTCTTTTTGTGATATAGAAGTGCTTTAAGAGGATTATCCAAAATTCACTCCCTTAGGGGATGAAACGGTGGTCTTAAAATAATTTGTATGAAGAAATTTTCGTCGCGAGGGAAGCCGCAGATAAAAGATAGTAATATGGTGTATGGTGTAAATTGGTGCTCTAATCTACTGATCTAACGAGTCAGCTAGTACTTTAAAATATGGCCAATACTCATTACACGCGGGCGAAGACGCGAGTGGCAGCTAGCAGGTCCTTCATTTATAAACTAAATATATATGGGGGCACAGAATGATGCAGTCATTGCCCGCCCCCTCCCTCCCCCTCGCTGCACCCTTGCCATTTCCTTTTTCCTCCACATTGTTTTGATCTCGACACTGGTTTGTGAAACATCACAACTTTAATCTATATGTCGTTTATGTTTTTTTACATAATTAATTTTTTCAAGGTCAGTATTTGTTTGTCCCGTGCCATCTGACTCTTATACCGTTGTAATAAGGTTTAATTTGGACTAATTTTATCGAGCGTTCGCGAAGTAAACATCAGGTTGTATCATAAACAAACCAGTTTATTGCAAGATTGTTTATAAGGACGAGAAAGATATTTAAATATTATTGTTGCCTAAACCCAGTTTTCTTGGAAATCATTTAGTATGTCTACACTTTTATAGGTAGGCATGTATATATCTTGTCCATTATGACTCACTGGCTTTACATGGGTAAAGCCAGTGTATACGAAACTGATGGCAGTTTCGTATACGTGAAAGTAGAACATGACAAGGAATCATATGTCCTATTCTAGGTCTCCTTCTGTGCCAATTTCATGCAAACCTGTTCAGACGTTTGACAGTGAAGGTGTTACAAACATACACACATGTACATTAATTAAGTACGTACAAAATTTTCGGCGTTACATTATTTAGTGTGATACCATCTAAATTACAACTATTGGACAAAGTACAAAATAAAGTTAAAAGTTGATTCCCATGAAGAATAAAAATCTCTTTTAAACCATTATTACCGGACCGAAACAAACCTTTTTTACCGGACTGTAAAAAAGGTTTGTTTTTTAATATTTCATCTTCTTTCGAATTGACACTATAATATCAAACAGTTTTTTTTAGTTTTACATGGTGGGAGAAATCATCTAATAACGAAACCTGCCCTTGGGCGGAGCGGGAAACAGTGTCAGACTTTTACTGACTAAACGACCTACCTCATTCCTTCTTAGCCTCATACCGGGGTCGGCTCTTCCTTTCAGAAACTGGACCCCAGAAGGCTTCGGCCTCGCAGTTGGGCCTTAACATTTGCTAACAACTCCTTGAGGCGCGGTCTGTTTCCGCGGACTGATACCAGACGACCGGACGGCGAGTTACCCATTGCTCGCCGTCCGGAAATCCGGCCCTACAGTGGAAATCGGGATCGGAATCCCGGCGGCGTTTGGGGCGCGAGCTCCGTTGCCTTAAGCGGTCGGCCTCCTCCTTTGCTAGGATTACTGCTTCGCAGAACATTAAACAGTATCTCCCGATTTTCTTAGCAACTGGTTTGAAAATTGCTTACCACTACAGAAGCATTTTTTTAGACGTATTTACGTCAAAAACCAGTAAGTAACAGTGAGGGCAGTGGTGGCCGAGTGGTAAAGGCCCCGTTTTACGAGTTGTAGGTCGCGGGTTTAAACCCAGCCAATCGCATTACATTTATTTCATCACCAATGCTCTCAAAACGTTGAAGGAAAACATCGTGAGGAAACGGGTATGTCTTAGAACCAAAAATTTGAAGACATGTGACATCCACCAATTCGCACTGAGCCGGCGTGCTGGATTATGGCCCATTCCCTCTCCTAGAGATGAGGTATGTGTCCCAGCAGTGGGGACATTAATAAGGCTGTTGATGATGACGAGTAAAAAACCGCGGTACACGTTTTGCGGTCCCCTTCACAACCTATTTTCATATCGCAATGGGTTCATTGATACATTTTCCTTCTTTATAAAGACGTGTAAGAGTGACGTACGGTTCGTGCGTCTTTAACAGAAATAGGTCATGTGTCACACATTTATGCGGAATTCTATAGGGAAGTAGGTATACAGAGTCCCCCTTTAGAATTTCTAGTTTTCTAGGTACTTAACATTTTAATGTTTACCGTTAATTGGATATTTATAGACAATTATGTCGTCATTGAGTGACTTAAGCCATGCTAATCTATGCTTATACAAATTTATTATATATAATTATATTAATAATAATATATATTATTTGAGTTGGCCACGCCCCCAATTCCTTTTTTCTGACGTCATCACACGTCGTCAGAATAAAATCAAAATGGTTTTTATTTCGTATAGGCCTACATGGGCGCTTATAAAACGTCAAAGTTAGAGCACGATCCCAAATTGGTCGTTTCCTATGGAGAAGATCCGGCGAGAAATTCCATGGTTACACTTTAAAAAAAAATAGTTTCCTAGAATATTTCGTTATTACAATATTTATATCATTATGTAAGAACAGCATAGACCAGTCAATATTGTACTTAAAAGCACAATAAAGAAATTGAAAGCGTGGCCTAGTCCTAGCGTTCGAAGTTAACGAAACGATTGTAACTTGCTAGAGGGGCTCGGCTATCACGACACTTGCGGCGTACCGTCTGTCTATACATTATAGTGTTGCTAAAATTCAAATTCAAATTCAAAGCGTTTATTTCAAATAAACCTTTACAGGCACTTTTGAAAAGTCATAAAGTTGGTCTGTCAGGAAAAAAATAACGCTAATTGCACATTCCAAAAAGTAGGTCTCAATGGAGAAGAATGTGCAAGAAACTCCATGGACACTCTTTTTAATCATGTTGTGTTTTACAACTATATAGGTTACATATTTTTGTCGCTGCTATGATGCGAGAACAATGTAACTAAAATAATAAAAAAGTACGTAAAGTATGTTCTAAACAAATTAAAATAAACCACTGGCAGCTAAGAGATGACCAGTCCCAACTGACAGCGCCCGTTCACGGACATGACGCGTATATCAGCACCACTCAGCTCAACCATTATGAAGGGAACCGAATGATCCAACACACGCGCCACCATCAGCGAGACATTTGAGTGAGCATGACAAACTCTCAACTGCCATGGTCATTTACGTCAAACAACTTTAAACCATAAATTACTCCATGGTACTCACATTTACAAACATTGAAAAAAAAAATGCTTCTACATTATACAACACTAGAATAATGTCAAAATAATAATCAATTCGTAGGGACTAGTGGTAGTGGAGCTGGACCAGCAATGAGCCAAGCATTTTTATCTTGTATATAATCCTGTAACTTATAATAAGCTTGTCTACATAGTGTGCGTTTAACACAAGATTTAAATTTAATTTCATTGAGTTCTAATATATTGGGAGGTATTTTATTATAACATTTTTAACAGTACCCCATGAAAGAAGAGGCCACTTTAGCCAGTCTGAAGCCTGGTTGAACTAACTGACCCCTATTTCTTGTAAAATAATTGTGTCTATCGCCTCTTTTACTAAAAAGATGAAGATTTTTCCTAATGTACATGATGTTTTCATAAATATATTGACAAGGCACCGTCATGATGTTAATATCTTTAAACAGTTCCCTTAGAGAATCGCACCGGCGGAGATTGTAAATGGCTCTGATAGCTCTTTTCTGTAGTATAAAAATTGAGTCTATGTCTGCAGCCCGTCCCCACAGTAAGATACCGTATGACATGATACTATGAAAATAACTAAAATAGACTAGTCTAGCGGTATCAATATCCGTAAATTGGCGGATTTTTCTTATAGCATATGCAGCTGAGCTAAGCCGTCCTGCAAGAGATGTTAAATGAGGACCCCACTGTAGCCTTGAGTCAAGCGTAATCCCCAGGAAAACTGTTTTATCAACGAATTCTAGTTTCTCATTGTTCAATATAATGTCACAATCACTACTTTTAATATTAGGTAGGGAAAATCTTATACATTTAGTTTTTTTTCCATTTAAAACTAGGTTATTAGCAGTGAACCAGTTTTGGACCTGCAGTATGGCGTTATTTTCGTCGTCGAAATTATTAGTCTTTCTATTTATCTTAAAAATTAATGATGTGTCATCGGCAAACAACACCATATTAAGTTTATTTTTCAATAAATTGGGTAGATCATTAATATAAACTAAAAATAAAAAAGGCCCTAAAATTGAACCTTGGGGTACTCCCATTTTGACATTTAATTTCGACGAATTAACACCATTAATCTGAACTAGTTGCTGTCTATCATTTAAATAAGATTTTACTAATCTTAACGCTGTTATGCCTAGTCCGTAATGCTCGAGTAAACCCGTTTCCCGTATGTTACGACGACAACAGATTACTCATAGGTGATTTTGATAATAAGTTATTATTATCACTCTTTGGGAATTCCATGTTAGGCAATACAATACATATTTGTATTCATATAGGCCTACATGGCACAGTGTATTTTTTCCCCAAAAAATCGGACATGCCTTTTTTTTTGTGAAATCTTATACATAAATGTTTTATGAATTAATTAATAGAACACTCGTGCACCTATTTCTCATTATGGAGAAATAAAACCACTTTATTCTTTTTTATAGTGAAATAGTAAATCATCCATAACTTTTGAAATATTTCACAAATTTTCTTCTTGGTTTTTCTGATCCACAATAATCTCAAAACACATAATACTAATTGATTTATATATTTTTTAATTGAGTTTTAAGAGATTTATTTACAATTTAAGCATTTTTTATTTTATTTTTTTATGGTCGTATTTTCAATTATTTGGATTTTATTTTTCTTTAGAATTGTTAATAAAATGTGTTAGAAGCTTAGAAAAAAAAATCAGATCCAAATAATGAAGGATCTCTAACTTAGAGGCTTCTAAAGTTTTCTATGGTAATTATGGTTTTAGGGTTGTCAATATTTCTTTTGAAATTTATTTTCTTTTGAATTAAAAAATGGTGGTTAGGGTAACAATTATTATTCTTCATCCTGATCGGCCGAAAGAATTTCTGTTATGTTGTCGCTATCGGTATGACCTTCAATAATTTCAATTTCATTTTCTGTTGCCGCCTCAAAATCGTCTTCAGCTGAGATTTCATACGGTTTCAGTAACTCCACTACCTTGGATGGTAAAGGCAAAGATTTGAGTTTTTTCAACCTATTCTGAAGCCTAATGTAGGAAATTTCTGGATCTGACGATTCCAGTGCCCTGTGAAATAGGTCCAACATTGTTTTTT
Source organism: Mythimna loreyi (assembly GCA_029852875.1). Lineage (NCBI taxonomy): Eukaryota > Metazoa > Arthropoda > Insecta > Lepidoptera > Noctuidae > Mythimna > Mythimna loreyi. The sequence continues at coordinate 8,228,427 of CM056800.1, read as the reverse complement.
CACGGTCGGATTTTCGGCTATGGTGTTCTCTGTCATAACGCCAGAACTTATTCCGCGCTTCACCGGCTTGTTCTGATAATAGACCCACTGGAAGAGCTGAGCTATTAATAATATCTTTGCCGTGAATGAGGATTTTGTGCATAGTTACTGTCATTGGGTACCAACCATATTCTGCCACGTATTTAGATGCTACGGTTTTGCAAAAATCTCCAAACTTATCAGCATCTACAGGTAGACTACAAGATAAGGTGACCAGAATCGTGTGAAGATCGTCCAACAACCACTGACTAAGGCCTAATATTTCTGCAAACACTGCACGATTTTGATCAGATAGAACGGTTCGGGCTGTGTTGCCGTCATTTGTTGTTCCAGCATTGGGTCTCACAACATCAACCAGCACTTTCAGTTCTTTTCGCACTCTCTCTTGCACACGTTTCTTTGTTTCCTCTACAGTGTTTGATTCCAGTGAACATTTGCTTACCCTCCATTTCTTAACAGGAAGCTTGTAGCCCAAATGAAGTAAAAACTCCAATACCCGAATCCATGCATGCAAGGGGCTTATTCCGTATTTGAAAACCGACACATCTATTGGCCGCGAATAAATAATATCTAATTTGTTGAATTGTGTAGAGGTTGCTTTGCAAAACGGACATTTAAGTTGAGAAGAAGTCTCTGTTATTGAATTCAGAACTTTGCCATCTATGCATGTCAAATACAGTTGTGGTTTTGCCCTTATTGTCTTCTTGTTAGATGTCGTTGCTTCTAATGTAGTTAAATCCTTAATTTGGTCATCTATCCACTTCTGTTCATTGAGTATTAAATCTTTCGTCTCTTTTCGATATTGGATATGAATCGGGCGGCAAAACCTGTATGATTGTGGAGTTGGGTTTAACCAAAGAACAAAGTCTTTTTTTGTTTTTATCCGCAATGGAATGAATGTAGTGGCAAATAAACTGTTTTCAGGGTCTTGATTATCAGAAAAATTTTGTTTATACAATGATTGACCCGAACTACCATCAAACCCCCAACTACCTTCAAAAATACAATCTACAGTATCAAGGTTTTTTTGTTCACAATATGCTGATATAATTTCGTCGCATGAGTGTACTAACCTTTGAAGAGTGTGAGAAAGTAAACTAGCTAATGGGACAAAGGCTTCTCTCTCTGTTACTTGAACTGCACTATCCGGATAACATTTTTGTTTTGCGTCGAATACTTTTTTATATGTAGGAAATGCTGGAAAACCTCTTGATTTTAAATCATGTTGCAAAAAATTGTATGTAGCTACTGTAAATTTTCTGTCTATAAATACTGCTAAAGCTTCCTCTGGAGAATAAGGACGGGGGTCTTCGCGAAGTTTGGTTGCTAGCTTAGTCGGTCGTGTTGGACTTTCAAGACAAGAATTTATAACAAATTGCAAATCTTTTGATGCATTGGTTTTTAATTTTTGACCTTTTGCTTCTAATGCACTAGAAACAGCTTTGATAACTTTTGCCGGTGGTTCACTTTCTAAAGAATACTGGAGTTCTTTGCACACCCTTCGTTTTTGTCTGCCACTAAGTGATTCATAGACCAAACATGAAGAAGTCGAAGGAATGGCATCGATTGTGGGCGACACGGCAATATCAAAAATATTTTGTTCAGGGACTATATGTAAATCTTGAACACTATGATTTGGATCAGTATTGGACTCTGAAATTTGTTGCTGATGATGAGGTGCAAATTCATATCTGTCAAGCGATTGGCTCATAATATTAATTTCAGAGTCAGGAATAACCACAGAGTCGGAAAGTGACGCATCTTGTAAAGTTGGATGTTCGCTAATTAAAAATTTATTCAAATCATTTTGTATCGATTCTTTAAGCCACGTGTTATTCTTCTTTGCAAAAAAGGTCATATTATATTTACAGTTTTTGTAGAGGATTTCACATTTAGACGTGAATTTAGCTATTGCTTCTTTGAATCTTTTCTTATCATTGACATCAGTTTCGGAAAATCCTAAAATATTCAAAATAAGGTTTGACCTTTCTTGTAAAGGCAGGTCAGTAGGGCGAATTTTCAATCCCATTTCTTTTGATTTGGTGATCAACATCTTATAGGCATCGAGCCTACTAATTACGTCTCCTTGTGTACTTGCGAATACTCCCGGAGGATGAAGAGTACCGGCTGTGGCGTTATCCACAACTCCATCAACTGCCACTCGTGGACCAACATGAGGGTTGGCGCCCTCATGCCCTCCTTGCAGTAAGTCAGCCGGTCGGAGCCCGGACAGACATCCCTCAACAGGCCGGGTCAGGTCCTGTTGAGGCAAAGTGGCGCCATGGGTCTTTGACGGCTCCATGGTGCCTCACCCCCGTTCCTCCAGGAAATATGTGTTGGTGCAAGGTTTTAGCCGTAGCCTAACGAGGGCGGACCCCTTCCCTGAACCACATATCACCTTTCATTGGATTTTAAACTGAAGATTTTAAAACTTTATTTAATTACTAGCTTTTGCCCGCGGCTTCGCCCGCGTGGTATTGGGGTTGCCTAATAAGAAGTTGTATATCCCACGGGAACCTTATGTTTTCCAGGATAAAAAGTAACATATGTGCTATTATGAAGTATACGCTATCCTTGGGCCAAATTTCATACAGATTCATCAGGCCGTTTTGGCGTGATTGAGTAACCAAACCAAAATAAGAAGTTATATAAGGTGCTTTTAAAATATATGCCAGGCTTTTTGGGAGGTGTACTGTTGTGTTTATAGATTACAATAGTGAAGAGCTTTCGTGCCCAGGAACAGTTAATCCAGTTTGAGAAAATAAAGTAGTTAAATAAATATTGACTCTATTCTGCACAACGTGGTTCACAAATTACGCGCGATGTTTCTCTTCGTCAATGAAACAGCTGCTATCTCTTTCCATTCGTTCTACGAATGAAAACTAAAATCAGCTGACTAGCTTGTCCCTACCTAATTCACTAGGTACGCAATAATACGTAGGCAAACAAGTGTTTTAAAGTGCAATTACTTACCAGTAGTTACCAGTTACGATGATAAACTTCACATCACACTTAAACAGTTCAGTTTAAGTTAGTTTAAACAATAGGTACTTAGATTAACCTTTCGACTTTTGTAATTACAGACACAATTAAAGAACAAAACGCCGGCGTTCGTTTAGGGCTCAAAAGTGTAATATCAAATAACGATAAATTACAGGAACTTGGCGTATTTAAAAGTTATCCGACACCAACGTATTTAAAAGTTATTTACACACTCCCTACCGATTTTGAAACTGTTGCACAAGTCCATCTCTGCGTTGCACACAAATGGGTTTTCACTTTGTTCAATGTGTCCGTTTTACTGTTCACTTGGCTAAATGTTTTTAATAAAAACGCGCGCGATAATAATAAAACTAAATCCCGTGGCGGGCGGGAGGCGACTGGCAAGCGGGTGGTCGGCCAGCGCGTGCGGCGAACGGGGTAGTGCGCGCGGGGGCGGGAAGGGGGGGGGGTTGCTGTGCAGTAACGACCGAGTGGCCGGCGCGCAGGCGGCATTCGTTTGAAATGAATGACAATCGTAGTATGAATGGCGCCGGTGTTTTGCGGCGCGGAGCGGCAACAGCGTATCGTAATATCGTAACACCGGAGGATGGTTTTATGCGAAAAAAGAATAACACAAATTATCAACATTTTATCTTTACTATTGTAATCTATAAACATAATACTATACTTCATAAAAAGCCTGGCATATATTTTAAAAGCACCTTATATATCCCACAGGAACCTTGTGTTTTTCCGGGATAAAAAGTTGCCTATGTCCTATTCCGGAGTGTATCCTATGCTTGTGCCAAATTTCATCCAGATCCGTCCAGCCGCTTTGGCGTGATTGAGTAACAAACATCCAAACATCCAAACATTGTAACTTTCGCATTCATAATATTCGTAAGATATATTTTTTTTTTTATTGTTGTTGATATGTTTCAATAAGTAAATAAGACCAAGATAATTTATTCAGATAATATTATAAACTGCGTTGGAAAAACTGACATTTAAAAAAATTACTTCAAATATTATGTTTATTAAATTATGAGGCGACAACCCTATCCAGAAAAATCTGAATTTTAACAACTCCGAGATCCTGCATAATTAGGATCCAAGAATTTGTAGGATCATAAGCATAAATAAAAAGAACATTTCGATCCTAGTTACAAATCCAAATATGTAATAATATGGCGGTAAAAAAAAGAAAACATAAATTTACAAAATCAGCCATAAATCTGTTATCTTGAATAAATAAAGCCTAGATGTTTTTTGTTATAGGAGGGATTTTAAGACACTATTTAATGCCGTCAATAGATTCTTAAAAAGAAGTCAAACTTTTAAGTTATAACTGTTTCTATGGTTTTTCTGGAAACCATAGACATTTTTTTCAAGTACTAATTTTCAATATTTTATAGCAAAAGGGCAATCAGGAGTTTTCGTCTCGCATTTATAATCACAAATCCTATGAAATTAGATAGTAAAAATGCCATGTCCGATTTTTTGGGCGAAAAATACACTGTGCATGGGCACTTATAAAACGTCGGAAGCTAGAGCACGGTCCCAAATTGGTCGTTTCCTATGGAGAAGATCCGGCGAGAAATTCCATGGTTACACTTTAAAAAAAAATAGTTTCCTAGAATATTTCGTTATTACAGTATTTATATCATTATGTAAGAACAGCATAGACCAGTCAATATTGTACTTAAAAGTACAATAAAGAAATTGAAAGCGTGGCCTAGTCCTAGCGTTCGAAGTTAACGAAACGATTGTAACTTAGCCAGAGGGGCTGGGCTATAACGACACGTGTGGCGTACCGTCTGTCTACACATTATAAGTAGCTAAACCCGTTTCCCATATGTTACGACGACATCGTATTACTCATAGTCGATTTTGATAATAAGTTATAATTATCACTCTTTGGGAATTCCATGTTAGGCAATACAATACCTATACATTTATTGAAGTATAATACAATACCTATATATACTTCACCCACCCGTGAGCAGGTTTTTCCGTACAAACTTTAGACCCCCGTTTGATCCCCTTAGGGGTTGAATTTCGGAAAATCCTTTCTTAGTGCTCGCTTACGACATAAAAGGAAGCCTTGTGCAAAATTTCATGCTCCTAGTCCCAATAGTTTCGGCTGTGCGTTGACATGTCAGTCAGTCAGTTTCTCCTTTTGTATGTATCATTACATAGTATAAAATAAAGTCGCTTCCTCTCTATGTATGCTTAAATCTTTAAAATTACGCAACGGATTTTGATGCGGCTTTTTTTAATAGAGTGATTCAAGAGGAAGCTATAATATATCACCTTTGCACCCGTGCGAAGCTGGGGCGGGTCGCTAGTATAAATATAATAGCCTATTTCATTCTTGTTTTACGCAACTTACTTATCAAATTGTTTATATGTACTTGGTCAGATTTGTGAATGAGTTTAATCTTGTTTAGATTACAATTATACTCTGGAGTTTATTTCATTTTTTTCCTGTTGTGGAGAACTGTTTTTAAACTTATGTTTTTGCTGGCGTGTAGCCAGCCAGTGCTTACAACGTTGGCATAACTATAAATATATATAATTTTTTGAATGGAGAGCAAAGAGATTGAATTGTACGTTAAAATTATTTATACTTCATGCAGAGACAATATAGAAAGATAATAGGTTAATTATCTAACATCGGTTTAGGTATTCATTTATCTAATTGTAAACATTTTAAGATAGCATTTTTAGTACATTTTTGGATAAAAGAAATTCGAAAATTGATTACATTTAGTTAACTTAGGATTTGTCGCCAGGCAAATATGAACACAAACGGTCGCTACCTGGTATTTTTCCGACTGCATGGGTCTACGTGGCGTGGTAACCACACGACGAGCATGTCACTTGTTACTTTGCAGAAAGGTACTAGAAGTACCATGTCGCAAATTAAGGCAGAAAAAAACACTTGGTGGTATTTTTTTACCCGGTAGCGACGAACCCTGTTTAAGTACCCAAGAGTCAATTTATACTAGTGCAGCTACTTTTGAGATTTTAATTCGCGTGCGTTTTTTTAAATCTTGAAGTAATGTAGGTACACGTTACGCTGTGGAGTAAAGGTTGAATTATAGGTTGAAGTTTCAGTTTTGGACAGACACTTCGATGCGATTCGACTCGATTCGAGCAGTGGTGGCCGAGTGGTAACTGCCCCCACTTACGAGTCATAGGTCGCGGGTTCAAACCCAGCCAAGCGCATTACTTTGTGTAATTTATTTCATCACCACTGCTCTCAAAATGGTGAAGGAAAACATCGTGAGGAAACCGGCATGTCCTAGAACCAAAAATTCGAAGACATGTGACATCCACCAATCCGCACTGGGCCCGCGTGGTGGATTATGGCCCATTCCTTCTCCTAGAGAGAGGAGGCCTGTGTCCCTGCAGTGGGAACATTAAAAGGCTGATGATGACATATATATGGAGTATAAGTCGATAGTGATTTTAGTAATAAACACTCCTAATCAATTCATTTCTATTCCAGGGTGGCGTACCAACCACAAGTAGGATACAGAATGGCAACTCACCTTCGCCGAACTATGAAACAAGCACAGACATCAGTAAGGTGAGCCAACTTTGTGGTCGCAGATACTGTGATATCATTGTTCCTCAATGAATGTATTTACATACAATTATTGTGATTCACTTATGAACATCTGCATGTACATACGATGACACGTAAAACCGTGTCTTTCAGTAAAAGTAGACCTGTCATTGCTCAGACTTTGCTTTTAACCAGAGGTCAGTTAATAATGGATTGTATAGCTTGATGTGTAGTCAAGCTTATATATAAAAAAAAAAACAATAAAACGTTTTGGACCTGCACAAGTCTTAGGGATTGAAAGTACTGTACTGTTTGTTTTTAAGACTAACTTTTATTAAGTTTTGCTTAATAAAGAACTTACTTAGAATGGGTATGTTACATACCTACCCATAATCTTCGGACAATGTACTAGATAGATAGATATACTCTTTATTGTAGGTAGGTACACCATAAACAAAACTTGGTACATTAGGACACTTAAAATTACTACGGTGTTACAATGGGCGGTCTTATCGCTAAAAGCGATTTTTTAACACAACCTTTGGATGGATTTCACAGAGGAGAAAGATACACGGGTAGATTATGGATTAAGTTTTCGAGTACCGTAATTAGAGATACAATAAAAAGACAATAGGTGTCCGAACGCTGGCATTTGTTTAGGGTCACAAGAGTTTAAGAACAAAATCATATTGCATATGCGGGCCAGAAACTCTATACATATTTTTTTTTATTTCTTCGAGAAAGCAGTTATAAAGTAAGCAACAATAACTTCAGTTAATTAAAAACCCTAAAATATAAACTTTAATTTATTTTGCATTATATTTCTATTTAAGACCTTCTATCATTAGATAGTAGGTATGTAAAATAAAAAGGCATTAAAATCTCATTAAAATGGAGATACAAAATTACAGAAATATGGTACAAAGGTACTGCTTATTTCTAAAAGATATTTCTTTTTTTTTTTAACATTTAATTGTTTTGTTCATCCTACCCAACCGATTTGATTTGATGGCGCTAAGTCGATCCTATACCTATTTGAATCGCATAGTATTACTAATCTACTATACAAGGAAAATCGTGAATGTGAATACAATAGCGTTTATACTAAAGTGGGTAATCAATTCGGAAGTAGGTATAAGCAATATTTCTACCACAAGAATACTCTAGAATGAGTTCATCACCTGTCTATACATAGTTGGATAGAAACAAAATTATACTAGCTTCTGTTATTGGCTTCGCCTGCGAGAAAGTTGGTTTACCTCAACTTTTTTTTAAGGGTGGCGTTTCGTAAAATCCGTTCTTAGCGGACGTCTAAACCCAAGAAAGAAACTACCTGGCAAATGTTAAGTTCGCAGTTGTTATAGTTTCTGAGATTTCGTGATTAATCAGTGAGTGGTATTTCGCTTTTATATAAACAGGTGTATTTTTAAATCATCAACAACCTTGCAGGACAGTATTACTAACATCTTTCGCAACAACTTTTGTTCTATGACATTTTATAAAACATAATACTTTTCCCAAAAAATCTTCAAGATTTCGTTGTTTCTATCTAACATATTTCAACTCTGTATTTTGCTATGTCTCCCTACGTCTGTATGACGTGTCACTATACTATCGCTTGCTACGCATAGACTTAGTAATATTTTGAATGTTCAATTTAAAAAAATATTTTCATTTTTGTATAAAAATCTGTTTTTAAAAGTCATAGAACAAAAGTTGTTGTTTATGATGTTAGTACCGCACTCCTGACAGGCTTCCGCTATTTTACAAATAACCCTGTATAGATTTAAATTCAGAACCCGAGAAGATTATTAATTTTAAAGAACAAAAAATTCAATGTCATACAAGACTAAAATTCTATCAAAACAAAATTGTGAGGACCTTTTTGTACCAATTAATCAAGCCAACAACTTGCTAAAGAAAATAATATGAGATCATGATTTCAACTAGGAAACGTCTTATGCAAGTAAAAAACCGGTTTAGTGCGAATCGGTCTCGCATGCGAAAAATAAATGTTTCTTATACGAAGATAGATTTTATCTTAATACTATAGTTATTCGTCCTCTGTGAAAATTCAACAGTCTATATATTGTACTTCATGAGATATAATCCGCTTACAGACCGAATGGGCTGATATAAAACGAAGACTTAGCGATTTTTGAAAATTACTTAAAATTGTTTAATGTAATTGTTTTTTTTTTGTACTTAAACTTGTTTTTTTTTTTGTTGTAAACCAACATCCCAACCGAGGTGACCCTAGTTTCAATTTGTGTAGACATTTGAAGACGACGACAGACGGAGGTGCGCTAGCCGTTGGGCTAGCGCACCTCCGTCTGTCGTCGTTATTCAATCACTGTGGTTGCACAGTGATTGAATTTCGAACGTGTTGGCTCGTGGTTTACATCCACCTAGCTGCAATATAAACCAAACCAAGGTGACCTTTGTTGTAACGCTAGATTGCAACCGTGTGGTCTACATTTTATAGAAGACCTATGCTACTAGATCCGCCTTTGTACAAAACTCCTAGGCTTTCACTCATCCATGGTTTCTTAAAGCTTTTTTTTCTATTAACTCCCCAGTCGTCAACACAAGGAGGAAAAGACAATGAAGACGATGAAATTCTAAAGAACGTATCAGCTATTCCTCGCATGAGTTACGAGGAGTTGAAAGAGGCCACTGGCAACTGGGCTGATAGAAATCTGTTGGGAAGAGGAGGATTCGGACAGGTGTTCAAAGGTAAAGTGTTATTTCATTTAGTGAGAGTTGGTTACTTGGAGCTGAGAGAGGTCACCGGTAACTCAATCTGCTGAACCGAGGGGATTTGGACAGGTGTTTAAAGTTGTGTTATTTTTCATGTGGTGAGAGTTTGTGAGATTTGTTGAGAGAAGTTAAGTGTCATTTTTGACAAGTTGGTTAGAAATTAACATCACGAAGAATCAGTTTGTTAGTATGGTAAACGGTTCAATTATATATTTCTTGTACGCTCAATCGTTAGTCTAGTGATGCTTTGGGTGGTCAGTACCAGTTGGTGTCCAAAAAAAGAATTTTCCATTGGGATTTTTCAAAAGCAAACCATTCAATTAAAAATTTTGGGACTTTTTTTATAGTTTTGCGCCCTCCTCTCTGCTTACGTAGTTATTCATGTATGAATAATTTGTAAAGAGTGTGAGTACTATAATAAACTTGTACCTACCCTTTGGAGCAGATATACATGGCGTTATGTCACTTATTTTATGTATTTACAATTTTACAGGTGAATGGAAACATCTGCCAGTCGCTGTGAAGCGTCTCAGAGACAATAATGACAGAAACAAGGAACTCATCAGGGAGATGTGTCTAAACCAGTACCGGCACGACAACATTCTACCTCTGTATGGATACTCTTTGGGAGGTAACAATATTTTAAAACTTGATTACACGTTATATAAGCTAGCCTCGTACTGCTTTAACTTTTCATAGAGTGGGAGGTCAACCTGTAATGTAAATTTTTAGCTGGATAACATTTTGTCATGTGGGCTTTAATAAAAATTCTAAGTATAAATTAAATTACACTTAGGCTAACACAAATAAATATAGAAAAATGATTTCCACAATTTATTCCTAAAAGAAAACCTTGGGTTCATATGACTACTTTAAGTAAAAGTATGAACGGTTGAAGTAGCGGGGCTTAGTTAGTATTCTATAAATTGAGTCATCTGTAATTTGTTTGATGATCTTATTCATGACCTCAAAAACATGCATATAATTTTGGAGGTATACAAAACAGAGAGTAAAGGCCCACATACCTCCATTTTAAAGGAGTATCCTCCAACCAGACAGGTGTTACGTCTGGTGGGCTACTGCCCAACAGATTATTTCTGGCGGATCTATCTATTCAAATCGCGCGAAGAACTTCGATTGCGCGATGCAGGATTAGTTCTTATCTCTCACGCTATGTGTAACAGCTGTACCTACGTTTGATGACAAAGTACAATTTGTGGTTTCCAGGTCCAGAAGCCTGTCTGGTGTACCAACTGATGGGAGGAGGGTCTTTAGAGCAGCGGCTTCGAGGGAAGACCCACCACCCGCCACTGTCATGGGTGCAGCGGTACAACATCGTGCATGGAGTCGCTAGGTGAATACATTGCGATATTGTATCTTACTAATCTTACTAATATTATAAATGCGAAAGTTACAATGTTTGGATGCTTGTTACTCAATCACGCCAAAACGGCTGGACGGATCTGGATGAAATTTGACACAGGCATAGGATACACTCCGGAATAGGACATAGGCTACTTTTTATCCCGGAAACCCCAACCTCAATTCCACGCGGGCGAAGCCGCGTGCAAAAGCTAGTGGTGTATAAATGTCTCCAGAGCTGGCTACAAGGGTAGATCCACCGCCTGTTGCTGTAGTGCAGTGGTTTGCCATCGTTAACAGATTCGCTGGTCAAAGATGTAAGAAGCAGAAGGGGTCTTGGACATGGGATTGGTCCCAGACAGGAACTTTGTGAAATGCATTTCATCACCACCGCCCTAAAAAAATAGCTAGCTCTGATATAATATATAAATAGTTATACTTAAAAAATCAAACTTCTAAGTTAACGAAAAAAAGGTACAGCCGTTTATGTCGCAAAAAACGTACATTTTGACGTTAACCTAGCATTCTGATATTTGGCATGAAGTAAGGTCTTATTGCATAAATATAGGAAACTATAATTTAGTAGTTACACTATAATTGATTAGTTACACTAACTATAGTATACACCGTTAAATTTTGATCGTTTTAATCCCTTGGAGGGTCGAACTGGTCCATGAAACACTATCGATTTGTAAAGATAAAATTAAAAAATAAAGTACTTTTTTTTTAATAACTCGAATCAATTCTCGCATGCGTGAATAAATAATGCGAACCGTTAGTAGGCAGCATTCTTATCAGTAACAACATTGACGCGGTCGCTGGTCAACGTGGACTCACAAAAAATAGCCAATCCTAGAGCAAGTCCCGCCCCTGGGCGCGCGCGCCGTATTCCTTGCCAATCAAACAGGGCGCGCGCGCCCCTCTCACCCCGCGCACCCCGCGCGCTAACTGCAGCGACAGTGACACGTCATGGGAGTTTCCCCGGGTCAGTTTCTCTCATTACGTGATCGGAGTGCAGTGTTATCTCGCGAATAATGGCGTCTCGGAATTACGCGTATTCCAACATTGAGTACGTTGCTATGGTGCAGTTTTACGCAATCGCGAGTTTTGATGCGCAGGAGGCTCGACGCCTTTACAGTGAACCAAACCATTTGCAATCATTGCGACTGCGTGGTATGCCCGACCCGCAAATTCCAACTGGACAAACGATTGTGGCGGCCAAAGAAACGAACATTTTTGGGCGTTTAACAATCCACATGTGATTCGTGAGTGTAGCCATCAAGTACGATTCAGCGTAAATGTGTGGGCTGGTATCATTAATGGTACAATTATCGGCCCGTATTTTGTCGAAGGGAATTTGACCGGTGGGACTTACATGAACATGCTGCAAAGTGTGATACCTGAACTAATGGGAGACATTCCACTGGCGTATCTAGGCAATTTATTTTATCAACATGACGGTTGTCCAGCACATTACGAACGTAATGTACGCAACCATTTAAATTCAGTGTTTGGCGATAATTGGATTGGACGAAGTGGTCCAGTTGCTTGGCTAGCAAGGAGTCCGGACCTTACCCCGCTGGATTTTTATTTGTGGAGTGAAATAAAACGTTTAGTGTAAAAACGAGCATCAAACTCAATGAAAACAAATGAAAAGTGCGATAGTGGACGCCTTCGATGTGATAAAAAGTGACAGGGATACATTAGTAAAATTAAAAGACAATCTCATCAAACGTGCAAGACTGTGTATCGAAAGGAATGGTTTGCATTTTGAACAATTACTACGTTATCGTGAAATTTAACTACCAACCGTTATTAGTATGCTAATAACGGTTGGTAGTTAAATTTTAGCTCTTTTAAATCGTTGTAAATAATTTTGATTCTTTTTAAATCATTGTTCATAATTTTGATTCTTTTTAAGTCATTGTACATAATTTGATTACACATTTTTAAATACGCCATAACTAGCAGGCCTGTAGAGATTTATTTGTACATGTAGTTACTTACCTACCACTTTTAGCATAATTATTTTATTAGGCATGACGTCTTATGCACAAAACAGTTATGTCGGTCCTAAGCCCGTAAAAGTATGAAGGAAAATTTGGAATCAATTTATTTGTTTACCTACGCAAACATCAGCTGTCGAGTCAATAACCTTATGCTTGAGCGGGCCGTGTAGGTACCTACGCTGCCCGATACGCAACGACCGACGACGATGTAGGTAACTATCTCGTGGCGCAACTTTCGGTTTCATGCATTTTGCGAGTATAATCTTATCATTTGCTAATTTCTTTATTTTTTATGTTACGTCGCAGTACAAGCTTGTAATGAGTAGTATTTTGTTAGTTAAACCACCGGTCCAAGGGATTAAAACGATCAAAATTTAACGGTGTATATATAGTTTGCGATTCGGAAAAACTGTTTTTATAGGTGTACGTAATCCTCAGTGTCCGAGTCCGATTCGCACTATCCCTGTTTTTTTAACCTCTTACCATCTCCTTTTCAGAGGTCTTCAATTCCTGCACACGATGGAGGGGACGCCGCTCATTCACGGAGACATAAAGCCGGCCAACATTCTGCTGGACACCTGCCTAATGCCGAAGATTGGCGACTTCGGGCTAGCTCGTAAGGGACCCTACGGTGATGACAGAACGCATGTCAAAGTCTCAAAGTATGTACAAATCATTGTTTCTAATTAATATGACTGTCTAGTGGTTAGTGGCCCTAACTGCTATGCTGGAGGTCGTGGGTTCGATTCCCACCCAGTACAAATATTTGTGTGATGAGCGCGATCATTTGTTCTGTCTGGGTGTAATTTATCTGTTATTATGTATATATTTAGAAATATATAAGTATGTTTATCAGTTGTCTAGTACTCATAACACAAGCTCTGCTTAGCTTGAGACTAGACGACGTTGTGTGATAGTTGTGGAATAAAAAAAAATAAAAAAAATATTATGTGTAGTATCTTAGTCCTTATTCTATAACGTATCTAATATGAACATGAATATAAAAAGAGAATGCTCAATCGCCCATACCCAGTACCATATTGTTTAACAAGTATATTACCTTTCAACTACCGTAATTACAGACACAATTTTTGACGGCTCGGCTGGCGCAGTGGTTGAGCGATTGATTACTGCGCTGAGGGTCGCGGGTTACAACATTCCTGTCATATTATCACTATAAATACGCAACATGACTCAATAAAAGACAAAAAAAAAAAATACCGACATGATAAAAAATAAAAGCGAAAAAGTCCAAAATAACTTTAATTTCGGAAGTTGGTGTTTCCAAACGTCTTTTAATTTTTTAACCTACTCGTTTTTGACGTCGGTTAAAATGGAAAGACATGGAACTGATGCATGGAAATAGTGCGTCCTTAAGGCTACGTTGCCATCTTGAAACAATTGTCACATGATCAGAAAAGTTACAAGGCTTAAAATTCTTGTAAATTAGACCTAATCTCTTTTGCTCCGAGTACAAAATAAAATTAGAAAGTAATGAAAGAAAATAATGTTTATTTTGCCCAAAATAGACAGACAAAATAAATAAAAAATGTCGACCATTATGTAAACCGGGTATTACTGTATCTTACTATAATATTATAAATGCGAAAGTTACGATGTTTGGATGTTTGTTACTCAATCACGCCAAAACGGCTGAACGGATCTGGATGAAATTTGGCACAGGCATAGGATACACTCCGGAACAGGACATAGGCTACTTTTTATCCCGGAAACCCCAACCCCAACCCCAATACCACGCGGGCGAAGCCGCGGGAAAAAGCTAATGTTATTTAAAATTGTTTTTTTTTTATCGCCCAGGGTATTTGGCACAAAGCCATACCTGCCTGATGAGTACCTTCGCGCGCGATCACTGTCACCAGCAGTGGACGTGTTCAGCTACGGCGTCGTCATGTTGGAGGTGGCCACCGCGCTGCAGCCCAGCGACAAGTCTCGGCCGGAGCAACTGCTCAGCATGTACATACACCACCTGTTCAACCAGGGCATTGATATGGGTGAGTTATGTGTACAAGTCTTACTGACTGCACGTTTCCATTTTTAGCAAAATGGTTTCTGGCCCAAGGACTTGCTTTATCTGCAATCTGATGATGTAAATAATACTGTTTCGTTAACGGGGGCTATTTACAAAGAGTAGTCGGAAACCATCAAATAAATTCTCCCACTCTATGTAGAATAATAGGGCATGTCAGACTTAAATTTGCCCGTGTTCTTTTAGTTAGCTGTTACGTTCCAGGGTCACTGTCATTTTTTTGAACTATTTGACAGCCCTAGCAGGCATCGTCTCTAGTAGGTGTCGATCACTTGGAATAGGTCACGGCTTCATTGTCTTTGTTCTGACCACGTGATTGAGCGTTGAGATGATGTCGGAACAAAGGAATTGGGACTTGGCCAACTCGAAGCGTTCGACGTTAACGACACGACAGTACCTTGGCTAGGGAGGCAGATATCTCTTAGAGAGGTGTGTGGAACACAACACCCATTAGTAAGGCTTCAACTTAGCTTGTTTATTTCTTACTTGAACATAAAATTTTGTTACAGCAACTCTAGAAGACCCGGTGCTCCGCGGCACCGCACAATCGAACCCCACAATGTGTCGCGCTTTCATCGCCATCGGCCTGCACTGCACCAAGTTCGTAAGACACCACCGACCCTCTATGCTGGAGGTCTACAAACAGCTCAACGACATGGACGTACCAGCTATCAACTATACTTGACAATATTAACGTAAGGCCAGTAATAAGGCCCCATTGAGTACCCACAGTCACTACACTTGAAGATATGTAAAATGAGGTCGGTTAATCTGGCTCTTTGTGTACCTATAGTTACATGAATTTAAGAAATGCCTTTTGACAGCTGTCAACTTTCCTTATTTTGTTATACAGGTAATCGGGCTCTTTGTGTAGATAGATAGATATACTCTTTATTGTAGTTACACCATAAACACAACTTGGTACATTAGGACACTTGTTGTTGTTGTTATTGTGTACCTATAGTTATGTCAATTTAAAAAGTGCCTTTTGATAGCTGTCATCTGTCATTATTTTGTTATACAGGGTGAATTTTTTAAAGTCAGTTTACGAAGGAGGTGTGAATGAAACACAGTGTGCCACTTTTTTTTCATTTTATATGCTGTATAGTGCAGAAATAATCCGGTGGGCGCGGACTTGATAAAATTGGTAACATTTCTTCTGGTCTCTTTTCATAGTGATTTTGTTAGTTCTAATTTAGAGGTAAGCTTGCTGTTTTAAACAAATTATTGTGATGAGAAAAATAGTCGCCAGAATGTGAAAATTGAAATCTATAACTTTGTAGTTCTTAAAGAAAACTGAAACTGTTTTAAGATTATAGAATTTCATCTTCTTGCCCTTTTTCTATTTTACTTGGGGTCGGTGTAACACGTTTTTTTTCTTCCATTCTGTCCTTTCAACCGTTACATTATTACTGATACCCTTTCCTTTCATATACATTCTCACACAATACCTACCCTTTCTTCACAACATTCAAAAAATTTTAGAAAATAATGTTTTATAACCTATTTTTGATATCGTGGCATTTAAATAATTACAAACACAATCATTAGTTGAATTTTGTTTCGATTAGTCACCTAGTTACTTGTATAATAACTTATTTTAATAATTATATTTTTTTAATATTTATAACAAATTTAGTTCTAAGACTTACGCACTGTTTCCGAGAGCCCGATCAATGCAAAAAACAATTATTTAGGTGTCAAATTTATTGTCAAGTGTCAATTGATGTGCTTTAGGCATAACCAGCGACTTTGATTCAATCATCTTGTTGGTTGACAGCATAGTCAAATTTTCTTTTTAAATGATATGTCAAGTGTATCATTATATATAGACTAATGTTTTTTCGCCCTATGATGAGTTCCCTGACAGTTCATTTTTTTTCGTGGCACGCATACTACCTTAGACTAAAAAAAAATAAACTTTTTTATTATTACGAATTGAATGATAAGAAAAATACTGCATTTTGTAAATTAAACAGTAAATTATCGTGATTATAATTTAAGTACATAAAATTAAGTATAAAAAATAAAAAAGTATGAATTTATAAAATGTGTAATTCGTGTAACGGAACTTCTGACTATAGAGATTGACACTACCTAATCGACACTAATCGATAAAAAAAAGATGAATCGGAATGGCCATCTTGCAATCGCGACCGCGTCGCGTCAGTACGAGTGCGTCTGCCTTGTATCCTTCCGATATGGATATAAGCTCTAATCAAGAATCAAGTTCTGACAATGAAGAGTAAATAAATTATTAATATTTTAAACATACTGCGTTTCATTTATCACTAGCGGTCCCCCGCGGTTTCGTCGGCGGTATATCAGGTTTTTGCTCTGCTCCCATGATGTTATATAGCCTATGTGAAAATTAGCAATCCGATTCCACTTTCTTTGCCAACTGATTCGATATTATAAAAAAATCGATTAAATTTCGTTAGGTCTCATCACTTTAATTGTCAGACAAGAACTGTCAGGGAACTCATCATAGGACGAAAACACATTAGTTAATGTTTTTGTAAGCATCATTTCAGCTACCTAAATTAATTTGACACAGCTGTTAATATAGCAGTTGTGTTAGTTAAATGACAATTAGATCGGGCTTTCAGAAACTCGGTGTTAATCAAAATATACCTAGTTATAAAAATGAATGCAAATGACTGAAATATCATTAAGGGCACATATTTTATAATTTTGATTGATAATTTAAATTGAAGATTTTTTATTTTAGTACATATAATCCGTCTGTTTAGGTACTTCACTAAATGTAAACAAACTTTACACGTCTTATCTAAAAATTGACTGAAAATGTTATCCTAACATGTATAAACTTATATAAGTTTGTATGTATTTTGTACAATTTTTTATTTAAGAAAAATATTTAAAATATTATTTACGTTTAGTTAAGTACCTAAACAATACCTTTTGAGTGCCGTCATTAGAGACATAACAAAAAGGCAGCAGGTGTGTGAACGCCGGCATTCGCTTGGGCTCAATAGTTTAATTTTTACGTTAGTATAAGTAAAAAATACTCTTTGTATTTTAATTCCTTAAGCCTCAAGAGGATACCGGTGACCGTTAGTTGTGTCTGTAATTACGGTATTCGAAAGGTTGAATAATTTATAAAGCTCAAATTACAATTAAATCTTCAATTTAGTGTTTTCATTCAACGGAATACAATGATAAAATATGACAATAAATAAATAAATTTATTTTTCATAATCCAATGTCATTTTATTTGTCAAATTTACACTAAAATCTAAAATTCAAGGTTTTCAGGCTTCGGATTGTCAGCAGGGTCTAACACCCTGCTAGCTATTAGGTTTCTGTACCATAGTGCTGATGTTTTTGGTCTTCGAGTCCTCTTCTCATCCTCGTAGTCCACTTCGAATAGGCCGAACTTAACACTGAAATATAAAAAAAAAATACATTTCTTTTTTATTTTGCTGGAAATGGTTAAGTATTGTACTAGTAGTCTAGAAAGACGCTATGCTGTCCCATAAGCGGACATCATTTTTTTTTTTGGATTTTTAAAAATCATCCAATGACATCTCCCGTCCTTGGGCGGCACGGAATATAAAATCACGAAAAAAAAATATCAGCTGGTCATTTATATTTGTCTTGGTCATTTGTATTTGTCTTTGTCAAAATGTACTGAACTTACTGATTTTTTTCGCGATTTCAGGTTTGTTTCCATAGAATAAAAAAATGTTTGTTGTTTTGATTTAATCTATTTATTTATTTATTTATTATATACTTTATTGTACACCAAGACATAATACATTGAAAGTGAAACTTGCAATAAAAAACATACAATCGGCGGCCTTATCGCACTCGGCGATTTCTTCCAGGCAACCCTGTATAGACAGAAATGGCCAGGACACAAAATGGGGTTGCACTTGGTACAAATACAAAAGTAATAAAAAAAAAACACATAAAAGAACTTAATACTAAAAAATAATAAAAAATAGATACATATATACATACATATAAAATATATACAGGCAAGGGAATAAGTGGTAACAAGAAGACAAGATCACAGTGTCAAGTAATGCTCCTTCACAAGCCTTTTAAACACAGGCAGTGTTTGCGCACGTTTTATAGCCACAGGCAACGCATTCCATAGGCGAGCGGCCTGGACACTGAATGCCTTATCCAGGAAGGTAGTAGAATGCATTGGCATTTTTAGTTTCAAGTTGTCTGATGATCTAAGAACCTTTATGTGGGAGTCACAAAGGAATTTGGAGAAGAAGGGAAAAAGAGCACCTTATACAAAAGGGAAAGAATATGAGCATTACGGCGAAGGCGAATTGGCAACCACTTGAGTTTAACACGAAATTCCGAAACATGGTCATATTTGCGCTTTTAAAATGAACCTAATACAAAAGTTTTGAAGTCGCTCAAGTTTATCCAGTTGTACTTCAGTGAGGTCAAGATAGCTGGCATCAGCATAATCAAGGATGGGTAGAAGGAGAGATAGTGCAAGCGTTATCTTAGTGGCAGTTGGCAGAAAATTACGTAGTCTTCTCAAAGATCCAGCAGATGCAAATAACTTGCGACTGACTTCCTGTAGCTGGGCAGTCCAAGAGAAAGTCGTGTCGATGAATATCCCCAAGTTTTTGACTTTCTCACTAAATGAAATTATTGAGTTGTCAAAAGACACTTGGGGAAGAGTCGTCCAGTCAATCCTCGAGACCATCCTAGACCTACCCACCACCATAACCTGCGTCTTCACAGGGTTCACCATGAGTCCGTACCTTAATCTAGTGCGTAGTACATATAAATCGAAGGAATTACCTTAATCCTTGACTCCATTCAAAGTTATCCATAAGGCTCCAGGCGGTGTACTTCGTGATGCGACAACCGTCCACTTCAATGGCATCCAATATGGCGTCCAAATATTCTTTGTAATAATCAATCCTGTCAAAATCGTCGATGCCGCCAAAATCACCGTAACCATTCTCAAAGATCATTATCTCTGGGCTGTTGTAGCTGTCTTTTATCCAGTTTAGAGCTTTTCTGATGCCGGCGGATATTTTCTGAAAGAAAGAAAGGTTTTTTTTTAAATTACAGTTCTATACGCGACAAATAAGTTGAACTAGCAGTCATGACAGAATAGTTTTTTTATGGTAGGTAAAAATCATCCAATGATGAATCCCGCCCTTGTGCGGAGCGGGAAACAATGTTAGACTCTTACTGACTAAACACCCCACCCCGTTTCTTCTCTGCCCTCCGTACTGGGGCCAAGTCTTCCTTTCAGAAAGAGACCCTGGGCCCTAGTAGGCTTCGACCCTTTTTCGAAGCTGGGGCGAGTCTCTTATGTCTATACAATGTGTCCGGGTTCGGACTGTACAAACTTTAGGGGGTGATACTTTGCTCTTTTTTATCACTAAAACTATTCTACATGTGAGGTCTAAACCCAACCCCCTCAGAATGGCAGCCATTTTTGTATTTTGGTTCAGTTTTGGGTAACGTCCATACTAAAACTTATGTAAAATTAGAATTTAATGCCCGATTATCGTATAAAAAATACTTCCCGTAACGGCAAAGTATTAGCAATCAGATAAACAACTCAAATCATTTTAATTATTGCTGTATCATACTGAAATAAATGCTTAAAGATCAACTTGATGTCAAAATTATCATCGTTTTTTTAGTTTTTCAAGATTATTTCAAAAAATACCCCCGAGAACTGCTCTTTTTTATAAGCGTAACTCACGCATGATAAGTTTACTTAGATAATGATACCAAAAACTCGATTCTATGACAATTCGTTTAAGAGATATTGTTGCTTATACCTAGCCCTTCCGTGCGTAAGATATGAATGAGCGTTGTATTCTATGGGGAAGTAGGAAGAAAAAAAAAAGGTTTATTGCGTGTCATTGTAATGAAAATGGGACAAATACGATGTCAATACAAAAGAAGTACCTAAGTAATCGTCAGATGAAACTCGAGTAGATTAATGTTTACCAGTCCCAGTCTTCTGGTTATTGTGGCTATACATAATGATTCCGTCGTTACAGTACTGTTTCCCTTCTAAAACTTTAAATACTTTAAACCACTTACAGTTGTGTAACCATTGGGTGCCGTGACATAGTCCCCGCGACCACTGACGGCTCCGACATCGTCGTTATACGAAGGCACGTCGAACATACCCGGTTTGTAGTCTGCTGCTGTGTAGAATCTCGTAGAATAGTGGTTGAATCCGTAGAAGTCACTTGTACCTAAACAGAAAGGTTCCATTTACAATCGGCCTGGTTTTTTTTTTTTTTAAATTTCGGACCACCTTTAAGCGTAGGTATGTCAGCCAGGCGAATTACTTTATGTAATTTATTTCCTGATCCCTGCTTTCAAAATAGTGAAGGAAAACATTGTGAGGAAACCGGTTCTGAAATGGTCTCAAACTAAAACGAAGACACCACCGATTCCACCAATCTGCACTCTCCTCTAAGTGGACACAGATAGAGGGAATGCCCTCTCTCCTAGAGAGCAGGCCCGACGAGGATCAAGTTACGATCGTTTCGTTAGCGTCGAACGCTTGGAGTTGGCCACGCCCCTAATTCCTTAGTTCTGACGAATTCTTAATATAACATAACAGGCCCCCTAGACAAGTAACTTGGCTAGGGGGATTGTTATATTAATCCCATCAATAGTCTAACGAGCTTAAATTTTCAGCGACTACAATCAGAGAAGGCTGATGGAGCGGGAAGGTTCTAAAGTGGCGCCCGGCCCATCGGAGTGGTGCTCAAATAACGCAGTGTTCGAACGCTGACCTGGTGAAGGTCATGGGTATCTAATGGATGTGGGACACATAAGACTGGGCCTTGTGTGGACAGTTAAAAAAGGCCTGAGCTTCGGATAGATCTATAGTCATCGGGCTGAGATTGAGCACTTCAATTGCAGTCCCGTTTGTTTAAAAGTGATGCTATGAATATTCATCGCCATCATCAACCTTTTAATGTTACCACTGCTGGGACGGACATAGGGGTCTCCTCCCTCTGGGAGAGTGAATGGGCCATAATCCACCACGCGGGTCCAGTGCGGATTGGTGGATGTCACATGTTTTCGAAATTTTGGGTCTAGGACATGTCGGTTTCCTCACGATGTTTTCCTTCACCGTTTTGAGAGCAGTGGTGTTGAAATAAATTACACAAAGTAATGCGCCTGGCTATGAATATAAAGAAGCAAAAAATCTTAAAAAATACCTCTTATGAACTCTATTTCATCCTTCGTCAGTTCTGGCAGTCTGCTTCTGGGGAAACCTTGTGCAGCACTCCTTTCTGCCACTCGTTTAACTACACTTTCAGGGAATCCACCGGTAGACGAGAATATCGGGTGACTGTAGAAGCCAATTTCGAAATCCAGGGCCAAGTTACCTGCCTCTATGTCCGCGGGAGAATCTGAGGCACCTTCACTGAAATCTGATGCTATGGTTATACCACAGCTACCTGGAAACCGAAATATCTTTTATTAGGACTTTGCAAGAATCAACGTAGATAGATACCGATATATATACAGATACCGATACCGATAGATATACAGATACCGGCACGGCTCTTGAGGGCTATAACTTTTTACTGCAACACTGATTTCCACTTGCGCAGAAGTGAAATATCGGGTCTCTAGTGGTATGAAGTGAGACGCTGGGGCAGGGCGTGCAATCCTTGTACTAGTGATCGTAAAGCAGTCTTCACTCTTTCAAGCGCTCAAAATTCGTGCCAGTATCTTTTGTCCAGAAGCACTACCATGAAATCTTAACGTGATCCATTGATTAGACTGAACAGTCAAAGAAATGGAGCCACATAGAGTGTATAACCCCGTTCCTCTTTCTCGCTCGCGCACGCCTTTTATTTGAACACGTCGTGGTCCTACTGTAGGCGCGGGCATGCGGACGGCGAGCATTGGGTAGCTCGCTGTTCGGTCGACTGGTAATCTTCCGTACCAAGCCCAGTCGTCGACGGCGCGCACTGTTCTCAAGCGCCTCAAAGAGTTGTCAGCAACCGTAGGGAAGCTGCAGAAGGGCCGAAGCCAATTAGGGCCAAGGGTTCGTGTCTAAAAAGAAGGCTCTGGCCCAGTAGGGACCTACCCCGTTCCTTCATTGCCTTACATAGTAATGTAAGGCAATGAAGGAACGGGGTAGGTTGTTTGGTCAGTAAGAGTCTGACACTGTTTCCCTCCGCCCAAGGGCGGGATTCGTCACTGGATGATTTTTACCTACCATAAAAAAAGGCCCCAAGTTTAAAAGAATACTTACCATTTTGCTTCTGTCTGTATTCCTTGTCATACAGATGCCAGGCCCTTGCATGTGCCAACAGCAAGTTTTTCACAGCCATATAGTCACCAATCCCTGGAGAATTTATATTCGGCGCAAATGCTTCCGTTCCATAACCATAAATCGCAAACTGCTTAGGTTCATTTAATGTCAGCCAAAGTTTAACTCGGTCACCTAACGCGTCATACAAGACCCGTGCGTAATCTTCAAACCAATCTGCGATGAGAGGGTTGGCCCAACCTCCCAAATCTTGCAAACTTTGTGGCAAATCCCAGTGGTATAAAGTTGCGACTGGCTCGATACCGTTGGCCAATAATTCATCCACCAATTTACTGTAATACCCAATACCATCTTTACTTATTTTATCGGCGAATCCAGTTGGCAAAACCCTTGGCCATGAAATGGAAAATCTGTAAAAATCGACTCCCAAGAACTTGAGCATCTCAATGTCTCGTTGGTAATATTCGTAAGATTTGCATGTGTCGCGTCCATCTGTACCGTCTTTTATTTTTCCTGGGATTTCGCAGAATGTGTCCCAAATGCTTGGTGATTTGTCTGAAAGTAATAAGACTTTAATGCAGATTTCCACGTTACCTGATTTAATCTAAGGAATGCATGCATGGATTTAAGCACGGTTAGCGACGTTTACATTTTTTTTTTGGAATGGGTCAATCGTTAAATTGCTCTCCTTCCACTCTGGGAATAGTAACTAGAAAGGTCAAATCTAACCCCACTAGTGTGGGGCCCAGCCTGCAGCAGGCAGGTTCGGACCCTATTAGGGAATAGGCTCCGAAGCTAGGGTCTACTCAAGGGCGGGATTTGTTATTAGAGTATTAACCACAAAAAAAAAAAACTCCACTGATTTTCGTTCAGTTACCCTTTGCATTCCAGGATCATTGGTAGCTCTAACACCCGTTAAGTGATTAAGTATTTAGTAAAGTACTGGTAGTTACATACCCGAAGCATTCCAACCGCCTTCAACTTGAAACGAGGCAGTCGCAGCCCCGAACTGCAGCCCTTCCGGCAGTTTCCTCACTGCTGCTTTTGCACCCAGTTCTTTTCCAGCAGTTACGCTTAAAACTGCAAATGCTACAGTTAATTTGTTCAGACATCTGTAAAAGAAATAAGACATTTTACGTTGACCTAAAATGTAGTTATTGACATCAAACAATTATTGACGACTATGGCTTAAACATAATACAGTGCCTGTTTATTTCTCATTAGGATGCTGCTCTGCTGCAAGCTACGTGTGCAAGACAATATGGCTGTTATGCCATTGATATAAGTTCGAATTGTGGTGGTCGATGTGCTGTTATAAGTCGCAGTTACTGTGTATTCAGAAGCAAAGCCTGCGTGTCACGGAAATGAATATGCTGCGCTGGATGTCTGGAGTCTCGCGGAAAGACCGCATTAAAAACTCCCGCATCCGGGGCAGCCTTCAGGTCCGTGACATAGTGGATAAACTGCAGGAGGGTCGCTTACGTTGGTATGGCCACGTTTTACGAAAACCGGCAGACTACGTGGGTAACAGATGCCTCGCCATGCCGCCTCCGCCGGGACCCGGAAAACGAGGAAGGCCTAAGAGGCGTTGGATCGACGTCGTAAGGGACGACATGCGTGCCAATGGGCTTAAGGCAGAGGACGCGAAAGACCGAGCGAAGTGGAGGCGACTGTGTAGGAAAGCGGACCCCGGGCACCGAGGTGACAGCCAAGGTGAGCAACCTGGACGGTCGCTAAGATGATGATGATGACTGTGTGTTTAGATAATCGTGTGATTAGATAGAATAGACTAACGATAGTGTAATGTCACGGCGGGGCGCCACACAAAAAACTAGAGCTGGGTGTCTGACGCGCAGCAAATGATAAGGTGTTTACCCTTTTTGTGCGGAAAGAAGAGAGTAATCTGAGTGTGTACTCAGATTACTCTCTTCTTTTTTTTACTTTTTGTTTGTAACCGTAGTGCCGTCTCCTTCGTATAAACTACTTCTGTTCTATTTTATTCGAATGTATAATCTCCTTTGCTTTTTATTCTTTTGCCGTTGGTGTTACGGATGACATTGTGTGTTCCTAGAACACAAAATGAATCACCCAAGCACAAGTGTGTAAAGGTTAGTCAGGTTAGCACTACACATTTAGTGCACACTTCTATGAATAGACGATTATATCATATCACATTCAAAACAGACTATGAATGAAAAGTTTTCTGTAATGGTTTTACTCACAAGAAAAATCTGTGTATCAAGTTCTCTCAAAATTTCTGATATTGTGACCCCTAAGTTGTTCTGTTTGTCACGCTACGATTTCGCCAGTACGTCCCGTACGTAGCGTTCTTTGAGGAGTCTCCTAGAAAGGAGCCAGGTGAAATGGCTCTTTTACGGTTCCATTTAACTAATCTTTCGAATATCGTAATCACAGACATAAAATACAATAGGTGTGATCATAGATACTTTTGAGACCCATTCGCACGGCGTTAAAAGTTTGGCCAGTGGGTCGGCTAAGGCTCTAGACAGACGGACTGCATGCTGCGTGCTGCATGCGGACTGCTGACACACGACTGCAAACCAACCGTGCAGTCCGATTGCAGTTCAATTGCAGTCGGCGGTTCAGTGCAATCGTAAACTGCACACCAACTGCAATCGAACTGCACGGTTGGTTTGCAGTTCTATTGCAGTCGTGTCAACTGCATTCAAACTGCATCCGAACTGCAAATTTGCAGTTGGATTGCAGTTGAAATGCAGTCCGTCTGTCTAGAGCCTTAGGGGCGGATTTTAAAAGGTGAAACGAGACCCTATTTCTAAGACTCCGCTGTCTGTCTGTCAATCTGACCATCCGTAACTGTTACCAGGCAAAATGATAGCTAGTTTAAAATTTTATTTCAGTTGCTGCTATCATCATCATCAGCCTTTTAATGTTCCCACTGCAGGGACACAGGCCTCCTCTCTCTAGGAGAGGGAATGGGCCATAATCCACCACGTGGGCCCAGTGCGGATTGGTGGATGTCACATGTCTTCGAATAACTAAGTATAATTAAGCTTTCGACTACCATAATTCCTGACTCCGTGTGCGGACCTTGAAGTCCTCTAGGGGCTTAATGCATTAAGTGAAATATTAAGTTGTCTATAATTAAGTGAAATAAATATCTCCCATAAAATAAACGTGATTTTTATGCCGTTTTTGCAGCAGACTGTATGGAACCTATCAAGCGCGTGTTCGACTCACACTTGACTGATTTTTTAAAAATATATTAAAAGTGCCGTACACCAGTTACTTATGCGGGAAATATGAGAATACAATGCAATTGCGGCTACTACTGAACTAGTTCAAATGTTCAAAATAAGAAGATGAAAGTGGACCTAATAGGATGCGGTGGAAGAACCTGAGAGTGAGACCTTGCGAACGCAGCTGTAGGATATCGAAATGTAGGACTTTTAAGGAACACGCGCACCGATCTTACTATGTCCGTCGAGGTGAGGCTCGTTCAGCTGGAACCACTGGGCACGCACTCTAATCAATGTTCTTTAACATCAGCCAGGCTATATCACTCGCAATAGTTCGAAAAATAGAAAAATATATAGGAGAAATTAGGCACAATTGATAGCAGGACACCTCGCGGGGTAATTCTTTCAAGAGTGGGATGAGGTGTGTCTCCATTGAATGTTCGCCACCGATGACGAAGCTAAAGCATCAGACAGCGCGCGTGTGGGAAAGGGACGGGAATATAGGCAGGGAATGCGTTTGCAAGTAGGTACTCCTACCCTCCATTTGGAAATATACAATTACGAAACCCAACAATATAATTTTAATTATATAGTTCTGGTTCCAAGTATGGTGATTTCACGGAACTTAATTCCCTGTCTCAGTGATCTATTAAATATTAGTGCGACGTAGTATTACTTAATAATGCCCGTAAACAGACGAAGTCACAGGAAATGCTTAGTTGACGTTGGCACTTTTTATTAATCGCCTTAAACTCTCAAGCCCCAATGGAACGCGTTCAGACACCTATTGTTTTTCTACTGAGACTCTAGTGTCTTTAATGATCTTTGTAATTAAGATTTGCACGATTTGATTCCGCCATCTCAATTTTGCCATCGGACATCTCGGCGTACGGCAAATATCCACCCTTACGTTGTTGAGACATCTATGGTCGGGATCCGGACTCCGTTTTGCCTCATCGTTTATACCGCATACATCGAGTGCCTGGAACAGTTTGCTGGCTGCAGTGTTTCCGTCCGATTATAATTTAGGTGTATTCAAGGCTAGAGTGAATAGGCTCTTAATAAACTAGTGCGCCTCACCATCAACGATTGCAGCACTGCTTACCATCAGGTGGGATCGCAGTCAAGCACTAGTTTATAGCAATAAAAAAAGGGAAAATTAAAAACTTACCCCATGGTGTCTAGTTTGTTAATTAAACATATAAATTTAAATAAAATTATTGTACTAATACCAGGCACGACGAATTCACTGTTTAACGCTGTTTGACGTTCAAACTTTAGGTTTTATATCGGTTTAGACAGATTAGAGGTTGTTGTAGCTAATGTCAGATATTCGGAAAGTTCACAAATGTCTATACTGAGATATTTTCAATTGTCCATCAAAAAATGTACTTTACGTTCCAAAACTTCCAAAAACGAATAGAAAAGTCACTAACCCCGATCTGTCAAATTTTGAGTGAAAAGTACGGTTTGACAAAAAAACATATTTGCGTGGGTATAAAAATTTTTGAATTGAATGAGAATTAAGTAATATTTTATTACTAAATCTTACTTAATTCAAGGTGAAGTAAAAACGTTATAGTTTAATATAAATTAGCCAAATATGATTTCTATACAGTCAGTACAATTGAAATAAGATAAAGATAGGAATAATCTTTTCTGAAAGGATGGCTTGGCCCCAGTAAATACTCATCAAGACCTTTCGGAAAAGTACAAACACGTTAGGGTTATTTTATTGTTTTACCGAGTTTCTATAGCTATCTTCCAGTTTCAACATCAGACCCTAGTTGCCATCTAGCACCAAAATACTCGTCACCAATCACATAAGCTCAAACTCGATGTGGTTGTGTCGTTTAATTACATATTGCTATGGCCACCTTCTAGCTCTATGATCAGATCAGCTTCATGTCATCATAATATTGTGTTGTCACGCAATTTACATATGTATGCAAAATTTCAGCTCAATCAGTAACTGGGAAGTGGATCAAATTTAATTTGCAAAATTTGATCACAAACATCGGCACAGGTGAAACTAATAAAGAGCTTGTAAAAAAAATTATTATTAAAAAAACAAAATACCCGACTGCACACTAAAAAAAGAGTAAAACAAGCCCCACAATACAAATTTACTGAATATAATTTATAAATGTTGATGGAAAGCATCGCAGGCGGGGACCAACAGAGGCTTATTTATAGTCATTTCTGTTGTGCACCATTTAGCAGAATTTTCGTTGGTGGCGGTCAAGGTGGTCCCCGCCTGCGATGCTTTCCATCAACATTTATAAATTATATTCAGTAAATTTGTATTGTGGGGCTTGTTTTACTCTTTTTTTAGTGTGCAGTCGGGTATTTTGTTTTTTTAATAATAATTTTTTTATTTATAACTTTTTAGCTGTTTTTATTTAACGAAAATGTTGTAGATGTAGAAGACTATGTATATGTAAGTACCATTTTAAATTATTTCGACGACATTTGGCTTTAGATTACGAGTACATATTTTTTTAAAGGGAAATTTAGAAAAAATATTATTATGTCTTTATCCCGTGGGACTTTTAGGATAAAATGTATCCTATGACACTCCCGTAATCAAGACAAATCTAACGATACCTCATACATCAAAATCCATCAAGCCGTTTAGGCTACAGGAGGTCACAAAGGAAAAGACATACATACATACTTACATACACTCGAAAAACATTACCCTCCTTCTTTGGCAGTCGGGTAAAAAGGCTTGAGAGCAGTGGTGGCCGAGTAGTATAGACCTAAGAGTTGTAGGTCGTGGGTTCGAACCCAGCCAGGCGCATTACTTTGTGTAATTTATTTCATCACCACTGCTCTCAAAACGGTGAAGGAAAACATCGTGAGGAAACCGGCATGTCCTAGAACCAAACAATTCGAAGACGTGACATCCACCAATTCACACTGGGCCCGCGTGGTGGATTATGGCCCATTCCCTCTCCTAGAGAGAGGAGATCTGTGTCCCGGCAGTGGGAACATTAATAAGGCTGATGATGATGAAAAAGGCTCAGTCTCACTGCCCCAGATCCAAACTTCATTTCTGCATTTTACAACTTTGTTTGCAACTCGAACTAAAGATATCCTTATCGAAGCATCATCTTAAAGATGCCTAACTACTTCAAGAGAATTAAATAACAGCTCTCGAGGTGTCATAACAACGTAAATAAAGAAAAACCTCATATATCTTGTCTAACACTATCAGTGTCAGGATAATCGTAAAATTGACGATATGTCACAAATATAAAATATTTTGTTTATCATTTTGCAACAAGTGTAAATATTTTTTTTTATTTTTTAGTAGCCTATTGTATGTCCCACAGCTGGGCAAAGGCCTCCCCTTTTTCCTTCCAGACCTCTCTGTCTACGGCGACCTCCGGCTATGTTTGCCCCGCGAACATGATGAGATCGTCACTCCACCTTCGCCGCGGTCGATCTGGACGGCGTCGACCTCCCTCAGGTGTCCAGTGAGTGACAATCTTCGCCCATCTGTCCGGGTGCATTCGTGCGACGTAGCCAGCCCACTGCCACTTCAACCTGGCTGTTTTTTCTCCAAAATCTGCTATTTGAGTTATGGAGCGCAGCATGGTGTTCCTAACCCGATTCCTAACCCGAAGTGTAAATATAACTTATCTATTTCCTATAATGCATAATAACGTTCCTCGATGTTTTCTCGATTATCGATCGAATCGAGATAACATCGATCTGTTTTCTCGATTCTATCGATGTTTCATAAGTGAATCGTCCTGTTGGTGAATCGTTTGCTGTTGAAACGTTTTATCGGTAACAAGACAAAAATTGAAACGTTTTGCCAGGCGAAGCGAATGTCAGAGAAATGTTTCAGAATCTTATTTTCATATAAACCATTTTGGCAACAAATAACAAACATCGATAGGATCTATCAAGCAAACAACCGGATGTTTGTTTCATGGATTCTATCGATGTTTCAAAAGTGAATCGTCCTGGGGGCTTAGACAAAGTCACATTCTCACTAACGATAACGAAATTCGAAACTCCGAAATGTATGGAACTGACATATGCCTTCGAAAAGTCACGTGGTCAAACGTTTTCGATTCGCTAATTGTTATTAGTTGTTTATACGTCAAATTGGACGTTTTAATTCGATAACCATAGCCAAGAAGTTGTTATTTTATCAAACCAACACTTCGACTTATCGATATGTTAGTCGATGTCACTTTGTCTACCATTTTGTGGTCGACATCGTTAAGGCGGAATCGAACTTAGAAATGGATTCGACACGGAGCGATTGCCACCTGTCTAGGGCCCCTGTTCGTGAATCGTTCGCTATTGAAACGTTTTATCGATGGAAAAACGAAAATTGAAACGTTTTGCCGGAGAAAGCGAATGTCGGAGAACTGTTACAGAATCTTATTCACATATAACAATTTCAAATAAATAATTTTATAGTTTTATAGGTATCTACATTACAAATTGAAAGTTGTTGGAAGTTTTAATAATTCTCATTCATAGCTAGTGTCTAGTAGAAGGTATATACACCGTGAAATTTAAATGGTTGTTTTCCCGCGGCAGAATGACTTGCCATAAGGAGTACTTTTGAAGCATACAGTAAAAATAATTATTAAAAATATTCATCAACTCAAAAAAGCGAAAACAAGTAGACGTAATTTGTAGGTACTACTAGAGTCGCACGCGCAGCACGCCGTCAAAGGAAACCCATCCATTAAATATTTAAACCAAAATAAGCTCTCGCACGTTGTAATACGTCATAATTAGCTTGCACTCTACGGGTCCATTTTTTGTTTTTAATATTTTATTTTTTTATCAAACGTTTGTATTACCAAGACACAACCATTTCGCTGAGGGAAAACAACCATTAAAATTTCACGGTGTATAAAGTATATATATGTACGTATAGCTGAAAAGTAGGTAATGCATATCTAGTTGCGGTTGGTCGGTGAAACCGCGTAACGCTAGAAGTAACCATGTGCCAATTTGTCATATTACAATGATAGGAAGATTGATAGAATATAATATGTTTGAATTGCATAGTATCGGTCTTATAATTGTTGTGTTTAAGTTTTTCATTTTGTAAACTATGTGACGCAAAGAAAAAATCAGAGATACAGAAAAAACATAGATTACGGTTTTCAAAAAAACAAATGTATGAGTAGGTAAATAGCTGTAATTTTAAAATAAGTAGTAAGTAAATAGGTAATTTTAAAATTGGAATTCATTACCGAAGTGGAATTGGTGTTTTGTATTTG
The DNA here is from genome assembly GCA_029852875.1 of Mythimna loreyi. Classification (NCBI taxonomy): domain Eukaryota; kingdom Metazoa; phylum Arthropoda; class Insecta; order Lepidoptera; family Noctuidae; genus Mythimna; species Mythimna loreyi. The sequence continues at coordinate 8,196,903 of CM056800.1, read as the reverse complement.
AACTCAAACTATTTAGTTTGAGTTCAAATATAAAACACCAATTCCATTATGTAAGGACCTAATATTTATCAGTCGTCGTAGGAAATTTTTTAATTTTTAAATGCTGGGCACAGAAAGATTTTCTATTAGTTATTATTTATTATCTAAAAGTACTATTTATTTTTGTTAGCTACGACATTTCATCTAGTTTTGGTGTGTAATTTAATTTTGCATGGATTTAAATAAAAAACAATATTTTTACGATTACTAACAAATTAAATAATATTTTTATTTATAGTTCATTTACACAAATACACCGTGAAATTTAAATGGTTGTTTTCCCGCGGCAGAATGACTTGCCATAAGTAGTACTTTTGAAGTATAAGTATAGTAAAAATGAAAAAATAAAAAGTTTTTTTTTTATAAATAATTATTAAAAATATTCACCAACTCAAATAAAGCGAAAACAATAGTAACATTAGACGTAATTTGTAGGTACTACTAAAGTCGCATGAGCAGTACGCCGTCAAAAGAAACCGATTCATTTAATATTTAAACCAAAATAAGCTCTCGCACGTTGTGATACGTCATAATTAGCTTGCACTCTACAGGTCCATTTTTTGTTTTTAATGTTTTATTTTTTTATCAAACGTTTGTATGACCAATACACAACCATTTCGCTGAGGGAAAACAACCATTAAAATTTCACGGTGTATAATAAAGAGGTAAAGTTCGTTTTTTTTATTTTTTTGTTTGTAGGAGGTAATCTCTGGAACGCTCTGGTTCGATTGGAAAAATTGAAGCTATAATAGAAAGCTATTTTACTCCTGAGTGACATAGGCTGTATTTTATTTATATAACATGGATATTGACCGAGCTATCACAACTTTTGTCGAACAAATTTTCCGCGGACGAAGTCGCGGGCAGAAGCTAGTAGTATATACAAGCACAGTAAAATTTCGTACGAATTAATCCCGTTTTTTTTATGGTAGGTGAAAATCATCCAATGACGAAACCCGCTATTGGGCGGAGCGGGAGACAGTGTCAGACTCTTACTGACTAAAAAACCTACTCCATTCCTACCCCAACCCTCGGCTCCAGAAGGCTTCGACCCTGAAGGGCCCCTACACGAATTAATTCCGTGGAGGATCGATCCGGTACGTGAAACTCAATAGATTTGTATAGATGAAAAAAAAATAAAGTACTTTTTCTATAATTCGTATTATTATTATGCTCAAGTGCGAAATTAATTTCTATAAGTAAACGAGTCAATGACCTTATAGGTAGTTGTCGGCTACCTACCTACAGGTCAATTTACTCGTCTAGCTGACGTTTACTTAAATTACCTAATTAATTTCTTAAATGTGTAAATTAATTCAAGTTTTAAAAATAACTTTATTTTTAAATTTTATCTTTACAAATCGATAGTATTTCATGTACCGGATCGATTATCCACGGGTTTAAAACTTTCAAAATTTAACGGTGTAAGCTATACGAAATGGCAAGAAGTGGCTTTGCCCAGCAGTGGGACAGTATGGGCTAAAAATAATAATAATAACAGCTATATGAAAGATAATAGATAAGCTTCATTAACATCGAATTTCTGGAACTTTTTTGAAGAGACTGACACTAGTTGATAAAGACGAGAATATAAGAGCTCAGTCTTATCTATCTAAATTATAGATAAAAGGAGGAAAATTTGTTCATAGGAGGTAATCTCAAGAAGTGTTGATCTGATATCGAACACTCTCACTGATAGAAAAAATACTATCGTTGATAAGAAACGTTTCAGTACAGTGCTGAAAGTACGTGTTTCATGGACACGCACCGGTTTCATAATAACCAGAAAACTGAGCAAGTGCAAGCCAGGCTTACGCACTAATACTTCCGTACAAACTTTATACCTGTGTAAATAGTCAATATTCCCGGAACGAGTTTCGAAAGATTTTTCCAAATCACAAAAGTGTCAGACTCTTAATGACTAAACAACCTACCCCATTCCTTCTTAGTCCTCATAACGGGGTCGGACCTTCCTTTCAGAAACCGGACGCCGGGGTGAACTTCCGCTGCCGCGACAAGTCGCGGTATGGCGAACAGAGCTCCGGCGGGATCTCATGATGGTTTTTTTTTTTTTTTTTATGGTAGGTAAAAATCATCGAATGACGAATCCCACTCTTGGGCGGAGCGGGAAACAGTGTCAGACTCTTACTGACTAAAGAACCTACCCCGTGCCTTCCTTGCCTTATTCCCAGAGCCCCGGTGTAACGCTTTCGCATCAACCCTCAGCTCCGGGAGGCGGATCTCATGATGGTGGAATGGCGTCAGCGACTTATGCAGCTCAGTGTCGGGCACGCCATAATCTCGGCGATAAGTCCCTTCCTTGAAGAGTGGCTGGAGAGACCTCACGGCGTCCTCACCTTCCGCATCACAAAAGTTGTAGAAGCTCGCACAAGGCGTATAGTTACGTCACCATCTAGGGCCAGTTTCACATTCCTCTGGACGCACAAGATGCTGTTTTTATATTTAAACTGGTCTTCCTAAATTCCTTAAAAAATATGTCAAAGTAAACAAAAACAAAATATATGTGACAGCTACCGAAGTACTACCTCATTAGATAAACAGTAGGTAGGTATCTAAGTCAACAAAAATTACTAACTATTGTCCATAGTTATATTTGTAATTAATTAATTACAAAAGCGAGCCTTGGAAGAAGAAGGAGGGCAGGTCAAACTAAACAGTAGCGTAGCAAAGGAGTGGCGGCGGGGGTGGACCGCACCTGGTGTCACCTTTTTTGGGGTGAAACCCATCCGATCTCACAACTTTAAGAACAGTGTACAAACAAAAAAAAAAATCACAAGCACAAAAAGTTCTTTTTCTGGGATTCCTCCACTAGCACTAGCTCAGCTTTATGTATAATTCAGGGATTTCCGCAAGAGAGCCTGACGCTGTCCCTATCCTTTTCCTCCTGATCCATGTCTTTATCATATAAAATTTATTGCTTTTTACTTTCGATGGGGTGACACCACCAACTTCCGCACCGGGTGCCACCCAAGGTAGCTACGCCACTGAAACTAAAGATACCTATCGAAATGTTTGTACAAATGTACCTTTATAGAGCTATTTGCTCGTTACACAGTAAGTATGTCAGTAATAGTCTCTCTTTACCTTATGTAATAGTCTCTTGTTACTCCTATTTTTACGTGGGAAATCAAGTTGAAATTGCACAATTTCCACCAACTCCGTTCCATCATCGTCACAGACACGTTCAACCATCTCTCGACCTCTTTTCTTATATCTGTGCGTTCAACTGTCGAGAGGGAAAAGTTTTGTGATATGAGTCAAAAATTTACTAAAATTTAATTTATTACTATTCGATAGAGACAATTCAATTTAGATTTTTTTCTCTTTTTTAATTTCTGTTTTTTTTTTAGGGTTCCGTAGTTAACAACACTTATAGTTTCGCCAAGTTTCTCTGTCCGTCCGACCGCGGATAATCTTAGCGACCGTTAGCACCAGAAAACTTAAATTTGGTATCAATATCCGCACTGGACCCGCGTGGCGGATTATGGCCCATTCCTTCTCATTGGGAGGAGGCCTGTTACCCAGCAGTGGGAACATTAAAAGTCTGATTATGCCATGCTTTAGTCTTTTATAAGCAGTTTGTAGCTCTACAGTTAGTTCTTTAATCCTAGACTACGATTTGACAACTGAAAATGTCAAACTCCAGAAAATTGGGAATATACACCGTGAAATTTAAATGGTTGTTTTTCCTCAGCGAAATGGTTGTATCTTGGTAATACAAACGTTTGATAAAAAAATAAAATATTAAAAACAAAAAATGGACCTGTAGAGTGCAAGCTAATTATGACGTATCACAACGTTCGAGAGCTTATTTTGGTTTAAATATTTAATGAATCGGTTTCCTTTGACGGCGGGCTGCTCATGCGACTCTAGTAGTACCTACAAATTACGTCTAATGTTACTATTGTTTTCGCTTTTTTGAGTTGATAAATATTTTTAATAATTATTTATAAAAAAAACTTTTTATTTTTTTTATTTTTTCTGTATGCTTCAAAAGTACTCCTTATGGCAAGTCATTCTGCCGCGGGAAAACAACCATTTAAATTTCACGGTGTATAGTCTAGAGTGTGAAATTCTGAGTTGTCAAATCGTAGTTTTAATTTTGTTGTTGTAGTTGTAATTAAAAAACGATCTATAATTTCAGCTAAAGTACCTATCGTAAGTCTTGAAGATCGCCATCCCACGTTATTGAACTACGTGATGTAGGGTTTAAACTCTAGAGCCTCCTATTGTCTTTCTAATATGACTCTAATTACTGTGTTCGAAAGGTTAAGCAATAGTTTAGGTCATCAGTGTTGAAGACAGAAATTATGTTACGTTGTCCGAGTTGCTCTTACGCAGGAATTAGAACAAATACAGGAGACACTTGAACACACAAGAAACCACACGAGCGCAGGGCTGTACTTGACGCGTTTTGATTGAAATAATATTTTATATACAAACTATTGTGTGTGTTTTTTTTATAGTGGGCAAGAATCATCCAATGACGAGTCCCAACAGTGTCAGACTCTTACTGACTAAACGCCCCACCCCGTTCCTTCTTTGAATTTCACACTGGGGCCAAGCCTTCCTTTCAGAAAGAGACCCTGGGCCCCAGTAGGCTTCGACCCTTTTACAGAGTCCCTACGTGTAGGACGCGGGTTCAAACCCAGCCAAGCCCATTACTTGGTGTTATTAATTTCATGACTACTGCTTTCAAAACGGTGAAGAAAAACATCAAATAGGCTGATGATGATGATGATGATATATTGACTTCTTTATGTTGATCTTAGAGAGGAAATGGGCCAAAACACACCACGCGGGCCCAGTGTCGGTTGAAGAATGATGCTCACGATGACTTCCTTCACCGTATGGCGTGACTGGCCTGTCGGTTTAGTAGTTAGTGACCCTGACTGCTACGCCGGAGGTCGTGGGTTCGATTCCCACTCAGGACAAATGTTTGTGTGATGAGCACGATCATTTGTTCTGTGTCTGGGTGTAATTTATCTATAATATGTATGTATTTAGAAATTTTTAAGTATGTTTATCAGTTGTCTAGTTATAGTACTCATAACACAAGCTCTGCTTAGCTTGGGACTAGACGACGTTGTGTGATAATTGTCGAACATATATTACATTATATTATAATTTATTATATTATATTATTATTGTATACCTAAATATATTAAAAGACATTGTGCTCTTAAAGTTTTCTCTAGAAATCATCCAGAAAAAGGTTTGTTCTTTGTCTATGTTCATCTTTTTTTTCTAGTAACATCTGCTAGCGACTTCCCCAACTTCTCTTCCTTCTTAGCTTCTTCATTATGCAGTTAAGGAGCTAAGGAGTGAAATTCCCTACCGGCGTCTGTGTTTCCTGATAGCTACAACCTAGGAGTCTTTAAGTCAAGAGTGAATAGGTTACTTCTGGGCAAGCGTGCTTCATCGTCCACCACATCGTCGTTTACATATTTAGAATAAAAAACAAGTTGTAAATTATTTTAAGGAAACTGGACTTTTTATCCTGTATGGATAAAAAGTTCGTACGTCAAATCCGATCAGCCATTTTAATGTAAAGAAAGAAAAAAAAGAAACCATACACACATACATAATAAATATAAAGTTTGTTTATTTATTTTTTTGTTTGTAGGAGGTAATCTCTGGAGCTACTGGTCCGATTGGAGAAATTTTAGCAATAATAGAAAGCTGCTTTACTCCTGAGTGACATAGGCTAGGTATATATATATATTATGTACGCGGGCGAAGCCGCTGACAAAAGCTAGTAATAAATATAGATATAATAAATAAACCTTTGCATTAGTGCTATTTTCATTTATATTGTTTACCACAATGTTATTGTTTATGATAATGACAAATTGTTTTCGTCTAATGGTATGAACTTTAAACTTATAGCCTCGTTGTTGATTAAATGCCGCGTACATCGAAGGACTGGAACAATTTGCAGTCAAGTAACTGCAATGGAAAGCAATTATGAAATTTAATTAAATTTGAATATGCAAGTATACTTACTTACATATTTAAATTAAAAAAAATATAAATCAACGAACTCTAGTTTATTCATAGGAATAAAGTAAACCGCTGTCTCCCAGAAAAACAAAAAATACAAATAATTTTAGTAGTAGAAAAAAACATGTTGCACTGACCCCAAGTATCATGGGATAAGGGTAGGATGATGAAGATAGGATGACTGGTAAGATAATTAGTGACCGAAACATGTGAATCGCGAATCTGCTGGTCAGTAAAATGTCCACGTAACTGGTAAAAATATACAGAACTAGCCATTTTTTTATACCAGTTTCAAGCTTTGATTTGTGTTGTATTAAGAATCCCTTTGATTATTTATTTATTAATTTAAAATTATTTTAGCTCTTCTCGCCTGAAACTCAGGATCTCCTAGTTTAAGCATGTGAGACTCAGAATTAAGATTTATACTTAAGAATGTACTTATTTGTCTTATAAAGAATTATTTAATAAATATTATTTGATACAATATTGATGCAACAGCGCGGGAATCCGGAGATGCTTGTGCCAGCTTATATGTCAATGTAAATTAGCCTTAAAATAATTCAGAGACAGTTGAGTCCAGCCCTGCAGCCCGAAGGCTGTATGGTATAGCTCGCGAGACCTACATTGTCGAACCACAAACGATATCCCACTCAGTCCTCACTCGATCACCTTCTCAAACGGATCTCTCATTGTTTTCAATATAATTAATCAGAACTCAATAGAAAAATGGAAACTAGAATTTCAGGTAAGATTTTCTGAACATTGTATTTTCAATTCAACCGTTTTGTGCCGCCATTATGAACGAACCAAGATTTTTGAACGATCTATTTGGTAGTTTGTGACACGTGGTTTTTCTAACTACCGTGTACTACTAACATAGTTTCTTCAATGTGATGCTGTCCTGGTAACTACTGTTTAAGCAATAATGACTTATTGTTTACCACTCATTTGTGAATATTTTGCATTCGCTGCACGTATCTAGAAAGTTAAAACCGAAAATATGCGAGCATGTTCCAAAAATTGGTCTGCACTTCTAGTCTTAGTCATTAGTAATATTTGGTGTAACTAAGACGAAATAGATTTATTAATCAAAACATTTATCCGCCAATTACGATTACTTTAGTTAGAGAACATATGTACATGTAAAACAATATAATTTAAAAGAGGTAGAGAAAGTATACATAGGTATGCTTATTAAGATATCTAAGGTCTATCTTTTACACTTTGTCTATACCAAAGAGTATTCTGTCTTAATTGGGTTCCAGACACATGCACGTTTTGACGAATTCAGCAATTTTGCTTCAGACTCGATTATCAGCAACAGTAGAACCTTGATTGATAACAAAAATGCGTGTGATAAGACTGAATTTCATAAGGATTCAGTCCAACAAACTCCTGGCGATTACAAAGGTAGTCAATAAGATTCCGTAGGAGACCTGATAGAAATCTCATAGCACAAAGTTTCGCTTGCAAAATGTCAGTATTAGTCCTGTCAAAGGTGATTTTTCTAAAGCGGTGGGGAATGTTCTACACAGAAGAAAGTTTAGCAACATGCTACGTTGTGTTTCTCTTATACTTTCAGAAGTTGAAGGTATGAAAAAACCATTGCTGTCATCAAGCATCACGATTTCAGGTCACCAAATGACCAATGATGATGATGATAAGACCACCCATTGTAACACCGAAGTAATTTTAGGTTTCTAATGTACCAAGTTGTGTTTATGGTTTACCTACAATAAATAGTATATCTATCTATCTACCACATTGTGGATATCATCCAGTATCGGAGTTAACTTTTATTCAACTAACTTCTAACTTTATCATGATTTCAACCTTACACAGGCAAATCCATACAATCACCTTTGTGTTTGTCTGTAATTCTCAGGTTATATGTTAGTAGTTGTAACGATAGATTCTATCGAACTGTCTTCTCTCTCTCTTCTAGTCGCCAAGTCTATTTATTGGTTTTTAGTTTCAGCGTTCAAAATAGCAAAACACGTGCTGATTTGCCATGCACCAATAAGCAGCTTTAATGTTTCCTTTAAAATATTGTTGAGTGTTTTCTGTTACATAAGTTCTAATGTTTTCTTATTCCGCTATCTGCTAGATTTTTTCTAAATGTATTCCTAGGAAGTCTACAGGGGATTTCCATATTATCATTATAGTTACCTACATAATATCAATGCTTGAACAAATGCGAAACGTTTTCCACAAGACTCGATTTACTTAAGGCTCTAAAAATAGTTGATTAAATTAGTCATAATCATTATTTGTTCTACAAGTAAATGATTATGACTCATCATGTTCTGTCATTGTAGGTATTTCTATGTACATGGTCTTATTTACAATTAAACTAATAAATAACTATAATAACTAGGATATACATACTGAGAATTACTTTGGATATCAAACATTCACTCATATCGCTGTTAACGAGAAAGGTGTCTAGAACGATGGTAGCTATGCCAATGTTGAATATCAATATTGATTCTTTGACCAACAAAAATCTCAGTAACTGGTCATACGAAAAGTCGACTAGCTGTTTGCTGAAATCCTTTTATTTTGATAGGTTCCCGCTTGACCGCTATCTCACCTAATGGAAAGTGACGATGCGGTCGACGATAGAGCGCGTTTACCTAGAAGTAACCTATTTACTTTTGATTTGAAGACTACTACTACTAAGGTAGTAAAATCCAAAATGAAATTAATCACCTTCATTACAAATTATTACAGTTTTATTCCATCTTAAAGTGAAATAGAACAAACGAGTGGAATTTAAAGACTGATATTGTTTGATCAGGTGTTTCTGTTTCGTATTGTTTTATTTAACCTCGTCTACTCACTGTGTACTTGTAGGTGGAGCAATAAAATATACTTCGTTGCTTTTTAAAAGTCTGACTTACTAAATACCTAATTATTAAGATATGGAAATTTATGAATTACGTAGTGATGGATCGAAGGATATCGGCGATTGCAGATGTATTGTCAATTTATCAATTTAAAATTTGTTACTGTTAAATTTTTTTATACATTCAAACAATTTTACCTCTAACATCCAATACCTATACAACGATGGTATTTTAAGTTGTCCACACTGTTTACGTAGTAACTATTTAGTAATCTGTGACACTGTGCACGCACCTTTGCAGCAAAGATAGGCTATATTAACCACATTGTAGATCATTATGTTCACAACCCTTAGTTGCTCTGGATCAGAAACCAGTCACCGTAGCCGAAATCGGCTAAGGGTATATATATATACATTCAAAACAATGGATTTTGGAACTGTCTTCACATAATCGATGAATTATCAAGTAAATTCCTAATCCATTGCTATATTTATTGTGACAACTGTTAACAGACATGTATAGGAAAAGGAACGGTTATCTGTTGATCTAGGGTAAAAAGACAATAGTATAATAGTCTCTTGGTCATTCAAGTAAAGTAGGTAAACCACCAGCCAGGAGCTGAGTGAGCCAGGAGGATCATTGGCAATGATGCACTTGTCGAGTCGAGGTTTCAAAGGCTTGAGCATCGACGCCGAGTTGCTAGTCTGTCGGTTTTCTACCAGTTGCATTTCTGGGAGTGTGCATCGGAATTGCATAGCTTATTCCGCGTAGCCCGTGCCACTATCGGACCACCAAGCGTACGATGATGCACCACCGGTACTAGGTTGACATCCTACCTATTCGCACGAAAAGTTTTGAGAACCCATTCATTGTGCATACAGCAGAATTTCACTCCTTGGAATTCATTACCGGGGTCTGTGTTTCTTAATGACTACAACCCGGGAATCTTTAAGTCAAGAGTAAGGTTACTTCTAGGTAAGGGCGCTCTGAGAGCAGTGGTGGCCGAGTGGTAACGGCCCCGACTTACGAGTTGTAGGTTTTTTTTTTTTATGGTGGGATAAATCATCAAATGACGAATCCCGCTCTTGGGCGGAGCGGGAGACTGTGTCCGACTTCTACTGACTAAACGACCCACCTTTCCTTCCTGCCTTAGTTCCAGGGCCCCGGTGTTCCGCTTTCGCATCAATCCTAGGCCCACGAGTTGTAGGTTGCGGGTTGAAACTAAGCCAAGCGCATTACCTACTGTTTGTAATTTATTTCATCGCCACTGCTCTCAAAAACGGTGAAGGAAAACATTGTGAGGAAATCGGCATGTCCTAGAACCAAAAATTCGAAGACATGTGACATCCAGCAATCCGCACTGGGCCCGCGTGGTGGATTATGGCCCATTCCCTCTCCTAGAGAGGAGGCCTGTGCCCCAGCAGTGGGAACATTAATAAGGCTGATGATGAAGAAGGGCGTTCCATCATCGCTTTTCATCAGGTGAGATAGCGGTCTAGCGCGATCTTACCAATAATTAAAAAAAACAAAGTCATGTACCCTACATGCTAGAATAAAACAAGCATAATGATCAATTAGTAAATGAAGACAAACAAAATGCAGTTAGTAACATATTTAAGGGTTTTCTAGGTAAAAGAACTTTGTTTACTTAATGCCTGCAAACTCATTAGGTAAATGAAAAAGAATAACGATAGTGATTTCTAAATTACGGTTAAAACAAAACGAGTGTAAGCATGATTAGTGAATATTTAAAAGTCGTTAAATATTCTTGAAGATATAATCTCTATCTATAGTAAATCTATCTTAATAATCTCTATCTTAATTAAATGTCTTGATGACGTTAGAAGGATCTTTATGTGTCAAAAAGGTATTATTAGCATGACTGCTGAGGAATGTTATCTGTTGGGAACTTATTCCTATAGCCAAAGTGTACCTCAAGTTTTTTGGAAAATTGAAGCTAATAATGTTGTATCATTTTATATTACACGTTTAATACAATTAAGGGAACAGAAATTTATTCATGTGAGTTCTAAAATGACTAAATTTTGTTGTTGTTTCATTTTCAGGTGCTGTCTGGATTCATTTGTATTTAACACGGAAATCTTATAATAAAAATTTCTGTGGTATTTAAGGTATTGGAAGCGTCCAAGAATCTTAAAATGGTTAATTTTGATATGCTATGCACCTAGTTGACTAGGTTACATGAGATGAAATTGTAGGGGTGAGAGTTGTATGGTGCAGTTTGGAAGAACTCGATGTTTACTAGGGGCTGTCATATGTTGAGTTACTATTAAGTAACTCGACGAAGGAAATAAATAAGTCATCATGAGCATATCGGCATTAGTTTTCAGTTTAGGATCCTGAGGCAAACAAAATTGTCAAATTCTTCAATATTTATATTTTTTGTGTTATGTTACTAGTCTTTATGAGAAAATTCCGGTCACCTGGTCACCTATTTTTTTAGGAAAGATACTGACTAGAATAAGGACACTTATTATTTTTTTTAGCCAAATCTCGAAAACTAGAGTAATATCAAGATTTAAAGCACGCTGTTGCAGACTCTGCTGTAAAAGTAGCTAAATACTGGACCAACCACATCGAACCTATTATAGAAGTGACACGAAGAAAGAAGAGAAGAGAAGACAAAGAAGATAAAGCAACTAACTTGTTAAGCGAAGTTGGTTTGTGACCGTCACTAACGGGCAGTGATAGACATATTTGCTCGTTTTGACGATCGCAAAATGAACTCGCTTGACTATATTCAACGGGCGACGATAAGAACGTAGAAGATTGCTGGCAGTCGAAAAATTTAACCGAAGGATGGAAGGACAAGAAAATTGTAGATACGCACTTATGTTATTGCCTTATAAATTTATAATGTTCCTAATGACTTAGGCCTGCTCTCTAGGAGAACGAATGGGCCCTAATTCATCACGCGGCGGGCCCAGTGCGGATTGGTGGATGTCATCTATCTTCGGATTTTTGCTGCATGCCTGTTTCCTCACAATGTTTTACTTTAACGTTTTGAGAGCAATGGTGATGAAAAGATTTATGTTATGTATGATGTTATGTACAAATGTTTATGTGATGAGCACGACATTTCATTACTTTTAAGAAGATTAACTAATGCCTAAAGGTTGGTGTTATGGTTTCTTATTTTATTTTAAATTTATTTTAATATGTATGTATTTAGGAATATATTAGTATTTTAACAGTTGTCTAGTATCCATAACACAAGCTCTGCTTATTTTGGGACTAGACGACGTTGTGTGATAATTGTGAAATATGTTACATTATATATTTTTAAGAATTTTGACGTTTTCTTTTAATTAATCACACTTTTTATGAATGGTCAGGGTTGCTGGAATCCGAGGGATGCAAGACGCACAAGACCGGTCTTTGTGGCGGCGCTTGGGGGAGGCCTCTGTCCAGCTGTGGACGTTTTTCGGCTGAAATGATGATGATGATGAATAAATGATACCTACTTATTAATGATATATACTTGCGTTAAGCTGTTTTCTATGTCTGAGTATAATTTCCCCAATTAATCCTATGTGGCCTATTGTAAATATGTGGGTCATGGCGGTCATAATCTTTAGAGGGCTTTAATTATTCGATACAAACGAATGCTCGACTGCAATCCCACCTGATGGTAAGCAGTGATACAATCGTTGATGGTGAGGCGCACTAGTTTGTTAGGAGCCTATTCACTCTCGCCTGGAAGACACCCAAATTATAATCGGATGGGAAGACCGGAGCAGCAACTAACCAACCTGCCTGCATCTCTCTCCAGAAGATGTTTAGAACCATAAGCTATTTATATTGATTAATCTAATTAGTTAAATTATTAGTTTAAATACTTAATACATAATCTCTTGCCTGTTTAAAAATTGTAATCTAAAATTATTGTAAATTAATTAATTTATTTACGTGTTCTTTCTTCTTTTCTCCATAAAATTTGGTAGAGCTACGAAAATATATAAGATATAAAATATGTATTATACGTAACTCGATATATTTATGAATATTTTTTATTCCAGTGTACCTATATAGCGCTCAAATAAAACCACCGCAGAAGAAATGACAATGACTATTATTTTTAAAAAAGATCTAGCCTTTTATTATTATTACAATTATATGCCTTTATCTAATCTCGAAATGATGCGTAAATATAATCGAAGTTAATACTAGTGTAACTTTACTAAGGGTTTTTAAAAACCAGCTAGCATTGGTTCAAGTTACATGCACCATCTCCAATGTGCATGAGGTTCATGGGTCACCCATGTCAAACAAAGTGATCGTTAATACTTTTTAACAAACTAAAATAATGGTTTTTTGAAAAAATACATGTCAAAATTCGTAGAGGCTAACTTCAGAAACGACAAGATTCGACGGCCATACTGTACGTTAAATAACAAGATAAAAGTACAAGCAGTAACTTTGTACACAATGACTCATCCTATTGGGTAATAAATTAATTACCAGATTGTTTTGCAGAAGTGTGTTTAAATAGAATTCGGGAACAAGGTAATTTTCATAGCATCAGCCTTACAACGTTCTCACTGCTAGGCAGTCTCCTCCATAGGAGAAAGAATGGGCCGTAATCCATCACACAGGCCCAGCGCTGGTTGGTGGATGTCACATAACCGTTTTGATAGCAGTGATGATGAAATAAATTATATAAAGTAATGCGCCTGACTGAGTTTGAACCCACATCCTACTCGTAGGGATTCTGTAAAGGGTCGAAGCCTTCTATGGCCCAGGATTTCTTTGGCATCCTCTGGGCAAAGAAGGAATGGGGTCCGGTGTTTAGTCAGTAGGAGTCTGAGACTGTTTCCCGCTACGCCCAAGAGAGGGATTCGTCATTGGATGATTTTTGCCTACCATAAAAAAACCCTTGTCCTACAATTCGTACGTCGGGGCCGTTACCACTCGGCATCTTTACATTTTATAAAATAAGGTCTTTCATAGCGTCTCTCTGTCTTGATGTAGACAGAGTAAAGAAAAACTGTGTATTTTAAATATTTTAAAGTCCGTACGAAGCTGAAATAGTGTAAGATTACGACGCCATAGGTAGAAGCAGTGCTGTTAGCAAGGTTGCTGGTAGCAGGGCGGCGAGAGTTGCTGAACGTCAAGCAGGAGTCGAACTAAACTCTACATTTAGTAAACTAGTGCGTCTCACTATGATGAATGATTGCATCGCTGTTTACCATCAGGTGGGATCGCTGTCAAGCACTAATTTGTAACAAATAAATAAATGATGAAACGCTGCATGAATGCACGAGGTGGGCGGCCATCAGAGAGGAGTATCGGTGTGTTCTAAAACTTGCCACAAACATCTGAAGTGATGACCACGACCACTCTGTTAAAAGTGAGAAAGAAGAAATGAAAAAAAAATCTTAAATATTCAGGGTTTTTTTTGATGTTAGGTAAAAATCATTTAATAAAGAATCCCGCCCTTGGGCGGAAAGGGAAACAGTGTCAGACTCTTTCTGATTAAACAATCTAACCCGTTCCTTCCTTGCCTTGATCCCAGAGCCCGGTAATACGCTTTCGCACCAACAATTTCTCCCAGGAGAAGTACTTACTATCAGGTGAGATCGCAGTCAAGCACTAGTTTGTGTGAAATAAATAAAATAAAAAAATGTGAAGCAAGGCAGTAAGCATAACATAAACCATTATAACTAAACGTAGAGACCTAGCAGGGCCAAACCCTAATGGAGCCATGGACCGGTTTGTGAAAAGAAGGTCTAACCCCGATGAAGGCAAAGAAGAAACGGGGTGGGTCGTTTAGCCTTACTCTAGTTTCCCGCTCCGCCGAAGATCGGAATTTGTCATTGGATAAGTTTTCCCACCATAAAAAAACCATTATAACTATAGATGTATGTAAATAAAAAAATCAATCAAAGTTTGGATTTTTTATATCGAACAGAGTAGATTACCATCAAAAAAGTTTTTAGAAAAAGACGCATACTTTTTTGCCGACTGTATATCGGTCAAAGACTTAGTAATTACTGTAAAATATAATAACAGTCTCAAAAGAAAAAAAAATAGGATTCCGTACCTCAACGGAAAAGACGGAACTCTTATAGTATTATTGTTGTTGGTCTGTCTGTCTGTCCCTTTACCTCGAAAAATCAAGTTGAAATTTAAACTCACACTTCACACGCTCCTTTGAAGTTATGAAAAAAAATATCTTCTTAATTACTATTTATTTTCAAAGAAAAAATTGCCATAAAAAAACATGTTTCGAAACTCTTAAAGGAATCAAAATTCATAGGGTACTTCGTTTTGACCTAGAGTCCTGAAATTTGGCATGAAACAAGGTCTCATAGTACAATTATAGGAAAAAAATGTGAAAACTGTAAATTCGTAGTTATGTCACAGAAAAAACTATTCGGACAGATCTTCGAAACCCGGTTTAGTAATTGAACTGTTCTTGGTAAGGTATCAAATTTTTCTGCCTCGTCTCAAAAATCCAGCCTATATGATCCTAAAAAATTTAGTAGTACCGAATTTATTTTTGTAAAGTTTAGTCATCAGATACAACAAGAAGTAACTATAAAGCAGTAATTAGAGATAACTACTAAATGGGGTAAACATCCATTGGTTTAAGGATAAATATTAGTAATCATATGCTAATAAAGTAAAAGATAAGAGCCTTAACAGTAACAAACAAATCAATTAGGAAATTAGGGGTCTTTATTGTTACACTAGAACCAATACCAAAACAATTACAGCTCAATTAGGCACTACCCATGTATTTGTTTTAGTATAAATAGGTCTATTTATTTGAAATATGTATCAGTTTACTTTCTACTGTTATCGAGTTAACTTAGAAGGTAGTGTTTTGAGTACACGCAGTTTTGAGTGAGATCGTATGGTGTTAGAAAATTTTTGATGTGTAATATCGTCACATATCTGCTCCGTGTTTGGTTGAAGGAAAAGTGCGTGTCAGACTTTTACAGACTCATACCTACTTGTATTCTTTCAATTATTCTTTGTGTTCCTGAGTCACTTTTTTGTAAATTCTCACTGCTTAACATATTGTGTGCCTTGTTGTGGAAGATTTTGAAGATAAGCTAAATCATTTCAATTACATTGTTTCAGCCATAAACTTTGATGTGATATTAAGTAGATTTCCTTTAACTATTTTGTTATTATAGTTAAACGATGTTTACTTATAATTACAACAATAGTCACCACTGCTTACATATGTACAGATACCAAGCCTTCTTTCGAAAGTTTGGAATTGAGTATAAGTAGGTTCTGTTCGGCTTTTGTTCGAAATCAAAGCCCTACTCAGCCTACTTGTATTGGATTTCCAAAACCACAACAGTACTTGGCTTGTTCATGTGCTTTCTTATATCGTTTCTGCCATGAATATTGTGTTATTTTTTTAATCTGCAGGCTTAGATTAACAGGAGCATGATTTGCTTTGATAGTGTTATTTATTACATCGTCACTGGTTTCGAAACATAAAAATAACGTCTTGGGAAGACCGGTATATCCTAGAATAAAGTCTTAGAAGACATGTGATAACCACCAACCCGCATTCGACCCGTGTGCCGCAATCTACAAGGTTCATTCTAGCCCCATTCTACAGAGGAGGCCTGAGTCCTAGAAATGAAAACGTTACAACGCTAATTAGATGAGTATTTATGAGCAAATACTGTGATTGTTTGAATACACTTTCATCTAAACATTTATTTTTAGTTTGTAAGTTTTCTTGTGCAGCGTCTTGGATATGCTCTGTTATGTTGTACAAGTAGTAATTAATAATTCTATGTCAGCATTATAAATTACAAATTGCTTTACTTGTAATTTGTGACGCTATGATATTATTCTTTCTCAGAAACAGGGAGTTACTGCGTCAATGCGGCGATGTCTGGGACAAGCCCGTGACCAGCTATAGACGCTTCTGCATTGGATATTTTGTTCTGACTTTAAGTAGGTTTTTTCCGGCTTGTTTCAATACCCAAGCCGAAAACTTCCTGCTTATAGTTAAGACAAAAAGTGCTCTTCAAAATTCCTGCCCTGTCAAGTTTTACACTGTGTGATGTGCCACCACACACACCATTTATGGTATATCTGATATTAACTCCACAGCTTTTACAATGTGTTACTTTTTTCAGATGTTGATTCTATATCTTTATTTATTTGTTAATTTTTTCAATTGTTTATTCTATACATTATATTTACGTGTTAATTTTTTTTTTAAATTACTGATTCTATAAAATATATTTACGTGTTACATTTTTCAAATATTGTTTCTATGCAGTATACTTACATGTTATTTTTTTTTTTAAATATTGATTCTATACCTATATTTAGGTGATAATTTTTTTTCAGATGTCGATTCTATACATGCATTTACATTTTTTTCAGCAAAATCTTGTAATAAGTAGATATAAGTAGAGTTTGTCCGGTTTTTTGCTCATTAAACCCGAACACTTTCTACTTAATATCAAGAACAAGAAAACATCGTGATTACTTCGTGTTGTCAGTTATTTTTTACTTCTTCACCTTTATTTTTTTGTATTATTTAGTAAAATAGAATATACTCGTGTCTTTAAATTTGATTTACAAATTCTGTTTATATATTTTTTTGTGTAATATCTGAGTAAGTTCCTCGCAAAGATTATCTTTCATTTAATTGTATGTTTATCCAGGTTGCTGTAACGTTACGGCGTAGTTTTATTTTTTTCCTCAAATATCGTTGTTACTATGTAAGTTTCTTTGTATTGTTTTACTTTATTAATCTATAATGTGTATTTGTTTATATTTATTGTACTTAATAAACCAAAGGCATAAAATACAGATTTATGTGAAAAGTTTTAGTGAAAGTGATACTCAAAAATGTATTTCCTTAATTTTAATTATTGTTTCTAATCTGAGCCCTGTATAATCAACTTATTCTTACAGTAAAGATTACTAGATTCCGTTAACTGTTCGAAATCGAAAGCTGTCCTTCTGTAGACCTCTTCATATCGATCAGATTCCAGCGTTCCACACGAAGTCGTCGATCCCAAATCGTCAAAGATTATCAAATTTAAAAAACACAAGTTATCAATTTAAGTACGTTTCGATCGGCTATTTATTAAATGCATATAGCCCTTCGTTACTTACTTTATTTGATGGCTAAGAAGTTTTTAACCTTTCGATCCTGTAATTACAGACACAAGTAAAGAACAATAGTTGTGTGAACGCCGGCGTTTGGGGCTGAATGAGTTAAGAATAATTGATTTTCTATCTTTTTCTTATTTTTATATTTTATTAGTTTAATTTGAAATTTATTTTATTTTCCTGTCTTTGTTCGTTTTGCAGTTCATCTTAAGGAATAGCTCAAAGAACCAAAGAATCCTGATAAGGACCAAAATTTTCTCTTTAAATATCATAAAATGCTGTGCTGGGTACCAATTATTTTTTTAAGTCCATGTTATGTAAATATTATTTATATATTAACAAATAAATGATTAACTTTATGAAACCAGATTATGATTTCATATGAGAGCAGTGGTGGCCGAGTGGTAAACGCCCCGACTTACGAGTTGTAGGTCGCAGGTTCAAACCCAGCCAGGCGCATTACTTTGTGTAATTTATTTCATCACCACTGCTCTCAAAACGGTGAAGGAAAACATCGTGAGGAAACCGGCATGTCCTAGAGACCAAAAATTCGAAGACATGTGACATCCCCCAATCCGCACTGGGCCCGCGTGGTGGATTATGGCCCATTCCCTCTCCTAGAGAGAGGAGGCCTGTGTCCCTGCAGTGGGAACATTAAAAGGCTGATGATGATGAAACCAGATTATGATATTATTTAAAACCGGTAATACCCCATTACAGAGCAGAACAGAAAGGTTGTCTATTTTTCTATACTTGAGACTTACTTCGGATCAGTATTCAATAAAGGAGATCGAGATCCTATAAATTAGACCTTACTTTGTACATATTTTTAGTTTTTTTTTATGCCAAATCTATCACACACGCCATCTAGTCTTAAGCTAAGCAAAGTTTGTGTTATGAGTATCAGGCAACTGATAACTAGACTTACATATATAGATATATTTATATACATATTACAGATAAATAAAAAATATATACAAATATTAAATCTTATAATAGTTATAATCATCGACATTTAACCCTTAATAAATTTTAACTTCACCCATTGCGGATCAAAGGCCTTGAATACAATATGGAAAAATACAAGTATTACATACATAGCTGTGCAATATAGTTCTCGAGAATATTCCACGAACATTGTGCGACTGCATCAAATCACAAAGACCGCGACGATCCCCCAATAAGGAAGTTATCACTTAGTGTGCACCAACCCTAATGGGATCAAATCGACGGTCGGTGTGAATCGCTCGGTGAATACTATGCTATATCTAGATAGACTTTTTTATAGTGGTGGATTTGGATTTGTTATTTATTATCAATATTAAAACTAAAAATTAATTGAGCATATCGGTATTTTGGGATGAGAGCCTGGTGACCCGTCACACAGGGTATCCTTGAATGGACTTTAGACTCTCACAAAGTATTTACATATTTTGTATATTATTATCTGTTTTATGAGAAACTTTTGTATTTATTTTGTGTAGAGTGAAAATAAATGATTATTATTATTATTATTTTCATCCTGACTCTTGACATAAATGATATTTATTTTGTAAATAGGTTTCAATAGAACCCTTTAATAGAACACGTCATTTTTTTTCTTTTCGTAAGGTTGATCTAGATGAGTCCGGTGTTTCCTAGCTGACTACCCTAAGAAGAAACACCGAAACTGTCTCAGGGGTCAAAAACTCTTTTAAGCGATTCTCACACTGCCCCGCATGATGCAGCGTGGCGCGTGGATGCGTGTTCTTCCGTTGCTTGTAAGTATCTCCGTTTGTATGGAAAACACGCACAGTCCAACACACTGAAAATGTATCCACGCGCGTTCATGCGGATCACGCGCATATACGCGGAGAAACATGCACCCCCGCGCGTATGTGCGGGGCGAGACGCAAGGTATGGCACACCGAATCCCGTAGTGCCGCGCGTGATTTTGAATGAAATGAGAGCCGCCGTGCGTGAATCTACAATCGCACCTACGCGCGTGTGTGCGTATAAAACACGCACGATGATGCAAATTTGCACTCCCGCAAGAACGCGCGTAAATACGTTGAAACGCAACATGCAGCATGATGCGGGGCAGTGTGTGAACCGCCTTAAAGTCGATACAGTCAACATAAGGTCAAATCATATGAGGACTATGCACATTAGTGTCTCAGGTGGTCTTTTGAAGAAAGAACTACACAGATTTAAGTAGACCCGTCCAGTCAGTGCAAGCATTTGTCAATATTCGTGTAGCTCAAACTTAGGACTACTAAATTAAAGGGAGACTGGTTTAGTGACCGATACTTAAACACATGATTGTGTCCATGATAACAAACAATTTTAGCTATGGGACCAAACTTGAAACCGCGAATAAAATCAGTAAGTTTAGCACATTTTGATCAGTTAGGCGAACATAAATGTACTATCCAACAGATTGCAATAGCCGCATTGGGGTCGTTTGGTGGATTACGGCCTGTTGCTTCTCCTGGGAAGAAGGACTGAGTCTCTGCAGTGGGAATATTACAGGGCTATGCTATGATAGATAATGAGATCGTCTGCTGACTCGTAAGTTAAGGCCATTACTACAAGATACTACTGTTCTAGTGCTTTTTTTTTATGGTAGGTGAAAATCATCCAATGACGAAACCCGCTCTTGGGCGGAGCGGGAGACCAGTGTCAGACTCTTACTGACTAAAAAACCTACCCCGTACCTTCCTTGCCTTATTTCTGGAGTCGAGGTAACAGTTTGCACATACCCTCTAGGCTCCAGGAGGCTTCGACCCTGAAGGGCCCCTGCAGTTTGCTGACAACTCCTTGAGGCGCGCGGGAACGGTGCGCGCCGTTGACGACTTGGACTCGGTCTTACCAGACGATCGGACGGCGAGCTACCCATTGCTCACCGTCCGCGAGCCAGTGTCTACGGTGGCCGGATATCGGCAGGATCGCGGCGGCGACGGCTACGGCGAGTACGCCGTTGCCTTTGCCTTATGCGGTCGGCCTCCTCCTTTACGAGCATTACTGCTTCGCAGAAGGAGGCGACCGCCTGCCATTCCTCTTCGCTGCGGACCATGGCCTGAACCAGGGCCCGGCGCGAGAGGTCGCCGCCGCCGATCACCCCCACGAGGACACGGCGATGCTCATCCCAAGCAGGGCACACCTCCACCGTGTGCTCCACCGTGTCCTCCGGGCTCGCCTCACAGTGGCGACACCCGGACGTCTCTTCCGCACGAATCCGGTGCAGGAATCTCCCGAACTTCCCGTGTCCGGTGAGAACCTGCGTCATGCGGAAAGTGAGGACGCCGTGAGGTCTATCCAGCCACGCCTCAAAGAGGGGCACTACCGCTGAGATTACGGTGTGCCCAGCGCTGGGTTGCGACAGTCGCTGTTTCCACTTCACCATGAGATCTCGCCGGAGCTCCTTCCGCCACGCCTCGACATGTTCGGGCAGCGGATCTTCGCCCTGGCGTTGCATCTCCACGCACTGGTCGTGCATGCGTGCAAGGACTGTTGCCTCCAAATCCCATGGTGGTAGGCCAGCAAGGAGGCTCGCCGCCTCGCGGGACACCGTGCGTTATCCCCGCAACATCCGGATGGCCATGACCCTCTGGCAGGCGTTCAGCTGGGCCGCCGGGCGTTTACGCAGCGTCGGCGCCCACACTGGTGCCCCATAAAGGGCCATGGACCGAACGATGCCGGCGTAGAGCCTCCGGCAGAAGGCGTCTGGACCCCCAAGGTTCGGTAGGAGCCGCTTGAGAGCAGCCCCCGTCCGATTGAGTTTGGGGGCCAGACGTCGGAAGTGCTCCTCGAAATTCCATCGGCTGTCGAGGACAAGTCCCAGATACTTCATCGTCGACCCGACGCCGATGTGAACTCCTTCTACCGTTAGTTGGGAACCCGTTGGTGGCGCGTTCCGAGGGCCGTGAAAGCACATGGCCTCGGACTTGTGCAGTGCCACTTTGAGTCCCAACTGTTGGATCCTCTCAACGACTGTCGCAACCCCACGTGTCGCTAGTTCGACCGCCGCCTGGTACAACCTTCCCTGCGCTAGGACCAGCGTGTCGTCTGCGTAGCAGACCACGCTGACCCCTACGGGGAGGTCGGCGCGCAGCACGTAGTCGTACCCGATGTTCCACAAGGGCGGTCCTAGTACCGATCCCTGTGGGACACCGCACGACATCTCTTGCCGTTTCCAATCTCCTTGGTGACCGGGGTAGACTATGTACCTGTCGGACAGGTAGGCCTCGATTGTACGACAGAGGTAGTCGGGCACCCGGTGATACCGGAGTGCCGTCCTAATGCAACTCTAGGGCAGGGAATTAAAGGCGTTGGCAATGTCCAACGACACCACCAAGACACACCTGCCCCGGGACACCGCATCCCCCGTCGTGAGGGCTCGCACGCGCATGATGGCGTCCACCGTGGAGCGCCTCCTGCGAAACCCGAACTGGTCGTCCGCGAGATCGGGCCCCTTCAGTGTTAGGTGCTTGACGAGGCGGTCTGCAATGACTCTTTCAAAGAGCTTGCCTACCTCGTCAAGCAGCACAATGGGCCGATACGCGGACGGAGAGTCCGCAGGGCGCCCCGGCTTCGCGACGAGGACCAGTTTTCCCGTCTTCCAGGGAAGTGGGAACTGGCCCCTCTCCAAACATGCGCTAAAGAGCCCCCCCAATCGAGACCCGAGAGCCTCCATGGCCAGAACCCAAGCCTTTCCAGGCAAGCCGTCTGGTCCTGGGGCGGTATTCTTCGCACCCATCCTGCGTACCGCCACTCTCATCTCCACCTCGGTCACTTCCGGAGCATTGGTACCGTCGTCGCTGACGTGGTCCGCGTCAGACACCGCTGGCGGCGGAGCCATGGGCGGGGGGGAGTGGTCCCCCCGCGCAGGGAACAGAGCGCTCACCACACCCTCCACGATCTGTGGCCGGAGACTCTGCGTCAACGGGGGAGCCCATGGGCGGAGTTTCTCTCGCACCAACTTGTATGGGCGTCCCCACGGATCAGCGTTGAGCGTCCCCAGCCACGCTTTGCAGGCCTCATCTTTGGCCCGCTTTATCTCCGATCGGAGGGTGCGCTTTGCCACCCTGAATCCCTCATACAGCTCCGCCTCTACGGCCTCCGCATCCGGCGGGCGGTACTGTTCTAGTGCTAATGTTGGGAAAAGTACAAAATTCAACTAATATTTTACCCAGTTTTAGAATCGAATCTAGATCAGGGATGTTATTCTCTAAGAAAATACCCTTGAGCGCAGCGCTGGCCCAGCTACGAAATACAAATAAGTACCTACATTCAAATCACACACAGTACGGCCGTCGAATCTTGGCGCGTTTGAAGTTAGTCTCTGCGAATTTTAGCACTTTTTTTATCTGTATCTTTTGTTCGAACTCGTACAAAAAATACAGATAAAAAAAAATGGTTGCCTGTAAAGTCGGTTTTACGGGCGAAGATTTTACGTGACAACGTCCTAATTCTCTAGTGCTGCGCGCGCGGCAGACCGATCATAGTTGAGTGGGAGAGAGACGCAAGGCATTCGGCGGGCCTCTCTCTCGTTCGGTGACTCATCGTAACGTTACCGAGCGTTACACTTTTTCATAAGTGACTCCCAGCCGCAACCTAATTTAAGACGTTGTCACGTCAAAAATATTAATAACATTTTTAACAGCAATAACAACTGCACATAACATTTATTTGTTTAAACCATTTAGTTTTTCATCGAGTTTTCAGACGCTAAAATTCGTAGAGCTTAACTTCAGATTCGCTAAGATCCGACACCCGTACTGTACAAGTCCAATCCAATGGACCTATTTGGATTCCGTCGCTGAACCAGCGCTGCGGTCAAGGCTATTTTCTTCTAAAATAGAGGGAAAGGATAGGGCTTGCTACGTCTTGCAAAACAAAATGTAAATCCATTCTTAGTTTAAAATATCCGGCCAATCAAGTGTTAATACCACAAATGTGTTTTAAATGAGAAAGGTTAAGGGTCTCAATGTCAATCTTAATTGATCCCGAGCCGAATTACCAGAAATACTTTTATTAAAAAGAAACACACAGTTCTTGTGGTACTGGTCTTGTGGACAATGAACAAAATCATATGCATGTGATATGATTTTATACATTGTAACTGTATTAACGAAATACATGGAACAAAATAGGTCTTGTAATGTAGCACTTTTTGACCAAACCTAAATGGAAAAGTAAAAACATTGAACATTTGATTCTATGGCAGCATTACTTAAAACTATTGAGGTTTTATCTGTTAGAAACGCTCTCGTAATAATGAGTGCTGCTAATGAGTGAGCTGTGTAATGAGTTATTACGATTATTAATTAGGTATTCATTTAAATTACTTTGATTCATATTTGTACGCCGAAATTAAAGGTAGAATAAAAGATCAATTTTATTAATACTGTCAACCGTCTGTACCTACCTTATTTAAGCAAATAAATGATTTCTTTCTTTCTTTTTTTTCTTTCTTTCTCTTTCGGAGATTGCTCTTGATGCATCACAAAATCTAAGGCATAAAATATGTTTTTATAATCTAAACTGAACGCATATGCAAAAACCAAAGTAAGTAGGTAATTTATATCATTGATGAGTGCATAATACCTAGTTCGCTTTTTAGAAAATTGCATTAAAAAAAACTTTTTCTGGATTTTTTTAGATTTTATTTCGTACATCCGTGGCGTGTGTACAGTGCGAGAATTTGCATTTTTTCAAGGTGATTGAAGCTGTACAAACCTATGTACTATCGGCGTTCGAAGGGTTAATTACCGCTTTGTGTTAAAGGGATCTTAATAAATAATTATAGATAAAAAAGATAAAAAAACAAGTGTAGTAACTTTTTATTAATTGATTAAGAAAGGTACTAACGAATAAATAAGTGGGTTTTGTGTCTTTATGAGAATAAACTATTTAAACCTAAACCTAACCTGAATAAAATATTGTATTTGGTGAATTAGAAAGTTAGAAAGAGCAGTAAAGAATAAAATATATTTGATTTATTACAAAGTGTTCCCTACAAATCCGCCTTAATCTTTGTAATTATTGAAAGAAAGAAAGAAAAACGTATTTGTGCCTCACACACTATAGGTACATGAACTAAAAACAATACAATAAAAAAAGTACGAAATCTGTGCGAGGCCAAAAAGGCGCCTGACTCAGCATATGCTGCGTTATTTAAAACAATAAATATCGCAGCTAGCAATCGCAGGTATTCTGTTAGGGTCCGCTATTGCGATCATTTTCCTAAAACTGGGCCTGAATCATTGCACTCTGTATACTAACAGAGTGTAATGTAAGTTAATTGAGTTAAATTCAATTATGTAAGAATGAGTGAGAAGCTTCCGCCGGAAGTGACAATAAAAGAGGATGCTTCGTTTGACTAAAATTTAAAATCTATTTATTGTTCAAAGTCATAAAAACTTGTAACAAATGGCTACAATTTTATGATGAATTCTTATGGAACCAGTATTTTTGTTTGAAGTTAATATTTGACTGTTTGCTCTCAACTCAACATGGCTTATGAAACGACTATCTCCTCTTAAATATGACGATTTTGCAAAATTGTACTGAAATACAATTACAATACAATTTGTTGTAGAGAAATACAATTTTGCAAAAAAAAGCAATAGAAGTCTACTGCTTTTTTTTGTTTGTTTACAAATGGTAAGCTAAAATTAACAACAAACCATGTTATTTTTCACCAATAGAAAGAATGGTTTCGTTAAAAAGCGAAAAAAAAACTGAAATTAAAAATTAATAACTGTTAAAATGTTTTAAGAGTTTTTATTTTTTAGACACTGCTTCTCTGTATTATAACGACTAGGAATCATCCAATCTGTTTTCTAAAATCGTTTGACGTTGTATTAACCACACTTGAATAATAATAATTACACAGGTACTTTGCATATAATTTAAGTTGGACCAATTATAGTTCCTTGGGGGACGCCAAAACCTCACCTTACTATTGTTTTTGTTGATTGACGTCAGTTCTCTATTAAAAGTTTTGAGTAACAATCGTATTAGTGGTAATAGCTGATCCGTATAATCCCATTTACTTAAAATAATATCAGTAATAGTAGTAGTACGTGTATCTTGAAAGTTTAGTTTTTGTTTTCACGCTATAAGGAACAAGAGATTGTCGAAGTTTTACTTCAGCTAAGGGTCGATACCAACTAGGGAAGGGTCAAAGTCAACTGGGGAAGAGTCGAAGCCAACTACGGCCAAGGGTACGTGTCTCGAAGAAAGGCTCCAGCCCTAGTATGATATAACAACATAAGAACAGGGTTTTTTATGGTAGGTGAAAATCATCGAACGACGAAACCCGCTCTTGGGCGAAACGGGAGACCAGTGTCAGACTCTTACTGACTAAAAAACCTACACCATTCCTTCCTTGCCTTATTCCTAGAGTCGCGGTAACAGTTTCACTCAAACCGGCAGCTCCAGAAGGCTTCGACCCTGGGGGGGCCCTACAGTTTGCTGACAACTCCTTGAGGCGCGCGGTACGTAGGAAGGGGTAGGTTAGGTTAGGTTCCCACTTCACCCAAGGGCGGGATTTGTCAATGGATGATGTTTACCTACCATAAAAAAGCAGCTGTCCTTTGAGTTTCTGGACCTCATTTAACTCTTTTGATTAATCCATCTCCCCACAAACAGAGATATGTATCCTGTAGATTATTGCGTTTAGCACTGTTCCCATTCCATCCCTGTATTTTGTGCACAGTAATCTTTCAATTCATAGATAGTAGCTTGTCATTCTCAATTGCAAAATGCCCATTTTAATATGGCCTGACCTAAATAGCAAAATCGATTCTGCGTTGCACAGATTGTATTTTATTTCATTGATATTACATTTTATTTTTGGTTTACATTGACGGAATTTTTACATGCATTATTCTTCAATTAAAATTTACAATTATTTTACTGTGCGAATATTCAATCTTTCTATATTGCTTACTACTAATATAAATAGCAGCTAATAATTTAGAGATTCTTCATTTTTAGACATGCATGGCAATTCTATGACGCTTTGATTTATGTTGGATCGAAGGATCAAATATTATTTTAGCTTTGATCTTCAAAATACAAAAATATTAGATGCCATTGTATCTGACAGAAATAATAATATCATCCGTTGAAACTTTGAATGATATAACTTTATCGCTTCATAAAAAGCGCATTGAGAGTTTATTAATTTGTACTTTTTATTCAACGACCCAAGAGTTTATTTCTTTATTGATTTAGTCCCTTAAGGGTTAATACTGATTTTAGCCCAACAAAGTGATGAATTAAACAGTTATTAATAAGAATGAAATCAGGTAACATAGTGTTGTATGTCGTCCGTTTGTTTAGCATTTGTTTTTTGTCATATAGGTAACTCGATTTGTATAAGCGCCTATGCCCAATACAATAGTTTGTGATCATAGTCTTACAAAAACTCACGCTTGCTTAGTTTTATAATTTAGGCACACATTACGGATAATAATTTAGATACCAATAAAGTAAACAGTACGACATACCAGGAAAGTAGTGAATAAAAATATGTATTGAAATTATAAAGGTCAATAACTTACCAAGAAATAATCCGTTACTTTAAGTCTGATATTTTTTCCTTAACATACTGTATATTCCTGCTAAGTCTGTGCCTATGTAAAATAATCAAGAGGGGTCGCATTAAAGTAGTCGACTTACACGGCTGCAGTAACACTCTTCAAAATAAAGGGAGACCCACACCTCCCAGCGACAACTCAATGGAATAAGTAGATAATGTGGGCATCACTATTTAAAGCTAATCAAACTTAGTTAAGGAGTAGTCTGTAGTCAGCGTCTGTGCGCAGGCGACGCGCGTTGCTCGCGGCCATATTGGCTTTCATACAGTTTTATTTCAAATACCGAACGTGGCGGTCGTTCTAAATTCAAGTGTTCAGTTTGACGTTAAGCAGTGACAGTTGGAAATGGATATACTTTATGCATCGTCTTTCTTTTTTTTTTGAGTGGTGAGTTTGAACACTCTTTGTGGCCTGCGTTTGCATGTTTAAGAGCAATGCACTAATTAATGTTTTCAGAATTGGGAGCGATCCCTCTATAACACTCGTTAATTGTCATAAAAGTTCTGAGAAAGGTCAACCTCTTTCTTGACTTGACTGTTAACATTAATTTATTATCGTATTGACTAGTGTCTACACTTACAATATTTACGATGACTTATAATAAGTTAACTGCAGGAATTTTCCTTCATGTTTACGTTACTGGGCTCCAAATGTGTGTGTTTATTATATGTAATCACCACTTGTTGACAAGACCGTAAACAAAGGGTCATTTAAAATTAATAATGCATCTTGTAATTTGTAAGAATTTTGTGAAGAGTTGATGATACAGTTTGAAGACCAACCTATTAGAAGTATTTAAGATCACGACCTGTGGTTTGATAAGTCAAACGTTTCGTTTTCAATATTTCTTAGCAACTCACAGTGCCTAATTGAAATTACTACCAAAAATCCTTGACATATGTAATGGTGTAAAATCGAGTTGAGTGCTTAGAAACTGCAAGTTGGTGGTAGAAGATTCCATCTATCTGATCCAGAAGAAGCTTTTGTGGTTAAACAAATATTGTAGACAGACATAATTACGCTGGTAAAGAACTTTCCCACAAATGAGTAGTAATACATTTATTCTTGACGATAAGAGTAGTAATGAAGGGGTCAATGTGTCACAGTAGAAGAAAACAACATCAGAAATATTACTAAACATTGAAACTTATAGGTACTATAAAGATTGTTTAATATGTTATTTAATTCTCTATGATACTAACGTGCTTATCAAATGTAAAGAGCATAAGGAATATGCAACCGAACTGACCATACTTCATAAAGCTTGAATTGGGAATCATTAGACTATTTTGATAAGACCTCAGAATTCATACAAGAATCGTGTGTAGAGGTAGTGAGGTTGCAACATGTGGAATGTGTCGAAAAGTTTTTTTTTACAGAAAAGGATTGAGTTCTAGTTGGCAATATAGTCAGATTGAGTGGAGGTGGAGATATAGATGGTGTGCCTATATTTATTAGTGTTACAGCAGGCTGCTGATGATGAGAGTCTAGATAAAATTAAAATACATCGCGTAGCTATCAAATGTCAAAATTTTCTTCATCTGCATTTCCAGTGATCGACTTCTGACATCACACCTTGCATTCGCCTAAACAACAAATAAGGAAAAATATTTTGAGGATAAATTAATGGAGCTGTGTCCATTCAACTTGATTCACAATGCTCTACATGTTCGTATGACGTGATCGCACTATTTAGAACGTTATAACGAGTGTAGCTGTGAATCATTCGTCAATCAACTTTAGATGTCTTTTCATTTGCAGCTAAATATTTATTACAAGCAGTATAATATATCTATAGGGTTTCCCTAAGATATTTGGGAAAACTGTAAATTTCTATCGTTGAAAGATTTTTAAAAATCAAATCTGTATTTATAGAGTTTTATGATAAGTTTGAGAAATAAAGATATACAATGTAAAAACAAATCTTTAAATTCGTGGTCCTTTAGGCCATTTAAAAAAATATGCATGTCAATATTTAGGAATCAATCACAATTTTATTGAAATATGCAAAAGAAGCTTTACCAATCTATCACAATTCGATCAAGTTCAAGACTGAAAAACTTGAAAATGCGGTCTAAATTATACGCAAACTTATATTATCAGATTGTTGCCAACTTCATGTTATATAGCAACAACGTTTTTGTAAAGAGGAAGACTGCTGTCATGAATTCCTCGTTAATTTACTAATTAGCCCATTCCTAATTTAAGTGAACCGGCACATTGGTATGAGCATAGGGCGGGAAATACTGACATGAAAGAATTACTAATTGGTCGGTATATTTCAAATATTTTTCAAAAATTTGTAGCCCTAACTGTCCCGCAGCTGGGCAAAAGCCTCCCCCAAGTCCTTTCAAACCTTCATCTCCCGCGCAGTCTCAAACTGATTTCTTAAATAACACATTTTTATGGTGGGAAAAAAACCTAAAGACAAAATAACCCTATGGATGATAATATTTTATATGTATATTTCTCTTGGACTTTACTTGACAGGCTAGACCTAATGTGGAGTTCAATAGGGATTTTCTGTTTCCTTAATGTATTTTTAAATGTAGGTACTTATTAAGTTGTATATTAGGGAAATGTAATGCACGTGTTTTTCTCTGGTAATTAAAATCATATTACACTTATTTATTAATTTTACAATGTATGTACTTACACACTTAAATTTTTAAAGAAAATGCATTAGAATAAAAATTGTGCAAAGGTGCTGCTTATTTCACAAAGAAATTTCTTCCAGCAGACCATACGTATTATTTCGCAATCTTTTTCAAAATTTGACTAGACGAGGTTAGTAACTGACTAAGTATAATGAGAAGAACCATCGAAACCAAACTCAGAAGTCAAAGTTTCTTTTAAAGTCAATACAATCCGTACTGTTGAGATCATATAAGAACCACGTAAGCTTGAGGATTAAGTGGAATTTGATAAATTAAATTGTAATTCTGCAGAAATATTTATAGGTTAAATTGCACAATAAGGTGCATTCAAAACTGAATTAGAGAATATATTAAGAAAAGGCAAATGCCTTTTTAATATATTCTCTAATTATATTCAGAGCATTTGGTCTTTTTACCCGAAGTCAAAAGGACCAATAAAGTATTCGTGTAAACTGAACTATTGTTAATATTTTTATATAGATAATAAAGCTAAGTAATGAATATATGATGGCATATTATCCCAAATATTTTTCATATCTCAATTGCAATCAACAAAGTAACAATAAATGCATTATGCAGGAACATTATTATCGACACGAGAAAATTAACTTTACTCACAAAGGTCTCATTATTGGCACAATATTGTCGCATCTTTGCCTTCAATAGACCACTATGGTTGCATTAAAAAAAAGTAAGTATGAATGAACTGTGTTCGAAAATAAATTGGTCCATTGTGAACTGTCAATGAACAAATAAGTCGAAGACTGTTTATAGGGCGTCATTTGATAAAGCGGGGTGGCAACTCGGCCGGCAGATAGGGAGGCCAAGTGTCAAAGATGAGCATTATGCCAGATAAGACTAACGCGACAGTATGATGAACTTGCGGCCAAAGTAAACAGTGGTTTATTATTTATTTATAGTTTACGACGGGCATTGTTTAAACTTCGCCTTAAGGAGCGATTGTCTGTTTAATTTCGTTTGTAATAGTTTTCTCTCTTGGCTAGAATTTAATGGCTTACTTTCGCCTTATAATGTTCTTACTGATGTGACTCAGAGAGGTAACTTTAATTATTTTATAGTAGGGCCTATCTAACTTGGCGAATCTAAAGTTAGGCTCTCTAAACTTTAGCGTTTGTGTGCTCGTACAAAATTAAATGGTAAAAAGAAATAAACGCCGTTAGCAGTTTATTGCTGACTAGCTTTTGCCCGCAGCTTCGCCCGCGTACATAAAATATAGCCTATGTCACTCAGGAGTAAAGCAGCTTTCTATTGTTGCTTAAATTTTTCCAATCGGACCAGTAGTTCCAGAGATTACCCCCTACAAACAAAAAAACAAAAAAACAAACTTTACCTCTTTATTATATTAGTGTAGATAGAAACTGTTATTGATATTTATTTTTTTTAAACCTTTGTATATTTATTTATTTTTATAATTTGTACTTGTCCTTCATTTCTGATTTAAGTATTAGAGTTTGAGTATTTCTCAAACTCTAGTCAAAACTGTCAAAATTTGGCATTCAAGTAGGGTTTTATATATTCTTAATTCAAAATATTCAGTTCAGAAACTCATCTTTAGTCTTTCCAGTTCTAGATTTTGATACTGTCATTTATTTTCATTGAGACAAACATCTCCATCATGAAGATGATCTTCAATTTTTTTGGTCCTTTTTTTCATATTCCCACTATACCTACTAAGAATGCCGTTTCCTTGAAGTATCGTTAACAGCTATCATTCACGCAAATTAATCATCTCTGCTGTTAAGACAAGGTTATCGAATCGTCGAATTTGAGATAAAAGGAAAAGAAGTCTGTTTAATTTAGGTCAGTATTTCACGTACAATAAAATAAAATATATATTATTCTTTAATCGGTTTTAAAAACGAAGTAGAGCTTTAAGATGGATCAGCAAATATACAAAACATATTTTATTTATATAAATAAAAAAAATAGATATACACATGACTTTCCCCCGAAATTTTTAACCGTTCTTATTTTAAACGCAACCGATATAGTACATTTTGATACCAGTGCAGAAAGTTTGTCATTGCGACCGAGGCGAAATTCGCACGAGCCGTAGGAAAGTGTGTTATGGAGCCGAGGGCTCGTGTACTGGCTCTATGGTATTCGTTTGCGTTAACATGTCAATGACACCCTGTATAGTAAATTGCTTTAATGCTTCATATTTTGCAAGAATTATGTTGCGCATCTCTTTCTTTTGAATGCAGTTAAAGAGTGACAGCACATTAGGTTCTATCGTAGTCCTCTTAAGGGGCCACCAGTATACGCCAGTGACCTTGAGCGAACCAAAGAGGAGCTAGAGTCACATCGCGCGCATCAAGATTATTCGAATAATAAAATGTCCTTCATTTATTAAACACAATATAAATAAAAGACGTATAGCAAAAGATTGGTAATTAAATTATCTTTTAGTTTGTGAAAGTTCCATGAAAATACATCCAATGGTTTTTGCCTGATCTTCACTTTTTGTGTTAGAGATAACTTTGAAAATAAATATATAAACCAAAGTCGCTTTCCGCTGTCTGTCCCTATAGCATAGATCTTTAAAACTATACAACGGATTTTGATGTTTTTTTTTTAATATATAGAGTGATTTAAGAGGAAGGTTTGTGTGTATAAAACATGCATAATATATTTAATATCATCATTGCAACCGTGCGAAGATGGGGAACTTTTGTGTAATTTATTTTCAACTTGCGTGAAAATTAATTACACAAAGTTCAATGAAAAAAGTAATCATTAAATATTCGTACATCAAATGATTAGGAAAATAGCCTAGCATAACATAATTTATCTCTGTTTTCTGTTGTCTAGTTTTCCTTTCGAGTACCAATTTTTCGAGTAAGAGAACTTTTAACCTCTAAGTTACCATAATTACATTTTTGCGCGTAAGAGGCGCATATCTTCTATCTTCCTTATGTAATTGGTTATGTTTGTTTACTAGTATATAAGTTTGCGTCATTACCGTAAATAAATTGTTTTTCTTTCTTTCTTAATTCTTTATTGTACACCAAACAGTATATACAAAAGAGGATTACAATAAACATATGTACAGAGGCGAGATTAACTCAACAAACTCTTTCTTTCTTTTTAGAAACATAATAGAAAGACAATAGGAGTGCGAACGCCGGCATTAGCTCTGAGCTCAAGAGTTTAAATATTATCTGCCTCTTAAACTAATTTTTTTAATTGCGCTCACTTGGCTCGCTACCGAAACGCTGGTCATTCATCCCACTGCCAGATGGGCGCGCACGATGTCGACAGGCGCATATACGTCTTAGAGCGGCCACGTGCGTTATTTGCATATGTTTTCATATTTCAAAATGTGTCTACGAATACTGTGGTAGTAATTATAGAAGTTAACGCAATTAATTACAACTTTGTTCTTTGAATACTGTCATTAGAGACACAAAATAAAGACAATTGATTTTTATTACTTGGCACTGTAATCTTGTCTTCGTCTTACCATTTATTCTCTTGCTTGTATATATTTTGTATGTATATATATATCTATTTTTTAGGATTCCGTAGTCAACAAGGAACCCTCATAGATTCTGCCTGTCTGTCTGTCCGTCCGCGGATAATATCAGCGACCGTCAGCACTAGAGAGCTGAAATACTTTTTTGCATAATTATTTCATTATCCTGACTCCTGAGATTATCTTTCTTCAAACAAAAATACAAAAAGATTAAAATCGGTTCACGCAATCCAAAATTACCACCGGGTACAGCGCCATCTCTCGGGAAATTCGGATATTAATTTTTACACGGGCTACTGGGTTCTGTTACATTGTAGGAAATTTGTGTTGTTTTTTTTTTAATAGAAATTTTCCTTTGAATATCTTTTAGTCTTGGTGTAAAAGAAAGAGAAATGAAATAAATAGATGTGTGAATTTGGACGGCATTTCTCGTTAGTGTGGCCCGGACATTAGACAGTCTGATACCTTTCAATACCGCTCTCACTTTGGGTGGACCCAGAGTCAGTGCAGTTATCTGATAACTTCTGGATAATCTGGTGAAATAATTCGTATAGTAAACAAAGCTTCAAGTTAAATTAAAGTGACTACAAAGTCTTGCTGGCTTATAAACGTCCTATGACATGACATAGACCTATGAGGCGCCATTTCATTTCAGGTTTATAAATTTCTTCGCAGCAATATTTTTTTTTGTATTAATGTTTATGGTTTACTATCAACGTAACCGTCATCAAAATATTTAAAAAAATACTTGCGAGATTATAAAAATAAAGTTCATTTTCAATAGAAGGCATCACCAGCTACATTATTTTTTTTATTTTATTTATTTGTGAAAACCAACAAATGTACTAATATGTATTACAAAAAAATATGGTGCGACGTAACGATAAATAATGTATATTCACGACGTTTCCACAGATTACTTGCGTATAATTTTAACTATGTAGGTAGGTGGGTATAATTATACTTATACGTCGACACCCAAGCGAGCGCCGGCGCTCGCGGCATGATTTCGCGCCACGCGCCGTTGTCAAATTTTTAAAAATAGAATGTACAAATTTGAGTTTTTTTTATAGGGTATTTTGATATTTATCCAAGAAGGTAAATAAAATTTTTTATAGACAAATAATCACATCTAATCACATTTTATTTCATTGTAACCGTACTCAAACAGTCAATAACAAAATTTATTTAAACTAATTGTGATTAAAACTAATATGAGATAGAAAGAAGATATCCAAGTGACAAAAGTGACTGTCATAGATTTTCTTATTTAACAGCAAGACAAACTTCCTAAAATGCAAAAGGTAGCTGGTTACTGGTTATTTTGTCAAGGAGTTTCATCAGCCTCTGATACCGATTTTTTATGATCAACGAAACTATTGTGAAACCTTTCAAACTGGGCCTTTAGGCATAATTGGCCATTGGCCCACTGGCCTTTTCGATAAAAAAAAAAATTTGGAGTGTACGCTCAGGGATACTATGAGCGGCAAAGAAAAGCAAAAATACTTTTTTTTGGACTTGGTAAATTTTCTAATTGTCTTCAATTTCTCGTAGTAAAACTTGTTTTCACGAATACAATCATGTGTTTAAGTATCGGTCATTAATTCCAGTCACCATATTTGTCCTATAGTAGACGTCTTTCGGATGAAATAACTGTCTAAAAACCTTTAAATAATAAAAAAAACCTGATTACCCAATTATCTCTCAATATACAATCACAGCTATAGAAATTACAGCATCAAGGGTGTCGCCGTTCAAATAACTCGTCGAACAATTGATCGGATTAGACGAATTAACACTAGTTAAAATGTTAAAATGATTTACCGTGGGTAGTGGGCGGTTTACATAGGAGTATGTAGTAGGCCAGCTCTATTAGACTCATTAGTCTATAAGCGCGGATGCGACCAATTGAGCAATAAAATTGAAGATACTTCGAGCCCGTTTTCACTGATGCTGACGCTTAAGGGGGAATTATACGACATTTGATGATTTTAAAACCAACATCACGTCTAAACGGCTAGTTCGTATGTTATGAAAAAAATATATAGGGTCCCATTAAAATAGATGGACAAAATTTAAACATCATTCAGACTACTAAATTAAAGACAATGGTAAAAAAATAAATAAGAAAAAAGCACTTTATATAGGTACTAAAAAAATCTTGAGTGCCCTATTCCTATGCATCCATTTATTATTTTAGGTCTTTCATAAACTAAAAGATAATTTAATTACCAATCTATTGTTTTGCGGCTTTTATTCATATTGTGTTTGATGAAGGAAAAAATGATATTCGAATAACCTTGATGCGTGGGAAGTGACGCTAGATCCTCTTTTGTTCACTCAAAGTCGCTGGCGTATATCTGCCTCTTAAAGCCCTAGCTCCCAACCAGTGTCATAAAACAGTGATTAACTGAAGGCTTTTTCTTTAACTGGGTGAAAATCATCTAATGACATCTCCGTGCTCTTGGGTGGGCGGGAGATATTGTCAGCCTTTTACAGACTAAAAATCTCTCCTGTTCCTTCTTTGACTTAGTAGCAGGGCCCCGGGTAACGATTTCACATTGGCCTTAAATTTTCTGAATGCTCAGTAACGGCCAGGTAATTTTGAAAAATTAGATATATATTATAGATAGCATTTATGATAGGTATATTCATATGAACCACAATCAACATAATTATGACTTTTTCGCACGACTAATACTTTTGCAAAAAAAAATAACAACATGATATTTATTCTCTTGTTTTCTCCTTTCTTGTTGCTCCTTTCAAACGACTTCTATCTTTCAAAATATGAAAATATGTTTACACAAAAATATGGTGGATAAGTGTTCCTCAAAATTTACATACATTTAATGATGTAATTGCTCGCAAAGAAAATGGATTTAAAAGTCAGCTTGGCTCTAACCGGGTGCATTACGTGTTGGTTGGCCAACGTCGGCCACATATTCGACATTCATTCATTCATATGCGACTGGCCTGTCAGCATAGTAGTTAGTGACCCTGACTGCTACGCCGGACGTCGTGGGTTCGATTCCCACCCTGGACAAAAGTTTGTGTGATGAGCATGATCATTTGTTCAGTGTCTGGGTGTTATTTATCTATGTATAATATAAATATATTTAGAAATATATAAGTAAGTTTATCAGTTGTCTAGTACTCATAACACAAGCTCTGCTTAGCTTGGGACTAAATGGCGTTTGAGTGATGGTTGTCGAATATACTCGTATATTCAAGGGACTATACGCCTTGAATGATCTTTACTGACGAGACGACACCTTAAGGTGGGGTTTCTTCACTCGGCTATCGTCAACGTCGCGCATAGTTTAAAAGCTTGTTGCTTCATTTAACGCAATCCAAAGTGATGTTTGATGCAAAAGCGATGCGAAAAAAGAGAGAAAACACCTGTGAACTCTGTTGACATTTGCTAATTCCACGATTTACTCGAATGTTTCACAAAACTTGTTCCAGGAAATAAGTATTTTTATTAAACCTCGATTAAATGCGGAAGGCTTCTATAGAAGTTGTTATGTAAATATTAAATATAGGAGTACATTATAGGGAGTCAAATTTCACGTAAAATAACAGATTGTCAGAGGTCTTTACATGTCTTTACTGGATTACTTTTACACAAATTTATGTTTTTTTTTCTATAAAAGCCTAGATAATATCCACAGAATATCTGTGTATCCAAAATATCTGAAGAAGGATGTGTAATAACATCACAATCACGTTAGAGCGGTTGTATGAACATGTACCTCGGGTTGGCAGCTTTTAACCGGAGCTGTAGAATTTTCAACTCTCCATTCAATGAAGAGAGTTGAAAATCGAGCAATGCAATTAGGTGTTACCGAGTGTTATTGAATATGGGCACCAGTGTAATGAAGTTGCGTTGCATGTGCTCTGCGAGTATTGCTTTTTTTGTAGTGTGTTGTGGCATATTGCAGCTCGTCTTGTGATCGTGGGTTATATAGGACTACCTTTTGCCAGCAGCTTCGCCCGCGTGGTATTGGGGTTGGGGTTGGGCTATTCCGGAGTGTATTCTATGCCGGTGCCAAATTGCATCCAGATCCGTCCAGCCATTTTGGCGTGATTGAGTAACAAATATCCAAACATCGTAACTTTCGCATTTATAATATTAGTAAGATTAGCTTTTTGCCAGCGGGTTCAGCCGCGTCGAAATAGGTTTTCCCACAAACTTTGATCACTCTATTTTCCAATATTCACCATATTGGAAAATCCTTTCTTAGTGTTCGCCTACGTCATAAAAGGAAACCCTGTACAAAATTACAATGGAAAGAGCCATGCTCGGAGTACACCTGCGTGATCGAATCAAAATGAAGATATTCGCAAGAGAACCTAGGCTGCCGACATAGCGAAAAGAATCGCCAAACTTATGTGGCAATGGGCAGGCGCTGGGCCCACCGCGGACCGCGTACCGGAAGACGCAGCGTTGGAAGGCCTCCCACAAGGTGGACCGATAACCTGGTCAGGGTTACTAAAATCCGATGGATGCGACAAGCACAGGACCGGTCTTTGTGGCGGCGCTTGGGAGAGGCTATGTCCAGCAGTGGATGTCTTTCGGCTGAAATTATGAAACTAGTGTCACTCTCCAATAACGATTGCATCATGGATTCACGGCTTACCATCAGGTGAGATCACAATCAAACAGTGGTTTTTGTCACTAAAAAAATTTTTACTGACCCGTCAGTCTAGTAGTTGACCCTGACTGCTGTGCTGGAGGTCGTGGGTATGATTCCCATTCAGAACAAATGTTTGTGTAATGAACATGACCATTTGTTATTTGTACTCTTAATTCTTTATTGTACACCAAACAGTATATAAAAAGCGGATTACAATGATTATGTACAAAGGCGAGCTTAACTCAAAATTGAGTTTTCTTACAGCAAACCAGACTTAAGTAATAGAGAGAGGTCTTTTGTCTGGGTGTAATCTAAAATGTATAAGTATGTTTATCTGTTGTCTAGTACTCATCACAAGCCCCCCTTAGCTTGAGACTGAAGCTAAGGAGAGCTTGTGTGATAGTTGCAAAAAAAAAAAACACTTAATGCATGATCTCTTGCCTGTTTTAATAATGTAATCCGAATTCGAGGTCGAATATTAAAAAAAAATAATTTGAAAGTCTAAGAAACGAAAACTAACAAAGATAAGCAAAATTCAATACAATTTTTTCATGATAATCGTGTGTGTGCATCTGTCAAAAATACATAGACGTTGTTGGTATGAACGCGAGGACCAATTAACTCCGTCTGGATTCACAATTATTTAGTACAGATGTTACTGAGAGATCGCTGGCCGTACGCGCACTGTAACGTTCTTTATTTGAATTTTAAACGTAAGGGCTTGCGGAATTGCTTGCATGAAATGCCACGACCCTGAAATGTAAAAGGGAAATTAAAAGAAAAGGTGCCCCTGAGCAATAAGTCGATAATGGAAAAAAAATGTTTTTCAATACACTTACTCGAAAACTGCCACTTATCGCACTATGATTAGGTTCAACATGACATTTATATCACCCGCGTGCTTTTGGTTCATTTATCATACCAAGGGCTTTTTTTCCTCCTTATCGTCATGGTCAAGGGTGACTGTTTTTTTTTTTAAAGCAAAAAGGTGCAGATTTTTAAGGTTTTAATACTTAATGAAAATTTAAATCGTGTTTTCTAACAGAATACCTATAATAAATAATCATGATATTTATGCAATAATTTGTTATTACATGGTTATTACCAACAAATTAACATTTATCTGTGATCTAAATTCAAAAATATTTGAATTTCTATTTTTAATATTAAGTAGGATGTGTAATGGTTTGATGCCTTTGCTTGTTTTTCATCCGGCAAAGGTTAGGCGCGGGAAAAAGTCTATTAATGATTAGTTTTATTAACGAACTTATTTATCGGTGTTAGTTGTGAAAAAAATGTTGAATGCCGCCAAATATTGTCTTTACCATATTCTGCTGCAATCTAAATCAGAATGTTATGTATGTAATTGGGCTTGCAAATAATACAAACGGTACACGTTTTCAGCTCATATATTCACAACTCGAAAAAAAAGCGCCATATTATTTCGTTTGTTATTTTCCGTCAGCATGCCAACTATCGTTTAAAGTTTCTATAACAATAATGCGTCGTAATTTTCAAAGAAAGGATTTGTAAGTGTATTGAAAAACCTCGTTTGATACACGTACGAATTTGTCACTGCAGCCCTCAGCTCCATAACACACTTGCCTACGGCTCGTGCGAATTCTGCCTCGGTCGCAATGACAATCTTTCGCCACTTGTATCAAAATGTACCTACTATTTCAATACACTAACTCGCTCTTATACCACCGTTTACAAGCATACAATGGACTATTTCCCGCACTAGTGCAGGAAGAAGCGTGTGCTCTCCCCGATATAATATTATCGTAATATAAACTTAACTCGGCTAGAATTGCTGGGCAAAATAGAAGCAGCTGTATTCTGTAATATGATATCATATAATTTCCAGTTGTGACTCCACGTAGAACTTTAATATTAATTAAACTTAATTAGTCTTAGCTTATAAAGCATGAAGTCGATAGTTCTTATTTTAAAAGAGATTGCCTTCTCTTTACACCCAAGCGAGCGCCGGCGCTCGCGGCATGATTTCGCGCCACGCGCCGTTGTCAAATTTTCAAAAATAGAATGTACAATATTTGAGCATTTTTTTATAGGGTATTTTGATATTTATCCAAGAACGTAAATAAAAAGTTTTATAGACAAATAACTTGCCGTTAATACCCGCGAACGCCGGCGTTCGTTTGAGGACTGAAAGGTTAATTTGTATGTAGTTCCGTACCAACTTGTGTCAAATCAAATAAATGGATAAATGATTGCGAAAATGGCAATGTTATTTTTTGTGGAAGTAGGAATTGTAATCCATTTATTAACCTCTTTGTATGTTTAAATGTGGTTAAAAATCAGTCTCTATTTTTTAATTTATAACATTATTTTTGGTATTAAATGCGCAGTTCCGATTTTCGGGTCTCAATCGAAGTCAAATGTCAAGCGTGTAAGCGAGGAAAAGGAATGGAGCTATAAAATGTGTTCCAAATGAGCAGATTTTGATGTAATTTTTTGTTATTATGTTTTAATAATTAATGCTTAGAATGACAAAATAATAACAATACAAAATGCTCATAACATAGAATATTCTTCATGTTGACGAGCTCTAAGACATGTGACATCCACCAACACGCACTGAGCCCTCGTGGTGGATTACAACCCATTTCTACTCCAAGAGAGGAGGCCTGAAGTGGCAACATTAAAAGGCTGACGCTATACTAGGCTCATAAGATCAGCAAGTCACGCAGTAGCTCTATGTAAAATGATGATGGATTCAGCTGCAGCCACAACACAGTTGACAAAAACTACGCAGATAATTATGTGACTAATAATGTGTTGCCCAAGTTACAGTCAACCGCATGTCTACCTTAACATCCTGACTCCGCTAGCGGCTTCATTTCGTCGCAATACGGATATTTTTTGCAGTTCAAATGTGATGATCACGTGCGGTTGCCTGTACATTGCGGTCAGTGTATGAATCATGCTGAGCAGAGCGAGTAGGCATTTAACCTAGCATGGTGTTTAACAGACTTAATTGTCATTATTGATGATTAAACGCGGGAACGCTTTGGTATGGGAAAGTCGAAGTTAGTAATTTTTCAGTTGTTTTTAAGATAGATAGATACAAGCAACAAGCTTACTATGAGACTCATAAGAAGACTCAAAATCACCCAAAGGGCAATGGAAAGAGCTCGGAGTTTCCTTGCGTGATCGAATCAG
Organism: Mythimna loreyi; assembly: GCA_029852875.1. Classification (NCBI taxonomy): domain Eukaryota; kingdom Metazoa; phylum Arthropoda; class Insecta; order Lepidoptera; family Noctuidae; genus Mythimna; species Mythimna loreyi. The sequence continues at coordinate 8,155,299 of CM056800.1, read as the reverse complement.
AAATGAAGATATCCGCAAGAGAACCAAGGTTGCTGACATAGCGAAAAGAATCGCCAAACTTAAGTGGCAATGGGCAGACACATCGCACGCAGAACAGATGGCTGCTGGGGCCGAAAAGTTCTGGAGTGACGACCGCGTACCGGAAGACGTAGTGTTGGAAGGCCTCCCACAGGGTGGAACGACGACCTGATTAGGGTTGCTGGAATTCGATGGATGCGAGACGCACGAGGCCTATCTCCAACAGTGGACGTCTTTCGGCTGAATTTATTGATTGATTTAAGCTTAACAGAGTAAACGGTTGGTACTGTTTTTTCTATGATTAACATTCCCTTTTCGAGAGAAGAGGCCTGAGCTATGGCTAACGTTTTATTTGGTTCCAAATATCTAACGCAGGTGGTTAAAGACAGGGTTCATTTACGAGCGGGGATTAGGATTAAAGAGCTAAATGAGACAGAAAGTTTTTTTTACCTTTTTAGCTTTTTTCCCATTGACAACGATTATGATGAATTTTTTTAAACTTAATGTGTTGTTACACCCATTTGTATATATGTATTAAGTTATTTATTAGTTTAGTTCTTAGTAAACATATTTTAGGGACTTATGTTAGAAAACGACCAAATATTGACTGTGACAGTTACAGTACAGCTTTCGGATCTTGGAGAGTCTGAAGTTAGGCCCTGCGAATAAAACAAATAAATGCAATTTGCAGTTGTTATTGCTGTTTCAAACTCAAACTCAAAAACGTTTATTTCAAATAGACCATTTACAGGCACTTTTGAAATGTCAAAATTGAAGCTAATTTGCACGTTCCAAGGCGTAGACTCCTATGGAGAAGAACGTGCAAGAAACTCCATGGGCACTCTTTTAAAACAAATTTATATATTTACATATTATGTACTTAGTTACAAAATTATGTTGCTTCTATTATGCGAGCACGATGTAGCGGTATTTAAAAAAAGTAAGATAATAACTAAAAAAAAGAATTTCAAATAAGCGCCTAGCAGCCTAGAGATGACCAGTCTCAACTGATGGCACCCGTTCACGAGCATGACGCGCGCATCAGCCCCACTCCGCTCAACCATTTTAGAGGGAACAGAATGACCCAACACACGCGCCACCATCAGCGAGACATTTGAGTGAGCATGTTAAAACTGTTATTGGCATTTATTTTTCGAAAACCTTTATTTTTGTACGAGTTTTCAAACGCTAAAATTCGCAGGGCCTAACTTCAGACTCTCCAAGATCCGACAGCTGTTCTGTATATACTAGTTCATTGCAATTTGCTAGGACAGTATTTTTTACAAGTGACATCCAACTGTAATTTTTAAGACCAGCATTATTTAAAATTGCTTCATTTATTTTCTTTAGTTTTGAGCTAACCCTTGTCTTGCAGATAATTTTAATAATTCAACCGGCTACGTCGTCTATTGTAGTTAACAAACAGAAGTTCCAGATGAAGAAAGCCAGAAGCCAGATGAAGAAACACAGGAGCCAGATGAAGAAATACAGAAGCCAGATGAAGAAATACAGAAGTCAGATGAAGAAATACAGAAGTCAGAAGTAAACTAAGTCTTGTTCCTAAGTACTAGTGCCGCAGGAGTGTACGTGATTACTCCTGCTGCTTCAGTGCTTATCAATGAGTATTTAGTGTCACTGCACATCAGAGAAGATGAAGAAGACGGAGAAGTAATCAAAATCATCTTCAAAATATTATGCTTTTCTATTGCTTTATTGTGTTGTTTTTACCAATTTAATGTATGCATTTAAATGTTACTCATTGTTTATTTCAGATCCATGTATTCTGTTTCGTATATTCATTTTTCTATAGGTACAGAGTAAATTGCGGTAGCTTTGACCTTGGGATATAACTTTGGCGCAGCTCACCAACCAATAGAAACACAGTAAACAGAGTATTTGGCTAGTCCAAAGTTATACCCCAGGACCAAAGTTTAAGTAGCCCCACTTTACGGTGCATATTGTTTAGGTATTTTGAATAAATCCATGGAATAGAAATGTTGAGCACCTGCACCGTTCTCTGCAAAAGGGTTATAGCTACCGGTGCTAAGAACTCCAGAGACAGAAACCTCCTCACAAATGAAAGCGCGGTGGTTTTGAGGAGTACTGTCTTCTGCATGAGGCACTTTCTTTACAGATTGTGGTCGAAGCTTCTAGCTGTAAGACCAATCCAGAAAGAAATCGAGGCCATTTATAAAACAGGTCCTCGCAAGTCTCTTACAAACATATGAAAAAAAACGATATATTTTACTAAGCCTGCTCTTATTTTATAACTTAGAAAGTATTTTGTTCGTAAGAACTTAAGATTTTTCAAAATTAGCAGCGATTGACATAATGTAATAGTAAACTTGCAATTGTAATACGGATATGGAGGTTAGTTAAGACAAGCTAGTCATTCCTTATAGACAGAATACCTTTTTATAAAAAGTTGCCAAAAATGGTTAGAGAACACAGCAAAAGAAAGTTTAAAATCCATATCAAGCGTGTTCTTGTCAAAAAAGCGATTTACAAGACTACGTTGAAGACACGCTTGTTTGGAAATTAATGTTTCTGTGCATGTGGGTTTGTTGGTAGTTCATTAACTGTGTTATCGCAAATGTCTGTTAACTACTGTCACATAGTTTTTATAGCTTTTATTGTTTTGTTATTTATATGCACATTGTTTTTGTTTTTTATAATGTATAAAACTCAGTTACCTTTAACTTAATAGTAATTTATTATTGTAAACACCTCGTTTATTGAAAGCTTTATTTATAGTTTTATATGTTTCTTTCAAGTCTTACTTGCCGGTGATATGAAATGAGCATTTCGTAGTCTACCCTGTTGTAACCGACATTGTTTTTTTTTTATGTGTGTTTTTCTTTTGTGGTGTACTTTGTTGGGATACCATGGGTTATGTAAAAGTGAACCCCAGGGCCCTGGAACGATGGCAAAGAAGATATAGAAGGTTTTTAGTCAGTAAAAGTCTGTGAAGGCAAAATATTATTAAAGTTATGGTCTAAAGCAGTGATTCCCAAAGTGGTCCAGGTGGACCCCCAGGGGTCCACGGGAGACTTGCTAGGGGTCTACGTAGGCGTGAATAAAAAATGGGGGTGCACAAGATGTTAATGGGGGTCCACGAAAATTTATCTGCTTTTGATAGTAAAGAGCAAAAATGTAAGCACCTAACTAAGCAGATAATATTTTTATAAGGCAAGTGATTGTTATTTGTCCAAACTTGCGTATTAGATAATACGTACAATTTCATGTACAGACTTGCAAAGCGCTATCCGCCCGAAAATGCTTAGTGCTTGTTCAGACATGAACTTGATCCACTATAAATACTTGATGCTTTTTCGACTCCCCATACAAAATGACCAAGTAACGTGACCGTCTTTGTATGAAAGTTGAAATTTTTTTATGCGAATTTCGAAAAACCATAGAACAAATGTTGTTCAAAATGGTTGGTAGAACACATGGTTGAAGCGATGTAAATGTTCGCAGATACACCCTGTATAGGGACAGAACTCAGAAGCGACACAATTTTTATTTTTTAGCGACTTTAAGAATATGATAGAAATATAGCAGCAGGGGGTCCACCGAAACCAGCAAAATTTTGAAAGTGGTCCACGAGAAAAATAAGTTTGGGAACTACTGGTCTAAAGTATTTTCTGCCTTATTAAAGTTGGAAGAGACTCGTCTAAAATTTTGAAATCTAGGAAACTAGAGGGGTTCAGAGAAAACGACTGACCCCAGAAGGATTCTAAAAAAATAATATAGAAAATTTCCTACCCAATCAATATAGTTATATAAAAATCAATGCCACTTTTCGTTAAATTTTATAACTCAAGGACGGGCCCATATATCCAAATCAAATGTTTAAAATTTGTTTGGACAAAATGGTCGAGCGGTTCTTCATTTATCACATTTTTCTGTTGCCGAGAGCGAAGCCGAGGGCAAAAGCTAGTATATTATATGTAGCCAGGGTGCTTATAGCATCAGTGAACAATAAATTTTAGATATTTCTTTTTTAACTTCTGGCAATAAGGTGTGTGTTTCTCGAATTGATGGGATAGGTAAAAGGCGCATATACCGCAGTCTTCTTTGGAACCACAACGCAGTTGAAGAGTCTGCAATTTACTCGTCAGTGCATTGCTGTAAAATGCCCAGTAAATTTGACTGCGATACTACGGTAGATAGACCTAATGGTAAAGGGGCAAATACCGCTCTCTTTATTATGCAGGCCACATAGGTCTTCCCAAATAAAATATCAATGCCGCCTTGGTTTATATTATTGTAAAGAGGGAAGGATTCCCAGCTTTTTATAGCCGGTTGAGTCATGCTTCGATGCATGGCCCAAAGTTTGGAGTTTTTGTCAAAGTTACAGCAAGAAGATCAAGATGAGCGGATCTCGGTACAGTTAAGCCCAGCGCTCACCACTGGAGGCGCGGCGGAGCGTAATTGAAGACAACAATTTATATAAACCTTAATTACCTTAAAATATGATCTACAAAAGAATAAATTCGCATGCTATTTATTATTTCAATAAATGTTATTTCTTTCTTTCTTTCTTTCTTTCTCATGCGGCGTTCGAAGCGCCTTCAAGCTACTACAAGCCTTCAAGCGACCGTAGGTCAAAGTGTCTCCAACGGTGTGCACTGGGCCTTACACCCCGGAAAGTTGGAACAAGGTTGAATTGGTCCCTTTTAGCGAACAGTAGATACGTCTGCGTTTTAACAGCATTCAACCCTGGCTAAATTGGCATAGCCCCACTCAAAGACTACCTCCAAAGACAATTAACAAGCGCCCAACCATAGCCTCTCGGAAAGTGATGTGCTCAATGGCCGTGTAGTAAAAATACACTTGAATAAACTATAGCCTCCCGATAGCAAAACTTAAAAATAAACAAGTATTATCAAATTACATTCTTATTGATAGTATAACCTAATAATAAACACAAAAAAGATATAAAAATTTGCATAGCAACATACAAGAAAACACTTTACTTTTCGAAGATAACTTTTGTTTTAACTTTTGTGCATAAAATTATCAATTTGAACAGTTAAAAAAAAAATTAATGCCAACTTTTATAAGATAACACTACACGGCTTATGAAATCCAAATAAAAACGAAATATTTAAAATACCCATATAAAAGCGTGCGTGTACTGAAACATGTTTCCATGTACAACGACAGTAGATGCAAAAACACCAAAACATTAGTATTTTGCAGTAACCGGCTTTTTTTTCTACCATGGAAAATGACGATCCTTGCCCTTGGCTAAGCGGGAAACAGTGTCAGACTTTTACTGACTAAACGACCCACCCCATTCCTTGCCAGCCCTCATACCGGGATCGGTTTTCCCTTCAGAAACCGGACCGGGGCCCCAGTAAAGGAAACGATGTCTTTGTTTGCTTACTTTTCACTGTAGTCACTTGTATTTCCTTCTAACCTGACCTGTCTGTAGGCTGCTCTAAAGTCCCGAACTCGCTTTTGGACTAATATTTTTTTTTTATCTTCTTACATCTATCTTTACAGGTCAGACATCATTTTTACATTGGTATTCCTCAGGGCAGCTCTCTTGACCCAACTCTCTTTCGTTTTCGTTTACTTCTCAAATTCCACCCATGCAGCTATAATCACAATTCAACACCTACAAACTGTTCTTGCACTCCTATAGATTACGTTTTCTTAGGTATTGGGTTTTAATAATTTAAACTTTACATAGATTATACTGCGGGTTTAACTCTGAGACTGCACACTTATTAAAATACCCTAACCCCCTAGCCTCGTTATAATCGTTTCGTTTAGAGTTGCGCTTGTAGATAGCCACGCCCAATTCCACATCTGAGCAAGGGAATTGAGGGCGTGGCCAACTATAAGCACTAACTCTAAACGTTACGGTTGTTATTTGGCTACGGGGCAGATCTCTGCCAATCATTGCTTCAGTATGAAATCTCAAACTGTGGAGGAAATATTAAAAACTCATTTATTGGAAGTGAAAGAGCTCAAAGAGCTGTAGTCAAAGTAATGTATATAAACCCTTCCGTTTCTAAGCATTACTTTTATTCAATCTTTCCGTTTCCAAAAGACCAACTATACGAAAAAATGCCGGTTCTTCGAGTTCTGCAACAATTTATCCTTAGCGCCACTTTACATGCAAATCCGTAAGCAGACTCGACTGTTAAACCCTATTTTCAACACGTTTCTCATGTTCCCCTTCCGAATGCATACAGTTTTTTGGTTAGAGGATATCTCTATTACTCACACACACTAATCTATAATAACATTAATAAGAGTTGTAGTATTAAAAGCACATTACAACGTGACTGTGAGTCTTGAATGGCAATAAAATTGGCTTGTGAAACGGAGGAAACGTACGTAAGTTCAAAACATTTCAACGCCTCCACTCTGTAAGCTCTACAGAATAAAAAAAACTGTTCTGTGGTAAGCTCCAACCTATCATACACACACTGATATACAATTACTTGTACAGACACCCATACGAGGACTATAGTCATAACTCACCATCCGAGGTCCTCCTAGAAAACTAGGTGAACTCTAGGACTTACCATATGTCTCTTTTTATAGTTCTTTCAACCAGTGTGTCCATAAACTGGCTTTGTACTACGGGACAATTTTGTCCTAAAGAAGATCAAGATGTAATTGGAACTAACATTATATGAAGCGGAAAGAACAATTGGAATTTTCTTACGCATGGTTAGAAAATAGTCAATTCCAACAATTATTCTATACGACAATTTTATGCATAACCCTGAATTGGAAAGATCATATGGTGGATCCGCCAATGATCCGCCAATGATCCGCCACGACTTTTTCCTGTAACTTGAAATTCGAAAACAGTTGTCCACCAATCATTTCGAGACCAACGTAGTTCTATAGGGAAGAGGCCTGAGTCCCAGCAGTGGAAATATTAATAGGCTGATATTTTTTTATGCTAGCCCGACCCAGGGTGAGTTAGCTTAATTTCACGGAGAGTTTGAACTTAACTCTCTTTTGGTACGCTTACGGCAAATTGTCGTGTAAACGAAGTTTGAATAAAATTGAATTATTTCTGATTAATTTAAAAAATTTAGTGTCGTGGCACGAGGATTCTCGTCAAGGATTTCCGAAGTTTCTCTAGAATTATGGATTAATTTAATGTACACATTACTGGCTATTTGTATATTCTGATATTTTATACAATACATAGACAATTTATAGAAAACCTGGTGCGCCCAGGCAAAATACATAATATTATTGTCTATTAATTTTTAGGGATTGTACCAAGTAGGTACCAGCTGGTCCACCACTAGCAATGTGTAAAATAAATACATTTTGGTCTATATATACATATTTATTTTATAATACATAGCCTCACGTTTGACCACTATCCCACCCGATGTTAAGTGATGATGTGGCCGACGATGAAGTACGCTTGCCTAGAAGTAACATATTCACTCTTGACTTAAAGATTCCTATTGTAGCTATCAGGAAAAACAGACTCCGGTAGGGAATTCCACTCCTTAGCTGTACGAACAATAAATGTGTTCCCAAAACGCTTTGTACGTATGGGTGGGATGTTCACCATGTACCGGTGACGCATCGCAGTACGCCTAGTAGTCCGATGATGGAATGATAGAAAAACTGACAGGCTAGCTAGCGTCGATGCCCAAGACCTTGGAGTTTCGACGCAACAAGTGCATCATTACCAATAATCCTCTTAGCTAGCTTTCAATCGACTCCAGTGCATCAAGCTGGTATTTGGCAGACCCATCCCAAAATAAGAGCAGTATTCTATACACGATCGGACTAGCGCTTTATAACGGTTAAGCAGCTGTTCCAGCATAAAGTACCGTCTCACATTTGCCAAGATCCCCAATTTTTTTGCAGCTTACTAGGCCCTTGATTCGATTTATGAAATTGAGTGCAGACAACAGCAATACTCCAAGAAGCTGAGGTGGTCGGTTATCAGTACGGTTACACTTTGAAAAGATGGAACCGGGTGGTATTGACTCCGTTTAGCGGAAAAAAGACATGCCTGGATTTTATTAGCATTGAACTTGACCAGATTGGTATCTTCCCAATCTAAGACTACCTTTAAGGACAAGTTCAACAGTAACCTCTCGAGAGACCGGATCTGTGACTCACTAGCTCTGCGTCGGACAAATATCTCTCTCTCTATAACAGTGCTGTCGTCTACATACTAAGGTAATGGGCTAAAGCAGATCGTTTATGTGCAGTAAGAACAGTGTTACCAAGAGATAGATCGGTCCCTCGAGAAATCAGCGATCTAATCACCTAGACCAGCGGATAGACAGAAGGAAGTTTAGCAGCCTTTCGTGGCAGACCTTGTCCATGACCTTTGAGATATCAAAGGAGACGGCAAGTGCTTTCCCATGTTTCAAGATGGCCTCGCTCCAAATTAAAATTAGCAGTCGACCGATTTTGGCGAAAACCGCATTGTTGGTCAGTGAGAATGTCATTAGCTTCTGGGTATGCCAGAAGGTTCCAGTTAAGCATCCGTTCCATACTCTTACAGATGATGGACGTGACAAAGATGGGTCGGTTGTTTGCCAGATCAGCTCGACTACCATTCTTGGATACAGGCTGCACGTTAGCTTACTTCCAAGCATTCACAACACAATTTTAACACAATTTTTAAGTACAATTGCTGGTAGCCCATCGGGTCCACTAGCCAAAGCTAGTGGCCTCGATGGGCTACCAGCAATTGTAACCACGACGAGAACAAATTCTCGTCGAGGTTAGGCAGGTAAAAAAGAACATCCTTCTGATGGACACAAATGTCCGACATATTTGTCACGCAAACATTAGGACATAACGGGGGCTGCTTTCTCCTCCGCGGTGTGAGCCAGAGACCCGTCGGGTTTCAGCAGTGGCAGTAGTGAGGGACAGCAGAAGTTGGATACAGCCGACTTAACTAGGGCCCAAAACGCTTTACTACCAGCTGGATATGAAGATATGAAAATTATATAATCAGACGAGAAAACCACAGCAGGCAAATTGTTACTGTCTTTTGATGTAAAAGGAATAAACAAGGCAAAATGCTTATTCCGGACCGTAGAGGTTTCAATAACGTAAGGATTGTTCGATGGTAGAAAATAGGTGGCGACACGCCCTCCAAAATACATCTTTAAAAATACCGAAAAGCCAAAAACCTACGAGTGTGCTTCGTGGCTTTGTAGATTGGACTTAACCAAATCTGGATCTAAATACAGCTTTTATCCTGTTTTTCATCGACCGTGGTTAATAAATTTAAGTATACCTAAATATACTACAGAGAGTCGCTATTGAGTATCGTCTGTAACCGACTCAGTAGTGCAAACTTTAAAGAGTTCGTGGGGTTTAAATAACCAGGAGAATAATATTTCCCTGAGTATTCGTACCCGAGCGGGAAAATAGACTGCTACTATGTATTTGAATCTTAATCAAGTCACTACCATGACAATATGAACTTCAACTCTTCCGATAAAGTCTCACGGATTCTGATGAAGATATTCAAATGAAAAAAATTTGCCTCCTGCAGGACCTTTGCTACGCCAAATTTAAAAGTGCTGCGAGATACTCATTAAATGATTTAAATACAAACTCTTAATGACTTTCTTTTAATAATGAACTATGTAAATGAAAATATCTATAGTGGATTTGTTTATATACAAGCTGAAAAGAATATAAATAACACCTAAATTATAATTGGATGGAAACACTGCAGCCGGCAAACTGTTCCAGTCCTTCGATGTACGCGGTATAAACGACGAGGTAAAACGCTTAGTCCGGACTGTAGATGTCTCAACAACGTAACATCGTAGTTCATAATATGCTTGATTATTTGGGGGATAGTTAACGTGACCACATGTCCCGCTTTGGGCGGGACTGTCCCGCATTCGGACTGTCTGTCTCGCTGTCCCCCGCAACAGCAAAAATTTCCCGCTTTAGCTTAAAGAATTCATCTATCGTTTTAAATGTTGTACCTATGTCCGCCGACAAATACAAAAGTACGACTTAGAAGTCACCCCACTACTTAACTGTTTTGTGTTTAGTGCTTTGATTTGTGTTATTCGATCTTCTATAAACTTGTAAAACTCCAAAAAACTTTTTTTATTTTATAATTCCGCAGGTTTTTTTTAGAACTATTCCTCAGTTGTCCCGCTCTGACACAGAAAATATTTGGTCACGGTAGGGATAGTAGACTAATTACACTGGCAACATTAAGCATGCCTCCAGCCACGCGCAGAGTTAACATAATTCGACTCTACTTCACATTCGTAAAATTTTAGTGTGCTTCTACATCATACAATGCTATTGTTCCAAATAAAAATTAAATGATCATGAGCATTATTAAACAACTAAAATATTAAAAGCATTACGAACACGCCAATACAAAAAGGGCAATAATATTCCTTCCAATATATTAAAAAAAAACTTATTTGTCGGCTAGACTGTGGCTATGGAGTAGGAACGGCATTATTATCAAGGAATTATAATCTACATGTTGTACGTTTAATGCAAGTTGTTTTGGATTCATTCAACTGGATAATCTCAAGCGGTATTTTATTATAAAATTATTTATAAGGTATTTTAAGCACAAATTACAGCAACCAAGCAAAAGCATCCATTTAAAAAACCTGAACTAAATAAATCTTTAAAACTGTGGGAGAGATCATTTTGCAAAGTCCCTTGGAAAAGTATTGAACGTTGACATAAAAAAAAACCAGGCAAGTGCGAATCAGATTCGCGAACTGAGGGTTCCGTAAAAACTTAGCACAGCATAACATCAGCTTTGTAATGTTCCCACTGTTGGGACTCAGGCCACCTCTCAAGGAGAGGGTATGTGTCGTAAAAACTTACCCGAAAACAATTCAATTCTCGAATTGGGTTACTAAGATTTTTCCGAATCGCATTTTTTTTTTGTAACGTAACTACAAATTACGGTTTTCAGAGTTTTTCCTAGAGTGTCGAAATATGCGTTTTTGTAACATAAACGGCCGTGTTTTTTTTTCCGTTAACTTAGAAGTTTGATTTTTTTTACAGCAATAATTTAAACCATATTTTCAGGTCTACAATCCCTCTACAGACCTGAAAATATGGTTTAAATTTCAATTCAATACCTCTACGCGTTCTCAATATAAAGGGTCTTGACAGACAGACAGATAGCCAGACGGACAATAAAGTGATCCTATAAGGGTTCCGATTTTTCCTTTTGAGGTACGAAACCCTAAAAATGGACACAATATAACACAATGATGTGATTACTGATTCTCGTTTTTTTGTTCGTTCTTGTGGACAGTTTGATGACTTATACACCGTTAATAATCGTTTCAATCTCTTGGAAGATCGATTTGATAAATCAAATACCTACTATCGATTTGTAAAATTAACATGAAATAATATAGTACTTTTTTTAAAAGCTCGAATTAATTTACGCATGTTAGAAATTGATTTCTTTAAGTATACGTCTGCTGTTTAAGTCTTTGCATACCAACTACCTATAGGTTATTAAACTGCAATGACCTGTAGGTACGCAACGACCGACCACTACCTACATTTTTGATTTGATTTTATTTACGAGGTCATTGACTCTTTTTTTAAAAAAAGTACTTTATTTTTTCATTTTATCTACACAAATCGATAGTGCTTCATGTACCGGATCGACCCTCCACGGGATTAAAACGATCAAAATGTTACGGTGTTTTTTCTTACAGTTTTACATCGACGTTACCTTCTTGATAGTGAGTAGTGACCAATACTGAGACAGCACTCTAAGAAGTCAGCATCAGTGACAGCCTCAATTAGCTGCAACATTTTTTTGCCATAATTTTTTTTTTTAATCTGTTTTTTTTAGGGGCTTTTGTCAGCGTATGTCAGCCCCATCGTACCCTTTTACATTGGTTCTATTACTAACTAAATTTAATTGTAGCGTTTACAAAATTAATGTTATAAATCTTATGGATTAACTATTTAATATTTGCCATCATGTTGTTAAGATAAGATTAATTTTATTTGTCAAAAACATGTGTTGGTTAAAAATCAGTTGGAACGACTACGAAAATGAAAATGAAGTCTCAACATGTTTTGCCTAGAAAGGCGTACAAATACACTAGTTCAGATTCTAAATAAAATAATAATAAAATCAAAAGAATACAAAAAAAATATGAAAGTTTTCAGATTTTATTATTTCAAATCTTTAAAATTTGAAATACCTACTATCATTTCTTTACTATACTGTTGTTTTTGGCTTATGTTTAACTTACCACCAAATATAGTAACAAATAGCAGACAAAAATAGTAAATGATCACCAAAATGAAACTCGCATTTTAATGTAAAATAATAACCAAAGTTTTAACACTTTGCTATCCTATTTAAGCAAAATTACTCCAAATAAATCATGGTTAACCCAAAAATAGTAAATGATTACCAAAATTAAACCAGCATTTTAAAGTAAAATTATAACCAAAGTTTTACATCCTGCTATCCTATTTAAACAAAATGAGTCCAAATAAATCATTGTTATCCCAAAAGTAGTAAATGATCACCAAAAGTAGTAAATGATCACCAAAATTATACCAGCGATTTAATATAAAATGATAATCAAAGATTTAACATTTTGCTATCCTGTTTAAGTAAACTGACTCCAAAAAAACCATTGTTAACCCAAAGATAATGAAAATGTTAATCGAAACCCAAAAAATTACATTTTGTTATCCGATTTATGTAAATAATAATTACCCTTGGCAAAATATAGAACATTTTGATACAAATACAGGAAGTTTATCATTGCGACCGAAGTGGAATCCAGCCGAGCCGTAGGTTACGTCCGGGTGTCGCCACTGTGTAGCAAGCCTAGAGGACACGGTGGAGCACACGGTGGAGGTGTGCCCTGCTTGGGAAGAGCATCGCCGTGTCCTTGTGGGGGTGATCGGCGGCGGCGACCTCTCGCGCCGGGCCTTGGTTCAGGCCATGGTCCGCAGCGAAGAGGAATGGCAGGCGGTCGCCTCCCTCTGCGAAGCAGTAATGCTCGTAAAGAAGGAGGCCGACCGCATAAGGCAAAGGCAACAGCGCCCTCGCCGTAGCTAGATATTCGGCCACCGTAGACACTCACGGACGGTGAGCAATGGGTAGCTCGCCGTCCGGTCGTCTGGTAACTGTCCAGACCGAGTCCAAGTCGTCAACGGCGCGCATCGTTCACGCGCGCCTCAAGGAATTGTCAGCAAACTGTAGGGGCCCTTCAGGGTCGAAGCCTTCTGGAGCCGCCGTTTGTTGTGAAAGTGTTACCGCGGCTCTAGGAATACGGCAAGGAAGGAATGGGGTAGGTAGGTTTTTTAGTCAGTAAGAGACTGACACTGTCTCCCACTCCGCCCAAGAGCAGGTTTCGTCATTCGATGAAAAAATCCGACCCGTAGTAGGTTAGGCCGTTTATGTTATGGAGCCGAGGATTGCATTGACTTTGCACGTGTCTCAAACGACATTTTTCAATGCTCACTGAAATTAATGAACGGGAGACGATCTGTGACTCGTGGGGGACGATGCGCGTTCGGCCTGATACAATAAATGTAATAACATTATGGCGGGGTCCTCAACCCACCATAACAACGACAGGCTGTCCCCCCAGATAGCCTGCGCCTTTTCTTGCACTAGTGTGGAAAATTGTCTATTGCCTGCCTCTAAACAGTGCGATAAGAGTGTGTTGTCGAGGGAGTTTGTTATTTGATAATACGCCTACATTTTATGGAAATCACAGTGAATATTTAGGTAGAAATAACACATTAATTTACTAAATTTGGTGGTCGAATACAATTTAAAGTGGAGTCGTGACTAAAATAGCTGGTACTATTGTAAATTTAGACTTTATTTTTCTGGTGTTAAGTTGATATTTTTGGTTACAAAACTAAGGGTATCAAAGCATTTTATGGTGGTCATTATATTTATCCCCGTTGTTTTTTTAGAGCTTTCTATATACGTTTTAGATATTACTACATAATAAGTACAATAATATGGATAGGATTGACATATCATCAATTGTTAACGTCATCTAGTGATTATTTTCTATGATCTGGACACGACATATATCAAAGTCAAAGTCAAAATCTTTTTATTTCACATAGGCCTACATGGGCACTTGTAAAATGTCAGAAGCTAGTGCATGGTTCCAAATTGGTCGTTTCCTATGGAGAAGAACCGGCAAGAAAGTCCATGGTTACTTTTTTAAAATAATTGTTTTTTTTACAATATTTCCATATTACAGTATTTTCACATTGATTATGTAAGGACAGTGCAGACCAGTCAATAATGAAATTGTACTGTAAAAATGGTAGGAAGTAATCTAAGATTTGCGTCTACAATGTTCTCACATTCACATTATTGAAAGAGGCTATACAAAAGAAAAATAATTACAAGTCTCTGTAAAACAATTACATTATATGACGGATTTATAAAATTGTAATCTAGGGAATATTGTATGAATATGTCAAAAAAAAAAAATAGATGTCGTATATAAAAAAAAGGAAAAAGATGGAGCAGTTAACAGACCAATTATACAGAATATTAATAAGTTACCAGGGGGAAACTTCGCAGGAGGCGCTCCACGGTGGACGCCATCATGCGCGTGCGAGCCCTCACGACGGGGGATGCGGTGTCCCGGGGCAGGTGTGTCTTGGCGGTGTCATTGGACATCGCCAACGCCTTTAATTCCCTGCCCTGGAGTTGCATTAGGACGGCACTCCGGTATCACCGGGTGCCCGACTACCTCTGTCGTACAATCGAGGCCTACCTGTCCGACAGGTACATAGTCTACCCCGGTCACCAAGGAGATTGGAAACGGCGAGAGATGTCGTGCGGTGTCCCACAGGGATCGGTACTAGGACCGCCCTTGTGGAACATCGGGTACGACTACGTGCTGCGCGCCGACCTCCCCGTAGGGGTCAGCGTGGTCTGCTACGCAGACGACACGCTGGTCCTAGCGCAGGGAAGGTCGTACCAGGCGGCGGTCGAACTAGCGACACGTGGGGTTGCGACAGTCGTTGAGAGGATCCAGCAGTTGGGACTCAAGGTGGCACTGCACAAGTCCGAGGCCATGTGCTTTCACGGCCCTCGGAACGCGCCACCAACGGGTTCCCAACTAACGGTAGAAGGAGTTCACATCGGCGTCGGGTCGACGATGAAGTACCTAGGACTTGTCCTCGACAGCCGATGGAATTTCGAGGAGCACTTCCGACGTCTGGCCCCCAAACTCAATCGGACGGGGGCTGCTCTCAAGCGGCTCCTGCCGAACCTTGGGGGTCCAGACGCCTTCTGCCGGAGGCTCTACGCCGGCATCGTCCGGTCCATGGCCCTTTATGGGGCACCAGTGTGGGCGCCGACGCTATGTAAACGCCCGGCGGCCCAGCTGAACGCCTGCCAGAGGGTCATGGCCATCCGGATGGTGCGGGGATACCGCACGGTGTCCCGAGAGGCGGCGAGCCTCCTTGCTGGCCTACCACCATGGGATCTGGAGGCAACAGTCCTTGCACACATGCACGACCAGCGCGTGGAGGTGCAACGCCGGGGCGAAGATCCGCTGCCCGAACATGTCGAGGCGTGGCGGAAGGAGCTCCGGCGAGATCTCATGGTGAAGTGGAAACAGCGACTGTCGCAACCCAGCGCTGGGCACACCGTAATCTCGGCGGTAGTGCCCCTCTTTGAGGCGTGGCTGGATAGACCTCACGGCGTCCTCTCCTTCCGCATGACGCAGGTTCTCACCGGACATGGGAAGTTCGGGAGATTCCTGCACCGAATTCGTGCGGAGGAGACGTCCGGGTGTCGCCACTGTGAGGCGAGCCCGGAGGACACGGTGGAGCACACGGTGGAGGTGTGCCCTGCTTGGGAAGAGCATCGCCGTGTCCTCGTGGGGGTGATCGGCGGCGGCGACCTCTCGCGCCGGGCCCTGGTTCAGGCCATGGTCCGCAGCGAAGAGGAATGGCAGGCGGTCGCCTCCTTCTGCGAAGCAGTAATGCTCGTAAAGGAGGAGGCCGACCGCATAAGGCAAAGGCAACGGCGTACTCGCCGTAGCCGTCGCCGCCGCGATCCTGCCGATATCCGGCCACCGTAGACACTGGCTCGCGGACGGTGAGCAATGGGTAGTTCGCCGTCCGGTCGTCTGTAAGACCGAGTCCTAGTCGTCAACGGCGCGCACCGTTCCCGCGCGCCTCAAGGAGTTGTCAGCAAACTGCAGGGGCCCTTCAGGGTCGAAGCCTCCCGGAGTCTAGAGGGAAGTGGGAAACTGTTACCTCGACTCCAGGAATAGGGCAAGGAAGGTACGGGGTAGGTTTTTTAGTCAGTAAGAGTCTGACACTAGTCTCCCGCTCCACCCAAGAGCGGGTTTCGTCATTGGATGATTTTCACCTACCATAAAAAAAAAAAAAAAAAAAAAAAAAAAAAAAAAACCAGGGGGAAACAAACAAGTTTTTACGAACGTGTAAAATACATTCTAAAATATAAAGTGAAGGCAAAGTCAGTATATCATTTCTTTAAATTTATTTCTTAGGGACTCTCTAGGCCCCATTTTATAAATTGCCCGGATTGCTCTCTTTTGCAATATAAAAATTGAGTCTACCTCAGCTGCAGATCCCCACAGTAAAATGCCATAAGACATAATACTGTGGAAATAAGCATAATAAACTAACCTAGCTGTGTCAACATCTGTTAATTGCCTAATTTTTCTTACTGCATATGCAGCTGAGCTTAGTCTACCCGTGAGAGTTCTAATATGGGCTCCCCACTGCAATTTGGAGTCAATAGTAATGCCTAGGAACACAGTTTCCGTAATAATATCAAGTTTTTTACCGTCAAGAATCAGACTGACACATTCGGTAATGAAAACTTTATACACTTAGTTTTATTTGCATTTAATAAAAGGTTATTAGCAGCGAACCATTTCGAAAGAACAGCCAGACTTTCGTTGACATGTAAGACATCCGCATCTTTTCTATCTACTTTAAAGATAAGGGAAGTATCATCAGCAAATAGAACTATATCGGCTAAATTAGTCATCATGTAAGGAAGGTCATTAATATACACTAGAAAAAGGAAAGGGATTGAACCCTGAGGCACGCCCATTTTTACAAAAGAGCCGGAGGACGTTGCCCCGTTAAATTTTGATCGTTTTAATCCCGTGGAGGGTCGATCGGGCACATGAAACACTATCGATTTGTAAAGTTAAAATAAAAAATAAGCACTTTTTTTTTAATTCGAATTAGTTTATGCACTCTTACAACTATTCACATTTTTTAAAGTAAATATCAGCTGGGCCAGTTCAATGACATGTAGGTAGTTAGTACGCAACACCCGAAGACTACCTACGCGGTCATTGACTCGTTTACTTAAAGAAATGATTTTTTTAATGCGTATATCACCACGGGATTTCGAAAAAAAATTACTATATTTTTTTATTTTATCTACATAAATCGATAGTGTTTCATGTACCCGATCGACCCTCCACGGGATTAAAACGATCAAAATTTAACGGTGTATGTAGACTAGCTTTCTACTAGTGGCTTCGCCCGCGTGAAAGTAGGGTTATCAATATCCATACAAAATTTAGACCTCCATTACATCCCTTTAGGAGCTGAATTAAAAAATACCCTTTCTTAATTTTCGTCTACGTCATTAAAGGAAGCCTTGTGCAAATTTTTACGCTCCTAGGCCCAGTAGTTTTGGCTGTGCGTTGATATGTCAGTCAGTCAGTTTCTAATTTTATATATATATGTAGATGTAGATTCTTCTGTGCGTGTAAACGGCTTGACTGATTTGGATTAAATCGAAAAAAACAAGAAATGTACTTCTGGTGTTGGACTTCAATTGACTAAAACACTCTGCAAAGTTCTTTCGTTGCATTAGGTCAAGGGCCCTAGGGTTCATTTTTACATAATCTATGGTGCCATTGGACCCCGACCCTGTCGGGACCTACGATTTGTTGACATCTGCTTATACCACGCACTGTCGACGACTTGGACTCGGTCCGGACAATTACCCGCCGACCGTACCTACCTATCCATTGCTACCTATTTCTTGCCGTCCATATTGGAAGAGATGCTTTTACCCTTTTATCTGTTTTGTTATTGACGTGGTTTCTTCTTCTTCTTCTCGAATCGATGAATTCCATTTCCCATAAAGTTTTTTGGGATTGTATGTGTATGGTTTCCCAGTAGATGGCCTGGCGTTTTTTAGGTTTTCCAAGGTACAATTTTAGGGACATTTTGGGCACTCTGTTTCGTCAGGAGAACCACACTCGCACTGGGTATCGGAGGGGTCTATATAATCCTACTTTTTTCGAGGTTTTGTTTGCAACGGCCTACTTGGCTGGGTACGCAGTGTACCTACTAATTGCTTTCCATACCGGCCACTGTAGATCGGATCCAAACGGTAGATGTTCTTGGGGTTCAATGAAGTTGGGCGATGGTGAGTGGTTTCTTATAATTAAGAAGTCATTAGAGTATTGTTAAATGTATAAGAATTTTCTCAAAAATTTTACATATGAATACCATGGATAGTGCAATACCTGGAGCGCTAAAATCAAAATTAATCAAAACTTCGGATTACTGTTAATGTGGAAATATACATATTTCGCTACTAATAAGTATGTATAAAAGTAGCTCACGCATAAAATAAAAATAATATGCAATTTACTGAAAAATAAAAACCGGCCAAGAGCGTGTAACGCTCAGTGTAGGGTTCCCTAGTTTCTCGTCCGTCACAAATTTCTCACAATGTAACAGAGCTCAGTATCCCATGTATAAATTAGTAACCCAATTTCCTGAGAAATGGCGCTGTATCCAGTGGTAATTTTCGATTGCATGAACCGATTTGAATCATTTTGTATTTTTATTTGTAAGAAGACACGTTCAGGATAATGAAATATATAAAAATTAAAAAAAATGTTTATATAACTATACAGTTAAATTACAGTAATAATTTTTTTAAATAAAAAAAAACTGTTCATCCTACTAAGTTCAAAATAATTTTCCTACAAAGGCTTTATAAAGTTCTACTTTTGAGATTTTGTAACTTATGGTTAAAAATTTAGAGGGGAGCACATTGTTTTATTTTTCGGAGCGATTGTTTCAGAAAAATATTAGCATTATCAAAAAAATATTGTACGGAACCTATCCAACAATATAGCACACGTTATGGTGAAAATGAAAAAAAAAAACACTTCCTTCCCACTTTACGTTGTTTAATTTATGCTTCCTAATGAACTCTTATCGTGCCGCTTCATTTTTAGGGTTTCGTAGTCAACAATGAAACCTTATAGTTTCGCCAAGTCTGTCTGTCTGCCCGTCCGCGAATAATCTCAGCGACCGTCAGGTCTAGAAAGCTGAAATTTGGTACCAATATGTATATCAATCACGCCGACAAAGTGCAAAAACAAAAAGGGGAAAATGTTTTGTTAGGGTCTAAAAAAGGGAAAATTTTAAATAAACTTAAAAAGTAGAACGTTATAGACTTTCTAGGAAAATAATTTTGAACTTGATGGGATGATTAGCTTAATTATGAACTTAGTTTGTAATTTAACAGTATATGCAGGCATTTTTTAAACTTAGTTTTCATATTTTATCATCCTGAATATATTTTCTCTAGAGCGTGGACAGACACGCTCTTGGCCAATATTTATTAAAAAGGTAATTTACTGTAACAATAAAATTGGGGCGTATCAAAATAGGGGTTCTGAAACTTAAAAGGTAACTGAGGAAACACAGGTGAACCACGTCCAAAAGCGAAGGTTAACTATGAGCCGGTTACCGCGACGAGATCACAGCACTTCACTACTTGAGCAGAGTATTCCTCAGGCGTACGCTACACCGTATTGTAACCGAGCGTATACTCTCGTCCTTTGCGGTACAAGTACTTCCCATCCTTCAATAATACCTGTCAGCTGGAAGGTACGAGCGCTGTGACGTCACGCCAGTCAGACCCTCATAACTTTGGCTTACAACCCGCTCACTGCTTTCACTTTGCCATTAGAATCTGTTAAAGCTTACACCTGTACTCGTTCCATAATGGTGATGCTGCTAAGAGGCTCGCAGCCCCATGAAAAGTCAGGAACCTAAAAAACTCATTTTAGAAATCTTATTGTCACATGTCACAACACCCTCAGGTGTTGTGGTGGCCCTCTTCAGAAAGATATAATTATAGTTTAATACTACATTGTTACCCTAGGGGTTTTTTTCCGTTATTCAATGTACTTTAAACACTTCAGAAGCGAGACAATCATGTGATAGTCTCACCAATTCACTAACTCAGGCAAATTGAAAATTCACCGACATATTGCAAACACCATATAACAAGGAAGTTGCACTTGACAACTTTGACAAGCATGAGACAGAACTTATCCTTTATTTTATCATGATCGAACAGTCACTTCCATTAACTTTCTTACCAGCAAGGTTAAGCCAAAATTTAATGACAAGAAATCAATCGTGGAAGCAAAGATGAAATCCAAAACAAGATGTAATTGTATGAATAGAGACAACAAGATGAACTAGATAGATTTCGCTAGAGCTTGAAGGAGAAAACGTAGACTTGTGAAAGATTGAAGGAGTTGAGGGAACATACAAGTGGAGCAAAAACGTACAGCGAACACAGATAAAAATATGTAGTACTTTAAGTCCAATTTAGTAATATACATCCTAGTGATAGACAAGCCCGTTCATAGAAACTATTTGTCAAAATACTGAAAAGTTCATATAAAAGTCCGCTGCAGCTTTATTGCTATTGTCGTCTATCAAAATTTTTAAAACTTACTGCGCTGCACGCTGATACGTCAAAACTGCACTAATGTCATCGATGTAAAAGTGTATGGCCTACAGATCACTTAAGTGGAAGTAAAGTCACTGTACGGCACGCCTCATCTAGTGCGTAGTATAGGTATGTATATCGATATAACAAATTAAATAGAAAAACCATATAAAAACCACAGGAAAACCAAGGTTACATACAAACATAGCCCGAAGAATCACCAAATTTAAGTGGCAGAAAACTGAGCACATTGCTCCTAGTACAAATAGTCGATGTGGTCGAAAGTTTCTGGGGTAGCGATTGCGTAGGTACCGGAAAATACAAAGTTGGAACGCCTCCAACAATGTGGATTGACGACCTGGTGAGGGTCACGGGAATCCGATGGATGGGATACGCACAGGCCCGGTCGTTTTGATGGCATTTAGGGGAGCCCTCTCCACAGCAGTGAACGCTAATTGGCTGTAATGGTGACGAGGATTCTAATTAGATGATAGATGCAATGGATTGGAAACCACCATGTAATAGGAAAATTGCACTAGACTACCAAAACTGACATGAGATAGAAATCATCCTATCTACTACTTTTAACATAGCCTTGGCTGCCACACAATAACCAGATCCAAATTGAATAACCATGGACAAATTGCAATCCATCAAGCTGATTACGACAAATAGGCTACGTGAGAATAAGAACTGTATAGATAGGCATGTATATCCAATGCCTAATGACAGAACCGGGAGACCAATAAATAAGCGTGAGAGAGTACAATCGGAAATTTCATCCAATTCATAGATACAATAAAAAACCTAAATAATATTCTATAGAATTTTGGAAAGCCATTATTCTCGTGATAGCCGAAACCATCGTTTTTGAACCACTAATCTTTGTGCCAATAGCTAAACTCAATAATAGTGGGAATCTGCACAACTCAATAATATTCAACGAAGTGACAAAAGCAGTTATTTTATTAAGGTGACAATACCGAAACACTTGACAAAGTGCAATTGGCAACACGAGAAGCTAACACTATATCTGTGGGAACCTAAATAATATGTTATAGGACCATTTTCCACTTATTGGCGGGCTAAGTGCCAATCACTGCACCAACAGCCCAGATTGAATAATTGGATAATCGTCAATTGCAAACGTTAGATCCAATTCAAGAACGTGTTAACAACATAATACGAGGGGATCCCATCCTTTTAATATGGACAGAATCACAATTGAAAATAGCAAGGAAATGCCAAGTGACACAGTAGCAAATGACATCACAACGCACCCATATGACGGGCAGCCATTTTTCACTTATGGATATATATCACTGCACAAATAAATCCAAATTGCATAACGATCAACAAATTGCATACACTAGAACCAATAACAACGAAATAGCCCTCAACGACAAAATTGCTCGAAATAATATCCATAACGATGAATATCCGTCGCGAATAGACTCGCTTAGAATCTGCGGGCGTCAAAACATATAATACCACTTAAGCTTGATCTATTGTTCAGTAATAATCGTCAGATAACGGTGGCTCAGCCTGTACTGGCATAACAGCCCGTATAGACCACTTAACTCAATAAAAGTCCCCTTGGCTGACATTAAATTTAATAGTCTATGAAAAGGAACGGCGCGAGCGCAAATGGTCCTTCCTGTGAGCGAACGGAAGACGGCGATTGGCTCAATTGCGCGGCCCATTCACCAATCAGCGTCCTGATATGCTTGCAGGTCAACCTGTCCAATTTAAAATTGGTAGTTGTGCTCGCAAATCCTGGTTACATAAGTTTGCTTTTGGGTCAAATACTAACAGTTGAGATCGATTTGTTTGTGCAACTGACATTTCGAAAGTTTTAGTCAAGTTGTAATTGATGGAGATAATTAATTAATAGAAGGAATTTCTCTAATAGACTTGGAGCTACTTCAGCTCTTTTTCATTACACCTATCTGACCTGTGTAATATCTATCTATTAATGGTGGATGATTGGAGAGAAGAGGGAGACCCAAAAACGGTGGCTGTGTTTGGAGTATCACGAAAGAAGGGAGTGAATGATAGCATTACGGTTGCCAGAAGAGAAATTTCTTTTTTGCACCTGCCATGTTTTCTCTTCACCACCCTTATTTGACTGGATGACAAATATGACAATGCCTAAGGCATTAAGTCCGCCTGTGTACCTTTGTAATGCACGAGATTTTTCTAATAAACTAGCTTTTGCCAGGCAACAGAAAAAGATTATAAATGAAGAACCGATTTTGTGCAAACTTCACATAAACCATCTACTAAATAGTCCAAACAAAGCATAGACATTTGGTTTGGATATGTGAGCCTGGAGCCCTAGACAAGTGACAATCGCTCCGTGTCGAATCCATTTCTAAGTTCGATTTCGCCTTAACGATGTCGACCACAAAATGGTAGACAAAGTGACATCGACTAACATATCGATAAGTCGAAGTGTTGGTTCGATAAAATAACAACTTCTTGGCTATGGTTATCGAATTAAAACGTCCAATTTGACGTATAAACAACTAATAACAATTAGCGAATCGAAAACGTTTGACCACGTGACTTTTCGAAGACATATCTCAGTTCCATACATTTCGGAGTTTCGAATTTCGTTATCGTTAGTGAGAATGTGACTTTGTCTAAGCCCCTTGTTCTTGAGTTACAAAATTAAAACGAAAAGTGGCATTTTTAATACATCTATTGATAAATATGAGAATGGAAGAAGACAACTGCACAAATACTAAGAATAATGACTCACAAGCCGGAACACTATTCCCATGACATGACAAAACTCTACAAAATAGGAATTAACAACAACTACCGCCTGTTCTGGTCCTTTCGTAGGAACGCACAGTTAATTAGTTTTACGACGTTCTTTAATTACTTAAATCGTATTTCAAAATGTGCTCTATGTCATGAAATCCAGTATTTTCATGTAAAAAAATTGGAACAACAAGAATATAGGAACAAATTATTTATAACATGGAACTTAATTTGCTCATAGGAATTTAACAGTGAAACTTGGAGATAACATCGTAAATAATAACCAGAGGGAGCCTGAACTTTTCTTCGGTCAAGGAATCAGTATTGCCATCCAACGTGGCAATGCTGCCAGCATTCCGGGCCCATTTCCCATTGACATCTTTTTCTTGCTTTTTTCTACCCATTTGTACATAATTCTTATTTTTAGTATAAATATGTATATCTTATCAGTATTAATGTAATTATTATAGTTAAATATGTAAATAATAATGATTCCCAAATACGTATTGTAAAGTAGTACTTTAGAAAAAAAAAAACTGAAATTCTAGCACACGTCGCCTTTCTTTTTAATATGTTGCTTAAAGAAGCATTTCTGATGTTCCAAAGTTCTATCACTGCTAATATTAAATCGACAACTTTTCAACAGAGATAATACAAAAATAAACATATTGAGCAGCAAGTGAAAAATTACAATACATAAAACAATAATCACCGTACTTATGGCATTATACACCGTTAAATTTTAGTCGTTTTAATCCCGAAGAGGGTCGATCCAGTACATGAAACACTATCGATTTGTGTAGATAAAATAAAAAAATAAAGTACTTTTTTTCTTAATCTCTTATTGATATACGCATTTACGAAATTAATTTCTTTAATTAAACAAGTCATTGACCATGTAGGTAGTTGTCGGTCGTTGCGTACTAACTACCTACAGCTCATTGAACTCGCCCAGCTGTCGTTTATTTAAAGAAATCAATTTAGAACATGCGTAAATTAATTCGAATTAAAAAAAAAAGTACTTTATTTTTTCATTCTAACTTTACCAATCGATAGTGTTTCATGTACTGAATCGATCCTCCAAGGGATTAAAACGATCAAGATTTAACGGTGTAGTATACAATGCATGCAGCATTTGAAAAAAATAATTGTTCTTACGTTGTTCTGTCGTAATTACAGTTAGAAACATTTTTAAGGTAGCCATCTAATAAATTCTCGCGCTTGGAGTGGAGTGGGAGGATGTGTCAGACTTTTACTAACTAAAACCAGATCTATGTTCATTCAGTTACCCTTTGCGTCCCATAAGGTGGCTGGAAATCAGGATCAGAATCCCGATGGCGGCTGGGGCTTGAGAACCGATGCCTCTCAGTCCGGACCAAGCCAAGTCATCGACGGCGCGCTCTGTTCCCGCGCGCCTTAAGGAGTTGTCAGCAAATGTAGAGGTCCAACTACAAGGCGGAAGCCTACCGGGGCCCCGGTCCGGTTTCTGACTGTCGGAAGGAAGGTCCGTCCTCGAGATGAAGGCTAAGAAGGAATGGGGTGGGTCGTTTAGTCAGTAAGAGTCTGACACTGTTTATCGCTCCGCTCAAGGGCGGGATTCGTCATTAGATGATTTTTTCCACCATAAATAAATAAATAAAAATGCCTCTCGCGTGCAGCTTCTTTCTTTCATAATGACTCCAATAATCTTCAGTCCCGCTGAACTATGAGGTAGTGTCGTAGTGCCCAAAAAATAAACTATTAAGTTAGAAGCACATTTTATAATAAAATTAGAACTGTTCAACTCTAGTCTCAAGCACACCAATGTTTTGTATTTCGCTGCGTATGACGTCACCAGGTTTAAGGAACTCCTGAGGATTCAGGTTCGCTCCCACACCGGCTGGAGTGCCAGTCAGGATTAGGTCACCAGGAAACAACGTCATTACACTGAAAAGAAATTTTTTTTACATGTAAGCAATTATTATTAGTAGGTTTGTCCTTTCTAAGTATATCGATAACACGAGAGAAACAACTGGGTTGTCATATAAATATAGCTGTATCAAGATTCATGATACTGCCTCGAATCGATTAGTCCTATCCTATCCACTCGGCCACCAGTGGTGGCCACCAGTGGTGGCCGAGTGGTAACGGTCCTGACTTACGAGTAGTAACGTTGCGGGTTCAAACCCAGCCAGGTGCATTACTTTGTGATTGATTGATTGATTTATTTATTTCAGAAGTAGAAGAGTAGTAGAAATTAATACTGCATTGCTCAAAATTGAATTACATTCCCAATAAGATAAAAGTATAATGTCAAAATGATGTGAATGTGTAATTTATTTCATCACCACTGCTCTCAAAGCGGTGAATTCATCACCACTGCTCTCAAAACGGTGACGGAAAACATCGTGAGGAAACCGGCATGTTCTAGAAACAAAAATTTGAAGACATGTGACATCCATCAACCCGAACTGGGTCCGCGTGGCGAATCATGGCCCTTTCCCTCTCCCATAGAGAAGGCCCCATTCCTTCTTAGCCTTCATACCAGGGTCAGACCTTCCTTACAGAAACCGGACCGGGGTCCCAGTAGGCTTCGTCCCTGCAGTTGGGCCTCTCCGTTACGGTTGTGGCCATGGCCATCCTTCCCACAGAACACAGAAGGATCTTTCCCATAACGGGTAGATCCGCGCTTTGGCTGGACGGAGAATGAGAAAAAAGAAGAATGTAACTTACGTAGAAATCCTCTCAATGATGCTAGGTATGCTATGTATCAGGTTCTTGGTATTACCGTTTTGTTTCTCCACTCCATTTATGGAGCAACTCATGTCCAATTTTGTGACATCTCCGATCTCATCCCTGGTCACAATACAGGGTCCGATGGGACAGAATGTGTCTTGAGACTGTTGAATACAATTTAAATAAACCCTGTTGTCTTTAAGAACATCAGCTTGATCAATTATTTCTTTTTTTTATTTAATTCACGCACGCCATGAATACGTGCGTGAATTAATTAAAACCGCCCATATTTACTTTTGCGCCTGTTTACGAAGCTTCACGGTATCTGCAGCCACCACGAAGAATACTAAGGCCACGAAAGACATTTAAATAATGATATTTTCAAAAAGTAATTTTCTCTTGTCTTCAGTTAAATGTGTATGTAAGATGTGAGGATGTGAGGTGATGATTTGAGGTGTCTAAATACATTTGTTGAATTTTTATGAATATACAAAAATGTTTTTTTTTTAGGGGATGTGGATCGGGCTATAGTTCGACAAAATGGGACATCGAATAATTTATGTTTTCTAGAGCGATTGTAATTATTTGGAAAAAATAATTGAGACAACTCCGCATGTAAGTCGGACGCATCAGTGCAACCGAAATTCTGGGACTCACGACTCACAAAATTACGCTCGGCTGGCCTCACCCTTAATGATTTTATAGGCTTCAATGACTTGCAATTCCAAAATCATCAACAAACCTTTCCAAGTAAGAACTGTGCTCCGTTCTTCTCCTTCTGCCATTCTCTGTCGGTGATGTCTTGAGCGATAGTGTACCCGAAGATGTATTTGTCAGCGTGTGCAGCTTTTACAGAACTGGCTTTCCTTCCTATCACAACTGCAAGCTCTACCTCCCAGTCCACTTTCTGTAGCAAAATTTCTTAAAATAATCGTTGATTCGAGACTACATTTGGGGTAAAGATATGTTGTCATAGTAGTTTATTGGTGTGGGATTCTTGTACTTTTTACAATGGTAAGTAAAAATCCTTGGGCGGAGAGGGAAACACTCTCAGACTCTTACTGACTAAAAACCTACCCCGTTCCTTCCTTGTCTTAATCCCAGAGCCCTGGTGTTACGCTTTCACATCAACCCTTGGCCCCAGGAGACTTTGATCCTGACAGCCCCCTTCAGTTTGCTGAAAACTCCTTCAGGCGCGCGGGAACAGCGCGTGTCAGCGACTACCTGAGCTCCGGACTGTTGCTAAGTCATGTATCATAGGTACAATATTACCTGCATAATAGTAAAAAAATCACAAAATACCGTGGGATATGCATTTTAGCCGGTTCTTTTTATTGTATGTAAAAATTCCGCTCTTGAACGAAGCGGGAAATAGTGTCATTCTCTTAGTGCCTAAACCCACCACCCTGTTCCTACAGTACGGCCGTAGGATTTCGTCGAGTACGAAGTTGAGCTCTGCGAATTTTAGTGCATGAAAACTATTCATATCGCTTACATCGAAGAACTGGAACAATTTGCCTGCTGCGGTCTTCCCGTCATATTATAATTTAGGTGTCTTCAAGACTCTAGCCTTGAAGATACCTAAATAATAAAACACTCTAGTGAAGAGGCTCTTCACAAACTAGCGCGCCTTACCGTCAAAGATTGCATATCTGCTTACCATTAGGTGATATTGCAGTCAAACACTAGTTTATAAATTGAAAAACAAAGCTCCAATCGATATTATTACGTAGGCTTTCCCTAACATATTATTTATTAATTTATTTAAACTTCATGTACAGTAGTAGTATATAGGCGGACTAAATGCTACCAGGCATTTTCTACCAGTCAACCTTATTACAATTGCATTTACTGTTAAACATGTCCTCCGAGTCTCCATTACAATCCAAACGCGCATGAAATTAATAGGTCCGTAAGCGTCTGCGCAAACGGAAGACGTACTAAACACCAGTGACATTATTTCATCACGCAAGGTACGCCCACGCGCTATGAATTACGGCGTCAATTTACTTCAATAATTGACCCCAATTTGCGCGTCTCTTAGGTCAGAGCAAACCACCGTGATTCACTAAGAATTTTTGACCTCATCTACTATATGTAGGAAGATATGTTCGGTCGTTAAACTTGGGTAATTCGAAGATATGTATGATTGTTATTAATGCTGTATTGTAATCTTACCTACGTCTGTATGTTAGGATATTTGATAATCCTTTGACGCTTCATTACATAACTGTATCCATATGTATATATTTTAACGAAAATTTGATTGAAAGAGTTGTGATTCACGGTCGCGATGAAGGTAAGAGAGACCGCGGTCAATTCAGACTTGTTAGATCGATGTTACTACTAGTGTCTAGAGCGAGTTTATTTTACGCTAACGCTATGTTTGGCTAGCTCCAAGCTCTTTTACCAATCAGATAGCCAAACGTGCTAAACGTTCCGATCACGTTAACGTAAAAACAACTCACACTCATCACACTAGGCTACGCAATCGACCGCAGCACAGAATGCGCGTAATGCCAAAAACCGCCAGAAATGGAGAGATAACTCGACAAGCTGCAGCTTCGGAGGTAACCGATGACGGTGCTCGACCCTGTCCATCATCAACAGTCACGACCACTCTAACAAGAATGCCCGACTAAGAAGAAGAAGCACAGCGCTGAACACTAATTAGGCAGGTTCATCATCATCAATTCAGCCGAAAGACGTCCACTGCTGGACATAGGCCTCCCCCAAACGTCGCCACAACGACCGGTCCCGTGCGTATCTCATCCATCGAATTCCAGCAACCTTAACCAGGTTCTCGGTTCACCTTATGGAAAGCCTACCAACACTACGTCTTTCGGTACGCGGTCGCCACTCCAGAACCTTTCGGCCCCAGCGGCCATCTGTTCTGCGTGCGATGTGCCCTGCCCATTGCTACTTAAGTTTAGCGATTCTTTTCGCTATGTCAGCAAACTTAGTTCCCTTGCGGATATCTTCATTTCTGATTCGATCACGCAAGGAAACTCCGATCATAGAGTTCCTATGGCCACCTTCCATTAGGCAGGTTACTGGTAAATAACTATGATACAAAAAGTAGAGACAGAAATCTAACCTTGCATACTTCAGTCCTTATCCTCAAAGGCTGGTTCGGGCCAATAATAGTGCTGGAGTATTTGCTGAATATCATCGGTATTGCCGGTGGGGGCGCGTTTATCTCCTTGCAATAGTCAGCAAAGTTGAGGGCGACCCCCAAAATCTTGTCTACACCGTAAATAGGCGCCACCAATGTTACGCAGGATAGGGGAATAGTATTTTTCATTGCTATGCTGTACAATAGAATATACTTTAAATAAACATTACTGTTCACGAACATAATAATTTACCACATTAGTGGCGTGAATTAGAACATAGATTAAAACTTTATTGTACACCAAAAAGTAACATAACTATTCGTATGCGTTAACATGACAATGACACCCTGTATACACCGTGAAATTTAAATGGTTGTTTTCCCTCAACGAAATGGTTGTATCTTGGTAATACAAACGTTTGATAAAGAAATAAAATATTAAAAACAAAAAATGGACCTGTAGAGTGCAAACTAATTATGACGTATCACAACGTGCGAGAGCTTATTTTGGTTTAAATATTTAATGAATCGGTTTCCTTTGACGGCGGGCTGCTCATGCGACTCTAGTAGTACCTACAAATTACGTCTAATGTTACTATTGTTTTCTCTTTTTTGAGTTGATAAATATTTTTAATAATTATTTATAAAAAAAAACTATTTAATTTTTTATTTTTTTCTGTATGCTTCAAAAGTACTTCTTATGGCAAGTCATTCTGCCGCGGGAAAACAACCATTTAAACACGGTGTATAAAAAAAAAACTTACTATGAAAATTTGTCACCCATGCCAGCCTTCAGCACGTGAAGCATTTTCGTGGGCATCCCGCATTCCTGCTGGCAGCTGAGGTCGACGACATTGTCCTCATCGTCCAAGTAGCCCAGCCGGATATCAGGCAGATCATCTTTATCATCATTAACACGGAATTGGACGTATTTCATCTTTCTATTATTTGTTATAGACTGAAACATTGGCAAAGAACGATATGTTACTAATATTATTATATTATGCGAAAGTTACGATGTTTGGATGTTTGTTACTCAATCACGCCAAAACGGCTGGACGGATCTGGATGAAATTTGGCACAGGCATAGGATACCTACATTCCGGAATAGGACATAGGCTACTTTTTATCCCGGAAACCCCAACCCCAACCCCAATACTACGCGGGCGAAGCCGCGGGAAAAAGCTAGTAATTATTAAAGTACGGCTGTCGGTTCTTGGAGAGTCTGAAATTAGGCTCTGCGAATTTTATCCCACCAGTTTTCCGGCCACCTTAGGCGCGGGCTTGCGGACGGCGAGCTACCTATTGCTAGCGCAATTCGCAATCACCGTCTGACCTTCCGGTTATCGTTCAGACAGGGCCCAAATCGTCGACGGTGCGTATTGTTCCATGCGGGCAAGATGGCAGTAAATTGTTGGGTCCTAGCTGGGTCGACGTCTACCGAGGCCAAGGGTCTGCTTTTGAAAGGAAGATTCGGACCCGGTATGAAACGCAACGAAGGGACAGCAGATTTTTATTCAGCAAAAGTCGGACCCGGTATGAAACGCAACGAAGGGACAGCAGATTTTTATTCAGCAAAAGTCGGACCCGGTATGAAACACAACGAGGGGACAGCAGATTTTTATTCAGCAAAAGTCGGACCCGGTATGAAACGCAACGAAGGGACAGCAGATTTTTATTCAGCAAAAGTCTGACACTATCTCCCGCTCCACCCAAGTTCGAGAGATGTCACTATATTATTTTCCCATGTATTAAAAATCTTAACTGCTCGAATGGAGAATCCGTGACTTGGAAATGCGAATAACCGCAAGTCCTTTCTATTCAGTAACCAAATTACTTACCACACAAGTTTCCGAGTATTCAAACTCAATGAGTAATTTTAATGATCGATGCTTGCCGACAGCGCAATATTCACATCAATAGTTTTAGAAAAGTTGTTGTTGAACATGTTACTTTTGAATTTAATCACTATCCAGTTATTTGAACAAATATTTGCTTATTATTATAAACATTCAATTTCTAATAAAAGGAATATTTACATGACGGTAAAAGTTGTCAGAAATTGTTTTGGTGGTGAAGGACGGAAACGTCAAAAAATAGAACAGAATAAACCTAAAACTTATGTATCTACTTGAATGAGACCTACTTACAGTGTGGACATGTCTACGGCAGGGCGCGTCGTGCTCCTGCAATACAGTAGCCATCATCATTTACTGTTTTGTATTGATGTTGATCGCAAGACAATTTTTGCATTTGCATGCCGCATGCATGCACATGCAAAAACTGTGGAATGGAAACAGAACTGGAATAACGCCGGTACCGCGCCATGACGGTACCGGTCCACGCCCTTACGTAAACTGAATTAACACACGTAATGAGTTTTGAGACATGTTTTCAATGAACATATTTTTTGTTTGAGTAGACCAAGAAGATGGTCTACTCAAACAAAATATATGTTCCTTTTCCAAACCTAAAATAAAAAGTATTTTAGGATTGGAAAAGGAGATGATCTTTACATCACACAAGTGAAGTCACTGGCATAATTTAGCTGACTATATTTCGTGTAATTGTATTCTAAACAAAGCTAGATTTAATTAATCAATATCTAGGATTAAATAAACTAATTGAGGAAAAAAAGTCATTAGAACAATGTTAAAAAAATATTTTATTACAGAAAAAGTATTCTTAGTTATATTGATCAACGATAACGATTTCATATACATTTGTACAATAATCTCTCAATAATAACAAAAAAGAATCTATAAATTGCAGTTATACCTTACATTCAAAAGAAATAAGTACATAATATAACATCATATAACAAATATTATAATATACAGACTTTGATTTAAATGTTGTAAATAAAATAGTCTAAAGAAAAATTTAAAGGTATTAACGAGAGTAACATCTCTTAAAGAAACATTGCGTAAATACGGTCTTGAGTCTAAGGGCAGGTTTCTGAATTGAGTGAATGTCTCAAATCCTCTTTTAAAGGTTAATTTTGTCAGATTTTCAGGCAAAAGTAAGTCATCGAAATACTCAATATCAAATGTTTAAAAAATCAGATATTTGGCATTAGGGTTATAAGAGCCCGCAGAGTGGTATGGCATGTTCCAAAGTCATTTAATAAGTTGCCGTGGCCAGGAAACGCAAAGGGCAACTGAAGGTCACAGATTAGACAGGTTAGTTAAAGTCAGGGCTCTCGTTCCACCCATAGCGGGAGGAGTTATTTTCCATCTAAAAATGATCCTTTTTAGTAATTCTATGGGGAGGGGAGATTTATATATTTTTTTAATCTTTTGAAAACTCTGTCCAATGAAATGTTGAGACCACCGTTTTCTTTTCGAGAAAGGGACGACGACGGCACTCTCGTATACAGGGTGCAATTGAAGTCGTAGGCATCCTTTGAAACCAAGGTTCCACTCCTGATACTGAGTGCATTAGGACCATTATTACGCAAATCAAAAATGCCATCAATGCAAGTATGGAAAACCTTAAAAGTTTAGTAAGTCATACAAAGTATCAAAGTTGCGCATCGCGCTAGCGACTGCTGCTGTAGGTACCTACGCCGTACGGGTCATTGTGCGTGAACTCTTTGACCCCGCTGCGCTCGAGTCATGTGATATTTTGCAAATTTGATTTTTAAGTGCATTCCAACTTTTCCTTCATACTTTGCCGGAAAAGTTGCTTTGCCATTAAAACAAATTAAAAATGTTTACGTAGGTAAACTTAATTTTGGCGTATTTAAAAAGTTGAAATCACTGTACCTAGATATTTACAATAATTGTTTAATAATCACGTTTTATTTACAATAATTTTGGTTATTTAACTTACTAACTAGCACTTACGCGTATTTTAAAAGGTGCTCGAAATGTCCACCGCCTTGTTGAAGACAAAACTGAGCCCTACGTCTGTGATTGTCTTTCACTCGATTCGATTGTTTTTTAAATCGTCTCGGGATACACTTTCCCGTTCATAAACGATTCTTTTTATTTGACCCCATAAAAAAAAAGTCCAGGGGTGTCAAGTCGGGCGACCTCGCTGGCCATGGTACGGGCCCACCGCGACCTATCCATCGCTTGCCAAAAGTTTCGTTGAGGTAGGCACGAACAACACGTCGGAAATGCGCCGGGGCACCGTTGTGCTGGTAATACAAGTTAGGTACTTCTTCTAGTCGATGCTCTTCTACTACGTCCCTCAATAACTGTAAATAGTTGGTTCCAGTTAGACTTCCTTCGATGAAGTACGGCCCAATTATTGTTTCGTTCAAAATGCCTGCCCAGACATTTACAGTGAATCGATGCTGGAAAGCATCGCGTCGTGTAATATGTGGTTACGCCCACGTTTGCTTCACCAATTTTCGTTGTGAATGTCCAACTCTTCGTCGGTCCACAAAATGTTAGTATTTAAATTTTGTAATAGCCAGTTACAAAATTCTCGCCGTGGTGTGTAGTCTGCCAAGGTCAATTCTTGCACCTTTTGAAAATGATAAGGGTGCCGGCCGGAACTGTTTAACAGTTTCCAAAGATAATGTTGGCTAACAACAAAGCGTCGCGCCGTATGTCGTGTGCTAGCTTGTGGATTCATTTGGAAAAATCTTCTGATTTGTCGGTACAGCGAAACAGGATATACCGGTGCTCTACCACGAGCTTGGGCATGTGCTGGGACGTGAAAACACCCAAAATCCAGTAGGTTCTGCGTAGTCCTCAAAATGAGACCCCGTGAAGGAATAGGGTCGTTCGGATAGCGGCGATGGAATAATTCACGTGTTCGTACTAAGTTTTTCATGCGATCATAAATTAACAGCATTTGTAAATAATGTTGGTTTGTGTATCTAGCCTGCACATTGCGCTGTCGGGGCATAGTATTTACAATATTAGTCCACTTACACTAATGCACTCACAACTAGGTAGGTCCGAAAACACTGCACTAAACGCGAGAGACAAGAGTCGCGTGCGGCGATTACGTCACGGGATCGATTGCACAATACGCGCCCTTACACCTGCGCAGTCGCTTGGACACTAATTCGAGAAGTGTCGACCTTACGCAAGGGATGACATTTTTGCGAGTGAGAGAGCGGGACGGAGAGAGGGGCGGGCTCGGCGGCATGTCTTTTGTACTCCTGTTGCTACTTGAAAGAAACGCCCGCGCCGCACGCGGGGCGGCCAGCCACAATAACTAGTTATTAGTATTATTAAATGTTTGTTTACTTTCTGTGCGTGCGCTGCGCTGTACTGCACTTTAAGATTTTGATACATGACGATTTTTGGCGTTTATGGAGTATGTTTTTTTTTAATTACTTTTAATGTTTATTTGCAATAATAACCTTTTACAATATGATTTACTACACTTTTAAGGTTTTCCATACTTGCATTGATGGCATTTTTGATTTGCGTAATAATGGTCCTAATGCACTCAGTATCAGGAGTGGAACCTTGGTTTCAAAGGATGCCTACGACTTCAATTGCACCCTGTATAGTTGGTATATCTCTGGCATTAGCAAAATCATGGTACGAAATCTTCTTTCAACACATTTTCACGTATTCTTTGTTCTAAAACTTCTCAACTTTGACTTCGAACTTGCCAATCTTCTGTATCTCGCTGCTGATAGAGTCTCCTGGCTGGAGGAACACGGGAGGGTTGCGATGCACTCCCACGCCACCTGGCGTGCCAGTTAGGATGATGTCACCGGGGTACAGGGTCATTAGACTGGAAAGAAGACGGATAAGATGTAAGACATCGATATATATGTACTACGCACTAGATTAGGGGCACCGTACAGTCACTTTACTTGACTTATGTGATCTGCAGGCCATACACCTTTACATTGATGACATAACTCCAGATTTGACGTTCACGCAGTGTGAGAGCGCTATAAATTTTAAAAGTTTTGTTATGTCTGGGCCACACTAACGAGAAATGCCGAGACGAGTTAGGTGTGACCCTGACATAACAAAACTTCATTACATAGTAAAAAACAAAGTTGCTTAGTCCCTATGTATGCTTAGATCTTTAAAAGTACGCAAAGGATTTTGATGCGTTTTTTTTTTTTATAGAGTGAGACAAGAGGAAGGTTTACGTGTATAATACATGCATAATAAATTCAATATCAGTATCCGTGCGAAGCTGGGGCGGGTTGACGAATACAATGCCACCAATGGTGGACGCCAGCGCGCTTTCATCATCATCATCAGCCTTTTTAATGTTCCCACAGCTGGGATACAGGCATCCTCTTTAAGAGAGGGAAGAGTGCGCTTAGCCATCCAACTATTAACGATTGCATCACTGCTTACCATCACATGGGATCGCTGTCAAGCACTAGTTTATACTGATAAAAAAAAATCATCAACTCACGCGCTAATCCTCTCAATAATTTTAGGGATGGTATGTATCAAGTTGGAAGTGTTGCTGGTCTGCTTTTGCACGCCGTTGACCGAACATTTGATGTCCAGGGTCTGCGCATCTCCGATCTCGTCTGCAGTCACTATGCACGGACCAATGGGGCAGAACGTGTCCTGGGACTGGAAACACAAATTATTACATAGTATTAAACAAGTTGCTTACCGGTGTCCCTATGTATCTTTAAAAGTACGCAACGGATTTTGATGCTGGTTTTTTTAATAGAGTGATTCAAGAGCAGGAGCAGTGGTGGCCGAGTGGTAACGGCCCTGACTTACGTGTTGTAGGTCGCGGGTTCAAACCCAGCCAGACTCATTACTTTGTGTAATTTATTTCATCACCACTGCTCTCAAAACGGTGAAGGAAAACATCGTGAGGAAACCGGCATGTCCTAGAACCAAAAATTCGAAGACATGTGACATCCGCCAACACGCATTGGGCCCGCGTGGTGGATTACGGCCCATTCCCCTCTCTTAGAGAGGAGGCCTGTGTCCCTGCAGTGGGAACATTAAAAAAAAGGCTGATGATGATGAAACAATCCACCGTTCCTTCTTAGCTTAGTTCCAGGTATTACGCTTTCGCATCAACCCTTGGCCCCAGCGAAAGCAAGCCTAGGTTCTCTCTACTGTCTGTGAGTAACACCGGGTTTTGACAAGTGTGTGTGAGAGTTAAACTGTATTCTGCCAAGTGTGTGTAACTCTGGGTTTTGTCAAGAGTCTGTGAGCAACACTGAACTCTGTGAAGTGTGTGTAATTATCACAGGGTTCTGTTAAGCATTTGTGAGCAACACTGGGTTCCATCTAGTGTGTTTCAGTAAGAATATGCTCTGTCAATTATGTGTGAGAGTGAGACTGGGTTCTGTCAAGTGTGTGTGATAGTAAGACGGGTTTTGTCAAATGTGTGTGAGATTGTGATTGTCAAATATTCAAACAACTGTGTCAAAATAATTTGGGTTGCTATAACGATGCTTAGAAAAAAAAAATACTCTATGGCATGGCATTTCACATATTCCTATAGAAGTTTTGACTAGACCGACAAATAACAAGATGATCAATTCAAAGTCGCACATTAATTGTCACACAAAAGGTGTGAAGTGTATTTTTATGAAACTTTCACAAACTAATTACCAATCTTTTGATATACAGTTTTTATTCATATTGAGTTTTATAAATAAAGGACAAATTATTATTAGAATAATTATGATGCACGAGAAGTGACGTTAGGTCCTCTTCTGTTCTCTTAAGGTCGATGACGTTTAGAATCGTCTTAATCTACTCATATATATAAAAGGAGAAACTGACTGACTGACATATCAACATACAGCCAAAACTACTGGGCCTAGGAGCGTGAAATTTCGCACAAGGCTTCTTTATATTACGTAGGCGAACACTAAGAAAGGTTTTTAAAAATTCACTCCTCCTCCTAAAGGGATCTAATGGGGGTCTAAATTTTGTATGGAGGACCCTACTTTCACGCGGGCGAAACCGCTAGCAGAAGGCTAATAGTCTATGTTATCGCTACATAGACAAAACTATGCTTGTGTCGATGATAACACCACTAAATACGACTGAGTAGATAATGTCATGACATGTAAGTTTTCACAGTGTTATACAATAGATAGATAACTTGGCCGGTATCTTTTAAACATTATCAAAATATATACCTTCTAACGCCTTTGTGTGAGTTGTGATACTATGATAGAAGTAGTTTTGTTTTCACTAACACTTATACACCGTTAAATTTTGGTCGTTTCAATCCTGTGGAGGGTGGAGCCGGTACATCAATTTGTAAAGATAAAATTAAAGAATAAGGGATGATTCTCATTAGAACGTGCCGTGCCCGGGGCGGGGCCCGGACGGGGCACGGACGGGGCACGGTTTTAATCTGTTTCATATATTTTGTATGAATCAATTTATATTACACAGTGCAATATCCGTGTCCCGTCCGGGCCCGCTCGACGCACTTCAATGCCACGTTTGTTGCACGGTCCCGCCCCGTTCCCTCCACGTCCCATCGTAATCAGAACATTTTTCGTGCTGCGTCCGAAAATAAATTGCGTAGCACGGACGGGCCCCGGCTCGTCCACGCCCCGGCCCGTGCACGGCCCGCTCTAATGAGAATCATCCCTAAAGTACTTTTTTTTCTAAAACTACAAATTACATACGCATAAATGAAATTTATATCCTTAAGTAAAGAACAGTTGAGCGGGTTCAATGACCGTAGGTAGTTGTCGGTCGATGCGTACTAATTACCGCCGATATCGATAGTGTTTCATGTACCGTATCGACCCTCCACGGGATAAAAACAACCAAAATTTAACGGTGTAGTAAAATAGAAATCAACTTCTAAGATTCATGTTATTGAACCGTTAGATTTTAACGTTGAAAATAGAGGTATTGTTCCTTCTTCAGTCAGAGTGCGGATGTCGGGATGGTAGGTAAAAATCGTCCAATGTATAGTCAGACTCTTACTGACTATACAACCTACTCCGTTTCATCCTTGCCTTGATCCCAGGGCACTGGTAATGCGTTTTCGCATCGACCGTTGGTCCCAGGAGTGCCAAAAGCAATAAAGCAATAATCATTGCTTTTGGCTAGAGCGGATTTTGTAGCATTTATATATATTTTACAGTACAAACCTTTCCAAGCAAAAACTGTCCTCCATTCTTCTCCTTCTGCCAGTCCCTGGCAGTAATGTCCTGGGCGACCGTGTAGCCGAAGATATAGTTGTTGGCGTCGGCTGCACTCACGGAGGAGGCTGTCTTGCCGATGACCACCGCTAGCTCCACCTCCCAGTCCACTTTCTGTAATGTAGGAAGTTTTTTTCTGTCATTAAACAATTTTACTAAGAGATATGGTTAAGAGTTCATCTTTTTACACTGATGACGACAGCTTGTCCCCCTTGAAAAATAATACAGTGCAGGACTTCGTTGTTCTTCATTGTTGTTTGTTGTTGTTGTCGTGTTGTTGTGTATTGTTGTCGTCTTTCTGCTTGTCTGTCAAGAACCATATCCATATCTGGTACGCGTGGAGGTATCGATTTGTATAATTAAAACGGTATACTCATATCTGTGGTACCCGTAATACGCTTTCGCATCTACATCTACCCTTGGTCCCAGGAGGCTTCGACCCTGCCTATTGTACCTACTCGGTTAACGACAAGGATCATTCCGTGTAGGTACTTAGAGAATTACCTACCTCGATAGGAACATTTCGTGTAGGTACTTAGAGAATTACCTACCTAAGTATATGCCGATCAAAGTAAAATGCTAGGTTTCATAAATAAAGGCCTGACTATTGTTACTTAATGATGGTGAGACTATAAAAGAGTTAAACAAAAAATGGTAAAAAGCTGAGTGAAAAAAACCCTCAATGTCCTTACACTCAAATAACTTCCCTGTTTTTTTAGCAATTGTAACCAATCCTTACTAGTTAGTATATTGAGTAAAAAGTTTTTAGCCTTGGTAACCCCAAGGTTATGCCTTTCTATTTACATAAGTAACAATACAATACAGAAACTCTATTACACGAAGGCGAGTTGATTCTGTGTGAGTTGAACTCCATCCGCACTGAACAGAGTGAGTCTCTCTCATCAAGGTGGGTGAGGCATGGAGGTTCACTCACATTATATTTTTCAGTGTTTCTGCTCAGAGCGCTTAGAAATATAAAAAATAGCTTACGCACTAAGCATACATCACAACAATGTGCATGAAAATGTAGGTACACATTGCTGGGACTTGGAGAATGTTTCTAAAAGTTGGTGTGGTCTTAGGCCCACGCCTGTGTAAGTAAAAATCTGACACGCCATTTCGATCCACCCATACACAAAGGGGGAGAAATCATTTGATAAATTCTTAACTCAAAAGAATTTTTCTGCCTTTCTAAAATTTACAAATGGAGTCATTAGTTTTCCATCTACAAATAAGCAAAGAGTTTGCAAAAATTTATTCTTCATTGGCAATTTAATTCATTGAAATTGTAATGTATGACCATGACAAAACACGTTGAATTTGTTGAATAACTAATTTTAACACAATAGACAAATAGAAATCATTCAACAATTTTACTGAGTTTTAAAAACAATATTAGTTTTAATATATATGCGAAACCTGGAACACGTATAGTATTTTTTTTTTATCTATATACAAATATAACTTTATCATATAAAATCACAAAGTTATGAGCTTGTTATTAACATGGTTGTCCGCACAAATGTATCGTCACTATTCAGACGATTGAGGGGATGATTTTGCTGTCACAATCAGCTGTGTAGCGGCACCTAAAACCCTCTATTACTTGCAACTTGTGATGTACTCAGTGGCCATGATGTGACCTTTTTTACATAATTATGGGAAAAACATGGTGTAAAAATGATGGGAATTGATTCAGTTACTGATTCAGTACAAGCTATAATAGGTATAGCGTGTACTAAGAATAATGTTGTATATATGTAATATATACTTTTTTTTTTAAATAATAATGTACAAGTATACTGCGAAATATATCAAACTAGCGTCCGCCCCAGCTTTGCTCGGGTGTAATGCCGTTGTTAAGTATATTATGCATGTATTATAAACCTTCCTCTTGAATCACTCTAAAAAAAAAACTACATCAAAATCCGTTGCGTAGTTTTAAAAATCTAAGCATACATAGGGACAGACAGCGCGAAGCGACTTGGTTTTATACTATGTTGTGATGAATTTAACAAGTCATGTGTAAGTATATTTATATTTCTATCAGTATTTTTTTAAATATACTACTCTTTAAATGCCTAATACTATAAAAAAGAGTAGGTATTGATTGACACTGGTTAGTAACTAGTGTAAGCATC
Source organism: Mythimna loreyi (assembly GCA_029852875.1). NCBI lineage: Eukaryota > Metazoa > Arthropoda > Insecta > Lepidoptera > Noctuidae > Mythimna > Mythimna loreyi. The sequence continues at coordinate 8,114,686 of CM056800.1, read as the reverse complement.
AATATCTCAATGTCAATAACAACTATATCAGATACGTGTAGATAAGTTAGTAGGTGTAGTTCCGTCAGCCCTGGTTGAGCCCATGGTACGAAGTGAGAACTGTTAAGGAGAAGGAATGGGGATGGACACTTCTTTCTGCGAAGCTGGAATCAAGCAAAAGAAGCGGCCGAAATGATGAGGCGGACACAAGCTTCGCACCTTGTGTCCCGGTGTCAGAAGGCGCAGGACGACTACTGGCCATAGTAGGTGTGGGTTTGTGGACGGCAAGCCATACGTAGCTCGCCGTCCGGTCATCCGATCAGCCAAGTTACGAACCTTTCGTGTCGACTCTCAACAAACAAACATATTATATATAGCGCCAGACTTTCGCAAAGCAAAGAGTAGTACTAGAAGGTAGTACAGGGGAAGAATTACCGGACACCCGTGTCGACTCTCTTTCTACTACCGAAACCCCTCAGCGTAGTTATCATTAAATATCATAAAACTACACGATGTAGCGATATTCATAGTAGAAACAATTAGGTACATTTCATTCTGTAATTTTGAACGATATGACAAGTTCACATCATTCAAAATTGCCACGAATTTTGTTGAGATGATATAATTTCCATACATTTGATTAGTTTTCTACTTGCGATAACAACTGTATATTATCAACTTGGCTAGGGGGCAGGGGACAGGACCAAAGCCGGGTCGACAACGCGCTATGTTCCACGCGCGCTTGAAAGAGAGTCAATCAAATTGATATGGCCAGTTGATGCCGAGAAAAGTCCCGAAAAGAAGAAGAACAATAGACTTTTAGACCTTACCTTGACAATGTCTGTCCTAATTTTAACAGCTTCATTGGGTCCAATGATAGTCCGGGGGAACTTGCTGAATATGATCGGTATCTTGGGCTGTTCCAAGTTCTGTTCCTTGCAGTGGTCTGCATAGTTTAACGCGACGCATAATATCTTGTCTACGCCGTGGATCGGCGCCTTTAGGGTCACATCCGAAAGTGGCACACTTTGAGCGCTTTTTAATCTGTGGAAGATTAAACATTATTATTTGCATTTTTATTATAAGCGCTAGGATAACTTCTATATAGGTATATAAAGAGGAAAAACTGATTAGTTCGTTAATGCCCAAGAGGACAAGGGTGTCCTCACATCTATTGTCTTTTAATAATTGTGTCTGTAATTACGGTAGTCGTAAAAGTTAACTGACATATCAATGCACAACCAAAGCTACTTGGACTAGGAGAGTGAAATTTTGCACACGGGTTCCTTTTATCACATAGGCGAACACTAAGAGAGGATTTTGCAAAATTCAGTCACTATAAGGGGATGAAATGGGGTTCCAAATTTTGAGTGGAGAAATCTACATTCACATGAGTGAGGTCCAACGGCTTATGCCAATGCATATGTTAGTAATTTCATATGCTATTAACAAGCTTAGTGCTTACAGGCACTTTTAAGTTATCAAAAATTCAGCCACTCACCAAAAACGATTAAATACAAATTGCAGATACCAAAGCTTTGATCTCTTTGCAGAAGAATGTGCAAGACCATAATATTATCATGTGTTAAATCTGATGTTTCTTGCCCCCTGATCCTTGAGCTTTTATTCAGCTCTATTTGGTTAATGATATGTCTGGCCTGTATATTTTGACTGACCTGTCAGTCTAGTAGTTAGTGACCCTGACTGCTATGCGGGAGGTCGTGGGTTCGATTCCCACCCAGGACAAATGTTTGTGTGATGAGCACGATCATTTGTTCTGTGTCTGGGTGTAATTTATCTATAATATGTATGTATTTAGAAATATATAAGTATGTTTATCAGTTGTCTATTACCCATAACACAAGCTCTGCTTAGCTTGGGACTAGATGGCGTTGTTTGATAGTTGTGGACATATTATTATTATATTATATTATATTCATACAACATAATAGATGAGATATTAGTGTAAGTATAATCATCATTATATACCGATAGTAGTACTTCTTTTTACCTACAATTACCTATTATTTTTATGATATCTTTTTATCAAATTAAGAGATATTGTCCGATAATATAATTAATATACAAGGTTGAAACGACAGATAGGCTTTCCTTAAAAAGGATCATTGTACACACTAATATGAACAACTTTCTACTATGAGGCCAACACAAAAATCAGGAAAATAAACACGCTGCTCCATAGATTTTTATTCACATAACTCGATACAATAATCCTTTTTAAGGAAAGCCCATTTTGCTATTTTGGTAGGTATGCTATTGGGTAAATGTTTCTTACAATATTTGACACTACTTGCAATTGTAACAAACAATAAATACAATTATAGTGTGAAGAACATAATTTTTCAAATAATATGCATGTCAAGTGTGTTCCGTGAAAAAGTGTAATAAATATTGATGATAAACAATGAAATCTTAAAATATTGACTGTTAAATACACTACAAAAGAAACAGTAAAATATAAATATTATTTTGACTTTGACTTTATTTTTATTAGTTTCAGATAGGCAATTGAATACTCTCCATACAACATAACTTTCCAATAGTGCTTGTTATTGTAAAATCAACACAATTACGATGTAATTTAAAGTTGAAATTCTTGTAATTTATAACAGCATGACAATACATTTGTTTACAAATGAGATAAGATAATTGGGAGTTGAGTGTGATACATTACAAACTTACTTTATTTATGATGTGATAATTGTACTGAACCTATGACTTGTAAGGATCCTATACTAGTAAATTAATCAAATAAATGTCCCACTGAAGATTTTATTTCAGTTTCAGATAAACCTTTTTCTAGGCTGCTAAAACATGAGGTAAAATACCTATTTTAAATTTTGTTTTCCAGAACTACCTGGTAAAGCCATAGGGTAATTAAACCCTGTAAGTATGCCTGCTGGTTATGGCTAAAAATAAAACTCATCAAATAAACATCAATTTTAGCATAATACTTACTGAAATAATTATTGTTAAAATACAATATTTAATCTTTGACTACCATAATTAGAGACATAATAGAAAGACAATAGGAATGTGAATGCTGGCGTACCCTTGGGGCTCAAGACTTCATGATAGTTCGTGTTCAAACAACGAGCAAGACTGATCATTTTCTGAAAAATTAACCTACCTTTTATTAATTCATTTTTGGGCCACACTAGCTACTACGAAAGAGGGAATGGCAAACCATTTGACGAAATAAACACACACAAAAAAGAAACAGAATAAAAGACACACTCACCCACTAATTTTACTGAGACTATCACTGTTTAGAACACCCAACAGTGTAGAAGGTAATGAGGAGTCAGCCTTGTTTATATCAACAACTTTATCCCCTTCCAGGTACCCCACCCGGATCTCATTAGGATTACTGGCGTAAGCAAATTGAACGAACTTCATATCTCTACTTTTTGTCACAGAAAAAGTTCTTTTACTCAGCAAAGTGCTGCTTCTAAGACTGTTTGACAGTAAATGCGTGGTTTGTTGCACGCGCGCGTATATCCTCATGGCACTCATGATTGTCAGAATGAGATAATTTATACGCTTACGCTGCCGGTCGGTATTATATAATTTTATTTGAAGTGTTTACACGCTTTCAAGGTTGCGAGGCAATTTAAAATATTAGGGCTCGTTCACATATTTCTAGCTTGTCAAATTAATTAATTGGTTGGTTAACATTTTGTTGAATGCGAGTTTCTAAGAGAGATCTACAGTTTTCGAATATCTTCGGTCAAGTATTCATTATTAAGTGTATTGTGTAGAAATGAATTGTAAAATACGACAATTTAGTTTTAGAAATATTGTAGTAGGTAGCTTTTGTTAAGTAATTCAGAGCGTTCAAATCAGTTCACATATAAATACACCTTTATCACTACCAAAATAATAATATTATTTTTACCAGATGGTACTGATAACGTTTGACGTCAACTTCTTTGGTTTGGCACATTTGACATGTGCGTTTCATATCGCGCAGAAATAGGACTCTGCACGTTAGAACGCAAATTATTTAAGGACATTTAAGTTTTTATAAAATAATCTTATGCCTTGTGCTTAAAAACTTGACAGAAATACAGTAAACTGCTAGTTTAACATAAAACAATAGAAAACAGAACACGTGATAGTCTTATGAACCAAAAATTCTTACGGCGAAATGCTCTAATATTCGGTGTAAAGAATTGAATCGTTTGTACGAGTTGACTCAGAAGAATGCCCAAGGATACAGATAATATCCTTGAGAACGCCTCGTTGCTGACTTGATTTATCGCTCGCTCCGGGTAGAGTTGATTCGATTTAGACTCAAGTTGGATTAGTGTTGATTTCATGGGTCCACCTCAATCGGTAGAGCCAGCTGGGTTATTCAATGAGTTAAGTCAATTTCAAGCCTGTCACGATATGCCTCCCAGAATGAGTCAACACAAGTTGAACACGTTTGACAACACGACTTACTCGGTTATAATGAATCGATTCAACTCGATTTACTACTGTCATACTGCTGTCAGGTGGCTATCAACAGTCGGTAATTCTTGCTGTCATCTGTCATTGTTGAAGAATTTTGTTGTCAATTGTCAATTCACCTATTATAACAGGAACTGAAGAAAATAATTTATTCCCTTGACCGGTTAGAAGCTACTAGAAATCTTTCTTTAAACGTTATTGTAAAAGGTTTTATACAAAGGCTTACAAAATGTCGTTCTTCGTTAAACAGCTGACTCGCAGAGTAAGTTTTCTAATTATGTTTTATATAAAATCTAGTTCTACGATTGTATATAAAGACCTATTGACACTAATATTCTAATACCAAAGGTCCTTGCTCCGGCCGTCTCATCGATGAAAACCCTGAACTTTTCTACTAGTAAGTAACCGTTTTTAGTACTATTTGTTACATAACCTACAAATAATGGTTCTGTGAACTCTGATCATGCTTGTACCTTCAACATTCTGACTATATGCTTATGTATTTAATAGTATTAACACGAGGTCGAACTTAGTACATTCGTATCACGATTTTGGTTTTCTGCTCAACTACACAGACTACCCTCTTTTTTTTTCTTACTCTCTATTTTATGGTTGTCTGGTAGTCTGGGTTTGGCAATAAGACCCTGTATAAGAACAACACAAATAAGACAATATGACTTCTGAGATGTGAAATCCACAAATGCTGGAACTTAGTTCCAGCAGTGGGAAAATTATTGGCTGATTCTATGTTGTGCAATTCTAATAAGACTCTTATTAGCGTAGCATAAATTTATTTTACTATTTTATTTTAATCTATTCATTTTTGAAGTTGTAAATGTTTTTACTTGCAAAGGCACTAAGTTGTCTCATCGGTTTTTTTTGCATAGCATTAACGCTAACGTGGAATGTACTGTCTTTTATTTCTATAGGATGTTTAGGTTTAGTTTTGTATAGAAGAAGTACCAACTTAAAGTTCCATAGTTAAAAAAAACTTCATTTTTTGGTGTAACTTGTTGGCTTTTAGTGTACCTGAAACTAAAAGTATTCTGTTTACCTGTTTTTCTTCCAGCCAGTGCTGCTTTTGTACCAAAGGTTCAGCAGCCAGCCCCAAACTTTGAAGCAACTGCAGTAGTGAATGGAGAATTTAATAAATTAAAACTGTCAGACTATCATGGAAAATATGTTATTCTTATGTTCTACCCATTGGATTTGTAAGTATTATAATATTACAGCAAGTTAATCAAAAGTCTTGTCAAAGTAATAAAAGTATAGTCAAAGTAATACAGGGGCTCAAATATCATATATAAATAGGGCTCATTGCAAAACAGTAACTTCTAGTTGTCTATAGAACAGATAATATCAGCATTAGTAAAGTACCTATAGTGTTTTCGTCCTATGATGAGTTCCCTGACAGTTCTTGTCTGACAATTACAGTGATGTGACCTAACGAAATTTAATCGATTTTTTTATAATATTGAATCAGTTGGCAAAGAAAGTGGAATCGGATTGCTAATTTTCGATTTTTTTTTCCTACTAATATCCTAATGTTATAAATGTGAAAGTTTGTGGATGGATGTGTATGTGGATGTTTGTTACTCTTCCATGCAAAAACTACTGTACGGATTTTGATAAAACTGTACAGTAATATTTGTAGCTTGTACATCACAATAAGACATAGGCATAGGCTTTAACATCATGGGAGCAGAGCAAAAACCTGATATACCGCCGGCGAAACTGCGGGGGACCGCTAGTGATAAATAAAACGCAGTATGTTTAAAATATTAATAATTTATTTACTCTTCACTGTCAGAATTTCATTCTTGATTAGAGCTTATATCCATATCGGAAGGATACAAGGCAGACATACTCGTCAGTACGAGTGTACAAGATTTTTGAAGACCATTCCGATTCATCTATTTTTTGTCGATTAGTGTTGATTAGGTAGTGTCAATCTCTATAGTCAGAAGTTCCGTTCAACGCATTACACATTTTCTAAATTTATACTTTTTTATTATTTATTATTTTTTTTATGTACTTAAATTATAATTACGATAATTTACTTTGTAATTTACAAAAGGCAGTATTTTTTTTATCATTCAATTTGTAATTATTTTGCCAGTTTATTTTTTTTTAGTATAAAGTAGTATGCGTGCCACGAAAAACGATTAACTGTCAGGGAACTCATCATACTATCATAGGGCGAAAAAACTATAGTCATTTATTGGCAATTGCTATGAAAAAAGCTTTTACAAAGAGTTTTACTTGATTATTTATTACTACAGTTTAATTTGTTTAAAAACATCATCTCTATAAGTAGACTGCTAATTCACTAATTATTGGTTACACCAATACTTAAACATAATCACATGTTTTAAATTAAGATATTTCTTCATTCTAGCACATTTGTCTGCCCAACTGAGTTGATTGCCTTCAGCGACAGAGCTAAAGATTTTGCCAGTATTGATTGCCAAATTATTGGAGTCTCAACTGATTCAGAGTTCAGTCATCTTGCATGGACCAACACTCCTAGAAAGGTATGCTAACTGTAATTTTTTTCTAATAGTGCAATTATTGAGGGTAGTTACAAAATTGTTGGACTAAGTTAACCACATGTATACATGACAAATATTTCAAAATTTGTCTAGCATATTTTTTTATGGTGGGTAAAAGTCATGCAATGACGATTCCCGCCCTTGGGCCGAGCGGGGAACAGTGTTACACTTTTACTGACTGAACGACCCGCCCTGTTCCGACGTTACCTTTATACCGGTACCAGAGCCTTCCTTTCAGACTCGAACCGTTAACTCCAGTGGGTTTTGGCCCTTTACTGTCAATTCCTTGAGGTGCGCGGTCACAGTACGCGCAGTTAACCACTGGGCTTGGTCCAGACGTTTACCAGACGACGCAAGCCCGCTAAAATTTGTCCAGCACATAAGTCACGATTACATGACAGATTAAAATGGGAACTACTGTAGTCCGACGCACATGAGGGCGATGTCTAAACGTGCCTTTCGAACTTCAGCTATAGGCTGTGGATTTAATATATTTAATTGTTGATGAGATTCTAATATCATTAGACAAAATTAACTTGAATAATGGATGACGTTTTACTTACAAAAGAACCATATAGCAGAGAATAATATAGAGATACAGTAGAAGTAATCATTATTTCTGAAAAATTATTTTGTGTTCCAGGATGGTGGTCTTGGTAAAATAGAAATTCCTCTTCTTGCTGACTACCAGAAGAAGATCTCACAGGATTATAATGTTCTTCTCGATGCTGGATTCGCACTTAGAGGTAATTTATATTGTAATCAAGTAAATGTAGATTAGTTTGAACAGAGATAATATACTATTAGCAATCCTTAGTGCGGATTAGCTCCGCATGTGTGGCCGCTGGATTACATTCCGCGTCCCACATGTTTATTCCACGCAATATCTACAATGAATACTTGTATGAGAAGGACTTTTGCGGTGGTTACCTGTACAAGTGCTGAAATCTGCATGGTATGAAAGCTGATCATACTTATAATCAGGGGCACACAAGTTGAATCGTCATGAAGGAAGCACCATGCACTAGCTTCTGACGTTTTATAAGTGCCCATGTAGGCCTATGTGAAATAAGACCCATTTTGAGTTTTGGTTGACCTATAATAATGCTACATTTTGCACAGTAAACGGCTTTTGGCTGCGCGTAACCATTGCAAATGGTGCAACTTATTTGCCGAGTACTTTAATATCCGTTATTCTATAACTCACGTTTCTTTTTAAACCATTTAATTTCTATTCTGTTTCAGGACTATTTATAATTGACAGAAATGGCATCCTTAGGCACATGTCTGTCAATGACCTGCCGGTCGGCAGATCAGTGGATGAGACCCTCAGGCTTGTGAAGGCCTTCCAGTTTGCTGACAAGCATGGCGAAGGTATGTAAAGAGCTATAGCTTTTCATAGTACATTTTGTCAAACGTGTCGAAGCGCATCGAAGCTTCTATCCAAAACTGAGCATAACAAATTCAACCTTAACTCCACAGCGTAACGCGCACGTAACTTCTGAGATTTTAATAGTCTGCGTGTGAAAAAAGCTGATAGGTACGCGCGCATTTTCGCGTATCCATGCACCCACTAGCGAACCTACGCGTCCTCAGTCGGAAATTCTGGCGAATACGCTTGCAATCGTGCAACTTCGCTTTAGTTGTAATGAATTTGAAGACCTAAGACCCGTTTTAACGCACTTGGGAACGCGCTTATGGAAATTCAACGCTCGGCTCAACGTCGAAAGTTAATATTCTAAACTTGTCAGTCTTTTTGTAAAATATTTTGTAGGTATCCGGAACAGAGAGTAAAGTCCCGCTAACTCGTTGAAAAGGAAGAATCCTTCGACCAGACAGGTGTTACGTCTTGTGGGCAACTGCTCGATAGTTGGTTTCGGGTTGTTCTGGAGTAGTTCCTCTGTGACGCCATAGATGGCGCTATATAGACTTCATCGTCAGTTTTATAAAAAAAAACAAATTTTCAATTTTATATCGTCGCGTACGTCTTATCAAAGAGATGCCTTTGTTTGGGATGGTAGATCATACTTTAAACATTGACAAAATATTTAATAAGGTTCATATTTTTGTCCATGAAAAAGTTCCGAGCGAACGAGTACGCCCACCTATTGTCATTCTATTATGTCTCTTATTACGGTATTCGAAAGCTTGAATGAATATTGTATAGATTTAAAAAGCTTTTATTATTTACGCTTTTGGAATTACTTTTCAATATAAATTATAAAATCTTTTTTTTTTTCCAGTGTGCCCAGCCAACTGGAACCCAGACACCAACGCGAACACGATCAAACCCAGCCCTCGAGAAAGCAAGGAGTACTTCCGAAAGGCCAACTAAAAACCTTTCAAACTAATTTGAACCTTATGGCATTTATGTTTAGGAGTGTGAACACAAATGTAGAACGGGTAACAACCTATTTAAAATGGGTTGTATTGGAGGACCTTATAAACAGTTTTTTAGGGAAAGTGGTGTAGAAAAAATAATAAGCAAATTCTACTATGCACTAACTAATGCATTTTAATATTACGTTTAGTTGGTGAAACGAGAATTGGCATCGTTATGTATTAGTAGTATTAGTTGTCTTCGTATTTTGAATATCATTCTGTTATTAAATGTCTTACGTTAAGATGTGTTTATTTTTTTGTTTGCATAAGTTTACCCATTTACCCCTGCTACGCAAACACAAAAAAAAAATATAAATATTGCACTTCAAAATCGACTTTATTCACTTTTAATTAAAGTTGATATTTACTATCATGTTGTTTTCAATCATATGCTATTGATCTATTCCGAAAGGTGTGCCTGGGAGGTTGCTAGTTTCCTACAGGTTGCTTTTTAGAGAGTGTGTGCAGAATTGCATGAGCTGATTCCTCCAACTCTTCTATCATCGGACAACCCGACGCACGGCGAGTATCCATCCGTTCTTACGTTGTTGAAACCTCTTCAGTTCGGACTAAGCGTTTCGCGTCATCTTTCACTCCGCGCACATCGAAGGACTGGAACAAATTGCCTGCTGCGGTTTACCCATCCGATTATAATTTGGGTGCCTTTAAGGCTAGAGTGAATAGGTTTTTAATAAACTAGTGCGCCTCACCATCAACGATTGCATCACTGCTTACTATCAGGTGGGATCGCATTAGTTAATAGCAGATAAAAAAAAGTATAGTACGCGGCAAATAAGTTAAACTATTTGCTATGATTACGGCGCAGCCCTACACTACTAGTGATTCGTCACAGGGAATCCAAATAGGGCTTGACTGCTGACGTCGACCAGGAGAGGTTTGTTAAGGCTTCATGTGACTGGCTGAAAGTGCTGGTTCTTAGCCAAGGGTGCTGGCCAGGCATGTCCTGTCCTTAAAGTCGTGGGTATTGGCTGTATGGCTCGCTGCTCGAAAGCTTGAGGAAGTGACGACATTTTTTGTCAAGGGCCACCAGGTTGGAGGTATGCGGAACAAAGTGTAAATACCCGCTTACCTCCGTTGCAAAAAGTGGGTAACTTCCAAGTAGTTCCGACCAGACGGGTGGTTGTATCTATTCAAATTGCATAGGGAACTTTAAAAAGCGTGATGCAGGATAGTTCCCTTGTGACGCTACAGATGGCACTGTAATGATAATAGATGGTCATGTATAAGTACTGTTTACCTTTACCGATGGTTAGGTATAAGTACTGTTTACCTTTGAAGCGCCGCCTACCGCATCAAGCGAGTTTGTATTTATTTATATAAACTTTGAGCTTGACTGCGTTCCCACCTGATGGTAAGCAGGGATGCAATCTTTGTGTGTGAGACGCACTAAATTATTCAGAGCTTATTCACTCTAGCCTTGAAAAAACCTAAATTATAATCGGACGAGAAGACCGCAGCAGGCAAACTGTTCCAATCCTTCGATGTACGCGGTATAAACGTCGAAGCAAAATGCTTAGTCCGTTAGTATCTGCATGGCAGTGTAGATGTTTAAAAATTCGTTCAGTATTTTAAAGGTTGCATTGCGCGGGAATAGCATGACTTAATTCTGCAATCTAAATTCTACCACCGATCCGGCGTACACTGCCATGCAGATACTAAAACGCAGTAACAGTATTGTAAAATACGCGTAGCACGTTTTCTATTTTACTGCGTTTTAGTGTCTGCACGGCAGTACATTGCTTGCACACAGATGGCGCTGTTTGACTTTGTATAGTTTTTCCATTCATCGTTAAACATCTGGTTTGTAACAACACTTAGTCGTCTATTACCTATTATAACTGAACATTTCCAGTTCAAACTGTTTCTATTTAAAAGCAACTAAGTACCTATTTGTTGCTTTTTCAATACCTAGCAAAATGATGACCGCCATTCAATAGACACTTGTGTCGGTTCATCATGATGTCAAGTATCTGCCGAAGGTCGACAAACTATGTTGAACAAAGGAATTTTATGTACAACTCATAAGTACTTATTTATTTAACTGTTTATGTGTGAACGATGAATAAAAAGCCGTCAATAAGGAAATGATTTTATTTTATTGGCGTTCATTCAATGAAAGATTTGCAACGGGTCTGTGGTGGCTAAGAACTTTGAGCTTGCTCCAATAGCCGCTACCGTTAGATACTACTACGTAAGTACCACCGGCGCTGCAACCGCACATAGCATAGCATCAGCCTTTTAACATTCCTGCTGGGAATCAGACCTGCTTTCTAGGAGATAGAATGGGCCGTAATCCACTACGCGAGCTCAATGCGAGTTGGTGGTTGTCACATCTCGTATCTTCGAATTTTTGGTTCTAGAGCATGCCGGTTTCCTCACGATGTTTTCCTTCACCGTTTTGAGAGCAGTGGTGTTGAAATTAAAATAATTACACCAAGTAATACCTAGGTAGGTACTCCTGGTTGGGTTATTTTGGAACTCCTGGCTGGTTGAGTTTTTTTATGGCCGCTTTGGCTTACGTACAATGGTCTGCATAGGACTAAGTAGGTACGGAAACCATACTCAGACATAAGTGATATTTATTTTTGCAAATAGATAGTGTCTGAAATAGTCTTTTGAATACTGAACCATACAGATTCGAGTGGACCTGTCCAGTAAGTGCAAGCATTTGTCAGTATTCTTATAGCTCACCTTAGGACTAATAAGTAGCTCAACGATTTGACGGACAATACCAAGTGTTGGAATGCTGTTTACAAGGTGGACCGATGCTCTGGTAGGCTGAAGTAATCTGCTTGAATCAAGACGCAAAGATCCTCTCGTTATACCGGCTGTCGTACAGTCGTACCTACTTATATTTCACAGTGACCGTCTTTCGGTCGAAGTCGTATAAACTGAGAGACTATCGCATCATGGCTTATAGAGGCTAACTTACATATCCTAAGACGTAATAAATTCTAGAAATGCCTTTCGCTTTTTTATGGTAAGTAAAAATCGAATGACGAATCCGGCCCTTGAGCGGAGCGGGAAATAGTGTCAGACTCTAACTAACTAAAAAACCTACCCCATTGCTTCCTTGCCTTAATCCCAGAGCCCTGGTGTTACGCTTTCGCATCAAACCTTGGCCCCAGGAGGCTTCGACTCTGTAGGGTACAGTTTGCTGACAACTCCTTGAGGCGCGCGGGAACAGTGCGCGCAGTCGACACGACTTGGGCTCGTTCTGGACGTCCGGACCATGCAAAAGAGGTCAACACGTTGTCTATGGCAGTCTTTGATCGAGTTTTTTTGTTTATAATTTTATGTCACTTTTGCTTGCTTTTGCTAATGTCAGTCTACAAAGCACAATTTAATTTTTAAAAGATTTGTTTTTTTATAAGAAATTACATTATATTTTATAATAATTATTACTTATATTTTTTTAACTTGTTTATTTTTTATACGACTCCAGCGAAATGGTAAGTAACGATTTTAATCTATTTTACATGCATGTGTATTGTTAACGCTAGGACCAGCCTCTGGTAATAGCTTAGGATCTATTGCTATTCCCTCTCCTAGAGAGGAGACCTGTGTCCCAGCAGTGGGAACATTAATAAGGCTGATGATGATCTATTGATGAGGTACATAGTGGGGATACCCTTAGCCTTAGCCTTGGTCTGTCCTAGCTCAGCAGGACATGGCAATGGTACGCATATCGTGGGCATGACCGTAATGTTATCTTATTGAGTAGGTAGGTACCTATTGCGCATTCCTTTTATGGCGTTAGTTTGGGAACGCTAATGGAAGGTATTTTGCCTGTCCAATTTTACCTATGTTGTGTATGTCAATATTATTTTAAGATGAAGCAAGTAGGTAATGATCGGAGTCGGAAGTAAAGTTTCAACTTGCAGTTTATATTTACTGTACTTGACAAGGTATATTTAGACCGTACACTCAGTGTATACATCGCAGCTTAAAAACTTGTAAAAAAATAAATGGTTAAAACGAATAAATGCAATTTGCATTCGTTATTGCTATTAAAAATTGACATTGACAATTATTTTTTTTAAATCTTTATTTTTGTACGAATTTTCAAGCGCTAAAATTCGCAGAGCTCAGCGGCCCTAGACAAATGGCAATTGCTCCGTGTCGAATCCATTTCTAAGTTCTATTTCGCCTTAATCGTTAAGGCGAAATAGAACTTAGAAATGGATTCGTCCACAAAATGGTAGACAAAGTGACATCGACTAACATATCGATAAGTCGAAGTGTTGGTTCGATAAAATAACTACTTCTTGGCTATGGTTATCGAATTAAAACGTCCAATTTGACGTATAAACAACTAATAACAATTAGCGAATCGAAAACGTTTGACCACGTGACTTTTCGAAGGCATATGTCAGTTCCATACATTTGGAGTTTCGAATTTCGTTATCGTTAGTGAGAATGTGACTTTGTCTAAGCCCCCAGGTTCGCAAGATCCGACGGCCGTACTGTATGTCCGAATGCGCAATGGTAGAATGATGATGGCATCGTTTGAATCCATTTGAGTTTGATAAATTATGTTGCAGGTGGTCGATTATTTTGACAAGTTAAGTTTTTTGTGCGAAATGTACGATGCAGAAGCCGACCTCATCGTGGAATTGGTCTTAAACTATTTTCCATTTGACAACTCATGTCAAGTGTTAAACGTCAAAAAAGGGACCACTCTAGTGAGACGGGTGCACCTACCAACCCTGAAGGTGGAAATGCTACAAGTTGGCAACACTATCAAAGTATTTTCGAGGTTACTGCTTATAAAAGATTGCGCTCCAGCTACCAAGAAAAAGATGTTTAGTCACTTTGAAAGGTAAATGACGCCTGTCGGTTTATTAATCTCTCGAGAACAGCTGAACCGATTTCGCTAATTAGGTATTTTTTGTTGTGTTGTTTATTGTCAGGAGAAGGTTCTTTTGTAAGATAAATAGAGTAGGGCAGAGTTGAGTAGGGTAGAGTGGGGTTGAGTAAGGTAGAGTAGAATAGAGTGGCCAGTTGACAGAAGCGAAGCTACTTGCAAAAGCTAGTTTGACTATAAAATTGTGAACTGAATGTAAAAAACAGCGTAAGTAGGTAACTCCAACTCGAGAGCAAACCAGAGCAAATGGTTCCACTTATCCGCCGCATATTTATACCTTACTAGCAATTTCAATAGAGACCATACATTTAAAACTATCAACTCTTTTTTTCTGTTATTTGTTACTTTGGAATAGTACCGTACAAAAATTAACTAATTTAAAAATTTTCGAAACCACTGTCATTGTAACCGAGGCGAAAAAGACGCCCAAGCAAAAGGCGTAGCCGTGATGGAGGCAAACGACATATTTTAACTCAAGAAAAAAAATTACAAATAGAAGTCTCAAGTAATTTAGAAAAAAAAAATTGTTGTACTTAGTTTCAAATTTAATCATACTTAATAACAATTACTTAACTAAATGGTTCCTTTTCAGTACATTCGCTTTAATAAAACCTGTGCCAGCAGAAATGCATGGAAAAATAATAGCGTTTATAGCGAAAAAAGGGTTCCGTATAGTTCGTATGAAGAACGGCAAGATAAACAAAAAATTTGCTATGGCGCTGTATGAGCATATTGCTGGAAGTGATGTTCTCCCGTAAGTAGAACCGTAGGCAGTATAAGGGACGAGTTGCTCAGAAATTAAACTTACACCCGTATTCACAAACGTTACTATGCGGCCTCACAATGCTCGCGAGCGCACAGGGCCCCTAAAAATAATTCATAAACAATACTTGAGTGGCGGATAGCACTATGCGTCCCTTAAAATGAACGCAGCTAAGCAACGCAGTGAGAAATGCCTTACTTCGCATAGCAATGCTACTTCACTGAGGAAAGTATTGTTTGTGAATACGGATGTTAGTTCCAAGTCGTCGACGGCGCGCTCAGTGCCCTAATTCACGTAAAATCAAACAATCCCAATTCCATTGTCGTTCGATCGTAGTCCTATCCAAAATCGGTATTCACGTGTTCCTTGATGAGGATTCGATAAAACGAGAATCGAACGACTTCTAAATGACCTCTCTTCGATCGAACGAGTTCAAAATCGGTGTCGTTCAAACTCGATTGATGGATGGGAATACGAACATGTCAAAGTCGCAACGATATCGCAACGGTTTTCATTACGAGAATTAGGCTACTGTTCCCGCGCGCCTCAAGGAGTTGTCAGCAAAACCGTAGGGACTCTGGAAAAGGGTTGAAGCTTACTGGGGCCCAGGGTCTCTTACTGAAAGGAAGGTTTGGCCCCAGTGCGAAAAGCAAAGAAGAACCGAGGTAGGGTACTTAGTCAGTAAGAGTCTGATACTGTTTCCCAATTCGCCCAAGTGCGAGATTCGTTATTGGATGATTTTTGCCCACCATAAAATAGTATAGTAAAAATAGCATAGTCGTAGAGGTCAGAACAAGTTTTTTTCATCATCATTTTAATGTTGTGTTCAATACGCAATCCCACATATTGCTCCGCATGACCCCCGCAAATAATGCGTAGAACATAATACAGATAATCTATATTCCGTGGCGTAGAATATGTAGAGATGCGGGGCGTATCCCTGCGGGCACCCCGTATAAAGCTAACGTAAAATAAATAAAGAATGTATTATTCTTTACTAGCGCCCCGTCCCAGCTTCGCACGGGTGAACACCAGTTCACCCGTGCATATTAAATATATTATATCATACACATAAACCTTCTGCTTGAATCACTCTATCTATTAAAAAAAACCGCATTAAAATCCGTGGCATACTTTTAAAGACCTAAGCATACTTAAAGATCTAGTTGGGACGAAGCAACTTTGTTATAAGTATATAACAAAGTTATTTTACGTTTGTTTTATTATGCTTGCGGACGAAGCTGAAAAAAACTGAAAAATATTTCACCGTGTGTGTGTCACGGCCACGACGCCGTGCTGCGTCATGGTGGCGTTGTAACAAACCTCTATTACATAAAAACTTTTGCGTTTATAATATCCATAGGATTTGTAAAACATAAAATGTTTTTTATAGCGTTGTAATTAACTACTTAACCGGAGGAGAAGTGATTGGCCTAGAGCTGGTTGGTCCTGACGCGGTGAAGGAGTGGAGACGCGCTTTGGGCCCAACAGACCCTAGTAAAGCTGCCCCGGGCACCCTACGACGCATGTTCGCTAGCAACAAGCTGGAAAACGTCGCCCACGGCGTCCGGAACAGAGAAACTGCAGATAAGGTAAAATAGTATTAAGTGGACCTCAATCGGCGTATTTTAGGGAGAGCAGTGCTGGCCGAGTGGTAACGGCCCCGACTTCCGAGTTGTAGGTCGCTGGTTCAAACCCAGGCAGGCGCATTACTTTGTGTAATTTATTTCATCACCACTGCACTCAAAACGGTGAAGGAAAACATCGTGAGGAAACCGGCATGTCCTAGAACCTAAAATTCGAAGACTTATGATATCCACCAACTCGCACTGGGCTCACGTGGTGGATTATGGCCCATTCCCTCTCCTAAAAAAAAACCTGTGTCCCAGCAGTGGGAACATTAATAAGGATAATGATATCGGCGTATTTAATTAAATACGTATTTAAATTTTTGGCTTATACATATGGTTTTAATTTCAACACGATACCTCCACGAGTTCTCTAGATAAAGGGTCTTGACAGGCCGACAAACGGACGACAAATCAGATCCTATAAGGATCATTTTTGTCCTTTTAAGGTAAACTTTTTTTTTAAATTGATTTATAGGTTCGCTCTTGACCGCTATTTCACCTGATGGAAAGCGACGATGCGTTCGACGATGGAGCGCGCTAACCTAGAAGTAACCTATTCACTCTTGACTTAAAGATTCCCTGATTGTAGCCATCAGGAAACACAGACTCCGGCAAGGGATTCCACTCTTTGGGCGTGGACCCATGTCTACGGTGCGGTGCCGTTTGCCGTGCAACGGTACGGCACCACCGCCGGCGGATGGCGCGACACCGTGCCGCACCACGGCGTCGTGTACCGGCACATACACGCTTAGCACGTATACCAAAATTAATTTTGGCTTGTTATGGACCGCGAAAGACGTATCCTGATCCTGTTGCTGTTAAGACGACGACGAATGAAGAAAAAACAAAATAAAAACAACACAATAGTGAGCACGTCGGTACACGACGCCATGGCGCGACACGGCGCCGCGCCATCTGCCGGCGGCGGTGCCGTACCGTTGCACGGCAAACGGCGCCGCACCGTAGACATGGGTCCACGCCCTTTGGCTGTACCCACAATGAATGTGTTCTCATTACGTTTTGTACATATAATTATGTGGGATGTCAACCAAGTACCGGTGGCGCAACGTAAAAATAAGTGTTTTTTTTATTGACTACTATAAACTAGTGCTTGACTGCGATCTCAACTGATGGTAAGCAGTGATGCAATCGTTGATGGTAAATCGTTATAATCGGACGGAAAGACTGCAGCCGGCAAACTGTTCTAGTCCCTAGATGTACGCGGTTATTACCTGTTTTAGATGTTGGAGTTGTTTTTTGGCCGTACCAAGGAGAAAATTTCTCGATTCCCATTCAGAGCGACATTCAAAGACTGCACCTGTTGTATCATCAAGCCTCATGCGGTGATAGATGGCAATGCTGGCCATATCTTGGAACAGATATCTTCTTCCAAAAAGTTTTTCATATCTGCCATGGCTATGTTCTCCGTTACTATAACGAACGCTGAAGAATTTTATGAAGTGTACAAAGATGTTGTGCCTGAATATAAGGTTTGTTATTTTACTTAAGCAAATTTTGTAGAAACTAGCTTCGGTCCGCAGCTTCACTCCCTGAACTGTTTACCCTACTCTACACTGTAGAGACTGCAAAAAGGTTGAAGTCTACTGGGGCTTAGGGTGTTTTTCTGAAAGGAAGGCTTGGTCCTAGTGCGAAGGCAAAGATGGAACGGGGTGCGGTGTTTAGTCAGTAAGAGTCTGACACTGTTTCCTGCTATGCTCAAGAGCGTGATTCGTCATTGGATGTTTTTTGCCCACCATAAAAAATCCCATTTTACCCTATTCTACCCTATTCTATCTTACACTACCCTACCCTACTCTTCTCTACTCTACCCTACTCTACCCTACTTTACCCTACTCTACCCTACTCTACCCTACCCTACTCTACCCTACCCTACTCTACTCCACTCTACCCTATTTTTTTTCTTTCTTAAGAACCTTCTCCTGACACACCACAAAAACAGAATTAAAAAAATCAGTTCAGATGTTATCCAGATTTGCGATTAGCAACACGATCATTTTTCAGCGATTCATTTTTAGGGTTCCGTAGTCAACAAACCCTTATAGTTTCGGGGTTCCGTAGTCAACAAACCCTTATAGTTTCGCCAAGTCTGTCTGTGTATCTCCGTTCGCGGATAATCTCAGCGACCGTTAGCACTAGGAAGTTTGGAAGAAAATTTGGAACCAATAATGTTACGAGTATCAATCACGCCGACAACGTGCTAAGATAAAAAGTGGATAAAATGTTTTATTAGGGTACTTCCCCTACACGTGAAGTGGGAAGTGATTTTTTTCATTTCTACTCTCACGTGTGATTATTGTTGGATAGGTATTTAGGTAAATATGATTAGGGGTCCCGTAAAATATTTTTTTGATAATGTAAATATTTCCAGAAATTATCGCTCCAACACTAAACAACAATGCGTTTAAAATATTGGTGGTACTTTATAAAATCTTTGTAGGAAAATTATTTTGAACTTGATGAACAGTTTTTGAAATGCGATATGTGTTGAGGAT
The DNA here is from genome assembly GCA_029852875.1 of Mythimna loreyi. Taxonomy (NCBI): domain Eukaryota; kingdom Metazoa; phylum Arthropoda; class Insecta; order Lepidoptera; family Noctuidae; genus Mythimna; species Mythimna loreyi. Next base: position 8,095,502 of record CM056800.1, on the reverse strand, counting down.
GATTTTTGCAAAATACCGCCAAATGTAAACTTTTTTATTTAATTAAACTATTTTAACTTTGTTTATTTTATTTCAGTCTGCATGCATACAGCTGGCAGAAGGAAAATGTATAGCATTAGAAGTTAAATGCAGAGATCCTAGTCAAAACGCAGTCTGTGAATTTCGAAAATTGTGTGGACCGAGAGATCCGGTAATTTTATTACTTTTATAATTATAATATTGATTTGTAATTTTCAGATTTGTAATATCCAGATTTGTAACATCAGATATGATCTGATGGGAGCAGTGGTGACCGAGTGGTAACGGCTTCGATATACGAGTTGTGGGTCGCGCGCAAACCCAGCCGGGCGCATTACTTTTTATAATTTATTTCATCACTACTGCTCTCAAAACGGTAAAGGAAAACATTGTGAGGAAACTGGCATGTCCTAGAACTAAAACTACGAAGACATGTGACGTCTACCAGCCCGTACTGGCGCGCGTTACATTCCCTCTCTTAGCAAGGAGGCTTGAGTCCCAGTCGTGGGAAAATTACAAGGCTGATGCTATGGACCGTACCGTACATTAGCATAGCGCTAATGTACGGTACGGTCTACCGAACTCAGGATTCTAGACCGCATTATGAAGTTAGATGATAATTTATTAGATTAACTCTGTCTTTTTTGACTGGCCTGTTGATCTAGTGGTTAGCAGCCTTGACTGCTATGCTAAAGGTCGTGGGCTCAATTCCCACCCAAGAAAAATGTTTAATGAGATGAGCACGATTTTACATAAGTACCTGGGTGTAATCTATGATAATTATCATGTTTTTTCAATTTCCTATAACATTTTCAAAATTAAATCTATCGCGGTCAGGTAGGTGAAAAATGTAGAGGAGCAGTATGGCCATCGGCTGTCCGAAGGTAGCCTCTGCGAATTTTAGTGCTTGAAAATTGGTACAAAAATTAAGATTAAAAAAAAAATGACAATAACAGTTTTTAACAGCATAAACCACTGCAAATTGCATTTTTTTAAACCATTTTTATACGAGTTTTAATTTTCAAGCGCTAAAAATTCGCAGAACCTAACGTCAGACTCGTAAAGATTCGAGGGTCGTACTGTAGGTACTATCGCAGTCATTTCTGTTCGCTTGGCTTCAAACCAAACCTTTGAAGTTTTCATTTCGATGCAAGTAAAAACGAACTTAGCGGTGGTCAAGCGGTATTGTCATCGATGGTACAATACGTTCCAAATGAGAATAGGATCGATTGTCATGTTGTCACGTCACGATTTACCGTCAAATCGAGGCAAGATATTTTTAAAATTCAGTTTATTTACGAAACATTTAATTTATTTACGAACTGTGAACGAAAAAAGTTTAATCAGAATCCAGTTTTTCAATTTTACTCTTCTCCGAGTTCTTTAATTTTGCAAAAATATATTCGATTTGACAGTACGGTGTGTCGTTACATCCTGGTTATCGATCCTATTCTTATTTGGAATGCATAGTACATAAAATGTTTGTCTTCAAATTTTGTTTGATTTCAGGAAATATGTCGCCAATTGTATCCAGATTGCATAAGAGCCTTATACGGTAAAAATGTAATAGAAAATGCCGTACATTGCACAGATTTACCAGAAGATGGCGTTAGTGAAGTGGAATACTTCTTCAGATTGATAGCGGCTAACGAATGAGCTATGTTGTTTTTTGTACAAGATATCTATGGCTAGAAGTAGATAAAATAAAGAATTTGATTTTATCGAAATTGCCTTTCATTATCTTGAGATATCATGGATCTTAGATCATCATCATCATTTCACTGATCATATTATCACTTAAACCAATTACAAAGTTTAACGGCATTTATAAAACTAGGTTAAACAGAAAGAAGGGTAAGAAAAGATTAAATTATGGTTTATTAATTTTATGATTTATTGAGAAAAAATATTTTTCATTACTCATACTCTGAAAGTAGGTGTATAGTTGCCTGCGGAGAGGGCTGGAAGAAGTACTTTTACTCCCTAGGGAGTTTTACTTTTCAACTGACAGCTGTCTAAATATTAAAAAAAAACTAGTTCTATTTTGACATTTCTATTGAACCGTAACCCGAATTTCTATACTGCCAGTACAATAGAAATAACATAGTGATAGCCATAAAAAAAAAAAGCATAGTGATAGAGAGAGTACTAACTTTCATCCCTCGTATAACAATGTACTAATAACATCTATAGAGACGCGTTCAAGGCGATGCTACAACAAACATTTAAAATACATGATAATGTTCTAAAATTAATTACATTTAGATATATAATAATACAAAAATTATGTAACAAGTCCGGGCAATTTTCAATAATTACTTGAGCCGGTTCTACTTTCGTCAGACTTTGGCCAAGCATATCCTCCAATAGTGCTATATTATTAACTAGCGACCCGCCCCAGCTTCGCACGGGGGCAATGCTGATATCAAATATATTATGTATGTATTATACATATAAACCTTCCTCTTGAATCACTCTATCTATTAAATAAAGCCGCATCAAAATCCGTTGCGTAGTTCTAAAGATTTAAGCTTACATAGGGAGGAAGCGACTTTGTTTTATACTTACTATGTAATGACTAGCGACCCGTCCCAGCTTCACACTGGTGCAGTGCTAATATTAAATATATTAGGCATATACATAAACCTTCCTTTTGAATTACTCTATCTATTAAAAAAAAACGCATTAAAATCCGTTGCGTACTTTTAAAGATATAAGCATACATAGGGACAGCGCAACTTTGTTTTATACTATGTAATGTATGTATGGCTCGTGAAAAAGGGGCAAACTTGAGGAGGTTAGTCCTAGCAGACGACACCTCTATTCGCTGGGTGCGCGATGACAGCGCCAACTAGCGGTTGCAAATACGGTGGTCTCCGAAATGTCAAATGCCCGGCTGTCATTACGACGAGTTATTTACAAACGAACAATTTTAATTAAATATTGTAATTTACATTTATTCCAATAAATATTCTAAATCTATATAAGGTAAGTCTTTTTTATTTTTCGTCTAAAATGGCACAATCAATAGATTTCGCTTAGTACATTACGAATTGTTCATGGCTGTCGTCATGAGAAGTAAGTAACGCATTTCATGTAAATAGCAGATAATTATTTATGAGTGCTTGTGCTCTCAATAATTTATCCTTTTATGTATTTTCAGTTAAACATGGCCAAATTAATCATAAAAACTGGATTCCGACCAATCACACACGACATCATTTTCCAACCACAAACAATATTGAAAGGAAAACAATTAGTTTGTAAAATTTTTTATCACTATTTCTGCCATTGTTTTTGCAAATAACTACGCAGCAAGCTTCGTGACTAATGTTTATTTACTAAAAACGTAAATCTCGCTAGTAAAAAGTGCCAGTGTCCGCCACAGAAAGTTCCTTTTTTGGCCATGACGCGCGCTGCGATCGTTTCGTGGTTCCCCCACCTTATACTTCGCACCCAGCGAGATGGTATATTATTATATCGATAAAGTCACGAGAAATACAAAATATTATGAGGAGAGCTCTAAATAATAAGATTCAATTGACACCCACTAATTAGAATGCACTTAGGACTAGACTATGATGAACCCGCTTTGCGGTTGAGGGTTAGTTACTCATTCAGTCAAGTACTTTTGCTGGTCTCACAAATTTGGCTTACATATGTATGTATACCTAAGATTAATATCTCACTGGGGTCATTGTAAGCTTTACATCGCAAAAAATATCAATTTATTTCGTAAGCTAAACTTTTATAATAGCTCCGGTCTCTCTGGTTGTCTGGTAACAATCCGGACCAAGCCAAGTCGTCGACGGTGCGCTCTGTTCCCGTGCGCCTCAGTGAGTTGTCAGCAAATGTAGGGTTCCGACTGCTGGGGCGAAGCCTACTGGGGCGTCCGGTTTCTGAAATGGAGGTCAGACCCCGTTATGAAAACTAAGAAGGAACGGGGTGGGTCGTCTAGTCAGTAAGAGTCCGATACTGTTTCCCGCTCCGCTCCAGGGCGGGATTCGTCATTCGATGATTTTACCCACCAGAAATAAATAAAGTGTCGGTTCGGGTTTGGTCATTGCTGAACGGCTGCACGCTTCCCATTTCATTTCATCATTCTCGACAAAAAAATCCTGGGATTCTGGACGCTCGGAGTGTCTCCTGTGGCATCCGCATCAAAATCCGTTTAAAAGATGTAAGCATACATGGGGACAGACTGCAAGAAGCGATTTTGTTTCATACCATGTAATGGTTCTGCCCTTAATATGAAGACAACATCAAAGTCCATTGAGCCATTCAAAAACAATTAACTCGAAAAGTGATATAATTGTAACTTAATCTTATACTATTAAATAGTAATAGATATTATTATGTAGGCAAATATGCGTAGCGAGTCCATTATTATTTCTTCACACTCAATTACACAAACGTGCCTTCTAAAAAAAAAAAATTGTTTAAAGCTGCTTTCAGACTATGCAATAATAATAATAGCATATAGCAGTGGTGGCCGAGTAGAGCAGCGGTGGTCGAGTGGTAACGGCCCCGACTTGTAGATCACGTGTTCAAACCCTGCCAGAGGCATTAATTTGTGTAATTTATTTCATCACCACTGCTCTCAAAACGGTGAAGGAAAACATCGTGAGGAAACCGGCATGTCTTAGAACCAAAAATTCGAAGACATGTGACATCCACCAAATCGCACTGGGCTCGCGTGGTGGATCTTTGCTATACTATATGGTACTATAGAATAGCATAGTTTGAAAGCAGCTTAACGTGTAACACGTGATGGTTGCACGTTTTACAAATTAATATTGAAAAACCTTCGTAAGCCACTTAAAAGTAATGACGCACAAATATTTTATAATTAAGTAAATCGTGTTATTAATATGCTATAGTAGAAATTGTGATAGGATTAACTAATTAATAACATCTCGGTATTAATTATTTCAGTTAATCCTATCAAAATCTTAAATCTGTTTATTTGGTATTTATAGTTTTTTTACTTTGTACAAGCGAACCGCCCCAGCTTCGCACGGGTACTGATATTAAATATATTATGCATCTATTATACACATAAACCTTCCTCTTGAATCTACTCTCTAACTTTCTTTATTAAAAAAAACCCGCATCAAAATCTGTTGCGTACTTTTAAAGATATAAGCATACACAGATACCACGGTAAGCAACTTTGTTTTATACTACCTATGTAATGATATGTCATTGCTTATAATGGGCCTCATTAGAAGGCTTAAAGTCACCCAAAGGGCAATAAAAATGGCTATGCTCCGAGTTTCCTTGAGTGATGGTATCAGAAATGAATATATCCGCAGGAAAACCATGGTTACCAACAGAGCCCAAAGAATTGCTAAACTTAAGTGGCGATGGTCAGGACACATTGCTCGCAAAACATGGCCGTTCGGGTCGAAAGGATCTGGAGTGGTAACAGCGTAGGTACCGAAAGACCGTGTTCGAAGGCCTCCGACAACGTGGACCGATGACCTGGAAAGGGTTGCGGGTACCCAATGGATGCGAGATGCACAGGACCGTTAATTATGGCGACTATTGGGGGAGGCCTATGTACAGCAAAGCAAAAAAACGTCTTTTGATAACCGATTGTGCGTCAGTAGTTCGATACGACACTACGGTAGTGCGACTAACAATTGTGTGACTACTCATCATCATCTCAGAGCTAGTCCCGGTTGCTTCCTTGGCCTTCACCATGGTGCCCGGGGTCCGCTTTCCAACTTAAACGCCTCCACTTCGCTCGGTCTTTCGCGTCCTTTGCCGTAAGCCCATTGGCACGCATATCGTCCCTTACGACGTCGATCCAACGCCTCTTAGGCCTTCCTCGTTTTCCGGGTCCCGGCGGAGGCGGCATGGCGAGGCATCTGTTACCCACGTAGTCAGCCGGTTTTCGTAACACGTGGCCATACCAGCGTAGGCGACCCTCCTGCAGTTTATCCGCTATGTCACGGACCTGAAGGCTGCCCCGGATGCGGGAGCCTTCAATTGTGTGACTACTACCTATTACTTAATCTGTGCTACTACCTACTAGTGTGCGTACTGTAATTCGGCACATATGTTGGTGCAGCATTACAATATATTGACACTCCAAGTGGGACAAACGATGCGATAATGCTGCCCAATAGCATAGCATCAGCCTTATAAGGTTCCCACTGCTAGGACTCAGGTATCCTCTCTAAGAGAGGAGTGGGTCGTAATCAACCACACTAAAACGAAGTTCATTTGCTTTTCAATAAATAAATCAGGGCAACCTCCAATACCCATTGATCTTCAAGCCCATTGTTGTCAAGTTGACTCAGTATTTTCCACAAACTGCAACTGCTCGCGACTGGTAGAGACCGAGTCGATTAAATATCTTGGTGTGATAATCGATTCTCATCTTAAATTTCATCAACACATAGACTTGGTCGTAGCCCGCCTGAGAAAACTTTTATACATTTTTAAGAAACTGAGAGGTTCGGCGGACTTTAAAACTCTAATAAATATATATTTTGCACTTGCTCAGTCACTATTGGGATACTGCCTGACGGTCTGGGGTGGGGCGCATAAAACAGCGATGTTACGTATTGAAAGAGCTCAGAGGGCTGTTCTGAAAGTCCTTTCGAAAAAACCGATTCGGTTTCCTACGGCATGCCTGTACAATCTATGTCCGGTCCTAACCGTCAGACAGTTGTTCATTTCTCAAGCAGTGCTCCATAAACATAACCAGCTAACCTACGAACCCGATAAATTTGCCGGCAAACGCCGTTTTGATCGGGTTTGTGATATAAAGCCGCGTTCTACAATGGCTGCGCGTCGCCATTTTGCCTACTTGAGCTCAAAACTCTACAATAGGATTAATAAGCTTTTAAGCATCTACTCATTGACCAGGATTGATTGCAAGAAAAAACTTGTAAATTGGTTGAAATCACTTTCTTATGATGCTACAGAAAAACTTGTGGAACTTTAATAAATACATAAATAACATAAACCTACATTCACTCCCACACACTATCTAGGTACTCTTATACACACACACACACACTATCATAACATTCACACACTCTTAACACTCACTCTCTCTTATTATTTTTGTACTTAATCTCTTCTTATAGTATTGTAAGCGCTTCTAGTTCATTAGTCTGGAACAACCATCCCTCCCACTGGAGTTGGGCGTTGATGGCTGCGCCACAGTTTTAACTTTTGCAGTCATCATCGTTTATCACTGTTTGTACTTGTATTTTGTTTTACTGTTCCAAATAAACGATTATTATTATTATTATTTCGTTTATTTAACATGTAACATATAAATTATATTTTTAAATATTTCATTAAAAAAACATTTAAAAATATAAAAAATAGTGTCCCACCGGTATCGGGAACAGGGTCCAAGCTACCGGCGGTCAGGGCTCCAAAGAAAGGAACCTCCTAACTATACGAGCCGTGTCCAGGAGTACCGCTTTCTGAATCAAGCCCTTGATCCAGCCGCCTAACGAGAGCCTCCTAAGGTGTTGGTCGAGGCTCTTGGCTATTAAGCCATTAGCTGACACGACTATCGGTACAATGATTGCCAAATCCACATCCCACATGTCGATAACCTCGCGAGCCAAGTCAATATACTTGACTTGTTTATCTTTCTCGGCTTTCACGAGGTTCTCGTCATGAGGGACGGATATGTCAACAATCATTGCACGCCTTTCGCTTCGGTCTACCACCACTATATCAGGCTTGTTGGCTAAAATAGTCCTGTCAGTGATGATAGACCGATCCCAGTACAGGGTGATATGACCATTATCAAGAACTGGGTCGGGCTCATACCTGTAGTACGGCACTTCCGATTCCACAAGAGAGTATTTCAGAGCAAGTTGCTGATGGATAATCCTGGCTACGAGGTTGTGCCTGTGCAAGTACTCGCCGTTAGCTAGACGTTATTATTATTTCATTTATTTAAATTTCAATCATATTCAATATATTTTTAAATATTTCCTTAAAAAAATAATTAAAAAAAAAAACATTTAAAAATATAAAAAATAGTAGCCCACCGGCATCGAGACAGGGTCCAAGCTACCGGTGGTCAGGGCTCCTGAGAGAGGAACCTCCGGACAATACGCGCCGTGTCCAGGAGTACTGCCTTCTGAATCAGGCCCTTGATCCAACTGCCTAACGAGAGCCTCCTCAGATGTTGGTCGAGGCTCTTGGCTATTAAGCCATTAGCCGTCACAACTATCGGCACAATGACTGCTGTGTCCACTTCCCACATGTCGACAACCTCGCGAGCCAAGTCAAGATACTTAGTTTGTTTATCCTTCTCGGCTTTCACGAGGTTCTCATCATGAGGGACCGCTATATCAACAATCATTGTGCGACGCTCCAGTCGATCTATCACCACTATGTCAGGCTTATTGGCAACAATAGTCCTGTCAGTGATGATAGATCGATCCCAATATAACGTGATGCTGCCATTTTCGAGAACTGGGTCGGGCACATACCTATATTACGGTACTTCTGATTCCACGAGGTTGTATTTAAGAGCAAGTTGCTGGTGGATTATTATTATTCCATTTATTTACATTACAATATCATATTAGGTATATTTTTAAATATTTCCTTAAAAAAATATTAAAAAAAAACATTTAAAAATATAAAAAATAGTAGCCCACCGGCATCGAGACAGGGTCCAAGCTACCGGTGGTCAGGGCTCCTGAGAGAGGAACCTCCGGACAATACGCGCCGTGTCCAGGAGTACTGCCTTCTGAATCAGGCCCTTGATCCAACTGCCTAACGAGAGCCTCCTCAGATGTTGGTCGAGGCTCTTGGCTATTAAGCCATTAGCCGTCACAACTATCGGCACAATGACTGCTGTGTCCACTTCCCACATGTCGACAACCTCGCGAGCCAAGTCAAGATACTTAGTTTGTTTATCCTTCTCGGCTTTCACGAGGTTCTCATCATGAGGGACCGCTATATCAACAATCATTGTGCGACGCTCCAGTCGATCTATCACCACTATGTCAGGCTTATTGGCAACAATAGTCCTGTCAGTGATGATAGATCGATCCCAATATAACGTGATGCTGCCATTTTCGAGAACTGGGTCGGGCACATACCTATAATACGGTACTTCTGATTCCACGAGGTTGTATTTAAGAGCAAGTTGCTGGTGGATGATCCTGGCTACAAGGTTGTGTCTATGCAAATAGTCTCCGTTAGCCAAACGAGAACATCCAGAAATGATGTGTCGGATTGATTTACCGGGTCGGTGGCATGCCCGACAGATGTCAACCGTACCGTCCTTCACAATGTATTTCCGGTAGTTATTCGTCATCATAACTTCGTCCATTATTGCAAAGACAAAACCTTCGGTTTCCCCGAAAAGGTCACCAAAGCGCAGCCAGGATACGGACGCTAAGAAGTCTACATCGGGCCCATGTAAGGCCCGGTAAAAGCGCCCGTGAAGCTCCTTGCTCTGCCATACTTCCTTGCGTTCATTAGCATCCAATACTACAGGTTTGCGCCAGTTCCCCTTAGCCAAGGAGAGCGGGGTGAGGCCCTTGTCCACTGCTACCATATCTCGGTGCATCCCCACGTCGGCTTCAAGGAAGTATTCCCTGAGACTGCATACCTCACGGTTGTGCAGGGTCTTAGCATTTAAAAAGCCACGACCTCCACACTTCCGCGGGATATACAGTCTCATAACCGATGACCGTGGGTGATGCATCCGATTTGCGGTAAGCAGTGTACGGACCCTCCTATCTAAGGCGTCCAGTTCGGTCTGAGTCCATTTAAGTATGCCGAAAGAGTACATCAACACCGGCATGACCCACCCGTTGAAAGCGCGCACCTTGTTCCCGCCTGATAAAAGACTATTCAGTACTTTATTCAGGCGGTTGAAGAAGCGCTCCTTCAACGACTGTTTCACGTTATCAGCATTGATGCCTAACGCTTCCGACATACCCAAATACTTATAGGTTTCGGTTGGAGAGAGGGATCTCAGGTTTATGGAATCCGTGAGTTGAGTTCCCACGGATCCCATAATCTCTCCTCGCTTCACATGCATGACTGCACATTTGTCCACACCAAATTCCATCCTGATGGCACTACTGAAGGTTTCAGTTACCTTCAGTAGCTCCATCAGCTGCAAGTCGTTGGGGGCAAAGAGTTTCAGATCATCCATGTAAAGGAGGTGAGATATGACTTGACCACCTCTTTTCAACCGGTAGCCTAACCCGGAGCCCTCCAGCAGTGTGCTGAGAGGGTTCAAGGCTAGACAAAACCACAGTGGACTCAGACTGTCGCCTTGGAATATGCCACGCTCAATCCTTATCGATGCGTTGTTTTCCGAAATTTGTCGACATCCTGGATAGTGAAGGACCGTCCTCCATTGCCCCATACATGACATCAGGAAGGTGCGCAGAGTTGCATCAATCTTATACAGCTCCAGCACCCTCATGAGCCATGTATGTGGCACAGAGTCATAGGCCTTCTTATAGTCTATCCAACATGTCGACAAATCTCTACGAGAACGCCGGACCTGTTGGCTGATGGCAACATCAATGAGGAGCAGCTCCTTAGTACCGCGGGACCCGTTCCTACACCCATTCTGAGAGGCAGACATGATACAATTTGTCTCAATGTGATTATTAATTTTAGCTCTCAGTATGGATGTAAGAACTTTATAGACCGTCGGTAAACACGTGATCGGTCTATAATTTTTAGGTTCCGCAGTACTACCTGATTTATGGAGCAGGTGGGTTATTCCTGTCGTAAAAAACTCAGGCAGCGACCCTGACTCTAAGGCAGACTGGAATTGAAATGCCAAACGAGCGTGCGATCTTTTAAACCATTTAAGCCAAAAATTGTGCAGCCCGTCCGGCCCCGGAGATTTCCAGTTAGGCAACGGACGAACTGCACGAGCTACATCTTGGGGGCTGATGTTAATTGCCCCCATTTCCGGTATAAGATTGCACGCCCGCTCGACGTCCCGAGTCCAGTCACCCTCGGTGTGACTGACAGGCACCGACCAGATGTTGCGCCAAAATGAACACATCGCGTCATCATCTGGTAAGCGTGTATCAGTCACACTTTGGTCCGGTCGCTCCCAAGTCCTATAAACCCACCTCTCGTTGCTTTGGAATGTGCGATTCTGAGTGTAGCGCTCGACTCGCCGCTTGTACCGTCGAATACGGTTTGCCCATGCATAGATCTTCTGCTTCAGGAAGTCGATACGCTCTGTGACGCGGGGTAAATAATCTTGGGAACTAATTTCAGTCCCTGAAAACGCCCGCCTCACAAAGCGCATCACCCTAGGGCGAGTATTGCCCTCCCTGAAGCAGATAAGCTTACCGATGAGTGCTCTAGCCTCAGTAATACGACGCTCGATCCTGCACTGCCAGACTGGTACAGATGGTCGCGTAGCTCGGTCATTATTAGTAAATTTGACGTGAGCTACACGACATGCCGCTACAGCCCCACAGTACAAGATCGAGTGAGTATCGGCAAGGTCTTTGCTGCTATCAAAACAGTTAGATAGCTGCGAGTCTAGAGCACACACCAGCGCCCTATTTTTCTTATGCATAGGCAAACGCGGTAGTCGAGGTCTAAGTCCAGGTGGTGTCGAGCGGTACTCTCGGAATGCATCCTCCAAAGCGCTCCTCAAACGTGCATTACATTGGGTACTCACGGATATAGCCCCGTCATCATCGTCCTCACCAATGTTGTCGGGTCGCGGTGAAATACTGCGTTGCAGCTGCACCCCGACCGGTGGCGAAGCAGATGAAACACAGCTACTCCGTGATTCTAGGCGCAGTCTATCAAGTACGGCGTCATCCAACATATGATTACGCTGAATGACCCGCACCTGATCCGAAAGTCGTTGGGCTGAAACGTTGACAGCTGGCTCAAGCACCTGAAACAGAGAGAGCATCCGACCACGGTACGCAGTCAGGTTAGTTCCCCCCTCTGTAGCCCTATAGTATGAGCGCATGACATTCTCATTAATGGATTGTGTCCATCTCATGCGCTGCACACTTCCACCGGCAGCGGGGACCCTATCAGAGGCCGGAGGGCCTCGAAGTCCCAGGCTGGCCGGAGGTCGGCCTCTTCCTCGCCGACGCGCAGGTGGTGGTGTCGTCGGCGGCGAAAAGTATTCGTCGCTCGAGCTCGACGCAGCTGCAGCGACCGGAATCTCTGGACTCACGGTTGGTGCTGGTCCCGGCGGCTGCGAGGCGGAGCTGAGCGACGAATCCGATGGTGTTGGGCGTGCGTTTCGGTTTCGTGTCCGGCTTCGTGTCAACATTTTATATTCATTGCCTTGTCATTTTATATCAATCTTTGTTCGATGATGGTGGTAATACAATATTATTTTATTTGTTTTCTTCGAACACTTTTTCTATGTTTGGGCATTTTAACTATGGTATTATTTAATAAAATTGTTTCAAAAAATTCAGCAATAAAATTTTTCTGTCAGTCAGATTGACAGCCGGACCACTATTATTATTATGGTTTTTTTTATTTACATTTTATCATATTTTATACATTTTTAAATATTTTCTTAACAAAATAATAAAAAAAAACATTTAAAAATATAAAAAATAGTCGCCCACCGGCATTGAGACAGGGTCCAAGCTACCGGCGGTCAGGGCTCCAGAGTGAGGAACCTCCGGACAATACGCGCCGTTTCCAAGAGTACTGCCTTCTGAATCAGGCCCTTGATCCAGCTACCTAACGAGAGCCTCCTCAGATGTTGGTCGAGGCTCTTGGCTATTAAGCCATTGGCCGTCACGACTATCGGCACAATGACTGCTGTGTCCACTTCCCACATGTCAACAACCTCGCGAGCCAAGTCAAGATACTTAGTTTGTTTATCTTTCTCAGCTTTCACGAGGTTCTCATCATGAGGGACCGCTATATCAACAATCATTGTGCGACGCTCCAGACGATCTATCACTATTATTATTACACTGGCTCAGTGCGGAATGGTGGATGACGATATTAGGTGCATACAATATTTAATGGAATTCTAATATTATCAACAGTTAAATTTATTGCAATTCATATTTTTAATCAGTAGACAATAGATATAGCAACTTCTTGATTTATTAATCCAAATTCCTCTATGTTTAATTTGGACTGACACGACTAAGCTGCTAAGGCATTCGACTATGTAAATCATAATGTTTTTATAAATAAACTTTACGCCTGTGGTATAAGAATCATAATCCAGGATCTAATAAAATCACATGAGGCCAATATTCGTTATTTCTGTGTACGAGTATATTCCTTAAAACTAAACTTAAATATATTCGGATTGTAGAGTAGTCAAATATAGCATACCACAAGGTAGCGTTCTGGGACCACAGTTGTTTCTCATATATATATTAATGGTTTACCCGGTCAACACATCATCCTATGGTGTTCTTTGCAGACGATAGTACTGTGACAGTAAAATGTTGTGCTATCAATTAAAAGAATGCAGTCTAGTTGCCCTTCATATATATATCTCCCTGCCTTTGATTTTGATAGGTGTTGGTATGGCTAGAATAAGACACATGTTTAGTATATATTTAAGTTGTTTATTGATAAAAAATCAGTCAGTTGTTTATTATGCGTAGGTAACTTAATCTAGATACTTAAGTAACTACTCACAATGACACCCTTAAATTACATTGTTTTTATTTGTAGATTGCTTAAGTAAATCTTAATAAATCAGCGCATCTCAGTTGTATGCGTTTTTTTTAATGGATCAGTTGCACTCGCCATCAGAGCGTTAGACAACGAAATTGAAAGAAGAAAATTCCGAACAATCCAGTATTATTCCATTCCCGGGAATATGTAGAGTTAGGGTTCAAATCTCTAAGTCATCTTGAATGGTCTACACTCTTTCTTCGACAGTGATTTCATGTCCCGAAACCGGTTTCAGTAAGAAGTCAAATCTCAGCCGCAGATTGCTGTCATCTGCCGTAACTTTGTATCTCTTCAGGAAGTGTACTAGCGTCGCTTTCATTGATATCATGGCGTAGGTTTTACCTGCAAAGAATTAAAAAATTATTAAGTATGTTACAATTTAGAGCAAGTTTTTTTTTGGTTAAAAATCTTCAATGAATCTGATCTAGTTCTTGGGCGGGATGGGAGGACGTGCCTGACTTTTACTGATTAAAACCCAGTTTTTTTCTTCTTTGCCTTTGTTCCATGACCCTAGTTAGCCCCAGAAGTACCTTGCTGAGCCCCTACGGTTTTGCTGATAATTCTTTGAGGCGAGCGTGGAACACTACGCGCTGTTGACGCCTCGAGCCCGATCCGAATCCCAGTACTTTACAGTATTTTGTCTATTGCAGATATTTAAATATAACCCTTAAAACTATTCTGTAATTTGATTAGATGGTCGAAGTTATGTTTTGAGATAATGGGCCTTCTAGCTGACTATATTCCGACCTTATAGTTTTCATGATTTTGATGCACTGCACCGAGGTGACTGCCGTGACCGTGACAACCTATCGAATTCAAAAAGTCGAGAAATTTTTATTCGAGGTAACGTCATTAGATTTCGATTAGATTAGATTACCTATATAAGTAGGACATTTACTTATTTGTCGGCGGATCAGTGTGCCTTTTTCTTCTCACTTTTTCGGGAGCACCCATGAGGTTTTGTAAAAGAAGGCGCCATTGTGTGTCTATATTTTGCTGGCTATTCTTAAATGATTATTCAACTCACCTAAACAGGATCGTTTTCCTAGACTAAAGCCAACGAAGGCCGCTGGGTTGGCAGGCATTCCGGGGTCCAGCCACCTTTCCGGCCGGAACTGTTCTACGTTCTTGCCCCACACAGGTTCACGATGCGCCCCAAACAGCATGATCACGCATTGACTGCCAGCGCGCATCGTGTAGTTTTCTAGACAGAGAATTATGTGTTTGAGATTTTATTTCTATAATCTCAACGCTCTGAGCGCGTTGGTCTCCATGTGTAGAAGTTAGGTAGATGTTGAAAAGATACTGCTACTTAAATAGTTAAGTTAAACAGATAACTTAAAGGGACCAAAGGTTTAGAAATACATGCTCCCTCCCCGAAGGAGCACACGCGATGACCGCTAATCGTGTACTGAATGCTCGGCTAATATAAATTAGTGAAGAGAGGTAAAATGCACGAATAAGCATTAGTGCATTATTAGAGTATGATTTCACCGTACATCATAGAAAGAAAGAAAAATACTTAATTTCGCACATATAGATACACAATGCAGAAACAACAAGATTAAAAAGAGGAAAAAACTAACATTGTGTGTCTCACGGCTGCACTAAATAGGTCAGGTTTGAGAAAATATGACAAACAAAAATAAACATTCAATTTATTATGTTATGCGGTTATAAGAATAGAATTAATTATTACCACGATGCACGTAAACAATTATACAATCGTTTTGTGCTTTTTTCGAGGGTACTTATATAATTATAAAAAAATGTCGGCCAAGTACTATTCGGACTCGCGCGCGGAGGGTTCCATATCACCATCAATATACATATAAATCAATTTCACTTTTCGTTGTAATTTTATAACTCAAGAACGGGCTCACCTATCCAAAAATATATGTTGTTGTTCAATCAATCAATCATTTATGAAAATTTCAAGTGTCTGTCTCGATTGAGACAGCCTGCTTACAGACGGACAGACGAACAGCGAAATCTTAGTAAAATGGGACCCAAGCAGAGAGAGTCTGAGAACCTATATATTTTTTATTTGATAAACAACAACTAATCTTTTAATTGAATTAATTGAATAATTGAATTAGTTATGCGGATTTCAAAATAGAATTAATTATTTAATGCTGCACGTGAATATATAAACGATTATAATGCGTTACAAATAATCATAAGATTATCAATGACTCTAATCTGTGTGTCTAATTAATGTTGATTAAAAAGTACGGTATTGGAGTGGTGACCGCGTACCGGAAGACGCAGCGTTGGAAGGCCTCCTTCAAGGTGGACCGATGACCTGGTCAGGGTTGCTGGAAGCCGATGGATGCAAGACGCAGAGGACCGTTCTTTGTGGCGGCGCTTGGGGGAGACCTATGTCCAGCGGTGGACGTCTTTCGGCTGAAATGATGATGATGGTGAAATAGTACGGTTTGCAAAGGAAACTTATTTGCATATAATGTTTTTTATTACATTTAACCAAATCTTAGTTGAATCTAAGTGAAGAAAAACCTTAAATTCATTATCATCATTTTAGCCGAAACACGTCTACTGTCGGATATAGGCCTCCCCTAAGTGTCACCTCAATGAACAGTCCTATGCATCTCGCATTTAATAATAAATAATAATAATAACGTTTATTTTCTCACCACAAGCCAAAAGATACAGACAATATAACAATAAGAACCATTAGCTAACAATTTTTGGTTGTGGATCGCTGGTGCCTGTGGTAGGTAGTAACACCTGTAGTACAGGTCACCAGGTCCACACCTATTCTGAGTTACATAATTAGTAGCTTGCATATTGACACAGCAAATATATATTCAAAAAATTACAAAATAAACAGTGAGGAAATAGATAACTTAAAACAGTAGAAAAACAATAGTAATAAGAAAAAAAAGTAATAAAAGGTATGTGTAGGTATGTATGGGAGAGAGTTTTTATGTAAATGTGTTTGTGTATGAGGGTATGTGTACTATATGTGTGTGATCGTGAAGGTGTTTAGGAATTTGTGTGATTAAACTAAGACATCTAATAGAGCTTCTGTGGCAGCGTATGTTTGGTTTTGGAGCCAGGCTTGAAGAATGAGTTTAAGATTATGTTTGTTTAATGAATGCAAGGAAAGAATTCAATGTAATTTGTTATAAAGATGGATCAAGGAAAATAAAGAATCCGTGACTAAAATACGTTTTAAAAGGAATAGTTCTAGCAACGAGATGACTGCGGCGATTTGTTTCCTATGAATAGTTGGTGAAAGCGTGTTGTTTAATAACAGTGGCCGATATGAACAATTGCCTAACCGTAAGAACTTGACAATATTCGTAAAGCTTAATCCTGGGATAAAGTCTTGGCTTGAAACAACACACCTTTAGAACAGCTCTTTGTGCTCGTTCTGTTATAATACAGTGAGACTTCGCTGCACCACCCCAGGAAGAGATACAGTAAATCAGAACCGACGGGCACAATGCTTGATATGTCATTTTCATTATAGCAGCATCCGCCGACTGGCGCAGCTGTTTGAAAATGTAGATCAACTTGCGCACTCTGTTCGAGAGGTGCACTATGTGTTCCCTGAAAGTAAGGTTGCAGTCAAGTACAATTCCAAGATACTTAATCGATGGGACTCTTTCAACCTTGCAGATGCTGTGATCATGAGTGCCATATTTTCCGTCACCACTACTCTTTGCCTCGTTCAACTGGGCAGCAACATATAGTGAACTTTCTGATGGAACACTGGTGTTACGAATAGAAAAATGTAACATTTTTGTTTTTGCGATATTCAGCGTGAGCAAGTTGTCATTAAGTCATTTACTGACTATGTTAAATCCCTGCTGTGCATGACGATATGTGTCCTTCCAACTATCTGATGCAAATACTAGTGCTGTATCGTCCGCATAGGAGAATATTGAACCGCTTTCTAGGCTAAGGCTACATAGGTCATTGATATATATCAAAAATAGACTGGGACCAAGAATACTGCCCAGTGGTACACCGAATAACGGGGTTTCGCGACAGCCAACATTCTGAAAGAATAATAACGTCACTAGGCACCACGATTCTTTGTAATAGAGTCAAATGACCTGCATAGTTAGCCTTTAAACTGCAAATGTTTTGGGATAAAATTGTTAAACAAGTGTCAAAAGGCAACAGCCTGGAACACTGATCAAGGTTGCATGTTGTCGCATTTGAAAAAGTAATGTTATCCAAGTTTTCCAGCACGCCATTTATATTATTAGAATTATCGAATGACGCAGTTAGAAACTAAGTGGACAAAGTAAAGATTTCTTAAACTCACTATGTTTCCAGTGACAAACGAGTTAATCCGTATAAATGCGAGAGCCACCACCAAACACCACCTGCAGCTTTGATCGTAATTGTGTGTACGGTAGAAAGTGTGTATTTTCAAAAAAGTAGAATTGTATGAAGATGTGTATGTGAGTAAGTCTTATATAAAAACTAAAAAAAATAAACATTAAGCAAAAACAATGATAATTAATAAGTTTTATGATTAAAACAAAATAGTAACACAAGGAACAACAAATAATATAAGAAATATTAAAATGGTACATGCAGGGTTTTGAGACTATGACGTAGCAATTTTCTAGTCAACTTTGAATTATATTAGCTAAGTCTTTTTCAGAATTCACTACGATACGTTGCGCACCATCTTCTTTTCGCAGGTAAACTTTACCGTAAGCCGTCCAACAGTGTTTGTATTTATGCTGAACTGCGAACTCTCTAGCCAGAAAGTGTATTTTTCGAGTTTTTGAGGGCTAGTTGTCAGATATATAGATTGGTGCCTTGGGGGGCCCCAAGGCACCAATCTATAACTCGGAGGTGCGCTGTATTGAGTTTGTTGTTACTGTGCCTTTTATTGAACGTCCTTACCGACTGGAGTATTTTTGATTTGAGCAAAACAGTAGTAAAATCGACTATAATGGTGTTGTTCATGGCACTCTTGGAGTTTATTCTGTATACATCCTTTATATCAGATTCAACGATGGTGGTGTCAAGAACGCTACCGATATTTCTCACTATGTTCGCCAGATCCAGTTTCGATTCATCAGCAGTTTTAGGGACATTTTTAATTTCAACGCTGCTTATTTTTGAGTGTTTTTCCAACTGGTCGATTCTTTCCTCAAGTTTACAAATATAGTCCCGATTTTCCTTTCTCTCAACTTCATAGTCATGCATTTTTTTCAACATCTCATCGTACTTTGCAACAGAAAAATCAACATCGTCCTGGAGTTTACTGCAATGATTCTTAATATCTAGCAACGAAGCGGTTCGAGTGATGTAAAGTTTGTTCCTTTCTAAGGTCTTTAATTAAGTTGGAAATTTCGTCCTTAAACTCATTCATATTGAAGACATTATGTTGATCGTCCCACTTCCTTTTATTACACTGGTTTTTGTTTGTGTCCATGCGGGCCTCACTCGATTCTCCGAGCAGACTTATGTTCGGCTCAGACTGATAAAGCACAGGTTGTCTATTTATCACGGCTGGAGATGATGGAGGAGTGCGTTTTAAAGGCATCATTTAATTGCAAAGAGATTTTTTCTTAAGCTGTTAATATTGAGTAATTATATAAGTTTATAAACAATCTACACTATCTACACTAATATAATAAAGAGGTAAAGTTTGTTTTTTTGTTTGTAGGAGGTAATCTCTGGAACTACTGGTCCGATTGGAAAAAAATTAGCAACAATAGAAAGCTGCTTTACTCCTGAGTGACATAGGCTATATTTTATGTACGCGGGCGAAGCCGCTGGCAAAAGCTAGTCCTAAATAAAATTAAGATGTATTGAAACTAGCACTCCTGCGCACCGACAAGCAAACCAAAAAAACAAAATTACAAAAAGTGCAAAAAGTTCGAGACTCAGATTCGAACTCAGAACAGCATAAACGGCGACGCGTCGCCCTAAACCGCATTGCTACGACGCCGACGCTATCTTACAACAACTCGTAAAAATTACGATCTTGAGTGAGGCGCAGTAGGTAGCAATATAGATGTAATTCTATAGACAGTGTGCTGTGGTTCGAGTCCTTTGTGGTTAGTAATGAGTCCAAAGTTCAAAATGAGTACTTTTTAGCAATGTTGGTGACTGTTTAAAAGTTTTACTTATGTTTTAAAATTTGTATAATTGTTATTTCACTATAATTCTCGCATAGTTTATCACTTGCTCACTTAGGTTTCTTCTTCTTCTCAGTCGGTACACTCTTGTCAGAGTGGTCGTGGTCATCACTCTGGATCACGATGAGTTATTTTCTTGGTCATGCGGCGCCATTCATTGCGGACTGCAGCTTTCCGGGTGCATTCGTAGACCGAGCACTTAGTTGCGGCCTTGATCTGGTCTGTCCATCTCATTGGTGATCTACCACGTGGCCTGGTGCCCTCAACCTTGCCCTGCACTACGAGACGCTTTATGGAGTCATTACCACGCCGCGATACATGGCCGAAGAAAGTCAAAATGCGCGATTGCACTGTGGACGATAGGCGCCGTCTGATGCAGAGTTCTTTCAATATGGAGTCGTTCGTACGAAACTCTGTCCATGATACTCCTAGCATCCGTCTCCAGCACCACATCTCCAACGCGTCAACTTTCTTCCTCTCGGATTCACGCAGTGTCCATGTTTCCGATGCATAGAGGAAAATGGGGAATATCAGACAGTAGACGAGTCTGGTTTTCGTGGACTTGGTAATGTTCCTATTACGCCAGATCTTCTGCATTTTATCCATAGCAGATCTAGTGATTGCCATACGTCGCTTGATTTCGTCTATGCACCCGCCTTCATTGGATATTAGCGCTCCAAGGTAAACATATGATTGCACGACCTCGCAATTCCCAATGTGTGTGATCCCTGGTAAGTTGTTATTAGCGCGGTCGACAATCATTACCTTGGTTTTTGTGCGATTTATTCTCAGTCCAAATTCAGAGCTTATAGTTTCCATCCTATGTAGCAGATCCTCCATATGACGAGCACTGGTTGCAAATAAGGTCGTGTCATCCGCATATCGTAGATTGGAGATTCGTCTACCGCCAACCACGACCCCATCCGTCCAATCTTCCAAAGCAATTCTCATTATCATCTCTGTATAAATGTTGAAGAGTAGAGGTGAGACTATGCAACCCTGGCGAACTCCCGCACTTAGGTTTATGAAGTTTTATTTTTTTCGTACGGATAATCACTGTTTTCACTGATTTGTAATTTAAGCAATACGAGAGCAAAAATACACGTGCGTTCACCGTGACACCGCGGAGGGAGGATTGGGTTGGTATTTATTTAATACCAACCCAATCCTGGCAACCCTAGGTCATTGGTTCACCTTGTAGGAGGCCTTCCAACACTGAGTTAAGTTGTTAAATTTTAATTGCTTAATCAAAATTAGCTAAACTTTTTTTTTTATTTATTTTTTTCGTGTTTTCAATATTGAAAACAATTACACTTCTTCCATTCGCCACTTAACTATTCAGACATTAAATGCAGTGATGAAGAGATGATAGGAAATGACGAACTTAAAGAGATTGCCTAAATTTATGTTTCTCACTACCGATTTGTATAAAAAAAAAATACAAAAAATCGGTAATGACAATGATATTTTTTTGCGGTAGTAAGAATTGTTAACCATTGATTAATATTTTATTTTGATATTTTTTAATGTGGTTAAAAAAAACAGTCTATTATTTTTGGTATTAAACTCTTGAGCCCCGAGATAACTCCGTTCGCACACCTATTTATTATCTTTCTATTATACACCGTGAAATTTAAATGGTTGTTTTCCCGCGGCAGAATGACTTTTGGAGTTGGAAAGAAGTACTTTTGAAGCATACAGAAAAAATAAAAAAATTAATAAGTTTTTTTTTTTATAAATAATTATTAAAAATATTTATCAACTCAAAAAAGCGAAAACAATAGTAACATTAGACGTAATTTGTAGGTACTACTAGAGTCGCATGAGCAGCCCGCTGTCAAAGGAAACCGATTCATTAAATATTTAAACCAAAATAAGCTCTCGCACGTTGTGATACGTCATAATTAGCTTGCACTCTACAGGTCCATTTTTTGTTTTTAATATTTTATTTTTTTGTCAAACGTTTGTATTACCAAGATACAACCATTTCGCTGAGGGAAAACAACCATTTAAATTTCACGGTGTATATCTAATTACGGTACTTACTCGAAATATACTTATTTGTGACACAATATGGTAAGTGGTATTTACACGGATATCGGGTATGTATATTCTCTTTTGATTAAACTTTTCTCGTCTATGATTCGTAAATAACATTTAATTATAAAAAAAAACTATGTTGTTTTGCTCACCCTATCCGATTTGATTTCACGGCTATGACGTCCCAATATAGCGCTAAGCCGATCTTATTCTTAATTTAACCTCATAGTGGTACTACTACTTTTTTGTGTAGAAAACGTGATACTCGGTGCAAGCATCACGTTTTCTACAAAAAAAAAGAAAAACAAACCACAGTCCACTGACTGCACATGCGTCAACCGGTTTTTTCCAGTGTCGCCGTGTACGCAACAAGCGGCCAGTGGTCACGCACACATTCAACACGTGCTTGTAGTGGTGCAACCATAAAGGAAATCATGGGTGCAACTGATTCGCGTGATTGTATGAAGCTTTGTCTCTATACGGGTGAGTAGATACTCATGTGCCGAAATATCATTATTTATTCAGTTGTTTTAAATGTAATACTATTATTGTATAGGGTGACTGGTAATTAGTGACCGATACTTAAACACGTGATGAGTCAAGATATGGGACCAAACCTGAAATCGCAAAAAAAAAACCATTAAATTTAGCACATTTATATTCGCCTGACTGGTCAAAATGTACTGAACTTGGCTCATTTGTTTAGTGAATCTCGTAAAAGTTGTTTGTTATTGCGACAAGAATGACTAGTCCAGTGCACTCTTCCCGACCTCAGATCGACCGTAATTTATTTTTCCTTAAATTTTTGTTATATTATCTTCCTTTTCCAATGGGTTTCATTCTACTGCTATTTTGTTCCCTTTCAAAAGCTATCTGCACTGGTCTACACGTGTTTAAGTATCGGTTACTAATTCAGTAATCCTATGTATCGGGTGGTACCAGTGCAAGCAAGAGTCTACTTACTCAACTTGACGTCCTTTTCTACGTATCTCAGGGTAACTGGTCCTGTGGTGAAAATCCGCAGACTTTCTTTGATCACCGCTTCGGTGTACACCAGTTTCTGAAGATCCTCCTTCTCAACGTCTCTGTCTATTGGAAAAACTTCTTTGATTCTGAAATCAAAACATTTGTTAGTTTTATGGTTGTTTTTTGTTTCTTTTCGAATCGATGGTAAACTCGTTTAGCTGTTTGGGCCTAGTAGGTAGTTACGTAAACTGCAACAACATCGATCAACTGCAATCACTCACACACAGTAGGTACTGTGGTGACTGCAAGGAGGTCACATAGCATTCTAACTGGCACAATGTATTTACTTTTTTCATAGTAAAGAATAACTGTTTTGATAGATGATATGTCTTAGATGGTCAGAAGAGAAAAATATTAGATATAAAATAATTATGTTAATTAAGAGCTTCGATAAACAATGTAACGTATAAAGATGAAGAAGTCTCTGATTGTAGAGTAGCGCCCGCCACAGTACACTGTGGTACTCATGAAGTTGTCGTCCAGACAGGGAAAGACAGGAGAAAACACCTAGCGGACGCCGTGGCGTTCGCAGATTATAAAATATTGAGAGTTATTATAGGGTATTTATCTAAGAACGTAAATAAGAAGTTTTTCGAAGACAAAATGTAAATATCAAAAATAAGCAAACCTTTCAGTTAAACCCCGCAAAGACACCGGTGCCCGTGCCATGATCGAAATGTTAAGAAGTCGGATGGTGGTGGGAGATGTTGTTACAGAAGGTATATTTTTTTGTATGGTACTTACTCTTGATAGATCTTGTCCTGTATTTCCGGATGCGTGCCAAGCAGAATCATGATATAGCTCAGTAAACTGGATGACGTATCAAAGCCCGTCACGATGCCTGTGTCCACCTCTTCCCTAATCTCTTTGTCAGTCAGTGCGTTATCTTCTGATAACTCGAGAAGAAGATCCAGGAAGGGCTTGTATTTTGTACCTGTAACAAACTAACCTCTGTGAGATTTGTCTTCAATATATCTATGTTCTTTATCAATATATATGTCGTAGCTATCTGTCGGCCTAGTCATCCAATTGGAATTGACGAACGGCCTAGGCATCCAATTGGATGGCTAATTTAACCAGATGGCTGCGACATAGATAAAAGGAGAAAGTGACTGACGGACTACAAGGCAAAAGGGTCGAAGCCAACTGGGGCCCAGGGTCTCTTTCAGAAAGCAAGTCTTGGCCCCACTACGAACGGCAAAGGAGGAAGAGGGTGAGGTGTGAGCCAGCAAGAGTCTGACACTCTCTTGCTCCGCCCAAGAGCGGTATTCAACATTGGATGATTTTTGGCCACCATAAAAATAAGTGTGTGTGAAAGATATAGCTTACCTGAAGTATATGTACCGTTGCTTCTAGCCAATTTTTTTCTTTGTATTACCTTAAATAGAAAATACAATAAAAAAAAGCAATATGTAAAACGATATCATTCAAAAATACATGCAATAAGCATGTATTTTTGTTTTTGTCCCACAACCGATTAAAACTAGGCGACAAACTTTTGGTGAACAAAAAAAGAGGGTACTATTTAGTAATCTGTGATAGAGATAAGGATAAAATAAAAGATGTGAGTCGGACTCATACACTGAAGGTTCCGTACCAATTTTCTTATGAAAATAGTTAATTTTTGAGTCTCGAAGATTTTTTCGAATCACATTTTTTTTGTGACATTACTTCAAATTTTCAGTTTGCTTTATGCTAAATTTCAGGATTCTAGGATATTCAAGTACCCGGTCCAATGAATTTTAATTCCCTTGAAATGGTCGAAATATACGCTTTTTGCGACATAAACGGCCGTATCAAGAATCAAGCTTCTAAGTTTAAGAGTAAAAAATATTGAAAAAATAAAATAAAAAAAGAAGTTTGATTTTTTCACAGCTTCAAGGGAAAGCAGACTTGGGTATATGCAACCCAAGTCACGCCCACGTCACGCCCAAGTCACGTCAGGCCTGTTACGCGTTTCCGAGATATAAGGTTTTGACAAACGGACAACAGAGAGATCCTATAAAGGTTCCGTTCTTTTCTTTTGAGGTACAGAACCCAAAAAAATGAAATGACTTTTACCTTATCAGACATATCAGCAAGAATCTTCGCAAGTTCATCATGACGTTTCTGAAGACCACACAACTTGAATATTGTGTCACTTTGGAGCCAAAACTTTTGGAACCTCTGAGTGACAATACTCAGAATCTCGTCTACTGCATGCATGTACTTTTGGATGAAATTTTTGTCTTCGAAGCCAGTTATTCCAAATGCTGTCACTAAAATTTAATATTAAAAATAATAATGCTTAAGTATATAATATAAAAACTCCTGCATACTTAGCTCACGTTTTAGACCGGGTTCCAAGTTTGTCCAGACAAAAAATAAATCGTGTAGTTTTTAGTTTTGTGGCCCAGGGGTGAAAGTCCACTACCGTGACTAGTCGTGGGATGGCGAACAGAGTTTGTTTTATGCCTAAGCCCCGGTATGAACAGCAACGAAGGCACAGGAGTGGGTTTTAGGTCAGTAAAAGAGATGACACAATTAACTGCCGTCTACGATTATTTTACTGTGACAACAAATAGTCATGATAGTGGAATACTGTAATTAGAGACATTATACACCGTAAAATTTTATTCGTTTCAATCCCGAAGAGGGTCGATCCAGTACATGAAACACTATCGATTTGTGTAGATAAAATAAAAAAATAAAGTACTTTTTTTCTTAATCTCTTATTGATATACGCATTTACGAAATTAATTTCTTTAAGTAAACGAGTCATTGACCTTGTAGGTATTTGTCGGTCGTTGCGTACTAACTACCTACAGGTCATTGAACTCGCCCAGCTGACGTTTACTTAAAGAAATCAATTTAGAACATGTGTAAATTAATTCGAGTTTAAAAAAAAGTACTTTGTTTTTTTATTCTAACTTTACCAATCGATAGTGTTTCATGTACTGAATCGATCCTCCAAGGGATTAAAACGATCAAAGATTTAACGGAGTAGAAATACATTAGGTAGGTATGCGAACGCCGGCGTTCGCTCGGGGCTCAAGATATAACTACTATGACCGGTCAATCCGCATAAGGCCCGCATGGTGGATGGGTCAGGACCAAATTCTTGAAGCGAGGAAATGTGTCACACTGGAAAATAAATGTGTCACACTGGAAAATAAATGTGTCACACTGGAAAATTAATGTAGCGCAACAATTCTATTGTGCTACATTTATTTTCCATTTGTTGTGATTTCCGTTGTGCGATTACGTCAACAATTTGGTCCTGACCCGGATAACGGCCCATTTCCTCTCCTAGAAAGAAGGCCTGAGTCTGAGCAGTGAGAACATTATAAGGCTGATGCTAAACCATGTGACGTTATGTGATTGTCTACCGTGGCCACGACAAACAGCTGTAAAATGGGAAATGCGAAAGACGATAGGTGTGCGTGTGGTGTGAGGGCCCGTTTGTTAAAATTCTTTCAAAATATGCTTAATATTTATTGAACATTCCCAAACAATTGTGGAACTTGAAATCAGAATTTGTGAAAGTCAAATAACGGAGATATGGGCTGTTAAGTTGGGCCCTCAGTTCTCACATAGAGGATTGAGGGCCCGGCTGTACCGGGTAAACTATATACTCCACAAAAAAACTATTCATGCTAAAATCTAAGGTGACACCAAACAAAATTTGTGAAATCAATATATTATCGCAAAACACTCTCCTACTTTAGATATCCTTGTTCAAAATGGGCCCTCAAATCTCCGTCGTCCGGCGTCGACGATACACATATTAACCGCTACAACTTACGACATAGAAGGAACGCTGCCTTACAAATACATTATCTTTGAAAATCTAATATGCTTGTGAGTAACAGCGACTGTCGCAACCCAGCGCCGGGCACACCGTAATCTCAGCGGTAGTGCCCCTCTTTGAGGCGTGGCTGGATAGACCTCACGGCGTCCTCACCTTCCGCATGACGCAGGTCCTCACCGGACATGGCAAGTTCGGGAGGTTCCTGCACCGGATCCGTGCGGAAGAGACGCCCGGGTGTCGCCACTGTGTGGCCAGCCCGGAGGACACGGTGGAGCACACGGTAGAAGTGTGCCCCGCTTGGGAAGAGCAACGCCGTGCCCTCGTGGGGGTGATCGGCGGCGGCGACCTCTCGCGCCGGGCCTTGGTTCAGGCCATGGTCCGCAGCGAGGAGGAGTGGCAGGCGGTCGCCTCCTTCTGCGAGGAAGTAATGCTCGTAAAGGAGGAGGCTGACCGCATAAGGCAAAGGCAACGGCGTACTCGCCGTAGCCGTCGCCGCCGCGATCCTGCCGATATCCGGCCACCGTAGACACTGGCTTGCGGACGGTGAGCAATGGGTAGCTCGCCGTCCGGTCGTCTGGTAGCAGTCCAGACCGAGCCCAAGTCGTCGACGGCGCGCTCCGTTCCCGCGCGCCTCAAGGAGTTGTCAGCACACCCTAGGGGCCCAACAGGGTCGAAGCCTCCCGGAGCTGAGGGTTGATGCGAAAGCGTTACACCGGGGCTCTGGGAATAAGGCAAGGAAGGCACGGGGTAGGTTCTTTAGTCAGTAAGAGTCTGACACTGTTTCCCGCTCCGCCCAAGAGTGGGATTCGTCATTCGATGATTTTTACCTACCATAAAAAAAAAAAAAAAAAAAAAAAAAAAAAAATATGCTTGTGAGTTGTGTGTTATGATTTATTTTATGGCATTGCATTGCCATAATAAGACATTAAGTCCGCCTTTGTCCCTTTGTGTTGCATCTTTGTATGAAGTTGTAAATAAATAAATAATAGCAACTATAGTAATAAATAAAATAAATCTACGTTTATTCTGAAAATAGTCAGAGAGAGCTAAATACATAAGTTATTGTGCGCCTTATACACCGTTAAATTTTATTCGTTTTAATCCCGAAGAGGGTCGATCCAGTAAAAAGAAACACTATCGATTTGTGTAGATAAAATAAAAAAATAACGTACTTTTTTTCTTAATCTCTTATTGATATACGCATTTACGAAATTAATTTCTTTAAGTAAACGAGTCATTGACCTTGTAGGTAGTTGTCGGTCGTTGCGTACTAACTACCTACAGGTAGTTGTCGCCCAGCTGACGTTTACTTAAAGGAATCAATTTATTTATTATTTATTTATTTATACTTTATTGTACACCACATTATAAAAAAATAGGACAAACATTATTAAAAAAATAAGGGTACAATGGGCGGTCTTATCGCACAAGGCAATTTCTTACAGACAACCTTTGGATGGACTGCGCGAAAGGAGATAGATCTAGGGTTGTCAGTGTACAATTTATTATAAGAAAAAAATACTAATGACATATCAAAACACGAATACATACATACAATAAAGATAATATACTAATATATATCAAATATATAATTGAGACAGGCTAAGAAAAATCAAAGTGAAAGGTAATGCTCCTTCACCAATTTTTTAAACGTTGGAAGCGTTTGAGCACGCAATTTAACATGCCTAAATTAATTCGAGTTTTAAAAAAAAAGTACTTTGTTTTTTTATTCTAACTTTACCAATCGATTTCATGTACTGAATCGATCCTCCAAGGGATTAAAACGACCAAGATTTAACGGTGTAGAAGAAGTTTCGAGATTAACTTCGATTGAGATCCAAAAGTTGGTGTGCAGTACGGCCGTCGAATCTTGGCGAGTCTGTTTAAGAAGTTAGGCTCCGCGAATTTTAGCGCTTTAAAACTTGTACAAAAATTAATGGGTTAAACAAACAAATGCAAGTTAGTTTAAGGTTTTCTTAAATGTCTAATATTATTTTAAACGCAATAGAGCATCATAAAAAAATAAAAATAGTCATACTTACAGCAAAAAGTCTCTAAAGCAATGCTCCTCAAATAAACGGTATGATCAAATGGTCCATTGGCTACATGTACTTTCAAGTTGTCGACTAATTTCCTAGACTGGCTGTTGAATACCTCCAGAAAGTTCAGCGTGACTGGTAGACTGAAGGCAGGGGTCAGCAGCTTGCGGTGGCGCTTCCAAACTTCACCTGGTCATTATATTTTTAAATGTCAGTTTTGTGTTTCGTGGTCATTGCAAGGTGCTTCAAAGCTGGGCTTATGAAGTAAGAGAAGGCTTTTAAATTAATGTTAAAAGTCTTCACCTAGTGTTTGGTTTTCCTAGAGATAAGGTAAAAATAAGCAATATTTCAGTGTGTACATAAGTGCTTATTTACTAATGGCGGCTATAATATATGAGTCCACTGTGGCTCGAACCAAAACATGATTTAAACTCTTAAGCCCCGAACGAACGCGTTCGCACACCTAATTGTTGTTCTGCCATTTCTCTAATACTTCTAATTATTCGTCACCCGAAAGCCCATACTCAAGATGTCCTGAATAGAACATTACCTGAGGTTACCGCTGTCTTCCATAGTGACTAACGTATGAGATGCACATGGTATAAAATCGAATAAAAACACTTTTGATCTTGACCTTATTAAAGATACCTCTAGCTTATTCCTGAAGTATTTTATGCGTTATTAAGTGGGGTGTTGGTTATTATTATTCCTTTACGGTTGGTTGTACTAACCTGATGATGTAATCAATCCTTCTCCCAGCCAGGACTTGGCATAATCGTAGGCGAAATGTTTCTGTAGACAAGCGTTCGCAGCTGTTAGAGCATCCTCTGGATCCGTTATCACTAAGACAAAGGAAGTATAAGGTATTATAGAGGTACTCTTGGTGGCAAGGCCAGGGTCGTAGATGGGAGGAGGGGGGCATTATGAGTCAATGTCCCAACGCTTAGCGTGGCGATATCTGAACACCTTCGAATTAACCAAGAATAATAGATTATGTAATTAGGAGATAAAGCAGCGTCTTAAAGTCTTGGGCAACATATCAAATTGTACAAAAGAAGCTTGCTAAGTTTTAATCCCGAACGCAGCGAGGGATTTGATATAGGTAGTGTGTAGAAAACGAAGGTTTTTTGTTTGAACTGAACGCAGCAAGGAAGTTAGTATACTATGTAGAATTTTTGTCTTGCACGATTTATTATGACAGTTGATAGTTATATTTTGTAATAATACTTACTGTAATAAACTCTGTATCCCAATATCACGGTGACGACACCACCATGTTTCATAGCTTCGACGGCAATACTTTTTGCAGTACGCCATAAACCTGCCGGGGAAGAAATAAAAATAAAAAACAAAACTTTGATTAGTAGGTAACAGTGTTGTATTTTTTTAACCCAAAGGTTGACTGGTTGAGAATAGTAGCATTAAGTCCACCTATGTACCGCTACTGTACTTGAAGTTTATAAAAATAAATAAACTTGGATCTCAAAGATTAATTTCATCAGTCGTAAAAACAGCCTTGTTGAAACGCTGTAAGTCTGCAAAATGTCAGGGATGCCATACATTTTCCTTAAAATGTTTGTAAAAAAAGTATTGTATGTAATTAATTTGAAAAAATATTCTATAGAATAATAAAATGGCTTTGTTAATATGGAAGAACCAGGCTTTTTTTAGGGGGCCCTAAGATCGACTGATATAGATACCTAAGACATTAAGTCCACCTTTGAACAGTGTTATGTGCATAAAGTTTTAATAAATAAATAAATAAATAAAATAATTTATTGACATCTCTGCACCCTTGGACGGGGTAGGAGATAGTGTCAGACTGTTCCTTCGTTGCCTCAGTAGGCTTACAGCTGACAACTGACAACTGCTACCTATAACATTGCTCGCCGTCCACAAACCTGCGCCTGCGGTGGCCGGATACTGGGATCGGAATCAACGCGGCTGGGATTCTGAAGGGGCGTGAAGGGATGCGTTCTCCTCCAGGAGGAGGCAACTACTTCGGTTATTTACATAACATTATAAAGTTTTGTGTCCTTTCGAGTACCGTCATTACACAACACAAGACAAAATTAAAGAACAATACGTAAATAGTTATTTATTATAGAAAGTTTCATAACTTATGGTGCGTTTGTACCTACCTACCTTTGTGCTGCATGAAGGTTCAATAAATAAAAATTACGTTCAATTATACCAATTAGTTCCTTACTTGCTTATTTCATACGATTTCGTGTAATAAAAAAAATATACAATTTTAACATGTTTAATAAATATAAATAAACAAATCGTAGGTAAATTCAAATATAAATTGTTTTTTTCCTAGCTACGTTCCTATAAGTTTCTAGAGATACTTTAGTTTAGATACACAGATATCTTTTGGATATTATCTAGGCTTCAATAGATATCAAAACATAAATTTGTGTGAGAGTAATCCAGTAAAGACCTCTGAAAATCTGCTATTTTACGTGAACTTTGACTCTCCATAATAATGTACTCCTATATTTTAATAAAAAAAAATACTTCTATACGAGTCGAAGCCTTGCGCATTTAATCGAGATTCTAAATGATGAATGTTTTTTCAAAAGTCCTTTAGGGTTAAAAATCTTGAGCCCCAAGTGAACACCGGTGTTTGCACACCTATTTTCTTTCAATTATGTCTCTAATATAAAATAAGAAAGGTTAATAATGTAAAAATAAAAACATTCGAGTAAATCATAGAATTACAGAATGCCTACAGAGTTTTCAAGTGTTACCTCTCTTTTTTCACATACTTATTTATTTATTTAACTATTTATGTACACACATATAAATAATAGATAATGAACATCACAAAAGAAAACAATGTACAAAGGTACTGCTTATTTCATAAAGAAATTTCTTCCAGCAGACCTGCGAAAGGAGAAATTGGTAGAAATGTAGACAATAGTGTGCAGAAATAAGAAAAGAAGTGGTGGTGAAAACTTAAAATTAAAATAATATATACTTATATAACTATATATACCTTAAACTAAAAATAAATACAAATATAATATATACTTAAAAACAAGAAAATGTATCATACTACAGAGGAAAGGTAGTGCTCTTTTACTTTAGCCTTAAAAAGTGAAATAGCTTTCAGATCACGATACTTTTGCATCAAACATCACTTTGGATTGCGTTTAATTAATGAAGCAACAAGCTTTGAAACCACGCGCGGCGTTGACGATCGGCGAGAGGGGAAGGTCCACTTTAACGTTACTTGTCCCTATGAATTTTGATTCCTTGAGAGTGTAATTATCGGCCATATCTTTTTCCGAATTTTCGAAAGCTTTTTTGCAACTTGTGGATCAGCAGTCACAGGTAATTCTAGTTTAGGAGTCACGGTTTCAATTTTTATCGCCTTTAATTATTGAGAACTTTAGTAAAATGCGTCAATTGGGGCAACTTTGACCTTGGGTTATAATTATGGTACAAGCTAATTAACCAATAGTAATACAGTAAACAGTCTCTCATGTTTCTATTGGTTGATAGCTTGGGCCAAAGTTCAACCCCAGGGCCAAAGT
This sequence comes from Mythimna loreyi, assembly GCA_029852875.1. NCBI lineage: Eukaryota > Metazoa > Arthropoda > Insecta > Lepidoptera > Noctuidae > Mythimna > Mythimna loreyi. The sequence goes on along the minus strand of CM056800.1, from coordinate 8,063,239 downwards.
AGTCCTACTTTACGGTAAGTATATTCCAAGAACTTGTATCGAAAAAGTATTAATTTATTATTATACTAGCAACCCGCCCCAGTTTAGCACGGGTGCAATATGGTGATATTAAATACATGCATGTATTATTCATACAAAACTTCCTGTTGAATTACTCTATCTGTTAAAAAAACCGCAAAGAATCCGTGACGTACTTTTAAAGATCTAAGCATACATAGGGATGAAGCAACTTTGTTTTATATACTATGTAACTAGCGACCCGCCCTAGCTTCTCGCGGGTGCAAAGGAGATACATTATACCTATAAACCTTCCTCTGGAATCACTCTATGTATTAAAAATCCGTTGCGTACTTTTAAAGATTTAAGCATACATAGGGAACGGTAACTTTGTTTTATACTAAGCTATGTAATGATGATAATGATACTCACTTAAACCATCACCGATCAGCAAATGCATATGCCCAACAATGGGCAACAGTCCCGGATACATGGGGGGCAGTTTATGATGCCCACCCTTCACATACACCATCCATGCCCAAATAACACACAGAATCGTAAGGACACAAAATAATATAAGACCGATCATTTTGACGACCTTAAGATGACAGCACGCGTATTTGTATGAACTGAAAACTCAATGTGACTTTGTTATATATGTAGAAACGGCGTAGCCTAAGGCAAATAAATTGTAGCTTCTCTACTTATACAATTTGAGGTTTGTCTGTCCGGACGTGCAGTAAGTGTATGGTTTAAACTTTCGAGTACCGTAGTTACAGACATAATTTGAAGACTACGGTGTGCGGACAGTGGTGTCCTCTTGGGGCTTAAATCTTACTCATATTATCAATGCGAAAGTTACGATGTTTGGATGTTTGGATATTTGGATGTTTGTTACTCAATCACGCCAAAACGGCTGGACAGATCTGGATGAAATTTGGCACAGGCATAGGATACACTCCGGAATAGGACATAGGCTACTTTTTATCCCGGAAACCCCAATCCCAACCCCAATACCACGCGGGCGACGCCGCGGGCAAAAGCTAGTGTACTAATATGGGAATTGTTGCTGTGTGCAGTGCGGCTGTTGGTTCTTGGTGAGTCTGAAGTTAGGTTCTGCGAATTTTAGCGCTTGAAAACACGTACAAGCACTAGTTTATTAAGAGTAGGTACTCCAGCCTTGAAGATACCTAAATTATAATCGGGCGGAATGACTGCAGCCGGCAAACTGTTCCAGTCCCTCGATGTACGCGGCATAAACGACAAGGCAAAACGCTTAGTCCGGACCGTAGATGTCTCAACATCGTAAGGGTGGATATTTGCCGTAATTCTAAGAGGAAAATAAAAGCTAGCAGTAGATGTGTCGTAGGGCTATTTTTACTAGTTTTTGCACGCGGCTTCGCCCGCGTAGTAATGGGGTTGGGGTTAGGGTTTCCAGGATAAAAAGTAGCCTATGTTCTATTCCGGAGTGTATCCTATGCCTGTGCCAAATTTCATCCAGATCCGTCTAGCCGTTTTGGCGTGATTTAGTAACAAACATCCAAACATCATAACTTTCGCATTTATGATATTAGTAAGATTAATGTTTGTCCTGTGATAAGCTAAGGTGTGCAATAAAGTTATAAAATATAATAACTTTATTGTATAAATACATTAAAGTTATTATATATTATTAGATACGAGTATATTGTATAAATATAAATACATAAAAAAGTTTACATTGCTGTAAAAATAATTATGTACGTGGCCAAAAGGGACCACCGTGTGGCGGTCGCGCAATAATTGTCGCGTCGTCTGACTGTATCGACTTCTACGCGGACGAAGTGGCAGGCAAAAGCTAGCTTCATATAAAAAACTAGCTTTTGTCAGCGGCTTCGCCCGCGTTCATAAAATATAGCCTATGTCACTCAGGAGTAAAGCAGCTTTCTATTGTTGCAATTTTTTTTCCAATCGGACCAGTAATTCCTGAGATTACCTCCTACAAACAAAGAAACAAAAAAACAAACTTTACCTCTTTATTATATTAGTGTAGATGTAGATGACGTGTGGCTGCAGCGCGGCTGTAGAGCGGCAGTCGCACGTTTTTTGTAATAACAGCTAAGGGAATGTAGGCTTCTTCTATTAGTGATACATTCACGCGGACGAAGCCACTCGCAGAAGCTAGTATTGCATAAAAACGTTAAAGTCGCGAGCAATAGTTGTTTTTTTTTATTGAATGATGACATTATACCGTAACATTTATGTTCAATAGAGTTTCTGATAAAGTTGGGTTCCGTAAAAAACATATAATAAATATTTGTCGTCTCGTGTTCAGGATGGTTTTCGAGCTCTGATCTATCATGTGGGTCCATGTGGGTATCGTGCAATGAATAACAACGGCTAGAAGTTGATCAGTTTACTTCTTAATACATTTCGGTACAGTGCACTGTTATCACTTTACAAATTACAACAAAATGGACAGTTTCAGAACGTCTTGACTCTGCGACGGCCTGGCTGAGAGTGCGTCCGCTTCCAGGGCGGGTTCCCTCCTCCGCAAGCTCGCAGCAAAGCGGAAACGTCGCCGACTCTCTCAAGCGCGCCATCTTTGTTTAGTTCTTCTAGTTGCCACTAGATTGCGTGCCTTGTCTTGTTGTCAACAAATCGACGTCGTCTCCGACATATTTATATTAGGAGAATAACCACTAATCCATTGAATTAACGTACTTTTTTTCGAGAGCCGTTTTTAGGGACTTGATATTTAATTCTATAATTGTTAGTGTTGTTTATTAATAAAAATTGTTAAGATTTTGAGGTGATCTTACATCCAAGGACGGGAATCATCAGCATCACCTTCTTTTTTCATTTAATATTCCCACTGCTGGGACACAGGCCTTCTCTCTAGGTGAGGAAATGGGACATATTCCACCACGCGAGCCCAGTCTGGATTGGTGGGTGTCTAGTCTAGCGGCAGCGGTGGTGTTTCGGGAATAGTCATTCGAAAACCCACGATATAGTAAATCTTACTAATATTATAAATGTGAAAGTTGCGATGTTTGTTACTCAATCACGCCAAAACGGCTGGACGGATCTGGATGGAATTTGGCACAGGCATATGATACACTCCGGAATAGGACATAGCATACTTTTTATCCCGGAACCGAAACCCCAACCCCAATACCACGCGGGCGAAGCCGCGGGCAAAAGCTAGTTACTACTACTATTAGTAGGAAAACATTTAAAAAAAAAATTAAAACACCTTTATCTCAATAGGTATTGAAAAAAAAATTCTTCATGATACGGACACAGGTACGTACACATTTCTGTTTTTTTTTATTTGACGTCAAAAATACGCGTTAAATTATAAGCGTGTAATTCGATTGTTATTATTGCAAAAAAAACTAGGCTCGTGCGAATCGTTTTTACACTTAAGGTTCCGTACAAACTACCTTATGTAAATAGTTCAATTCCCGAAATGAATCTCGAAGATTTATCCCGAATCGAAAAAAGTTTTTTATTTTGTGACATAATTGATGACTGTGTTTAATGTTTGACTGTGTTCTCACAGGGAAAAGCTAAGGTGCAATAAAGTTATAAATAAATAAATGCAGAGAGTTATATGGTAGCTTGCAATTATAGTTGCAATTAAAATATTAATGCTATTTTATAAGTTGTTTACTTATAATGCTATAGCGACACTGTCATCTTAGGTATTTTTGGTGCTGTAGAGCTTTCACGCAGACTACGTCGTAAGCAGCAGCTAGTAAATAAATAAATTAAAAATTTTCAGTCTTCAGATTTATTATTCCTATATTTGTTGTGTAGGCTTTGCTGAAGCCAAATTTTAAAATCAATGGGAATTTCTCGTGAATTTGGTTCCTTTAAGAGTCGAAATACATGTTTTTTGGCCGTTATTTTTTTTTTTACAAAAAGTAATCCTATTAGTGTCCGTTTTTACTTTTAAGGTACAGAACCCTTAAAAAATTGTTTTGATGAGATGCAAACTGGTAACTTGAGCGAAAATTACACTGATGAATCAAACATTTGATTATATTATAATAATTAAGTATTTATTGATAATAATATATCCTGTCTAGACAGTTGTGTAAGTTAAAATTATGTAAATGGCTGCAAAAACTAAACTGTGATTGTAGGACCGGTCTACGGTATGGCGAAGAAGCCCCACATGACCTGTAGAGGCAAAATCAAAAAAATCAAATCAAAATGGTTTTTCTACACTATTATAATAAAGAGATAAAGTTTGTTTTTTTGTTAGTTTGTTTTTTTGTTAGTTTGTTTTTTTGTTAGTTTGTTTTTTTGTTTGTAGGGGGTAATCTCTGGAACTACTGGTCCGATTGGAAAAATTTTAGCAACAACAGAAAGCTGCTTTAATCCTGAGTGACATAGGCTATATTTTATGTACGCGGGCGAAGCCGCTGACAAAAGTTAGTATTTCATGCAGGCCTACATGGGCACTTATAAAACGTCAGAAGCTAGTGCACGGTTCCAAATTGGTCCTTTCCTATGGAGAAGAACCGGCAAGAAACTCCATGGTTACTCTTTTAAAAAAAATGGTTTCTTACAATCTTGACTTGCAAGGATACCTGAGTAGAGAGAGGCCCTTAAAGGCTTGCAAGGATACCTGAGTAGAGAGAGGCCCTTAAAGACTTGCTAGAATAGCGGAGTAGCATAGCCTATCTGGCTATGCTACGACAGGCGAAGACTCTAGAGGATACCGGTGTCAGCACACCTAATGTCTTCTAATTGTGTCTGTAGGTAGTTGAAAGGTTAATAGCACAAATTATATAGGTACAGATGTCAATCTACGTACAAAGCGCGCTCGAGCAACGCACACATAGACACCGTTCACCGACGCGAAAACCGGGCTCAACGAGGATCATTACGACCGCGAGCGAAGGTGTCACGTTTGAGACGCGCGTCTGTGAAATTTTGCAACTACCACGATAATTTTGTTGTGCATAATCCAATTGACAACCCTAGCGCGCGCGACCACCGTGCGTAGGTATGAAAAGTGAAGTACATACATGAGATTGACTTCTGTACCTTTTTATTTTGTGTTAATAGCGTTTGGCGAAACCTAACAGAAAAATAATTATATTTCACTAATAGAAAAATTACAATTTTTCCGTTAGTGTATGTATGTATATAAAAACTAGCTGTGCCCGCGACTTCGTCCGCGTGGAATAGTTATTTTGGGCATCATATTTATTTTTGCAAACAACCTCAGCTTTATAAATTATAGCTGTTACTCACGACTTTGCCCGTGTCAATTTCTGTTATTATTTTAGACAATTTAATTTTTAAAAGAACATAATTATCTAAAAGTACTTCATAGAGCTACACACCCCCTTGGGCACGCCATAATCTCGACGGTAAGTTCCCTCTTTGAGGCGTGGTTGAATAGACATTACGGCGTCCTCACCTTCCGCATGACGCAGGTTCTCACCGTTCATGGGAAGTTCAGGAGATTCCTGCACCGGATTCGTGCGGAAGAGACGCCCGGGTATCGCCACTGAGTGGCCAGCCCGGAGGACACGCTGGAGCACACGGTGGAGGTGTGCCCCGCTTGAGAAGAGCATCGCCGTGTCCTCGTGGGGGTGATCGGCGGCGGCGACTTCTCGCGCCGGGCCTTGGTTCAAGCCATGGTCCGTAGCAAAGAAGAATGGCAAGCGGTCGCCTCCTTCTGCGAAACAGTAATGCTTGTAAAGGAGAAGGCCGACCGCATAAGGCAAGGGCAACATCGTCCGCGCCGTAGCCGTCGCCGCCGCGATCTCGCCGATATCCGGCCATCGTAGAAGCCTGCTTGCGGACGGTGAGCAATGGGTAGCTCGCCGCCCGGTTAGACCAACTCGTTGACGGCGCGCACTGCTCCCGCGCGGGGGGGCCCTTCAGGGTCGAAGCCTCCTGCAGCCGAGGGTTGGTGCGAAAGCGTTATACTGGGGCTTTAGGAATAAGGCAAGGGAGGAACGGGGTAGGTTGTTTAGTCAGTAAGAGTTTGACACTGTTTCCCGCTCCGCCCAAGAGCGGGATTCGTCATTGGATGATTTTTACCTACCATAAAAAAACCCCTCCGCGTCGCCCGCAAGCAACCCACACACATCATGCGGAGCGTGTAAATTTTATATCGGAGTAATTTTAAAATTGTAATATCTTCTAAAATGTTCTTTGAAAATAAGTGATGTCACAGACAATTTTGTTCACAATTACATACTCTTAATCAACAACACATTTATTTGGATAAAGTTTAATATTACTATGTTTATACAACTCTAACAAATAATTAGTAAAAATGCATTAATTTCGGCTAAATTTGATTCCCATAAAAACGGTTCTAGTGAGTTAATCTTAAAAGATAGACATATACTGTCGCGGACATTTTTTTATATCATTTTAAGAGGAATAATTCTTTCATACATATTTTTTTGGTATCTTCTACCGTTTTCGCAGCGCACGCAACGAAAGCCCTCAAAGATGAATATTTTTTCCCGTTTTTTCCACATTTTCCATTATTACTTCGCTCCTATAAGCCGCAGCGTGATGTTATATAGCCTAAAGCCTTCCTCGATAAATGATCTATCCAACACAAAAAGAATTTTTCAATTCGAACCAGTAGTTCCTGAGATTAGCGCGTTCAAACAAACAAACAAACAAACAAACAAACTCTTCAGCTTTATAATATTAGTATAGATTAATCCCTATTTCCTTTGGTCACACCATCATGTGTGAACGGCTGTACTGACTTTGCTAATTCTTTTTGTTCTTGTTTGTTATTGTCAAGAAAAGGTTCTTTTGTAAGAAAAAAATAGGGTTGAGTAGTGTAAAGCCTGCTATACACTACTCAACCCTATTCAACTTACTTTAACACTACTCCACCTTACCTCGCTCTACCCTGGTAGAGCAGGGTAGAATAAGGTAGAGCAAAGTTGAATAGGGTAGAGTAGGGTTGAGGTAAGTAGAGCAGGGTAGAGCAGGATAGAGCAGGGTAGAATAGGGTCAGGGTAGTCGGTTGACGGGAGCGAGGCCGTAGGTATAAGCTAGTTATTATTATAATTTTCTGAGCCTTTTTTTATAAATTCGAATAATTTTATTTGAAATATTTTCACTATTTATCTTACTAATATTATAAATGCGAAAGTTACGATGTTTGGATGTTTGTTACTCAATCACGCCAAAACGGCTGGACGGATCTGGATGAACAATGATGAATTTGGAACAGGCATAGGATACACTCCGGAATAGGACATAGACTAGTTTTTTTCTCGGAAAAACATAAGGTTCCTGTGGGATTTCACATTTCGTTTGATCAAGTGTAAAATTATCATATTGCATAGGGCAACCCCAATACCACGCGGGCGAAGCCGCGGGCAAAAGCTAGTTTTTATATAAAAGTATAATAACATCTACTATATTTGAACTACTCTGTAGTAATTGTTTTAACGTACGTTTGGCAAACCTCTAGTTCATTTCATTTATTTATTAGCATCTACAATGTTGGAAAGCTGATACAAAAAGGCTTAGAGCTATGTATCATTGTAAACCCTGTTAGGGTCAGCAAATTTTATATACATAATAATATATTTCGTATTCAGATCAAATATACCCATTTTCATTACAACACAATAGAACTGAACATAATTAAATCAAAATAAAAACCTAATCAGATGCATTACAATCTTAATTAATTAAATCAAAATTATATTATTATTTAGTTGTTTTTTTTTTATTGTATGCGCCATACTCTTGCGCAAATAAACTTTGTTTCTTTCTTTTTCTTTCTTTCTGTTCTGTCTATATTAGGTCCTTCTCTCAAGGATGACCCAAGACCCTGAGTCAGGTTTCAACAAAAAGTCTATTTTAAGTTTGAGTTCACTAATGTCTGCGGTAATCTTGAACTTGCGGAGTACATGTGATAAAGTTGTTTTCATTGATATTGTCGCAAATGTCCTTCCTGCAAAGAAAAGATAGAGGATTTTATTGGTAAAGGTCCTGTTTGAAGTTGACTTTTGAGGGACGTGGTTCATTGCCTTGCCTTGAGAAGAAGGCTGGGATAAGTAATGATACAATTTTGTTTAAAATAAACTTTGCTCCACTCTAGGAATTACTTCTGTATCATGGGCGTGCTCACAAACATGAGAACTACCGCTCCGGTTGCTGCGGGCTCAAGTTGGTCGCTGCAGAGATAATATGGCCGAATGTCAATCTTTCTTTTATTACTTATTTCCATTGTGCTTACATAATAGAAGCGACAAGAACCAATTTAACCAAGATTGTATGGGGTTTCTTGCACCTTCTTCTCCATAAAGATCTACGCTTTGGAAATATTGTCATTTCAAAAGTGCCTGTAATTAGTCTCTTTGTAATAAACCTTTTCGATTGGTTGGGGTTTCCTTGACCCATTGCAAGTACAGTGCCAGTGTGGAGCCCCTTCACAGGATATGCGTCACCTCTTTTCTTGCTCAGCGTGCATTACCACCTGCACTTTAATGATTTGTACGGGGCTTAAGAGCTGTCCAAGTGGCTAAATATTGGTCGGACAAAATTTGAGTCAAATCGACACGAAAAGAAGAAGACGAAAGCAATTCAGAATACGTACATATCTGCAGGCCACATAAATAATATTTTTATTTTCACATTTTTTTCTAATGCAAGGTTTAACAATTTAGAATTAATTTTGTCAGAGTAGTACTAAGTTTATAAGGTTTCTGTCTTCTTGTTCGCACACCTACATTTTAACAAGCCGTGGTTCCTGGGTTTGAGTCAACTATCACCATGCTGATGAAAGACAGCATAATGTAAATAAATATAATAAAATAGTCCTACCCATGCAAGCCCTCTTTCCTATGCTGAACCCCGCAAACATGTTCTGATTAGGTAGATTGTTGGGGTCCAACCATCGCTCTGGTCTGAACTCAGTGACTTCAGGACCCCAGCTAGCGTGGTAGTGCATGCCATAGATCATGAGTGCACACTGACTGCCTGCTCGTATTGTGTAGTTTTCTGAAAAAAAAAAACATTGTCGAAAAGTGAGAAGGGGATGTTAAAGCACATGGAACGTTGTAAAGTTGATAGCTATCTCTTCAGCAAAAAGATATCATCTGCTGGATACAGGCCTTTTTTATGGTAGGTAAAAATCATCGAATGACGAATTTCGCCTTTAACCGGAGCGGGAATGGAGGCAACAGTCCTTGCACGCATGCACGACCAGCGCGTGAAGGTGCAACGCCGGGGCGAAGATCCGCTGCCCGAACATGTCGAGGCGTGGCGGAAGGAGCTCCGGCGAGATCTCATGGTGAAGTGGAAACAGCGACTGTCGCAACCCAGCGCTGGGCACACCGCAATCTCAGCGGTAGTGCCCCTCTTTGAGGCGTGGCTGGATAGACCTCACGGCGTCCTCACCTTCCGCATGACGCAGGTCCCTCACCGGACATGGGAAGTTCGGGAGATTCCTGCACCGGATTCGTGCGGAAGAGACGTCCGGGTGTCGCCACTGTGAGGCGAGCCCGGAGGACACGGTGGAGCACACGGTGGAGGTGTGCCCTGCTTGGGAAGAGCATCGCCGTGTCCTCGTGGGGGTGATCGGCGGCGGCGACCTCTCGCGCCGGGCCCTGGTTCAGGCCATGGTCCGCAGCGAAGAGGAATGGCAGGCGGTCGCCTCCTTCTGCGAAGCAGTAATGCTCGTAAAGGAGGAGGCCGACCGCATAAGGCAAAGGCAACGGCGTACTCGCCGTAGCCGTTGCCGCCGCGATCTTGCCGATATCCGGCCACCGTAGACACTGGCTCGCGGACGGTGAGCAATGGGTAGCTCGCCGTCCGGTCGTCTGTAAGACCGAGTCCTAGTCGTCAACGGCGCGCACCGTTCCCGCGCGCCTCAAGGAGTTGTCAGCAAACTGCAGGGGCCCTTCAGGGTCGAAGCCTCCCGGAGTCTAGAGGGTGGTGGGAAACTGTTACCTCGACTCCAGGAATAGGGCAAGGAAGGTACGGGGTAGGTTTTTTAGTCAGTAAGAGTCTGACACTAGTCTCCCGCTCCACCCAAGAGCGGGTTTCGTCATTGGATGATTTTCACCTACCATAAAAAAAAAAAAAAAAAAAAAAAAAACCGGAGCGGGAAACAGAGTCCGTCTTCCTGACTAAACAACCTGCCTTAGTTCCAGAGCCCAGGTGTAACGCTTTCGCTTTCAATCTTCGGCCCCAGGCCTTAGCGTCCCTCATGTCACCACAATAACCACTCCTAAGCGTTCCATCATACAAATTGCTGAGGCTGATGCCTTTCAACGCTGTGTCTTCCTGTACGCGGTTTTTACTCTAGACCCCTTGGGACGCACCAATCAAATGTTTTGCGAGCGATATGCCAGAGCAAAGACAGGATCATTGCCACTGAAATTTTGGATTTTTTCTGGTTTTTGTCGGTAACAGTGATTTGATTACTCAAGAATATTCAGCCCTTTCTATTGCAGTTTCGGTGAATTTAACCCTTCTGATGAGGCCTATTGTGAACGATCACATTTCAGAGCCATTTGTCATCACTAACAACACGCACGGGTTAGTTGATGCTGCGGTAAGTCAGACTAGAAAACGATCTCGCTGCTTCTCGAACGCTGCCCAGTAGATGAAGGCCAAGGATTCGTGTTTAAAAGGAAGGTTTTGGTCCTAGTAACTTAGGAATGGGGTGAGTTGTTTAGTCAGTAAGAGTCAAAGGTCTCTGCACACAGCGGGCGCGGCGCGGCGGGACCGGACGGCGACGCGACGACGCCATAGAGGTCCGAGGTTACCGTCGCGTCGAGTGGGACGGCTCTGTGTGGCGTCGTCCGTACTATCTAGTACATTACAACTGCTCAGCGTCGCGTCGCCGTCACGTCCCGCCGCGCCGTGCCCGCTGTGTGCAGAGACCTTTACACTGTTTCTTGGATGATTTTTACCCACTAAAAAAAACGCCTTGACATTTATTTGTAACAATATGTTGCACGTCTTAAATTTCTTACATATTTTAGTATGATGTGAAACTGCCTACATTATACCTAGGATTGATGAAGACAAAGAAACTGTGGATGATTAGGATACAGTCAGTTTTCCGGACTCACCTTCTTGGTCCCCAAAAAGAAATGGCCTTAGGAGAGGTCTATTCGGTTAGACTCTAAATAAATATGATGAGAACATAATTATTGCCAAAAACAAATGACATTAGGAAAGGACTATCGGGTCAGAATTTAAATAAATATGATACGGACATGTTGATAAACTTACTTAATTTCACGTCCTTATCTACGTATCAGAGTCCCACTGGTCCAGTGGGGTACAGCCTTAGCGTCTCCTTGATGACAGCGTCTGTGTATACCATCTTAGGCAGGTCATCCTTAGTCACGTCTCTATCTGTGCCTCCAAAGATTTCTTGCAACCTGTAAATAATTTAACAAACAATTTTATTCAAAGCATTATTACTTTGTTTTTTATCGAGATTGTTTGAAAATAATATTATGGCCTTTGGCCCGCAAAAGACAACTGAAAGAATACTGGGGGATTTAGTTAGTTTAGTTTAGTTTGAAATTGATAGTCTCTCTCGTTCTGCCAAAATTTGGAGTATTTGATGATTTGCGAACTCAAAAATGCGATTTTTCTTCCACGTTTTAGTTTGGCTCCCGTTTATTCAATCAAGAAGATCCGAATCCAAATGATTCTGGTTTAAAACTTTTAACTTTATTCTAGTTTAAGATTTAAACCTTGTTTACTGACTTTTCAATTCTCAATTTGTTTTAAGGCGCCTGATGGAAAAATATTTTGTTGGCAGTTTAAGTAAAACTGCCATGAGATATTACGGCCGTTTCTTTAATATTAAACTTTATGACTCAATTCATCATTAAACTTTATTGTCTTGGGAGTCTTATCGACCACTTCTATTCGTCTTTTGTCTGGTAACGAACGGTTTCCTGCAGTTTGGGATTGATTTCCGACCCTCATTATAATGTTACTTTTCGTGTTACACCTTGCGGTATGCGGTTGTCACTACCTGTAGTGACAACCGTAGTGTAGTACCTATCTGTAGCTTTGGGCTTTCAGCTACCCATTCTGACTGGCTTGTTGGTTTAGTGGTTAGAGGCCTTGACTGCTATGCCGGAGGTCGTGGGTTCGATTCCCACTGATGACAAATGTTAGTGTGATGAGCTCAATCATTTGTTCTGTGTCTGGGTGTAAATTTATCTATAATATGTATGTATTTAGAAATATATAAGTATGTTTACCCAGTTGTCTAGTACCCATAATACAAGCTCTGCTTAGCTTGGGACTAGACGACGTTGTATGACAGTTTTGAAGTGTATGTGTGGAATATATTCTGCACTTCGTGCAGTGTACCACCTGGTGGCACTGACTAATTTGTGTTTACTCACTCCTAATACATCCTCTCCTGAGCTTCAGGATGGGTCCCCAGCATCATCATGATATACGCCAACAGACAGGACGTGGTGTCATAAGACGCCACTATGGCGGTGTCCACCTCTTCTTTCTTCTTTGTTCTTTGTCAGTGAAGGTGTTCTCTTCTGACAGCTCTAGTAGCAGGTCCATCAGCACTTTGCATTTGATGCCTGAAACAGGTGGTAAAATATGATATAACTGCCGCCTGCAAAAAAGGAATAGCGCAAAACCTTGTTATGTAACTTGCAACTACAATAAAACAGTATCTATTTGGAAATTAAGGAAATTAACAATCTGATCAAAAGAAAACTACAGACAATAAATGAGTGGGCCTTGAAAACTAAGAAAAAGTTAGTATAACTTTAAAAGTTTACTGAATCCAAATTTTTGACGACGCGCGCCGAAGGACATATTGTTAAAAACATTTTTTTAAATGTTTTACTTTCTGAATTTTGTAATCTGTGTCGTCTAGTTACGATATACAGCTATATGTGACTGCAGCAGAAGATCAAATACTATATATGTAGCATACTAGTTACTGCAGGCTTCTTCCCTGATTTTGAATTTAAAAAATCCCCCAGTGGTACAAACGTGTACTAACGGGATATAAAATATCCTACGTGCTAGAACAGGGTCTCCCCTTGCGCCAATTGAAAAACTCTATGGGCCCAAAAAGGTAGAAACCTTTTGTGGCCACGGGTCGACTTTTGAAAGGAAAACCCTTGGTCCGAGAAACACAAGACAATTTCTACTGACTTCTCTTCGAGGTGCACATGGAACGCTATGCCCCATCGATTTGGGCATTGGACCTATTGCTCATCATCCGCAATCTCACAAAATCCGTTGTCAGAAATTGACCTGCGACTCCAAAATTTTTAGGCATCTACGTCACAGGCTAGGGCTAGTTAAAGCCGCTGGAAAAAGCTAGTTTTATCAGAATAAACCTAAAACTTACTGTAGTAGAGGTCCTGTCCAATAAACCCAGTGATCACACCACCCTGTGCTAGAGCTTCTTTCGCTAATTTCTGCACAGTTGTCCAAAGTTCTGTAAAAAATGGCGTCTATATATATATAATACATGTTTTTTACAGGCCTCTAATACACGCACAAGCTTTATTATTGTCTTGCACCCTGTGCAGGCCAGTTTGTAAACTCGCGCTCATTTCTGCTTGATACACTTTGAATGTTCGCTTGAATCTAGTGGCGCGGCGCCAAGCCAAACCTTTGAAGTTGTCGTTTCGAATGCAAGCAAAAATGAACTTAGTGGTGGTAAGGGCGAAGTGTCTTCGATGGTACACAGCACATCGAGGATAAGCCGCATCCCCAGCAGGGGTCACTCAGAGCATCATCATATTGCAGATTCCTAGTTATCGTAGACTTGTGGACGATGAGTAATAGTAAACTCACCGTCCGATAAGAATGAGCCCAGGTCGACGATCTGTCAAAGATGTGCCATCAAAACAGACGTGGCCCTATCATCATCATCATCATTTCAGCCGAAAGACGTCCACTGCTGGACATAGGCCTCCCCCAAGCGCCGCCACAAAGACCGGTCCTGTGCGTCTTGCATCCATCGGCTTCCAGCAACCCTGACCAGGTCATCGGTCCACCTTGTGGGGGGCCTTCCAACGCTACGTCTTCCGGTACGCGGTCGCCACTCCTGAACCTTTCGGCCCCAGCGGCCATCCGTTCTGCGTGTCCTGCCCATTGCCACTTAAGTTTGGCGATTCTTTTCGCTATGTCGGCAACCTTGGTTCTCTTGCGGATATCCTCATTTCTGATTCTATCACGCAAGGATACCCCGAGCATAGCCCTTTCTATTGCCCTTTAAGTGACCTTGAGTTTTTTTATAAGGCTCACTGTAAGCGACCATGTTTCAGAGCCATACGTCATCACTGGCAACACGGTATATCTATACGTGGCCCTAATTAATGACAAATTGAAAACTGTTTCTAATTTTTTTGGGTAAAAATCATGCAATGAAATTCCCTTCCCTTGAGCGGAGTGGCAGGTAGTGTCAGACTTTTACTGCTAAAAAAATCCACCTCATTGCTTCTTAGTCCATCCTTTGAAAACCGTATAAAAATTCTAGTAGTTTTTTTTTAGATTGTGATCAGACACAGACTTGGTGGGGGACTTTCTGTTCTTTATATGTAAGAAAAGGGTAGTTATTTAAAATAATGAGTTCAAGTTTAAATTGGAACAGTACCTAATTTCGTAGGGACCTTGCAGAAGGGTCGAAGCTTGCAGGGGCCAAGGATTCGCGTTTAAAAGGAAGGCTCGGCCATGGAAAAAGGCAACGAAGGAATGGGTTGTTTAGTCAGTAACAGTCAGACATTGTTTCCCGCTCCGCCTAAGGGTGGGATTCGTCATTGGATGATTTTTACGTACCAAAAAAAAGTATCTAATTTTTAAGTAGATTATTGTCAGGTTTAACAAAATCTCAAAGTTCACTTACTTGTAGTGTTCCCAATTAGCAAATGGGCGTGGCCGATGATTGGCAAGAGACCAGGATACACGGGAGGCAGTTTATAGGTCTTCAGGCGACGATAGTTCGTCTCCCATTTCCACCAGATATAGAGGAAGCACGATATAGCACACAGAATGAACGCCAACATTGTGTTCAGAAATAGTTAAAATTAATTTATTACAAAAATAGTTAAAATTTGTTGATAACAAAAAAAAAATGTCAATATATAATTAATATAAACTGAAAACATAAAAGTATTTTTTTTATTTCACTTATCGGTATCGCTTATTGTTTGAGGAAAATTTATTATTTAAAAAAACGTTGGACAAGACAGTGTTCTTGGAGTCTTTATATAACGAATCAAACGTATTTTACCTATATGGTATTTCCTAAAAGGCCATGAAGATACTTATTAAGTGTTCTTTAAAAAGTGTTTCATAAAAGGTATTTGTATACACTTATAACACCATAAAATACAATTTGCACATAATTGTGACTTTAACATATGTTTGATATTCCCATAAAATATAAGCGTAATGAATTGATGATACTACGAGTACCTAACGTTCTTTAAAAAACCGGTCAAGAGCCTGTCAGGCCACGCTCAATGTAGAGTACCGTGATTTCCCGTTTGTCACAAATTTTTCAAAATGTAACCTTGACATCTACGTCTTGGAACGTGTAATTTAGCTTTTTTTTATTAACCGACATTTTTAAAAGTTGAAAAGTGCAATTGCGGGCACTATTCTGTTGTTGTAGTTCTATTTATTTAAAATTAAAAAAAAAAAATTGATGTTGATATTGATATCCAACATTCTTTTAGTCTATCATTACATACTTAGTTTATATGTTCTGACAATATACTTTCGCTCTCAATATCTAAATCGTTACAATATGTCATTTGTACTGTTTACAGCCATAAAATGTCATGGCCCAAAACATACGAATGTGTTAATAAAATAGTGTATGGTTAAATTATTTTATTTTATGCAACAAATATCCAGGTTCAAGAATACAACAATAGAATAGAATAAAACTTTATTTTACACCAAAATAGTAACAATTTCACAGAAACTTATATTAATGGGTACAAAAGCGGTTTTATCGCTGACAGCGATACTTACCATACAACCTTAGGATAGAGGATAAGAGCTTAAACTAGGGGGGGGGGACTTAGTCTGCGGTATACTGCTCTAGCAAAACAATGTTTTAAAAATATATACAGGTATATACATAAATATAATTATGTGGTACACAATAAAATTGAAATAAACAAGAAAGAAGATAATAAAAGTGGTGGGAAGAATTGAAATCAGATAGAACCTAAATAATATTAGAGACAAAGGTGTGGTTTTTGACTAGGTTTTTAAAAGAATCCCCCGACTGAGCTTGTCTAACTGATACAATCATGATCCTGGTGGTGTGACGTTCCACAATCACACCACCAGGATCATGAACGATTTGTCACATAACTTGGTATAGTGCGAGGGCATAAAACTTCCTATTAAAATTCAATACAATGAACATCTGTGTCTGAAGTTTGAACTAGATAACTTAATATTCGTTACATACTTCTATGATCTTAGAGTTAAACTAATATGATGTCCTTGTACTGGTTTCAATACGATTTCATATTCCCATACTACATTTTTGATGTCGCTGGTGACACGGTATCGCCGTAAAATATGAGCCAGCGCTGTCTTCATCACCATCATGGTGTACACTTTACCTGTAACGTTAGAAGAGATCATCATTATCAGTCTTTTTAATGTTCCCAATATTGGGACACAGGCCTTCTCTCTAGGAGAGAAAAGCAGCATCAGAAGCCATGTGTACCGTCATGTGTTAAGTTAAATATATGAAGTACAGGTGTGATAATGTAATCATTACATATCTTCAAGATGTATGCAGAAATATTGTCTGAGCAAGATAATGACGCTTGCAGGAGGCCTAAATTCATCATTAAATATCTTTTGGTTTATGGTGTCTGTTAGATTTGTATCAAGAGCCTTCTCGACTAAATATCCTTATATTAAGACACAACAATTTTACTAGCTTCACTGTTAGCTCACTAAATAAAAATCGATTTCCGTATACATGAGTAGAAAATTTAGCTCAACTAGAACTTAAAATTCTGGGTAAATATTTAAGCAATTACTTTTAGGAGGTTTGCTTTAAAAATGGATGATATACCGACCACAGCGGCGGATGTTATGTAAGGTCCAGACATCTACCGGCCTTTGATATTAGGCAGCTGTACAATATTGTATTCGTGCGGGGAACTCTAATAGGGCAATACAGAATATTGATCATTTCACATGTGGCATCATAGATATCACTACATACCTATACAGTTTCGTTTGCCAATACCGAAATAGGCATTATTACAACTCGAGTGTTTCATCGAATTGGCAGTTTCCAGCCATCGCTCCGGTCTGAACTGCTCCACGTCTGGGCCCCACACCGGGTGATGGAGAAGACCATACAGCCCCAAGGCGCATGTACTTCCAGCTCTCAGTGTGAAGTTCTCTGAAAATTTATATATCTTATCATTATCGAAACTTTGAGTTTGAGTCGTGAATTGCAGTGGCTGATCTGGAAATGTCTTAACCAATTGCGGGCTCAGGCTAAATGGGACTTCATTGACCCAGCACAAACAATGGGAGTGTGGTGGCGCAGCATAAGACATGCGACACCTACTATGCACATTGATTTCCAAGATTTGTACGAAGCCAATAACAGAGTTAAAAAAAAAAACAGAGTTCTATATGTTGCCGTAATTAATTTGAGTTCTTCGACAAGATAGGAACAAAAAGAATCAAAAGTCTATGCTAAATAATATCTGAAGATTACCGTTAAAAAGATACGTACTCAAGCGAACATCTTTATCAACTTTTCTAGCCACAATCGGAGTTGTAGGATACAGCCTCATTGTCTCTCTGATTACCGCTTCCAAATACACGAGTTTTGGTAGATCTTGTTTCGTTACATCAAAATTGTCATGTTCGAATACTTCTTTTAACCTGTAATATTTAAAAATCAAATCAATCGACCGAGCAAACAGCTACTCAACTTTTTCATCGCCGTCTCAAAAAGCTAGGCTTTTTTTGCGTCAATGAATGAGCATTAACTATTCGACGTGACAATGCTGCCAGTATTCTGTGCAGTTTTTGCATTGATAGCGATATAAATGAATTTTATAAGAGCCAATCAAGTAATCGTTAACTTATTAGTTTTTTGTTCTGGATAATAATATGACACTTTTCTGAAAGCTTATAAACTAAAGTAAATTTACTATAAAAATATATATTTTTTTGGCAATTTTTATTACGCAATATATTGCGGAATATTGCCCAGCAAGATGCTGCAATTGAATTGCTGACGAATTTTGTTCCTTCATTTGTTTAAAATACTATAGTATCTTGGCTATAATTTTAGCCGGGCTACACTGCTAAATTGCTGCAATTGTAGCTTTGTGAATGAATACACCGTGAAATTTAAATGGTTGTTTTCCCGTGGCAGAATGACTTGCCATAAGGAGTACTTTTGAAGCATACAGTAAAAATAAAAAAATAAAAAGTTTTTTTTTTATAAATAATTATTAAAACTATTCATCAACTCAAAAAAGCGAAAACAATAGTAACATTAGACGTAATTTGTAGGTACTACTAGAGTCGCATGAGCAGCACGCAGTCAAAGGAAACCGATTCATTAAATATTTAAACCGAAATAAGCTCTAGCACGTTGTGATACGTCATAATTAGGTTGCACTCTACAGGTCCATATTTTGTTTTTAGTATTTTATTTTTTTATCAAACGTTTGTATTACACAACCATTTCGCTGAGGGAAAACAACCATTAAAATTTCACGGTGTATAGTCAACCCCTTGCTGGTTATAAAATTGCAGCAACAAATTGCCACAAAATTAGCCCGTTTTCAAGGACCTTAAAAGTTATTTATAAAACATTTTAATTTTAAACAGTGAAAGTGGCTTACTCATTATAAACTCGATCTTGTACTTCTTGGTTTGATCCTAGTATTAACAAAACTGCAGTTGTAGATAAAGAAGTAGTTTCGTAAGCAGCGGCCGATAAAGAATCCAAATGTTCTCTGATGACGTTAGGTGTGAAATCGCCTTGTTTTTCAGGCATAAGCACTAATTGATCCAGGATTGATTTGAATTTATCTGAAAATCAAAGCGTGTTAAACAGTTTGTTTCTTGAGAACTTCTTACAGCAAAACAAATATAAGCCTTAGTCTTGTAGAAATGGGTCATCGTTAGGTTTGGGCTTTTTTTATATATAACTATTATATATACTTATTTTATATATAGCTTTTGCCCGCGGCTTCGCTCTCGGCAACAGATTATTTTACTCTACTCTACCCTACTCTACTCTACCCTACCCTACTCTACCCTACTCTACCGTACTCTACCCTACTATACCTTACTTTTTGTTCATAAGAACCTTCTCCTGACAATAACAAACACAACAAAAAAAGAATTAGCGAAATCGGTCCAGTTATTCTCGAGTTTTGCGCTTACCAACACATTTTGCGATTCATTTTTATATATATATAAGATTTGGTATATTTAGTTTTAAATATTTGTTATTGTAACGGTGCTGCCACACTGGTGTTGGGTGGTGTTTCCTCGCGTTTTCTGGCAATACATTTGTTGTCGTCATCGAATGTTATTGTTGGATAACATTGCACTTTGTGGCATTTTCTAGCAGTGCATTGGCTGACAGACGTCGTAACATTTTAATGTTGGGACGAATAGCAATAGATGTATTGTTGGACAACGTTGAGCATTATTTGGCACTGGTGTGGCAGCACTCTAATCTGTGGAAAACGTAGTGGGTAGCATGATATTATCATACTTTAATATTTAAGATCTTATGTATATACATAAGATCTTAAATATTAAAGTATGATTACCTTTACTGTGTTACTGTTTGTTTTTCCTAAAATAAAATAAATAATTATAGAATAGAATAAACTTTATTGCAGTAGTAATTACATTTTATGTAGTCTCTTGTGTGTATATTGAATTCCAAACGAAACGAACGTTTCACAATTTTAATCCCGAACGCCAGTGAGGGATTAATTTAATTAACTCTCGAGTAATGTAAGGGAGTTAATGTAGAAAGCTATATAGAGTATAGTGAAGATTTTAAGCCCCCACGACAGAGTTAGCTTTATCCCCGTGCTGGGTACTCTACTTTTACAACATCTGTGAGATAATTAAAAGCCATTTTACGAAAACTAACTATATTTTAGAGAAATATTGTGTAAAATATTGTGTATAATTATACACAATATTTCAGGAGATTGTAATAAAACTCATAAATAATCATATAAAAGTACTATACCTCGTCAATCATCAATAATACTTGTTATTAATTTTTTATAATTTTAACTGTCTTTTCAGAATAACTCTTTAAATAATATTCTTAAAAAAAAAGACAGATTTACCCGTTGCAATTTGTCGTACGTCATGTCACTGTGTGCGTGAATGAATTTATTGTTTGCGTGTTTGTGTGTGAGCGAATTTATAGGGCTAGTATCAGACTGGCCTAGTTTAAATAAAGGTAGTTCACACGTACCGATTTCAATAGATTACAAACAAAAAAACTTGTCATTTTATTGATGATTCGGGTCGAGAATCACTAACAAAATTACTTCCTGAAATATTTTGCAGCTTTAAAACTGCACCTTGTACAAGCAATTTTTCCAAAACTCGACATTCAATAAATTCAGTACTCCAAGATTGTATAGTTTTAATTTTCTATAACGCTCAAACTTATTCATTAGGTACTTTTAAAAAAAAAAATTACGGTAACCACATTTTATTCTTTTTTTTATGGCCAGTTCGATTTTCAAATTAACTTATTTGATATACATAGAATTGAAAGTCTTTGGTTTTTGACGTTCCAAATTCAAATCTCATTATTCCTTTTAATGCATGGCGTAGTGTAAGCAATCCTCACACTACGCCATGCTTTCTCCCTAGGGAGATAATGAGTTGCTATAAATGCGGTTGTATGAATTGTAATAGGACCTCATTGAGCAGGTACATTTGCTTACCTGACGAGTCATCATACATAGTATTTTTCTTTGCTTCCAATTCGGATTTTCTTTTATTTATGATCTGAAATAGAAAAATCATTACAGGTGAGACTAGCAATATATTTAAAGTAAAAGTATTACACAAACTTATACTTTAAACAATTGATGGATTTATAAAAAAAAATCGTATAGAGATTACAATATGAAATTGCAACGGGGGCAACTTATTTGTAAATCCTCTATCAGAAAGTAAACAAATTATAAGTTACTTGAATTGCAATGTCCTTCAGCTTATTCGTAAGTTGATCTTGTTTGAGCTTTATTGAACTCCAGTCAAAAAGAAATGACGGATGCAGCCACACTTTTCGCAATCGCTCAGTGTATGAACCTAATAAATCTTCTAATTTTTCATTATAACCTGCACTGATCCATGTTTTATCTTGAGGATCAAGTCCCATTGAAGTTCCTGGAATAAAGAATACATATATGATTTTCATTATTCCGTGAATGTAACTTATTAATGTTAATTTTATCTCTCTTGAAAAACTAATACAAATTAAAAAAAAAAATAAGAATGCGGAATAACCAGAAATACAAAGGTTCGACTGATGAACTGTTTGGTCCTTCCAATGTTCCTATTTGGTGGTGAGATGTTGACGCTGAGGATTCGTGACCGTCGCAAAATGGAGGCTCTGAAAATGTGGTGCTGAAGATGCACGTTTGGAAACCAATAGACCGCACACCGAACTAATGTTTCTATTCTCACAGAACTTAATATAAAAAAATGGTTATCGTCGTCTGTGCGAATCTTCAAGTTCCTCGGGTGTAACTAACAAAATCTCGATGAAACGATTGGTGGTGCAAGGAAAAGTCGAAGGCAAAAGATCACGTGGACGCTCTCCAACACGGTGGACAGACAAACCTCATAAAAGCTATGACACATTTCCAGCATAAACGACATCAAGTCCTATGCCCTATGCTATGTCCTTATATATATTTACCCTCGTTCGTGCGTCACTGCGGGGTGCCAACTGAAAACTAGCGCTGGGTGTCTGACGCCCAGCAAATGCTGAGGTGGTCACCCTTAGCAATAGTTACAAAATACACGTAAAAATTCGAATTTTATTTCTATTCTATTCTATGCCACCAAAATTGAGCTGCAAAAGCCGAGTCGCGAAAGAGGCGGTGGAGCTAGACTTGACTGAGACATGACTAAGACTGCTCTGTCGAGAGTGTATGACTAAGAAGAGAAAAGACTTATGAGTAAGAGTTATGTGTAGAATGATAGAGAGAGAGGTCTAAACAAAGATGGATTGACTGTATGAGGAGTGATATCTCTGCTCACATGATCCATCCAGCTTTTTACCTTTTAATAAGAAAGAAAAAGTAGTCAGTGATAGCGTGACAGGTGGCAGAACCAAATGAAAACAAAATATGTGTGCGCAGATCCCAAGCAATGTAGGACAAGAGAAAGAAGATGTTTTTCTTTAGTAATATGAAATCTTTAGCAATAATACACTAAGAAATATTTAATGTTAAATATAAAAACTTACGAGCAACAGTTGAAAGCGCAAAATCAACTAAATACTTTCGTGCAATAAACGGGCCTTTCCCTGCTTCCAAGGCTAATTGAGAAGTAAGATGCTGAGCTTGTACGTTCATATCATCCACGTATGTATTGAGAACTTGTTGGTTGAACGCTGGGTTCAGCACTTTGCGGTGAACTTTCCACATAGATGCTAGAACAAAAAGACAAAGAAATATGGACAAAGATGGAGGAGGCTTTATACCCTATAGAGTCCATACAATAATTAAATGTACGTATGTTTATAAAATACGAAAATATAAACATTGTATGGAAAAACAAAGCTATAATAAAAACAAAAAAAAAAATGGTTTTTTGTGTAAAACATTTAGAATGCAGGCTGTTTGTCAACTTACTTTTTGCTGTTATTAGCCCATTTTTTAAATAGTCCTTTGAAAAATCATAGATATATGGTTTATCAAAACATGAGTTGGCTACCGTTAGGCTGTCTTCAGGATCAGTTAGAACTGAAAATGAAATAAATTAATTTAAAAGATTTTTTTATTATTATTTTATAGTTACACGTTCTCAACACGATTATACGATAAAGTTTTTCATTTTTTTTTAAATTGCAATAAATTAGTGCTTTACTGCTATCCCACCTGATGGTAAGCAGTGATGTAATCGTTGATGGTAAGGCGCACTAGTTTATTAAGAGCCTATTCACTCTAGCTTTCATTATTATTGAACTTGATGTCGCACTTACCATAGACAGTATGAGGGCCGAGTAATACCCGGCAAATACCTCCTTGGCTTACACTATTCATTTGCACTTTTTGAAGCACAAGCCATAGATCTGAAATGCAAAAAAAGATTATTTAAAGAAATATATCGGGCAAGTGCGAGACGTACTCGTACACTATTTGCATTTTTTTTTGGCAGTGACGTAACTACAAAGTTCGCTTTCAAATTAACCGCAGTGCTGTCGCCGCTCTGGTTTGTTTTTTCCATAAAATCATAAATCATTTATTGGTTTGCAAACATGGGTGATTCATACATAGATATTTTCTTTTAATATTAAGCGGCTCCTTATTCTACCATGCTTTATTGCTTGGGCATGCAAATAACATTTTATTTATAAATTTACAGAAAAAAAAAAACGACTATTGCGCGGTTCCCGCCGTTTTTACAAAAGTCAACACTTTAATACGTTTTCCTTTTCTTGGTCCTAAGAGGCTTCGACCCTGCTGGGCCTCTACAGTTTGCTGACAATTCCTTGAGGCGCGCGGGAAAAGTGCGCTCCGTCGACGACTTGGGCTCGGTCTGGACTGTTACCAGACGAAAAAAGATAGGGTAACAAATCGTACGCGCGAGCGAAACCGCTGGCAAAAAGCTGGTTAAGAATAATAATACTTTAAATATTCAAATAAACAACATTATTTACATAATGCAACACTGAATAAAATTAGATTATGGTAATATAATTTAGATTTCGAGTCATTTGAATTAAAACCCAATGGTTTAAATTCAAATTGGTCTAAAGATATTCATTAATAACGAGTTATGCAGTTGGTGCATAGTAAATGCGGAAATGCGGATCTCAACCGGTCGAAAAAATTGCCGGACCGATTTAGTTTGGGGGTTAGACGTCGGAAGTAATCCATGAAATTCCACCGACTATCGAGGACGAATCCTAGGTACTTCATCGTCGATCCGATGTCGATGTGAACTCCTTCTATCATTAGTAGCAAAGGAGGAGGCCGGTTGGCCTGCGGTTGCATAAGGCAAAGGCAACAGCGTCTTAGCCGTAGCCATCGCCGCCGCGGTTCAGCCGATATCAAGCCACCGTAGGCGTGGGCTTGCGGACGACGAGCAATGGGTAGCCCACCGTCCGGTAGTCTGGTAACAGTCCGACCCGAGCCCAAGTCGTCGACGGCGCGCACTCTTCCCGAGCGTTTCAAGGAGTTGTCAGCAAACTGTAGGGGACCTATAGGGTTGGGGCCTCCTGGGGCCAAGGGTTGATGCGAAAGCGTACCACCGGGTCGTTTAGTCAGTAGAAGTCTAACTCTGTCACCCGCTCTGCCCAAGGGCGGGATTTGTCATTTGATGATTTTTCCCACCGAAAAAAAAAACCGTAGGCTTGGGCTTGCTGACGATGTGTTATGAACTATTCATTACACCACAGAGATTTCAGCTGAATCCTAAGGGTTCCGCAGGGCCGAAGTCTACTCGGGCCTTGGATTGACTTTCAAAAGGGAACCCCGAGGTCTAAAAAACCTACCCCGATGTAGGAACGGGGTAGGTTTTTTAGTCAGTAAGAGTCTGACACTTGTTTTCCGCTCCGCCCAAGAGCGGGACTCGTCATTGGATGATTTTTACCTACCATAAAAAAAAAAACCCCGAGGTCTTAAAAGAACACAAACGGCAACTAAAAGAACATAGATGTTGTTTAAGTCAGTAAGACTCTAAAACACCCTCCCGCGTCGCTATAGATAGCGAGGATTCATTACTTTAAAAAATCCTATTAAAGTTGTCTTTAGCCAGACTGAAATCTGGTTGAACAAGTGTTCTTTACAAGATTTTTATTAGCTTGCAATAAATATGTATGTTCAGCTCAAATCTTGCAACTCAAATTTGAAGCAGATATCTTCAACGTATTGAGCTGCAATTTTGCATGCAGGTTTAAATCGCATGACAATGCAATATTATGATGACATGAAGCTGACCTGATGATGAAATCGCGAGGTAGCCATAGGAACTCTGTAATTAAACGGCACAACCACGTCGAGTTTGGGCTCGTGTGAATCGTCTTGACGAGTTTAAATTATATAAGTATAGACCACCGCTATAAAAGCTTGTTATGAAAAAAATATTTTCATTGAAAACTTATTTCATGAGGAAAACAGTAATAATAATATATATCATAGCCCAATTATTTCTGTTTTCCATGTTACAATAGTTCTTTACCAAATGAGGGTTATCCTTAGGGACGCTAGCATAGCGCGCACAGAGACAAAAGTTGGTTGGTATCACGTCCCAATAAAATTACCCAAAGGGCCTCTGAGAGTTGGCTTCGGCCCCTCGTACGCCTCTCAAAGGCCCAGGACCTCAGGGTCCTAAGATATATAGGGTCCCATTAAAATAGATAGATAAAATTATATAAATCATTCAGACTATCAAAATAAAGAAAACGATAACAAATAAATAAGAAAAAATCGATTTATATACTTACAAAAAATCTTGTGTACCCCATTGCCATTGGGTTCAATTTATTATCTTAGCCCAAAATAAAACTCTTTGTGGTGTTTTTTTGCCTGGATGTCTTTGGTTAGACGTACTAAACGCTGTGTCCAAATTTGTCCATCTATTTTTATAGAACCTTATATAGATGCATATAATTATAATATATTCCACAACTGTCATACAACGTCGTCTAGTCCCAAGCTAAGCAAAGCTTGTGTTACGGCTACAATAAATCACTTCTTTCGCATTGGGTGGAACAGCTGGTAATGACTGATTTTTACTGACTTAAACCCGCCGTCTTCTTGCAGTAATTCTTTTTTGCTAGATTGCGGACTAGAAGCATTGTCACACATACAGACATAACTACGATCTAAAGTATCATTTCCGTAGGGACCCTGCAGAATGGTCGAAGCCTACTGGGGCTCATATCTGAAAGGAAAGCTCTGGTCCTGGTATATACGGCAACGTAGCAAGGGTAGGTCGTTTAGTTAGTAAGAATCTGTTTCTCACTCCGCCAAAGAGGAAATGGGATTCGTCATTTGATGCTTTTTACCTACATATCACAAAAAAACCCTTCACATCCTCACCACACACTAATATAATAAAGAGGTAAAGTTTGTTTTTTTGTTTCTTTGTTTGTAGCAGGTAATCTCTGGAATTACTGATCCGATTGCAAAATTTTAGCATCAATAGAAAGCTGCTTTATTCCTGAGTGACATCTATACTAATATAATAAAGAGGTAAAGTTTTGTTTTTTTGTTTGTAGGAGGTAATCTCTGGAACTACTGGTCCGATTTCAAAATTTTAACAACAATAGAAAGCTGCTTTACTAAGTGACATAGGCTATTATTTTATGTACGTGGGCGAAACCGCTGATAAAAGCTATTCAGTTATAATATTTTGATTGCACTCACTTTTACTGTCTCCAAAGAGGTGATGCGCATGTCCAATGAGAGGTAGTGCTCCAGGAAATAAAGGAGGAGACCGAGGTGGCTGCCTCAACAGATGCCACCAAGCTAACACAATACCACTTAACAATATCACTAGTACAATCATCGTAACAGAATGACCAGACGATTAGCGCAAGATTTAGTTTTGTATGCTTTTATATATTAGCACAAAAACTGTTAAGCCTTGGCATTCGCACCTAGTGTCCGTTTGACCGTCGTTTACATCTTTAGGTAATTTTTCGTTAAAGCAATTTAGCAATAAGTGTCAGATCCTATCACGGTTTCGAAATTTTTGGCCAATTAATATAAATTAACTACAAATACTAAGAAAAAACTACTTTTCTCGTTTTTACCATCGAAGACACTTCCGCCTGGCCTATACCTTAATCTATCTCCTTTCGTTCAGTCCATCCTAAGGTTGTCTGTAAGAAATTGCCCTGGGCGATAAGACCGCCCATTGTACACTTAGTTTTGTCTTGTCTAAATGTTTATCCTGTCCACATTATGAGATGTACAATAAAGTTATAATAGATTAATAACTTAAAAGGTTACTTCTTGAAATTCCTTCTCATCTTACAGGGTTTATGGCTAATTCTTACGCTGTCTATATAATAAGTGATGGCCGATTGGTAACGGGTTCGACTTACGCCCCCCTAGCTCAGGTAGGCGTATTGCTTTGTGTAATTTAATTAATCACCACTGCTCTCTAAACATGGTGAGGAGACGGGCATGTCCTAGAACCAAAAAATCGAAGCCATGGAACATTTATCAACCCGCAATAGGCCCGCTTAGTAGATTGCGGCCAATTCCCTCTCCTAGAGAGGAGACCTGATCCCAGTAGTGGGAATATTATAAGGCTGATGCTTTGCTATATTCAGCTGTAAACATCTTTCATCAAGAAACATTGTGATATTAACAATAGTTCTAGGTTTTGGTGGATTAATACGACATTGCACAATTTTTTTTTTCTGGTACGTAAATATCATCCAATGACGAATCCTGCCATACAAACCAGGGCCAGAGCCTTCCTTTCAGACACAAACCCTTGGCCCTAATTGGCTTCGACCCTTCTGCAGGGCCCTACCTTCGACCCTTCTGCAGGGCCCTACCTTCGACCCTTCTGCAGGGTCCCTACATTGGACAATGATTGTAATATTGAATGATTATTTGATGAAATATTAACACCTTGTAGTAACTATTTACATGCTTTTTTTTTTATTTAAGCTGTTATCGAAAAGGATAGACTGCTGAGTTTCTGTCATATAAGTATTTTATTATGTTATCTACAGCCAAATAAATTGCATCTATTAAGCAATGCCGTGATTTTATAAATTAGGATCTATTTTTTACGTCATAATATTATTTAAAAAACTGCGGGTAGTATAAAATTCATTTCGCAAACCATCATTTTGGCGTACATTCATTTATCATAAAGTCAAAATTCATATATTTTTTTAGTCAAAATCATCTTGAGGCATAAATTTAATATACATAATGATTAAAAAGCAGAATCATGTCTTGAATAATCTGTTGATAAAAAAAAACTGCTAAAACTGCAGTGTATCAAAACCCGAAGCTCAAAACTATGTAAATAATAGTTGCATAGTTCAATTTTATCCTATACTAGCAACCCACCCCTGTTTCGCATGGGAACAATTAATAGTGATATTAAATAATATTATGTATGTATATAAATAATATTTTACATATATACCTTCCTCTTGAATCACTCTATCTTTTATAGATAGAGTGATGTGTGATGATGTGATGAAAAAAACCGCATTAAAATCCGTTACGAAGTTATAAAGATCTAAGCATACATAGGGACACACAGCGGGAAGCGATTTTGTTTTAAACTGTGTAGTGAAGATTACTTATATTTTAATGACAATTTTCACATCATTTTTGTTGCCGTTCTCTAACCATTCGACTTCATAAACTTACATTGTTTTAGTAATCAGAAATCTACACTAAAATAAAGAGGTAAAGTTTGTTTTTTTTTTGTTTGTAGGAGGTAATCTCTGGAACTACTGGTCCGATTGGAAAAATTTTAGCAACAATAGAAAGTTGCTTTACTCCTGAGTGACATAGGCTATATTTTATGTACGCGGGCGAAGCCGCTGACAAAAGCTAGTTATTTATATACGTATGTAAAGTCTAGCTTGTCTTGATGCCGAATACCTGTTCGAAATTTGAATAGATTAATAACATTTTTGAACGAAAACTATGACCTCTAAATTTAGCAGCATTAGGTCGTCCAACGGTCATATCCTTAGACTATTATAGCTGCTAGAGGTGACCTAAACACTCACTGACGTAATTTTCTCACGGGGAACAGTCCGTGGGCCAATTGTTCTTTGAGTGAAAAGTTATTGGTCAAAACATTTTGTTGGTTAAGCATTCACTGACGCAGTTGAGACCAGTGGTGGCCGAGTGGTAAAGGCCCGGGTTCAAATCCAGCCAGGCGCATTACTTGGTGTAATTTATTTCATCACCACAATATCACACTCTTAAAATGGTGAAGGAAAACATGGTGAGGAAACCGGCATGTCTTAGAACCAAAGCTACGAAGAGATGTGACATCCACCAATTCGCACTGGGCTCGCGTGGTGGATTCTGACCTATTCTTTCTCGTAAAAAAAAACTTTTTACAAAAAAAAAACCGCCTTCAAAAAAAGCCAAACGATAAAAGTTCCTACACTAAAAAGTTGAAAATAAAAATTTGAATAGCTGTAAAGAAACTTAATTTATAGGTAAACTTATTTGACATTAATATTTTGCAAATATTCAAAATTTATTACTTCTTTTTGGAGTCGGTGCCAGCATTTTTATTGTTGAAACTTAATGTTAGGTAGCTTTTTAACCAGTGCCATTTTTCGTACATAATGCTTAAATATTTTCAATGTATATACATATTTATATATATGTCGGAGACGGCGTCGATTTGTTGACAACAAGACAAGGCACGCCATCTAGTGGCAACTAGAAGAACTAAACAAAGATGGCGCGCTTGACAGAGTCGGTAACGTTTCCGCTTTGCTACGAGCTTGCGGAGGAGGGAACCCGCCCGGGGAGCGGACGGACACTCTCAGCCAGGCCGTCGCAGAGTCAAGACGTTCTGAAACTGTCTGTTTTGTTGTAATTTGTAAAGTGATAACAGTGCACTGTACCGAAATGTATTGAGAAGTAAACCGATTCAACTCCTACCCGTTGTTATTCATTGCACGATACCCACATACGCCCACATGATAGATCTGATAGACCAGAGCTCGAACACCATCCTGGACACGAGCCGACATATATATTTATGTATGTGTTTTTGTGTGCTTTTTATGTGTATGTATATGTGTGTGTTTTTAGTATGTATGTTTATATGTTTGTTTTTTTTTTATGTATTTGTCTCTTAATTAAGTAAGTATTATATATTTGAGTATGCAAATAGGTACTAAGTAGTTTTATAGTTAAATTAGAGGTAGTTTTTCAAGGGATTGTTGCCCATTCGTAATTCCTTGCCTTGGCTGGCACCGACTCCAAAAATAAGTAATAAATTTTGAATATTTGCAAAATATTAATGTTAAATAAGTTTACCTATAAATTAAGTTTCTTTACAGCAATTCAAATTTTTATTTTCAACTTTTTAGTGTAGGAACTTTTATCGTTTGGCTTTTTTTGAAGGCGGTTTTTTTTTTGTAAAAAGTTTTTTTTATTTGTAGCAGTTTAGTGTTTTTTATTATAATGTGTTATGGCAACGAAGTCAATATCGTTCCTACATTTCTTTTGAAAAAGTTACCAATGTCATATAAGTAGGAATACATATTATAGGTACATTGTTACAGTGTAATCGTTTTGATCTCGTGGAGAGATGATATGATGCATGAAATACTTATGATTCATCTCATGGGTACATCTCATAACAACTCTCATCATCATCATCATTTCAGCCAGAAAACGTCCACTGCTGGACATAGGCCTCCACCAAACGTCGCCACAACGACCGATTCTGTGAGACTCGCATCCATCGCATTCCCGTGATTCTCACCAGGTCGTCCGTCCACCTTTTGGGAGGTCATCCAAAGCTGCGTCTTTTGGTGAGCGGTCGCCACTCTAGAACCTTTCGGCCCCATCGGCCATCTGTTCTACGAGCAATGTGCCCTGCCCACTGCCACTTAAGTTTGGCAATTCTTCGGGCTATGTCGGTGACCCTGGTTCTCCTGCGCATTTCTTCATTTCTGATTCGAACACGCAAGGAAACTCCGAGCATAGCCCTTTCCATTGCTCTTGACAGCATTGCCCATGAGAGCTCTAACAAGCTCAAACAATGCTAGGATACGTTTTTTTATTTTGAAGTTCCCATGCCAACCTTCCACCTTCCAGCTTCATCATCATATCAGTTCAATAGTACCTTACAGCCAAAGTGCATCTTATGACAATTCTAACAAGCCCAAACACGGCTAGGATATATTAATTAGTTACGCAGTTCCAGTGCCTACCTTCCAGCTCCATCATCATCATCAGATCAGTTCGATGATAATTATTTAATATCATTGGTTTATAGTGCATTTTCATAGTTGCTTAACTACCTTGATTGTGATATTTATGCGAGTGTCAAGTTTCGTTAGCCATTTCTGATCTTCTTCACCAGTTCCACCTCATCAAATGTTACTTTTTGACTGTAAATGCTTGAGTTCTCGATGAAAATATAAAAAAAAACTATATAGTTGCTTATAATATTTGAGGAGTTCCCTCGATTTCTCATGGATCCCATCATCAAAACTCGATTTTGAAATGAAAATGAGAAAAACCCGAAATGGGACCAATCTGGAAGCATATCCTTTCAAGTACAAAAAAAAAATTTGCAAATCCATCCATAAACAAAGGAGTTCTGAGGTAACAAACATAAAAAAAAAATAAAAAAAAAATACAATCGAATTGAGAACCACCTCCTTTTTTTTGAAGTCGGTTAAAAAGTGTACTTTTTTCGGTTTGTGATGCAAAAAACCACCAATCTCAATCATCTTTTCTAATCATCATTATCATCATCTTACCCTTATTCCATGTTAATTGGGGTCGGTGCATCATGTTTTTTTTTTCCACTCTGTCCTGTCACCCGTCGCACTATCACTAACTCCCTTTTCTTTCATATCACTCCTCACACAATCCATCCATCTCTTCTTCGGCCTCCCTCTTCCTCTCCATCCATCTCAGTCATCTTTTCTAATATCCGAAAAAAAAACAGATAGACAAAAAATTAAAAAGATAAAAACACGCAGCGCAGCAGTCAAACGAGTTGCTCCATAGTGTGTTCGTTGCGAGTAACATGTCCAAAATATTTGAGGCTGACATTGTCACTGCAAAAAAAATTACTTTTACCGCAGGTCCTTTCCTCGGTGGCCGAGTGGTAACGGCCCCGACTTATGAGTTGTAGGTCGCGGGTTCAAACCCAGCCAGGCGCATTACTTTGTGTAATTTGTTTCATCACTACTGCTCTCAAAACGGTGAAGGAAAACATCGTGAGGAAACCGGCATGTCCTAGAATCAAAAATTCGAAGACATGTGACATCCACCAATCCGCACTGGGCCCGCGTGGTGGATTATGGCCCATTCCCTCTCCTAGAGGGGAGGCCTGTGTCCCAGCAGTGGGAACATTAAAAAGGCTGATGATGATGATGAGGTCCTTTCATTATTGGGCACTAGATTTGAGAATACTGGTAAATCAGCTGTTGACTTGATAGAATAGCTCATTGCGCGACTTTATGGCGGAGTGGTATTGTTAAGGCGTATAGGAACGTGCTGGGCCTGAAATCTGCAAATACAAGTGTCAGAATAATTGATCACTGATTTCAAAACTGTTGATTTTGGTAATCTACTAATATGATGGCGTCATTATGACTTCCCAATGATCAACCACTGACACTTTATTAAAAGATTTTTTTAGAATGGTAATCTAGTACATAATGATAAATGAATATTTTATATATGCGGTAAATTAATAAAATTTTGAGAGTTCCTTTAATCAGTGACTTGCAATTAGAATATTGTTGTGCAGTAATTGTTTTTAATTCGTTACAAAACAGCTCGTACCACGATTCTTCGATACGGCACCATTGACCGCCCTGTGCAGTAGCATAGTTCTGTGCATGTATCATGGTAACTTATGTAGACATCTAATAATTTCATCAACAATTTCCTTGCCGTTGTTCTTTGTACATCACAACTGTTAAACAGGTTTTTTTAGTTCTTGTTTTTAATTAAAAAAAAAGTTATTTTTTAATTTATATAAACTTGGATTTGACTACGATCCCATCAGATGGCAAGCAGTGAGGCAATCGTTGATGGTGAGGCGCACTAGTTTGAGAGTTTATCCATTCTAGCTTTGAAAATACCTAAATTATAATTGGACTAGCGGCCGCCCGCGACTACGTACGCGTGGACCTCGTTTTACCACCTTAGGGGTAGATTTTCGTAAAATCCGTTCTTAGCATCTATAGAGTATACATTTTAAATTTCAACTCTCTTACTTCAAACACATAGGACTTTCATACAAACTTCCAACCCCCCTTTTATCCCCTTAGCCCCCTAATTAATTTCTAAGGATAGGTACATTATTAGTACACCACCACAACATCTAGATAGTACACATTTTAAATTTCAAGTCTCTTACTTCAAAAACAGAGGACTTTCATACAAAGTTCTGACCCCTTTTATTAGACTCCGTTAGGGGTTGGATTTTGCGAAATTCCATCTAAGTGAGCACCTACGTTTTAAAAGGAACCCCCATGAGAACTCATTTGTGACTTATATCACTTGTAGTTTCTGAGATTTCGTGATGAGTATAAATTTTATTATTTTATTACGACTCTCTTTCGCGCAACTGAGAGGTATGATGAGGTGCGAATGTTCGACACTCGTCTCACGTACGCGTACCTGAGAGTTTCTCTGACTTTGTTCAGCAAGTCGTTGTGAATGTTCAGGTGAAGATTCTCCCATACGATATATTTTTGCTGCCTGTGCTTGAGAACTATGTTTTTGTAGAAAAAAGAGACCTGGGTCTTAAGCATTTTCAATCGTTTAAAAAAATGTTAATAGCGTGTAATATTCTAGCTGTGAAAAGAACTGTTGTTTAGCCCTGAAAAGAACTGTTGGTTAGCTTTGAAAAGAACGGTTGGTTACTGTGGGAAACTGTTACCTCGACTCCAGGAATAATGCAAGGAAGGTACGGGGTAGGTTTTTTAGTCAGTAAGAGTCTGACACTAGTCTCCCGCTCCACCCAAGAGCGGGTTTCGTCATTGGATGATTTTCACCTACCATAAAAAAAAAAAAAAAAAAACCCCTGAAAAGAACTGTCGATTAGCTCTGAGAAGAACTGTTGTTTAGCTCTGAGAAGAACTTTTGAATAGGTGTATTTTTAAGAACGAAATCTAAAACAAATCGCACGAAAATTATTAGACTTCGCGCACGACCGCTGCGTAGGGAGCCGACCTAGCGTCTGAGCCGCGCTCATAGATCTAAACTCCCCTTACTCCATTAATTAATTTTTTCTCGATCGCTTTTTTAATTTCGCCATAACTTCAAAACCAAAAGTCCAATTTTAATCATTCAAAGACCAAATATTATCTACGTAAACTGTACCTAGTGATGAAATATTTTTTTTTGATAAGGTTTTTAAGGATTAATACCATGAGTAAAAAGTTTAAATGTAGTCCAAAAAAAATTCAAGATTTTTTAATAAAAAAATTGTTGTTGTGGCTCACTCGACATAGATAGGTATAGTACGTCGCGGACTTTTTTGTAGATATTTATAAGTTCTACAATTAATTAAAGCATTTTATTGTTCTATCTTTTACAGTTTAGGTGGCGTACGCAAAATACGTAACATTTTTGGTTGATTTTTTACATCTTGTGTTCGAAAAACCCAAATATTTTACGGAAGCCTATTTTTTTCTAAAATAAAATTTAGCCTATGTTACTCGTGAATAATGTAGCTTTTGAATAGTGAAAGAATTTAAAAAAACGGTCCAGTAGTTTTTGAGCCTATTCATTACAACCAAACAAACAAAGTTTTCCTCTTTATAATAATATTAGTGTAGATGTAGACGAGAAGACCGCAGCAAGCAAATTGTTTCAGTCCTTCGGTTAGCAAACTTTTCAGTTCTTTGGAGCACTAAGAAAGGTTTGAAAAAAACTTTTCTTAGTGCTCGCCTACGCCATAAAAGTAAACCTTGTGCAAAATTTCACGCTCCTAGTCCCAGTAGTTTCAGCTGTACGTTGATATGTCAGTCAGTCAGCTTCTTCTTTTATATACCTATATAGATTAAGTAATTAAACAGCATAAATCAATTATGACTGATTTTGAATGTAACTAATTAACATATTATATACCAATAAATATGTAGTTATCTATTTATGAACTCAGCCTCTAAATTTGTGCAGTTGATATAATAAATTATAGCTTGCTAAGTGACCATGATATTTTGTAATTTATTAAGGTGTTTTAATATGCAATTTGATTACTAGCAACGGGATTTAATCAGTTAAAATAAACAAGCACTGTCTTTTCTACAAATTATATATTTGTTTTTATTATAATCTTAATTTATGTATCCGGTTACTAATTGGTAATAAATTTTCCAAACACATCCTGGCTTTTAATTAGGCTGAAAGTCGCCATACTTACGCAATTAATAAATAATGCAATACTTAAGAGTTTTTTTTTTATGGTGGGCAAAAATCATCCAATTACAACCCACCCTTGGGCGGACCGGGAGATAGTGTTAGACTTTTACTGACTAAAAACCCACCTTGCTCCATCTTTGCTTTAGTTCCAGGGCCTTGGTGTTACGTTTTTTGCCACTTTGCCATACAATACAGATCATGATTTTACATCTCGCCTCGAATAATTCGACCAATCATACAAGAATAAGGGTTATTTTTTCGACTTATGTGGCAACAAATAAGGAGTGTATCGAGCAAGTGCAATCAAAGTGATCTGCAAAGTTTGGTTGTAAAATATGGAAAATCAATTTCATTTTCGCCCACAAATCGAAACACTGTTTTACGTCCGTAGCATAGCAGCTATAGTTCGTTTTTTAATCCTAGACTACGATTTGACAACTTAAAATGTCCAACTCCAGAAAATTGGGAACATATTTCTAGAATTAAAAAACGAACTATAAGCAAACTACAAATTCATGTTGACAAGATTGTAAAGCCTCGTATCCACTAGGCAACATTTGACGCGCGACATGTTGCTCAACATGTTTCGCAACTTGTTGAATGTTGACGCGGAACATTTGTTGCTATAAAAGTTGGTGGTTGATATAAGCCGCGCGTCATGTTGCGCGGCAGCTGGCAACGTCGCACGCTGTTGTGCAGCATTGCCGAACATGTTGAGATTCACATGTCGCGCGCCAAATGTTGCCTAGTGGATACGAGGCTTTATGATTTGACCTAATTAAAAAAAAAAAACTACATAAAATTAAAGTATAATTTATTACCTTAGATTGTATACAAAATAATTAGTTACTAAATGTTTGTTAAACATTATAGATGTGAAGAGTTCGTGAGGTTTTGGTGAGGAGTCGATCTGAAAAAAAAAGAACAACGATTTAAGTAAGAAAAATGAAAGAAAAGATAATTTATTGCGTCACATATTGGGGTTATTTCAAGTGACTCTTCTAGATTTAGTTCGACTATCAACTCAACAACGACTTCTATAAAATCATTATAACTAATTTTTTATCAGTCTTACAGTTCGCAAAAACTTGTGTAGTGTAGTAGTGCTTTGATGGTATTCGTTTGCGTTACGAAGTCAATGACAGCCTGTATAGCATGATTTCACTTAGTCGCAATCGCATGACGAAAACGAGGCTGTTACTCAAATATATAGTTTTTTTTCGTAGGTTTGCGACTGTGATGAATGATTACTGATCATAAATGTGTAAATTTTCGAGTCTAGGTTTTCTGTTTGCCATGTTAGCGCGTAACGTATGTATATTTATTTATTTAAACTTCATGTACAGTAGTGGTACACAGGTGAACTTAATGCATTCTCTACCAGTCAACCTTTGGATTAAAAAAGACAACACTGTGGTAGGTGTGCACAATAAATAAATAACAGATATTTTAAATAATTTTAATAATAATTTAGTGACTATAATAATAAAATTCGTTTATATGCTAATATTATAAACTAATAAATGCCAATGGGCTTACGGCAAAGGACGCGAAAGACCGAGCGAAGTGGAGGCGTTTGAGTTGGAAAGCGGACCCCGGGCACCGAGGTGAAAGCCAAGGAAGCAACCGGGACTAACGCTGAGATGATGATGATGATTATAAACTAATAAATACTATGATAAATATCAAATATAATATATCAATATGTATATCAATGTGGGAACTGGTTAAATGTCATGTTATCATTACATAGTATAAAACAAAGTCGCTTTCTCTGTCCCTATGTCCCTTTGTATGCTTAAATTTTTGAAACTACGCAACAGGTTTTGATGCGGATTTTTTTTAATAGATAGAGTGATTCAAGGGGAAGGTTAATAGCTTTAATATGTCACCTTTGCACCCGTGCGAAGCTGGGACGGGTCGCTAGTCTATACATATAAAAGGAGAAACTGATTGACAGACATATCAACGCACAGCCGAAACTACTGGGACTTGGAGCGTGAAATTTTGCACAAGGCTTCCTTTTATGACGTAGGCGAACACTAAGGAAGGGTTTTAAAAAAAATTCAGCTCCTAAAGGCTTGAAATGGGAGTCTAAAGTTTGTATGGAGAGCCCTACTTTTACGCGGGGGAAGCCGCTGGCAGAAGGCTAGTGTAAGTATGTATAAGGATTAAAAGTAGTTTGTACATTATGGAAATGTATGTACTTACATCGGAATACCGCTCATATGTGCTAGACAGTGCCATCTGGCACAATGAGCTAAATAAATGCATTAGTTGTGAATACTCAATTGTCATCACTAAAATTAATATTATTATTCTTCTCCAGGATGCACTTGAATGAACCCACCTGAAAATAACATAATTAAACGTTAGATGTGTTTTTTTTTTATTTTTTATGGTAGATAAAAATCGACCATTGACGAATCCCGCTCTTGGGCGGAGTGGGAAACAGTGTCAGACTCTTACTGACTAAACAACCTTCCCCATTCCTATGTTGCCATATACACCAGGGCCAGAGCTTTCCTTTCGGACGCGAACCCTTGGCCCCAGTTGGCTTCGACCCTTCTGCAGGGTCCCTACGGTTACAATTACAGTCAATAGAAAGACAATAAGTGTACTCTTGGAGCTTAATGAACTAGACTAGTGCGCCTCATCACCAACGATTGCATCACTGCTTACCATCAGGAGGGATTGCAGTCAAGCACTAGTTTTAGTTTAGTTTTTACCTACCATAAAAAATAAAAAAGCACTAGTTTAAATATTAATAAAAAAGGACCATAATTTTCTTCAACATCCCAAACCAACCAATATAAACCAAACCAGTGCAATTAAAAGAATTTATGAACAGTTTGTTTAATTTATGTGCCCATGTTATTTATGAAGTGTATAAATACTTTGCATAACTTATTATAAAAATCATTAATTAATGAATTATAGTTCTTTTAATTAGACGGCAATATCTTGCGTTTGACCTTGTTCCGGGCCAAGGCCCGGAGCGAGGGGGAATGGGACATTTTTTGTCTTTGGGTAAAAGCTAAAAATCCTCCGATGCCAACTCCCGCCCTTTGGCGGAGCAGGAGAGAGTGTTAGACTTTTACTGATTAAAGAACCCATCTC
The DNA here is from genome assembly GCA_029852875.1 of Mythimna loreyi. NCBI lineage: Eukaryota > Metazoa > Arthropoda > Insecta > Lepidoptera > Noctuidae > Mythimna > Mythimna loreyi. Next base: position 8,024,789 of record CM056800.1, on the reverse strand, counting down.
GTTTTTTCTTTGCCTTTCATACCGATTCCGAACCTTTTTTTTAGAAGTAGACTCTGGGCCCTAGTAGGCTTCGACCCTGCCTGTTGGCAGGCTGGGCCCCTATGGGTGGTGGTATATATGCTTGATACGGTCTCAAAGATATCAGCAAAAACGAAGGCTTTCTTTTTTTCGTCGTCTTTTATTTGTTTTTGCAGGTTTTAGTTGTAATTCGACTATGAAAGCTTCATTATAACTTACACTATCAAAAAACGTCCCATTTATCCGCTCAAAGGAATCAAAATTCATAGGGTACTCTTGTTGACCTAGAAATTTGACATGAAACGATACCAAATATAGGAATAAATCTGAAAACTGTAATTTTGTGACATGACGTCACAAAAAAATTGAAACTAGATTCGGGAATTGAACTGTTTTGATAGGTAAGTTGTACAGAACCTTAAGTGCGCGTGTCCGACTTGCGTTTGCCTGGTTTTTCTTAATTTAATATCTTCATTTATTATCGATTTATATCCTATCCGATACACAAGCACGTTCGTAGAAATTACTTGTCGAAGTACTGAAAAATCAATACAAAGTCCGCAGCACCGCTTCATTGACATTGTCATCTATCAAAACTTAAAACTTACAGCGCTGCACGCTGTTACATCAAAATTGCCCTGATGTCATCCATGTTATAGTTTATGGCATGAAGATCGTTTAAGTGGAGTATAGTCACTGTATAGCACGTCTCATCTAGTGCGTAGTCCATATCATCATCATCATCGGCCTTATTTATGTTCCCACTATTGCGACACAGGTCTAATCTCTAGGAGAGGTAATGGACCATAATCCACCACGCGGGCCCATTGCGAATTGGTGGTTGTCACATGTCATCGAATTTTTGATTCTAGGACAAGCCGGTTTCCTCCCGATGTTTTCCTTCACCGTTTTCATATCAGTGGTGATGAAATAAAATACACAAAGTATTGAGCCTGGCTGGATTTGAACCCCTACAACTCGTAAGTCGGGGCCTTTACCACTCGGCCACCACTGCTCTAGTCCATATATTTCGATGTTATTTATTTAAATTAGGTACTTTACAAAGGCATTCATTTGCGTCTAATGGTTTACGACAAAAAACAGATAGGTACGTAAGCCCGGTCAAATGGATGAGACGTTCTCTCGGTTTTCAAACAATCACCAAGATACACCCCCTCGCTTCACTTTAAAATGGAAGACGTCATTTGATGATTTCCATCACAAAAAAAGGTTCTTACGAACATTTTATTTCTTTATTATCATTGCCATTCACACGGTCTTTGAATCAATTACTACGTACATAATTTTATTCTTATTTTGGTGTAGATACAGCATTCTGTTATGTATTTATGTCTCACGCAGTTATATTTATCATCGTCATCAGCCTTTTTAATGTTCCCACTGCTGGGACACAGGCCTGTTTTCTAGGTGAGGGAATGTGCCATAATCACGCGGGCCCATTGTGGTTTGGTGGATGTCACACATCTTCAAATTTTTGGTTCTAGGACATGCCGGTTTCCTCACGATGTTTTCCTAAACAGTAAAAGTCTGATACTATCTCCCGCTCCACCTAAGGGCGGAGATGTCATTGGATGATTTTACGTGAAATAACGCGCGAATTCATGTCGTGAATATATTGCACAAGTGGTACTCCGCGAAACCTACCACAGTGTTGTCTTTTTTAACCCAAAGGTTGACTGGTAGATAATGCCTTGTTGCATTAAGTCCGCCTATGTACCTTTACTGTTCATGAAGATTAAATGAATAAGTAAAACCCCCCGAAAACCATACATTTTCATGTTCACGTCTGTTTACGGAGCTTCACGGCACAATTCCGGAGCCGCCATTACAGATTTCTCAGACGTAGACTTTAGTACATAATATTGTTAGTGGTTTATCATTAGGAGAGTTACTTATGCATCAGCCTTATAAAGTTCCCACTGCTGGGACACAGGCCTCCTCTAGGAGAGGGAATGGGCCATAATCTACCACGCAGGTCCAGTGCCGATTCGTGGATGTCACACGTCTTCGAATTTTTGGTTCTAAAACATGCCTGTTTTCGAGTAGTGGAGGTGAAATAAATTACACAAAGTAATGCGCTTGGCTGGGTTTAAACCTGCGACCTACAACTCGTAAGTCGGGGCCTTTACCACTCGGCCACCACTGCTCTATCGAATTACATAAGTAATAATAACATTTATATACATATAAATATATATATAAATGTTTATAATTATATATAATTGATAAGACTGCAGACGGACACTGAAAATGTCAAGTTTATATTTTAAATGACATTTTCAGTGTCCAGCATGAATAATTGAAGTCATTGTTTTTATTTTAATAACCATTTAATTAGAGATTAAATAACAAGATAGAAGACACAATTGATAAAGTCCTTGAGTCGTTAGGTAAATATTTTTATATTACGAGATGTTAGAACATATCATCTGTTTTGAACTCCAGGAAGAAAAATGGGCAAGCTATAATCTTGGTGGTCCCCTCTTTCAAAGAATCGCCAAACTTAAGTGGCAATGGGCAGAACGGATGGCCTTTGGGGTTGAAAGTTTCTGGAGTGGCGATCGCGAACCGGAAAACGCAGTGTTGTATGGACGGATGACCTGGCAAGGGTTGCGGGTATCCGATGGATGCGAGATGCATAAGGCCGTTCGTTATGGCGTCAATTGTGGGAGGCCTATTTCCCGTAATGAAAGTTTTTATGTCTGTATCTTTGGGCTGACCCAAAGATATCTTACTGTTAGACGTAGGCCTCGCCCTGCGAAGATCCGCTGCCCGAACATGTCGAGGCGTGGCGGAAGGAGCTCCGGCGGGATCTCATGGTGAAGTGGAAACAGCGACTGTCGCAACCCAGCGCTGGGCACACCGTAATCTCAGCGGTAGTGCCCCTCTTTGAGGCGTGGCTGGATAGACCTCACGGCGTCCTCACCTTCCGCATGACGCAGGTTCTCACCGGACATGGGAAGTTCGGGAGATTCCTGCACCGGATTCGTGCGGAAGAGACGTCCGGGTGTCGCCACTGTGAGGCGAGCCCGGAGGACACGGTGGAGCACACGGTGGAGGTGTGCCCTGCTTGGGAAGAGCATCGCCGTGTCCTCGTGGGGGTGATCGGCGGCGGCGACCTCTCGCGCCGGGCCCTGGTTCAGGCCATGGTCCGCAGCAAAGAGGAATGGCAGGCGGTCGCCTCCTTCTGCGAAGCAGTAATGCTCGTAAAGGAGGAGGCCGACCGCATAAGGCAAAGGCAACGGCGTACTCGCCGTAGCCGTCGCCGCCGCGATCCTGCCGATATCCGGCCACCGTAGACACTGGCTCGCGGACGGTGAGCAATGGGTAGCTCGCCGTCCGGTCGTCTGGTAAGACCGAGTCCAAGTCGTCAACGGCGCGCACCGTTCCCGCGCGCCTCAAGGAGAGTCAGCAAACTGCAGGGGCCCTTCAGGGTCGAAGCCTCCTGGAGCCTAGAGGGTGGTGAAAACTGTTACCTCGACTCCAGGAATAAGGCAAGGAAGGTACGGGGTAGGTTTTTTAGTCAGTAAGAGTCTGACACTGGTCTCCCGCTCCGCCCAAGAGCGGGTTTCGTCATTGGATGATTTTCACCTACCATAAAAAAAAAAGACGTAGGCCTCCCCCAAATGTCGATTTTTCTGTATTTTGGTGTTAAATCGACCATTTTAAGTTGACCTGGAAGTTGCATTAGCTTGAAGTAATAAAGTTCTGGAGGTTGCCATATGCAAAGTAATTTATCTTAGAGAGTGATGGCAATTTAATTTTATTTAAAAAAAATGTTATCAGCCGACTATATCAGTTTTATTGCGAGTAGATCTTGCTTTACCATTAGAAGGTCGAGTAATTTATTGGTTTAGAAAATATTGTTAAGGCTACGAGTAAGTAAGTGAAAGTAAAAATGTGAAATTAATTGAACAATTTTATTTTTAGTTTTTGTTCTTTTGCTTAAAATGTGCCGTTCAGTACCTACACGGTGAGAATGTAAATAAAGCCCGCTGCATACTTGAGGAGTTTTTTCACGGACGGGACGGGACGGAACGGGAAATATTGTTTCATACAAAATGTATATGGAAGCGCATATGTCACGGGGACACGGACGGGACGGGAACGTGGCACTGACGGGGCGGTCTTGAACGAGGCAGTCACGTCCCGTTCCCGTTCACGTCCCGTCCGAGGTATTATCCCGTCATGTATGCCGCGGCCTTAATACAAAAATGATAGCTTCTGTCCGAGACCATAAACAGACCTCGGTAACAATATGCAGTATCATCGTAATTGTTTTTTTACTCGAAAAGGAGGAGTTTGTATATTCGGCTGTATGTGTAGGTATTTTTTTTTATGATCACCGATATCTCGGTCAATTGTGGACCGGTTTTGAACATTTTTGGATAGGATATGTGAACCTAATAGCGGAATTAAAATACATATATGTTTCTTTAATTCTTTATTGTAAACAAAAACTTAACATATAATAATGATTTGACAATTCATATACAAAGGCGACCATAACTCAACAATAAGTTTTCTCCCAGCAAAACTTTAAGTGACAGAGAGAGATTACAAATGAGGGTAGAAACCAGTGTATAATCTAAACCTACATAAATACGTCTAATATGTGTTATAGATACATACACACATAAATATATAGCCTGTCTCAAAATATTATAGTTAAAATAATTTATTCATAAGAATTGTTAATTATAAAGATTTATTTGTGTTTCTTTTGTTTATCATTTTTAAAATCGCTCTTTTTTATGTTAATTTTTTTTATTTTATATTCTTGCTGAGGTAGGTTGCTAGTTGCAACCTACCTCAGCCTTGCACGAGTGCAATGGTGATATTATATGCATGTATTATACATAGGTATATGTAAATCTTCCTCTTGAATCACTATATCAATTAATTAAATACCAACATCAAAACCTGTTGCGTAGTTTTAAAGATTTAAGCATACACCCCTGTGTATGCTTAAATCTTTAAAACTACGCAAACAGACAGACAGCAGGAAGCGACTTTGTTTTATACTATGTACTGATCATGCATTTAATGTTAAGAAATATTTAAATGGCTTTGAATTTTTGCACGCTAGTTAACTTATTAATATTTAGCCAGACCTAGAAACATATACATAATTATGTATGTAGAGTATTACAAAAATAAATATATTGCAACCTGCAATGAATAACTGCCCAAGGAAGTGTAAAAAGTTTCATCACAAACATCGGTCAAAGGTACGAAAACCCATCGTCCCTGTGCAGCTGTGCCAGCCCCCAGAGTGAACACACATATGAAAAACTAGCTTTTGCCCGCGGCTTCGCCTGCGACCAATACCCCAATACCATGGGATTGGGGTTGGGGTTTCCGGGATAAAAAGTAGCCTATTTCCTATTCCGGCGTGTATCCTATGCCTGTGCCAAATTTCATCCAGATCCGTCCAGCCGTTTTGGCGTGATTGAGTAACAAACATCCAAACATCGTAACTTTCGCATTTATAATATTAGTAAGATTTGTGTCAAGTCAATTGACGACGGCCGTAGTCCTGAGCAAAGAGGAATGGCAGTTGGTCTCCGTCCTTCTGCGAAGCAGTAATGCTAGCAAAAGTGGTGCACGTGCGATGGAATGGCCCTCTCCCCGCAGGGATCGTGATCTCGATTACCAGCCACCAAAGGCATGGGCTTGCTGACGGCGAGCAATGGGTAACTTTCCGTCTGGTTGCTTGGTAATCTTATGGAACGAGCCTAAATCGTTGAAGACACGTAGCATTCTACAGTACGGTCGTCGAATATTGGCGAGTCTAAAGTTAGGCTCTGCGTTTGAAAACTCGTATAAAAATAAATGGTTTAAACAATTAAATGCAATTTGCACTTGTTATTGCTGTTAAGAACTGTTTTTGGTTTTTTTTTTGTTAAATTTATATTTGTACTAGCCACCCGCCCCAGCTTCGCCCGGGGGCATAATATTGAATATATTATGCATGCATTATACACTTAAACCTTCCTCATAAACCACTATATCTATTAAAAAAACCGCATCAAAACCCGTTGCGTAGTTTTAAAGATTTAAGCATACATAGGTAGAGGACGACTTTGTTTTATACTATGTAATGATGAGTTTTCAAGCGCTAAAATTCGCAGAAACTAACTTCAGATTAACTGACGGCCGTACTGTACGCGTGCCTCAAGGTGATGTCCGCAAATTGTAAGGGCCCAGCACGGTCGAAGCCTACTGGGGTCATGGGTTATGTGAAAATGAACCTTCGGGCCCTGAAACGAAGGCAAAGATGGAACAGGAGCGGATTTTAGTCAGTAAAATCTGACACGCTTTCGCGTTTCGTCCAGGAACGTTAGAGTTCATTGTATAATTTTCCACCTAAAGAAAAAATACATGAAAATGTTAACTGCTTACCGTATAGAACTGGTTATTGTTTTAGGTACTACACGAATTTTTCTGTGCCTGATACTGCTGTTCTCTTTCAGAAATTACGTAGTTCACCGTCATCCAGGCCCAAATTCCCATAACCACACTCCAAATTAAAACACAAACGAATAAAGACATTATCCACAGTCCTTTAAAAAATTTTTTATGTTAAATAATCTCAAAACCGGGCTTATGTATACGTGGTGATGATGTGAGAGATTTTCAGCTATTAAGGTTTCTGAGTACAATAGCCGACAAAATTCTTAAAAAATCTAATTAAAAACCGGCAACTCGTTTGGCCTGCGTCGTAGATGTATTTTATTAACAACAAGATTTTTTTCGAGTATATTACAAATAAATTTAATTGCTTACTTCTTTGACAATAGCTATATGAATACTGGCAACAACTTATTTATTTATTTAAAAAAATATAAGTCTACTAGCCTTCTGCCAGCGGCTTCGCCTGCGTGAAAGTAGGGTTCTCCATACAAACTTTACACCCCCATTACATCTCTTTAGGAGCTGAATTTTCAAAAACCCTTTCTTAGTATTCGCCTACGATATAAAAGGAAGCTATATGTAAAAATTCACGCTCCTAGGCCCAGTCTTTTTGGCCGTGATATGTCAATCAGTCAGTTTTTCCTTTTATATATACATATAGAATATACAAGGTGTCATTGACATGTTAACGCAAACGAATACCATGGATCCAGTACATGATTCTGGACCCCCCAGTGGTGGAATTTTTCGTCGTTTTTTTTTCAAATTTTTGAAAAAAAAGTTTTGATTTTTTATTTTTTACCTCTATAAAATCGTTATTCTAACCAATACCAATGATATTTTTAGAAAAAAAAGAAAAAAAAAATTTTTTTTACGAAAAAAAAATTTATAAAAAAATCATCGAGGCAAATAAAGTCGTTATTCTAATCAAACCCGATGACATTTTTAGTTTGGAATGTAATGCACTAATTTTTTTCGCAAAAAATGTTAAATTGACGTTTTTATACAGTTTAATTAAAAAAACGTTAAAAATTCATTAAAAAAAAATAAGAAAAAACCGACAAAAAATTCCACCACTGGGGTGTCTAGAATCATGTACTGGATCTATGGTATTCGTTTGCGTTAACATGTCAATGACACCCTGTAGATAAGCAGTGTATGTTGCCAGTAATGACATATGGCTCCGAAACGTGGTCGCTTACCATGGGCCTCATATCAAGACACACAGTCATTTAAAGGTCAATGGAAATGGCTATGCTCGGAGTAACCTTGCGTAATCGAATCAGAAATGAAGATATCTGCAAGAGAATCAAGGTTGCCGACATAGCGAAAATAATCGCAAAACTTAAGTGGCAATGGGCGGGACACATCGCATGCAGAACAGATGGCCGCTGGGCCAAAAGATTCTGGAGTGAGAAGGCCTCCCACAAGATGGACCGATGACCTGGTCAGGTTTGCTGGAATCCGGTGGATGCAAGACGCACAGGACCGGTCTTTATGGCGGCGCTTGGGGGAGGCCTATGTCCAGCAGTGGACGTTTTTCGGCTGAAATGACGATGATAAGTTTATAGTACAAGACCAAAACACATAAAGTCTAAAATCTATCCTAATAATATAAAACTGAAGAGTTTATTTGGTTGAACGCGTTAATCTCAGGAAAGACTGGTCCGATTTCAAAATATATTTCTTTGTAGATAGCCCGTTTATCAAGGAAGGCTACAGGGTATATAAAATTACGCTATACGCCAGGGCAGTAACTAAGGATGCGGGTGAAACCAAAGTTACGGTAGATAAGGCATCATAAACATGCGTAATTCATATAAATTGATTAAATAAATAAAAAAAGCGGAATATATATCTATATATTCAGGCGCTAGGGGTGAGTGACCCATCTGGGTCATCCACCCCTAGCACCTGGATCGCTGGAATTCTGCCTATACACCGAAAAATCTTGATCGTTTTAATCCCTTGTAGGAGCGATTCAGTACATGAAACACTATCGATTGGTAAAGTTAGAATGAAAAAACAAAGTACTTTTTTTTAAAACTCGAATTTATTTACGCATTTTCTAAATTGATTTCTTTAAGTAAACGTCAGCTGGGCGAGTTCAATGACCTGTAGGTAGTTAGTACGCAACGACCGACAACTACCTACAAGGTCAATGACTCGTTTACTTAAAGAAATTAATTTCGTAAATGCGTATATCAATAAGAGATTTAGAAAAAAAATACTTTATTTTTTATTTTATCTACACAAATCGATAGTGTTTCATGTACGGGATCGACCATCTTAGGGATTAGGGATTAAAACGACTAAAATTTAACGGTGTATAAAGAAAGAAAGAAAAACTTAAAACTAGTAAACAAACATAAACAATTACATAAGGAAAATATATGGCCCGATTTCACATTGGTTGCAATGATCATAAACATTTGGCGGCCAATGCTATTTCATTCAAACGACAGCGTCAGCTCTTATCTCTGTCCTTGTCTATCAGTGGTTTGCGACTATGATGACACTGATCAGTGTTAGTTTCGAATCAAGGTTTTATGATCGCGATGTTAACGTGTAACGTATCTTCTCTCTTTCTCTTAGCGTATCGAAGGCAAAACCAGTTAAATTCCTTGCCTGACCCAGTATTCGGCCACGGCAATGCTGTCCACTGACGATGTCATGAGGTCCCTACGTGAACAGGTAATAGGGCACGTGGTGTATGATGGAAGATTGGACATAGTCTGCGGAGAGACCGTCCATCTGTGGAGATTGTCTTTGCTGCACCCAACCTGAGAGCGAAGTCTGTTTAGAGTTTTCCAGGTTGACCATGGCAAATCGGATTCTGCAAGCATTTGCCGACAGTCGTTTCTCCTTTAGACTATTCGCCGACAGGACGTTTCGTTTTTGAGAGATTCGTCGATAGAACGTTTCACCGATGGACGTTTCGCCGACAGGATGGTTCACATTTGTTCATTCCATAGTTGAAAAGTCCTGTCGTCGAAACAAACAAATGTGAACCATCCTGTCGGCGTAACGTCCATCGGTGAAACGTTCTATCGACGAATCTCTCAAAAACGAAACGTCCTGTCGGCGAATAGTCCAAAGGACAAACGACTGCCGGCGAATGCTTGCAGAATCGGCAAATCGTGTCCAGGAGAGAGGTTCTCCGATAGCTCCAAAAAAATATCAAGAGAGTTCAAATCTCCTCTTATAATATATCAATGGTAGGTATAAGTAAATAATTTTTCTTCACAAGTGTATTGAAAACATTATATAATATACGTGGGTAATTAATGATCACCGTCCTTGGCTTCCTTAAGACCCTCGCCACTGCTCGAGTTTAAATACCGCTTTGAACTTGACAGTAATTATCCTTATTACTCGCTTTTTCTCGATTTTTCCGTAGTTAACTACGGAATCCTTATAGTTTCGTCGGCGGATAATCTCGGTGACCGTTAGCACTAGAAAGCTGAAACGAAAAGGGTAAAAACAAAAAGGGGAAAAATTGTTTTATTAGGATGACTCTGCGTCTAGGGTTATCACCCCCCAGACTTAAAATTTTTTTTTTCATTTCATCACTGACGTACGAAAATGAGTAGGGGTTTATTTAAATAAGTTTTTGGTAATAATCACTCCAAAAGTAAAAAAAGTCATGTGTGAATAATATCTAAAAAGCAGAACTTTATAAAGATTTTCTATGAAAATTATTTTGAACTTGATGGGATGAACAGTTTTCAGAATTTTTTTACAAAATTATCTCTGAGCTAAGTTTGTAATTTAACCGTACCTTTATGCAAGCATTTTTTCTTCTTCTCTTGTTACGTTGGAGACAAAACCCAGACTTAAACTGAAATTATTATTTTTTTTTTATTGCAATAAACTAGTGCAAAAATAGCATAGCATTTTTTTTTGTTTTTACAGATATTATTATTATTATTCTATAATAGAACTTAATTAATCTATAATAGTTAAATCTTAGCTTAATCTATAATAGAACGCATTTATAGTGCCAGCTTAGGGGTGGAATTATCCTGCCAGTCTCTGTTTTTTCTGATAGAGCCACATTCTTGGGGTCTTTTGAGTGAGTATACCTAGGTTATTTTTAGTAAAGCGTGTTCCATAGTCGACCACATTATCGCTTACCATCAACCATCAGGTGAGATAGTATTAGACCTCACCTGATGGTTGATGGCGAGTCTATATTTTATTTTACAAAAAAGAGCCATCCGGGCTATTTATAAAATGGGTCCTCGCGAGTCCCTTAGTGATAAATTTAAAGAAATCGATATACTGACTCTGCCTTCTCTTTATATCCTAGAAAGTATCCTGTATGTTCGTAAAAATTTAGGACTTTTTAAAATTAGAAGCGATATTCATAACAAGAATACGCGCAGTAAACACGAAATTGTTTTACCCAAATGGAGACTAGCCAAGACCAGCAAGTCATTTTTAGTTAACAGCATACGCTTTTATAACAAGCTGCCAGTAACCGTAACTGAACTTAGTGAGGGAAAGTTCAAAAATCATATTAAGCGGGTCCTAACCAAAAAAGCATATTATAAGGTTAAGGATTATATAGAAGACAAGCTTGTTTGGCAATGACTGCTCCTGCACATGTGGCTCCCTGGTAACTCATTCATATTGTGTATTTATGTCTATTAACTGCTCCATCTTTGTTTTTATATACACTTTTTTTTCCCTCTTTTTTCGACACATTGCTTTTGCAATATTTATATTATTAAGATTTAAAAACTTTTAAATTAAATAATAATTTATTTTGTTAGCATCTCGCAGTGTAACTGTTGTGGTGATATATGTATTTTTTTTTTCATACTTATTAATTTTTTTGTTTTATATAATATTTCTTTCATTTTTCATTTACATCTCACGTTGTAAAGTAAGAACACTGTAGACTTCGCAAATCCTATTACGATTCACCTTTGATTTTTTATTATTATGATTATTTTTATTGTGCTTTTGAGTACAATATTGACTGGTCTACACTGTTCTTACATAATGACATAAATACTGTAATAACGAGATAATATTGTAAGAAACCATTTTTTTAAAAGAGTAACCATGGAGTTTCTTGCCGGTTCTTCTCCATAGGAAACGACCAATTTGGAACCGTGCACTAGCTTCTGACGTTTTATAAGTGCCCATGTAGGCCTATATGAAATAAAAACCATTTTGATTTTGATTTTGATTATAAAAAAAATATGTAGAAGTTTTATGGTAGGTTTACATGCTTGCCAAGCCTCGGCCAACAGCCATTGTGTTTACGGGGTTTCCCCATTTATACAATGGCTACACAATGGCGATTAGCCGAGGCTTAGCAACGCTTGGCAAGCGTGTAAACGTACCATTATACGTTGCTGTAAAATAATGTTTAACAAACACATATTATAATATAACATATTAAATATGAGCAATTTTAATTTTAATGTTTAATTCAAATTTTTAATTTTTCATCCTATTGTTATTATTGTTTTTATACATGACTTATTTTTATCCCATTTTAATTACTTAATATAGTCCCATTTAAATTCTAATTGTAAGTATTATTATTATTTTTGTGCATTGTTTGTAAACAAATAAAATTGTAATGTGTAAAGGAAGGGAACTGTCTCCTGAGATACAGGTTCACTACCTAGTTTAGGAGACTGAGGCACTTACGTGATATGTGAAACTTGTTTGCAAATAAAATGATTATTATTAAAAAAAAAAATTCTGTGGATGTTTGCATGGTTATGTGCATCATATATTATTTTTTGTTTTATCATTCTTTTATTTTAGAAGTTACAGGGGGGGGCACATTTTACCACTTTGGAAGTGTCTCTTGCGGAAACTACTCAGTTTACAAAAAAATAAAAAATGATATTAGAAATCTTACTATAAATTTTGAAGACCTATCCATAGATACCCCACACATTTAAATTTGATGAAAAAATAGAGTATCGGTTCTATACATGGGGAACCCCAAAGCTTATTGTATTTTTTTCTATTTTTGTATGAAAATCTTAATGCGGTTCACAGAATACATCTACCTACTTACCAAATTTCAACAGTTGTAATAGTTTCGGAAAAAAATGGGTGTGATATACTGACGGACAGACATGACGAATCTATAAGGGTTTCGTTTTTTGCCATTTAGCAACGGGACCCTAAAAATGAGTTATCAAAATAAAACACAAATCATTTTTCAAAGTGATGTGAAGGTGAGCTTTGAAGACGGAAATTAGCTTATTTTAGTATACTAATTTAGTTTCCATTGTTTTTTAAATTTCACACAAATATGTAAATCAAAATAAAACATTTTTGCTATAGAAGTTCACAGCAATTATGTGTTAATGAATCGCCGACGAGCGCATTTGTCCGAATGAATTAATCAAGTCTTTGTTATGACATTGTTCTTTCTAGTCTTTGCAACCTTTTTCGGTCAAACCTCTAATCGCCTGTTTAACCTTTACGCCGTAAGCCGTGTCAAGTGGAGACGCATCGCGGGAGCCTCACTAGCGACGAAGAAACGAAAATGTAACATGACCAACCACGACCACTCCATCAAGATTATCAAGAACGACTAAGGAGGAGGACATATGTATTGGGGGTTCAGAGGACGCACTTCGACTGAAAAAACAACATAGGCACTATTTTTTTCTGTTTAATTTTCAAACCTATTCTAGAACTGCCAACATTTTTCGAAACATCTATCAAGCCAGTCCGTTAGTTAATAAATCATATTATGATTTCTTTGCAGATACCACATAACCTACTTATAACTATTTACTGAAAATATAGTTTGATAAAGTAAACAAAATAAATATATCCTTTTTTATTAAAATAAACATATAATACTTTTTATTTATATATACAAATTTATATATATGTATATATATAAAAAAATATATAATACTTTTTTTTTAATTACCCGACTGCCAAAGAAGGAGGGTAATGTTTTTCGAGTGTATGTAAGTATGTATGTATGTCTTTTCCTTTGTGACCTCCTGTAGCCTAAACGGCTTGATGGATTTTGATGTATGAGGTATCGTTAGATTTGTCTTGATTACGGGAGTGTCATAGGATACATTTTATCCTAAAAGTCCCACGGGATAAAGACATAATAATATTTTTTCTAAATTTCCCTTTAAAAAAATATGTACTCGTAATCTAAAGCCAAATGTCGTCGAAATAATTTAAAATGGTACTTACATATACATAGTCTTCTACATCTACAACATTTTCGTTAAATAAAAACAGCTAAAAAGTTATAAATAAAAAAATTATTATTAAAAAAACAAAATACCCGACTGCACACTAAAAAAAGAGTAAAACAAGCCCCACAATACAAATTTACTGAATATAATTTATAAATGTTGATGGAAAGCATCGCAGGCGGGGACCACCTTGACCGCCACCAACGAAAATTCTGCTAAATGGTGCACAACAGAAATGACTATAAATAAGCCTCTGTTGGTCCCCGCCTGCGATGCTTTCCATCAACATTTATAAATTATATTCAGTAAATTTGTATTGTGGGGCTTGTTTTACTCTTTTTTTAGTGTGCAGTCGGGTATTTTGTTTTTTTAATAATAATTTTTTTTCCAACATCAAATTGAAATAAAAGTAAAAAATACTCTGACCGGTACCAAAAAAGGCGACCAACCCCTCTGTTCCCGCCCACCTCGATGAGTTATCAGCAAATGTATAGGCTCAACTGCAGGGCCTAAGCCTACTGGGGCCCCGCTGCCCCGGTTCGGTTTCTGAAAAGAAAGGCCCGACTAAAAAGGAATGGGGTGGTCCGTTTAGTAAGAGTTGGACACTGTTTCCCGCTTCGCCCAAGGGCGGAATTCATCATTAGACCATAAAAAAACCGGTACCGAAATATCGTGTTTATCTAAAAGTTATTTTGGAAAAACAATAATCCTGTGTATAATTTATGCTATTATAGCCATTTTATATAAATAATTATATCCTAATTACACAATACATTTTATATTTAAGTGAAAAAATTAAATTAATAAAATTTTTAGTTTGACTTTAATTTTGATAATGCTAATTTTGTTTTAAATAAAGTTAATAAGGATCAGATGCAGTTTTAAATAGTGTAATGAGAAGCCTTTCATGTCTTAAGACATGAAAACCTACAAAGGGAAACATTTTAAATCATTTCACATTTGCAGACGCCATCATCGTCCTGTTTTCAGTAGGTCCATAACATTACAATTTTCATACTCTTGTAGCACCATCTATGGCGTCACATATGAACAATTCACAAGACATATGTTTCCACAATATCTGAGAAAGAAAAAAAAAAGCGTTGCTATAAATATAGCCATAAAGGCAACTGCCTTTATGGCTATATTTATAGCAACGCCATCTAGTTCAATACTGTTGAACCTTCTAATACACTTCGAGGAGATTGCGTTTGAAATCGTTCAATGAAAGCTTTTACGTTTACCTACTAGATGGCAGCACTAAGGCGTGTGGTCTATCATTTATGCGCCTATTACAATTACAACGCTTACCTATAATAATCGGCGGCGGCGACCTCTCGCGCCGGGCCCTGGTTCAGGCCATGGTCCGCAGCGAAGAGGAATGGCAGGCGGTCGCCTCCTTCTGCGAAGCAGTAATGCTCGTAAAGGAGGAGGCCGACCGCATAAGGCAAAGGCAACGGCGTACTCGCCGTAGCCGTCGCCGCCGCGATCCTGCCGATATCCGGCCACCGTAGACACTGGCTCGCGGACGGTGAGCAATGGGTAGCTCGCCGTCCGATCGTCTGGTAAGACCGAGTCCAAGTCGTCAACGGCGCGCACCGTTCCCGCGCGCCTCAAGGAGTTGTCAGCAAACTGCAGGGGCCCTTCAGGGTCGAAGCCTCCTGGAGCCTAGAGGGTATGTGCAAACTGTCACCTCGACTCCAGACATAAGGCAAGGAAGGTTCGGGGTAGGTTTTTTAGTCAGTAAGAGTCTGACACTGGTCTCCCGCTCCGCCCAAGAGCGGGTTTCGTCATTGGATGATTTTCACCTACCATAAAAAAAAACCTATAATAATGACATTGATTAGGCTAATTGTTCGCACGTGTTATTCGCAAAATTAATTGAGGACTCTTCCACAAAGGCCATTAATTATTACCTAAGAAGAATTGTTTTTTTTTTAGTGTTATGGCAATTGATGAATTGAATTAATTATGAGTTGAAGTTGACATTGATTAGACATCAAAGTCAACGTCAGATGTCAAAGTGAAGTTTTTTTTTTTTAACTGCTATAAACTAGTGCTTGACTGCGATCCCACCTGATAGTAAGTAGTGATGCAATCGTTGATGCTGAGGCGCACTAGTTTATAGAGCCTATTCACTCTAGGCTTGAAGACACCTAAATTATAATCGGACGGAAAGACTGCACTGCGAATCCTGACTGTCAAATTAATATATAATACGTGGCAAATTTATTTCATCACCACTGCTCTCAAAACGGTGAAGGAAAACATCGTGAGGAAACCGGCATGTCCTAGGACCAAAAATTCAAAGACATGTGTCATCCACCAATCCGCACTGGGCCCGCGTGGTGGATTATAGCCCATTCCCTCTCCTAGAGAGAGGAGGCCTGTGTCCCTGCAGTAGGAACATTAAAAGGTTGATGATGATGATGACGTGGCAAATAAGTTGAACCTATGGTTACTTGCAGCCTCCCACTTCGATCGAAGGTAGCAATCTCTCGCGGCAGGCCTTGGTAGAGGACATGGTCCGGAGCGAGGAGGAGTGGTCGCCGGTGGGCGGTGACCTCCATCTGTGAAGCAGTATTGCTAGCAAAAGAGGAGGCCGACCGCATCCGGCAAAGGGAATGGCATTCACGCCGCAGCCGCCGCTGCAGTGTCTACGAGCCTGATTTCCGCACCACCGTAGGTGCGGGAAAGAGTTTAAGAGCAGTGGTGGCCGAGTGGTAATGGCCCCAACTTACGAGTTGTAGGTCGCGGGTTCGAACCCAGCCAGGCGCATTACTTTGTGTAATTTATTTCATCACCACTGCTCTCAAAACGGTGAAGGAAAACATCGTGAGGAAACCGGCATGTCCTAGAACCAAAAATTCGAAGACATGTGACATCCACCAATCCGCACTGGGCCCGCGTGGTGGATTATGGCCCATTCCCTCTCCTAGTGAGAGGAGGCCTGATGATGTAGGTGCGGGCATGTGGACGGCGAGCAATGAGTAGCTCGTCCAGTGGTCTGTAACAGTTCGGACTAAGCCCAAGTCGTCGACAGCACGCTCGTTCCCGCGTGCCTCAAGGAGTTCTGTAAAATGGTTGAAGCTTACTGGGGCCCAGGGTCTCTTTCTGACAAGAAGACTTGGCCCCAGTGTGAAAGGCAAAGAATGAACAGGGTGGAGTTTTTAGTCAGTAAGAGTCTGACTCTGTTTTCCGCTCCGCTCAAGAGCGGGATTCGTCGATTTGGATGATTTTAGCCCACCATAAAAAAAGCCTACTACAGACAGACCTGACTATTTGACATTAATTTGAGATAGGCAGACAACGTGCAATTTTTTTATATTAATTTATTCATCATATTATTTTAATGATGAATATAAATCATTTGCACGCTTCGACGGTTAACCTTTATGATCTTTCCAAGTTAATTATATATTTCTCGTACTTAAGTATTTTAATTATTTGATTTATTCTTGTTATAACTAGTATGTATTGTAAGCTTTATTTTATGTGACTACCTTAATGTGATGATTATTTTTTTTGTATCCATTTTGATAGGATCCCGACCAAAAAAACATCCAATAACATCTCCCAACCTTGGGCGGAACGGGAGGTACTGTCAGACTTTTACTGACTATAGACCTACCCCGTTCCTTCGTTGCCTTAGTTCTAGAGCCCTGGGGGCTTAGACAAAGTCACATTCTCACTAACGATAACGAAATTAGAAACTCCGAAATGTATGGAACTGACATATGCCTTCGAAAAGTCACGTGGTCAAGCGTTTTCGATTCGCTAATTGTTATTAGTTGTTTATACGTCAAATTGGACGTTTTAATTCGATAATCATAGCCAAGAAGTTGTTACTTTATCGAACCAACACTTCGACTTATCGATATGTTAGTCGATGTCACTTTGTCTACCATTCTGTGGTCGACATCGTTAAGGCGAAATCGAACTTAGAAATGGATTCGACACGGAGCGATTACAACCTTTTAATTCCAGTCAATTTACTGAACTGCCTTGCTTAGCCGTATTATGACATCTTATTGCTGGGAATTCCGTATTATGACCGTCAAACTGACATTTCATGCATGCTCGGTGTACACTTCCATATATACTCAAGGTTATACGAGGCTTCGACGTCAAAACCACTTTAGTATCCATATAAGTATTAAAAAAAAATTTAACGATTCCTATAAATATTTATTTTTACTTTATTGTACACCACATTAACCATAAAAATATAGGACAAACATTATTAAAAATAAGGGTACAATGGGCGGTCTTACCGCACAGGACAATCTCTTACAGACAACCTTTGGATGAAATTTACAATTATTGCAAAATAAAAAAAAAACCCCTGAGAACTAGGTACCTATAATAATGTAGGTAAGTCATAAAAATCTTCCGCATCGCTGTCTACTAGTAAAGTACCCAAAAGGCTGGCAGCATAGCAATACGCTACACTCAAAGTCGAAGTCAAAATATTTTTATTTTACATAGGTAGGCCTATGTAAGCCTATGTAAAATAAAAATATTTTATTTACACTGTATGGTAATGCTCTGCGTAAAACGCATGTTACAAAAAAAGCCATGAGTATACATGTGGATGGATGGAGAGGGAGAGGGAGACCAAAGAAAATATGGATGGATTGTGTGAGAAGGGATATGAAAGAAAGAGGAGTTAGTGATAGCGAGACGGGTGACAGGACAGAGTGCAAGAAAAAGACATATTGCGCCGACCCCAAATAAAACGGGAAAAGGGCAGGAAGATGATGATGATAATGCTCTGCCCAAGGTAAAAGTTTTTTATTTCTCACATTTATTTTTTTATCGAGTTTTACTATCTAGTTGTTAGCGGCCGCAATTGCGGACAATAATTAGAATAAAAATTAGTTAAAGATTTACATTTATAAGATATTGTGAACCTGTTATGATAATTTTTCTTAGGACTGTAGTTTAAAAAAAAAATTGACACGTGTAGTTTTTACATAATAACTACTCCACATAATAATAGCAATCTAGCTTCTATCATAGGCGTCGCACGCGCGTGAGAAAGTGGAAACAATATATCCAAGTGAATAACTGTCCCCCTAGTCGAGTTACAATCATTTCGTTAAAGTTAGCGCGTTATTTATGGTTTATTAATATCTATTCTTGTATTCACGTCATCATCGTCATCGTCGTCATTAGATGCATTGATTGCTTTAGTCCCAGACCCCCGGTGTAACGCTTTCGCATCAACCCTCGGCCTCAGGAGGCTTCGACCCTGCAGGGCCTAGGGGCTAAAGCCTCCTTGAGGCGCGCGAGAACAGTGCGCGCCGTGTTATCCACAATCGTGGGACTGTGGGACTAGCTACGCCACTTAATAACCTTCACCTTTTTCAAATCGGTTAAAAATGTGTATTAACTCGTTAATTATACTGCTTATTATCAATTACCTTAAATGTAAAGTTGACATAATTAATGGATATAAGTGTAGGTTTTGTCCGTTAATGTTATAGTCAAATTTGCATGCAAATGGTTCGTGCGTGACAGAGTTATACTAACCTATAACTATTTTTTATGGTAGTATGTACCAATTTATTGGACTGGTTTATTTCCTGAAGATGGCATGTACAATGTTTTTTGAAGCTAGTGCTACTGTTGATAAATCGTATAACTCTTCTTTATGTAAAAACTAGCTTTGTGCTTGGCTTCACCCGCGTGAAAATAGGGTTCTCCATACAAACTTTAGACCCCCATTACATCCCTTTAAGAGCTGAATTTTGAAAAACCTATTCTTAGTGTTCGCCTAAGTTACGTCATAAAAGGAAGCCTTGTGCAAAATTTCACGCGATTCGGCCCAGTAGTTTCAGCTGTACGTTGATATGTCAGTCAGTCAGTTTTTCCTTTTATAAATACAGATATTGTTAAAGAAAATTTGTAAAAAAAAATCTAGTTTTGTTTTGCAACCGAAATTTCTATATAATAATATGTGCTCTATAATAATATCAGTAGGTCTATACAATATCTTTTTCTAGCCATGTATCATCAATCGTACAATCGATTCATCATTTATCAATTTTACCATCGCATAACGCGGGTTACGACGAATCGAAACTCGAAACGGTCATAACCTAGATCTCATAAGATTGAAGTTTCGCTGATATATTGTAGTCAGAACATAAACATAATATTCTTAAAAACACACCATGTCTTCATCAAACGTATATATAAAACCATTATTATGATTAATGTTCATAAAAATACCGCCCTTTGAGCTGCGCCTGAATTGATAAATTAGGTGTTGATTCTAATTGGCTACTGTATAACTTTTATAAATGTCTTTAAATTAATAAAGACATTTATGTATTTCTTAGTTTATTATTTATTATCTGTTTATATAAACCGTGGGAAAAAATATGAAAAATATTATGA
This sequence comes from Mythimna loreyi, assembly GCA_029852875.1. Lineage (NCBI taxonomy): Eukaryota > Metazoa > Arthropoda > Insecta > Lepidoptera > Noctuidae > Mythimna > Mythimna loreyi. The sequence goes on along the minus strand of CM056800.1, from coordinate 8,004,720 downwards.
TATGAATAAATATGTTTCAAACTTTATTTCCGTGCCATAAATAAGGAAAAATATATCTATGGGAAAAACATTATTTTTTATTATTGACGCTTGACGCCAAACAATGTTATAGTAACCGGCAAATAAGTTGAACCATTTGCTATGGTTACGCGCTGCCTCTCTCACTTTGATTAAGACCCGAGCTATAATCCTCGTCACCCAAATTGAACCATCATGACAGTCGACTTGGAATGCACAGTGACCTATTTTTGGGTCTCAGTCGAAGTGTTTGTGTGTAAGCGTAGTTATTGTGTCAAATTATTTACTGAAGGTATAATATATGTCTGCCAGTGTCTTTTGTCGTCATCATCTTCAGCCTTTTTAATATCCCCACTGCTGGGGCACAGGCCTCCTCTCTAGGAGAGGGAATGGGCCATAATCGACCACGCGGCCCCAGTGCGTATTGGTGGATGTCACATGTCTAAGTCTTCGAATTTTCGGTTCTAGGACATGCCGGTTTCCTCGCAATGTTTTCCTTCACCACTCGGCCATCACTGCTCGATTTCTTCTCTCTTGTCTATTGTGGAACACATAATACCTGATTCACACTTGACTAACAGATTGTTGTATTATGCGTGTCTATTTTGGGTAAATAAACATTGTTTTCTTTCTTTCTTTCCATAGTGGGAAAAACTAAGGATCACACTTAACCACTTTCGCATAGTAAATAAAAGTATCTACAGGTAAAACTAGTATTTCATATACATTTAGTGAACTCGTGAAGGGCAAATGGTCAAGTTTCGCGTCTTATCTTAATCGATCAAATACTGGTTTGACATCTTCATCCATATGCAGATAAAGGTACTTTATAAGGTCACTGGGCTATAGGTACAACAAAAATTTCAATGAAATTTCTTCCAGCAGACTATCATTGTTCATGATATTTTTTTTTGGATTGTTTAAAACGTTACACTAAAACGCACATTTAAACATCGTGTCATAATTTTAGGCCACTTGGGCTGAAATGTTTAAATATTCATGTCATTAAATTAGGCCATTGGGTCTTACGAGGTTAAAAAAGTCAAAATTGTCAGTCTAGCTGCAATACTGAAATTAAATGTCATAAGTAAAATGAAATTGTTTAGTATTGAAAGTAAATTGCCCATGCTGTATAATTTTGAGAAACGATTTTTTAAGAATAATTTCGCTTATCTACATTGATGACATCTACTTTGTAGTACCTAGTCATTTGATTAGTCAAATGACTACTACAAAGTTACGTTTTCGGTCTCCAAAAATATGATGCGAATGTCCTATGAAGGGTAGCGCTCCAGGCAAAATAGGGGATGAACGAGGATGGTGGTTAATCCACAGCCACGCAGCTATCACCTGGCATGATAATGCCACTGACAGCATAAAGAAAGACATGTTGAAAATGAAGCGACGATCTGCATGCATTTTCCCAGCTGTCCTATATTTATGCCATCAGACTTGCAAAAAAAAGATAAAGATTAACAGATTAAAAAGAAATTCACAAAGAGTTGGACTCGCATATAATCATAGATATATCAAACAGTATGACATATATTATCTATTCATATAATATATTTTATTTTTTGTTACTTTTCAAATCGTTGTTAAACTTGTAAAATTGTTTGGGCATAGCTTCCTATGAAACCCTTAGAATAAATCAGTACAGTGGAAGATAGGTGACTCGCCTTTGGCATGTAGACCTTTTTTTTGTTATATAGATTTAAGTTTTTTTTGTGAAATTGACACTATATTGGTGTATAATAAAGTTTATTCTTTTCTGATCTATTCGTCAAAGATGGCTCAGCGAGACAGGTTTCAGCGGAAGCCAAAACTTTACGACTGATTTCCTGCATTTGTTTAGTCCAGGAGAGAAAAAAAGTTGCTGTTTATATATGAATCTACATTTTCGGAAGGCCATAAGGTTGACAAAAGCCGACCAGTACCGTGTGAGTTACTAGAATGATGGTGAGAATGAAGTAATCCTGAAGAAGTGTAGACGAAATGATCTAAGTCACATACCATCTGGGAATTTGGGGGAAAACCAGAGCAAGTAACTTCGATTCATCATCAGCCTGAACTCAGTGCTTCAGTTTCCTATTTGAGCCAGGTCAAATCAACGACACCTCCAAAAGGGGCGTGTGTGGATCATTCATATACACCGTTAAATTTTGGTAGTTTTAACCCCGTGGGTGGTCGATTCGGTACATGAAAAACTATCGATTTGTAAAGATAAAATAAAAAAAGTAAGGTACTTTATTTATTTATTTAACAATTTATGTACACACTACGGAAACAAGACAAGAAGTAGGCTACTAAAAGAACGAAGGCTAGAAGGCTAGGCGACTTTTTTTTTACTTGAATTAATTTACGCATGGGGGAATAAATAATGCGAACCATTAGTAGGCATAATTTGAAATTCCCAACAATCTTACGCACGCTCCAGTCAACGTGACTACAAAAAATTGACATTTCTATAGCTAATCGCCGCCCTCAAACTTTACTTGAATGGCAATACGGTATGAGCGCGCCCCGCGCAACCCTTGCGTGCAGTGACACGACATAGAATAATTTAAGTTTTTTTTTAAGAAGGTGATGTCAAAATTTAGCCATGTATAAATTGATCTGACCCATTTTATTGTATAAAGAAAGTTCTAGCCGTTGCTAGTTTTTTATAACATAACTAGCTTTTGTCAGCGGCTTCGCCCGCGTACATAAAATATATAAATAATAAAATAAATAGCCTATGTCACTCAGGAATAAATCAGCTTTTTATTGTTGCAAATTTTTGTTCAATCGGACCAGTAGTTTCAGAGATTACCTCCTACAAACAAAAAAACAAACTTTACTTCTTTATTATAATAGTGTAGATGTAGATTAGTATATAACATATATGTATAGACAACTATAATTAAAACTTATGTAAATGTTTATTATTTTGGCCTAGTGATAGGAAGCATTTGTGCATAAAATTTTAAATTAATAAATTATTGGAAAAACTAGTTCCGGAGAGGACTTAGTTTATATTTAGGCTAAACTATTTTTATAAATGTTAATATGTCGGCCTTGTCGTAGAAAGTATAGATTTTTTTAGATTTAATTAGTGTATAAAATTTTAAATATTTGGAGAAAAAAAACTGGTTTCGGAGAAGTTTTATGTATTAGTCTAACCTGTTTATATAAATATTAATTATGTCGGTTTTGTATTAGTAAGCCTATAATAATTTTAATAAGCCAGTCTTCGATATTAGTACATGAAATTTTAGAAGCAAAAAAAAAACTCTTGAACATCGTTTTATGTGCTTTTACCTACATTATTGTTATCGTAACTTTCTTTGATAGAGTTTTGCTAATGTTCTTGAAAAATATCTATTGTAGCTATCAGGAATATAGCTATCTATTGTAGCTATAGGAATATATCAGGAATATATACCCGGATTGTAGCTATCAGGAAACACCGACTCCGGCAAGGAATTCCACTCCTTGGCTATACGCATAATGAATGTGTTCCCAAAACGTTTTGTACGTATTATATCTCGTATTAATTACGGTATTCAAAAAAATAATACCTGCCCATTAGTATAGATTTCATTAGAAATGATCATTGATCAGTCCAATTCGCGCTTGACAGTTTTCTAAACAGTCCCACTTAATTATTTATCAACAATGGTCATCAATTGATGACTATAATTTTAATAACTTGTTTAATAATAACTGGGAAGCTATAAAAATTAAAATAATGACAGCTTGTTTGTAATCGCTGACAGTACAATTGACTTGTTAACTATAACAATTAGAATTAACTAGCGACCCGCCCCAGCTTCGCATGGGTACTGATATTTAATATATTATGCACTAGCTTTTGTCAGCGGCTTCACCCGCGTACATAAAATATAGCCTACTAGCTTTTGTCAGCGGCTTCGCCCAGGTACATAAAATATAACTTATGTCACTCAGGAGTAAAGCAGCTTTCTATTGTTGTATTGTTTCTAAATTTTTTTCAATCGGACCAGTAGTTCCAGAGATTACCTCCTACAAACAAAAAAACAAACTTTACCTCTTTATAATATTAGTGTAGATGTATTATACACATAAACCTTCCTCTTGAATCAGTCTTTCTATTAAAAACCGCTTCAAAATCCATTGCGTACTTTTAAAGATCTAAGCATACATACTCGTAGGGACAGCACAACCTTGTTTTATTTATACTACTAGCGACCCGCCCCAGCTTTGCACGGGTGCAATGCTGATACTAAATATATTATGCATGTATTATACATATAAACCTTCCTCCTGAATAATTCTATCTATTAAAAAGAAACCGCATCAAAATCCGTTGCGTACTTTTAAAGATTTACGCATACATAGGGACAGACGACTTTGTTTTATACTATGTAATGATAATGATAAAGAAGTACTCAACAACTGTATCAAAATTAAATGAAGAAACAATAACAATCTTTGTAATAAGATCCGCCTGCGATGTTCTAGATAGAATACAAATTTCTCTAATAATACCCTTATGTACTAACTAAAAGTACCTACTTAATTTAACTAAGGCGTCAAAAAACTCTTCCGCATTGCTGTCGGCTGGTAGTATCCAAAATGCTGGCAGCATTGCCACGCTGTATGGCATTGCTTATTCTCCGCCCTAGGTAAAAGTAGGCCTTTTGTTTTTTTTTATTTTTTATTTATGTATATATGCAGTTTCAAGATTACTTCATTAATATCATAACTTAATTGGAAAAATGCTACAACTATGGTGACATAAGGGCACTGCGAGCGGATCGCCCGTTAAGGCATCCTAAGTGCTTATCATTCAAACCAAGCCCCACTTTGTGGTGCTTAAGTTAAAATCTCGAGCAATTAGCCAACAGGGTACAGATGGAAAACTGTGATGTGCATTTGAGCCTCTGTGAGGAGATTAGGCTGTTCAGATCTGAGCTGAGGGAATTTTAAGACGAAATGCGGGAGTTTCGTCGACAGATGGCTGGAGGGCAAGCATAATGTTGCCTTGCCTGACAGCAAAAGCTAACGACCTGGAGACAGCGAACAGCCCAGAGATAGCTGGTGAGAATGTGATGCACACTGTAGGGCTGGTTGCGGCAATGCTTTTTTCATGGCGGGAAAAAAGTATTTAATGTCAAATCCCGCTCTTGGGCGGAGTGGGAAACAGTGTCAGACTCTTACTGACTAAATAACCCACCCCAGTCCTTCTTAGCCTTCATACCGGGGTCGGACCTTTCTTTCAGAAACCGGACCGTGGCGCCAGCAGGCTTCAGCCCTGCATTTGGGCCTCTACATTTGCTGGCAACTCCTTGAGGCGCGCGCGAACAAAGCGCCCCGTCGACGACTTGGCTTGGTCCGGACTGTTACCAAAAAAACCGGACAGCGAGGTACCCATTGCTCGCCGTCCGCAAGCCCGTGACTACGGTTGCCGGAGATTGGAATCGAAATTCCAGCGGCGTCAGGGGCGTGAGCGCCGTTGTCTTATGCGGTCGGCTGGCTCCTTTGCTAGCGTTACTGCTTCGCAGAAGGAGCTTGCTTGGATGCTTGCAGTGACCTGGAGATGCGATGTACTCGTAATGTTTACACGTGTAAGCATAGGCTTACACGCGCCTATCAAACGCGAGGTGCATGTGACTATAACGGCCTTGGCGAGGTTTTATTTTAGGGTCCAGTGACAAAAACGTTAATCATAATTATATTTTAAGTGCAAATTTTTATGTCGGTTTTTTTTCGTAAATTGTTTTTTAGTTGCAGCTTTGCGAAACACTTATAACCAGAGCACCTATTTCCGATTACAATTTCAATTAACCAAAACACTGCATTAGATTATTTTATTTTGAAGTTCCTGTGTCTACTTTCCACCTTCTGGCTCTATCATCAGATCAGTTCAATAGCACCTTATAGCCAGTGTATCTCTGTTAATTTGTTGTCCCTCTGTCTGACTGTCGACTGTCAAGATTCTTTATCTTTGGAACGTATGGAGGTCTATCTATCTAGTGGAAATTTGAACCATATACTCAGGTCAAAAAAACAATTTTCTAAATGAATAGGAAAAAATGACATGGCCATTTATATCGCAAAATAAAGTGTATATTTCGACACTCAAAGAAATCAAGATTACTTACTTAGTATTTCTCGTTGACCTAGTGTCCTGCAATTTGACAAGAAGAAAGGGCTTATAGCACAAATATATTCGTAAGTCAATTCCGAGTGAATCAAAACCGAGAACACTGGAAAATATGGAAGGAGGCCTTTGCCCAGCAGTGGGACAGTACGGGCTAGTAAAAAAAGGTCAATTTAGTAATTGAACTGTTTTTATAGTTAAATTTGTATGGAACCCTCATTGTGTGAATCCGATATCTGCCTGTCCATAAGTCTATCTGTATGGTTCTTTTTATAAAAGACCATCTCAGACACTAATCTGTATGGTTCTAATATGATTTTACTATTACATCTTTGCTGCATGGACTTTCAAGAAGACTAAAAGAGACTTTGACCCCTGAGATGGTTTCGGTGTTTCTTCTCAGGGTAGTCGGCTAGGAAAACCGGACTCATCTAGTTTAAACTGACATAAAAAATTACGTGTAAAAGTGTTGTGAAAAACCTGGGATCCCTTCTTTTCGCATAATGTTTTTTTTTTGTCCTAATATACTTCGGTATAACGATTTTGGCACAATTTGGTAGCAACCGGGACTTACGCTAGGTTGATGATGATGATGAACATTTTGCTAAGTTATATTAGGTCTTAAAATTTTATGCTAATGGATAGGGAACCGAAAAACCTATTTGCGAAAATCATCATCATCAGCCTTTTTAATGTTTCCACTGCAGGGACACAGGCCTCCTCTCTCTAGGAGAGGGAATGGGCCATAATCCACCACGCGGGCCCAGTGCGGATTGGTGGATGTCACATGTCTTTGAACTTTTGGTTCTAGGACATGCCGATTTCCTCACGATGCTTGCGAAAATAAATATCATTTATCCATCTGCGGCTTACTTCGGCGTAGTGGGTAGCCCTGGGCTCAGGGTGGAGCAGCAGACTAAAATGATGTCAATCACGCACGTTTTTTGTTTTGATGGCATTTTTTTTTGTGTCGAATGTCAAGTGTGAAGGTTTGGTTGTGTTGGGTCATTCTGTTCCCTCTAAAATGGTTGAGCGGAGTGGGGCTGATACATGCGTCATGCTCGTGAACGGGTGCCGTCAGTTGAGACCGGTCATCTCTTGGCTGCTAGGCGCTTATTTGAATTTTTTTTTTTTTTAATTTTAATTTTTTTACTTTTTGTTAAATACCGCTACATCGTGCTCGCATATTAGAATCAACATTTTGTAACCAAGTAATATGTAAATATAAATTTTGATTTAAAAGAGTGCCCATGGAGTTTCTTGCACGTTCTTCTCCATAGGAGTCTACGCCTTGGAACGTGCAAACTAGCTTCAATTTTGACATTTCAAAAGTGCCTGTAAATGGTCTATTTGAAATAAATGAGTTTGACTTTGACTTTGACTTTTGACTTTGTACCTTACAGCTTGGGGCAGGATGGGGCAGGGGTTCCACCCTGCCCCACCGTGGCTTCGCAGGCCTAATTAAGGCTTAATATATAATACGGCTTAAATAAGAGACTATAAGTATTTTTATTTGATTTTATTGTGATTATAGTATTGGAGTATGACATGATGTAAATTATCTGATTATTTATTTTTTAATTTGGTTAAGTTAATGGAATTCAGAATATTATTCTTACTAACATAGTTTTAAGTGAATGTTGTTACTAAACAATTTATGAGTGAACAAATAACTTGAAATATAAATGTTGTAAAATTAACATGTTTTTTACACTATTTTACTATTCTGTCACGTGTGGCGTGCTAATATTTGGTAGGTAGGTACAAAGATAGATAGATTAAGATAAAAAAATAGATTAGTATTCGGTTAGAACGAAGTATGATTTACAATTATGACTTTTCCTCTAAAAATATTATGTGGATTAAATTTAAAGTAATATTAAATTCAAACTTTTATCAGGTCATCGGTCTACCTCGTGGAAAGCCTTCGAACACTGCGTTTTCCGAAAACTCCGAACATAGCCCTTTCTGTTGCCCTTTGGGTGATTTAAGCCTTTTCATGAAGCCATTGTAAGCGACCATGTTCAAATGCCATATGTTATCACTGGCAACACACACTTGTTATAGACTTTCGTCTTGAGACACTATGGTTTGTGTGCTATAAACTAGTGCTTGACTGCGATCCTGCCCGATGGTAAGCAGTGATGCAATCGTTGAAGGTGAGGCGCACTAGTTTATTAAGAGCCTATTTACTCTAGCCTTCAAGACACCTAAATTATAATCGGACGGAAAGACCGTAGCTGGCAAACTGTTCTAGTCTCTCGATGTACGCGGTATAGGCCATAGATGTCTCTAAATGATGACAAAAACTCAACCACTAGTGCCTTACATGTGAAAAATTTAAGAATGGATGTTTTATATATAGTATAAATATTTATATTTACAAACCCACGTGTCTTGTTGTAACTTGTTAATCTCATTATATAATTGATTCGGCCTTGGACTAATGTATATTAATTGTTTTATATTATACCGGTATTTAATTAGAATTAATTAATGATAAAGAAATGTACGAGTTTCTGGGGAAGGACATTCATGGTGGCTTGTCACATGTTCTCTTCGTTACGCTGAAGCAAATAATACATAAAATTTATTATTATTATTATAGCTAGCCTGTGCTGTCCCACGGCTGGGCAAAGGCCTCCCTCTATTCCTTCCAGTTATCTCGGTTACTCGCTTTATCGTTCCAATTCCTAAGGAAGGCAACCAGGTCGTCCCGCTATCTCCTTCGTAATACAATACATAATAATATCGTAGAAATGGCCGTTTTTAGGGTTCCGTAGTCAAAAAGGAACCCTTATAGTTTCGTCTGTCCGTCCGCGGATAATCTCAGCGACCGCTAGCACTAGCAGGCTGAAATTTGGTACCAATATACATATCAACTACGCCGAGAAAGTGCACAAACAAAAAGTGGTAAAAAATGTTTTATTAGGGTACCTCCCCTACACGTAAAGTGGGAAGTGATTTTTTTTTTCATTTTTACCATAACGTGTGATATTTTGTTGAATAGGTATTTAAAAATGATTATGGGTCTTGTAAAATATTTTTTTGATAATGTAAATATTTTCGGAAATAATCGCTCCAAAAATAAAAAATGAGGCGTCCCCCCCCTCTAACTTTTGAACCATAGGTTTAAAAAATATGAAAAAAATCTCAAAAGTAGAACTTTGAGTAAACTTTCTATGAAAATTATTTTAAACTTGATAGCATGAACAGTTTTTGAAAATTTAAAAAAAAACCGTACATGTAATTTTTTTAAACTTTCTTACATATTTCATTATCTTGAGTGAATCTTCTTTCATATAACAATACAAAAAAAATAAAATCGGGACACGCAAATTAAAATTACCACTGGGTACAGCGCCATCTCTCGGGAAATTGTGTTACTAATTTTTACATGGGATACTGGGTTCTGTTACATTGTGAGAAATTTTTTGACGGACGGGAAACTACGGAAACCTACAGTGAGCGTGGCCCGACACGCTTTTGGCCGATTTATTTAAAGTTGCTTTGAGGTTTTTCTTATGGTAGGCAAAAATTATCGAATGACGAATCACGCCCTTAGGCGGAGCGGGAAACAATGTCAGACTCTTTCTGACTAAACAACCTACCCTGTTCCTTCTTAGCCTTCATACCGAGGTCGGACCATCCTTTCAGAAACCCGACTGGGGCTCCAGTAGGCTTCGGCCCTGCAGTTGGGCCTCTACATTTGCTGACCACTCCTTGAGGCGCTGGAACATATTATACATGTACTATACACATAATCCTTACTCTTGAATCACTCTGTATATTAAAGAAACCGCATAAAAATCCGAATTTTTACACACTACCGATGTTTTTATACTTCATATTTTTGTAAAAATCAAACAATATGTAATTTAAGGCCCACGTGCACTTGTATAACTAATTTAAAGATCCTATACAACAAATGTGATATAGCAATAAAGAATTTAATTGAATATGATAATAAAAACGGTCAATTTTTTTTTTAGCTATTAATTTAACATCATAGACGAAAACTCCACCTGAGCCTAATAAATATGTATTTAATTTATCACTAAACAGTATAAAACAAAGTCGCTTCCCGCTGACTGTCCCTATGAATGCTTAGATCTTTAAAACTACGCCACAGATCTTGATGCGGTTTTTTTAAATAGATAATTATGGTAATTCAAAAGCGCGTCAGAGCGTCACCAATATTAGGCGTGCCATACGCTTCCCTTGCTTAAGTATTCTGCAGGCCTACATTGATGAATTGATCACATTAGTGCAGTTTTGACATATCCTCTATAAGCTATTTACCGCAGTGCAGCATGGCCGTAGGATCTTGGAGAGTCTTAAGCTTTGAAAACTAAGCGCTTGTGCATTCGTACAACAATAAAGGTTTTAAAAAAAATGTCAATAACAGTTTTACAGCAATAAAGACTGCTAATTACATTCATTTGTTTAAACCATCTATTTATTTACAAGTTATATATATTTACTTCGGATTCGATAAGATCCGATGGCCGTACTGTATGTTTTATTAGTTTTATTTGACAAACCAAACCTGAAACCAAAAATTCGAAGACATGTGACATCCACCAATCCGTACTGGGCCCGCGTGGTGGATTATGGCCCATTCCCTCTCCTAGAGAGGAGGCCTGTGTCCCAACAGTGGGAACTTTTGTCGATGAGAAATACATTGTGTATAGGATATTTATTGTAGCCATCAGGAAACACAGACCAGCAAGGAATTCCACTCCTTGGCTGAACGCACAATGAACGTGTTCCCAAAACGTTTTGTACGTATATGTGGGATATCCACCATGAGTACATGGTCACCACATGGCCACCAGTAGGTGGCGCAACGCCATACGTCAGGTGGTCCGATGATGGCACAAGCTAGGCGGAATTAAATTATGCAATTCCGACGCACACTCCCCGAAATGCAGCCGATAGAAAATCGACGGGCTAGCAACTCGGCGTCGAAGCTCAAGACTTTGAAGCCTCGACTCGATGAGTGCAATGTTTAACCTACGCAGATCTACGCGAGACACAATAACTTTTTAATTGTGTCTCTAATTACGGCATACGAGAGGTTAATGTAAAGTTAAAATAAATGAATGCTTTCTGCATGAATCATAAACACAGAATTATATGTGACGTTTGCAAATTTTTACGAATTTGACGCGGACGAAAACGCGAGCAATAGCTAGTTATCATACAAAACGTGTAATGAAGTTCTCACTTGATGGCAAAGGTTTTAAAAGAAATTTTAATCTATGCCTAATATACAAAACTAGTTTTCTTAAAAATAGATTGAATGAATTAATCAACCAGTCCTTATATAAAATAAAATCTACAGATATGAATAAAAATCCATATTTATATGTTTGTCCTTTATGGCTTCCTAAATCATAGATTAGATGGTAATGAAAATTTATTTCAGTGTTTTGAGAAAGCCTGTAATGGTTTATGGTACAAAAAATGTACATAAGTATTTTAAAACGTTTGCTTCCGGGGGCATCCCCGAAAGGGCAAACTTTATTTTGACGAGATTTTCACTCACGGACACACATTTTTTTTATGGCAGGTAAAAATCATTCAATGACGAATCCCGCTCTGCACAAGAGCGGGATACAGTGGGAAACAGTGTCAGACTTTTACTGGCTAATAAGATGTTTAGCCAGTAAGAGTCCTACGTTGAAAAATCCCGCTGCTCCATAGATTTATATTCACATAACTCAGCGGGTTTTTCTTTCATGATTTTTGGGTAGGTATCATAGTAAAAGTTGTTCATATTAGTATATACAATGATCCTTTTTAAGGAAAGCCTAACTGTCGTATCACCTTTGTATATTGTACCGTAATACCAAGTTGACGCAGGCAAAGTCGCGTTGAAAGCCTACTAGTACCAAAAAAAAATATCTTAATTAATTCAATGGAATGCTATATAAGAAATCTGTCAGTTGTATAGGCTTAATAGAAATTATGTTTCCTGTAGTGTTGGTTTTGGTATGGGGCGCGGTGTTTGCGATCTGGTGGTACGTGAAACCACGACGTGCTACGCCTCCGGTGGCTCCTGGGGCACTGCCAATCATAGGACACGCGCATCGGATGGTGGGAAGCACTTTACGTAAGTCCACAAATAATTTATATATTTATTGAAACTTTATGTACAGTAAAGAAAGAAAGAAAAAAAAAACATTTATTTAGACTCGCACAGGACAAATAAAAATAACAAAATAAACACTTAATCTATATCTAATTTACATTTTAACTTAAAACAAAACAAAAACAGAAAACTAAAATTAAATTAGTTCAGTAGTTGTACATAGGCGGACTTAATGCTACAAGGCATTCTTTACCAGTCAACCTTTGGGTTAAAAAAGACAACACTATGGTGTGTATGTGTGTGACAATAATGTACGTAGTTTAGCCTAGTTACAAAAAAAAATCAACATCAGCCTTTTAAAGTTCCCACTGCTGGGACACAGGCTTCCTCTCTAAGAGAGCGAATGAACCATAGCCTAGGTTGCATCGATAATTTTAAACTCAATTTTGTGTTTTATAATTTTATGTGTTTGATTTTTCGATAAACAATGTACGGTTATGGATTAAGAAAGAAATCGTATCGCATAATTATGTGGCCCAGGAGACGCCCGGGTGTCGCCACTGTGTGGCCAGCCCGGAGGACACGGTGGAGCACACGGTAGAAGTGTGACCCGCTTGGGAAGAGCAACGCCGTGCCCTCGCGGGGGTGATCGGCGGCGGCGACCTCTCGCGCCGGGCCTTGGTTCAGGCCATGGTCCGTAGCGAGGAGGAGTGGCAGGCGGTCGCCTCCTTCTGCGAAGCAGTAATGCTCGTAAAGGAGGAGGCTGACCGCATAAGGCAAAAATAACAATAATTTCAGTTAATTATTAAATTTAAAACATAAACTTTAATTTCGTTTGTATTATGTATTCAAGACCTTCTATCATTAGATAGTAAGTAAAAAAAAAAAAATATTTCAAACCCTATTATTAAATGTGTTTAAAAATATTCGTTTAAAAATTTAACCAAAATTGTACATAATGAGGTGTAATATAAAATATTAACAATGATGTTTATTTTATTTTTTATTGGCTTGAAATACTCGTATTAATCCATAATTAGTTGTGGTGATATATTTTGTCAGGTCGTTTTCAAAAAAGTGATCGGCATCTAATCGATTGAAGGTTTCATTGATTATTTAAACTATACTTTTATATTATGTTATCGGTAATTTGTATATAGGTAAGTAATTTTTTTTTATGAAATGCTTCTATAAGATTCGAGGGATTGGAACAGTTTGCCGGCTGCAGTCTTTCCGTCCGAATATAGTTTAGGTGTCTTCAAGGCTAGAGTGAATAGGCTCTTAATAAACTAGTGCGCCTTACCATCAACGATTGCATCACTGCTTACCATCAGGTGGGATCGAAGTCAAGCACTAGTTTATGGCAAGTAAAAAAAAAAGTCACTGAATTCTCTTACACATGTGTTTTCACCTAGTAGAAGTCTGGGCTTCACTCAGTCTGTTATTTGTTTTTGTGCCCATAAATTATGATCCTATCTTAATCAGGTGATAATTTTAAAATAAAATAACATTCCCTAAACATTATGTTATGAGTGTGAGGATCCTTCTTACACTCGTAACAACTCCCCAGCGCTGTCTTATAAATGTGCTTGCTTGAACTGTGTTGAATTTTATTATAAAAAATCGCCATATTGCATATATCACCAATATATCATCTCTTGCTACTACCTAAAAACATTAATGTAATGTCTGAAATACTATTTATTTTATACTTTGCCTTGGTATTGCGTATGTAAATGCGAAGCTGGTAATGTGTGCATAAGCGAGAGCGTTTTCACAACCGCAGTTTTGACATTATATTATTATTATTTCTGGCCCATACTGTTCCACTGCAGGGCAAAGGCCCCCCTCCACTCTTACCAGTGTACTCAGACTTGAGCCACTTCTTACCAATTCCTAAGGAAGGCATCCTAGTCGTCCCGCCATATCCTTCATTTTGACATTATATAATAACTAAAAATCATATAAGGAAAGTAAATAGCTTGCAGTTTTTAAATCAAAATTATAATATATAATATATATGATAAAATTTACTATAAATTGCTCGATCGCTGTATAATATATTATATTTGTACTTAATATTTTTTTTTAATTAAAAGTCTTGAGACCTAAGCCGGCGTTCTAACACCTATTGTCTTTCTATTATGTCTCCAATTACGGTACTCGAAAAACTCATTATTAAGTGAACTATATAATGATTGTTCTCAATGAGTAATAAATTCATAAAACCTAAATCAATTGGAAATAATAAATTTACTTTAACACAATGATATAATCAGTAATGGTTGTTGGCTCAAAATCCTATAAGTTTATAGTGTACTTGCCCTCATGTCAATTTTATTTTGATAAAAAAATAAAAATCACTACATAGTATAAAACAAAGTCGCTTTCTCTGTCCCTATGTTCCTTTGTATGCTTAAATCTTTGAAACTACGCAATGGATTTTGATGGGTTTTTTTAATAGATAGAGTGATTCAAGAGGAAGGTTTATAGCTATAATATATCACCTTTACACCCGTGCGAAGCTGGGGCGGGTCGCTAGTAAAAGATAAAACAATCATCGACTTCAAAAACTTAATAAACACTAAAAACTTAAACATAATATTAAATTGAATAACAACGAGAACGATAATATCTTCACATTACCATCTCTATGCAGACGACTTGCAGCTTTATCGCCACTTTAAACCTGAAGAGCTTTCTGACGCCATTAATGCCATCAATAATGACCTTAAAAATATCTGTCAATGGGCTAAAAGTTTTGGACTGTTGGTTAATCCAACAAAGTCACAAGCCATCATTATTGGTGGCAAATATTTTGTAAATTCTTTGAGTAACCAGACACTCCCCCCAGTTTTGTATGACGCCGTCGCTATAGAATACTCAGAAAAAGTTAAGAACTTAGGAGTCTTCCTGGACTGTAGCTTGTCTTGGAAGACCCACATTGCAGAAGTAAGCAGGAGGGTGTTTTGCTCGTTTCAGTCAATAAAACGTCTCCAGAAGTTCCTGCCTTTCTCAACTAAAGTTACTCTTGCTCAGTCTCTTCTACTACCTATCCTAGACTATGCTGACGTCTGCTTCCTTGATGCGACTGAGGAACTTCTTGATAAGCTGGAGCGTTTGCAGAATTTGTGTATCCGCTTCATTTTTGGACTTCGAAAGTATGACCATGTGTCGGAATTTCGAAGACAATTGAAGTGGTTACCTATTCGGCAACGTCGGGATTGCCACATTCTTTCTTTTCTCTTCTCTGTGCTTCATAATCCCAACTCTCCTTTATATCTCCGGGAACGCTTTGAGTATCTTGTTCCGAGAGGAAAGCCATGTCGCTCTTCATCTTCTCTTCTGCTTCGTTTTCCTCCCCATTCCTCTAGTCGTTACGGTGGATCTTTCACTGTTCGTGCTGTGCGCCTGTGGAACTCTCTTCCTCACACACTACGTGCTAGCCCCTCGTTGGATGTTTTCAGGGGAAGAATTAGGGAACATTTTCTGTCTACATGACTCATTAATATGTATGTATAGGTTTTATTTATTGTATATATCATATGGTATGTATGTTTATGTATTTTATACTTGCGCTTACTTGTGTAGTTTATTTTTAGATTTAAGTAGGTAGTTATAATGTTATTTTGTTAAGGGTATAATTTAGCTTTTATTTTTTGTGCACTTTGTAATGTCCTCAAGTCTTTCAAAATTTATTTAATTACGCTTTACGGTTTGCTGTAAGAAAACCCAATTTTGGGTTAAGCTCGCCTATGTACATCACCTGTTTTGTAAATTTGTATTTTGAAATAACAGTGTACAATAAAGAATATAAGAAAGAATATAAGAACGAGTATAATCAAGAATTGTTCACCTAAATAACCTTACTTATCTTTAATTTACACTACATTTAATAATTAAATAGTTTTTGGTGTTTTTTTTTGTTCTTATAAAGCACTGAATAAACGTTATTTATTAAAATTTACAAGACTATAAATATATATCTTACATTCTACTTTTTGACAGTCAACGTTTTGATTTAGAACCTTTGGTTTGTCCTGTAGGAGATATAACCTCCTTGAACCTTTATGATTTATTAAAAAAACATTTATTTGGTTTCAGAAATATGGGAGAAGGAAAAATTTTTATACAACTTTTGCTTGGAGAATGGTGGAATCGTTGAGTTACGGTTGGGCCCGCAACCTGTATATGGTAAAGTATAGCTTTGTGTTTTGTTATGATTCATGGATATTTGTTTTTTTAATAAATAAAGTAGGTCTCACATCGGTATCGCTAGTGCGGTGAATTAGATCGCTCAATGAAAGTAGTGGGGGCAATCGGCGCATGTGTACAATCGCGTACGGTAATTTTTGCGTTTTTTTTTAAGGATTTTTATTCTTTTTTTTTCGTATGTTTGAACCTTATTAACTTAACGTATAACATTAGTTTTTGCATGTATTTTTCTTGCAAGTAGGTTAATTTAAAAAAAGTAAATATGTCTTTTTTATTACTTTTATGGTAGGTAAAAATCAACGAATGACGATTCCCACTCTTGGGCGGAGCGGGAAACAGTGTCAGACTTTTACTGACTACAGAACCTACCCCGTACCATCCTTGCCTTATTCTCAGAGCCCCGGTGTAAAGTAAATATGGTGTATTTTAACTTACCCACGATTTCATTAGTTTCTTTATTTACGCCACGTCTTTAACCATTTTTTTGGCTTGCTGGTTTTAAAATTTCAATTTCAAGCATTTTTCAACCACTACGTATTACTTATATGATAACACGAGCTGTACGCAATAGTACCCAAGAGGCTTCCTTGACTGATCTGTCATAATGTGTCGTCGTCAACGTCATCCGCGACGATCTACCAATGACGTATCACCGTCATTGCACTCGTCACCAAATAGGCCTTAAAATTTAATGCTGCACATACCCCTTCTATCCTAGACTACGATTTGACAACTTAAAATGTCAAACTCCAGAAAATTGGGAACATATTTCTAGAGAGTGTGATATTCTGAGTTGTCAAATCGTAGTCTAGAATTAAAAAACGAACTATACTTTTGCCGAGCGATCTTAATCCACCGCGCGAACTATAGCTACCTATGAATCAGTAAATAACTATAAATTGGCTTCGAGTTCTAATTGTTATTTTATAAAGACTTGTAGGCCGTTACCCTCAGGCAAATATGTCATATTATGGCTAAGAGCTTTTACCTTCATTTATAACATTGTTTATCTTGTTTTTCAGTACTTACAGATTTAGATGATTGCCTAACGATAGCCAATTCTTGCTTGGATAAACCATACATATACGAATTCGGAAAACCATTGTATGGTAGAGGACTGGTCACCACAAATGGTAAGTTACATAAAAAGAAGTCTTTAAAACTTAGATTCTCCTCCTTGCGTCGTTTATCCTCAATGCTGAGGATCGTGACCTCAACTAATAACTTTTTGATGGACTATATTTCACTATGTTGCTCTATCTTTGGCGATGTGGAAAAACTTAGATAACGTAAGTAATAAATAAGCCCCCATCGAACTAGTAAAAATGTTTATATTCACCTGTGCATATATTTTCGGAGGATTACAAGTGCGTACGTTTTGGCCTAAATATAAACCTATACTGTAGAGTCTCATTTATTTTTACCTCTTTAGAGAGTCTAGAACTGGCACTTGATAATTTTAATAAGAGAAATATTTACTAATTCGAATTAAGAATACCGATTAGATTTAAATACCAGGATGTCTACTCTCTTTCTTCGAAATTTCGTTGTCATGAAATTTCGGAAATTAAGGCTCGGCGCAAACGGACCACCGACTACAGCAACCGATGGCTATCGCGCGCTACTAACACATTTGTAACAGTAGGTATTTAGTAACGAGCGACAACCACTGGTGTTTTGAAGCCACCACATTGTAAAACCCATTCTCTGCTGCAAAATCTTATGATAGACTCTATTACGGAAAGTTTGCTGGCGCATGGTGGTTTGGAATGGTGACGCGAGCGATACGTAGAACGTCTAGTCGTTATAGTACGTTGGGTGTTGCAGCGTGACAGTGGCGATGTTGGCGTTTTGTGTGGCCCGTAGCGACTGAAAGTGGCAAGCCACGGACGCTAGTGTAGCGAGTGGCGGTCACCGGCAAACGTGTGGTGCGTCGTATACAACATTCTTATAAAAGTGTGTTAAGTCGCTATCGATAACCACTAGTGGCTGTGGTTGGTTGCCACCTTTGCACTGAGTCTAATTAAACTGACACGTGGTAGGAAACAATTGAATTTTCGATTGAAACTTCGTTTTTCGGAGAAAGAGAGTAGCCCCCCTGACTATTACTATACTATACTAGCCAAAAGCCACGAGTATAGTACGGCCGTCGGATTTTGGCTAGTCTGAAGTTAGGGTCTGCGTAAAACTTGTAAACTTGTAACTTGTAAACTTGTAACTTGTAACTTGTAACTTGTAACTTGTAACTTGTAAACTTGTAACTTGTAAACTTGTAACTTGTAAACTTGTAACTTGTAAACTTGTAACTTGTAAACTTGTAACTTGTAAACTTGTAAACTTGTAACTTGTAACTTGTAACTTGTAACTTGTAACTTGTAACTTGTAACTTGTAAACTTGTAACTTGTAAACTTGTAACTTGTAAATTTGTAACTTGTAAACTTGTAACTTGTAACTTGTAACTTGTAAACTTGTAACTTGTAAACTTGTAACTTGTAAACTTGTAACTTGTAAACTTGTAACTTGTAAACTTGTAACTTGTAACTTGTAAACTTGTAACTTGAAAACTTGTACTAAAATACCTGAATGTTTAAAAAAAATGCCATTATTAGTTTTTAACAGCAATAACAACTTCAAATTGTATTTTATTTGTTTAAACCATTTATTTTTTTACGAGTATTCAAGCGCCTCACTTCAGATTCGCCAAGATTCGACGGCCGAACTGTAATTATATTTTATTGTAGTATGAAATTGTAGTTTAATAGATGTTAATTGTTATCAAGTTTTGTTTTTGTTTTATAATGTCCAGTGCCCACAATATACACCGTTAAATTTTGATCGTTTTAATCGCTTGAAGGGTCGATCCGGCACATGAAACACTATCGATTTGTAAAGTTAAAATAAAAAAATAAGCCCTTTTTTTAAATTCGAATTCGTTTATGCACTTTCGAAATTGATTTTTTAAAGTAAATATCAGCTGGGCCAGTTCAATGACCTGTAGGTAGTTAGTACGCAACACCCGAAGACTACCTACGCGGTCATTGACTCGTTTACTTAAAGAAATGATTTTTTAAATGCGTATATCACTAGAGATTTCGAAAAAAAATTACTCTATTTTTTTATTTTATCTACATAAATCGATAGTGTTTCATGTACCCGACCGACCCTCCACGGGATTAAAACGATCAAAATTTAATGGTGTATAGTTTTTGGGTCAGAATATAGTTAAAGACTTTGGATCATTCGATATGTTTTCATAACAAAGATATTTTCATTAAATTTGTTTTGTTCTTGTTTCAGCATCATTGTGGAAGCCTAAACGCAAGCTACTACATCCAGCGTTTAGTCAGCAAGTACTGAACACATTTGTTCCTGAATATACCTTAGAAGCAAGGCGTCTTGTTGATGAACTAGCTAATGAAGCGGGGAAAGATCAATTTGATGTGGTTCCGTACCTGTTAAAGAATGTTCTGGGATCTGTATATAGTAAGTACATTATCATGATCGCCCCTACGAGGACACGGCAATGCTCTGCCCTAGCGGGGCACACCTCTACCGTGTGCTTCACCATGTCCCCCGTGCGGTTCACACAGTGTCCATACACGGGCGTCTCTTCCGCACGAATCCAATGCAGGTACCTCCCGAACTTACCTTATGTTCATTGAAGACCTGGGTTATGCAGAAAGTGAGATAGTGAGGCCTTTCCATCCTTGCCTCAAAGAGGGGACTTAGCGCCATAATTGTGGCGTGCTCTGCTGAGGTGGTCACCCTTCCAGTGCGGGCATGCTCATCGTACTCTGTATTTTTTTTTACTTTATGTTTGTAACCGTTGTGCTGTCTGTCTCGAATAAAGGTGTTTCTATCTATTCATACCGTAACTCTGATGCAAATATGGAAACTAAAGGTCAGTTTTTAGTCTGGAAAAGTCTGGCACTTCCTCTTTGTCCACCTTAAGCAAGAGATATTAATAAAGAAAAAAAAAGATGACCGATAAAGATAGCTTTTTTTATGGTAGGTGAAAATCGTCTAATGACGAATCCCTAACTTGGGCGGAGCGGGAAACAGTGTCAGACTCTTACTGACTAAACAATTTACTCTATTCCTACGTTACCATATATATCAGGGCCAGAGCCTTCCATTCAGACACGAACCCATGGCCCCTTTTGGCTTCGACCCTTCTGCAAACCGTAGGGCGGTTCGAGCTACTCATTGCTCGCCATCCACAAGCCCGAAAGATAGCTTCGTAATAATCCATGTGCTATTTTTTTCCCAATTTATACAGTGTTGGTTTTTCAATCACGGACTTAACACATGAAATTATATATTCACAGAAACGGTGATTGGGGTTAAACCTAATGACAAAGAACATGAAACGACATTAAAAAACTACGCACATGCAACTGACAGTTTTTTTGAGATGCTGGTGGATAGAGTATATTCAGTATGGTTACATTTGCCTCTCATTTTCAACATGACTTACTTAAAGAAGAAACAAGACGCCGTTTTGAAAATTTTGAAAAACATTACAGAAACGGTAAGTTTTTACAAGCTTTGTATATTAGTTTCAACTGTCCCGTTGTTTGTGATTAGATAGATAGGTATATTCTTTATTGCACATCAAAAATAAAAATGAACAATAGGAACTTACAATTAAAAGAGTGTCACAATGGGCGGTCTTATCGCTAAAAGCGATTTTTTAAAGACAACCTTTGGATGGATTTGACAAAGAAGGAAAAGAAATATACGTAGGTTCATGGTGTACTATATATGTTTAGTGATTAAATTTTGTAAATTAAATTTGATCCACTTCTCGGTTCTCGATGGAGCTGAAATTTTGCACGCATGCGCAAGTCGCGTGACAATGCAATATTATGATGATCTGGAGCTGATTTGATAAGGGAGCTGGAAGGTGGCAATAGGAACTCCCAAATAAAACGACACAACCACATCGAGTTTGAGCTCGTATGATTCGTCTTGACGATTACTTTGATCCTATAGCCAGTGTATTTCTGTTTACAGATTATCTTGAATCGTAAGTCGGAACGAAAACAAAATATTTATGAAAACCCTCTAAAGGAACATACTTCAGGTAATAGTTTAATTCTAATTTAATGTTTAGTTTTTAAAATTGAAGCGTAATACACGCTCAAACTGAACGACAAACCAAATCCATCGTACCAATTTCGTATTACCTGGGCCCTGGGATCAAGGCAAGGAAGGAACGGGGTAGGGTATTTAGTCAGTAAGAGTCTGACACTGTTTCCCGCTCCGCCCAAGGGCGTGAATCTTCATTGGATGATTTTTACTTAGCATAAAACATAAACTTTATTATAAGGTATAAACTAATTACGATGAAACAAGTTATTTAAATTTATGCACAAGTTATTGTTATGTATCTAAAAAATTTAAGTGAAGTAAATTTTATACATATCAAAAAAATTGCTCTTACCAAGTGCACTATAACATGACTATAACCCTATTTTTACTTTTGAAAGACGGAACCGATTGCAATGAAACAAAAACTAAATGTTACTTCAAAAATGCTATAAATGGGTTTTATTGGCTGTTTTTTAACACCCTGGTTACTTTTATTTTATTTATTTACAAAAACTATTTTTCTACAGTTTAATTATATGTTTCGATAGATAGATGACAGATAGACATTAGCGCAAATAAGTCTGATGATGATGATGATTGTGTTAAACACTTTCATTAATTTCAGGTTACAAATCACTTTTAGATCATTTGCTGGAAGTAGGCGAAAAACAAATACTTACAGATGAGGAGATCAGAGAACACTTGGACACTGTCATAGGAGCAGCTTATGATTCTTCAACTAGAGCTATGACGTTCTGCTTAGTTTTAATAGGAACTTATCCAAATGTGCAAGCAAGAATACAGAAAGAGTATGTAATATTTTATTTTTAGAGTTACTTAAGGTACTAAAAAGAAAAGAATATTTGGAAGGACTTGGGGGAACCTTTGTCCAGTAGTGGGACAGTAAAGGCTGTTGAAAAAAACCTGAAAAATAATTTTGTAGGATTTCGTACCAAAATGGTAAAAGGAACTTAGGTTGTAGATATTATTGATGCCATTTGCTTGAAATTAAGTCAAAAAAAAAAATAGCCAAAAACTACTTGATCCAGATTCATAATACGTAAAAATATATTATTTATTTAGGTGAAGAAACAGTATAGTTCGTTTAAAACTTGTTTTAACTTGTTTTAGACTTCAAGAAGTATTTGATGACTCTGATAGAGATTTAACCAGACACGACCTACCAAAGCTTGTGTATTTGGAAGCAGTTTTGAAAGAGACTTTACGGCTATACCCTCCGGTTCCAAGAATCGGAAAATGCAGCGAATCAGAAGTCAAACTAAGTAAGTACTATATAGCTATCGTTTACAACATTAGTTATAGTATATGCGAAACACAAAACACATGTGTTGAATTTTTACGAAGTCGATACACTTGAGATGTAATACTGGCGGCGACTACTGCAGATCTCTTGGAGAGCAATTAAACTAAAATTTTTCTTCTTTTTTAATAGTGGAGGAGCTAAAAATCAAACAGAGATTATGGTCGACTGCGCAAGTACGAATCCTGAATCGGTTTTCGCTTTGACCTTGAGATACGGGAAAAATATCTGTACGCATGACTATTGTTGTGACCGATCGTTGTGGAGATCCTTGGGAGAGGCCTATGCCCAGCAGTGGGCGTCGCTCGGCTGACATGATGATGATGATAATGATGATGACTATTATTCAAAGTAATACATATCAAAAAGTAATTTAGCTAAAGGAATAAAACAAAGTGAAGCTTCAAAGGCTAAAATATTTATATATGTATTTTTTTAATTTTTTGAGTAATTTATTACATAAAAAATTAAACGGGAGTTAAAATTTTCCGAAAGTAATTTTGGTGTCTTCTTTTTCTGTCTTCAATGTCAAAGTGATTAGGTAGAACTGCTTACCATCAGGTGGGATCGCAGTCAAAAATCTGTTTTTTTTCCTTGTTTAAGGTTAATTCTAGTAATTGAATTAAAAAAATGTCTTCCATTTCAGAGAACTACACATTTCCAGCTGGAACTGCGTTTTTTTTATCGGTGTATGGCATGAACCGCCACCCGGTGTGGGGCGCAGACGCGAACGAATTCAAGCCGGAGCGTTGGCTGAGCCCTGACACTTTGCCTGAAAACCCTAACGCTTTCGCCACCTTTAGTATTGGGAAACGTAACTGTATCGGTACGTATTTTTATTTTTTTCTGAATATCAATTATATTAAGTGTTCTTCAAGTTCCAGGCTTCCTCTATTCATTTCATGTCATCTGCTATTCTTTATCTACAAATAGGTTTTCGAGACGGAACAATAAGGATAGGCAGCTTAACCTTATCATTACATAGTATAAAACAAAGTTGCTTATTCCCTATGTATGCTTATATCTTTAAAAATACGCAACGGATTTTGATGCGGCTTGAATCAGTCTATCTATTTTTTAAATAGATAGACTGGTTTAAGAGGAAGTTTTATGTGTATAATACATGCATAATATATTCAATATCAGTACCCGTGCGAAGCTGGGGCGGGTCGCTAGTATTGTTATAATTGAGTCTATTCATAACTTTATAGGTATGAATTGCATTAAAAGTCAACCTGCCCTGAACACCACGTCTTAAAAAGAAGATTTGGAAGGGCTTGGGGAAGGCCTTTGTCCAGCAGTGGGACAGTTAAGGCTGTTAAAAGAAAATTGTCAGTTAATAAGATCTTGCAGCAAGCCAACGATTTATTGAAATATAAGTGACATGTATTTTAGTTCTTCCAATAAGCCAACGAGATTAACAAAAATTATCAACTACCAACCTAGTATGATATCGATAGATACAATCATGTATTTTTTTTGGTGTTCTCCTGAATATGTTTATAATGTTTTACATAATTTCATTTCAGGTAAACAATCTGCCATAATGTCAATGAAGACAACTTTGGCGTATATTTTGCGGAGGTACAGCATCACTGCTGACGTCAAAAACCTACAATGTAAATGTGATTTAATTCTTAAGCCAGCAAGCGGACACTATATAGGTTTAAAGACAAGAACATGATACTAAAACCTGATTTTACCTTAAGTGCACAGATTTAATGTATACTTTCTATAATGGGTATTTTTGGGGTTTTTAATTGGAACATTGCTTAGTATTTAATTATACTGAATGATGCGAAGTCACTGTGAAGTGTCTGTGAAGTGACATCACATAATAGCAGTACGTACTGTATTTTTTGGCATACATTTTTGACATTTAAGGCTTCCGTAGTCAAGTAGGAACCGTAATATTTTCGCCATGTCTGTCTGTCTGCTCGTCCGCGGATAATTTCGGTGACCGTTAGCACTAGAAAGCTGAAATCTGCCGTGCAGACACTAAAACGCAGTAAAAAGCGTATTTTACAATACTTTTACTGCGTTTTAGTATCTGCACGGCAGATTAATGTTTGTTACTCACGCCGATAAATTGGTAAAAGAAAAAGTGGAAAAAATGTTTTATTAAGGTATACCCCCCTGATTATTATTTTCATTTAAAAACCTAACGTGTGATATATTATTGGGTATGTATTTAAAAATGAATAAGGGTTTGTTTACTCAAATATTTTTTGACGGAAATAATTTCTGCAAACGTTAAAAAAAGTGTCTAAAAATTTGTGTCGGACAAGAAATTTCGGTACCCTATACTGTGCGTGGCCCGACGCGCTCTTGTGCAGTTTTATTTATAACATTGTCTGCATTTACTTCTGCTTTGAAATTTATTAAAAAAATAAAGCTGCCAACTATCCTATTGATTTTTACTGAATTATTGTTAGTGTTTTAAGTTTAATTTTAAGTCTATTAAAAAAATATTTTATAATGATTGAATATTATTTTATCAGCATTATTTTTCCTGCCCAACACACATACACCACCCGACCTTGCAGTCGAGTGGGCGAAATTTTCTTTACAGCCTCTTCGCGTCGAACAGCGGAGCTGTGTGATAATCGCCTTGGTAAAGGTTACGTCACGGATAATTTTTCTTCTCTAAGTGGCTACGGGACAAAAATTCCAAAACTATATCTACTGAACTAAGAATTGAAAGAGTTTGTAGTTGTTGTGTTGCGAAAAAAAAGTCGTTGGTATACGATGGAGGTGAGTCCCGCTTACTTTTGGGGAAGTACCGGCGACCGACAGAAAAGACCTCCCGCAAAGGTCCTAGTACAGGCCATGGTCTGGAGCAAGGACGAATGGCAAGTTGTGGCCTCATTCTGTGAAGTAATAAAACTAATGAAGGAGGCAGTCGCTCTCGTGAGGGAGTAGACTTCCTCATGCCCCAGCCACCGGGATCCGGATCTCAATTTCACCCCAAGGTAGTCTGGTAGAAAATTCCTATGGCATTAAGTCCGCTTCTGTACTTGTTATGTGCATAAAGTTTTTATAAATAAATAAATAAATTTCAAGCACTGTAGGATTCTTTTTGATGATTGATGAGGCAAAAACCATCCAATAACGAATCCCGCCCCGGGCGGACCGGGAAACAGCATCAGACTCTCACTGACCAAACAACCCACCCAGCTGCTTCCTTGCCCCCAGGACCCTGGGCCGAAAAGGGAGGTTCCTGAGACCAGACAGGTGTTATATCTGGCGAGCTACTGATCGGTAGTTGATTTTGTGCTGTTCTATATGCTCAAATGCGCGGAGAACTTTGATTGCGCGATGCAGGATTGGTTCCTTTGTGACGCCATAGATGGCGCTACATAACCAATAAATATTTTTGAAAAAAAAAAGAGTCATGCTTTCTATATGTACAGTTTATTTAAACTAATTCCACGTCGTATTCTACTCCATGGAGCGACTCGTTGTGGAGGGGAAGCGGTCTCGTGTGCGTTCACCTACGCGTTGGACTGACCTCATTAGAGCTGCAACACAAACCTCCATGGTCCAGAGTTCCCGAGACGCCGTAAACCGTGTCAAGTGGTGACGCATCGCGGGAACCTCACTAGCCAATAAAATGCAACATGATCAACCACGACCACTCTGTGAAGAGTGAATGACTAAGGAGGTTCACAGTTCAAAGAAACCTAATTTATAAAACCATCAATTTCACAGCTAAGTACATAATGACATAATAGACATAAATTATATAACTGCAATCCGTTAGTTTACATTTAATTATTATATATAATTTGTGCAAAAGACACGTGTAAAATGAACTCTATAATTGCGAATGGTTAGTCTATTTAACGGACATAATTTGTGACCATGACTTGAACTAACACAGATTAAACTTTGCATACTAGTGTCCTAACTAGGGTTTTCTTCGCAGTCTTGTCAACAACTGGTTCACGTCTAGTAGTTAGTGGCCCTGATTGCTATGCGGGAGGTCGTGGGTTCGATTCCCACCCAGGACAAATGTTTGTGTGATGAGCACGATCATTTGTTCTGTGTCTGGGTGTAATTTATTTATAATATGTATGTATTTAGAAATATATAAGTATGTTTATCAGTTGTCTAGTACCCATAACACAAGCTCTGCTTAGCTTGGGACTAGATGGCGTTGTGTGATAGTTGTGGACATATTATTATTATTTTTGTTCCTGTTTTTTTTTCTTATCAGCTCATAGGCTGGTGTTTAACTACATTTGCGGGACAAGCCAAGTAAATGTAGCGTGTGGTGAGTATGTCTAGGGTGCGTTATGAAGCGGATTTATTTCGTGTTCGTCGATTTGTAGGAACTTTCTGACTATGCGACTTGTATTTAATATAGCAGCTTTTTGTAGAGGTATATAAAGGGTATCTTTTAGATTTAGTAACTTTATTATTATTTTTATTTTTAGGTATTAATAATGAATATAACAAGTTTTTAATGAAAACATTTTTTTATTGCA
Organism: Mythimna loreyi; assembly: GCA_029852875.1. Taxonomy (NCBI): domain Eukaryota; kingdom Metazoa; phylum Arthropoda; class Insecta; order Lepidoptera; family Noctuidae; genus Mythimna; species Mythimna loreyi. Next base: position 7,977,360 of record CM056800.1, on the reverse strand, counting down.
AGCCTATTTAAAACTCATCAAGACGAATCACATGACCCCACACTCGATAAGGTTGTGTCGTTTAATTAAAGAGTTCCCATGACCACCTTCCAGTTCCATCATTAGATCAACTCCACAATATAAATATAATGTACCATAACAAATAAATTATGGTTTCGAAATATTCGTTATTAGCTTTTGCCCGCGGCTTCGCCCGCGTGGTATTGAGGTTGGGGTTTCCGGGATAAAAAGTAGCCTATGTCCTATTCCGAAGTGTATCCTATGCCTGTGCCAAATTTCATCCAGATCCGTCCAGCCGTTTTGGCGTGATTGAGTAACAAACATCCAAACATCGTAACTTTCGCATTTATAATATTAGTAAGATAAACCAATCCAGTTTAAACAGAGAGAAAGTATGGAAAAATATACGAAAACAAGAATTCGTATGTAATTTTTCAAGAACTTTTAGCATTTACAGTCAAAAAGTAGCATTTAATGAAGAAGACCAAAAATGGCTAAATGTATAAAAATAAAAACTACTTTTGATAAAATAAATTAATTAGTAGCTAGGTATTTTAGTTCTGATAGATATGTAGGCATTGTTACTTTTCGCAGAACTTATTATAAAAACGAAATAACAGATAACATAACAATTGTATTGTAGAGGTGTGGGGTACGTGCAATAAACAAACCATTGCAGACCACGCTTCTCACATCATCATAAATCATGATTATGTAAGGTTTAGGTATTTAATTCATAATATGCCAAGAGATAGTTAGGTACACTTGTAATTGTCCGCAAGTTCAAAGATCAAGAAAGCTCATGGGGTCTTCATCATTTTTTTTTTTTTATAAGTTCATGCAAGCCGCTGACGCATAATCCCCGCATCATTATGTAGCTGAGGTTTTTTTTTTGTTCAATATGATATAAAACATTTATGAAAAAAGTTTCAGCCGGCGTACTACGACTTTTTTTACTACTTTTTGAGAAGTGGTAAAAAAAGTCCACCAACATCCGCACTACTTGAGTATCTGATGGTTGGAGCACTTATTGGTCATATTAAATCGACTATCAATAACAATATCTGCCAGTTTACTTTTACATTTGCAACGGTTTTTTTTTGTGGTGAGAAAAATCTTCGAATGACGAATCCCGCATTTGGGTGGAGCAGGAGACAGTGTCAGACTTCTACTGACTAAACGACCCACCGTTTCTTGCCCCTGTTCCAGGACCCCGGTGTTTTGTTCTCGCATCAACCCTTGGCCCCAGAAGGCTCATTTGCAACGGTACCTCCCGGACTATTTCTGAGGCATGTCTAATGTGAAAATGATCACGAATTCACTGTAACATGTCTAAATTAACAGATACATACAATCATGGAGAAACATGGAATTATAGACTAAAATTGTCCTTAAATCGCCTTAAATAAACTTTAGTCATTTATACCCCCCTTGGTACAGAAATATTGATAACTTTTTACTTCACATAGAAATGAAAGGTCAGATGAGCTGCTTGGTTTAGGGAAAATATACAAATTACTGTCAACATTGTGGAAACATTAAAATATACTAACACAAGAAACCCAAACGTATTAAATGTGCCAGAGATCATATTTTGATTAGTTGCAAAAGAAAAAAGAAAGTCTGATGATCTGAAATGTGTTACGTTAAGAGTTTGTGTCTGAAAGGAAGGCTCTGGGGCCCTAGACAAGTCGCAATCGCTCCGTGTCGAATCCATTTCTAAGTTCGATTTCGCCTTAACGATCGAACGTCGATCATAAAATGGTAGACAAAGTGACATCGACTAACATATCGATAAGTCGAAGTGTTGGTTCGATAAAATAACAACTTCTTGGCTATGGTTATCGAATTAAAACGTCCAATTTGACGTATAAACAACTAATAACAATTAGCGAATCGAAAGCGTTTGACCACGTGACTTTTCGAAGGCATATGTCAGTTCAATACATTTAGGAGTTTCGAATTTCGTTATCGTTAGTGAGAATGTGACTTTGTCTAAGCCCCCTGGTATAGTAATGTAGGAACGGGGTAGGTAAACAAGTATAAGAGTCGGAAACTGTTTCACTCTCCACCCAAAGGTGGGATTCGTCATTGGATGATTTTCACATACTATGAAAATAATGTGTTTCTTTTCAGGGTAATCATCCTGCAAGCAATAGAGATTGTAACACATAATAAGAGCTTGAAAACCCGCCAAATAAAACAAAAATGTATCTAAAAACGAAAGCACGAAAGTGCCCAAATTTGTACCACATCATTATCCAGTTACTAAAACTACTTTTTGTAAGACTAGTCAAACAACTCAAATAAATAATAATGGACCATTACAGCCAGCAAACAAAACCCGCCACAAATCGATTGGATCGCCCACAGATTATAGAGAAATACCTACTACAGATCGCCGTTTTCCCTCCTATTTTGTTTTTTTTTTCAGCGGTTGGCCGGCCATTCAGTCAGTCAGGTCAGATTAACCCTTTTCCTAAATATGTAGTAGTTTTAAAGAAATAGTTGGAAGTAAAATAAAATCGTTAAAAAAAGTATTCTCAAATTAATCCTATCTTTATGTTATTTCGATGGTACTGGCTGTATTGAAATTCACGGTTCAATAGAAATGTCAAAATAGAACTAGTTATTTTTAATTATTTGACAGCTGTCAGTTGAACGTAACTCTCCCCAGGGATGAAAATTGCTACTTTCAATTCGCTCCACAGGCAACTACAAATCTCGTGTCTAATCACGTCTTTTATTGGTCCAATTAGTTCTAATCTTAGAGCAAGGTTCTAGTGTATTTTTTTTCTAATGACAGGTACCAGAAGTGCTAGTAAAAAGTCTGTAGGAAAATCTAAACAAGAGTTTTAATTAATTCTTTTATTCCTTTTTTAGGGTTCCGTAGTCAACAAGGAGGTCGAATTGATAAAAAATTTGGTACCAATATTTTTATCAATCAAGCCGACAAAGTGCAAAACTTTTTTCCACTTTTTATAAAGTGGAAAAAAGTATTTAGGTAGTTTTTCCCCTACATATAAAGTGGGAAGTGACTTTTTTTTAATTTCTACCCTAAAGTGTGATATTTATTTGTATCGGTGTTTAAAATTATTATGGGTTGCGTAAAATAATTTTTGATAGGTACTCTTAATATTTTCAGACCGAGTACTTGGCCTGTAACACAACAAATGCTGCCCCTGTTCGCATTGGCGAAGACACAGTCGAGCGCACGGAACAGGTCAGGTACTTGGGATCGGTGCTCCACGAGTCCGGGGACGTCGATTGCGACGTCGAGTCTCGTATCTCGGCGGCCTGGGCGAAATGGCGTGAGGTGGCGGGGGTTATCTGTGACCCCAAAATGCCGGTTAGGCTCAAAGGACAGGTCTATAAGACCATCATTAGGCCTGTCCTTTTGTATGGCAGTGAAGCGTGGCCTATACTTGAGCGGCACAAGCAGAGCCTGCGTGTCACGGAAATGAATATATGCTGCGCTGGATGTCGGGAGTGTCGCGGAAAGACCGCATTAAAAACTCCCGCATCCGGGGCAGTCTTCAGGTCCGTGACATAGCGGATAAACTGCAGGAGGGTCGCCTACGCTGGTATGGCCACGTATTACGAAAACCGGCAGACTACGTGGGTAACAGATGCCTCGCCATGCCACCTCCGCCGGGACCCGGGAAACGAGGAAGGCCTAAGAGGCGTTGAATCGACGTCGTAAGGGACGATATGCGTGCCAATGGGCTTACGGCAAAGGACGCGAAAGACCGAGCGAAGTGGAGGCGTTTAAGTTGGAAAGCGGATCCCGGGCACCGAGGTGAAGGCCAAGGAAGCAACCGGGACTAGCGCTGAGATGATGATGATGACTCTTAATATTTTCAGAAATAATCGCTCCAAAAGTAAAAAACAATTCACCCCCTAACTTTTGAACCATAGATAAGTTTAGAAAATATGAAAAAAATCTCAAAAGTAGAATTTTATAAAGTCTTTCTAGGAAAATAATGTTGAACTTGACAGGATAAACAGTTTTTGATTTCTGAACTAAAATTGTAATTTTAATATATATTTAACTTATTATACATATTTCGTTATTCTACACGTAATAACAAATAAAAATACAAAAAGATTTAAATTGGTTAACGTAAACCAACATTAATTAACCGCCAGGTACAGCACCATCTCTAGGCAAATTGGGTTACTAATAAATTCATAGTTTAAGAGTTAGAGTTTAAGAGTAAAAAGTCATAGTTTAAGAGTTCTATTACATTCTGAGAAATTTGTGACGGGCAGGAAATTACAGAACCCTACAGTGAGTGTGGCCCGACACGTTCTTGGCCGGTTTTATTCATTTTTTATTTTTCTCATATAAAAGAAGCTACAAGAAAAAAAATCGGTTATATATCGTAAAGAGGGTCCATGGACTTATTTTCGCGTTCTACATAGAAATGTACGCTTTGGAATGCGCAATCAGTGATCACCCTCCCCGATCTCTTCTGCTTGGTCAATTTTCCATCCATCATTCAAAAATCCATCGTATTTATACAGCCTAAAATAATAACAACTAGTCGACAATTTATCCGTTATTTTGAAATTTATTCGATATCAGTGATCGACCTTTTATCAAATTTTTGCTTGCGTGACACAACCAAAAACCAAAACTTGCAATCTCAGTTAGGGCCTTATCATACTAGCGGATTGCGAGCGTCTTCAAAGCGGAGCGGGCGCGCAACGAATGCGTCGCGAACACGTCGCGGCTGCGCAGCGAAGACGTCGCGGACGCACAACGAGATTTAAATTCGTCGATGCTTTCGTTTTCGTCTCCGGCGTCTTCGAAGCAATAAAGCCAACAGCAGTGTTTCCTCGTCGGAATCCATTTTGTTACTGAGTACTGTTTGTTACTGAGTCCGGCGATAATTTGCTATAAACACGCCACGATAATGTAATGCATTCGCCATGCGTCCGCGACGTCTTCACTGCGCAGCAGTACACATTGGGAAGTATTTCCTTACTAACCTCACTCTGATAATATCATTCATCTGTAAATCTGTTCTTAAGTCGTAGACATCTGGCCTGGTCATAAATAATTGCTGCTATTATTATGAAGTAGTTAGAATTAATTTGATGAATAGCTATATAAGAAAACCGTTAGTAGTGGACATCCATTAAACGTAAAATAATGTTTCTTATGATGTTGATTTTGCTGTGGTGCGCTGTGTTTGTGATATGGTGGTACTTGAAGCCAAGGCGTCCCTCCCCTCCGGTGTATCCTGGTGCATTGCCAATCATAGGACACGCTCATCGGATGTTGGGAAACGTATTACGTAAGTCATAATTATATTTAAAATATACAGTCAGCAGCACATCAGACTATACAAATCTGTCAGATTTCTCCGGGTGTACTACGCCAAATCGAATAACAAATAGTCGAATATCAATTGATCGACCACTATAAATCGAACGTCTAAATACTCGAACGTTCATAATATCGAATTGTTATTAAATCGAACATTCAATACATCGCACACTTAATACATCGAGTGTTCAAAATATCGAATGTTTGTTTGATCGAGCGTTCAACGCATCATCTTTTGCCTCTTTTTTGTGGAGTAGGTCTTCCCAATCCCTATCAATTCTCCTATTTGTTATAGTTTGCTCCTTAACTAAAAATTCTATGATAGCACAAACAGTAGGGACTCTGCAATCTCAATTTATTGAAAGCATCTGGTATTTTTCTTGGGGTAAATAAGCAAGTGCAATAATTATTTATTATTCCCTACTGTTGTGAAGTGTGAATTTTTAGTTAAGGAGCAAACTATAACAAATAGGAGAATTGATAAGGTAAACGCGGGATTGGGAAGACCTACTCCACAAAAAGAGGCAAAAGATGATGCGTTGAACGCTCGACCAAACAAACATTCGATATTTTGAACACTCGATGTATTAAGTGTGCGATGTATTGAATGTTCGATTTAATAACAATTCGATATTATGAATGTTCGAGTATTTAGACGTTCGATTTATAGTGGTCGATCAATTGATATTCGACTATTTGTTATTCGATTTGGCGTAGTACACCCGATTTCTCCAATACATTTTGAAATTTGTTTTATTATGTTTAAAAGTTGAAAATCGTTTGCAGAATTTTGACAGTTTGTTGTAGTCTAATGTGCTGCTGACTGTACCTATACTAAAAAAAAAAAACAATAATAATAATATACCTTATTTACATCGACAGTGGTAAATTTAGCCCTCCTAGTCAAGCTACAATAGTTTCATTTAGAGTTAGCGCTTATAGATAGCCACATCCCCAAATCCATTGTTGAGATGACCTCCGAACAAAGATTAGGGGGCGTGCCAAACTACGGGTTCCATCTATCTGGCAGAAACTTGATAGTCCGAATTTTATTTGGCATAACACACTTGGCAGAATCTTCTTTCATCGAATATTTTTAAGGCATAAAAAATATTTAGCATAACTATTGATTGGCAGAACGTTTACATGTCCGAATTTGCAACGGCATACTTTTAACAAGGCAGAATTTTATTTAGCATAATTATGATTGTCATATTTAATATAGTTTCGTTTAGCATTATGTTTATTTAGAGGGATGGTGATATTTGAGGAGCCGGTATTTTTATGCTTAAATTTCATTTTACCGAAATCTCAACGTTACAAAATAGTATCATAAACTGTCAATATGTTATGTTATAAATTTATTGGGAGAAACGAATTGCCGCAAAACCGACTTTCCGTATTCTTGTGTGCCCTACCCCTAGAGTGTAATTTAAAATCGCGTAGGCGCGGAGGGGTAGGGCGGCCCGCGAGCTGAGGAGCAGGTGGTTTAAAGGCCCGCCACCGCGGCTGAGGCTGGCCGGCTTGCCGGCCAGCAAGCCGAAGCTGCGGTGGTGAGCTTTGAAACCATCTGCGACGATAAGCTCGCGTGGGGCCGCCCAAACCCCGCAGCGGCGGAGCCGTGACAGAAACGATGCTTGCTGCATGCAGCATGCAAGATGGCATGCAGCAAGCATCGTTTCTGTCACGGCTTGCTGCATGCCTGCTTGCATGCTGCATGCTTGTTTGCGTGCTGCATGCCTGTATGCCTGCTGCACAGCTTGCTTACTTTGCATATTTTATTCTTGTTTGCATGCTTCTTATAGGGAATTAAAAACCACTTACGTACTATGGACATAAAATTTATGCCACAAGATGATTCGGACTAAAAAAATTATGATTTTCGAATTTATGATAAGTGAGTGTATGCCAAACAACTTTCTGCGAAATGAAGATTATGCTATGCGTTGTTATGCAAAATAAAATTATGACGAAAAAAGTTCTGCTTTAAAAGGTAGACCCGCCAAACTACAAACGCCAACTCTAAACGATACGATTGTAACTCGGATAGGGAAACAAGGGTGTTTTCAAGTAATGATGGATTCAACAGAGGTTGCATTTGACGTTTAATATTTGTTTAATATAAATTTAGGTATATATTAAAATTATTTATCAGAAAAATATTGAAAAACTAGGTCATTAAAATCAACAAAACCTTAATACTGTAACTGTGCATGAAAAGAGAATGATCATACAGTATACTATATTGTGCCCAAGTACATTAATACCAAAAATAATCTCAAATTTATGTATATAATGTACTGATTTTTCAACTCCATAAATGTTAATAAATAGTTAAAAAATCCTACTTTCACAAAAAATATAATTATCATTTTAAAAATAATATGTTCGTTTGACACAAGTTTGAACGGAGCTACTCGTACATACACATTTGGGCAATCTTTAAAAAAAAAAGCAAATATGAAATAATGTTCGAAGCTAATAACGTGTAAAAAATGCTCTATTGTAAAATAGGCACCAAAATTTAAAAAAAAAAAAAACTGTTGTAATCATAATTTCTTGTTTTTCTAAATTTTATCCACAGTACGTTTTATCGTAGATGTAAACTGAGATAAAATTATAGGACTGAACAGAAAAATAATATTAAAGAAATTGAAAACAAAAACTATTATAATGAAATAAAGCACATCCTCCTCCATAATTAGTAAACGCAATTATCCAACGCCATTTTTGTATTATTATTTTATTATTAAATCATTTGTTTCAGACATAGTCCATAATTACATTAAAAATGTATATAAAAAATTAAATCAAAGTAAAGAAATAAAATCACATTAAAATTAGAAAATAAAATTAAAATAAAAAACAATCATAGTGTCATAAATACAATATTAATTTTACCTCTAAATGGTATATGGTAATGTAATGGTGATATAATTTCAAATATTCAAATGCAATATGCATTTGAAAATTTATGACCAAACGTCTGAAATAAAAAGATTTTTATTTTTCTTTAATAAAGCCAAAAAACCATTTAATCATCACATAAAAAAAAAACATAAGTGTAACGTGAAAAAGAGAGTTCTAACTCAAAGTTTAATTTTTGCAATTATATTTTAACCTTGTCCTTTTAAAATTACTATCGACTATATTTTTAATTTTGTAATTATTTTTACTTTTCCATTAATATTGTTAAGTAACACAAACCTCGCACAGATACTGATATTGAATACTAGCTGCTGCCCGCGACGTTGTCTGCGTGAAGGCTCTACAGCACCAAAAAAACCTAAGATGGCAGTGTATGATCAGTGTATATCAGATGGCATAGCATTATAAGTAAACAACTTTTAAAATAGCATTGCATCAGCCTTATAAAGTTCCCGCTGCTGGGACACAGACCTCATTTCTAGGAGAGGGAATGGGCCATAAGACACCACGCGAATCCAATACGGTTTGGTGAATGACACTTGATAAATTGGTTCTAAATGATAAATTATTTTTATTTTGTAAATAGGTTTTTACAAACTCTTTTACACGTCAATTTTTTTTTTTTCGTTTTTTTTTATACTAGATGAGGCCGGTGTTTCCTAGCTGACTACCCTGAGAAGAAACACCGAAACAAACTCAAGGGTCAAAGTCTGTTTTAAAGTCCATACACAAACATGTAATGGTCAAATCATATGAGAACCATGCAGATTGGAGTCTGAGATGGTCTTTTGAAGAAAGAACCACACAGTTCTGAGTGGACCTGTCCAGTCAGTGCAAGCATTTGTCAGTTCTCGTGTAGCTCAACTCAGGACCACCAAGGAGCTCAACGATTTGACGAACAATACCAAAGAAAGGACATTTGGGTAGGCCGCAAAAAGTACTCATAACTGCCAGACATTATAAGTTAATTAAAAGTTAAAATTAAGGAAAAACGAAAAGTAATCCCCCCACAAGTAGTCCCCACATTCACAATAATAACAATTTACAAAAGTGTAATTTTACCCATTAATATTGCAAATTTAAAAAAAAAAAAACGATACAATTGTCAATTTCAAATTTAAATGTTAAATTTAATAGTTGCAAAAAAAAAGAGAAATATGTCATAATTGTAAAATAACAATAATCGTCAGTTAAAAATAATAATAATAAAAATATATATATAATAATGATACCAAAAAAAAAACAGAAAATAAGAAATGAAATTACATCAATTACAGTGATTACTGGAGCAGGTCAATCCCAAGCTGTTTTGTCCTCAAGATACTCTTTTACAGTATAAAAAGCCTTCTGACAAAGTTTATGTTTTACAAATGATTTAAATTTATTAAGGCTAAGTTCTTGAATAGGACTGGGAAGCTTATTATAAAAGCGTATACATTGGCATCTAAATGTGCCTCCTATTTTTTTGAGCCTTGTTACCGGAACCACTAATTTGTGTTTATTCCTAGTATTTACGTTGTGAATATCACTGTATTTTTTAAACAAATTTTTATTTTTATGAACATACAAAATGTTTTCATAGATGTACTGAGATGCCACAGTTAAAATATTAATATTTTTAAACTTCTCTCTCAGGGAGAATCTGGGACTTAGTTTATAAATGGAACGAATAGCCCTTTTCTGCAGAACAAAAATCGTCTGTGTATCGGTAGCATTTCCCCACAATAAAATACCGTACGACATTACACTATGAAAGTAACTAAAATAAACTAAACGGGCTGTCTCTAAATCAGTTAGCTTTCGAATTTGTCTAACGGCATATGCTGCAGAGCTAAGTTTTTTTGACAACTTATCTATGTGTGGGCCCCACTGAAGTTTAGCATCCAGGGTTATGCCCAAGAACACTGTAGTATCTTCAGGACTCAATTATTTACCTTTTATTAGCATACTAGTATCCACTTGCCTAACATTAGGCATTGTAAACTTAACAAATTTATTTTTTTTTTCATTAAAATGCAGGTTATTAACATTAAACCAGTGTACTATTTTGGAAAGGGCCAAATTTATATCGTCAGTGACATTCTGCTGACGTTTAAGCTTAAATAAAAGCGAAGTGTCATCTGCAAATAATACTATATCATGGTTATCCTTTATTAGGTATGGCAAGTCATTTATATAAATAAGAAATAAAAAGGGGCCAAGAATCGAGCCCTGTGGCACACCCATTGACACTACAGACCCGGGTGATCTTTTTCCGTTTACTTCAACTCTCTGAATCCTATCACTCAAATAAGAAGTAAGAAGATCCAGGGAGGAGTCCCGGATTCCGTAATGATGTAGTTTCCTGATTAATGTTTCATGGAGAACACAATCGAAGGCCTTGGACAAATCGCAAAAAATGCCCAGTACATTGCATTTGTCTTCCCATGCATGTTGTAGGAGTACCAGTAACAGTACGGAGGCATTTCATACTTCGTAACAGGGTAATTTCGAACTGGCGTACATCGCACTCGTATGCTTTCTAACTAACGATACGTCGGCCTTGCATACTTCGCTCCAGTGAACTTTCGAACTGGCGTACATCGAGATCCTGTACTTTCGAACTGGCGTACATCGAGATCGTGTACTTTAGAACTAACATACATCGACATTTTAAACTTCGACATTCAGTAGCGGAGTCATGATGTGTCTGTGCAGCGAGATGACTTTAAGACGGGTCTCATTACACCACTTTGGAGGAGATAGGTTCCGAAAATGCATAATCGGGACTCCAACTTTCAGCTTGATGGTATGCGCTTGAAGTCCACTTGCTTGCTGGGAGTTCAAAAATTCCACGGGATAATGTGTGGCGTCATCTTGCTCGACGACAGTGTTTATTGAGGTATAGATCACTGCATTTCCCTCAATTTCCGAGAGAATGTATTCGTTAATTGCTGCAGCCTGATCATTTTTGGACGTCAACATGGCCCGCTCACACACCCAAGAAATTCTGCTGGTGCGGTAAATGACTGTTGTCCCCGTACACACAGCAAATGAATTCTTCTAAGCTGGCTAACGCTCTATCGAGACACTTTGGAAGCACCTCCTGTCCACTTCTCTCGCAGTGGGCTTTGACTTGCAGCGGACTTTGGCAGAGGCCATGGTCCGGAGCAAAGATGAGTGGCAGGCGGTCCCCTCCTTCTGCGAAGCAGTAATGCTAGCGGCTAAAAAAGATGGTCGACTGCATCAGGCAAAAGCAAAAGCGCTCAAGCCGCAGCTACCACCGCCGTATCTTCAATCCCGAATTACGGCCACAGTAGGCGCGGGCTTGCGACCGCCGAGCAATGGGTAGCTCTCTGTCCACCCATTCGATAGTCGTCAACAGCGCGCACTATTCCCTGCACCTCCAGCAGTCGGCAACAACTGTAGGAGCCCAACAGGATCGAAGCCAAGGTTTCAACGTAGCAAACGGGAAGCATTTGCCCGAAATCGCCACTGAACAAACTGTGACACCACCCATCAAATGTTCGTTCCCGCGGATGTCCTGCAGGGTTCTGTCCTCGGCCTCAACTGCCTTCCTATTGGCCATAATACGCTCATCCCATACGATCAAATCCCTTATCGCTGTTACGTGACTTACCACAAACAGGCGTTTTGACGCTCTCTAAATCGATGGGAATTTGAACATGGCATGTGCTGTCTTGCCACCCGGAAGCAGTGTGGCAGCAATTCCCAACGATGCGACAGCAATAGCAATATTGCCTTGCCTCCTGATCTCTGCAAGTATGCCATGTTTTTCCGGTTCCAACAGGAGCAACCCAAGAAAAACATTTTACCCTGGTTTTGCACAACGCTTTCAAAGACGGTGTCATAAATCTGTTTTTGCTCTGAAGATAACTCTGTCTCAGCGTTAAACTCTCGATTTCCATAGTCTTGATGCGGTGATGATTGGGGAGCTAGTAATCCATATTAGATCAGTGGATTGCCGCCGATAGAAATGTCCACATCTTGAAGTGAACTGAGACAGGTGTTCAGCACACGATCATCAGTTACATCGACTTCGTCTCCAGTAGAAAATCTTCAGACAGATGATGGCGATATTTTAATGAACATAACTTTTTTGTAATACTTAACACCGCATTTTTTTTAATAGTCTTGCTCAACTCTGCTTAAGATTTTGAGGGTTTATTGGAACTTGAATTTTTCAAAACGAACTATACCCTGCCCTATATATTACTCTGTGCGATTTTGTATTTGTATATCCTGTCCACATTATGAGGTGTACAATAAAGCTTATAGTAAAAATAAATAATATACGATACCACGTTTAGGAATAATTTGATTTTTATGAAATCAAATAGATGGCGTTGTTTTAAAATTTTCTATATGCTACTACATTCAACTATGTTTCTCTGCCCAAGTTACTTAAATGTCGTAGTATTTATAGTGTAAATCCAGATAATAGCATGGCTTACTCAATAACAACATTTAAATATGCGTCGTTAGATTAAACACTGTCACAGAATGCGTAAGAAAAATAAGTATTCACAACTCCTCCCCCGTGATAGCGTGATAATATGTAGCCTATATGTTAGCCCATCCTTTATTCAAGCAAAATTTGAAGATAATCCAAGCAGTATGTATAAATATAAATATATACCTATTCAAGTAAGTTTTTGAGGACATACATACAGACAAACAAACGAAAATTCTAAAAACTATATTCTATATAGGCTTCGATATCTATTGTAGATCACTTCCCAAGTATTCTTTAAAAAAAAAATTTAATGAACAGTTCTGATTTTCCTACGATTTTATTATAATTACCTATATATGTATAGATTATTCGTAAAACTCTTTAGTTAAGTCCCAAGAGGACACAAATTTCCGTACAACTGTTGTCGTTTAATTGTGTCTGTAATTACGGTAGTCGAAAGGTAAAAATAATATTATTTTGTTAATGTAATATTTTCGTTTGTACTCATTTGAGTCAGTAGATGTCGTTGTACATATATAAATAACATTGAAAGATTAGGTTGCGTTGCAAAATAAATCCGTTAGACCGTTGGAATAAGAATAAGACATTTCATATAAACATGGAGAACGCCGTTTCACCATTAAAGATATTTTTTAAAATTATGTATTAAATATTAACCCACATTTTTTCGTAAAACGAACCAACCACTACCTAAGATATTTCCCTAAAAATAAATAAGGAACATTTGCTCTGTTTGGGCTTGTTTTTTTTTATTTTTTTATTCCCAGTTGTGAGTAAATTCGACCGCGCAGTAAGAGACTATGAAATCTTGAACACGACCTATATCGTGAGATTTTGAGGGTTTTTTGAAACTTAAAGTCAAAACGAATTATACGACTTTTATGAAGAAAATGCGCACTACCATCTATGAATTTTAAGAATAACTAACTGCTAACCTTGCCAACATAGTCGAAAAATTATTAATTTCCAAAAAGTGTCAAAATGTAACTTGATTTGATTTTTGTGTAATCTCATAGATGACGCTTTTTAAAATATGTCTTTATACTACTAATATTCATTAAACTATGTTTATTTGCCTAAATTACGTAGTTTTGAAAAATGAATAATGAGAATCTTTATTATTTACCTAAATAAATTTACGTGCCAAGTTTCAAGTTAATTAACCCAAGCAATAAGATTCTCCCATACAAACTTTAACATCCCCTAAATCTTGCACTGGGGGTACTACTGAAAAAATAAATATGGCATACTGGATAACTAATTTAGGGTAATGTTTATGCTAAGTTTTGAGTCGATCGGCCTACGGAAAAAAAAGTTACACACTTGCATCCATTGCACCATTTAAATTCAATATTGCTTACCTCTCATAACTTACGGCGTGATAATATGTAGCCTAAAGCCTTCCTTGGTTTACAAGGAACATTTTTGCTGAATTTCAAATCAATCTGTCCAGTAGTTTTGGCGCCAACCCTTACCATAGGCACAGAAAAACAGACAAACAGACAAAAATTCTAAAAAGTCACTTTTTGTCATTAGTTAAGTTTTTCTAATAAAACCCACTCATTTTTTCCAGAAAATTCTCAATGTACAGTTTTTCTTTCGTTACTGTTTTATTATATTATTATATATATGTATAGATATAGATATCATGCATGTATTATGCACATAAACCTTCCTCTTGAATCATTCTATCTATTAAAAAAATTAAAAAAACCGCATCATAATCCGTTGCGTACTTTTAAAGATCTAAGCATACATAGGACAGAAGCGACTTTGTTTTGTACTATGTAATGATAAGGCATTTTTTTAAATGATCTGGATTTTATTACCTATTATTAAACAGGTAACGTTTTAACATTAGAAACCATATAATGATTTATTAAATAATGATTTATTGGGTTTCAGAACTATGGCAGATGGAAAAAGAGGTATACCATTTTTGTTTGGAGAATGGTGGAATCATTGAGATACAGTTGGGACCACGTTCCGTTTATGGTAAACTATGATTTTATTTTTTAATTATGTTGTAACGAGTACTTGTTTCTTGATTAAATACAACATATAGTAGCTACCGTAAATAATCTGTTAAAAAGAAAGCGAAATACCAAGCATCGATAAATCAAGGAATCTCAGAAATTATTGTGTATACTTAAAGTTTGGCAGGTAAGTTCCTTTTTCAGGTTTTTTTTTAAGGTAGGGAAAAATAAGAGCGAGAAACAGTGTCAGACTCTTACTGACTAAACAACCTACCCCATTCCTACGTTGCCGTATATACCAGGGCCAGAGCCTTCCTTTCAGGCGCGAACCCTTGGCCCCAGTTGGCTGCGACCCTTCTGCAGGGTCTCTACGGTTTGCACAACTCCTTGAGGCACTCGGGAACGGTGCACGCTGTCGACGACTGGGCTTGGTCCGGATGGTTACCAGACGATTGGACGACGGGCTACCATAGCTCGCCATCCATAAGCCCGAAAGGTGGCCGGAAATCGGGATCGGAATCCCGGCGTCTGGGGTGTGAGCGCCGTTGCCGAATGCGGTCGGCCTCCACCTTGTTCCAAGTTCCTTACAGGTTATAAACGTTGAAGCCTGTCGATTTGCTAAATCAAAAAGTGACTAGCGTAGGAATAAAGTAATAAACACACATAATACCACCCATCTATACTATATACTATAATATTATAAAGCTGAAGAGTTTGTTTGTTTGTTTGTTTGTTTGTTTGAACGCTCAGGAACTACTGATTCGATTTGAAAAATTATTTTTGTGTTGAATAGATCATTTATCGAGGAAGGCTTTAGGCTATATAACATCACGCTGTGACTTATAGGACCGAAGAAACAATAGAAAATGTGAAAAAAACGGGGTAAAATATTCATCTTTGAGGGCTTCCATTGCGTGCGCTGCGAAAACGGTAGAAGATACAAAAAAAAAATATGTAGGAAAGAATTATTCCTCTTAAAATGATCTAAAAAAAAATCCGCGACAGTATATGTCTATCTTTTAAGGTTAATTCACTAGAACCGTTTTTATGGGTATAAAATTTGGCCGAAATTAATGCATTATTACCAATTATTTGTTAGAGTTGTATCAACATGGTAATATTAAACTTTATCCAAATAAATGTGTTGTTGATTAAGAGAATGTAATTGTGAACAAAATTGTCTTTGACATCACTTATTTTCAATGAACATTTTAGAAGATATTACAATTTTAAAATAACTCCGATATAAAATTCACACGCGTCGCATGATGTGCAAAATATGACGCTGCGTCTGGCCGGCGGGCGAGGAGAGGGGTTGCTAGCGGGCGGCGCGGAGGATTTTTTTTTATGTTAGGTAAAAATCATCCAATGACGAATCCCGCTCTTGGCGGAGCGGGAAACAGCGTCAGACTCTTACTGACTAAACAACCTACCCCGTTCCTCCCTTGCCTTATTCCCAGAACCCCGGTATAACGCTTTCGCACCAACCCTCGGCTGCAGGAGGTTTCGACCCTGAAGAGCCCCACAGTTTGCTGACAACACCTTAAGGCGCGCGGGAGCAGTGCACACCGTCGACGACTTGGTCTCGGTTTGGACTGTTACCAGACAACCGGACGGCGAGCTACCTATTGCTCACCGTCCGCAAGCCAGCGTCTACGGTGGCCGGATATCGGCAGGATCGCGGCGGCGACGGCTACGGCGAGGGCGCTTTTGCCCTTGCCTTATGCGGTCGGCCTCCTCCTTTACGAGCATTACTGCTTCGCAGAAGGAGGCGACCGCTTGCCATTCTTCTTCGCTGCGGACCATGGCCTGAACCAAGGCACGGCGCGAGAGGTCGCCGCCGCCGATCACCCCCACGAGGACACGGCAATGCTCTTCCCAAGCAGTGCACACCTCCACCGTGTGCTCCACCGTGTCCTCCGTGCTGGCCACCCAGTGGCGACACCCGGGCGTCTCTTCCGCACGAATCCAGCGCAGGAATCTCCTGAACTTCCCATGTCCGGTGAGAACCTGCGTCATGTCCTGCGTGATGTCTATCCACCACGCCTCAAAGAGGGGACTTACCGCCGAGATTATGGCATGCCCAAGTGTAGCTCTATGAAGTTTTTAGATAATTATGTTCTTTTAAAAACTAAATTGTTTATATTAATAACAGAAATTGACACGGGCAAAGTCGTGGGTAACAGCTATAATTTATAAAGCTGAGGTTGTTTGCAAAAATAAATATGATGCCCAAAGTAACTTTTCCACGCGGACGAAGTCGCGGGCACAGCTAGTTTATAATAAAAATAAAACCATCTATTTATAGTTTATTATACCTATTTCTATCTTATGGACATTTATTACAGAGATTTGCAGTTGATTTAGAATCAAATTTCATCATCCGGGCCATTTACAATATGGGTCCTCGCGAGTCTCTTAGAACCAATATTTTAAAATAAAATACTGCTATTTTACTTACTTCAAACTTTGATAGTTTAAAAATATGTTAAACTAGCTTTTGTCAGCGGCTTTGCCTGCTTACATAAAATATAACCTATGCCACTCAGAAGTAAAGCAGCTTTTTATTGTTGCTAAAATTTTTCCAATCGGACCAGTAGTTCTAGAGATTAACCTCCTACAAACAAAAAAAAAAAGAAACAAAAAAACAAACTTTTCATTACTCATACTCTGAAAGTAGGTGTAAAGTTGCCTGCGGACAGGGTTGGAAGAAGTACTTTTACTCCCTAGGAAGTTTTACTTTACAACTGACAGTTGTTTTTTTAATATTTATACAGCAAATATTAAAAAAAAACTAGTTCTTTTTTTTTTGAATTTTGACATTTCTATTGAACTGTGACCCGAATTTTTATACTGCCAGTACAATTAAAATGACATAGATATAGAAATAATTTAAGAATACTTTTTTTTAATGACTTTATTCTAATTTACTTTCAACTATTTCATTAAAACTAATATTATATTTGAGAAAAATGTTGACCTGACCCATTTTTACAATGATATAATGAAAAATATTTACTGAATAGCCAGACGACGACTAAAAAAAAAAAATGGCGGGTAAAGTCTCTCTATAATCTGTGGCCGATTTGGTTTTTCTTGATTTTTTTTTCGAGGTGTGAGT
The DNA here is from genome assembly GCA_029852875.1 of Mythimna loreyi. Classification (NCBI taxonomy): domain Eukaryota; kingdom Metazoa; phylum Arthropoda; class Insecta; order Lepidoptera; family Noctuidae; genus Mythimna; species Mythimna loreyi. The sequence goes on along the minus strand of CM056800.1, from coordinate 7,959,523 downwards.
TTTGTTTACATTTTGCTAAATCTCTGTTATAAGTTTGTATTAACACGATAAGTTCATCAGCTTCAGTTATAAATTTAACGCAAGATTCTTTGAGGAGAAAACCGCTTAAATCAAAAGAAATATACCTACTTAAAAACATACGAAGATATTGACGACGACTCAGGTTTTTATTATTTTTTTTTATTTTCCTCGTATTCGTAATGAAAAGCACAGTGTTTACCTCGGGTTAAAGAGTTATTTAGTCCCTCGAACTATTAGCGACCTCGCTGTCGCTCGGTCGCCAAGAAATTTCTCGGGACTAAATAACTAACTTTCATCCCTCGTATGACAATGTACTATTACCTCTTTATTAAATTAGTGTAGATAATGCATATAGTAAAAAAAACATCAGTCATTACTGTTTTTGGCAAAATAAAAGAACAAAAAATATTGTAAAACTGATGGGTTAAAAATATTGTGGTATTTCCGAGGTATTTCGGGCAAATAGCTGACAAAGATTACACAGTTTGCCAGCTGCGGTCTTTCCGTCCGATTATAATTTAGATGTCTTCAAGGCTAGAGTGAATAGGCTCTTAATAAACTAGTGCGCCTCACCATCAACTATTGCATTACTGCTTACCATCAAGTGGGATCGCAGTCAAGCACTAGTTTTTAGCAAATAAAAATAAAAACATGCGTAGAGTTCTAGTTGTTGCGGAAAAACTTATGTATACGAGTATGCCTTTTATTTTTACTCTCCGGTATTCTTAGGGTATATCTAGGGCAATGATTTCCCGCGCGCCTCAAGGAGTTGTCACCAAACTGTAGGGGCCCTACAGGGTGGAAGCCTCCTGGAGCTGAGGGTTGGTGCGAAAGCGTTATACCGGGGCTCTGGAAATAAGGCAAGGAAGGCACGGGGTAGGTTGTTTTGTCAGTAAGAGTTTGGCACTGTTTCCCGTTCCGCCCAAGAGTGGGATTCGTGATTCGATGATTTTTACCTACCATAAAAAAGGCAATGATCTTAATTTATAATGTTGTTTATCTTATTTTGCAGTAATCACAGACTTAGATGACTGTCTAACGGTAGCAAACACTTGCTTGGATAAACCATACATATACGATTTTGGCAAACAGTTGTATGATAGAGGACTAGTCACCGCAAATGGTAAGTTACATGTATAAAGGACTTTTAAAGTTAAAGTTTAGATTATGGAAGTAATCCCGCACCATTGAACAGGTCGGTCGCCTCCTTCTGCGAAGCAGTAATGCTCGTAAAGGAGGAGGCCGACCGCATAAGGCAAAGGCAACAGCGCCCTCGCCGTAGCCGTCGCCGCCGCAATCCTGCCGATATCCGGCCACCGTAGACACTGGCTCGCGGACGGTGAGCAATGGGTAGCGTCCGGTCGTCTGGTAACTGTCCAGACCGAGTCCAAGTCGTCAACGGCGCGCACCGTTCCCGCGCGCCTCAAGGAGTTGTCAGCAAACTGCAGGGGCCCTTCAGGGTCGAAGCCTCCTGGAGCCTAGGGTGGTGCAAACTGTTACCTCGACTCTAGGAATAAGGCAAGGAAGGTACGGGGTAGGTTTTTTAGTTAGTAAGAGTCTGACACTGGTCTCCCGCTCCGCCCAAGAGCGGGTTTCGTAATTCGATGATTTTCACCTACCATAAAAAAAAAAACCATTGAACAGGTAAAAACCTACTCATTTTAAATTTATCTGTGGATACATTTTTGATGGCCTACAAGTGTAATATTACATTTTGACCTAACTTTCGAATTTACCGGTGTGTGTGTGTGTGCTTTGAAGGACTAAAGATTAGAAGAGGTCCTACGTTTCGGCTTTAATATAAAAAAAATAATATTGTTGAGTGTCTTTTATTAATACCTCATTAGAGAATGTGTATATCTGGCTGGAAAAAATAAAATAAAAGAAACTATTATATTAAATTTAATTTACAATAATAACCGTTTAAATTAAAATAGCTGTCTAGGTGATATCTGCAAATAATTTCTTATAATTAACTAGCTTTTGCCAGCGGCTTCACCCCCGGCAACAGAAAAATTTGATAAATGAAGAACCGCTCGACCGATTTTGTGCAAACTTCACATAAGCCATCTACTAGATAGTCCGAACAAAGCCTAAACATTTGCAAGCAAGCACACATAGGGACAGCGGTAAATCAACTTTGTTTTTTCCACGTAATGATTTTCATTTATTTGTGTTATTGACATTTTAGCATTAATATGGAAGCCTCAACGTAAACTACTAAATCCAGCATTTAATCAGCAAATACTGAACACATTTGTTCAAGAATATAGTTTACAAGCAAAACGTCTTACTACTAAACTAACTACTGAAGCGGGGAAAGATCGGTTTGATGTGGTTCCATATCTGTTAAAGAATGTTTTGGGATCTGTGTATAGTAAGTACTTTGATAACATATCTTTCTATTAAGTATTTACTTACGGTATTCAAAAGGGTACCAACTTGTAGTAACTTCGCAAAATACAGGATGTCATTGACATGTTAACGCAAACGAATACCATAAATCCAGTACATTATCATGGTTCTAGACCCCCCAGTGGTGGAATATTTTGTCGGTTTTTTCTTATTTTTTTTAATGATTTTTTTACTATTTTTAAATTAAACTGTAAAAAAACGTCATTTTAACATTTTTTGCGAAAAAACTGAGTGAATTACATTCTAAATTAACAATGTCATCGGGTTTGATTACAATAACAACTTTATTTGTCTCGATGTTTTTGTTATGATTTTTTTTTGTAATTTTTTTTTGACTTCTCACTAGGGTGTCCAGAATCATGTACTGGATCTATGGTATTCCTTTGCGTTAACATGTCAATGATACCTTGTATACGAAAATGTATTATGTATTCACAGAAACAGTGATTGGAGTTAAACCTAATGACCATGAACAGGAGATGACTTTAAAGCACTACGCTCATGCAACTGACAAATTTTTCGCGATGATAGAAGACAGACTTTTTTCAGTGTGGTTACATTTGCCTTTTATTTTCAACATGAGTTATTTAAAGAAGAAACAAGACGCTGTTGTTCAGTTTTTGAAAAGCACAACGGAAACGGTTAGTATAGTAAGCCATATTAGGTTATGTTATGAAATAGTTATTTAATTAAATGGGACATAACTACTTAGAAATCATTCGCACACCTTCTTTATTCCTTCCTTCTTTATTATTCTTAGGGCTCAAAAGTTTTAACGTGTTTTCGTTTTCAGATTATCATGAACCGTAAGTCTGAACGAAAACAAACCACTTATGCAGACTCTGTACCGCAAGCTACATCAGGTAATAAATTTCTTCAAATGTTTATTTTTGACACTTACTGAGTTATTTTTCTTTTTTGGAGTGTCGTCTAACAGGTTCTAGTTCACTAACCTTACTTAAGACCTGACCTTATTAATTTTAAGAATTATCACATTGTCGGAACTATAGGTTTATTGTAAGGAACCAATTCTTTCATAAATAATACTGTTCGTAAGTACATGAGTGTTTGTTGCCAAAATAAAATAAATAAATAAATTACCTTTATATCATGGGCTTGCTGGCTGGCGGTCGTCTGGTAAGTCTGGACCGATCTCAAGTCATCGACGGCGAAAGCGTAATATCAGGGCTCTGAGATCAAGGCAAGGAAGGAACGGGATAGGTTGTTTAGTCAGTAAGAGTTTGACACTGTTTCCTGCTAAGCCCAAGAGCGGGATTCGTCATTGGATGATTTTTACCTACCATAAAAAACCTTTATATAATTCTCCACACACGTTTTAATAATATTTTTATATTTGGCATGTCCTCAAATTTACAAACACTTTGATTGATTTCAGGTTACAAGCCAATCTTAGATCTTTTGCTGGATATAGGTGAAAAACAAGTATTTACAGATGAAGAGATCAGGGAACAGTTGGACACTATCATAGGAGCTGCTTATGATTCTACAACTAGAGCTATGACGTTCTGTTTAATCTTAATCGGAACTTATCCAAAAGTTCAAGCAAGAATACAGAAAGAGTATGTAATCTTCTATTTTTCACTTTTCTAACCTGCTTAACCCCAAAAAATAGTTTTTTTATTTTAGTTTCAGAGCAAAATGGTAAAAGGACCTTAGTTCGTAAGTACTTTGATGCCATTGGTTTGAAATTCAGAATAGTTAATTAAAACGTACACTAGATTCATAATTTATTTAGTTACAATGTGAGTTAGAATGAAACTTGGAAGAGAGGTTGCCTAAATTTGTATTTGGCTTCGTACCAATTTGTGTCAATTTAGTTTGACATACTTAATGAGAGTCAAAATTAGACTTGGAAAAGAAATTGCCTAAAGGACATGGCTAAACTGAAGTATGGACGACTGCCCTGGCAATGTATAAACATGGTTCCTAGCAATATATAATCCTGAACAGCTGAAAATTAGTATTTTGTAATTATAACAGTTCAGGAACTTTTCATATCTGCACAATCCTGAAAATAAAATCGCGTAACTCCTACGACAAAGAAACAAAAACTTCGAACAATGACGTTGCTATGAACTTTTATGTAGGCGTTTTAGTATCTCTGCGACGATTTTTAATGATAATTGTTTTTTATCTGGCGATTTTACACTAAATTACTTGAAATAAATATCTACTAAAGGTTAATCGCTCCATAAAAATCACAAAAATATAATTTTTATCTGTTGTAAAACCTGCTTATCCAAATGAGACTATGGTAATAACATTTTGATTAAAATGATGTGAATGTACTTACTTGAAATAGATCTTAAAGATTAATTAACTGAGCTCATCATCAACATAGCGTTTGTCCCAGTTGCAAACCTAGGTAGCTTCCACCTCGGTACCCAGAGCAGCCGAGACTAAAGATTACCTGAGTTAAATATTTGTGATTTTTGTATTAAGTTCATAAACGCACTGAGTAACTAAGGACAAAAAAAAATGAAATAAAACAACAAAAATGTGATGTACCTATTTATTTATTTTTTTATATATTATTATTCTCAAGCAACAAGTGCCAAACATTCAAGTTTAATTGAACATCACATACCCTTGCACTGCGGGGGATATAAAAATTATATGTTCCAATAAGAATCTTTTTTATAAATGGTGGAACAACATGTAACTGTTGTTCATTAATACAACCATTTTGTTCATTAAACACACAGTGACTAGAAGTATTTGCAGCCCGTTTATAGTTTGGCAGGTTTAGTTCTGGCTCTGGAACAAGTCCCGGTGCTGGTTCAGGTTCAGATCCAGGTAGTGGCTCAGTTTCTGGTCCAGCTCGTGGCACAGGTTCAGGTCTAGGCAGGGTTAACCGATTTCCATCCCGATTTGAATGCCTTTGATGCCTTATCCAAGGAGGATGACACACGTAGTTGGCAGCCTAAAAAAAAGGTAATTTATGTTAGTTGCATGATGTCTTTGTTATAAAAAAAGAAATGAGTATTTGGCTGTTAATAGGCTGAGAAACTGAATATCTGGATAATTATATTGTGTTTTATGTTATTTTTGTTTATGTAAGATATATTAAGTATAACTAGCTGTACCCTGCGGTATCACCTGCATTGTTATAATAGCCTTTAACCTTCCTCAGTAAATGGGTAATCTAACAGTGGAAGAATTTTTCAAATCGGACCAATACATCCTGTGATAACCAAGTTCAACTAAACAAACTAACTTCAGCTTTATAGTATCAGTACAAATAGTATATAGACATAAAAATGACTCTTAGTTATGTTATGTCTGAGTATGGTTTCCGCACTTAGTCTTGTGTAGACCATTGTATGTGGACTCTTAGTTAGTTTTGACTGTTACTGCAGAGAGTAACCTGCTATAAATAAATAAATAAAGCAATTTATTGTATTCATATATCACTATAATTACCTGATGGAAAGCTGGATGTGACATTGGTAAATCCTGCATCATCAAATCAATTCTTTCCACTGCATGACGTTGCACACTTCTCACAGAACAACCACAAGTTATGCACACCATTGTATGGCCAATTAAACGACCATCATTTGCTGCTTCCGAATTCAGTAATTCATAACAAGGATGACAAATGTTGGCATCCCTAGGAACCTAAAAAAAAAACAAATGTGAATTAAGTACCATAATACTTAGTACCATAATACATAAGTTATAAAAACCTAAAGGTTTGATTAAATAACAGTCATCTAAGGTTACCTACCGGTCTGTTTTCGTCGTAACATTACAAGAAGTCTTTTTGGTCCCTTGTGGCTAAGTTATGTATTTTGAGAACCAAGGTAAACAACTTAGGCGGTAACGTAGGTAGGCGAGCAAACAATAAGTCCAATAAACAAGCGAGGGTCAATGAAAATCCAAAATCCAAATCTAAAAAGCACAACGAACAAGTAAACGGCAGAGCGTTTACTTCAAACGACGTCTGTTTTTGTTTTCATAGAGTAGAGATGGTACGGACTTCAAATAATCGATTTTGTTAATCGATTAATTAATTTAAAGAGATGAAAAAAAAAAATGTGTTTGTCAACCACGACAAGCACAAAATATGTTTATTACATTTATATTATGCGCCCAAAGTGTTAGTAATATACTTATCTAGTTACAATTATGTTGTTTTCTGAAATAAATCGTTTTGATAACCGTTATTAAAAATCGATGTTAGAGCAATTATTTCGATTTGACATTCTGAAAATGCGTTTTGTCTCCTCCCTAGATTGCGGTATTCAAGTTTGATCTTGACATGTCAAACCAAAACAAAGCATAAAAACAATTAAGAAACTTTTTTAAGTTTATTATTTCACGAAAGTTATAGGAAATTATTAGATACTAAATAATTCATGAATGAATATTTAAATGCTAAAGGTTAGTGTGAAATTCTTATACGTTCTCAGGGCAGCCGTTTAGCCATCTCCTTTGTATTTGGCTGATAAATAAGTGAATACATAATTTCGAAAATGGATATTGCAGAAGTAGGAATTGTTAACCATTTAAAAAATTTATATATTTTTATGCGGTTAAAAAAGTCAGTAATAATTAAATGAAATATAAAAAAAAAAATATATATATATATATATATGAAAATAATCAACAATAAGAACAAGTAGGTACTTATGACACAATATGTTACGAGGGGGGGACGGAGTGGCACTCCTTTTTGATGTCCAAGTAAAGTTTCAGTTAGTTAAACTGATGTTGATGAAATTTGGCGCTGAATAAGCTGAATTACATTTATATCAAACTCAAATCTAGTTTTCAACTTGTTTTAGACTTCAAGAAATTTTTGATGATCCTGATAGAGATTTAACTAGACACGACCTACCTAAGCTTGTGTATTTGGAAGCAGTTTTGAAAGAGACCTTGCGATTATACCCTCCGGTTCCAAGAGTTGGAAAATCTAGCGAATCACCCGTTCGACTAAGTAAGTACAACATAGCCACATATTATTTTAAATAATTGATAGCAATATATATAACGATAAGTAACATGATACATTTACGTAAATATACATAAAATCTATGTTTTTTTATTTACTATAAACTAATCCTTGACTGCGATCCCACCTGATGGAAAGCAGTGATACAATCGTTAATAGTGAGGCGCATTAGTTTAAAAAGCCTATTCACTTTAGCCTTGAAGACACCCAAATTATAATCGGACGGGAAGACTGAAGACCGCAACAGGCATATTGTTCCAATCCTTCGATGTGCGCGGAATGAATGATGAAGCGAAACGTGTAGTCCGAACCGTAGACGTTTCAACAACGTAAGGATGGAGACTCGCCGTCAATAAAATAGTGTCTTCCATTTCAGAACACTACACATTTCCAGCTGGAACTACGTTTGTTTTATCGCTGTATGGCATGAATCGTCACGCTGTGTGGGGCGCAGACGCGAACGAATTCAATCCGGACCGATGGTTGAACCCTGACACTTTGCCTGACAACCCTAACGCCTTTGCCACTTTTAGTATTGGGAAGCGAAACTGTATAGGTAACAATAATATTTTTTTTTGTGAAAATCACATTTACTTCCTTCATAAAAATTAAGCATGAAGAGTAGAGTACCATATAATTATACGTGTAACAAAATAATCATATACATCAAGAAGCGCTGAAGAATACTGCCGTCGTTATTAAGAAAGGCACAACTAACATTTTACAAATGTTGAGAAAATCGAGTTTAAAATATTTTTTTCAAAATCGTGAAAATGTAAAAAATTGTGTTTTTTTGGTATGTACACAACGATAGCAATATTATATTTTTAATTTAAATGGATATATTTAATAATTAGCATAATTCTTTTTAACTTAACATAAAAAATAACAAGAAAGGAGCAATATTATGTTGAAAAGGCACATATAACCAAATATGCCTTTTCAATGTAAAATTTTGAGTAAAAAATTTAACATTTTACGACGAAAAGGCATATTTTTTTAATTGTGTCTTTTCATCGTAAATTAATAAAATGAATATATAGGTACAGAAAATATTAGAATTAATTCATCGATAGTAAAAAGGTAAAATAAAAGTCACATCATACAATATGCCTTTTTATTGTAATAAAACTTAAAAAATGATGTAGTTGTGCCCTTTAAGCTTATGCTATCTCTGTTTATTTTGCAGCTAAAAATCCACAAAAAATCAGGCAAATAGGCCTTTTTTTCCTGATTCCGAATATATATATAACTCATTTTGACAAAAAATGTTAGTTGTGCCCTTTTTCGGTAGCACGGCAGAATACAGGTTGAATAGAATCTCTACAAGAAGTTATAGCTCAAAAAAAAAATATTGATACCAAATTCTTGGTATCGCATGATTCTTAATTTTAAATCATAACAAACGTGTCACGACACTACGGGGGTCAATAACATTCCACGACACTCGCTAATACCTGGCTACCTAATTTTGTATTCTTGATGTATATTATGGTTATTTTGTTACACGTGGTGTATGTCCATCTCCAAATTCCAGGAATTCTTATATCATCGGCTAATCTATACCATCTATACCAATAAAGCTGAAGAGTTTGTTTGTTTGTTTGTTTGTTTGAACGCGCTAATCTCAGGAACCACTGGTTCGAATTGAAAAATTATTTTTGTGTTGAATAGATCATTTATTGAGGAAGGCTTTAGGCTATATAACATCACGCTGCAACTAATAGAAGCGAAGAAACAACGGAAAGTGTGGAAAAAATGGGAAAAATTATTCATCTTTCATCCATCCATTGCGTGCGCTGCCAAAACGGTTTAAGATACCAAAAAAATATGTATGAAAGAATTATTCCTCTTAAAATGATCTAAAAAAATGTCTATCTTTTAAGATTAACTTACTAGAACCGTTTTTATGCAAATCAAATTTATTCCATTATTTCCATATCCAATTTTTACCGATTATTTGTTAGAGTTGTATCAACATAATAATATAATCTTTATCCAAATAAATGTTGTTGATTAAGTGTATGTAATTGTAAATAAAATTGTCTTTGACTTCATTTAATTTCAATGAATATCTTAGAAGATATTACAATTTTAAAATAACTCCGATATAAAATTCACACGCGATGCATGATGTGCAAAACTTGACGCTGCGCCTGGCCGGCGGGCGAGGAGAGGGGTTGCTTGCGGGCGGCGCGGATGGGTAGGTAAAAATCATCCAATGACGAATCCCGCTCTTGGGCGGAGCGGGAAACAGTGTCAGACTCTTACTGACAAAACAACCTACCCCGTTCCTCCCTTGCCTTATTCCCAGAGCCCCGGTATAACGCTTTACACCAACCCTCAGTTGCAGGAGGCTTCGCCCCTGAAGGGCCCCACAGTTTGCTGACAACACCTTGAGGCGCGCGGGAGCAGTGCACGCCGTCGACGCCTTGATGTCGGTCTGGACTGTTACCAGACAACCGGACGGCGAGCTACCCATTGCTCACCGTCCACAAGCCAGCGTCTATGGAGACCGGATATCGGCGGGATCGCGGCGGTGACGGCTACGGCGAGGGCGGCAGACATTTTTTAGATCATTTTAAGAGGAATAATTCTTTCATACATATTTTTTTGGTATCTTAAACCGTTTTGGCAGCGCACGCAATGGAAGCCCTCAAAGATGAATAATTTTCCCCGTTTTTTCGACATTTTCCGTTGTTTCTTCGCTTCTATTAGTTGCAGCGTGATGTTATATAGCCTAAAGCCTTCCTCAATAAATGATCTATTCAACACAAAAATAATTTTTCAATTCGAAGCAGTGGTTCCTGAGATTAGCGCGTTCAAACAAACAAAGAAACTCTTCAGCTTTATAATATTAGTATAGATTTATAGTATTCCTACTATTTCAGGTAAACAATCTGCCATGATGTCTATGAAAACCACTTTGGCGTATATTTTGCGGAGGTACAGCGTCACTGGAGACATCAGAAACGTACAATGTAAATGTGATTTAATTCTTAAGCAAGTGAGCGGACACTATATAGGTTTACAATCAAGAACATAAATAAACTGGTGAAAAATAAAAAATATTTTATTCAAAAATTTTAATATAGTTTTCTTATTTAATTTCACAGTGTAAGTCACACCTGTGTTGCAAAATACAGCATGTATCGTAAATAGTGACCCACGGTTAAGGAGTTGGAATGCCAGATTTTGAGTAATTTAGGTGTCTTCAAGGTTAGAGTGAATAGGCTCTTAATAAACTAGTGCGCCTCACTATCAACGATTGTATCACTGCTTACCATCAGGTATTCATAGAGAGAATAGGCTCTTAATAAACTAATGCGCCTCACCATCAACGATTGCATCACTGCTTATCATCACGTGGGATCGCAGTCAAGCAGTAGTTAATAGCAATAAAAAAAAATTAAGAACCACCCGAAGGATAAACTTCCTAGGTTTTTTTTTATGGTAGGTACTTAATTTTATGGTAGGTAACTTCCTAGGTAAACCTTAATTTCCTTTAGGTCCTTCACCCGATTAAGTTGCAATTTGACAGCAAGACAGACATGGCGAAATTATAAGGGTTCCTAGTTAACTACGGAACCCTAAAAAGCGAGTAATAAGGATAATTACTGTCAAGTTCAAAGCGATATTGAAACTCGTGCAATGGCGAGGGTCTTAAGAAAGCCAAGGACGGTGATAATTAATAATCCACGTTTATCATACAATGTTTTCAATACACTTGTGAAGAAAAATTATTTACTAATACCTACCACTGATATATTATAAGAGAGTTCAAATCTATTGATGATTTTTTGGAGCCATCAGAGAACTTATCTCCTGGACACGATTTTCCCCAAGTCTAGGAGAGAGGATCTGTGCGAAGTCTGTTAAGAGTTGGATGGCCAACCTAGAAATCTCTAAACAGACTTCGCACCCAGGTTGGGTGCAGCAAAGACAATCTCCACAAACGGGGGATCTCGCCGCAGACCATGTCCCATCTTCCATCCTGCACCACGTGCCCTATTAGGTACCTGATCACGTAGGGACCTAATAAGTGTGAACTAGCGTTAGCCGCCAAACATTTATGATTTTGCAACCAATGTGAAATCGTGCCATACAGGTATAATTTCATTGATGTATTTATTATTCCGCCTTTGTTATTTATTCCATCGATTTATATGAACTACGCACGTAGATGCCTAATCTATCGTACAGTCACTTTACTGGACTTGGTGATCTGCATGCCATACACTTTTAGATTTTTGACATTAGTGCAGTTTTGACGTTCACGCAGTGTTTTAAAAGTTTTGTTAGACCATATAATGCCAATAAAACGCTGCAGCGGCAGCGTTAATACGTTTTTGTTTTCTTACGTGAAACGTTTTTACGATAATTGCTATCGTGGTAACATTAGAATACAGGTGTAACATTTTGAAAGGTTTTTGTAGTAATTAATTTTATTTCAGAAGGTATACAACTTCACCACGGAGCATCTTGTGGTCTATGACAAAGAAAAATTATTTTTTTGCATTGATTGATTTATTGACAAGACCGATCATTGTGGTGACATTTGGGGAGGCCTATGTCCAACAGTGGACATCTGTGGGCTGAAATGATGATGATGATTTATTTATTTATTCAATGTCATTATTATTATAGTCATATAAATAAAATTTATTTATGAAATGATTAAGTAAATTTTATTGGTTTTAATAAATAAAGCATTGTACAAGTTAAATTGAAAATAATGCCAGGACGCGATGGTGCACTCGCTACTCCAATACGGCGCTGAGCTATGGGGTCGTGCTGCAGATTGGCAGTAGGCAGCCGTCATACATATTGCACCAGAAACAGGGGTCAGTTATCGACGGTCTCGAGGACACTTGCCAAATCTGCCAAGACGACTCATATTATGGGCCCGACAGTTTATAATCAGCTGCCTGCAGCTATTTCTGGTGCCCCGACTACAAGCAGCTTTAAGGCTCGATTGAAAAAATGGCTTATCGAGCAAGCAAAATTCGTCAAATGAATAATATTTGACGAATTTATGATTTACTTTTATATTGTGACTTTCTTATATTTAATTCTAATTTGTGATTTGACTTTGATTTATTTGTATTTTTATATATTATTTGTTTGACTTGTGTATTTAATTATTTGTATTTATTATTTGACATTCAATTTTGATTAATTTGTAATTTGTTGACATTATTGTATCAGTTTGTACCTTTATGACTGGTAAGAATCCCTTACCAATAAAAAACTATGACTATGACTATAATTTATAGTATTATACTTAAGAGCAGTGCGACCGGCCATTCAGCCAACAATTTTCATTTTACTAGTGTAAAAAGAGTCACAACCACATTTTTTCTAAATATGGGTATATTAGTTTTAAAGAATAAATAAATATTTTGAACTTGATAGGATGAACAGTATTTGAATTTTTTGTGTAAGTAATTTCAGAACTAAAATTGTAATTTAGGTACATAATTCGTTACCCTGCACGTGTCTTCTTTCAAATAAAAATACAAAAAGTTTAAAATCGGTTTTCACAAACCAAAATTACCACCGGGTACAGCGCCATCTCTTGGTAAATTGGGTTACTAATAAATTAATACATGGGGTACTTCGCGCTGAAGTCGTAGTTTAATTCATTAAGCCCCAAGCGAACGCCGACGTTTGCACACCTATTGTTTTTTAATTGTGTCTGTAATTACAAGATCGAAAGGTAGAGAGTTCTGTTGCATTGTGAGAAATTTGTGATGGGCAGAAAATTACGGATACCTACAGTGAGCCTGGCCCGACCAGTTCTTGGCCAGTTTTATTCATTATTTATTTTGCTCATATAATAGAAGCTATGAGAGACATATTTTGATTGACAGGTATTTTGACAATTCAAAACTGCCTGTAATTGATCTATTTGAAGTAAACTATTTGATTTTGAAACCATAACTTAAGATGCAACTACTAGCTTTAGTTTAACTCAAGCTGCATTTCTTATAGAGGGAATAACAAAGATTGACAACGTAATGCAATTTAACATAAGTAAAATAATCATACCACTTTTCTTTTTATTATCTATATTCAAAATTTCGGACAATTGTGAATGTAGGTAATTTCATCCACAGCTATTTCATCTACAACACGAAAACATGAGCCTATAAAGAGTCAGTTTGATAAAATATAATCCTAATATCGCACCTACCGAGAAAAAAATACTTTTTTGTATAAGATAGATAAGATGGATTTCTAAAAATTTATTTTTAGAAATCCATCTTATTATTCATTTTAGCTCGCGTCCAGGAAGGTTTTCGAGCTCTGATCTATCATGTGGGTCAATGCGGGTATCGTGCAATGAATAACGACGGCTAGGAGTTGAATCGGTTTACTTTTCAATACATTTCGGTACAGTCACTGTTACTAGATAGGTAGAAACAACAAAACGGACAGTTTCAGAACGTCTTGACTCTACGACGGCTTGGCTGAGAGTCCCCGCTACTCCCCTCCACAAGCTCGTAGCAAAGCGGATACGTCACTGACTCTGTCAAGCGCGCGATCTTTATTTAGTTCTTCTAGTTGCAACTAGATGGCGTGCCTTGTCTTGTTGTTAACAAATCGAACCCGATTCCGACATACATTATACAACCTAAAATAACAATAATAATAATAACTAGTCGACAAATCCGTTATTTTTAAATTTCATCGATGTCACAGTATCGACCTTTTATCGTCAAAATTAAATGTTTACATGTGCGGTACAACCAAAAAAACTTGCAATCTCAGTGTGCATGGTCGGTCAGTTAGTGTGCATAATGCGCATTCGTATGATGCAAGTTTTTTCTTTGTTTTTAATCGGTTCCTTGCTTGTACTGGAGTTGAAGGGTGGAAGACAGCAGTGACATTCGTACAAATTGGGAAGTATTTCCTTACTCTGATAATATCTTTCATCTGTTAATCTGTTCTGTGCTCGTAGACATCTGACTTAGTCATAAATAATTACTGCCATTATTATGAACTAGTTAGAATTAATTTGATGAATAGCTATATAAGAAAGCCGTTGTTAGTAGTAGACATCCATTAAACATAAAATAATGTTTCTTATGATGTTGACTTTATTGTGGTGCGCGGTGTTCGTAATATGGTGGTACTTGAAGCCAAGACGTCCCTCACCTCCGGTGTATCCTGGTGCATTGCCGATCATAGGACACGCTCATCGGATGTTGGGAAACGTATTACGTAAGTCATACATTAAAAATGTACCTATAGTTCGTTTTTTAATCCTAGACTACGATTTGACAACTCAAAATGTCAAACTTCAGAAAATTGGGACCATATTTTTAGAGTGTGACATATGCACACATGCATATGTCACATATGCCCATGCATTCCAGTTCCTTAAATTGAAACCGCTCACTCTTGCTATTTCAATTTACTTTCGACATTGGAAGAATAGTCGACATCGGCTCTATTTGCCATTAACAAAAAATAGAATAGAATAGAGTGTGACATTCTGAATTGTCAAATCGTAGTCTAACTAAAAAAAATAAAAAATAATAATAAACAAATAATAATAATGTACCTATGTAGTATGTGCTTGATTTACTTCGACAGTTGTAAATTCAATCCCCCTAGCCAAGTAACAATCGTTTCGTTTAGAGTTAGCGCTTTTAGATAGCCACGTCCCCAAATCCTTTGTTGAGATGATGTCCGAACAAAGATTTGGTGGCGTAGCCAGCTACAAGTACTAACTCTAAACGATACGATTGTAACTCGGATACAGGAACAGAGGTGTTTTCTGTAAAACAATGATGGAATCTTGCGTACGATTTAAAAGGTCAGGTTCAATAATCAGGTTTTCCGGCAAATTAAAATTAAATTAACAGAAGACCTATGGGGATTGTCTGTTAAAGTGTGTGCCTCTATAATCGAGACTGCAGCACCATACCTGGCCTTAATTTTTAATTTGTGTGTAGACCAGGGAGTTTTTCCAGATGTAATGAAATTCAGTAAAGTTATACATCTTTTTAAATCCAGCGACCATAATGACACTAATAATTATATACCTGCATCCGTTTTGCCAGTTTTTAGTAAAGTATTTGAAAAAGTTATGCTAGATCAAATGCCTATTCATTTTAACATTAATAAAATCTTACACAATCAGCAGTATGGTTTCACTAAAGGACGTTGTACGACTGACGCTGGTGTTACCTTATTAAAACACATATTTACTGCGTGGGAAGAATCCCAAGGTGCGATAGGAATTTTCTGTGACCTCTCAAAGGCTTTTGATTGTGTTAATCACGAAACCTTGCTTTTAAAGCTTGATCATTACGGATTGGGTAAACTTGCACTGAGCTTGGTGAAGTCTTATCTAAATGACAGGTAGCAGCAAGTTCAAATAAATGGTGTCAATTCACCTGGTTTAGAAGTCAAAATGGGTGTACCACAAGGTTCAATATTGGGCCCTTTTCTCTTTTTAGTATACATAAATGACTTACCGTATTTATTAAAAAACCAATCACATATAGTATTGTTTGCTGACGATACGTCTTTAATTTTTAAGATCAATAGAAGTTCCACTAATCTTGATGGTGTAAATAGCGCTTTACAACAGGTCCAAAATTGGTTCACTATTAATAGTTTAGTATTAAATGAAAAAAAAAAAAGAAATGCATCAGATTGGTCTTACCGAATGTTAAAAGTAACGACTTTGTTCAATACTATTGAACAAAGAGAAACTTGAATTCGTCGAAAACACAGTTTTGCTGCTAGAGGCTTATTTCAAATTCTATTTACCGCTACATCGTGCTCACATAATAGAAGCAGAAGACATTTGTAACCAAGTTATATGTAAATCTAAATTTGATTTAAAAGAGTGTCCATGGAGTTTCTTGCACGTTCTTGTCCATAGAGACCGACGCTTTGGAACGTGCAAATTAGCTTCAATTGTCACAATTCAAAAGTGCTTGAAAATGGTCTATTTGAAATAAATAATTTTGAGTTTGAGTTTGAATAGTGGTTGTATTTGACGT
This sequence comes from Mythimna loreyi, assembly GCA_029852875.1. Taxonomy (NCBI): domain Eukaryota; kingdom Metazoa; phylum Arthropoda; class Insecta; order Lepidoptera; family Noctuidae; genus Mythimna; species Mythimna loreyi. The sequence goes on along the minus strand of CM056800.1, from coordinate 7,943,086 downwards.
TTAATATTTTTTTGATTATGATATATATTATAATCAAATAAAATTAGAATTATTTATTAGAAAAATATTGAACAACTAGTGTATTAAAATCAACAAAACATAATACAGTAAAATTGAAAATTGAATGATCATACAATATTGTGTCACAAGTATGTATATTAATTACCAAAAATAATGTCTCATTTATGTGTATAATGTACCGATTTTTAACGTTAAGCAAAAAATATAATTGTCATTTCAGAAATAATTGATTAATTTATCTGTTTTGATACAAATTGGAACGGAGCTACACACAAATTTGGGAAATTTCTTTTATAAAATAAATGTGAAATAATGTCCGAAGCTAATAATGTGTAAAAAAACTCTTGTAAACAAACTATTGTAAAATTTTTACCAACATTTTGGAAAATAAATCATGATTGCAATCAAAAAGATCAAATTGCATGTCCTAGAGGAATCTGTCTAGCTCATCCATGGTGCTAATTGTTTCAGTGTTTTATAAAACATTTTTAAAATGAAGTAGATATTATATCCTATTATTTGACAGGTAACGTTTTAACATTACAGACGAGATGATTTATTAAATAATGATATAATGGGTTTCAGAAATATGGCAGAAGGAAAAAGAGGTATACCATTTTTGTTTGGAGAATGGTGGAATCATTGAGATACGATTTGGACCACGTTCCATTTATGGTAAACTTCATTTCTTTTTTAAATTATGATTTATTGACTACTTGTTACTTGACTAAATACAATATGTAGTAACTACCGTAAATAATCTGTAAATAAAAAAGAGAAATACCAGGCATCGATAAATCAAGGAATCTCAAAAATGTTATGTTATAAGTTTGAAAATAAAATATTTCTATTTTACTTCCTTCAAACTTTGATAGTTTCAAAATATGTCAAATAATGCATACAGTAAAAAAAGTCAGTCATTACTGTTTTTGGCAAATTAAAAGAACAAAAAAAAATTCTGGTAAAAAAAATATTTTGGTACCTATTTCCGAAGTATTTCGGACAAATTGCTGATAAATATTATATAGTTTGCCAGCTGCGGTCTTTTCGTCCGATTATAATTTAGATGTCTTTAACGCTAGAGTGAATAGGCTCCTCACCATCAACGATTGTATCACTGCTTACTATCAGGTGGGTTCGCAGTCAAGCACTAGTTTTTAGCAAATAAAAAAAAAACATGCGTAGAGTTCTAGTTGTTCCGGAAAAACTTATGTACACGAGTATGCCTTTTATTTTTACTCTCGGATATTCTTAGGGTGTATCTAGGGCAATTCCGCGCGCCTCAAGGAGTTGTCAGCAAACTGTAGGGGCTCTACAGGGTCGAAGCCTCCCGGAGCTGAGGGTTGGTGCGAAAGCGTTACACCGGGGCTCTGGAAATAAGGCAAGGAAGGCAAGGTTGTTTAGTCAGTAAGAGTCTAACACTGTTTCCCGCTCCACCCAAGAGTGGGATTCGTCATTCGATGATTTTTACCTACCGTAAAAAAAGCAATGATCTTAATTTATAATATTGTTTATCTTATTTTGCAGTAATCACAGACTTAGATGACTGTCTAACGGTAGCAAACACCTGCTTGGATAAACCATACATATACGATTTTGGCAAACAGTTGTATGATAGAGGACTAGCCACCGCAAATGGTAAGTTACATGTATAAAGGAGTTTTAAGTTAATGTTTGGATTACTGAAGTAATCCCACGCCACCGAACTGGTAAAAAGTTTGTGTACCTGCTCATTTTTAATTTACGTGAGCATACTTTCAATGACTTTTCAGGCGGTGTAATATTACATTTTGGCCTAAATACCTAATTCACATGTGAGTGTGTATGTGTGTAAGTATTTTGAAGGACTACAAACATGGTGCTATGTTTTGGCCTAAATATAAAAATAATGTTGTTAAATATCTTTTAGTAGTACCTCATTAGAGAATGTGTATATTTGGCTGGAAAAAATAAAATAAAAGAAACAAACACTAGAATTTACGATAATACCTATTATATAAAATTTAATTAAGAATAATAACCTTTTAAATTAAAATAGCTATCAAACCGATATCTGCAAACAATTGTATATAATCAACTAGGTTTTGCCCCCGGTTTTGCTCCCACGATAGAAAAATGTGATAAATGAAGAACTGCTTGACCGATTTTGTGCAAACTTCACATAAACCATCTACTAAATAATCCAAACAAAGCCTAAACATTTACAAGCAATCACACATAGGGACAGCGGAAAGCAACTTTCTTTTTTACCATGTAATAATTTTCATTTATTTGTGTTATTGTCATTTTAGCATTAGTATGGAAGCCTCAACGTAAACTACTAAATCCAGCATTTAATCAGCAAATACTGAACACATTTTTTCAAGAATATAGCTTACAAGCAAAACGTCTCACTACTAAACTATCTAATGAAGCGGGGAAAGGTCGGTTTGATGTGGTTCCATATTTGTTAAATAGTGTTTTGGGATCTGTGTATAGTAAGTACTTTGATAACATATATCTTCCTATTATGTATTTAGTTACGGTATTCAAAAGGGTACCTACTTGTAGTAGTTAGTAACTTCGCAAAATATACGAAAATGTATTATGTATTCACAGAAACAGTGATTGGAGTTAAACCTAATGACCATGAACAGGAGATAACTTTAAAAAACTACGCTCATGCAACTGACAAATTTTTCGCGATACTGGAAGACAGAATTTTTTCAGTGTGGTTACATTTGCCAGTTATTTTCAACATGAGTAATTTAAAAAAGAAACAAGACGCTGTTATCCAATTTTTGAAAAGCACAACGGAAACGGTTAGTATAGTAAGCCATATTAGGTTATGCTATGAAATAGTTATTTAATTAAATGGGACACAACTACTTAGAAATCATTGTTCGAACTCCGGATTGGGTGTTCGCACGCATATTGTTCTTTATTATTCTTTGGGCTCAAAAGTTTTAACGGGTGTTCGTTTTCAGATTATCATGAACCGTAAGTCTGAACGAAAACAAACCACTTATGCAGACTCTGTACCGGAAGCTACATCAGGTAATAAATTTCTTCAAATGTTTATTTTTATCAAAGTTTAAGTAATAGAGACACTATTACTGAGTTATTTTTTTTTGGAGTGTCATCTATCAGGTTCTAGTTCACGAACCTTATTTACCTTTATATCATGGGCTTGCGGACGGCAAGCAATGGGTAGCCCGCCGTCCGGTCGTCTGGTAAAAGAACCACATTACAGCCACAGCCTTGCTTAAAGTCACAGAAGACATCAGAGATGGCCTGGAGAACTCGAGGTTAACGGTGTTAGTTTTAATTGATTTTTCCAACGCTTTTAATACCGTTGATCACGACATCCTTCTGGCTATCTTGTCTCAAATTGGGGTATCTTCATCGGTACGGGATTGGTTTTCAACGTATCTTCGTGGTCGTCGGCAAGCGGTACGTGTTGATCAGAAGTTTTCTGACTGGTGCGACCTGCAAACTGGCGTTCCACAAGGCGGTATACTGTCTCCAATCTTATTTTCGTTATTTATTAATTCTATCACAGATATCCTCAAATGCTCTTTCCATCTGTATGCTGACGACCTACAGCTCTACGCGCAAACTGACCTCGACCACCTCGATGACTGCATCTCCTTGATCAATGCGGATCTTCAGGCGATCAGTGATTGGTCAAGTAGATTCGGAATAAATGTCAATGTCAGTAAATGCCAAGCCATCATTATTGGTAGTTCATATTTTGTACAACGCTTGGAAACTAGTCGACTACTGTCACTTCTTTTCGGCAATACAGTTATCCCACTCTCGCCGCAAGTTAAAGACCTCGGATTATTTATTGACGATAGGTTGAGCTGGAATAAGCATATTGCTTAGGTTAGCCAGAGAGTTACCTTTACGCTGCGATCCCTCTATAGATTCAAAAATTTCCTCCCATCTAGTACTGAAACTACTCTGGTCCAATCGCTTGTTTTACCTTTAATTGACTATGCTGGTGTTTGTTACTCTGATCTATCCCAAGAACTTCTTAACAAATTGGATCGACTTCTCAACAATTGTATTCGTTTCATATTTGGCCTTCGTAAATTTGATCACATTTCTTCTTTCCGCTCTCAGCTTAAATGGCTGCCTATCCGTGACAGGAGATCCCTCAGATCTCTCTGCGTGCTCTTCACTATAATGAACGATCCTTGTGCTCCTGAATATTTAAAACGATATTTTAAAGTGTTGGGCAGTTCTCATAATCTCAACCTTCGAGCGTCCAAAAATATGCTCCTTCATATCCCTGCTCACCGTACTGGATTTATGACTAATTCTTACGCTGTCTCTTCCATAAAACTCTGGAATATGCTTCCCCTTGACATTAAAAAAGCTGAAAGTAAATTATCCTTTAAGCGTAAAATTCGGAACTTCTACTTGAAGCCCTCTCAACCTTAGTCGGTCTTCGTCATAACTGTCATATTTTAAATTCTCTTAATTGTACTGATTTGATATTTATCATAGTATGTATTAGTTTATAATATTTGTTTATATACGTAATTTATTATTATAAGTTACTTGTTTAAATTATAAGTACTACACTATATTTTAATCATATTATTATCTTATTATCTGTTATTTATTTAGAGTGCACACCTACCACAATGTTGTCTTTTTAAACCCAAAGGTTGACTGGTAGATAATGCCTTGTTGCATTAAGTCCGCCTATGTACCACTACTGTACATGAAGATTAAATAAATAAATAAATAAAAGTCTGGACCGATCTCAAGTCATCGACGGCACGCACTGTTCCCGCGTGCCTCAAGGAGTTGTCAGCAAGCTGAAGGGGCAGAAGCAGGGTCGTAGCTTCTTGGGGCCAAGGGTTGATGCGAAAGCGTATTACCAGGGTCCTGAGATCAAGGCATGGAAGAAACGAGATTTGTTGTTTAGTCAGTAAGAGTCTGGCACTGTTTCCTGCTCCGTCTAAGGGCGGTATTTGTCATTGAATGATCTTTACCTACCATAAAAAAAACCTTTTCATCACTCATACGCTGAAAGAAGGTATAAAGTTGCCTGCGGAAAGAGTTGTAATTAGTAGTTTTACTCCCAAGGGAGTTTTACTTTCAACTGACAGCTGTCTAAATATTAAAAAAAAAACTATTATATATGTCATAGTTAAAAGTCGATACGCCGTTTCTTCACGGAATGACTGGTTTATCCTAGGTTAGGTTAGTTTATTTTTTCAAGTCAGACCTGAGGATTGACTAGTCAAACTATAACATATATTATTTATTAGACTATACATATACAGGGTGTTTGGTGCATCGTTTGCCAAATTGATTTGGCCGACAGGATAGATCATTTGCTATATCTTCAGCCCCAATAAATCATTCCTTGCCACACCGGTTTTTTTTAAACATGTTTTCAACTTTTATTCTGAAAAAACACCGGATTTCAACATTTAAGCTTACATAAATAAAAAAGTTATTAGTCTATCCAACAAAATTTATTTTTATATTTAAGTGTACTGTTGTATGGTTCTATGAAATTCAAAATTACTTGCTAGTAACGTGTAGTTTTTCTATAAAAAACCTACAAAGTGTATGGGATATGACAAAATAATTTAAAAACTCAACTTTAAATTTCTATAAAAAAAAAAAACTAAAAGCGTTGGAGATCTTCGAATTTTCCAAAAAGTTCTCTAGTTAATGCCCTTTCCAACGGTGTGCAATATGCTAAAAAAAATCTTTTATTAACTTCACTAACTGGCTAAATGTGCACTCAAATCACAAAAGGCTGATATTTGATATTACGGTAAATGCACTAAGAAGTTAAAGAAAAAAAAAATAACTTGCTCTAAGTAGGTAGATATTGATATCTCATTTTTACGCACATTTTTTTTTTACAAAGGTTATTAACTTTCCTCAAAATTGAAATAAAAATTTATTTCACAAGCAGGTACTAAAATCACAAATCTTGTTCAAATTGGGTGCCATTGTTTCGTATACATGCGCGACATCTTTGTCTTATCTCGAGTTGTAGTTCGAAGATGAATTTCTGCTTTAACGGTCACATCATCATCAGCCTTTTAATGTTCTCACTGCTGAGACACAGGCCTCCTCTCTAGGAGAGGGAATGGGCCATGACCCACCACGCGGGCCCAGTGCGGGTTGGTGGATGTCACATGTCTTTGAATTTTTAGTTCTAGAACATGCCGGTTTCCTGATTGTGTCTGAAAAGGAAGGCTCTGGCCCTGGTATGTATGGCGATGTAGGAACGGGGTAGGTTGTTTAGTCAGTAAGAGTCTGACACTTGTTTTCCGCTCCACCCAAGAGCGGAACTCGTCATTGGATGATTTTTACCTACCATAAAAAAAAAAAACCCGCGACCTACAAACTCGTAAGTCGGGGCCATTACCACTCGGCCACCACTGCTCCGTTTAACGGTCACAAAAGCCGCCTCAATACGTTACACTTAATCATCTCTCATCTCAACTTCTGTCGCATAGACCAGTTCTTTGGCCCGACTCCCGACGTAAAAATCCTGCGGAGTTAGGTCTGGTGAACGTGGAGGTCATGGAATAGGGCCATCTCTCCCAATTCACGAGTCTGGAAATGCGTCATTTAGGAATTGCCTTACAGTTCATCGCCAGTGAGCGGGACAACCGTCATGTTCAAAGACAAAAGACCTGTCTTCATTGAAAATTGGCAGTTCAGATAACAATAAGGGCAGCTCTGTTTGAAGAAATTTAAGATAATTATACCCGTTGAGGTTATCAGGTAAATAGTGCGGTCCAACCACATGATTTGCAATTACTCCTGCCCAAAAGTACACACTGAATCGTCTCTGAAATGAGCTCTGTCTTTTTACATTTAGCCCATTAGTGAAGTCAATAAAAGGTTTTTTTTAGCATATTGCACACCCTTGGAAAGGGCATTAACTAGAGAACTTTTTGGAAAATTCGAAGATCTCCAACGCTCTTAGTTTTTTTTTATAGAAATTTAAAGTTGAGTTTTAAAATTATTTTGTCATATCCCATTCACTTTGTAGGTTTTTTATAGAAAAACTACACGTCACTAGCAAGTAATTTTGGATTTCATAGAACCATACAACAGTACACTTAAATATAAAAATAAATTTTGTTGGATAGACTAATAACTTTTTTATTTATGTAAGCTTAAATGTTGAAATCCGGTGTTTTTCAGAATAAAAGTTAAAAACATGTTTAAAAAAAACCGGTGTGGCAAGGAATGATTTATTGGGGCTGAAGATATAGCAAATGATCTATCCTGTCGGCCAAATCAATTTGGCAAACGATGCACCAAACACCCTGTATAATTTACTTTCAATTATTTCTTTAAAATTAATATATGTTAGAGAAAAATGTTGACCTGATCCACTTTTACACAGTGACAACTGAAAAAAAAATGGCGGGTAAATGGTAGTCTCTCTATAATCTGTGGTCGATTTGATCTTTATTGTTATTTCGTGTAATAGAGTTTTGATTAAACTTTGCTAAATCTCTGTTATTAGAAATTTGTATTAGACGATCAGTTCATCAGCTTCAGTTATGGATTTAATCTAAGATTCCTAAGAGGAGGAAACCTTTTACCGCCTAAATCAAAAGAAATATACCTACCTAAAAACATACGAAGACCTTTACTGACGACTCATGGTTTTTATTTTAGGTGTTTATTTTAGTCGTATTCGTAATGAAAAGCACAAGTTTTACCTCGGGTTCAAGAATTATTTAGTCCCTCGAACTATTTAGCGACCTCACGTTGCTCGGTCGCCAATAAATTTCTCGGGACTAACTCATATAACTCACTTTCACCCCTCGTATAACAACGTACTATTACATCATCCTCCACACAACTTTTAATAATCATTTTTCTTTGGTATGTCCTTAAATTTTTCATTTCATCTTGCACATGCATATACAGACTGAGGGAAACTATTTGCTCTCTTTTGTTACAATGGTGTAAGTGGAACATTATGTTGAAAGCTTCAAACTTCCTTTATTATGTTACCGCCTGAGTATTGTGTTTTTGTATTATATGTACATAGTTAGGTTTGGTGTAAATATTTATTTTAGTTAAGCTTATATTTAACATTTTATTTTATATATATTACTTATAAACTAATAAATACAGTACAAATATAAGTCTGAATATTGAAAAAAAAAACACTTTAATTGATTTCAGGTTACAAGCCAATCTTAGATCTTTTGCTGGATATAGGTGAAAAGCAAGTATTTACAGATGAAGAGATCAGGGAACAGTTGGATACTATCATAGGAGCTGCTTATGATACTATAACTAGAGCTATGACGTTCTGTTTAATTTTAATAGGAACTTATCCAAAAGTTCAAGCAAGAATACAGGAAGAGTATGTAATGTTCTATTTTTCACTTTTCTAACCTGCTTAACCCCAAAAAATAGTTTTTTTATTTAAGTTTCAGAGCAAAATAGTAAAAGGACCTTAGTTTGTAGGTACTGTGATGCCATTGGTTTACAATTCAGAATAGATAATTAAAACGTACACTATATTCAAAATTTATTTAGTTACAATGAGAGCCAAAATGAGACTTGGAAATTACATTACCTAAATATATATTTGGCTCTGTACCAATTTGTGTTAAACCAAATAAATGAATGAATGATTTCGAAAATTAACATGTTTTTTTGCATGTTTTTTTAGCAAAATTTAACGGTGTATGCTTGTGACACAATATGGTACGAAGGGGGTGGCACTCTTTTTTGATATATCGTAACCAAGTAAAGTTTCAGTTGATTAAACTGATGTTGATGACATTCGGCGCTAAATTACATTTATATCAAACTAAAATCTAGTTTTCGACTTGTTTTAGACTTCAAGAAGTTTTTGATGACTCTGATAGAGATTTAACTAGACACGACCTGCCTAGGCTTGTGTATTTGGAAGCAGTTTTGAAAGAGACGTTGCGATTATACCCACCGGTTCCAAGAGTAGGAAAATCTAGCGAATCACCCGTTCGACTAAGTAAGTATTACATAACCACCGATTATTTAATTTAAATAATATATAAAATGGTTATACATAAACCACTTACTATACTATACTAAACCTAACTATGTACCCATATATAATAGAAAACACAAAAAATATATATAATACAAAGCAAAAAATTCCACCACTAGAGTCTTGATCTGGATCTATTGTATTCGTTTGCGTTAGCATGTCAATGACACCCTGTATAGATAATTCAAAAGGAAGGAAGTTGTCAAATGAAATCCTTACACAAATTTGACAGGATAACGATATCCTGTGATATTTTAAATAATTTGAAGGGAAGTTATCAAATTAAATTCTAGTATAGATTTAACAGGAATTGTAATGTTTTTAAAAGAAATAAGCAGGGAGTGATCAAATCAAATCTTAAAAAAATAATCAAATAATGGTTTTGTGCCCATTTATACATAATACGTATATTTTCTTATCATTATTTGGATGTTTTGTTTGTTTTGCGCATTAGATTGAAAATAACATAATGTCTTCCATTTCAGAGCACTACACATTTCCAGCTGGAACTACGTTTTTTTTATCGCTGTATGGCATGAATCGTCACGCTGTGTGGGGCGCAGACGCGAACGAGTTCAACCCGGACCGATGGTTGAGCCCTGACACTTTGCCTGACAACCCTAACGCCTTCGCCACTTTTAGTATTGGAAAACGAAACTGTATCGGTAACTAAATATATATTTTTATTTGTGAAAATCGCATTTACTTCCTAAGCGGGAAGAGTAGAGTACCAAATATGTATGTCCATCTTCAAGTTCCAGGATCGCATTATTAATTTTCATATCATCTGCTAATCTATACATACAAATAGATACAGGGTTGATTTTTGAGGTGGATCGGTAAGAGTAAGTCGTATAAAAATTAATAAAAGTTTTTAACTCATTTTTTTTTTGAGTTTTATTTGTTTATTTTAAGATAGATCGAGAATAGTAGGATAAACTATGAATATACCAGTTATTCCGTGAAGAAACTGCATATTATGGACTTTTAACTATCATCATCAGCCTTTTTAATGTTCTTAAGTACTCCTACCTACCTCCACTCTTAGAGAAGAAATTAATCCAGTGCGAGTTGCTGGTTGGCGATTGTTACATGTCTTCCAATTTTTGGTTCTAATGCCGGTAAACCGGCATGTCCTAATGCTGGTTTCCTCACGATGTTTTCCTTTACCGTTTTCAGAGCAGTGGTGATGAAATAAATTACACAAAGTAATGCGCCTGGCTGGGTTCGAACTAGTAATTCGGCCGTTAACACTCGGCTACTACTGCTCTTATCGTCTCATCTCATTGAATTTTGACTATAACATATATAAATCATTCTAAATGGACCTCTAGGTATTGTGTGAACCTATTTTCTTTTGGATACGTATACAATTTTCTTTAAATTATTCCTACCATTTCAGGTAAACAATCTGCCATGATGTCTATGAAAACTACTTTGGCGTATATTTTGCGGAGGTACAGCGTCACTGGAGACATCAGAAACGTACAATGTAAATGTGATATAATTCTTAAGCCAGTGAGCGGACACTATATAGGTTTACAATTAAGAAGTTAAATAAACTGGTGTAAAAATAATAAATTTTAATAAAAAGCAGTTTTAGAATTTAAAATTATTTTATTAAAAAATTTGATATAAGTTTCTTACTTCTAAGTCATTTCTGGGTGCAAAATACAGCATGTGTCGAAAATAGTGACCTACAGTAAAAGAGTTGGCATGCCAGATTCTGAGCAATAGAGAACCACCCGGAGGATATGCTAGAGCATACGGCGGGGGTTTGCGAGGCACACAGGAAAGCTAAGCAGAATTATTATTTGTGGTGTTGGTACGGAAAATCCACACCAATTATTATTTTAACGAGATGAAATGATTGAAGCCAGAAATATCTCTAAGTACCGATTGAAATGATGTCAAAATCATTAGGAAAAGGTAAAAATTTATATGTATTTTGGCCTCTCGTGTCAAAAAAGCTACAAATAAACTTAATAAAAAAGCAGTTATTCCTGTGTGCGTCGATGGCGTAAGCGATATCAGTCACACAGTAGATCTGCGTTGACAACATTTTATTAATAATAATAATCATTTATTTGCGTAAAACGGTAAAAAGGTACAATAAGTTGATAATACAGATAAAATCGATCTCTTATTCTGCCTTTAATTTAGACGTGCAAATGTAAAACATTCGTCATCTGTACAAATACGAATTCTCAAGGTCTTCGGGCATATCACCCGTAACGAGGACTCAATGGAGCGACTGGTAGTGCAAGGGAAAGTTGAGGGCAAAAGATCACGTGGACGCTCTCCAACACGGTGGACAGACCTCATCAAAACGGTGACGCATTGCAGCGTCAACGAAAACTCCCAAGCCGCCAAACATAGAACTTCATGGCATCGCATCGCGAGAGAGGCGGTTGCGCAGGACTCGACCGACACATGACCACGACCACTCTGTCAAGAGTGCACGACTAAGAAGAAGAAAATGTAAAACGTATTGGTTTAAATTTAATTAATTATTGATTTACTGACATGTCAAAATCATGCACATAATTACACAGATTTATATTCCATTAAAATTATATTGATGAATTTAAAAAAATGACAGTAAAATAGTGAAAACTAATCAAAATAATCACAAATTAATGTCAACAATAATTACAGATGTCAATTACTTGGTCTTTGAGGATTGAAGGAACAGTATAAGTGTTTACCAATATTACGTTTAATCGTACAACTTTGCGTAGGGTGTCTAAAGTTAAGTACTTAGGACATTTGCTGACCTCTGAACTCAGGGAAATAATACCAAATATTTATTGAGACGGAACGGAAGACTCTGGCAGTGCAGGTGAACATGATAGCTTTCAGGTTTGCACATTGTTCGACGGATGTCAAAATTAAACTTTTCAGGTCCTACTGTACTTCACAAAGTGCTGTTGGGGCTGCGGCGATTCTGTAGTGTATCAGGGATGTTTGCGGAACATCACGTGGACTGATTTTACGCTGCGATGCGTAAAAGATACGCATCCTAGGTAGAGAGTGGAGTAGTGCAAAGATCGTTCCATCATCGGACCACCAGACGTACGGCACTGCGCCACTGGTACATGGTGGACATCCGTCATATATGTACAACCCTTTCATTGAGTGTGCTGTAAGGAGTGGAACTCCTTGCCGGAGTGTGTGTATCCTGATAGTTACAATCCGGGAATCTTTAAGTCAAGAGCGAATAGGTTACTTCGAGGTAAGCGCGCACCAGCGTCGACCGTATCGTTGCTTTCCATCAGGTGAGATAGCGATCAAGCGCGAACCTATAATCAATAAAAAAAACAGTATTCTTGGCATGCTCGCTATTCGGCTGGACTGTGGTTACATCAATCCTTAGAATAATATAATTTATTGTTCCGCTATTTATCATGAAAAGCGTAGTAGTGGTGGTTCATCAGAGTTCAACGTAGCTCGCTAAAAACGCGGCTGTTTTTTAGGTTAATAAAAAAATTATAATTATATAACTGACTGTACAAAAGACAATAAATTATTTTACAAGTGAAAAAAAATTATAATAATCATGTTTTATATGTAGGTACATAAAAACGTGTAAGAAAACCTTTTTATACCGGAGTTAGTTGCATTGGGAATTATAATTACGAATATTTTAATTAATTGTGATACACAAAGAAGAAAAAAAGCAAGAAAAAGATTTTATTGGGCGGTAGGTTATCTTAGGATTGACTTATTAAAAATTTTAAAAATATTCTTTATGAAAAATATATACCACGTCCGTGAAAAGTGGCCGAACGCTCAGCATGATGCCGTGATCAGATGAAAAATGCGATAAGTCCATAATACTTGGTTTCTAGCGTGGGCCGGAGACAGTGTCGACATAATGACGTCCGAACATTATTGTATGTTAGTAGAACTTTAGCTAAGTTCATTATCAACAGAACATTTCAGATTGAACGGGGATTTATATAAACCTGACCGTATATGACAGCAGTGCGAATTGAACAACGAACATTTCACACAAATTATTTACATTAATAAAAAACAGCGTAGGGCCCAAGATCATGCCCTGCGGAACTCGGAATCTCAAAGTTGGTTCGTTTTAAATATTATTTATTTATACTTTATTGTACACCGCATTTACATTTTTTTTTTTTGTATTCTATACGCTTTCATTGCCTATGTATTGTATACAATACCGGATGAGGCAGGTTGTTGATTGTACTACATCACAAGGCTCAGCCACTGAACCTAACTCGAAAATAGATAATAAATCAAAATTGTTGTTTCATAAAATAGCACAACTCGCACCAATAAAATTTATAAATATTATAATAGGTTTTTTATGGTGGGCAAAAATCATCCAATGACAAATTCCGCCCTTGGATGAAGCGGAAAACAGTGTCAGACTCTTACTGACTAAACACCCTACCCCGTTCTTTCTTTGTCTTTTGCACTGGGCACTGCAAGCCTCCTGAGTCTTTTTCTGAAAGGAAGGCTTAGGGCCCTGGCCCCAGCAGGCATCCACCCTTTTGCAGAGTCCCTACGGTTTTGCTGACAACTCCTTAAAGGCGCTTAATATTATATATAATAAGTGACGTTCTATCTAGCTCGTCTAAGTAACTGAGAAGTCCAAAATATCTCTATTCGATTATTTTATAAATGAGTCAGACTACAATGTTTCAATTTTATTTTGACCATTAATAGTAAAATAATTAAAAGTAAAATGAAAAGTACACACGATTATTTTATAGTATTTTTTGTAACATGTTATTATCCACACACATGTTATTCTCATGCTTGTGTGGTTTATTTAATAATATTTATGAACAGTGTTTTGTAATAAAATAAATAGAATATGTTAACAAAGAGCCTGCAACAAATGTAACTACAAGTTTTTGCTTGAAGTATTTTTGCTCCTCAAATAATTCAGGCGTGGAATATGGCGTGCCCTAGACTTCTTTAGTAAAGATATTAAAAAAATACAAACGACAATATAATTAAAACCCCGTAATGCAAAACTAAAAACATCGACTGATAGAGATAAAACAGATGAACAGTAATGTCAAATTTGCTATCACCAGTCACACATATATAGCCTACCGACCCGCCCCAGCTTCGCACGGGTACAATGGTGACATTAAATAAATTATGCTTGTATTATACTTATAAACCTTCCTTGAACTACTCTATCCAATAAAAAAAACCGCATCAAAATCCGTGGCGTACTTTTAAAGATCTAAGCATACATAGGGACAGCGCAACTTTGTTTTATACTATGTAATGATATGTCTTCTTAAATAAGAGACCAGATAAAGAAAAGAGAGAGAAAAGAGTTCAAGGCTGAGTTCAGAGCGATTCGCGATAAATGTGTTTGAACTGATTTTTTTGATCTCCTCTACTTGCATTTGGATACAAGTTTTTATTACTTTTAATATAATATTACAACAAGAAAAGAGAAGACATAAGAAACTAAGAATCTTATATATCCTAATATTCTTGTAAAAAACTCCTCAGTTGTACGAGTATATTCGTAGTAGACGTTTAAAAACATGTTTCTAGTGGAGTTAATTTTAATCTGGTGCGTGATATTTGCATTATGGTGGTATAAGAGACCACGTCATCCCTCGCCTCCTGTGTACCCTGGTGCATTGCCAGTCATAGGACACGCACATCAATTTCTGGGAGATATTTCACGTAAGTCATAATAACGTACTTCAGCTTATTTGGTATTATTAAACATGAAATAATGAAATGTCAAAAAAAATCGCCAAACTGAAGTGGTAGATGGCAGGGCCCATTGCTCGTAGAACGGATGGTTGATGAGGTCGAAAGATTCTAGAGTGGCAATCACGTATCGGAAAACGCAGTGTTGGAAGGTCTCTCACAAGGTAGACCGATGACCTGCTGAGCGTCGCGGTTATAAGGTGGATGTGAGACGCACTGAATCGTTGGTTATGGTGACATTTAGGGGAGGCCTATGTGTTCAATAGTGGACGTCCTTCGACTAAAATGATGGTGATAATGATGATTTTGATTATCAGAAATTACTGGATTCATCGGTAATGTGAAAGTGAACCCTGGGGCTCTGGAACGAAAGCAAAGAAGGAACAGGTGTGGATTTTAGTCAGTAAAAACTTTGACACGCTCTCCTACTTCGCCCAAGAGCGAGGGATATCACTGGAAGATTGTCCACCTAAAGAAATTTGTTTTTTTTTTTTTGTTAGCCTGTTCTGTCCCACTCCTGGGCAAAGGCCTCCTTCCACTTCTTCCAACCATCACGGGCCTGCGCTTCTTCTTGCCAGTTCGGGAGGAATCTGTCTAGCTCATCGCGCCATCTCTTTCGTGGTCTGCCGTGACCCCGTCGCACTGTCTCAGGGCACCAACTTTGTGTTATTTTGGCCCACAGTTTGTCGGGCATGCGGAAGACGTGTCCTGCCCAGTCCCATTTCAGTTGGGCAGCCTTTTGAGCCACATCTATAATTTTAGTTTTTTAAAATTATATCTCTTCATCAACATATTTCTGAATATCTTTCATTTTATTGAAAATCCGTTAAGTTTCGTCGTTTATTATTTAAAGGTTAAAATGCGGCTTGGCCATATCGCTATACTAAAAGTTACTAAGAGTTAATTACTTAAATTGTCATTGGTGGAATCTTCACGTGACCAAGAGAGCTTTTTTTTTTATGGTAGGTGAAAATCATCGAATGACGAAACCCGCTCTTGGGCGGAGCGGGAGACCAGTGTCAGACTCTTACTGACTAAAAACCTACCCCGTACCTTCCTTGCCTTATTCCTGAAGTCGAGGTAACAGTTTTCACCACCCTCTAGGCTCCAGGAGGCTTCGACCCTGAAGGGCCCCTGCAGTTTGCTGACAACTCCTTGAGGCGCGCGGGAACGGTGCGCGCCGTTGACGACTTGGACTCGGTCTTACCAGACGACCGGACGGCGAGCTACCCATTGCTCACTGTCCGCGAGCCAGTGTCTACGGTGGCCGGATATCGGCAGGATCGCGGTGGCGACGGCTACGGCGAGGGCGCTGTTGCCTTTGCCTTATGCGGTCGGCCTCCTCCTTTACGAGCATTACTGCTTCGCAGAAGAAGGCGACCGCCTGCCATTCCTCTTCGCTGTGGACCATGGCCTGAACCAGGGCCCGGCGCGAGAGGTCGCCGCTGACCAAGAGAGCTGGGTTTGTCTTCAGTCAACGAATCGGCATTGCCATCCAAAGTGGCAATGCTGCCAGCGTTCTGGGCACATTTCCCATTAACATCGAAGTGGATGAATGTTTTGATGCCCTATGAGTGTTTTTTTAGTTTTTTGTCATTAAAGTTTTCCATAAAATGTTTAAAATCGCCGTTAAAATTCCTATTCAATCATGAGTAAAGTTCTTCAAAATATATTTTACTAGCAGCATATAAAAAAGTCAAAAAAATAAAATCGTTTTATTTTACATTGGCTTATGTAAACACTTATGTTTATGACGTCAAAAGCTAGAGCATGGTTATAATCTATTTGATATATGTATGGTTATAATTATTCATATCATACAAGATGATCTTTTTATTACCTACAATTTTTACTGTAAAACCGAAGTAGACCTTTTTAACCGACTTCAAAAAAAAGGAGGAGGTTCTCAATTCGATTGTATTTTTTTTATTTTTTTTTTTATGTTTGTTACCTCAGAACTCCGTTGTTTATGGATGGATTTGCAAAATTTTTTTTGTACTTGAAAGGATATGCTTCCAGATTGGTCCCATTTTTTTCAAAATCGAGTTTTGATGATGGAATCCATGAGAAATCGAGGGAACTCCTCAAATATTATAGGCAACTATATAGTTTTTTTTATATTTTCATCGAGAACTCAAGCATTTACAGTCAAAAAGTAACATTTGATGAGGTGAAACTGGTGAAGAAGATCAGAAATGGGTACCGAAACTTGAAACTTTATCACAATCAAGGTAGTAAAGCAACTATGAAAATGCACTATAAACCAATGATCTTAAATAATTATGTTGAAAATGTTATCATCGAACTAATCTGATGATGATGATGGAGCTGGAAGGTAGGCACTGGAACTGCGTAACTAATTAATATATCCTAGCCGTGTTTGGGCTTGTTAGAATTGTCGTAAGATGCACTTTGGCTCTAAGGTACTATTGAACTGATGTGATGATGAAGCTGGAAGGTGGAAGGTCGGCATGAGAATTTCAAAATAAAATAATGTATCCTAGCATTGTTTGAGCTTATTAGAGCTGTCATGGGCAATGCTGCCAAGGGCAATGGAAATGGCTATGCTCGGAGTTTCCTTGCGTGTTCGAATCAGAAATGAAGAAATGCGCAGGAGAACCAGGGTCACCGACATAGCCCGAAGAATTGCCAAACTTAAATGGCAGTGGGCAGGGCACATTGATCGTAGAACAGATGGCCGATGGGGCCGAAAGGTTCTAGAGTGGCGATCGCGCATCAAAAGACGCAGCTTTGGAAGACCTCCCAAAAGGTGGACCGACGACCTGGTGAGAATCACGGGAACGCGATGGATACGAATCTCACAGAATCGGTCGTTGTGGCGACGCTTGGGGGAGGCCTATGTCCAGCAGTGGACGTTTTCTGGCTGAAATGATGATGATGATGAGAGCTGTTATAAGATGTACCCATGAGATGAATCATAATCATATCATCATTTCATGCATCATATCATCTCTCCACGAGATCAAAACGATTACCTACACTGTAAAAATGTACCTATAATATGTATTCCTACTTATATGACATTGGTAACTTTTTCAAAAGAAATGTAGGAATGATATTGACTTCGTTGCCATAACACATTATAAGAAAAAACACTAAACGGCTACAAATAAAAAAAAACTTTTTACAAAAAAAAAAAAACCGCCTTCAAAAAAAGCCAAACGATAAAAGTTCCTACACTAAAAAGTTGAAAATAAAAATTTGAATTGCTGAAAAAACTTAATTTATAGGTAAACTTAATTGACATTAATATTTTACAAATATTCAAAATTTCATTACTTATTTCTGGAGTCGGTGCCAGCTAAGGCAAGGAATTACGAATGGGCAACAATCCCTTGAAAAACTACCTCTAACTTAACTCTAAAACTACTTAGTACCTATTTGCATACTCAAATATATAATACTTAATTAAGAGATAAATACATATTAGACTTACCTAAAAAAAACCGGCCAAGTGCGAGTCGGGCTCGCGCACAAAGGGTTCCGTAGCAGCAAATATATTATAAAGATTTTATATCATCGCGGATTTTTAAAGGTGTACAATACTGTAGTATATTTTTTGATCTATCTTATAAGGTTCAGCCATCGTTTTCAGTGTAAGCACAATAACTTAACCAAAATTACAGTTAAATCAACCTATCTCAAAAACTATAAGAGATACTTTGATCAAACCAAAAATCGTTGAAAGAGTTAATTAGCATGCATCACCTCTATTTTTTTTAGAATTTTATACCCCGTAGTTATAAAAATAGAGGGGGGGGGACATACTTTTTACGACTTTGAGAGCTGATATCTCAAAAACCGTTCACTTTAAGAAAAATGTTTTTTAGAAAACTTTATATCATTTTAAAAGACCTTTCCATTGATACCCCACACGGGTATGTACATCGAAAAAAAAATTTTCATCCCTCAGTTACATGTATGGGGGGCCCCACCCCCAATTCTTTTTTTTACTATTTAGTGTCATAATTTTGTAGCGGTTCATACAACACATATTCCCATCAAATTTCATCACTGTAGTACTTATAGTTTCCGAGTAAATCGGCTGTGACAGACGGACAGACGGACAGACGGACAGACGGACATGACGAAACTATAAGGGTTCCGTTTTTGCCATTTTGGCTACGGAACCCTAAAAATCATCCAATTTGCACATTTTGCCACATTTTAAGTACATTGAAAATGTTTAAGCATTATGTACGAAAAATGGCACTGGATATTGAAAAGCTACCTAACATTAAGTTTCAACAATAAAAATGCTGGCACCGACTCCAAAAAGAAGTAATAAATTTTGAATATTTGCAAAATATTAATGTCAAATAAGTTTACCTATAAATTAAGTTTCTTTACAGCAATTCAAATTTTTATTTTCAACTTTTTAGTGTAGAAACTTTTATCGTTTGGCTTTTTTTGAAGGCGGTTTTTTTTTTTGTAAAAAGTTTTTTTTTTGTAGCCTAATATGAATAGAAATAATACATATATACTCGTAAATTGAGCTCTACTCTTTTTAATTCCTTTTATTATGTATAAAAAAAAATATAAATATATAACATTTGGATTTCATTGGTAACGTGAGTAATTAGAGAAAAAAATGAGAAAAGATGGATTGGTCGACCCTTCTCTAGTTTTTTTTTTAACAATACTTTTTAACAATAATTCCTATCAGTTACACTCTCAAAAACTTGGGGATTTTTATCGACAACGATCCTTTTTGGTCCCAACAACTGCAGGAGGTCAGTCAAAAGCTTTTTGGTTTATCGGGCTCCCTGAGGCGCCTTCATAATTTGCTTCCCATTGCACTTACTTTTTTATTGTGGGCAAAAATCATCCAATGACGAATCCGGATTTTGGGCTAAGCCCGCTTAGCCCAAAATCAGGATTCGTCATTGTCAGACTTCTACTGACTAAACTACCTACCCCGTTCCTACATTGCCATACAAACTAGGGCCAGAGCCTTCCTTTCAGACACGAACCCTTGGCCGTAATTGGCTTCGACCCTTCTGCGGGGAAACTACGGTTACTGAAAGCTTTAGTCTATTCGCAATTTTTTTTTTTACTTATTAATATGCTATTTAATCTTTCTACTTTAAAGAACGCTTTCAATTCTTTTGTGACATATATTCTAGTTTCTTGAGATCATCATGTTTATCCTGTCCACATTATGAATTGTACAATAATTAAGTACCTTATCTAATCTGGTTTCAGAAATCTGGCAGGTGGAAAATGATATCTACCACTTTTGTATGGAGAATGGTGGACTCGTCGAGGTGCGGTTGGGCCCGGTGTCCGTATATGGTAAACTATGCTTTTTGTTTTTTTTTTTTTTAAGTTTATAGATTAGTTTAGATTGTCCGCATTGTAGTTATACAACCATCGGCTTATATCCGGCGATAGACAAGTTCGTTTATTTAAACGATTTGTCAAAATACTGAAAAATTAATACAAAACTCCGCTGCAGCGCTCCATTGGTTTTTTTGTCCATCAAAACTTTTAAAACTTACAGCGCTGAAACTTCAACTAAAACTGCGCTAATGTCATCAATTCTTTTTTATGGTAGGTAAAAATCATCCAATGACGAACCCCGCTCTAAAGGTGAATGGCCTGCAGATCACCTAAGTCAAGTAAAGTGACTGTACGGTACGCCTAATCTAGTGCGTAGTAGATATATATTATATATCGATCCGTGAAACCAATGTCTTTGGTCACAATTTCAAAGAGAAGAAGTTTTAGTTTTACGTGGAATTCTATTTTGATACATCTGTTCTTTCTAATCTACCTACATTGTTTCTATAAAAAGAAAGTACACTACCTATAATTCGTATAATATCAGCAATATACTAGTCAAAGTCCCGTCAAAATTGTGGTAGCTGCAACAAAGACAGACAGACATAAACGAAATTGAGTTTTTGTTATTGATTCTGAATATACTTTCATGATATTATGCATTAACCTTTCAAATACGGTAATTAGAGACATAATAGAAAGTCAATAGGTGTGCGGAGTATCCTAGCGTGATCGAATCAGAAATTAGGATATCCGCAAGAGAACCAAGGTTGCCGATATAGCGAAAAGAATCGCCAAACTTAAGTGGCAATAGGCAGGACACATTGCACGCAGAACGAATGGCCGCTGGAGCTGAAAGGTTCTGGAGTGACGACCGCGTACCGGAAGACGCAGCGTTGGAAGGCCTCCCACAAGGTAGATCGATGACCTGGTCAGGGTTGCTGGAAGCCGATTGATGTAAGAGGCACCGGTCTTTGTGGCGGCGCTTGAGGGAGGCCTGTGTCCAGCAGTGGATGTCTTTCGGCTGAAATGATGATGATGAGGTATCCGTTTGCTTGGGGCTCAAGAATTAGAAAAAAAAAAATGCATTTCAAAAAGATACTTCAATGTTATTTCTATGAATTAAAGCGTACATTTTTTATGTTATTTTGCAGTGGTATCAGACTTAGACGACTCTCTAACGATAGCGAACACTTGCATGGAAAAACCATATTTATACGGTTTTGGAAAAAAAATGTATGGCTGTGGACTGGTTACTGCAAATGGTAAGAGATGTATATAATTAATTTTATACAGTTACTAGCATTTGCCCAAGACTTGACACAAGAAGACATCCGCGTAGAAATCAAAACTTTCTATTAAGTTTTAGTTTGCTTTTTTCTCTTGTCCGCGACTTCATTCGCGTACAAATAGAAAATATTAGTAAGAAAAGTACATTATTCAATTTTACTACGCTGGAAGGACCTCACAGCGTCCTCATCTTCTGCATGACGCAGGCCCTTACCAGATATAGTACGTTCGAGAGATTCTTACACCGGATTCGTGCAGAAAAAACGCCGTGTCTTCCAGCAAGGATCACTCGTACCACGTTATTGTAAGCCTTTTTTGCCTCTGGACGAATAACTGGACGAAAGTCTTTGTTTGATGTAAAGCTCCTTCAGATAGGACCGTTAGTGCGATGAGCGCTAAGCAGTTTATTTCATCCAAAATAGACACATCAACAACCACATCTCAAGAGCATCCAACTGTTTACGGTGCGTTTGTAGATTCATTAATGTTGTAGCGACATCTATGACGCCACATAAAAACTATAAGAATCCTGCATCGCGCAATGAAAGTTCTCCGCGCGATTCGAACATATACGACAGCCCGAAGTCAACTATCGGGCAGTATTCCACCAGACTATAACACCTGTCTGGTCGGAGGATCCTCCTTTTTCAACGGAGGTATGTGGGACTTTACTCTCTGTTCCACTTCCCCCCCAAAATGTTTTAACTCTATACAGGAAAATAGGGAATATTTCATCTCACCTCAATAATGCAAAAAAAAAACATTTGAACAGGTTTGCAATGGGCTGTTTAAAGTAAGTTAGATATATTGTCAGTCTTATGATCCACTACTATCATTTTGGTTTTATCGCGGTTTAAATCTCTCTCCTTGGCCTGGGTCCCACCAGTGGAAACGTTATAAGTCTGATGCTATGCTATGGTGAAACCAAATCAGAACTGGTTGCCTCTAAAAGTGAATGAAGCCATTTCATGTGTTTGTGACGTCGTAAGAAGAGTATAATCGTCAACGTATCTTATTATTTATTACTTCATTCATCATGAGAGGAGCTGGGACACAGGCCTCCTCTCTAGGAGAGAGGACGGGCCATAATCCATCACGCGGGTCAGTGCAGATTGGTGGATATCACATGTCATGCCGGTTTCCTTGCGATGTTTTTCTTGACCGTTTTGAGAGCAGTGGTGCTGAAATAGATTACACAAAGTAATGCACCTGCCTGGATAGTACTTCATTAAAGTTACTAATTGATTTGTTTTTTTTATGTTTTAGCATCGACATGGAAGCCTCACCGTAAAATACTGAATCCAGCATTTAATCAGCAAATACTGAACACATTTTTTCAAGAATATAGCTTACAAGCAAGAAATCTTGTGACTGAACTAGCTACTGAAGCCGAAAAAGATGCGTTTGATGTGGTTCCATATCTCAAGAAAACGGTTATTAGATCTGTGTATAGTAAGTATTTCAAGCACCGCCTTTATCTTGTGAGCCAGTAACGGGTAGCTCGCTGTCCGCCAATCTGGTAACCGCCCGGACCTAGCCCAAGGCGTCGACGGCGCGCACTGTTCCCGCGCGCCTCAAGGAGTCGTTAGCAACTGTAGGGGCCCAGCAGGGTCGAAGCCTTCTGGGGTCAGGGCATGATGTGATTTCTTTCTTTCTAAGGCAGGAAGGAACGGTGGGTAGTTTATCCAGCGGGATTCGTCATTCGATGATTTTTCCCATCGCAAAAAAAGCACCGACTTATATCCTAGCAATAAACAAGCATGGTCATAGAAACTGTAGCTGTCAGCTGTCATAGCTTTTTCAGATATGTCAGAGGATTTTACATTGTCAATACATGAATATTTCTTGAAACATAATAATCTGGAGTATTATTTAATCACACCACCTAAGCGCTACAGTGGTGACCCCGACGTGATCGCAGACCTCCAGGTTATATAAATTCGTTTCCATCATGGCCAACAAGGACGAACAGAAAGTCTCCGCTGTCTCGACGTCGCTACGTATCCCTCTTATGTGGAGAGACAAAATACGGTTGTGCTCCACATCCACCACCCCCGCAGCCACTACATCTATAGAGGAGAAGATCGACGCGCTCGCGAGAGAAATCGCTGAACTAAAAACCAAACAACAGATCCACCAAAACTACCGACGTAGACCGTGTAGACGATATTCAAGATCGCGGTCTCGCTCGTCGAGCCGGCCCAATCACGATCGCACTCGAAACACCCAATCGGCGATATGTTTCTACCATCGCAAGTACGGCAAAGAAGCGCGAAGATGTACCCGTCCGTGCAGTTATGAAAACAGCAGTGCCCCCTCGGGAAACTAGAACCTGC
The DNA here is from genome assembly GCA_029852875.1 of Mythimna loreyi. Classification (NCBI taxonomy): domain Eukaryota; kingdom Metazoa; phylum Arthropoda; class Insecta; order Lepidoptera; family Noctuidae; genus Mythimna; species Mythimna loreyi. Next base: position 7,919,383 of record CM056800.1, on the reverse strand, counting down.
GTTGGCTGAGGCGGCAACTGGCGCAAGCAACACATCCTACCGCCTATTTATAACTGACAAAAATTCACGTTTATCATTTCTAATCGATACCGGCGCAAATGTCTCTGTAAATACCAAAGAGGAAAGGCGGGAAATCGACACCTACAGATTTTTGCCTCTACGCTGCGAACAACACGGTGATTCCAACATACGGTGAGAAGACACTGCAACTAGATCTCAACCTACGCAGACCATACACCTGGAAGTTCATCATCGCAGCAGTCAGCAAGCCCATCATCGGTGCCGACTTTCTAAGACATCACAAACTTCTTGTCGACATAGCCAGCCGATGTCTCGTCGACAAAGTAACCAACCTCTCAGTAAAAGCGCCAATCACCAATTCTGCTGACCCTACAGTCAGAAGTATCGACATTGATCAGCCTTGTCACCGGCTACTCAGCAAGTATCCCGACATCCTGCGACCGTCTTGCATGAAGGATACTCCCAGACACAGTGTAGAGCACCACATCGAGACTACTGGCCCACCAATATACGGCAAGACCAGACCCTTACCACCACATCGATATCTGGCGGTGAAGAAGGAATTTGAGTCGATGATGCAGCAAGGAATTTGCCGTCCAAGCAAAAGTCCATGGTCCAGCCCACTTCACGTCGTTCCTAAGAAAAACGGCGACATCCGCGTGTGTGGCGACTACCGAAGGCTCAATGACGTCACTAAACCCGACCGCTATCCGGTACCTCGTCTCAAGGACTTCACCTACCTACTACACGGCAAGAGAATCTTCACCACACTCGACCTAAATCGTGCTTATCAACAATTGCCCGTACACGAACCAGATGTCGAGAAGACTGCCATCACAACTCCATTCGGACTATTCGAATTCCCTCGAATGTGTCCAGGTCTCAAGAATGCCGGGCAGACCTTCCAACGATTCATTCATCAAGTACTCAACGGATTGGATTACGCGTTCCCATTTATTGATGACGTCATTGTCGCTTCGGACAATGAAGCACACCACGTCGAAGACCTACAAGAAGTGCTCCGCAGATTTAATGACTACGGCATAACAATAAATCCATCCAAATGCGTCTTCAGCAAAGAAAGTGTGAAGTTCCTGGGGTATGAAGTATCAAGCAAGGGAATTAAGCCACCTCAAGATAAAATCACCGCTATCACCGCTTACCCAAAACCAGAGACGATACAAGAGCTCCGTCGATTTCTTGGAATGGTAAATTTTTACCGCGACAGTGTTCCGAACGCAGCAATCATACAAGCACCTCTCAACGCGTACCTACATAATTCCAAGAAACGCGATAAGACCAAAATCGACTGGAACAAAGAAGCCTTAGAAGCATTCGAGACATGCAAAGTCTGCATACAAAACGCTGCTTTGCTCGCTCATCCATCTCCATCACCAAACGACGCCATCTCCCTCATGTGCGACGCATCTAGTACCTGCGCAGGAGCTGTACTGCAACAACTTATAAACAAGAAATGGACGCCACTGGGTTATTTTTCGAAAAAGTTCTCCGACACTCAACAGCGGTACAGTACATTCGACAGAGAATTATTATCAATCTACATGGCGATCAAACACTTCAGAAAAATGTTCGAAGGAAGAGAACTGATTGTTTATACTGACCACAAACCGCTGACTTACGCTATTCGCAAGCCACCGTCTGATAACGACACGCAGCGACGCACGCGTCAGCTTTTATTTATCAGCGAGTTCACGACGGACATACGTCATGTGAGCGGCGCAAACAATGTTGTCGCCGACGCACTCTCTCGCATTGAAACCATTGAAACACCGTCACCAATCAACTACGAGGAGTTATCACTGGCGCAAGGAAAGGACAGCAATATACCCATCTTAACAAGACAATCAAATATCCAACTCAAGAAAATCAACATGCCCGGTACAAACATACCAATATTCTGCGAAACATCTACTTTACACATTAGGCCATACCTACCGACTGACTTTCGTCGCATCGCATTCAACGCCGTGCATAATACAAGTCATCCGGGAATACGGACTACACGCAAGTTGATGCAAGAACGTTACTTCTGGCCAGCAATGAATATCGATATTGGCGAATGGGCAAAGACATGCACTGCGTGCCAACTATCAAAGGTACAACGGCACAATCGTAGTGAAATCGCGACATACCCACCAAGTGATAGATTCCAGCATATTCACATCGACATCGTTGGAAAACTACCCACGTCTTCGTGCGGACATCGATACCTACTCACAATGATTGACCGCACCACTCGATGGCCCGAAGCTGTACCTTTGCAAGATATAACTGCTGAGATTGTTGCAAGAAAGCTGTATGAAACCTGGATATCTCGTTACGGTTGTCCTTCAAGAATAACGACTGATCAAGGACGTCAGTTCGAAAGTCGACTATTCCATGAACTCGCACAACTTCTCGGTATAGAACGGACCCGTACTACAGCTTATCACGCACAGAGCAACGGCATTGTAGAAAGATTCCATCGCTCATTGAAAGCTGCACTCATGACCAGACTCCAAAACAGCAACAAATGGATTTCTGAGCTGCCCATAGTGCTGATGGGATTACGAGCCGCCGTGCGCACTGACACCAACACAAGCGCTGCGCAACTCACCTACGGCCAAGCATTACGACTACCTGGCGATTTCATATCACCATCACCAGCTGTTACCAAGATGGACTACAACTATGCTGATCACCTACACGACATCATCACGAAGCTCACGCCTACATACAAACCGCATTCCAACAAGCGATGTATGTTCGTGCACAATGACCTACAAACGTGTAGCCATGTGTTTGTACGCGATGACACTGTCCGAAAACCGCTGCAACATCCGTACAAAGGTCCCTACCAAGTCATCGAGCGAAACAATAAATACTTCACCGTGCAACTACCAGGCAGATCAAGTAATATATCGATCGATCGACTCAAACCGGCTTACACTGTCAACATCGAAGAACACGAAAACACAAGTAGTGAGTCACTCCAACCGGCTGCAGCTACCACCGAAGATCACTCCAGCGTACTCCCTGCGAACAGCAACGAACAACGCACCAGATCAGGCAGGATATCCAAGATGCCCGTACGCTTTCGCTAGGGGGGGAGTCCTGTAGCTGTCAGCTGTCATAGCTTTTTCAGATATGTCAGAGGATTTTACATTGTCAATACATGAATATTTCTTGAAACATAATAATCTGGAGTATTATTTAATCACACCACCTAAGCGCTACATAGGTATATGTAAGAACTCATGTAAGAAATTGCGCTATGCAGAATTTCATACTGTCTTATCAACATACTGAAAAGTTTCACTGCAAGTTTTGCTGCAGCGGTCTTTTGTATTCAAAAGTCCGTTGCTATGCGATGATGATCAGGCGTTTCGAAACTGAGGAGTGCCTGTCTAACAGAGGATTGACGCAAGTTGATGGTGATGATGATGATGACGCTCCAACAAAGGCAAAGAAGTAGATGGTCAATGCACATGATTTCATATTTGCTACTTAATGTTTTTATTTTATTACGTTTTTTCTGTCTACAGAAACAATGATCGGAGTTAATCCTAATGATAAAGAACAGGAGGCGATTCTTAAAAACTACGCTCATGCAACCGATACCTTTTTCTCGTTAATGTTAGAGAGATTCCAGTCAGTATGGTTGCATTTGCCTCTTCTTTACAATATGAGTGGTTTGAAGAAGAAACAAGATGCAGTTATAGAAACTTTGAAAAATCTATCGAAGAAGGTAATTTCCTTTATTTAGTACTTTTTTTCTGTATTTAGCACTTATTATTTGGCAAAACATAATATTCTATTAGTTAAGATTAAAATAAACTAAACATATTCCAGAAATACAAAGCACACTTAGGCGTCAGAGTACTCCTGCAAGACTCCTGCACATTGCTGTCATCCGGAAATGTGCCCAGAGGGCTGGCAGCTTTGCCACGTTGAATGGCAATGCTAATTCTCTGAGCGAAGAAAGTGCCAGCCCTCTGATCACGCAAAGTGTCATTATTTGGCAAAACTGTTTTATCAGTTTAATGTTCTGTATGTGTATTAATATGATTGAAAAACAGAAACGATTTGTTTGAAATATAAAAGCCAATTAAAAAAAAATTGTCAAGGTCAAAAAAAAAATTATTTCACGTGGTTCTACATGAGTACTTACAAAAAGTCAGACGCTAGTGCACGGTTCAAAATTGGTCGTTTCCTAAGGAGAAGAACTGTCAAGAAAGTTCATGGTTACTTTACAATATTTGTTCAATAGATATTATGAAAAAATAAAGTTTAAAAACTAACACCCGACTACTTAAAAACACGCTCTAAAGAGTACGAAACAAGACAACAAGAAAGCCGTGGTCGTATACCACTTTTTTTAATTTATTATTCTTATGGCATACGACCACGGCTTTCTTGTTTCGTACTTTTTAGAGCGTGTTTTTAAGTAGTCGGGTGTTAGTTTTTAAACTTTATTTTTATTTAACATATTTTGGAGTTCTAAATAGGTTAATCTTGGGTTCATTGATTTCTCAGCCCATGAATACAGGTAAAGTCACAAGCAAATGCTAGTAATATGTATATATTCAAAATGTACAAGTAAAGCGCTTTCAAATGATACCAAACACGGCATATTTATCTTAACTTTATTTTTTTACTTCGTATGTTTTGTCCGCTAGAGGGCGCCACATTAGATTTTGTGAAATCCCATATAGCCTATAACCAGCGGACAATTAAGACGCTTCTAATGATATGTCATTTGTCGAATTCTGATAAGTAGTTTAGAAGTTACGAGGGAACAGATGAACATCCATACCCACATACATACATACATACAGGTCAAAATCATAACCCTCCTTTTGCTTCGCCGTAGTCGGGTAAAAAGACAGCGTAGACCAGTCAATATTGTTACTAAAAGCACAACAAAAATATTCAAAATAAATAGCAGGTAATCTGAGAATTAGCGGAGTCTACAGTACGGCCGTCGAATCTTGGCGAGTCTAGTCTGAAGTTAGGCTCTGCGAATTTTAGCGCTTGAAAACTCGTAAAAAAATAAATGTTAAATCATTCAAAAAAAAAAAAAAATGCAATTTGCAGCTGTTATTGCTGTTAAAAATTGTTATTGGCATTTATTTTTTTTAAACCTTTATTTTTGTCCTAGTTTCAATGGCTAACATTTCCAAGAAAGAAAAAAAATGCTATAATTTTTATTCTTTCAGATTACCACGATACGCAAATTGGAATTGAAACAAAACATTAATTCAGAGTATGTAAAGGAGGCCTCCTCAGGTAATTTATTAAATTTTTATTTTCAGACTAGCTTTTGCCCGCGGCTTCGCTCCCGGCAACAGATTATTCTACTCTACCCTACTCTACCCTACTCTACCCTACTCTACCCTACTCTACCCTACTCTACCCTACTCTACCCTACTCTACCCTACTCTACCCTACTCTACCCTACTCTACCCTACTCTACTCTACTCTACCCTACTCTACCCTACTCTACCCTACTCTACCCTACTCTACCCTACTCTACCCTACTCTACCCTACTCTACCCTACTCTACCCTACTCTACCCTACTCTACCCTACTCTACCCTACTCTACCCTACTCTACCCTACTCTACCCTACTCTACCCTACTCTACCCTACTCTACCCTACTCTACCCTACTCTACCCTACTCTACCCTACTCTACCCTACTCTACCCTACTCTACCCTACTCTACCCTACTCTACCCTACTCTACCCTACTCTACCCTACTCTACCCTACTCTACCCTACTCTACCCTACTCTACCCTACTCTACCCTACTCTACCCTACTCTACCCTACTCTACCCTACTCTACCCTACTCTACCCTACTCTACCCTACTCTACCCTACTCTACCCTACTCTACCCTACTCTACCCTACTCTACCCTACTCTACCCTACTCTACCCTACTCTACCCTACTCTACCCTACTCTACCCTACTCTACCCTACTCTACCCTACTCTACCCTACTCTACCCTACTCTACCCTACTCTACCCTACTCTACCCTACTCTACCCTACTCTACCCTACTCTACCCTACTCTACCCTACTCTACCCTACTCTACCCTACTCTACCCTACTCTACCCTACTCTACCCTACTCTACCCTACTCTACCCTACTCTACCCTACTCTACCCTACTCTACCCGCGATATCTACGACACCAGGATAGCGTTTTGGTAGCGGTTTTCAACATTAAACGTGCTAAATTAGCCCCCGCTACACTTCTGACAAATTATTTTTGACTTTCCTTAAGGGGTGGTTTTGTTTTAGGCACTTACCCTTATTTTTCGATTTTTAAATTTTTCAAAAATTAATAACATCTTTGTTTTACATTAGATTGCAATAGTTTTTTTGTCAATCGGATTTTCGCTGTACAAACCCAGGTTTCCCGGCGCTGAGCGCGAACCGAAACCCCTCTCGGTCGCTGAAAATCCGATTTTTCATCAAAAAATCCGGTTTTTTGCCCATAACTCAAATTTTTATATTGAACGTAGTGCTGTAAACGTTTCAGTGAGCTAGCCCGCGTCGAGACCTGTCTCCTGACACCTCGCACGCCCACCTACCTCACATAGAACGTCAGAAAATTTCCTGACACCTCGCACGCCCACCTACCTCACATAGAACGTCAGAAAATAATTTCCTGACACCTCGCACGCCCACCTACCTCACATAGAACGTCAGAAAATTGCCCGCCCACCCGCCCATTTTTCTTACGTTGTATATATAGGGAAAGGACTTAGATTTCGACGAATCAATATTATTTTATTAGCTAATTAATTTTATTTTAATTTCAATTTGTACCTGGAATTTTTTCAGAATTTTAATACACATTTTACCGTACTTTTTGACATATTTTAATCTTATTTAAAAAACTTTTTATTTTTAATTTTATTTATTAAAATTTCTATTTTAATTTAATATTATACTGACGTGACTTCATCTCGAAGCCACTTATTATTGACTCGCCATAAAGTTGTTACTGATCCCCCCTTTACAGGGATCAGTACAATTATTTTATAAGAAGCAATACTTAAGCTTAATATTATAACTAATATTAATTTGACTTTTCTACCCCCCCATAATCATGTTCCTCTCCAGGACCCCCGCCAAAAAGTCCACCTTGGTTCCCCAGCTCTCCGTCGAACCCGGCACTGTCCGTCACCTTCGACAAGGAGCTATCCCCTCCCAGTGCTTCAACTCAAGCCTCTAGAGTGAGGCGAAGCATTGGTGAGTGGGAAACCGGTAAGATGGCGGAAACACAACCCTCGCCGACAGCTGCCGCGCTCTCACCCAAGAGGGCAGCCCCAGTGGCGGGCGCCTCCCAGAAACCCACTCGTCGCGCTGCGACCCAACCTAACGGAAAGGCTGTAGCGCGCCGAAACTCTTCAGAGGCAGCGGGAGCGTCACCGGGGACTAGCCAGCAACAGCCGAACAAACCCACCGATCGGGTGACCGAGGCCCGGAACTGCCTCTTGCGCGCGAAGTCGCATCTTGGTGACTCGCGTAACTTGAGAGCGGACCTCAAGGCCGGGATCACCCGATCGGTGGAGCGGCTATACCAACTGGTGAAAGAAGAGGCAGCGGCAACAGGAATAGCGAAGGGGGTTGATATGGTTGGCATTGAGGCCAAAGAAGCCACAACACCGCCAGAAGCACCCAGGAGTTATCCGGAGGTTGACTCGTTGCTCGCTTCACTAGCGGAGCATAGCGCGCTGGTGAAGGAGAGCAGCGAGAAGATGGGCAGGCTTCAGGAGGCGATGGAGAGGCAAAGGGACCAGCTAGAGAAGACGGCTACCTATGCGAGTGTGGCGGCGGGTCCACCGAAAAAACAAAATCCAGAAAGGACCGCGCTTCACTCCATAGTGGTGACGTCCAAGAACGAAGGGGACTCTGGAGAGGAAGTCATGAATAAAATTAGGGCAGCAGTCAATGCCAAGGATGGGGGGATAGAAATTGAAAGCGTGCGAAAGGCCAAAGACAGGAAGGTAGTTATGGCTTGTAGGTCGGTCGAAGAAAGAAAGAGGGTAAGGGAGAGGCTAGAGAAGGCAGGAGACCACCTCGTTGTCGAGGAGGTTAGAAACAAGGACCCGTTGCTGGTTTTCCGGGGTGTCCTCCGCATTCACTCCGACGAGGAATTGCTGGGGGCGTTACGGAGCCAGAACCGGGATGTCTTTAGCGACCTCGACAACGGGGAAGATCGACTGGCTGTCCGGTTCAAAAAGAACTCGCGGAACCCCCATACCAACAATGTGGTGGTCAGCACGTCACCTGCTGTCTGGAACCGGATGCTCGAGAAGGGTAAAGCGCGAATTGATCTCCAGACTGTCTTCGGCGAAGACCAGTCGCCACTGGTCCAGTGCACGAGGTGTCTGGGCTACGGGCATAGTCGGCGGCTCTGTAAAGAACCTGCCGACTTATGCAGCCACTGTGGAGGCCCACACCTCCGAGCAGAATGCAACCAGTGGCTCGAGGCAGTAACACCCAAGTGCCCAAACTGCGTCAAGGCGAAGATGGGGAAGACTGACCATAACGCATTTGCCACCGAGTGTCCGGTTCGGGTCAGGTGGGACAGGCTGGCGAGAACGTCCGTCGCCTACTGCTAAGGTGGTCCCAGAGAATACGATGCCGCACAAGATACTCCAGGCGAACCTTCAGAGAAAAAGTTTGGCGACTCAAGAGCTTATGCTTGAGGCCGAGAAGCGTAAAGCCGCCGTAGCGCTGATCCAGGAGCCCTATGTAGGCAGCGCGAAAAGGATGAGCGGGACCAGAGGTGTTCGAATCTACCAGAGCACTGGCCAAGGAGAAGGGACTGTCAAAGCGGCAATAGCTGTTTTTGATCCACGCATTGCCGTTAGACAGTACCCGGAACTCACCACGAACAACATCGTCGTGGTGGGGATCCAGGCTGGTGCCTGGGAACTAACTCTGGTCTCGTTCTACTTCGAGCCTGATCAGCCTTTAGGGCCATACCTGGACAGCCTCAGAAAGGTGGAAAGCGAGACCGGCCCGCATAAGCTCATTATAGGAGGAGACGCCAACGCCTGGAGTGTCTGGTGGGGCAGTAGAGAGACCAACAGCAGGGGCGACGAGATGCTGGGAGCTCTCGATCAACTTGGACTGCAAGTACTCAACACAGGGGAAACTCCAACCTTCGACGTAGTTCGTGGCAACAGACGATACACGAGCTGCGTCGACGTCACAGCCTGCACAGAGGATATGCTGACGGTGACCAACGGCTGGCGAGTAGTCGATGACTTGACAGGCTCGGACCACAACGGCATAGAGTTCTGCGTTCATTTAAAAAAGTCCTCGGGTGTCACGGTTAACCGGACTACCAGGATCTACAACACCAAGAAAGCAAATTGGGCGCAGTTTCATGAGAAGCTGCGCGCAGTTATGCTCAGGAACAACAGCCCTAGCCTGTTCGATGATATCGACAGCAGGGAAAAGATAGACCTGGTAGTCGAGGGCCTAACAACAGCAGTGCGAGACGCCTGTGCAGCCGTGATACCCAAGAAAAAGAACGCAGAGAAATTAAAAGTGCCGTGGTGGTCTGACGACCTCGCCAGTCTAAAGAAACAAGTGGTCACTAAGAAGCGGAGGATTCGCTGTGCAGCGCCAGTCCGTAGACAAAAGGTTGTTGAGGAGTACCTGAAACAGAAAGAAGAGTACGAGCGTGCAGTAGTCCAGGCAAAGATCGAGAGCTGGAAGAGGTTCTGCGAGAAGCAAGACAGAGAAGGCCTGTGGGAAGGCATATACCGGGTCATCCGTAGGACGGAGAAGAGAGAGGAGGACGTGCCGATGGTTAGGGACGGCAAGACCCTGGACCCGGAGGCCTCGGCGAGGTATCTGGCACAGACATTCTACCCAGAAGACCGTTCGGAGGGGGACAACGAGGAGCACCAACGGGCGGCAACGAGCCGAAGAGGTGAACGGGGGTAACGAAGGTGAACCTTCGGATCCTCCTTTCACACTCGATGAGCTGGAACGCGCCGTCTCCTCGTTCAACCCCAAAAAAGCCCCCGGTTCCGACGGTCTGACGGCGGACATATGGGGCCACACGATCAGTCACGACCCAGACTTGATACTGCGCTTGATGAACAAGTGCCTGGCGCATGCATACTTTCCACGGTCCTGGAAAGAGGCAACAGTCGTCGTGCTCCGCAAGCCCGCGAAAGAAGACTACACCACCCCAAAATCTTACAGGCCAATTGGGCTTTTGCCTGTCCTCGGAAAGATATTCGAGAAGCTGGTTGTCACCCGACTCAAGTTTCACCTGTTGTCACGGATGAGTACTCGCCAGTACGGATTCATGCCCCAGCGAAGCACCGAGGACTCCCTCTACACCCTTATGGGGCGCATTCGTGGCGGACTCAATGCGAAGAGACTTGTCACGATTGTGTCCCTGGATATTGAGGGAGCCTTCGATAGCGCATGGTGGCCAGCTATACGAGTCCGTCTGGCTGAGGAAAAGTGTCCAGTGAACTTGAGGCGGGTGGTAGACAGCTATTTGACCGAGAGGGTGGTGAAGGTCAGATACGCGGGAGTGGAGTACGAATCCAGGACCGAGAAGGGATGCGTCCAGGGGTCAATCGGTGGTCCCATATTTTGGAATCTTGTGCTGGATCCTCTCTTGAGGGCTCTGGAGTCAATGGGAGTGTACTGCCAGGCGTTTGCGGACGATATTGTTCTTGTGTTCGATGGGGAGACCGCACTTGAAGTCCAGAGGGATGCCAATGTCGCCCTCGAGTACGTGCGAGCATGGGGTGTCAAGAATAAGCTTCGGTTTGCGCCGCACAAAACTAAAGCAATGCTGGTCACGCGCAAACTGAAGCATGACACCCCATGTCTCAAGATGGGCGGGGTAGACATTGGCATGTCGGACGAGATCAAGCTGCTCGGACTCACCATCGACCACAAGTTGACATTCAACACTCACGTCGCAAACGTCTGCTCCCGAGCCATCGGCATCTACAAGCGGCTGTCGCGGGCTGCTAGGGTCAGTTGGGGTCTCCATCCCGAGGTCATCCGCTGCATCTATATGGCAGCGGTGGAGCCTATCATCCTGTACGCGGCGAGCGCGTGGTCGTCGGCCGCCAACAAAGTCGGGTTGCAGAAGAAGCTAAACGCCGTCCAAAGGAGTTTCGCGCTGAAGCTGTGCCGGGCCTACCGCACGGTCTCCCAAAACTCAGCACTCGTGCTGGCTGGGATACTCCCTCGTGATCTCCGGATTCGGGAGGCAGCCTCGCTGTACGAGGCCAAGAGAGGGGTGCCCCATCCAGCGCTAAGAGACCGGGAGATCAAGCGAGTGATATCGGCACTGCAGATGCCACATCCGGCGTACAGAGGGCTATTGCACTGCGACGCCTGGTAGACGAGGAGCAGTATAATGCGCACCGAAATTACGAGCTGCGTATTTTCACAGACGGCAGCAAGATTGAGGGCAAAGTCGGCGCGCACTGTCGGTGGGGACTGGCGACGCGGAGACGAAGGCCCTCAAGCTTGCTTTGCCGTCCTACAGTACCGTCTACCAGGCTGAGCTTTTGGCCCTCTGCAAAGCAACTAAGGAAATCCTTCGAAGGACCGAGACGGCGTTTGCCATCTACAGCGACTCCATGGCAGCTCTCCAAGCAGTCGCGAACCCCGAAGCCCTCCACGCTCTCGCAGTGGAAGCAAGAGCCAACATCCGCCGCGGCGGTGCCCAGAACAAGAGCATTTCCTTGTTCTGGGTCAAGGCACACGCGGGGCTGGAGGGTAACGAGAGAGCCGACTTGCTCGCAAAGGAGGCTGCCCTGGGGTTGAAGCGGCAACCCGACCACGACAAATGCCCGGTTTCATTCGTCAAGCGTACGATCCGTATGGAAACGCTGGACGAATGGAACCGGAGATATTGCGAAGGACAAACGGCGGCCACGACGAAGATGTTTTTCCCTTCCACGATCGCTGCGTACAGGACGGTGCGTGGGATGGAGATGAACAAGGAACTGACCCAAGCTCTAACAGGACACGGCGGGTTCTCCGAGTACCTGCACCGCTTCAAGTGCAAGGATAGCCCGGCGTGTGCCTGCGACCCCGACACGCGAGACAGTCCTGCACCTCCTGACTGACTGCCCGGTGTATGCCTCCCACAGGCATGAATTTGAGATGAGGGCCGACATGCCAGTCAAAAAAGAAAACCTCGGCCTTCTCATAAAAGACCGAAGACTCAGAAAGCAATTCATAGAATTAGTAGTCAAAATAGTAAAGTCCGTTAACAAACGAAATAAATAATGGAAGGTTCATTTTATATGTGAATTAACTTACACACACAACAATAAGATATTAATCTAATTTATTTACATAATTTTATATTATCCCGTTATATTTATCATTATCATAATATTTATTAATCAATGGACAACTTTTTAACAAAGCGCAAATTATTGACTACGAATTTACAAATTATAATTATTGAAAAATATTATTTATTCAAATTAGGAATTTAAACAAAAATAGAAATAGAAATACCTACAGCTATAACAATGTCCCTGCGAAACCTGATGGCAGGGGGCCTTTTGCATGGCGGGAGTGGTTTTTAGCCGGTAGGAGTCCGGCACTACCCAGACTGCTCCTATATGGAGTGGTCTGGGTGTCCATGACGGATTTTCCATTCCCGCCACCAAAAACAAAAAAAAAAAACCCTACTCTACCCTACTCTACCCTACTCTACCCTACTCTACCCTACTCTACCCTACTCTACCCTACTCTACCCTACTCTACCCTACTCTACCCTACTCTACCCTACTCTACCCTACTCTACCCTACTCTACCCTACTCTACCCTACTCTACCCTACTCTACCCTACTCTACCCTACTCTACCCTACTCTACCCTACTCTACCCTACTCTACCCTACTCTACCCTACTCTACCCTACTCTACCCTACTCTACCCTACTCTACCCTACTCTACCCTACTCTACCCTACTCTACCCTACTCTACCCTACTCTACCCTACTCTACCCTACTCTACCCTACTCTACCCTACTCTACCCTACTCTACCCTACTCTACCCTACTCTACCCTACTCTACCCTACTCTACCCTACTCTACCCTACTCTACCCTACTCTACCCTACTCTACCCTACTCTACCCTACTCTACCCTACTCTACCCTACTCTACCCTACTCTACCCTACTCTACCCTACTCTACCCTACTCTACCCTACTCTAAAAAAAAAAAAAAATGTATCCTATGTCATTCTCCTGGCTCTAAACTACCTCCCTGCCAATTTTCAGCTAAATCGGTTCTAGCTGTCCCGGCAAACTTCGTTTCGCCTATTTTTTTTTTTTTCGTTCTCACCGTTTAAACCTTCCCTGAACTATCACGAATATTTCAAGACCAAAATCAGCCAAATCGGTCCAGCCAATCCCGAGTTTTAGCGAGACTAACGAACAGCTAATTATTTTTATATATATAGACTAGCTTTTGCCCGCGGCTTCGCTCCCGGCAACAGATTATTCTACTCTACCCTACCCTACTCTACCCTACTCTACCCTACTCTACGCTACTCTACCCTACTCTACCCTACTCTACCCTACTCTACCCTACTCTACCCTACTCTACCCTACTCTACCCTACTCTTCCCTACTCTACCCTACTCTACCCTACTCTACCCTACTCTACCCTACTCTACCCTACTCTACCCTACTCTACCCTACTCTACCCTACTCTACCCTACTCTACCCTACTCTACCCTACTCTACCCTACTCTACCCTACTCTACCCTACTCTACCCTACTCTACCCTACTCTACCCTACTCTACCCTACTCTACCCTACTCTACCCTACTCTACTACTCTACCCTACTCTACCCTACTCTACCCTACTCTACCCTACTCTACCCTACTCTACCCTACTCTACCCTACTCTACCCTACTCTACCCTACTCTAAAAAAAAAAAAAAATGTATCCTATGTCATTCTCCTGGCTCTAAACTACCTCCCTGCCAATTTTCAGCTAAATCGGTTCTAGCTGTCCCGGCAAACTTCGTTTCGCCTATTTTTTTTTTTTTCGTTCTCACCGTTTAAACCTTCCCTGAACTATCACGAATATTTCAAGACCAAAATCAGCCAAATCGGTCCAGCCAATCCCGAGTTTTAGCGAGACTAACGAACAGCTAATTATTTTTATATATATAGACTAGCTTTTGCCCGCGGCTTCGCTCCCGGCAACAGATTATTCTACTCTACCCTACCCTACTCTACCCTACTCTACCCTACTCTACGCTACTCTACCCTACTCTACCCTACTCTACCCTACTCTACCCTACTCTACCCTACTCTACCCTACTCTTCCCTACTCTACCCTACTCTACCCTACTCTACCCTACTCTACCCTACTCTACCCTACTCTACCCTACTCTACCCTACTCTACCCTACTCTACCCTACTCTACCCTACTCTACCCTACTCTACCCTACTCTACCCTACTCTACCCTACTCTACCCTACTCTACCCTACTCTACCCTACTCTACCCTACTCTACCCTACTCTACCCTACTCTACTACTCTACCCTACTCTACCCTACTCTACCCTACTCTACCCTACTCTACCCTACTCTACCCTATTCGAATTTTTCTCACCTTTTAAACCTTCCCTAGACCTCCACGAATAATTCAAGACCAAGATAAGATAAATCCGTTCAGCCGTTCTCGAGTTTTAGCGAGACTAACGAACAGCAATTGATTTTTATATATATAGATTATGATCTGCTCAATAATATTAGATTAAACAGAAATCTACATCTACACTATCTACACTAATATAATAAAGAGATAAAGTTTGTTTTTTTGTTTGTAGGAGGTAATCTCTGGAACTACTGGTCCGATTGAAAAGATTAGCAGCAATAAAAAGCTGCTTTACTCCTGAGTTATGTATACGCTATATTTTATGTACGCGGGCGAAGCCGCTGACAAAAGCTAGTATGTTATAAGCGCGCAATCGTGAAAACTTGAAAATGTCCTAATTAGGACGTTTATGAATTCTTCATTGGATGATTTTTACCTACCTTAAAAAAGGTAAGTGCACGAATCTGACTCACATTTACCCAGGTTTTTTTTTTCAAATTTCAGGTTACAAGTCACTCTTAGATCAATTGCTGGATGGAGGTGAAAAGCAAGTATTTACAGATGAAGAGATCAGGGAACATTTGAACACTGTCATAGGAGCTGCTTATGATACGTCAACTATGACCACGACGTTTTGCTTGATTTTAATTGGGTCATATCCAGATGTCCAAGCAAGAATATGGAAAGAGTATGCATTTGTCAATTTTTACAAGTTTTTTTTTTAGTTTTACTTATCCCGATTTTTGGAATCAAATCTTAGCAGTAATGCTAGCTAAGGAGGAGGCCGACCGCATAAGGCAACGGCGCACACGCCCTAAGCGATACCGGGATTCCGATCCCGATTTCCGGCCACCGGCGGCGCGGGCTTGCGGACGGCGAGTAGTGGGTAGCTCGTCGTCCAGTCGTCTGGTAACAGTCTGGACCAAGCCCCCGCGCGTCTCAAGGAGTTGTCAGCAAAGCCATGGCGACTCTGCAAAAGGGCTGAAACCTACTGGGGTCCAGAGTTTCTTTCTGAAAGGAAGGCTTGGCCCCAGTGTGAAGGGCAGAGAAGGAACGGGGTGGGGTGTTTAGTCAATAATAATTGAACACTATTTCCCGCTCCACCCTAGAACAGGATTCGTCATTGGATGAGTTTTGCCCACCATAAAAAAAAATCAGATCTTGTAAATTAAATTTGATCCTCTTCCCTGTTACCGATTGAGCTTGAAATACCGATTGAAATTTTGCATGCATGTGTGAATCAGATGACAATGCAAAATTTTTATGTCGTGGATTTATATTAAGATTATATTAAACCTGCCTCTTTAATTTTGTGTGCATAAAGTATTAAATAAATATCTGAATTAAAACTTTATCTACGCTAATATAATAAAGAGGTAAAGTTTCTTTTTTTTGTTTTGTTTATTTTTTTGTTTGTAGGAGGTAATCTCTGGAACTACTGCTCCGATTGGAAAAATTTTAGCAACAATAGAAAGCTGGTTTTCTCCTGAGTGACATAGGCTACATTTTATGTACGCGGGCGAAGCTAGTATTAAGATATATTAAGTTTGCCTCTTTAATTTTGTTTGCATAAAGTCATCATCATCAGCCTTATTAATTTTCTCACTGCTGGGACACAGGCCTCCTCTCTAGGAGACGGTATGGGTCATAATCCACCACGCGGACTCAGTGCGGATCTTGCATAAAGTATCTATTAAATAAATATCTGAATTAAAACTTATTTTTCTAGACTTCAAGAGGTCCTTGATGGTCAAGAAAGAGATTTAACCAGACACGACCTACCAAAACTAGTGTATTTGGAAGCGGTGATAAAAGAGACCTTGCGATTATACCCTCCGGTTCCAAGGATTGGAAGATGCAATGATTCAGAAGTCCAGCTAAGTATGTTATACAAATGTTTTTATTTATTGAATTTATTACGTCTTACAATTATTTTAATGTTACGCACATACGATTTTATTTTTTTATTCCACATCTGTCACACAACGTCGTCTAGTCCCAAGCTAAGCAGAACTTGTGTTATGGGTACTAAAAAACTAATAAACATGTTTATATATTTCTAAATATATACAGGCTTAGCCAAAAGAAATTACCCTATTGGAAGATGCTCTCATTTTTGCAAATAGCCGCCAAAGTCAAATCTGTTTTGATATTTGTGAACTAGACAGATGTAGAATACAAGTGAACAAGCTATGGAATAATCGCGTTCCCGGGTCGCCTCATCTCTCATTTTGGCGATTTGCGTTGGCTCGCAAGATCACCCGATTTAAGCATTCCAGAATTTTTTGTGGGGTTTTTTGAAGTTTCGTGTTTAAGTCCGAGACTCTAGAAGTCCTCAAAGGCAACATTCGACACGAGTGCAAGAATCTGTCGCTCGAAGTTCTTGCCGAAGTGATGAAAAATGCCACAAAACGAGCCCGTATGGCGATCAATTGTGACGGCGCCCATTTGACCGATATAATCTTCTGGACTAGACCAATAAAATTCTAAAGGTTCAAATAAACATAATCAAAAAACTAAATCGAATTTTTACATTTAAGAAAAAAGAGAGCCAAACAACATCGGATGACTTCTTTTGGCCCACCTTGTACATATTAGAGAGAAGATAAATTACACTCAGACATAGAACAAATGATTGTGCTCATCACACAAACATTTGTCCTGGGTGGGAATCGAACCCACGACCTTCGGCATAGCAGTCAGGGCCACCAGACCACTAGACCAACCTTACATAATATGAGATAAGACTTCCATTTTATTTCTTTTGGTGAATAGGACGTTGGTTCTGGTAACTAGTCAAATAATAAATATATCTAGAGATTTTAAATCTCAAGCAGATCCAAGAAGCGATCTTAGAGCATTTACACTGAAAATATAAAATGTGTATATATACATATAGTATGAGTGTACAAGATGAGCGGTTCATCATCATCATCATCATCATGTCAGCCGAGCGACACCCACTGCTGGGCATAGGCCTTCCCCAAGGATCTCCAAAACGATCGGTCCTGTGCTGTCCGCATGCAGCGGCTTCCCGCGACCTTCACCAGATCGTCGGTCCACCTTGTAGGGGGCCTGCCCACGGAGCGTCGTCCGGTACGCGGTCGCCATTCGAGAACCTTTCCACCCCAACGGCCATTGGTTCTTCGCGCTATGTGTCCCGCCCACTGCCACTTCAGCGATGCAATCCTTCGAGCGATGTCGGTTTATTTCGTTCTCCTGCAGATCTCATCATTCTTGATTCGATCAAGCAGGGAAATACCAAGCATCGCTCTCTCCATAGCTCGCTGGGTGACCTTGAGCCTTCTTAAGAGGCCCATAGTAAGCGACCACGTCTCACTACCGTAAGTCATTCATCAGTGTTGTGGAAATCATATTATCAGAAAACAGTGGCCTAATCCGTAATCAAATCAGAGTTTACACAAAGTACTCAATGAAGCCTTTCCTTGATGGCTTAGTTAAGATAGTTACTTTCACTGGGCAGTGAAAGTAACTAGCTTCCTCATTTTTTTAATTGATTGACTGTCCTGTTGGTCTGTAATGTTGGTGTAGTTAGTGGCCTTGACTGCTATATCGCAGATCATGGGCTGAATTCCCACCCAGGACAAATATTTGTGTGATGAGCACATTATTTGTTCTGTGCTGGTGTAATTTTCTATAACTAGTATGTATTTAGCAATACAAAGTTGATACGACAGATGGCTTTGAAAAAAAAAACCCGCTGCTCCATACATTTTGTAGACTTAAGTATGTGAATAAATATTTATGGAGCAGCGAGTTTTGTTTTCGTGATTTTTGGGTTACATCTCATAGTAAAAGTTATTCATATTGGTGTGTATTCTATATCCTTTTTAAGGAAAGCCCATCTGTTGTATTGACTTTGTAGATAAGTATGTTTATCAGTTGTCTAGTACACAAGTTCTGCTTAGCTTGATACAAGACGGCGTTGTATGAAAGTTTTATGTATGTCTGACTCTGTCAAGTACCTTTAGTTCCTCTAGTTGCCACTAGATGGCGTGCCTAGTATGTATGTATGTATTTACAACATCTTTTTCATAACATCACCAGTCACTATTATTTACTTATCAATACTATTAAACTGACAAAAATATTAATTTCCATTTCAGAGCATTACACATTTCCAGCGGGAACTACTTTCATTTTATCGCTGTATGGTATGAACCGCGACCCAATATGGGGCAAGGACGCGAACGAGTTCAACCCGGACAGATGGCTGAATCCTGGCACTTTGCCTGACAATCCAAACGCTTTTGCCGCATTTAGTATTGGAAAACGAAACTGTATCGGTACTTACTTTTTTTATTTAAATGACCACTTTTATTTCCTTTATGAATATTGAGCATGAAGTGTACCTTGGTGGATCGACGATCTGGTGAAGATCGTGGGAAGCCGCTGGATGCGGACAGCACAGGACCGATCGTTGTGGAGATCCTTGGGGGAGGCCTATGCCCAGCAGTGGGCGTCGCTCGGCTGACATGATGATGAGTGTACCTTATTGTATGTTCAATCCCAATTAAATTTTCATATCTGCTGCAATTTTCATATTTTTCTCTCTTAGAGAAAAAGCCTGTGTCCTAGCAGTGGGAACATTAAAAAGATTGTTGATGTGATGATGCCTGCTGTTCTAGGATGGGATCAATTTACAATAATTAGTTTTTTAGGGTTTCGTACCTCAAATAGAAATAGATCACTTATAGGTTAATTTTGTTATCCGACTGTCTGTATGTTTGTCTGATAAGACTCTTTATCTCGAAAACACGTGAAGGTATGGAGTTAATGTTGTAAAAAAATCAAACTTTTAAGTTAAAGGGAAAAAAGCTACCTACAGCCTACGGCGGATTTAAAGAAATCTAATTCATAAGGTACTTCCTGTTGGCCTAAATCCTGAAATTTGTTATGAAGCAACGTATTATAGCACAAGCATTTGAATATGAAAAAAAAATGGTGGTTTTTTTTCCGGATTTTTGGGTTGATGTCATAGTAAAAGTTGTTCATATTGGTGTGTACAAAAGCCCATCTGTCATATCAACTTTGTACATTGATATCCATACCTATATTCTTCTAATGTTTTTTTTTTAATATTCATACTTTAATATCTTTTCAGGTAAACAATCCGCCATGATGTCTGTAAAGACCACATTGGCGTATATTTTGCAGAAGTATATCGTCACTGGTGACATCAGAAACGTACAATGTAAATGTGATTTAATACATAAGCCAGTGAGCGGACACTATATAGCTTTACAATTAAGAACATAATGATAATACTATGCGTTCCAAATCAGAATAGAATCGATTGCCAGAATGTGACGTCATGCCATACTGTCATCCATGAAATTTTGACAAAATTTAAGAACTCAGAGATGAGTAAAATTGAAGAACTAGATTCTAATTAAACTGTTTTCGTTCACAGTTTGTAAATAAATTAAGTTTTACGTAAATTAATTAGATTTTAAAAATTGCATGCCTCGATTTGACAGTAAATCGAGGTACTTTTGTACTCTTCTATCTGTATGTGTTCTTTTCTTTTTGTAAGTGTTTGTGTGTACATAAATAAATAAAACAAAATTGTTATGTAATTATAATGCCACTGAAACATTTTGATATATAGCTTATTCCAACTGCTCCACTTTCTAATAAAAATTATTGTCATTGTTGAACTTGTTCATGTGATGAAACTGCATAATTATAGTTTATCTACACTAATATAATAAAGAGGTAAAGTTTGTTTTTTTGTTTTTTTTTGTTTGGAGGAGGTAATCTCTGGAACTAATGGTTCGATTGGAAAAATTGAAGCTATAATAGAAAGCTGCTTTACTCCTGAGTGACATGGGCTATAAATTATTTATATAGGTAACATGGATATTACCCGAGCTATCACAACTTTTGTCTCTCAAATTTTCCGCGGACGAAGTCGCGGGCAGAAGCTTGTAAGTTATATTCTTGCAATGTTTAACATAAGGTTTATTCAACTAGTAGTGTGCGCCGAACATTTATACATAACCCTCAAAAACTTTCACATTAAAATTTAAAATGTTAGTAGGTAGCCTATTTATTTAAGTATTATATTGCCTTGCCTACCAGCATTGAAGAATAAACCCCAAAAGTCTCTCCAGATAGGAAATAAAGACTACCATTGGAAGTTCTGGAAACAGCGACTGTCGCAACCTAGCGCTGGGCACGCCATAATTTCGGCAGTAGTGCCCCTCTTTGAGGCGTGGCTGGATAGACCTCACGGCGTCCTCACCTTCCGCATGACGCAGGTCCTCACCGGACATGGCAAGTTCGGGAGGTTCCTGCACCGGATCCGTGCGGAAGAGACGCCCGGGTGTCGCCACTGTGTGGCCAGCCCGGAGGACACGGTGGAGCACACGGTAGAAGTGTGCCCCGCTTGGGAAGAGCAACGCCGTGCCCTCGTGGGGGTGATCGGCGGCGGCAACCTCTCGCGCCGGGCCTTGGTTCAGGCCATGGTCCGCAGCGAGGAGGAGTGGCAGGCGGTCGCCTCCTTCTGCGAGGCAGTAATGCTCGTAAAGCAGGAGGCTGACCGCATAAGGCAAAGGCAACGGCGCACTCGCCGTAGCCGTCGCCGCCGCGATCCTGCCGATATCCGGCCACCGTAGACACTGGCTTGCGGACGGTGAGCAATGGGTAGCTCGCCGTCCGGTCGACTGGTAGCAGTCCAGACCGAGCCCAAGTCGCCGACGGCGCGCTCCGTTCCCGCGCGCCTCAAGGAGTTGTCAGCACACCGTAGGGGCCCAACAGGGTCGAAGCCTCCCGGAGCTGAGGGTTGATGCGAAAGCGTTACACCGGGGCTCTGGGAATAAGGCAAGGAAGGCACGGGGTAGGTTCTTTAGTCAGTAAGAGTCTGACACTGTTTCCCGCTCCGCCCAAGAGTGGGATTCGTCATTCGATGATTTTTACCTACCATAAAAAAAAAAAACCATTGGAAGTTCAAAGAGCAATATTGGCGGTGAGATAATAGGGATCTACTTCATAATATCGACAGTCACTACATCGATGGTCGCTATATCGAAAACATTCCATTGACAGGCTAATGTATCGACAGTACCCCAAATCGATGGTACGGTACGTCGAAGATATCGACAGTACTAAATACGAAACGAAAGAGGGAATTGTAAGATTTTTGCAGATAATAGTAGCGTTAACGAAATCACGAAGGTAAACTACATTTCCTTTGATAGATCCGAGTGGCCTTCTAGAAACTGTATTGGTGCATCAATTATTTTCATCCATCATGTAACGAAACCAAACCCCAATACATGGTGCCACTACTAGTTTTATCTGGTTCCGCCAGCAGTGGGGCAAAAGGTGCTGATACCTTCTTTCCTGTGATATAAACGGATTTACTTTATAATTTTAAAAGAATCCAATTTACTGTGAAGGTACCTTTTGTAACAGTAACAGTTAATAATGTTGTAGCGACATCTATGACGCCACATAGGAACTACGAGAATCCTGCATCGCGCAATGAAAGTTCTCCGCGCGATTAGAACATATTCGACAGCTCGAAGTCAACTATCGGGCAGTAGCCCACCAGACGATAACCCTTTTCAACGGAGGTATGTGGGACTTTACTCTCTGTTCCGCATACCTACAAAATGTATTTTGATTTCACAAATTTTAACTCCTACGCGAATGAAGTCGTGGACAAGAGTTATTAATTAATTACAATAAATAAATAAAACAAATCAATCATTTTTAGGGTTCCGTGGTCAACTAGGTACCCTTATAGTTTCACTAAGTCTGTCTGTCTGTCCGTCCGTCAGCGGATAATCGCAGTGACGGTTAGCCTAAGAAAGCTGAAATTTGGTATCATTATGTATATCAACTATATATCAACTACACCGACAAAGTGCAAAAACAAAACGTGGTAAAAATGTTTTATTATTTTTTGATACTGTAAGTATTTTCAGAAATAATCGCTCCAAAAGTAAAAACAAAGGCGTCCCCCCCTTTAACTTTTAAACGATAAGTTTAGAAGATATGAAAACAAATCACTAACTAGAAAGTTTTGGATAAACTTTATAGGAAAATTATTCCGAATTTGATAGGATTAACAGTTTTTGAAAAATTAAAAAAGAAACAATTTAATAAATTAATTTAATCGTACATGCAAGCATTTTTTAAATACTTTTTTACATATTTCATTATATTCTCAGTATATATTTTTGATAATGAAATATGTAAATTAATGTTTATTCAAATAAAAATACAAAAAGATTAAAATCGGTTCACGCAATCCTAAATTACCACCGGGTACAGCGCCATCTCTCGAAAAACTGGGTTCCTAATTTTTACATGGGCTACTGGGTTCTGTTACATTGTGATACCACACATTACGTTCAATTAGCGACCTCTGTTGATGAGAGTAGTTAGTTACAACCTCCGTACTTAGCCATGTTTAATAATAGGTTAACTTGCTGGAGCTTAACGTTCAACGATTCCTGAACAGATGGCGCTATGTTAAGTATACATCTAAGGCAGATGACCTCATTTACCACTGAACCACTGAAGTTGGGGGCTTTTCCCTCCATCTCTACTTTGTAGCCATGGTAAGGCTATTCTTCACCACAGGATCGTCTAGTCTTCACTGTAGGTATATGACCATACCATCTCAGCCTAGATTCCTTGATTTTTCTGAGAGGAGAGATTGAGACTAATGTCATCAGCAAAGAGGTCAATCATGCTTCGCCAATAGCAAGATCGGTTCAAAACGAAAATCTATGACATGCCCTGCCATGATGTGCCATGTTTATTTTTATGATTGTGTATATGTTATATGTTCCCACTGTTGGACACAGCTTCCTCATCCTCTCTAGGGGAGGAAGTGGGTCACAATTAAAAAAAAAATAAACCACGCGGACCAAGTAGAGACTGGTGGGTGTCACATGTCTGCGAATCTATGGTTCTAGGACATGCCGATTTCCTCACGATGTTTTCCTTCACCGTTTTAAGAGAAGTGGGAATAAAATAAAGTAATGTGTGCTTGGTTGGGTTTGAACTCGCGACCTACGGCCCGTAAGTCGGGGCCATTCGGCCACCACTGCTTTCTTGTTTTTATTTGTCATCATCATGTCAGCCGAGCGACGCCCACTGCTGGGCATAGGCCTCCCCCAAGGATCTCCACAACGATCGGTCCTGTGCTGTCCGCATCCAGCGGCTTCCCGCGACCTTCACCAGATCGTCGGTCCACCTTGTAGGGGGCCTGCCCACGGAGCGTCGTCCGGTACGCGGTCGCCATTCGAGAACCTTTCCGCCCCAACGGCCATCGGTTCTCCGCGCTATGTGTCCCGCCCACTGCCACTTCAGCGATGCAATCCTTCGAGCGATGTCGGTTGATTTCGTTCTCCTGCGGATCTCATCATTCCTGATTCGATCAAGCAGGGAAATACCAAGCATCGCTCTCTCCATTGCTCGCTGGGTGACCTTGAGCCTTCTTAAGAGACCCATAGTAAGCGACCACGTCTCACTACCATAAGTCATCACTGGCAACACGCACTGGTCAAAGACTTTTGTCTTGAGACACTGAGGTATTTCGGACGCGAATATATGCCGGAGCTTCCCGAACGCTGCCCATCCGAGTTGGATTCGACGAGAGATCTCTTTCTCGAAGTTGGACTTACCTAACTGGATTGTCTGTCCCAGGTAAACATAGTGGTCAACAACTTCGAGTGTAATGTTCCCAACGTTAACTGGAGCGGGTGCAACATGGGCATTTAACATGATTTTCGTCTTGTCCATGTTCATCTTAAGACCCACTCTTTTGGAAGCATTACCGAGATCTTCGAGCATTATGTTCAGGTCTTCCAAGGTCTCAGCCATAAGTCTAACTATGTCATCGGCAAATCGCAGGTGTGTTAAGTACTCGCCATTGATGTTGATGCCGCGTCCTCTCCAGTCCAGAAGCTTGAAAATATCCTCCAACGCAGCTGTGAATAGTTTCGGAGAGATAACGTCTCCTTGTCTCACGCCTCGCTGTAGTTGTATCGGATTAGAGCTCTGGTTCTGTAATTGGACCGACATGGTGGCGTTTTGGTATAAGTACTTTAGCACCTCGATGTACCTGTAGTCTATTTGGCACCTTTGGAGAGACTGCAGAACTGCCCAGGTCTCAATCGAATCAAAGGCTTTCTCATAGTCCACGAACGCTAAACAAAGTGGCAAGTTGTACTCTTCGGTCTTCTGTATAACTTGCCGCAGCGTATGAATGTGGTCTATGGTACTATAGCCTTTTCGGAACCCGGCTTGTTCGGGAGGTTGGAAGTCGTCAAACCTGCGAGCGAGACGATTCGTAATGACTCTAGAGAACAACTTATAGATATGGCTCAGAAGCGAGATGGGTCTGTAGTTCTTCAAGAGAGTTTTGTCACCCTTCTTGAAGAACAACATCACATCGCTTCTGCCCCATGCCTTTGGCTTTTTTATTTGTATTGTAATTTAATTTAACTTTTCGACTACCGTGATTACAGACAGTTAAAAGACAATAGGTTTTTGGACACCTGTTGGGGCTTAATGAACTAATTTATATTTTAATTATGTTAATTTTATTTTAATTTTATTGTTTTTTATTCAATTTTTTTATATGACATTTCATGCTATTTTATTAGTTTTTTTTTTAATGAAGTGTACCTTTTTTCTCGGTGGGAAATTGTGTATGTTCGTAAAAATTTAGGACTTTTTAAAATTAGAAGCGATATTATAGTAAACACGAAATTGAACGAAACCCAAATGGGGATTAGCCAAGACCAGCAAGTCATTTTTAGTAAACAGCATCATCATCATCTTCCTGCCCTTGTCCCGTTTTATTTGGGGTCGGCGCAATATGTCTTTTTCTTCCATTCTGTCCTGTCACCCGTCTCGCTATCACTAACTCCTCTTTCTTTCATATCCCTTCTCACACAATCCATCCATATTTTCTTTGGTCTCCCTCTCCCTCTCCATCCATCCACATGTATACTCATGGCTTTTTTTGTAACATGCGTTTCATCCCGCTGCTTTTTACATGGCCGTACCAAGATAGACGGTTCCCTTTCAACTTTTCAGTCACTGGCGCCACTTTCAAACTTCCTCTAATATACTCATTTCTCACTTTATCCATTCTCGTCACACCACACATCCATCTCAACATTCTCATCTCTGCTACATGCAATCTCTTTTCATCCGTCTTTTTCATAGCCCAACATTCTGACCCATAAAGTAGGACAGGCCTTATCACGGACTTGTAGATTTTACCCTTCAACTTGAGGGGCATCCGTGGGTCGCAAGTTGTTCCAGTGACCTGTCGCCATTTCATCCATCCTGAGTTGATCCGATGTGCCACGTCTCGGTCTACCTCACCATTCCCTTGGATAATCGACCCAAGGTACCTAAAGTCGGAACAGATTGATTATGGGCACAGGACTAGAGAGACCGCCAAAATCGCAGAACAGGTACTCGGTTTTAGTTCTGCTCAATTTTAGGCCAACACTCTCCAGTCTTTGCCACCACACCTCCAATCTGCTTACAAACAGCATACGCTTTTATAACAAGCTGCCAGAAGCGGCAACCGAACTTAGCGAGGGAAAGTTCAAAACTCATATCAATAAGTCCTAACCAAAAAAGCATATTATAAGGTTAAAGATGATGTAGAAGACACGCTTGTTTGGCAATGACTGCTCCTGCCCATGTGGCTCCCTGGTAACTCATTCATATTGTTATTCTGCTCAATCTTTGTTTATATATACGCAATATTTATATTACTAGCTGTGCCCGCGACTTCGTCCCCGTGGAATAGTTATTTTGGGCATCATATTTATTTTTGCAAACAACCTCCTCAGCTTTAGGTATAAATTATAGCTGTTACTCACGACTTTGCTCGTGTCAATTTCTGTTATTATTTTAGACAATTTAGTTTTTAAAAGAACATAATTGTCTAAAAGTACTTTATATAGCTACACACCCCCTTGGACACGCCATAATCTCGGCGGTAAGTCCCCTCTTTGAGGCGTGGTTGGATAGACATCACGGCGTCCTCACCTTCCGCATGACGCAGTTTCTCACCGGACATGGAAAGTTCAGGAGATTCCTGCGCCGGATTCGTGCGGAAGAGACGCCCGGGTGTCGCCACTGTGTGGCCAGCCCGAAGGACACGGAGGAGCACACGGTGGAGGTGTGCCCCGTTTGAGAAGAGCATCGCCGTGTCCGTGGGGGTGATCGGCGGCGGCTACCTCTCGCGCCGGGCCTTGGTTCAGGTCATGGTCAACAGCGAATAAGAATGGCAAGTGGTCGCCTCCTTCTGCGAAGCAGTAATGCTCGTAAAGGAGGAGGCCGACCGCATATGGTAAGGGCAACAGTGCCCTCGCCGTAGCCGTCGCCGCCGCCGCGATCCCACCGATATCCGGCCACCGTAGATGCTGGCTTGCGGACGGTGAGCAATGGGTAGCTCGCCGTCCGGTTGTCTGGTAACAGTCCAAACCGAGACCAAGTCGTCGACGGCGTCCACTGCTACCGCGCGCCTCAAGGTGTTGTCAGCAAACTGTGGGGCCCTTCAGGGTCGAAGCCTCCTGCAGCCGAGGGTTGGTGCGAAAGCGTTGTACCGGAGCTCTGGGAATAAGGCAAGGGAGGAACGGGGTAGGTTGTTTAGTCAGTAAGAGTCTGACACTGTTTCCCGCTCCGCCCAAGAGCGGGATTCGTCAGTGGATGATTTTTACCTACCATAAAAAACCCCTCCGCACCGCCCGCAAGCAACCCGTCTCCTCGCCCGCCGGCCAGGCGCAGCGTCATATTTTGCACATCATGCGGCGCGTGTGAATTTTATATCGGAGTTATTTTAAAATTGTAATATCTTCTAAGATGTTCATTGAAAATAAGTGATGTCAAAGACAATTTTGTTCACAATTACATACTTTTAATCAACAATACATTTATTTGGATAAAGTTTAATAATACTATGTTGATACAACTCTAACAAATAATTGGTAATAATGCATTAATTTCAGCCAAATTTGATTCCCATAAAAACGGTTCTAGTGAGTTAATCTTAAAAGATAGACATATACTGTCGCGGACATTTTTTTAGATCATTTTAGGAGGAACAATTCTTTAATACATATTTTTTTGGTATCTTGAACCGTTTTCGCAGCGCACGCAACGGAAGCCCTCAAAGATGAATATTATTCCCGTTTTTTCCACATTTTTTTTTATTTCTTTGCTCCTATTAGTCGCAGCGTGACGTTATAAAGCC
This sequence comes from Mythimna loreyi, assembly GCA_029852875.1. Taxonomy (NCBI): domain Eukaryota; kingdom Metazoa; phylum Arthropoda; class Insecta; order Lepidoptera; family Noctuidae; genus Mythimna; species Mythimna loreyi. The sequence goes on along the minus strand of CM056800.1, from coordinate 7,891,459 downwards.
TAAAGCCTTCCTCGATAAATGATATATACAACACAAAAAGAATTTTTCAAATCGAACCAGTAGTTCCTGAGATTAGCGCGTAAAAACAAACAAACAAACTCTTCAGCTTTATAATATTAGTATAGATAATTCAGTATTACTTTGGCGTTTGTTGTTTTTACTTAGCATTGAACCTTACATGGTGACCCTGCCAAAGCAATCCACATGCGCTACGTGAACTTGAGACGTCAAGTGTGACTTGACGTATAATAGCTCCTTCTGCGAAGCAGTAATGTTAGCGAAGGAGGAGGCCGACCAAATAAGGCGACGGCGCACGCGCCCCAGACGTCGCCGGGATTCCGATCCCGATTTCCGGCTGTAGCTCGCCGTCTGGTCATCTGGTAACGGTCCAGACCAAGCCAGGTCGTCGCTGGTGCGCTCTGTTCCCGCACGCCTCAAGGAGTTGTCAGCAAATGTAGAGGCCCAGCTGCAGGGCCAAAGCTTACTGGGGCCCCAGTCCGGTTTCTGAAAGGAAGGTCCAATCCCAGTATGAGGGTTAAGAAGGGATGGAGTGGGTCGTTTAGCTTACTGACTAACAGTGGACGTCTTCCGGCTGGACAATGAATTTTACGAGTACTTATACTTACAAACATTTATGCATAATGCAATTTTTTGTCTCATTATTCTTGCTTTAAATTGTAATTGTAATGTATTTCTATTTATAAACTGCTGGCATTGAATTATAATGCATACTATCTGGTGGAAATATCTTCTTGATGCTTCCATTATTAAAACTGTTTGGATAAACCTGTATATGCTCTCAGTAACTATTATATGTGGGTTTTGTCTTAATGATTGTCTGTTTGGATCATGTTAATTGAAAAAAAATATAAACAAAAAATAATAAATTAAAAAATGACATTTTATTTTATTTATTTAATCTTCATGTGAACAAAGTTTACAAAAGTAGGTAAATTAATGTCTCGATTTCTACCAGGTGATGACGTCTAAAAAAATGTTATAAGTAAGATACTAAAACTAAAATGGGGGCAAAGTTCGCAAGCTTCTTCACTGACGAATTGACGTCCATTTTAGTTCAGTGTTCTGAGTGCGAGTTGTATTTACGTTAATGTGATCGAAGCGTTCAAAGCGTTTGGCTCTCTGATTCGTTAAAGATCTTGGAGCGGGCCAATCGCAGCACCGAACGCCATAAACGCGTCGATCGCGTTAACGTAAAAACAACTCACACTAGGCACTCTGATATGAAACTTAACACACAGTCATATTTTTCAGTTTAATGATAAACTGGGGAGAGTTTTTTAAACCGCGTTTTAGATGATTCGCATACCGCAAAGTGCAGTTATGGGCACGCCATAATTATGGCGGTTCCCTATTCAGACCTCAGGCGTCCTTACCTTAACGCAGATTCTCATCGAAAACGGTCAGATCAGGAAGTTCCTGCACTGGATCCAACGCGGTAGCGACGCCGGGGTATCAGCACTGTATGGACCGCCCGGAGGATGCGGTTGACCTCACGGTAGAGGTGTGCTCTGCTTGGGTAGAAACTGCCATGTCCTCGTGGGGGCTTTTATATAGGCCATCAACGTCTCTTTCTGCGAAGCAGTAATGTTAGCAAAAGAGCTTTCAGGATTCCAATTCCGATTCTAGCCATTGTAGGCGCGGTTTGTGGACGGCTAGGGGTACCTCGCTATCCAAGCATTCGGCAACCGTCCGGACTAAGCCCAAGTCGTCAACGAAAGATGCTCCGTATTCTTTGGACCGCATTTCAGACCATTTCACAGTGTTTTATAAAGACTATTTTTCGTACATTGTATTTTTATTCAAATAAACTGATAATCTAAGTTATATTAATGCAATATTTCGTATTCTCATGTCAGTAGCATGTTTACTATTTGAAAATCGTCACTTTTTCAATCTGGTATCCAGAAAAAAATTATATCTCTGAAACTAAATATGATACGCAATTATGGCTTTAAAAACGACGAAGGCGTTTTTTATGCTGCATATTTTAGAATACAAATAATTTTTGAAACTTCATTAAATTTAAATTTATACGAGAATTTAAGTTTTTTAGTTTTTATTATTTTTGTAGATAATTCTATATCATTATTTAATTCTATGTCTTTAAAAATTATATTGAGGTTTCTAATATTTTTTTTTTTCTATTCTAAATAGTTTGCGCGAGAGACACTTCCAAAGTGGAAAATGTGTCCTGCCACCCGTAACTTCTAAAATAAGAGAATGATAAAACTAAAAGTGTGGTGCAGTGTAATATGCAAGCTAATTATACCAACAGGGGACTTAGGATTGTGACGTCTAGACCAGTGATCACAAGTTCGGGAGATTCCTGCACCGGATTCGTGCGGAAGAGACGCCCGGGTGTCGCCACTGTGTGGCCAGTCCGGAGGACACGGTGGAGCACACTGTAGAAATGCGCCCAGCTTGGGAAGAACAACGCCGTGCCCGCGTGGGGGTGATCGGATCGGCGGCGTCGACCTCTCGCGCCGGGCTTTGGTTCAGGCCATGGTCCGCAGCGACGAGGAGTGGCAGGCGGTCGCCTCCTTCTGCGAGGAGGCTGACCGCATAAGGCAAAGGCAACAGCGCCCTCACCGTAGCTGTCGCCGCTGCGATCCCGCCGATATCCGGCCACCATAGACACTGGCTTGCGAACGGCGAGCAATGGGTAGCTCGCCATCCGGTCGTCTGGTAGCAGTCCAAACCGATCCCAAGTCGTTCCCGCGCGCCTCAAGGAGTTGTCAGCAAACCGTAGGGCCTTACAGGGTCGAAGCCTCCCGGAGCTGAGGGTTGGTGCGAAAGCGTTACACCGGAGCTCTGGGAATAAGGCAAGGAAGGTACGGGGTAGGTTCTTTAGTCATTAAAAGTCTGACACTGTTTCCCGCTCCGTCCAAGAGTGGGATTCGTCATTCGATGATTTTTACCTACCATAAAAAAAAAACACAAATACCTTCACTGAGCTTCACTTTTGAGTAAGTCACAGTTCATATAACACAGCACAACACTTTTGAAACGTTTTTTATCTACTTACACATGAAGTCTTTACGTAAAGATTGGTTTTTTCACAAGTTTATTGCTTAAACGGTTGTCCATGCAATTTTATAAGATTTCGCCTCAAAATCCCGTTTTAATAGTTCGAGGGACTAAATAACTTGAATTCGAGTTAAACACTGTGCTTTTCATTACGAATACGACGAAAATAAATACCTATATTAAAAAACCTGAGTCGTCGTCATAGGTCTTCGTATGTTTTTAGGTAGGTATATTTCTTTTGATTTAAGCGTGTAGGTTTTCTCCTCCTAAGAATCTTGCATTAAATCCAAAATCCATAACTGAAGCTGATGAGCTTATCGTGTTAATACAATTTTTTAATAACAGGGATTTAGCAAAGTATAAACAAATCTCTACTACTCGAAAAAAAACAAGAAAGATCAAATCGGCCACAGATTATAGAGAGACTACCATTTACTCGCCATTTCTTTTTTTCAGTGGTCGTCTGGCTATTCAGTCAATATTTTTCATTTTATCTGTGTAAAAATGGGTCAGGTCAAATTTTTTCTCAAATATATAATAAAGTCATTTAAAAAAAAAGTATTCTTAAATTATTCCTATCTTTCAGTTATTTCATTTGTACTGGCAGTATAGAAATTCGGGTCACGGTTCAATAGAAATGTCAAAATTTTTTTTTTTTAAATATTTAGACAGCTGTCAGTTGAAAGTAAAACTCCCCAGGGAGGAAAACTGCTACTTTCAACTCTTTCCGCAGGCAACTTTACACCTACTTTCAGAGTATGAAGAGTAAAATGAATATTTAGTGTACATTACATTAAAAAAAAATAATAAAAAAAAATTAATATATTAATAAATTGGTTTAAAAGTGATCTAGTAAGTAATTTTTCTCTAATAAATCAAAAAACCGCAATTGGTATGGAACCCTCAGTGTGCGAGTCCGACTCGCACTTGCTCAGTTTTTCATTTTAAGATACTAAACCCTAAAAACTTCAAGAAAAATATGATTTCTTCCGAGATACGCAACCCTAGATATTTTTTTTTGTATTGGGAAAAATCATCCAATAACTATTTTATTACTTTTAAGAAGACTTAAAAAAAAAGAAATAAAAAATAAAATAAAATTGTGTCTTTTAAGAAGGCTTACAAAAAAAAAGGAAAAAAAAAATTGTTATTGGATGATTTTTTCCACAAAAATCCCGGCCTTGAGCGGAGCGGGAAACACTGTCAGACATTTCTGTGACAGTTTTTTGCCTTAGTCCCAGGACATGGGTATTTCGCTATCGCATGAACTCATGGAATCTTAAATATGCAAGTCCGTTATCCGCAGATTAATCCGCATTGAAAAAAACCAAAAAAAAAACATGATTATATTATATTTTTTTTTGATAATATAGTATAAATAGAAGTCATTAGAACCAAATCCGCGCAGATTCTCGCCAGATTTCTAAATGTCTACTCTAGTGTTGCTAGCGCTATTGCTTTGCCTAGTAATAGCTGCGTGGTTTTATATGAAGCCACATCCTCATTCACCTCCTATTTTCCCTGGAGCATTACCCTTCATTGGACATTCGCTTCTGTTACTTGGAGACCGAAAACGTAAGTCCTTTATATATTTTTTTTAACTACGTCTAGTCTTAAGTTAAGCAGAGCTTGTATTATAAGTACTAGACAGCTAATAAACATCTATATATATAAAACAAAGACAGGTTTGTTACAACATTATTAGTGTTACTTTTTGGTATCGTTGGATTTTGTTATATGCCGCCCCGAATAGCAGAAAACATCTTAAAAATAATGAAAACTCGACGAAAACATAATTATGAAAGAGGGGTCCAAAGTTTGTATGGAAAAACCTACTTTCACGCGGGCGAAGCCGCTAGCAGAAGCTCATCATCATCATCATCTTAGCGTAAGTCCCGGTTGCTAGTACCTTGGCTTTCACCTCGGTGCCCGGGGTCCGCTTTCCAAATTAAACGCCTCCACTTCACTCGGTCTTTCGCGTCCTTTGCCTTAAGCCAATTGGCACGTATATCGTCCCTTACGACGTCGATCCAACGTCTCTTAGGCCTTCCTCGTTTTCCGGGTCCCGGCGGAGGCGGCATGGCGAGGCATTTGTTATCCACGTAGTCTGCCGGTTTACGTAAAACGTGGCCATACCAGCATAAGTGACCCTCCTGCAGTTTATCCGCTATGTCACGGACTTGAAGGCTGCCCCGGATGCGGGATTTTTAAAGTGGCAAAAGCTGGTACTATATATTTCTATATATTTACGTATTATAGATAAACAATGCACAAAATGCACATTCGATTCGTCGATTTTTGCTCATCATACATAAAAAAACCCAGACACAGAAAAATGATTGTGCTCATTACACAAACATTTGTCCTGGGTGGAAATCAAACCCACGTCCTCCGGAATAGCAGTCAGGACCACTAACTACTAAAAAAAAAGGCCAGTCAAACCAACCACCAGTCAGACCATTGGAATAAATTTTGAGTTTGGCGTATCATTATTTCATTATTGCAATATATTGCCATTTCAAAATTTAGCCAAACATTTATTTTTATTTTATTAAGTATATGGCCCCGACTTACGAGTTGTTGGTCGCGGGTTCAAACCCAGCCAGGCGCAATACTTTGTGTAATTTATTTCATCACCACTGCTCTCAAAACGGTGAAGGAAAACATCGTGAGGAAACCGGCATGTCCTAGAACCAAAAATTCGAAGACATCTGGGCCCGCGTGGTGGATTATGGCCCATTCCCTTTCCTAGAGAGGAGGCCTGAGTCCCAGCAGGGAACATTATAAAGGCGGATGATGATGAAGCCCTTCTTCCAACTATCTTGTTGTACAAATATTACCGACTTTCTATAGTAATCTTTCAGTTCCATTATCAGACCCTGGTTACCTATATGGTACCTAGATGGCACCAAAAAATTCATCACGATGAATCTTCCTCCTCAGTCATTCATTCTTGATAGAGTGGTCGTGGTTGATCATGTTGCGTTTTAGTTGGCTAGAGGGCTCCCGCGATGCGTCACCACTTGACACGGTTTACGGCGTCTCGGGAACTCTGGACCATGGAGGTTTGTGTTGCAGCTCTAATAAGGTGCGCCCATGAGACCGCTTCCCCTCTACTTGTCCCTGGACAACGAGTCGCCGTCGCCGAATGCCGTGTACTATAATAAAATTGTTTTGACTCGGTTGACCATGTCTCGGGAATTCATGATTAATCACACGAGACCAAACTTGATGGGGTTGTGTTGTTTAAGTACCAAGTTCCTATGGCCATTTTCCAGCCCCACCCACAGCCAGATACATTATATTTTTTTCAATACACTTACTCGAAAACTGCCTCTTATCGCACTCCTATTAGGTTCAATATAGCATGTATATCACCCAAGTGCTTTTTTGAGTTTATCACAACAAGGGCTTTTTTATTCCTTCCTTATCGTCACGGTTAAGGGTAATTTTTTTTTACTTAGTTTATCAGACGCGAGGCGTCCCCCACGAGTCGCTGGGTGACCCCACGAAATTAGAAACTGACCAGAGCAGGTTTGAATGCTATTATTATTATATTTCTACTGTATGTTTGAGTAACGATAAAACGTTTTTTCTTTCTTTCTTTATTTCACAAGTCGTAAGTGTATTGAAAAATACTTCGTCGTTTGACACACGTGCAGGTTTGTCATTGCAGCCCTCGGCTCTATAACACACTATATTATTGACTTATTCGAACTCAATAGACGTATATAAGCCAATAATGGCTTTTGTGGTTATATCTTATATCTTCGAATCCTGTTTGCCCATGCATATACTTTCTGCTTCAGGAATTTGATGCGCTCTGTGACACGGGATATATAATCTTGGGGAATGATATCAGTCACCGAAAACGCCCGTCTCACAAAGCGCATCACTTTTGGGACAGTGTTGCCCTCCCATTGTTGTTAAACAAAATTGTGGTTTATAGTTGTGTCATATTTATTGTAGTTGTGGAATAGTGGGATTTACTTTATGTAATAAAAGTTTTCTAGTACAACGAACTGTCTTTTAATGATGCCCACAGAGTAGTAGGTTGCAAGCTTAACCAGAGAGAAGGCGTGAAATTTTACATAGAGTATACAGTACTAAATATAGACAAGTAATATCTCAACAATATTATATACAGAGGACGTCTTTTGGCAAAAATAATGATGACAGTAAATACAATATTCCTATTTATTTCAGATTTATGGGACATTTTCAGAAGAATACAGCTCTATGCCCTAGAAAAAGGCGGCGTTTGCGAAACTTGGGTTGGCCCCTACTCAATTTATGGTATGTGTTAAAATATACTTAGCAAAGGAAATCACTAACAGCTAAATAACTAAAGAAGGTATTTGGAATAGGAAACATATTTTTAGGGGTCCGCACGTCCGAATAAAAAACGAATACCTTTATAGGACCAATCATTTATCCATTCAGTCACAGCTAATTTACTCTACCAAGTCATCTGGATCGATCATGTTGTAATTTGGTAGGTCCGTAGTGTAAATAAGTAAGGAAGATTAAGATAACTTTCAGGGAAAATAGAGAAAAAAAATAGTAATGAGCATGTATACCAAAAATATAGATAATTTCACGCGTGCGAAGCCACTGGCAGAAGCTAGTGGAGTTATTTTGTATCCCAATCAGAATCATTACAATCAAAATTCGTAAAAAAAACAAAACTCTATTATTTTTTCACATTTTTTTTTACAGTGATAAGTGACCCCGAAGACAGCCTGAAAGTATCCAATATATGTTTAGATAAAGCATATTTCTACGAATTCCCAAAAGATTTGGTTAATAATGGACTTGTTACAGCAAAAGGTAAGGTTGAAAGTAAGCGGGATAAACCAAAATGAAAGTGCAAAAAAGAATTTTCTGCACTAGTATCAAACGATACGAAATATTTTGATACTAGTGCAGAAAATTCGTCATTGCTACCGAGGCGAAATTCACCCGAGCTGTTAGTAGGCAAGTGTTATAAAGCCGAGGGCTGCAATGAAAAATTAGCACGTGTGATGATAAGAGTGAGTTTACGAGTAATTGTATGAAAAAAAAGTTGATAAGAAATTGGAACACATTTCTAGTAATAGTACTTGTGCATCATCAAGTTTAATATCTTATAAATAATATTAAAACCATGTTTTTATATATTTTGTTATAGCGTCTGTTTGGAAACATCATCGAAAACTATTAAATCCAGCGTTTAACCAACAAGTTATTAATACGTATGTAAATGAAATGAATGTACAAGCGAAGACTCTTGTGTCACAGTTAGCTCCTAAAGCTGGAAAAGAACCGATTGATGTACAAAATTACTTTATCTCCTATATACTGTCAATTGTTACTCGTAAGTAGTAAAATCTTTATATTATTTATTTAATCTTCATGTACAGTAGTGGCGGAGAAATTTTATTGACTAGTTAATTATTATTAATAATAATTATTATTAACAGTGTGAATTTAGTATTATAATAATATAAATTTAAAAATTAACTATGTAATAGTGTAGCAGAAAAATTATATTTATATTTTGCAGGTACTTCACTGAAAGTTAGTTCTGAACATCAAGTATTACTTGATACAACTTACGCAAAAACTATGCATGATTTGGTTGTTTTATATTGTGATCGAGGGCAAAAAATTTGGCTGCATTTGTCGAGTATTTACAAATGGAGTGCAATGAAGCGCAAGGAAGACGAACTCACGAAGAAGATGAGAGACATCACGAATTCCGTACGTATAACTCTAACTGAACATTTTATGATATATGCACATTTCAAATTTCAGTTAGATGAAAATAATCGAAATTTAAAAATAACGTATTATTACATATTTTTTTCAGATTGTACAGAAGAGAAAATCCGAATTAAATGCTAATGACGTTTCGGATAAAGATAGTGAACCGATCTCTTCATCAGGTATGATTTAAAATATTGCTGGCTAAGTGTAAGTTAAGTTGGCATGTTGTAGTTTCAGTACCAATGACATTTTATTATTTGACTAGCGACCCGCCCCAGCTTCGCACGGGTGCAATGGTGATATTAAATATATTATGCATGTAATTTACACATACACCTTCCTCTTGAATTACTCTACCTATTTAAAAAAAAACCATCAAAATCCGCTATTTATAGGCAAGCTCTTGCCGCACCGGGCGGTAGGCCGGTACCTCCGCAAACGAAACGTCCCGCAATTTTTAAATCTGTAATATCTTCAAAAATATTCACTTAAATCATACGGTGTAAAGGGCCATATAGATGTACATTAAATGAACAATGTATTCAAGGTATTTAATTGGTTAAGGATTAATGCTGTATTGGTTAAAATCGCTTCGAAAATTAGCCATTATTTGTAGTAAAAAGTAAATTAAAAAAAAAAGTTATTGTGGATTATCCATAAGAGATAGATATATACCATCGCGGACTTTTCTGTAGACCTTTTCAATGTATACAATACTTAGTACATTATTTTGATAAAACTCGTAGGGTTGCCTGCGTTTGCAATGTAAGCGGAAAAAATGTAATTATTTACGACATCACATTAGAAACCTCAAAAATAACAGTACTTCTCCACTATTTAATGGATATTATTATACATATAAACCTTCCCCTTGAATCACTCTATATATTAAAAAAAAACCGCATCAAAATTCGTTGCGTGGTTTCAAAGATTTAAGCATTCAAAGGGACATAGGGACAGAGAAAGCGACTTTGTTTTATACTATGTAGTGATATTGTATAAAAAATACAACTGAGAGAGTTGACAATTTTCCTACTATGTTTTTTTGAGAAACGCTGACAAAAAGACGGTAAAATAGTGGTGGTTAATAAAAGGCTTTCGTAAGTTCTTTTTGGTACGATAAAAAAATTAAAGTACGAATGAAAAAGTACGAAAAAAAAGTATGAAAAAAGAAAAAAGTATGAAAAGAAAAACGTGTACGAATTTAATAAGGAAAAGATTTAAGAGTATTACCCAAAGATAAAAAGATTTTATGGTAAGCATTATATTAGGTAATTAATAATGTGATAATAATATTTTTTCTGTTTCAAAAACTTACAAAAAACAAAGTTTTGGTTTAAAAATAGGAAACAATGTTAATAAAATTCAAAATAAAATTATAATTTAAGAAAATATGGCCGGTAGAGTAGCACTAGACGTGTCCAGTAAACAAGATCTGGTCAATATCAGTAAGTACTGCCTCCTAAACTAGGGTTATCCTGTATCTTAAGAGACAGGAATCAGTTCTAAAAGTGTGTCAGTCTACCATGTATTTGAGAGGAATCAGTGAAGGAATAATGAATAAGAAAAGGCAGTTGCAACCCGTACATGTCAATGAATGTGTGTATGAGTCTAGGTGTGAGTGTTGTTGCACACTCTTGCGTATATGGAACTTAAGACTTCGAAATATAAAGCACAGTTTATTATTACAAGGCTTATGAATATTCCTTGTTGATTGAATAACAATGTCCTTTCAGGAAAATTCAAGCCCATTCTTGACCAAATGCTGCAGCTGAATAAGGAACAAGATGTTTTCACAGATGATGACATTGTAGAACACATGCAGACATTAGTAGTAGCTGCTAACGACACAAGTTCTGCAGCTTTGACATTGATAATGTTAATTATTGGAACTTATCCAAATGTACAAGAGCGAATTTTTGACGAGTAAGTATCAAGACAGTGTAATTGTGGATGTGGCTCAAAACGCTGCCCAGCTGAAATGGGACTGGGCAGGACACGTCTGCAGCATGCCCGATAAACTGTGGGCCAAAGTAACACAAAGTTGGTGGCCTGAGACAGTGCGACGGGATCGCGGTAGACCACGAAGGAGATGGCGCGATGAGCTAGACAGATTCCTTCCGAACTCGCAAGAGGTAGTGCGGGTCCGCGATGGATTCAAGAGTGGAGGGAGGCCTTTGCCCTGGAGTGGGACAGAATAGGCTAACAAAAGAAAGTGTTATTGGTCAATTTAAGTTTCAAAGTCAGGGTTTCATCCTTTTTAAATTAGCCTTGCATTGTAAAATAAGTGATGATGGTTATGAAATGTGAAATGATATTTAAAATATGCAACTGCGAATCGAAAGCGCTACTATTGTAAAAACTGCTGTTTAAAAAAAAGAGGCAGTTGGTTGGTTATATAAACGTTTTAAGACTGACAAGATAATATTTATGGGTTACAGGTTACAAGAAGTATTTCAACATGATGATACTGATATTACTAAAGAAAATCTTCAAAAATTGGTGTACTTGGAAGCTGTAATCAAAGAGTCAATGCGGCTATATCCTGTAGTTCCTATTGTCGCAAGGAAAGTTGACGTAGAAGTTAAACTTAGTACGTTATGAGCCTATGTTATTATTTTTTATTTTTTTCTTGTTTTAAACTTATCCCTTATAAATTTTATTTTTGTTATTTACCAGAAAACTATACAATGCGAGCTGGTAGTTCTTGTATGATTGGGCTGTACAGTCTCCTTCGTCATCCTCTCTGGGGTCCAGACGCTGAGGAGTTTAGACCTGATAGATGGTTAGACCCTGCCAGCTTGCCAAGTCACCCGAGCCTTTATGCTGCATTTAGTGTCGGCAAGAGAAATTGCATTGGTGAGTTTTACCATTACAGTTGGTCTCAAGTGTATATTCTTCATCGTCACCATAGCTTCAACCCAAAGACGTCTGTAGTGTCTGTCAGACTGTTGTATATAGGCCTCACTCAATGTCTAGTTCTGTAACGTCCCGTATCCATCAGGTTCCCGAATATCTTATTAGGTCAACAGAGGTAAAATTAATTAATAATTTAGTATAGGTATAATGGCACTTCTCACAGACGGAATTTTAGGAGTCGTAAAGAGACTATTTAGTCTTATTTAGAAAATAGTGTTGTTTAGAAAAATTGGTCAATATCTATAGGACGTGGCAAATAAGTATAACAATTTGCTGTAGTTGCGTGCGGTTTGAGATCCGAAAATCGGTTACTACTATTCAAAGTCGACCGTAATGATGGTTCAACTTGTGTAAAAAAGATTATAACTGATTTTTGGGTCTCGGCCGAGATGGGGGAGTATGCGTAGTTGCAGCGGATGGGTCAACTTATTTACCGCGTAAAATACACGGTATATTGACTGGACTAGGTAAATTATACTAAGAATTGGCTGTAGACAGATTTAGTTTAGTGATAATAAGTTGCTAATAAGTTAATTTTTCAATTACCAGTTGTCTTTTTCCGAGAGAACGAAAAAATCTTTAGCTCTACACCATTTTCTAAATCATATAACTGTTATCTGAATCATATAACTGTTACAATTTATCGATCAAATTAAAGGCATATATCGCAATTACACAAATCATTCATATTAAAACTTAATAGTAGTACAATCTGGTAGACATAGAACTTATTGGGCATCAAATTATTCGTTCACATCGACATCAATGGGATTAGTGCCCAGAACGTTGACAACATTGCCACGTGGGTTGGCAATGCTGATTCGTGACTGAAAAAAAGCCCAGCTAACGTGAAGAGTCGACCAGCTGTTTGCTGATGCAATTTATTGTTCATTCAACATCAGCCTTTTTAATGTTGCTGCTGGGACACAGACCTCGAGGAAATGAGCCATAATCTACCACGCGTGCCCAGTAAGGATTGGTGGATGTCACATGTCTTCGAAATTTTGGTTCTAAAGACATGGCGGTTTTCTCACGATGTTTTCCTGATCGTTTTGAGAGCAGTGGCGATGAAATAAACTTCACAAAGTAATGCGCCTGGCTGGATTTAAACCCGCGACCTACTACTCGTAATTCGGGGCCATTGCCCCTCGGACACCACTGCTCTCTACTGTCTGTGTAGTCTCTCTCTTTTTTCACTCATTACGTACTATTACAACTTTTCAGGTAAACTATTCAGCATGATAGTGATGAAGATGGCACTGGCGCATATTTGTCGGCGATATCACATTACTGGTGACATCAACAATATAGAATGTGAATTTGATGTTATACTGAAACCTGTGAAAGGACATCACATTTATTTGACACCAAGGAAATAAGAGTTTTGAAATTAAAAAAGAGAGAGAGAAAGAATTAGAGTAAGAGTATGAGTTAGAGTTTTGAGTTTTGACTATAAATTTTACCCATATTTCTCATTCATTGCTACTTTTGTTATTTTTTAATTTGTGTCTGTAACCGTTGTGCTGTATCTGTCTTGTATAAAAATATTTCTAGTGTCTTAGTGAAACTTGGCAATGTTACTTTGAAAATGGATCATTATAGTTGTTGGAATGACAATTATTTTCAAAATACTGCTATTTATGCTACACAAAATAAGTTAAGTAAGAGAGTGTATAACAGTTATATATAATATAATATATAATATATAATAAATAATTTATTTGAACCAAAATATTTTTACATTTCTTAAGCCCACCAAACTGCGAAACAGTTTGTCGGCGGGATTAGCGCTTGTTTCTTACACTTGCTTTATATGTTCACATACATTATAGGTAGTCTAAAAATACATCGGTAAGTTAGTGGGTATTTTCACATTTTGCGGCCACTGCCTCAAGGAGAACCGTTTTTAACTTACATTTCAATGTTCCTTTGCTAATTTTATTATTCTTTCTTAGCCAATACTGATTATTGAAAAGAGTGGGGATCAAATACTTGTTGGTTCTTTTGCCATAATAATTTTTCACTGAAGGTCGCACGAGTTTAAGTTCTCGAACGCTTCTAGTATTGTATTTATTTTGCACATTTATTTTGTATTGTTCGTTGTAAAACTGTTCTAAAACCAACAAGTACTCGACCCTCTCCTGGACAGGAAGCACCTCGCATGCAACAAATAGTTTTTCATAGTTCTCTTTACATTCTAGTTTTGTGTGTGAGTTGACAAGATATTTCATAAAACGAATTTGAAGTGATTTTATACTATTGAGATAGGTTTTAAATGTACGGCCATACGTGTTTAAACCATAAGTTATCAGTGATTCGGCGAGAGCAAAATAGATGACTCGCAGCGTTTTCTTGCTTAATGGCACCTTTAGTATATAAAACTTGCTTAAAACTGCCCTAAGCTTTGTACACACTGTATCAACCTGTGTTTTCCAATTCATGTTGGAGTCAACCCACAATCCTAGGTACTTAAATTTACTTACGTAATCCAATGTTTGACAAACACAGTTGATGTTTGTAACGTGCATGCACTCATACGTGTGACCTACGATACCTATATCAGCACTCCTGACATTTTTTGCCACCAAGTTATGCGGCGAGTGAATATGCATTACTTTTGTTTTCTTTAGGTTAAGTATGATACCATTGTCGTGCGCCCACCGGGTGATATTATCAAAGTCTGCCTGCAGCACAGCCCTGGCCTCCTGTATATTCTTAGAGGAATACATTAGGCACATATCGTCTGCGTACATGTACACCCGACATTTCCCTACCACATTACTGACACTATTAACATGCATGACATAGCCAACCGGGCCATAGACTGAGCCAGTAGGAACACCTAGCTGCACCGCCGCTTCTTTACCAGCAACACCGGACACGCAGGTCTGTAGGGTTCTGTCACTTAGGTAACTACGGAACCACCTATTTGTGGGACCCCTAATCCCGGACTCATCCATAGCTTGCAGCAGCACCTCATGGTCCAGAGTCTCAAAGGCTTTTTTATAATCAATGAACAGCGCTAGGATCTGATGTCCGCGATCGAGGCTACTGTTCATGTCTTCGGAAAATTGTGATAGTGCCGTGATGGTACTACGACCCCGTCTGAAACCATGCTGTACATCTGACAAAATACTATTCTTCTCTAAGAATTCACTAATCTGACCGACCACTATCTTCTCAACTATTTTGTTAATAACTGATAAGACAGCAATCGGCCTGTAATTAGCGTAGACTGAGTGATCTCCTTGCTTGTAAATGGGCCTTATTAGTGCTTTTTTAAGTTCGCATGGATACTTACCTTTTGATAAACACAGGTTGATAAAGTGCGACAGAACTGGGGAGATTTTATTCTTAATCGTTTTTAAGTCTATAACTCGAATGCAGTCACTACCGGGCGCCTTATCACTGCTCAGCTGATCGATAACTTTACACACTACTTCACTGGTTACTGGCTTAAACCGAAACGTTACATCACTCATCCTAACATACTTAGTTCTATCTAACAATTTAACATTACAATTATGCTTAATAGACATTATTTCGTTTGTGAAGGTATCTGCAAAATTACTACATATATTAAACATTGTATCTTTATTTCCAAAGTATCTTTTAATAATATCATCTATATTTGCTTTTTTCCTACCTGTCCAGTTATTAATTTTCTCCCATATTTTTTTTGGATCTCCGTTACATTTCTTAATTTCTTCCTGTCGATACCTATTTTTTGCTTTAAATATTAATTTGTTTACCCTATTTCTAAATCGTGTGTAATCTAGTTTTTTCGTATTATTTTTAGGTGCTTCCTTCCAATCCCTGTATAACTTATCTCTACGCATCAACATTTCTTTTAAGGCTCTGCTCATCCACGGCTGTGTCACACGTTTTTTATTCTTTGACATTAACATTTTACTATTTTTATAAATATTCTCAAAAACATTCCGTAACTCACAATACACAGTTATCGGACAATCAATTAACAATAGTTGAGACCAATCGTAATCAGTGATCTGCTTAACTACTAGCTTATTATTAATCACATACCTAGTGTCCGAGTTCTCATTATCAGTGCAGGATTGCGTCACATATAACGGTACCGAAACTCCGACCACGTGATGATCCGACATGAAACACTCAATAACGAAAGAATGGTAGTCTCGTAACTGTCTCGCTCGCACCCAAATATGATCGATACATGACACTTCTTTTACACCCGCGACGATAGCCTCTCGCGTCACCTCCGTATCGGGTATTACGCACTGTAGGCCTAGTCCACACAGAGAGTCCCTATATTTTGACACTAGTTGGCTCTCACTCACTCCTAACAGATTTATGTTGACGTCACCTAAAATGAGAATTTGCTCGTTCGCTGGGATCCTCTTGATTATCTGCTCGATTTCATCAACGAATAGTAATTTACTCGTTTTTGGTGGCCTGTAGACAGCAATGATATGCATAGTTGAGTGGTTAGTGGTGAGTTTACCCTGTAACCCTTCCAGTGAACTCGTCAGAGTTTTGCTCGCACTAAACATTAGGCTTTCCTTGACATAAATAAGCACACCTCCTCCTCTAGTATTTTCTCTTGTGTTTGCAAATAGATTATATCCTTCCATGTGGTATAATGCAAGCTCGTTCTCCTTAATGTTGATCTCTGTCAACAATAACATTCCTATCTGTTCAGTACAACTGTTTACAAAAACTTGCAATTCATTAAAGTTTTTTCTTAACGATCGTATATTCAAATGTACTATGTGTAAATATTTATAGTTGCTAGATATATTTTTAGTCCAACTTGTCGCTGTTTTAAATCTGGTAAATTGACATTCTAATGGGATAATTACATCAAAACGATCCACTTTTATTTGTAGATAGCTCGCAGTGTTTACTTCGCACTATTTGTGCGTGACTCATGTAGGTACCAACATCTAGCTACTTGCCGTTTCTACGTCATTTTCTATGAATCGCTCAATATCACGTTCACTCTTAATTGACATTATTTTTTTTTGATCGTCACTTTTTCTTATGAGTATTTTTCCATCCTGCACCCATATGTACTTGTAGGTTTTTTTAAGCTGGTTTTTAGTAATCCATAGAAGGTTCCTTTTGTATTTTGTGAGATTCTCGTTTATGTAAATACGGTTCACATTCTTTGTACCATAAATTTTGCCATTAGTTAAGCATTTTTTGCGACTTCCAATCCACTTATTACGAGCTTCTTTTGTTTTTAGCGTTACGACTACTGGCAAAGGTTTGTCGGCGTCTGGTTTTTCGCGCCCTACCCTCTCTGCGGACTCAATCTGACTGACATCCATATGAAGCTTATCAGCGATCTGAGCAATTACTTTTACCACATCTTCTTTTTCTTTCTTCTCCAAGCCAGCTATCTCAACCTTTCTTTCTTTATCCTTTTCTTCCAGCTCGTTCACGCGTTCTTCTAAGGATTTATTGCACCTTTCTAAGTATGAGTTCATGTTTTGTAGGGATTTCATTTTATACACTCTCAAAATCAGTTTTTATAATAAGATCCAGTTTTCCATAAACTGTTTTAAATAAATGCCTTCAAAAATACTATTTACTGTTTTATTTTATTATTTTTTATGTATTTTATTTGACAGAAAATAAAAAACAATGTTCATTCACTATTTGACATATAAACCCCTAAAGTTGCTTTTGCGAGATGTCGCTACTGTCATTACATACATGATGTCATTAGCACTAACACAATGACATGTCAATGGTCATATTTTCTTTTTTTAGGCTTCCGTACCTGAAAAGGATAAACTAAAACCTTATAAGACCACTTTGTTATCTGTCCATCTGTCTATTAGTCAAGATTCTTTATCTCGGGTATTTAAACCAGCCAGTCAATCGACAAAAAGAGACGTATATTTCAATAATCTCGAGGGAATAAAAATTCATACTTTCTGTTGACTTAGAATCCTGAAATTTGCCATGAAACCAGGTCACGTAGTACAAATAAAGGAAAAAAAACAGTATGAGAGTTAGACCAAGTGCTGGCCAGAATTATACTTGAGGAAAAAAAAAACCGATTGCGTAAATAATAACTTAAAAGCAACTGTCGGACTTTCGGTTAAATCAATTAATCGAATATGGGTTATTCGATGAAATGATTTAAGTCTTGATTATTTTAATGGATCCCGACTGTTGAAGTCAATATGTTCGTGGTTTCTATGCAGTTGGACTGATCTTGTTTTTTTTTCTTTTCGGTTTTTATTTAAACTAATATTTTATACAGAAGAGTTTTAATTTTTTAAATGTTTTTTTATTGTCCATTTTTAGTTATTATAATCTAATATCTCTAATTATCCACTCTGTTATAAGCGTACATTTATCATTTTAAAGTTCACAAACTTTTTTCCATTTTAGAATTTTAATCTACTTTTTATTTTATTATTTTAAATACGTGGTCTTCTTTTTTATGTCTTAATTTTTTCAACCAAATTTATTGTGTAAGCTGTGCATACCTGTAATAGGCATGCATACTAGTATAAGGTATTTTGTATTATTTTATGTGATATTCCTGTATGCATGCTGTTGGTTTGCCAATAAATAAATAAATAAACTTACTTGATCTCGCCATATCTCTTTTTTTTGTAAATAATTGTTTAATACGTATTTTAAAGTATATTTGGAAGCTTATAACAAAAATGTGATTTTTGAAAGTTTTGGTTATCTGTTGGTTTGTTCTGGTTAATATCCGAAACGGCTACATCGATTTTGATGGGGAAATTCACTAATGAACAGGAAGTTACAATTAATAGTTACTTAGGCTACTTTTCATTTTCCTTCGGGAACGTGAGTTCAATGAGTCTTCAAATCGATTAAACAAAATTTGATGGTACTTTCATTCGGATATAACCTTTTTAGAGGTGGACTTTTCCAGCTCTAGTGTGATGAGGGAGGGCGTGTCAGAGTTTTACTAATTCAAACCACTCCTGTGTCCTTCATTATTACAATTGAATTGATTACGTCTATCCGCTCGTTCCATCATGGGACTACCAGACGTACGGCGTTGCGCCACCGGTACATGGTGGACATTCCACATATTATTATACATACAAAATGTTTTGGAAATACATTCATATGCGTACAGCCAAGGAGCGGAATTCCTTGCCGGAGTCTGTGTTTTCTGTTGGCTACAATCAGGGAATCAAGTCAAGAATTAATAGGTCAAGAATGAATAATATTTCTAGGTAAGCGCGCTCCATCGTCGATCGCATCGTCGCTTTCTATCAGGTCTGATAGCGGTTAAGCGCGAACCTACAATCAATAAAAAAAACCTCGTTTATTCAGAAGATGAAGACTTTTTTAACATTCATGATGTTTTTATAACCATATATTGAGAAGGCACGGTCATAATTTTAATGTTCTTAAACAGATCATTTAGGGCCGAAACACATATGCGTTGCAGGCCCAAGCTGCTAAAATTAGTAGTACCGACCTTACACTACGGATGGGTTAGTTGCATTGTCGATTTTGCGGAGCAGTTTATGCGTTTGTGTTTCGGCTCTTAGAGAATCGCACCGGTGCACGGTGGAGATTGTAAATGGCTCATTTCGCTTTTTTGTAGTATAAAAATTAAGTCGATGTCTGCAGTCTGCCCTCATAGTAAAACACCGTATGACATGGTACTATGAAAATAACTAAAATAAACTAGCGGTATCAACATCCATAAATTGGCGGATTTTTCTACCAGCAAATGCAGCTGAGCTAAGCCGTCTTGCAAGGGGTTAAGACAGATAGATTAACCCTTCGCGCGTCTTTTCGAGCACCCGGGAGATCATAAGAAAAAATGCTTCATACGATGCGTGTGCACCCTTTGGATCATAAGGGATCGGTTGCCATTGGATGTAATTTTTTGGCGTTTATTTGCATGTAGGAACACAATATGGCTATTAGTAAATAAAATAGTCCTTGTTAAACGATTTTAGTAACATTTATTCGATCACAACCCTATTAGGTACCACAAATAAAAAAAATAAAATCATCTGACATTTTGTCGCGTAAACACGATTTTTGTTGTGAATTGGTGGCTTTCTCCTCGAGAAAACAAAATTAATTTAAGAAGGAAACGATGAATATTGTTAAAACAAATTATGTAGAATTACTGAGAAATAAGTGTAGATTCCGTATTGAATTATAGTTTTTCGAAAAATAATAAATATATCAGTGAAAAAAGAACGAAACTTTTGAAACGTACTCATTTCATGCACAGTGGCTGCCGGCTTTCGTAATATTTTATAATAAATATTCTTTTATATAGTTTTAAATCGTGTTTTAAATACACATAAGTTGCTAGCTTATTTATCTATGAACATATTTAGGCCTCTAGATCGTTATATGGTTGCGTATTTACATAGTAGTCGTTTTTCAAAGAGAATAGTCCGTAGATATTTCCGGTACAAAATGTACCACGGCTCTGTGTTTTCAAAATGTCGCCGTGCAAACGTCGTGCGTCTGTTCGGAATTATTAATTTTTTGCTGCAAATAATATGTTTGGAAGTGTAATACGGTGTAATATGAATGCCTGAATATAATACGCACACCTAGATCTAAACTAAGACAACTCAAAATTTGTTGATTTTGAGTTATACTTTTATTCAAATGCTCGGTAATCATAGGCAACTATCCAACATGACAGGTTCAATAAATGATTAGTAAATCAGTCTCTAGATGGCGTTAACTGACTTTTGTTGAATCAATGTCTGTCACTCCCCTCCCACCTAAAGAAGTATATTGTTAGTTAACCTTCACTAGTCATAAAGAGTGCATGTATTACTACAGACGAAAACGCAGACATTTCGAGTTATTACAGTTTTGATAAAACATTCGTTAGTTATTTAGGGAGTTGTTACTGTGTTGGTGAATCGGTCTGCCACATAACTAAAGGATATTTCGACTTGTTGCAGTTTTGTTTAATAAGGTACGTAAACATTTAGTTACTAATTTGATTTGACTTGGTTTTGGTGGATCAACTTGTAAATTACTAGTTGTCCTACTATTGTTGAAACAAATTTATTTTAAGGTTTTTCTATACATAAAATGATATTCTACATAACGACGCATATAAATCGTGTTCGATATTATGAATTGACTGTTTTTTAATACGGTGTTTTAATCTAAGCTATTTGGTGCTTTGTAATTATAGATTTTTTTGAGTTATCTTACTATTGCGGGATCATTATAATTTACGACTACTGTTATTTTCTTTTTCAGAAAAAAAATGAAGCGAGGCCGTTTTCTTGTTGATATTGTCAATGAAAGATACAAAAAAAACCTATTAATAGCTACTGAAGGAAACTCAGCGACAACTACTAATGTAGAAGTACAAAAAAAAATCCATAAATACTTTTTTGAGGAAAGTTTTGTACATTTTTTTATGGTGAAAAAATCATCCAATGACGAATCCCACCCTTGGGCGGTGCGGAAGACAGTGTCAGACTTCTACTGATTAAACGACCCACCGTTCCTTCCTGGCTTAGTTCCAGCTTTGGCTCGGTCCGGACGGTTACCGGATGGGCGGACAGCGAGCTACCCATTCTCCATTGCTCGCCGTCCACAAGCCCGCGCCTACGGTGGCCGGAAATCAGGATCGGAGACACGGCGGCTGCGGCGTGAGTGCCGTTGCCTTTGCTTGAAATTTTGGAGATTACTCTGATACTGATCTGAGCTATGTTCATGAAAAGAAGCAGACTCTTTACCCCAGTAATTCCTTCGTAAAATTCAAGTGACGGTGACAATACGTCATCAAGCTCATCGAATTCCAGTGACTGTAACTAGTACAGTAGTTTTGATTCCAAAACTGAAACCAGTGCGGTTCCTACCATCATAGCACTGCTTCAAAGTTTTGTACAGTTTTTTTTTATACTACTAGACCGCCACAAACGGAAAACTGTATTGATATTGAATCCAGGGATATTTTTGATACTATTGCACAGCCTCTGAATCATGTTGTGTTTGTCAGTCGTTGTTCAAGGTGATTGGTGAACATGTGACGTTTGTCAGTCGTTGTTCACCAATCACCTTGAACAACGACTGACAAACTTCACATAGGTAGTGTGCGACAGAGATTACGCTCTAAGAAGCCGAAATTAGCCGATTGTCTCTTTCCAAAGGTCGATGTGCAATATTTATTGTCGGGTACTGTACAGATATTCTTGCACTCGAAGAGAGATAAATATCTTAGCGTTTTGTTCCTTTTTAATTTTGGAAATTTTTCGTTGTTAGTAACTGTCAGGGTTTTATTAATATTTCATTAACCCGCGAGCACTCGCGCTATGAGCATTTTGCTCACAGTAAATTTAAAACACGCGCCATTTTGTCAAAATCATTCGTACGTACATCGTTTTTTTGGTAGCTGAGTTTTGTTCCGTCCCCCACCCCTGTATGCAGTTCGCTTCTCGCTAGTGCGTGCCGGTAACCCGGACGAGGTGGTTTGTTGTGCCGTGTACCATCAGGCGGCGTTTTGCTCATCGCGCGTGTATCGACGTAAGTACTTTTTTTTACTCATGATTTATTTATTTTTTATCTTAGCGACAGTTTTACTGCTACTTTTATGTAATATTATGATTTTAAATTACTGATATAATGAACTATTATTTATTTCTATTATAGATGGATCGTAATCGAGGGGATGAACAAATTTTGGCATGGTTGATGGAGAAAGGTTTGGAAGACATTGAGGACCCGTCTTTTAGAGTCGATGATATTGAAAGCGATCGAGGCAGTGAACATAGTCTAAGAGTATTCTGTGGCAAGAGTAGCATGTTGATGGCCACTGAGATTATTTTTCACGATCCTAAACATAGCCGGAATCAACAGTCAAATCTACACTAATATAATAAAGAGGTAAAGTTTGTTTTTTTGTTTCTTTGTTTTTTTGTTTGTAGGAGGTAATCTCTGGAACTACTGGTCCGATTGGAAAAATTTAAGCAAAAATAGAAAGCTGCTTTATCACTGAGTGACATAGGCTATATTTTATTTACGCGGGCGAAGCCGCTGACAAAAGCTAGTAATTTATAAAGAAAATACGAGTATAATCATCACGCGCAGAGACTACTTAAAACAACTAGCTCTGCAACTAACACAGCCACATATCCAAAGAAGAAGCCAGTTACAAAATATTTCATATCCTCTCCAGCAAGTGCTGAAACGTTTTGCACCAGATTCTGAGTTACCAGAAAAAGAAAAACCAAGTGGTATCTGCGCGGTTTGCACAAGACGCAAAAATCGCAAAACCAAAAAGAGCTGTATTTACTGCCAAAAATTTTTATGTACCGAGCATAGTCGTACACTATGTGATATGTGTAAAGCTCGCGTATATGATGAAGATTAATTATTTATACTTAGTTAAGTTTTTTTTTAAATGTTTTTTTTTTTTTGTTTAATTTTTTCCGTAAGACTGCCTTAGAAGACTGGCAATTTAGTTCCTATGATTGTTAATTAAAATAAAAAAGATTAATATTGTTAACATTTTGAATATATATTTTTTAGAATAAATAATGTGTATTTTATTTGATAAAATATGTTTTTATTAATATTTTTGTGTTAAACTTGCATTTATTGACATTCATAAACGTGAGCAAAATGCTCTACGCGCGAGAACTGATGTAATTTCTTGAGGCGCGAGTGCTGGCGGGTTAATAATTGTGTTATACCACCAGTTTAGAACACTTCTGTTTGAATATTTTTAGTATATTTTTTGAACTAATATAAGTAACAACTCAAAATAATTCAATAAAACTGTTTCAAGTCAAAATAGTATTTACTTTTCATACATAATCATCACCCTAAAGTATGACAACTCAAAAAACAGCAATTATCAATAAAAATCATTGAATTTAAGCTCCAGTATATACACAGTGACATTTTACTAGTCATTTATTATCTATAATCAAAATAATTTGTTTACCTTCCCTAACTAAAATTTCAGAGAAACGTTTTTTTCTTCTCCTGAAAATTTACCTTTTTTGAGTTATCTCAGTTTAGATCTAGGTGTGCGTATGTGTTATAGTAATATTATTTAGGTGAATATGTGTGTGAATTCGGTGTATTGTGAACAAGTTTCAAGGTTATGTGAACGAAAAATATCAAAACAAAAACTTCACGTCGCTGTGAAGTCAGGTTAGTTTTAATTTATTAGATATATATACCAATAAACAGGTAAACTCATAACGAATCCACGAAGGTATAATTTATTGTATTGTGTTAATATCCGTACAATGACGAAATCTTCATTTTTCTGAAGGTCTACCCATAATAATTGAATACCTACAAAATGCTTCGACATTTGGGACATTTTCAAACAATGTTCACGGACGTGCGAGGGGTTAAAGAAATGTAAAGTAAGCCTACTTTATCAAAATAATACAAAATTGTATTAATAATAATATGTCCATAACTATCACACAACGCCATCTAGTCCCAAGCTAAGCAGAGCTTGTGTTATGGGTACTAGACAACTGATAAACATACTTATATATTTCTAAAAACATACATATTATGGATAAATTACACCCAGACACAGAACAAATGATCTAGCATAAACCAGCATATTTTCATTAAATTTTAGCGTGTTAATGAAAAGAGTATCCGAAAAGGAGGATTTAATAAAGGCCTAAGAGATAAATGTTATAAAAAGACCGGCTGACTCCGTTCGGTGCTCACTCATTGCATTCGCTCCCGATTTCCGGCCACAGTAGGCGCGGGCTTGCAGACGATGAGCAATGGGTAGCTCGCCGTCCGGTTGTCTGGTCGTCGGCGCGCTTTATTCCCGCGCGCCTCAAGGAGTTGTCAGCAAATGAAGAGGTCCAACTGCAGGGCCGAAGCCTACTGGGGCCCCTGTCCAGCTTCTGAAAGGAAGATCCGACCCTGGTATGAAGACTAAGAAGAAAAGGGGTGGGTGTTTAGTCAGTAAGAGTCGGACACTGTTTCCCGCTCCACTCAAGGGCGGGATTCGTCAGTAGATGATTTTTCCACCATAAAAAAGGCTACTTTATCAAAATAAATGAATGCAAAAATTGTATTAAGCCAGCATGTTTTCATTAAATTTTAGCGTGTTAATGAAAAGAGTATTCGAAAAAGAGGATTTAATAAAGGCCTAAGAGATCAATCTTACAAAACGACCGGCTGACTCCGTTCGGTGCTCGCTCATTGCGCGCCACAATCTGGGCTCCTTTCTAATTGCATTATTAAGGAAGACGATGTCTTACAATAGCTCATTCTAATAGCAGCCGCTACGCTCAGAAATCAGCGGTCGATTGAAATAACCGTTTGTATTTTGTTCAAACAATCTATTTAAAATATCGGTTATTTATTTATTCTGCACACCTACCACAGTGTTGTCTTTGTTAACCCAAAGATTGACTGGTAGAGAATGCCTTTTTGTATTAAGTTTGCCTATGTACCACTACTGTACGTGAAGTTTAAATAAATAAATTTTAACAATAGGTTTTTGTCAATTTTATGTCAGGTTTTGGTACAGCTAAGTCTTGTACCTAAGCTAAGTTATCCAACCCACCCCTTTATAAGCTTTTCAAAGGGAGGGAATAAGATAACTTAGGGTACAAACCATACCTGTACTATACCGACTGTATCACAAAGAGGTATTTTTTGTTATAGGTTCGGTTTTTCAATTTTGATTTTTGTAAACTTTGTCTACAATAAAATATTTATAAACAAACTGAAAAGAAAGAATGAATAAAGTTGATTAAATCTTTCTTCAGTTACATCGTGACCTAGGTCCAGACCAAGCCCAAGTTGTCGACGGGGAGCTTTGTTAGTCTTCAGCAATACCGTAGGGATTCTACAAAAGGGTCGAAACCTACTGGGGCCCAGGGTCTCTTCCTGCAAGGAAGGCTTGACCACTGAGTGAAAGGCAAAGAAAAACGGGTTGGGATGTTTAGTCAGTAAGAGTTCAGACTCTTACTGACTAAACATCCCAACCCGTTTTTCACCCGTTTTTTACGGGAAACAGAGTCAGCTCTGTTTCTCGTTTCGCTGAAGAGCGGGATTCGTCATTGGATCGTTTTTGTCCACCATAAAAAAAAAAAAACAATAAAACCAGGAGTTTATTTTTGTATAATAAATATAAAAAAAATATTGATTGCATAATTAATAATTCTCGAACGTATAACTTTTAACAGGATTTGTTTGGTGTTGACGTAAATGAAGCTAACCAAGATCGCAGCATGTTCCACGTTATCTGCCGGTGATTGATGGGTAGGGTGTTCCGGGAACTAAGGGCCACTGGATAGCGCAGTTGACAATTTATTTTATAGATAAGTTTAATGTCATTTTTTATGGTAGGCAAAAATCATTCAATGACGAAACCCGCCTTCTTCATTCTACTGACTAAACGACCCACCGTTCCTTCTTGCCTTAGTTCCAAGGCTCCAGTGTTCCGCTTTCTCAACAACCCTTGACCCCAGAAGGCTCCGACCATGCTTGGCCTCTACAGTTGCTGACAACTCCTTGAGGCGCGTGGAAACATTCCAGTCCGGACGGTAACCGGATAGGCGGACAGCGAGCTTCCCATTGCTTGTCGTCCGCATCATTGTGTTAGCATTATCATCAACGTCGTTTTGTAGCATTGTGAAACGCAAGCAATGCCACGTGGTGCTGCCGGTACTGCTCACATTACAGGAGCTACATACGCCTATTTTAAACTGCTATTTTAAAATCACCTAGCTACTCGACGAACGAAAACACAAAGCAGATTTTTCACACACAACAAGTTATTACATTACGTCGCCGAATAAAATGCAGGTGCCACCGCTGGCTCTCACAATGCCGCTACTTTCTTTAATGCTGTATAGAGCAAAAGCTGCAACTTTGCCACATTTTTAAATACTGGTCACGTCACCCTTTCGTATAGGTGGACATTGCTTTTGGAGTTGCATTTTTGCTATTCAAGGAAATCCTATATTGAAAACTTTCTTATTATTATCCTATTTATGACACGGTTATTGTAGTTGATGGATTGACTTGGGATGCTGTTAGGATTAGCTCAGAATTAGCTCTTGTAAAAGTAATGAATTGGCTCAATCTGAATCTGCTAACTCTCAATCTTGACAAGACTTCATATATACCTTTCTCCATTCGCCATAACACCGCGCCTGACCAAACCTACTCAATAATAGCGCATACCTGCCCACGGTTATCATCTCCGTGCCAATGTCTGCCAGTCCTTAGAACACAGAATGTCAAGTATCTTGGAGTGCAAATTGATACAGGGTTGCGATGGGATTGTCAGATTAGTGCCTTGACTTCCAGAACTTTGAGGCTGATTCACATTTTTAAGTCACTCAGAGAATCCGCCGACGTTGACACTTTAAAAATGGCTTTTTATACTCTATGTCAATCAATTGTTGGGTATTGTATCACGGCATGGGGAGGCGCTGCGAAAACCAGTCTGGTCAGAGTCGAGAGAGCACAGAGAGCCATATTGAAAGTCATGCTGCGTAGACCGTATCGCTATTCTACGTCACAGCTATACTCGGAATGTCAGGTACTTTCGGTCCGCCAGCTCTATGTCCTCCGGACAGTTCTTAGAAGACACGCATGGGTCTCTCCTTCTGATCCCAATAAGCGTACTAACATTCCACCAGGCACGCAACAAAAAACATCGTTCTCCAGAACACAATTTAATACACTGAGCGCCCACATTTACAAAAAAGCACACAAGGTCCTTAACATCCGTGACCTCAATCAGCACACAGTGAAAACGATGGTGACAGAATGGCTTCTGAAACAGGATTATGCTCAAACGGAATCTTTGCTCACATACATTGCTTGACTATATTTACAATTAGAATTTCAATATCTCCTCACTGCACACCTCACCCTCACTACTACATATACACCTGGCTGTGCAGTAACACACACTCCTTCACTCACACATTATCCTCTCATCTATTCCCCTCAAATATATGGTATATATGGTAGACTGACACACTCCACAAGTTTTGTTCTTGTTTGTATAACAAATATTTAATAGCTGACCACTGTCTCTTAAGATACAGGATAACCCTAGTTTAAGAGACAGGGCTCACCATTTTTGTACGGATCTTCTTCAATTTGATTTGATGTCTGCACTACCTATTCTACCAGTAATGTTTAACTTTGTTTGTATTTGTATTAAGGCTACCTTATACGAATATTGTATTTATTTTTCTTCCTATTTTGGTTGTATCTGTAAGTTTTGGAACAAAATAAATTATTATTATTATTATTTTTTAGGTTATAAAATTATCCAATGATATCTCGCGCACTGGGCAGAGTAAATATAATAATAAAAATTACATGACATATTAAACAACTGTCATACAATGACTGTCTCAAGCTAAGCAGAGCTTATATTATGGATAATAGACAACTGATAAACATACTTATATATTTTTAATTACAAGCATAATCATAGATAAATTACACCCGGTTACAGAACAAATGTTTGTTTTTTTTTTTTGTTTGTTCGTGTTTTTTTATTGATAGATGTTCTTTTTAATATTTTTAATGTACATTATAGCGGCCTAAAATTCACGTAAAATAGCAGATTTTTACGAGTCCTTATTTAGTTTTACCCAAATTTATGTTTTGATTTAGAAGCCTAGATAATAGCTACAAAATTTTTGCATAATTATCCAAAATATCTGGAGAAAAATGTGTAATAATATCATAACCACGTAAGAGCGGCTGTGTATAAATTTAGCTCTGGCGGTTCTTTGAGTAAAAGGTAACAATGACTGACACAATTTCGTTTGTGGAAAGTTTT
The DNA here is from genome assembly GCA_029852875.1 of Mythimna loreyi. NCBI lineage: Eukaryota > Metazoa > Arthropoda > Insecta > Lepidoptera > Noctuidae > Mythimna > Mythimna loreyi. The sequence goes on along the minus strand of CM056800.1, from coordinate 7,862,952 downwards.
GACAATGTTTTTTGTAAAAGTGGCCGCCGTCATGTTTCAGAACTTTATGGATTGAAGAAACAATAATTTAGGTGTCTTCAAGGTTAGAGTGAATATGATCTTAGAATAGAATAGAATAATAATTTATTGTACACAAAAAAAGTAACAATTTCACAGAAACTTATATGAATGGGTACAAAGGCGGTCTTATCGCTGACAGCGATCTTAATAAACAACCTATCAACGATTGCATAACTGCTGCATCAGGTGGGATTGCAGTCAGACACTAGTGTATACTTGTACAAACAAAAATATAAAAACGGCAAACTGAAGGTCCTTCGTCAATTTTGATTTTATTTTATTTTTTTTATATTTTCTATTTCATATTAATTTAATAATAATCGAAAGCAGATTGAATGCCTCTTCTAGTTTATATCAATCAGTTTCCTGTTAAAGACGAATATCACATCACAGTGATTGATGAAAACGGGACCTACTAAAAATGGATAAAATTCGCGTTAGGGATACTAAACAAGCGGAAGGGAGGCCGATGGTCTCAAGTTTCCCAGAAGGAGCCAAATTTGCATATTATCTTCTTGCACAGACTTCATTTTGAGTTTAAGAAATTTATTTTCAAACAATTTTTTTTTGTCACTAATACTAAGTAGAGAGCAGTGGTGGCCGAGTGGTAACGGCCCCGACTTACGAGTCGTAGGTCGCGGGTTCAAACCCAGCCAGCCGCATTACTTTGTGTAATTTATTTCATCACCACTGCTCTCAAAACGGTGAAGGAAAACATCGTGAGGAAACCGGCATGTCCTAGAACCAAAAATTCGAAGACATGTGACATCCACCAATCCGCACTGGGCCCGCGTGGTGGATTATGGCCCATTCCCTCTCCTAGTGAGAGGAGGCCTGTGTCCCTGCAGTGGGAACATTAAAAAAAAAAAGGCTGATGATGATGATGAATACTAAGTAGCACCAAATATTGTGATGTAAATATTACATAGTGAAAAGAAAAAAAAGTTTTTTTTTGTTTGTGACACACGTAAAGTCACATTAAATATTTAAATGTGACTTCGCTGTCAAACAAAGTTATGTAAAAATAAATAATAAAAGATACCGGCTTACTGCAGGCGTTCAAATAGAATTATAAGGTGATGGATGGCTTTTAATAAAATACTAATGTAAAATAACATCGCTATTAAGATTTAGCTTCTGATGTCAGTCTTTTGATAAGGATACTTGACACAGACTGTCGAAGTAAGTAAAACATCTGATTATAGCAATATTTTTTACTGACATGAACAAAATTACCTACCTTACAGTCTTTCTTATACAGTTCTTATAAGAAATACAGCTGTTAAAATTTTGATGTAAAACTAAGAAGGTACTAAAGAATCGTAAAAATCTTCCAGATTTTCCAAAGCTAGCATAAAATCTAACCAAGCATTGTTGGTTATTAGCACTTGAAAGAAATAACCTGGAAGCAAAACCATAAAACGTGCCTACGTAAAAATTTATCGCATACACAAGTGGTCCTACTTCAATTTACGTCGAAAAATTAACCAATGATTCCGGACAATACTAGAAAAAGCCGGAAAGAATTCAGTATTGAATGAAAAGAGCAAATTTAGTAGGTCATAAAAGAATTATATGAGCCCATTGGGGCAGCTGGGGATATAAAAATCAAGGGACCACAATAAGCTTCGACGTCAATTCGTGGGTAACTGAGGGTTTAGCATTCAATTGGTAGTTGATACTGTTCATATTGGGGGAAATTTTATGCTTGTACAGATTTATTTAAATGTTCGATGTAGCGATTTATAATTCACAACAGAAATTTCTTATTGGCATGTTGGTATAGTACAATTTTTAGGATTCAGTAGTCAAAAACGAACCCTTATAGTTTAGCTAAGTCTGTCTGTTTGTCCATCTGCGGATAATCTCAGCGACCGTTAGCACTAGAAAGTTAATGTATTTAAAAAAAAGTGACAAAGTGCAAAAAAAAAATGTTAAAAAATGTTTTATTAAGGTACCTTCCCTACACGTACTTTGCTCACTTCAGTAATAAATTAGGAGGGGATGAAATGGGTAGCTCGCCTTCCAATCGTCTGGTAACAGTCCAGATCAAGCCCAGTAGTCGACGGCGCGCACTGTTCTCGCCTCAAGGAGTTGTCAGCAAACCATAGAAACCTTGTAGAAGGGTCGAAACCAACTGAGGCCAAGGGTTCGCGTCTGAAAGGAAGGCTTTGGCTCTGGTATATATGGCAACGTAGGAATGGGAATAGGATGGTTAGTCAGTAAGACTCTGAGACTGTATCCCGCTCTGTCCAAGGGCTGAAGTTGTCTTTGGATGATTTTTTTTTTGTTAGAAAAAGATGAAATAAATAAAAAAAAACCAAACATATGACTTGGCAACTAATATAATATTGTGAGAGCCTCGAGTCCACTCGAGAGGCTCCCAACCTTCAGGGACGTGGTAACTTCAAATCAAACCGTTTAATTTTATATTCTTTCTATATTTTACTTTTATCGGCTCCACATATAATTCTTAATATTTTCACATGACAACCTAATCTATTTATTTTTTAATAAGTTTAAACCACGAATAGTCTGCGAACGTCTTGCCAGCCAATATGCTAATTCGGGGCACATGTGATCTCCTTAGAGATGGCACAATATCTACTAGGTATTATCTTCGTTCTAACTACGTAGGTACCCGTAATAACTATGCTGAGATAACAAAAGATTCTGAGATACTTCAAAACTATTATGAAGCATTTAAACATTTCGTCCCAAAATATTGTGGAAGAACTTTTGACGATAAAATATGCTTATGTTTTAGTTAATAGCCTACAACTATTTCAACAATTTTCGTCAAATTTCGTTATATTTCATAAAAGCCCTAAATATTATTGGTCTATATATGGTCTATATAATTAAAAGGAGAAACTGACTGACTGTCATATCAACGCACAGCCAAAACTACTGGGGCTAGGAGCGTGAAATTTTGCACAAGGCTTCCTTTTATGACGTAAGCGAGCACTAAGAAAGGATTTTCCAAAATTCATTCTTTAAAGGGGTGAAAAGCGTGTCCAAAATTTATGCGAAAACCTATTTTCCCGCGGGCGAAGCCGCTAGCAAAAAGCTAGTTTATTTATATGCAAAGTCTTCTTCTTCTCGAATCGATGGATTCCACTTCCCTCAAAGTTTTTGGGCCCAGTAGGTTGCCATGTTTATAGCAGCGTCAGAGGCGTTTTTAGGTCCTTCAGAGTGCATTTGTTGCATGTTGGGCCTGATTTGGTTATTTGGCTCTAAAAAGGACCGTTGTTCATGACGCTTAGGGGAGTCGTTTGTATTTTCCGTCGTGGTGAAGGGATTGGTCATCTAGACTATGCGTTACCGAGTGCTAGCTGTCCAGGGTGCACCAGGTTAGGATTTACGATTAACGGGAGGCTCCTTTCATGCACCCCAAAGCGCTTCACGCTTCGCGCTTGAAGTGTTTAATTCTTTTAATTACTTCCTCTTCGAAGTTCTTTTCGCAAACTGATTCCTAGTGGATATTGTGGTTCTGGGGCCATTCTTGGAGTTAGATCCTTTTTCACTTGGAATTTGGACTATAGAAATGCAGGTTCCATCGTAAAATAACAGATTCCACGTGCAAACAAATTGAGGCAGACTTGGCCTTAACCGTGAATAACAAAAGATTTCTAATTAATCATGACCCACAACCTGCCAGATTCATTAACTAAACAAGGCATGGTTTAATCCGAGACACGATTAATATCTATTACAGGTAACCTGATAATACCAGGGTAATTGTAGTAACATAAACTTGTTGAATTAATACAGTCATAGTTACACATTAATAGAAGTAGAAAGAGCTCAAAGAGCTGTTATTAAAGTTACCTTAAAAAAGCCATTTCGCTTCCCAACAGATCAAATTTATAGTGAGTTTGCTGTCTTAAGAGTACGGCAACTATATATTTTAAACGCCACACTAAATGTCCACAAAACCTTAAAAAACAGACCAGATTACTACAAAATAATTTCCAAACGCATCCTACATATTCCTCCTCCAGAAGCAGACAGCTTGTTGACCAGAAGATGCCCCTCTTTTTCTCACATTCAAATTTACAATAAAATCAGCAAAGACTGCGACATAAAAGAACTAAAGAACTCTACTTGCAAAAAAACATTAATTAACTGGCTTGCTCACTTAACATACGAACAGACAGAGGAAATTTTAAAGTAACACAGAATTAATTAAACGAGACAAGCGACAAAAAAAAAATACAAGAACAAACACAGTAATAGGTTACATTAAAACAGTATTTCTCACCCACAAGTACACATATATATGTTACCGGCCAAACCCGATTTCAGGACAAACTAGTTTGGCCTAGGCTAAACTAGTTCTTCCTATACGCGATAGGATAAACTAGTTTAGCCTAGTTCAAACTAATTTGTCCTAAGCCCGATAGGATAAACGAGTTTAGGCTAGGCCAAACTAGTTCGTCCTGATATAAATGCGCACACTCTAGGATAAACTGGTATGGACTAGTCTAAACATTCTAATATATCTAGAAAGTCAAAATAAATAGATAAATTACTGAATAAAATACTGCGTAATTGGAAAAATAATCAATTTTATTAAACTATAATGATTCGTTGTTAAACAATAATAAAATTAAAATGTCCATCGGATTGTGTCTGAAAATTGAATAGATCTACTTGGCACGTACTATAAATTTCCGAGTGAAGAATGGACTTAGAGACTAATCCTCTCTTCTTTTTTGTTTTCTTTTGCTGACAGCCACTACACATAGATAAATACAAGCTTATAATTTTTTTTGTGATATTGGCATATTTTTTTGATATTTCGGCTAACATCCTGTCACGACCACCATGGCCATCATAAAGTTCATCGGATGGAAATTGGTATTTTATATTACCTTTTTTTTTGAAGGGTGATGAAAAAAAATCTCTGAAAAGAAATCTCATTGATATGTGTATCCTGCCCGTCCTACATACGGTGCTCAAAGTTGGTCACTAACTGAACAACAAAAGTCCCAAACTGAAGATCTGTCAAAGGGCAACAGAGCGTAGCATAATAGGTGTTAAGCGAACAAATTGCGTAAGGAACCACGCTGCGCCCGATAATCCAAATAACAGATGTCGGAGACAAAAAAGCCAGGCTGAAGTGGGCTGGCCACGTCGCACGAATGCATCCGGACAGATGGGTGAAGATTATCACTAACTGGCCGCCTGAGGGAGGTCGACGTCGTCGATGTCGACCACAGCAAAGGTGGTGTGATGATCTAATCACGTTCGCGGGGCAAACTTAGCCGGAGTTCTCCCAAGACAGAGAAGTTTGGAAGGAGAAAGGGAACGGCTTTGCCCAGCAGTGGGGCACAAATTAAGCAATAAAAAGAATATATTACCTCTGAAATATCGTTACGAACTTCAGCTACGAAACATTCAGTTGGATCAGGCCAAAGTTTTGTGAGATGCAGCTGCAACAAAAACTGTTCCACAAACAGTGATGCCAGTGCAAGAAGGCAATGATACTCTGCAATTCTAAATGCCACCAAAACAAACCATGTAAAAATAAATAACAATTGTAATAATTGATTTTTGTTTCTATTAAAAAAACAATATTATTTGTTATAGTATGATTGTTCGTATTACCATTTAAACACAACTTTTAACAACGAATTATTAATGAAATTGATTATTTCTCCAATTACGGAGTATTTTATACCGTTTATCAATTTATTTTGACTTTCTAGATATATTAGAATGTTTAGACTAGACTATACCAGTTTATCCTAGAATTTGCATATTTATACACCGTTAAATTTTAGTCGTTTTAATCCCGAAGAGGGTCGATCCAGTACATGAAACACTATCGATTTGTGTAGATAAAATAAAAAAATGAAGTACTTTTTTTCTAAATCTCTTATTGATATACGCATTTACGAAATTAATTTCTTTAAGTAAACGAGTCATTGATTTTGTAGGTAGTTGTCGGTCGTTGCGTACTAACTACCTACAGGTCATTGAACTCGCCCAGCTGACGTTTACTTAAAGAAATCAATTTAGAACATGCGTAAATTAATTCGAGTTTTAAAAAAAAGTACTTTGTTTTCTCATTCTAACTTTACCAATCGATAGTGTTTCATGTACTGAATCGATCCTCCAAGGGATTAAAACGACTAAAATTTAACGGTGTATACCAACTAGTTTGGCCTAGCCTAAACTGGTTTATCCTATCGGGCTTAGGACAAATTAGTCTGTACTAGGCTAAACTAGTTTATCCTATCGCGTATAGGAAGAACTAGTTTAGCCTAGGCCAAACTAATTTGTCCTGAAATCGGGTTTGGCCGGTAACATATACACTATAGGTACACGCACACTATACATGCACACTATACACTCACACTATATACACACACTACCTAAAATGCATCACTCAAAAACCTAGGCTCTAAAGTTGTTTTTCTTTTCTTTAATAATAATTTTTCTTTTATAAATTCAATTTTGATATGTTTCATTGTTCACACCACGATATTATGAATGAAAGTTGTCATTACTCAGGTCCCCAAGATACAGGTCCTACCTAGTTTGGGGATCATCATCCAAAAATGTATAATAAATATAAAATAGTTACAAGTGATATTTTAGATTATGCATTAGTTTTAAGATATCATGTTTTTATTGTAACAATGAACAATAAACATTTACTTTACTTTACTTTACTAGTTATTACTAAGACGCGACGATCATTGCAATTCTAACTTTATGTCAATGCTACATTTTTTTTGTTAGCCTGTTCTGTCTCACTTCTGGGCAAAGGCTTCCTTCCACAAAACAAATGCTACATTAATAAAATAAAATAAGTTTTCAATGACTGTATTTTTTTCTAAACAAGAGCTCGGTATACACCGTGAAATTTAAATGGTTGTTTTCCCGCGGCAGAATGACTTGCCATAAGGAGTACTTTTGAAGCATACAGAAAAAATAAAAAAATTAAAAAGTTTTTTTTTTATAAATAATTATTAAAAATATTAATCAACTCAAAAAAGCGAAAACAATAGTAACATTAGACGTAATTTGTAGGTACTACTAGAGTCGCATGCGCAGCCCGCCGTCAAAGGAAACCGATTCATTAAATATTTAAACCAAAATAAGCTCTCGCACGTTGCGATACGTCATAATTAGCTTGCACTCTACAGGTCCATTTTTTGTTTTTAATATTTTATTTCTTTATCAGACGTTTGTATTACCAAGACACAACCATTTCGCTGAGGGAAAACAACCATTTAAATTTCACGGTGTATACTTAACTACAAGACCTTTACGAAAAGTACATACACGTTAGGGTTATCTTGTTGTATTAATTTGATTTACAATTTTCTAATCTTCAATTTTTCAATATTATTATTATTTATCGGTAACGCATTGCACCGTCTATGAAAACTTCCAAACCGCCAAACACAGAACTTCATGGTGTCGCATCGCGAGAGAGGCGGTGGCGCAGGACTCGACCGACACATGACCACGACCACTCTGTCAAGAGTGCACGAATAAGAAGAGAGAAGAGGATTGTAATTTATCTACCAATCGTCTTATATATAAAAACGAATTGCGAACGAACAGTTAGTGTTGCTTCAACTCGAGAACGGCCAGATCGATTTAGTTTATTATGGTAGGTAAAAATCATCCAATGACGAATCCCGCCTTTGGGCGATGCGAAAAACAGTGTCAGACTCTTACTGACTAAACCACTTACCCCGTTGCTACGTCGCCGTCTATAACTGGGCTAGAGAGCTCCTTTCGGACACGAACCCTTGGGCCCAGTTAGCTTCGACCCTTCTGCAGGGTCCCTACGGTTTGCTGACCACTCCTTGAGGCGCGCGGGAATAGTGCATGCCGTAGACGACTAGGCTAGGTTCATTATAGTCTTGAAATATTTGTGATAGTCCAGGGAAGGGTTAAACGGTTCCAACGAAAAAAAATAAATAGGCGGTACGTAATTTGCTGGAGCAGCTAGTACTAATAAAATTATTGTTACTTACAAATTTCAATATGCGTAAATGTCTATCTTTATTATTTACTAGCCTTCTACCAGCGCTTTCGCCCGCGTGAAAGTTGGGTTCTCCATACAAACTTTAGACCATAACATATTACATACCTGAAGCTGAATTTTTAAAAACCCTTTCTATTCATCTAGGAAGCTTTGTCAAAAATTTTATGCTCCTAGGCCCCGTAGTTTTGGATGTGCGTTGATATGTCAGTCAGTCAGTTTCTCTTATTATGTAATTAAGGATTTTTGCACGTTTTAAAATACGTGTTCAGATCAACTAAACCAAATATTACACTTCTAAATCCCAACAACTATTGACACCGATATTTTTATTTAAATTTAATTTTAATAGACTTTCTCGAACTCTTCATACGTTCACAAATTAAGTTGAAACTAAATGAAACTACGTTACTAAAATAAAAAATCAAAAGAAACGTGTTTTCAGCAAATATAGTGGGTGTTAATTCAACGAAGTTAAGGCGCTGGCAATCGAACGAGTCTGTAGAGAGATTAGGGTTGTCACTTTTAGCAAAAAGCTCCACTAAAGTAAAACCAATTTCTTGAGTAAAGTAACTACTTAAGCAACAATTGATATCATATTTGTTAAGAATAACTGAAATTTTTAACGAAAATTTCTAACCGAGTTTAAAGAAATTATTTAGCAACAAGTAATCACTTCTGTATAGGTAAAATCTGAGGTTTTGGTTTTAATATTATAGATAAAAAATAATAGGAATAGTTTCAGCTATTCACACTATTCCTCGATTTTGACTTAAGGTGAGTGTCTTAAATGGTCATTTTAGATAAGGAGTAGGTATTGATCGAACTAAATGATAGCCTGAAAATCTATTCGACGCACAAAATACAAAGCCTATAATTAAAAAAAAACGCACACTAAGCACTTAATTAGCACTAAATTTTATATTATGTTACAATCTATTTAAAATATCTGTTATTTATTTATTATGTACACGGTAGAGAATGCATTGTTGCGTTAAGTCCACCGATGTACCACTACTGTACATGAAGTTTAAATAAATAAATTGAATAGTGCTTGAAACGTTCAAAATACTCAATTTACATACCGACAGAAACCCGCCCGTGGTGACGTAGATACTGTGACATCTATAAAGATGATGCAAACTGGCAAGATAGCTTTATTTAATGGTAGCTAAAAAATCAAGAGCCTCAATGGTTCAGGCCTTGGTCCGCAGCTAAGAGGAATGGCAGGCGGTCGCCTCCTTCTGCGAAGCAGTAATGCTTGTAAAGGAGGAGGCCGACCGCATAAGGCAAAGGCAACAGCGCCCTCGCCGTAGCCGTCGCCGCCGCGATTCCGCCGATATCCCGCCGATATCCGGCCACCGTAGACACTGGCTCGCGGACGGTGAGCAATGGGTAGTTCGCCGTCCGGTCGTCTGGTAACAGTCCAGACCGAGTCCCAATCTTCAACGGCACGCACTGTTCCCGCGCGCCTCAAGTAGTTGTCAGCAAACTGTACCACCCTTCAGGGTCGAAGCTTTCTAGAGCCGAGGGTTGATGCGAAAGTGTTACCGGGGCTCTGGATAATAGGGCAAGGGAGGAACGGGATACGTTGTTTAGTCAGTAAGAGTCTGACACAGTTTCCCGCTCCACTCAAGAGCGGGACTCGTCATTGAATGAATTTTACCTGCCAAAAAAAAAACATATATGAAATATTTCGTAATTAATACATAAATCATTTTTCTAAAGTTATAGTAACGTTAACTAGAAGCGTTTTATTTGCGTCTCCACATTCAACGAAAAAAAGAACAATATTCAAAACTAAGTATTGTAGCTAGCGACATCTATACCGCGACATACTGACTTAATTCAGACCATACGTCACACATAATATTACAAAAGCACACCTATTCGTCTTGTCAGAGTATCCTTTACTTTTAAGGAATTATAAGGAACGTTCTGCCCAGGGGCGTAGCTACCGCCGTATCTGCCGTATCAATTATACTGGGCCCCCGCGGTACAGGGGCCCCGACCTAGGCGAAAATTCGCAACATGTTATCCACAACGGTCTCATAGGGCAGCTAAGCATCTGTAATAAAAATACGTTTTTTTTTTTTTATACGGGGCCCCCGAAGGACTTTTGATACGGGGCCCGTGTGGGACTAGCTACGCCACTGGTTCTGCCCTGACCTACAAAATCTAAATAAACTATTATTTTTGATAAGTGAAAGTTATATTCTACTAGATAACCCAGTAAACCAAGGGTAGATGCGAGAACGTAATACTCTTTCCAAGAGCCACGGGATCAAGGCAAGGCTGCCCCGGTCGTCGACGGCACGCTGTTTTTCCGCGCGCCTCCACAAGGGTTGAAGCTCACAAGGGCCAAGGGTTCGCATCTGAAAGAAAGGCTGGTCCTGGTATGTTTGGCAACGTAGGAATGGGGTAGGTTGTTTAAGTCAGTAAGAGTCTGACACTGTTTCCCGCACCGACTGAGGCCAGGATTCGTTATTAGATGATTTTTCCAAGAATAAAAAAAAACAGCAGACTTTGTGCCGCTGAAAGGTCTCTGCATACAGCGGGCGCGGCGTGGCGGGACCGGGCGGCGACGCGACGACGCCATACATATCCGAGGTTACCGTCGCGTCGAGCGGGACGGCTCTGTGTGGCGTCGTCCGTACTATGTAGTACATTACAACTGCTCAGCGTCGCGTCGCCGCCCGGTCCCGCCGCGCCGCGCCCGCTGTGTGCAGACACCTTAATAGTCTATGAGTATTGTGATGTGATAATGAATTCATTTTTTGTGAATTTGAGAAGAAACTAACCAAAATCTGTACAATTGTTCTCAAGTTTTAGCGAGACTAGTGCACAGCTATGTTTAAGAAGGAAGAAGACTACCTGACCCAGCAAACTACGTATAGTCTACGGTAAAGACCTTCGTGGCAACCTTACAAGTAATCGAAAACAAACTTAAAGACGACTGGATGGAAAGTTTTTCTTTTGCCTGGAGATAAGTTAAATTGATATTTCGTCTTGGAGTTAAACGTGTTCTTAAAAATCCCCTTTCTCATATTATCAGTTGAGGCAATTTGTTGAATACAACTCTTGACTTGAGTCGAGTTTGATATGCAAAGTTAGTTTTCAAAGTTTTGTCATGGGATTTTTTTTCAGTGGGTAAAAATTATCCTATAACATTTCCCACCAGACCACAGATAGTGTCAGTCTTTTACTGACAAAAAACCCACTGCATTCCTTCGTTGCTTTTTACACCAGGGCCAAGCCTTCCTTTAAGAAGCTAATCCTCAGCCCCCGTGAACTTCGACTTCCCTACGGTTTGCGGATAACTCCTTGAGGCTCGCGGCAACAGTAAGCACAGTTGACGACTTGAGATTTGAGCAACTTTGTAACTAGATATGTACCTTTTAAAATACTTAGTGGAATGAAATGAAATGTTCGTTAAAACCAAATTAATTTTAAATTAAAAATGAAAAGCTTTTAAAATAATCACACCCGGAATATCACTGTTTAAACTCTTGAGCCTAAACGAACGCTGGCGTTCGCGCACCTATTGTATTTTATTGTTTCTAATTACGGGATTCAAAAGGTATAATATTTATATACATCGCTCATAAAATAAATAAATCCATTCACTATATAGTTATCATCATAAAGTTCGTTTTATAATCCTAGACTACGATTTGACAACTTAAAATGTCAAACTCCAGAAAATATTTCTAGCGTGTGACATTCTCAGTTGTCAAATCGTAGTCTAGAATTAAAAAACGAACTATAGAGATATAATGCTAAGAATATGCGCCACTAAAAAGTTACATCAAACACCATAGGAGCTAGTTCACACTTGTGTACATAGATGGCGTTAACTACCTCCTCGAGTCAAAGAGTTCTTCAATATATACGGTAAATCTATTTTAAGGCATTTGATTAAGTAGTCGAGTGAGCTGCTTGTTATTGGGGTAACTTTCATGGATCGCCAAATAAACCCGGCCCAAATTGTTTTCCAGCTATACGAGATTACAAGGATTTTCTATCAGAAAAGTGATGCGTGTAAATCGTTTTTTGTTACTGTTGTAGTTAAAAAGGTATTTAATTGATATTATTTCAAATATATTTATATTTTAAAAGGAGAGACTGACTGACTGACATATCAATGCACAGCCGAAAGTACTAGCCCTAGGAGCGTGAAATTTTGCTCAGGGCTTTCTTTTATGAGGTAAGCGAACACTAAGAAAGGGTTTTTTAAAATTCAGCTCCTAAAAGGATGTAATGGGAGTCTAAAGTTTGTATGTAGAACCATACTGTCACGCGGGCGAAGCCGCTGGCAGAAGGCTAGTATCCTATAAACTTGTTATACAATTGAGTAGCTAAAGAACCTTCCTTAGTTACTCAATTGTAAAAACGCACCTGCATTTTTAGGGTTCTGTACCTCAAAATGGAAAACGCAACCCTTATAGGATAACAGTCCTTGCACACATGCACGATCTGCGCGTGGAGATGCAACGCCGGGGCGAAACTCCGCTGCCGCGACAAGTCGCAGCATGGCGGACGGAACTCCGGCGGGATCTCGTGATGGCAAAATGGCGTCAGCGACTGTCGCAACCCAACGCTGGGCACGCCATAATTTCGGCGGTAAGTCCCCTCTTTGAGGCGTGGCTTGAAAGATCTCACGGCGTACTCACCTTCCGTATGAGGCAGGTTCTTACCGGACATGGCAAGTTCGGGAGGTTCCGGACCGAGCCCAAGTCGTCGACGGCGCGCACTATTCCCGCGCGCCTCAAGGAGTTGTCAGCAACTGTAGGGGCCCGGCAGGGTTGAAGCCTTCTGGGGCCTAGGATTGATGTGAAAGCGGAACACCGGGGCCCTGGAACTAAGGCAGGAAGGAAAGGTGGGTCGTTTAGTCAGTAGAAGTCTGACACAGTCCGCTCCGCCCAAGAGCGGGATTCGTCATTTGATGATTTTTCCCACCATAAAAAAAAACCCTTATAGGATCAATTTATTGTCTGTCTGTCAAGACCTTAGTAACACGTGGAGGTATTTGAGACGAAATTTAAACCCTATGTAGGTATACTTGGGTCTGAGGTCCCTTGAAGCTTAAAAAAAACTTCTAATCTAACAAAAGATACCACCGTTTATGTCACGAAACTAATATTTTGACGCCTCAAAGGAATTAAAATTCATAGGGTGTTTTCCGTTCACCTAGAGTCCTGAAATTTAGCATGAACAAAAAAAAGGTTTCATAGCACAACTATAAAAAAAAATCTGAATATCGTAAATTTCTAGTTACGTCTCAAAAAAAAAAAAAACTTTTTGCGATTCGGATAAATCTTCGAAACTCGACTCGGGAATTGAACGAAATAAAGCAGAGGTTTCCTCTACTGTGAGTTCGAACGAACGCTCAACGCTCCGTGCATCGCACCGCGTCTCAGTAAAAAAACGTTAACAGTTTATAGGTATAGAATTGATGTATTTATTGGTTACTAGCAACCCGCCCCAGCTTCGCACGGGTGAAATGGTGATATTGAATATAATATGTGTATATTATACACATATTATATTCTTCCTTGGGAATTGGAACGATATGGCGAGCAACCGAGATAAATGGAAGGAATGGAGGGAGGTCTTTGCCCAGCAGTGGGACAGCACAGGCTAATAATAATAATATTATACACATAAACCTTGAACTACTCTATATATTAGAAAAAAATTGCATCAAAATCCATTACGTAGTTTTAAAGATTTAAGCATACATAGGGACAGGAATAGACTTTGTTTTATACTATGTAAAGATAAATACTTCAGTCTATAACTTCTGGTTTGACTTCAAAATTAATTTACTGCGGAATAATCTATTTATTGAGGAAGAAGGCAGCTATAGGTATAACATCACACTAAGACCCACGGGGGACAGTAGGTACATATTAGAACATTTTGAACAAATCCTCTGATCAAAATTATTGCAACCTTCAGAATTGCGTTGACTGGGGACCTGATTCAAACTAGCGCCAACTTGCGAAATATAAATATGAAAGATACATATGTGTTAAGATTTGATAAAATAAATGTCAGGATGGCGACTAGCCGATTTTCTTTTAGAGTGAAAGCCCGAGAGTACATTCGCATGAAGTTGGCAGAATCACCACAGCACTGTTTGGTTGGATTTGTATTTCTTTTTTCACGATAATATTGATTATTAACATGTATGTATTTAAGTATGTTTTTGTTATTGTATTTGTTTCTTTTTTGTTTGTCTATTTTTCTTTAAGTTGCACCTACCTTGTTTTGTTTCTGCACCACCCCATGGTCGACTGGTAGAAAATGCCTATGCCACCTTTGTACTTATTATGTGTACCTTTGTACCCATTCATATAAATTTCTATGAAATTTCATCTGTCTGTCCATCGATTTGGTATAGAAAAACTTCATAATAATCTATACTAATATTATAAAGCTGAAGAGTTTGTTTGTTTGTTTGTTTGTTTGTTTGAACGCGCTAATCTCAGGAACTACTGGTTCGATTTGAAAAATTCTTTTTGTGTTGAATAGATCATTTATCGAGGAAGGCTTTAGGCTATATAACATCACGCTGTGATTTATAGGAGCGAAGAAACAATGGAAAATGTGGAAAAAACGGGGGAAAATATTCATCCTCGAGGGCTTCCGTTGCGTGCGCTGCGAAAACGGTAGAAGATACCAAAAAAATATGTACCAAAGAATTATTCCTCTTAAAATGATGTAAAAAAATGTCCGCGACAGTATATCTTTTAAGATTAACTCACTAGAACCGTTTTTTATGGGAATCAAATTTGGCCGAAATTAATGCATTATTACCAATTATTTGTTAGTTGTATCAACATAGTAATATTAAACTTTATCCAAATAAATGTGTTGTTGATTAAGAGTATGTAATTGTGAACAAAATTGTCTTTGTAATCACTTATTTTCAATGAACATCTTAGAAGATATTACAATTTTAAAATACTCCGATATAAAATTCACACACGCCGCATGATGTGCAAAATATGACGCTGCGCCTGGCCGGCGGGCGAGGAGAGGAGTTGCTTGAAGGCGGCGCGGAGGGGTTTTTTTATGGTAGGCACTGGCACTGTTTCCCGCTCTTGGGCGGAGCGGGAAACAGTGTCAGACTCTTACTGACTAAACAACCTACCCCGTTCCTCCCTTGCCTTATTCCCAGAGCCCCGGTATAACGCTTTCGACATGGTCTCGGTCTGGACTGTTACCAGACAACCGGACGGCGAGCTACCCATTGCTCACCATCCGCAAGCCAGCGTCTACGGTGGCCGGATATCGGCGGGATCGCGGCGGCGACGGCTACGGCGAGGGCGCTTTTGCCCTTGCCTTATGCGGTTGGCCTCCTCCCTTACGAGCATTACTGCTTCGCAGAAGGAGGCGACCGCTTGCCATTCTTCTTCGCTGCGGACCATGGCCTGAGCCAAGGCCCGGCGCGAGAGGCCACCGCCGCCGATCACCCCCACGAGGACACGGCGATTCTCTTCTCAAGCGGGGCACACCTCCATCGTGTCCTCCGTGCTGGCCACACAGTGGCGACACCCGGGCGTCTCTTCCGCACGAATCCGGCGCAGAAATCACCTGAACTTCCCATGTCCGGTGAGAACCTGCGTCATGTCCTGCGTGATGTCTATCCAACCACGCCTCAAAGAGGGCACTTACCACCGAGATTATGGCGTGCCCAAGTGGAGGGTGTAGCTCTATGAAGTACTTTTAGATAATTATGTTCTTTTAAAAACTAAATTGTCTAAATTAATAACAGAAAAAACACGGGCAAAGTCGTGGGTAACAGCTATAATTTATAAAGCTGAGGTTGTTTGCAAAAATAAATATGATGCCCAAGATAACTATTCCGCGCGGATGAAGTCGCGGGCACAGCTAGTTATTAATAATTTTGTCTAACCTTTTTAAATTATTATTCCTGCAATTATAAGTTACCAATTATACCTATATACCCGGAAAACCCGTGGTCTTAGAGCGGAAAGTGTCACTGTAGGACACAGATGTGGTTTTATTCAGTAAAAATCTGACACGCCATGTTTTTTTACCCTAGGGCAAGAGAAGACAGATAATTTCTCACCTCAACAACAAAAAAAAAATACAGACTAAGTTTTCCAGTATTTATATAGAACTTTTCGCTCCCCAAAGGGTTATCCAAAACGTACTTTTCTACATTAATGAGTTAGAAAAGTTTTGTGAGCTCTACGTGGCCTGTTTACGGGCATCGTTAGCGCCTCTGATTAGATTTGAAAAGGAAGTTTGAGGACTGTAGTTAAGATAGGACTGAACTAAATTCTGGTCCTTTCTTCAGTTCTGCTAATCTTTATGATCTATTGCGGAAGTCAGATTTTATGTAACGTACCAACCTTTTGAATAACGTAATTTGATACACAATAGAAACACAAAAGGTGTGCGAACGCCGGCGTTAACTCGGGGCTCAAGAGCATGGTTTCCTTCGGTCACCATGGGGTTATTGACCCCTTTTCTTAAAATCTTATCTTACTAATATTATAAATGCGAAATTTCCGATGTTTGGATATTTGGATGTTTGTAACTCAATCACGCCAAAACGGCTGGACGGATCTGGATGAAATTTGGCACAGGCATAAGATACACTAGGGCATAGGCTACTTTTTATCTCGGAAACCCCAACCCCTATACCACGCGGGCGAAGCCGCGGGCAAAAGCTAGTAAACAAATAAAAATAACTAGTAGTGGCGTTCACTTAGGGCTCAAGAGTTTAAGGCTTTGTTTGTTAGTTCATGAAGACCCATGAGGACACCGGTGTTCGCACACCTATTGTCATTTAACTGTCTCTGTTTTTACGGTAGTCGATACGTACCCAAATAAAACCTACAAC
Source organism: Mythimna loreyi (assembly GCA_029852875.1). Taxonomy (NCBI): domain Eukaryota; kingdom Metazoa; phylum Arthropoda; class Insecta; order Lepidoptera; family Noctuidae; genus Mythimna; species Mythimna loreyi. The sequence continues at coordinate 7,846,000 of CM056800.1, read as the reverse complement.
TAAGACTAGATTTTATCTAGAACTAAAAATCATATCTAGTTTTTGGGTCATTACAATTTCGGAATGTGCACAGTGATTGGAACCTTATAAAAGAGCATAACCTCCAATGCTCCAAAGCGGTCCAGTTTCAGAAAACATTTCCCATTTAGAGCTGTTGATAAGTGTATAAGATATAGTCGTTATAAGTAATTTAAGAAACCAGAAAAACAGTTCGCAAAGAAAAATCCTTCGGCTTCCCCGATTAGGTCAATAAAACGCAGCTAGGATACTGACGCCAATAAGTCTACATTGGGTCCAGGTAAGGCCCCATAAAAACGCCCGTGAAGCTCCTTGCTCTGCCACACTTCCCTACGATCATTAGTATCCAGGGCCATAGATTTGCGCTAGTTCTCGTTAGCCAAGGAGAGTGGAGTGAGTGAGTGTCCACCGCCACCACATCCCGGTGCATACCCACGTCAGTTTCTAGGAAGTATTCCCTGAGACTGCATAGCTCGCGCTTGTGTAGGGTCTTAGCATTTAAGAAGCCACGACCCCCATACTTCCGCGGGATTACAGTCTTATCATTGATGAGAATATACATATATTATGTGGCAAAAAAGTTGAACCATTTAGATTTAGGCCCGAGAATCGGTTGTTGCGCATTGAAGGTCGATCGTCATGATCGTTCAACGGTTATGTGAAGGGGATTATAATAGATTTTTGGGTAGCAAATGATTCAACTCGTTTGCTGCGTACTACACCAGAGTCTTGCCATAGAGTACTCGTATTCTGTAACCCAAATATTGGTTGCTCCGGATCTGGTAGTCGGTAACTCCATGTAAAATACCTACAGAATTCAGCTGCATTTGATTAAGCAGAAGAGGACCAGAAACGTATTGAGTAGGTAATGAAAAAAAGAAAAAGAAATAGCTGTGCCCGACAGGGTCCAATATGGATCTGTGACAACTTTAAACACCATCTATGTACACATGGATTGCAATCTTCTTCTTCTTCTCGAATCGATAGATTCCGCTTCCCTCAAAGTCTTTGGGCCCAGTAGGTTGCCACATTTATAGCAGCTTCAGCGGCATTTTTAAGGTCCTCCAGCGTGCATTTGTTGGGACATTTTGGGCACTGTAATAGGTGGGCCTTTGTTTGAGCAATAAAATATATTGAGTATTAAACATGAAAAGTTTTCTAGACTGATTTCAGTAAATGAAGGAATCGAATCAAAGTGGATTGCTTCAGAGCCCTTGAATGCAAAGGTTATCATTACCAAATTACTTAAAACTATTTGTAAGGGCAATGAAGTATGTCATATTATTTAGATTATTATCAATGTTTACATGTATGAGTAAAAAAACCTGCTATATGTCACGTCGTCTAAATCTAATGAAGTAAAATTATTGATTTTATCTAAATTGTAAACGTTTAGACTTTGTCTAAATACTGTTGATACATTACTTAGACAAAGTCTGAACCTATTCACTCTTCAAGGAGTTATCAGTAAATGTAGAAGCCCAACTGCAGGGCCGAAGCCTACTGGGGCCCCGGTCCGGTTTCTGAAATGAAGGTCCGACCCTGATATGAGAGCTAAGAAGGAATGGGGTGGGTCATTTAGTCAGTAAGAGTCTGACAATATTTCCCGCTCCGCCTAAGGGCGGGATTCGTTATCAAATAACTTTTCCTACAAAAAAAAAACCAATTGACTTTCTTTAACAAGGTTAGAGTGAGACTCTAAATAAATTATTACGCCTCATCATCAACAATTGCATCACTGGTTACCAGCAGGTGAGACTGCAGTCAAGCACTAGTTTATATTAATTAAAAAGATACGATGATTCTAAAATCATTATTATTATAGAACACGTATTTTGTGGAACAAGTTTTGTGAAACCTGGAAAGAAATGAATTATGTACATAAGTAAATTAAATTAAGTTTAAAAAAGTGCTTTATTTTTTAATTTTATCTTTACAAATCAATAGTATTTCATGTACGGGCTCGACCCTTCACGGGATTAAAACGATAAAAATTTAGCCTTGTATAAATAGGTCAGCATTACCTATTCTCCGGTAACTCGTGCCGAAACGTGGAAAGAAAATTAATGTTTATTTTTTCTTAAGAAGAAATTTTGAGATGGATTTGAAGCTAAAGCCACAAACGAGACCCAAACCCTACAGCCCAAATTAAAATTGCAGAACATCACACTTCTATAATAAGCGTTAAGGCCGGCCAATCCTATAGGCTTACGCTGGTATGGCCACGTTTTACGAAAACCGGCAGACTACGTGGGTAACAGATGCCTCGCCATGCCGCCTCCGCCGGGACCCGGAGAACGAGGAAGGCCTAAGAGGCGTTGGATCGACGTCGTAAGGGACGATATGCGTGCTAATGGGCTTAAGGCAGAGGACGCAAAAGACCGAGCGAAGTGGAGGCGACTAGGCAGGAAAGCGGACCCCGGGCACCGAGGTGAAAGCCAAGGTAGCAACCGGGACTTACGCTAGGTTGATGATGATGAAGGCCGGCCAATCCTAGATAAATTTTCATTCAACCATTCTTACGTGATTGTGATGTTATCCTGCATCTTTCTCCAAATATTTTGGATACACAGATTTCTTATAGACATCATTTAGGCTACGATTGAAACTAGGCTTCTATTGAAATAATAAAAACCGACCAAGAGCATGTCAGTCAACGTTTAGTGTAGGGTTCCGTAGTTTCCCATCCGTCACAAATTTATTACAATATGTAACAAAACCTTTAAACTATGACTTAATAGCGCTAAATAGCCCAAAGTACAGCGCCATATTCTGTCCGGAAAGTGGGTTACTAATTTATATAAACTAGTCGGGTTATGGATGTTCAGTTTTCAGTGGTAATTTCCGAGAGCGTGAAAATTTATTGCCTTGAACTTTTTTTAAGGATTTTTAAAAAACACGTATTTCCTGGATCAAATTTTCGCAATTTTGTTTAGATTCGCACTTGCTCAGTTTTAGTTTTATTTAAGTTTTGAATACATTAATATAATAATATATAATATATTCCACAACTTTCACACAACGCCATCTAGTCCCATGCTAAGCAGAGCTTGTGTTATGGGTACTAGACATTGTGTTGATTTTCACTGTGTGCTTAAAATAAATACAATTTCTTTCTTTCTTTCTCCTCAATCGTTTAATCCGTCAATCCTTGAATAATCTGACGACGTCTGATACCAATAAAAAAAAAACTAAACCAACATTTACAGCCTTGTAATTATTTTGCAAGCCCGCAAAAATAAAAACGACTTCACAAAAAAAGTTAGCAAAAGCGAATGATCGGAATCAAACTGAATTCAATTTAAAAACACATTCTATTTGCTCGTTCGTTTGGGTGTTAGTGAGCTTTCGAATTTGATGTCATGTGAAAACTGACGAATAGAATTTATTTAGGTAGGCTTTCATAGAAGGGCCGTGTGATGAAGGTTATATTACTAAAGAATACATCATCATCATAATCATCATTTCTTGAGAGCAGTGTTAGCCGAATGGTAAAGGCCTCAAAGGAATTGTATGTCACGGTTTCAAACCCAGCCAGGCGCACTACTTTATGTAATTTATTTTATCATTACTACTCTCAAAACCATCAAGGCATCATTGCTGGGCCCGCGAGGTAGATTATGGCCCTTTTGTTCTCCTAGAGAGGAGACCTTTGTCCTAACAATGGGAACATTATAAGGTTGATGCATCATCATCAGCCTTTTTAATGTTGGGAATCTGGCCTAGGAAAACGAATGGGCTGTAATCCACCACGCCTGCTCAGAGCAGGTTAGTGTATGTCGCATGCGTTCAAATTTTTAGTTCTAGGACATGCCAGTTTTCTTAAGATGTTTTCTTTCACCGTTTTGTGAGCAGTGATGATGAAATAAACTACACAAAGTAATATATCTGCGATTTTGCTTTAAGGTTGATGCATTTTTAACACAATCCTAAAATCACTGGTCTGATAAACCTGGCCTTTAAATATTTAAATTACTTATTGTCATCTTTAAGATGTGAGCAAAAGGTACTTGTTTGAGTAAGCAAAATCCCGGGATAAGTGAAAAAGCTTTATCAACTTCCTCGAAAGGTTCTCATACCGACTTGTCTGGACTACTCAATCTTAATCTACACTAATCTATACTTCTACACTAATATAATAAAGAGGTAAAGTTTGTTTTTTTGTTTTTTTGTTTTTTTGTTTGTAGGGGGTAATCTCTGGAACTACTGGTCCGATTGGAAAAATTTAAACAACAATAGAAAGCTGCTTTACTCCTGAGTGACATAGGCTATATTTTATGTACGCGGGCGAAGCCGCTGACAAAAGCTAGTATAATATAGAGGTAAAGTTTGTTTTTTTATTTTTTTGTTTGTAGGAAGTAATCTCTGGAACTAATGGTTCGATTGGAAAAATTTTAGCACTAATAGAAAGCTGCTTTACTCCTGAGTGACATAGGCTATAAATTATTTATATAATATGGATATTAACCGAGCTATCACAACTTTTGTCTGGCAAGTCGGAAAAATGTATCTCGAGAATTTGTATAGGAACAGAGTTAAATATGTTAAAACAAGAAATTTTTCGCGGACGAAGTCGCGGGCAGAAGCTAGTTCTTTATAACAGCAACAGGCTTACTTGTCTTTGATGGATTTTAGGTGTATACGGATGGTACGTTCGTTAGCTTCTTTCATATTATTTTCCATAGAGATTTGCATTTCTGGGACGACTAATTAGCATTTTTTTGACCTTTCAAAAGTGGCCGTAAATGTTTCATTTGAATTAAAATGCAGTGGATTTCTAAATCACGTTCTTTCAAAAGAGCATGTGTTACCTATATACGTCGGAAGCCCAAATTCAATTCACCACAAATAATTTCAACCCGTCAACCTGACGAGGGTCTCTTTTTGAAAGAAAGGCTTGGCCCCAGTGCGAAAGGCAGAGAAGGAACAGGGTGAGGTGTTTAGTCAGTAAGAGTCTGACACTGTTTCCCGCTTCGCCCAAGAGCGGGATTCGTCATTAGATGATTTTCGCCCACCAGAAAAAAAAACCCGTCAACTTGACAATGTAGAGGTCTAAATGCAGGGCCGAAGCCTACTGCAGCCTTGGTTCGGTTTCTGAAAGGAAGGTCCGAACCCGGTATGAAGGCTAAGAAGGAACATACGAACTTGCCGTTTAGACGAGGAGAGACAAGATGCTCGATTTGATAAAAAATAATAATAATAATAATTTGATTTAATGCCATCAAAAGTCGCATATCGGCCCCTTAACACCGAAATTCAACTATAGAATTTGGTACAGCATGTACCATTTATGTCAAAAACTGGTCACACTGTTCAGCTTAGGTACCTACTAAACCTTTAAGATGTATGTAACATCTCTATTAGTACTCTATTCAATAACTTCTCTCAATCAATCATTCAAAACAAATCAATCAAATGCAACTACAGCATAAAACACCTTATTTCCTGAGTCTTGTATGAGATAGTGCAGATAGCTGCTGCAACTGATAAGGAAGAGTCAAGGCCCGCCGCTCGTCATAGACTAAACATATCTTACGCAACTAGATCACTGGGCCGGCGCTTACGATACTTCGATCACACCATGAGGCGGGGCTTGATTCATAACAAAGGGACAATCGCTATGTGACAATTTCACAACGATGACACAATAATTTAGTGACGATTCGGAATTGTCATGAATTGACATATTTTTATTGACTTACTGACGTTTGGGATACGTCATGTTAGAACACAGTATCCAACTATTTGACACCATAGAGGTCGCTACAAGAGTAGCCAGAAATAGTCAGTTTATCGATGTACAAATAATGTATTTTTTAATTATTATTTTTTTATTGGGGTTTAACATTTATTTAGTAAGCTGTACAAATAATTCGATATCTAACCTTAAAACTACATAGCCCTAATTAACTTAACTAAAAACACCTAATCTAATAAAGCGTCAAAAAACTTCCGCATCGCTGTCGACCGGTAAAGTGCCCAAAAGGCTGGCCGCATTGCCACGCTGTCTGGCAATGCTTATTCTTTGCCCAAGGTAAAAAACAGCCCTTGGGTCACGTGAAGTGTCAATAAGTCGTTTAGAAAGCACAAATAATTGAGTTAAGTATCATTATTACTGAGAATTTTAGCACAAAAAGAAATACTTAGATAAAAATATTCCGACAGATGAATCATTGTTTGTATAACTTTATAATAATACTTTAAATTATTTTTTCCTTCAAATACATCTAGACTAGTGCAAATAGCTTTGAAAGTAGTTAAAGTGAACAAAATAGTAGTAGGTAAGATAAAACCCTTTGGAAAAACAAGAGAATATAAAAAAAAGAAAAAATAAATTACGGTCGATCTGAGGTCGGGAAGTATTTTAAGGGTAAAAAATGGTTTATCTCGATTTTCGGCAAAATTACTGGTACTAGAGAAAAAAGTCAAATGGCAAACTTGTAGGTCATAAAAAGATCTACAACTTTTGTTTTTACTTTTTAAGCTTCCGTCGCGTGTGCAGCCTTAATGGTTAAAGCTACATAGATCTTATGTATAAGAAATGTTCTATTTAAAATTATATAAAAAATACCCCACGACAGCATAAGTCTATATTTTATGGTTGACTCACAATAACACGTGTAACTCCCGATAGCTTAGCAGTTTGAAGCTTTCTGATTATATACTTTTATAACACTCTCACTCATCCCTAATTAAAAAAAGTTAACATTATTAACCATTCAATAAATAAAGACTCATATAAATTGGTATAGAAACACCAATGTTATACATGAAATACACTAATAAGCCATCGCGAGTGAATTTTGAATCATGCTATAAGTATTATTTTTAAGGGTGTAAACCGACTTTCACGGAGGCGAAACCGCTGGTAGTACCTATAGCAAGTTGTAAATAATATAGTAAAAAATTAACTGACGGCTATTAGCTTTTTAACCTCCTATTTCAGATATACCCGACAAATACTCTCTCTTTTGTCTTACTTCTTACTAATATTATAAATTCGAAAGTTACGATGTTTGGATGTTTGTTACTCAATCACGCCAAAACGGCTAGACGGATCTGGATGAAATTTGGCACAGGCATAGGATACACTTTGGAATAGGATTTAGGCCAACCTCAACCCCAACCCTAATACCACGCGGGCGAAGCCGCGGGCAAAAGCTAGTGCACAATATACCACATTAGCTCCCCTGACACCTGAGGGGAATGAAAAGTTAAACAAGATGTAGTACTCAGTCACAAATCCACGGCTCCGGCTAAGGACACTAAAACAGTCGTCAGATCAATCAAATGCAAGCTTATTAAGGGTTAAAAGAGTTAGCATAACAGGTCATAAAACTAAAGATAATATATACATGCATAATTAAAAAACACGTAATCCAAATAATTTAATTTGAATAAACATCGCTATCTACGCCTATATTAAACAGTCTTAAAAGATGTTACAAAGTCATGAGATATTGGAAACAAGATAAAAGTAAATTTAAACATAAGTGTGATTCTGATACACAAATAAAAGTCATCTCCATTCCAATATGCATTATCAGCTCGAAGAACAGGGCAGAGTATCGACATGTCCTTGTGGGGGCGATTGGCAGTGGTGCCAGGTACACGGGCCATGGTCTGAAGCGAGGAGGAGTGAGGCGGTCCCCTTCTTCTGCGAAGCAGTAATGCTAGCAAAGGAGGAGGCCAGCCGCATCAGGTAAAGGTAACGACGCTCACACCCAAGACGCCACCGGGATTCCGAACTCGATTTTCGGCCACTGTAGGCGCGGGCTCGCAGTCGGTGACCAATGTGTCCAACGGTCTTGTAACCGTCCGGACCGAGCCCAAGTCGTCGAATGCGTGTATAGTCCCACGCGTGCCTCAAGGAGTTGTCAGCAAACCGTAATGGCCAAACTGGGTCGAAGCTTACTAGAACCAAGAGGCAATGTGAAAACGTTACACCCGAGGCTCTGGAACGAAGGCAAAGAAGTAATTGGAACTGAGTTTTTTGTTCGGTAATGGTCCTGGCGCTCTCTATCGCCCTCTCGCGGAGATGTCATTGGATGATTTTTAGTCATCATCATCCTGCTCTTATCTCATATTACTTGGGGTCGGCGTAACAAGATTTTTTCTTCCTCTCTGTTCTGTCACCCGTCACACTATCACTAACTCTCTTTTCTTTCGTATCATTCCTCACACAATTCCTCCATCTCTTTTTCGGCCTCCCTCTTCCTTACCATCTATCTACGTGTAAACTCAGAACTCTTTTTCAGTCTGCTGAATTTTCATCGTATGCTTAAAATTTAATCTGCTATTTCAACTGACCTGACTCACAAATAAGCTTCGTGACCCGAATCCATCAATAGATAACTTTGTGAAATTAACAATTGACCTCGACCTTCTTACATCATCATTTCAGTAAAAAAGTGAGCATCTCTCGCTGTTGGACATTCAAGCCTCCACCAAGCGACACCTTGACGACGGATACTGTGTGTTTTGAATCCATCAGACGTATAGACATCTGATGGATTCAAAACACACAGTATCCGTCACATGTGGGGTTGATTAAACGTTTAATCAACCCCACATGTGTGGGGGATTTCAATAGTTTCGTTTTTCAGTACGCGGTCGATTTGTATATATAAGGTGATTGGAGTGACCGATACTTAAACACAAATGATTGTAGTCATGATAAATCTACAATCACGTGTTTATGTATTGGATACTAATTACCACTATATATTGTAGTACTCTGGGAACGCGGGCTTGCGGACGGCGAGCAAAGGGTAAATCCGGTAACCGTTCGGACCGAGCTCAAGTCGACGACGGCGTGCACTGTTACCGCACGCCTCAAGGAGTTGTCAGCAACTGTAGAGGCCCCGCAGGGTCGAAATCTTCTGGGGCCAAGAGCCGGAACGGAATAAAAAAGAACGGTGGGTCCTTTAGTCAGTAAAAGTCTGACGCTGTCTCCCGCTCAGCCCAAGGGCGGGATTCGTCATTCGATGATTTTTTCAATCTGAAAAAAGTACGCTAGTAAGCTCACTGAAATAAAATCTGCAATTTAACTTCATTAACCATTTTATTTAAATGGCCATAAATTAATTGCTAATGATCTTGATTTGTTAAGGTTTTAATTTTTCGTACTAAAGACTAATTAAAAATTGTTAGAAACAAGCTCTTATAAGAAGTAATCACAAAAACCAGTGTCAGTGTGATCGCTCGCAGTCAACCTTTTAAAAAAAACCGGAGAGAAAAGATAAGGCCGGTCGTCGTAGGCAGCATACGTGCGTATACGCACATAACATGCAAGCTGCACACAGGCCACGCGTGTGATGCGTGAGCATGCAGTTATCTGGTAAGAACACTATCGACAACAACTTTTTTTTTTAGTTAGCCTAGACCAGTGGTGAGCAAACTTTCTTAATGGGGGGCCAGAAAGTTTAAGAACATTTTAGAAAAGATCCAAAATTATAGAAAAAAAATACAATGTAATTTTTATTCGAAGATAGGGCTTTTATAAAAGGAGAAGAAGAGCGTTGGTCTTGTTTTTCAATTTTTTAGAGTTCCGTACGTAACAACAATAGGAAACCCTTACAATTATATTCTGTTTGTTTTCCGTCCATCTATTCATCAATACCCTTTACTGTGGAACGCGTGGAAGTATCGAGTTATTATTAAGACTACAAAAGTCTGAGGTTTTTTGGACCTGTGAAAGAATCAATCCAAATCTATCTCCTTTCGTTTAGTCCATCCTAAGGTTGTCTGTCAAGATTTGCCCTGTGCGATAAGACCGCCCATTGTACACTTCGTTTATATAAATGTATATATCTTGTCCACATTATGAGGTGTACAATAAAGCTTCTAAATAAATCTTCTAAGATAATGACAAAAAAGATGCGCCAATTTATGTTGCAATAAATTTTTATTCTTAAAACATTATTAACCTAGAACTTTGAAAGCATGAGAGCTTCCTTCGGTCTCATAGCACAAATATATATAAAATTTTAAAGAATAAATCTGAAAACTTACAACTAAAGTTAGACATAAAAAAACAAAATTTCGATTCGGAAAAATCATCATAACTTAATTTGGGAATTTAATTATTTCAGTAGACAAGTTCCTGTTCATGTGAGTCCGACTAGTTCTTTCATGGTCTTTTTTTTCTATCAATTGCACTGAGTGTATTATTATGTAATATCAAACACATCTATATCGATCAACGTTTCTGTTAATGTGATGTTTACACGGTGAATCCATCATCTAATCCAATTAAAATTATCTGAGAGACTGTTAGTGATAATAATGTTATGTTTTACTCCATTTAAGTTACTTCAAGTTCAGCGAAAAACTGATTGATTTGTGAGAAAAACTATTTTTTTCTCAAGGGCGCCTGAAATTATGAATTTTGGCGATTGATAATACAAATTTTCAAGCTACTTAGCTATTTTTTTATGGTGGGTAAAAATCATCCAATTATGAGTTTCCAATTATGACGATTTTTTTTTTGGCAAACTTAAACGAGCTTACCTTATTATCTCGATTAAAAAAAAACTCCTACAATTATTGCGTTGGTATGTCTATCATAGTCTACACTAATATATATATTTAATACACTTCTCATCAAAAAAATCGAAACACCTTGCAAGTTTACGTTTTGTCAGGATTATCAGAAAAATGTGTACATTTAGGAATAAATGTTAAATGTCGTTTAATAGTGAGTAATATGAGCTTATCAAATCTTAATGTTAATGATCTAAATTTAAATGAATTTTTCATAGGTTTCGTATTTTGTTAAATGAGTCATTTTTATTCCGTATGGAGTATAAAGGAAATGGATAAAACAACACACGTAAATGAAAAAAAAAGCTAAAAAACGTTTATTTAATAACTTGTATTCCCTCCCCGAGCTCTAATTACTGCTTCCATACGGTTCTTCATCGATCGGATGAGAGTCACGATCACATGCTGTGGTATATTGTCCCATTCCTCTTGGATTGCATCTTGCAGCTGGCTAAGTGTTTCTGGGGCAGGATCTCTTGCTCGAATTCGTCTCTTTAATTCATCCCATAGATGTTCAATGGGATTCATGTCCGGGCTTCTTGCTGGCCATTCCATAATAGAGATATCGACTTCGTTAAGATAATCTCGTACGACGCCCGCGGTGTGAGCCCTAGCATTGTCGTGCATGAATATGAAGCCGTTGCCAATAAAATGTGCATAGGGCATCACATGAGGCTCGAGACACTCTTCGACGTACCGATGACAGTTTAGTGCAGGCAGACGTGGCCCAGACACGAAAGCAAGCTCTGTCTTACCGTCGGCGCTGATTCCTCCCCAAACCGTCCACGAACCGCCACCATAGCTGACCTTTTCTTCAATGCAGCATTGTGCATAGCGTTCTCCGTCTCTTCTGTAGACCTTGTTCCTTCCGTCGTTACCATACAGCATAATTTTACACTCATCAGAAAAGAGAACTTTGCTCCACTGTAGGTATGACCAATTTAGGTGCTCACGTGCAAAGTTAAGGCGCGCTCTTCGATGGTCTGCAGTTAATTTCGGCCCATTTGCTGGCTTATGCGGTACCAGTCCACGATCCTTCAACCTTCTTCTAATTGTAGAGTCACTTACAGCCACCCTTCGTACAACACGAAGCCGCTGCTACAGTTGAAAAGCGTTAAGGCGTCGATTTCTTAAAGAAGTTGTTACAATAAATCGATCATCTCGCTCAGAAGTGACCCGATTCCTGCCAGATCCTGAACGGCGCGTGAACAAACCAGTCTCCCGATAACGTTTATAGACTCTATGAACAGATGACAGGCTTAGATGCAGTCTTGCAGCCACAACACGCTGACTAAGGCCAGAATCCAGCAATGCCACAACTTGGGCGGCTTCTGTGGGCGAAGTATCCATACGTTTTAGAAAAAAAACCTTTTTTCAGACGTCCCAAAGTCACAGTATTGAAATAAAAAACAAAAAGTTTAAGGATAGGCGCCAATTTTTAGTTTTTAAACGCTAAATGTACTCCAACCCTAAACACACATTTGTCTCAAAACAGTGATTCATTTCGTTTATAAGATAAACAAATGAAATTCTAATTTTGAATTTAGAATTTTCGCTTATTACTGTAATGGCCAAACTGCCAGCTATAATATATGTATTTTTTTTCATCGTATGAATTCTTTTTTGTGTTAAATTCGGACAGAAACAATGAAAACGGAAGTGTTTCGATTTTTTTGATGAGAAGTTTATAATAAAGAGGTAAAGTTTGTTTTTTTGTTTTTTTATTTTTTTGTTTGTAGGAGGTAATCTCTGGAACTACTGGTCCGATTGGAAAAATTGAAGCTCTAATAGAAAGCTGCTTTACTCCTGAGTGACATAGGCTATAAATTTTCCGCGACTTCGTCCGCGGAAAATTTGTGAGACAAAAGTTGTGATACCTCGGTTAATATCCCTGTTATATAAATAATTTATAGCCTATGTCACTCACGAGTAAAGCAGCTTTCTATTATAGCTTCAATTTTTCCAATCGAACCATTTGTTCCAGAGATTACCTTCTACAAACAAAAAAATAAAAAAACAAAAAAACAAACTTTACCTCTTTATTATATTAGTGTAGATGTCACTCAGGAGTAAAGCAGCTTTCTATTATAGCTTCAATTTTTCCAATCGAACCATTTGTTCCAGAGATTACTTTCTACAAACAAAAAAATAAAAAAACAAAAAAACAAACTTTACCTCTTTATTATATTAGTGTAGATAGATGGATATTGACCGAGCTATCACAGCTATCCACGGACGAAGTCGCGGGCAGAAGCTAGTAACTTATATAGATACTCAATAATTTCATGAACAATCTCCTTGCTGTAGTTCTTTAATGATTTAGGAAAGATCGAAAAAAAGAAACAGTGGGATATAAAGCCTACTGTTTATTATTTTTTTATTTCTGCACAACAAGTCATAAGTCACATGAGGACCGTCTCTCTACATCGTCGTCTTAAGATGTTCCAGTTCTCATCACTTACTTAGATAATTAATGTTCTCTTCGAGGTAATAATGGCGGGAACATATTCCCTTAGTTAATGTAATTTCCCAGTAAATAACATGATAAATACGTATGTATTATTGTATTTACTGGTAAATTACGTCCATATTTGAGTACCAGTCCTTTGGAAATCCTCCTTAGTCGTTCACTCTTGACAGAGTGGTCGTGGTTGATCATATTGCATTTTCGTTGGCTAGTGAGGATCCCGCGATGCGTCTCCACTTGACACGGTTTACGGCATCTCGGGAACTTCGACCTTAGGAAATACCGAAATATATTAAACAACAAGTATGACTGGCCTTGTAACAATGTGATGACGTCTTTTGCCTGAAATGATATTGACGATGACGAGTTTTCATCAAGATTTCTTCTGTTAGATTTAACCTCTATACAAACACATAAACCGACAATTACTATTGACCCTTTGATTTGTCTGGTCTGGCTAAGAAGGAATTAGGTAGGTCGTTTAGTCAGTAAGAGTCTGACACTTTTTCCTGCTCTGATTAAGGGCGGGATTCGTCATTTTTTAAATAAGTTTGTTTGTGCCGTTTTCATGGCATGCTCAATGTTTGGCGCAAAAATTCTCTTTTCATTTCTTTTTAGGGTTCCGTAGTCAAAAAGAACCCTTATAGTTTCGCCATGTCTGTCTGTCTGTCCGTCCGCGGATAATCTCAGCGACCGTTAGCACTACAATGCTGAAATTTGGTAGCAATATATATATTAACCATACCGACAAAGTGCACAAACAAAAAGTGGTAGAAAATGTTTAATTAGGGTACCTCCCGTACACGTAAAGTGGAAAGTGATATTTTTTTTCATTTCAACCATAACATGTGATATATCGTTAGATAGATATTTTAAAATGTTTAAGGGTCCCGTAAAAGAATTTTTTGATAATATAAATATTTTCGGAAATAACCGCTCCGAATGTAAAAAATGAGGCGTCCCCCCCCTCTAACTTTTCAACCATATGTTTAAAAAATATGAAAAAAATCTCAAAAGTAGAGCTATAACTAAACTTTCTAGGAAAATTATTTTGAACTTGATCGAATGAACAGTTTTTGAAAAAATAAAAAAAAAACGTTCTGAAATAATTTTCTAATTTAACCGTACATGCAAGCATTTTTTTTTACTTTTTTATATATTTCATTATCCTGAGCGTATCTTCTTTCAAATAAAAATACAAAAAGAAAAAATCCGGTTCACGCAATCCAAAATACCACCGGGTACAGCGCCATCTCTCGGGAAATTGGGTTACTAATTTTTACATAGGCTACTGGGTTCTGTTACATTGTGAGAAATTTGTGGCGGACGGGAAACTACGGAACCCTACACTGAGCGAGGCCCGACACGCTCTTAGCCGATTTTTTTGGAATTATCAGACGATTGTCCAACTTACAAAAATTATTGGTCATTTTTTATATTGAACATAATACGTTGTAATAAGTATAAATAAAAAACGCAACCCCTATAAAAGCAATAAAATTACTAGGAGAAATCTAAAAATAATCACGGTTTATCGCGTCTACAAGTTAGATAAAAAGTTTTTGTCTGTACCAAAGATAATGAGGCGGGTGGACTGTTCCGGCTTTCTCGGTTACCTTAGATAAGTCTACAAAAAACGGGGGACCTACACCTATACCTACGAATGATTTATTATAATAATAATAATAATAATAAACACTTATTTCGGAATAAAATTCCATGTTTGTTAGTAACAGTGCAAACTTATAAACTAGTGTTAGTAACTACATTATTGTTAGTAACAGTATGAACTTATAAACTAGTGTTAGTAACTTTATTTATTTATTTATTATACAAGCCTGAGGCTCGCCGACCCTGGGAATGTCTACTTGACTGCATGCAGTCGTATCCACCGCCCCAAGATCGGAGAGTCCCACCTTTCCGCTAACGCTCCGAGAATGGTGTTGGGGCTGTCGCGTAACCGGCGAAGCGTAGATGCGCATCTCTTACGCATGATGGTAGAAAAACTATCAACGTCGGCATCGGCAAACATGCCGGACGCGCTACAAAAACGCGGCAGCCCCATCAACACCCGGAACGTGTTGTTATATTGGGTGCGCAGGCCACTATATGCCGTCTGCGTAAAGTTCACCCACAGGCTGCACGTGTAAAAGGATTGGCAGTAGGCTTTAAAAAGCGTCACCTTTACCTGAGCCGTACAGCGTGCAAACCTGTGGGCCAACATCCCACATCGGACAGCCAGCGACCTGCGCTCCCGTTCAATATCAGCATTGTCTTTTAAGTCGTCTGAGACCCAATGACCCAGATACTTAAAATTAGCAACTCTATTTAGAGGTCTACCGCAAAGCATAACTGGTGGGATTGTGTTATAAGATTTGCTACCTGCTTTGAACACCATAAGTTCACTCTTTGTTGCATTATATTTGAGCCCATGAGTCCCAGCGTAAGATTCACACACGTCAATGAGTTTTCTTAAGGCCCTGACCGATGGGCTCAGCAGAGCCATGTCGTCGGCATAGCTTATATTATTAATGCATACACCATCAATATGACAGCCTATTCCGGTTCTGCTCAGCTCATTGATCAGGTTATTCATATACAGATTAAACAATGCAGGTGAGGATAACCCACCCTGCCTCACTCCACACTCAAGCCTGTAATCAGCTGAAAACGAGTTTGCCCAACGAACACGGTTCTGTTGATTTGCATACCAATATTTAAACATATTTATAATTTCCTTGGGCACATCCGTCTCATGCTGCAGTTTATCCCATAACACAGCATATGAGACAAGGTCAAATGCTTTTGACAGGTCTAAATAGCACGCAAATACTGGTGTTTTTCTAGCAGTATAGTACAGAACAGTCTGCTTAAGGCTCAGGATGGCGCTCTCTGTAGATAAACCGAGCCGAAACCCGAATTGAGCATCGTTTATTTTAAGGTGTTTATCAAGCTGGCCTACAAGCAGACTGTCCAACACCTTGGCAATTATAGTCGCCAGAGAAATAGGTCTATAGTTTGATAACAAAGATGAGTCACTTGTTTTATTTTTAATTATCGGCACAACAATTGTACGCATAAGTTTTTCAGGCAAATAAGAGTGACCCAAACATAAATTTAAAAACATGCATAAGACTCGTGGCAAGTGAATTCCAGCATGCTGCAAGTGCTCGATGCTAAGACCATCATGCCCGGGCGATTTTCCTCTAACCATGTTCTTAATGGTGGTAGCAATCTGCTTCGTAGTAAACGTGACGCTTCGCGCGGGGCAAACGGTCTCAGAATCGGGCACAAGCAACTGCGGCTCATTATTTAAGGGTGATTGCACTCTAAAATGCTGCCGAAACAGCTCAGCAATACTACTCTGGTCATGTTCACCTTCAACGCTCACGGGAAGGCTCGGCTTATGATTTAACTTGTTTGTTGACTTCCAGAATTTACCAAAATCTTTGTTCGAGTGGTGTTTGGCAATTATATCCATTTTAATTTGGTTTTGATTAGTTTGACACCATTTTAATTTACACTTAAATTTTTTCCTGGACTCGCTCATATCATTAAACATCGGATCAGACCTAGGTTTACCAGACATTAACCAAATTTTATAGTAAAGTCGCGCCCTCTCGTGAGCGTCACGTACATACTTATTCCAGCCAGTTACATGCCTATGCTTCGTTATATTTCTTTGACAATAACTGTTTTGCGCAGCGTTCACTAGTATACGTTCAATGCTGTTATACATATCATCCAAAACAGGTAAATGGCCGGTATCATTACACATCATGTCTGCACACTGACTAAATTCGCTAGGAAAATCAATTTGTTTTAATTCGGACTGACAATAATCGTGATAGTTAGCTATTTGTTTAACATCCCGCTCACCCCAGATGACTTTGTTTACATGTGCGTCCGGCTTTATCAATATAGTGTGCTTGTTGATGTTATTAAACTTACATTCTAACATAACAGGTAAATGGTCCGACCAGTATGAGTCATACAACACCGACACACTGAGAACAGCAGGCAGCGCGGCCTCTGTCACTACGCAGTGATCGAGCCAGCGCGAGCACCCGTGTGCGTCACTCACATAGGTATAGGTGTCCGACGGAAGAGTGTTCATATCAACGCACGACCATAATCGCTCCGAACAGAACGAAAGTAACTCGTTAGCAAACAGTTCGCCCGGGTGTGCGTTAAAGTCACCAAGAATAAAAACCGACTCGACACTATTATTCTCAATCACCGCGTTAATCTCACTTAAGCATTCCGTGAATTCTAAGAAATTATCACTACAGTCAGTAGGCATGTACACTGAAAACACTACGAATGACCGGTCACTGAGCGTTACTTTAACAGCTGCAAGACGCACACTAGTGCAGTTGATTATTGCCACCGCAGGGAACGCACTTTTTCGCCAGAGAAGGGCAACTCCTCCGTGCGGACGCCCCCGCAACACACCGACCGAGGTGTCCACTGCCGACGTGCCCGTGAATGCAAAGTTGTCGTCTATACTACCCAGAAAAGACAGGTCATGTGGCAGCAACCAAGTTTCCTGCAGCGCTATCAAATCGGCTTCTTGACAAAGTTGTCGTATACAATCTACTGACCTGACAACGTTTTTACAATTAAATGTTATCATTTTAGTCGTCGTCATGTTGAATTGTTGGTATTTATCTCGCTATTAGTCCGTAAGTCAGTTTTGTTTCTGAATTCAACAAAACGTCGGTACGCAACCCCGATAGGCCAAAAGTCAGCATCCATAAATAAATCTATTTTATCTTTAGGCACAAAAACTTTGAAAGAATTATATTCTTTTTCCAGTCTCATCTGCATCTTTTCAACAGTGACATTTAAATTCGACTTACTTGTTACGTACTTATTAACGTCACACACGGTCACATCCTTCGCCACGTTATAAATATAAATCGGTACCTTTATTTCGGCAGCCTTGAAGTTCGTATTTGTTTGAACCACAGCTTTACCCCTACTTCCCGCAAAACGGTTTCTATATCTTCGCCTTTGCACCGTAGTCCAGCCATCACTCCGTTCCTCACGCTTCCATTCGCCATCCTTGACTACGTCCGCCATAGTCTTATGCACGTTCATCGTAGCATGCTCACTGAGCGCGTTGACTGTGTGTCTCGAGCTACCGGTTGTCGGGCGCGCGGTCAGCTGAGTTGGGTGATTCATCATACCCGTGCTCGTCGCTCGCTTGAGCTCAGAGTCACCGCCTTTCAAGACAACATGATTATGAAACCTATCATGTTCAGCATAAGGTTGAAATTTACTCGTAGTTGGGTCGTCAACACCAGTTTGAATAGCCGGCGACCGTTTTGTATTTTGTGATATTGAATCACAACTACCCTCAGCTGGAAGTTTCTTGTCCATAATTTCGCAATAAACTGTTTCTGGGGATGATAATGTATGATTCTGATTGCTCACTCTTACATCACCCAGGTACGACTCCAGAGGGTCATCAACACCTTCAAAACTCTCCATTCGACCCGCTCCACGTCGAATGTTTACATTGCATTCATACGTGTTTATTGGGGAAGTATGCTTCAACAAATCTATCTCACATTTTAGGATATCTAACTGTTCAGTAGTAGCAAACTGTTCCTTGATACGGCTAATGTCCTGCTGCACCACCAAAAGATCCTTCAATATCTTTGTCACATCAACATGATCGAAGAGAATCGGGGGTAAGTTTTGAAGCTCTCGGGCGACGAAAATAGGTATTTCCTCAGGATCTGTTACCTTGAGAGCATTAATTATGTCGTCTATATTTCTGAGCGTTTTCCCGTCTCTCTTCCTAGTTTTCTTCTGCTTTTTTATAGTTGGTATGGATTCAAAAAGCAGATTCTTCGCCGCCACAATATCATCCTCAGAGAAAGCAGAGACACAGATTCGACTGATACTTTCTTCGTCCATCACATCTAGTTTATTGTTCACAAACGCTAGCATTTCGTTAATCACGATATTACACTTTGTACATTTTACACGATTCGACGCCATATTCACTTACATATGCGTACTGTGTGCGCGACCGTATCGACGCTCGGCGCGTGCGCGAAACAATTAAGTACCGTGAGACAATTTTCGAAAACTAGAGATGAATAAAGATATATTAAATTACAAATAATGATTTTTTAAAATACGACATTTGCAAGCGTTCCCGAGCAAAGGGTCTGGGCAGACGACAGATAGAAGGACAGCGAAATGATGATCCTATAAGGGTTTTTTTATGGTAGGTAAAAATCATCCAATGACGAATCCCGCCCTTGGGCGGAGCAAGAAATAGTATCAGACTCTTATTGACTAAACAACCTACCCCATTCCTACGTTGCCATATATACCAGGGCCAGAGCCTTCCTTTCAGACGTGAACCCTTGGCCCCAGTTGGCTTCGACCCTTCTGTAGGGTCCCTACGGTTTGCTGACAACTCTTTGAGGGGCGCGGGAACAGTGCGCGCCGTCGACGAATCTTATAAGGGTTCATTTTTCCTTTTGAGGTAAGGAAGCATAAACAGTAACACAATTTATAAATAAATGGATAAATGCAATGGTGTTAAAATATCTCAGTATAGATATATCTGTCATTTGATATTTTTCTGAAACTGAAAAAAAAAAAAACGAACGATACCTGAAAGTGCTTTTTTCATCATGATGACGACAGAGGTGAGCTAAGATATTAATACCCATAACAATCTATTTGAGTAAGAGTAGTTATTTAATTTCTGATTCCTAACTAGCTACAGGTACTTAGCTTAGGAGTCAGAGTACCTACTAGAGTAGTTATTTAATTTATTTAATTTCTGACTTCTTCGAGTTTTGATATTTGTGGCTTTGTAATCAACACTAATAAAATAAAGAGGTAAAGTTTGTTTTTTTGTTTATAGGAGGTAATCTCTGGAACTACTGGTCCGATTGGAGAAATTTTTGCAATAATAAAAAGCTGCTTTACTCCTGAGTGACATAGGCTATATCTTATGTACGCGGGCGAAGCCGCTGACAAAAGCTAGTTAGACTATACAAATAAAAAATATTAACAATTTTATAGTGTAATTAATGTTTTATTTTGTGTAAAATAAATTTATTTATTACTGAATTCGTGCTAAAAGCTTACACAACTCAATCGTGTGTTAATTGATCTGATGCCCCTTAATTGACTTATGATTTTTTATGGATTGATTGCAATTCTTAATTCAGTGTTTTGAAAGCCAGTATTATTGTTAACCTTTGAATGTTATGATCAGAATTATTATCTCTAGAGTCAGACTTACGTAGAAATTATTCTATAATTATAAGTATAAAAGCGAAATACCCACTTAGAAACTATAACAACTGAAACTTAAAATTTGGCAGGTTGGTTCCTTATGGTATAGTCATCCATCGAAACAGTTTTAACGGATACAGTAGAGTTTCAAGAAGAAAGGGATGAAGGGAGTACTCCCTTCTCCTCAAGTATCACTCTAACGAATGGTTCTGTTCTGTCTCGCATGCATCGGATTCTCGTAACCACATCACTGGTTTCCTGAGCATCTCAAAGAGTTGTCAGCAAACCGTAGGGACCCAACAGGGTCGAAGTCTATAGGGGTCAAGGGTTCGTGTCTGAAAGGAAGGCTCTGGCTCTGGTACGAGTATATCATAATATGGCAACGTAAGAACGGGGTAGGTTGTTTAGTCAGTAAGTGTCTGACACTGTTTACCACTCCACGTAAGGGCGGGGTTTTTTTTTTTTAATATTTCGACAACCATCACACAACGCCGTCTAGTCTCAAGCTAAGCAGAGCTTGTGTTATGAGTACTAGACAACTGATAAACATACTTATATATTTCTAAATAAATACATATTATTTATAAATTACACCCAGACACAGAACAAACGGTCGTGCTCATCACACAAACATTTGTCCTGGGTGGGAATCGAACCCACGACCTCCGGCATAGCAGGCAGGGTCACTAACTACTAGGCTGACAGGCCAGTCGAAAGTCGTTTATCGTTGGATGATTTTTACCTACCATAAAAAAAAACATAAAGACTCATACTAGTACAATTCCTACAAGTATCTATATGTTAACAACATTATGTATAATTATTGTTTATAAAAATCACGTCGTTGATAGCGCGTTTATCTTCGCGGGTTTATGGGCGTTTAGCGTTAAGATAGATAGCTCGGAGGTTACGGGACGACTCGGGGGTATCGCGCCAGGGGTACGCAAGACGTGGCCGTGATTTATACTCTACAAACTGTTTTTTTCTTTTTAACTTTTTTTTTAGGAATTAGACAGTAATTACAAATCTACGGATTCTGAAAATTTTGTAGGTTCTCGCTTGACTGCTATCTCATCTGATGGAAAGCGACGATGCGGTCGACGATGGAGCGCGCTTACCTAGAAGTAACCTATTCACTCTTGACTTAAAGATTCCCGGATTGTTACCATCAGGAAACACATTCTATTTTATTCTAAATGGAATTTAAGGTCGACTGGGTTTTTTTATAGTGGGAAAAATGATCGAATGACGTATCCCGCCCTTGGGGGCGGAGCAAGAGAGAGTGTCAGACTTCTACTGACTAAACGACCCATCGTTCCTTCTTGCCTTAGTTCCAGGGCCCCGGTGTTCCGCTTTCGCAACAACCCTTGGCCCCAGAAGGCTTCGACCCTGCTGAACCCATAAAGTTGCTGACAACTACTTGGGGCGCGCGGGAATAGTGCACGCCGTCGACGAATTGGAAACGCAATCGACGTGTAAAAAATGCTTGAATCATTGAATCTGTCTTTGTACTAGGGCCTAAATAGTAAATAAATAAATAAAAAATATGACTAATAGTATCTTCTATTTATTAGACTTTTTTGGCATTTCTTTTAAGTTTTTCTAGCATTTCTCTTTAATCGTTTTAAAAATGCGACCGTTCAAAAGAACAACAGCTATTTTTCAAACACGACGAAGATTAAGAAAACTCCATGTTTATCTTAATAACAAATGGTTGCCGATTCAAACACTATATTTTATCATCTATTAATAAGTAAATTACCGATTCCTGTAAATTTTTCATTTTATTAATTTATTAAGCTTCACGCGAAAGCCGGCGTTCCCACACCTATTGTTCCTTAATTTTGTCTGTAATTACAAATCGAATGGTTAAAAGAAAATTCGTGAATTCAAAGAAAAATTAGATAGAAGCGAGTAAACAAAATTATTATGAACTTAGTTCAACTGTTTGAAATCACGTATTTTTAAATAGTTTTTTAGCGAAGTTACAACCGTTTTGTTTCAAATTTCTTGTATCGAACGCCTCAAGTCGGTCATTCCTCCAATTCTTTTCTTCTGACGTCATCTCAGCGCTCAGTTTCGTGGTCAGTAAAAAGGAATAGGAGGCGTGGCTACTCAATGCATTCGACGCAAGAGAATCAAACCAAAACAGTGACTTATTTATATTGTGCTTTTTTATTGTGCGAAAAATCATCCAGCGACAAATCCTGCCCTTAGACGGAACGTGAAATAGTGTCAAATTCTTACTGCCTAAACGACTCACCAAGTTTTTTCTCATCCTTCATACCGGGGTCAGACCTTCCTTTCAGCCATGCGGCGACGTTTGCTGACAACTCCTTGAGATGCGTGGGAACAGTGCGCGCCATTGACGTCTAGGCTTGTGCTAGGCCGTCGGTAGCTCCTGAGACTGAGGGTTGATGCGAAAGCGTATTACCAGGGCCCTTGGATTAAGACAAGGAAGGAACGGGGTAGGTTGTTTAGTCAGTAAGTATCAGACCCTGTTTCTCGCAACGCCCAAGGGCGGGATTTTTACCTACCATAAAAATCCTCATATAAACAATATAAGATATTAAAAAACTCAACAGTACTTTCATTTCCGATACAAAAATGAATTTAATATTACCCTATATTATCATGTACTGTCACACACAGTCAGAGATATCAAACACAGCATCCCGCGTTTGTTACCCCTGTTTTGTTATTTTTGACGTATCCAATGTCCGTTGTTATCAAGATTATGTTATTGAGCTTCCAGTCGTCGATGCAGCTACTCTGACAATTCTATTTCTATCTGTGAGTTTAAAATAAGAACTTTAGTGCAGTTGTTGGCAAGTGTACACGGGAATACCAAAGTAGGTGATTTGTTTTTTTTTTTTGAGCATGACCTTGGAGTATTGTTGGACAGTGTTAGATAATATGCTTTAGTTTCTGTGACGTTACTGGCTTTTTTATTAGTTTTTAATTGCGTGTTAATTAACAGTTTTTTTTTATTTCAATTTTACATGTGTTTCATAAAATTTAACTAATTACGAGTATCATTAACATATCATATACATTAACTGAAAATTTAATAAAAAATCCCTTGTGAACTAACTAAAAACAATCTAAAGTAGAACGTCAAAACTCATCTGCATTGCTGTCGATTGGCAATGTACTCAAAAGTCTGGCAATATTGCCACGCTTTATGACAATGCTTATTATTTACCTAAGGTAAAAGGTAGCTCATTAATTAATTTGGTTTTTTAAGCAGTGAAAAAAAAACTGTTTATATGCTCCTTCATACCAATTTTAAATGCCTACGTGTGGAATAAAAAAAAGGAGAAAACTCATTGTTGAGTTAAGCTCGCATTTGTACATGAATTGTCAAATCATTGTATTTTTGTTATACGCTACCCATTCGTTTTGGTGGGCTCGATTCCTGTCTTCGGTCCACAGCACTCAGCAGTTGACCAATAG
Source organism: Mythimna loreyi (assembly GCA_029852875.1). NCBI lineage: Eukaryota > Metazoa > Arthropoda > Insecta > Lepidoptera > Noctuidae > Mythimna > Mythimna loreyi. Next base: position 7,822,242 of record CM056800.1, on the reverse strand, counting down.
AATTTTAACTCAATCACTAGTTGACTGTGAGGTGCCGTGCTTGACCGATGCCTGAAACGTCTTAAACGCCTTGAATAATTAAAATTTCGTGTTACAATAATAATAAAAAAAAAGAATTAAAGATGAAAATTTGGGTACTTGTTAGTGGCTCATTATATTCCATTTTTACAGTTCTGTACCTCAAAAGACAATAGGGAAACCTTATGTTAAAACTTTGATTAAACTTCAAGTTCTTGGGTGGTCTTTGTACCCAGCTGAGCTCGTTCCAGGTCTTTGAATACGGGTTGCCCACCACGTAGCTAGGAGGCGATCGCTTCTTTTCCTCAGTTTTTAGGAACGCGAGAGTACCCAGTAAAGGCCCTACTTTTACTGGGTACTCTTTGTCCTTTCTCATCACATGTCCGAACCAGCGCATAGGTCTGTCCAAAATAGTTTGCCAGGAAAAAAATGGCAATGTGGGTAAGGCAGCAAAATATGTGTTTTTCAGTATAAAGATTCCTTTTTCTTTGTAAGTAATCTTCGTTTACCATAAAATATATTCAAATATCATAGTGCAAATTTGATTTATAAAAAAAAGCTTTTACTACTCATTTCTACGTAGCCCTATAAACCAGGGCTAAATTCTTCCTTTCAGACGCGTACCCTTGGCCCCAACTGGCTTTGATGTTTCCGCGCGCCTAGGGGAGTTGTCAGCAAACCCGTAGAGACCCTACGGGTTTGTTGACAACTCCCCTAGACGCGCGGAAACATTTAGCGCCGTTGACGACTGACCTTGTACAGGGATTCTTATTAGTACCTTAAGTTTTTGTGAATTAATATAATCATATTATTTACTGTCGCAAACATTGTCTTGTTACTCTAAATCCATCTATGAACTACGACTAAACATAGAACATTTTATTAACTAACCCCTAATAACCATCACTAAACACTGATTGTATTTACTGGAGACTTGAAATTCAAATAGAGGGTGTGGCAGGTTGGTGGGTGACAATGACATGATATTGTAACAATACGAGTATGTCGTAAAAAAACTAAGCAATCACACGGCCCCAGACTGATAACGTTACCAAAATAGATAACTTTGTAGTTTTGTTTGTTACGATACAAATATTCTGGTGAGTGATAAATATATGATGCTGCGGCTAAATATGGATTGCCACATTGCTTATAAAGTACTTTTTTTGGTTTCTATTTCTTTTATAAAATTTAAAAGACATTGCTAATCTTTGTATGGTAGTTTAACCTGCTGCTGCCAAGAATGGACAAATAGTTCATTTTGTTCCTCAGGCCAACACCAATCAGTAATCTGAAGTGCTTCAAAATCGGTCCCAAGAGTCGAGCAAAATATTTATTGTGAATTATTTATTTTCTAAAAATATTTTAAGAATTGTTTAAAGCTTAAGATTACTAGTATATATACTATACTAGCGACCCGCCCCAGCTTCGCACGGGTACTGATATTTAATATAATATAATGCATGTACTATGCCCATAAACCTTCCTCTCGTATCACTCTATCTATTTAAAGAAACCGCATCAAAATCCGTTGCGTAGTTTTAAAGATTTAAGCATACATAGGGAGGAAGCGACTTTGTTTTATACTATGTAATAATATGTAATATAAATTTTTAATATAATAGCCGAATATACTAAAAAATTTATTTTAATGAATTATTTCCGATTCAATTTCACAGAATGTAATTAAAAGTGTAGTTATTACAGTTAGCACCTAATCGTTGATATTTCTGACATTCAATGTACTTAGCTTATTCTTTCATAATTACGTCTTCTTCAAGTGTATTTTTTTAACTATTTGATAAGCTTGCGTTTGACCTCAATATCACCTGATGGTAAGGAATGATGTGGCCGACGATAGAGCACACTTGCCTAGAAGTAACCTATTCAGTCTTGACTTAAATACCCCTAGGTTGAAGCTATCAGTAAAAAATACAGATTTAAGCATGGAATTCCACTCTTTGATAAATGTGTTTTCACATAAACTGAAGCGTACATCGAGGGACTGGAACAGTTTGCCAGCTGCGGTCTTTCCGTCCGATTATAATTTAGGTGCCTTTAAGGCTAGAGTGAATAGGCTCTTAATAAACTAGTGCGCCTCACCATCAATGATTGCATCACTGCTTACCATCAGGTGGGTCGCAGTCAAGCACTAGTTTATAGAAATTAAAAAAATATATCTAAAAATGGACCTCATCAGCCTGTTTAAAGATACCTATGGCTATGGTTTCGCTACGCTTGAAGTTTTCTATGCATGATCACTTCATTGGAGAACCAAGGATACCGAAGCAGTCTGAAAAATCGTCAAACTTAATTGAAAAAGAACAGGGCACATTCATGGTCTCTGAACAGATGGTCGATTGGACAGAAATTCTGGAATGGCAACCGCGTACCTAACTGAAACCGCAGTGTTGGAAGAAATCACAAAAGGTGGACCAACTATGTGGTGAAGGTCAAGGGAATTCGATGGATGTGAGACACACAGGACCATTCATTATAGTGACACTTGAGGAGACCTATGTTCAACAGAGGATATAGAATCTTTCAGCTGAAATTATGATCAGCTTTACACAGAGTGACTGCCTATCAGACCAACACAATCCGATAATCTGGGTTCATTTCCGGATGACAGCCATGTGGAGGGGTACTTACACTTACACAAACTCCATGGTTACTCCTTTAAAAATATGGTTTGTTACAATATTTCGAAATTACAGTATTGCTATGATTATGCAAGAACAGTGTAGACCAGTCAGTAATGTAGGTACCATGTATAGTTTAAAATAATCCGATAATGTGTATCAAATTAGCTACCAAGTTGCTACAAGTCATTAGTATTTATTCTTTCATCAGCTCAAGACTCGATTTTTAGTGTCTCTTAGTGCTTATTGTTATTTTTATGTCACGGAAGTAGTGATGATGACCTGAGCACATTATAAAGTTATCTGCCCTGTTAATGATTTGTATAAATGTCTGTATTGCGGACTCCGGACTTGTGTATAGTACCGGTTAGGTGTCACTCTGTTTGAAGGAGATATGGATAATTATAAGTTGTTTACAGCTATGAAACATGTGTGTTATGAATGGAGAAGTTTGTTTTTATTAATTTCTAGTAAAATGATTATTCCGTTCAGTTATCTAGTTACAGTTTTGAGTTTTATAGTACTCTAAGATCCGGTTCTTGAGACCGCCACGAGATCTTAGCGTGATTAATTTTATGATCTAAATTAAACTGTTGGCTTGCTTACTATATAGGGTACCTGGTAAATAGTGACCGATACTTAAACACGTGATTGTAGTCATGATAATAAACGAGATTTACTACGAGAGCAGTGGTTGCCGAGTGGTAAAGACCCCGACTTACAAGCTGTAGGTCACAGGTTCAAACCCAGCCAGGCACATTACTTTGTGTAATTTATTTCATCACCACTGCTCTCAAAACGGTGAAGGAAAACATCGTGAGGAAACCGGCATGTCCTAGAACCAAAAATTCGAAGATATGTGACATCCACCAATCCGCACTGGGCCCGCGTGGTGGATCATGGCCCATTCCCTCTCGTAGAGAGAGGAGGCCTGTGTCCCTGCAGTGGGAACATTAAAAAGGCTGATGATGATGATGATGACTATGAGACCAAAACAGAAATCGTGAAAAAAAAACTGGTAGCCAGTACTTTTATGTTCACCTTACTGGTCAAGATGAATTTAATTTTGCTGATTTTTTCTATATTTCAGGTTTGGTCCCATGATTATAATTTAATCATGTGTGTCGATCACTAATTACCAGTCACCCTGTACCTGCACAGTGTACAGCTTCATCCTTTTTTTCCCTCGAACGCTTCATATTTTAACACGTCACGGTGAGGAGCTCGAACCGTCATCATCAAAATTTGCTGTCGGCCAAAGGGCTATTATAGTATAACTGTATTACTGATGTCTCCGTCAAATAAAAAAAAAACTATTTCAGAGCAATATTTGTGCGAATGTCAGTATATTGTACGATTGGCTAGTGCTGTAAATTCCAATAACAATTCGTTGCCAATTGAGTTAAACTGTAGTCAATAATAGTGTCGTGATTTTGCTATATAAGACTTATAAAATAAATGGAAAACTAAAATCTTTTCCAATACGCTATAATCTTGTAGAGTACAGGAAGCGTTAGGATCGTGAGACATAGGTTTATGGTTCAATAGACCTGACATAGGTATATATTAATATTAAGTTTATCGTCGTCATCATCATTTCAGTCGAAAGTAGCCCACTTTTGGACATAGGCTTCCCTTAAGTATCGCCTCAATGAACGGTCCTGTTTCCACAACCCTCGCCAAGTCATTTGTCTACCTTGTAGGAGACCTTCCAACACTGCGTTTTCCGATACGCGGTTACTATTCAAGAACCTTTCGCCTCAATTTGTTCTACGAGCAATATGCCCTGCTCATTGCAACTTAAGTTTGGCAATTCTACGAGATATGTACGTAACTTTGGTTCTCATGCGAATGATGAAACAATATTATTCAAAAAGATGTCACAGTATTGTTCAAATGCTCATTGATTGTGGCTGATTGAATAGTTTAGAATGTATATACATATAAGTAGTCTTAGCGACAAATAATAATTCTATTAAATTTATATTTATAATTCTATTATTTTTTTTTTAATTCTCACCCAGACAATAAAAAAATGACTTACATAATATGATTATCAAACGAGAATAATTGTTTTGTTACACTTACGTTATCTAGCTGAATAAATGTAAGGTGATGTTTAATAATACAATAAATGTTTACACTTTGCACTCTTACTATCTCTTGTAGACACAAGATATGCGATTATAGGTAAGAAAATTAATGAGTTATTTTATGCAATTAATTTAGTAGGGCACTTTGTTGCCACCGTTTTATTGATCCCTCGAAATAATAGTCGTTTTGTTCATATACCATAGATTCCACTATATATTCATAACAATATTTAAAAAAATTGAGATGTCACATCATAGGATGTGTACCTACTCTCCAAAAATCATAAAAGCATGACATTTAATCTGATTAAAGCCTTGATTGATGAGGTGATTTTTTTAGGTAGGTAAAATTCACCCAATGACGAGTCCTGCCCTTGGGTGGACCGGGAAACAAGTGTCAGACTCTTACTGACTAAACAACCTACCCCATTCCAACGTTGGCATATACACCAGGGCCAGAGCCTTCCTTTCAGACGCGAACCCATGGCCCCAGTTGGCTTCGACCCTTCTGCAGGGTCCCTACGTTTTGCTGACAACTTCTTGAGGCGCGCGGGAACAGTGCGCGCCGTCGACGACTGGGTTTGGTCCGGACGGTTACCAAACGATTGGACGGCGAGCTACCCATTGCTCGCCATCCACAAGCCCGCGCCTTCTGTAGCCTTAGGGTGATTGTGGATTTAAAGAGAAATAAAAAAAAAAAACATAACAACAATACGTAATAAAAATATACCGAATATATTCTTTATTGTAATTTAAATGAATAAATAAAAATATTTAACACGTAGAGGAATAGTAGCCGAGTGGCAACCTCCCCGACTTACATATTGTAGGATTCGAGGGTTCAAACCCAGCCAGGAATATTACTTTGTATAATTTATTTCGTCACCACTGCTCTCAAAACGACCACTCTATCCAATTGTTAGCCATGTCCTCAATTCCTCTGCTCTGACGTCATACATATTAATGCTCAGTTACTTGGACAGAACAAAGGAATCGATGACATGGCCAAATTCCAAACGCTCGACGTTAACAAAACGATCGTAACTTGGCTAGTAAAAGTCTGATACTTTCTCTAGCTCTGCCCAAGAAGAAAAAGGCCGTGTCTATTCACTTCTTTACTCTACATAAATTGCAGTGTAGCAACGTTCAGTGGTTCCAGCCAGTAGCAATTTGTGGCGTCTTGTGTGGTTCTAGCAAATAGTTTACACGAAACCTTCTCGACAATAGTACGTACTGCGACACGTAGAGACTTGAGGATTACGAGAAACTGTATTTTTAAAGCATAAACAATACGGAGATGGCGTTTTGTTTTTACTGAAATTGTGATTAAAATTATATGTTGAACAGCTAGACAAAAGAAAAAGATTAGTGATTTTAATATACCCTTATTTGTCCGTTTTTAACTCTTGAGCACCACAAAAACGCCGCACACCTTTTGTTTTTCTATTATGTCTCTGATCACGGTATTCATAGCATGGTTGAAAAGCTTGTTGTTGTAACTGGAGCTATGATGAGCCTGGAAGCCCAATTGGCATTCAATGAATTCCGCTACTCACTCGAATATTTCACAAAACTTATTCTAGGAAATAAATGGTGTAAAATTGGTGTAAAATAATAGATTTTTAGAGATCTTTATTGGACAAGTTTCATGTAATAAGTATGTACCTATTGATTTTTCTAAAACACTCCACAAATTATCTGTGTTTACAAAAAAAAGTCTAGAGAAATAATGTAGAATTAGGTCTTCATTACGAAAGAGGGAAAGTATTAACGGATTGGACGTTCTTAATTTTAGTCTCAATATTAAAATCATCATCATCTGTTCCCACTGCTGGGATACAGGCCTCCTCTCTAAGAAAGAAAAAGGGCCATAATCCACCACGCGGGCCCAGTGTGGATTGGTGGATGTCACATCACATGTCTTCGGATTTTTGGTTCTAAGAACCCGAATAATAAAATAGAATAGAAATAAAAATAAGCCTCGTCTATCACCCAATAACAGAACACCATCCACACTATACAATCTTGAGAAAATCCTGACTTAAAAATCTGTTAACTTAGCCCGCCCAGAGACATATAACTAAAATCTAAATTTAACAGTGTTTGTTAAGGTCTAAAAATGAGCCAAGAAAAACGTCATAAAAGAATTTCATAACCCATTTGGGTTGCATGCATTCAGCCATACCACACGACCTCAATTGGGTCAACCATCCATTTAATTAAACGGCATTCACCACTATCTTTGACCATGCAAGTGCCACTTAAGAATATTTTGCTATATAGGTATACTAGCTTTTGCCCGCGGCTTTGCCCGCGTGGGGTTGGGGTTTTCGGGATAAAAAGTAGCCTATGTCCTATTTCGGAGCGTATCCTATGCCTGTGCCAAATTTCATCCAGATCCGTCCTGCCGTTTTGGCGTGATTGAGTAACAAACATCCAAACATTGTAACTTTCGCATTTATAATATTAGTAAGATATAGGTACATGTTAGTATACATAATTATAATATACTGTATATTTATTTATTATAAGCACACCAACAGCATAGTTACAATTCATAGAACTTATTTCTAAGTAATCTAAAGCATCAATCATCTTATATCTATCTATGTTATCTTTCTTTCTTATATATGTATGTATATATTCAGGAAGTGAATGCTAACGTGACAGTTGACAAGGGAGAATGGAAGAAGAAAAAGCCTCACGCACATCTCAAGTAAAATGGGACAAGGAGAAGAATATGAAGGGTATTTATTTTTATGTATTTATTTATTCATAAAAACTTTATGCACACAAAGTATTGTGTCGACTGTAGACTTCTGTTGAGTTGACTTTATTATCTTCCATTATCTTCATCTAAAGCAATTCATTCTGTCACTAAGAATCTAATGCAGTATTTTACGTCCCTTGCAATGCTCGGGAGTTAATTATATACCTAAGTCCTTGCTACATTCGAGATTATAATTTAGCAACTTTTATTATGTTTAAAATTAAGATACTGCTTTATCCCTTAGTTACATATTTATCATTATATTAAGATGTAATATATATTGCAATACAGTTTTCTTAAAATTTTGTTAATTTTGAAAGGTTTAGCTTATAAGCCTGTTTAGGTATCAAAATTGATATTTGTAGGACATGACTGTTAAATTCCATCTCACAGCTTGGTATCTACAATTATGTCGAATATAGGAAAATGTTACCCATTTTTCTATATTCTACATAATTGTAGATATTTTTTCTTTATGTAAAAAAATACTAACAAAACAAATTTTTGTTTGTGTTTATAACTCTAGTTTTGAGCAGATAGTCCTAGAAAAGGCAAAGCAAAAATAAAATTAATCAGCAAAAAAAACAGGGTTCCTAAAACCTTTGTTGTTCCAAATCTACTTAAAATGGTAATAAATTACAACACCTGGACTTGAAATAATGATGTACCATCGATGACCCTTCCGCTCGACCACCTTTAAGATCATTTTTGCTTGCACTTGAAACGAAAACTTCAAATAATTGGTTTGACGCCACGCCACGGTTTTAAGCAAATTTTTATAAAGTGTTCAGGCAAAATCGACTTCAATAGCACTTACAAAGCCAATTTTACTCTTGTTTCAGTGGATGAGCAAAGCACTTCAACAGTAGACGTGGAATCAGCTACAGCACAAAATCAGCCGACCCAAGAACCAGAGAAAAAGAATGGCGCGAATACTAAAATGTTACGGCGGTTGGACACAGTGCCCGATATCAAACGGGATACTTCTGGTATAACTACGCAATACATCGCTACTGGGATAGGTAAGATTTTTAACCCCGTTTAAGATCGTAGGGACTCTGCAAAAGGGTTGTAGCCAACTGGGGCTTAGGGTCTTTTTCTGAAAGGAAGGCTTGGCAAAGAAGAAACGGGCCCATACCGTTCCTTCTTTGCCTCTATGTCTACTTTGTTTAGTCAATAAGAGTCTGACACTGTTTCCTGCTCAAGCCCAAGGGCGACATTCGTCATTGGTTGATTTTTAGAAAGCCGGTTTAAAATATGTATCACTTGTTGTTATTTTTTAAGTGACCTTTCTATTTAGAAGGGACTGTTTAAGGAATGTCATAATCCTCTGCATAGGGAGTCGTAGTGGAACATCAAATGCTGTGTAGTCCCAGAGACTGGTGTAGAAGATCGTAGTGGAATTAAGCGTTTTTGGTTTTTATAGAATCCCCTGCATAGGAGATTGTAATGGACCATCGAAAGCTGTTCGATCCCCTGGGAAACTGAATTAGGGGATTCTAATGGAAAGAATGGGTATAAGTTAGGTTCCAAAGCCAAATTTATATTTATTTATTTATAAAGACTTTCTGCACATAATTCTGAACAAAGGCAGACTTAATGCCTAAAGTATTTTCTACCAATCGACCTTGGGGCGATGCAGAAACATAACATTATATTTTATTTAAAAATCTTTTAAATGTAGGTGCTATGGCTATTATCTATATTAATAGTTTTATGAAAATAAAAAAAAAACCGTGCGAAGTCCCGCCATCCTCCGTTGAAAAGGGAGGACCCTCCGACTGGACAGTTGTTTTTCTCTGAAGTGGATAACCGGCTGAGAGATATTATATACATATATATATATATAGATTTTAGGCTTCTGTATATGTTTCAATCATGCTGAGAACTCTAATTGCGTGATGCAGGATTTTGTATAGTTCATATACAGCGCCGTAGAAGTCGTTACAGTTTTAAGAAATAAAGTAGGCACTTATAGTTTCTCATCAGTTTTTTTTAATGTTGCTTTTTTTCATTTCTAGTTAATCTTGGTGCATTTGCGGCTGGCGTTTGTGTAGCTTGGTCATCATCAGCGCTACCACTGTTGACATACGGGCCCTTTGAGGTGAGTCAATGATCAAGTTATCCTTGAATTTCTGTATGTTATCTCATGTCATCTTAACAACGGGAAAGACTTAATGTGCACATGGCCTAGTATAAACTGTAATAAATAATTACACTTATCGATCTAAATTATTGTGCAATAAACACATTTTATGAATTGTGAGACGGGGGTTTAAACTCAGCTGCCAAATGCATTACTTTGTGTAATTTATATCATCACCACAACTCTCAAAACGGTGAAAGAAAACATTGTGGGGAAACCGGCATGTTCTAGAACCAAAAATTCGAAAACATCTGACATCCACCAACCCGTACTGGAGCCGCGTAATGGATTACAGCCCTTTACCTCTCCTAGAGAGGAGGCTTGAGGCTGGAGGCTCTTTGGTATTGTTCGTAAAATCGTTGAGCTCCTTAGTTAGCTTCTCCTAAGCTGAGCTATACGAATACAAATGCTTGCACTATCTGGACAGGTCCACTCAAATCCGTATATTTCTTTCCCCAAATGGCCATCTAAGCCACTAATCTGCATTGTTCTTATACGATTTGACTATTATATGTATGGACTTTAAAAGAGACTTTGACTCCTGAATTTGTTTCGGTGTTTCTTCTCAGTTAGCTAGAAAACACCGGACTCATCTAGTTTAAACTGACAAAAAAAAAATAGACGTGTAAAAAAAGTGTTATTGAAAATCTATTTGAAAATTTTCATTAATAATAATCAGCTTTTGGTATCTACACTAATGTCTCCAATCCAAACCAAGAAACACATATTTCTACCAAATTGCAGGTGGTTGTAACTTTAAAGTACAACTTCATGCCCCATATATTCCTGGTCTAAGGGCCGTATGTAAAGGGTTATCCCACTAGATTTATACGCAAGTAGTGGCTAAGGGGAAGAGGGGGCATGGAGATCATAAATAATGTTTTCATTAGCGGGCAGCCATAAATTAAGGCGCGGTTAGGCGCGACCGCTGTGAGGGGAAGTGACGGGCAGGTTGACGCTACGTTTTGAACGCTAGGGACAATTCTGTAGCGTCCAAAATGTCCACACGACTATTTAACGCTACGGAACGGCTTTCGCCGTCTCCACTCTCCCTGGAGAAATTGTCATCAAACTGTAGGGACTCTGCAGAAGGATCGAAGCCAACTGAGGTCAAGGGTTCGCGTTTGAAAGGAAGTCTCTGACCCTGGTATATATAGTAACGTAGTAATGGGGTAGGTTGTTTAGTCAGTAAGAGTCTGACACTGTATCCCGCTCCGCCCAAGGGACCTTAACCTATCATAAAAAAACTCATCACAAATAAAAAACATCATCACCGAAAACTTTGAATATGTGTATTGGATTTGTAAAGCAATTCCTGGCCACAGGAGGTAAGAACGAATATTGGGTTATTTTAAGACCAGTAATAACATTGCAATGATGAATTTGTATAAATTATACAAACCGTTCTATTAGCAACTACTCCATCTTCTGGGACATTATTTGAATACGATTTAAATTCGTATTTTGATTACAAATCTTAAGTGTAGACTAAACAGTTGAAAGTAATTTGAATCTTAATTGTAGAAAAGTAAGCAAATAAGTAAACCAAAGATTGCTTAAAATGTCTTTTAGAATTTGATTCGTTAGTATTACTTTCACTTTTAAGCTATTGCATAGCTTCTATCGCAGGCCTTGAGCGCGGGGACTAAATCCAGAAATTCCGTAACGAAAAAACCTCACGCTCCCCACTCCGACGGACACGGAGGTGTGGCTTGAAGGCCGTGCATCGTCTAACGTCGTGTCAGTTCGGCAGTCTTCGACACGGCGCTGTGTGTCGTGCTATTAGACGTATTGTACGACTTTACGATGACATATTGACAGCTGACAAGTAAACATTAAATGTTATTGTGCTCGTAATTAAATAATTATTTAAAATAGAAAAAGCAGTATTCAAACAGTGTATAACTCATAAAAGTGATGATAGACTCATAAACAAACAGTAACAGTGTTATCATAGTTTAAAAATACCGGATTATCATATAAACATTGATTCTCAAATATATAAACATTGACTAAAAACTCAATAAACTCAGTGCTTTAAGTGTAAATATACAAATTTTAAGACAATAGCCTACAAAATAATCATAATTATAATGGAGTGTGGTGATAAAACACGTCCAGGATAAGTGATAAAGAAAATTCCCACAACAGCTTTTTGGTGATTTTTATTTGAATTCAAACGAGTCGATAAAGCAGTATAGTGAAATAGCGACATCTGTCAGGGAGTAGCGGAACTTGGTTGACACTTGATTTACGTCTGTCATTCATTCTTTCCACCGACTTGGAACATAGCATTTTGGCACATCAAAAGAAATTCGTGCACAGGTGTGTTGCCATTATACTAAACTATATTTTCCCCGATATTAATTATTGCCACTTATAAAAAAGACATCTAAATTAGGGGAAAAACGCACAAAAAAACAATGTCTGCTAAAATGAGTACGAGAAATGTCCGCAAGATGCCTGAAAAAGTGACTTGCTGCTCCGAAATCGGACGAATACATAATCAGCTGTTTGTGAGAAAGTATATAGGTGTATAAGTATTTATCTACAACAGTGAACGGCTGTACTTGTAAAATTTGTGTACCTATAAAGTGTTTTGAATATGAATGAACAAAGTGCATTTATTATTTATTTATTTAATAAAAGAAAAATTTGTTTTCCTATCGGTCACCACGCTCAAAAAGTGTAACTTGAATAAATATCAAAGAAAAAGAAATATTGTATGAATAAAATAAAAATAAAAAATAAATAATTATAATTGCATAAGTTCATTCTGTATGAACTATGCAATAGCTTTACCGCGGCAGTCCCCGAGTGCCACACGTATTTTTTTTAACACTAACAATTTTACTTTTTTACCCAAACTAATTATTGAGAAAAAATACACGAGAACCGCAGATAAAGTCACTGCTGTCCGTTGTAGTTTATTTTTTTTTTGTAAAACAGTAATTTAAAGTAATACCTCTGTCATAATGATAAATTAGCTTAATTGAAATCGAACTTTGATTGCGCGATGTAGGATTCTTGGAGTTCTTATGTGACGACATAGATAGCGATACATAATCAAGCGTAAACTAAGCATATATTATATTGACGAATACGCGTCTATAGACGCCGTAACTAAATTAACCAATTCATTTGTGACTACATAATAAACATGTTTCTAGCCAAAATTTCATAAACAGGTGATTTAAAAAAAAGTACAATGCCACAAGTTTAACATAGAATAAAAATTTGACCTTCATTCAAAAAACAACGTAGCAACAGAAAGAAAAAACAAAGAAACGTCAAAAGCTTACTTTATACAAATGAGTAATTGGCTTGGTTAAGCAAATGCTAGAGACATCAAAGTAATACGGCATTTTATACGCAACGAAATCTTTCTCTCGTTTTGATGACGGCGGCGTCGTCAACTCAATTATGCAGATTTTAGGGAACTTGTAATCAAAGAACAAAACTTTGAAACCAACTGGAAATACAAAGAGAAAGCTAAAAACTCGCTCTTGGCTTATATTGTCGCCTAGTTTGAACTGATTCTGGTTCTAAATAATTTAAAAAAAAAACTTATAATATTGTGACAAAAAAATAATTAAAGCAATATAAATATACGCACTAGATTATGCGTACCGAACAGTCATTTTACTTGACTTAGGTGATCTGCAAGCCATATACATAAATGACATTAGTGCAGTTTTAACGTTCACGCAGTGTGAGAGCGCTGTAAGTTTGAAAAGTTTTGTTAGACGACAAGCCATACACCTTTACATAGATGACATTAGTGCAGTTTTGACGTTCACGCAGTATGAGAGCGCTGTAAGTTTTGTTAGACGACAAGCCATACACCTTTACATAGATGACATTAGTGCAGTTTTGACGTTCACGCAGTGTAAGAGCGCTGTAAGTTTTGTTAGACGACAAGCCATACACCTTTACATAGATGACATTAGTGCAGTTTTGACATTCACGCAGTGTAAGAGCGCTGTCAGTTTTAAAAGTTTTGCTAGACGACATAATGCCAATGAAACGTTGCTGCGGGCTTTTATATTAACTTTTAGTATTTTGACAAATATTTTTTTATGAACGTGCTTGTCTATCGCTAGGATGTAAGTCGTTGACTTACACAAAAGTTTTAGTAGCTGGAGCTGAACTAGGGGGAACTTGTATTTTAACTTATATAACTATCGTCAACCCCTTTTTTTATGGTAGGTGAAAATCATCCAATGACGAAACCCGCTCTTGGGCGGAGCGGGAGACCAGTGTCAGACTCTTACTGACTAAAAAACCTACCCCGTACCTTCCTTGCCTTATTCCTGGAGTCGAGGTAACAGTTTGCACCACCCTCTAGGCTCCAGGAGGCTTCGACCCTGAAGGCGTTACATTTCTTATCTTAAATGCTGCATTAAATATAAATAATATTTAAAAATAATGTATACTCCGATATGGCTCTGCTGTGTTCCTGTCTGTTCGAGAGTTTTGCTAGGTGAAAGAGTGAGGGTGTGTATAACTGTATAATGTAGCCAAGGATATAATTTTTCTTGCAAATTATTCTAACTAGATTTTGTTAAGGTTTTTTTTTTGCTAAGGTAGTATTTAGCTAGTGTACTATTTTTCTTGGTAACCTTAAGAACTGTTAATTGCGTCATATTTGTAGCTCTGAAATTGTGAGGACGCATGTGTATAAGGGACATAAATAAAAAAAATAATAGGAAAAGCAAACAATTGTGGAAAAAAGACCTCTTGTTCTCTGCTTCGAGAATAGCTTATTTACAATCAGTAGTTCTTTTGTCCGACTACCAAATATTGGAACTGCGCCCAAAACCCGCCCGTCTACCTCCCACACAAAACTTACTCGTTTGTTATTCCCCAACTAAGACTTTATGAATCTTAGCTCACCGTGTTAAGTGCCCAGTTTGCCCACCGGTTTAAATTAAATTTCATAGATTTTTTCTTTGCGGTTTGAAATTTACTCTCAACATTGTTTTCTTCTACTAAACGAGTTTATGAATTTTAAAATATGCTTGGAAAAGAATCGTTATTAATAGAATTTTACGTAACGTTTTTGATGTTATTTATGAATACCATTTTTATTCCCTTTTTTGTAATTTATTTCGTTTATTTAACTAATTTCCATAATTTTACAAAAAGAAAAAAAACAATAAAATATTTAAAAACATAAAAAAATAAAAATAAAGACTTATTTTTGTGAGGATTAAATCAGCTTATGAATATAAATCTGCCAATACACTTCTGCTTATAATTGAACTTATAGGTGGAACTTTCAGTGTGAAATTAACGTAGGTAGATAAATTAATTTAAATATGAAGGTTTAAAATTTAAATCACATTATAAATGTTAACTTTGAATAATAAAGTATTTTTTCACACGCTCATCGGCTTAACAATAAAGATCTTGTACAGTTTAAATAAGAAAGAACCGAATTAAAAGGACTGGTCTGTCAGTCTAGTAGTTAGTGACCCTGACTGCTAAGCTGGAGGTCGTGGGTTCGATTCCCACCCAGGACAAATGTTTGTGTGATGAGCACAATCATTTGTTCTGTGTCTGGATGTAATTTATTTATAATATGTATGTATTTAGAAATATATAGGTAAGTATGGTTATCAGTTGTCTAGTACCCGTAACACAAATTCTGTACCTATAGCTTAGGACTAGTTGATGCTTGTGTTGGTGCTGATGATGATGATGATAGTTGTGGAATAAAAAAAATTAAAAAAAACAATTATAAAAAAAGAAAATCTCTACAATACATTCCTCCATTGGGGGTTCAGAAACATGTACTGGATCTATGTTATTCGTTTGCACTTAGATGTCTGACACACCCTGTATAATTATAATGACGTCACTAAAGCAATCGGGAAAAGGACAAAAGAATGATGGCCGTCTCAAAAAGATTAATTATAAGATGAATGAATGTTTGCTGCCTTAACGGTTCCCATATATTTTGTTAACGACAATTCTCATTAAGGGCCGAAATACATCACCGCGTTGCGGCGTCGTGCCGCTAAAATCTGCAGTACCGCGCGCCGCAGTGCAGAATTTTGCAGTGTGTATTGCGGCGCAAATACAAAAGCTTTATTAAATGGATAATTATAACCAGTATCTTCTTTCCACCCGGAAGACAAGGTGGAGCATACAATTGGGGTGTGCCCCACTTGGGAGAAGCATCGCCGTGTCTTCGTGGGCCCGGCGATTGGCGGCGGCAATCTCTCGCGCCAACCTTGGTGGATGCCATGGTTCGGAGCAAGGAGGGGTGGCAGGTGGTCGTTTCCTTCTGCGAAGCAATAATGCTAGCTAAGGAGGAGGCCGACCGCATTAGGCAACGGCGAACACTTTCAAGGTGCCGCCGAGATTCCGATCCCGATTTCCAGTCAGCAAAACCATAGGGGAGTCCCTATGGTTTTGCTGACTGCAAAAGGATTGAAGCCTACTGGGGCCCAGGGTCTCTGTCTGAAAGGAAGGCTTGGCCCCAGTGCTGCATAGATGTTTCCCTGCCATGGATTAAATAGACTTATGCTTATTTGTTATTAATAAGTCATTTCACTGTTTTAAGTAAACGACAACGAAGATACTGGTTTTTTTATGGTGGGCATAAATCATCCAAGGACGAATCCCGTTCTTGGGCGGAGCGTAAAACAGTGTCAGACTCTTACTGACTAAACAGTCCACCCCGTTTCTTCTTTGCTCTTCGCACTGGGGCCAAGCTTTTGTCAGAAAGAGACCTTGGGCTGTCAGAAAGAGACCCAGGGCTCCACTAGGCTTCGACCCTTTTGCAGAGTCCGTAAAGGCTCCGTAGGACTACGATGTGACAATAAACGCCGAATGTAGTATTGCAGCTACAAGAAAAAGAGCGGCGAGCGGCACTGCCGATTTTAGCAGCGCGTTGACGCAACGCTGTTGTGTTTCGGCCCTAATAGGCTAGAACATAAGAAAACTTCGTATCATGAATGAATCACATAAGCCAATAAGTAATAGGGACATTGATCGACCCCATTTCTGGAGACGTGTCTGCTATTGATAAGGAGACAAATTAGCAGCTAGTACTCGATATCAAACGAGTTGTCATTAATTACAATGTAGGGAAAGTTACATTCGATCGTACGACATGTCAAACTATACATTGCCAGTATAGTCTGACCTAGTATTGTTTACACTTTCTGTACAAAAAGAGGTCGGTTAATATTGGAAATTATACGCTTTGTCGGTATTTACAGACGGCGGTGCTGTGATAAAGCGTCAATTATCACGCGCAACCGTATCAAAGGATGTATGAAAATACTTTGTGTGTTATGGGATTGATAAGAA
The DNA here is from genome assembly GCA_029852875.1 of Mythimna loreyi. Taxonomy (NCBI): domain Eukaryota; kingdom Metazoa; phylum Arthropoda; class Insecta; order Lepidoptera; family Noctuidae; genus Mythimna; species Mythimna loreyi. The sequence continues at coordinate 7,805,250 of CM056800.1, read as the reverse complement.
ATAAAAATAGTTTTTGAGATACGTGCTGGTTTAAAGAACTGGGCAAGTGCGAGTCGAACTCGCATATTGAGGGTTCCGTACCAATTGCGTTTCACGATTTATAAGGTAAAAAAAAATGCTTAATTACTTGATCTTGTTTAAACTAATTTTCAAAAAACACATTATTTAAGCTACTCTATACTCCGTTTAAAATAATACAAGATATTTAAGAAAACCATAGACACACCACAACACACCACACAGATAGAAATCTATCTGTGTGTCAACCGATTTTGAATTTTATAGACTTTTTTTACGTTTTTTAACGTTTTTTTTTGCTTTTATTGACATCGTTATGCCTACGGAATAGAAGTTAAACCCGTTTGAACCGACAGCAAAAAAGGTTCCTTTAAAAGTCTAATCTTAACACAAATAGAGTTTAGTTTAAAAAGGTAAAGATGAAATGTTGGTGCTTTTTTACATGTATTTGTAACAAGCCAATACCTACCGTCTGCTTCCGAGCTAAAATAAGAAATAAATTTTATTTCTTTACTGGAAAAGGAAGTTTGCATTTTGTTAAATGTATTTTCTGATTGACTTAAATCCGTCTTAACGGCTTGGGGCACTTCCACCAAATGGTTGTAAAGTCCATGATATTTTTTTTTTCTGATGATGTTTTTTTTCATGGTAGGTAAAAATCATTGAATGACGAATCCCATTCTTGGGCGGAGCGGGAAACAGTGTGTTCTGATGATGTAAGATTACAGATGTGGTGATTCAAAGATTCAAAACATTTTATTTCAAATAAACCTTTACAGGCACTTTTGAAATGTTAAGAAGTCGGTCTGTCAGAAAAAAAAATGACTTCAATTACACATTCCAAAGAGTAGATCTCTATGGAGAAGAATGTGCAAGAAACTCCATGGTGATTGGAAGATTCTCGCGTTTTTATAAAATATTAGCTTTTGCCCGCGGCTTCGCTTCCGTCCGCTGACTACTCTATTCTACTTTAGATTTTTTTTCCTCCTCCTCCTCCTTCACTAGCATTACTGCCTCTCAGAAGGAGGCGACCGCCTGCCACTCCTCTTCACTGTGAACCATGGCCTGAATCAAAGCCCGGCGCGAGAGGTCACCTCCGCCGATCACACCCCACGAGGGCACGGCGTTGCTCTTCCCAAGGGGGGCACACTTCTATTGTGTGCTCCACCGTATCCTCCGGGCTGGCCACACAGTGGCGACACCCTGGCGTCTCTTTCGCACGAATCCGGTGCAGGAACTGCCCGAACTTGTCATGTCCGGTGAGGACCTGCGTCATGCGGAAGGTGAGGACGCCGTGAGGTCTATCCAGCCACGCCTCAAAGAGGGGACTTACCGCCGAGATTATAGCGTGCCCAATTCTAGTCTAGGTGGAAACGCACTCTAAGAACAGTAACATAATAAACTTGTAACAATATCACAGTAAACCTCATAAATTAACCCTATGACAGATACATTCCAAAATAGACAGCCGTAATTGGGGAACATCGAAAGTTATGTTTATCTCAATACTGTACTCTAATTCCTGAACAATCTCTAATGATTGCCCTAAGTTTCTTGTTAGTTGCCTAAACGCAGCGGAAACTTTAAGTAAACGAACTTTATCGAAGTTTCCCGAACTTCTCCGAGAGACTGACAGCGCGCCGCATGCGGTGAAACCATGACTTATGAAGTTATGATATTGCAACTTTAGAACTTTATTTGCGTGCCAATACCTTTTATTTGTAGAGTACCAAAGTTAGTTTTTGCTTGTGCTGATGGTAGATTTATGTTTGTATTATAACTCTCAAAATGCGCAATGCAGGTGAGTTGGTAAAATTTAGTGTATGCAGCTGTTGTACTTTAGTTTTTCGTGTTATTGGGCTGATTCGAATGTTCGTAAGTCAATTCCAATATCGAATTATAGTCGAACATGCAACATAAGTTCTCATGTCGTTTCAAAATATACCTAGCTGTCCTTTTTAGGGTTCCGTTTCTTCAGCGTAAAAACCCTATTACTAAGAATTCGCTGTCCTTTCGTATATTACCAGGCTGTATCTCAAGAACCGCGATAGCTAGACAGTTGAAACTTTCAGAAATAATGTATTTCTATTGATGTTATAATAACAAATACTAATAACAAATAATAATAATAATAATGCAAGCTCACATACAACCATACAACAAACGCGATTTTTTGCCTTGTTTTGCTCGATATCAATAGTGGCAACAGGTAGACACTTGAAATCTTTACTTAAAGAATTCTCAGTTGTATTATTACTATAATAATAAAGTATAATAAATAATTAAGGGGGGCTCCTATAAAACAAACGTGATTTTTAGGTATTTTATTGCTACGGAGGCGTACGGAACCTTTCGTGCGCGAGTCCGACTTGCACTTGGCCGGTTTTTACAATTTCGTATTTTTCTCTAAAATTGTCAAGCTTTCCTATTTATAGTTCCAAGAATTCTAGAGAGTGCTGCAATAAAATTTCAGCATTCTGTAAACAGAACATAAATTCAAAGAGTCTAGTTTAGTCCAAAGTCTACAATTTGTGATTTTATCCGCAACGTTTCCATCTTGCTAGCGAGCGGAACAGTTACTTTAGTAGATAGCGCTGCGTTGCCAAATAATTTTGATACTATCTGGCTTTACATAATAAATGTACCTTCTTGTGGCAATAGATCAAATTGTTTGTCTGTATTCATGTAGTTTGACAACTGTAAAGTATTGCTTGCTTCTGCTAACAGAAATTTGCCATAACAATAGTGTCTTATGCCAAATAGTGTTTTTTTTTTATGGTAGGTCTTCTTCTTCTTCTCGAATCGATGGATTCTGCTTCCCTCAAAATTTTTGGGCGCCGTAGGTTGCTACGTTTATAGTAGCTTCAGTGGTATTTTTAAGGTCTTCCAGCGTGCATTTGTAGGGACATTTCGGACACTCTAGTAGGTGGGCCATTGTTTGGTTACAAACACCGCACTCGCACTGGGTGTCGCAAGGGTATATAATGTTCATGTTTATGGTAGGTAAAAATAATACAATGACGAATCCCATCGTTGGACGGAACGATAAACAGTGTCAGATTCTTACTGACTAAACAACTTACCCCATTCATACATTGCCATACATATTAGGGCCATAGCCTTTCTTGTGGCCCTAGTTCTTCGAGGCTTCGACCCTTCTGCAGGGTCCCCGGAGTTGCTGACACCTCTTTGAGGCGTGCGGGAACATTGCGTGCTGTCGATGACTGGGCTTGGTTACCAGACGGCTGGACGGCAACGTACCCCTTGCTAAATGGTGTTGCTTGTACAACTTTTCTTATTTTCTAATTTGGTAGCGAAAACAAGAATAGTAATTAATTAGCAATAGCTCACCGTACAGTCATCTGGTAACAGTCCGGACCAAGCCAAGTCGTCGATGGCATGTTCCCGCGCGCCTCAAGGAGTTGTCAGCAAATGTAGAAGTCAAACTACGGGACCGAAGCCTACTGGGGCAGTGAGTCCGGTTTCTGGCAAGAAAGGGCCGAACCCAATATAAGGGCTAAGGACGAAGGGGATGCGTCGTTTAGACAGTAAGAGACTGACACCATTTCCTGCTTTACCTAAGAGCCAGCTTCGTCATCAGCTGATTTTTCCCACCATCATCAGTAAAAATCTCACGGGGAAGAACCCTCATCAAGACGCAGATTAAAAAAAAAACAAAGCTATTCCTGGAAAGATCACGAGTTGCGAATTATACTGTTTATCCTAATAACAACTCTAATTTATTTCAAGCAGTATCAAAGTTTTCGTCTCTTTGAAATAAGTAACGTCTAGATGTTTCCCCAAACATCTACAAAACTTCAAGTTAAAGTTTTCATTAGTCATGTCTAGACAAGAAATGAAACATCTATCCGAGCGACTTGAGAGCAATCAAGCAGCTTTGAGAGAAAGTTGAAGTAATATCAGAGATGGTGAACGGGTGCCATGCGACGGAAATAGCTGTTGCTGTTTTTCTTGATGTCGATGAAGTAATGTTTTAGGATTCCTAAGAAAAAAACAAAACGGTGAAGACTGAAGATGTTTTTGAATGGGTTTCTTGGATTTATTTCCTTATCCCTTTTGTATTTTTACATGTAGTGAAATGTAAGTAAGTACCTGTGTGTGTTGACCCTTTTGTTATGGTAGGTAAAATCATCCAATGACGAATCTCGCCTTTGGGACTCTTACTGAGTAAATAACCTACCAGAGCCCCTGGTGTTACGCTTTCGCATCAACCCTCACCAACACCAACCCGCAAGAACAATGCGCACCGTCGACGACTTGGGTTCAGTCCAGACTGTTACCCGACGACCGGACGGCAAGCTACCCTTTGCTTCCCGTCCGCAAGCCCGCGCCTACGCTGGCCGCAAATCGGGATCGGAATCGCGACAGCATGTGGGGCGTGAGCTCCGTTGCTTTATGCGGTCAGCCTCTTCCTTTGCTAAATTACTGCTTGGCAGAAGGAGCTATTAAAGAGGTTAGGTAGCTTAGGGCACACGCCCTACACGGGCTGTGGTAAAATTGCCTAAACTTTAAGACTTTACCTTAGGGTAAGGAGAGACCAAGGCCACTATTCACTAAATTTTGGCCAGAATAAGCCACAGTTAATTGTCGTATGTAGAATCTAGATAGGCTGACGTCACTGATGTATTTGTACGCATCACGTTGACACTTGTTGTAAAAAGCGCTGTAAATGGTGCGGCGAAGTTGTCGTACTAATTTTCCATTTATAATACTATATCGGGTGATATATTGTAGATATATTTAGAAAAAAGTACAGCCCCAATCCATCACAGTCTCCGTCAAAATTTATCGATCAAATCATGCGTGAATTCAAAGGGGGCATCAAACTAAAGGGGAAGGCGTGGTAAGCTGAGTTTCAAGACCCGCCTATGGACACAGTTTTAATGACGTCTGGTTCTGTTTTTATGTAATCTTAGTTTAGAACTAGTACTGCTACAATTTGGTATCTTTTAAACTAAAAATAAATGCGTCATACGAGTTAGAAATTAACCCTGGGGTGTTTTTAATATCGTGCAAATTTCATGTGTGGTAGTGTGGATTTCATGTGTGGAAGTGCGGAACTGCTACCTGCGTCCCGCGTGCAATATATGCGGGATTGCTCCGCACGCGTAGCCTTTGCAAATTTTCTGTTCATACATGTATTGATTGTAATGCGTAAAATACGCGCACAAGATGTAGGGCATGATTGAATGCCTATGCCTAACGCGAGCGAATGCCGGCATTGTCACATCTATTTATAGTCTTCTTATTATGTCTCTAATTGCGGTACTTAATCGAAAGGTAACAACAATAAAAACTGGTTTAAAAAGACATTTAAAAAAAAAATAAAAAAACACCCTTATTTTATCAGGTAACGATGGTACCTACGCCAATTAAGGTATGAAGGCTAAGAAGGAAAGGGGTCGGTCGTTTAGTCAGTAAGAGTCTGACACTGTTTCCCACTCTGCCCAAGGGATTCGTCATTAGATGATAAACCACCATAAAAAAGCCAATTACATTTTTAAGTCTATAATAAATCCACGCAGAAGTGAAAAGGTTCCTTTTCTCTGCTCTATACCAACAAGGAAACTTTAGTACCGTTGACAGGGGTGTGAATGCTCGAAACTTGGAACTAACTAACTTTACAATATATGATACTAGAGTCCCAGAAAACGCCCGTGGTTTTACTTGAGCCGTAATTTTCGAACGAGAAGTGCACTGAAAGTTCAAGTCGTTTCTTTCGAGATAGAATTTAATGGCGGTTACTTTTAAACGACTGTGTGTGTGAGAATCACAGATATAGATATATCTAGATAACGCAAGAGCAACTACTTCGCGTGTTTAGCTTACGAACAAAAATCGTAAGTGGTCACTTTCGCGATCAGTCTCTCATCGGTGTACAGCGTTAGTCGGACATCAGTTAAAATGATAAATATGGTTGGAGCGAGGGGGATGCCATACGCGGCGGCGTCTTTGAATCGATTTGATTTTCTCATCACAAATAGTGCTTATGACGCCATAATTGGTAGTCGAAAAATCGCACGCTTTGTTTCCATACAGATCATGATGCTTGCGTTATCTAGGTATATCTATATCTGTGGTGAGAATTTAAATTGGAGTGTTTTTGGTCGGCAATTTGTATGTTTTATGCATATGAATGCTGCAGTAATTAGTTGGTTCGGTGCTAGAGTAATTGTTAACGAGCAGTGGTAGCCGTACAAGCTGTAGGTTACGTGTTCAAACCCAGCCAGGCGCATTACTTTGTGTAATTTATTTCATCAGCACTGTTCTCAAAACGGTGAAGGAAAACAACTTGAGGAAACTTGCATATCCTACAACTAAAAATTCGAAAACATGTGACTTCCACAAGTTCGCATTTGGCCCATCAACAGCCTTTTTTAATGTTCCAACTGCTGGGACAGAGGCATCCTCTCTAGGTGGAGGAATGGGCCATAATCCACTACGCGGGCTCAGTGCGGATTGGTGGATGTCATATGTCTTCGAATTTTTGTTTCTAGAACATGCCGGTTTCCTCACGATGTTTTCCTTTACAATAAGAATCTTCATTGTTCTTGTCATAATTGTGAAAAAATTTAGCTAAAAGTCAATTAAATGACCAGAAATAGTTGATCGATAACCATTATCTGCAGCAAAAAAAAACCTTAAACAATCCAATCACCGTCCATAAAACCCGCAATATAGGGAACAGCTCAAGCAAACCCATTACTAGCATACCCACCCATTTCTTTTTTACCTTAATCCATAAATTAATTCTCTAACTACCGTCCTACTAGCAACATAATCCTGGTTATAATTTCGGTCCAAGATTAATGAAGTCAATAAATACATGTATGTTTCAGCCGCCATCGCCGACTCGAGACGTAATTGCTGTTGAGAACACTACACCAAGCATACTTAGTACTGAGCATACTAAACTTACGGTAAGTTAAGCTTATTATTCTTCAAGAGTCTCTGGTTTATATTTTCTTGGTTATAATTTATTATTTGTATCTGGTTTTAGTCTAAGGTTTTGGGCTAGCAGGAAATATTATTTAACTAGATATTTGTATGAGTATTCTGCTTCAAGACCTTATCAATCAATCTTATATATAAAATTATAAAATTATTGATATTTTTTCATTGGTTTTCGTTTTAAAAAAAAATTGAAAGCATGATATAATGTGTAGAATAATAAATTTATTATTAATAGTACAATCAAGCGTATTTTCAGAGTTATATGTTAATTGATATGGTTGGATCCTTTTCGTTAAATTACATTTTCCATGTAGAGCATGCATTATAGAAAAATCTTAATTTCTTCAACTAAAAATGTGTTAATTTTATATTACAATCATATATTTTGTTTTCCAGCTAACAGCATCTGAAGCATCTTGGGTGGCGTCACTGCTATGCCTTGGAGCGTTATGGGGCGCGGGGCCAGCTGGTCTTATATCCGAGTACTTCGGCAGGAAGAAGACCCTGCTTTACTTAGCGCTACCATTGGTAGTGTCATGGATACTTGTCGCTTCAAGGTTCGTATTGTATTGATTACTATTCTTCTGCCAGCGGCTTCGCCCGCGTGAAAGTAGGGTTCTCCATACAAACTTTAGATCCCAATTAATTCCCTTTAGAAGCTGAATTTTGAAAAATTCTTCGTAGTATTCGCCTACGTCATAAAAAGAAGCCTTGAGCAAAATTTTACACTCCTAGTCCCCGTAGTTTTGATTGTGCGTTGATATGTCAGTCAGTCAGTTTCTCCTTTTATACATATAGATTACTTTATAAGGGTATTGACATGGCATTTTGTTAAATTACATTGCATGAAAGCAATCTAAATGTTCCATACTCTGTAATTCTAAATTAGATTGTCTATTTTTATTAACTATCGGATCACCAGGACACGGTTACCTTAAAGTGGTCTAGGTTGGATCTCTAGATCAGTCAGTGTTAGTGACTATTCTTGAAAATAAAACTGATATTGAATGATACTGATCGTGGAATTATTATGAATATTACTTGTAACTTTTTATTTCTATTAGAACTATCTAGTATAGTAAAAACGCTGTACAATAAGTCTGAACATTTATGCTTACTTTTACGCCTTTTATAATATCTTTCAAACCCTTATACTTTCATATAATTATGAGTATTATTTAAATAAATGTAGGTATCCTACAATAAATTCAAATTAGACGTTTCTCATTACTTGTTACCATGTTAGTGCATAATTTTTCGACTATATATAAATTGTCTAATGTTGTCCTTTCCTTATATTTTTCAGTCCAAACGTGTATGGTCTCTATGTGGGACGCTTTGTTGGTGGTGTAGCGTTAGGAGCATTTAGTGTCGGCATCCCTCCATACATTGAAGATATAGCAGAAAAACACATTCTTCCAACTTTGGCCAATTTCTACCACGTTCACTTCAGCTGCGGAGTTCTCTTTGGGTATATTATTGGTGAGTAATTCTGTTATTTTGTGTTTAGCACTTTTCTGAATTATATTGAAATTTTTGCTAAATTTACATCAGATAAATAAAAATTCGAATACTTACATATCTACAAACATTAACTTTTATATAAATTCAACCTTTATATTTTTTTTGTATTTAAAAAATCACTTAACTACCATTATTTAAAGAATACAAAGTTAAGTTTAAAAAGATCCTTAGACAAGCTTTTATCTAGGATAGGGGAAAAATTTTGCCATACATCATAGCAATACTGCCAACCTTTAAGGTACATTAAGAAATGACAGAGATGCATATGGGGCCCCACCACGATCTTCGGGGCCCAAGTCAACCTCCCCTGCAAGTTGGGGCACCTGCCGATCAGCAGACGAGGCTCTGGCGCTGGCTTTCCCTTTTAGGGTTGGGAGGTCAGACGGCAGTCGCTCCCGTAAAGGCCAAAAACAGCCAATCAACATGGAGAGTATTAGAAAGTTTATTGCCACGGATAGGGCGCCGCCGCAAAACGGCGCGCAGGAGTTTCGCCCGACTCCTGTGGCAAGTGGGCGAGGGCTACCGTGTCTGGGGCGAACACGGATAAAGACGCGAGCCCCAACCCGGAAGCTCCGCTTCGCCAGCCTGAACATTGGCACGCTGACCGGACGCGCGAGAGAGTTAGCCGATGTACTGCTTAGGCGAAGGGTGGCCGTGGCATTCCTGCAGGAGACTCGGTGGAAAGGCCGCAGGTCCCGGCTCATCGGGAACGGCTACAAGCTGATCTACACGGGTGCAGCCGGTGGGGAGAACGGGGTGGCCGTTGTACTCTCCGAGGAGTTTCACGACGCAGTCCTGGAGGTGAAACGCTACAGTGATCGGCTTATGGTCGTAGGTGTGCTTATCGATGGGGTTATAACCCACTTGATAAGTGCCTACGCGCCTCAGGTCGGTTGCAGCGACGCTGAAAAGGCTGCGTTCTGGGATCAACTCGGTGAGGTGCTTCGTGGCATCCCGTTGTCGCAGGGAATCGTTTTGGGTGGTGATCTGAACGGTCATGTGGGTGACAGGTGCAAGGACTTTGAGCATGTTCACGGTGGCTTTGGATACGGTAGCCGTAACGCTGAAGGTGAGACTATCCTTCAAACGTGTGCGGCTGCCGGCCTTGCCATCGTGAACACGTATTTCAAAAAGAAATCCGAACACCTGATTACCTACAGGAGCGGGAGGTACGCTACCCAAATCGATTTCTTACTCACACGGAGGCACCATATCAGTAGGGTGGCCAACTGCAAGGTCATACCCGGTGAGAGTCTCACTGCACAACACCGTCTCCTTGTCATGGACTTGCGCGTCAAGCCTAGGGCCAAGGTTGTTGAGCGCCAACAACGCCGAATACGGTGGTGGCGACTGAATGAAGCCACGTCCCAGTCGTTCGCGTCGGCCATCGGCGATAAGTGCGATGGAACCGATGGCGAACCTGTGCAAAGCCACTGGGACAGGATTCAGGTTGCCATCACTGGGGCGGCAAAGTCGGTGCTCGGCTTGTCCAGGGGCGGCCGCAAGTGTGACAAGGAGACTTGGTGGTGGGATGACACAGTCCAGAGGGAGATCAGAGAGAAGAAAGCCCTCTTCAAAACGTGGCAAGCTTCCAAATCTCCCGAAGACCGCGACGCATACAGAACCGCAAAACGTGCCGCCAAGAGGGCCGTAGCCAGAGCCAGACGAGACCACTTACAGCCACTTTATGATAAGTTGGAATCGTCTGAGGGGCAAAAGCTCATTTATAAGTTGGCACGATCCAGGGTCAAAGCGGCTCTGGATATCTCTAAGTGCCGCTGTGTAAGAGACCCTGACGGCAATCTGTTATGCGAGGACCTCGCGGTGAAGGAGAGATGGCGCTCGTACTTCCACGAGCTGCTGAACAAGCAGCACAAAGAGGTGCTGTCTCCGGTTCTCCCTCCAAATCAGGGACTTGTGCCCCCGGTTACGCCTGAAGAAGTGCATGCGGCTCTTCGCCGCATGAAGAACCGGAAAGCTGTCGGTGCCGATGGAGTCCCCATTGAAGCCTGGAAGGCGATGGGTCCTCGTGGTGTGGGCATCTTAACCCACCTATTTAACCGCATGCTCCTCACCGGAAGGATCCCGAGTCAATGGAGACTGAGTGTTATCACTCCAGTCTTCAAAGGCAAGGGATCGGTGCAGGAGTGTGGCGACTACCGTGGGATTAAGGTTATGTCCCACACCATGAAGCTCTTCGAGCGGGTGATTGACTCTCGGATCCGACAGGAGTGCACCGTCTCGGGATGTCAATATGGGTTTCGACCAGGCCATGGCGCCATGGATCCCATCTTTGCCCTAAGGGTTACCATGGAGGGATACCGATCGAAGAATACGCCTCTGCATCTCTTGTTCCTAGACATGCAGAAAGCCTTCGACTGTGTCCCCCGTGATGTGATCTGGTGGGCGCTGAGATCCAAAGGAGTGCCCGAGACCTATGTTGACATCATCCGAGATATGTACCGAGACTCCGGTTCTGTGGTTCGGACCGCTGTTGGCGATACGAAACCCTTCCCCATCACCGTCGGAGTTCACCAGGGCTCTGTCCTTAGTCCGTTTCTGTTCAGCGTGGTGCTTGACGTGCTGTCCTCCACCATCAGGGACTTACATGAGCAGCCGCCATGGCTGCTCATGTATGCAGACGACATCGCGCTGGCGGACTCGGACAGTGGGCGCTTGGTTCAACGTGTGGCAGCGTGGAAGGAATCGCTGGAGAACGGCGGTCTGAAGATTAATGCGGCGAAGACCGAGTACTTGGCCTGTAACACAACTAACGCTGCTCCTGTTCGCATTGGCGAAGACACAGTTGAGCGCTCGGAACAGGTCAAGTACTTGGGATCGGTGCTCCACGAGTCCGGGGAAGTCGATTGCGACGTCGAGTCACGTATCTCGGCGGCCTGGGCGAAGTGGCGTGAGGTGGCGGGGGTTATCTGTGACCCCAAAATGCCGGTTAGGCTCAAAGGACAGGTCTATAAGACCATCATTAGGCCTGTCCTTTTGTATGGCAGTGAAGCGTGGCCTGTACTTGAGCGACATAAGCAAAGCCTGCGTGTCACGGAAATGAATATGCTGCGCTGGATGTCTGGAGTTTCGCGGAAAGACCGCATTAAGAACTCCCGCATCCGGGGCAGCCTTCAGGTCCGTGACATAGCGGATAAACTGCAGGAGGGTCGCTTACGCTGGTATGGCCACGTTTTACGAAAACCGGCAGACTACGTGGGTAACAGATGCCTCGCCATGCCGCCTCCACCGGGACCCGGTAAACGAGGTAGGCCTAAGAGGCGTTGGATCGACGTCGTAAGGGACGATATGCGTGCAAATGGGCTTAAGGCAGAGGACGCAAAAGACCGAGCGAAGTGGAGACGACTAGGCAGGAAAGCGGACCCCGGGCACCGAGGTGAAAGCCAAGGTAGCAACCGGGACATACGCTAGGCTGATGAGATGAGAAGAAATGACAGAGATGCAAAGGAATTTATTTATTAAACTATAATCTTCTATCTTTCTTTTCAGGTCTGGTAGAAAACAGTTCATGGCTGACAGTCCTCTGCGCCAGTGTACCCACAGCTTTCTTCGTTGCGTTCATCTTCCTTCCTGAGTCACCAGCCTACCTAATGTCTCAAGGAAAATTCACAGAAGCGAAGGCAGCTTTACGGTACTTCAGAGGTATTGACAATGATATTGAAGGTGAATTTAGGGAAATAAAGGAGCGCCTTAGAAGTTCAGCGAAGATTAGAGTTACTTTTAAGGAACTGTTTGGTTCTAGATCCACAGCCAAAGCTCTTGTTGTCTCTTTTGGTCTTATGATATTCCAGCAAATGAGCGGTATATTCCCTATTCTTTTCTACGCTAAGAGTATTTTTGAAACTTTCGCCATTGGTCTCAATCCTCCTAGCGCAGCTATCATTTTAGGTTTCTGTTTCGTTTCGTCCACATACTTCTCTACCATGCTCCTAAAGGCAGTTAGGAGAAGAATACTTTTAATGATTTCATTCGCAATCATGGCTATTAATTTAGGCTGTTTAGGCATTTTCTACCATTTGAAAGCGTCCAATTTATCACCCAGTAGTACATGGGTTCCACTTTTCACTTTATGTCTCTTTGTGAGTTTTTATGCTTCTGGTGTTGGCCCAATTCCTTGGTTGATGCTAAGAGAAATATTCCCACCTCACATGACAAGAAGAGCAACTGCCTTAACTGCTGGTTTCCATTGGTTTTTGGCGTTTGCTGTAACTAAGTTTTACCAAAATTTGGTAGATATGGTGAAACATGGGTGGACGCTGTGGGCTTTTTCAATAACTTGCATTGTAGGTATAGCATTCGTTTACTTCTTTGTTCCCGAGACAAAAGATCGTTCGTTGCAAGAGATACAGAATGAGTTTGAAGGAATACATAAGAAAAGAAAACATACTCATGTTATAGAAGTGGAAAGTGTTTCGGAAGCATAGATCAAGACTGTTAGGATTTAGATCATTTCTTCATAATATATAAGTCCATTGATCCAAGTCCATATTTTTATTTGTAAGCTGAGAAGCTCAATAATCTATAACATTTGTTATATTGGAATATTATATGTATCAAACAACTCAAACAAAATTTAATTTTTCACTAAATAAATGTTATAAATTATAGAGAAAATGTAAATTATTTTTCTTATAACCTAGGGGCTATACACATTGTTAGTGTTTGTTAAAGATAAGTAGTTTTAGAGTATGTATGTATTTATTTCTATTGTAATAAAAATAATTTGATAACATATTTTTATTTGTTTCAAGTTCATCTCATTACCTTCTGGTAAATAAACTAATTTGAGACTCACATTTAATAGTCATAATTTCATCCATAGATTTATTATTCAATATTATAATCATTGATGCGGCTCAAAAGACTGCTCAACTTAAATAGGACTGGCAGGACATGTCTGCTGTATATTTAATGAGCTGTAGGCCAGTAAAATATAAAATTAGAGCGCCCAGGCTCTAATTTTACAGCGACGCGAGGCCGCGGCATACAACGAAGGAGATGGCGGAACGACCTGCATGTCTTCCTTCGGAATTGGAACGAGAAAGCAAATAACCGAGATAATTGGAAAGAATTGAGGAAGGTCTTTGCCCGATTGTGAGATGGCACTTGCTTGCTATAATAATAATAGGGCTTGATTGAGAAAGCGGTACTCCTGGACACGGCTTGAAATGTTAGGAGGTTCTTTTCTTTGGAGCCCTGACCGCCGGTAGCTTGAACTCTGTTCCCGATACCGGTGGGACACTATTTTTTATATTTTTAAATGTTTTTTTTTTAAGAAAATATTTAAAAATGAAATAATATATGATCTTTAATGAACAAACAGAATAATAATAAAATTATATCCATTTGTTTTTCGTCTCGTGCTTTATAGTTGCTTATACAGATGGCTATATCTCAAATAACTTACGAAGTGAAAGGTAACAGGACCCTAGAAATCAGTCATTTCCTTCGGGCAGGTATGTAGATAGATATATGACCGTAGGAGCCTGTTGGCACATGTCTTAGCATGACAAACTACGGTTATTTCCCAGGAGAAAGTGCAAAAGAAACAATTTTCCGTAAGATATAAATCATCGGATGTTTTGAAAACGAAGATTGAACTGGTGTGTCAAGGAAAAGATGTATGTGAAATTAATTATGAAAAAATAGAAAGAATAATTTTGGGATCTTAGTTGACAAAAGTTCGAGACAGCGCGGGAGAAGAAGGTTTGGAAAGACTTGGGGGAGGCCTTTGCCCAGCAGTGGGAGAGTTAGGACTAAAAAAAAAAAGAATTTGACAAAAAGCTGATAAAGAATAGTTTTAAGAAGACTGCGTTATTTAGTTAAAACTCTTTTTCGGCAAGGACCTCCTTTCGCCAGCCCACACTGGGCCCGCATGGTGAATTATAGCCCATTCCTTCTCCTAGAGTAAAGGCCTCAGTCCCAGCTATGGGAAAATTAAAAGGCTGATACTATGCTATGCGATACCACCTTGCGTTAATGGCCAGCAAGTTACATAACTTGCTGGCCTCATCCCTCATCAAAACCAAACCTTTGCCTATGTAGGCAAAGGTTTGGTTTTGATGAGGCTTGTGATTACGATAACAGGTCTTGTGGAAATAAGGGTAATAAGGGTAACATGAGTATAAACCTAGGAACAATGGGTAGCTCGGCCTATTATTTTTTTTTTTTTTTTATGGTAGGTGAAAATCATCCAATGACGAAACCCGCTCTTGGGCGGAGCGGGAGACCAGTGTCAGACTCTTACTGACTTAAAAACCTACCCCGTACCTTCCTTGCCTTATTTCCGGAGTCGAGGTAACAGTTTTCCACCACCCTCTAGACTCCAGGAGGCTTCGACCCTGAAGGGCCCCTGCAGTTTGCTGACAACTCCTTGAGGCGCGCGGGAACGGTGCGCGCCGTTGACGACTTGGACTCGGTCTTACCAGACGACCGGACGGCGAGCTACCCATTGTTCACCATCCGCGAGCCAGTGTCTACGGTGGCCGGATATCGGCAGGATCGCGGCGGCGACGGCTGCGGCGAGTACGCCGTTGCTTTTGCCTTATGCGGTCGGCCTCCTCTTTTACGAGCATTACTGCTTCGCAGAAGGAGGCGACCGCCTGCCATTCCTCTTCGCTGCGGACCATGGCCTGAACCAGGGCCCGGCGCGAGAGGTCGCCGCCGCCGATCACCCCCACGAGGACACGGCGATGCTCTTCCCAAGCAGGGCACACCTCCACCGTGTGCTCCACCGTGTCCTCCGGGCTCGCCTCACAGTGGCGACACCCGGACGTCTCTTCCGCACGAATCCGATGCAGGAATCTCCCGAACTTCCCATGTCCGGTGAGAATCTGCGTCATGCGGAAAGTGAGGACGCCGTGAGGTCTATCCAGCCACGCCTCAAAGAGGGGCACTACCGCTGAGATTACGGTGTGCCCAGCGTTGGGTTGCGACAGTCGCTGTTTCCACTTCACCATGAAGCTCAGCCTATGGCCTGACTCCTAGTCCTAAGAGGGTTGAGTCCCAGCAGTGGAAACATTACAAAGCTGATGATATAGAGATATATATGTGTAACAGGGGACTGATAGACTGAATCATTTAATACAAACTATCAAAACCAAAATGCGCATATTCGAAACCAAACAAAACTTGTATCACCAATGAAAAATGCTTCCATATATCAACTGTAGGTATCCGCGATGCGTTTTCA
Source organism: Mythimna loreyi (assembly GCA_029852875.1). Taxonomy (NCBI): domain Eukaryota; kingdom Metazoa; phylum Arthropoda; class Insecta; order Lepidoptera; family Noctuidae; genus Mythimna; species Mythimna loreyi. The sequence goes on along the minus strand of CM056800.1, from coordinate 7,789,520 downwards.
CAAGTTGCAGTTCCGATCGATTTATGGACGTTTATGTAGCCACGATTTATTTTTGTATTCAGTAACAAATGTGCGTATTTTGTCATGCGATAAATTTTATGGTAGCAGGTATCTTTGGGTATCTTTTCCTTCTCGAAATATCTGAAATATCTCTCACTTACTCGTTGTCCTGAAAACTTGACTAGCACCTTCTATTTATCTATCTACTTTCAATGCACGTAAATTGTGATTATAAATCAGTGGGCTACTGGGGCCCAGGGACTCTTTCTGAAAGGAAGGCTTGGTCCCAGTTATAAGGCAAAGAAGGAATGGGTAAAGTGCTTAGTCAGTAAGAGTCTGACACTGTTTCCCACTCCAACCAAGAGCGGGTTTCGTCATTGTATGATTTTTGACCATCATTTCTACTACATACAGTTAAATCTCCCCTCGAATGACGGAGGGCATTGACCCCCTTTCTTAAAACAAATGAACAATAAAATATAAGTAAAAAAACCTTCGGTGAATTTTTCTAGGAAAATATAAGAATCAAAATTAATTAAAAAAATTATAGCCAAATAAATTTCGTCAAATGTGTGAAAAAAACGGCAATTAAGAATTTTTGAAGGTCATGCAGTTGTACAGACGTGTACAAGTACAAAATCGGCGCTCAAGAAGCCATATAAATTAAATCTAATTTTTATTTGAAAAGGTTTAGTACAAACTTAGTTCTGAAAACAAATCTAACTTTATCTAGCGTTCCTTCCCCTTTGACACAAATCCGCCACTATTAAAATGCTACACCTGTACGACCAAAAGTGTAAGTAAAAGTTCTAGCGGAATTAACTGATTTATATTCTTGTTGCGAATCCTTCCCTCGTCTCCTCACTCCATTAAGGTACGTTCGTGATTGTTGCTGCTCATGTAATGGGTGATTTCCTTGGATAGCTTCCTCCCAGTGATGAAACGTGTCATTTTGTGACGCGCCGCCGCATACGTAACTAAGTGTTCCATATTCAGCTTGAGGCTCAAGGTTTGGCGATGAATTTTTTGTATTACCTTTCTCTGAATGAATGAACAAATGTTGAGCTCTATTAAAGAAATGAAAACGGTCTGCTTGAAAATTTAAGTTCACTTTTTTAGGGTTCCGTTGTAAACTAGGACGGTTCCTAGTTTACTACGGAACGAAAAAAGTGAACTAAAAGGTTTAGGTTTTAGTTTCGCCATGTCTGTCTGTCTATCCGCCCGTGGATAATCTCGGTGACCGTTCGCACTAAAAAGCTGAAAGGTAACCGTATGTATATTAATCATGCCGACAAAGTGCAAATACAGAAATAAGAAAAACAATGTTTTATTAGGGTTAATTTTTACCTCCATTGGGGATTTATTGTTTGAATTTTGCAATAAATGTAAATGTAAAAAATCAATAATTTTACATGAAGAAAAAACAAAAGAGCATCAATGACATTTCACGTCATTTAAAAAAAGAACATCTTATTAACTACTAGACGTAAAGTGGGGATTGATTTTTTGTTATATTTAAAAATGAATAGGGGTTCATAAAATATTTTTTTAATACCTAATGTCAATGTTTTTTTTTTCATCATACCAAATCATGGCAGGAAATCACGTAGGTAATGACGAATCCCACCATTGAGCAGTGTCAGCAATAGCATTAGACTCTTTCTGACTAAATGACCCACCACGTTCCTTTTTAGCCTTGCGACTTGCCTTGGTCCAAACTGTTACCCGACGACCGGAGGGCGAGCTACCCATTGCTCACCGTCCGCGCCTACGGTGGCCGGAAACTGGGATCGCAATCCCAGCGTCTGGGGTGAGAGCGCCGTTGACTCACAATTCTCACCAGGTCTTCAGTCTGTGGGAGATCTTCCGACGCTGTATCTTTCGGTACGCTACCACCTTTTGGCCTTATCAACCATCCATCTTACTAATATTATAAATGCGAAAGTTACGATGTTTGGATGTTTGTTTCTCAATCACGCCAAAACGGCTGAACGGATCTGGTTGAAATTTGGCACAGGCATAGGATACACCCCGGGATAGGACATAGGTTACTTTTTATCCCGGAAACCCCAATCCCAAACCCGATACCACGCGGGTGAAGCCGCGGGTAAAAGCTAGTCATTAATCACGGTTTTCAACTAACATAAATATAAGTAATACTAACACATAATGTGGTCCAAAAGTTGTCTTTAATTGAATAAATTATTATTATATTATATTATTAATAATTTACACTCATCGTATTCTGTACGAAGATCTTAGTTAGAAGGAAACAAATGAAACAAATTCGAATGAGCAATTCTAAACTACACATAAAATTAAGATGTACAATTCAAATAGCAAATCTGAGCTCAGAAGGCCTCATCGATCGTTCCAAGTCTAGTTGCAAAGCAAACATGGGACCAGTTTCAGAAATGCTAACTATCAAGGCAATTGAATACGGACTTTATCATTAAGAAGATAAAGCTGAAATTACAAATGATTTAGACATTAGGTTAGATATAGAAGTGCTAGATGATAGGAACAATGTAAATTGAACTTAAGTTGCTTAATGATATGGTTCAAATTTGAATAGACATTTGAAGGTGGATAGTATACAGGAATGTATTTTACGTTGTAAATAAAAAACTATGAATGTGTCGGCTGAACGATTTGAAAAGTCAGTGTTCCTTTCATATATGTCTTTCAGTTATTTGGGTCAAATGTTTACCGTTGTCATTAGTACGATGAATGCTATTATATTGGATTCAATCCGAAAGGGTAGGAGGCTACTGTAATCATACCTTTGATGACATTAACAGGGAAGTTTTTACGTACTGTTTGGCTTTTCAATTAGTTTTGTAGGGCTGTATGTTTAATGGTTTGGTGACGATAATATTTTTTAATTTGGTTTTTTTTTTACTTGCAATAAACTATAATAGTGCTTGACTGCGATCCCACCTTATGGTAAGCAGTGATGCAATCGTTGATGGTAAGGCGCACTAGTTTATTAATATACTAGGATACAATAATATTCAGTTTTTGAATTGAATAGATTTCAGTAAAAAGTTTAAAGAAAGAATAGGGAGAAAGTGACAGGACAGAATGGTTGAAAAAAAAGTGAAATATATCGTCTAGTACTAAACTAAGCAGAGCTTGTGTTAAAAATGTTATTCAGTTTACGATTTATGACGTATTAAAAAAAACAACTACTTACTTGATCTCGTTCAAACTAATTTTGGTGGTAGTTTACATGATCATGTATAACGAAAATAAAAAAAAAAGTTTTAAGTTTCAGTTCTATTTATGAAGAACCCCAAAACTTATTGCTTTTTTTTTCTATTTTCGTGTGAAAATCTTAATGCGGTTCTCAGAATACATTTTCTTACCAAATTTCAACAGTGTAGTTCTTATAGTTTCGGAATAAAGTGGCTGTGACATACGATGGACAGACAGACATACATGACGAAAATATAAGGGCTCCATTTTTGCTATTTGTCAACGAAACCCTAAAAAAGTTACCCGCTTACTATACGAGCAGCGTTCAAAAGTATCATTTCTGAATCAAGTCCTTGATCTATCGAGCCTTCTAAACAGGGGCGTAGTTACCGCTATTTCTGCCGTATTGATGATACGGGGCCTGATGTGGTCAAAAATTCGCAACATGTTATCAACAACCGTCTCGTAGCCAAGTTTTGATAAAAAAACACCAATTTTAGATACGAATCCTGTGTGAGACATTTGATACGGGGCCCCTGTGGGACTAGCTACGTCACTGATCCTAAGGTGTTGGTCGAGGCTCGTGACTATAAACCATTAGCTGACGGAACTATCAACATGATTTAATAGCATTACAGATCAAAATTGGAATGTAACCGGACATAACTTTTATGGCCAGCAATTTACTTCACTAAGCAGAAAATATACGTAGTTCAATTTCTACATCATCTTCGTAAAACCTTGATTCCACCATCGGACAACCCGACGTACGGCGAGTATTAACGGCGAGTACTAAGGGTTTACATTGTTGAAACATCTACGTTCCAGACTAAGCGTTTCGCTTCGTTCTTTAATACCCTGTACATCGAAGGACTAGAACAACTTGGCTGCTGAAGTCTTCCTGTCCGATTATAATTTGGGTGTCTTCAAGGCTAGAGTGAATAGGCTTTTAATAAACTAGTGTGCCTAATTATCAATGTTTGTATCACTACTTATCGTCAGTAAAGCATTCGGTCATCATCATCAGCCTTTTTATTGTTCCCACTGGTGGGACACAGGCCTCCTCTCTAGGAGAGGGAATGGGCCGTAATCCACTACGTGGGCCCAGTGCGGATTGGTGGATTTCAATGTCTTCGAATTTTTGGTTCTAGGACATGCCGGTTTCCTCACGATTCATTCGTTCATATTAAATAAAAATAAAAACCTGATCTTACTTGATTTTAGACTTGGCAAGATTTTCTACGTAACATACGCAGGTAAATATGAAAATGTTAATAAATGCGACTTTATGATTTTCTCTTGTAAATCTTGTAAGTATTGCCAGTCTAAGAGATTCGGCGGAATAATGCTTTGGAACGCAGAGCGGATTTCATAACATCCGCTCCAAATGTGTGCCGTTAGATATCTGACATACGGGAAGGAAGAATGTTTATCTTTACCTGATAATTTTATTCTTACACGATCCTTTTGGTGTTACTGCTATTGGCTGGTAAATATTAAACCTTTAACTACCCACGTTGGATACTTTGAAGAGCTAGACGAGATCGAGTACGTACGTAGAACGTAATCAGGATTTAAAGCAGTCTGGATAGTAAGTAGTACACTGATATATTTTTAAGTGAAACTAAATCCAAGTGAAAAGCACTGTTATAAATTATCTAATATTTCCTGTTATAAGGCGATCATTAAATGGCACAGCTCTCTGCCGCGGAGAATGGCTGCTGCAAAGCAGATATCATCCGCTCAACCGCGCGATCAAGCAGTTTACGAATGGATGAGACATGAGATGCGCTTCACCAACTACTGCGACGGTGGACAGTGCCATGTGTTTTTAGCATAAAGGCTATTTCAAGTAATAAAGGCTATCTTACTATTTTAAGACGAATTGCAGTTCACAACAGCCAGCGACCTTACGACTAGCGGCTGCGGTTGACCGCAATATCGCCTGCGGTTGCAGTTGCTTCTATTCCAAGCACGGCGACATATTGTGGTTGCACAATGCATAGAACCATAGTTCATTCACTCCAGTACTTCGTACGAGACATATAATAATAATATAATATAGATAATATGTAAGAAATATAAATAAAGGCAATCTAATATAATATTCGACAACTACCACACAACGCCACCAACCAACCAACCCACCAACCCACGACCTTCGGCATAGCAGTCAGGATTTAGTAATCCTGACTGCTTCTTAAGAAAATTCTTTTTTAGTAGTTAGTACTACTAGACTGACAGGCCAGTCAAATAGAATATCCAACAATGTTATTGATACTTTAATGTTGTGAGAGGACGAAGATGATGACTACTTGAACGCGTGGCCAGTAACTAAGTTAATTAATATCATCATCTTCCGAAAAAGTCGATATTTTGGTCTGGATACCACTGGTGCTGCAGTTTGCCATCGCTTCGTGCCGCGGCTGCAGGCTACGCGTCGCGGCTGCAAACCGCAGTGCTGCCACGCACTGAATCATTTCAAGAGATTTAATAGAAACAAGTGCACAACGTAACATGTCATTTCTATTATCAGACAACCTGACGCACGGCGAGTATCTATATACTTGCCGTGCGTCGGGTTGTCCGTAAGGATAGCCTTACGTTGTTGAAACCTCTATGGTTCGGACTAGGCGTTTTGCTTCGTCGTTTATTCCGCGTATATTGAAGGACTAGAACAATTTGTCGCTGCGGTCTTCCCATCCGCTTTTAATTTGGGTGTATTCAAGGTTAGAGTGAATATGCTTTTAATAAACTAGGTGCACCTCAACGATTGCATCACTACTTACCATCAGGTGGATTCGCAATAAAATAAAATTAAAATAAGTGTCGCTGGCAGTTGGCGGTCTGCAGTGCATCTCGGAACCTTTATAATATTTCCTTAACGTATTGCAGAAACATTTAGCAAGAAAGAAAAATTCTTTTTTAAATTGTCAAGTTTATCAAGAAAATGGCGTCTCATATCAAAATTCTTCCCATCCGATTATAATTTGGGTGTATTCGAGGTTAGAGTGAATAGGCTCTTTATAATTAGTGCACCTCACCATCAACGATTGCATCACTTTTTACCATCAGGTGGAATCGCAATCAAGCATTATACATATATATATATATATATAAAAGTAAGTGTCGCTTGCAGTTTGCGGTCTGCGGTCCATCTCGAGACCTTTATAATATTTCCTTAACTTATTGCAGAAAAAGTTTAAACGAAAAAAAAATTCTTCTTTTCTAAATTATCCATCCGTATGTACGAGTATATCAAGAAAATGGCGTCTCATATCAAAATTCAAGAAAACGTCTCCACGGTAAGTCAGCCGCGGTATATCTGCTGTCTAAATGAAAAGCAGTGGCTTGGTTCAATACCGCATATAAATGCTACTTACACGCTTGCTGTAAAAAGTTAGAAACAGGTCATATTCTTTTAAGTATAATAAAAACCTACAGGTAAAAAAATCTACACTAATATAATAAAAAGGTAAAGTTTGTTTTTTTGTTTGTAGGAGGTAATCTCTGGAACAAATGGTTCGATTGGAAAAATTGAAGCTATAATAGAAAGCTGCTTTACTCCTGAGTGACATAGGCTATCAATCATTTATATAACAGGGATATTAACCGAGCTATCACAACTTTTGTCTCACAAATTTTCCGCGGACGAAGTCGTGGGCAGAAGCTAGTGGTATATAAATGTTATCATTAAAATCCGGAATACGTTAAGCTGCGCATTAACTAAGTAATCTGAAAACTACCAGATACAACCCGTTGAAATGTGTAATGTAGTTATGTATTTTGTTTTATATTCTTATGATCCATCCTAAGGTGGTCTGGTAGATATCATCATCATCATCATCATCAGCCTTTTTAATGTTCCCACTGCAGGGACACAGGCCTCCTCTCTAAGAGAGGGAATGTGCCGTAATCCACCACGCGGGCCCAGTGCGGGTTGGTGGATGTCACATAACTTCGAATTTTTGGTTCTAGGACATGCCGGTTTCCTCACGATGTTTTCCTTCACCGTTTTTGAGAGCAGTGGTGATGAAATAAATTACACAAAGTAATGCGCCTGGCTGGGTTTGAACCCGCGACCTACATACAGCACGCAAGTCGGGGCCGTTACCACTCGGCCACCACTGCTCTCCTGGTAGATATCACTATCAGTGATAGGACAGCCATTGTACCATACCCATAGATTTAAGTTTTGTAGGAGTTCTATTACTTTTTGGTGTACAATACAGTTTAATCTATCTATCTATTTCAGTTAAATTGATGAAAACAGATTATCTCCACTTTAATTCGGAGCGTTTTAAAATAAATTTGTCATGTAACTTTAGACATTCTATCTAGGTACTGCGAATACAACACAAAGTTTGAAAAAAGGTAAGCAGATCGATTAACTTATCATTAACTCAAAAGACTGATATACATACACCTAAAACTTCCCACTCACTCGCACGCACCTTTGAAAATTGTATGGTCGAGAACATTATGATCAGAGTTGATTACAGTAATTTCCATGGACATTCCACGAACGAGCGTACCTGCTATAGAAATAAACACCCCTAGGTATATGATACATTGATGATACTTTGTGATAAAAAACATATGAGAAGGCAAGGCAAGGCAAGGAAAGGAAGGAAAGGAAGGCAAGGTGCAAGAGCAGTGGTGGCCGAGTGGTAAGGGCCCCGACTTATAAGTTGTAGGTCGCGGATTCAAACCTAGCCAGGAGCATTACTTTGTGTAATTTATTTCATCACCACTGCTCTCAAAACGGAAGGAAAACATCGTGAGAACAGCGGCATGTTCTTAAACCGAAAATTCGAAGACTTGTGACATCCACCAATATGCATTGGGCCCGCGTGGTGGATTATGGCCCATTCCCTCTCCTAGAGATGAGGCCTGTGCCCCAGCAGTGAGGACATTAAAAAGGTTGATGATGATGAATAAGCAAGGTCATTGTGAAAACAAATCCAACTAATCAGTGCTTAGATAAATCCGCCAACTTCTCGCGAATGTATTCAAGTATTATTAGTTTCATTATGTTAAAAAAAAATATTCTCCCATAGAGACAGCAAACATACAAAAAACTATGCGATAACAACCCTATACAAATTCTTAAACAAACGCATTATGAACAGTAAGTTTCACCCCATTACCAGGGCGTCATCTATATGTGCATCACACGCCATCGGGTGAGGCACCTGTGTGTACATCCGCAAGTCCGTGTAACGTGATGTCACCTCTTTTTAGGGTACCGCACCTCAAAAAGACAATACAATCCGTTCCAAATGAGAATAGGATCGATGGCAATGTTATGACGTCACGTCGAACTGTCAAATCGAAGAAATTAGGTAGAGTGAACGAAAAAAGATGTTTAAAAAAATAATTTACGTACGAATCGTGAATGAAAAAAGTTTAATCAGAATACAGTTTTTCAGTTTTGTTTATCTCTGTTTCACTGTGTGATGTGTTTGAGTAGTGGTAAATAGAAGAAATAGGCGATTTGTTTCTAACAATGAAAATAAGAAAGAAAATAGTTTTTCTTGTAAACTATTTATGACTTAAAACAATTTATTTGGCAAATTTATATTAAACCCTAACGTTTTTACTTCAACTAGAGTTAACTAATTTTTAGTAATAAAAATCAAAAAAGAACTTTTTATTGATACGTAAATAAGATTTTTTTGCAAACCGTACTTATCACTCAAAATTTGACAGATCGAGGTTATTGACTTTCCTGTTCTTATTTGGAACGCATTATACGTAATCTTTAAACATAACCTGAAACTTTGTTGTCTGTCTGTCTGTCAAGACCCTTACTCTCGAGAACGCATGATGGTGTCGAGTTGAAAGTTGTTTTAAACAATATAAAATCAAATTTGCGGTCACTTGATGCTGTAAAAATATCAAAGTTCTAAGATACTGCCGTTTATGTTGCGAAAAAATCGTGTATCGATATAACCGTTTTTTTTTTTGTAACATAAACGGCAGTGTCTTAGATTTTTTCCTGATTCAGGAATCAGGAAAAAATCTGATAAAAATTCACTCAATTCAATGACCCATATCGAACCCTGAAATTTAGCATGAACCAAGATCTTCTATCGCAAGTATAGGAATAAATCTGAACACTGAAAATTCAAGACGTCACAGTTATATTTTTTTTTTTGGTTTGGAAAAATCTTTGGCGACTGAACTATTTTTATAGGTAGGCTTGTACGAAACCCTCTGTGCGCGAGTGCGACTCGCACTTGCCCGGTTTTTTTTTTAATATCGCTTAGGTCATCGGTAATGCACCGTCATGCTGTATCAGACAAGGCACTAGGTCAATGCATAGCCATAAAGACAAGCTTGAAGAAAATATACGGGGCTGTAATGCGATTGTTTGTGGTAAGGCATTCTGTGCCCTGAACTTAGAGCAAGGGTTTGGTTCATAGAGTTAGGGTTTATTATGGTGAGAAAAATCATCTAATGACAAATCAATATAAAAAAAACTCACCCCATTCCTTCTTAGCCCTCATACCGGGGTCGGACCTTCCTTTCAGAAACCGGACCTGGGCCACAGTAGGCTTGGGCCCTGCAACTGGGCCCCTACATTTGCTGACAACTCCTTGAGGTGCGCGGGAATAGTGCGACAAAGACATTTGCGAAGTTTAATGTGGTTAAACAAAAAAAAAAGTTTATATTACAGAACTTTGACAACACTATCCTTAGTTTAAAAATTAACCAACGTGATAAGTCGCAATTTCATTAATTTTTCTGCAAATCTTGACTTAAAATCTGTATACTTGAGTATTAACAAGTTACGACTACTTTTTTTTAGTCTTTGTAAGTGCCTAAAGGGGTTTTATCCACACGGATACTTCAATCCCATAGCACCTTATAATCTACTAGCTTATGTTAGCGGCTTCGCCCGCGCGCGTACATAAAATATAGCCTATGTCACTCAGGAGTAACGCAGCTTTCTATTGTTGCTAAAATTTTTCCAATCGGACCAATAGTTCCAGAGATTACCCCCTACAAACAAAAAAATAAAAAAAACAAACTTTACCTCTTTATTATATTAGTGTAGATTTACACTGATTACTATACAAACATACTTTTATTCTATAGAATAGAAATGAGGATTACTGCCTGAGCTTCTGTGTTAAACCACAAATTTTTTCGTCTTGTTCTTTCTGTCTTAGGTAAGCCAGAATATTCAGTTCAGTATAAGTACAATATCCTTGTCCTGGCATGGACATGTGAAGAGGAGATATGAAACGCATGTCACAAAAAGAGTTCTGAGTTTACACGTGGATGGATGGAGAGGAAAAGGGAGGCCGAAGAAGAGATGGATGGATTGTGTGAAGAGTGATATGAAAGAAAAGGGAGTTAGTGATAGTGTGACGGGTGACAGGACAGAGTGGAAGAAAAAAACATGTTGCACCGACCCCAAGTAAAATGGGATAAGGGTAGGATGATGATATAAGTCCAATATCCTACATATTAAGTTTGAACTCTCGAACCAAAGATTCCCTTTCATCTTTCTTTTCTTAACATAGTAACGATTACAAAATAATGCACTACAATATATTACATACGTACTGTCGCCGATTGTACTACAATGACGTACAGAGCGCAAATGCCTGATGTGTGACATCGTTGTTCGCACAAAGGACATGCGGGCTGGCATTTTTAATCACTGTGTATTGAAGCGAAGTTCTTTACGAAGAATTTAAATGGAGTATATTTATCAGAGATTATGTCAGTAATTAAAAAGAAAGATTTATTTATTTATTTTATTTTATTCTTCATGCAACACAAGGTACAAAGGCGGACTTAATGCCTTAGGCATTCTCTACCAGTCAACCTAGGGTGGTGAAGAGACAATATGGTAGGTGCATAAAAAAGAAAATGTTATTTAGAAAACAAGAATACAAATACATATTTCATGTTCACATAAACATACATATATACTTATATATATACATACATACATAAATATATTTACATAAAGTAAGGAAAGAAGTTATAGACAATGTTCCACTATTAGTGGAGAAAATAGTTCCGTAACTTCCGCTTAAATGCATAGCGACATTCAGCCGCTCTGATATCGAGAGGAAGCGCATTCCACAGAAGGATGGATTGGATATAGAAAGAAGAATGGACGAAATCAGAAGTATGAAAGAAAGATTTTCCTTTAGTAAATTAAATGAGAACGATGATGTTTTAAACAGTCGAGTCCGGTCGTCTGGTAACGGTCCAGACCAAGCCAGGTCGTCGACGACGCACTCTGTTTCCGCGCGCCTCAAGGAGTTATCAGCTAATGTAGAGGCCGCACTGCAGGGCAGGGCTATTGGGGCCCGGGCTGTCTGAAAAGAAGGTCCGACCCTGGTATGATGGCTAAAAACAAATGGGATGGGTTGTTTAGTCAGATGAATGTACAATTAGCATAGTTTTTTGAATGACTTATTTTTTGACATTCAAAAGTACCTGTAAATTTTGTTATCTATCTACACTAATATAATAAAGAGGTAAAGTTTGTTTTTTTGTTTTTTTGTTTGTAGGGGGTAATCTCTGGAACTACTGGTCCGATTGGAAAAATTTAAGCAACAATAGAAAGCTGCTTTACTCCTGAGTGACATAGGCTATATTTTATGTACGCGGGCGAAGCTGCGGGCAAAAGCTAGTTTGAAATAATTTTCTTTTAATCTTTGTTCTTCATATTTTAACCGCATAAACGCTCATTAAAAGGCGGAGAGATAAAGCTAATCAAATTAAAATACATCACATTAAGTCTTTATTTTCTAACGACCGTGAACTTTCTAGTTAAGACAAAATACAAAATTATGAAACCCTAAACTTGGCGCGTTGTAAATAAGAGTCGAGATAAATAAGTTAAGAAGTATTTCTTGACACTTCGTTGACAGTTTATAACGCAAACTTAGTCTTTAGGGACCCGTCAAAGCCTACTGGGGCCGAAAGGTTTGCTTCTGAAAGGAAAATCCAGCCCTGATTCTCTTGCAAATATTTCTGATTCAATCACGTAAGGATCTACTTGCAAGACCGTTTCACTGTCTTGTCATTCCAGCACTAGGCTCCAAAACACTCTTGCCTGCGGATCGGGCAAATTCTGCCTTATCAATTACATAAACATTTACTATTTTACACTAGCTTGTTAAAAAAACAAAATTACCACTCAAGGCTAATTGTCAAAATGAACAGATAGTCGAGCATTCTCGAGAGTTTTTAGCGAGAACATATCTACTAAGTAACGCCACCCTTCTGAATATAAATCGACCCTAAGATCCTGATTCCTGAAACAAACGACGAGCTACATCCGCATAATAAAGCAGCTAATGTGGCGAGAGCGTGTAAATGTCGGGGTGACGTCACGATACTGCCGCTAATACGACCACACTGCACACATTCAGTTAATTTACCGTCTAACGCCCCCACCACTCACCAGAGAACGTTTCAGTGTATGAAAGTCCTGCGGTGTTTGAAATTGGAATATTTCTTGGAAATAGCCAGTCTTAATGTTTGGAACACATTGTGTTCTAAAATTGAAACAACTTAAAGAATGAACGATTTGAATTTGAAAAAGAAAAAATGTTCTTTTCACAGCACACTTTTTACAAGCTTTTATTTAGGTTCAACTGCCCCGATCGTGAATGATCGTAAATTAAATTTGATCCAATTCCTGATTATCGATTGAGCTGCCATTTTGCATGCATGTGTTAATCAAATAACAATTTTAAATTATTATGGTATCCTGAGTGTGTTTTTCTGACCGGTGGGACTCTCCCCTCTTGGATAAGTGTCCAGACACACTTATCCCAATAAACTGCTGAACCATAGAACGGTCTGTACAATAGTTCATTAGTTATATGTATATAATCTAATACTAACATTAGGCTAAGTTTTACTATTACTTACATATATGGATGTTTACCTAAAATATATATATTTTTTAATTTGAATTTGAATTGTATACTGTGGAGCTAATCTGATGATGGAACCGAAAGGTGGCCAAAGCAACTGTGTAATTAAACGACACAACCCCATCTATCTTGTTGCTGTAGAATTCTTGATCATAATTTATCCTGGATACCTTTTGAATACGAATAAATAAAAGGTAAAAAATGATATAAATGTAAATAAGATAAAATATTTTATTTATGTGAGGTAGACATAATATATTTTTAAATGACGAATGGTATTGTAACCTTCCTCAATTAGTACAATTGTAGGCAATTATTTTAATCTACATTTAAATATTGACCAATTTTTTTGAATATGCAAACATGATACTCGTGATGTTATACATGGTTTTGGCTTTAGCAACTTCCTGAAGTAATTTTTTTGAGCTAAAGTCAATAATTAAAATAATATCATCACAGTGTCATAAAAACTACTTTTTGTGCTAGAAATATTTCCTTTAGATATAATTTGCTAATGTAAGTAAATGAATAAGGGCTGTGGTGGCCGAATGGTAACGGCCCCGGCTTACTTAGTAGTAGATCGCGGGTTCAGGCCCAGCTAAGGCGCATTACTTTGTATAATTTATTTCATCACCACTGCTCTCAAAAACGGTGAAGGAAAACCTTGTGAGGAAACCGGCACGGCCTAGAACCAAAAATTCGAAGGCATGTGCCTACTAACCCGTTCTAAGCCCCACGGCCAATTCCCTCTCATAGAGAAGAGCCCTGGGTCCCCACAGTAGGAACATTAAAAAAATGGATGATGGTGAAAAATGAATATCTGTTCGTTAGTCTCGCTAAAACTCGAGAATGGCTGGACCGATTTGGTTAATTTTGTTGGAATATTTGCAAAAGTTTAGGGAAGGTTTAAATGGTGAGAAAATATTCTTCTTAGGCGGTACGAAGTTTGCCGGAGCAGCTAATATAACTAGCTCCTGTCAGCGAAAAATAATTTTATTGATTAAAGACCAGATTATTGTAGATTGCAATTATTCAAGCATTTTTTTTTTCGTTTACAGTATAATTTTATAATCAAATCTGTCAATTTTTAATCATTCAAATACATAGCGTTATGGGAACACAATTATTGTACGTACAGCTAAGGAGCGGAATTCCCTGCCGGAGTATGTGTTTCCTGATAGCTACATATTAGAGGTATTTAAGTCTAGAGTGAATAAGTTACTTCTAGACAAGCGTGTTTCATCGTCAGCCACATCATAGCTTACCGTCAGGTGAGATAGTGGTCAAACGTGAGCCTATGTATAATAATAATAAAAAAAAAGCTTCATATTTTGTAAAAAATGTATCTTTACATCTCTTTCTTTTGTATCCAATCCGAAAGTGACCACGCTTTAGTTCCCATAGTCCTTTCAACATCACATAACATTGCAGCGGATTCCTATAGAATGTTTCATGAAAATAGTTTTCCATTGAAAAGCTGGCACGTCACGTGAAATTGATTTCCCTATGGTGTAACATATAAACGAGGTTTTAATATTCGACCCTTCTGATACTTACATTTTGACGTTAGATTTGCATAACACTATGAGTTTGCCGTACTTAGGCGCAATCCTCATGGGTTTTACCTCGTCATTCTTAGATATGAAAATTTTTCGAAGAAGAGCATGTCTGTACAAGAAATCTTTCTATCATCCTTGAGATCTTTAAAGGGGTGAAAAATGAGGTTTAACTTCTTTCAAAAGGCAATGGAAAGGGCTATGCTCAGAATTTCCTCGCGTGATCTTATTAGAAATGAAGATATCCATAAGAAAACTAAAGTCACCCAAATAGCTAAAAGCTGAATGATATAAAAAAATTAAATGTTTACTAGCAGATAAAGCTTACTATGCTTAAACGAGTTTTTTATTAACAAAATATTAATTTTGTGATTTATTAATTTTGGTATATATGTATACATATATATATAGGTAGATACTTATAAATTATACTTTTTTTATAATAATTATTTTACTTTTGTTTAACATTCTAGACGTATAATTTTACTTTAATTTGTACTAGCTTTTTCCAGCGGCTTCGCCCGCGTACATAAAATATAACCTATGTCACTCAGGAGTAAAGCAGCTTTCTATTGTTGCTAAAATTTTTCCAATCGGACCAGTAGTTCCAGAGATTACCCCCTACAAACAAAAAAACATAAAAACAAAAAAACAAACTTTACCTCTTTATTATATTAGTGTAGATTAGCGCTAAGGATCTATTTTTTTTTACAAAATGATCCGCTAGAATGATTTTATAACTGGTAATATCTTGAAAATATTTGCATGCCTATGTCCAAAGCAAACATGACGATTTATATTGTATTTTAACATCTCTTGTATGCTGACAATTTATGTGTGAAGTATACATAATAGTATATAGTAGTAATTTTTGAGTAAATAAATAATTATCATATCTTAGCCCGAAGAATCGAAAAACTTAATCCAACAACAAAAAAAACATTTGTTCTGGGTGGAATTCGTACATACGACCTCCGGCATCGTCCGTCAGTCAGGACCTCTAACCACTAGAACAACAAGCCAGTCAATTACCTCAGCTAGGCTAGTATCTTACGATAAATTAACTTTTGTCCTGCAACTGGCTTTAACCTTTCGATCTTGTAATTACAGACACAATTAAAGAACAATAGATGTGTGAACACCGGCGTTTGCTTGGGGCTTAATTAATTAATTCTTTTGTGAGCAAAATTTTTCAAGATGGAAGCCACAAAACCACCATGAACCAAATTGCCCCATATTTACCAAGGCCTCTAAATACTTACAAAACTTTCTAGGAAACGAAACAACAACAATTTTTGAAACATTTCACGTGGTTTAGAATCGTGGTATGAGTCGATGTTTTAAGGTTTCACAACAACATGTTAGTTTAGGGTAAAAGTGTTTAGTCGTGACCTAAGTTACGGAGTTTTTATTGTTTGGCAATACTGAGAAATTTTGAAGGTAAATGTTTAAAAATTATTAGTTTCAGGACTATGTTTTTAAGGTTTGGCCAATGAGTTTTATAAATTTTGTATGCAATAGATCATAAAAGCTTTATTTTAGCATCTGTTGTAAGACACAAGTGTTAGTTATAATGAAGCTCTCTTAGCCGAATTACGAATCATCATCATCATTAGCCTTTTTAATGTTAGGACACAGACCTCCTCTCTAGGAGAGGGAATGGGCCATGATCCACCACGCGGGCCCAGTGCAGGTTGATGGATATCACATGTCTTCGAATTTTTGGTTCTAGGACATGCTGGTTTCCTCACGATGTTTTCCTTCACCGTTTTGAGAGCAGTGGTGATGAAATAAATTACACAAAGTAATACGCCTGTCTGGGTTTGAACCCGCGACCTACAACTCGTAAGTCGGGGCCTTTAGCACTCGGCCACCACTGCTCTAATTACGAATAAAGCCTCCAAAAACAAATAAAGGAAAAAATTGGGAACCTTTGCCTTTACCATTCTTTTTTGCCGCACTATCTCCATTCCGCAGCTACGGGTGAAGAGTGGGTACTTGGTTTGTTTACAAAAATTTTCTTTATTATTATTCTAGACATCCCCGATGTCACGGTATGTTTAGAATATAACACATATACGGTACCCTCGACGTATATATCGAGTGTATATGTATACGAGTGTGTCTAATTGTACACTCATGTCCATACAGAGACACTCTGTATTTACACTTTTTTATGGTAGGAAAAATCATCTAATAACGATTCCAACCCTTGGACGGTGCGGGAAATAGTGTCAGACTTTTACTGACTAAATGACTAAAAGACCCATTCCTTCTTAGCTTTCATACTGGGGTCGGTCATTCCTTTTAGAAACCGGACCGGTGCCCGGGGGGAGACAGAATTAACTACATTCTACAGCACGGTCTGTTCACTATACACCATTAAAATTTGATTGTTTTCTTAAACGTCAGCTGGGCGAGTTCAATGACCTGTACGTAGTTAATACGCAACGAACGACCATTAACTTCAAAATCATTGACTCGTTTACTTAACGAAATTAATTTCGTACATGCGTAAATTAATTCTAGTTTTAAATCTTAACAAATCGATCGTGTTTCGACCCTTCACGCGATTAAAACGATCAAAATTCGACGGTGTATTGTTATTAATTTATAAGCAGTACCGAAAGCCTGTCAAATACTGCGGCGACCGCACTTAGGCGCATATGTTATCGTGTCATCGATATCACAACCACAGGCTGGTCGGGGAGCTTCCCGCTCGACCACGCGATCATTCGCGGCTAGCCACGCTATGTGATCGGAAAATCCTGAAGGTTTTAGTGATGAATAATGACAAAGTGAGATTTTGACTACCTACGATTTTTTTTTAAAGTATGCTAAACACTGCGTTGTATTATAACTTCATCCCTTTTTTTAATAAGTTTCTTTTAAACACATTAAAAAAAAATCGGGTTGTAATGTATTTTTACCCGACTACGGCAAAGCCAAAGGAGGGTTATGATTTTGACAGGCTATGTATGTATGTATGTTCATCTGTTTCTTCATAGCTACTAATCTACTTATCAGAATTCGAAGTGCATTATGACATATCGTTTCAACCTTCTTAATCATCCAATGAACTATACTCTAGCGGGCAAAAAATAATATATTAAAAAATAAAGTTGAGATAAATACGCCGTGTTTGGTATTATTTCCAAGGGCTTCACTTGTACATTCCCAAAGTATTATTTAATTTTAAAGTAACGCCCTCTAGCGGACAAAAAGTGATGTGTAAAAAAATATATTAAGATAAATTATATACATCGTGTTTGATGGTCCCGTTTCACCGTGGTGAAAAAAGAAAAACCGTAGTCACACGTGGCAACCGAAACACTAACTTTTTTTACAGTTTTTTTTTGTTTTACTGTTTTGCAGCGTGTTAGTTACAGTATAATGTATTTTAACTATTGACTCTTTACCCAAATCACAGCCCAAATGCAAGAAGGGTTTTTGCTCTTTTTATTATGTTCATGTGATATTCTTTATTACTTCATATCGCCCAAATTCAAATGTTCTCAAATACGGAGTGGCCCATTTTAAATGGAATGATTTTATTTTAATAGGTCGCGTTTTTTTTTGTACCTGCGTCACACTTCTAGTGATTTGATGATGAAACTGACTTTTTTAAATTAAATTGTGCAATTCCAATGCACACTTGACGAAATGTAAACGATAGGAAACCGTCAGGCTGACAACTCGGCGTCGATGCCCAAGACTTTGGAGATTCGACTCAACAAGTGCATTACTCAACAAGTGAGTATAGTACAGTTGTTTTAGTCTTGGCCAGTCTCAAATTAGGCACTAAAGTCCGCAACTTTAGTGCTTGTGCGTTCGTACAAAAAAAAATGTTTATTTTTTTAAAATTACATTTGCTATTTATTTATTTATTAGAACTTCATGCAACACAAAGGTACATAGGCGGACGTAATGCCTTAGGCATTCTCTACCAGTCAACCAAGGGTGGTGAAGAGAAAACATGGCAGGTGCATACAAATTACCGAAAATATTAATAAGATCCAGGGTTAAAAACTAATGCTTGACTGTGATCCCACCTGATATCAAGCAGTGATGCAATCGTTGATGGTTAGGCGCATTTGTTTATTAAAATTCTAGCCTTGAAAACACTCAAATTATAATCGGATGGAAAGACCGCAGCCGGCAAATTGTTCCATTCCTTCGATGTGCGCGGAATGAATGATGAAGCGATACGCTTAGTCTGAACCGTAGAGGTTTCAACAATGTAAGAATAGATGAGTATCTATCGATGGGTTATCCGATGATAGAAAAGAGTTGAAGAAAGAGTATCAGTGCACGAGCGCTAAAGTTCACCAAGCCTAACTTCCTGCTCGCCAAGTTAAAACGTCCGTACTTGTACGTTGATATGTTGGTCAGGCAGTTTTTCCTTTTATATGTATAGAAGACATAATATAGCACATTTTTTTCCCAAGAAAAAATAAACAAGAAATCCTAATTTAGCAGTTCATTTCCCCAATTATGTAGCATTCATAGCTACTATTCTTATTTTATTCGGTTGATTGCCGGCCTAAATTGGCGAGCTTCCTTGATATGCCTGGCTGGTTTTCAATCAGGAAAGAAAGACAGGAATTAGGCAATGAATCGGAATAATACCTTAATCCCGAATACACGGTTGTAATATTTTAGCAGATTTATCCAAAGAACGTGGGGATTATTTCTCCGATAAAATTGGTTCTTCATAAAAATTTTGTCATGTTACTTTTTCAGTTTGATTTAGTGACTGATTCCCAATCAGTTGAAACTTTTAGTATTAGGAAATGATGAGTTAAACTAGCGGGTGCGTGTTTTACGACTTTAAACTTTATTGTCCGATGATAAAGTAATCAATCAATCATCATCATTTCAGCCAAAAGGCTTCCACTTTAGGACATAAGCCTCCTTTGTGGTTTTTTTTTTATGGTAGGTAAAAATTATCGAATGACGAATCCCACTCTTGGGCGGAGTGGGAAACAGTGTCAGACTCTTACTGACTAAAGAACCTACCCCGTGCCTTCCTTGCCTTATTCCCATAGCCCCGGTGTAACGCTTTCGCATCAACCCTCGGCTCCGGGAAAGCCTCCTTGGTGGTGGCTTGATGTTTTTTTTATCTTATGGTGGGAATAATCATCTAATGATGTTACATCGGATTTCATGACCTCCTCGATCTCATCGATCATAGTGATCGATGACCTCATCGATCCGCCTTGCGGGATGCCTTCCATCGCTGCATTTTTCGGTACGCGGTCGCCACTCCAGAACTCTTTTCGTTCCCAACGGCCATCTGTTCTGCGAGCAATGTGCCCATTTCCACTTGAATTTTGCGATTCTTTAGGCTATGTCGGCAACCTTGGTTTTCCTGCGGATATCTTCATTTCTGACACGATCACGCAAGGAAACTCCCTTTCCATTGCTCTTTGAAAGAAGTAGCTCGTCATTTTTTGAGCCTTTTGGTCGTTTATATTACCTCAAAGTAAATCAAATTGGCTGCGTATAGAAAATGATAGGAATATTTTTAAAGAGTAGCCAAAGAACTCAAAGAATGCGGTTGTCTATTCTCATCACGTGTTACCTAAGTCCGGCTAGTAAAGACAAGGGCCGAGTACATGATCTCCCGACTCCCGAGTTGTTTTTGTGGAATGGACTTTCTCTGTGAATTTTACTGTATTCGTTAGTGTGCAGTATTGTAGTAATTATATTCAGTCACGTTTAGTCTTATTGACCACTAATAATTAAATTTATTTCAAACCTCTTATTGCTACCAAGTCCATAAGTGTGTGTCCATTATTTTAATATATTTTTAACTAATAAAACTTATAGTTTGAACGAGAAACGCTCTTTATACAATCTCTTCTGTGATGTGATAAAATAGTGCAAAAATATGAGTAGTTTTGCAATCCTGAAATTAAGTCATAGGAAGGACATTTTTTTTTTTTGCAAATTGTAGAAATATGAACGAAAATAGTAAAATGCTTCTTAATGACTTCCATCTTTTTTAGCTTGAGGTTAATATAGACGAAGTACCATAACTATTTTACAATGTATGTGTTCACTAAAATCACTAGTTGTGGATTCAGATTTTTAAATTAAACAACCAAATTGTCTGCTCCCTAACCAAGTTATGATCGTTTCGTAAACGTCAAACGCTTGAAACTCGCCATTCCTTCAATTCCTTTGTTCTGAACACATGACTGAGCACTGAGGCAACGTCAGAACCATAGGTCAGAACAAAGGAATCGAGAGCGTGGCCAATTCAAAACGTTCGACGTTTACGAAACGATTAAACTTGGCTAGGGGGGCAGCAAGCAGGCGCAACTAGAGAATGGCATCTAGTCGGTACAACTAGAGAATAGCGTCTAATCGGTACAACCAGAGAGTGGTGTCTAGTCGGTACAAATCCAGAGTCCCTACAACATTTTTTTTTATGGTGCGAAATATCATTTAATGACAAATCCCGCCCTAGAGTGGAGCAGGAAATAGTCTCAGACACTTACTGACTAAACGACCTATCACGACGTCACACTTCAGTTGGTTTAAATTTATTGTGACTACTTTTTTTAAGGTAGTTAAAAAAACATTCAATGACGAATCCCGCCCTTGAACGAAGTGGGAGACAGTGTCAGACTCTTACTGACTAAACGAACCTACCCCATTCCTTCCTAGCCTTAATCCCAAGGCACAAGGCAGGAAGGATAAGCCAAATTTTAAAGATGAACCGAATTCTAAGAAGATTTGATTTGAACTCTACTAAATTCGAATAAATGAAACCGTACAGAATTTAAATAAACGGCCATATTTAAAATCCTATGTAGGTAGTAATTTACATAACGCAAACCTTGGGTTTTTTACCCCTAAGCATTCTAACCGGCTCCCTCTAAATGCCATAATAAATTGTAAGGGTTAAATTCTACAAAAGGGTTTGTAAGGTAAACTTAACTTGATTATAACTGTTACAGCATACGGCTTAAATTATTGAGCTGATATAATAAAATTATTTAATTCAATATTTAGGTCCACTTTTCATAAAATCTATTATAATTTAGTTATATCTTTTTTTTTGGTATTTTACCTACAACATCAAAGGAACTAAAATATTATAAAGTCATGCATCGTACAACATCACCCAGGTCGACTTAGTTAAAGTAAGAAAGAAAGAGAAGATGTCACATGTCTTCGAATTCTTGGACATGTCGGTTTCCTCACGAACAGTGGTGGTTACAGGGCAGCGGTAACCGAATGATAACGGTACCTTACAATTTGTAGGTTACGGGTTCAAGTCCAGCCAGGCGCATTACTTTGTGTAATTAATTTTATCACCACTGCTCTTAAAAACGGTGAATGAAAACATCGTGACGAAACCGGCATTATGCGATTTTAGTTATTAAAAATCCGACACGTCTTTCCACTCCAACCTAGAATGAGAGACGGGATAATCATTAAATGATTTTCTACATAAAATAAAAATATTTGATGTAGGAAATCATTGCTTACAAAACTATCACGTGATACTGAAATAAATATTCCTCCACTGTATCAGTATTTCCTTTAAGGCTTTAAAAGGGTTTATTGGTAAAGCTGGGGATAAATACTGGATCACAGTTTATAATGGTAGAATTTTGTTAGTAAATCTAAGTTGAAAATATTTTATTCGTAACTTTAAGGAAGGGAAAAGCGGTTGAGGAAATATTTGTATTTATTGTATTTAATTTTATTTATATGTATAACATATTGTATACTCTACACTATTAAATTTTGTTCGTTTTAATCCCATGGAAGGTCGATCCAGAACATGAAACACTATCGATTTGTAAAGATAAAATTAAAGTGTTGAGCCCCTAGCTAATGCCGGCGTTCACACACCTATTGTTTTCTATTATGTCTCTAATTACGGTATTCGAAAGATTAAAAAATAAAGTACCTATTTTTTTTTAAACCTCGTATCAATATACGTATGTACGAAATTAATTTCTTTGAGTAAACGTCAGTTAAGCGAATCCAATGACCTGTATGTAGTACGCAACGACAACGATCAAAGTTAATGGTGTATATCACATACGGTGTATATCATATACATTTAGCTATATTTATATGTGTACGTGTATGTCCGTATTGGGCTTGATATTTGAAGTTGTTTGGTATTAACATCCCCTCAATATCTAGATATTACATCTAAAAATGTTGTGTAAAAAATATTACATAAAGTGTTACATTATTATATTTCAAGTAACAATATTATATTCGGATATTATACAGACTTTAAGTCAACAAATTGTTCGAGATATTAGAAAACAGTTAGGCGACTTTTCATGTAACCAGAGGGCTGGTTTTTATTTGAAAACGAATAAGCATTGCCATTCAACGTGGCAATGTAGATTCTGGGCACTATTCCCGTTGACCGAACATAGATGTTTTTTTTATGCCCAGTGATTTACTATATATTTACACGTTGGTGTACATATTACTCTTCTTTTCAATACAATCATTTATATATAAAGTTTAGATATAAATTACAATAGTCATGACTGTATTTTCGAAACATCTATACACCGTGAAATTTAAATGATTGTTTTCCCTCAGCGAAATGATTGTGTCTTTGTAATACAAACGTTTGATAAAAAAATAAAATATTAAAAACAAAAAATGGACCTGTAGAGTGCAAGCTAATTATGACGTATCACAACGTGCGAGAGCTTATTTTGGTTGAAATATTTAATAAATCGGTTTCCTTTGACGGCGGGCTGCTCATGCGACTCCAGTAGTACCTACAAATTACGTCTAATGTTACTATTGTTTTCGCTTTTTTGAGTTGATGAATATTTTTAATAAATTTTTATAAAAAAAAACTTTTTATTTTTTTATTTTTACTGTATGCTTCAAAAGTACTCCTTATGGCAAGTCATTCTGCCGCGGGAAAACAACCATTTAAATTTCACGGTGTATATCACGTAATCATTGCAAAGATTTGTACAAGAATTACTCCAGTTCTCTCATAATTCATTATAATATCGTTTATTGAAACAGCAAATCTTTGAAAGTAAAAATGAGATCATGACTTATCATTCATTCAAAATACATTCCCTAACGCCGTAATTCAAGATATCTGAGATCAAAGCATGATTCTTGTGTTCAAAATACCATGTATTTCATCGTAAATCTTATTGACATTTTATGTGCTTCTCTTTGCGAGAGACCCTGGTAACTTTGCTAACTTAGAAAGTGTCTTAGAAGTTCAAAAAAGTGAAGGAAGACTCATAATTTCACTTGTTAGGAGGGCGTTGTCTTATAAGCCGATTAACTTTTAAGATATTTTTTTTGTTACAGTAGATAATTCTCTTTTAGAGTTTTTCTTTTATAATAATGCTTTATCTATATATCAAGGCAGAGCCGAGACTGCAAGGTCTAGCAGCGTACCATTTTACACAGTTATTGACACAAACGGTCCACCCTGAAAACCAGCGCCGTGGAATCGCCACACTATACTTAGATGTGTGTGTCCTCGGTTTTGTGCTGAGTGGTGGGCCGTGGCGGACGTGCGCACTAGAGTTTTAATTTTAAGATATTGTTTATGATTTTAAACACTTTTTTCTCTTTATTTAAATCATTTCATTTTAAATCATTTTTTTTCCTTTTGTCTTTATAAATTATTATTTATTACTCGTATTATTGTTAACAGTGCGTCCCGCAAATAAAAAGTTTTTCTGTCTTTTTTTCAAAACAGGCATAGAAAGAGATCGTTTCAAAGTCGATATGGAAGCTAAAAATCCTAACACAGCTAAACCTATTGTAGTACAATCAAATACAGGGGATAGCCTGAGAGCCGAGCGCAAAGAGTTGATAGAGCAAACAAAAATCTAGAGCCCTTGGAATCTATTTACCCACTTGTTTTAAGTCGGCCACACACTGCCAGAGAAGTTTTGTTCTGTTAGCTTCGCGTAATATTGTAAAATATAAAAGCGAAATACCATTCACTGATTAATTACGGAATCTCAGAAACTATAACATCTACAAACTTAAAATTTCCATTAAGAATAGATTTTATGTAATTCCCCCCCTTCAAGGGATACACTAACTTTCACGCGGGCGGAGCCGCTGGCTGAAGCTAGTTTATTTATATAAGCAGTGGTGGCCGAATAGTAACGGCCGCAACTTATGAGTTGTAGAGGTTCACAACCAGACAGGCGCATTACTTTGTTTAATTTATTTCATCACCACTGCTCTCAAAAAACGAGTTAAGGAAACTGGCATGTCCTAGAATCAAACATTTAAGGACATATGACATCTACTAAGCCGCACTGAACCGGTGTTATTACGGTCCATTCCCTCTTTTTAAGCGTATCAATGGCACACTAATTAAATTCATTGCCTGATCCAGTATTTGTCCACGATAATGCTGTCCACTGATGCTATCATTAAGTCCCTGTGTGAACAGGTAATAACCCTATTACCACGTGTGATGCAGGATGGAAGGTGGGACATGGTCTGCGGAGAGACGTCGCACAAACAATGAAGATCAGAACCGTCCGAGAACACTCACCTGTGAAGATTGTCTTTGCTGCGCCCAACCAGAGCACCATGTCTATTTAGAGTTTTCCAGGTTGGCCAAGGTTTTTTTTTATCGTCGGCAAAATCATCCAATGACGAAACGTCATTAGGCGGAGCGGAAAATAGTGTCAGACTTTTACTGACTAAATGACCCACTCCATTCCTTCTTAGCTTTCATACCAGAGTCGGACCTTCCTTTCAGAAACCGGACCGGGGCCCCAGTAGGCTTCGGTCCTGCTGTTTGGCCTCTTCATATGCTGACAACTCCTTGAGGGGCCCGGTTGGCCAAGTTAACTCGTGTCCAGGAGAGAAGTTATCCGACGGCTTTATAAAATAACTAGCCTTCTGGCAGCGGCTTCGCCCGCGTGATTGCGGCGTTCTCCATACAAACTTTAGACCCCCATTATATCCCTTCATGAGCTGAATTTTGAAAAACCGTTTCTTAATGTTTGCCTACGTCGTAAAAGGATGTCTTGTGCAAAATTTCACGCTCCTAGACCCAGTAGTTTCGGCTGCGCTTTGATATATCAGTCAGTTAGTTTCTCCTTTTATATATACCTATAGATAATTTGGTTTGTTATAAAGTTCCCTTTAAGTGAACTTAAGAATACCTTCATAGCTTAGTTAGCGTGGGTTAATATGTGGAACGACACCTTTATGTAAGTACCCCACGCAAAATGTAGAAGAGCAAGCGGTAAAAAAGTTGAATCAACCTAACCGTGACCTTGATTAAAAAGTACTTTTAAATCAAGGTCACGAGTCAAGGTCATAGTGATTTGTTTGTGACCTAAAGAGATTTATTTTTAGTCTGGGCGGTTTTGCTTGTTTAATTTGAGACTAGCTTTATTTTCTTGTCTGGATCATTTTATTTATTGATTGACTTCAGAAGGAATACGTTTTCGATTTAGTTTTATTTTTCAGTTGTATGTTTGTTTTCTTCCGAACTCTGGACTTTTTTTTATTTACACACAAATCTAAAAGTAGGTATGTACCTAATTTTAAATTTGTTCCCACATTTGGAACGTATTTGTGTCATAAAATGTTTTTTATAGTTTCATCAAGAATTCGTATCTTCAAATGTGTTGTTTGTTTTACCCACTCCCGAACCGCTGAACGGATTTAGATAAAATTTGTCACACGGGTAAACCATGACCGGGAATAGCATATATTATACACAATTACACCTAGAGCATACTTTTATGATAGCTGTACTCTGTCCCAAGCAAGCTATGGCTTACTTTTTTGTAAATTTGTTTAGGAGAATAATTATCTTTTATTAAATTTAGGCTTTATATTCATAAGATTTTATGTTTAAGCTTGAGACACTAGCGAACGCCTGCGTTCGTACCACCTATTGTCTTTCTATTGTATCTCTAACTAGCGACCCGCCCCAGCTTCGCACGGGTGCAAAGGTGATATATTATAGCTATAAACCTTCCTCTTGAATCACTTTATCTATTAAAAAAAACTGCATCAAAATCCGTTGCGTAGTTTCAAAGATTTAAGCATTCAAAGGGACATAGGGACAGAGAAAGCGACTTTGTATTATACTATGTAGTGATTATGGTACTCGAAAGTCACTAAATAGTATTTTGCTTATTATACAAATACTGGTTCTTTTTCCCATACCCTGCATCCTCAAAGAAATGTTAATTAGAAAACTGGTTACAAACGTCTCCATGCTATGAAGCACTTCAATGAATGAAAATGAGCTTTTAATGATGGCCTGAAAAGGCTCAATCTCGGCTTATTCGCCTGATATTTGGGTCATATAATTAGGAGTAAATTGCTTTTTGTTTTGTTACAATATACGGAGTATGTAGTGGATGGAGTATTAAGAGCGGTCAACCCGAGATACATTTTCATACAACCACTCTTGCGTGATTATGATGTTAATATACATCTTTCTTCAGATATTTTGGATATACAGATATCTTGTGGATATCATTTAGGCTTATATAGAAATCAGAACATAAACTTATGTACGAGTAATTCAGTAAAGACCTCTGAAATCTGCTATTTTGAAACTAACTTTGAATCTCCATAATGTACTCCTATATTAATAACTAGCTTTTGCCCGCGGCTTCGCCCGCGTGGGTTTGGGGTTTCCGGGATAAAAAGTAGCCTATGTGCTATTCCGGAGTGTATCCTATGCCTGTGCCAAATTTCATTCAAATCCATTCAGTAGTTTTTACGTGAAAGAGTAACAAACATCCATACATCCATACATCCATACATCCATACTTACAAACTTTCGCCTTTATAATAGTAGTAGGATATAAAAAAGTACTTCTATAGAAGCCTAGCGCATTTAATCGAAATTCTAATTTATGTATTTGTTTTTTCAAAAATTCTTAAGGGTTTAATAAAAACACGTATTTCCTGGAACAAGTTATGTGAAACATTCGAATAAATCGTAGAATTACGGAAAGAGTTTTCAGGTGTTATCTCTCTTTTTTCGCATTATTGTTGCATCAAACATCAATGAAGCAACAAACTTTTAAACCATGCTCGACATAGACGATAGGCGCGTTGGGAAGGCCCACCTTAAGGTTTTACTTCTGCGTAATTTGCGACAAAGTCGTATTTTGGAAATATGCCATAGAGGCATGCTGGCGCTGGTTCAAAACCCAGGGATTTAAACAATGAGGATTTGACTTTTGTATTTTTGTGGTTTTGGGTCTGTTTCAGGATAACAAGTTTTTTTGGCAAACGTAGCTATGCAGATGGGGATTACTTCTTTATGAAAATATGTACTAGTGAACCAAGGTAGATTTTATAGGCATTTTCTACCGGTCGGGTTTAGGGTGATACAGTACATAACATAGCAGGGCAGGGCAGGGCATCAACTTAATGGTAAAGAAACAAAACAAATGTATGTTTTATACTTTACTTTTTTATTTCAAATGCCTTTGATAATAATAATCTATGTATTTTTTTATCATGTTACAAAATATGAGTCCTGGGAAAATGGTTTTTTTTTTAATAAATCCGTTAAAATTAAACTTTTGAGCCCCTTACGAACACCGGCGTTCGCAAAATTATTGTCTTTCTATTATGTTTCTAATTGCAGTATTCAATAGATTAATTAGATAATTTCTGTCAAATTAATTTCACATAAAGTTTTGTACTGCGTTGACTAGATAGAAGAAACAATAATTTTCTACAATAAGGATTGTAGACTTTGAAGTTTTTGATATTGTTACATTCTGACATAAATGTTGTTTAATGTTAGTTAGCCTCAAGCAAACGCCGGCGTTCGCATACCTATGGTTTTTCTATTGTGTCTCTAATTACGGTATTCAAAAGGTTGATAATGTGTTATTTTGCTTCATACAGAAGCAATAATACCTACATTTATTTTTATTATACTTAATATTAATAGAAATATTTATTAACATGTGCACTCCATTTGCATTCTATTCCGTGTCAAAAACACAAAGCTTTCCAGTTGCGTGAATGAGGTTCAATTTTTCATCAGCCAGTGCTCAGTTCTGAAGGGTTGTGTATGAAAAATGTATCAGTTGATTAAACAGCTGATTACTACGTTCCTATTTAGAGATCGCTTGACGAAGTAATTAACAGAAGCTGAAGTTGATAAATAATTTATTCGATTTTTTATGATGGGAAAAATCATCCGATGACATCTCCCGCCTGTGGGCGGAGTGCGAGATGGTGTCAGACATTTACAGACCCGTTCGATCCTTCTTTGCTTTAGTTCCAGGGGCCATGGTGTTACATTTTCGTAAGAAGCCATGGCCCCCAGGAGCCTTCGACCCTGCTGGGACTCTAGTTTGCTAACAGCTCCTTGAGGTGCGTGGGAAAAGCGCGTCGTCGAGGAGTTGAGCTCGGTCCAGAATGTTACTGGACGATCGGACAGTGAGCTACCCATTGCTCATCGTCTGCAAGTCAAGTATTAGAACTCTTACAGTTAATCAAGGGTTTTAAATTAAATAGTAATTATTACACCTATAATTTGTGACAAAATGTATGACATACACCTCCGTCACACTTCATTGTTTCTACTAGAATTTTATCGTATATTGATTATAAAATCTATATTGAAAACAACATTTTTCATTGATATGCTAAGAAGAAAAACTACAAATATCAACTAGACCAAAATAACAACACACTGATTCACAAAACTGTCACTGACCTAAAAAAATCAGCATATATTTTAAGCAAAAACGTTTGTATTCCTTTTATACCAACACCCCGTACACGCAGTCTCACTCTTGTTCCTTTCCAAACCTAAAAATATGTAAATTAATCCCATGGAAACAAACCTAAACATTCCTTCCTAATATGAATACCAATGCTTATTTTACACGTGCAAACGAGTCATGAGTATTGTCACGTTCTCATCTATATCTATACTAATATTATAAAGAGGTAAAATTTGTAAGTTTGTATGTAATCTATGGAACTACCTACAGTTTCGAATTGAAAAATTATTTTTGTGTTAGTCCATTTTTTGAGGAATGTTATAGGCTATATAACATCACGCTATGACCTATGGGGTTGGAACAGTAACCATAGACGCCGGTGAAGCCGCTGATAGCATATATTGCTAACATTACGCGGGCGAGCCGCAGGCAAAAGCTAGTGAATTGTAAATATAATGTGTAGATGAGAATGACTGCATGCATTTACTTCGATTGCAATATGGTCAGGGGCCCAAGACTGCTATTTTCACATATTGCTATTCCAACACTTTTTTAAAAGTTCGTAATCTGTAAATTCATAATGGCTGATCATTGTTCGTTCCGCGGTCTCGTAATAGAATTTTGGGACGACCTGTCTTTTAACGAATTAAAAACTATAACTGCACAATAACATTCTAATCGTAAAACACAGATTAAACGAACTGTCACAATATTTGTAATTTACCGCATAATGTCAAACATTCATTTGTCTTCATGTACGAGACTACCATTCTAAAAAAATGTCGTTAAATGAATTTTCACTGGTTGATCATTGGAAAGTCATAATGACGCCATTATATTAGTGGATTACCTAACTTGTCAAAATCAACAATGATGAAATCAATGATTGACTATTCTGTCACTATTATAATAGCAGAATTGAGGCCCTGGATTATAGTAACAGTCTGTTTTTTAAAGTGGAAAATCATCGCATCTTCTAAAAACTCCACTGCCACCGGCAAAATTATTGAATGGACTTTTTGTAACTCTATACCTATATCCTTCAGTTACCATTTACGTTAAACCCCACTTCTCAAAGACGGGACATTCTACTATAATTGTGAAGCATCAGTCTTATAATGTTCTCAATGCTGGGACTCAGGCCTTCTTTCTAGGAGAGGGAATGGGCTGTAATCCACCACACGGTCTCAGTGCAGGTTAGTCATCATCATCATCATCATGTCAGCCGAGCGACGCCCACTGCTGGGCATAGGCCTCCCCCAAGGATCTCCACAACGATCGGTCCTGTGCTGTCCGCATCCAGCGGCTTCCCGCGACCTTCACCAGATCGTCGGTCCACCTTGTAGGGGGCCTGCCCACGGAGCATCGTCCGGTACGCGGTCGCCATTCGAGAACCTTTCCGCCCCAACTGCCATCGGTTCTCCGCGCTATGTGTCCCGCCCACTGCCACTTCAGCGATGCAATCCTTCGAGCGATGTCGGTTGATTTCGTTCTCCTGCGGATCTCATCATTCCTGATTCGATCAAGCAGGGAAATACCAAGCATCGCTCTCTCCATTGCTCGCTGGGTGACCTTGAGCCTTCTTAAGAGACCCATAGTAAGCGACCACGTCTCACTACCGTAAGTCATCACTGGCAACACGCACTGGTCAAAGACTTTTGTCTTGAGACACTGAGGTATTTCGGACGCGAATATATGCCGGAGCTTCCCGAACGCTGCCCATCCGAGTTGGATTCGACGAGAGATCTCTTTCTCGAAGTTGGACTTACCTAACTGGATTGTCTGTCCCAGGTAAACATAGTGGCCAACAACTTCGAGTGTAATGTTCCCAACGTTAACTGGAGCGGGTGCAACATGGGCATTTAACATGATTTTCGTCTTGTCCATGTTCATCTTAAGACCCACTCTTTTGGAAGCATTACCGAGATCTTCGAGCATTATGTTCAGGTCTTCCAAGGTCTCAGCCATAAGAACTATGTCATCGGCAAATCGCAGGTGTGTTAAGTACTCGCCATTGATGTTGATGCCGCGTCCTTTCCAGTCCAGAAGCTTGAAAATATCCTCCAACGCAGCTGTGAATAGTTTCGGAGAGATAACGTCTCCTTGTCTCACGCCTCGCTGTAGTTGTATCGGATTAGAGCTCTGGTTCTGTAATTGGACCGACATGGTGGCGTTTTGGTATAAGTACTTTAGCACCTCGATGTACCTGTAGTCTATTTGGCACCTTTGGAGAGACTGCAGAACTGCCCAGGTCTCAATCGAATCAAAGGCTTTCTCATAGTCCACGAACTTCTGTATAACTTGCCGCAGCGTATGAATGTGGTCTATGGTACTATAGCCTTTTCGGAACCCGGCTTGTTCGGGAGGTTGGAAGTCGTCAAACCTGCGAGCGAGACGATTCGTAATGACTCTAGAGAACAACTTATAGATATGGCTCAGAAGCGAGATGGGTCTGTAGTTCTTCAAGAGAGTTTTGTCACCCTTCTTGAAGAACAACATCACATCGCTTCTGCCCCATGCCTTTGGCGTTTTGCCCTCGAGGATGACAGAATTGAAGAGCGTTTGGAGGACTTTAAGTATTGGCTTACCGCCCGCTCTCAAGAGCTCTGTTGTAATTCCGTCATCACCCGCCGCCTTGTTGTTTTTAAGCTGCTTCAGAGCCATCCTAATCTCGTACAGGCTGACGTCCGGGATATCTTCGGTATAGTGTCGGGTAAGCTTGGCTCTAGGATCCCTAGCCTTGCTTTCAACAGGTGTTTGCGTGGAATATAACTGTCCATAGAAACTCTCAATCTCCCTCAGAATTTCAGGTGTTGACGTAATGATGCTACCTTCCTCAGTTTTCAGCCTCGTCAATTGGCTCTGCCCAATAGACAGATCTCTGGCGAACACTTTGGAGCCTTTGTTCCGCTCAATGGCGTCTTTGATGCGCTGTGTATTAAATTGGCGAAGATCGCTCGTCAAAGATTTAGATATCTGTCTATTGAGTTGCCGATAACGATGGGCATCCGTTGAGTCTTGTAGCCTCATTTCGTTCCTCTGATCCATGAGTTGGAGAGTCTGACCGGAGAGTTTCTTTAATTTAGGACGGCGGGTTTTAAAGTACTTGGACCCTACCGTACGGACAGTATTCACCACCATGTTGTATAGATCGTCCACATCGATGCTGTTCTCAAAGGCTTCGAAGCGGTTTTGTAGCTCGAGCTGAAAGCTCTCGGGGTTTTGAATTTGAGCCGGTATTGGTCGGAGCGTGGATTTTATCAGTCGCGCTCTTTCAAGCTTTACGTCGATATTCAATGTGCCTCTGACCATACGGTGATCGCTTCCTGTCTTAACAGCGTTGATCACAGCGACATCATTGAATATATGCTTCTTTGTCGACATGATAAAATCGATCTCGTTTTTGACTCTACCGTCCGGACTGATCCAGGTCCATTTGCGGCTTGCGGGCTTCTCGAAGAAGGAGTTCATCATAAAGAGGTTTTCTTTCTCCATGAAGTCCGCCAGCATCTGGCCCCTTTCGTTCCGTTGCCCAAATCCAAATTTCCCCACTCTCAACTCATCACCGCAACGTTGCCCCAACTTCGCATTGAAATCCCCCATCACAATCGTGTAGTGGGTTTTATAGCTATGCATGGCTTCAGAGATCTCCTCATACATAGCCTCCACTTCGACATCGTCGTGTTTCGAGGTCGGAGCGTAGACTTGAATGACATTCAGCGAATATCGTTTCGATATTCTGAGTATCAGGTACGCTACCCTGCCCGAAACACTTCCGATAGTGATCACATTGTTGACAAGGGACTTGTGGACGATGAACCCGACACCACCTATGGACTGTTGGTCGCCCTCCCGGTGGTATAGTAAGTTACCGGATTGCAGGGTTATCGTATCCTCGCCCTCTCTTCGGACTTCAGATAACCCAATGATATCCCAATGTAACTTACTAATTGCCTCTTCCAACTCTACGAGCTTCGCGTCAAGCCTCAGTGTGCGCGTGTTGTATGTTGCCAGGTCGAGTCGTCGTGTTTGGCAGCCGAATCTCACCCGGAGATTCTTAGCACCCCCTGCCCCGCCTTTACCATAGCCGCTACCGTAACTAGGAAAAGCGGGGCTGCCGGGGACTGGGGGCCGATTTTTTGCTTGTGTCGTCATAGGGGGTTTTGCCGTAATCGCCACGCTTGGCAGGCGGGTTGGCGATCGCAGTATGGCCTGCTGTCGTTTGGAGACGCTGCTGCCCATCTCCTGATGCCAGTTTTCCCTCTGTCGGCTCTTACGACACCCACGGGAAGAGAGGGGGTAGTGCTATTCTTTTTACGTGCCGGCACTACACGGCACAATGCAACACGTGCAGGTTAGTAGATGTCACATATTGTCTTTATTTGGTTCTAGAACACGATGGTTCCTCATGATGTTTTCCTTAACCGTTTTGAGAACAGTGATGATGTAGTAATGCGCCTGGCTGGGTTTGAACCCGCGACCTACAACTCGTAAGTGGTAAGTAGTGGTAGTAAAATAGCAGTGGTGGCCAAGTGGTAACGGCCCCATTACCACTTGGGCACCACCGCTCTATTTTAATTACTAAAATTTCAAATATTTGTTATATATTGGTTGACTGGTAGACAATGCCTTGTTGCATTAAGTCCGCCTATGTATCACTACTGTACATTTTTTTTTATTGCTATATACTAGGGCTTCACTGCGATCCCACCTAATGGTAAGTACAGAAACACTACAAACAAACACACACATATCACAACAAAACGACAAAGAAAAACATGAAACACATTTATGAAAGGACATTAAGATTAAATAAATAAATAATTGAATTTTTTGATTTATCTCGCTTAATCACCTAAAATTAATTACTTTACTTAACACTCTTCTACCCAGCCTGTCATATTTTATGCAGCAAAATTTTATTAAAGAAAATTGAAAACTTTAGAAATTATTCCAAAAATTTTGCGTATCATTAAGTCAATAATAACTCAGAGAATAACTCTTGTTAACGATTTCCTTAATTATATTCTATCTTTGTAACTTTGGGATGCCCACTAACTTTCACATTTTATTGGCATCCTTCACCGTGACCCGATTTCGGGATTCCAACTTAATTAACTGAATAAAATTAGATTATCTATCTGTCTTCTATGCATAGTAAATAGGTTTGACGTTCAAACATTTGCTAAGGGTTCTGTAAGGGTGTACTATAAGGGTTGTAAGGGGTACTATAGGGTTTTTCGTTTGCAGGTTTTACCATATTAACCACTAGCTTTTGTCAGTTAGCACTACTCATGTCACTCAGATGTAAAGCACCTTTCTATTGTTGCTATTTTTTTTCCAATCGGACTAGTAGTTCCAGAGATTATCTCCTACAAATAAAAAAAGGAACAAAAAATAAACTTTACCTTTTTTTTTTTATTATATTAGTGTAGAAGTGTAGATTTAGTTTACAATAATGAACAATGCTTATTAATACAATTAAACCCAGAGGTTATAAAAGGAACAATAGCTCTGTGAAAATCGCGAACGGTTTGCTCTGCCGCTTTCTATCGTTAGCCACATTATCGCTAAACTTCAGGTGAGATAGTGGTAAAACGCGAGCCTACACGTAATAAAAATAAACACGTATTTGACGAATGTTTCATTTTCTTCAGTCACACATTTTTTTAAAGATGGATCTAATAACTTCTCGGAAGCAGGAAAGAGTTTCAAACTTTTACAGATCAAAACCACTCTTATATTTTTGCTTTGCCTTACGTTTTAGGAACCCTGGTTTCGATTTTCAGGCCCAAGTCTTCGACGGCGAGCACTGTTCCAGCAATTCTAGGTTGGCAACCCAGCAGGGTTGAAGCCTTCTGAGGGCAAGAAGAAACTGTGGGTTGTTTAGTCAGTAGAAGTCTGACACTGTCTCCTACTCCGCCTAAGGGCGGGATTCGTCATTCGACGATTTTTTCTCACCATAAAAAAGCCCATGGCCCCAGTAGTCTTCGGCCATAGTAGCCCTACAAGGTTTTGCTGATATTTCTTTATTCTGTAAACCACGCATAATAATTATGTGCCTCAGTCAATCATGTACCCTACTTTAAAAACAAAAAAAATCGCATTAAAAATAACGTAAACTATACAAAGTCGACCAACTCAAAAATCACGAAAACCCGCTGCTCCATAGATTTATTTTCAAATAACTCGACAAAATGTAAGGAGCAGCGGGTTTTGTTTCATGATTTTTGGTTGGTTTCATGGTAAAAATTGTTCATATTGGCGTGTACAATAATCCTTTTTAAAAGCCCATCTGTCTTATCAACTTTGTATCTACGAGTATCTATTTGAATAGACACCAAAATTTTAAATACGTGTTTTAGATTTGCTACCAGAGCACATTACCAATTTGGAGCACGTATGCCTAGTTTACCATATCGAAACTTCAATACGCAGATTTTTAAACAACATTGCAGCCGGCGGCGTCCAAAATTTTTTTTTGTCGTTTCATAGTAAAGCGATATTACTCTTGAGAAGCTTTTATCTTCTTAATATTCGTTTGAAACTGAAAACTTTTCCTATTTTCCCGGGAGATACTTGATGAAATACAGGAGGAAGGAATACCGAAATCTTAAGGAGTTTTTACATGACCAACTTTATGCTTAAATTTTTGAAATATCTCTCAAAGCAAATCAGAGGAGTCAGAGGGGGGATAAAACATATGTTACTAAAATGGTTATGAGGACACATGTGGATGGAAATAGAGGGAGAGGGCCGAAGTAAAGTAAATGAATTGTGTGAAGAGTGATGTGAAGGAAAAAGAAGTTAGTGATAGATACCCGTCATGACGGGTGACAGGGCAGAATAGATGAAGAAAACGCGTTGCACCAACCCTAAATAACACGAGAAAAGTTTAGGAAGATGATGCTTATTCGAGTCTATAAATAATGATAATGAATAACCTATTTATTGAGTGTGCAAGTCACTCCCTGCCTTTTTATCGATGGAATTTAATAACATTGTTCAAGCCATAGCTTTAACATAGTTCTTAGTAACCAGTCCACTT
Source organism: Mythimna loreyi (assembly GCA_029852875.1). Taxonomy (NCBI): domain Eukaryota; kingdom Metazoa; phylum Arthropoda; class Insecta; order Lepidoptera; family Noctuidae; genus Mythimna; species Mythimna loreyi. Next base: position 7,753,078 of record CM056800.1, on the reverse strand, counting down.
AAGATTCCAAAACCATAGCTCTGTATAGCTTTTATTATATGGCGCAATAGTTTTTCATCAACCAGGGATTGTCCTTGGATGCACTAGCATAGCGCGTACAGGGATAATCACCAGTTAGCACCACGTTCCATTAAAAGCGTCTAAAAGGGCCTCTGCGAGTTGGTTTCGATCCCTCGTACGCATTCCAAATGAGTCTAAAGGTCTTGAGAAAAAATAATGCATAATATTAAGCAAGGCATAAAGCATTAAGTCCGCCTTTGTACAGTGTTATGTGCATAAAGTTTTAATAACTAAATAATTATTAATATTCTATATATATATATATATATTAATATTTATATGACTGGCCTGTTGGTCTAGTGGTTAGTGGCCCTGACTGCTAAGCTGGAGGTCGTGGGTTGATTCCCACCCAGGACAAATGTTTGTGTGATGAGCACGATCATTTGTTCTGTGTCTGGGTGTTCTTTATCGACAATATGTATGTATGTAGAAATATATAAGTATGTTTATCAGTTGTCTAGTACCCATAACACAAGCTTTGCTTAGCTTGGGACTAGACGACATTGTGTGATAGTTATGGAAAAAAAAATATAGCTATCTGCAATTACTACTTACAGTTTTTATAGTACTACAGATCCTGGCTGGAAAGCTGGCATTTTGTCAGAAAAAATAAAATCTTATTCTATTTTAAAACCATTCAGAGTTCCACTCAACAAACACAAAATTACATCTAAATCGGTCAAGCTGTTTCATCATCATCAGCCTTTCATTGTTCCCACTGCTGGGACATAGGCCTCCTCTCTAGGAGAGGGAATGGGCCATAATCCACCACGTGGGCCCAGTGCGGAATGGTGGATGTCACATGTCTTCGAATTTTTGGTTCTAGGACATGCCGGTTTCCTCACGATGTTTTCTTTCACCGTTTTGAGAGCAGTGGTGATGAAATAAATTACACAAAGTAATGCGCCTTGGCTGGGTTCGAACCCGCGACCTACAACTCGTAAGTCGGGGCCGTTACCACTCGGCCACCACTGCTCAAGCTGTTTAAGAGTTAATTGACAAACGTACGTAAACCAGCCAAGGTGCGATGTTTTGGACACTGAGCAAGGGCAACAGTGTGATACTAAGGCACAGATATAATTATATATTTACAAATCTAAATCATTTTTTTTATTGCCCTTTTGTATTGCCCTTTTTGCATTTTTTTTTTAATACCAGTGCAGGTGGGATTGATCTCACCTGTTGGTAAGCAGTGATGAAATTGTTGAATGTGAGGCGCACTTGTAGATTAAGAGCCCCTTTACTCTAGCCTTGAAGACACCTAAATTATAATCTGACGAAAAGACCGCAGCTGACAAACTGTTCGCGGTACAAAAGACGAGGCAAAACGCTTAGTCCGGACCGTAGATGTCTCAACAACGTAAACTATACACTGCTTTTATTTGCTATCATAAATAAAATAACCTTATAACACGGAAAAACATCAATATTACGAGTACAGACTACAATAAATCCTTTGTTAACTGTTGTAAGTCCAAACAAAACATATATTTGAAGTCGTTTCACAAACAAAAGCGGGGGACATAAAATATCTCCATGTTTGTCGTCGACTCGAAAGAAAAACGCCTAAAAGTGTAATGGTGTTAGGATTTAAGAAGAAATATGAAGGCGGCAGTAAACTGGTTATTAAGATTTTTTGTTTTAATATAAACCAGGAGGCATTTTTACTTTAAAAAACATTTATTTAACAGAACACCATTCTTCGCTCGTTTCACTAAGGTTCTCTAAACCAAGGGGATTGAGAGTTCTTCGCTCGTTCTACTAAAGTCGGCTAAACCAGGCTCCCAGGGTATTTTTTTTATAATACGTAAAAATCATCAAATGACGAATACTGACTAAACAACCTACCCCATTCCTAAGTTGCCATATATACCAGGGCTAGAACTTTCCTTTCAGACGTGAACCATTGGCCCCAGTTGGCTTCGACCCATTTCTGCAGGGTCCTTACGACCGGAGCGCGCAGGAACTTTGCGCGCCGTCGACAACTGGGCTTGGTCCAGACAGTTACAGACAATTGGACGACGAGTTATTTATTGCTCGCCATCCACAAGCCCGCGGCTACGTTGGTCGGAAATCGGGATCGAAATTCAAAGAAATCAAATTAATATTCTGGGCTAAAAACTTTGGGTGTACTACGCCAAATCGAATGACAAATAGTCGAATATCAATTGATCGACCACTATATATCGAACTTTCATAATATCGAATGGTTATTAAATCGAACATTCAATACATCGCACACTTAATACATCGAGTTTTCAAAATTTCGAATGAATGTTTGATCGAACGTTCAAGGCATCGCCTATTCATTCTATCGAAAGGTCAATATATAAAAGAAAAACACAAAATTTACTAAAAAATCACATTTTAATCTTTAATTATTATCTTTTTTCTATCATCTATTCCACTTAGGTCAAAATGTATGGCGTCAAATTCAACAAAATGGTGTGCAAAGTAAATATGGCTAGGATGCTGAGTTTGCTGTCAAGTTAAGACACATTATCGCACTTGCTTATTTACCCCAAGAAGAAATACCAGATGCTTTCAAAAAATTGAGAGAAGAGAGAGGCAAATGATATCACCAACTGGTTTGGAAAATGTTATTTTTGGGGAAATTCTCGTGAAACGGAAAATAATAAATTGATCATAAATCGCATATCACCTATGTCCCACCTTCACTGTGGTCTGTGTTTGAAAATAATACACTGGGTTTTCCTAGAACTCGAAATAACATTGAACGATGGCACAGAAGATGGAACACGTTACTTGATAAGCACAAACAGGGTCTTTATGCTACCATAGAATTTTTAGTTAAGAAGCAGGCTATAACAAGTAGGACAATTGAAAAGGTAAACGCGGGATTCGGAAGACCTACTCCATAAAAAAGAGGCAAAAGGGATGATAATGCGATTGAAAAAAATATTAAACAATAAAAACAACATGGATTTATTAGAGTTCCTCCGTGCAATTGCAATTCACACAAAATATAAGATAATTATTAAAGATTAAAATGTGATTTTTAAGTAAATTTTGTGTTTTTCTTGTATTCTTTTATATAATATTGATCTTTCGATAGAATGAAAAATCGATGCGTTGAACGCTCGATCAAACAAACATTCGATATTTTGAACACTCGATGTATTAAGTGTGCGATGTATTGAATGTTCGATTTAATAACCATTCGATATTATGAACGTTCGAGTATTTAGACGTTCGATTTATAGTGGTCGATCAATTGATATTCGACTATTTGTTATTCGATTTGGCGTAGTACACCCAAAAACTGGGTGTACTACGCCAAATCGAATGACTATTGGGCTATGCAGTTGTTCGAATAAGTCACTAGAGCCTGAGATGTAGAGCGAAGATTAAAATAAAGAGTTCTGATGGAACATGAGTCGGATAGTCACTACAAGTCTGATACTTTAGTTTTGCTTCAGTTAGAGCAATAGAAGTTACTTAATAATTTACCACACTAAAGAGTAACTGATAAAAACGGTCAAGTACTTCCCAATAGAGTTATTAAAAAGACTTTTCCTATATTCCTCAGCAGTCACGTATGCACGGTTATGTAGAGCGACACAGGTTTAGAACCGACGCAGTGCACATAAAAGGCATTATTATAACATAGCATGGCATATTCTGCCATATAATGGTCCCATTACTAGGACTCAGGCCTCAAGAATTGGGCCGCAATCCACCACGCGGGCGCAATGCGGGTTGGTTGGTGGACGTCACATGTCTTTTGAATTTTTGGTTCTAATGTATACCAGTTTTGTCGTGACGAAATCGGTATACATATCTGTTTGTCCGTTTTGTTTCACGGTTTCGAGAGCAGTGGTGATGAAATCAATTACACAGATTAATGCAACTGGCTAGTAAGTCAAGGCCTTTACCTGAAATTATATCATACTTGAATCCAAATAACTTCATAGAGACTGTATAGTATGAATTCTTCTTTTCTACCCCTCCTTTTCAAATTGTTTCTACACTCAACGGCATAATGTATGAAAGTCCCTATGTTAAGGGCTGAAGGATTGTTATGTTGACAGACCGATTAAAAGCCGACGTAAACAACGATCTAGATGTTTTAGAATTTTGTTCCGCAAATTGTTTTGTACCGTTATCTCGATCAACATATTTTAGCTCAGATTCCATTTTTGTTGTCATGATAATTGGAAAATCCAGCACATTGTACCATTGATTTGAGAAATAGAGTGGGTTTTAAACTTTCTTTATATCTTTAAATCGGGATCCCTTCTTTTCGCATAATGTTTTTTGTCCTAATATACCTCGGCATAACGATTTTGGCACAATTTGTTTTGGCATAATAATACTTTGGCATAATTTTTTTAGGCATACATTTTATGTTGGCATAATCATGTTAAAGACTAATTTGTTTTGGCATAAATTTGATTCGCATAACGTTAGTAGGCCTAATGATTATTAGCATAACGTTAGTAGGACTAATGACTATTAGCATAATAATATTTAGGCATACAATTAATATAAATAACAATAATTAATATTTTTTATAAATATACATGACATTTTCAACCGCGAGAAACGCACTAAATTTAGGGCACCGCGACTCGGATAGATTTAGGTTAGGGTTTTTTTTTTTAAACCACCCACACTAAATTTAGGGCACCCCGACTCGGATAGATTTAGGTTAGGGTTTTTTTTTTTTTAACCCACCCAGAAAACTTTCAGTGCACATGCTTTAGGATATTATGCTTAAAAAAGTTATGCTTTAGAACTTTATGCTTAATAAGTTTATGCTTTAAAATATTATGCCTAATCATTATTATGGTTACAGACATTATGCTTAAAAAAATTATGCATGAGCTGTTATGCGTAATTATATTATGCGAAAATATAATTATGCCAAACAATATTATGCTAAGTTATATTAGGTCTTAAAATTTTATGCTTATGGATAGGGAACCCTTTAAATCAAGACCATCATTACATAATATAAAACAAACTCGCTTCTCGCTTTCCTTATGTATGCTTAGATCTTTAAAACTGCGCAACGGATTTTGATGTGATTTTTTTAAGATTCAAGAGGAAGGTTAATGTCTATAATACATGCATAATATATTCAATATCAGTACCCGTGCGAAGCTGGGGCGGATCGCTAGTATCTACACTAATATAATAAAGAGGTAAAGTTTGTTTTTTCGTTTTTTGTTTGTAGGAGGTAATCTCTGGAACTACTGGTCCGATTGGAAAAAAAAATAGCAACAATAGAAAGCTGCTTTACTCCTGAGTGACATAGGCTATATATTATGTACGCGGGCGAAGCCGCTGACAAAAGCTAGTAATTATATAAAGTCTTAATGGTTTTTTTATGGTGGGAGAAATCATCTAATGACAAATCCCGCCCATAAGCAGAGCGAAAAACAGTGTCAGACTCTTACTGACTAAACGACCCACCCCATTCTTTCTTAGCCCTCATACCGGGGTCGGACATTCCTTGGACATTCCTTTCAGAAATTGTACCGGCCACTCGGCTAAAGTGGTCTGCAGGCCATACTCCTTTACATTGATGACATTAGTGCAGTTCTGAAGTTCACGCAGTGAGAGAGTGCTGAAGGCTTTAAAAGTTTTGGTTAGACGACATTACGCCAATGAAGCGCTGCAGCGAACTTTTGTATTAACTTTTCAATATTTTGACAAATAGTTTCTATGAACGTGCTTGTCTATCGCTAGGATATAAAGTCGAAGAAATAAATTATCTTAGTAAAATTTGTGTGATGCGAAAATTATAACGACTATTTTAGCAATAAGACATTTACTACCTGACATACGCTTCTTTCAATTATCGATCGGTCATATGTGGCCCATCTTTCCTTGACCAGGTCATTGGAACACCCAGTGAGGCTTTGTGAAAGGCTGTTTAGTTATTTGTCTTCTAACTACCATTTCAGAAGCTTTGACCTTGTTGAATATCTATTTTGTGACATAATCAAAAACAAGTTTAGTTTCTAATGTTGACGATTTGGTTTTGTTTCTTCATTATTTAATTACTAGGTTTTGCTCGCGGCTTGGCCCGCGTGGTATTGGGGTTGGGGTTGGGTTTCCGGGATAAAAAGTAGCCTATGTCCTATTCCGGAGTTTATCCTATGCCTGTGCCAAATTTCATCCTGATCCGTCCAGCCGTTTTGGCGTGATTGAGTAACAAACATCCAAACATCATAACTCGCATTTATAATATTAGTAAGATTCTTCATTTTTTATAGAAAGGATGAAGAATTGCGGTGCCCCTGTTCAAAACATGAGCCACTTGCTGGAGTGCCCTAATTGCCCATACACCTGCACTATGGAGGATTTAATTAGTGCCACCGATGCTGCAGTTGATGTAGCCACCTACTGGGCCCCAACAGTTTAACGAGTTTATCATCGATTCGAAAAGAAGAAGAAGAACACTGATTCTTGAAGTGACTGATATTTTATTTTTTGAGTTTTTATTTTTTGAGTTTTTATTTATGAGTTCTCTTCTCCAGCTTTACGATTCATTATCATTAACTATTTTTATATAGCTCTGTTATCATCAGAATCATCTATTCTTATTAGTTTAATTGAGTCACTGAACTATTTTAATCCAAATGTCTGTGTCTGAATTTTCTTTGACCATCAAATCAGTGATACTTTCTGAATTTAAATTTTTAATGAAAGTACAAAAATCACTGTGTTATGAGTTTTTTTCATATTACCTCACTAGCTTTTGTCAGCGGCTTCGCCCGCGTACACAAAATATAGCCTATGTCACTCAGAAATAAAGCAGCTTTCTATTGTTGCTAAATTTTTTCCAATCGGACCAGTAGTTCCAGAGATTACTTCCTACAAACAAAGAAACAAAAAACAAACTTTACCTCTTTATTATATTAGTGTAGATAGTGTAGATGTATGCAATGGCATGAACTTATTTATGGTTTATTATTTGGTTAGTTTTTTTTCTTAGCTTATTCTGTCCCACTCCTGGGCAAAGGTCTCCCCCACTCCTTCACTCCATCGCGGGCCCGCGCTTCCTCTTCAATACAATTATCAGGTACAATTCAATTAACAGTCTATATATCTAGCTCATCACGCCATCTCCTTCGTGAGCTGCCGCGATCGCGTCGCACTGTCTCAGGGCATCAATTCTGTGTTATTTTGGCCCACAGTGTGTCGGTTTTAGTAATATAGGGACCCATTTAAAAGCACATATTATTATATCCTGTCAAATAATTTGCAAACTGGGGATTAAACGAAAGGGATTAGATTGATCAAATATTAAACCGAATTAACTTAATTGATACATATGTATATATTTTTTGCTTTTTTAAATGCAGTTAAAAAACTATAAAGTTGTTATGTATTATTCTGCACAATTAGTAAGTAGGTACTGAGACGCCTCGAGTCCTCTCGAGAGGCGCCCCAGTTCCAGGGTCGTGGTATCAGCAAATCAAACCACGTTTAACTTTAAACTTTTTCTATATCTTTTTTACCTTTTGAGGGCTCGACATACAATCATAATGTGTCAACATATCATTTTTTCATTCAAAATATTTTTAATTCAAACTACAAATAGTCTGCGAACGTCTTACAAGCCAGTGTGCTAACTCGGGGCGCATGTGATCTCTTTATAGATATCACAGTACACAGAGAAGATTAGTAAGTACACGGCGATGCGGGATGCTATAATGACCGGTCATTACTGAGGTCTTAGCTACACTAAACACATATTCAATGCTGTAGATATAAATGGCAAATACAACAAAATGCAGAATTAATTAAGAACAATTCTTCATTTTAATTTTACATTTATTTTTATCATACACTTGGAAAGTAGAGAACTTGTAGTGATAAGGGTAATAGGTACGAATTGTAAATCTTCGTGTTTTTTTTTTATGGTATTTTTAGTAAGTATTGGTACATAGGCGGAATTAGTCATAATCAAATCAGAGTAACTATACATTTAACAGTTATTTATGACAAGTATCTGTAATCTAGTCGTTCAATATTATATGCACGAGTATTATTGTGATTTCGAATTGAATTATGACTATTCTGTTTTCATTATTTATAAGTCAATGATACTTGAATATAAATTGTATGCGGCATTTGTAAAGCAAAGCATTTATTAACGGCGGCGAATCACAAAAAACGTAATATTTATGATAACTAACGATTTATTAATTTATAGCCATTCATAATAACGAGATAATCTATTTGATGTACACCGCATGCATACTTCAATGTTGACTGGCCTGTCAGCCTAGTAGTTAGTGACCCTGACTGCTATGCCGGAGGTCGTGGGTTCGATTCCCACCCAGGACAAATGTTTGTGTGATGAGCACGATCATTTGTTCTGTGCCTGGGTGTAATTTATCTATAGTATGTATGTATAATATAGAAATATATAAGTATGTTTATCAGTTGTCTAGTTAGTACTCATAACACAAGCTCTGCTTAGCTTGAGACTAGACGGCTTTGTGTGATGGTTGTCAAAAAAAAAAACAAAAAAAAAAAGAATGTTCCTATGGATCTGGCATCCATGTTGCGGGTTCCGTGAGCTTTCATCAAATCATCGGTGATGGTGTGCCACCTTATACTTTCTTCCAATGTACACCTTTCAATGCCTTATCATTACATCGTATAAAACAAAGTTGTCCTGTCCCTATGTATGCTTAAATCTTTAAAACTACGCATCATATTTTGATGTGGTTTGTTTTAATAGATAAAGTGATTCAAGAGGAAGGTTTATGTGTATAATACATGCACAATATATTCAATATTATGCCCCCGGGCGAAGCTGGGGTGGATCGCTAGTATTACTTATTTATAAAAATGCAACAATCACTGCATAGTATAAAACAAAGTCTCCTCGCGCTGTTTGTCCCTTTGTATGATTAGATCTTTAAAACTACGCAAACGGGTTTTGATGCGTTTTTTTTAATAGATACAGTGATTCAAAAGGATGGTTTGTATCTAAAATAATAAAGATGAGGTGTGCAATAAAGTTATAAATAAAGAATTAATATATTTCATATCCCTATTGCACCCGTACAAAGCTGGGGTAGGTCGCTAGTATGGTATATAATCAAACTGCACACACACAAAAGACACAAAAGCGTAGAGGGAAAATTCTATTCAGCCTGCTGAAAGCGTAGAAAAACACGGAACTATATACAACAAATGTAAAGGTGCACACATTCTCGGATCCATTTAGTTGATGTATGTCACGCTGCTAGCATTACTGGGCAAATATAGTCACGTTTTTGCATGCAAACGCACATAGATACCGCTGTTTCGACTGTCAGGTAGGTAATGTTCAGTTTTTAGGAGCTTTCCACAGTTGTGTCCGTATTTTTTACTACCTTACTCCTAACTACTTGTTTTTTCTCCAGTGTTGTAAAAGGCCTTTCTCTTTACTAGTGTAGATACTTTCCATACAGATATTGAACCTTTTCAATCTCACTTGCTACACATTTTGTAGCATCAGTTCTTTAAACATAGCAGCGTAAATATATTTAATAGTTGGTTGGTGGGTTAGTTTAAGTAGTAATATGTTTTTTTTTTTTTTTGAGAGCGGTGGTGGCCGAGTGAGAGCAGTGGTGGCCGAGCGAGAGCAGTGGTGGCCGAGTGAGAGCAGTGGTGGCCGAGTGAGAGCAGTGGTGGCCGAGTGGTAACGGCCCCGACTTACGAGTCGTAGGTCGCGGATTCAAACCCAGCCAGGTGCATTACTTTGTGTAATCTATTTCATCACCACTGCTCTCAAAACGGTGAAGGAAAACATCGTGAGGAAACCGGCATGTCCTAGAACCAAATATTCGAAGACATGTGACATCCACCAATCCGCACTGGGCCCGCGTGGTGAATTATGGCCCATTCCCTCTCCTAGAGAGAGGAGGCCTGTGTCCCTGCAGTGGGAACATTAAAAGGCTCAAAAAAAAAAAACAAAAAATCATCATCAGATGATGATGATTTTTTGTTTTTTCAGAATTTCTCAGCGCAAGCCATGGATCAATGATTGGTCGATACTTAAACACGTGATTGTAGTCATGATAACAAACAAGTTTAGCAATTACTTTATTATAGTTGTAAGATTCAAATCGCGTAGTAGTTGAGCCTACCAAGTCAAAATGTACCTACTAAACTTACTGATTTTTTCGCGATAGATATTGTGAACATCGACTTCTCGATGGCGTTCGACAAAATTAATATTTAATTTCATCTACACTGTATGTTGGCAGTTCTTCAATGTACATGTAATTATGTTTTTTTTTTTTTTTTTTTTTTTTTTTATGGTAGGTGAAAATCATCCAATGACGAAACCCGCTCTTGGGTGGAGCGGGAGACTAGTGTCAGACTCTTACTGACTAAAAAACCTACCCCGTACCTTCCTTGCCCTATTCCTGGAGTCGAGGTAACAGTTTCCCACTTCCCTCTAGACTCCGGGAGGCTTCGACCCTGAAGGGCCCCTGCAGTTTGCTGACAACTCCTTGAGGCGCGCGGGAACGGTGCGCGCCGTTGACGACTAGGACTCGGTCTTACAGACGACCGGACGGCGAGCTACCCATTGCTCACCGTCCGCGAGCCAGTGTCTACGGTGGCCGGATATCGGCAGGATCGCGGCGGCGACGGCTACGGCGAGTACGCCGTTGCCTTTGCCTTATACATGTAATTATGTTGTGTTACAGTTCAATTAAAAAAAATATAAAACTCGGAATAAACAGCATTACTACGATTCTTTTTATTTGGTTTATTCAAAAATAACTTATTCTTAAAAAATAATTATAAAAAAAAATTAAAAATAGTAGTCCACCGGTGGTTAGCGCTCCAGTGGCGGAGACGTCCACACAACACAAGCCGCATCGAGGTTGTATTATCTTTTGTACCTACCTTTAATTTAACTGCGCAACAACAGAGTTTGGACAGACGATCATCGAAGCTGTGGTCACCATCAAAATGTTGACCGAGTCCAAATGACGACAACCTAATAATTATTACCAGTCTAGTCGCTTTTGGAGTTGCATTTCCACGTTTCATACCTCATAACTCTCTCGCGGCGGGCCTTGGTAGAGGACATAGTTCGGAGTGAGGAAGAGTGGCAGGCGGTCGCCTCCTTCTGCGAAGCAGTAATGCTAGCAAAAGAGGAGGCCGACCGCATCAGGTAAAGGCATCGGCGCCGCCGCCATGTCGTCGATCGTTTAATCAGTAGAAGTCTGACACTGTCTCCCGATCCACCCAAAGGCGGCATTTTTCATTCGAAGATTTTTCCAAACATAAAAATTAAAATAAACCTCTTCACTATCTTGCTGACTGGCTGACATATTTACCTACATGGGTTTTTCTCGCAATATTAGCTTTTCCTACCGACATGATGAACCGGTAATGGAACAATAACATAATGCACAAGTGGGAAATCATATCAAACATGTCTACAAGTCATGACAGCAAACATAATTTGAGCTGTGAACATCGTGAGAGAACCAAACATTCAGAACGAGGTGAGAATTTCCCTTGGGGATAGAGACTTGCAATCTTGGACACCTTTGTCATGGATATGACAATAAGGAAATCGGTAAACTCTTGTCGTTCCCCGATGCCAAAAAGAGTCTAAAGTCCAGCTGTGGACATCTTTTGTATAAGGTTTAATTATAATCACTTTTAAAAATAAAACTTTTCATTATTTGTTAAAAACGAATGCTAGACTGCGATCCCATCTGATAGTAAGCAGTGATACAATCATTGATGGTGAGGCGCACAAGTTTGTTAAGAGCCTATTCACTGTAGCCTTGAAGACACCAAAATTATAGGTTATTGGATGGAAAGACCACAGTATCGAAGGCATTCGAAGGCTTGGAACAATTTGCCAATCGTTCTAAACCTTCAATGTAAGCGGTATAAAAGATGAAGCGAAACGAACCTTATGTTTTCTTTTTATCAGGAAACAGTGTTAGACTCTTACTTATTAAACAGCCTACCCCGTTTCTTACGTTGCCATACACTCGCCGGGCCTTGGTTCAGGCTATGGTCCGCAGCGAAGAGGAATGGCAGGCGGTCGCCTCTTTCTGCGAAGCAGTAATGCTCGTAAAGGAGGAGGCCAACCGCATGAGGCAAAGGCAACAGCGCCCTCGCCGTAGCCGTCGCCGCCGCGATCCTGCCGATATCCGGCCACCGTAGACACTCTCTCGCGGACGTTGAGCAATTGGTAGCTCGCCGTCCGGTAGGTAACTGTCCAGACCGAGTCCAAGTCGTCAACGGCGCGCACCGTTCCCGCGCGCCTCTAGGAGTTGTCAGCAAACTGTAGGGGCCCTTCAGGGTCGAAGCCTCCTGGAGCCTAGGGTGGTGCAAACTGTTACCTCGACTCTAGGAATAAGGCAAGGAAGGTACGGGGTAGGTTTTTTAGTCAGTAAGAGTCTGACACTGGTCTCCCGCTCCGCCCAAGAGCGGGTTTCGTCATTTGATGATTTTTACCTACCATAAAAAAAAAAAACGTTGCCATACACTAGTGTGAGAGGGCCCACTTGACTAGGGCCAGAGCCTTTATTTCAGACACGAACTCATGGCCCCAGTTGGCTTCGACTCTTCTGCAGGGTCCCTACGGTAGCTGATAACTCCTTGAGGCGCGCGGGAATAGTGCGCGCCGTCGACAATTTTAATGAAATGTAGGCTTTTTTCAGCTCTCGAATATTTACATAAAATAAACTACCCACTATCGTCAAAGCCACTGACACATGACAAAGCGTTTTGTTCTTTGGAAAAAAATGTAAAAAGAAAACAAGACAAAGAAAGAAAAAGTGTATGCCAGAAAAAAGACAAAACTATTTTCGTGCGGTTACATATTTCTTACAAAAAAGGTCGTAAAAATATATATGCAATGTCACCCTTGAACGCCTGTGCCAACTTTCGAGTGCCAAATGATCCTTTTGAACTTGGCCCAAAATAAACCACTATAGATACCTTTTTTGTAGCAGCTAAAATTCATCCAATGACGAATCCCGCCCTTGGGAGGAGTGGGAAACAGTGTCAGACTCTTACTGACTAACCAACCTATCCTGTTCCTTCCTTGTCTTAATCCCAGGCCCCTGGTTATACGCTTATATACTTACGCGGTATACGCGGGTTCGGTCCGGACTTTTACCAGACTACTTGTCTAACTGAGAGTTGTGATTTTCCTCGCCTCTTTCAATAATGTGAATGTAAGAACATTGTAGGCGCAAATCTTAGATTACTTTCTACCATTTTTACTGTACGAGTTCAATATTGACGGGCCTGTACTGTCCTTACATAATTTATGTGTTAATACTGTAATATGGAAATATTGTAACAAACCATTTTTTTTTTTAAAGAGTACCCATTGAGTTCCTTGTCGGTTCTTCTCCATTGGAAACGACCAATTTGGAACCGTGCACTAGCTTCTGACGTTTTACAAGTTTCCATGTAGGCCTATGTGAAATAAAATGATTTTGACTTTGACTTTGACTGGACGGCAGGCTAAATATAGGTACCTACAATTCACACCAAGAATTATCCATTATATACCATGATACCATTTAAATCATTCATGAATAACATGTCAAACTCCAAACCAATTTCGTAGAGTTATTTCGCCCTTCGGCAGACGGCGAGCCATTAACATATTAATAAGGACTCTGAATATAGACAAAAACAATATCTCAAGGTCACGGCACATCTCTATAAAATATAATTTATTGCCCAGACATTTGGCATACGGAGATTTTGGGCATTCGAGCTTTCGGGCAAAGTTCCAATGAAGACCATGCTTGCAAGGTCAAGGCGCGAACTGCTGAAACTGTGAACTTATACGAGTTATAATAAAAATGAAAACTTAGAATATAATATACGACCCGCCCAAGCTTTGCACAGGTGCAATGCTGGCGACCTCTCGCGTCGGGCCCTGGTTCAGGCCATGGTCCGCAGCGAAGAGGAATGGCAGGCGGTCGCCTCCTTCTGCGAAGCAGTAATGCTCGTAAAGGAGGAGGCCGACCGCATAAGGCAAAGGCAACGGCGTACTCGCCGTAGCCGTCGCCGCCGCGATCCTGCCGATATCCGGCCACCGTAGACACTGGCTCGCGGACGGTGAGCAATGGGTAGCTCGCCGTCCGATCGTCTGGTAAGACCGAGTCCAAGTCGTCAACGGCGCGCACCGTTCCCGCGCGCCTCAAGGAGTTGTCAGCAAACTGCAGGGGCCCTTCAGGGTCGAAGCCTCCTGGAGCCTAGAGGGTATGTGAAAATTGTAACCTCGACTCCAGAAATAAGGCAAGGAAGGTACGGGGTAGGTTTTTTAGTCAGTAAGAGTCTGACACTGGTCTCCCGCTCCACAGGTGCAATGCTGATATTAAATATATTATGCATGTATTATACATATAAACCTTTCTCTTGGATCACTCTATCTATTAAAACAAACTGCATCAAAATCCGTGGCTTAATTTTAAAGATACATAGGGACAGCGGGAAGCGACTTAGTTTTAAACTATGTAATGATATGCTTAAGTTTTACATACTTAGTAAATAGTTTTATTGGGAACTTATATATCGCATATTATTGTGGTGGTTGTGTGGCATGTTTATAAAAATGCTAAAACGTTTAGAATATTCAGTTATTGCGTTTTTTAAACACGTTTATTGTGCGTAAATCAAAGGAGTAGAATTCCCCAATAGTGTTTCCTGAGTTTTCTGACAGCCAAAATCTAGGGCTTATTAAGTAAGGAGTTTTTCTAAACGAGCATACTCCAACGTCAGTCACAACATGGCTTACCATCAGGTGATGTAGTGGTTAATTGAGGAGTGAGAGTAAAAAAATAAGCTACTCATTAATAATACGAATGGTGACTATAAGGTCTAGGTTACCGAGCACATTGCTCGCAGACAGACAGATGGCCGTTGGGTCGAAAGGTTCTGCAGTGGCGACCGCGTACCGGCAAACGCAGTGTTGGAAGGTTTCCTATAAGGTGGACCGATGATCTGGCAAGGGATGCGGGATGCACAGGACTGTTTATTATGGCGACAATTGGGGGAGGCTCATGTCCAGCAGTGGACTTCTATTGGCTGAAATGATGATGATGATAATGTCGAATGACGAGTCCCGCCCTTAGGCGGAGCGGGAGACAGTGTCAGATTTCTGCTGATTAAACGACCCACCGTTCCTTCTTGCCTTAGTTCCAGGGCCCCGGTGTTCCACTTTCGCATCAACCCCTGGCCCCAGAAGGCTTTGACCCTGCTGGGTCTCACAGTTTCTGAGAACTCCCTGAAGCGAGTGGGAACAGTACGCGCCGTTGACCGCAAGCCCATGATAATGATGACTACAAAAATGAAACAAATAATCTTGATTGATTTTTTTTTTCATTTTTCAAATCTTATAAGTTTAAAAACTAAAATATTGTTATGTAATATCTTACCTAAATTATCTAATTCATCATTTTCTAGACGCAAATTTTGGAAGTGTAATATCACCAAAACTTTTATATTAAAAAAGACTCGATAATGTTATCAAAGCGTAGCCTACCGCAACAGGTGATTGATGAAAAGTACCTGAGTTGGGGGAAATTTACTAAAAATATTACGGGCAATATTACTTTCTTTGAACTTTTCAAAGTCTATATCAGTCTGGTTTAGGATATTACAATTTTACTTGATGTTATG
The DNA here is from genome assembly GCA_029852875.1 of Mythimna loreyi. Taxonomy (NCBI): domain Eukaryota; kingdom Metazoa; phylum Arthropoda; class Insecta; order Lepidoptera; family Noctuidae; genus Mythimna; species Mythimna loreyi. Next base: position 7,737,361 of record CM056800.1, on the reverse strand, counting down.
ATTTTCTTTACCGAGTGACTTGGTAACAATTCAAGCGGTACATTTTTTAAGTAAATATCCTGATAAAGTTAAGGCTTTTAGTTTTTCTTTAACCTTTAGAGTACCGTCATTAGAGACATACTAGAAAGATAATAGGTGTGGACCCAAGAGTTTAATGGTGTGCTCAGACAATATCTACTAGATTTATTCAACTACTAACTTACACGGCCAACGTTGTTCAGTCATATAAATAATCAAAGAAAAATTTACGGTTGTAGTGGGAGGGTAAAAAATAGCTTTCAACCTATTATCAGAATATCTAAATGTATACATATTTTTTTTACATAAAAAATGGTCAAGAGATACGGAGGAGTTTCATAAAAACTCTGTAAGACAAAATTTTTATATATTAGACTAGCAGTCGCGACAAAAGTTGTTTGTCATACAAATTATCAAAGAAAATCTCTTTAAATAAACTAAGGCGCCTCACCATCAACGATCGCATCACTGCTTACCATCAGGTGGGATCGCAATCAAGCATTAGTTTATTTAACAATAAAAAAAAAAGATATAAATATAGATTAAGCAGTTTCAGAGGAGTTCGATAGCAAACATTGTGGTACGAGATTAGCGTTTCGCATTTATGTACGTAATTTTTAATTTACATAAAATCAGTCCTTAGCACATAAGTTGAACCACATCACGGCGATCAATCTCAAATTCGCAGCAACCGATTTATGGATCTCGATTAAAATGGAAGTACTCCATTTTAATCGAGATTAGAGACATTAGAATCGAGAGATCCATAATATGATATGGTTACAAACAGTAGTTTGTAACCATATCAACGTGCTTAACATATTTGCCACGTATGAAACTACTTTCTGAAAGTTCGAATTGGTAACATGACCTTGTTATTTCATCCATTGTTTGCCAATAATCCGTACCCCAGTCACAGAGGTCGTCAATGCCATAAGATTTGGCAGACTCGTCCTCCCCCAATCAGACACGACGGCGCCAACCTTAGGCGCAAACATATAAATTATCAACCCCGTTAAAGCAAACTTGGCTTCATACAATAATAACTTAGATCTGATACAGAAATCCTTGAATGAGATATTTGTGAACGAGCCAAAGAAATGTTTTTCGTTTAGTCATAGCTTTTAGGCTTGTAGGCTTTAGATGTTAATAATATTGTGTTTCGTGGCTTTTTGCCAGGATCTGATGTATCTAAAAATGTGACGGACAAAGCTAATATTGTTATGTAATCTATACATATAATAAAACAGTAACGAAAGAAAAACTGTACATTGAGAATTTTCTGGAAAAAATGAGTGGGTTTTGTTAGAAAATCGTAACTGATGACAAAAAGTGACTTTTTAGAATTTTTGTCTGTTTGTCTGTTTGTCTGTTTTTCTGTGCCTATGGTATGGGTTGGCGCCAAAACTACTGGATAGATTGATTTGAAATTTAGCAAAAATGTTCCTTATAAACCAAGGAAGGCTTTAGGCTACATATTATCACGCCGTAAGTTATGGGAGGTAAGCAATATTGAATTTAAATGGTGCAATGGATGCAAGGGTGTAACTATTTTTTCCGTTTGCCGATCGACTCAAAATTTAGCATAAACATTACCCTAAATTAGTTATCCAGGTTATGCCAAATTTATTTTTTCAGTAGTACCCCCAGTGCAAGATTTAGGGGATGTTAAAGTTTGTATGGGAGAATCTTATTCCTTGGGCTAATTAACTTGAAACTTGGCACGTAAACTTATTTAGGTAAATAATAAAAAATCCTGTTATTAGTTTTTCAAAACAACGTAATTTGGGCAAGGAAACATAGTTTAATGAATATTAGTAGTAAGACAATTTTAAAACAGCGCCATCTATGAGATTACACAAAAATCAAATCAAGCTACATATTAACACTTTTTGGAAATTAATAATTTAAATTTGATCATGTTGGCAAGGTTAGTAGTTAGTTATTCTTAAAATTCATAGATGGTAATGTCAGTAATGTGCATTTTGATAGTCTTACTGCGCGGTCGAATTTACTCACAAATGGGAATCAGAAATGAAAAAAAAAACAAGCCCAAACAGAGCAAATGTTGCTTATTTATTTTTAGGGAAATATCTTAGGTAGTGGTTGGTTCGTTTTACTAAAAAAATGTCGGTTAATATTTAATATATAATTTTTAAAAATAGTTCATCTCTTTAATGGTGAAACGGCGTTCTCCATGTTTATATGAAAGATCTTATTCTTATTCCAATGGTCTAACGGATTTATTTTGCAACGCAACCTAATATTAATTACGTTTCAATGTTATTTATATACGTACAACGACATCTACTGACTCAAATTAGTACAAACGAAAACATTACATTAACAAAATAATATTATTTTTACCTTTCGTCTACCGTAATTACAGACACAATTAAACGACAACAATTGTACGGAAATTTGTGTCCTCTTGGGACTACATATTATCACGCTATCACTTACGGGGAATTATAAATATTAATTTAAAGGGAGTTGTGAATATTTATTTTTCTTACGCATTCTGTGACAGTGTTTATTCTAACGACACATATTTAAATGTTATTTTTCAGTAAATAATGAAATTATTTGGCTTTACACTTTAAAAACTACGCCATTTATGTAACTTGAGCAGAGAAACATAGTTTGTAGTAGTATAAAGAAAATTTTAAAACAGTGCCATCTATTTGATTTCATAAAAATCAAATCAAATTACATGTCAACAATTTTTGTACATTATTAATTTAAATTTGATCATGTTGGCAAGGTTAGTAGTTAGTTATTCTTAAAATTCATAGATGGTAATGTGGACATAATACATAAGTACAAAAATTAAGCGTACAATGGGCGGGGTTCTTGTCGCACAGGACAATTCGTTTTGAAAAATTCAAGTTCCAAAAACCCTCAAAATCTTGAGCAGAGTTGAGCAAGACTATTAAAAAAAAATGCGGTGTTCAGTATTAAAAAAAAGTTATGTTCATTGAAATATCGCCATCATCTGTCTGAAGATTTTCTGCGAGCTTTGAGGCGTGCTACTGGAGACGAAGTCGATGTACCTAATGATCGTGTGCTGAACACCTGTCTCAGTTCACATCAAGATGTGGACATTTCTATCGACGGCAATCCACTGATTGAATATGGATAACCAGCTCCCCAATCATCACCGCATCAAGAGTATGGAAATTGAGAGTATAACGCTGAGACAGATTTCTCTTCAGAGCAAAAACAAATTTATGACACCGTCCTTGAAAGCGTTGTGCAAAACCAGGGTAAATTTTTTTTCTTGGGTTGCTCCTGTTGGAACAGGATAAACATGGCATACTTGCAGAGGAGGCAAGGCAATATTGCTATTGCTGTCGCGTCGTCGGGAATCGCTGCCACACTACTTCCGGGTGGCAAGGCAAGACAGCACATGCCATGTTCAAATTCCTATCAATTTAGAGAGCGCCAAATCGCCTGTTTGTGGTGTGTCACGTAACAGCGATAAGGGACACGTGATGAGCGTACGATGGCCAACAGGAAGGCAGTTGAGGCCGAGGACAGACTGAGTAATGCACAAACTCGTATTGACTAAACAACCCACCGTTCCTTCTAGCCTTAGTTCCTTAGAAGGCTTCGGCCCTGCTGGGCTTCTACAGTTGCTGATGACTGCTTGAGGCGCAGGAAACAGTGCGCGCCGACGACGACTTAGGCCCAGTCCCGACGGTAATCGAATGGGTGGACAGAGAGCTACCCAGTGCTCGGCGATCGCAAGCCCGCGCCTGCTGTGGCCAGAATTCGGGAAAGGAGACACGGCAGCGGTGGCTGCAGCTTGAGCGCCTTTGCTTTTGCCTGATGCACTCGACCCTCTTTTTTAGCCGGTAGCATTACTACTTCGCAGAAGGAGGCGACCGCCTGCCACTCTTCTTCATTCCGGAACATGGCCTCTGCCAAAGTCCGCTGCAAGTCAAAGCCCACCGCGAGAGAGGTGGACAGGAGGTACTTCCAGAGTCTCTCGATAGAGCGTTAGCCAGCTTAGAAGAATCCATTTGCTGTCTGTACGGGGGCATCAGTCGTTTACCGCACCAGCAGAATTCTTGGGTGTGTGAGCGGGCCATTTTGACGTCCAAAAATGATCAGGCTGCAGCAATTAACGAATACATCCTCTCGGAAATTGAGGGAAATGCAGTGGTCTATCATCATCACATCTGTATTTTGTTTACCTACCTATGTTCTACGAATAAAATATCTGATTCTGATTCTATACCTCGATAAACACTGTCGTCGAGCAAGATGACGCCACACATTATCCCGTGGAATTTTTAAACTCCCAGCCAGCAAGTGGACTTCCAGCATACCATCAAGCTGAAAATCGGAGTCCCGATTATGCATCTTCGGAACCTATCTCCTCCAAAGTGGTGTAACGCGACCGGTCTTAACGTCATGTCGCTGCACAGACACATTATTGAAGTAAAAATTCTTACGGGTTGTGGAGTAGGCGAGGCAGTATTTGTACCTCATAACTTCCCGTTCCACTTCAAGCGCGTACAGTTCCCCGTGAGTGTTTGCTTCGCGATGACCATCAATAAGTCGCAGGGGCAGACACTGAGTGCAGCGGGTGTCAACTTCAAGACGAGTTGTCTCTTACGCGGGCAACTGTATATCGCTTGCTCCAGCGTTACCAATCCTGACTCTCTTTACATTTTGGCTCCTAGCAGCATAACTACCATCGTAGTATGGTGGCGAAGTGGTAAAGGCTCCGACTCAGTGATGGTGAAGTAGTAAAGGCTCTGACTTACAAGTTGTAGGTCGGGCGTTCAAACCCAGCCAGGCGCATCACTTTGTGTAATTTATTTCATAACCACTGCTCAACGGTGAAGGAAAACATCATGAGGAAACTGTGACTGTGAATGTCTTAGAACCAAAAATCGAAGACGTAATGTGTCATCCACCAATCCGTATTGGACTTGCGTGGAGGATTATGGCCCATTCCCTCTCCTAGAAAGGAGGTCTGCGTCCCAACAGCGGGAACTTTATAAGGCTGATGCAATGCTATTTTAAAAGTTATTTACTTATAATGCTATACCGACACTGCCATCTTAGGTATTTTTGGTACTGTAAAGCTTTCACGCAGACAACGTCGCGGGCAGCAGCTAGTCAAAAATAACACCAGAAATACTCTGTCTTAAGCCGGCTGCAGACCAAAAGCAATGCTAAAGCTTTGTTGGCAGATGAGTAGCTTTATAGCCGCGTAGATGATGTGAGATATGTAGGTTTATAGTTTGTCATTATTTTTAATAATGTATCTCTCGGCTACCACTGCAAGGCACTCGGAAACGGCCAAGCCAAGAGCATTCATCATCAACCTTTTAAATGTTCCTACTGCTGGCCTTCACACAGGCCTCTTCTCTAGGAGAGGGAATGGGCCATAATCGACCTCGCGGGCCCAGTGCAGATTGGTGGATGTCACGTGTTTTCGAATTTTTAGTTCTAGGACATGCCAGTTTGTTGTGACTTTGACTTTGGTTTTCTTCACCGTTTTGAGAGCAGTGGTGATGAAATAAATTACAAAAAGTAATGCGCCTGGCTGGATATGAACTGCTGGAGCCGTTACTATTCGGCCACCACTGCACCAAGCGCATTACTTTGTGTAATTTATTTCATCACCATTGCCCTCAAAACGCTGAATAAGAACATCGTGAAGAAACCGGCATGTCTTAAACCAGCACTGGGCCCGCGTCGTGGAATACGGCCTATTTCCTCTCCTAAACAGGAGGCCAAAGTCTCGATAGTGGTACGTTACAAGGCTGATCCTGTGCTATGCGATTCTTCACTATGGTGTATGTCTGCGTGAAGCTTACAAAAAACTATGAAATTCTGTCGATGAAATATTAATGTCGCGTCTACTAAAGTACATGTCCGTGGAGCGTGGACCTTAGGACTAAGTTTAGCTACCGTAGCTGATTTTGCCATACATACAAGGAGAATAGTTTACGTATGTGTGGAAAATACCTCAGGATTTTTTATCAGTAGTAATGAATGACTGTCTGCTGTTTAAAATACGAGGGTGTCGGAGTTTTACTGACTGAAATCCACCCGTGTTATTTCAATTGTCCTTTTAGTTTTAGGGCTACGATCTTCCGATTAAAGGACTATTCAGAATAAAGAATTGCAGGCCTGTAGGAACAGGCCTGCGCCATTACTTATACCGAAATCTCATTGAAGAGCGTGCAAAAAAAAACAGCGTGCTGTCAAGGTGGGTCAGACTTGGTTCTAATCGAACGGTGAGTATTACTTCAAACATAGAAAGAAGCCTAGAGCGTGTCTGGCGAGGGTTTGAAGATTGTCTCGACCTACAGCTTTCTGCCAATTTTTTTTCTCGAATTACTGGCTTCGATGTTTCCATCATCATTATCATTTGAGTCGACAAACTTCCACTGTTACACATAGATCGTTCCCAAGTTTCGCCACTATAAAACATTCTGTGCATACAACGGAGTCTTGTGACGCTCGCCAGATCCATTTTATAGGAGACCTTCCAACGGTGCGTCTTTCTATGGCTCCATCATCCGTCTGCTCTGCAAGCAATATGCCTTGTCCATTACCATTACTTTTTTCTTATACAAACAAGGAAAACTGGCTACGAGTATGTAAATGTTCCAGGTTTGCAAAAAAGTTGATCTAACTTAGCTAAATTTGTGGTCTGTAAATCATTTCACTGATAGAAAGCTAATATCACTGTGGTCACGAAAGACCACAGGATAAAATACTGGCCATTTGTAAAGACTTTTGCCGCCAGACGTCCATTCAAGACACTACACCATCACAAATTAGGTAGGTACAGAAGTTAATCTACATACAAAGTGCGCTCGAGCACCGCACACATAGACACCGCTCAAGGACACGTCGCACATTGTTTTATTAAGTCTATTTTTCGGACATAACTTTTTTATTTAAAAAACTGATAGTCTCAGTTATAACAATGCAATTTTTTTTCCCGTGTCACTAACATGTTCAGTTTTTGAAGTAGAATTCTTTGAAAATCAACTTTTTTTCAACCAGGTATTCGGATAAACAATCATACATCTAAAACTAAATGCAATTATGGTCTTAGAGACATGGATGGCGTTTTTTATGCTGCATATTATAAAATACTAATAATCCTTGGAACTTCATTAGATTCCGATTTATACAAGGTTTTAAATTTTTAGTTTTTATTTATTTTTTTCTAGATAATTCCGGCGTATTCAGAAAAGTTGTTTATACTGAAAGTGTGCCCTTTATGACCCCTATTTATTAAAAAAATTACAAATCCTGATTGTGTGGAATCTAGAAGTAAGAAGGTCTTTATAAAACACTCTGACCAGTCGCCGCGCGCTTCACCCGGGCGCATATTTTGGCACAAAACGAAAACCCTAGTAGAGTAGTGGTGGCCGAATGGTAAAGGCTCCGACTTACGAGTTGTAAGTCGCGGGTTCAAATCCATCCAGGCCCATTACTTTCTGTAATTTATTTCATCACCACTGTTCTCAAAACGGTGAAGGAAAACATCGTGAGGAAACCGGCATGTCCTAGAACCAAAAATTCTAAGACATGTGACATCCACCAATCCGCACTGGGCCCGCATGGTGGATTATGGCCCATTCCCTCTCCTAGAGAAGAGGCCTGATTCCCAGCAGTGGGAAAATAAAAAAGGATGATGATGACAACCCTAGTGCTAAGGCCCAGCACGCATAAAAAGTGAAGTCTACCTACATACATGAGGTTGACTTCTGTACCTATCTATTTTGTGTCACCATTGTCTACCCTTCCGTTCATCGTAATCCGATATGGAATTAATACACTCGTAAATGAGTAGACCTTTTCTCACGAAATTCTAAGTAACATAACAATAAGTTATACAAGTTTTGTTTGTCGTTCTTTTCGTCCACAGTACTTCACGTAAGTGCTATGAACCATTCATATATCTACTTCTTTTAGTTTTCCAAGTAGTTTTTCTTACCTCTATACCGTTATTTTATATTGGAGTGCCCTTTTCAAAGTCTCTCTGTTTTAGCTTTTGGCAGAAATTATTATTATGGTTGTTTTTTTGTGGAGTAACTGCGTGTAAGTTGAGTTATGGGTTAGGTGGATTGAAATACGAGGTAATATTAAACTGTTTTCTGGGAATGTTTATATTATAGTTTTGTCTTTTTCAGTTTTTTTAACGTACCTGTAGAATAGATTTTTTTTTTTCGTAAAATAAAACTTAGCAGTATGATTACAGGTACAGTTAGGCAAGATCATTTTAGGACGTTGGTTGTATTGTAGTTTCTGTAACCGAGCTAGGCAGTGCCGGTATTTCAGTTATAAGTGCCATTTCTCTTAACTTTATACAAGAATAAATGAAAATAAATTGTTTTTATAGGTTGTTTATGTAGGTAATGATTAAGTATTACATTATTTTCTGAAAATTAGCAAATCAGTAAAGAAATTTGAATATTTAATTTGTAGAATGCGTTTTAATTTCAACTCGACACGTCCACGCGTTTTCAAGTTAGAGGGTCTTAATAGACACAGACAGTCGAATAATAAAGTGATTCTATAAGGGTTCCGTATTTTCCTTTCGAGGTACTGAATCCTAAAAACTATTGCAATCCAAAGTAAAAAAAACTAAAATATTTTGTAAATTCTTATACAAAATATACAATTTAGATCAGGGCATCGTAGCTCATCATTTTTTTTTACAAATTCAGTAGATTTTTTTTTTTTCGACCTCCAATAAAATAACTAAAGGAAATGTGTCAGGATGATAATAAGCACAATTGTTGCAGAAACACGGACGATCACGATACGGCAGATGTCGTAAGTACTGTTTCACGTTCAACCACAGAGTATGTAGTAAATGGAGTACGACAGGGATACATCCCTCCTTTTTTTATTGATTATAGGTTCGCGCTTGACCGCTACCTCACCCGATGGAAAGCGACGATGTGGTCGACGATGGAGCGCGCTTACCTAGAAGTAACGTATTCACTCGACTTAAAGATTCCCAGATTGTAGCCATCAGGAAACACAGACTCTGGCAAGGAATTCCACTCCTTGGTTGTACGCACAATGAAAGTGTTGCCAAGACGTTCTATAAGATGGAGTCCCAGTATGTATAAATTAACGTCTCTTATCCATATTCCTTAGAAAATTTCTTTCAGTTTTGCAGTAACTAGTGGTGAAGAAATTATTTGCACAATGTAAACTATTTGTCTGGCATACTTAGAGTTATTACTTAGAGATTGCTTAGCGTTTTTGCTTATTGTTATTATTACTTAAAATGATTGCGATTTATAAATACATAAAAATATTTTATTTTAAATATTTCTGACAACCAATCTAAATGTTTTATAAAAAATACTTCCCAAAATTATCCAAATAAATAAACTGATATTTTCCATTCTTTCTTTTCTCTAGTGAATCTTTAAATATGATATATATTTTGTAGACTTAAATGTATTGGTAGATTCCTGTGAATGATACAAAATGAAACAAATTTTGGTCCTTTAAGTAATAAGTAAGCATACTTTTTACTTGTGCAGTTAAAAACTAAATTCTTATGATATCAATTAGTCACCGTTGCCATTATTGAACATGGAACTTTTAATATGTTCAATAATACCTAACGACTACCGAAATGTACAATTTCCCAGAAAATTATCACTCCATTTAATCATTACTCCGTGTTAGAACCTACTTCCAAAGCAATGTGTGGGCGAAATTATATTAAAACGGAAACTTTTGTTCCTAATGAGCAGTTTTGAATTTCGTTCGGGTCTAATTTCAAGTTTTGCAGCTAAGTTTGAGTTTCGAATGATTTATGTGTTTCCATTGGTGAATTAATAAAATTGAGTTCAGGTGTTGAGCCTTAATTAATTTGTCCGTCAATAGGAAGATTGATTGTTTTTTGAGAAATGTAAATTATGTTGAAAATTGAGGTTAGTAAAATTTCATCTACACTAATATAATAAAGAGGTAAAGTTTGTTTTTTTATTTTTTTGTTTGTAGGAGGTAATCTCTGGAACTACTGGTCCGATTGGAAAAATTTTAGCAACAATAGAAAGCTGCTTTACTCCTGAGTGACATAGGCTATATTTTATGTACGCGGGCGAAGCCGCGGGCAAAAGCTAGTATTAAATACTTTGTGAATTAAATTCTTGACGAATAATATTTAACCCTCATTTAACCTTTCGTATCAACGCACGAACGCAGATTTACGCATGATACAATAACTTTCTAATTGTGTCTCTAATTACGAATACGAGAGGTTAAATAATTATGTTGATTTTTTTAATATACGTATTTCTTTAGACACCTTAGATTTCTTACTCATTTAAATACTTCTCATTTTATCAAGTAAAACTTACATAAAATATATACGGATTTTTCTACAGAGAAACCTGAACGAGTTGTAAACATTCTTAACTGAATGGCCGGAGAAAATACCTCTCAAAGGGTTGGAAAATATGCGTGAGAGATTTTCACAGCAATGAGACAACACAAGTTATAACAACTATGATAATATGTATAACATAATCAGTCTTTAAATGTTCCCACAGCTGGGACTCCTACTCTCTCTCTAAGAGAGGAAAAGAGCTGTAATTCATCAAGCCCAAACTCAGTGCGGATTGGTGGATGTCACATGTCTTCGAATTTTTTGTTGATGTTTTCCTTCCACGACATAAACATGATGAACTATAAAAAACTATAAAGAGGAATCCCAAAGTTGTAAAGTTTCTATTAAAGGCCGTGTGACTTTAGGCCACAGATATAGATATACACCTAGATAACGCAAGAGCAACTACTTCGCGTGCCTAGCTTACGTACAAAAATCGTAGGTCACTTTCGCGACCAATCTGCATCGGTGTACAGCGCTAGTCGGACATCAGTTAAACATATAAAAATGGTTAATTGTGCTGGCAAGGCAGGGTTAGAGCGAGGGGGATGCTGTACGCGGCGGCTTCTTTGAATTGTTTTCATTTTCCCATCACAAATAGAGCTTGTGACGCCATAATAGGTAGTAAAAAAAATGGCAAACTTGCTTTCCATACAGATCGTGATGCTTGCGTTATCTAGGTATATCTATATCTGCGCTTCAGGCCATAACCTTTATTGTAACGCGTCATGAAAACTTGCCACGCACGGGTTGAAACAAGTTTTAAGGCAAATAAAATTAAGCTGTTTGTACACAGGTACACGAGTTGATCAAATTATTTTAATTAAAAAAGGACGAAAGAGTTGGCCTCAAATTAGCATGAAAAAAGGGAACAAGATTTTTTGAGTGAATTGTGTTATTGTAATACAGATAATGTTAAATTTATTTTTTAATGTGTAACGTAAAATGTAAAGATAAAATAATAAAAATAGGAGAGGTATGTTGTGACTGTGAAAACCTACCCTATTCCTTCTTTGCCTTATTCCCAGAGCCGCGGTAACCCTTTCGCACCAACCCTCGACTCCAGAAGGCTTCGACCCTGAAGGTCCCCAACAGTTTGCTGACAGCTCCTTGAGGCGCGCGGGATCAGTGCGCGCCGTTGATGACTTGGACTCGGTCTGGACAGTTACCAGACGAGTTGGTCTAGTGGTTAGAGGCCCTGACTCCTAGGTATATTTGTGTGATGAGCACAATCATTTGTTCTGTGTCTGGGTCTAACAAATGTGCAAGAAAATAGATTTTTTATAACCATTATGACTTACAAAATGCAGGTTTAGTAAGGGTTTACTTTAGATTTATAAAGAAAAAAAAATACATTTGACATTTTTATTGCCATTTGGATCATATTAATCTCGGGTGAGTTGAACCAGCTACCGTTGACGATAATCTCATCAGCCAATTACCAACCAATCTCTGGTTAGCCGAAATATAATCCGTATATCGCTTTACCTGTGATAGGATGACACAAAAAAAAAAATGGTTGCCTGTAAATTCGGTTTTACGGGCGAAGATTTTACGTGACAACGTCCTAATTCTCTAGTGCTGCGCGCGCGGCAGACCGATCATAGTTGAGTGGGAGAGAGACGCAAGGCATTCGGCGGGCTTCTCTCTCGTTCGGTGACTCATCGTAACGTTACCGAGCGTTACACTTTTTCATAAGTGACTCCCAGCCGCAACCTAATTTAAGACGTTGTCACGTCAAAAAAAAATATTCCCACATAAAAAAAATTGGTGAGATAAAAAACTGACACGTTAATCTAAGATTTACATCTATGAAAAACAACCAGAACTTATTTCTGATAGAAAAACACTTCTTTCATTGTGCTATCGGCTTGGGAACATTTTACTGGCATTTCACAAACACTCTGATTTTACGTTCAACAGATGTAACAGGTTTAACATCTTTTTACTGCGAGGCTACAAAACCTTCATTTCGAAGGATTTATTTCTGTAAAATAAAATATAAATACGCACATTCAACGAATCATTACAGCGTTTTCGTTTTACCTACATCTATAATATAAAAATAAATCACAAAATATGTTGGTACGCGCAAAACTTGAGAAGTGCTGAACCAATTTCGCTAATTCTTTTGTTTTGTGTTTGTTATAGGGTATTGTAGAGTAGAGTAAGGTAGAGTAGGGTAGAGTAAGGTAGAGTAAGGTAGAGTAGGGTAGAGTAAGGTAGAGTAAGGTAGAGTAAAGTAGAGTAAGGTAGAGTAAGGTAGAGTAAAGTAGAGTAAGGTAGAGTAAGGTAGAGTAGGATAGAGTAGGGTAGAGTAAAGTAGAGTAGGGTAGAGTAAGGTAGAGTAAGGTAGAGTAAGGTAGAGTAAGGTAGAGTAGGGTAGAGTAAGGTAGAGTTAAGTAGAGTAGGGTAGAGTAGGGTAGAGTAAGGTAGAGTAAGGTAGAGTAGGGTAGAGTAGGGTAGAGTAAGGTAGAGTAGGGTAGAGTAAGGTAGAGTAAGGTAGAGTAAGGTAGAGTAAGGTAGAGTAAAGTAGAGTAAGGTAGAGTAAGGTAGAGTAAGGTAGAGTAGGGTAGAGTAAGGTAGAGTAAGGTAGAGTAGAGTGGAATAATCTGTTGCTGGGAGCGAAGCCGCAGGCAGAAGCTAGTGTAAAATAAAATAATATTTTACATTGTTTACAATTTTTTGAACAGATGTTCATCAGTTATTTATGATTAAATATATTAATTGTTTGCACGTCGTCATCTATCAATGAGAGAATAAACATGCAGTCAATAAATAAAAACATGTTTATTTGGTTATAAACAATATAATTGTGGGTTCTAAGTCATCCGCATCCACAGGAAAATAACTAATGCAGGCCCCAACATAAGGTCTTCTGGTAATAATAATCAGGTAACATTTTTTATTGTATTGTATTTCGGGCTAGTATCTGCAACCCCACGACTAAAATGCGTATTTTGCGTACAGGTAACACTAAGGGAGAGAATTCATGAAGCGGTTTTCTCCTACGGTTGCTACTGATTCCTAATTCCGATTTCGACCCGATTTCCAGCCACGGGTTGCTGGAAATTGGAATCGGAATCCCAATGGCGGCGGGGGCGTGAGGGCCGATGCTATGCTAGCACTACTGCTTCGCAGAAGGAGGCTGACCAAACACAAAACATTTAGTTATAATATTATTATCACCAGCGGATCTTATAAGTGGAAACTTGTAATTGGCCTTCTTCTGCTTAAAATGTATTTGTTACCGTGTTTCCTAAAGTTTCCTAATATTGATAAAATAAAAAATAAAAATAATATTCAATTATTTAGTGAAGTATCATTTCTTTTTCTCGATGCACTTAGGAGGGGCGGGAGACAGTGGTTTACATGTACTTTTACCGGCTAAAAAATCTACTCCTGTTCTTTCTTTGCCGTGCGTTCCAGGAGGATGTTTACAATAATCACGAGTGATGTTTTTACAATAATCCATGGGCTTAGTAGGCTTCGACCCAGCTGGGCCTTTGCGGTTCGCTGACAATTCTTTGAGGCGCGCTTGGAACCAAACGCTCAGTCGACAACTTGGGCTCGGTCCGAACAGTTACCAGACGTTCAGACGGCTGGGGCGTGCGGCCACCTATTTTGCTGGTTCGCAGAAGGAATGGTGCGTGAAGATAAGGATTAAAATTCTCTACCAGATTCTGTGTTCCTGATATGTAATAACACCTAGGTTTCTTTAATACCAAAGTGGACAGAACGCATTAAGACAAGTGTGATCTATCGTTGTCGATAACGTCATTATTATTTGGTGCCAACATTACACACCATTACAAAATTATCCACTTTTCATTACTCTCATAATTTATTTTCCCCCAGTGTACACTAGTCTTTATGAAGCACAACATACGCAGCAAAGGTTAAAGATTAATCAAACTTGTGTGTAAGTTTGACACAGCTCTCTTCAGATTTATAGCATTCCATTGTTTATTAAGGCGATGAAAAATTTTAGATAGCGGGAGGAAACGTTCGCCGTATATCATTCGTAGATGTTCTGGTCTAGTGAATTCGTGGGTCATTTTTTTGGAACGAAATTGTATTTATAGTTTTTGTTACGCTTAAATTCAATAGAGAAGTGGGTTGTTGTGGGCATCTAAATTCACATATTTCACGATCAAAAGGAACATAAAGATACACAAACTTTGAATTGTACTTTTCACTAATAAAATATTGTTATAGATCAGATTTTTTTTTGACTTTTCAAAAAGTACATTCAAATAATTAAATATCTATTCATTCATTTAAAATGATAAACGAGCAAAAACACCATTATAATTCGATTAACGATCACAACGAACAACGACACAACACAACGAACACCATTAAAAAGTGACAAGTAAGTGCGAACACCACATAGTGTGTTGCTCCCTCTACTCGACTACGTCATCCCGCCGCGTGATGTCATTGCCTCCTTAAGGTACCATTCCAACCTCGGTTGCCGGCTGCGGATGCAGGTAGCTTTCGCAGGACGCATGGCATGCAGCCGTTGCTCTCATCTGTAGTCGAGGCTGCACGCACGTGCTGTAGTCGCAAATATACGATTCAATCCAATATAAGCGCTATCGGCTCCGAGTAGCAAATATTTTGGGACTTGTTTAAACAGGTTGAAGAGACGTAACCATGAGCGCATTGACTTGCAACAGCAATTCTAACTGGTTTGCTATCGGCTACGGCTGCAGCCGGTATCACTTGCAGCAGAAGCTAAGTAGCACGTACGGCCGCAGCCGAGTTTGGAATGGTTTTCACAAAAATCCATTCTACTACATAGAAAACCAGTCGTGTAGCCGCTGGGTATGGTTTGAATGGTCTTTTTTATGCGAGGTAAATTAAACTCATCCAATAACGAATCCCGCCATTAAGTAGAGTGGGAAATGGTGTCAGATTCTTACTAACTAAACAATCTAACCTGTTCCTTCCTTGCTTTGATCCCAGGGCCCTAGCTACGCAGAGCTATTACTCTGCGTAGCTCAAGTCAAATTCTCTGAGAGCGTTAATATTACAAAGATGTTCACAAGTATGTATAAATATTTCGACAACTTTTTTGCCCTTAACATAGTTTGTGTAAAACTTTAGACTTGGAGAGATAAGTACGGAAAGAAAAGTAATAACGACTTACAAAGTTTTGTAAGTACCAAAAGTCTAAAAACAAGAAGTTTCTTCACTTTAGTTACAGTTTCAAATTGTGCTTATTTGTCAAAATGGCTCTTGTAAACGATAACTCTTTGGAGTTATAAAAATAATCTACACTAATATAATAAAGAGGTCAAGTTTGTTTTTTTGTTTGTAGGAGGCATAGAGGAGGTAATCTCTGGAACTACTGATCCGATTGGAAAAAGTTTAGCAGCAATAGAAAGCTGCTTTACTCCTGAGTGGCATAGGCTATATTTTATGCACGCAGGTAAAGCTGCTGACAAAAGCTAATATAATATAAAGCTCCCACCACATCTGTCCGTCTGTGCGTTCACATTTTTTTAGTTTGAAATCATCTAATGCCTTCTTCCGCTCAAAGCAGGGCGAGAGAGCTTGTCAGACTTTTACTGAAAAAAAAAAGACAGTTATCGTAGCTAGGAATATTAGAAACAGGGATTTCCTTTTCAGAAGTCGATTCATTAGGCTTCAGCACTCCTGGGTTTTCAGTAATAATTTTAGATTGCGTGTACCGATTTTAATTAATCTTTTTTATTTTGATAATAAATAAAATATGTAAACTAAGTTTAAAAATGTTTCAGTAAAAAAATCTTCATTAATTTTTTTTTAATAAAAATGTTTTAACCCGAGTTAAGTATCGGCGGTCGGGAATTAAGTTAAAAAAATATTTATTTATTATTACAAAATTTAATTATATAAAATACAGGTTATTATTGCGATGGCGGATACAAGACTGAATATCATACAACAAAAACAATTATGTCCGATTTCAAAGTAAATGCAGTAGTTGCAACTTGATGCATGCTGACGAAGACTGCGTACTCGGCGTAAACGGCTGTTACGATGAGTTAACTCCTCCCTCCATAAGATAGAAGCAACTCTTGCTTCTGGCGGCGTCCGCGCTGCCCTTGGTATCCTCTGGAATCTTCTTAGTTTTCCATTGATACAGCTTCCAGAATGCGGTTGCGACCAGTAGGACATATAGAATGATTGTGGTCCAACTAGGTGTAGCTGCTATAATTGGCCAATTGTCTTCTTCTGGCACGGAGATGTCGCCTGCTCTGTTGACAAGTTCATGGATGCTGTCCAGTGAGATGTCTTCTAATTGGAGTTCATATTGTATTGACTGTTCTGAGACTTGATGCTGCTCCGGTAATGGTATGACATCGTTGATGACGATCGTGTTGGTGTGAGATCGCAGTGTCTTGTTCATGACGTTCATCTGGCAGTCTTCTGTTAGTGTAACAAGATGAATTCCAGATAGCTTCTTGTAATCTGTCTTGGTATTGCATTGTGTTCTGATGACTTCATCTTCTCTGAGTACCAATAGCCAATTGTTGTCTCCAATCTTTTGAACTTTTCCTCTTCTTAAATTCATCTTGGCGTGGGTGCAGTTTGCTGGGCGATGCTGAACAAGTGATAGTATGCAGTCATCTGTGTCTTCGATTCTTCTGGTGTCGAGGAGCTTGCAGAGCTGGGTGTTGTCGGTCAGTGGCTGACAATCTTCTTCCAGGTAAGCGTACTCATCGTTACCAAGTGCTAGGTATTTGGACTTTGGAATGATAGTTAGGTTGTTTTTATTTGGGATAGAATAGAGATGGATAAGGTCATAGGTTTTTGACGTAACTGAAGGAATTTCGAGAATAAAGTTAACAGAGTGCTCTGTACTATAAGCTCTAACTTTGATTGATTTTTCTATCCTGTATAAGTTACTAATGCTAATACTAGCTACTGGTTTAAGCATAAACGTATTCTCTAAGTTTCTTAATTCTTCTATTAAATTCTGAGGACTTATAATACTAGGATGCATGGTGCCCATCTGAGCAAAAGTCATAGCATCTTCTAATAACATTAACCTATCTAAGATTATCTGTAAACTAAAATCTATCTGTACGTAAATATCTAAGAAGTGTAGATGGTTAGACAGATCGTTGGAATTATTAGTAATATTCTGTAATAAACTAGCCAAATGTTTCTGGTTATTATTTAACTTAGTTAACTGTTTACTGAACTCATCAATTGTATTGTGTGCTAATATTAAAGATTTCTTTTGTGAATTTTGAATGTTTCTAACTCTGTTTTTAATGTTCGAAATTTCTTCTTCAAACTTAATTGCATCTTCATGGTCAAGGTTACCTGTGATAGATTTAACGACACTACCTAAACCATCTAAAAGACCGCGTCGCTTCCTAACTTGCGGCGTTAAAAACTTAATTTTCTTACCTATAATACTAAGGCTATATTCTATTTGATTCTGGTACGTTTTATGTAACTCTCCAGATGCTGTACTCTCGGCGCTTTTCGTGCTTGCATATAATGACATCAACTGAATAGATGTAAAGTGCAGATTGCTAATATTGTAAACGCAAGCAAGGCTAAAGTAGTTGTCTTGTTTGAGTAGTTGACCTTGTTTAAGGAGGAGGATGCCATTGTCATTACCTACTACTTGAGTAATGGTTACGGTTGCGGTTGTGCTGAGCACGATGGCTCCTGCGACGAAGATCCTGCAACAAGATGAGGTCTCCGTAGTAGCTTGAAGTGAACCCTGATGGACTTAGAATTTGGGTGATTACCTATTATTTCAGCTACGTTATTTGGGTGGAGGTGTATGATCTTGTATGGGCCTTTGAAAACTGGCTTCGTCTTATCGCTGCGTGCTGACTTTGCCACCTGTTTGTAAACAGTTTCACCTACCTTGAATTTCATCTCTTCTGCTTCTTGGTTCCGTTTAGCGATCACCTGTTCCTTATTTTTCGACATGTGTGCAGCGATACACTCTTGAACTGCCTCTGCATTAGCCCGATGCTTAATAACATAGTCCTGATAAAATTCTTTTGGATAGTATAATTCTAGTGGGTTTCTGGATGCTGTGTGTCCAAATAATAACTCGTGAGGTGTGTAATCTGTGGCTGAGTGGATCGCGTTGTTGTACGCTATTATGGAGTACTTCATGATTAACTGTATAGGGTCGTCTTTGTTGGTCATTCTTTGAATTCTAATTATTTCAGCTAGGGTAGAGTGTAAGCGTTCAATGGGGGAGTTAGAGTTAGGGTTATAGGGCGTTGTAAAGTGTATATGTATGTTATGTAGCGCACATATTTCTTTTATAACGTCGTTGTCGAATTTTGTGTCTGAATCTGTGGTTATTTTGTTCGGTAAACCTAACACTGAGAAAACGCTAAGCAATGCTTCAGCTATATGGACACTGCTACATGCTGTTAGTTGAACTGCTTGGGCATATTTAGAGAAGTTATCTATGACAGTAAGGAAAGTTGCGCCTCCAGTTGAGTATAGGTCCATGAATAAATGTTCCATCGGTTTACGAGGTGTATCGGTTATAGCTAAAGGTGGTTTAAGAGGGTTGCGTTCGTATTTAGATTTTAGACATGTATCACATTGATTAACGTATCTTTGAATAGTAAGGAGCATGTTTGGCCAATGATAATTTCTGTGTAACTGCTTGTACGTTTCTTGAATACCACGATGAACAGTCTTACCTTCATGATATTTCTTAATCAACTCCTGTTGTTCAGGTTTGTTTTCTACCAGAGTTACGCGTGTTGTACATTTAAGTAGCTTAGGGCCTCTGTCGTTAAATATAGTTGTGTAAACTCTAGAAAAGGCATGGTATAACTCCTCGTTATGGAAGTAGCAATGGAATATACGATCAGCGATGGTGTGTTCTTTAAGGAATCTAATTATCTCAGACTCTGTAATATTTACTGGGATAAATACATCTTTTATAACAACTTTTGAATTGGTTGATCTGTTATCTACTCTATACGTAGATCCGGGGGTTGACCTAATGTGGAACTGTTTCAATTGCCTATCAATCGCGTCTGTAAGGATAGGTATGCCTTTGTTTTCGTTGTCAGGCTGGGTATGTCTTGTGGACACTAGTTCAGGTTCAGCTGACACTATGCTCATGCTATCTGTACCTGCGTGAGATTCGGGAACGCTTGGATTTGGTGCTTGTATGTTTTCGTTGTGTGCTACTGGCTCTGTTTGATTTTCGGCTTCTCTACGTGCGTTTTCAAATATCCTATTGATTATCTCATCGTCTTCGTTATCATCTAAATTAACGACAAGGGAATCGATACTACCATGGAAGATTTTAACACGTGATAAGGCATCTGCGTTAGTGTTTTGACGACCTTTCTTATAAACTACTTTATAATCATATTCCGACAGTTTTAAACGCCATGTAGTTAATTTAGAATTAGGGTCTTTTAATGACATTAGCCAAGTGAGAGGCCGGTGATCCGTATAGATGATAAACTTTCTGCCGTAAAGATAGGGTCTGAAGTATTTGATTGCCCACACTATAGCGAGTAACTCTTTTTCTATAGTGAAGTAACGCGATTCGGTGTCTGAAAGTGTTCGAGATGCGAACGCTACTGGTTTGTCAGATCCTACTGTTCCTTGGGACAGTACCGCGCTTAACGCTACATCTGAAGCATCGGTAGTGAGGATAAAGGGCTCATCAAAATCCGGGTATTGCAGTATTGGAGCGTTAGTTAAAATTTGTTTGCATTTATTAAAAGCTTCTAAGAAATCTGGGGAGTGTATGACTTTACTATTTTTCTTAAGACAAAGGGTCATTGGTTTGGTAAGTTTTGCGAAGTCTTTTATAAACTTTCGGTAATATCCGACTAGACCTAGGAAGGCTTTGATATCTTTCTGAGACCTGGGTAAGGGGAAGTCAAGTACGGCTTTTATTTTATCTTTGTTAGGTTTTAAACCTTCG
The DNA here is from genome assembly GCA_029852875.1 of Mythimna loreyi. NCBI lineage: Eukaryota > Metazoa > Arthropoda > Insecta > Lepidoptera > Noctuidae > Mythimna > Mythimna loreyi. The sequence continues at coordinate 7,717,010 of CM056800.1, read as the reverse complement.
TCTGTTAGCTCATGTCCTAAGAAGTTAACCTGTTTTTGTAAGAACTGAGATTTATCTAATTGGATCTTTAGATTATGTGTTTTGAAACGATCAAATACCTGTTTTAGTTTTTCTATATGTTGCTGCAGTGACGTAGATATTATTATTACGTCATCTAGGTACGTATAAACATTGTCTATGCCTTTTAATATATGGTCCATTAGTCTTTGAAATGTACTTGGTGCATTTTTGAGTCCAAAAGGCATTCTAAGGAACTCATAGTGCCCTCGTTCAGTGGTGAATGCGGTTTTTTCGATGTCATTAGGATGCATCTCTACTTGGTGATAACCGCTAGCAAGATCTAGGGTTGTGAAGTACTGCGCTCGTCCTAATCTATCTAATATGTCGTGTATATTTGGTAAAGGGTATTTATCTTCGATTATACGGTCATTAAGTCGCCTGTAATCGATTACTAGTCTCCATTTGATATTGCCTGCTGAATCGGGTTTTTTTGGTACGATATGCACAGGGCATGACCAGGGGGATATGCTCTCTCGCACGATACCTTGCTGTAGGAGCTTGTCTACTTGTTTACGAATTTCCTCACGTTGTTTAGGAGCTTGTCTGTAACTACGTGTAAAGATTGGTGTATCATCGCTTAATCGGAGCTCGTGTTTAACTGCGTGTGTAAAAGTGAGTGGTAAATCTTCCGTATAGAATAAGTCTCTATACTGATAGCATAGCCGAGTTATTTCGCGCCTTTCTTCTTCGTTCATATGGTCTGTACGAATTTTTTTTAGGTTTTCGCTTAAAATATGATCAACATTTGTTTGAGCCTGTATAGTGTTAATATCGTGACTATTATTCTTATTGCTATCGGAAAATATCTCTAATTCAATTGACGGGTTATACGGGATAAACTTCTTTTGATCACTATGATTAATTACCGATGTTTTAAATGAACCGTTCGTTACGTTAACTATTGCTGCCGGGGATATCAAATCATCTGACCAGATAAAGTCGTCGTGAAGGTATTGGCCGTCTAAATAATTAGTTTTTACCTTGACTACCTTTTCACATCTAGGTTCAATACTTATCTTTTGAGGCGGGGAACTAAAGTGTATTGGTATTTCCGCTGTAGATGTACGCAATACATTATTATTTAAATATATGTTACTCTTTAACTTTTGCAGAAGGTCAATTCCGATAAGACCTTTATATTTGGGGTCGAAGTCAAATATTAAAAACTTATGTGTTATATCGCTATTAAACGCGGGAGGTAAAGGAAGATATACTACCTTATCATGAACTGATGAACTATGAGCCGTATTAATTTGGAAAGGTTCTGTTTCTACACAATACTCGAATATAGTACCTGCAATAACATCAGTAGCTATAGTTGAATGGCTGGCCCCTGTGTCTAATAAAAACTTACCGTCAAATTCTGGTAATATTATGTACGGCAAAAATTTTTTTGTCTGGAAATTGATTGAAACTAAGTCTGGTTGTCTCGGTTGGTTTCCACGGTAAAATCCTGGTCACTACTTACCTCTGGTATTTCCAAGGTTACATTCGGCTCAAGTGGTATCCCGTTACTGTCTGCTACATTGCCATAGAACCCCATGTCACCGGGTTCCGGTTGATCTTGAGCGGCCATTTGAATTGGGATATAAAACAACTGCTGTGCGAACTGTGGTTTTTCTGGCTTACCTGCCGTACGCATTGTGACGTCCGACGACACTGGCGTGGGAACCGATGGTTTTGGTATGTTAGGCTGATTCCTAAAATTACTTGAGCCACTCGGTCTAGAGTTACCTGATGCTGGTCTGGATTTCCAGGGCAATACGGACTGAATCCATTGTTGACGCTGTTCGGGGGTCATATTATTTTGTTGAGGAACAAAGTTTTGAGAAGGAACAATAAAGCCTGGTACAAACGGGTTTACTGTATTACGGGTGGGATTATTGTTTCCAGGTTGTTTAGATAACTCCTTTGGCTTTGCTTGTAAAGTTGATGTATTGTTATAATTAGATCTATTATATGAAAGCCTAGCTTCTTCTTGCCTAGCCGCTATGATAGCTTCTTCGAGGGTGTCTGGTTTAGCGATTCGAACGCCCAACGAGACGTGGAAGTCTAACTGGTTTATATACTGCTCAATAACCATCTTTTCATAGTAAGATTTGTTACCATGCTCTCCTACAGAATACAGAGTATCTAACAACTCACGGAGGCGTTTGCCGAAGGCCTCAGCATCTTCTGTCTTGGGCTTACGCACTCGCATTAACTCCTGCATCACTTGTACTTCGTTACGCGGCTCGCCAAGGCGCCTAATTAACGCGTATTTAATGGCTAGCCACGAATCTAAGTTTCCTTCATATGCAATTGCGTCTATAGCAAGGCCACTGAGCCTACTTTTAATTAGGCAGACGAACGCTGGATGCGACCGATCTGCTTCTGAAGTTAACTGTAATAAGTTTTCTACTTCCCTAATATAATAATTCAATAATTTGGGATTGCCATCATATCTGGGCATTAAATCTGCGATTAGTTTGTAAGGTTTATAATTAGCATCATAGTCCCTGAGCGACATTGTCTTTCTGTGACTTGCCTATCTAGTGACGCTTGACGTAAAACAATAGAGGTGTCGAATTAAACACTTGGAATTTACTGGTGAGATACTTAATGCTACTTATTATAGTTTTATGGTTGCCTACTGCGATTTTAGCTTAGAGACAGACACACAAACCCTAACATAGAATACACAAATTAAAATAAGGCAGGAAATCGAGCAAGGACACTTGGTAAAACAAGAGCACTTACCAAAGCAGCCACTGCATCTCCTGTCGAGTCGAGCCCCTTCCAACGCAACTCCTGATGACCGTAGAGGTGTCCGACCGCGCGAAAGGTTCTTTGTAGGCCGCGAAGGAACGATTTGAGAACCGTCACTCAATAAGATGAAGAGGTTGATTCGATCTTAGAGCGTCGCGCCACTACCGACTGCGCCAGTTAAGTATCGGCGGTCGGGAATTAAGTTAAAAAAATATTTATTTATTATTACAAAATTTAATTATATAAAATACAGGTTATTATTGCGATGGCGGATACTTGACTGAATATCATACAACAAAAACAATTATGTCCGATTTCAAAGTAAATGCAGTAGTTGCAACTTGATGTATGCTGACGAAGACTGCGTACTCGGCGTAAACGGCTGTTACGATGAGTTAACTCCCGTCAAGTTCAAAATATTTTTCCTGAAATGTCTTTACAAAGTTCTATTTTTCAAATTTTTTAAACTAGTAGGTATAGTTCAAAAGCTAGAAGGACACTTCTATTTTTAAAATTTGGTGTGATTATTTTTGTTTGACAGGGTTCCGCCGATATCTGCACGTATCGTCTGAAGACTCATTCACGCTCTCGGGGTTTTGGATCTGGATCTGTGCTGGACGGAGCGTAGACTTCACAAGAGACCTTTCCAGCTTGATATTGATATTCAATGTGCCTCTTACCACACGGTGATTACTTCAAGCTTTCACCGCATTGATCACCAAATATATTTCTTTAAAAAATATTCTCAAAACGCAGCCAATCAAACGTCAGAGCCATATAAAACTGTCGATGTAGATAAGGCACTATCTCCAATCCAAATATTTTACGACGTCGAACGGTAAATTGGGCTCTCGATAAAATTGGAAGTGTATGAGTAGGATCTTTATGACGACTTGGATTTACGATCCACCGTGTCTTTACTTGCTACCTATACCGACTGTTACAGTAAGTGATAACGTGATATTGAAATGAGGACATTTTATAGCTAAAGATTAATTTTACTGGGATGAGCGTCGATATTTGTAATTATTCCTTGATATTAATCCTATCTTTGAATCAGTTTCTTGTTCATGTTTCTTCTCAGAATAGTCAGTGAAAGGAAAAAAAGGAAGGCTTTGGCCTTGGTATATGTGGCAACGTACAAACGTGCTGTGTTGTGTAGTCAGTAAGAGTCTAACAGTACTTTTCGCTCTGCCCAAGGACCCGATTTTGTCATTTGATGATTTTTAGCAACCATTTCATTTTTACCAATCATTTTCGCCACTTTTAAATATAACTTGATACCTACTTCACACTCTTGTATTAATATTAATCAAAACCACTCTTATTTTCACTAATACTAAAAGCAATTAGCATTAAAAAGATTGATTTGCATACTTTACACTAGTGCAAAGCCTGAGCATATAACGAGAGTAAAAATAAAAAATAACACAGAGAATAAAATATTCCATCCGACCTTAATTTTATCTGGTGTCAAAACCAGAACAGTACAAGTACTGAATTACCAATAATTAAGTTAAAATGCCTGCCATTCGATGATAATATGTAATTGTATGAATATTTAATACGCAAGTGCTATTTTCGTTCATACATTATTATTTTATACGTCGGCTAACGGTGGAGGTAAATTAATAATGAGGTGAGAACTTGTTGTAACCGTTGGTTGTTATTTTAGTTATTAGAATATTGTATTCGTTTTAGTTATTCAATTTACCGATATAGATTTGAACTTACCGTATAAAATTTCTACAAAAAAAAACCGCATAGAATTGCGTTTCATTTGTTAGATGTTTCTCAAAATCTAGGAGGGTTTTGAAAGAGCAGAATGATTAGAAAGCTTAAAGTCACCCAAAGGACAATGGAAAGGGCAATGTTCGGAGTTTCCTTGCATGATCGTATCAGAAATGAAGATATTATCCGCTGGGAAATCAAGGTTACCGACTTAGCCCAAAGTATAGCCAAACTTAAATGACAATGGGCCGGGCACATTGCTCGCGGAACGGATGGCTGTTGGAGTCTAAAGGTTTTGGAGTGGCGACCGCGTACTGGAAGACGCAGTGTTGGAAGACCTCTAAGCAGGTCCGATGACCGCAAGAGTTGCAGGTATCCGATGGATGCGAGATGTTCATTATGGCGACAATTGGGGCGGCCGGCGGCCTATATCCAACAACGGACGTCTTTCGGCTAATATGATGATGATGAATGATGAAAAGGGTTTTATGCAAGTACGAAAAAAATTACGGAAAACGGGAGTTTTCCGTCACTTTTCCGTACTTGCTTCGAGAGAAGAACGCAGAATGCTTCTGTTTTGAAAGTCAAAACGCTGATTCGGCAACACGCTCTCATCATTTGTTGGATTTGACTGCTGACCAATGAAACTTTACTGAACACTTCTTTACTTCTTAGTTCTATACTTATAATAATTACAGCTTGCGTATGTGAAATGTATACTATGTATAGTGAGTTAAATATAATAAATGTTTCACCACCACTCAACCTAAGAACAGTAAAGTTCAAAGGTTGGTGCATTTCCTTTCCAATTAGAGTTGCTTTATTGCTGGTTCCGTACCTTCAACAACACAAAATACGATCAATCAGAATATATGCTATGCATCCATCAATTTATATCTTAGCAATAAACAAAAACGTTCATTTAAACTATTTGTCAAAATACTGAAAAGTTTTTTTTATTCGATAAAAAAAATGTTAACATAAAAGTCCGCTCAGCGTTTCATTATCATTATGTTGTCTAGCAAAAGTTACAACAGAGCGCTGTCATACTACGTGAATATCAAAACTGCACTAATGTCATTAATCTTAAGGTATAATTATGGCCTGCAGATCACCTAAGTCAAGTAAAGATACTTTACGGTATGCTTAGTCTTGTGCGTAGTACGTATTATCGATGTTTTTAATTAACTACTGTGTACTTCAGCTGATATGGGAGAAAAACAGTTTGTAGTAGTGGTGTCAAATCAGTAGATACGATATATATACCACTTAAAATACAACTTGGTGAAATGGGGTTTTATAGACCCATCGGATAGTCAATGTGAGTGCGGTACCCCTGTTCAAATCATAAGCCACTTGCTGGAGTGCCATAAGTGCCCATACACCTGCACTATGGAGGATTTAATTAGTGCCACCGATGCTGCAGTTAATGTAGCCACCTACTGGGCCCCAACAGTTTAACGAGTTTATCATCGATTCGAAAAGAAGAAGTACGATTTATTTTTTACACATCCAAACAAAATTAAAATCTGATAAACTCTGTTTTATTTTAATTTCAAAGTCATATAAAATAATATTACTACGCAAAATTTATTATCTAAACAATTTACACACCACAGAGTGTTAAAATAAATAAAAAAATATCGTTAAATCCAAGCTCATATCATATTTCATGTCCCACGCTCGTAAGTCGTTAAGTGGCTACAAATTTTCACAAAGTATTCGGTGAACGAGACGTCAAAAAAATGTCCCCTCATGCGAAAATACGATACATTTCATTAGCATTTTAAAGAATTGGTTTTTCGTAGATTCAATAATTGAAACTAGCCAATTCAATTCAATTAACTTGAATAATCGCCTAATAATTTTAAGCGTAATGGCGAAATGGTCGAATGGGTTAATGTCTTTTGGGATTCAGAGAACTTATAAGGATAAAATTATTAAAACGACCGGGTTGTCTTTGACGTGAATTGTAAGATAATTTATTTTTTCATTTAATTCCTGGCCAGAGACTGCGTTTTTTCTTCCTGATGGCTAAGACATGGGAATCTTTCAAGTCTAGAGTAAATAGGCTGGTAAGTGCGCTCCATCGTCGACCGCATCGTCAATTTCTATCATCGCCAAGTTGATCATCCCTAGCCAAGTTGACAATCTAAAACTGTTAACACTAGTAGAAAACTAATCGAAATGGAAATAATATCGTCTTAACAAAATTCGTAGCCAAGTTCACATCGTTGAAAATTACAGAAAGAAATATAATCGTTTCACCGCTGAGGCGTTTCGATAATAGAAATAAAGTCGACACGAAAGTTTCGTAATTTTGCTAGAGAAGCAGGTAAGATTACGGTGAATCGCACTAAAATAAAATAAAATATTCTGTACTAAACAACAAATAACACAAAAATAAATCTTTTTCTCATAACAATGTCAAAATTGATTATTAAATGAAGCAGTAATTAGCATTTCAAATATTGGTATGAAGAAAGATGGGAGCGTTGTTTTCTCTTTTGAAAACCAATAAAAAATGTTTCAAGATGAGAAATTATTAAATTGCTTCTTCCACTCTCAGATGGAGTGAAAGCTGCGACGTTTTCATGATTCTTGGACAACATCTCTCAGTTACCCATTGCTCTCTAAGGCCTCTCTTACGTTGCCGCAGCTCTAACAAGTATTAATCCCACCGTTACTTATGGTATAATAGCAGTAATTTCTGCAAAACCTGTAAAAAAAATTGCTTTTATCTTACAGTGGGGTGCCCAAGCAAACCCTTTGAAGTTTTTGTTTCGAATACAAGCAAAAATAAACTTAGCAGTGGTTAGGTGGAAGTGTCTGTCTTTCCATTCATCAAAGATGAATACAATAGAATAGAGTACAACTTTATTGTACACCAATAAGTTACACAATCTAAAGGTACATAAATCTTAATTTATAGGTTCAATAGCGATCTTATCGCTGATCACAGACAACAGGATGGATCGTATGGACTTGTACAGGGTACCTAAGGCTGGGGTTCTGGTTTTTGATTGGTAACCGCGTACCGGAAGACGCAGCATTGGAAGGCCTCCCACAAGGTGGACCAATGACATAGTCAGGGTTGCTAGAATCCGTTGGATGCAAAACGCACAGGACTGGCCTTTGTGGTGGCGCTTGGGGGAGGCCTATGTCTAGCAGTGGACGTCTTTCGGCTGAAATGATGAACGCTGGTGTTCGATAGCCGCTGTCACCATGCTGCAATGAAATCCCGCAGAAACTCTGTCCATTAAATCACATTTTGTCACGGTACACACGTAACCTAATGACGCATTTTTTTTGTTACTTGACATTTTCCACTTCCATCAAATTTGAAATATTTTAATATTGAATGAAATTAAAAATTTCTTTCTATTTGTAATTTTGAATATTACATTCTTTTTTAATAAATATAAAATGAGTCTTTCATTCAAAGAAGAAAAATATAAAAGTATTCAATTTATTTTTTATTATTTCAGTATTCAATTCAGTTTTTTTTCCAGGCATATTCTATAAACAGTATGGTGGCGCCGTACTCCAGTTACTTGGGCGGGTAATATGAGTATATAATGCAATTGCGGCTACCCTGGCGCTGGGTGAACTGGTTCAAAATAAGAATGAAAGTGGACTGTATTTGATGCGGTGTGAGAGTACGGGACCATGCGAACGTAGCTGTAGGACGACGAAAATTAGGCCCCGACTTACGAGTCGTAGGTCGCGGGTTCAAACCCAGCCAGGCGCATTACTTTGTGTATCTAATTTATTTCATCACCACTGCACTCAAAACGGTGAAGGAAAACATCGTGAGGAAACCGGCATGTCCTAGAACCAAAAATTCGAAGACATGTGACATCCACCAATCCGCACTGGGCCCGCGTGGTGAATTATGGCCCATTCCCTCTCCTGGAGAGAGGAGGTCTGTGTCCCTGCAGTGGGAACATTAAAAGGATGATGATGATGATGATGAAGGAATCGGATAAGAAACACCCGCACTAACCTTACTATGTCCGTCGAGGTGAGGCTCGTTCAGCTGGAACCACTGGCACGCACTCTAATCAATGTTCTTTGAAACCAGCCAAGCTATATTACTCGTAAAAGTTAACAAAAATAGAAAAAATTAGGCATAATTAATTTCGTGACAACTCGCGCGGTGATTCTTTCAAGAATGAGATGAAGTGTCTTCATCGAATGTTCGCGACCGATGACGAAGCAAGAGCATCAGTCGGGGAAAGGGACGGGGATATATGCAGGGAATGCGTTTGCAAGTACATTCTTCTACCCTCCGTTTGGAAATACAAAATGACCAAACCCAACACAGTAGTTGCACCGTTGTCTTATTTGACATCACGTCCATGTGTAAGAACCTTAACTACCTAAACCAAACAACTTCTACCCACTGAACAAAGACAAACCGACGTAAAAGGCCAAATCCCCTGAAGCACTTTGCGGAAACGGTTTAAAAAGGTACTAAAAATGACCGAAATAATCGAGTCAAGGCCAATTAGTACAAATTACGGGACCGTAAGCACCGCCGGCTGTGGGTCACTGTAACCTCCGCTTAATATTATGGAATACTTAATGTATATTAAATTGGTATATTTTGTGGCATCATCTTCATCTTCCTGCCCTTGTCGCATATTATTTAAATCGATATAACACGTCTATTTTTCTTCCATTCCTTCTTAGCACTCATACCGGTTTCGGACTTTCTTTTCAGAAGCTGGATCGGGCCTAGTAGGCTTTGGCCCTGCAGTGGGGCCTCCAAATTTCTTCCATTATGTCCTGTCCTCAGTCACGCTATCATATCGCTGTCCAGTCCGAACCAGAGTCGTTGATGGCGCGTATTATTTCACGTTCGCCTCAAGGAGATATCAGCAAAATCATAAGAGCCCAGCAGGGTCGAAGCCTGCTGGGGCAATAGGTTCGTTTCTGAAAAGAAAACTCGGAGACCTGAAATGTTGAAACATAGGAGATTTAGTCAGTAAAAGTCTGCCACGTTCTCCAATTCCATTCTAGAGTGGGATATGATTTCCTGTTTAAAATAAAAATCATCGAGATACCGCAAGAATGTGTTACGGTATGTTAACTGAATTAGTATTGGCTACAAGAGACAAAGAATCTAACATGGAATTATGTTTGATACCCAACAGAAGATACAACAATATTAATTAGAGGTGACAAAGAAAAACAAAAATTACTTACGCAGGAATAGGCTTAGTGAAAATTTTATAGATAAATAAATGAAAATAACTCAAAACTTACCTGAGTAAAGTAAATCTAGGGGCTTGTAAACTGAACATCCTAAATAATCCCCTTGACACGTGACGATGAAAACTGAGGACTCAAGGTCCAAGACCATTATCTACACTAATATAATAAAGAGGTAAAGTTTGTTTTTTTTGTTTTTTTGTTTGGTAATCTCTGGAACTACTGGTCCGATTGGAAAAATTTAAGCAACAATAGAAAGCTGCTTTACTCCTTAGTGACATAGGCTATATTTTATGTACGCGGGCGAAGCTGCGGGCAAAAGCTAGTTGTTTATATCAAGCTAGAAAAGATAGTGAATAAACTCGCTTGTAGTATTTGACGTTTTCAAGTTTAAAATTTATTTAAATTAAAAAAAAAACTGGCCAGGAGCGTATCGGGCCACACTCCAGATAGGGTCCTTTAGTTTCCCGTCCGTCCCACATTTCTCACATTGTAACAGAATCCTTAATTAGCCCAAAGTACAGCCAGTCAGTACCTTGCTCAAAATGTCTCATACCGCTGTAAATACAGAATGTTGAACGTATTTTAAGCTGACGATGTGTGTATTTCATTTAAAGTGAAGCGACCTATCAAATTAAAGTAGCAGTGACTATAGAAAAATAAAGAAAGATAGAGAGACTGATTTCTATTATGAAGATGTTGAAGTAAAAGCCTAAGTAATCAGATGTAACAACATAAACCATTTAACCATAATTAACCTTTTACGTAAACCCAGTAACCTCCCAAACTGCGTAACACCTAATACGTCACGTTGCTCGTCCATTCATTAGAGATCGACTGCGAACTCCGCGTCTCGTAGTCTAAAATAGATTCGTTAACACATCCACTATCAAACAACCAGACACGACAAATGTACATGTATATTGCTAATAGAATTTCAATGAATGTGCTTAAGGGAATTCTCGTTTACATGGCTGTGTAGATATGTAGGTAGGTATGTAGTTACGTCTTCAATTAGTGGTTTTAGCATACCGTACTGATTTAGATATCTGAATGTTTGGGTAGGGATGTAATTGCATGCGTGTCTCAATTGTATTTTTTTCTGTTTTGAATAATTATGATCATCGTCTATTTGTCATACGTTAGGATGTATATATGTATATAACGCAAAAGACAATACGCAACTTTAAATAGATTTATTTTAATTTTTTAAATAATTATTTCATTAAAACTTATACAAATATTTGAGAAATATGTTGAGCCGATGTAGATGTAGAAAACAGGTTGCCATAATTATAATGTATTAAGGTACGTTTCCAAATATTAACAAGAGATAATGTGTCTTTGGCTCGTTTGTAACAATAAAAAAGATTCTATACTTAAAATACTTCCGCGACTACACTAGAAATGACTGCCACTTAGAAAATGAAGTCTGTATATTAACATTCACATACGTTTTTCAAGTTAACAATCAAGTAAATTACAGCACAGTTTATTTAAGTCCGCAACTTCACGTGTTGGCGTTTGTTCTAAATTCCCCCGAGTATCCCAGATTGTAGCTACGGGCTACAACAGGTAGTTCATGAATTAGGTTCAAAGCTGAAACATGAAAGCTTACACGTGGTTTTCTGCTGAAAATAGACCGTAATATTTTTTAATTTTTTTAGTAAATCGCACGAAGGGGTCGCGGCAGAGCAAAAAGGAGATGGCGGGTCGACTTGGATGCCTTCCTTAGGAATTGGCAAGAAGTGGCTCAAGACCGAGAATACTGAAAGGAATGGAGGGAGGCCTTTGCCCAGCAGTGGGACAGTGTGGGCTAGATATATATATACTGTAAATTTTTCTTTGTTCTTTCGCGCCTCAAGGAATTGTCAGCAAACCGTAGGGACCTTGCAGAAGAGTCGAAGCCAACTGGGCCCAAGAGTTCGCGTCTGAAAGACAGGCACTGATAACGTAGGAATGGGGTAGTTTGTTTAGTCAGTAAGAGTCTGACACTATTTCCCGTTCCGCCCGAGGGCGGGATTCGTCATTGGATGATTTTTACCTACCTTAAAAAAAACCCAAATTCCGAAATTTTATTCTCATGAACGTTATTTTACACTTTTTTACATTTAAGGTTCTACTGCTTTTTTTTAAAAGTTGTGTATTTTCACACTTTTTATTAGCACAAGTACCGATTAGCCAAACTTAAATAGAATACATATATACGTACAGGTCAATCTGAGAACCTCCTTTTTTGAAGTCGGTTAAATATAAATTTAACCAAAGATGCAATATGAATAGAAGCTACCACAAAGTGGCATACACTACTACCTACCTATTATTACCAGTATATCACATTTACCAGTCACTCAATGTATGCAGGTGCAGAGCATAGCTAACTTATATTGAGTTAGCACTGCAAACAACACGAGTTTGGAGAGGCCACGGAGAGAGCGGGAGATCGAAGTGCTTCGGAAATTCGATTAGTGTTCTACAATTGTTTTGTCTTGGAATGTTGTAGAGATGAGCCATGCTTCCCAATATCAATCTTTTTACCGGTGGGTAAATCATGTAATGACTATTTCTGCCCTTGGGTGGAGCATAAGATAGTGATTATTTTTCCCACCTTAAAAACAAAAATGAAACCCTTGGCTTCAGAAGGCTTTGAAACTGCTGGGTACAGTTGCGCGGAAACAGTTCGCGTCGTCGACGACTTGGACTCGGTCTGGGCTTAAAGTCTGCTATTAAAATAGTGACAGAATAGTCGATCACTGATTTCATAATTGTTGATTTTGACAAGTTTGGTAATCTGGCGTCATTATGATTTTCCAATGAACAACCACTGATATTCCATTGAGAAAAATTTTTTTTCGAAGGGAATCTCGTACATATTGACAAATGAATATTTGACATATGCGGTAAATTTCCAAAATTTTGACAGTTCCTTTAATCAGAGAGTTACGATTAGAATGTTATTGTGCAGTTATAGTTTTTAATTAATTATAAAACAGCTCGCACCACAATTCTATTATAGCACCACTGACCGCGCAGTGATCAGTCATTTTGAATTTTCAGATTACAAACTTTTAGCAAAATGACAATGGAATCGTATTGGAATGACAATATTTCAGAAATAGCAGACTTGGGCCCCTGGTCGGTTACCGGATAGGCGGACAGCGAACTAGTGACGACACCGTGAGGTCTTTACAGTCACGCCTCAAAGAGGGGATTTACCGCCGTAATTATGGCGTGCCCTTATTATTATAGGTACTGGTAGGTTTCTACTTTTGAGGTTGTATAGGAATAGCTAGGTTGTATAGATATTTAATTATGTTCTTAAAAGGTTATAGTGAATGAATTCAGTTGGTGTTAGCAATAAAACAAAAGTAAAGCTATCTAATCTATTAGAAAGCTTCAGCCGTATCTATTTTTAGCGAAACCGAATCGCCAGTGAATAGTATTGATTGATGGATTTTATGTTTCGTTATTTCAAAGGATAATTTATTTTTACGTCCCATTTGCAAAAAAATATCTAGTTTCAGCCAGAAGCAGCATCCATGTGAAATTAAAAAAAAAACAAATTACTGGTTAGGAACCTAGTCTCTGTATTCATTTATTTTTATCTATTTATGACTATGTGTGTCCTTAAATTTACTTTTTTTTATCCGTATACCTACCTTTTTTATGGCGGTAATCATCGAATAACGAATCTCGCCCTAGTGCGGAGCGGGAGCCAGTGTCCGACTTCTACAGACTAAACGACCCACCGCTCCTTCTTGCCTTAGTTCCAAAGCCCCGCTGTTCCCCTTTTGTATCAAGCCTTGGCCCCAGAAGGCTTCGACCCTGCTGGGCATCCATATACCGTGCCGTTGTTTTTATGTCGCTTTTGCACAACATTATGATGAGCGTTCAGCAATTTTGTGCGGTCGTGGTGCATATTTTTCATAATAATATATATATATTTTGACTATTTAATTTAAAAGATAACGTTTTTCCGCCAAATTAAAATCTTCCACGCACAACCAACTACAAGCTTTCACTCTCAACGAAAAGATTGTAACTTGGGTAGGGGGGCTGTTCCACAATATTTTTTCAGTCGCTTTTGGCGTTTCAAGGCTTTATTTCCTTTTTCAAACACTCCCACCGCTCTTTATCCAGACTTTAGACCAGACCTCGTATTTAGTAGCCTCTTATCTCTCTGAGTACACTTACAGCAATGAATGTACCTATGCTGGTTCTGATGTATGATGTAAATATGGAACTAGACCACGAATGTGTTGTGTCTATAGAGAATCAGTCTTGCATAGCTTGAGGTGGAGGCAGATATGAAGCTCTTTAAATGTACTACTAATTATTATTATAGTGTAGTGGGCATTTAAAATGTAATTCACTTTTGTTGGTTTTTTTATGGTAAGAAAAATCATCTAATGACGAATCCCGCCCTTGGGTGGGACGGGAAACAGTGTGGGTGGACTGCGAGCTATCCATTGCTCGCCGTCCGCAATCCCGCGCCTACGGTAGCCGGAAATCGGGATCGAAGACACGCCGGCGGTAGCTGCGGTGTGAACGTCGTCGCCTTTGCTGTTGCGGTTAGCTTCCTCTTTTGCTAGCATTACTGCATCGCAGAATGAGGTAACTACCGACCACTCCTCCTCGCTCCGGACCATGGCCACTACCATGGCCCGCCGCAAGAGATCGCCCCCATGAGAACACGGCGAAATAGTACCTAACATGCTTTTCACCCGTCCTCTTAACATGACCATACCAAAACAAATGATTATCTTTCTACTTTTAGTTACTTTACCAATTTCAAACTACCTCTAATATACTAATTTCTCACCCTGTCTATTCTCGTTACACACCTTAAACACAAACGGATCGAGGTCATATAAAATTTCGTCACAATTTGATCGAAGTTTTAGTACATATAGCCAATTGATGATCGTAACCAGTCAATACCATTGAGTCTCGACATTCGCTCGTCATTTTGTGTTCCTGTCCGTCACGGACGGGACATGGCATCGACACGAAACGTAATTAAATGTTCCATTAATTTAATCAATGCCAATTGGTAGATACATGTGTGCGGTTCACTATTTTGATGAAAATGAGGCGAATTTTGGGCGAAATTGTAATTAGGATTTTGTTGAATAGAAGCTTTCCTGGGGAACAAAACGCTACAGATCAGTAATGAAACATAGAAGTTTTATATTGTTTTGTGTTCTGAGGAAACTTGATATTAGGCTCGGATGGTTCAAAAATAAAGATTTTTTTTTATGGTAGGAAAAATCATCGTATGAGGAATCTCGCCCTTGGGCGGAGTGGCGACTCTTACCAACTAAACAACCTCCTCCATTCTTTCTTAGCCCTCAAACCGGAGTCAGAGCTTCCTTTCAGAAACGTGACCAAGGCCCGAGTAGGTTTCGACCCTGCAGTTGGGCCAAAAAGAAAGAGTTTCCACTGAGCACACGCGGTCAACTACAAAACCTGAAACAGGGCATAGGGTACCCAGCCTTTCGATGTTTTATACGATTAAATTTGGAAACTACGCGCCGAATTTGCATGTCAATTCATGCAATTTCTCCACTACTTCTGCCACATCCTTTCTAACATTGGGCAAACAGACATGCAAACAGACATGCAGCAAGTGCAACCCTTACGTGTTTTTGACACCTATACGGTCCGGATTAAACGTTTTGCCTTGTCGCTTATACCGAGTACCATCGCGGTCTTGCCTGCCAATTCTATGGCGCGGCGCCAAACCATTTTTACAAGTTTTCTTTTCGAGTGTAAGCAATTTTTTTTTTATAGCGGGATGGTTTTCAATAGTACATCGATGATCTGGTATAATTTATCAGATCTTCGATGCGGCTTTCCCATCAGATTACAATTTAGGAGTCTTCAATGCTCTCAATAAACTACTGCGGTGACCACTATTATTGATTGCAACACTGCTTACCATCAGATCGAATTTTAGTCAAGCACTAGTTCACTAAAACAGTTGTTTTCGTACTGTACAAAAATAAACATAAGCAATTTCACAAATAAACAAAGATAATATTTTCCTAAATGCGGTCTCAAACTAAGTGTTAGTTGAACCGATATTAATCAGCTATTTATATCTCCATCAGCGAAATATTTATCAAACATTAACAATGAAAACTTAATTGGCAGTATTCAGTAAGTACTTATCGATACGGAATCGATAGCGTGAAAGCTTTCTCCGATTCCCTTTAAGAATATTTTATTACATTGGAAAGTTACCGATCCCTCTAATGCTGACTTAAATGTGCGGTATTCTGATTTTGCATATTAATTAGTGATTTGATTTGTTCAGTAAATTTAGAAGGTACTCTGTTTTAGGTAGAGTGTTAAGTGTGATAAATAAATGATAAATGATATTTATTTTGTAAATAGATTTTTGAGAACAACTTACAAAACGTGTCAGTTTTTTTTTGGATAAGATTTTTTTTTCGGAGAAGAAACACCGAAACTGATCGTTTCAGTGATTTTTTTTTATGGTTGGTAAAAATCATCCAATGACAAATCCTCCCCTTGGGCGGACCGGAAGACAGTGTCAGACTCTTACTGACTAAACGTTGCTTCCTTGCCTTGTCCCAGAGCCTTGGTGTAACACTTTCGCATCAAAACGTGGCCCCAGGAGGCTGCAACTTTGTAAGGGGTTCTTGCAATATTCGGTGAGAACCTGCGTCGTGTGGATGGTGAGGACGGCGTGAGGTCAGAAGATCCATTATTGAATCTTGGTTATTTCCCGTAACTTCGTCGCCAAATATACCAGGGCTAGAGCTTTCCTTGCAGACACGAACCCTTGGCCCCAGTTGATTTCGACCCTTCTGCAGGGTCCCTACGAAACAAACTCAGGGGTCAAAGTCTCTTTTAACTTTTTCGTGGTCTTTTAGCCCTGGCTGACAAGATCTGTCTTTTAGAGGCAGAGTTAAAAATCTTTATAATGCGTATGAAATTGTCCGGTCTCATAAAATTTTGTTTGGAAAAAACACCGCCGCAACGTTTCGTGAAAGAATTAATTGTATATATTTGTCATTGTACTAATTAAACGTACCTTCTACAGTCTGCGACGCCTTGCACATCGCCGAATATAGAGCAACATGTTGAAATATAGTCCATCAATAAGGTATCCGTCGAGGTCATGACCCTCAGCATTGAGGATAAACGACGCAAGGAGGAGAATTCTCTAATGCTATTTGTATTTTATCAGTTTTTTTTTCTGCAATTACTAATCGACATCGACCTGTATTCTTTGATTCTTTCCCTATTTTTTTTCCTTCAATGAAACAATGTTATGAAAGTTTATTTAATATTTTCTATTTGTAAGTTTTAGTATTGTTTGTTATTCATTTAAAGGTATTCTGGTCGATATTACTGAGAGCTTTAAGCCCGCCATTGTATCTAAAAAGTTTTGTATTATGGTACTATTTTGGTTACAATAAGATTTGTTCTGTTATGTTCTTGAAATAGAATTTCTAACCTTTGAGGTCTACCTGATTGTTAGGGCGGGGTAATAGTCAAAACCTACCGTTCCTTTGGGATCATCATCATCATCATCACCCTTTTTAATGTCCCCACTGCTGGGACACAGGCCTCCTCTCTGGGAGAGGGAACGGGCCGTAATCCACCACGCGGGCCTAGTGCGGGTATATATATCCCAAAGGAGACCACTCCTATATTGGTATTTTTCAAGGGAATCTAAATCGGCGGAGGGTCGTGACTGATGCATTTCATATTAAAAGGATTCCAAAGTTTTTTTGTCCTTTTTTGTAATGTTTGGATTTTTCCGGAAAAAGTGACCTCGAATAATTCCAAAAAATTAAACATTAAGTATTTCTCTTTTCATGAACCTGAAAGATAGCAATCTGGATTTTCTCACAAAAATAAATGAACCTGTTACTTATAAAGTATCAAAACAAACTTTATTTAAATTCTTGAACAGCTATTCTTTCGGTACTATCGCAAAGTATTAAATTCGGTGAGCGGGGGGCGTATGCTAATGAGACGGGAACATTGAGGCATAGGATAGATAGATACAAAAGGTCAGCTCCATACAGCGAACAAATACTCACGCACACATCGACACGCTTCACGTATAGCGAGGGTAAGCTCACTTGCGATCGGCATTTGTTTGAGACCGTCACCGTAATTTTCTATGTAGTTGTGTGCCTCTTTTTTCTTGTTAAATAAGAGTTGACCTTCTGTATCTATTTATTTCGTGATCGAGGCCTGAACGGTTTTTAATAGGACGCCAAACGGCGGCACGATATTGTTTCCGACGTACGTAACTTTAGATATAAATAGAATGATTAAGCAGTTTGCAGCGATTTTTGTGAAAAATAGGGCGAATCCTTTCCAAAAATCTTATATTACAACACACTATGGTCAGGATAAAATATAATGGGTACTTAAACAGAGCCCTGATGGAATAGTTAGCGATAAACGATAGAAAGAGTATCGGTAAACTGATATGATATGAGATTATGGACAAAAACCTGGATGAGTCTCGTAGACTAGGGAACTCTAATATAAAAAGAGAAGAGCCTGCTGAATGGCAAATATGATAATAACTATGGTTAGCACTTCTTATTTTCATCAATTGATTGCCTTAGTGTTCGTATACTTTTCGGAGAAGTAAAAGGTATATGATGGGGAGAAAAAGTAACTATGGGTGTAGATTGCTGTGATGAAGAAGCAGATAAAAGAAGATATCAAAAGATATTTATGAAGAAATGAAAGCAGTGATGATTAGGCGAGTGATTGACACTGTATTAAATTACAATTGTCCAAATCCAGCCAGGCGCATTACTTTGTGTAATTTATTTCATCACCACTGCTCTTAAAACGGTGAAGGAAAACATCGTGACGAAACTGGCATGTCCTAGAACCAAAAATTCGAAGACATGTGACATCTACCAATCCGCACTGGGCCCGCGTGGTGGATTATGGCCCATTTTCTCTCCTAGAGAGGAGTCCTGTGTCCCAGCAGTGGGAACATTAATAAGGCTGATAATGATGTCTAATTAAATGTTAAGTATCTTTTAGGAATCAACAACAAAGACGTAAAGACTACTCGACGATTAAACAGAGAACAGAAATAAATTAAACGACAAGAACCATTTCCATTCCAAACATTTTCGTTCAACTCTTCAATCTGTCAACACGCAATTATTTAAAGGAAACGAGCACATACTGAAATACTTGAAAACGAAAGTACAATACAATACAAAACGAAAGTACAATACAATACAGTCTGAATAATGTTTCTCAGTTTTACACCGTTAAGCAGTATGTTGACATTGTAACAGATGTTTGAAGAAGAAATGGAACAATTTGTACGGAGACGTGTATGTGACAGCTTAAGGTGTGTTGTGTGTAGGTACTGAAGTACTTTAAAGACTTTTAAAATTATAATGAACACCACAACTTTGAGAAGTAGAAACCTCGTTTATATGAGCAGTGTGAATATATCGTAGAATTCACATAGTCGCTCTTATTTTGAGGTTAGAGTCCCAATTAATGACAGAAAAGTTTTCATGCTTTGACCACACTTTTTTTTTACTCCATTTTTCAAAATTACCCAAAAAATTAGCATTGCTATTCATGGCAATGCTGCCAGCCTTCTGGGCACATTCCCTAATGACAGCAATTTCGAGGAGTACTTTGACCCCTAAGTGTATTTTTTGTTTTTGTATTATATGTACCTACATAGTTAGATTTAGTAAAAAAGTATTTACAGACACAACCTCAACCTCATCGAGTTTAAGCTCGAATGATTCGTTATGACGAGTTTTAATTATATAGATATATACCACGCTATAAAAGCTTGCTGTAAAAAATATGTTTTCATTGAAAATTAGTTTCAAGTATACCCACTGGCTGATAGAAAATTGTTCCATCAGCTTACTATTGCTACACAAAACGATTCGTATACAAGTCTAACACCAATATAAACCCAGGTAGGTACGTATCATCAATTAACCAGTCCCCATTTTACCTTCAAAGGCTGGGTTTCAAAACGTGAGCATTAAATATTAAACGAAAATGGGTCCATTGCTGGCATTTTTAGCAATATGAGTGCGAAAATGAACGAACTCGCTACACGGGCCGAGCTACCGTTCAGATGCAAAGTTTTCAATATTGCAACAATCTCTCTTCTCAATGCCGTTGGTGAGCAGATCAGATATGGCATAGACTCGACGTTTAGAGATTATTATTACCGTTTTCTTAATTAAACCTTTTGAATAGGTACCCTATTTAGAGATATAATAGGTGAGACTCAAGAGTTTAATCAAGATCAAGAGTTTTGACTGGCCTGTCAGTCTAGTAGTTAGTGACCCTTACTGCTATGCGGTAGGTCGTGGGTTCGATTCCCACCCAGGACAAATGTTTGTGTGATGAGCACGATCATTTGTTCTGTGTCTGGGTGTAATTTATCTATAAAATGTATGTATTTAGACATATATAAGTATGTTTATCAGTTGTCTAGTACCCATAACACAAGCTCTGCTTAGCTTGGGACTAGATGGCGTTGTGTGATAGTTGTGGACATATTATATTATTATTATATTATTATATTAATCAAGTTTGACTTAATTACTAAAACGAAATCATATTGAGATGTATGCATATAGCTTCCGTGGTGGCTTATTAACTGCTCCATCTTTGTTTTAATTTTATTTTAATTGTTTTGGTTTACGACATCGTACCTGCAATGTTTCGTAATATTTATACCATTAACGTTCTTATTAATTTTGTTATTATAGTTTTTAAACCATATCGTTTGTCATTCATCATCATCATCATCAGCCTTTTTAATGTTCCCACTGCAGGGACACAGGCCTCCTCTCTCTAGGAGAGGGAATGGGCCATGACCCACCACGCGGGCCCAGTTTGGATTGGTGGATGTCACATGTCTTCGAATTTTTGGTTCTAGTATATGCCGGTTTCCTCACGATGTTTTCCGTCACCGTTTTGAGAACAGTGGTGATGAAATAAATTACACAAAGTAATGTGCCTGGCTGGGTTTGAACCCGTGACCTACAGCTTGTAAGTCGGGGCCTTTACCACTCGGCCACCACTGCTCGTTTGTCATTAAATTATAAGAATGATTATAACAAACTCGTAATCTGGCGAAAATGGCTTAGGCATTCTTGCTTTATGCCTTACTTTTGCGATGAAATTTTTATAAATAAGTAAATAAAATCATATGTTACCACTTGGTACTACTATTATCTATACTAATATAATAAAGAGGTAAAGTTTGTTTTTTTGTTTTTTTGTTTGTAGGAGGTAATCTCTGGAACTACTGGTCCGATTGGAAAAATTTAAGCAACGATAGAAAGCTGCTTTACTCCTGAGTGACATAGGCTATATTTTATGTACGCGGGCGAAGCTGCGGGCGAAAGCTAGTATGTTATATGTTTTTACTACCGTAACTAAAACGCTTTACACCTACTAATCTTAAACAGAGAATATTATTTTAATTACTCCCGTTGCTATAAAACAACATCACCAAACGTTCTAAATATAGATACGCAAGAAACCAGTAGCTAATAATATTTTATCAAATTCTTGCAGCCCTAAGAAAATCGTCGCAGAATTCCTGCCGGGGTTGCGACACCGCACTCCCTGAATCATAACTAGGGTTGATACGAAAAAATGCGGCTAATGAATTCCAAACATCCTTCTTGGTAGAAAGGAATCAAATAAGCCGCGTCGATGATATTTTGCTGTCTTTAAGAGGTTGGCCGTTGTACATCTTTTCTTTGCTTTCTTTTTCTTTCAGAGATTCGATATTACCTTTACTATTTTCGTTGGCTATAATAAATTTGTTTTATTTATTTAACAGTTCATGTACACACTAGATAATAAGAGAAGTTAAGATAGAAACTGAAGAATAATTACATAGGTGATACTTATTTCTATAGAAATTTCTTCCAGCATACATGCGATAGAATTGGAAAAAAAGAGATGTAGACATTGTGGGTAAACTTGATAGGAAAAGAATAAAAGTACTAATAAAACATTTATCAATTAAATATACAATTATATAAATACATACCTACTATCATAAATATATACAAACTAGCTGTGCCCGCGACTTCGTCCGCGTGGAATAGTTATTTTGGGCATCATATTTATTTTTGCAAACAACCTCCTCAGCTTTATAAATTATAGCTGTTACCTACGACTTTGCCCGTGTCAATTTCTGTTATTATTTTTTTCGACAATTTAATTTTTAAAAGAACATAGGTAATTATCTAAAAGTACTTCATAGAGCTACACCCCCCCTTGGGCACGCCATAATCTCGGCGGTAAGTCAAAGAGGGGTCTTTGAGGTGTGGTTGGATAGACATCACGGTGTCCTCACTTCCGCATGACGCAGTTTCTCACCAAACATGGCAAGTTCAGGAGATTCCTGCGCCGGATTCTTGCAGAAGAGACGCCCGGGTGTCGCCACTGTGTGGCCCACCCCGGAGCACACGGTGGAAGTGTGCCCCGCTTGAGAAGAGCATTACCGTGTCCTCGTGGGGGTGATCGGCGGCGACGACCTCTCGCGCCGGGCCTTGATTCAAGTCATGGTTCTCAGCGAAGAAGAATGGCAAGCGGTCGCCTCCTTCTGCGAAGCAGTACCTGATGCTCGTAAAGGAGGAGGCCGACTGCATAAGGCAAGGGCAACAGCGCCCTCGCCGTAGCCGTCGCCGCCGCGATCCCGCCGATATCCGGCCACCGTAGACGCTGACTTGCGTACGGTGAGCAATGGGTAGCTCGCCGTCCGGTTGTCTGGTAACAGTCCAGACCGAGACCAAGTCGTCGACGGCGTGCACTGCTCCCGCGCGCCTCAAGGTGTTATCAGCAAACAGTGGGGCCCTTCAGGGTCGAAGCCTCCTGCAGCCGAGGGTTGGTGCGAAAGCGTTATACCGGGGTTCTGGGATTATTCCCAGAGAAACAACCTACCGGGGTAGGTTGTTTAGTCAGTAAGAGTCTGACACTGTTTCCCGCTCCGCCCAAGAGCGGGATTCGTCATTGGATGATTGTTACCTACCATTAAAAAAACCCATCCGCGCCGCCCGCAAGCAACCCCTCTCCTCGCCCGCCGGCCAGGCGTAGCGTCATATTTTGATATCGGAGTTATTTTAAAATTGTAATATCTTCTAAGACGTTCATTGAAAATAAGTGATGTCAAAGACAATTTTGTTCAAAATTACATACTCTTAATCAACAATACATTTATTTGGATAAAGTGTAATATTATTATGTTGATACAATTCTAACAAATAATTGGTAATAATGCATTAAATTCGGCCAAATTTGATTCCCATAAAAACGGTTCTAGTGAGTTAATCTTAAAAGATAGACATATACTGTCGCGGACATTTTTTTAGATCATTTTATAAGGAATAATTCTTTCATACATATTTTTTGGTATCTTGAACCGTTTTCGCAGCGCACGCAACGGAAGCCCTCAAAGATGAATAATTTTCCCCGTTTTTTCCACATTTTCCGTTGTTTCTTCGCTTCTATTAGTCGCAGCGTAATGTTATATAGCCTAAAGCCTTCCTCGATAAATGATCTATTCAACACAAAAAGAATTTTTCAAATCGAACCAGTAGTTCCTGAGATTAGCGCGTTCAAACAAACAAACAAACAAACTCTTCAGCTTTATAATATTAGTATAGATATATAACAGAATAAATAACTCAATAACACATACTTAAAAGCAACAAAAAGAAAAACTTTTGTGTTCGCTATGCCGCGATTTTTTGAAGCAACGGGTTTTTCGCCCCATTGTTTGAACACCAAGTGCTAGTCGTGGAGGTGTGCTAAGGCTGTTGCCTACAAATGCTGTTCAATTGTCCCTCTACATTGTTCGGTTACTAGTTCGAAGTTTCATGGGAAATCGTTTAGCTTTTATTTTTATCCTAGCAATTTTTTGCATTATTTTAGATAGCGGTCAATCGCGAACCTATAAAAAAATTACTTCTTTCAGTCTGCCTACATATTCATATATTACATAATCCTGCCATAATTATGTTTTAGAATTATGTTAGTAGTATGATATTCATGAAAAACACAAATGAAATTTAAAAGTGCTTGTTTTATGAATTTTACGAATTCAGTACAACGGAAAATACAAATATTTTTGTCAGCAGAAAAACATATCAACGGTACCTAATTCTCACTGCTGTGTCTAAACCCTAGATAAAAAAAAAAACATAATTGCGGAGTAGTACACAGGATCGAGATAAGAACTTTCATTAACAAAATACTTCATACCGCTTATAATACACCGTTAAATTTTAGTCGTTTTAATCCCGAAAAGGGTCGATTCAGTACATGAAACACTATCGATTTGTGTAGATAAAATAAAAAAATGAAGTACTTTTTTTCTAAATCTCTTATTGATATACGCATTTACGAAATTAATTTCTTTAAGTAAACGAGTCATTGACCTTGTAGGTAGTTGTCTGTCGTTACTTACTAACTACCTACAGGTCATTGAACTCGCCCAGCTGACGTTTACTTAAAGAAATCAATTTAGAACATGCGTAAATTAATTTGAGTTTTAAAAAAAAGTACTTTGTTTTTTCATTCTAACTTTACCAATCGATAGTGTTTCATGTACTGAATCGATCCTCCAAGGGATTAAAACGACTAAAATTTAACGGTGTATACCTACTAGACTTTTATTTTCATACAAAGGCAGATGTTGGCAGCTTCCCATACGTACTACTATTTAATTGTAAGATAAATCAACTACACTTTGACTCAGACCAGTATTTACAAAGTTTCCCACTTCTAAAATCTCGCCTCAAATCTCTGTTAATGAGGACACGCGTACAACAAGGTGGGTAGAAACCCACCTTGTGGTACGCGAATCATTGGACACATGCCTGGTAATTCCATGACTGAGTATTTCTTTTTATTTTGAGGGCAGTGGTGGCCGAGTGATGATGATGATTTCTTTAAAGTTTGTTCTACCGTAATGTGTTTTGTCTACTCCATACATTTCTTTTTTATCCCTTTTTACTCTGCAGGGGCCCTTCAGGGTCGAAGCCTCCTGGAGCCTAGAGGGTGGTGAAAACTGTTACCTCGACTCCAGGAATAAGGCAAGGAAGGTACGGGGTAGGTTTTTTAGTCAGTAAGAGTCTGACACTGGTCTCCCGCTCCGCCCAAGAGCGGGTTTCGTCATTGGATGATTTTCACCTACCATAAAAAAAACCCTTTTTACTAATATCACTTCTTCCCTTTTTTGGGTGTGCAGGTTCACACTATGTGTTTATCGACTTGCACATTAATTAAAAGCCAATTTTAACCCTTTCTACTAATTTCATCCCCTTTCTTGGGTGTGTTTGTTCACACTATGTATTTATTGGCTTGCATATCAAGCTAACAAAATTAGATCGTATAGTATGTCTGCCATCAAAAAGTTCTGTCCCATCTACTGCAGCCTCAACTCTATAGTTCGACGCTGCCAAATATCGCGACGGTGTCGGCCGCTACTCCGTATTGCTCTTTTATAGCAAACACGCCGCATTGTGGCCACCCCTGCCCTGAATCACAACTAGGGTTGACGAATTCCGAAAACTTTATAACCGAATAGGTGAGCTGTGTTCCGATGTTTTTCTTTCTGGATTTATTTTCTGGAGCATTGTTCCGACTGAATAGGGCTGCGCTGAAATGGCTTCCCACGGGCGTCGTTTCGAATGGCAAAGGGATTATAGTCGGATGGAATTCGTTATGGATGTTTGTATAAGATTTTTGCTGAAGGAAATGTTTGTTTGGCGGATTTCTATTCTTTGGGGACTGATATGATAATTTCATAAAAGTTGGCATTTGAAAATGGAGCTCGTTTTTTTTTTTGTTTGCTTAAGTGGCATTTGGTAACATTTTGATGAGAGAATGGTGGCTTAGAGATTTTTTTGTGAATCAATTTATATTTGAATGTTTGATGATAAAAAAATTTGAGGAAAAGGTAATAAAATACGATAAGTTAACCTACACAATATCTAAAAATAAAGACCTTTATAAAAACAAAGGTTGCTTGTGTTTTACACAAAACATTTACTAAAGTGTAAAACGGGACCCTATTAAAATTTCTAAAATTCTGCTCTCCGTCCGTTTGTTTGACTGTCTTTTTGTCAACAGCAGTGTTAGCTCATGAACTGGGATAGCGAAACTTTTGAAATTTTCAAGATGATGTATTTCTATTGCCGCAACAATAATATTTGTAATATAAAAAATTATAAAAAAGTTCAAATGGGATTCCCAAACAACAAACGTAATATTTTTTCTTGACTCATACTTATTTAATTTTTGTAATGTTGTGATTGTTTCAATAAAAAATAACTATACATATTTTTAAGCTTTCTCATTTTTCCCAGTTGGCCTCGACCCTGTTGGATTCCTAGGATTTCATGACAACTCACGATTTCAACAACTGAAACCTTGAGGCGCGCGGGAACAGTACGCGTCGTCGATTTGGGCTCCGTCCGGACGTTTGCCTACAACCTAAACCGGAAATCGGGATCGAAATCCCTGCAGCGGCTGTATTGTCTAATGTAGGCGGCCTTCTCTTTTGCAAGCATTGCCGCTTCGCAGAAGAAGGCCACCGTCTGTCACTCCTCCTCGCTTTAAAACAAGAAGATCCATGGATTTTTTTTATGGTAGGTAAAAATCATTGAATGACGAATTCCACCCTTGAGCAGAGCAGGAAAACGTTTCAGACTCTAACTGACTAAACGTTCCTTCCTTACCTTAGTCCCAGAACCTTGGTGTAACGCTTTCACATCAACCCTTGGCCCCAGGAGGCTTCGACCCTGTACCGGTACCCTGACCAGTTCTTGCCTTGTACGGTGAGAACCTGCGTCATGCGGAAGGTGAGGACGCCTAGAGGTCAGAAGATCCATGGTTCAATCTTGGTTATTTCGAACAAAACCGCCGAATCTACTATCATCTAAGATCTAATTTCACGCGATAATTTGCCAACCCTAAATTACAATATTTTAACGATCTGTTCCACATTGGAGTGACGGATGCGAGGTCGTAAACACGTCGTCTCCTACGTAATAATACTCATCTACCCTCTAACGAGTTCGTTCAACTTGTCGATAGATATTGTTGCTTCAACATTTTTATAAAATATTATTTTATCTTATACTAACGATTCACCCCAGCTTTTCAATTTCCAACTTTACTGGTTGCTGGGTGATTGGTAATTTGTGACTGATACTTAATATGTGATTTCAGTCATGATAAGACACAGCTGTTAAAACCTGAAATGGCATAAAAAAGTCACTGAGGTCCTTATTTATACTTAGATCTTTAAAATTACGCAACAGATTTTGATACAGTTTCTTTAAATAGATAAAATGATTCAAGAGGAAGTTTGTATGTATAATATATTATGCATTATTTGTATTTAATATCACCATTGCACCCGTGCGAAGATGGGGCTAGTTGCTATTATGTTATAATGTAATAATAACATATAACATTATTAAATTAAATTAAAAGCATTTATTTCAGGCAATTAAAAAACCCATACAGTGTTCATGAAGCAAGAAATAAATAAAGAAAACATATAAAGAACACACATACACTATCGGACACAGCTAGCAACATGCCTGCTACAACAATGTCCGATATAAGGGCAATCCAATCTGCCGGCAATCATCGCCAGAACAGTATTGGAGCCGCCCCGCACCCTGCGCACCAAGGACGCGCACCGCTTGCGCATGGTGGTGTGAAAACAGTCGGTGCGCGCTTCTGCAAACATGCCCGAGGCACTACAGACTCGGGGCAGCCCCAAAACCGCCCTGAACGCGGATTATTAACGCGGATTATTAATATGTTAAAACATCGTTAGACCTTTAAAAATGTGAGCGTAACAAACGCTCACATTTTTTTAATTCTCATTTTATAAACAACAAATTTTATACTTGTATAAGAAAAATGTTACGTATGCGGATTGCCCATAACATGCAATCAAGGTAGTAACTTGTAAATTAAAAATCATCCAATAACGAATCCCGCTCTTGTGCGTAGCGGGAAACAGTGTCAGACTCCTTCTGACTAAACACCCCACCCCGATTCTTTGTCCTTCGCACTGGGGCCAAGCCTTCCTTTCAGAAAGAGACCCAGGGCCCCAGTAGGTTTCAAACCTTTTGCTGAGTCCCTACGTGTAAGTTTGTCTTTTTTTTCAAATCTGGAACAGGCGGCAGTAATAATGTTTTTTTAACCTAATAATCTCAAAAAGAAGCATATGATTCACTCAACAAAAAAAGATTAAGTAAGCAAAATTAACTGACAAACATTAAATAAATTTTTCGTCGATAAACTTATCTCACCGTCACAGCTTAATGAACTCGGAAATAATAATCATCAATGAATAATAGAACTACTCAAGCTATTATTTCTTACAATTACAATTCTCTACCAAAAAGTACTGAAATATAATTCTAAGATATTAAAAATAATATTTCTATTTATATGAATTGTTACGCAAATTATTGTTTGTTAGAGAACTGAACAGATAAAAAAGCTTAATCAATGAGCGACTTTTATAATTATGTATAGACAGCAAGTGACGAAAAGTGACTATAAGTGACTACAAGTGAATAAAAGTGACGATTTGTGACAATAGGTGACGATATGTGTCGTTGTGTGACGATAGGTGACGATGGGTGATAATAAGTGACAATAGGTGACGATGGGTGACGATAAGTGATCATAGGTGATGATAGCTATAACAATAGGCAACGATAAGTTTTAGGATTCCTTCGGCTTTGTAAAACGTCAAACATGCAAGCCCAGTTCAACGGCACGTTGTGATCTACGTGTTTCAAAAATAAGTCAACGGTGTATAATGTGCGTAACTGTAGAGGCCAATTAGGACCGACAAACTGTTAGAGCTGCGGATTATTCGAAGGAGTTACAGCAGCAATTGCAATTTACAGTTGCTATATGCTGTTTTTGTTGTTTGTGTTTTTGGCATATATTATTTCAAAAACCTTTATTTTTGTAGGAGTTTTCAAACGCTAAAATTCGCAGAGCCTAACTCCAGACTCGCTAAGATCAGACAGCAGTACTGTAAGTGTCATCATCATCATCAGCCTTTTAATGTTCCCACTGCAGGGACACAGGCCTCCTCTCTCTAGGAGAGGGAATGGGCCATAATCCACCACACAGGCCCAGTGCGGATTGGTGGATGTCACATGTCTTCGAATTTTTGGTTCTAGGACATGCCGGTTTCCTCACGATGTTTTCCTTCACCGTTTTGAGAGCAGTGGTGATGAAATAAATTACACAAAGTAATGCGCCTGGCTGGGTTTGAACCCGCGACCTACGACTCGTAAGTCGGGGCCGTTACCACTCGGCCACCACTGCTCAACTGTAAGTGTATTCAAACCAAAATACTATAAAAATACTTGTTAGGACAAACCACACCACTATTCTATCTATAAGTACATAACACTGTAACATTTCTAGTGTCTGACAGAGAAATAAAACTTTCAGAGGTACTAAACAACTCATATGATCATAAATAATTCAAATGTGTACTTATCACGGTTCTAATTTACGTTGGTAATGGTAGTACCCGTCGCCGCTTTCAGGACATAACATACGTCATACTTTTTATTTTATGAATACGTTAGCTTCTTTGGAACATTCTCATTTGGCGTTTGCATTTGAATATGTATTTTGACATAAATACGTTATTGTTGTTTATGCAAAGATTTGATAATCATTTTCACAGGGAGTCAAAACATGACTAGGAATTAAAGACATGGAAACATTAGGTTTCTTTTAGTCATTTTTAAATTCGACTTTGAAACAAGTATTCGGTATTTTCACAGACAATAAAGATAAAATCTATAAGATTCCATTCATCTAATACACATGAGAAGAGAACCAGCAGCGGTTCCTCCTCGTTCTGTACCAGGCCCCAAAGCGAGAGGTAACTTTTGCTGAACACTCACATCCGAGGACATGGCGATACTCCGCCCAAGCGCACCTCTTCACTGTAGGTTCCACCGTATCCTATGTGTAAACATCATAATGGTGACACCTGAGCGTTTCTTCCGCATGAATCAGGTATAAAAACCTCCCGAATTCATCATTTTGATGTCAGGAGAGGGCCTGCATCATGCGGAAGGTGAGGACACCGTGACGTCTTTACAGCTACTCCTCAAAGACAGGACGTACAACCATGATTATGGCGTATATATTTATACAACCATATATCGGAGTCACCTTCCTGTCTTTTTAAGAGATACAATTAATATGCATTTTAAACAAGTATTCAATGAAAATATATTTTTCATAACAAGCTTTAATAGCGTGGTATATGCCTACTAAATAATTTATGCTTATCAAATCTATTCCTCATTACCGAGTTTCTATGGAAATCTCCCAGTTCCAGATCAGATCTGTATACCATTTAGCATCAAAGTACTTGTCAAGACGAATCTTACGAGCCCAAATTCGATGGGTCTATGTCGTTTAAATACTGAGTTCATATGGCCATCTTTCAGCTCTGTCATCAGACCCTGGTTACCATATAGAATCAAAGAACTCATCAATAGAAGTCAGACGAGATCAAACTTGAAGGGTTTGTATTGTTTTATCGCTAAGTTCCGATGGCCACCTTCCAGCTTCCATCAGACCAGCTCTATGTCATCATAATTTTGCTTTGTCAAGCGATTTACACATGCATGCAAAATTTCATCTCAGTCGCACAAACATCGGTCCGGTGAAACTAATATAAAGCTTGTAAAATGCACTTAGCCATTGTTTTCAAAAACTGTAAAACAGCTTTACTATTATCCATAAAAACTATTAAGTTCAACAAAAAATTAATTTATCAGTTCCCCAACCATATCGTTCGGTGCTAAATCTCTACGTCTAATTGTTGATTACTCATAGCTCTGTATCTAAATGAACAAAGTTACATAACTTAGTCATCGCAGTGGATAATGGTCAGCTCCCTACCCTGCTCAACACCCCTAATTATCATGTAGGACACACATATCTACCTAGAGGTATATGTGTTGAAGAACCCTTAGATACTCCAGTAGAAGTTTATGTAATAAGACGCGGTGAAACTTAAAAGGAGGGTAGTGTTTTGTTTTCATCAAAGAATCACACTAATAGCCAAAGTTTTGTGTATATTTGTGTGAACTGTGAAGGTTTATTACTCTTTCAAGCTTCAACGACTATAGAATTCAGATGAAATTAGGTAAACCGGTAGCCGGTTCGTTTTTTTATGTTGGCCAAAAATCATCCAATAACGAATCCCGGATGGAGCAAGAATCAGTGTCAAACTCTTACTGACTAAACACCACACCCCGTTCTTCCTCTGCCCTTCGCACTGGGGCCAAGCCTTCCTTTCAGAAAAAGACCCTTTGCCCCAGTAAAACATGACATAGTAATATTATTATTGATTATGAGGATTAAATGGCGATGTAATAAAAAAATTGACAAATTATTTTTTTTGTTACTGTAATGCTTATAAATTTTACAGGGTATTATAAAATCACTCGCATGCCTACTTAGTTCTTAAAAAATATCTAATACTGGATTGAGTTTCACATAAACTACTAACATTATCACTACATTTCACATAAACTACTAACGTTATTTTTGAAGTTTCTAATGAGATGTCGTAAATAGTTACATTTTTTCCGCTTACATTAAACGTAGGCTGAACCCTACGAGTTTTATCAAAATAATGTACTAAGTATTGTACACATTGAAAAGGTCTACAGAAAAGTCCGTGATGGTATATGTCTATCTCTTATGGATAACCCACAATAACTTTTATTTTGTCATTTACTTTTTACAACAAATAATGGCTAATTTTCGAACCAATACAGCATTAATCCTTAACCAATTAAATACATTGTTAATTTAATATAGATCTATATGGCCCTTTACACCGTATGATTTTAGTGAATATTTTCGAAGATATTACAGATTTAAAAATTGCGGGACGTAGCGTTTGCGGCGGTACCGGCTGGCCGCCCGGTGCGGCAAGAGCGTAGAATTTCTAAACTCTTTGAACCCTTCTGGACTCCCTCCTCACAAAATTGTGTTGAAAGTAGGCTGTCCTGTTATTTTATTAAGAAACCTGAATCCACCTAAACTTTTCAATGGTACGCGTTTGCTGGTAAAATCATTGAAAACTTTCATAATAGAGTGCACAATACTCACAGGATGTGGTACCGGAGAAGATGTATTGATTCCCCGAATCCCTCTGACACCATCGGATTTACCCTTCCAATTTAAACGTTTACAGTTTCCGGTAAAAACATCTTTTGCAATGACCATTAATAAATCGCAGGGTCAAACCTTCAACGTTGCAGGCTTAGATTTGAGCGTTGACTGTTTTTCACATGGACAACTGTATGTCGCTCTTTCAAGAGTGACCTCCAGAGAAAACATGTTTGTATTGTCTAATGACAAGAAAGCTGTGAACGTTGTTTATACAGACATTCTGTAATATGTTGTAAAAATAAATAGTTAAAAATTTAAAAAAGTAAATAAGTAAAAATGCAGTGTATGAATTTAGATATTTCAAAGATAGCAGGAAATCTTCATGGTATAGGGAAAGGGGGATTGTTTTACTCCAAATTTAACGGGTGCGGGCCACGGGCAGTAATGAATAAATCAAAACTACTGGATCGATTTTAATCATATAGGCTATATATTTTATACCCGTGCGAAGCCGGAGCGGGCCGCTATGTTTTTATATACCACGTTCACAGTTTTTCTGTAGTGTATTTAGTATCGGCATTGCACCCGTGCGAAGCCGGGGCGGGTCGCTAGTATTATTATAAAGAAAAGAGGTGTGCGAACGAATGTGGGCCTCAAAGTTTTTAAGAAATTTTGTGTAATTGTTTGATTTCTCAAATAAATAAATAAATAAACGCAAGTGCTATCCAAAATCATACAGACCAAAAACCTATTATTTCTCAGGCCTATTCATCCAGGCGCCTTTCTAAGTCGACACCTTTCTTCTCCTTGAGCCACATCGCTACGTAAAATCGAGTCAGTTCTATATAATTTGATTGTGCTCGCTTCGAACGTGAGCTGATTCCTAAGGTAGCAAACGACCCGCCCTCGTAGTCCGCAAAGCCTCGGCCTCAAACCTTGCAAATTGGAAGCGCACTTGCCAACCAAAATGGCTAGAGAGTTTCTTTGGATTTTTGTATGTAGAGATAATTGAAGAGTCTTATGATTTCGTTGGTTAAAATTTGATCATAGCAATATTTTTGATGATTCAGGGAAATCAAGGTTGCTGACATAGCGAAAACAATCGCCAAAGTTAAGTGGCAACGGGCAGAGCACATTGCACGCAGAACAGCTGGCCGATGGGGCTGAAAAGTGGAGACCGCGTACCGGAAGACGTAGCGTAAGAAGGCCTCCCACAAGGTGAACCGATGACCTGGTCAAGGTTGCTGGAATCCGATGGACGTGAAACGTTAACGTCGTTTTGGCGACGCTTGGGGCAGGTATATGTCCAAAAGTGAACGACTTTCGGCTGAAATGATGATGGTGATGATGGGAAAAGAGTGTGGGTTTTTTGTCGAATTTTTAGTTACCGCTAGATCTTATAAAGTAATATGAAATAATAATACTCTAAAACTAACACACAACGCCCATCTAGTCCCAAACTATATAAAAATAAAGTTTGACCCAAATTGTTTCTGCTCTTAAGAAGGATTTAAACTCTTGAGTTCCGAGCGAACTCCGACGTTCGCATTCCTATGATCTTTTTATTTTGTCTCTAATTACGGTACTCGAAGGGTTATGTTTAATGACTAATATATAAATAGAATTTTTTTTAGATAGAGTAAATAGTAATTAGTGCCTGATACTTAAAGACGTGATTTTAGTCACGATAACATACACTTTATAATATGGGAACAAACCTGAAATCGCGAAAAAAATCAGCAAGTTCAGTACATTATTGACCAGTTGATTTGTTTTTCGCGATTTCAGGTTTGGTCCCAAAGTAAAAGTTGTTTATTAAACTGTTCATACTTAAAACCTTGATGATTCACATATTATATTAGATTCACGATTGTCCCCTATATAATCTTTCCACAACCACTGATCGGTTAAGTAGTAGAGAATTTTTAGTCCATATTAAAAAAATAGCCCCATAACATAACAATTTAATTGAAAAAGCACCCACCTACTTAGCGAAATCATAAAACGGCGTAAAACAAAACGTTTTATTTCATACTCCACATAAAACTTGAGCAAATACAAATCCAAGATGGCAACGATTCGGCAGTCACGTACGCGTCTTATTTTATATGTCAGTCTGTTTTATCTTCGCACGTTAGATTGCTTGAATAAGGCCCAAATGATCGAAATACATGTTTCGCAAGGTGTTGAATATAATATAATAAGTTACCGGTTTATACTTTTGTTATTTTTATGGTTATTGGTCTATCAAATATTCTGGAGTCGTTTCAGTTACGTGTGTTAATGATGCTTCTTTTAATGTCGAATGTGTTCATTGAGAGCAGAGATACAGAGAGAGAGTATAGCAACGCTAGGTATCCCATCTCCAGATTACTCCATATTCCTTTCCGAAAAACCAACCTTGGCCTCAACGCACCCTTGCTCCGAATATATAAATTTTACAATAGTTTTTTTCAAATCACCAGACTCAGATTTACATGGTGTTTCATTTTACAAGTTTAGGAGAGCAGTCTTGGAGGTATGAGCTTATGCAAACTTTTCTTTTAAATGTTAACTTATACATCTTTATGTTATATTTACTTATCCTCTTTTCTACAATCCATTTTAGAATTTTAGTCTACTTTTTATTTTTTGAGTGCGTATTTTTCTATTTTGTATGTTAATTTTTTAACCGAATTTTATGTGTAAGCTGTGCATACCTGTAATAGGCATGCATACCAGTGTAAAGTATTTTCGTATTATTTTATGTGATATTCCTGTATGCATTGCTGTTGGTGTGCCAATAAATAAATAAGTAAATAAACGCTAACAGCTATTTTGTTCAACATATTTGCAAGTACAATACCATCTCTTGAGAATCAACTTTAACACATAATCCTCTTCTACAAGTATGTATGAACATAAAGGTAACGTGTGCCAAACAAGCCATTATGAGCGTTGTCGTTTATTTGCATTTTATTTGGTAACTAGACTGGTAGAGCTACATTTGATACACGCCACGCGACGTCGTTCTACGCCCCCCTAGCCAAGTTTATTATCTACAATCGTTAATGCTAACAAAAAACGAATCAAATGTATCATCGCTACATCTTGAAGTTTTATGATTTAATTTACCTTTCGATTACAGTAATTTTATTAGAGATAAAATCAAAATGGTTTTTATTTCACATAGGTCTACATGGGCACTTATAAAACGTCAGAAGCTAGTGCACGGTTCCAAATTGGTCGTTTCCTATGGAGAAGAACCAGCAAGAAACTCCAAGGTTACTCTTTTTAACTCCATGGTTACTCATAATAGAAAGATAATATGTGTGCAAACACTGGCGTTCTCTTGGGGCTCATGAGTTTAATACTTAAGAGTCTCTTTCTACAATCGAAACGCCTCAACTTAAGAGGCCTGTTCGGGACGATTTATCCATACAAACGTAATACCAAAATTCATTTGCAAGTCGAGTATATTTCAACCATATTATGGTGATATTTGGATTTAGACAATATTAATCTATATCGTTTGTATGGATAAATCGTCCCGAACCGGCCTCTTAAGTTGAGGCGTTTCGATTGGAGAAAGAGACTCGTTACGAAACGATTATAACTTGACTAGGGGCAGAAGTGTTACACGTGGGCATATCGATATCATTAGACCGAGATGCCCACGTTTTGATGATGATGATTACATATAATTCCCAGTTCTACATCAATATCGTGAGCCCAAGTCGTCGACGGCGCGCACTGATCCCGCGCGCCTCAAGGAGTTGTCAGCAACTGTAGGGGCCCGGCAGGGTTGAAGCCTACTGGGGCCAAGGATTGATACGAAAGCGGAACACCGGGGCCCTGGAACTAAGGCAGGAAGGAAAGGTGGGTCGTTTAGTCAGTAGAAGTTTGACACAATCTCCCGCTTCCTCCAAGACCGGGATTCGTCATTTAATGATTTTTTCCACCATAAAAAAAAACATCAATATCGTATCTATTTACAAATCTCCAAACCTTACCAAATCCCCGCAGAAGTCTGCAATCGTTTCCTATATCCATGAGTATATGCACAGTTGCAAATCACAAACGGAGCGTAGGGAATTGATATGAAGGATATGGAAATGTGCAAACAGCATATTGCGACGGGGAACGATTCAGAGCACGTTGGCGGCGATTCTGATTCTACTCGACTGTACTTACTGTAGGTGTATTTTGTTTTCTTTTAGTTAAAAGTTAGTGGGAATGAAGTGGCCGCGATTAAACGTGTATTATATAAAACAAGTCACATGTTGTTATTATAGTTTAAATCATTTCACAAAGACGTTCACTGATCGACTTTTTTTATGGTGGGAAAAATCATCTAATGACGAATCCCGCACTGACTACCACAGGGTTTTTTGCTTATTCTTTCCTATAAAAGAATTAGATTTAGAACAAGCAACTAGTTTTCGATAAATTGACAAGACTATTTGAAATAAATACTCAGTCTTGTCTTTCTGTGCTTTTCTTCATAAAACACTTTTCTTACACACCACAATCATAGATACACAGGAAGTAATTATTACCATATTGACTTTTAATAAGATATATAGCTATATATCATATTTAAATGTATCAAAAAATAAATCAAGCTAATATAAAAATGCTTGTAAGTCACATAAAAATATCATAGGAATACTGAATAAACAAAACTTTAAACCACTCTTAACCAATAAAAAGTTCTATCAATAAAATCCTAATTAGTTCGCCTTATAGTTTTTTATTTAATTTTCATAAGCAGAACCCGCGTCAACTTCCTTCTGGGATGCAGGTGTGCTCCCAAGTTTAGCATTTCTCTTTAATCTCGTCTCGGCTATCTTCAGATGGTATTTTCTTGTGACAAGGTTAAGTACCTCGTTCCTTTAAGATTTAGTGAGGACCCCTAATTGGACAGTAGGGATTATTATTGGTCATGATTTAGTTTGGGTCTGATTAATAGTTCTGTTTTGAAGTGTTTTACAACTTTTTTGTCGGAATAAAGTGATTAAAAAAGTTTCACCAGTTTTTTTTTTATGTGAGGAACAATCTGATAATTTTTCTCTCATTAACCTTTCGTAATTAACATAATAGAAAGACAATAGATGTGCGAACGCCGTCGCTCGGGGCTCCAGAGTTTAAAGCAGAGCGAAAAGATGTGTTAAGACTTAACTGACTAAAAGCCATTCCTATGTTCCTTCATTGGGTTTTTCTTTCAGATGCAAACTTGTGGCCCCAGTAGAGTAGGGTAGAGTAGGGTAGAGTAGGGTAGAGCAGGGTAGAGCAGGGTAGAGCAGGGTAGATCAGGGTATAGCAGGGTAGAGCAGGGTAGAGCAGGGTAGAGCAGGGTAGAACAGGGTAGAACAGGGTAGAGCAGGGTAGAGCAGGGTAGAGCAGGGTAGAGCAGGGTAGAGCAGGGTAGAGCAGGGTAGAGCAGGGTAGAGCAGGGTAGAGCAGGGTAGAGCAGGGTAGAGCAGGGTAGAGCAGGGTATAGCAGGGTAGAGCAGGGTATAGCATGGTAGAGTAGGGTAGAGCAGGGTAGAGCAGGGTAGATCAGGGTATAGCAGGGTAGAGCAGGGTAGAGCAGGGTATAGCAGGGTAGAGCAGGGTATAGCATGGTAGAGTAGGGTAGAGCAGGGTAGATCAGGGTAGAGCAGGGTAGAGCAGGGTAGAGCAGGGTAGAGCAGGGTAGAGTAGGGTAGAGCAGGGTAGAGCAGGGTAGAGCAGGGTAGAGCAGGATAGAGCAGGGTAGAGCAGGGTAGAGCAGGGTAAAGTAGGGTAGAGTAGAGGAAGAGGAAGGTAGCGATACATGGCAGGGTAGACCAGGAGCGAAGCCACGGGCAAAATATATTATAGATAAATTACACTCATACACTGAAAAAAATTTATTATTGACATGAATTAAGTGCCGTAAAAATGGAACCCCTCGGTGTGTCTCGCACTAGCCCAATTTTTTTTAGTCTGTTTTCTTAAAAAATAATAAATTAATTTTAAAATAACCTTAAATTTCTTCACATACTTCTTGATAGGAATATACTCGTACTCTTTCTTTGGCGTTCTGTATATTGTTCCTACCTCATGTTTCATGAGTTTAGTTATTACATAACTATCTCAGTCAGTTAGGTAAGTCCAACTTCGAGAAAGAGATCTCTCGTCGAATCCAACTCGGATGGGCAGCGTTCGGGAAGCTCCGGCATATATTCACGTCCGAAATACCTCAGTGTCTCAAGACAAAAGTCTTTGACCAGTGCGTGTTGCCAGTGATGACTTACAGTAATGAGACGTGGTCGCTTACTATGGGTGTCATAAGAAGGCTCAAGGTCACCCAGCGAGCAATGGAGAGAGCGATGCTTGGTATTTCCCTGCTTGATCGAATCAGGAATGATGAGATCCGCAGGAGAATGAAATCAACCGACATCGCTCGAAGGATTGCATCGCTGAAGTGGCAGTGGGCGGGACATATAGCGCGGAGAACCGATGGCCGTTGGGGTGGAAAGGTTCTCGAATGGCGTCCGCGTACCGGACGACGCTCCGTGGGCAGGCCCCCTACAAGGTGGACCGACGATCTGGTTAAGGTCGCGGGAAGCCGCTGGATGCGGACAGCACAGGACCGATCGTTGTGGAGATCCTTGGGGGAGGCCTATGCCCAGCCGTGGGCGTCGCTCGGCTGACATGATGATCTCAGTCTAAACACTTAGAAACTTACAATCAAACATTACTACGGGGGATCTCACGTATTTTTTTTATCAAATATTATCGTATGCCTATAGTGTCAGATAAGACAATTGTAATCTTAGCAGATAGTTTTTTTTTAGGATACCGCACTTTAAAAGGAATGAACAGAATCTCTTTGATTATGATCACTTTATTGTCAATCTATCAGTCGGATTGCGTAAAGACCCTTTATCTCGAGAACACATTGGTTATCGAGTTGAAATTAAAACCACATATTTGATCCCTTGAACATATGCTTTTTGAAGTTTATATACTTATTGTGGTTTTATTTTATTTTTTTTAACTGCAGTGTTACATTTTTGTATTTTTTTTATTTTTTTATTATTGTGAATGTGGGGACTATGTCGATTACTTTTCCTTTTCTGTAATTTTAATATGATGTCTGACAGATTTGAGTATTTGATGCGGCCTACACAAATGTCCTTTCTTTGGTATTGATCGTCAAGTCGTTGAGCTCCTTAATAGTCCTCTTGCACTGACTGGACAGGTCTACTCAAATCTGGTGGTTCTTTCTTCAAAAGACCACCTGAGACACTAATCTGCATGGTTCTTATATGATTTGACCAATACATGGTTACTGTATGGACTTTAAGAGACTTTGACCCCTGAGTTTGTTACGGTGTTTCTTCTCAGGGTAGTCAGCTAGGAAACACCGGACTCATCTAGCTTAAATTGATGAAAAGAAAAAATATTGACGTGTAAAAGTGTTATTTTAAAACCTATTCACAACAAATAAATATCCTTTATGAAACAATCAAACTTCTACGTTAACGAAAACAAATTTTTGTTCTTGCCTTTACTATCCCACTGTTAGGCAAAGGCCTCCCTCAATTCTTTACAATTATCACGGTCAGCATTTTAAGTCATACCATTTATCACTTTACTGAATCGCCATTCATAGGGTACTTTCCGGTGGGCTACAATCCTGAAATTTGGCATGAATTAAGTGCTCATAGCACAAATAGAGAAAAAAATCTTAAATAAAAAAACAATATAAATTTGTTATTACCTCACAACTTTTTTTACGATTCGGAAAAATCTTCGAAACTCCGTTTGAAAATTAAACGGAAACTAATAAAAATGTACGGAACCCTCAGTGCGTGAGTCTGATTCGCCCTTGCCCAGTTTTTGTTTTGTAATCTCATACTCGTGGGTGTTGAAAAAATCCAACACTATCTGTACCTACTTTCATTAATATAATATCGGTGTGCAAAATCAAACTGTCACGATTATAGATAAAAGACGCTACATTTGAAGTGCATGTCGCAGTAAAAATTGCAACTATTTTTAACCGACTTTAAAAATAACGGAGTATTAAGTTTAGCTGATGTATGTATTGTTTAGCTGATGTATGAAGTGATTTTATGTATGTTAACTGATTTCTTGGTAAATGATTTATGATAAATGATCTTTATTTTGTAAGTAGGATTAAAAAAAAAAATAGAATTTTAGTTGAGTCCGGTGTTTCCTAGCTGACTACTTTGAGAAGAAACATTGAAACAAACTCATTTTGACTGGTCGATTGTGGAATAAATTTGATTTTTAAGTCTTGGGTGTCGAAATTAACATTTTTTAAGACAATTACGTCCATTTTTGTTTTCGTTAACTTTGAAGTTTCAATTTTTTACACCTTCAAGAGAACTGACTTGAGTACATATTTTTAATTTAATCTCAATACCTCCACGCGTTTCCGAGATAACTCTTGACAGACACAGACGGATAACTAAGTGATCCTATAAGGTATCCGTATTTTCCTTTTAGAATACGGAACCTAAAAAAATATTTATATTTATGAATAATTCACAACATAAAATTTCAAACGGTTCTGATAAGAGTCGCCATAACTATCTATTCGAATAAGTTAGTAGTTTTATCTATTTAAACTATTACAATTTTAGCAGTAACACGTCCTTTTATTCGAGCAATAAAACGCACACGTTCCACATATTACACTCAACCGGTTTTGCAAACTGTCAATTAACTAGTATTTAAATAAATTACATTTTCAGTGCAATTGATTCAGAAGTCAAACGCTCACACGCAATGAGGTAAGTCTCTATCTAATATTAAAATCACTTTATTATTACTAAAGTACTGTCTGTGACTATCATAAAAAGAAAGAAAGATCATGGTCATGGTCAGCTCTTCTTTAGATAAATGTCCAACTTGACTATTGTTTTTCTGGTGTGACTATAATAATGACTTTATGGTCAGGTGGTACATGGTGGTGAGGTGGACTATTAGAAAAACAATTCCTTGAAGCTGCATATTACTTGTTTACGGCTCATAACCCAATCCATTTGTGGCAGTTATAATACCATCAAATCAGGCCTTATCTAGTTTAAACTGACAAACAAAATTGAAGTGTAAAAATGTTTTTTAAAATCTATTTGCAAAATAAATGTCATTTACAAAAAATATAAATGTAAAAATGGGAGTCAAATTTAATAGGTATTCATGATTATGGTGTGGTTGTCGAATTATAATAAAATTCATTTATAAGCACTTGAGGTTATAAAATTTAACCTGGCTATATTTTTACCAACACACAAATAATTAATAGTTATAAAAAAAAAACTTTTTACAAAAAAAAACCGCCTTCAAAAAAAGCCAAACGATAAAAGTTCCTACACTAAAAAGTTGAAAATAAAAATTTGAATTGCTGTAAAGAAACTTAATTTATAGGTTAGGCTATAAATTAATAATTTTGAATATTTACAAAATATTAATGTCAAATAAGTTTTTATTTGACATTAATATTTTGTAAATATTCAAAATTTATTACTTCTTTTTGGAGTAGGTGCCAGCCAAAGCAAGGAATTACGAATGGGCAACAATCCCTTGAAAAATTGGTTAAAAATAAAACTGAACAATACTAAAACGATAATTTACTTTTAACATAAAGGTTGTTTAGCCAAATATAACTACACAGTTTAACACAACTAACACAGACAGTCTAACTACATAGTTTTTACATTGGTTTCGATAAGACCTCAGTGTAGTTCCCCTCGAATGATAATAAAACAATCTCAAACTAACTTGAGTGTTAACTTTTCTGCCGGTTTAGTTACCAGACCAATACCTTCAAAATTCTATACAACGGTTTTTTTTTATTGCAATAATTTTTGAATTACTCTCATCTGCAATCCATTAACCGGCACAGGGCCCACGTGGTGGATACGGCCTATTCCTTCTCCTAGAGATAAAATAGAATAGAAATCTATTTATTCAAGACAGACACAGCACAACGGTTACAAAACACACGGTAAAAATTACAAACGTAAACAGTAAGCTGAGCGTGCCCGAACCGAAAGGGTGACAACCTCAGCATTTGCTGGCTGTCAGACACCCAGTGTTGGTTTTCAGTTGGCAACCCACTGTGACGCACGAGATGAGGTCTGAGTCCCAACAACAGAAATATTACAAGGCTGATGCTATACTACTCATCTGCACAACAACGTTTAAGTGTGTCACAACAACATGACATTAAACCTTGTTGTATAATTTATCTAATCAACCACTATCTGTACGTAAATCATTATTAAAATATTAAACAAACACGACTTTGATAAAATTAATTCATGATAATGCTCCGTTACTTCTACAATTGCAGTTCAACGCACTTCTCTAACGCTGTATTTTGGTATGTAACAGGTTTTTGTACCAGATTTTAATTACACTAGCTGCAGTCTCATTAGTTGCTGGTAAAAAAGATTGCACAAAAGCAAAAATGAGAAAGTTACCAGACGGTTTGCAAGTTGGTGTGGCAACTGCAGCCTTTCAAATTGAAGGCGGTTGGAATGCATCAGGTATGTAACTTATTAAGATTTCAACTATAAGTCTTGAAATTAAATTTCCCATTTCTCCATTTTCCTAAGTCGTCGTGTTTTTCAAGAATACATGAATAATTTTCTATTTTATTGATCCGGAGATCATTTTTTTTTAATGACAAATACCTACTAAACAGTGATGCAATCGTTGATGGTAAAGCGTACTTTCAGGTTATTAAGGGACACTCTAGCCATGAAGGCATAATTTTTATCTTTATGGTTTAATTTATATTTGTTTACACCAATTCTTTCAGACAAATCTCCAAGCATTTGGGATACTTACAGTCATATCCCAGGTAAGATCAAAGATGGCACAGACGGCAATGATACTTGCAAATCTTACGAATATTATCTGCGTGACATAAAAATGCTCAAGTTCCTAGGGGTGAGCTTCTACAGATTCTCCATTTCATGGCCAAGGGTGCTGCCTAGTGGATTTTCAAATAAAATTAGCGAAGATGGTATTGGATATTACAGCAGATTCGTCGATGAATTGTTGGCCAATGGCATCGAACCAGTTGTGACCATGTATCATTGGGATTTGCCACAAAGTTTGCAAGATTTGGGTGGTTGGGCCAATCCTCTTATTGCTGATTGGTTTGAGGACTATGCCCGTGTGTTGTACAAAACATTAGGTGATCGAGTTAAAACCTGGATTACTTTGAATGAACCGAAACAGTTTTTGATACATGGTTACGGAATGAACAGGTTCGCTCCTGATATTGTTTCTCCGGGGATTGGTGATTACATGGCTGTGAAGAATGCGCTGTTGGCACATGCTAGAGCCTGGCACTTGTACGATAAAGAATACAGGGAAAAGCAGAAAGGCAAGTTTGTTTTATATATGTAAATCAATTTCAAGTTACTTTTATAAAAACATCGAAAACAATATTCGTCGAGTACTGCTTCAATATTTAGCGTGGTGCTTTTTCACTCTAATTTTTTGTGCGTGTGTTTTTTTTTAAGTGTTTGCCTTTTTTTGTTCGAAAATCATCCACGCCCTTGGGCAAGGCGAGACATACAGTCAGACTTTAACTGACTAAATACCACTAATGTTCCATCGTCTTGCCGATAACTCCTTAAGGCGAACGTGGAACAATATGCATCGTTAACGACTTGGGCTCGGTCCGGACGATCGGACAGCAAGCTACCCATTGCTCGTCATTTGCAAACCACCGCAGTGTATGAATATGTTCGGACATGGCAAGTTCGGAAGGTTCCTGCACCGGATTCAGGCGGAAGAGACGCCCGGGTGTCGCCACTGTGTGGCCAGCCCGGAGGACACGGTGGGGCACACTGTAGAAGTGTGCCCCGCTTGGGAAGAGCAACGCCGTGCCCTCGTGGGGGTGATCGGCGGCGGCGACCTCTCGCGCCGGGCCTTGGTTCAGGCCATGGTTCACAGCGAAGAGGAATGGCAGGCGGTCGCCTCCTTCTGCGAAGCAGTAATGCTCGTAAAGGAGGAGGCCGACCGCATAAGGCAAAGGCAACAGCGCCCTCGCCGTAGCCGTCGCCGCCGCTGTCCTGCCGATATCCGGCCACCGTAGACACTGGCTCACGGACGGTGAGCAATGGGTAGCTCGCCGTCCGGGCGTCTGGTAACTGTCCAGATCGAGTCCAAGTTGTCAACGGCGCGCACTCCTTCAGGGTCGAAGCCTTCTGGAGCTGCTGGTTTGTGTGAAACTGTTACCGCGGCTCTGGAAATAAGGCA
This sequence comes from Mythimna loreyi, assembly GCA_029852875.1. Classification (NCBI taxonomy): domain Eukaryota; kingdom Metazoa; phylum Arthropoda; class Insecta; order Lepidoptera; family Noctuidae; genus Mythimna; species Mythimna loreyi. The sequence continues at coordinate 7,672,763 of CM056800.1, read as the reverse complement.
AGGAAGGTCCGAGGTTTTTAATCAGTAAGAGTCTGACACTGGTCTCCCGCTCCGCCCAAGAGGTTTCGTCATTTGATGATTTTCACCTACCATAAAAAAAAGTGTATGCCTATGTTCCTTACCTCATTACAATCAAACAACTAAACGGTTTTGTATGAAATTTGGTACATAGGACCGTGATATTTATTCCAGGAGCATGTTTCCTTGGCATAATTTTCTACTTTCACTTGGTTGAAACCGAAAATTAAAAAACAAATAAGTTTGTTTTTCTAATATAGATTTTGATTTTTAGGTACTATTGGTATAACAATAGCAACAGATTTCCGTGAAGGTGCCTCAGACTCTCCCGCTGACATTGAGGCAGGAAACATAGCAATGGACTTTGAAGTGGGTTTCTACAGCCATCCAATATTCTCATCCACCGGTGGCTTCCCTGAGAGGATGATAAAACGGATCGGAGATAAGAGTGCTGAACAAGGTTTCCCTAGAAGCAGGCTGCCGGAGTTATCACAAAAAGAAATTGAGTTCATTAAAGGTCTGGATCATGTTGCATTGCATCAGCCTTATAAAGTTCCCACTACTGGGACACAGGCCTTCTCTCTAGTAGAGAGTATGGACCATAATCCACCACGCGTACCCAGTGCGGATTGATGGATGTTACAGTCATGTCTTTGAATTTTTAGCTCTAGGACATGCCGGTCACCTCACGATGTTTTCCTTCACCGTTTTGAGAGCAGTGGTGATGAAATAAATTACACAAAGTAATGCGCCTGGTTAGGTTTGCACCCGCGACCTACAACTCGTAACTCGGGGCTGTTACCACTCGGCCACCACTGCTCCCCAGGACCATGTATGCATATTTAAAGTTGTATGTAATGCTTCTGCGAGTATTCTGAGAAAGTATCTAGAACGCAGCTGATTGGTGGTCATGAGATGTATTTTCTAAGCAATAAATTTCGATGCTGATCGATCTGCGTCTGGAAGACATGTTTGTAATCACACCCATGATATACTAGTATTTTTGCAATTATGCATTTTTTAAAACAAAATCTCAAGACATTTTTATTTTTTGTACACACAAACACTTTAAAGATAAAAACAGATAGAAGAACACAAAGGTATAGCAATACCTTTGTGTTCTTCTATCTTAAATAAGCATATTTTAACGTAAATTTCTTCCATCAGACCTGCGACAGAACAGTTAGATGAGAGAAGTAGACACAGTGTATACAAATAAGTTAGAAAATTTAAAATATACTGTACTATATACTTTTTGTTAGGAAATCTGAACTATGTTTTTTTAGACAGTTACAAAGAATATAATAACAAAGAATAATATAAACACAAATATAATAACAAATGTCAAAATACCGAAAAGTTAATACAAAAGTCCGTTGCAGCGTTTGTCATCTAATAAACTTTTAAAACTTACGGCGCTCGCTGTTACACTGTGTGAACGTCAAAACTGCACTAATTTCATCAATGTACAGAAAATCACCTAATTGAAACAAAGTGACTGTACGGTATGCCTACGATACGGTGGTAATTAGTACATACATGTATATTTATTATTTGTTTAATGGATGTTTTCTTGTGTGAAGCGATGTGTTTGTAAAAAAAAGACTTATTTGAAAGTAAGTCTGAATATAACTATCTTCTTCTTCTTCTTCTTTTCGTGTCGATTTGACTCAAATTTTGTCCAGACATTTTTAAATTCAATCAAATTTTGGACAGCTCTCTCGTTGGCCTCGTACAAGTCATTAAAGGTGCAGGTGGTAGAGCAAGCTGAGCGAGAAAGGAGATGACGCATATCCTGTGAAGGGGCTCCACACTGGCACTGTACTTGCGATGGGTCAAGGAAGCCCCATTTGGCCAGATTATCTCTGCAGCGACCAACTTGAACCCGCAGTCGGTTCAGAGATTTCCAGATTGGCCACTGCAGTTCGTGTCCCGGTGGCAGATGTTCTGCCGGGGGAATGAAGTTAAGAGTCAATATAACTATGATTTTTAAAAAGTTACAAAGAATATGAGCATTCGGGCGGCGCCGGGAAATTCAAATAGCATTCAACTGTTCCACTCATTTCCATTTATCGAGTCAAGTTATTTTACATGTTTTCTTACTCAATTATCTTGTTAATAATACACCATAATAAATAAAGATAACAATTTATTACGTAATACAAATACAAATGGGTGAAATATACAAGATAAAATAGTACATGGTTGTATCTAAATCAATATGTGAATGTTTCGCGAATGTTATCGACAAACAACAAGGAGATAAATAATTTAATTGAATGAATATAAAATGACAATACAACTTATATGATTTTTTTTCTTTTTAAATTATAGTAGTTAATCTACATATTCATATTAGCGAATAAATAACATGTTAGTGAAGTTTAGAGTCATAGTTATGGTTTTACATAACTTAAATTTTAAAAATACAATAATACTAACTAATTAGGCTTATTAAACTCTATTATAAATGTCGAATATCGCATTTGCATTCGTGATTCTGAGAAAAAGAAATCTAACATTCGTTTCATCACTAGTAGTTGTTTTAAAAGTGCCCATGTAGGCCCGTGTAAAATAATAATATTTTGACTTGAATTTGAGTCAATACAATCCTAGTTTAATCAAGCCACTTGTTAGTAAATGCCATCTGACCATGATAATCTTAAAACCACCTAACAACCCAACATGGTGGTCCTAAGACCATATTGTCGTTAAAAGGAAGAAGACCTCGATTTTATAGAAAAACCATAAACCGGATGACTTTCTCATTAACCTATCTTTAAATATTACAGGTACAAGCGACTTCTACGGATTTAACCACTATTCTACTAAATTTTATACAATGGATAAGTACAAGAATGGAACATTCCCAGTGCCTTCTTATGAAGATGATATGGGGGTTGTGGGTGACTACGGAAACTATGAACTGGCCCCTATAATACATACGACTGTGAGTTTCAGAATTATTACCTAACACACAAATAAACTTGGTTCACAAGTTATATTAGCAGTGAAAAACATTACATGATGCTATCACCAGCTTTGTGTTCCGACTGCTGGGATTTAGGATTGGAATTGTCATGATATGGACTTTGGATTTTGTATAGATCCAAAGTCCATCTTATGACAATTCCAATGAGACTAAACATGGATAGGATATAAAAAAATATATATTTTTCTTCCGAAATTCCTGAGCGTACCTTTCAGCTTTATTGTCAGATCAAGTCGATACTTTTCTTTACTTGGCAGTTAATATATCTGCCCCTTAGCCAAGTTACAATCGTATCGTTTAGAGTTAGCGCTTGTAGTTGCCCAGTTCCCTTGTTCGGACGTCATCTCAACAAAGATTTTTAGGCGTAGCTATCAACAAGCGCTAACTCTAAACGAAACGATTATAACTTGGCAAGGGGCTGTATTTAGACCAGCGATTGTCAACTGACAAAACAACATACTATTTTTCCCTTGTCAATTTTCAAACCTATTCTAGAACTGCGAACATACTTCGAAATATCTAACCAGCCAGTTCGTTGGTAGTAAATCATATGGTCTCTTTGTTTGGAGACACCACAGTACCTTATAGCCACTCTGGCTATGGCATCTCAAAATAAACCTTATAAGTCCAAACACGGCTAAGATACGTTGTTTTATTATGGGATTGCACTATCTATCTTTAGACGTCATACCATTTTTATCAGTGACATTTCTATTTAAAACTGAATGCAAATACTTTTTGATACAACTAACAAGTACCAAATACACTATTTCATATATAACTACAATGTTTGAAGTCTTTCGATCTAGATTATGACTGAATTGAACATCTTCTCCATAATTTGAACTTCATTAAAAAACTTATAATTTTATTTCGATCAAATTATTATCATTTATTCTCAATACTTGTGACCTTGACGAATAACATTCTTTTGAACTATATTTCGCGACGTCACGCGTCGTCCTATCTTTAGCGACGTGGATGGCGTCGCGTACTGCTGTCTCCAGTGTAGCATGGACTTGGTCAGACCAACCTACACCTACTTTTGTAAGCAGCAACTTTTCCAGTTTATCACCTCTCTTTTTGGCAATGTCGTCAAAGAAGTTAAAGATTCTTTTTTGGCATAAAAGAAGTATTTTTCTCACCACACTATTTTTGGCTATCATGTAGTCGTTGGTCCAATGCTTCGTCCAGTTTATTCCGAGCATTATAACTACATAATTATTCAATACTAGCTTCTGCCCGCGACTTCGTCCGAGGAAAATTTCTTGTAGTGATAGCTCGGTTAACATCCATGTTATATAAATAATTTATAGCCTATGTCACTCGGGAGTAAAGCAGCTTTCTATTGTTGCTAAAATTTTCCCAATCGAACCATTTGTTCCAGAGATTACCTCCTACAAACAAAAAAATAAAAAAAAACAAACTTTACCTCTTTATTATATTAGTGTAGATTAATATAATATAACAGAAAGTACTTTTGGCTCAACCACTCTCTCATCTGTGAATATCTTTTTTTATTTTAAAACTAAACTATTGTAATTATGGTAAAAACCCTATAGTTTTTATGCGATGTAATCAAATAAATATTGGCCTGCATTTGATTGATCGTCTCAAGTATGCCATTCAAAAGTAAAACCACTTATTTACATTTATTTTGCAAAATGTGGTTTTGTACGACAAGTAACAATTTTAATGCACTTGTTATTTTTGTGCGTGTGTAACAGCAACTTGATAATTTATCAATGGTATCATCATCAGCCTTTCAATGTTCCCACTGCTGGGACACAGATATCCTCTCTAGGAGAGGGAATGGGCCATAATCCACCACGCGGGCCCAGTGCGGATTGGTGAATGTCATATGTCTTCGAATTTTTGGTTCTAGGACATGCCGGTTTCCTCACGATGTTTCCCTTCACCGTTTTGAGAGCAGTGGTGATGAAATAAATTACACAAAGTAACGCGCCTGGCTATGTTCGAACCCGCGACCTATAACTCGTAAGTCCGGGCCGTTACCACTCGGCCACCACTACTCGTATCAATGGTATAATTTACATCAATTATTACTGACTTAAAATTGCTTCTATTGTAAACTGTAATTGTTTGATGTATGATTAGAATGAAAAGAAAGTGAACACAATTCTCATGAACGCCCCTATAACTCGTAACAAATGATTTTTGATTACTGCCGTGGAAAATACCGTGACAGAGCTACTAACCAAAGCAAATTGTGTTTATATAACATTTCAGAAAATCCCCAAAGGCATCCGGAAAGCTCTAAACTGGGTGAAAGATAAATACAACAATCCTCAAGTATTGATCACAGAGAATGGATATGGTAATTTTGGCGGAGTTGATGACTTTGACCGTATAGATTACTATAGTGACTACATTGATGCCATCTTAGATGCTATTGAAGTTGACGGCTGTAATGTCAAAACGTTTACTGCGTGGAGTCTCATGGATAACTTCGAATGGGATTCTGGTCTGACGTAAGTATAAACTAGTGCTAGAATGTATGATAAAATGAAGTAACCAAGACGGACTTCTGACGTAAATTATTAAAATCATGCAATCAACTTAAACCTTAAAACTTTAACTCGTACAAGAAATGGCTTAAAGAAAGAATTATAACAATGTTGGAAGAATGAAAATGCTATATGGATTGTTTTTTTTCTATAACTTTGGCGCACTCAAATTCACGTGGCTCTTTCCCAAAAATAATATTAAACTATTTAAAAAATAAAAGGCCTATTTTAACAATTGAGAAATACCCTAAAATGTAACTTAGAATGAAATAAACAATAAAGTAGTAAATAATTGCATAAAATAAGTAATAGTAATTAAATAGAAACATGAAATGTCAAAACGGGTCTTTTTTTGTGAACTTTATATGTTTGCTGAATAACCTTTTAAAAAGACTTTAACCCTTGAGTTTGTTTTGGTTTTTCTTCTCAGGGTAGTCAGATAAGAATCACCGGCGTAGTGTAAATTGACGAAAAAATTCCCGTGTAGATGTGTTTTCAAAAACTATTTGATTTTCTCTTGGCCCTGATTGTGGAACAACTGAACCCTATAATAAATAATATTTTACTACAACTTATTAAAATTATTTCAGGCCAAAGTTCGGGCTTTTTGCTGTTGACTTCGAAGATGAGAAGAGAACGCGCAAAGCAAGATTATCGGCATTATGGTACAAGAATCTGATAGCAGACAGGACTCTAGGCTCAGCTGATGAAACCGAGTTTGAAGAAATTTTGTTTTAATATTGTTATTAAGGAATAAAAAACTGACCTACACTTCCTATAAGCGATAGGACAAAAAAAAACTGTTGTTATAAAAAAAAATCTGAGATTGGTTTGCACTGTATGAACTACTGAAAAATACATAGTTTCAGAAATACATCAGGATGTGTGCTTTTCTCTTTAACCACCGTTGGACCGGACTTATATACCTAATTATCAAACAATATTTATACTATTTATTTATTTAACACTTCATGCACATAAAGTACAAAGGCGGATTTAATGCCTAAGGCATTTTCTACCAGTCAACTTTTGGGTGATGCAGAGAATCATGATGGCAGGTGCAATAAAAAGAGAAAAAAAACATGTGAATGTAATAGATAAATGAATCATATATAGGTACATTAGAAATATAGAATATAAACACAATCTTATAAACTAAATATATATATATATGTTACGGGTAAAGCTAGAAGATGGAGTAAACCTAGGTTTACCCGGGTAAACTTAGTATTACCCAAGCTTCTTGGGTAAAGTCCGAATAATAAGTAAAATAAATTTTAATTCGGGGTTTACCCATGCTCACCTAGGTCTACCCAACTCTGGCTGGGTAATGTTAGGTGTTGCGTTATTTTCGCACCCGTGGCGTAATTCTGGGGGGCCCGCGTTATCTGTTCATTACTCAGTAGCTTGCAATATTACGTTCGCCTTTGTATGTTTTTTAAATAATAAATGTTTAAATTGCACCCAGATTTTCATTTCACTAATTAATTAGACAAATTAATTTAAAATACCCAGCCATTATTTCAGCAAGATAAACTGATGTGACATTTTGAATTGCAAAATTTTGCCGCCGTGTCCTCGTGGGGGCGATCGGCGGCGGCCATCTCTCGCGCCGGGCCTTGGTCGAGGCCATGGTCCGGAGCGAGCAGGAGTGGCAGGCGGACGGCTCCTTCTGCGTAGCAGTTATGCTAGCAAAGAAGGAAGCTGACTGGGCGTTCACGCCCGAGACGCTGCCGAGATTCCGATCCCGATTTCCGGCCACCGAAGGCACGAGCTTGTGGATGGGGAGCAATGGGTAGCTCGCCGTCCAATCGTCTGGAAACCGTCCGGACCAAGCCCAGTCGTCGACGGCGCACACTTTTTCCGCACCCCTCAAAGAGTTGTCAGCAAACCGTAGGGACCCTGCAGAAGGGTCGAAGCCAACTGGGTCTAAGGGATTGCATCTGAAAGGAAGGCTCTGGCCTTGGTATATATGGCAACGTAGGAATGGGGTAGGTTCTTTAGTCAGTAAGAGTGACACTGTTTCGCACTCCACCCAAGGGCGGGATTCATCACTGGATGATTTTTACCTACCATAAAAAAAACCCTAGCCTCCTGAAATCGACTGTTCATTTGCAAGCTCTCGTAAGCTTTCTTCTGGTGATATATTTGCACTTTGCTCGGTCGCCATTATGTCACTAAGTAAGCGACGTGCGTGGCCGCGTGGGCAGATAACGCGGGCCCCCCAGAATAACGCCACGGGTGCGAAAATAACGCTACACCTAACATTACCCAGCCAGAGTTGGGTAGACCTAGGTGAGCATGGGTAAACCCCGAATTAAAGTTGATTTTACTTATTATTCGGACTTTACCCAAGAAGCTTGGGTAATACTAAGTTTACCCGGGTAAACCTAGGTTTACTCCATCTTCTAGCTTTACCCGTAACATATACACCGTGAAATTTAAATGGTTGTTTTCCCGCGGCAGAATGACTTGCCATAAGGAGTACTTTCGAAGCATACAGTAAAAATAAAAAAATTAAAAAGTTTTTTTTTATAAATAATTATTAAAAATATTTATCAACTCAAAAGAGCGAAAACAATAGTAACATTAGGCGTAATTTGTAGGTACTACTAGAGTCGCATGAGCAGCCCGCCGTCAAAGGAAACCGATTAATTAAACATTTAAACCAAAATAAGCTCTCGCACGTTGTGATACGTCATAATTAGCTTGCACTCTACAGGTCCATTTTTTGTTTTTAATATTTTATTTTTTTATCAAACGTTTGTATTACCAAGACACAACCATTTCGCTGAGGGAAAACAACCATTTAAATTTCACGGTGTATATATATAAATACTCAAATAATTAATACTACTATGCACTACTACTATGTACTATACATTGACTTGGCTCGCGAGGTTGTCAACATGTGGGAAGTGGATTCGGCGATCATTGCACCGATAGTCGTGTCTGTTAATGGCTTAATAAGGCCTCTACCAACGCCTTAGAAAATTCGCGTTAGGCGACTGGATCAAGGGCTTGATTCAGGAAGCGGTACTTTTGGACACGGCGCGTATTGTCAGGAGGTTTCTTTCTCTGGAGCCTTGACCACCGGTAGCTTGAACCCTGTTCTCGATAAAGATAGGATACTTTTTTTTTTTTTAAAGCCTTTTGCCATTGTGTCCCACTGCTGGGCAAAGGCCTCCCCTTTTTCCTTTCAAACTTCCCTGTCTTGGGCGATCTCTGGCTGATGGGATAAGATGGGATACTATTTTTTTTTTATTTTTAAATGTTTATATATTTTATTTTTTAATTATTTAAAAATATAATCAATGTATATTAAGTGAAATAAAGGATAATGAAACAAATTAATTATTTAAATCACAAAATTGTAATAATTATTAACTAACTTTCTTAATAATGTTAAAGCTATCCTATAGATAATTTTATCTTAATTTACATTTTCTTTACATATTAATATTATCTATCAACATCATCAAGTCCAATTTCTAATGTTCATCACATTTATTAGGATATCCGGACCTATGCCTCTAGCAACCAATGAGAACCGATCCAAAGAAGTGGTCAGAACCAATCAAAGTCTACACAATCAAACCAAAAAATCTCACACAGTCTGATTCTATTTCAAGCTGCAATCTGTTGGGGACAGCTATCCTGTTCACTTCACGCTTGAGTTACTAGCTCACCTTTTGTTTGTGTTGCTCTGTCCGGCTGTCCCCTACACGACTAAACCGTTCCCTGTCCTTCCCCTGTCCATCCGCTGAGAGGTAACACGGAAGTCGTTCAATTTGTAGATTTTACTGTCGGAATAACCACTTCAGTAAAACGTTAAGTCTGTTTTGGTAAAGGGATTAGCAGTAATGTTAAGTTTTATAAGTTACTAATACTTTTACGGTGACTTCGTTTGCTAGAAAGTTTAATGAAAACATTAATATATTACAAAATATGATATTTATCTTCCAAAAAGATTTTAAAAACTCTTTTACGTGTCTATTTTTTCATTAGTTAGTATAAACTGATAAAACAGAGTTTCCTAGCTGACTGCCCTGATAAGAAACACCAAAACAAACTGAGATGTTATAATAGTCTCTTGTACAGTAAATATATATTGGTCAAATCACATGAAACCCATACAGATTTTTCTGAGATGGTGTTTTGTAGAAAGAACCATACAGATTTGAGTGAACCTGTTTAGTCAGTACAAGCATTTGTCAGTATTCATAAAGCTTAACTTAGGACTACTAAAGGGCTCAACAAAGATACCTGACACCTGAAAAAGGTTCATAAGTATCTAACATAGCTAGTTGTGTAGTAAGCTAAAGAATCATTTTTCTACAAGAATCTTTACTTCTCTCAAGAGACTACAAATACGCTTACCATGCATCATTGATTCGAATCTTCCCCATACCATGCGATATTTTACCTTGTCAGTATTCCCGATTACTTTATAAACCCAGCTAAAGGCGGAAAAACCCTTTTTCTGCGCCAATATCGGAGACGAATACACTGAAATTCAAATGAAAGCACGTTTCATGTTATTTTAGACTGTTTGACGTGATCTGTGATGATTCAGTCGACCCTCAAAAATCAACCTTACGTGTTGGTCACAGAATACGTTTTCATTTGTTTTGGTATATTTATTTTAGGAGCTAAATTATCTTGGGGTAATTCACAATCTTTCTCGGCTCTGTACAGGGATAAGTTTTAAATTTTGTGAATAAAAAGTTAAGGCTTATGGACGTAATTCTTTTGGTCGGACCTAGTGCTGAATGTTTTTGTAGCAGCAATTTTTATTTTGGCCCAGCCAGCGAATTTCTTTTCTTAATATTATGTTGCTTTATAACCTCCCCCTAACCTAATTTATGATGTGCTTATAAAATGAGTTGACCTGATTATTGTTTTAGGCAAGGTAAAAATTAATGAATGTGAGATTTTTTAAAATTTCTAATGCTATTAGTAAGGTTCCTTAAAATACTACCGATACCACTAACCAGACATTGGCAATTTTTTTATTGTTATTATGGTCTTTTTTTATGGCAGGTAAAAATTATCCAATGATAGGCAAAAAGTTTCGTTCGGACCGTAGAAGCTTAAAAAATGTAAGGGTGTGATATACACCGTAGGCTGGGTTGTCCGATGGCGTTCAATACTCACGCTCACTATCCAAAATGCGTTATGTAAAATACAGAAAGGCTTGCATTATCCTTAAAAAGTGGTACGAGTTCGTCAGGTCAGATAGTCAGTCAAAAAAAAAAATACAAAAGGGTCAACAGGCGCCAAGGGTTTGTGTCTAAAAGGAAGGCTCTGGTTCTGGTACATATGGCATCGTAGGAATGGGGTAGGTTGTATAGTCAGTAAGAGTCTGACACTGTTTCCCACTCCGCCCAAGGGCAGGATTCGTCATTGGATGATTTTTACCTACCATAAAAAAAACCAGCACAAAAGGAGCAATAGGTCGTTATAAAATTCAAAAAAAAGGAAGACAAAAGAAAACGAAAGGCTAGAGTGAACAGGCTCTTAATAAACAAACTAGTGTTCCTTACCATCATCGATTACTTCACTGCTTACCATCAGGTGGAATCGCATTCAAGCACTAGTTTATTGCAATTAAAAAAAAAGTTTTCAAGTAATCCAATTCTTTGATAAGTTAAACTATTCTTCGTTAACGGGTATTGATAGTGGACATTCAAAGGTCTCTTAAAAGAACGAGCCAATACGGCAAATAATAGGTTTTGTGGTTCCCAATTTATAAGTCAACAAGGACAGTATTGGTTTCCCCAAGGGAAGATTAAGCGACAGGTTGTAATAGGTTTTTGGTCGATTGATTTGGCCACAGGTAAAATGTGGTATTGTTAGGCCAAAGTACCTACATATATTGACATAAATATTTAGAGGAACGTAAAACAAGCAAAAATAATATTTTATGTGACCTTGTTTTATTTTTGGTACTTCGTTTTATTTTATCGATTAGCTCAGTTCGTTTTGGCTTGTCTTTACCAAAACTGGTATAATAATGCTTGGAGAAAAATTATGCTTATTGAAATTGAAAAAAAAAATAAGTCTTCGTTTTGACAGAAAGTAGCTACTTTTGATAGCATTAAGAAATAGGCACTAAGCAGAAGGGTCAAAGCCAACTGGGGTCAAGTGTTTACGTTTGAAAGGAAGGCTCAGGCCCTAGTATAAAGGCAACGTAGAAATGGGTTTTTAGTCAGTTAGAGTCTGACACTATTTCCCGTTAGGCCTAAGGGCGGGATTTATCATTAGATGATTTTTACCAACCATAATCGTCGTTCCTTCTTTGCCTCAGTTTCAGGGCCTTGGTGTTACATTTTCGCATAAACCCATGGCCCTAGGAGGCTCTGACCCTGCGAGGCCCCTACAGTTTCCTAACAACTCCTTGAGGCACGTGAAAATACTGCGCACCGTCAACTCAGCGTACTGACAGAATTGCGCTTTAAAATCATCCCTTTAAACCGAACAAAACTGGTTAAAACTGGTTCACACCAGTATCACGTTCTACAACAAACTGTAATTACACCTTTAAATCCATTGACTTAAAACTTAAATCCACTTGTTATAAGATAGATGTTCAAACTTATTTAAAAACATAGCGTGTGGCAGCTGGCCGCTTTGAAGAACTTAAGTCAAGGAAGTGGGTCACTCTGGCCGATAGACTTGCTTTAGAAAAGTTTAAAGAAAGTCTCTTGTACTGTGTCTATAGTGGCCCTTTGCTTTGGATTATTTAGAAGCCTGGTTGGCCAACTGCTTCTTATTCTATTAAAGGTAATTTGGGTGTCTTATAATACGCTAGATCGACTTTGTTATTGCTTACAGTACAGCTGTTGGATTTTGGCGAGTCTAAAGTTAGGTTTTGCGAATTTTATTGCTTAAAAACTCGTACAAAAATGAAGATGGAAAAAAATGCCAATAACAGTTTTCAACAGCAATAATAACAGCAAATTGCGTTTATTTGTTTAAATATTTTTTTTACGACTTTTCAAGCGCTAAAATTCGTAGACCCTAACTTTAGACTCGCCATGATCCAACGACTGAACCTTTGGGTGAGATCGCAGACAAGCACGTTTAGTTTAAATTATAAAAAAAAACATAATGTATACATATTATTATACAATAATTAACACACACTATACACACTAAAATTAAATAACATCAAAACCGTAACTCTCCTGTCAGGAAAAAAAGAGTCAAAGTAAAAAAATAAATAAATACTCAGCGTTCAAAATAATGTAACTCGGACGTTTATGAATTTAAAATTTAATAATTATACTGAATTTTGAATTTACTAAAGTAGTAAAGCACTTAGTGCTCAGTAAATTTAGGTATTATTGCTTTTATTTTTAAACGGCCCCTCTGTTTACAGAGGACGATTTTCACAAAGTAATTTAGTAACTCCGAAACCTGAACATCTATTTAGCTGATTAATTTAAGAGAAACAGCTTCTGACTAACTTGTAACTATGTCCTTTACTTCGTATTAAGTTAACGGTTATATGATGGAAATTTCGTCAATTTCATCAAATATCATCATCAACATCATCATTTCAGCCGAAAGACGTCCACTGCTGGACATAGTCCTCCACCAAGCGACGCCACAAAGACCGGTCCTGTGCGTCTTGCATCCATCGGATTTCATCAAATGTATGAATATAAAATCTATTTACAAATTTATTTTCGATTTCTAATAAAACCAGGCTGATAGTCCTAAGATCGTTAATGATCGCATAACAATAGAACTCTATCGTTAAGATTTTAAAATTGCTAAAAGGCAAACTTAAGCGTCCTCAAATATTATGATGAGTTTATTTGTAACCAAATAAAAGATTTCATAACAAAATGACATATTTGAATTTTGGATTTCATTTTTTTTTTCTTTATATTCTCAAAGTTTTTTTTTTTATAGACTGTCTAGCTGCTGCCTAACTTTTCTTCCACTAAAAACTATTTGAACATTTCCAGAACTATTACAAATATTTCATGACAAGAAAATTAGTTAAATCGGTCCAGGCCTTTTTGAGTTTTAGCAAGATTAACGAATAGTTAATCATTTATGTATAAAAAAAAAATAAGTTACTAGATATCAATTTCGGTGTTAATTATATCTAAACTGCTAGCCCAGAAGTACTTATTTAATTAACACATATTTTACCAAAGGCGATGCAATAGCGTAACACCAGGGTTCTGGGATTAAGGCAGGAAAAGAACGGGGTAGGTTGTTTAATCAGTAAGAGTCTGACACTGTTTCCCGCTCCGTCCAAGGTGGGGATTTGTCATTAGATGATTTTCGCCTACCATAAAAAAAAAACTACTTGATTAATTTTCCTAAACTAACCTAACCTTCCAATCGCAACACCTGGGGGATAATCAGACCCTTATTTTACTAATATCTTAACACAATACTAACGTTTGTATGTTTATAAGTCCTACTGGCCTAAATAAACTTACGTAGAAATTCAATGTGATGAGGAAAAAATATTAAGCTGAATATTTCCCTGAGGTGTACAACAAAACGCGTAACAATCGTTAGGGGCTGGTGCTTTGTTCACGTCGGGCGAGTGGTTCGACATGGAAGAAACAAACTGTCCCATTTAGAAAAAAAAAATGCGAAGAGATCGTAATGTTTGAATTTCGAACAGACTAGTGACTTTGTTTTGATTTTGACTATTGATGATGTTGTTGGCGGTCTCTTCTAGCAACGGTTTAGGCATGAGTATGTTCGTTTTCTCACGATTGTGGCAATTTTCTTCACTCGCATTATAGCATAGTATCAGCCTTGTAATGTTCCCACCGCTGGAACTCAGGCCTCCTCTCTGGGAGAAGGAATCAGTGTGTCGTCACTGCTGATCACCTCCACAGGTTCTCCGCTCAGTCATGGCTGACTTATGTTGTATACTTCACAGCATCTTTAGGGACGATGAATGGCAGAGAGACAGTGACATAACCTGGCAGGTGCTAATTAAAACAAGACAGACAGAAAGAAAAAATAACTAAAATAAATATATACACATACATACAAATAAATAATTATGTTGTGAAGGAACGAATATAACAAATAAAGGGATATGAGGCTACCAACTTCTTGCGAATGTGCTCTTTTGTTTTTTTTTAAAGGACACCCGATTAGTTGCAATCCTGTTTTTTAGTGATTATGATTGTTAAAAGCAGCCAAATTTTACTAGCATGCACTACAATTGAACAAACTCGTCAGTCTAAACGCAGCACTGCAGATGGGTTCAGAAACAGAAAACAGAATAACAAAGTACCATAAAACCCTGAACCGTCCGACTTCAAAACTAGTAACGAGGCGACTTCAAATAATATCTTTTTATTTGGACGAAATATCGCTCCAATGGGTGGACTTTTTGAATCATTATCGTTACAGTAAGATATCTTTTTTGGAAAGAACGGCAAAAGTTTTAGCGACAGTAGAAAAAGCTTCGAGAACCATTAGTTGTAATTTTATGGGAAATCCGATTATTTTATTGTTTTGAACAGAATTGTTATTTTTGTATTCAAAATGCAGTGAAGTTTGTAACTGAATATTTTATTCGGTATTCAATGTATTGTATTCAGAGATAAAATTGGAAAGGTTATAAATATACTATTGTTATCATTCATTTATTCATCAAATGAAATGTTTTATAGAAACTATAATCAAAATAACAAAATTAAAAAAGAAACGTATACAAAACAAGTATCAAAGTACTTTGAAGTAATATTTTAAAGTATGATATGTATGTTTTTCTTGCCGGAGTTGACTGGTTTGTTGTCTGATAGGATCACTCGGATGATAACGCATTGAAAAATAGGGAAGGTGCTTGACGATATCTTACTATCTTACTAATATTATAAATGCGAAAGTTACGATGTTTGGATGTTTGTTACTCAATCACGCCAAAACGGCTGGACGGATTTGGATGAAATTTGGCACAGGCATAGGATACACTCCGGAATAGGACATAGGCTACTTTTTATCCCGGAAACCCCAACCTCAACCCCAATACCACGCGGGCGAAGCCGCAGGCAAAAGCTAGTTTTGCATAAGAGTAAACTTAAGTAAACGTTGAGTCATCATCATCATCAGCTTTTCAATGTTCCCACTGCTGGGACACAGGTCTTCTATCTATGAGAGTTAATGAGCCATAATCCACCACGCGGATCCAGTTTGGATTGGTGGATGTCACACGTCTTCGAATTTTGGTTGTAGGAGGACATGCCGGTTTCCTCACGACGTTTTCCTTCACCGTTTTGAGAGCAGTGGTGATAAAATAAATTACACAAAATAATGCGCCTTGCTAGGTTTGTACCCACGACCTCGTAAGTCGGGGCCGTTACCACTCGTACACCGTTGCTCTCAAACACTTAAACATTGGGTGCTACACAGCTATTAAGGCGCCTTCAAATTACCCGCATCTTACCGCGTGACAGCAGCTGGGTTGCAACGCTGCTGTCACGCTGCGTTGTTATTCCATACAAATAAATCGCACCGCAGTATAGTGTGCGCGTATTGCCAACAACTGCCAGAAATGGAAAGATATCGCTCGACAGGCCACAGCCTAGGAGGCAAACGACGACGGTGCGCAGCGACCCATTCCATCATGAACAGCTATGATCACTATGACAAGAGTGGCCGACTAAGAAGAAGAAGGTAAATAAAAACTGGCTACTGCCGCGATACACCCGCGCTGCGGCTGCGCCTAAGGCACTCTTCCAAATGTGTCTTCCCACAAATAATGGTGGTGGACGAATCCCGCTCTTGGGCGGAGTGGGAAACAGTGTCAGACTTTTACTGACTAAACACCCCACCCCGTTACTTCTTTGCCCTTCGCACTGAGGCCAAGCCTTCCTGTCAGAAAGAGACCCTGGCCCCCAGTAGGCTTCAAACCTTTTGCAGAGTTCCTACGAAATAAATATGACGTCACATAAAATTAAAAATCCAACACATGAAACGTTGTACATAACATAAAAGCATAAAATCTATTTTCGGAAACAAATCCCACCTGAATAGCTGTATGCATGTTGTTTCTATTTCAGCACCAGCGGTTGGTAAACAGTACTACCAAATTGCCAATCATAACAAACAATATTTACTCAGAACTTAGGTTTATACAGTCCATTGACAACTGTCATTTTTAGGGTTCCGTAGTCGACTAGGAACCCTTATATTATCGCCATGTCTGTCTGTCTATCCGTCCGCGCATAATTTCGGTGACCGTTAGCACTAGAAAGCTGGGTACCAATATGTATATCAATCACGTCGACAAAGTGGAAAATAATGTTTTATTAGGGTACCTCCCCAGTCGTAAAGTGGGATTGATTTTTTTTTTTCATTTTAACGTTAACGTGTGATATATTGTTGAATAGGTAATTAAAAACTAATAGGGGTTTAAAATCATTTTTTGATATGTCAATATTTTCAGAAAAAAAAATGCTCCAAAAGTTAAAGAAATTGTGTCTACCCCCGCAACTTTTGAACCATAAGTTTAGAAAATATGAAGAAAATCTCAAAATTAGGACTTTGTGAGGCAAGATTGAATAGGCTCTTAATAAACCAGTGTTCAGTCATCAACCATTGCAGCACTGCTTACCATCGACGGGGGATCGCAATCAAGCACTAGATTACATTTATTAAAAAAAAAATACCCCTTTTTTTCATTCTTAAGTTGTACTAACGTTTTGTTCAACACACCCTTTTGGGTGACAATGACTGTAGATAGGTAGGTAGGATAGATAAGTTAGTAAAAATAAGCCCTGTAAACCTCCATTCATGGAAAATTGACCGCACCTTAACCAATCCTCAGAAGTCCCTGACTAAGCTCATTTCCTGATCCCTAAAATGCCACAGGAATCCTCACTCCTGATCTTTTAGCATAAAATACGGTTCACATTTAGCGTTTCCATTTTAAAAGTAGCCATTTAATTCAATTGTCGGGCTAAGTGTATTGAGGACTCCTATTAATAATTCATGCGGTGCCAGTGAAGGGATTCCACGTTAAAAGCTGGGCTGTATAAACTTTTGTCTTTTATTCTTTATCTTTTCTGTTGATTAAGTTAGGGGTTGAAGGATTGTGGGTGGAAATGAGTTGTCAATTGACAATTAAGGTGAAAAGTTTCCGATTCTTCTGTCAGATTTTTTTGTTGGTAACGAATGAAATTTTAATTCGATATTTAAAAAAAAAAAACAGTTTTCATTTATTTATTTTGAAAATCATACATGCATGCATAAATTAGTTGAAAATGAATACAATTTTAATTAAATATTAAAAAAAAAAACATTTATGACAATTTTTTTTTGTAAGATATAAATGCATATGTTTTTAGCGTCTAATGATGAAAATTATATAAATTAAATTTTGTATACTTAATATTGTTATCTTAAAAAGTATAGTCAATTTAGTTTCTAATAATGACGATTTTTTTTTTACAATATTAACTGTAAAAAAAACCACGAATAACTATCATTTTGATTTGATAAATCATAAAAAATCTATTGCTGGTATAAATCATGGTTTTATTTTTAAATCATGGTGATTGACGATGTACAGTTACTAATATTATTAACAATTTCCTTTTCGTTGTTATACAAATAAGTACTCAAGTAAATGTTGAAATCATGAAAGTTCAGTACTTATTTGAGAGAAGTTAGCCCAAGCTCCCAAGCCCGTTTAGACTGTCACCTAAAAAGGTACTATATCAACAGTGAAAAGGTGAAATCGCTTGACCGCCACTTAGAAAACCATTTTTCCATTAGCATATAGTATGCAGTTATAAAATATTTTATTCAATTGCTGATCAAAGCTTCAGTAAGAAGCTATTGGTTCTTTACAAACATATAATATAATATAATAATATAATATTCGACAACCATCACACAACGCCGTCTAGTCTCAAGCTAAGCAGAGCTTGTGTTATGAGTACTAGACAACTGATAAACATACTTATATATTTCTAAATACATACATATTATAGATGAATTACACCCAGACACAGAACAAATGATCGTGCTCATCACACAAACATTTGTCCTGGGTTGGAATCGAACCCACGACCTCCGGCATAGCAGTCAGGGTCACTAACTACTAGGCTGACAGGCCAGTCAATATCCCTCGCTACGCATCCTCACACATCTCTGGTGGAAATGCAGCCTCATAATCTACACTAATATAATAAAGAGGTAAAGTTTGTTTTTTTTATTTTTTTGTTTGTAGGAGGTAATCTCTGGAACTACTGGTCCGATTGGAAAAATTTTAGCAACTATAGAAAGCTGCTTTACTCCTGAGTGACATAGGCTATATTTTATGTACGCGGGCGAAGCCGCTGACAAAAGCTAGTAGATAAATAAATAGATAGATATATTCTTTATTGCACACCAAAAATTAAATAACAATAGGAAATAAACTAGTAGTAAACTAGTAGTAAACTAGTAGTAAACTAGTAGTAAACTAGTAGTAAACTAGTAGTAAACTAGTAGTGAACTAGTAGTAAACTAGTAGTAAACTAGTAGTAGTAGTGGTAGTATAAACTAGTGTGCCTCACCGTCAACGATTGCATCACTGCTTACCATCAGGTGGGATCGCAGTCAAACCACAGTTTATAGCAATTAAACAAAAAAAATAATCTCAAAATTGATAGGGTTTCACAATGGGCGACTAAGGCTCGCAACCATAATCTCATTGCAGCATCTGATAATCTACTTAATTGCAATATCTTTTAGTTATTTTTTTATACAACCTCTGATTTTGTTTCTAATCTCAACATAATCAACTCTGCCATATTGTACGAAATAAAGAGGTAAAGTTTGTTTTTTTATTTTTTTGTTTGTAGGAGGTAATCTCTGGAACTACTGGTCCGATTGGGAAAATTTTAGCAACGATAGAAAGCTGCTTTACTCCTGAGTGACATAGGCTATATTTTATGTACGCGGGCGAAGCCGCTGACAAAAGCTAGTAGATAAATAAATAGATAGATATATTCTTTATTGCACACCAAAAATTAAATAACAATAGGAAATAAACTAGTAGTAAACTAGTAGTAAACTAGTAGTGAACTAGTAGTAAACTAGTAGTAAACTAGTAGTAGTAGTGGTAGTATAAACTGTGTGCCTCACCGTCAACGATTGCATCACTGTTTACCATCAGATGGGATCGCAGTCAAACAATAGTCTATAGCAATTAAACAAAAAAAAATCTTAAAATTAATAGGGTTTCACAATGGGCGGCTAAGGCTCGTAAGCATAGTCTCATTGCAGCATCTGATAAACTACCTAATTGCAATATCTTTTAGTTATTATTTTTATACAACCTCTGATTTTGTTTCTAATCTCAACATAATCAAATCTCCCATATTGTACGAAACTTTATGCGTAGGTGTATGTAATATCATTATATATGTATTCTATCAAATTTTGGTCAAAGTTTGAACAGGATTTCCTATTAATCGGATAAGCCGGCTTAGTGTCAACCCGTAATACACAAACAAACAAAACTTTCCTTTTACACTAACGAAGTGTACTAAGCCCTGAATATAACATATTCATTACGAGTACCTACGTGGATAATATTGCGAGAACGTGTTTTCTTGGTATTTAGAGCTTGTGATTTCAAAGTTAAGCAACACTAATACCACTATTCAACTGGTGTTTTACGAGCGTTAACGTTTCTGCAACGTCTGCGCAGCGTTGGCGCTGTGCATACGCGGCGTTGACGTCGTGAGTCTCTAGTGGCAATGCGTTGTTAACGTTGCGTTTAGCGCGCGCTAATACTTGCCACGCGGCTTTTATGCTACGCAGACGTTGAGGACACGCTTGTAAAACGACAGCGGGATAGCAGTCTGAGAGCCGAAGCGACGAGCAAAGGAATAGAAAGGTGTGTGATGCTCAGAGTCATTCGTGGTGGAGAACTATTGTTGACGCCTTCAACCTCATTTAGAGCAGGATTCCGCAAACTTTTTATATACTCGTATTTATAAGCGAAAAATCGTTTATTAATCCTTAGGTTGATTTAGTTTTTTTTTTTCCATATGTCTATTTACTTAAAGATATAACCTAATTTTGTACATTTCCTCTCGACGTTTTCCTTCACCGTTTTAAAAGCAGTGGTAATGAAATAAATTACACAAAATAACGCGCCTGATTGGATTTGAACACCCACAACTCGTAAGTCGGAGCTTTTACAACTCGACAACCACTGCTCACTTAATCAACTTCCTTCTTTTTTTTGATTTGCTATAAACTAATGCTTGACTCCTATCCCTCCCGCTCCGCCCAAGAGCGGGTTTCGTCATTGGATGATTTTCACCTACCATAAAAAAAAAACCTGTTGTTAAGCAGTGATGCGATCGATGATGGTGAGCGGCATTAGTTTATTAAGTCTATCCACTCTAGGAAGAGGGAGGCCGAAGAAGAGATGGATGGATTGTGTCTGGAGTGATATGAAAGAAAAGGGAGTTAGTGATAGTGTGACTGGTGACAGGACAGAGTGGAAGAAAAAAACATGTTGCACCGATCCCAAGTAACATGGGATAAGGGTAGAATGATGATGATGAATCTAGCCTTGAAGACACCCAAATTATAATCGGATGGCATGATCGCACAATAAAAACAAACAACAGACAATTTGTTCCAGTCCTTCAATGTGCGCGGTGTGCTTCGATGTGGTTCTAAATAAATAGATACTTATTACCTACTGACATGTAGGTACTACACACGTCAGGTGTAAGTAATTGTGTGTCTAACTCCAAGTTATCAGCGTCGGTTCGACCAAGTTAAAGAAAACCACACAATTAGGCAGAAGGGTTAAGGCGAATGCCGTTAATTGCTTTTCGGTTAAGGGTAAAAATAAACCATTATAAGGAAATAAAAATAAAGTTTAAAAACTAACACCCGACTACTTAAAAACACGCTCTAAAAAGTACGAAACAAGAAAACAAGAAAGCCGTGGTCGTATACCACTTTTTTTAATTTATTATTCTTATGGCATTAGTTTTTAAACTTTATTTTTATTTAACATATTTTGGAGTTCTAAATAGGTTAATCTTGGGTTCATTGATTTCTCAGCCCATGAATACAGGTAAAGTCACAAGCAAATGCTAGTAATATATATATATTCAAAATGTACAAGTAAAGCGCTTTCAAATGATACCAAACACGGCATATTTATCTTAACTTTATTTTTTTACTTCGTATGTTTTGTCCGCTAGAGGGCGCCACATTAGATTTTGTGAAATCCCATATAGCCTATAACCAGCGGACAATTAAGACGCTTCTAATGATATGTCATTTGTCGAATTCTGATAAGTAGTTTAGAAGTTACGAGGGAACAGATGAACATCCATACCCACATACATACATACATACAGGTCAAAATCATAACCCTCCTTTTGCTTCGCCGTAGTCGGGTAAAAATAACGCGCCTGACTGGATTTGAACACCCACAACTCGTAAGTCAGAGCTTTTACAACTCGACAACCACTGCTCACTTAATCAACTTCCTTCTTTTTTTTGATTTGCTATAAACTAATGCTTGACTCCTATCCCAACTGTTGTTAAGCAGTGATGCAATCGTTAATGGTGAGGGGCATTAGTTTATTAAGTCTATCCACTCTAGGAAGAGGGAGGCCGAAGAAGAGATGGATGGATTGTGTCAGGAGTGATATGAAAGAAAAGGGAGTTAGTGATAGTGTGACGGGTGATGGGATAGAGTGGAAGAAAAATCATGTTGCACCGATCCCAAGTAACATGGGATAAGGGTAGAATGATGATGATGATGACTCTAGCCTTGAAGACACCCAAATAGTTTTGAAGACACGAAAATTATAATCGGATGGAAAGACCGCAGCAGGCAATTTGTTCCAGTCCTTCAATGTGCGCGGTGTGCTTCGATGTGGTTCTAAATAAATAAATACTTATTACCTACTGACATGTAGGTACTACACACGTCAGGTGTAAGTAATTGTGTGTCTAACTCCAAGTTATCAGCGTCGGTTCGACCAAGTTAAAGAAAACCACACAATTAGGCAGAAGGGTTAAGGCGAATGCCGTTAATTGCTTTTCGGTAAAGGGTTAAAATAAACCGTTATAAGGAAATTATAGGCTACGATTAATTCTTGCCTCAACTTTGCTAGTGCACGCTTCGTGGGACGTGGTCGATTGTCACACGGTTCAAAAATTTGTTGTTTTACAGATAGGGTTTTGGGGCTGATTGTCCCTTATCTCCTTGAGCGCCGACTGTACATACGTCTGTACAATTTGATGACTTTCAAACATTCTTTGTCGTTGTTTTTTTTTCACATTTTTAAGAATTTTTCATATTTTTTAAACTTATGGTTCAAAAATTACACGGATGTTTTTTAACTTTTTGAGCAAATATTTCGATAGTTATTTTAGTACACCATTATTATTGTTAATAATACCCACTTAACAATATTATTGTTAAGTGGGTATTTAATGTGTAAATGTATTAAATGATTAGGGAGTGATATATAATATTGGTGATATCGTTAGGGTTGAAATAAAATAAAATTAAATGTTTTTGCACTCTGTTGGGGCGATTGATATACATATTGGTATCGGAACAGTAAAAAAGAATCGCTGAATATGTTTCTAACCGCAAATCTCGAGAACAGATGAACAAATTGTGCTTATTCTTATTGTAATTGTGCTATTTCTTATTTTTATTAGTTGTGTTTGTTACAACTGTCAGGAGAAGGTTTTTATAAAAGAAAAAAGTAGGGTAGAGTAGGGTACAATAAGATAGAGTAAGATAGTATAGAATAATCAATTGACAGAAGCGAAGCCACGGGGAAAAGCTACTTTGACTATAACTTTGGAATTACTTACTATCTTTTTCATTTTAAAGTCAATAAAATTAGAACACAAGTCTTAACAATAACAAAATTTTCTGCTTTGACTGTTTCACTAACGTCAATCTCCGCAAACCTTGTCTTCATAAACTAACCACTTTGTACGCCATAATAAACTCCAAAAGCGTGACACTAAACATAAAACTAATAACATTACTTCCCACAAACAAAATCAACAAACCTCCCCTTAAGACGGCATCGCGAACTTAATTACTTAGAAGAAAGCCAGCACTTGAGGGCGTAATATACACATGTATATGTACATACACCAGTATCTCTTGTTATTTAATGTATGGGCCTGAGGCTGCGCCCAGGGCTGGCACTTACAAACAATATAAATTAAACGTCGGTTTCCACATGGTTAATGGGATGGTTATCTCAACCACCGCTTAATTCCCTGTATCACACGTTGATAGGGGAGAAGTTTTGTGAGAAGCTTTTTGGTTTTGAAGCAATTGGATTGCTGCTGTTTTTTTTTTTAATCTTTCAAATACCGTAATTAAAGACATGAAAGAAAGACGAACGGTCTGCTTGCTTGGGGCTCAAAAGTTTAAAGTCTTACAAAACCAGTCCAGTCCAGTCCAGTCCAGTCTTGACTTATAAAGTGTGCGAACGCCGCCGTTCTCTTGGGACTCAAGAGTTTAAAGTCCAGAACAATATCATAGCGAAAGACAAACACGTTCATAGAAATTATTAGTAAAAATACAGAAAAGTTAATACAAAAGCCCGCTGCAGCGCTTCATTGGTAATGTCGTCTAACAAAACTTTTAAAACTTACAGCGTTTTCACACTGCCTGAAAATCAAAACTAGTACTAATGGCATCAATGTATCGGTGAATGGCCTGCAGATGTCATAAGTCAAGTAAAGTTACTGTACGGTATGCCTTATCTAATGTGTAGTACATACCTATTATATATCGAAGTTTAGAAAGTTTGTTAAAGAAGAAAGTTTGTTAAAATATTGAAGTTTTCTACAGCGGAACAGATTTTGACTTTGCCTTTCTTATTTTGATTCTGATTGGGTCACGGTGTCCTCACCGTGACGCCTCTTCAGTCACTCCTCAAAGAGGTAACTTACCACTATGATAATGGCGTGCCTAATAACTGGCGACCTACTTGTTAATTAAACAATACTCGCGGCGTCTCTCCGAAGACCATGTTCCACCTTCCATCTTGCACCACGTTTCCTATTACCACGTAAGGACCTAATAACAGTAACAAAAGACGGCGTTGCCGTGGCCGAATTAGCCACGCAAGGAATTTAACTAGTTTTCCAACAACACAATTATGGAAATTATGTATCGTTCCCATTCATGTGATACATATACCATTTTGATATCTACAAGTGCAGAAAATTTGTCTTTGTGACCGAGATGGAATTTGCACTAGCAGTAAATGTGTTATGGGGCCGAAGGCTGTAGTGACAAATATTCACGAGTTTCAAACAACATTTATCACACTGGTTGACCCGCGCCTCGTGGGGGTTAACGCGCCTGATACGATAAAAAAATTCACTAAGATAAAATTATGGCGGGGAAAGAACGAGCACTTTTCCGCATTAGTGTGAAAAACCGTCCATTGCGTACATGGTACATGTAAGAAGTGAAATAAGGGAAATAAGGAAATAATATAGCAAGTGATCCACTTTAATAATTATTATTATTCTACATTCACATCGTCATCATCAGTAATCCCCTAGTGACTCCAATACGATGCTTTTTACTTCCAGCGAACTCCAAATGGCTTTATATTCCTCGAATCACACAGCTAAAAGCGCAAATGGTAAATAAAAATCACAATTATTTTGAAATCTCTCAACGATTTCTTAGAAAACTGTACACTTACAAGTTTTCCTACAAATCTTAAAGCTAACAGTATTTTCATAAAATACAAATCCCTAGTGCAATAATCCCATTGCCTTGAAAGTAAAATGTTATGAAAAATGGATTCCAATACAGCTGAAAGTCGTGAAAAACTTTTGCCACAAACTTTAAGGTGTTGGTGTTTGTCGGCGAGTGTACGCGGCGCAGATTCTGACGGAGCGTGTAGACGAACGCTTTGTGCGACTCGACTGAACAACCTGTGTGGCGGTATGTACAGTCGGGTAGAAAAGTGGTTCAGAATATCGTGTACTACACAACATAAACATTATATTTTGATTGTTTTAAACTCTCTAGCCTAAAGGAACGCCGGTGTTCGCCCTTACCTTTTATCTTTCTCTTATGTCTGTATTTACCGTACTTGAAATATTAATTTATTGTTGATCGAAGTTTAGATCCCGTGGAGGGTCGATCAGGTACTTGACTCTATCGATTTGTTAAGATAATAAAAAATAAAGAACTCTTTATTTAAACCTGGATTAATTTATGAAATTAATTTCTTTAAGTAAATGTCTGCTGGGCACACTCAATGACCTGTAGGCAGATAGTACGCAACGATCAACAACTGCCTACAAGGTCATTAATAAGAAATTAATTTTGTATATGCGTAAATATAAAAAAAAAATGTAAATTGTTGTTGGTGTGTTGTTGTTTTGGTTGTAATTGTTGTTGGTGCGTTGTTGTTGTGGTTGTAATTGTTGTTTGGTAAATTGTTAAATAAATATATTTTTTTCGCATTCTAGAAAAAGAGTGTCTTATTTTTTAATTTTATCTTTAAAAACGTATCGTTTTTCATGTAACCTCGACGGGATTAAAACGATCAACGGTGAATACTGAATAGAATATTATTGATGTAAAACAGTGATTTTATTGTGTTTATAATGTGTATGACTATGAAGTAATGATCAATGACATTGATGAAATATCCAGATAATATTATTACTCTAGAAATATTTGCACGTCGGATATAAGTTACTAGCGACTCCCCCCAGCTTCGCACTGTACTGGTACTGATATTGAATATATTATACACATAAACCTTCCTCTTGAATCACCCGATCTATTAAAAAAAAAACTGCATCAAAATCCGTTGCATACTTTTAAAGATTTAATCATACATAGGGAACGGTAACTTTGTTTTATACTATGTAATGATTATGTAAGCTATATGCTAGTAAAAAATAATTTCATTTAATTTCCTACCGTCTTATATATAAATATTTTTTTACGATATTCCATTGGGTGGAAACTTAAAATGGTTTATATTTTAGTTTTTACTGTGTTCCATTTTTATTTGTATATCAATTTTATTTATTTTTAAATAAGTCTTTAAAACTCTTATCATCGACGATGGTTTAATTGATTTGACTTGCTCATACAAAATCGAAATTTGTTTTAAAAAACGACGACAATTATTTTTGCTTTAAGCTTCAAAGTTGTTCCAAAAACAAAAACGAACATCAAAAAGGTAAAAGACTGATTTGTTAAAAGATACAAATCATTAATTGTTCATTGTTACTAACCTGTACTTCCTCTCTATCATTATTTATTCTTCCCTGAACAATTATGATTGGCCTTTAGATCCTTCGCAAAACTCTAAATATTTACCTTTCCTTTATGCATTACTTGACAGAATGAGGAAAAATACTGGTAGAAACAAAATTTCTCACAATTATCTTATGATTCAATCATAAATTTTAGAAGACAGCCGAGAAATATTGGCCGAAAAGTTGATTTGACATTTCAATCGATGTTTGACAGTTCTTTATTTCTAACAATTCGATTAAAACCTTATTTTTACATTTTGATAAAAGTTAAGTTTTTTTTTCATTTTTTTTTTCCGACCTAGATTGAAGCGAAAGATGTGTCTGATTTGTAATGACAAAAACGCAACTAGTTGCTCTTTCCGTTGAATGAAACCCCACCTTAAACCTTCTGATGTAATGATGTGCATGTAATTTCAGCAATTAATAGCTAATAATAAATTTTAACAAGGGTCAGGTCTTTATTTTGTCTCATTATTATTTTAACCAGTTTATAAGATTAAGTAAAAAAGAAAAACAACAAAAAGCACATTTCCTCACGACGATACATTAAAAAAGTTGACAAAAGTAAACACTTGTGTCGTCACATGCCCAAGAGTTTGTATGTGAATGGTTATTCGCGTCGCATTGTGAGCCCAAGACTATTTCTACACTCGTCTCCACTCTGCAGAAGAATACCGAAGCACACACAAACACTGTGCAAGCTTTTGCTATGAGATTTCTAAAGTTTGTGGAACACTTTACGTTTTAGTTGGAATACGTTGTCAGTCAAACAATTGAGATGCGAAAATGTTGTTTTGAAAGAAGACTTTTATTTTATTGATGCTTGTGTGCTGTGGTCGTGTTTGGTGCAATTTTTTTCAAGTAGGTACGAGTATATAGGTATAAAATGCAGTTTTTGCAATGCAAAATAATTCGTATAAAATATAGCGTACAAACGTATAACGTTTAGAGAGCAGTGGTGGCCGAGTGGTAAAGGCCCCGACTTACAAGCTGTTGGTCACGGGTTCAAACCCAGCCAGGCGCATTACTTTGTGTAATTTATTTCATCACCACTGCTCTCAAAACGGTGAAGGAAAACATCGTGAGGAAACCGGCATGTCCTAGAATCAAAAATTCGAAGACATGTGACATCCACCAATCCGCACTGGGCCCGCGTGGTGGATTATGGCCCATTCCCTCTCCTAGAGAT
This sequence comes from Mythimna loreyi, assembly GCA_029852875.1. Taxonomy (NCBI): domain Eukaryota; kingdom Metazoa; phylum Arthropoda; class Insecta; order Lepidoptera; family Noctuidae; genus Mythimna; species Mythimna loreyi. The sequence continues at coordinate 7,644,730 of CM056800.1, read as the reverse complement.
AGGAGGCCTGTGTCCCTGCAGTAGGAACATTAAAAGGCTGATGATGATGATGATGATAGCGTATAAATATGCTCAAATGTATAATATCTAAACGAAACAAAATTAGTACCTACCTAATTAAGGGTTAGCAGATGGCGTTGATCTAGCTTTTATGAGAAAAAATCAGGCTATTTTAGAGTGTTAATATCGTGTGGATTTCATCAAACATACGGGATGGTCCCACATGCAGAAAAATTAAAAATGCAAGAAAAAGCTTCCCGTGTGCTTATTACATGTATTACAATAAATACTTGTAAGACAACGACATTTACGGGAGTTAAGAGTGTGAAGCAATCCCTTATGCTTAATAAAATCTGCACTGTATTAAAAAAAAGAATTCAATAGAAAAATCAATAATTTTCAAACTCTTTGAAAAATGTTGTTAAAAAAACATTGTTTTTCATATTTCATTGAAGTTTCAAACTATTCATTCAGTACCACTTTTATATAAGAAGGTATTTCATTTAATATTCATTGATTTATACACTTATTTCTAAATCTACTTGTATTTTAAAATACAAGTAGAATAAAACAATATTTTTCATCTGTTTCATTTCTAAAAGAAGACACGAAACGGGAATGTGGGAATTCTAACTTACTTTAAGTAATTAGTTGAAAGTTCCACTCCATCATGTTTTCTTTGAACATTGGAAATGAATGTGTTCAGTTATACATATTTAAACATCTCAAGAAAGGGGTTTTCCCATGTGACTGGACGAAGACCTTCATCAGATCCATTCAAAAAAGTAATGTCGAAAACTATCGACCCATAGCTACTACGACACCTTGTCCAAACTTCTTGAAAGTTCTAAGTACAGCCATTTCTTTCTACAGATGGTTCTTCATTTTACTTTAACAATATAGCTTTGCTAAATCTATATCAGTTAAGTACTATAAATTTAATTTAAAAAATATGTACCACCTAAGACACTTCCACGGGCTTGCGGACGGCGAACAATGGGTAGCTTGCTGTCCGGCCATCCGGTAACCGTCTGGATTGAGCCCAAGTCGTCGACGGTGCGCACTGTTACCGCGGGCCTCAAGAAGTTGTGCCCAGCAGGGTTGAAGCCTTTTTGGGCCAAGGGTTGATGCGAAAGCGGAACACTGGGGTCCTGGAACGAAGGCGGGAAAGAACGGTGGGTCGTTTGGTCGTTTTGTTTTCGTTATTGGTTAGTAGAAGTCTGACACTCCCGCTCCGCCCAAGGGCGGGATTCGTCACTCGATGATTTTTCTCACCACAAAAAAAAAAATCCTAAGACACTTCGGCTTGACCACCGCTAAATTCATTTTTGCCTGCACTCAAAACTAGTTTCGAAGGTTTGGTTTAGCACCGTACATGGGCATGTAGGTTGTTGCATTAATTTTCAAAAAGCTTTTGAAAAGGCACAATATCGCCGTCGATATAATCGACTTGAATGGCATGAGAGATCATTTACTCGAAGAAATCAGAAAGTTGATACGTCAAATAAGTCTCAGAGATCATGATTGTGTCCATTTTTTTAAATATATATTTAGAAAATTCTTTTTCCTTAAAGACTGACTGAGAAATCACATGGCACAGTCTAAGCCGCTGATCGTAAAGAACTAAAATTTGAGGAGGAACCTATTTTTTTTTTTGTATAATGTCACCACATACTATTTACACATCCTATATATTATATATCCGAAATTTATAGTACAAAATGGCAATTCAGATCACTTTTATCATTAATTGTATAAACTTAACATCGCTTATACCTACTCGTATTCTACCGGCAAGGCCGAGAAAGTCTTCGGATTTCCGAAGACTTTCTCGGCCTCGCTGATGTATTCAAAAGGCTTTGGGTGTCTATGATAGTTGTAGCAAAAACCCTTTTTGTTCAAGGGAATGCTGACAAACGAAGTTCTTATATAACTATATCTTAGAATACTTTTGTCAGCAACTTTCCATAAAAATTCTGCTTCAACTTGAAAAAGTGATGGCAGACTCTCGAACAAAATTTTGCTAGCGTATTTTTTGAGCGTCAAGTGATTTTTTGTGGGCAAAGTTATCCAATGACGAATCCCACCCTTGGGCGGAGCGGACCACAATGTCAGACTCTTACTGACTGAATAACCCCGTTCCTAATTTGCATTTATACCAGGACCAAAGCCGTCCTTCCAGACATGAACACATGGCCCCAGTTGGCTTCGACCCTTCTGCAGAGTTGCTGCAGTTTGCTGATAACTCGTCGTCGGCGACTGGGCTTGGTCTGGACGGTTACCAGACGACCGGACGGCAAGCTACCCATTACTCGACAACCTCATGCCCGCGCCTACGGTAGTCGGAAATCGGGGCCGTCATTCCGGCAACGTCTGGAGTCTGTCATCCATCAACAAACCAGCCTCGGCCGACGATGCTTAACCTTAAAGATCGAATTCATTTCCCCATATACAAACGAAAATACTGATTTCAGTTCTTAAAAACTTCATTTACTGACTGTCAACTGCGGAGAACAGGACGGAAGGTCAAAGTTTTCAAATTAAACCGTCCCAACGAAAATAAACTATCATGAGAAATCGGTACATCAATCATCAAACTCATTTTTTCCTCGTTCCGATATTAACTTATGTATAGATAAAAAAATCGTCCAATCTATCCATCCGTCTATATCAGTTGACGTCGAAACTCACCTAACACATAGAACACAGAATGTATAGAACGGACAACCTTGTTAAGAATGCTTTAGATTCCTACACATTCGAAGCGTAAGATACGCTTATCATGTAGCGCCATCTATGGTGTCAGGGCTACCCTGTCACTTGCGGTACACCTTGTATCATTATCATAATGATTGGCAGCATTTATTCCACCAATTACTATGCCCATACTCCATAATACAGATAGCAGTCGTGGCCCAGTATCACGGAGTAAATATAAAGAGGAGATGGCCTAAACGGCTGTGCACTGTGATTCTCAGCATGGTCCTGACGTCATCATGGTAGGCGTGGCTTAAGTCAGTGTATTGTTGGCGTTCGTCCTGTGCACAACTTCGTGAACGTAAACAGGCCGCCATCTATCATCAACAAAAAGAAACAGAACAAAAAAATAGGTCCGTAATTAGATTCCAATTATTTTACGTATGTCCCGTGGCTGTCTAACTAAAACAATAAATACGCTGGATATCAAAATCTATAAATAAAATATGGTATATATTAGGTATAATAAATCTGTAGAAAAGTCACTTTTGTACATCGAAAATACAACGGTACGGAACCCTGTACTTAGCGACATCTAGTGACGGATAGTTACGTAACATCATGACAAAATCGACAGAACGAGCAAGTAGTTTGGCTATTGACCGGCAGATGGAAATTAAAGAAATGGGCGGAGTGTAACACCCCCTCACCCCGCAAAATGTCACGCGCTGTTTCTTAGCACAATCTCGATACAACAACTCCTCTTTATATTTACTCCGTGCCCAGTATTAACAAATCTGACTTAAGGGTGACTATCGTGCTATCGTTTCTGTTTTAATCCAAAGTTTCACTAGAAGGAAATGCCTTGTTGTATTATTTCCACCTATGCACCACTACTGCACTTGAAGTTTAAATAAATAAATGTGAACAGTAGCAGTATTGTTGTTTCGGTAATATGAGAAAATCATGATATTTTCTGGCGTGAAATTCCGCGACCTGCCGCTTCTATACAGATTATGTCATCTGTGGCCCGTATAACAGAAGTGGCCCCGTCCCTAATTCTTCCGGGACATTTAACTTGTTCCCCCTACCGTCATCCCCTCCAGATTTATGATGCACGTCCGTGTTATTACAACCCATGAAAATGTACTATTTATAGCTCCAGTAGGAAACAAATGATGGGGAAAGTTAATAAGAATCCTAACTACTTTGTCGTGTGGGCGGAAGTACTACTAGTTCGTTTGTAATGTGACGGAATTAATTTCACAAAATTATAGCTATTAGCTTTGGTAGAAGAATGGTAAAAACCAGCCTTGCCAGCCTCTCAATACGGTAAAAGAAATCTTTGTGAGAAATTAAGCATGTCCTAGAACCAAAAATTTGAAGACATGTGACATCCACCAAACTGCGTTGGGCCCGTGTGGTGGATTAAGGCCTGTTTCCTCTCCCAGAGGAACTTCTAGGAGTGGGAAGATTATAGAACTGACCATGTTAGCTTTCAGCACTACATTTCCCAATTATTAGGGAGACATTTTCTATAATCATCAAATGGATTCTAGTACGAGCCGTTCAATTATACGTTACTCGTCTGGACCAATCTCAAGTCATCGACGGTACGCACTGTCCCTGCGCGCCTCGAGGAGTTGTCAGTAGCCGCAGCAGTCTGACTGATGTCTACCCAAGGGCGGGAGTTGTAATTTATGATTTTTACCCACCGAAAATAAAATCCTATATGGGTCTACCTGCAAATTAAAATTATCTTCTTGTCAGTGAAAAAGTTTATTTTAACACGAGTGTTAGCAGGGGATAATTTTTTTACAACTTCAGCGAGAAAAATGACGAGTGGTTAAACATGGGGCTGTCACTTTATGAATTTTTCATTTGTTTAAGCTCTTCCCGTATAATTTGTATGCAATGTCATGTGGCTTTTTTTTAAGTCATCAACTTGATTTTCTCTTTTGTATGAAATTAAGTCAACTGGTTCTTCGGTTTAAAATACAATTTCAAAAATTATAAGTCTGAAAGTAAGTTTGTCCGTATATTATAATTTCAGGCCTACCCGCTAAGCAGATACGAAGATACTCGTATTTTGTATACAAGCATCGATAAACATATACACACTGGATTAGGCGTATCATACAGTCATTTTACTTAACTTAGGTAATCCGCAAGCTACACACATTGGTGACATCAGTTCAGTTTTGACGTTCACGCCGTGTGAGAGCGCTGTAAGCTTTAAAAGTTTTGTTAGACGACATAATGCCAATGAAGTGCTGCAGCGGACTTATGTATTAACTTTTCAGTATTAATTTAACAAATAGTTTCTATGAACTTGCTTGTCTATCGCTAGGATATGAGTCGATGTATACCAGACGACGGTCTATCGATTGTTCGGGTTTAAGCGCAAAAGGTCTAATACCAAAAAAAAAAAAACAATTCTCTAAAAGCCTAATTCTCTGACTGGCCAATTCTCTAATAGCTTAATTCTGTGGACGGCAATTCTTTAAAATGCTTATTTCTCTGAATGACCTTTCTTAAAACAAAAACCATAAAGATCAAATCTCTAAATGGCTAATTATCACTATTGATAATAATAATTATTGTTGATATGATTCGCAAATATATTAAAAAAAAAATTATAACATAGACGGGAATTTCAAAATGCTAAAATCTTATTTTATAACTGTTAGTGTGTAAACAAGGTCTATCAAAAAAATAAGGTAGCATATAAAAAGGTAAGCTGATTAGCTTTTCGGAAACAAAAGGAAACAAGCTACTAAGGCGATTCTATTTAGCGATAGTCACGCAAACTGCGAGCCGCCTGCAGCTCGAAACAGCAATATTTTACTATCTAGACTCAACATCTTGAACAGGCGCTGGAGTTAAACCCATTTTAGACGTAGTAAGTACCTTTCACCGTTATTCAACGACTAAGGAAAACAACATACGTGAAATTGTTGCAAATAGGATTTTTTTTTTTGGGTGTGATGTAGGGTGATTGGTTTTTTTTTTTGGTGAGAGATATCATCGAAAGACGAACTCCGCCCTTGGACGGAGCGGGAGACAGTGTCAGTCTTCTACTGACTAAACGACCCACCGTTCCTTTCTGTCTTATTTCGAGGGTCCCGGTGTTCCGCTTTTGCATCAACTATTAGCCCCAGAAGGCTTCGACCGCGCAGGGCCCCTGCAGTTGCTGGCAACTCCTTGAGGCGCGCGGGAACAATACGCGCCGTCGACGACTTGGATTACGGACCATCGAACAGCGAGCTACCTATCGCTCGCCATTTGCAAGCCCGTGCCTACAGTGGCCGGTAATCGGGATCGGAATCGCGTCGGCGATGGGGGCAACCGTAAGCTCCGTTAACATCCGGATCCCTTGGTGCACGAGTTCATTCGACTTTACTTGCACAGCGCCGATTGTACATAAGTCTGTACAACCTTGAAAAATTCTTACTTGTCATATTTTTCTCACATTTTTAAGAAATTAATTTTACCGTTATCTAGAAAATTTCAGTGAAAGTTTATTTTCACTTTTTTTTGTATATTTATTTTAAGGAGTCAATGCTCTCTTATCATTAAAGGGGGTCAATGCATCTTTCGAGAGAGCTTTTTTCCACTTCAAACCCCAGTTTCCTTCAAAACAAAACACAACTCTCATTAAAAAAAAAATACACACGCAACAATATGACAACAGCAATTCTGTCGCTAAAACTAAGCGCCACATTTGTCGGCGCCAATTAGTGCGGCAGTTAGGTTTCCACATAAGCGCTTGTGACGAATTTTAAGAAAGAGGGTCAATGCGTCTCGTCGTTCGAGGGGGCTTTTCCACTTCAAACCTCAATTTCCTCAAAAACAAAACACAACTGTCATTAAAACAAAAAAAAAAACAGAACACACACACAACAATATAACAACAGTAGTAATTCTGTCGCTAAAACTAAAGGCTACATTTGTCGACGCCAATAATTATTCGGACAATTAGATTTCCACATAAGCACTTAAGGCGAATTTTAAGAAAAAGGGCCGTTGTTTGAGAGGGCTTTTTTAACTTCAAACCCCAATTTCCTCCAAAACAAAACACAACTGTCATTAAAACAAAAAAAAAAAAAACAAATCACACACACAACAATATGACATCTGCAATTCTGTCGCTAAAACTTAACGCTACATTTGTCGGCGCCAATTAGTGCGACAGTTAGGTTTCCACATAAGCGCTTATGACGAGACACTGATTAAGCTGTCTACGGGGACTGTTGAACCCTGACATTACGAGAATACAGGCTAATTTATTTTGGGGTTGGACAGTTGAGGAAGTTTTCGGGGCTTACTATTATCTGGATTTGTATTTACTGGCCAGGCGCATTACTTTGTGTAATTCATTTTTCATCACCAGTACAGACTATATTACACTACAAAAGTATTACATATAACTTCATAATGCGTATAGTACACGGTTCTGGGGAGCAGTAGTTGCCGAATGGTAACGGCCCCGACTTGCGAGTAGTAGGTCGGGATTTAAACCCAACCAGGCGTATTACTTTGAATAATTCATTTAATCACCACTGCTCTTAAAACGGTGAAAGAAAACATAGTGAGGTAACCAGCATGTCCTAGAACTCGAAATTCGAAGACATGACATCCACCAGTCCGCACTAGGTTCGCGTGGTGAATTACGTCCCATTCCCTTCAGAAGAGATCTGTGTCCCAGCAGTGAAAATATTAAAAAAGGATGATGACGATATTGACTGGCGTTTTTGTTTTTGTGGAAAATGCTCCTAACTGCTATAACTGAGGTCGTGGGTTGGGTCCCATCATCATTCAATGATCAACAATTTTGTTATGTGCCTAAGTGCAATAAGTCTATAATATATAATAATATGTTAATATTTAGAAATAGAAAGAATTCCCGGCTCGCGTCTGAGTTTCTTGATAGCTACAACCTAGGTCTTTAAGTCAAGAGTGAATAGGTTACTTCTAGGCAAGCGTGCTCCATCGTCGACCACATCAACGCTTACCATCAGGTGAGATTGTGGTCAAACGCAAGCCTATTTAGAATAAAAAAAATACACACAAAAGTTCTAATAACAAAAATATTTTATGATACATAGAACAATTATACTACACTGAATTCGAGTAATTAAATAAATAATAAAGTTATTGTACACAAAAACAAAATGGAATAATATTATACTACAGTGATTTGACATGCAAAGGCTACCTTACTAAAATTACAAATCATAAACTGGATAACTGTTCCAGTCACTGTAATTTTATTTATACCTGAACCTATGCATTGATTTATTTATAAACTAGCGACCCGCCCCAGCTCTACACGGGAACAATGGTAATTTTAAATATTTTATAATATAATATAATAATAATATGTCCACAACTATCACACAACGCCATCTAGTCCCAAGCTAAGCAGAGCTTGTGTTATGGGTACTCGACAACTGATAAACATACTTATATATTTCTAAATACATACATATTATAGATAAATTACACCCAGACACAGAACAAATGATCGTGCTCATCACACAAACATTTGTCCTGGGTGGGAATCGAACCCACGACCTCCCGCATAGCAGTCAGGGTCACTAACTACTAGACTGACAGGCCAGTCATTTATGCATTTATGCATGTATTATACAATTTATACATATAAACCTTTCTGTTGAATCACTCTATCTATTAAAAAAAAACCCATCAAAATCTGTTGCCTAGTTTTAAAGATTTAAGAATACATAGGGACAAGCGACTTTTTTTATACCATGTAATGGAAGCCTTCTGAGAAATCATTAATTATGTGTACAGCTAAGGAATGGTATTCTCTGCCATTATGATTGTCAGATTATTTTGTTTTGTTCATTACTCGTAAAACTTCATTTTCTAATACAAATACATCTGTAAATTTGTAATTTTGTGTTTTCAGTGAATTCAGAGTATTTTATCTAGTCCTACTTCGGAAGTGGTCAATGAGCTTTATAAATTTTGTATGCAATAGATCCATAAGAGCCTTAGTTTAGTATCTAGGGTAAGACACAAGTGAAGCGGTCATAGTCGAATTACAACTAAAGCCTCAAAAAAAATTAAAAGAAAAAAAAATCGAATAAATTTTATTGTTCACTACAAGTATAATTAGAGTTAACTAACTAAGAGAACGAGATTTTAATGCAAATTAAATTGCACTACAACTCATTGGAGGGTAGTACTTAACTAGTCAGAGTTGCTCTCTGTGGGATGAACTGACGAGTTGGTTTGCGGAAATGCTGTAAAAATAAATAGGTCTCTAACTATGACATTGTTGTGTTATGAAACTACATACTTGAAACGACAATAGGTAATTTAAAAAAAAAATTGGGCAAGTGCGAGTCGGACTGGTCCACTAAGGGTTCTGTACAAACTTACATAATTATGTAAATAATCTAAAATAAAGTAAGACCATGTGCTTGTGCATGTGCCAAATTTTAGAGTTCTGACTCAACGAGAAGTATACTTAGAATTTTAAAAGTGACAAAATTATACGTTTTTTTGTGAAATAAATGGCTGGCCACCTTTTTTCTTACGAAAATTCAGAAGTTTGATTTTTTTCACATCTTCAAAGAACCGCAAGCTTGAATATATTCTTTATTACACACCAAAAATAGAATAACAATAGGAACTTAAAATTAATAGGGTGTCACAATGGGCGGTCTAATCGCTAAAAGCGATTTTTAAAGACTACGTTTGGATGGATTTGACAAAGAAGGAAGAAATACGTAGGTAGTTCATGGTTCATAATTATGATGTCAATTTCAACTCGATACTGGAAAGCTAGAACTACATACACTACACACACGCGTGCCACACACACGCCGATATGGGCGCATCGGTCTCCATACATTTTACATGGAAACTAGACTTGTACACACACACACCACACACACACACACACCACACACACACACACACACTACACAACACACACACTTCACTACACTTCATCCACGCGACGTCGTCCTACGTACAAATCAGACGTGTTACACACAATGTGCCTCCGTCTAATGTAGCTCCAGCCTCACCCTCAGTAATCCGATTACCGGCTCACATACCTACAAACTTTATGACACTTGTTGAACATCCCTCGAGATTTGCTCGTTAAATAACTTACTACATTTTATTATACATCCTACTAATTACAACTGTTTACTTAGAAAGTACGGTTTGTAATAGAAGCTTGGGAAAATGTATATGTGTGTATATGTATGTGTAAATATAAATAGATGTTGGTGATAATGAGTGTATAAACTGTGTAAATATGTTTGAATCACAATCAGCTGTCTGCATATAATATATACTCGTAGTACGTAAAACTGTACAATAATTTTGTTCTTGCAAACGCATCAATATTTTTTTTTGTTTTTGTTTCACATAAAATGGTTAAAGGTATATATGCAAATTTCAGTATAACGTATTATGTCCAAACATATGGACCTCAATGATCAGAAAGAGTATGTAAGGGATATATCGGTGTGAATTTCTGCCTACCCTAAGGTAAAATCATTGGTTTATGTAAGCTTATGGTTTATGTTCCGGTGAACCAACGTTGTAAGAATTTAAAATGGATTTGTAAGTCAGGAAAAGTCCTATTAACATCCAGAAAATTGCTAGCAATACTAAATAAATGCTTTTAAATGAAGGTTGTCAAAATTTGTTATTGGTGCTGATCCAGAGGTCAGCATCCGCAGTATTTGTAGTTCCACCAGTTTCTTTTTCTTCATCATCATCAGCCTTTTTAATGTTCCCACTGCTGGGGCACAGACCTCCTCTCTAGGAGAGGGAATGGGCCATAATCCACCACGCGGGCCCAGTGCGGATTGGTGGATGTCACATATCTTCGAAATTTTGGTTCTAGGACATGACGGTTTCCTCTCGATGTTTTCCTTCACCGTTTTTTTTTTCTTAAGGTAGGCAAATCATTAATTAACTTCTCCTTCTCTGGTTGGAGTAGGAGAGTTTGTCAGACTTTTACTGATTAAAACCCGCCGGGGTTTCTTCGATTTTCAGGGCTACAGTTAATGTTAACAAAATTCAGATTACTTTTTTGGTAACCGTTGCAGAGCCCGAGTCTTCGACAGCACTTAAAGTCTCTGCACACAGCAGACGCGGTGCGGCGGGACGTGACGGTGACGCGACGCTGAGCAGTTGTAATGTACTAGATATTACGGACGACGCCTCACAGAGCCGTCCCGCTCGACGCGACGTCACGTCGCCGACCGGTCCCACCGCGCCGCGCTCGCTGTGTGCAGAGACCTTTAGAGGGAGTATCATAGAGATGTTAGTGAAACCGTAGGGGTTCAGCAAGGCCGATGATTAATGGAGGCATATGTTGGCTTCTGAAAGGAAAACCAGAGGTGCAACGCAAACGCAAGAATGAACAAATGAGTTTTAATGAACTAATAGTCTGACATGCCTTCACACTTCGCTCTGGTGCAGGAATTATAGGTATTGGATGATTTCCCACCTAAAACTAAATAGATGGATACCGTTTTTTTCTTTAGAAGTGCGGAACCCTAAAAATAGACTACAGACTAGAATAACATTTCACGTAATAACCACAGCACCCGACGCCAAAACGTCACACGTGTAAACAAAAGTATTGACTCTAACTTCCCTCGTACGTGGTTTTCGCTCAAGAAAACATGCGGTAGGTAGAAATGGCAAATGCTAAAAGAAAAATAGTGATGAGGATAAAGAAAATCGTTTTTCCTGTATTAAGTATTGGACCCAAACAGATTATCCCAATCATGGTCTTAACCACAGGGGTTTTAAGACAGGAGATTGTATCAATGTGGAAGTAATTTCAGCCTCTCTAGCCAAGTTACAATCGTTTCGTTTAGAGTTAGCGCTTGTAGATGATGTCTGAACAAGAAAATTTAGGGCGTGATCAAGTACAAGCACTAAAGAGTTAGTGCTTGTACTTGGTCACGCCCTAAATTCCCCCCCTAAAACGAAACGATTGTAACATGGCTGTAATAGGGAATCAGTGTTCCTTTTTTTGCAGGACCCTTATTAGCCAAATATAAACAGGTATGGTTTGGTTTTTTTTTATAGTCGGAAAAATCTTTTAATGACAAATCAAGCCCTTGGATGTCGCGGAAAACAGTGTCAGATTCTTACTGACTAAACAACCCAGCCCTTTTCTTCTAAGCCCTCATAACGGAGTAAGACCTTCCTTTCAGAAACTGGACTGGGGCCCCAGTATGCTTCGGCCCTGCAGTTGGGCCTCTACATTTGCTAACAACTGCTTGAGGCGTGCGGGAATAGAGCGCGTCATCGACGACAGCCTTCTGGGGTCAAAGTTGATGCAAAAGCGTAACACCGAGGCTCTGGAACTAAGACAAGAAGGAATGGTGGGTCATTTAGTCAGTAGAAGTCGGAAACTGTCTCTCACTCCGCCTAAGGGCGGGATTCGTCATTCAATAATTTTTCCGATCATAAAAAAATACATACTAAAAAGTTTCTAGACTTACGAGTATACTAAACACTTTTTTTTTCAATATCACTGAAGTTATTTCAGCTTCTTACAGAGAAACAAAAATTTCGTACCCGTTTTTCTCGAAGATTACTCACAAAGACAAATGTTCGAACCATTGATGACAAATGACCTTTCATTAGTATGCAGTGAAGCGTTCCGAGCTGACAAATAAAATCATTTATTTGTTACTTATCAGGAATCTATTGTAATAAAGGCGTCTGCACACAGCGGGCGTGGCGCGGCGGGACCGGGCGGCGACGCGACGCTGAGCAGTTGTAATGTACTAGATAGTACGGACGACGCAACACAGAGCCGTCCCGCTCGACGCGACGGTAACCTCGGATCTGTATGGCGCCGCGCCCGCTGTGTGCAGAGACCTTAAATGTTCCCTTCGTTTTGTTTTTCTTTTATAGCCTTCTTACGCATTTTGTAGTATATTGAAATATAGATTTTTGCGCAAAGGATCTGTCGTTATGGTTATATTTGTTTGATAGGGGCTTGTATCTAACAGTGGACGTCTTGAGATTTGGAAGGAGGTTATAAATAAGACTGGCCTCTTAGTCTACTGGTTTGTAGCCTTGACTGCTAAGCCGGAGTTTATAAGTTCAATTCGCACCCATGACAAATGTTTGTGTGACGAGCACGATCATATTTGTTCTGTGTCTGGGTGCTATTTATCTATAAAATGTGTGTATTTAGAAATATATAGGTATTTTTATTAGTTGTCTAGTACCCATAACACAAACTCTGCTTAGCTTGGGTCTAGACGATTTAGAAGATTAAGAATAGTGTTCTAAAATCGTCAGCACACCTGGAACATGCCCACGCAAGGTTAATCGAAGAAAAGTTTAAGTTTGCCTTGTTTATGCTGGGAAATATCATGCAATGACGGATCCCACCCTTGGGCGGAGGGCAAAACAGTGTCAGACTCTTACTGACAAGAAACGACCTAGGAGGCTTTGATCCTGCTGGGCTACAGCTTGCTGTCAACTTTGAGGCGTGCGGGAACATTGGGCGCCGTCGATGACTTAGTTTCGGTCCGGACGGTTACTAGACGATCGGACGGCGGGCTACCCATTGCTCACCGTCCGCAAGCACGCGCCTTCGGTGGCCGGAAATCAGGATCGGAGACACGTCGGCGGCGGCTGCGGCGTGAGCGCCGTTACCTTTGCCTGATGCAGTCGGTCTCTTCTTTTGCAAACATTAATGCTTCGCAGAAGGAGGCGACCGCCTGCCACTCTTCCTCCGTGACCAGCCGTGAGAGATGGTTATGTTGATTAATATTTATATTACCGGTACCGACAGGTTTTTTTACGATATTTCATCAAAAAAAGATAAGCATGATGTAATCTTTCAGTGTACAAGTGATTACTTTGCGTTTCCATCCACACTCTAAAGATTGATAACATGGAACACTGACATTGATTGATATCCGTACAAAATTATATTTACGATACATAATCCTTTTGTTATACGAAGAAAATTACATAGGTGTAATGTTGTTTGAGAAAGTAATTGAATAAATCCTCTAAGTAAATATTGTGCTTTAAAATTTAAACTTTGTTTGCCTGTCTTGTCGTAAAATTAGGGCCTTATAACACATTTTATATCACAATTGTATAGACGGCCGTTGGATCTTGGCGAGTCTGAAGTTAGGCTCAACGGATTTAAGTGCTTGATAACTCGTAAAAAAATTAATAGTTGAAACAAGTAATTTGTAGTTGTTGGAGACAAATCATAGCACCGTGCCACTGCGACGACCGGAGGGCGACAGCGGCCTGTGGGCAGCGCGGGACGAGGAGCCGAGCACCGCCGCGCCGCCGCTGCCAGCACGCACCTCCACATTCCCTTCACTTCACTCAAGAGACACGGACCATAGGCGCGCGTGCTTAAAATTATTCTAATATAACCTACCTATATATACAGTCCGCTTTTCATTTACTTACCACCTCTGAGAATCACCAACATAGTTGTTATTGCTGTTAAAAATTGTCTTTATCTTTTTACAATTTTCGCCAAAGTCCGACGGCCGTACTGTAGCTTTGCTTGCCTTTTTTTTCGTGGTTAAAAATCATCAAAATGACATTTCCCGACCTCAAGTGAAGCGGAAGATAATGTCAGACTTTTACTGAGTAAAAAATCTACCCCATTCCTTCTTAGCTCTTCATACCGGAATTGGACCGTCCAGACCAAATCCAGTCGTCGACAGTAATGATAAGAAATAAGTAGAAAAAAAAATATAATTATTTTTATTTTTGGAGAATATTGAACCCTTTTTGGTTCGATCTTGAATACTTGATCAAGACACTAGTCTTGCTCCAGCAGGTTACGTGGTCATGTTTACGGTACTTGTACTAACAAGTACCGTAAACATATAGTATACCTGCTGGAACATATTTTTTTGGAAAACGTCTCCATTTTTTTTAGATTTATATTACGAACCCCGCCCTTGAGCAAAATGGGAAACTGGTCAGACTCTTACTGACTAAACGACCCACCCAGTTCCTTCTTAGCCTTTATAACGGGCGGAAGGCTTTGAAGAAAGTGAAAATGTGACCCTGGCTCTAGAACGAAGGCCAAAAAGGAACGGGACTGGGTTTTTTAGTCATTAAAAGTCTGACGCCATCACCCGCCCCTCTGAAGGCCGCGAAGATGTTCATTAGATGATTTTCTTCACCTTAAGAAACCTTTAATAAAGTTCTTTAAAATACTGACTAATTTAGCATATTCAAACAGACTTTGGAATACAAAACAAACATTTCGCGCTCATATTTATCACTCAAAGGCGAATACTTTCGTTTGTCACAGCACCCGCATGTGGATCCGATGCGCGAACTTCCGTTGACGATAGCTCGTGATACATCGCTCTTACACTATGACGCAGGTTAGAAGTTACATCGTTGTACTATAGAAAATCGATATACATCAGTGGTGGCCGAGTTGTAACATAATGCATGAGTTGTTGGGCTCGGGCTCAAACCCGATTGCACGTCGGCGTTCGCATATCTATTGTCATTCTATTATGCTTCCTATTACGGTATTCGTTGTTGCATGAAGTCCGCCTGTGTACCATTGCTGTACATGAAGATTCAATAAATAAATAAAACATCGAAAGGAAACTGGCACGTCCCAGAAACAAAAATTTGAAGACAGGTGACATCCACAATTTTCACTGGGCCTACATGGTAGACTACGGCCCTTTAGATACTTCTCCTAAAGAAGAAGCCTGTGTCTCAGTAGTGGGAACATTATAAGATACTTCGCTATGCTATGCTACAAATTTATAATTACGTAAAAAATTTATTTAGGTACCTTGTTGTTTTAAGAACACCTTTTAATGCTCCCGACGTAACTGAACTCACGTTTGGAGACGTCGGAAGCGTTTAAAAGATAAGGCTTCATAGCATAGCTTATCGTTCTAAACAAGAACCTCGTGTTAAAATTTCAGGCGTTACTCGCACACCAAAGAAAAAAATGGAGGTATACACTCTATAAAGCTCTATTGGTACAGGGTTTTTTATGCTGGGAGAAATCATTGAATGACGAATCCCGCCCTTGAGCAGATCAGACAGTGTCAGACTTCTACTGACTAAACGACCCACCGTTCTTTCTAGCTTAAGTTCCAGGACCCCAGTGTTGCGCTTTCGCATCAACCCTTGGCCCCAAGAAGGCTTCAACCCTGCTAGGCCCCTACAATGGCTGGCGCGTAGCGTTAGTCAGTAAGAGTCCGAAACTGTTTCCTGCTCCTTGCATAAAAAAAGCCACAAATCGTCTTAAACCAGATATTACTGGCTTATCAATCATTTTCTTCTTTCTTTTTCTACTTATAAATAGAATGAGAGCACAAAAGTTCATGCAACTTCGAAATTGTGTCGTATTGTACATTGCTGTTTCTACCAGCTGTAGTCATTTGTGTACCTCATGAATACACTTACAGTACTCGTAAACAACAAACATGGCCGATTCCTAGCGGGAATTGTCGCTTGATGTACAACTTTGCATTCGAAATACTCCGAATGTTAAATGAAAACACAAAGCATTATTTTTGGTGTTAAGTAATTTTTACCCGACTACGGCGAAGCAAAAGGAGGGTTATGATTTTGACCTGTATGTATGTATGTATGTATGTATGTATGTATGTGGGTATGGATGTTCATCTGTTCCCTCGTAACTTCTAAACTACTTATCAGAATTCGACAAATGACATATCATTAGAAGCGTCTTAATTGTCCGCTGGTTATAGGTTATATGGGATTTCACAAAATCTAATGTGGCGCCCTCTAGCGGACAAAACATACGAAGTAAAAAAATAAAGTTAAGATAAATATGCCGTGTTTGGTATCATTTGAAAGCGCTTTACTTGTACATTTTGAATATATATATATTACTAGCATTTGCTTGTGACTTTACCTGTATTCATGGGCTGAGAAATCAATGAACCCAAGATTAACCTATTTAGAACTCCAAAATATGTTAAATAAAAATAAAGTTTAAAAACTAACACCCGACTACTTAAAAACACGCTCTAAAAAGTACGAAACAAGAAAACAAGAAAGCCGTGGTCGTATGCTATAAGAATAATAAATTAAAAAAGGTGGTATACGACCACGGCTTTCTTGTTTTCTTGTTTCGTACTTTTTAGAGCGTGTTTTTAAGTAGTCGGGTGTTAGTTTTTAAACTTTATTTTTTACAAAATGTGTTTGTTAAGTGAAAAAGATTTAAAGTTTTGCATATTTTGTAAGATAAAATTGACCAAAACTACGATCTATCTACACTCGTAGGGACACTGCAAAAGGGTTGAAGCCTACTGGGGCCCAGGGTCTCTATCCGAAAGCAAGGCTTAGCCACAGTGCTAAGTAGCACAGTTTAGTCAGTAAGAGTCTGATACTGTTTTCCACTCCGCCCAAGAACGGGATTCGTCATTGGATCTTTGCCTTCCATAAAAAAACCTGTCTACTACTGAATCCACTTGTTTGCTTGGGTTGGGTTCATTTTCATTTAACCCATAGCCCCAGTCAGCTTCAACTCTGCTGGGTTGCTAAGATCTTCTTGAGGCACGTTTTTTGTGGACACACCACAAAAAAAGTGCCTCAAAATCATTCACTGACAAATCCTTGGGAGGAGCGAGAAATAGGGTCAGACTCTTAGTGCGAGCCTGCACCAACGGGGACTGGGATTCCTAGCAGCTGGGGCCGTAAGAGAGTTTCGCTAGGAGAATGAATGGCTTATTATTAATCCACTACGCAAGTCCAGCGCGGGTTTTAGAATATCACATATTTTTTAATTGTTGAGTTTAGGGTATGCCAGTTTTCTCACGATATTTTCCTGCACTGCTTTGAGAGCAATGGTGAGGAATTAAATGGTACAAAGTAAGCGTGAAGTACCTGCTTGGGTTTGAGGTCATGAAGTTCCATTACATCAATTTTAGTATTTATTTTATATCTGTACAATTGTCATCAGTGATAGTATTTATCCAAAAAAGTCTACATTAATTTATTTTTTTCTCATACACGCACGAAAATCACTAGCAAACAAAAAAAAATCCACGAAAAGATGTATTTTACACACAATTATCAATTTAACAATATGACCTAGACCTACTTAATTATCAAAGATAACTGTATAAAAATATGCTTAAACTACAATCATTGCATGCCCGATTTCAAGTTCACAATTTCCGTTATAAAATCCAGATAAAAATAATTACACTGCCATTGTTTGCAACTAATTCCACTTTATCTTTGAGGAAGTTAAAAAAAAAACTCTCCAGTATGGTTTACCACCATTTTTCTAATTCCATTGCTTATTCACACGCAATATACTTTTATATTCCTTTGGGTTTTATCGTTCATTCATTATTTCATTCAATCTCCTTCCCATTGGTTTGGGATTTAATGTTACCTTTATACTTTTTTATTCCGTTCGTCTTTTTTTTTCGAAGCTGACATTTTTTATGAGAATTTTAAGGTTCAATCAAATGAATATACTTTAATTTGGTTTTCTCTAAACTGTCATTAAATATTTTCGATATATATTTTACTAGCTTTTGCCCGCAGCTTCGCCCGCGTACATAAAATATAGCCTATGTCACTCAGGAGTAAAGCAGCTTTCTATTGTTGCTAAAATTTTTCCAATCGGACCAGTAGTTCCAGAGATTACCCCCTACAAACAAAAAAACAAAAAAACAAACTTTAACTCTTTATTATATTAGTGTAGATTAACGTAAGTCACGTACCTACTTACTTTTTGCCCACTTTTTCCAAAATGAGTATTGTAAAATAACAAAAGGCTTTTTACGGTAAGCCTGTGTTCTAGGCTTTGTAGATGTGTTTTAACCGAATTTAACAATCCTCAGGGAGCTGTCAGCAACTGTAGGGGGGCCCAGCAGGATCGAAGCCAACTGGGGCCAAGGGTTGATGCGAAAGCGGACCACCTGGGCCCCGGAACTAAAGCAAGAAGGAATGGTGGGTCGTTTAGTCAGTAGAAGTCGGACACTGTCTCCTGCTCCGACCAAGGGCGTTATTCGTCATTCGATGATTTTGCCGACCATAAAAAAAATCCTAATCAACAATAAACTTCTTTGAACAGCTTAAATAGTAAAACTGAAATAAAAACAGTAACATATAACTTCAATGTCAATGTTGAATAAGCAATTAGGGCATATTTACACAGCATATCGTTAACTTCCATGTAAATGCAGAAACTCATATTAAATATTTGCCACCCCAGTTTATTACTATAAACGAAGCTCGTCAGAAAAAAAAAACAGCAAAGAGACTCATTTCATAATGGCCCCCACCCTATGAACACGTGGAAGATATGCACAACGATTTTTTTCTACATTCACAATCCATTACGTGTTCTGTTTATAAGCATAATTTTTAACAGGAATAAAATCAGCAATGGATGCGTGACATAATAAAAGATTGTATCTCTTTTTTTTTTTAAACATCGTCTAATGTATCTTTTCATTTGGAATTAAGTATTTCGCTGTTCATTACAAAAGTTGTTCTCTCCGTATAATAATCACGTTACGATTGTCATTCTGGAATTGATATCATAATACCAATGTTTTTGCGGGTATTTCCATTAAAACCTTCCATAAATTCATTGTGTTAATTTCGCAGAACCTTTTCTTTAATCGACTTTTGCTGGAATGTATTTCGTTTTGTTTTTATTTTGCGAGCGTCGTCGTAATGAATTAGGTTGGCTATCTATTTTCTGCTTTAGTACTTGTTAATTGTTCTGCAAATAGTCTGTTTCATTATGAAGTGAAATTATGTATTGCGAACATGTTCCTGGAATAGAAAGTATCCCATGTGGCTTAATTATACTATTCCACGATAATGGTCTTCATTTTGCTTAGGTGGGAATATTATCCAGTGTCATCTTCTGACCTTGGGTTCTTTCTTTGCTAGGGCTGCGTGGAAAACGCGCCATCGACAACTTCGGCTTGGTACGGAGGATCACTGGAAGGTCGGATGTCGAGTTACGCATTGCTAGCCGTCCGCCGCAAGCCCGTACCTATGGTAGCCAAAAATTGGGATCGAGATTTCGGTTTCGATACCCGTAAGCCGTCTCAATATGACATTTAATTCCGTTTAAGCGAGAGCAAATACAATCATAGCCACACGCATACGCAAATTTGCGCTTCTATACCAGAGTAACCATGAAGTTTCTTGACGGCTTTTCTCCATAGAAAATTACCATTTGGAACCGTGCACTCTTTTGACGTATCTATTAAATAATATAAAAAATATAAGTACCACCGGTGGCGCCTTACACCAGTTACTTAGGCGGGAAATATGAGTATATAATACAATGGCGGCTACCCTGGCGCTGGGTGAACTGGTTCAAAATAAGAAGATGGATATGGACTGTTTTTGATGTAGTGGGAGAGTACGTGACCTTGAGAACGCACACTGTAGGGCGACGAAAAGTAGGACCGCTAAGGAAAATCGGATAAGGAACACGTGCACTAACTAACCTTTGTTCGTCGAGGTGAGGCTCGTTCAGCTGGAACTGGAACCACTAGCACACACTCCAATCAATGTTCTTTAACACCAGTTTAGGCTACATCACTCGTAATAGTTCTCAAAAAATAGAAAAATATATAGGAGAAATTAGGCACAATTGATTTCGTGACACCTCGCGCGTTTGATTCTTTCAAGAAAGGGATGAAATGAGTCGTCATCGAATGTTCGCGACCGATGACGAAGCAAGAGTATCAGTCAGCGCGCGTGTGGGAAAGGGACGGGAATATAAGCAGGGAATGCGTTTGCATCTACCCTCCATTTGGAAATATAAAATTACCGCTCGTCGATGAACGCATCGTCACTTTCAATCAGGTGAGATAGCGGTCAAGTAAAAATTAGTTTAAAATGCTGGTACAAAATATTAATATGACGCCTATCAAAACTTTTAAAACGTATAGCGCTCTCACACTTCGTGTACGTCAAAACTGCACTGATGTCATAAATGTGAAGGAGTATGGCTTGCAGATCACTTAAATCATGTAAAGTGTATGGTATACCTTATCTAGTGCGTACTACACTCTACATCAATGTTATATAACAATCAATGCCACTTTTCGTTGTAATTTTATAACTCAAGAACGGGCTCACTGTTTGGATAAAACCAAATGTTTAAGCTTTGTACGGACTATTTAATAGATGGTTTATGTGAAGTTTGCACAAAAGACGCCTAGTAGATATATATTGACCTAGTAGGCAAATTAACCTTTTGAATACAGTAATTATTAGAGACATAATAGATGACAGTGGGTTTGCGAACGCCGGCATTTAGAGAGTTTAAATACAAAATGTTATAAAAGCACGTAGCAACTACAAAAAATGAAAAAAGAAATAAAATTTAAACAATCCAGTTGTTCCGGATCGGTTCCTGATTCCTCTCGCCGTTTCAGAGAGATTAAAAATGAATAAAAAATTCCCTACAGAAAGAAAAAAAAACGTTAGTACGATTCTTTCCACTACATTAAGGATTAGGCCCATCTAATGGCTGCCTGGAATGTTCGCAACAGATTAGCTGTATTCTTCTTAAATAAAAGGAAAACACAATCGGAAAGAGATTGATGAATGAAATGCGTATATTTTTAGTGAAAATTTGACTGATGGTGAATGTAACTGAGTGTTTTTGTGTGTTTATTTTAATAACAAGTATTTATTTTAGCTTCTGCCAGCGGCTTCGCCCGCATGTGTTATACATATAAACCATCCTCTGGAATCACTCTATCTAATTAAAAATAAACTTAATAAAAACCGACCAAGAACGTATCGGGCCGCGCTCAGTGTAGGGTTTCGTAGTTTCCCGTCCGTCACAAATTTCTCACAATGTAACAGAATCCAGTAGCCCATGTATAAATTAGTAACCCAAATTTTAAATCAATCGTTCATTTTATAAATTAACAATTTTTAAGTCATTAATAGCATAGCATCAGCCTTTTAATATTTCCATTGTTGTGACTCAGGCCTTCTCTAGGAGAGGGAATGGGCCGTAATCCACCAAGCGGACCTTGTGGGTAGGTGGATACCGCATGTATCGAAATATTGGTTCTAGAATATTATAGTTTCGTCACGATGTTTTTCTTCGCCGTTTTGAGAGCAGTGGTGCGTCTGGCTGGGTTTCAATGTACAACTCGTAAGTCGAGGCATTTACCATTCGTGTACACCACTAGTGCAGTAGTGGCCGAGTGGTTATTGCCCCTTCTGCCCCCGTCGTCTCTCTACTCTAATATTGTAACAAATACGAACAATTTACAATTTTTAAAGCATGTTAGCAAACCAGTGTATCAACTCAAACGGGCCTCTATTAATGAGATAGATGATCGTCTAAAGAGGTCGAGAGTTGAGCTCCTCTTAATTGCACCATAATTATGATATTGCGACTAACTACAATTTTGTCCAACAATCACTCGCTTCAAGAAACATGTGATTGTGTTTTGTTTCATTTAGAACTGAATTGAGATGATCGTTGAAAATTTGAAATCGCATTCGTTCCGTACCCATAAAGCAAAATTGTGTTTGTAAGTACAAATACAATTTTTACACTCCAAAAACTGAATCCTATTACTAAGATCACATCATGTACAGCAGATGTCTGTCACCTTTTGCAATTTTTATAGAATGACTATGTATTTTAGATATGTTGTAATTTTTTTAAATATTGTATTGATATACCATTTTGAATGTTATTGGTCCTTTAATTATATCACATATTGCAGAAACCCAAAAAAAAAAAAATTACTAAAGTATGGCGTCTCACAGTCGTTTTATACCACATATCACATAATGCCATCCAAGCTAAGCAGAGCTTGTGTTATGGGTACTAGACTACTGATAAACATACTTATTAATATATTTCTAAATACATACATATTATAGATAAATTACACCCAGACACAGAACAAATGATCGTGCTCATCACACAAACATTTTTCCTGGGTGGGTAATCGAACCCACGACCTCCGGCATAGCAGTCAGGGTCACTAACTACTAAACTGACAGGCCAGTCTAATCAGTTTTATTATGTTTTTTAAAACTTATTTAAATTGGTTCAGCGGTTTGGAACATATGAGGTAATAAAGTATATTACAAACATACATACAAGATACCCGCGAAAAAAAAAACGAGATGTCATTAAATAATTTTCCTAAAACCAAAAAAAATAATTAAAAATTATCAAGCTCTTGACAAGTTTCAGCGAGACTAACAAATAGAAATTGATTATCATATAGACAGAAGATTATCGGCCGCCATTTTCTTTTTCCTCTATTTACACATTTCATTTTTATTACTTACTAGCTCTTGCCCGCAGCTTCGCCCGCGTACATAAAATATAGCCTATGTCACTCAGGAGTAAAGCAGCTTTCTATTGTTGCTAAATTTTTTCCAATCGGACCAGTAGTTCCAGAGATTACCCCCTACAAACAAAAAAACAAACTTTACCTCTTTATTATATTAGTGTAGATTAAACTCTTGAGCCCCCCCTCCAAGTGAACGCCAGCATTCGCTCACCTATTATTATTAGTCCTCCAATTATGTCTCTAATTGCGGTATTCGAAAGGTTTAAAGAAAATTACGAAAACAAAACAACTGCACCAATCTATACATATAAAAGGAGAAACTGACTGATTGACATATCAACGCGCAGCCAAAACTACTGGGCCTAGGGGCGTGAAATTTTGCACTAAGGCAGGAAGCCTTGTGCAAAATTTCACACTCCTCCTGACTCTCACACTCCTTTATGACGTAGGCGAACACAAAGAAAAGGTTTTTCAAAATTCAGTTTCATAAAAGGAATGTAATGGGGGTCTAAAGTTTATATGGAGTTTGTTTCACGCGGGCGAAACCGCTAACAAAAGCTAGTAAAAGATAAAGATGTAATCCAAAACTAGACAACCCACCACGATCAATGTCGTCAGCAAACGTTCTACAAACACAAGGCAAAGTCGACGTTACCGTAATAGATTCATTTACAGTTGCGACGGAACCGTTTCGTGATTAAATGCAAATTCCTAGTTAAAGGTTTGTACAGAACATCTCGAACATGTTTCAGCAGTTTAACAAATTAGGTTGTAAGATGGAGTGCTGCGGTCCCTATCTTTGAGAAGTTAAGACTACATGCTGCAGTAATTATATTTAACTTGCTTACGTTCAAGATTTTGTTCGCGTGAGAATAGAAAGTTATGCCAAAGGATCATATTGCTGGAGTAAAAAATATTGACAAAAATAAACTTTGCCTCAAGGAGTGGTCAGCAAATAGAGAGGCACAACTACAGGGCCGAAACCTACTGGGGCCCCGGTCCGGTTTCTGAAAGGAAGGTCCGACCCTGGTATGAAGGCTAAGAAAGAATGGGGTAGGTCGTTTAATTAGTAAGAGTCTGACACTGTCAATAGATGATTTTTCCCACCATAAAAAGAAATTCGCTCAAATCTCTACTGCTTTTATGCACGCAATTTACGGTTTTTAGCACTTGGTTATAATTGGAAATAAATACAAGCAACCCCTTTCCCCAATATACTGTATTTACCATTCAGGCTAGTCGCTCACTGACCCCTTTAAGCCATCGGTCAACCCACAATTATATATTTCTTCATAAGGGTATTGAAAAACGTCGTTTGATAGATGAAGTTAAGGTTAATAAACTAAATGTACATTAATATTTACGAAATGATTATAAGAAAAGGAAGATACTTATTGGGCATTAATAAATTCATCCACAACAATATCAATGGGAAAAGTGCCCTGAACGTTGGCAGAATTACCACGCTGGATGCGATGACGAATTTTATGGTATGTATGTATACCTACGCCAATGTACCTACGCAAGATCTGAGTTATAAAAACCAGTTGAAATTTTTATCGAAATAAGTTTAAGAGTAAGTTTGCTATAGAAAATTGGCGGAATTTACTACCGTCCGACTTTATGGGCTGCCAAACTACCGCAGTTTTTAAAAGAATAATTCTTTTTATTTCGTCATAATCAATAATATCGAGTAAGTTTAACGTAGAGTTTAAAATATAATTAGTTAATAATATATTAATATTTTGACGTATCATTTCAGACGAAAGACGTCCACTGCTGGACCTCCCCCAAGCGCTGCCACAAAAACGGGTCCTGTGGGTCTTGCATACATTGGATTCCAGTAATCTTGACCAGGTCATCGGTCCTCCTTGTGGGAGGCCTTCCAACGCTGCGTTTTCTATATTCATTCAGAATTATAAAATATACTGAGTTCAAAGTTATCCGTTTCGTTTGTACTTATTAATGTTACACACGGTGTCTTACATCTCATTTTCAAGTCTCCCTTCGCAGTTGTGCTGGAAAAAATTTCTTTAGAATTCAGCATTAACTTAAACTTAGTAATTAAATCAACCATGCACACTGCCTCTGCCGCTGCTGAGGACGCCTGCTCTAAGAAGAGGCTCAAGTATGCTTCCTTGGAGCGGCTTTACCATTTTGTGCCGGTAGCTTTGGAGACTCTGGGCAGTTGGAGTACGGAGGCAAAGTGTTTTGTGGGAGATTTGGGCCGTAGGCTCGGAGAGGCAACGGGTGACTCCCGATCTAGGTCGTTCTTGATGCAAAGGCTGGCCATTGCTATTCAGCGAGGTAATGCGGCGAGTGTTATGGGCACTTTTGCACCGGGAACGATCAGAGGTGGGTTATTTGACGATTATTTTTTTTTAATATTTATTTGACTTTTTATTTAATGATAATTTTATTTAATGTAATAATTTGTGTATTTTAATTTTGATTGACATCATAAATATTTCTATATAATAAATGAAAGATAAGTATAATAGAAATTCTTTGAAATTAAATCAAAGAGATAGATAAAATTATTAAGTTTTTATGAAATAGTTAAGCTTTTAAAATATCGTAACAATATCATAAAATATTAAATTTATAAAAAATCTCTGGAAAAAATTAATGGTCTTCAAAAAGAGCAACGTGCCTAACGTAAAGTTCCTATTCTAAACGTGACCTTAGAAAAATGTAAAAAAGAACAGATATCGCTGAAAAAGAAACATAATACCTTAAGAATTCTGTACCTATTCTGTAAGTGGTTCTAAAATCTTTTATAATTGCTCTGCGTCGTCTCTGAGGGGCTTAAGGAATTCCTTTTAAATTTATTTTATTTCTGTTATTTCGTTCGAATTGCAGACTTTTTTTTTGCCAGAATAAGGAGATTTATTTACTATGGAATTTGGTTCTGAGCTACTTTTAAGGCCTACATGAGAAATTGTTTTGTTTTAAAAGTTTCATTTTTAATATGCATTTTGTTTTTCCGACCATGTTTTTGCGTGTTTATATATAAACCTTAGTCTTTTTTTTTAATTTAAAGCACATGACGTTACCAGGACGTATATCTATACTTTATAATGTTGTCGGCAAATGGTGATGATCCTAAACTAATTCATTATGCTACAGCACAATAAAACTATCTATACTCTTATACTCTTAGGTTTACGGCCCCTTGAAACTATAAAATAATTTAACTTGTAAATTAATGAAAAAAAATTTACGGCCATTTATGTCCAGAAATTTGGCATGAAGAAGGCGATTCTTAAAAATCTTAGAGACTCGATTCGGATTTGATCTGTTTTTAAAAGTTAGTTAGTACTTACGAAACCTTCAGAACGCATGTCCGACTCGCACAGGTTTTTTTTAACCTGTCCTTGAGTGATAGGGGTATTGACCTCCTTTCTTAAAATTAACAAAACCCTAAAAATAAAAATTACGTTAAAAAAAAATCGTAAAAAAAATTCGAAAAAATGATGATGTATGAAAAAAGGACAATTAAGAAATTTTCCAGTTCAGCAAATTGTACAAACGTTTGTACAATCAGCGCTCAGGGGGATATAAAATATTCAAAAACCTCAATTTTACATAAACCACAGTAATAAAAAACCAAATCATTACATAGTATAAAACAAAGTTGCTTCCTCCAAAACTACGCAACGGATTTTGATGGGGCTTTTTTTAGTAGATAGAGTGATTCAAGAGGAAGGTTTATAAGTATAATACATGCATAATATCAACATTGCACCCGTGCGAAGCTGGGGCGGGTCGTACTAGCGACCCGCCCCAGCTTTTATAAAATATTGCATCAGACTCGGTGCAAAATACTGGCACGAAATAAATAAGCCTTAAGATTCATCACATTGGTTTTGAAGGTTCTATTAACGTACAAAGAGCTGTTTGTGGCGGCTTTTTCATCAGCCATTAATACAAAACCGCAGTTTTCCTATATCCCATTATATTGTGTGGTTTTTAAAGTGACGTGGTTATTTTTTAATGTTTATGTTTTTAAATCTTATTTACAGTATTTTTCATGGCGAAAAATCATCCAATGACTATTCATTAATTTCTCCTGATTTTGAGCAGAGCGGGAGGGTGTGCCAGATTTTACTCACTAAAACTTATATGTTCCAAGGCCCCGGGTTTTAGTTTCATTTAACCCATGGTCGTAGGGACCCTACAGAAGGGTTGAAGCCTACTGGGGCCAAAGTTTTGCATCTGAAACGAAAGCTCTGGTCCTGGTATAAAAGCAACGTAGGAATGGGGTAACTTGTTTCATCAGGAAGAGTCTAACACTATTTTTCAACCCGCCCAAGGGCGGAATTCGTCATTGAATAAATTGTACCTACCATAAAACAAGACCCAGTTGTGGGCAACGAACCTAACGATTTGCTGACATCTCCTCGAGGCGCGCGTCGATGACTTATTCTGAACACGCGTAAAATTAACTTACCCTCACTTCACTTACGAACTTCAAACCAACCAATTTCAGGATCTAATTACAAAACCTGTCTCGATTGGCTGAAACTAACAAGAATCAATCATAAAATGTATAATGGTTTCATCTCACTAACGTAAGGTAATGGCGGCTCCAGATTAATGCCGTGAAATTTTGTATACAGGCGTGAATGTGAATACGGACGGTTTTCGTTTTTGAAGAGTCAGCAATATCTGAATATAATCGACTCACAAGTACTTACCGTCCTGACTTGTGTACCTTAGAAGTAATGAGAACTCAGCGAAAAAGCAAAAGAGTAAGAGATAAAGAATGGGCTCTAAGCAAAGTAACAGCCGAACATCACCTACAACGAAAAGAAAGAGAAAAAAATAAATGAGATCCCACCAAAACCATTCATAAAAAATATACCGGCCAAGAGCGTGTCGGGCTACGCTCAGTGTAGGGTTCCTTAACTTCCCGTCTGCCTCAAATTTCTCACAATGTAACAGAACTCAGTAGCCCCTGTAAAAATTAGTAAACCAATTTCCCGAGAGAAGGCGCTGTACCCGGTAGTAAATTAGGAATGCGTGAGCCGATTTTAATCTCTCTGTATCTTTAAAAATATGTAAACATATTTTCCCTCTCCTAGAGAGGAGGCCTGTGTCCCAGCAGTGGGAACATTGAAAGGCTGATGATGATGATGAAACAAAGTTTAAAAAATGTTTACATGAACGATTAAATAAAAAAAAAAATATGTCAGAACGGTTTTTTTGTACGGGTTTTGGCGACTCGACATGTGACGTTTGCTTCGGTACCCAACTTCATTTTCTGCCCTTCACTCCAAAGACCTATAAGTTGAAGCTAATAGAAACAACCCGAAGGTCTATAAACCACATTATAGCGGAATTGCCAGACGGTAATTCAGCTATAACGTTATATTCACAATCCAAGATAACAGAAAACGTGACGTCATGAAAAGTACCTAAAAAAGGGATTAAGAGTCTAAATAGATAATTTATTGGGCACTCTACTTGATACCTGAAGTTAAATAAATTTTTCTTGTCCATAAACTGTTCACGATGAAAGATTATTTTAATTTATTGCTAACAAAAAGTTTTTATGTTCTTCCTTATTGACTGTTATACGATTTTGAACCTTGGTGCAAAGTAATAAAATTGACTTTACAGTACTTCTAGATTTTTGTTTTTTTTTTTTTGATGGACAAAAATCGTTCAATGGTATCTCCTGCTCTTGGGAGGAGCGGGAGATAGTGACAGATTTTTACTGACTAAAAACCAACCACGTTCCTTCGTTGCTAACGTTCTAGAGCCCTGGTCTAAACTTTCATATTTAACACACTACTCGGCCCTTACAGTTCGTTGACAACTGCTTGAGGCGCGCGGGAACGGTACGCACCGTCGGCGCCTTGCTCGGTCCGGACGGATACCGGACAGCGAGCTACTCATTGCTCGCCGTCCGCAAGCCCGCGCCTACAGTGGGCAGAAGTTGGTGATCGGAATGCCGGCAACGGCGGGGGTGTGAGCGCCGTTGCCTCACTCCTGTGCTAGCTTATAGTACCTATTTACAATCCCAATAATCGAACTACCTAATTCAGATTTAATACAGCAATCGAAAATCTACACTATCTATCTACATCTACACTATATTTAATACACTTCTCATCAAAAAAATCGAAACACCTTGCAAGTTTACGTTTTGTCAGGATTATCAGAAAAATGTGTACATTTAGGAATAAATGTTAAATGTCGTTTAATAGTGAGTAATATGAGCTTATCAAATCTTAATGTTAATGTTCTAAATTTAAATGAATTTTTCATAGGTTTCGTATTTTGTTAAATGAGTCATTTTTATTCCGTATGGAGTATAAAGGAAATGGATAAAACAACACACGTAAATGAAAAAAAAAGCTAAAAAACGTTTATTTAATAACTTGTATTCCCTCCCCGAGCTCTAATTACTGCTTCCATACGGTTCTTCATCGATCGGATGAGAGTCACGATCACATGCTGTGGTATATTGTCCCATTCCTCTTGGATTGCATCTTGCAGCTGGCTAAGTGTTTCTGGGGCAGGATCTCTTGCTCGAATTCGTCTCTTTAATTCATCCCATAGATGTTCAATGGGATTCATGTCCGGGCTTCTTGCTGGCCATTCCATAATAGAGATATCGACTTCGTTAAGATAATCTCGTACGACGCCCGCGGTGTGAGCCCTAGCATTGTCGTGCATGAATATGAAGCCGTTGCCAATAAAATGTGCATAGGGCATCACATGAGGCTCGAGACACTCTTCGACGTACCGATGACAGTTTAGTGCAGGCAGACGTGGCCCAGACACGAAAGCAAGCTCTGTCTTACCGTCGGCGCTGATTCCTCCCCAAACCGTCCACGAACCGCCACCATAGCTGACCTTTTCTTCAATGCAGCATTGTGCATAGCGTTCTCCGTCTCTTCTGTAGACCTTGTTCCTTCCGTCGTTACCATACAGCATAATTTTACACTCATCAGAAAAGAGAACTTTGCTCCACTGTAGGTATGACCAATTTAGGTGCTCACGTGCAAAGTTAAGGCGCGCTCTTCGATGGTCTGCAATTAATTTCGGCCCATTTGCTGGCTTATGCGGTACCAGTCCACGATCCTTCAACCTTCTTCTAATTGTAGAGTCACTTACAGCCACCCTTCGTACAACACGAAGCCGCTGCTGCAGTTGAAAAGCGTTAAGGCGTCGATTTCTTAAAGAAGTTGTTACAATAAATCGATCATCTCGCTCAGAAGTGACCCGATTCCTGCCAGATCCTGAACGGCGCGTGAACAAACCAGTCTCCCGATAACGTTTATAGACTCTATGAACAGATGACAGGCTTAGATGCAGTCTTGCAGCCACAACACGCTGACTAAGGCCAGAATCCAGCAATGCCACAACTTGGGCGGCTTCTGTGGGCGAAGTATCCATACGTTTTAGAAAAAAAACCTTTTTTCAGACGTCCCAAAGTCACAGTATTGAAATAAAAAACGAAAAGTTTAAGGATAGGCGCCAATTTTTAGTTTTTAAACGCTAAATGTACTCCAACCCTAAACACACATTTGTCTCAAAACAGTGATTCATTTCGTTTATAAGATAAACAAATGAAATTCTAATTTAGAATTTTCGCTTATTACTGTAATGGCCAAACTGCCAGCTATAATATATGTATTTTTTTTTCATCGTATGAATTCTTTTTTGTGTTAAATTCGGACAGAAACAATGAAAACGGAAGTGTTTCGATTTTTTTGATGAGAAGTTTATAATAAAGAGGTAAAGTTTGTTTTTTTATTTTTTTGTATTTTTGTTTGTAGGAGGTAATCTCTGGAACTACTGGTCCGATTGGAAAAAATTTAGCAACAATAGAAAGCTGCTTTACTCCTGAGTGACATAGGCTACATTTTATGTACGCGGGCGAAGCTGCGGTCAAAAGCTATTATATAATATGACGTAACCAATATCTAGTATTGGGCGCACAAGCAATAACAAGTTCCGTTCACAGGCATCGTATTTTGTTGTATAAAACCTTTGTACTATCGGCCCAGCAAGGGAATAATATAAGACCCAACCTTAACATTTAGCCTACTATAAAGTAAACCTTGTTAAGGTATGGACACAATCCAAATATTCGAAGGAATAAACTTGAGTCACTTAGGTAGCCCTCAATCCTATCATAAGCTCCATTTGAACTTGACTGACTATAATCAATGATTTTTTGTTTATATATAACCATATTTTTTACATATAAAAACTTAAATACGATAAATAATATTATGAAAAAAAATATTACGAAAAAATGTCAATAATAAAAAAAAAATATAACAAATGTCAAAAGAAATATCATTTTACAATTAAATGAAATGTTAAATGTTATTAAATAATCCGCCTGTTATCGTTCCCGGTGCCCATAAAACCCATCGCATTGCCTCGCTACATAGCGATGGCCATCCTTTGTACTTTTAACTACTTGGAATGTTAGTCACCCATTGCCTGCCCGAGCTTACTGCCCAAATCTCCCAAAAATAACGAAATTATTATTTTATTTGATTTTTAAAGACATGACCATATATATTATCATATGACATTGTATTTTACATTTGCATGCAAACATGAGCTGAATATGGTAAAATTGTAGAGCTATTTAAACACCTTTGAAAATCCATATTATGCAAATAAAATGATTGATAGATTTTAGTACATCAAAACCAGAATGTCACTCGATAAAATCAATAACTAAATCTTTGTTAATACATTTTTGTACTTTCTTTCTATAAACCAATGTTTCCACAGACCAACCAATTTTAATATTCATCATCAAATGTGTAGAACTCGCAAAAACTCCAAATGTGGACGTATCTTTACACAAATTGAAACATCGGGTCAACCATATTACCAAATAATTTAGCATAAACCGGCCAGCTACTTTCATATTTCTATGTAAATTGGAAATGAAAAAGTATAAATCTGACCCCAGTACTAATAGGAGTAAATGGTTATTCGGAAAATTGGCCTAAAGGTAGACCTGGTAACTTTTTTTTTATGGTGGGAAAAATCATCGATTGACGAATCCCGCCCTTGGGCGGAGCGGAAGACATTGTCAGACTTCTACTGACTAAACGACTCACCGTTCCTTCTTATACAACTAACTAGGTTTATAATACTGAATTTTTAACTACGGGCGTTTGTGTGTACACATGATGATGCACAAATCGTCGAGAAATCCCACAGGTGTTGAGAAAACTGCACTCTGCAAAGCTTTTTAGGGTCCCGCACCTCTAAAGAAAAAAAAAACATAAAATAGTCAGCTGATAATGATGATGATGAAGAGTTCTTAGCACAAAAATATAAGAAAAAATCTGAAAAGTGTAAATTTGATTTACACTTTTCAGATTTTTTCTTATATTTTTACGTCACCAAAAAAAACTTTTTGCTCTTCGCTTCATATGTAAGTTTGTACGAAACCTTCCGTGACCGAGTCATGCTTGTAATTACTAGGCTTTTTTTTATTTTAAAATAACATGTCCCGAGTTTCTACATGACGAATTTCTTATATTAAAGTGCTTTTGCAGGCACAAACTATACCATTTTGGACTGGTGGTCCCTTTTTATTTTTAAAAACTAAACTGATGAAAAACGACCTCAGATCTGCTGTCTGGCCTATAGCATACTAACTAGATAAGGTAGCTTGGTAAGCTAGTCTTTAAAACTAAAATGTCTATCGGTTGTCTTGATGATTACTAATCATAGCACCAGCTCTACTTTGTTTTGTAGGGGCCCAAGAGGGTCGAAGCTTCCTGGGACAAGTAACTCGCACTGGGCCCGCTTGGTGGATTACAGCCCATTCCCTCATCTAGATAGAAGGCATGAGTCCCAGAAGTGGGAACATTATAAGGCTGATGCGATGCTAGGCCAAAGTTTGACACTTTATATGTATTTATTGGCGTTCAAGGCCAAATAGTAGCTTCACACACTACACGTGCTCGAACATATTTTTACACGAATTATATTGGTAATTCGATTTACGATATAACTTAGGTAGACAGTCTTTCCGTGTTTTGGACTGTTCTCGACAAACAATATAACGAAAAGAATATAGCAAAATTACGTTAAAAGTTACGTAACTGGTTTTGACATAGGGTCTAAGAGTCTCTTACCAAACTTTACATTGATGTAACTTACCGATTTGGGACTATACGACACATTTTTTTGGGTTCCGTAGTCAAATGTCAAAAAATGGAACCCGTATAATTCGGAATGTCTGTCTGTCTCTCTGTTCGTCCGTATGTAACAGTGCCTTTATTCCGAATCTATAAGAATTACATTATTGTTTGTTAAGTAGATGTATTCTGTGAGCCGCATTAAGATTTTCAAACAAAAATCGAAGAAAAACAATTAACTTTGGGGATCACCATACATAGAACTGAAACTCCATTTTTTTTTCATCAATCCTATACGTGTGTGGTACCTATGGACAGGTCTTCAAAAATGTTAACTTCCAAAGTGGTAAAATGTCCCCCCCCCTTAATTTCTAAAATAAGAGATGATAAAACTAAAAAAAAAAAAATTACGTATATTATCATGTTAACTACCACCGAAAATTGGTTTAAACGAGATCAAGTAGTTTTTTTTTTAATACATCATAAATAGTAGGTACACACCAAACGGTACGGAACCCTCAGTGTTTGTGACCAGTTTTTGTTCTCTATGATGTGGACAACTAAAGTCAAAGTAACTCATGTAGGTACCAAAACAATGGAAACGTGTGCCAAAGACTGCTTTTTACGTCAAAAAATCATCTTAAACACTAATCCACATGGTTCTCATTAGGTATGTTTTAATTATTATTAAAAGTGACATTAGGTAATTTTTTAAACCAAGAGAACGTCTCTTTCTCTCTGGCCAAGTTTTCGTTCCTATTATTTTTTTGTTATTCTTTTGTATTTGATCAATAAACAGATTTATTGGTTTTCGTAACCCACTAGGCGTTTGATACGTTTTGTGATCGGGGAAAAGTAATATGCAAATAAAAATATCAAATTGTAAGCAAAAATCTAGACCAGGCGAGTGAGACGCCCTCTCAAAGGGCAAAGGGGTGAGCCTTTGAAACTCAAAAGATCACCACTTTGCCCTTTGCGTTTATTTCAGTATATCTTCTCGGTATTCATCTAGCAAACACCAGCGTCATCTAAAATTAAAAATAAATAAATAAATATCATGTTTTATTACTTTTATCATAGTCAACTTCAATTAATAGTAGTGAGTTTTTTTTTTTGTGGTTCTTGAAAATCATATAATGACATATACCGAGAGCCGGAGATAGTGTCAGACTTTTATTGATTAAAAACCCCTTTCTTTCTTAGCCCTTCATGACTGGACCGCACCTTCCTTTCAGAAGCCGGTCTAAGGCCCCAGTATACTTTGGCCCTACTGGGCCTCTACGATGGCTGACAACTCCTTGATCATCATCATCATCTTAGCGACTGTCCCGGTTGCACACCTTGGCTGTCACCTCGGTGCCCGGGGTCCGCTTTCCTACACAGTCGCCTCCACTTCCCTCGGTCTTTCGCGTCCTCTGCCTTTAGCCCATTGGCACGCATATCGTCTCTTACGACGTCGATCCAACGCCTCTTAGGCCTTCCTCGTTTTCCGGGTCCCGGTGGAGGCGGCATGGTGAGGCATCTGTTACCCACGTATTCTGCCGGTTTTCGTAAAACGTGGCCATACCAGCGTAAGCGACCCTCCTGCAGTTTATCCGCTATGTCACGGACCTGAAGGCTGCCCCGGATGCGGGAGTTTTTAATGCGGTCTTTCCGCGAGACTCCAGACATCCAGCGCAGCATATTCATTTCCGTGACACGCAGGCTTTGCTTATGCCGCTCAAGTACAGGCCACGCTTCACTGCCATACAAAAGGACAGGCCTAATGATGGTCTTATAGACCTGTCCTTTGAGGCTGACAACTCCTTGATGCGCGCCGTTAATGACTTGGACTTGGTCCGAATGGTTACCAGACGATCGGACGGTGAGCTACCCATTGCCCGCCGTCCGCAAGCAAGTCCGCTGATAGTATTGAGTTGGCGATACTGTGTTGTATCTTCATTGTAAAAAAACAATAAACTTTTTTGCCTTCGAAATTCCACACAAGCCAAAAAGCGCTACCCCGAAAAACAAAAGCCGGTAAACAATATATATTCCGAAATCGAAAACAAACAGATGACAGCACAATATCTTCCTATTTATATTCATCAGATATCCCCTACCAGTGGGGTCTTAAAAAGCTCGAGGCACAAATAAAACTGAGTTCTTTTTACCGGCGGTACGTGGGACCAACTTCGGATTGATTCGGCCTAATTCGGCTTTAGGGTCTGAGTAACAAAATTTACAGGCACTCACAACGATTTGCAACGTGATCTAGTTTCCTCTGGTTATAGAATTTCCGCTATATTGAAATGTTTTTGGGTGTTTTACGATGTTGCTGTGCGGTTTCTAAATCGAATGTTGGACGGTTTTTTTTATGGGTTTTGTGCTTAAAATAAAACTCTTTTTCTGGGTTGATATTAACTGTGAATCTGACAATTGTAATAGGTTGTCATTGTATTCGTAACAACTTAGCCTCTTTGTGGTTATTATGAACTATTGTATTGTATTTGTGAACTGTTGTATTATATGTAACTACTAAGTAACTTACTGGGTTACCTAGAAGTTAGTTTTGGGCTTTTGTATACAAGCTTCTAATTGTCATCTTCCTGCTCTTTTCCCATGCTATTTGGGGTCGGCGCAACACGTTATTGTTTTCCATTCTGCCCTGTCATCCGTCATGCTACCACTGGATGGAACACATTCATTATGTGTACAGCTAAGGAGTGAAATTCCCTGCAGGAGCCTTTGTTTCCTGATAGCTACAACCTAGGGGTCTTTAATTCAAGAGTGAATAGGTAACTTTGTTGGTCACATCATCGCTGGCAGGATGATGTGACGACCGACCGCAGGTGACATTGTGGTCAATCGCGAGTCTACAAATATAAAAAAATCACTCCTAACACAATCCATTCAGTGTTGATGCGAAAGCGGAACACCAGGGCCCTGGAACTAAGGCAGGAAGGAACCAGGTAGGTCTTAGTAGAAGTCTGACACTGTCTCCCACTCCACCCGCGTTCGGGTTCGGAGACAAAATCATCTTTCGATGATTTTTTTCACCATAAAAAAAACACAATCACTCCATCTTTTCTTTAAACTCATAACGTTTTCAAAAGCAGAAATACAAGCTTCTAGTAATGAACAAAATCTTGGGAAAATCAAAACCCTAAAAACGTGAGTACGACTCGCACTTGGCAAATTTTTAGTAACTATTCCAGTCGAATTGATCGGTGGTGTTATGTGGGCTCAACTTTAGAAAGGTTTCCAAAAATAGACCGCAGATTTTTTGTCTCTAGATTGATTGGAATATTTTTGTTTGCAAAGATGTGAGCTTACCGATATTGTTTTAAGAGGAAACGATTTTTCTTCCAAAATGTCAAACGTTCTATGTACTTTACCTGTCTTAAGGTTTTATTTATGATAGAAAAAATCATCGAATGACGCCTCCTACCCTAAGAAGAGCGGGAGATAGTGCCAGACTTTTTTTTTAATTGCAATAAACTAGTGCTTAACTTCGATCCCTGGTAAGCAGTGATGCAATCGTTCTTATATTCTTATATTCTTTATTGTACACATATTAAAAATGACAAATAAAAGAACAGGTGATGTACATAGGCGAGCTTAACCCATAGTTGGGTTTTCTTACAGCAAACCTTATATAAACATAAAGAAATTTGAAACATGAGGATAATCCATCCACGTGCACAACTGAACTTAAATTATTACTAAACATAAATTAGCTATACTTAAAACTAAAACTAAACTACACAAATACATAAACATACTATATATACAATAAATAAAACTAATACATACATATGAGTCATGTTGACAAGAAATGTTCCCTAATTCTTCCCCTGAAAACCTCCAACGAGGGGCTATCCCGAATTGTGTGTGGTAGAGAGTTCCACAGGCGTACAGCTCGAACAGTGAAAGATCCACTGTACCGACTAGACGAATGGGCAGGAAAACGAAGGAGAAGAGATGATGAAGAGCGACAAGGTTTTCCTCTCGGTACAAGATACTCAAAGCGTTCTCGAAGATACACAGGGGAGTTGGGATTATGAAGAACAGAGAAGAGAAAAGAAAGAGTGTGACAATCCCGACGCTGCCGAATGGGCAACCACTTCAATTGCCTCCGAAATTCCGATACATGATCGTACTTTCTAAGTCCAAAAATGAAGCGGATACACAAATTCTGCAGGCGCTCCAGCTTATCAAGCAATTCCTCTGTCGCATCAAGGAAGCAGACATCAGCGTAATCTAGGATAGGTAAAAGAAGAGACTGAGCAAGAGTAACTTTAGTTGAGAAGGGCAGGAACTTCTGGAGACGTTTTAGTGACTGAAACGAGCAAAATACCCTCCTGCTTACCTCAGCAATGTGGACATTCCAAGACAGGTAGCAATCGAGGAGAACACCTAAGTTTTTAACTTTTTTTGTATAGTCTATTGTAACGGCATCATATAAAACTGGTGGTAGAGGAGACTGGTTATTCAACCAATTTATAAAATATCTGCCACCAATAATGAGAGCTTGCGATTTGGTTGGATTTACTAAAAGTCCAAAATTTTTAGCCCACTCACAGATATTTTTAAGATCATTATTGATGGCATTGATGGCGTCAGAAAGCTCTTCAGGTTTAAAGTGTCGATAAAGCTGCAAGTCGTCTGCATAGAGATGGTAGTGTGAAGATAAGACCTTTGTGATAGCGTTAATAAAAATTGAGAAAAGAAGAGGAGAAAGGACGCCACCCTGAGGAACACCCACAGCCAGATCACACCAGTCAGAGGAAGCCTCTCCTGAGCGAACCGACTGTGAGCGACCACGAAGATAAGAATTAAACCAAGCAATCACAGGAGGAGATATACCAAGAGAGGATAGGATACCCAAGAGGATGTCAAAATCAACTGAATTAAAAGCACTGCTGAAGTCCAGTAGTACCAACACTGTAAGATGCTTGTTTTCAATGGCCAGTCGGATATCATCGGTTATCTTCACTAGTGCTGACACAGTGCTGTGACCACGACGGAAACCAGATTGATAGGGACTCAGCAGGCCATTAGAGGATAGGTAATGAGACAGTTGGTTATTGACAATACTCTCAAGGACTTTGGATAGAATTGGGAGTATGGAAATTGGACGGAACTGGGTAACTGATCGTTGATGGTAAGGCGCACTAGATTATTAAGAGCCTATTCACTCTAGCCTTGAATACCCCTAAATTATAATCGGAAGGAAAGACTGCAGCCGGCAAACTGTTCCAGTCCCTCGATGTATGCGGTATAAACGACGAGGCAAAACGCTTAGTCCGGACCGCAGATGTCTCAACAACGTAAGGGTGGATATTTATTGACTAAAAACCCATACCGTTTCTTCATTGTCTTAGTTCCACGGTCCTGATGTTACACTTTCACATTTACGCATAGCCCTAGGAGGCTTCAACACCACTGGGCTTACAGCAGTTTGCTGACAACTCCTTGAGGCACGCCATCGACGACTTGAGCTCGGTCCGAACGGTGTTCAATTTTTTTTTAATTTAAGGTTTTTTTTAAGGTGGGAATATGGCAGAGCGGGAGACAGAGTCAGACTTCTACTGACTAAACGTCCCATCCCGTTCCTTCCTGCCTTAATTTCAGGGCCCTAGTGTTTTTCTTTCGCATCAGCCCGTGGCCCCAAAAGGCTTCGACCAGGCTGAGCCCCTACAATTGCTGCAAACTCCTTGAAACGTGTGGGAACAGTGCGCGCCGTCGATTTCAATTTGAGGTAGGGAACCCTAAAACTGAGAGCAGTGGTGGCCGAGTGGTAACGGCCCCGACTTACGAGTTGTAGGTCGCGGGTTCAAACCCAGCCAGGCGCATTACTTTGTGTAATTTATTTCATCACCACTGCTCTCAAAACGGTGAAGGAAAACATCGTGAGGAAACCGGCATGTCCTAGAATCAAAAATTCGAAGACATGTGACATCCACCAATCCGCACTGGGCCCGCGTGGTGGATTATGGCCCATTCCCTCTCCTAGAAGGGAGGCCTGTGTCCCAGCAGTGGGAACATTAAAGGCTGATGATGGATGGACCCTAAAACTGTCATCTGAACGTAACCCCGTATTAGCTCATACGTAGAAAATGCATTTGGCTAGATACGGCCAGAAATAAAACTTAATCGAATTACCTTCGGGCAATTACCCAGGCAGAATGACATGACTTTCGACTTAGACTACCAAATTAAATTAAGAGAGCCTAGAGCGTTTTAAACTTTAGGCTGTACTCACATGCATTGGAAAGGCGATCAAGATTATTTCTTTTACGGAAAATTGTCTGACTTAATGAAAATACTATTTGTTTAAATAGGGTGACTTGAAGAGGAAGGCCGAAGAATGATGGATGGATTGTGTGAGGAGTGATATGAAAGAAAAGGGAGTTAGTGATAGTGTGACGGGTGACAGGACAGAGTGGAAGAGAAAACATGTTGCACCGACCACAAGTTATATGGGATAAAGGTAGGATGATGATGATAGGGTGACTACTAATTAGAGACCGATAGTTAAACACGAGGTTGTAATCATGATAACAAACAACTTTTATTATGGAACCAAACCTGAAATTGCGAAAAAAAAACTGCATTTTGATCATTTGGTGTACTAGCAGCAGATTTTTCCTGTGTTGAAGTATCGGTTACTAAACCAGTCAACTTTATATCATCATCATCTTCCTGCCCTTGTCCCGTTTTATTTGGGGTCGGCGCAATATGTTTTTTTCTTCCATTTTCTTCAACTTTATATATTCAGTTATATTTATACCCAGTTTCTCAATTTTCATTCACGTATAAGGTAACTTTTAGAACATGTTGATTTCCATAAGGATCTATGTTTTAGAACATAAATAGCTTCAAATTTCTTAGTACCGTAAAACGGGATGAATAGAAACAAATCGGCGGTTTTTTAAAAATCGTTTG
This sequence comes from Mythimna loreyi, assembly GCA_029852875.1. Lineage (NCBI taxonomy): Eukaryota > Metazoa > Arthropoda > Insecta > Lepidoptera > Noctuidae > Mythimna > Mythimna loreyi. The sequence goes on along the minus strand of CM056800.1, from coordinate 7,604,625 downwards.
CGAAATCTAAATATTTTTATAAATTCAATATTGAAATCAAAAATGGTTTGTAAAAAAAAGGATGAAAACTAAAAATATGAAATCATACTACTAATAAACCTAATAAAAATGTTGTTTCTATTCACCCCCTAAGTTTTTCTTCAGCCCATTTTACTTGGTAACTGATATACGTCTTAAGTATTTGAAAATACCTGATCTTTTTATTCTTGATTAAATTGCTTAGAATTCAAAGAAAAGATTTGGAGTAAAGAGAAAGGATCAGGTATTTTTATATTTCTTAAACATACAAAAGTATACATAAGTTAATATCATCCATTAATATAAAGAAATGCGGTATTTATTTTCATGTTTTCTTCGTACACACAGTCAAAAATTACTTAGCAAAATTCGATAAATTCAATTTTCCGAGAAAACTTATATTTTATTTATTCAGAAAATCAAGTCTAGTAGTCAGTTCAAAGGCAAATAATTAAATTAATTTAAAACGAGGAGCCAATTGTTCTAAAAATCTTTGAAAATACTCACTGAATTAATGAATTCTCTTTAGACTAAAATATAGAACACAGAGATGCCTCATCGGCCACTAATAAAAAAAAACACATTCATTCTACGTACAGCTAAGGAGTGGAATTCTCTACCGGAGTCTGTGTTTCTTAATGGCTTCAACCCGAGAACCTTTACCTAAATCTAGAGTGGATAGGTTTTGGCTAGGTAAGCGGGCTCCATCTTCGACCGCATCGTCATTTTCCATCAGGTAAGATAGCAGTCAAGCGCAAACCTATGAACAATAAAAAAAAATCTTTAATGAATTTATATCATCATGTAAAATATTTTTGGCGTAACAAATATTGATCTTTTTGGTGCTAAAAAACGTCCACTGCTGGACATGAGACCTACTATTTAGTGTCGCCACGACAAACAGTCTTGAACGTCTCGCGTCTACCGCATCCTCGCGACTTTCATTCGGCTGTTGGTCATTTTCATATTATTATTATCCTATCTATCTATATCTTCATATTTATACCTATTTAAAATGAATAAATGTTAGTCTCACAAAGATTTTGAGAGCAACTGAATCGATTGGGTTAATTTTGGTCTTGATACATTTGGCCAGGAAATGTTCAAACATTCGAAAACACAACGGTGAGAAAATATTGGGAAATACACGAAAAAATAATTATGAATACAGCGCCATCTCTGTCATTTTAAAACGAAATGTGCTGATTCTGGTAATTACCAGAATTGTATCGAATAATTGAGTACCACTGGAGCAGCTAGATTATTAGCTATTATATAAAAAAAAAATAATAAGCGCAATTAATAGGCAACGAATATTATGAACAAAGGAGTTTTTAGCCGCTACCGCACGGGCGTTCTGTGCTCTATGAACGGGAATAAAACAAAGCAAATGAGGGTAGCTATTGATTTTTTAAAGTCATTAATCATTATTGAAACTGCTTCTCGCTGCGCAAAATGCGTACTTCATTTTGTTTCTTAAAGTTGGCATTGTTCCATCTTCAGTAGATTATCTCTTAGACCGGATTTATTTTTTATGGTAGGCAAAAATCATCCTAAGACGAATCCTGCCCTTGGGTGGACCAGGAAACAGTGTCAGACTCATCATCATCATCATCATCTCAGCGCTAGTCCCGGTTGCTTCCTTAGCTTTCACCTCGGTGCCTGGGGTCCGCTTTCCAACTCAAACGCCTCCACTTCGCTCGGTCTTTCGCGTCCTTTGCCGTAAGCCCATTGGCACGCATATCGTCTCTTACGACGTCGATCCAACGCCTCTTAGGCCTTCCTCGTTTTCCGGGTCCCGGCGGAGGTGGCATGGCGAGGCATCTGTTACCCACGTAGTCTGCCGGTTTTCGTAATACGTGACCATACCAGCGTAGGCGACCCTCCTGCAGTTTATCCGCTATGTCACGGACCTGAAGGCTGCCCCGGATGCGGGAGTTTTTAATGCGGTCTTTCCGCGACACTCCCGACATCCAGCGCAGCATATTCATTTCCGTGACACGCAGGCTCTGCTTGTGCCGCTCAAGTACAGGCCACGCTTCACTGCCATACAAAAGGACAGGCCTAATGATGGTCTTATAGACCTGTCCTTTGAGCCTAACCGGCATTTTGGGGTCACAGATAACCCCCGCCACCTCACGCCATTTCGCCCAGGCCGCCGAGATACGTGACTCGACGTCGCAATCGACGTCCCCGGACTCGTGGAGCACCGATCCCAAGTACCTGACCTGTTCCGTGCGCTCGACTGTGTCTTCGCCAATGCGAACAGGAGCAGCGTTTGTTGTGTTACAGGCCAAATACTCGATCTTCGCCGCATTAATTTGACTAAAAAATAAACTAACTAAACAATCTAACCCCTTCCTACGTTGCCATACTATAACTACGTTATCAGGGCCAGAGCCTTCCTTTCAGACAAAGTTACGAACCTTTGGCCACAGTTGGCTCCGAGCCTTCTGCAGGATCCCTACGGTTTGCTGACAACTCCTTGAGGCGCGCGGGAACAGTGCGTGCCGTCGATCTCCTAGACCGGTGGTTTCCAACCTGTGCTTTGCCTGTGCTCTGTCCCTCCTACCCTTAGACATTCACTCCTGACAGAGTGGTCGTGGTTGACAATGTTGCATTTTTATAGGTCAGTGAGACTCTCACGATGCGGCTCCAATTGTCTCCGTTTATGGCGTCTTGGAACTCTTGAGTTTTTTTTTAATGGTGGGAATAATCATCGAATGACGAATCACGCCCTTGGGTATAGTGGCAGACAGTGCCAGACTTCGAGACTGACTAAAGGACCCACCATTCCTTCTTGCCTTAGTTTCAGCGCCCCGTGTTCCGTTTTCGCATCAACCCTTGGACTCAGAAGGCTGACCCTGCTGGGCCCCTACAGTTGCTGAGATTGGGAGCTCTGGTTTATGGGAGTTTGCGTTGCAGGTCTGATAAGGAACTGTATATTTTCGTGGGTGACTCACATAATATATTTACACAGCACACTGTAGACGTACACAATAAGTATATTCAAACAACTAACATTTATTCCATTTACGTATACATATATATTTATATTTACAAATATTTATTTCGGAGATAACTACACATATACACAAACACTAAACACAACATACTCGTACAGACATTTGACGTGACGCATTGGATACGCGCACTGTCGATGACGCGCCGGCGATATATTTCCTTCTACCGCCGCGTTGTTATATTCGTTTCTCACCAGTCATGATCTACGCTGTCCGCTAAGCGTACGTGCCACGGAGTTGTACGTGCGCTCGCGCCGAATAAAAGTTGTTCTCGTAATCTAGCCGAGGAAACCTACTGCTTTGGACTATTAATTGTGATCGTTATAGATCTGCTTGTGCTTAACTTTTGCACCTTCTATAACAAGTTGTTGTGTTGTGTGTGGAGGAAATTACAACTGGAGATACTGCAAGGACTTCGTTATATTCACCACTTACCCAGTGAGCACCTACACCACACACACACTCTACAAACTAACAAATGTATTAATTAGAGCTATTAAATTTATCCGTGTACCAAGTCACACAAGTCACAAAGACAAATTAAAATTGCCTCAAATAAAATTAATGTTATATAAAAGAAATATTTACTGCATGGCAATTATTATTTATAACCATCTGCCAAATAATATTCAAGATTTGCCATTGTCGTTGTTCAAAAGGGTTTTATTTTAAATTGTTACTAGAGAAAAATTATTACAGCGTTAAAGAATATTTAGAGGATAAATCGCTACTAGTAACATAATATGTAAAAATAGGCTTTGCCATATCCAACAGCGACATAATTATCGAACATTAATGACAATTTTATTACCAATTTAATTCAATTTTAATCTTCATTACAATAATATTTATATGTGACATGGCAATCTTAATTCTTAATTTTTATTTTAATAATATTTACAAAACCTTAATTAATATAGAAACTTTAATTCTATTAATAGATAATATTGACATTTTCAATTCAATTCGTATTATACAGAAATATTTGTACGCCATAGTATGGCAGGGTATGTTGGAATCAAAACTGTAACATCTATTGTACTTACCATATTCTGACAAATAAACATAATTGATTTGATTTGAAGTTCTATCCGAATCTACCACACATATAGATATACCTAGATAACGCAAGCATCTCGATCTGTGTGGAAACTAAGCGTACTTTTTTTTTACTACTTATTGTGGCGTCACAAGCACTATTTATTATGGGAAAATAAAATCAATTCAAAGACGCTTCCACTTACGGCGTCCCCCTCGCTCCAATCATGCCTTGCCAGCACAATTAACCATTTTTATAGGTTTAACTGATGTTCGACTAGAGCTGTACACCGATGCAGACCGATGGCGATAGTGACCACTTACGATTTTTTACGTAAGCGAGGCATGCGAAGTAGTTGCTCTTGCGTTATCTAGGTTAAATAATAATAATATAATATAATATGTCCACAACTATCACACAACGCCATCTAGTCCCAAGCTAAGCAGAGCTTGTGTTATGGGCACTAGACAACTGATAAACATACTTATATATGTCTAAATACATACATATTATAGATAAATTACACCCAGACACAGGACAAATGATCGTGCTCATCACACAAACATTTGTCCTGGGTGGGAATCGAACCCACGACCTCCCGCATAGCAGTCAGGGTCACTAACTACTAGACTAACAGGCCAGTCAGCCAGTTTTATCTATATCTGTAGAATCTACAGACAGACAGATATGGAAATGGATTTTAAAGGGTCGTCTCGTCCAAGTTGGCTGCAAGTTTTTTTTTTTTTTTTTTATGGTAGGTGAAAATCATCCAATGACGAAACCCACTCTTGGGCGGAGCGGGAGACCAGTGTCAGACTCTTACTGACTAAAAAACCTACCCCGTACCTTCCTTGCCTTATTCCTGGAGTCGAGGTAACAGTTTTCCACCACCCTCTAGACTCCAGGAGGCTTCGACCCTGAAGGGCCCCTGCAAAGTTGGCTGCAAGTGGAAAGCCAACGAAGAGCTTTCAATAATAGGACACGTCAAAGACAAATACTGTTGCAACTTCACAAAGCCAATTAAATTAACTGACTTTACAAAACGTCTCTGTTACCTCTAACAGCACAGCTTATATTTCTTAGTATTTGATTGTTTGAAGTTCTTAAGCTACCTGCCCATTGATGTCGCCTCCTTCTGCGAATCAGTAAACTAGTCATCATCATCATCATTTCAGCCGAAAGACGTCCACTGCTGGACATAGGCCTCCCCCAAGCGCCGCCACAAAGACCGGTCCTGTGCGTCTTGTATCCATCGGCTTCCAGCAACCCTGACCAGGTCATCGGACCACCTTGTGGGAGGCCTTCCAACGCTACGTCTTCCGGTACGCAGAAACTAGTAAAGGGGGAGATCTGTCGCATGAGGCAACGTCGCCCACGCCCCAACTGGTGTCGGGATTCCGATCCCTATTTCCACCGTAGGGGCGGGTTTGTGGAGGGCGAGCTATGGGTCTAACCGTCGAGTAACCATCCGGAACGAGCCCAATTCGTCAACAGCACGTACTGTTCTCGCGCGCCTCAAGTAGTTGTCAACAAACCATATGAACTCTGCAGAAGGCTCGAAGCCTTACTCGGAACTGACTATAGTTTTTTCGCCCTATGATGACTTCCCTGACAGTTCATTTTTTTCCGTGGCATGCATACTACGTTAGACAAAAAAAAACTGGCAAAATAATTACAAATTTAATGATAAAAAAAAATACTGCCTTTTGTAAATTACAAAGTAAATTATCGTGATTATAATTTCAGTTCATAAAATTAAGTATATAAAATAAAAAAATATAAATTTAGAAAATGTGTAATGCGTTGAACGGAACTTCTGACTATAGAGATTGACACTACCTAATCGACACAAATCGACAAAAAATTGATGATTGGAATGGCCATCTTGCAATCGCGACCGCGTCGCGTCAGTACGAGTGCGTCTGCCTTGTAGTCTTCCGATATGGATATAAGCTCTAATCAAAGATCGAGTTCTGACAGTGAAGAGTAAATAAATTATTAATATTTTAAACATACTGCGTTTTATTTATCACTAGCGGTCCCCCGCGGTTTTTGGGTCAGTGGGTAACCTTTGGGGCGGATTTTTAGGAGTTGGAGTATATCCTTAGGGGCGCTATGAGAATCAAAGAAAACGAAAAAAAAATTTTTTTGGTTAAAAAAATTTTTGGGACTTTCTCCTTACTTTTCACCTTGAGTATTGTTAGGGGCAAACACTTTTTTACACACAAAAATTTTTTAACCAAAAATTTTTTTTTGTTTTCTGCACGGCTCATGGTGCCTGTCAGCGTATGGTACCAATTTGAAAAATAAAAAAAAAAACCGAAAAATTTTCTAAGTCCCGCGCCATAGCGCCCCTGAGGCTACACTCCAACCGGTTTTTGCTCTGGTCCCATGATGTTATGTAGCCTATGTCTTATTGTGATGTATAAATAATTTACATAATTATATTACTGTACAGTTTTATCAAAATCCGTATAGTAGTTTAGTGATAGCTTTACGCTTGACCGTTGCCTTTCCTGTGACGGAGGGTGAGTAATCACTCCAGACTTACATTTTTACAAAAACTAACTATACAGATATATTTTATTATTTTTATAAATATGCTGTTGTGCCAAAATTGTCAATGCTAAGCTGTATCGAGCCACCTACTTCGCCCCAATATACAAGGAGCTTTATTCTTTGAACTGCTTTCAGAAACTCATGGAACAAGTTTATTATTCTTCTTCTCTGAAGTATGACTTACTTTCCTTATTAATCTTGCAGAAATTGCAAGTAAAATTAATTCTTGAAGCTAGGTTGCAGGTTTTGTTCAAGACTCAATTCTGTCAGCGGCTTCGCCCACGTGATAATAGAAAATATATCTTTGTCAGTTTGTAAATAAATCTTCCACTGCTGAAAAAAAATATTAAAATAAGTCTGTCAGCGGCTTCGCCCACGTGATAATAGAAAATATATCTTTGTCAGTTTGTAAATAAATCTTCCACTGCTGAAAAAAAATATTAAAATAAGTCTGGTAGTCTTTTAGTTTGTTTTTCCAACAGAAACTACGAATACTTTTAGGGTTTTATACTTGAGTACTAAAAAACTGGTAAACACACTTATATACTTCTAAATATATACAGATTATAAATAAATTACACCCAGACACAGAACAAATGATCGTGCTCATTACACAAACTTTTGTCCTATATATATATAGGAAATAGAACCCACGACCTCCCGCAGGGTCACTTAACTCCTAGACTGACAGGCCAGTCAAGTCAAATAAAAGAGAAAAAAAAATGCCTTTATACAAAAGAATAAAGCCCACAAAGCACGGTACGGCGCGCACTGTTCCCGCGCGCCTCAGAGAGTTGTCAGCAACTGTAGGGGCCCAGCAGGATTAAAGCTTTCTGGGGCCAAGGTTTGATGCGAAAGCGGAACACCGGGGCCCTGGAACTAAGGCAGCACGGAAAGGTGGGTCGTTTAGTCTGTAGGAGTCTGACACTGTCTCCCGCTCCGCCCAAGGGCGGGATTCGTCATTCGATGATTTTACCTACCATAAAAAAACTACACATATAGTAGAAAAAAAATGATAAAGAAAAAATATCATTGCAATCTTAGCAAGGCCGAAAAGGCGCCTAACTAAGACCCCTGGACATAAAAAGCCTCTTCTCATCATTGTACAGAAATCATCATCAGCCTTTTTAATGTTCCCACTGGTGGGACACAGTGTATTGTTCAGAAATAACAACTTTAAAAGAATAAAGCCCACAAAGCACGGTATCAAAGCTCCCAATCAATTGAACATTGAACACGGTACAACCACTCAAAGTGATGAAATGTCGAATAATCAAGTCGAATGTTTATTGTAATCAGAACTCACCCTGTTTACATTGGCAAATGGATGAGTTATCGTGCCAAATTGAATCTGTGCCGATTTAATATGATTTCACGGTGATTGGTGACTTTTTGTGTAGGTAGAATAGTCTTTGAACGCTACTTGGTTTAGGTTTGAACTTTGAATTCATGAGCGAGGATCAAGAAGTTAAGAAAAAGCTTTTTCATTACATATACAAGAAAACCCGCTCTTTAGGCACGCAATTGACTTTTTTATTATTTCACATTTTCCAGCATTAGTACCGGAAAATGCGGGCGCTAGCCTCATCACATTCCCTTCTTCTGTGTTTATCATATCAGGTTGATTCGATAAATGGTTGCTTTAAAAGTCAAGTCAACGGCCACTATGGATACACGTGGAGTAGAAGTGTCCGACATTTTAAAACCACCAATATGTTTGCGTTCTAGCATCGCCTAACCAAGTCACGACCATTTTTTGTCTAGTCTCTGTCTAAAACCGAAACGCTTCAGCATAAGTAATATTAGTCATATACACCGTAAAACGGCATACATCGTTGCGCCACCGGTACATGGTGATATCCCACATATAAGTACGAAACGTTTTGGGAACACATTAATTGTGCGTACAGCTAAAGAGTGGAATTCCTTGCCCGATTCTGTGTTTTCTGATGGCTTTAATCCGGAAATCTAAAAGTCAAGAGTGAATAGGTTACATCTCGGTAAGCACGCTACATCGTCGACCGCATCGTCGCTTTCCATACGATGAGATAGCGGTCAAGCGCGAACCTATATATAATTAAAAAAAAACTTCCAAAAAAACCCACTCTTTAGGCACGGTATTGACTGTTTTATGCACTAGTGTAGAAAAAACCTGGTGCTAGTCCCATCAATTTTCTTCTGTATTTATCGTATCAGGTTGGGAGCTAAGAGACCTTTACGAGTCACGTCAACTGCTATTTATTTATATTTTTTTAAGTGTATGAATATTCAATTCAATTCTTTATTACCTACTTTAATACATATGTGTTCCATAAGATCTTGAAAATAGTTTTATAAATGCACATGGATCCTGGATGGATGGAATATGTCTCAGCCATCTGGTAAATTGAGCAGTGGTGGCCGAGTGGTAACGGCCCCGACTTGCGTGTAGTAGCTCGCGGGTTCAAACCCAGCCAGGCGCATTATTTTGTGTAATTTGTTTCATCACCACTGCTTTCGAAACGGTGAAGGAAAACATCGTGAGGAAACCGGCATGTCCTAGAACCAAAAATTCGAAGACATGTGACATCCACCAACCCGCACTGGGCCCGCGTGGTGGATTACGGCCCATTCCTTCTCTTAGAGAGGAGGCCTGTGTCCCTGCAGTGGGAACATTAAAAAGGCTGATGATGATGATGATCTGGTAAAATTGATCGATAGATATACTCTTTATTGTAGGTACACCATAAACACAACTTGGTACATTAGGACACTTAACATTAATACGGTATTACAATGACCATTCAATTTGACTCCTAGGCCGCCTAGGTTCGCTAAACGTCGGCATTACCTATTTCTATGACAGATAGCGCGGTAATTTACGTTACGTTGTTGAGACACCTGCGGCCCGGACTAAGCGTTTGGCCTCGTCGTTTATACCGAGTACATCGAGGGACTGGAACAGTTTGCCGGCTGCAGTCTTTCCGTCCGATTATAATTTAGGCGTCTTCAAGGCTAGAGTGAATGGGCTCTTAATAAACTAGTGTTCCTTACCATCAACGATGGCATCCCTGCTTACAATCAGGTGGGATCGCAGTCAAGCACTAGTTTATTGCAATTTAAAAAAAAACTTTGCCAGTAAAATTATCAATGTATTATTTACAACTGTCTCGTATGGTAAACCAAGTATTTGTAATAAAACACATTTTTTTTTTTGATACTGGGACTTTTTCGGACTAGCTACCCCACTGTATGGAACTTTGAGGTGGGCCTTCCTCACTCGCCTATAGTCAACGTCGCACATGATTTAAAAGCTTGTTGCTTCATTTAACGCAATTCAACGGAATTTTTATACGAGGAAAGAGAGACACCTGAAAATCCTGTTGGCATTCGGTAATTTTACAATTTACTCGAATGTTTCTTAAAACTTGTTCCAGGAAATACGTATTTTTAATTACTATTTACTATTACTATTTTTAACACTTAAGAATTTTTGAAAAAAAAAATGACATCATTTAGAATCTTGAATAAATGCGCAAGGCTTCAATAGAAGTACTTTTTTATATTTATAATATATGTGTACATTATGGAGAGTCAAAGTTCACGTAAAATAGTAGATTGTCAGAGGTCTTTACTGGATTAATCTTACACTTTATGATTTGATTTTCATAGAAGCCTAGATGATATCCACAAGATATCTGTATATCCAAAATATCTGAAGAAAAGAAAACTTCATGTACAGTAGTGATACATAGGCGGACTTAAGATGAGTCCTCGTAATTAAACAATTTTTTTACGTTAATTTTAATTTAAGAATACTTGTTTGAATAATTTTTTTTTATATGTGTTTGTTGACTATATTACCTCCATTAATCCGAAGACAAAAACATAAAACAAGTAACTTTCCTCGATAGAAAAAAAATCCGAATTTACCTCTAAAAATAACATTTTATGAATTTTATGCTGTAGTCATGTACTTTCTGTCACATTAAAATAATGAAAAATGTAGATAACATCTTATTAAACATTAATCAGAAATCAGTTTTTAAAGAAACATGAAATTGAATTTTTAATACATTTTTATTTAGTTATAGCGCTTACGTTATTTTTTTCGAGCAGGTTGCATGTTTCCTCTCTCTATCTATTTACGTTGCTATCGCATAGTTATATCACTTTCACACTTTTTGTCATTTTCGCAACAAGGTATCGTCTTAATGCTTAATGTTATAACATCATAATCACGTAAGAGCGGTTGTATGAAAATGTACCTCAAGTTGGCCGCTCTGAAGTGCGTGAGTTCAGCGAATACTTGACCAGTTTTCGAACCCTTAAGTTCTACCATAAAAGTGTTGTGATTAAGTGCTTTACTAAACAAATGCGCAAAACCTACTTAATTTAAGTGATTTCCAACTTAACCAGCATTTCTCAGTTACTTCGGTAAGGAAAACTTATCTGCGAGTTGAAAACAAAGTACTTAAGTTAAATCAGTTAAATATCTTAACGGTAAGCAATAGCAGTAACTTTAGTAGAATTTAAAAAGTTAATCGTGTCCAAATATAGACTTAAAATTTAAGTATGACCAAATTATTTAAACATATTATTAGAGTACTAGCGACTCACCCCAGCTTCGCACGGGTGCAATAGTGATATGCATGTATTATACATATAAACCTTCTTCTTGATTAATTCTATCTATTATAAAAACTTTATCAAAATCCGTTACGTACTTTTAAAGATCTAAGTTTACATAAGGATAGAGAGCGGGAAGCGACTTTGTTTTATACGATTTAGTGATTGTTAATGGTTATTTAACGCGGCGAATAAATTGAATGATTTGCTAAGGTTACGCGCAAACCCCTGACCTTTTTCTTGACACTGTATCTTGTGAGTTACTTTGCCTCGCGTTTTGGAAACAATACAGTTACTTGGCAATGTATATCATACGATACATTACCTATATGTCTCAAAAAATGGACTTGTAATGTAAGACTTTATTTTCTTTTTTTATATCATTAATACTGTAGTAGTCTCCAAAAGAAAATTAAAAAAAAAAAGAAAAACGATTCCCATCTTTTTTTCTGGCAATAAAAAGCTTAACTAACTTAACCTAACTTTGATTGAAACTCAAAAATTTAAATAAAAAACACATAAGTCCATCAATCGAGTAGATTTTATACAAAACTAGCTTTTGTCCGTGGCTTCGCTCTCGACAACAGAAAAATGTGATAAAATAAGAACCGCTTCTCCGATTTTGTGTAAACTTCACATAAACCATCTACTAAATAGTCCCAATAAAGCCTAAACATTTGGTTTGGATAGCTGAACTCATTCTTGAGTTATATAATTACAACGAAAAGTGGCTAGTTGATTTTTGTATATACCTATTGATATCTATGACAGTTGGACCGACTGACAGAAACCTATGTTATCCTTATAAGGGCTTTGTTTTTTCATTCGGACGTTTGCAACCCCAAAAAAAATAAAAAAACCCGATGCCATACGATCGCTCTTTGTTTTCGCCGTCAACTTATAGCATCTGTCATGTGTAATGCGAGTTACCTCTCACGTAGAAAGGTGTAATTTTTCATCATTTCTTTTTCCGGAGTAAAAAGATCAGGTGTCTTGGTTTGTGAGAAGATTTTTTTGGCTAAGATAATGTATGGATTCTTTTTTAAAAATAATGTCCGGTAACATGGTAGAGGTGATTTTTTGTGAGGGATTTTTTAAGTACATTTTAGTGGCTATTGTCAATATTCGCAACATCGATGGTTATGCACTACGCACTAGCTTAGGCTTACCGTACAGTAAGCCATACACCTTTGCATTAATTTACATTAGTGCATTCTTTTTACATAAGGAGTGTTATTTCTTTGGATATTGTTCAACTTTTACGCTGATGATATTGCCGCCAGAACATATGCCATAGGTATAATTATGTGTGTGTATGTTGGTTATTCCTTCACGCTGCAACAGTGACATCGGTAGACCATATTTCGGAATAAGACACAAGTTACTGTTTATTTTTGGAGTATTATCCCTTAAGAGCTGCCAACCCGAGGTACATTATCATACAACCGCTCTTACGTGATACACATCTTTCTTCAGATATTTTGTGAATATTGTCTAGGCTTCTATAGAAATCAAAACATAAATTTGTGTAAGAGTAAACTAGTAAAAAGACCTTTGAAAATCTGCTATTTTACGTAAACTTTGACTCTCCATAATGTACGCCTATATTAAAAATATAAAAAGTACTTCTATAGAAGCCTTGCGCATTAAATCGAGATTCTAAATCATTTTTTTCCCAAAATCCCTGAAGGGTTTATAAAAAACACGTATTTTATGGAACAAGTTTTGTGTAACATTCGAGTATATCGTAGAGTTACCGAATGCTAACAGAGTTTTCAGGTGATATCTCTCTTTTTTCGCATTACTTTTGCATCAAACATCAATTTAGATTGAGTTAAATGAAGCAACAAGCTTTTAAACCATGCGCGACGTTGACGATAGGCGAGTGAGGAAGGCCCACCTTAAGATAATGTTCTAATTTCATGCAGACAAACTTAGGGACTGTCTCCACGAGCGAGAGAATCGCGACGAGTCCGCCCTTATATCGTCGGATAATCTCCACGAACGAGCGATAATTCCGCCGCGTATCGTCGCGAGTCGTTACGGAATTGCGGCGATTCCGCGGCGACTCGTAACGGTATCGCCGCGTTTCCTTGACGTCACGTTGCGAAAGAAGGAATTCAGTTACGTGACGCTGCGTTTGACAGCGCGCCCGCCGCGCGCACGACGATGTAATGACGTTTTGCGCGCTCGTTGCCACTCGTCGCATCGCGGTGATAATATCGCCGTGTGGAGACGATTCCATAGGGAGTGTATAGAAAAACGTGGCACGGCGATAACATTGCCGCGATTCTCTCGCTCGTGGAGACAGCGCCTTAATGCCAGAAGTTATTTATGATATAAATAGTTAATCAGCAGAGTGGATGAACATTTCTACCCTGCAGACAGAATTATTCAATCAACCTTTAAAATACTTTTAAAAGTTAATCGAACTATTACAACGGCTCCAAAAGAGATGGTTCTTGGAACTTAAACTTTGTTTTAGAATTTCCAGAAAACTGAAATTTGTTCAGTGATCTAAAACTTTTGAAATAAATGCTTCTACGGGGTGACCGGGTATTGGAAGACGCAGCGTTGAACTTGGTGAGAGTCGCAGGAATCTGATGGATGCGAGACGCACAGGACCGGTCTTTATAGTAATATAATATTCGACAACTATCACACAACGGCGTCTAGTCTCAAGGTAGGCGGAGGTTGTGTTAGGAGTACTAGACCACTGATAATAATTTCATTTTTCTAAATACATACATATTATAGATAAATTTCACTCAGACACAGAACAAATGATCATGCTCACTACACCAACATTTGTCCTGGGTGGGAATCGAATGCACGACCCCCCGCATGGTAGTCAGGGTCACTACTAGACTGACAGACCAGTCAACAGTGATACTTAGGAGAGGCCTTTGTTCAACAGTGGACAGTGACAGTGGATACGCTGATGTTGAAATGCTTTCAACTCAGCGGAACGCAGCTATTACACTTTTTGGGTGATGAAATATAAAAAAAAAGCAAAGTAAAATTAGAATGCTAGGAGGCCGACCGCATCATAGGCGACGAAAACAAATCGTAGAAACTTCTGATTAAAAATTAAAAACGGTTTTGTTAATATTACTACAGGCATGCTGTTTTTATTTTGCTCAATAGTCTAATAACCAAACTAGGCTATAATATCAAGAAAATTATATGAAATTATTTTTTTACAACACCATAAATTTTGTAGTTTTGACGGACGTCTATGTTAAAACCCGTTCACTTCATCACTTTCAAATTGGTTTTATTGTTATACGTTACAAGAAAAGAGCAGTGTTGACCGAGTGGTAACGGCCTCAACTTACGAGTTGTAGGTCGCGAGTTCAAACCCCACAGTCCCCACAGTCGCATCACTTAGTGTAATTTATTTCATCGCTACTGCTCTCAAAACGGTGAAGGAAAACATCGCGAATCGGCTGGTCCTAGAACCAGATATTTGAAGACATGTGACATCCACCAACCCGCATTGGGCCCTCGTGGTACGGCCTGTTCCCTCTCCTAGAGAGGAGGCCTGTATCCCAGCCGTGGGAACATTAAAAAAGCTGATGATGATGATGATAATGATGACACAAAAAGATATAATGTATTATTTATTTCTGAAAACCTCGTCTTTTGAAAAATATGATGATAATAATAATACTAGAGACCCGCCCCAGCTTTGCACGGATGCAATGGTGATATTAAATATATTATGTATGTATTATACATAATATAAACCTTCCTTTTGACACATCAAAATCCGTCGCGTAATTTAAAAAATATGAGCATACATAGGATCTAAGAAACTTTATTTTATACTATATAATGATGAGGGTAGTGTGCATCTGGTTGATTAACATTTTCACACGCAACATGAGTGCAAAAAAGGTTAACGCCCTAATATCAATGGTAAATACAAAACTTACCGCAAACTATGGATGTGAACTGCAAAACAAACCGCAATAAATAGCGAGCGGTTTTCCGTTCTCTGACTTTTAACACATTTTTTTTATTAATTACTCCGAAAACCGCAAATATCCAAAGTTTTTTTTATTTGATTATGTTTATGGATAGCTAGGCTACAACTCAACATTAAATGCAAAACAGAGATAAATGAAGGCAACTGTCAAGAGTCTCGATGAACTTTAAAAAACACTTTTTTTTTCACCACATTTTATTTTGCAATTATTTTAAGGTTAACATCAACATAATATTAAATTCATATTAATTGCACTGCTCTTAAAACGTTTAAGGAAAAAATTCGTGAGGAAACTGGCATTTCCTAGAACCAATGTGGTTCTCAGGTTCCTTTTTCACGTAAAGTGCTATCAAATTGTCGAACCCATTCGAAAGGTTAATTTGAAATGTAAAATAATTTACATTAGGTGCTATTAATTAAATTTTCATTGAAACTAGATGAGCCTCGCTCAATTCAAACGTAATTAATATGCTATAACCTTTTAGTCGTAATTCTATATTTTGCGTGGATTGGTTTCAGAGTGGATGTTTGAGAGTGGATGGATGGGTGTGGTTAGCTTTATTCTTCAATAAGCTGTTGCAGGAAGAAGCCATACCTGATGAATGGTGCAACAGTTCCTTGGTGCCCATCTTTAAAAACAAAGGTGATGTGCTTGAGTGCAACAATTATAGAGGAATAAAGCTAATGTCGCATACCATGAAAGTATGGGAGAAAGTTATTGAACGGCGGCTGCCAGAAGAGAGTGAAATTTCACAGAACCAATTCGGTTTTATGCCTGGTCGTGGTACAACGGATGCCATATTTGCTATACGCCAGTTGTGCGAAAAATACAGAGGTGCACATAAAAACTTGCACATGGTATTCGTTGACCTCGAAAAGGCATACGACCGGGTACCTCGTGAGGTTCTGTGGTGGGCCCTTAAGGAGAAAGGTGTGCCTGGGAAGTATGTGCAGTTGATCCGAGCGATGTATAGTCACTGCAGTACACAAGTCCGGTCTGCAGCGGGCACCACTAACAACTTCAATGTGGCTGTCGGTTTACACCAAGGGTCGGCTCTTAGCCCTTACCTCTTCCTGATAATAATGGACGCTCTGACGTCGGACATTCAGAAAGAGGCTCCCTGGTGTATGCTGTTTGCCGATGATATTGTGCTGGTTGCCGAGAGTGCCCCAGAGGTCCAGAGCAGATTGGAGGTGTGGTGGCAAAGACTGGAGAGTGTTGGCCTAAAATTGAGCAGAACTAAAACCGAGTACCTGTTCTGCGATTTTGGCGGTCTCTCTAGTCCTGTGCCCATAACTCTCGCTGGAACGCCCATACCAATCTGTTCCGACTTTAGGTACCTTGGGTCGATTATCCAAGGGAATGGTGAGGTAGACCGAGACGTGGCACATCGGATCAACTCAGGATGGATGAAATGGCGACAGGTCACTGGAACAACTTGCGACCCACGGATGCCCCTCAAGTTGAAGGGTAAAATGAAAAAGACGGATGAAAAGAGATTGCATGTAGCAGAGATGAGAATGTTGAGATGGATGTGTGGTGTGACGAGAATGGATAAAGTGAGAAATGAGTATATTAGAGGAAGTTTGAAAGTGGCGCCAGTGACTGAAAAGTTGAAAGGGAACCGTCTGTCTTGGTACGGCCATGTAAAAAGGCGGGATGAAACGCATGTTACAAAAAAAGCCATGAGTATACATGTGGATGGATGGAGAGGGAGAGGGAGACCAAAGAAAATATGGATGGATTGTGTGAGAAGGGATATGAAAGAAAGAGGAGTTAGTGATAGCGAGACGGGTGACAGGACAGAATGGAAGAAAAAGACATATTGCGCCGACCCCAAATAAAACGGGACAAGGGCAGGAAGATGATGCTGATGCGTGGATTGGTTTCAGTTCTCAAATTTATGTTCCTTTTTTTTATTGGTGGATAAAAATCATCCAATGAGAAATCCCGCCGTTGGAAGAAGCGGAAATAGTGTTTTTTTTTTTCAAATAAAATCAATCGCTATTTAATCCTAATTTATTTCAAGTAAACAGACATTTACAGACACTTTTGAAAGGTCAAGTCTGTACGTCCGTCAAAAACAAAATAATGATAATTGCACATTCCAAAGCGTAGATCTTTATGGAGGAAAATGTGCAAGAAACTCTGTGGACATTTTTTTCAGCCATGTCATGTATTACAAATGTTTCGGTTAAGTACATATTTTTCGTCAATACTATTATGTGAGAACAATGTTGCAATGTTAATAAATAAATATAAGGCATAAGGCATTAAGTCCGCCTTTGTACATTGTTTTGTGCATAAAGTTTTAATTTAATAAATAAATATATACAATATAATATATATAATTTAGCAAACGATGCATCAAACACCCTTGTTTGATGCATCGTTTGCTAAATTGATTTGGCCGACAGAATAGATCATTTGCTTCTTCAGCGCCAATAAATAATTCCTTGCCACACCGGTTTTTTTTAAACATGTTTTTAATTTTTATTCTGAAAAACACTGGATTTCAGCATTTAAGCTTACATAAATAAAAAAGTTATTAGTCTATTCAACAAAATTTATTTTTATATTTAAGTGTACGGTTGTATGGTTCTATGGAATTCAAAATTACTTGCTGGTAAGGTGTAGTTTTTCTATCATCATCATCATCATCAGCCTTTCAATGTTCCCACTGCTGGGACACAGGCCTCCTCACTAGGAGAAGGAATGGGCCATAATCCACCACGCGGGCCCAGTGCGGATTGGTGGATGTCACATGTCTTCGAATTTTTGGTTCTAGGACATGCCGGTTTCCTCACGATGTTTTCCTTCACCGTTTTGAGAGCAGTGGTGATGAAATAAATTACACAAAGTAATGCGCCTGGCTGGGTTCGAACCCGCGACCTACAACTCGTAAGTCGGGGCCGTTACCACTCGGCCACCACTGCTCAGTTCTTCTATAAAAACCTATAAAGTGTATGGGATATGACAAAATAATTTTATAACTCAACTTTAAATTTCTATAAAAAAATCATGTGTGAAACAGAGTCATAGCGCTGATTTTCAGCACAGGCCGATGAGAGATGACCAAACGCCTCAACTGACAGCGCCCGTTCCGACTTTTACTGACTAAACAAACCAACCCTCTATACCAGGGCCAAATCCTTCCTTTTAAACATGAACTCACAATTCTCTAATTTTAAAAGCGATTATTCCCGATGTCCACCACTTGTCTGGCCACCACTGGGGGACAGCGAGACAACTTTAAAACATTATTCTCGTTGTCAACCACTGGGGGACAGCGTCACAGCTTTGTAAATTATTCCATTCGCCACCACTGGTGGACAGCGACACGAATTTTTTAACATTCCCTATGGCCGCCGTAGGGGGATAAAGGCACAATTCTTTTGATCCAATTCCCACTGGCCATCAATTTAAATTATTTTATCTAGAGACCATTTGGTTTTATGCTGACATTACTTACTTTTATCCAATTTTAATGCTTACGTAATAATAATGACATAATATTTCTTTCCTTGTAGTTCATTTAATTAATTATTAAAATAGAATTGGATCAAAAGAATTGTGCCTTTATCCCCCTACGGCGGCCATAGGGAATGTTAAAAAATTCGTGTCGCTGTCCACCAGTGGTGGCGAATGGAATAATTTACAAAGTCGTGACGCTGTCCCCCAGTGGTGGACAACGAGAATAATGTTTTAAAGTTGTCTCGTTGTCCCCCAGTGGTGGCCAGACAAGTGGTGGACATCGGGAATAATCGTTTTAAAAGTACCTAAGTATGCAAATTAAAGAGTTATTTAGCGATAAAAGCATTTGTGAAGAATCTTGCTAAGGACAACACAAACAACAAAACTTCAAACTAAATTCTATTATGCGTTCCAAATAAGAACAGGAACGTCAATAACCTCGATCTGTCAAATTTTGAGTGAAAAGTACGGTTTGCAAAAAAATCTCATTTGCGTATCGATAAAAAATTTTTTTTTGCTTTTTATTACAAAATTTTAGTTAATTCTAGTTGAAGTAAAAACGTTAGGATTTAATATAAATTTGCCAAATATATTGTTTTAAGACATAAATAGTTTACAAGAAAAACTATTTTCCTTCTTATTTTCATTGTTAGAAAAAATTCGCCTTTTTTTCTATTTACCACTACTCAGACACATCACACAGTGAAACAGAGATAAACAAAATTGAAAAACTGTATTCTGATTAAACTTTTTTCATTCACGATTCAGACGTAAATTATTTTTTTTAAACATCTTTTTTTGTTCACTCTATCTAATTTCTTCGATTTGACAGTTCGACGTGACGTCACAACATTGCCATCGATCCTATTCTCATTTGGAACGGATTGTAAGTTTCTTAAAACAAAGTAACTACGGTTGCCTAGCAACAGATTTGTAATAAGCTTGACAGACGTCAAACTTAAATACCACAGATAAGTTCCAAACTGTAGAGTTTAAAGCTAATGAGTTGCCTGCTGATTGGGTTTGTAAATTAATCACTATTTGACATTTAGTTGCCTAACTTCTCACAAAAATAGACAACTTTAGTATCCAAGTTACTTAAGAGAGCCCTTTCCCTACTCACCTAATATTAACGCAAGCATAGTTGTAAAGGTATATTTATTCATTCAACGTAATGTTCGATGAAGTGGCAATGCAAAAAAAGAGAAAGCGCCTGATAACTCTGTTGGTATTCGGTAATTCCGTGATTTACCCAAATACTTCACAAAACCTTTTTGAATACCTTAAATTTCAAATAATAGTTCAGACTCCTGATTAAATGTACAAGGTTTCTACAGTTATAAACATATTTTAAATTAATAAGTTCATTTTGAACGCCCAAAGTTCAGGTAAAATACCAAACCTCTAAAGTCAAACCTCCAAAGTCTTAACTGAATTAATCTTACACGAATACCAGATTTTATTTCAATAGTCCACCTTAAATAATATACAAAAAATATCTTTATTTCCAAATAATTAAAACAAAGATATGTAATAACGTCATAATCATGTAAGAGCGGTTACATAAAAATATACCTCGGAAAGGTTACTCTTAAAACTTATTTTCGCTATTTTAAAATACTGCCGTGCTACCGAAAAAGGGCACAACTAACATTTTTTGTCAAAATGAGTTATATATATATTCGGAATCAGGAAAAAAAGGCCTATTTGCCTGATTTTTTGTGGATTTTTAGCTGCAAAATAAACAGAGATAGCATAAGCTTAAAGGGCACAACTACATCATTTTTTAAGTTTTATTACAATAAAAAGGCATATTGTATGATGTGACTTTTATTTTACCTTTTTACTATCGATGAATTAATTCTAATATTTTCTGTACCTATATATTCATTTTAATAATTTACGATGAAAAGACACAATTAAAAAAATATGCCTTTTCGTCGTAAAATGTTAAAGTTTTTACTCAAAATTTTACATTGAAAAGGCATATTTGGTTATATGTGCCTTTTCAACATAATATTGCTCCTTTCTTGTTATTTTTTATGTTAAGTTAAAAAGAATTATGCTAATTATTAAATATATCCATTTAAATTAAAAATATAATATTGCTATCGTTGTGTACATACCAAAAAAACACAATTTTTTACATTTTCACAATTTTGAAAAACATATTTTAAACGTGATTTTTTTAACAAAATTCAAAAAATATTTTAAACTCGATTTTCTCAACATTTGTAAAATGTTAGTTGTGCCTTTCTTAATAACGACGGCAGAATAGTTGTCAATAATTTATTTTCCAGGATAATTCATACAAATTTATTTCATGCCGGAAAGTCGTAAATTTTATTTTACAAAGCATTTTATGACAGCACAAACCGTAAACGATACTGCATGTAACACAAGAATGATTTCATTTGTATGCATTTTTTATTTCATTCACATCGCCGCGCTGTGTAGGTACAGTTGGTAACAAAAAACATTGCCGCAAATACAACCGGGCAATGGACAGTCGGTGACAAAAACGTTGTTGACAAGCCACAGGTACAATATAAGCAAGCATTCAGTCGTGATTTACATGTCGCTATACTTTTATTGACTAAATGGCCACTAGCTCGATTCACTTGGTTTATTACAGAGTGGACCACACGGTTGCAATCTATCGTTCCAGCTAAGGTCACCTTGGCTTGTGTGTTTGGTTTGTGTTGCGGCTGTTGTGACACACGCGCCAATACGTACGAAATTCTATCACTGCGGAACTAAGAACTGAGTCTAAGAAGGAACGCCCGTTTATTCAGTAAAAGTCTGACAATATTTCTCGTTCCGCCCAAGTGAGGGATTTGTCATTAAATGATTTTCCCCGGGGTATCTTTATGTGAACAAATCAGAAATGAAGATATCCGCAAAATAACCAAGGTTACCAACATAGGTAGCGAAAAGAATCGCCAAACTTAAGTGGCAATAGGTAGGACAAATTGCAGGCAGAACGGAGCCTCTGGGGCCGAAAGGTTCTGGAATGGTGACCGCGTAACGGAAGACGCAGCGGTGGAAAGCGTCCCACATGGTGGACCGACGACTTGGTCAAGTTGGTTGCTGTAGTGCTAAAAATCACGAAAAAAACCCACTGCTCCATGCATTTAGTGAGATATCTGAATATAAATCTATGGAGCAGCGGGTTTTTTTGCCGTGATTTTTGGTTTAGTTTTAAAGTAAAAGTTGTTCATATTGGTGTGTAAAATAATCCTTTTTAAGAAAAACTCGTCTGCCGTATCAATTTTGTATTTATTATATTTATTATATTTGAGATTTATATTTGAGCAGTGGTGGCCGAGTGGTAACGGCCCCGACTTGCGTGTAGTAGGTCGCGGGTTCAAACCCAGCCAGGCGCATTACTTTGTGTAATTTATTTCATCACCACTGCTCTCAAAACGGTGAAGGAAAACATCGTGAGGAAACCGGCATGTCCTAGAACCAAAAATTCGAAGACATGTGACATCCACCAACCCGCACTGGGCCCGCATGGTGGATTACGGCCCATTCCCCTCTCTTAGAGAGGAGGCCTGTGTCCCTGCAGTGGGAACATTAAAAAGGCTGATGATGATGATGATGATATTTAAGATACAATGATAGAACAAAATAAAACCACATACAATTTATGCACAAAAAAGGTAGGTACTTGGATTTGCACGGAAAGGTTCTGTGACAAGAATTGTATTTTCTTATACCAAAGGACACTTTACAAGATGACCTCTACCCGGCACTTGACATTTGAAAAGATAATATTTCCTTTACAAATATGAACCAAAACATTGTTTTCATAATCGCTCCAGTACGTCCGGACCTGTTGAATATTTCAAACTCGTGCAAAAGGTCAAAAATTTGAATGTGGGATAGAAAAGGTTTCTGACAACTTGAACGTCGATAGGTCTGTATATTTTGGCAGAAGTAATTTGAAATGTAACTTTGTTTTTGTTACCTTTCGGCCTCAATGATCATTAGAATCAATTCTTCACGCAATGTCTATTGTGGAGTTTTTCGGTGGATAAACAACATCCAATAACAATATCCCGTCATTCGACGAAGTAGGAGATATTCTCAGACTTTTACAGAGTAAAATACTTCACCCTGTTCCAGCGTTGCTTTTCATACCAGAAGCGACCCTTCCATTCGGAAGCGAACCCTAGGCCCCAGTAAGCTTCGACCCCGCTGGGCCCCTATGGGTCAATTTTGAAGTGGCGATCGCGTACCGTACAGAGCGTTGGAAGGCCTCCGATGAAGCTAACCTGGTGAGGATGGACCGTTCGATCGAATTCACTAGAAAGTAATAATTTCGTGAGCAGTGGTGGCCGAGTGGTAAAGGCCCCGACTTAAGAGTTATAGGTCGCGAGTTCAAACACAGCCAGGCGGATTACTTTGTGTAATTCGTTTCATCACCACTGCTCTCAAAACGGTGAAGAAAAACATCGTTAGGAAACCGGCATGTCCTAGAACCAAAAATTCGAAGACATGTGACATCTACCAATTCGCACTGGGCCCGCGTGGTGGATTATAGCCCATTCCGTCTCGTAGAAAGGAGGTCTGTGTCCCAGCAATGGGAATATAATAAGGCTAATGACGATGATGAATAATACCATCGGGTAAGACAGCAGACAAGTACTAGCTTGTATAAAAAAAAAAGAAACAAAGTAACCAATAAGTCGAACAAAAGAACGTAGTAAATTGTCACCTTCCTTCAATGCAGTTCACCAACTTTGTTGCTGACCACAGATATAGATATACCTAGATAACGCAGGCATCACGATTTACACGGAAACCAAGCGAGCCATTTTTTGACTACCTATTATGACGTCACAAGCACTATTTGTGATGAGAAAATCAAATCTATTCAAAGACGCCGCAGCGTACTGCGTCCCCCTCGCTCCAACCCCGCCTTGCAATTAAACATTTTTACATAGACTAGCGCTGTACACCGGTGCAGATTGACAGCGAAAGTGACCACTTGCGATTTTTGTACGTAAGCAAGGTGACGTAGTTGCTCTTGCGTTATTTAGTTAAATCTACATCTGTGTTGCTGACTGTACTCAGTTTACTAATATTGACAGTTGGGAGAACTTGGCGATAGTCTCGCTTACCTTGTAAGAAATAACAAGTTTGTTACTGACGATACGGAATACAAGCGAAGATAGGCAATATTGAGGAAGTAGGAAGTACATTTTGTCAGTCATTACTGTAATGGAATAATAATATGAATAATATGAAAATGGCGTCATTTATTCATAAAAGCATTAAATTAATAACGTAACGTGACAGAAAATATAAATTATATTTTGTGTATGAATGTCAAAAATGTAGGAAATTGATATTGAATCAAAAAGTAGCTCGCTTTATTTCACGGTTTTTTTTTTTTTTCTACAAACTCGTCCTTCTAATAATATAGGTAATATATTCCACAACTATCACACAACGGCATCTAGTCCCAAGCTAAGCAGAGCTTGTGTTATGGGTACTAGACAACTGATAAACATACTTATATATTTCTAAATACATACATACTATACATAAATTACTCCCAGACTCAGAACAAATAATTGTGCTCAACACACAAATATTTGTCCTGGGTGGGAATCGAACCCACAGCCTCCGGTATAGGAGTGCGGGTCACTAACTGCCAGGCCAACAGGCCAGTCAAGCTACGCAACTACCCATCTGTTACGCTTTCACGTCTAAACTACTGAACTGATTTTGATGAAATTTGGTATAATATAAAGGCTTTAATCCTAAGGAAGGTTAGAAGGATTTTATCTGGTTTTTTAAATCAACTAAGTGTCTGCAATTATCGAGATTCAAAGGACGAAAGAACTCGCAGAAACTAATTAACATGTGTAACCCTCTTAAAATATTGATTTTTACAGTCGCTAGCTGCTACTTAATCAATTAAATTTACAAACATCTGCCATGTTCCGTAGCTCGAATTTAAAAGACGGAACCCTTATAAGATCACTTTGTTGTCCGTCTGTCTGTAAAGACCTTTTATCTCGAGAATACCTAGAGGTATCGAGTTAAAATTAAACCGTATACCCAGGTCTGGCTTTCCGCAGTCTTTAAAAATAATGTGTCTATTGGTTGTCTAATACTCATAGCGCCAGCTCTACTTGGTTTTGTATGGGCCCATCAGTGCCGAAGCCTCCTGGGACCAAGAGTCGATTCGAAAGCGTATTACCGGGGCCCTAAGATCAAGGCAAGGAAGGAACGGCGTAAGTTGTTTAGTCAGTAAGAGTCATACACCCGTATTCACAAACGTTACTATGCGGTCTCACAGTGCTCGCGAGCGCACAGGGCAGGGTTTGTGAACTATGCAACACAAACGAACCAATCACAGAGCTCTATTTCAACGCTGTGCGTTTGCTTAGTCAAGGGTCGTTTGAGTATTGTTTGTGAATACGGGTGTAACTCTGTTTCCCATTTTACTCAAGGGCGGGATTCGTTGATTTTAACCTACCATAAAAAGGTTAGTAATTAGTAAACGTAATCAAAGCATGATTGTGGTACTCACTGCTCACACATTTTTGTTCAAGTAACAGCCAAGGCGGTTTGCAGATTTATTGTACAAATTCCATAACTCATAGTCATAGTTATTTATTGGTAAGGGACTCGGATTAGAGATAGGTGTATATGCGCATAATGGAAATAATGATTCACCACATAATTTCTCTGCTCTAATTGCATGTGTGAACAACCACGCACGTTGTTCGTATGACCTTATGACCTTAAGATTGTGTCTGGAATCGATAAGCTATAGAAAACGTATTATGGACGATAAAAAAAAACATTAAATAAAAAACAGATACAAAATAATAAGATTATTAGTAAAGGGTTCAGTAAATTTACTTTTATATGTAGGTATAGTACCGCCATCGGATCTTGGCGAGTCGAAAGTTAGGGTCGGCGAATTTTAGCGCTAAGAGGTAATACTCTTTCTTAGCTTTAAAATTCGTAAAATGTGTGAATACACATCTTACAAAAATAAAGGTTTAAAAGAATAAATGCCAATAACAGTTTTTAACAGCAACAATTGCAAATTGAATTTATTGGTTTAAACCACTTTTTTTCTCGGCTCGCCAAGATCCGACAGCTGAATTTTAGGTACTACAACAGACTGTCAGAACAATTAAAAAAAAATTGAAATTTGAATCCTGCCTTGCAACTAAACCTTTAAAGTTTTCATTTCGAGTGCAAGCAAAAATGAACTTAGCGGTGTTCAGGCGAAAGAGTCTTCGATGGTCTATAAAAATCACTTTATCACTAGCATTTTTCCTTTCGAGTTAGACAAAAACCCAGTACCTATGTTTATATGTGTTTTAATTTTAAGTATTTCAGTTTGGTTTGCTTTGTATTCTTTATATGACATTATTATTATTACTTATAGCTAGGCCGTACTGCCGCACGGGTGGGCAAAGGCCTCTCATCATTTTTTACAATTTTTAAGGCAGTCATCCAGGTCGTTCCGCCATCTCCTTCGTGGTCAGCTGCGGTCCCGCGTCGAGGTGTTTGGACGCCAATATATAGGTAATAATTACAATATTTTACGAACACACAACGCCATATGCCAAAAATAATATACTTATATTTCAGTAGATATGCACTAGGAGATTATTATTATTAGGAAGTTTACCCTTTTACTATTTTTGTTTTGTTTTTTTAGCGTGTTCATGGTCAAGAGACCATGATCACGATATCACCTGATAAAATATTCACACACCTGAACATTGGCATGTGAGTGTAAACTCATGTCCTTTCTAAATTTTGATGCTAATTTTTATTTTAACACTCTTCAAGTAACTGTAATAAGTAATAAATATTTTAAAAAACTAAAGAAAAATACAAATTTCTTCGAAAATAAAAACGGTAACAAAACTCTCGAGAATTTTCAAGATAAAACTGTCCTACTCACAAACCGACGACAGAAGTACCTAGATATCTAAGTCACAATGCATTCGTAATTGAAAGCGCAGGTAAAAGCGAAACACTAAAAATAAAGCATTTGGCGATTCTGCCAGTTCCCTTTGCGCACGCGTAGAGGGATCGGTGATGTTCAGTGGCGGTAAGCGAGCGTCGGGTATTGCGCGCGTCGCATCACTGACTCAAACAATATCGCGGACCGAATAAACTTTTTTGTAACAGAAAACAATTGAATTTTTAAACGTCGAACGCTATATTTTCTTTTTCAGTGCGTGAGGAATACAGTTTTGTTTTTTTCTTTTTAGCCAGTGTACTTTTTAAGAAAATTTGTTTTTTTTTTTATGTGAAGTGTGGTTTGTTTTATGTGTTTGCTGAACGCAGTTCTGTGAAGGTTAGTATTTTATTTTTATTAAATAATGATGTTGATTGTGTGTTTTATAAGTGATAATAAAATAGTAAGTTTATTTATTGAAATAAAACTATTTTTCTAAAGTGATGAAGTGATCTTAAAAATTAATAATAAATATAATAAACCCAATTTTTATGGCAAAATATAATATGTTTCATAAAATCTCTCGTCTTATTAAAAAGTTAACGACTTTAACTAGACAATACCGGTTTAATGTTCTGGACTATAAAGCTACAAGTGGTGTCTAATTAAAACGAGTCGTAATTTTAGGGAGTTACAATTAATTGTTCAGACATTTTTTACTGCTTTGCTCAATTAAAGGAAAATTACTGGCCAGTAAGAAAAATATGCTTGCCATATTTTTCATCATCAAAACATAATTTTACGTTTTTTTTTTTTTTTGTAAACTGCAACACTTATCGAATTCTACATGTCATTAAATTTAAAAATAGAACAAATTTACCTAATTTGTAAAATAAGTAACTAAAAAAATTTTTTTTTCATAGTGCCTATTACACCTACTAAAGAACTTCAAAAGGTACAATGATTCCTGATAAATTAATTCTTCTTACTTAAAGGTTGGTACCAGAAGATTTACTTTATTTATGATACCATAAACAATGTAACAAATTGGACGAAAAGATTAATGTTTAAATGTCATCAGTCAGCGGAAAAAAATAACTTCCTTCTTTAGATAAATTGGACCATTATATTAAATCCATACTGTTATTAAAAATGTAAGAGTAATTGTTTGTTTTCTGCGTTTTTATTCCTAATTTGCAGTATTTTTTTTTTGATAGACTTTTTTATGGTGGGTAAAATCTTTCAGTGATGAATCCCGTCCTTGGGCGGACCGGGACACAGTGTCTCTTACTGACTAAACAGCCTACCCCGTTCCTTTTTTGCATTTTCACACTGGGGCCAAGTCTTCCTTTCAGAAAAAGAGTTTAAACCCCATTTTAAATAGGCTCGTGTTTGACCACTAACTCAATTGACCGTGAGCGACGATGGAGCACGCTTGCCTAGAAGTAACCTATTTACTCTTGACTTAAAGATTCTCTAGTTTGTGTTTCCTGATAGGTTCTATACAAACTTCTATAGGGAATTCCAGTCCTTAGCTATAGGCATCATGAATATATTATTATTTTTCTCTAAACGCTTTGTAAGTAAATACGGGTGCGTTAATTATTACCTGATCACTTAAAAAAAATCGCTTGAAACCTGCGGCTCGGTGTAAAGCCAAACTTCTAAAGTTTTCGTTTCAAGTGCAAGCAAAAATTTGCTTAGCAAAGACACTTTCACCTGACTACTGAAAGTGTCTTTGATACACCATGTAACGTTTTGGTACAACTAATGGTCCGATGTTGAAACTGAAATGGACTTGGTAATAAGATATCTATATAAATATGTAAAATAAGAAACTGACTGACTGGACTATCAACTGGGACTGGGACTAAGAAATATAGTGAGAGAAATATAACACTAAGTGATATTTTGTACAAAGTTTCCCCTTTATGACGTAGGCGAGCAATAAGAGAAGATATCTACAAAAAATTACTCCCTAATGGGATGGAGTGAGGGTCAACATTTTTTAGGATAAAAATACTTACATGCTGGTGATACCACTAGCAGAAGCTAGTAATAATCATTACTAGCTTATCATCATCATCATCACCATCATCAACCTTATTAATGCTCTCGCTACTGGGACACAGGCCTCCTCTCAAGGAGAGGGAATGAGCCATAATCCACCACGCGGGCCCAGTGCGGGTTGGTGGATGTCACATGTCTTCGAATTTTTGGTTCTAGGACATGCCGCTTTCCACACGATATTTTCTTTCTCCGTTTTGAGAGCAGTGGTGATGAAATAAATTACACAAAGTAATGCGCCTGGCTGGGTTTGAACCTACGAAACTCTTAGTTAGTAGCTTATATTATAATATGTTAGAATTAGAACATTTCCTTGGGATGATATCTGACGTTCACGAAAGCAAAGCCACTGGTGGAAGCTAGTCCTTAGTAATTAATGGCGGCCGTCTTTAACAATGAATTATTGTTATTAATAATGTCACTGGCCGGAGTTAAAACGCAGTTAAATCACAACTTGGCGTTCGGAATTTAAAATATTGTGAAAATTGCGTAGTCATAATTCTTCGACTTTATACAGTCATCACAAAAATTAAGGTGCTGATTTAAAGTGGTTCTTCTTTTATATTTTTTCTTTGAAAGAAAAGTTTTACTTACAATCATTACATAGTATAAAACAAAGTCGCCTGTCCCTATGTATGCTTAAATCTTAAAAACTGCGCAACGGATTTTGATGCGGGTTTTTTAAATAGATATAGTGATTCAAGAGGAAAGTTTATGTGTATAATACATGCATAATATGTTCAATATCAGTTCCCGTGCAAAGCTGGGGCGGGTCGCTAGTATTAATACCTATAAAAGGTACTCGTGTTTTTTTTTACAACATTATGATTTTTCAACATTATTGAACTGAAATTCGGATCTCAGATTAATAAGCTAAATTTTCCATTCCAAAGTCAACATTAGTCTGATTTTAGACAGATTTAATGAAGATGTTCGATATCTATCGAATCTAATTCAGGTAAGAGAAGGGTTTTTTCTTACCTTAATTAAGTAAACCTTTGACATTAACTCACATTTTCTACCTTGTAAAATGGGGTAAATCGAAACTCAGGGGGTGAGTAGAAACAAAATTTTAATTTTTATTTTTATTTTGATTTCATATTTTTAGTTTTAATAAAGCATTTTTGTTTTCAATATTGGTTTATAAAAATATTTAAATGCAGCAAACAATTTTTAAATAACGTGAAAAAACAACAAATGCTTAGATCTTTAAAAGTACAAAACGGATTTTGATGCGGTTTTTTTAATAGAGAGAGTGAAAAGAACAAAGTGTATGTGTATGCATAATTTATTAAATATCAGTACCCGTGCGAAGCTGGGGCGGGTCGTTAGTTTTTTATAAGTTATTATCAGCTTTTATTTCACAAAGGTAATAACTAATTATCTTTTGTAGCACAAACTGTTCACATAGCCAACAGCGCACGGTACCAACCCAGACTGGTGGTGGATTACGGGCCATTCCCTCTCCTACAGAAGAGTTCTGAGTCCCAGCAGTGGGAACATTACAAGGCTGATGCTATGCATATAGTGTAGTGCTAGTGTGTAGTGTGTGCTATAAAAGAAAGATATGGTTAAAAAAAAAACTGCAGATAACATTACAAATACGCAAAGACAAACGAATAAAAATATTTACGCTTATACACTAAGATAAAAAATATTTCCATAAATGTGAACCATAAAAATGTTATGTGCGTAGAACAAAACTGGCTTGTAATTATCTTTAATTAGCGTATTGTGTTTATTTGTGTAATAATGACAGGGCAGAGCATACTTAATTATCTATTATCTAACGCAACCTTAATGTCGGTACTTTACTACCTTTATTCTCATTTACCATAATTATAAAAAAATATTATATGGAATTAAAATTATTAAAAAAATTAAATCTTTATTGTTTACTAGCTTTTGTCAGCGGCTTCGCCCGCGTACATAAAATATAGCCTATGTCACTCAGGAGTAAAGCAGTTTTCTATTGTTGCTAAAATTTCTCCAATCGGACCAGTAGTTCCAGAGATTACCTCCTACAAACAAAAAAAAAACAAAAAAACAAACTTTACCTCTTTATTATATTAGTGTAGATTTTTATATACAAGGTTATTGCTAAAATACTAAAAACCTCTTAAGAGGGCATTGTACCAATCATTATGATAACTTTTACCATAGGTCCAAACTTGAAATTATGACAAAAAATCAACTGTTCTAGGATACAGTTGATTTTTTGTGTAACACTACTGTACATAAAGATTAAATGAATAAATAAAAAATATTAAATCTGTGATCGTCGTATGTGACGTCACAATATTATTCGTATCGTTTTTCGTACTAGCAATCCATCCCTTTTATACTTGATGTTTCGCACGTGGGTGTTGAAAAAAGTGACTAAAGGATTTCGTCAAGAAGTGGGTAGTAGGTGTTTAAGATATAAAAACGACATCCTAACACCAATCCGTTTTATAAACAATGATAAGGTTCTTATTTCTAATGCCAAATTATTTATATCATCAATTTATATTTTTTTTATTGCATTTTTACTTTTTTTTAGCATAGAATAGCATAATGTTCCCAATGCTGGGACTCAAGCCTCCTCCCTAAGAGAGAGAATGGGCCGTCCACCACGCTGGTCCAGTGCGGGTTTGTGGATGTCACATGCCTTTGAATTTTTGGTTTTGTTACCTTACGATGTTTTCCTTCACCGTTTTGAAAACAGTGGCAATTAAATAAATGACACAAAGTAATGCGTCTGACTGGGTTTGAACCCTTGACCTTAAAGTCGTAAGTCAAGTCCGTTACCACTCGGTCACCACCTTACACCTTACTTTTTTACACACACGTAATTCAATTCGAAATTCAAAATGTTTTATTTCACATGTGCACTAATAAAACGTCAAAAAGTGCACGGTTCTAATTTGTTGTTTCCTATGGAGAAGAACTGGCAAGAAACTCCTTGGTTACTTAAAAAAAAAATGGTGTTAAATTTTTTCCATATTATAATGTTCACAGGTCGTATTTGAGGACAATCTAGATCAGTCATTTTTGTACCCAAAAGTACAATAGAAATAATAATAATATAATAAGAAGTAATAGATGATAAAAAGTAATAAGTAGTGTAATAGTAATAATAATTAAGAAATAAGAAAAATAAAAAAAAAGTGGACCAAAATAGAAAGTAATTAATCTATGAATCAGGGTTTTTTTTTTCATTTCAAAACTAATACACAGTAGAATTGTCGGAATCAGTAAGATTGCCATAAATAGAAATACTAAGAACATAAATAAAGTTTTGTATAATTATCTACTAATATTGACTGGTTAGTATCTAAAATTTAATTATAGTTATTCTCTACTTATGGAATTCTATTAATTTTACAAAGTTTTACATTATCATAAAAGTAAAACGTTTTAAATTAATATTGTAATTTAATATCTGATTGGTACAATGCTTTACAAATAACAATAGGATCAATCCCATGTTATGACGTCACAGCCCCGGTTTGAAGGCTAAGAAGGAACGGGGTGGGTCGTTTAGTCAGTACGAGTCTCAAACTGTTTCCCGCACCACCCAAGGGCGGGATTCGTCATTAGATGATTTTTCTCACCATAAAACTCCTTGAGTCGCGCGGGATCAGAGTGCGCCGTGGACGACAAAAATATTGCTTATATTACTTTAGATTATTGGCTTAAAACATAGGCATTATGTTATAAGCAAAAGCCCTCTATCAGCTGAATATACCTAGGAATAAAGGCGTTTCGTCGAATACGTGGTGCGCCCGCCTTTGACGTTAAAAACAACTGCCGTTCAACATGTCGGCGCTGACCATCGCCTCGGACTGAGAGCAGTCAAATCACGTTCCGAAGAAGTTGCTATAGTTCGTTTTTTAATTCTAGACCACGATTTGACAACTCAGAATGTCACACTCTAGAAATATGTTCCCAATTTTCTGGAGTTTGACATTTTAAGTTGTCAGATCGTAGATTAAAAAACGAACTATAGTTTTTTATCTACGCGCCGTCATAGTAATATACTGTTTATAAATAAATCTCATTTCAATAAACAGCTGTCATCTTTATTTATAATGATCGATTTCAATGCGATACGATTAAATAAATAACTATTAAATGTTTGACGTAATGTCAGATATTTCAATATTTGGTAAGTGATTCTTGTCATAAATTTATTGTAGCTTATATTTGTTTAGCATATAGCTTTCTGGCAGCAAGGCAAATAGTAACAAGGGCAGAATAGATGATATACCTAAATGTATATGAGATAGCGGTCAAGCGCAAACCTATTACCAATAAAAAAAAAAATGTATATCTATGTACACATATATATACATGTGTAAGTGTACCAACAAGTATGTGTTTTTCTTTCTTTTTTTTAATTTATATAAGCTATTGCTTGACTGCAATCCCACCTGATGGTAAGTAGTGATGCAATCGTTGATAATGAGGCGCACTAGTTTATTAAAAGTCTATAAATTTCTTACTTAGTGTTTGACGGAACGCTAACCACTAACTACAGCGCTCCCATGATCTGTTAAAAAAAAAATCCGTACATTTTTCTTTGAAACCTGTATTACACACTCACAGCTAGTAAAAAGTTCCACGCGCGCCTCGAGGAGTTTTCAGCAAGCCGTAGCGGTTCGGCAGGATTAAAGTCTACTGGGGTCATGGACTGGCTTCTGAAAGAATGGATCGGCCCCGGTATGAAAGCCAACGAAGGAACAGGAGTAGGTCACTAAAAGTCCGACACTATCTTTTTTTTTAATAGTAGGTAAGAGTCATCTAATGACGAATCCCGCTCTTGGTCGGAAACAACGTCAGATTCAGTCAGATTCTTACTGACTAAATAAGCGACCCCATTCCTACGTAGCCATCCTACCTCACTCAAGGGGGCCGAAATACCACTGATGATATCAACAAAAAAAATTGCAAAGTTGTTCCGCAACTTCTCCGTCATCATCATCTTTATTTTAATTCAAAGATGGTGGACATAATCCTCCCTCAAGTTATTCCTCCGTAAAGATCAGTCTTGCCCATCTTTCATTCGTCAGATTCCTCTATTGACCCCTACAAGGGCATCAGTCTACCATATGGGAGGCCTTCCAATACTGCGGCCTCCGTTTTTTTTTTATGGTAGTTAACCATAACCACCAAGACCCAAGGCCTGGCGCAGGGGTTGCTACCGCCGATATACCGATGCAGGAATCTCCCGAACTTCCCATATCCGGTGAATTTGCGTCATGCCGAAAGTGAGGACGCCGTGAGGTTTTTCTACCCACTTACGGCACTGCGGCCTCCGGTATGTCGTCAAAAGTTCAATTTATTTTGTTGTCTTTTTTAAATATTTTTTTTTAAAACATCGCAGCTCTCGCAAAAAATATAAATACCGCTTCCATTTTAATATCGGAAATATAAAAAAAGGAACGTAAACATCCATCTTCGTACCTATCAAGCAGAGTGAAATCTTCAACATAACCCTTCGCCGGGCTATGATTTTCAGTGACCCATTTCCTTTAATTTCCTCTCACAAGCCGGGCTATGATAAGCAGACATATTCCACGTCGGACTTGTGTTAGTAAATATAATATATGTAGGAGCTCGTAAACCTATAGTAATAATATTTGTCTGTAGTTGATATAATAGAAAGTATGCCTACGCGGCAAATAAGTTGAACCCGTTGCTATGATTAAGTGGGGAGTTGTGCGTAATTATACCAATGGTTTCGATTGAGAACTAAAAATCTGCCATAATTTACGATCGTTTCGCTTGGAACTGGCCACGCTTTCAATTTCTTTCTTCTGACCACGAGACTGAGTGTTGAGATGATGTCAGAATAGAACAGATGTCAGAAATTGACGTGTAAAAGAGTTTGTAAAAACCTATTTACAAAATAAAAATCAACACAAGGGATCGGGGGTTTCGGCATCTCAAAGCGTTGGACGTTAACGAAACGATCATAACTTGGCTAGGGGGTCTGTTTAGTATGTGGTAAATAAGTTGAATTAAGCAGTCGTTTCTATAATTACGACGGCCAAATTCACAGTTATACAGCGTTACGCCACCGGTACATGGTGGAGATTCCATCCATACGGGTGTACTACGCCAAATCGAATAACAAATAGTCGAATATCAATTAATCGACCACTATAAATCGAACGTCTAAATACTCGAACGTTCATAATATCGAATTGTTATTAAATCGAACATTCAATACATCGCACACTTAATACATCGAGTGTTCAAAATATCGAATGTTTGTTTGATCGAGCGTTCAACGCATCATCTTTTGCCTTTTTTTTGTGGAGTAGGTCTTCCCAATCCCGCGTTTACCTTATCAATTCTCCTATTTGTTATAGCTTGCTCCTTAACTAAAAATTCTATGGTAGCACAAACAGTAGGGACTCTGCAATCTCTATTTATTGAAAGCATCTGGTATTTCTTCTTGGGGTAAATAAGCAAGTACGATAATTATTTATTATTCCCTACTGTTGTGAAGTGTGAATTTTTAGTTAAGGAGCAAGCTATAACAAATAGGAGAATTGATAAGGTAAACGCGGGATTGGGAAGACCTACTCCACAAAAAAGAGGCAAAAGATGATGCGTTAAACGCTCGATCAAACAAACATTCGATATTTTGAACACTCGATGTATTAAGTGTGCGATGTATTGAATGTTCGATTTAATAACAATTCGATATTATGAACGTTCGAGTATTTAGACGTTCGATTTATAGTGGTCGATCAATTGATATTCGACTATTTGTTATTCGATTTGGCGTAGTACACCCCCATACGGGTGTACTACGCCAAATCGAATAACAAATAGACCACTACCCTCAGTGGTCATGAAATGTATTACACAAAGTAATGCACCTGACTGGGTTTGAAACTACAACCTCCAACTTCTAAATCGGGCTACTACTAATGCTTTCTAAATACTGCATTGTGCCTGAAATATACCATTTACACTGCAACACCTAATACCATAACATTTCAAAATAGACTCCGAATAATGGAAATACTATCCTTAACAGGAAAATAGCGACGTTTTGGATACAAGATCCGAGAAAAATTCGATATTCTTCGCTACTTCCCATTATTTTCTACGACGTCGCTCTATTATGGATCCTATTGAATTCGCTTCTAAGCAGCTTCAACTCACGTTTGCTCAGTCGTGGCTCAAAACTAAATGGGCTTAGATGGAAAATCCACCGGTACAGTAAAGTTTAATTGGGTTTTTGTCACAACTGTGTCCCATCAAAAAAGTTCGATAAAGGAATGGGATCAGTCTACCAATTTCAGGAATGTTAGGATAACTCCATACTTTGTAGGTACACGAATGAATTTTGTTTCGAAATTATTTCGGAATGAAATTGCTGGGTCATTGGAATGTTTTATTTATTTTGGTGTTTATTGAAACATTTCTAGTTTCGTCTACCTGGAATTTTAGATATAGTGATGTTCTACAGGTGGTAATGATAGACTAGAATACAATAAACTTTATTGTACACCAAAATAGTAATGATTTCACAGAAACTTGAATCTATTAGGTAGCGGTCTTATTGCTGACAGCGATATCTACAAGACCACTTTAGGGTGGACTATTAAAATTATTTAAAAGAAAATTGTTGGTATTATTATCCTCTTTATTTATTTTTTAAACATATTAATTACATTTTTAAATATTTTCTTAAAAAACACATACAAAAAAAAACATTTAAAAATATTGTTGTTGGCATTATTATTATTATTTTTAGTAGTAGAAAATCATTGAATTACCTTTCCAGACTAGTCTCAAGATAGATAGATAAATAGATATACTCTTTATTGTAGATACACCATAAATATAATTTGGTATATTAGGGAGCTTAAAATTATTAAGGTATTAAGGTGTTGTCCAGTCAGTGTATTAGTATCTCAGTTTTGCTCCATATATGTATATATATGTATTAAAATTTTACTGAATAAAACTCACCTATGTTCTTCTTCTTTTAGTAGCCTTTTACGTCCTAGAGCCGTAATTACTCTTTCCAACAAGACCGCGATGTGAAGTTTGAAGCGATTTGTGAAGTTCTTGAAAATCTCTGATAGGTATTCAATGTTCAATTTGTCTAGGCATCTAAAACCAGACAGGCTCTGTTCTTTTAATAGAAATAGAAGGCTTAGGTCGTCTACATAAATGTAATCAGTAACTACAAGAAGAGTTATCTGTAAAACGATTGAACCCAATCACTGAAAAGCATTTTAGAGTGCGGTGTGTTTAGTGAGGTTAACCTTAAAAATACAAATGTGTGCTTGAGAATGGCAAGCAAAAGGCAGCTTGTCAGCTGACCAGTGACCGTCTGGGCCAAGTCCGAGACTTCAATTGCGTGCATAGTTCCACGTGCACCTCAAGGAGATGTCAGCAAAGCTGTAGGGGCCCAGGAGGGTCGAAGCTTTTACTGGGGCCGTGGGTGTTCGCTTCTGAAAAGAAAACGCAGGGACAATAGGAGTGGGTTTTAATCAGAAAAAATCTGATTTCGTAGATCGAAAGAAAACATGAAATAATTTCCCATCTGAAAAAAACCTTCAAATACAAATAGCAGCTTAAACTTCCCCGGACGGTTTCATTTGCAAATACCCCTTGAAAAAATAATATTTGAAACAATTGAGAATAAAACCACATTATATTTACTTTCAATTTCTATAACCGACCGAATTTACAAATTAATATCAGATAGCTATTGTCAATTAAAAAAAAACTCGACAGTAAAACGTCACTTGGCGGGTTTCCGAACGGCAGCCAATTCCAATTTGCATGGCTAATGCCTTCGTCACCGCGCGACAGATTATTTTATTTCTGAACGAACGAGTACAGAATTTCTACTTTTTGTTGTCTTTTTTATCATAGATAATTTTTGAATTTATTTTTCATTGATATTATTTGAAAATGGAAGGAGGCTAACGGAGCGTAGTTGCGTAGGTTGGTTAAACTCTTGAGCTTCGAGCGACCGCTACGGCGTTCGCACAACTTTTCTCTTTCTATTATGGCTCTAATTACGGTTACAAAGCTTGTCGCATGGGCGACGCGTTGGGCGTTCATCATACATTGCAGCAGTGGACCGTGTCATTGCATGCGCGAACACAAACATACGGCAATATACCTACGTTAAATACCCAACGCGTCGCACAACGCATTGTGTCTTCCCGTTTTAAGCCAAGGTAGCCGACATAGCGAAAAGAATCGCCAAACTTAAGTGGCAATATGCACGTAGAACAGATGGTCACTGGGGCCGAAAAGTTCTGTAGTGGCTACCTCGTACCGGGAGACGTAACGTTGGAAGGCCTCCCAAAAAGTGAACCGATGACCTGACGGTGGTGTGCTGGAATCCAAAGGTTGCGAGACGTACTTGACTGGTCGTTGGGGCAACGTTTTTCGACTGAATGAAAAACAGCTTTTGCTATACACACACTTTTTACTACTACACACTTTTTGTTTGTATGTGTACGGCCACGCTGCGCGGAACACATTTTTTAGTAATTTTGTGAGTGTACAACAAATCTGTTTATTAGAAACCATTTATTAGAACCATTCTATGGCATACGTAATGTAATGTTGATAATATATTGTGAACGAGCATTAAGTAAATTATTATTAGCTGTAAAATAAATATCCGCTAGTGATAAGGCGTCCTTATCTCCAGTGCATTAAATGTAGCGGTAAAATAGCATGGTTTTAATTAAATACTTTAAACAAAGACCTAGTGGATGTATCTATTCATCATCAGCCTTTTTAATGTTCCCACTGCTGGAACACAGGTCTCCTTTCTACGAGAGAGAATCGGGCCGTAATCTACCACGCGGGTACAGTGCGGATTGTTGGATGTCACATGTCTTCGAACTTTTGGTTCTAGGGCATGCCGGTTTCCTCACGATGTTTTCCTTCACCGTTTTGAAAGCAGTGGTGATGAAATAAATTACACAAAGTGATGCGCCTGGCTGGGTTTAAACCCTCGCCCTACAAGTCGTAAGTCAGGGCCGTTACCACTCGGCCACCACCTCTCATTATCTACTACACACAACTATTTATTATAAATGTCCATACTAGCTTTCTGCCAGCGGCTTCACCCGCGTGTAAGTAGGGTTCTTCATACAAAATTTTGACCCCCGTTTCATCCCTTTAGGGGGTGAATTTTGGAAAATGGCTTCTAAGTGTTTGCCTACGTCATACAAGATTTCAATGAAAATATTTTTTCATAACAAGAATACAAACATGAATACTCATCAAGACCTTTCCGAAAACTACAAACACATTAGGGTTATCTAATTGTATTACGGAGTTCCTATGGTCACCTTCCACCTACCCCAATCAAACCCTGGCTACCATATAGGATCAAACTGCTTGTCAATACAAATCCAATGAGCCTAAACAAGATAAGGTTGAGTGGTTTTACAGCTGAGCTCCTATGGCTACCCTCCAGCTCCATCATAAGATCAGCTCCATGTCATCATAATATTACATTGTCATGCGATTTACACCTGCATGCGAAATTGCAGCTCAATCGGGTGAAGAAATCTGCTTCAAAATTGAATTGCAAGATTTAAGCCAAGCCAAGACATACATAGTTGGTTGCGACAGTCGTTGAGAGGATCCAGCAGTTGGGACTCAAGGTGGCACTGCACAAGTCCGAGGCCATGTGCTTTCACGGCCCTCGGAACGCGCCACCAACGGGTTCCCAACTAACGGTAGAAGGAGTTCACATCGGCGTCGGGTCGACGATGAAGTACCTAGGACTTGTCCTCGACAGCCGATGGAATTTCGAGGAGCACTTCCGACGTCTGACCCCCAAACTCAATCGGACGGGGGCTGCTCTCAAGCGGCTCCTGCCGAACCTTGGGGGTCCAGACGCCTTCTGCCGGAGGCTCTACGCCGGCATCGTCCGGTCCATGGCCCTTTATGGGGCACCAGTGTGGGCGCCGACGCTGCGTAAACGCCCGGCGGCCCAGCTGAACGCCTGCCAGAGGGTCATGGCCATCCGGATGGTGCGGGGATACCGCACGGTGTCCCGCGAGGCGGCGAGCCTCCTTGCTGGCCTACCACCATGGGATTTGGAGGCAACAGTCCTTGCACGCATGCACGACCAGCGCGTGGAGATGCAACGCCGGGGCGAAGATCCGCTGCCCGAACATGTCGAGGCGTGGCGGAAGGAGCTCCGGCGAGATCTCATGGTGAAGTGGAAACAGCGACTGGCGCAACCCAGCGCTGGGCACACCGTAATCTCAGCGGTAGTGCCCCTCTTTGAGGCGTGGCTGGATAGACCTCACGGCGTCCTCACTTTCCGCATGACGCAGGTTCTCACCGGACATGGGAAGTTCGGGAGATTCCTGCACCGGATTCGTGCGGAAGAGACGTCCGGGTGTCGCCACTGAGAGGCGAGCCCGGAGGACACGGTGGAGCACACGGTGGAGGTGTGCCCTGCTTGGGAAGAGCATCGCCGTGTCCTCGTGGGGGTGATCGGCGGCGGCGACCTCTCGCGTCGGGCCCTGGTTCAGGCCATGGTCCGCAGCGAAGAGGAATGGCAGGCGGTCGCCTCCTTCTGCGAAGCAGTAATGCTCGTAAAGGAGGAGGCCGACCGCATAAGGCAAAGGCAACGGCGTACTCGCCGTAGCCGTCGCCGCCGCGATCCTGCCGATATCCGGCCACCGTAGACACTGGCTCGCGGACGGTGAGCAATGGGTAGCTCGCCGTCCGATCGTCTGGTAAGACCGAGTCCAAGTCGTCAACGGCGCGCACCGTTCCCGCGCGCCTCAAGGAGTTGTCAGCAAACTGCAGGGGCCCTTCAGGGTCGAAGCCTCCTGGAGCCTAGAGGGTATGTGAAAATTGTAACCTCGACTCCAGAAATAAGGCAAGGAAGGTACGGGGTAGGTTTTTTAGTCAGTAAGAGTCTGACACTGGTCTCCCGCTCCGCCCAAGAGCGGGTTTCGTCATTGGATGATTTTCACCTACCATAAAATAAAAGACATACATAGTTATATTGCAAGCTAATAAAAAGCTTGTAAAAAGGTTGCCTTGTGCAAAATTTCACGTCCCTAGTCTCAGTATAATAAAGTAATGATGGCAAATTTAGCTGATATAGTTCTATTTGCTGATGATACTTCCCTTATTTTTAAAGTAAATAGAAAGGATGCGGATGTCTTGCATGTTAATGAAAGTCTGGCTGTTCTTTCTAAATGGTTCGCTGCTAATAACCTCTTATTAAATGCAAACAAAACTAAGTGTATAAAGTTTTCATTACCGAATGTCCCCCACGTTGATGTTAGAATGATTCTAGACGGCAAAAAGCTTGATGTCATTGCAGAAACTGTGTTCTTGGGCATTACTATTGATTCTAAATTGCAGTGGGGAGCCCATATTAGAACTCTCTCAGGTAGGCTAAGCTCAGCTGCATATGCAGTAAGAAAAATTAGACAATTAACAGTTGTTGATACAGCTAGGTTAGTTTATTATGCTTATTTCCACAGTATTATGTCTTATGGCATTTTGCTGTGGGGATCTGTAGCTGATGTAGATTCAATATTCATATTACAAAAGAGAGCAATCCGAGCTATTTATAAAATGGGTCCTCGCGAGTCCCTCAGAAATAAGTTTAAAGAAATCGATGTACTGACTCTGCCTTCTCTTTATATTTTAGAATGTATTTTATATGTTCGTAAAAACTTAGGACTTTTTAAAATTAGAAGCGATCTCCATAACAAAAACACACTTAATAAACATGAAATTGTTATACCTAAATGGAGATTAGCTAAGACCAGCAAGTCATTCTTAGTAAATAGCGTACGCTTTTATAACAAGCTGCCAAAGGAGGTGACAGAACTTACCGAGAGAAAGTTCAAAACTCATATTAAGCGTGTCCTAACCAAAAAAGCATATTATAAGGTTAGAGACTATGTCGAAGACACAACTGTCTGGCAATGACTGCTTCTGCTCATGTGGCCCCCTGGTAACTTATTAATATTCTGTATAATTGTCTGTTAACTGCTCCATCTTTTTTCATTTTTATTTTATATACGACATCTCTTTATTCTTTTATTTTGATACATTCTCACAATATTCCTTATTCCATTTTATAGATCCATCACATAATGTAATTGTCTTACTGAGACTTGTGATTATTTTTCTTGCTTTTATATAGCCTCTTTTAATAATGTGAATGTAAGAACATTGTAGACGCAAATTTTAGATGACTTCCTTCCCATTTAACGGTAGGAGTTCAATATTGACTGGTCTGCACTGTCCTTACATAATTTATGTGCTGTAATATGGAAATATTGTAAAGATAACAATTTTTTTAAAAGAGTAACCATGGAGTTTCTTGCCAGTTCTTCTCCATAGGAAACGACCAATTTGGAACCGTGCACTAGCATCTGACGTTTTATAAGTGCCCATGTAGGCCCATGTGAAATAAAAAATTTTGACTTTGACTTTGAG
Source organism: Mythimna loreyi (assembly GCA_029852875.1). Lineage (NCBI taxonomy): Eukaryota > Metazoa > Arthropoda > Insecta > Lepidoptera > Noctuidae > Mythimna > Mythimna loreyi. The sequence goes on along the minus strand of CM056800.1, from coordinate 7,562,427 downwards.
TAATTTCGGCTGTGCATTGATATGACAGTCAGTCAGTTTCTCCTTTTATATATATACGAGTAGATATACATATAGTAGGTCCACTCTTGTATAGGTTTGACCATGATTTGCTTTTATGTTTTATTTTATGGTGAACGCGGACCTAACCCATCTGATTAAATCAGTCACTACTAAAGGTAATTACCATCTGTATTCTGACTGGCCTTTTGGTCTAGTGGTCAATAGCCCTGACTGCAATGCCAGAGGTCGTGAGTTCAGTTTCCACCTAAGACAAACGTTTGAGTGATAGGCGTGATCATTGTTCTGTGTCTGGGTGTAATTGACTGATAATATCGCTGACTGAATTCGATAGTGGCACATGACAAAATTCAACAATTTGAGAAAACGTACAATAAATGTTCGAAGACGAGTGCGCGCGCACAAAAAAGCTCTTACCGACTGTATTTTATGGAATATATAGTTCATGTTTGGTTTATAGACATCTACGTTATAGGTTCAGCTGTTGGCATTGATAGTTTTTAAATTTTTCTTGTTATTTTTATTAATATGAGGTTCAGAAGATGGTGACTCCGAGTTGTGCCAGTATTGCATTGTTTTGTTTTCACCTTTTTTTAGTTATGCTAGAAATTATGTTATAAAAGTAAAGAAAATAAGAATGCATTTTCACGAAAAACTAGCTAAGTAGATTATATAAGTCTAGGTATTTATATAAGATTAGAAGTACGAATCAATGGAACTGTTAAATCGTAAATAAAAGTACCATAAATGTTTAATAATTATTTATTAGCATACTTTTCAGTCTGATTGACTTATTGAGAATCAGTTTTAAACAAATCAACAAACGAAATTTATTTATTGTACTCTATGTTTGCACTTATAAAAAGAAAAAAAAAATATAATATAATACCCACTTTAACAATATAACATAAATTAACCAACATTATCATAAACTTCTTAGGTTTCAGTTCAATAAAATCTCGAATAAATCAGCCTTATGATTCCCGTAGGAAATTATAGAACACCTATCACATATTAATTAACAATCTCACAAAATAGGTACCTAATCAAAGAGTAGACAAGAACGTAAGTTATTTGAAAGAGTAAACATAATATGTTTAAATGTTTAGAGTAGAAGTAAAAAATGTTTTACTTTCTCTTGAGCCTTGTAAATAAAAAAAGTATGGTTTAGTTTGCGAGCTATTCGATTTTCACGTAGAACAGGATATCTATATTTAGGTTGAATCAGTTCCATAGAATTTGCAATGAATTGTCTTTTCCTGTTAAGGTCTTTCAAAGCCCAAAACGATTGAAAATATTCCTTCCGTTCATCTTCGGTTATTTTTAGTGTGCATTTACGTCTGCAAGAGTCAGTGCAGGGAAGCCCTATTGTCCTTGAAGGCACCAGTTTACCTTTCTTTAAAGTTTTATACTCTTGTCCTTACGTAATTCTTTTGCTCTATTTCTTTTCCACAGTGCAGGATTTGCCTTCCTTTTGCGACTTTTAGGCTTAATGTTTTCTTCCTGCGCAATTTCAGATACACTTGAAATACTTTCATCAGACTCAGAAATTCTGGATTCGATTCGATCCTATCAAAATTTTCATAATCAGGTTCGGCATCAGAGTCGTCAATCTCTGACTGACTCTCCGAACTAAAAGACACATCAGTTAGAATCGCAGTTGGTAGATATTAAATTAACTTTGGAGGTGTGGGGCTCTGGAGACACATTGGTGGGTAAATCATGTAGAATGTCATATCGCGAAGGACTATCTAATGGAGATACATTCAGGGGCATTTGCTGTTTATTAGGGCTTTCACAATCAGTCAAATCGTCTTCTATGGGTTCAGTTCTAAATTCAGACGTTGGTGGCAAAATTGAAGGACTACCAGGGCTACAAATAATGTTATTTGGATCATTTGGCGTGTCTTGCTCATACATTGTATGGTAATTAATTATTTTATCTGTATCTAAAAAAGCCGAGCTTTCGCACAATACTTCTCCCTCTGGCACGCATAAGAACGTTGGTCTATCGTTTTCCAAAGAAATAACATTTTTTGATTGTTTGTCCAAGCTTTCAGGTTGACTTTGTAAAAACTCGATATCTGATGCCGTCGATGGTGAGTCACATAAAATCTGAGATACATTCGAGACATAATTTTTGCCAAAGAGATCCTTCATTAAATCATAATCAAGTCTGGAGAAACATTTGTTTTCAATTGTGTTTCTAGCATCACTCAATTTTTTTACACCGTGGTCTGGTACTGTGTGGTGGTGGTGTGGTACTGACGAACCAGTCCCATCGTGTTCACTTTGACAAGGGGTTTCTTTAGACCTGAAAAAGAACAGTTAAGTAAGTATAGTATATTACACGATGTCAATTAGCATTATTTGTTTTTAAGAGCGACATTGATAAAAAAAAATTGTCAATTAAATCTTTAAAGGAATATTTTACACGTAAATCATACTCTGTATTAAGTATTTTCTAGTGATACCTCAGACAAAATAGGGTGCTGAGGGTGATATATAGAAAAACATAATATTATAGAACATTACAATCAGCTACGTATAATATTTCTAGCTGGATTGTTTTTGAACTGTACCAGTATACCTACGTAATTATTTATCTTTTTACGCAAACAAGTCTCTTTCAAATTTTATATTATGTTATACTATCTACATTAAATTCGAAAAAAGTAGCCTATGTCACTCTCCATCTTTTTACAACTATCTCCACTTAAAACTCACGTCAATTTGTCGCTCCGTTTTGTCGTGAAAATGGACAAACAAACACACTTGCATATTTATAAGGTGATTATTTTTATTTAAAACAAAACTTACCGTGGTGCAGCACACATATTTTGGTTTGGCATCATTATTGGTTATCAAAATTACACCGGCACAACTAAAAAAACTTCGCGATGTTTGTGCAAAACTGGCACAACTCAAAAGTGTCACTATTGCATAACATTAAGCGTATGGTAGCCGCGAGCTCATGCGGCCGAATAACGATGTGCCGGTGTTGCATGAAAGAGATGCAACGTTATCGTTTATTGACTAACGACACTTACGCCTCCAACTGGGTAGTTTATGAACTAACGAGTTAGGTCTTTAATGCATAAAATAAAGTACCTAATTTAGAACAAGAATTCATCACTAACTCAAATTGCCACAAATTCGACTTGTGCCACTATTGTATTCAGTCAGCGATATGTACATTATGTATTGGGTACATTTAAGTATATTTTTATCAGTTGTCTAGTACTCATAGCACAAGCTTTGTTTAGTTTGAGACTTAATAGATAGAGTTTTTATGCAAATTATAATAATAATAAATATGTTTATTATAATAATAAATATGTAATCACAATATTGAACAAATACATAATGTTCCTTCTTTAAATGTTGTGACAACTGTTTTATTGTGGGAGACTGGTGCCTAAACTAGGCAGCAAGCCTGTATTTCAGGACACCAGGACCCCGTCTTTTAAACAGTGGTTATCACGCTATATTAACATTTTAATACTGACAGTGAACTCGTACATAATTATATTAATTGTGGAATGTTATATTATTAGATTGTTTTAACCTTTCGATTACTGCAATTAGAAACGTATTAGAAAAACTATGTGTGGGAACGCCGGTTTAGCTTGAGCCTCAAGAGTATGACAAATTAGGGTTACCAGAGGTACAGTTTTATCAAGGGGTGATGTTGCTTTTTTTTCTAGCTGGTAGCTGAAATGGATGTCTCATATTTCTGGATTTCATGTCTAGATGACACCTTAGTCCTGTTGGTAATTACGAGTACGCTACAGACAGTTAAAGAAAGACGTACAGCATTGCGCTACCGGTACATAGTGGACATCCCACATATACGTACAGAATTTTTGGGAACACATTAATTGTGCGTACAGCCAAGGAGTGGAATTTTCTGCCGGATTCTGTGTTTCCCATAGATATATCAAACAGTATGATATATCTATGTTTCCTGATGGCTACAATCTGCAAATCTTTAAGTCAAGAGTGAATATGTTACTTCTAGGTAGGCGCGTTCCATCGTCGACCACATCGTCGCTTTCCATCAAGTGAGATAGCAGTCAAGCGGTATCATCATCATCATCAACCTAGCGCCCGTCCCGGTTGCTACCTTGGCTTTCACCTCGGTGCCCGGGGTTCGCTTTCCTTCCTAGGTACAATCAATAAAAAATAATTAAATACTTGTTCGAACCCTCCTTATGCAACAATACTTTACCTTAAGATTTCACGATACATTCTATGAAAGGTTATTAATATTTGATGCGTTTAAAGCATTTCTAAGTTTCTTAGATATAATTTCAGTTTTAGTATTAAACCTATTTATAGTTATTGAGCAGAAACGACCAGCTAATGAACTGTAGCGCTATAGTTTGTAACTCCAGATGGCCATGAAATGATTCATAACTTTACTGGTTTTGTAGGTCATTATAATATCGCGAACGGAGTAATGAACTAATAATTTTGTTATTTTTAGCCTTTCATTGACCTCAGCTTTTTTATGGGGGCAAAAATCATATAATGACGAATCCCGCCCTTGGGCGGGTCGAGAAACAGTGTCAGACTCTTACTGACTAAACAACCCACCCCATTTCTTCTTAGCCCTCATACCGGGGTCGACTCTTCCTTTCAGAAACCTGACGGGGTCTTGAGTAGGCTTCGGTCCTGCAGTTGGGCCTTTAGATTTCCTGTCCATTCCTTGAGGCGCAGCGGGAACAGTGCGCGTCGTCGACGACTGGGCTTAGTCCGGACGACTACTGGAAGACCGGACCTTGACCTCAGCTCTATAATGGACATTTTTTTGCTGTATTTCGTGGAACAAGCTTTTGTGCACTAGCTTCTGACGTTTTATGAGTGCCTGTTTTTTGGTCGAGCTTTTGTCACAGAGAATGCCTGAAAACCGGAGTATAGATTTGTGCTCTGCTGACGGTATTTTTTTTTTAACTTGCTCTACATTACGAATTACCATATACCATGAATATCACAAAAATATTTATAACCACGTTAGGAAATAACCAGTTCAGGAAATATTTTTTTTTATTCGTTGTAAACTAATGCTTGACTGCGATCCCACTTGATGATAAGTCGTGATACAATCGTTGATGGAGAGGCGGACTAGTTTAAATAGTGTATTATATTAAATATTATAACATATACATTTTTATCTAATTTAGCTAATCTCTGTTTAAATTTGCACAAGTGTGTGGTCAAATCAGGCTGTGTTTTTGGCATTAAGTTACCATCAAACTGAGCTACTTCAAGATTTCGGTCGTTAGACATCCTTCATTATTTTAAATCCTATCTTCACACTGTAATGGTCCATGACAGTCGCAACAATTATTTAAAAGGACCAATTAACTTCCCGCAAATCAGCAGAACTCCATTTGTGGAGGGGATTCGTAAATGTGGTGAGCGACAGATCTTACCTTCCAAAAATGGAAATTGCTGTAATTGTCGCACTGTGTATCAACCTTATGCCTAACACGATAAGGTTTACTTTCCTCTGGTCCTCCTCGTTGCGGAATTCGGTCGAATTTGTTTTGACCATAAACGTGTAACGCGTTTACGTTTTAAAACGTTTTCGTGCCCTTGAGGTCTTGTACTAAAAGGTTTACAATGAGTTCACATTCCTATCCGTTTGAATCAAGAAGTTTTTATTGCCGAGAATAATATTACTGTTTTGGGTGGGTTTAAGGGGATGGGGAGGTGTTTCCATATGAATTTTATACGGCGATTCCAATTTTACTTTATAAAATACTAGATACACAATAATTGCGACATTGCGGTAGACTTGTCATCATAGTCATCAGTCCACACTAAAAACCAGTGCCGTGGACTCGTCGCACTATGTATGTGTCCTCGGCTTTGTGCTGAGTGATGGGCCGTTTTGCGTGGACGTGCGCAATAGAATTTTAATATGAGACTGTTTATGGTTTTTAACTTTTTTTTCCTTATTGTTAATTTCATTCTTTTTTTCCCTTTTGTTAATTACTTGTAAATTAGTACTAAGAGTGCGTTCCGCAAATAAAAATCTTTCCTTTTTTCTTTCTTTTTGACCAAAACGAAAGTAAAGACATGAATTTGACTGATACCATTGGAACTGAGCCTCTAGTTTGTTATTAAAATAGTGTCAGAACCATCTTTCATTGATATCATAATTGTTAATTTTGAAACTTTTTTATAACAAAATGGCATAGAATAGTAATCTCGTACATTATGACAAATGAATGTTTTTCACATTATTAGGCGGAAATTTGCTAAAATTTTGACAGTTCCTTTGATCAGTGGCTTGCCATTACAACGTTATTATGCAGTTATTGGCTTTATTTCGTTACAAGACATACTCGTTTTATATATAAAACTCAAACTGAAGATAACCTCATCTAGCGATGACGTCAGACTCGTCCTACGAGTTTCCCAGTTGAAAGTAACGAGTGTAAGAGAACCAGGTCTTTATGTATTCCTTTTATTTCCGATCTACGTTAATGTACCATTTTCGTCCTACGTCTTAAGCACTAAACCATTTCTGAGCTAGACCTTTCCAAGTATGTGGTTCGGTGCAGAAAAGTGCCTAAGCGAATATGAAGCTTTTTATTTTCGTAAAGAGGTTCATGGATGGAGAGGAAGAGGGAGCCCGAAGAAGAGATGGATGGATTGTGTGAGGAGTGATATGAAAGAAAAGGGAGTTAGCGATAGTGTGACGGGTGACAGGACAGAGTGGAAGAAAAAAACATGTTGCACCAACCCCAAGTAACATGGGATAAGGGTAGGGTGATGATGATGATGATGATGAAAGAGGTTGAGTTAAACCACCGTGTTTCGAAATGTACTATGTGTTCTCAATGAGAATAGGATCAATTGCCGGGATGTAACGTCACGGTGAATTGCCAAATCGAAGAAATTCTAGCTAAATTGAACAACTCGAAGGTAAGAAATTTTTGAATTTTTTAAAATTAATTTTTGATTTTTTTTTTTTATTAATAGAAAATATTTCTTGCCTTGATTTGACAGTTAATTGTGACGTCACGACATAGCAATTAATCTTATTCTCATTTGGAACGCATTGTTCATTTCGAAAAACGGCGGTGTTACCTTACCTCTTTGAGGAAAAAAAATGTTTTATCTACGCTTTCATGTAGGCACTAGTCTTTTCTCTAAACTCTGGAGGCTCAGGCGAACACACTTATTGTTTTTGTATTAAGTCTCTAATTGCGGTATTCAAAAGGACAAGTCATTGGTTTTGATCTGTCCTCGGTCATGGTGGAATGGTGCCCTGTTTGTGGATTTACAAAGGTTCAAAAAAGTTCAAAACAGAACCTGGTTTAACAACACTCAGTGTCACTCCTAGTAACATACTAATAATCAGTGACATTAGACGGTTTTAGATGTCAAATAAAATGGTTTCAGATTACCATTAAACAAACGTGACGTGGTTGAAAAGGACGTAAAAAGCCCTAAAATGGAGGGAATTGTACTTGAAACGGCAATGGATATGGTAACAGTTCTATTTTGGCGGTAAACAGCCATTTTGATTCAGATAAAGGCTTTATTTTGTGGTAACCAGTGAGGTCATGCCTTTGGTGGAAAGCTTAACTTTCTGTAATGAAAGTAATGTGATCTAGTGGAATAGTAAAATTTGGAACAGAACGGAATTGGAATTAACAGTATTGTTTTTAGAAAATCTAAAGTTGTAGCTCGAAGAATATTCAAATTTAAGAAGTGGTGGGTGTTCTTCGAGCAATGTGCCCACATTGCTCGAAGAACAGAAGGCTGATGAGGCCGAATGTTTCTATCTAGAGTGATTATGTGCGCGTCCTGAGAGACTGCGATGCAGTTGGTACGATTCTTACAAATGTTATATTTATCGGTTGAAATAATGATGACAATGAAAGATGGCGCACATAAAACTTTGTCAAAATTCAGCTTAAATTCATTGTCATCCGAAGTCGATGTTCGATTCATTCATAAGAATGAAAGACCAATCTTTCATTCATCGTTTGCACAGGCTTATGCGTGCGCAGAATTTCAATATTAACTATTTGTAGCTATAACTTTGTAACTATTTATTAATTTAAAAAGAACAAGATTTCAATGAAAATATATTTTTCATAGCAAGCTTATTTGTAGCGCGATATATACGTAGGTATTTAGAACTCGTCAAGATAAATTCGCTGGCGTTATGTCGTTTATTTAAAGAATTTCTATGGTCATCTTCCAGTTCTACCATCAGATCAACTCTACGTCATAATAATTTCGCATTGTCATCTGATTGACACATGCATGCACTGCTCAATCGGTAACCAAGAAGTAAATCAAATTTAATTTAAAAGATTTGATCACAAACATCGGAACTGGTAAAACTAAATAAAAGCTTGTAAAAACCTTGGAGATTTTTGCTCCTTATTTTCCATAGAAATCTAAGCTTTGGAACTTCGTCTCTTTTATGACTTTCAAACATAAGTACTGTAAATATAGTTAAATGGATATGAATGCTTTGAATTTGAATTAAATTGCCACATGACACTTGCTTCCAGGCTGCGAGCCGTAAACAGTACCCCTGTATACATAGCTACGTACTTACACCGCCACCCTAAACTTTCAAGGCCCATGACAGTTACGGTAACCCAACGCGGATACACTGTATCAACGGTTAATCTAATCGTTATAATAATTACAATTGTTAAGTTACGTTAGCAGAATTAGTTGTTAAACGATAGTTTTAGATTGGTTATAATTAAAGTTATCTACAGTTAGTTTTAATCATCGATATATATGTACTAGGCACTAGACGAGGCGTGCCGTACAGTAACTTTACTCCACTTAAGTGATCTGCATGCTATACTCTTTTACATTGATGACATTTTAGAGCAATTTTGACGTTTAAAAGTTTTGATATACAAAAATGCCAAATAAGGCGGGCCTTCCTCACTCGCCTATCGTCAACGTCGCGCATGGTTTAAAGACTTGTTGTTTCTCCAAAGTGATGTTTGATACAAAATTAATTCGATAAAAGAGAGATAACACCTGAAAACTCGGTGGGCATTCGTTAATTCTACGATTTACTCGAATGTTCTTCAAACCTACTTCCAGGAAATACGTGATTTTATGAAACACATAAGGATTTATGAAAATAACTGACATCATTTAGAATCTCGATTAAATACGCAAAGCTTCTTCAGAAGCAGTTTCTTATATTTCTAATATAGGAGTACATTATGGAGAGTCAAAGTTCACGTAAAATTTTAGAAGTCTTTACAACATTAATCTTCCACAAATTTATGTTTTGATTTCTATAGAAGTCTGTACAATATCCACAAGGGATCTGTGTATCCAAAATATTTGAAGAAAGATAAATAATAACATCACAATCACATAAGAGCGGTTGTATATAAAAATGTACGTCGGGTTGGCCGCTCTTAAACCCTTGAGCCCAGCGCGAACGCCGGCGTTCGCACCCTATTGTACTACCCTACAGTACTCTAAAGGTTAAGGTTCATCATCATCATCAATTCAGCCAAAAGACGTCCACTGCTGGACATAGGCCTCCCCCCAACCATCGCCACAACGACCGGTCCCGTGCGTCTCGCATCCATCGAGTTCCAGCAACCTTGACCAGGTCGTCGGTCCACCTTGTTAAGGTTAACTTTTTTTATAAGGCTTCATATAAGATTGTTACACGAGGCCTTAAAAAAGAAGGCACCCAATTAATGATACTGTCCGTAACTTTAGCTGTTATCAAATCAGGTGTATACATTAGCCCTTATAAAATATTTATAATAGCACACCAGCATAATTAAACAATTACTGTAGCATAAAACAAAACATTTGAATAACAATCACCGTTATTATTCAGAATGAGAATGAATACGTTTAATACGGTAGGTAAATGATTACATTAGTACAGATATAGACGCACTGGATTATTGTAATGACAACATTTGCATTTTTATTAGACTGTGACCTGAAGTTAATATTTGGACAGTTTAATTGTATGTTTTTCTATACATAGTCACTATACATATAAGTTTATAAGTTACCCACTTGCATCTCTACTCTACCTACTCTTATTTCCTGGGACCAAGGGTAGATGCGAAAGTTTATTACTAGGGCCCTGGGATCAAGGCAAGGAAGGAACGGAGTAGGTCATTTAGTCAGTAAGAGCCTGACACTGTTTGCCTATCCACCCAAGGGCGGAATTTGTCATTGGGTAATTTTTACCTACCTTTAAAAAACCGACTTGTACTATATTTTTTTACTAACTTCTGCCAGTAGAAAAGTAGAAAACGATATTAAAGGAACTTTAATTTTAGGACATGCAGAAATTTACCCGTCTGCCAAATTTTATCCACATCGGTTCAGCCGTGTAAGCGACAAAATGAAAGACAAAACTTTTTACTTGTTTAGATTAGTGCAATACTGAGTCGAACCAGAGGCTTTACAAAATTTGATAATCCCAAGGTAGAACAGACATTTAGTACCTTTTAACTTAGCAGTATTATGTTCATACTGCTAAGTTAAAGGGTACTAAATGTCTGTTCTATCTCTGTACTCAAATTGGTTCAGCGGTTTAGGCATGAACACGTAGCAAACGGACAAACACGCACCCATCCATAGTTAATTTCGCATTTATAATTCTGAATATGAATCTATGACTCATTGCTAAAGCACGTTCATTCAACTATAGTATTGTACAGGCGACCGCGTGTATGTGAGTAGCACTATAACCTTGAGTTGACCCAACGTAGTGCGATAAGAATAAACTTGCTACTACTGACTCTGTTATTATCATTACATTTACATGCGGTTTACTGTACTCTGTCATAAAGTTTGTTATTAAATTGCTCCGAAATGGCTAAATCAATTTTAATGACAATTTTAATAAAACATTTTGTGTGCCTATATTTAGTTTGCAGGTTATTTTTTACCCTTATATTCTCAACCCTATGTTTATAATTTAGATGCCAGAACAATTTATAATGTATAATTATATATTAAAATCACTTGTCATAGTTTTTGTAGAAAGCAGTGATGACCCAGTGGTAACGGTTCAAACTTACAGGTTGGGTCACGGGTTAAGACCGAGCCAGGTGCATTGCTTTGTGTAATTCATTACATTACCACTGCTCTCAAAACGGTGAAGGAAAACACCGTGATGGAACCGGCATGTCCTAGAACCAAAAATTCAAAGAAATGTGTCATCTACCAACCTGCGTTAGATCCGCGTGCTGGATTACAGCCCATTCCTTCTCCTATGGTGCATTCATACATACCCGGCGGCCAGGTCGCCGCAATATGCATCTTTTCTCCGCTGGTTTCAAAGGTGGTCTGAAAGTCGGAGGCTTACCAGGTGGCATGTAAAAGAAAAGAAAGAAAATATGTTTATTTGGCACTCCATGAACCAATATAAAATAAACAATTACAATTTCAAGTAACATTAAAACAGAGAAAAAGAAAAAAAAATAGAAAGAAAAATCTTTCTATTTTTTTCTTTACTTGAAATTGTAATTGTTTATTTAAAAAGAAACAAAATTAACAATAAAAGAAATAAAATTAACAATTTAATATCTCACGGCTGTGCCAAACAGGTCCAGTTCAGCATATTGCCAGACCACCACCACTGCCGTGCTGACGCTAAAACGCAGTAATAGGCTTTTTTAGGTATTTGGGTTTTTTATTGATTCCGAACCAACGTTTTGTAAGGAACATATTCGTCTAACCTAGGTTTTGATTCGATGATTAACTTGGCAGAAAAACGAAATTTACTAATGCAGTAACTCAAAATTTTATGCCAAAATTCATTGTTATTCTAACTAAAATGCAGTTAAAGCTTTTACGGCTAAATCGACTCATTACTTTATCAACTTAAACGCAGTAAATGTCTCTATTGCCTCATAAAATCTGTAATCCACAACAAAAGAAATATGACGGAATATAAATTAAAACGCAGTAAGCCCTTTTTGCACCGAAAATGTTAATACTGCATTGATGACGACTGATTGAAAACCAACTAAATGGCAGTAAGTTGTTGTGTTTACTGCACTATATTACTAATCAATAAAATTACAGGTTTTTAAAGTAAATATACAGTTATATGTACTGTAAGCATTTCAAGCTATGTAGTCTTCGTGTTGCCGTTATTAATATCAAGAAAAATGGTAAAAAATCACGTTTGTTGCATGAGAACACCCACTTAAATATTTATTTTGTTCTGTTTTTAGCTTTTTTGAAAAAGTTTAAATTTGCTCAAATAGTAAAAAATAAAGGTTCTACATAACAAAATACAAACAAAAATGTCTTGTTTTCTTTATAAATCCCTACACAACCTAATCATTTTCAAAATTTGTTACATACTGCAGGTACAATTAGTTCAACGTTCTAATTAAAATGCAGTAAAAAAGACTTATACTGCAAATTATTCTGTAAAATCTGTTAATACGACTATTAACCGATGAGTTTTGAAGTATCAAGTATGTGTTACTGTAGTTTAACCTGTATTCTAAACTTTTTCGCAAGCAGTAATAGACATGATTTTCGAAAAATCCATTTAATTTTAAATTTAATGGACTAAATAACACGCTTTTTTTCAAAATTCATTCTTTGTAATTGCCTTAATCCTCTAGGCAAAAAAAAATCTACCATAAAACATTATTACTATAAAAAATACGACGTCAAAGTGTTTTTTTGCGTTTTTCTCGAAACTGCTTTTTTGCTCTTACTGCGTTTTAGGGTAAGCAGGGCAGACCACTAGAGAGGAGGCCCAGTAGTGGGAACATTATAAGTCTGATCATGTAATTTTATCGAACACCTCCGAATCGGCTTGACCGTTTAGTTGTAAGTATTAAATCTTATTGGCAGGTTTGAAAAAAGGCCATAAGCAACTTTTTACCCTTCCAACACCGCCCCCCATATTTTTCCTTGATAATTTATATGGCAAATTAACCTTTACCGAGTCAGCTAGTAAACTATAAGAAATATTATCAATAAATAAACTGCCTTGCCACCTGCGTGCAAAGTTGCTAAACGACGTATGAAAACGCGATCTTCCAGATTTCTTAAAATTACTCTTCAAGTAAAAACATAACGGTAATGGTTAACATCGTGAGGAAACCGGCACGTCGAAGAAATAAAAACTGGAAAACGCACTGCGCTCACGTGATAGATCACGGCTCATTTCCTATCCTAAAGAGAAATAAGCTTAAGTCCCTTGGATGATTCCCCGCCTATAAAAAAATATTGATAACATTATAGGGTTCATTGTGTTTTAGATATAATAATTACATAATTATAATGATAAAACGATTTATTGACATATTTATCACACATTCATGATATTCCCTGGCTCCTGACCTAGTCAGAAACTGTATTACGAGAGCCAAAATGGAGGGAATGACGGAGATGGGAAACTCCAAATGCTGATCTTTGATGGATCAAGAGAGCGTGTCAGACTTTCACTGACTAACAGATACCCGCTCATATAGTCCTTCTTTGCCCTAGGTTCTAGGTCCCTGGGTTTTCCCAGGTTGATACATCTGATTATGATTATAATAACGCTTGGCTTAAAACAACTTCTATGATAACGCATCACCTGCCAAATAAAGAAATAAAAACATTTATTTGAGACAAGACACTTAGACTTAGAAGTCTCTTGTCTGGTCGAAGATGGAGTACGCTTGCCTAAAGGCAAGCATGCTCCATCGTCGACCGCATCATCACTTACCATTAGGTGAGATAGTGGTCAAACGCGACCCTATCCCAAATAAAAAAGACTCGCACAAAAAAATCCCTTATATATGTACAAAACGTTTTGGGTACGCTTTCATTGTGCGTACAGCCAGGAGTGGAATTCCTTGCCGGAGTCTCTGTTTCCTGATGGCTACAATCCGGGAATCTTTAAGTCGAGAGTGAATAGGTTACTTCTAGGTAAGCGCGCTCCATCGTCGACCACATCATAGTTTACCATCAGGTGAGATAGAGGTCAAGCGCGACCCTATCCAAAATACAAAAAAAAAACCAAACACAATCACACTTCACACGCACACACTCATCCTTATCGCATTGTCAAATCGTATCTGTCGGTAGATGTCGGTCGAAGAACACCCTGTTAACGATTAGCCCCTGTGGTACGAGCTCAAGTGTAATTTCCCGCACGGAACTAATATCTGTAAGGACTACGGATAGTTTCAAGGGTTACACGCGTTAGTTTCTGTGAGATGTGTGATCTGACCTACATCAAACATATATACATATTTGTATCTGGACAATACCAGACCCACTGAGGATTCCGTAAAAACTTTCTGTACACTTAGTTGCCTACTTGAAATGTAGTTTAAATTGCAACTCGATGTCTCCACGTGTTCTTGAGATAAAGGGTTTTGACGTACAAAAACAGGCGGACAACAAAATGATCCTATAAGAGTTCCGATTTTTCCTTCAAGGTTGAACGCACATTCTAATATAGATACTATAATAAACCACTGGCAGCTAAGAGATAACCAGTCTCAATTAACAGCGCCCGTTCACGAACATGACGATTATATCAGCACCACTCACCTCTATCATTTTAAAGGAATCCGCATGATCCAACACGCGCAACAATTAGCACGACAAATCCCTTCGACACTTTAGAGCAGTCATTTACATTTATTACTTTACTGATTTTCAAAGGCAAATCGTAAAACAAGGTAGTATGTATTCTCACGTTCGTGTTCCATAAATATATTAAACTTCGATACGGTAAATATGTTGACCTACCTAACAGAATCTGAATCTCATCCACATAAGGTGAAAAAAATACAGACGCGTAACAGTGTTTAAAATAAATCTTACATTCTTTCATCATCTAATTTACAGTTAACGATATCTTCCAGACATTTATTATGTACTAAAGTGTGGTTTTCCGCTGAAAAAATAAACAACCAAAACGTTAGGGCCTGCTAATCTAAACACCTCTATTCTGATCAAGAGAATAAGAATATACCTTCGTTTAAAATAGACTGACAGCCACAAATTTTATTGTAAGCCGAAAAAGTTCATTATTCAACACATAGAATTCATAAACAATGTTCACAGAGCTCGGAAACTCCTTGTCGGTCAATACAGCATAACAAAAGTATCCAGAAAATGATGACGTCAGTTACTGTCATTTTTTTTATTACAAAAAATTGTGATCACGGTCATTATCATCATTTCATTCAAAAAAAGAATTGAGGAATACGAATTTATTATTGAATAGTATATTTATGTATTTACATAGTTTAGTTAATTTTAGTGCTAAGTATAGTACAATTTGTGTTTTGGAGTAATTTAAGTTCTGTTGTGCACATGGATAGATTATCCTTATGTTTAAAATTTCTTTTTTTATGTATTGGTTTGTTGTAAGAAAGCCCAACTATGGGTTAAGCTCGCCTGGGTACTGCGATATCTCTGAAGAGTTCGCATGCGCCCTGGATTAGCGTACTGGCTGGCAAGACAATCGCAGACTATTTGTAGTTTAAATTATTCTAATGAGATATAATAGATATAAATCCAATTCAATATGCGGTTGCCACTCTAGAACATTGAAACTGATGGGCATTTATTGCTAAGTTTAAGACAGTTAAAACTCATTCATACATAAATAAACTTGCGTTTTTTTTTATACAGCGCATACTCTTTAGGCTTCTTTTATGTTCATACATACAGTCTAGTACACATTTTTTGGATGTGAGTAATACTCTCCTAGTAATAATGGATTCCATTACTACACTAATAAGATCTGTGTATTCTTTCTAACTTGAACGGCCCTTACATCTACCACTTAAATACTTTTTGTTAGGTTAGGTTCTGGCTCAAAACCAGGCTACCAATGGTATCTAGTAAACTTACCATTAGTTTTTTTTTTGGTAAAAAAATAGCCCAATATTTAATTATTATGAAATTAGTCTTCATGCACTCAGTTGTGATAGAAACCTAGAAAATGACTGTTTCCTTTGCCTATGTGTAGACAAATTATCGATTTGGTAACTTTATTCGAGATAAAATCATTAGTTTTAGAAAGTACTACGATTATTACTTCGGTTTTGTTTTTTTGGCCAAATCTGGCCAAAAATTATTCAAAATTTAGGCTGAAAATCAAATGGCTCGTCTAATTGCTGACAGCGTTCCGTGCTCTATGACAATGAACCATTGGAACATAAATTAATTACAGGCAACACATAAGTTCACGTCACTAAATAATTAAAAAGGTGTGAAAAGACAGCCTAGTTTATTTGTTACGGGCTAGGCTTTGTGAATTTAATGCGTGATTTCATTTAGATAATTACTTTCATGTTTCTGTCACAAAGTAGTACGAAGAATGTTAATTAAAATTCTAATTAAATATTAATCTTCTGTTAAGTAAGGAACAAGCACAATGGTGACAAAAGCCTCGTTACACAGAGGGCCAAGTATGCTAATTCAATTTGGCCAAAATATTCTTCACACCATAATAATTGTCCATTTTTTTAATTGAAGGCATTATTGTGTCCTGAAAGAGGGCCAAAGAAGCTTAATTATAAAATAAATCCTCGATCTCATCAAATCCTCCACACAAATAAAAAGAAGCGGATTTATTCTATAATTTTCTGATGTAAGAATTTAAATTTGTCAAACTTTGACATTTAAAATTGTAGGCTATAAAAATTTTTTGTTTGGGAAAACAAAGTGGAATCAGGAATGGGTTTTAGTCAGTAAAAATCTGACAGGCCTTCTTGCTCCGCCTATTACGGTAAAAATCATTGTTCAATCACGATATCCTACATAAAAAAAATACATCATTCATTCATTCATCTATGTGATTGATATATCACAATAAGGTACAATAAACTACGCAAAATCGTGATTGTGTCGAGTAAAATCTTCACAAAATAAGAGAGACAGAAAATAAATGATCACTAATCCATCATAAAAAGCTCATAGAATAAGTAATTGGGCTATTCTTTCAAAGCGACCTGACGTTGATTTCATTAGGCTAATTGCTGAAACGTTTATATTCACGGACCTTCGATCTATTAATACCTGGTGGTAATGTTTGCTCGTAAATGAACCTCTAAAGAGACTTGAAAGGCATTCAATGCAAAATGCTGCCTTTCATTGAATCGGGTTTTTGATTCATTGATGAATGTTGAATTAATTAAGTTAATTTTAGTGTAATGTACCTTATTTGGTCGTGGTCTGAAAATTTTAGCGAAATTAGGAACGAAAATAAAGTAACAATTATTTTATTTTTGTTCCCTCTATTTATTTATTTTTATTTATATAAACTAGTGTTTGAACACGATCCCACCTGATGGAAAGCAGTGATGCAATCGTTGATTTTCAGGCGCACTAGTTTGTTAAACGTCTATTCACCTTTAAGATACCAAAACGATAATTAAACAAGATTATCAATCAGTAGTTAAACGAATTTGCTTTTAAAAATATTATTTTTATCTTCTTTAAAACATTTTCGTAGAAAATACACGAGCTCTTCTTTACTTTTTTTGCCTCCTCCTTCGCTTGCATTACTGCTTTGTAGAAGGAAGTGAAAGTTTATAATAGTCCAGACCAAGTCAGTTGTCGACGGCGCGCTCTGTTCCCGTGCACCTCAAGGAGTTGTCAGCAAATGGAGAGGACCAACTGCAGGGCCGAAGCCTACTGGGGCCCAGGTCCGGTTTCTGAAAGAAAGACCCGACCCTGATATGAAGGCTAAAAAGGAATGGTGTGGGTTGTAAGAGTCTGACACTGTTGCCCGCTTTGCCTAAGAGCGGAATTCGTCATTAGATGATTTTTCCCACCACAAAAAAAAAAAAACTCTAAGAAGTCGAAGCTCTAAATTCAGTGGTTCTAAATCTTCTTTCAACAAAGGTTCTAATTCTAAAACCCAATCTTCTACTTCACTAAGTTGAGCAAGCAATCTCAGCTAACTTAAATAGATTTTAAAAATTCAAGATAACTTATTGTTGTCATCAGAAACTTTCTCACTGACTGCAGACTTACGAACTTTGCACGTTAAAACTTGTGCACTTTGTCTAAGTGAATTTGTTTTGACTATTACGAGTTAATTTAACTAAATAAAGTACGTAATTTCAGTTGATGATTAATTACTTATTCACATTAGTGTGTAGTCTTCTACTCGGCTTCTTTGGCCCGCGCGATTTTTTTTTATTCTTGAGCCCCAAGTGAACGCTGGCGTTCGCATACACCTCATCATCATCATCAGCCTTTTAATGTTCCCACTGCAGGGACACAGGCCTCCTCTCTCTAGGAAAGGGAATGGGCCATGATCCACCACGCGGGCCCAGTGCGGATTGGTGGATGTCACATGTCTTCGAATTTTTGGTTCTAGGACATGCCGGGTTCCTCACGATGTTTTCCTTCACCGTTTTGAGAGCAGTGGTGATGAAATAATTACACTAAAGTAATGCGCCTGGCTGGGTTTGAACCCGCGACCTACGATTCGTAAGTCGGGGCCGTTACCACTCGGCCACCACTGCGCATACACCTATTGTCCTCTAATTGTGTCTGTATTACGGTAGTTGAAAGGTTAAGACTGGAAATCATCCAATGACTTGTGGCTTGAGGGTGTATCAGACTTTTACTAACTAAAACCACTTTCGGGTTTTTGTAGAGTTTGTGTATAGTACTCACTGAGTTAGTGGTGAAATAAACATAGTCCTTGCAGTATCTGAAGACCCCTAGCCAAGTTTCCGGTTCTCGTTCTCGTCGTGCATGGTTATTATCCTCGTCACCCAAGTTGAACCAACATATCGTTCGCCCTTGAAAGCTAACCGATTTTAGGTTGTAATTGGAATTGGGAGTAGCACGTAATCATAGCAAATGGTATCACTTTTTTTTATTCACATTCTAATTCGGTATAGGTAGCTAAGAAACGAATTTAGGGAGAATTTTAGGGATATTTAACAGGAATTTTCTCCGTCTCTCAAATCACGTCTTAATCTCATCAATTAAGACTTGATTGCGGCCTATTTCTAAGGACAAGAATTGTCCTTTTCATAATAATTTACAATTCAATTTTTCATTATTATTAATAGTTTTCGTATTGTAAGAAGTAAGAAATTGTTGGAATCATACAAGTATGTATATGCGGGCTTACGGACGGCGAGCAAAGGGTAGCTGGCCTACCGATTGTCCGGTAACCGTCCAGACCAAGTCCAGGTTGTCGACTGCGTGAATTACTCTACGCGCACCTCAGGGAGATGTCAGGTCGTAGTAGTAGTCAAACCGTAGGAGCCCAGCAAGATCGAAGTCTACTGGGACCAGAGTCGAAGCCTACTGGAACCAGGGTCGGATTCTGAAAGAAGCCCTGGTCATTGGATGATTTCCCACAAAAAATGCGAGTATAATTCTTATGACTTCTCTATACAATTGAATTATGTACTATTGGATATGAGCAAAATAATAAAAAGTAGAGCGGAATAAAATAAAAGAAAAAAGAAAGTAAGAGTTGTGATAACGAAAATAAAGAGGTGTTGTAAGTATAGCAGAAGAAGAAGGCATACCTTTTCAAATAAATTGGGATAAGGACAGAACAATGAAAAAAACCTTAAAAAAACTGACAAACGAAATTCGTCTTTATAGTCAAGTCCACTAACGTAAATTACGTAGAAAACATAAAGCATGATGAGCACGAAGCTTGTATTAATAAATAGAATCATCTAGTGAAATATAACAAAAATCGGTATTGGTTCCTGTCCAACGTTTAAAGCCGGGTACAGACTCTTGTAATGTAACACAAGGTAACATGTAAGTAGCATTTCATATGTATGAACGTAGCAAGTTCACAATCCGAGCATATGCCATTGAAGACACTTTCGCCTGACTCCGTTAGGTTAATTTTTGCGTGCACTCGAACCGAAAATTTTGTTTGCTTTGGCACCACGCCGCAGGATTCTTATTAAGCGAATTTTTATTAAGGAATCAGGCAGAAATGACGATGTTGCTCACCTAGTTGAAATGCTGTGTTCGCGCGCATAGTATAGTCTACAGTTTGCTTTATTTTATCACCACTGCTCTCAAAACGGTGAAGAAAAAAAACATCCTAAGGAAACCGACATGTCCTAGAACCAAAAATTGATATCCACCAACTCGCACAGGGGTTGCATGGTAAGTACCAGTCCTTTCCATCTCCTAAAGAGGATGTCTGATTCCCAGCAATGGGAACATTATAAAGCCAATGATATGATATGTTAATCATGATACAGTGTGACAATGTGCATGAAAAATTATTACATTTCGTGTTACAATGCATTTTACGTCAAGCACAGAAGTCTGAATCCAGCTTTACCTTTCAATACAAACACGGTATTCACTTCTACGCAAAATTTACATAAACAACTGTTTCGCTGTTTTCAATCAACCCATACACATTACATTTTTAACGATTTGTTTACTATGAAAACGTACGATGTGTGAAGTTATCATGAATATGGTGAAAGGGTAATGACCGACTGATCCAAAGGTTACGACAATATCGTACGGTACAAAACAATTGACAATCTGCAAATAATAGTCAATTATTGTTTTGTTTTCATTTAATCCATTAATGGTTTTAGTGTTATTGTTATAAGTTATGTATCAATTAAAATAATAATAACAACCAACGCAATATAAGACTCGATAGAGGTGCGGGGTTTTTTTTATTGTGGCCAAAAATCATCCAATGACCTACGATGATTACTACGTGACGTAAGGCCGCAATACTGTAAGGGTACGACGGTACATGTGAATATACATATGATAAGTTAAAGGAACCTACTTAGACCTACAAGCCTAAAAGCCCTCCGACCCTAAACCCTATAAGCCCTACAGGCCTACCCTATCAAATATCTAGTACTGGGCCTGGGGCTTGTGCACCGTTGCCTTATGCGGTCAGCCTCCTCCTTAGCTAGCATTACTACTTCGCAAAAGAAGGCGACCGTCTCCCACCCCTCCTTGCTTGGGACCATGGCTTTCACCACCCGGCGCAGGGTTATTCAAAATACTTGTAGTTATCGTAGCCCTGAAACGCAAAGGTAGCCAGTAAATGTCGAACTTTCTAGGATACCACTCTACCCAAAACAAGTCTTTTTGATTCATACACAAAAAATTAATTGTTGCTTTGTAGCAGAAAAACCAATAAAAAATTACAAACATTATAAGTAGCTTGTTTCGAATCGACACAATTAGTTTCTGATTTTCAACGCAAAAAAAAATCTGTACAATATTAAAAAATGGTGTTTTAAAGACACATTTAAAAATCAGGTAAAGACTCAAGATCACTATTAGTGTATTAAAAAACAAAAAGGAATTTACCAGAAATAATACAAGTATTTTATAAATGTTATAGTCAATCCTCGAAGCTCCGGCGCTTCTAGGTTTGACTAGTCAATCCTCAGGTCTGACTTGAAAAATAAACTAACCTAACCTGACCTAACCTAGGATAAACCAGTCATTCCGCGAAGAAACTGCATATCGACCTTTAACTATGACATAAACACTAATAATGTATGTAAGAGCGAAGTCTTCTAATACAGGCTTCATACGCTTACAAGGAGGCTTCAGTCACCACTTATGTAAAAAGAACTTGTAAATTCCAATAAAAACATTTTCATTTCATTTTCTTTTTCTTTTCTTCCATTCACTATTAAAATAAAAGTAACAAATTATGAAGACACGATTATATTGACTTATAGTTTAAATATACCTAATATACATCAGCTATGCCGTGGTATTTTCCGCGTGGCCGATACGCGGAAAATCTTGGTTGAAATGTCAATCTTTATTGTCAAGGGAGGCAAACGTCAGTGAAATTGGTCTTGTCAATTATGTATATTCTTTTGAAGCTGATGAGTCCGTTGTTTTCGTCTGAAATATATTTTTTCGAGAGCAATAGTGGTCCCGACTTACGAGGTAGGTAGCTGTAGATTACTAGTTCAAACTCAGCCAGGCGCATTACTTTGTATAATTTATTTCATCACCACTGCAGTGCTCTCAAAACGATAAAGGAAAACATCGTGAGGAAACCTGCATGTTCTAGAATCAAAAAATTTGAAGACATGTTTTTTATGGTGGGCAAAGATCATCCAATGACGAATTGTCGCCCTTAATCGGAGCGGGAATGAGCATCAGACAATAATAAACAGCCCACCCCGTTCTGTCTTTCGTTTTCGCACTGGGTTTTCGCATTTTCCAGCCTTTGTCCTGGATTGTTTGGGATCGACGTAAGACGTTTAGATCCTCCTGAATAAAGAAAAAAAAATCCAATAACAATTTTTAAAAGCAATAACAACTGCAAGTTGCATTTACTTGTTTAAACCATTATTTTTTTTATGAGTTTTCTAGCGCTGAAATTCGCAGAGCCTACTTCAGACTCGTCAAGATTCGACGGCCGTACTGTACTCATCTCATTAATGTGCCTAATATACTCATTGCAGTTTATGCATCCTTGTCATACCACACATCTATTTAAACATTTTCATCTAAAACAAGTTTTTAATGAAAATATATTTTTTTTCATAACAAGCTTTTATAGCAGCGGTCTATAATTATATAATTAAAACTCGTCAAGACGATTCACACGAGTCCAAACTCGACGTGGTTGTGCCGTTTAATTACAGAGTTCCTATGGCTATCTCGTGATTCCATCATCAGATCAGCTCCATGTCATAATATTGCATTGTCATGCGATTTACACCGGCATGCAAAATTTCAGCTCAATCGGAAATCGGGAAGTGGATCAAATTTAAGTTGCAAGATTTGATTACAGAACGACAGACAACGGGACAGGTGAAACTAAATAAAAGCTTGTAATACATACAATTTTTCTTCTTCCATCACAACAAAACATTTCGATCCTTACAGTAACATTCTACAGAAACTACTACATTCTCAGAAAAACAATTGACACCCGATACTTTTCCACAAAACTTTGAAACACTTATCCCAACTGTTTGCTTGTTACCAAAAGATTTTATACCTCGTAACCAGACGCGTATCAGAATCGTTACCAACTACGAGAGTTCGTACTAACATAAAGGAGGATTTTGCACTTATAACTTCAAAGAGTAAGGCTGGTTTTCCACAAGAGATGTGCTATGTGCAGTGTACTGCGAGCTAATAGCTAAGCTGTAAAATTACGTGACCGTTACAAAAATAAAAGCTATGTAGCGGTTTTTTTATGGTGGGAAAAATCATTGAATGACGAATTGGGCAGAGCGGGAGACAGTGTCCGACTTCTACTGACAAAACGATCGACCGTTCCTTCTTGCCTTAGTTTCAGAGCCCCAGTGTTCCTTTCGCATCAACCCTTTTCGACCCTGTTGGGCCGCTACAGATGCTGATTTCTCCTTGAGGCGCGCAGGAACAATGCGCGCCGTCGAGCGCGTCGACAGCTACCTAGCTGTGAAACCCATTAGTTACCATCCGCAAGGCCTCGACTACTGTGGCCAGAAGTTAGCATCGGATTCACCATTTCCTCATGCTATCGACCTACTCGCATTACTGCTTCACAGATGGAGGCGTTCGTTTGACACTCCTCGATCCGGAGCCTGGCCTCTACTAAAATCCAGCGAATAAATATGTTTGGTGGATATAAAAAGCATCTGTAGCCACGTAGCATAGCACATCTCTGGTGGACCAGCGCCCCTAGTTAGAACTCTTCAAATAACATACTAAAGTTCTTTAACTAGTAGTTGAAGTAACTACTAGTGGAAGTGGTGTAAAGCCCTAACTTCATTGTATAGGCGTCAAATTATCTCTTCATGTAAACGTATGAAGAGGCACTTGATACCGAAATCAGGTATTTATTGAATTCTTGAATTAATTAGTAACCTTATTGGGTGTCCTTCAGAAAGGTCGAGTGCGTGATGCGTAGTACTCGTGGCAAGTAAGCGTGTTCGTCCAATCAGATTTAAGTATGAACATACACGAAATTTTTTTTTTCGCTTTTAGTTTCTGGTAATTCAAATCACAAGGTGGACCTGGTGAGGACTGCTGCAGCTGGAAGTCGATGGTTACGTTACACGTAAGATCAGTCGTTATGGCGTCACGTAGGGAGGTCTATATACATTGGTCGGGTATCGACAGAAATAATAATGATATAGTTAATTTCCTTAGTTTATTAAGCCCCAAGAGGACACCGGTTTCCGAACACCTTTTGTCTTTTAATTGCGTATAATATTACAGTAGTTGAAAGGTGAATCATCATACAACTCCTCCCATTCCAGGTGAAGGATCCCCCTCCCTATTATTTGAATGCTTATTGACCAATTATTTGCAGTTGTGTAACAATTATTATTTTTACGTATTAAGTGTCTACAAAGAAGCTATTTGTTTGTCCTTAAAGCACTAAATCTACTTAGTACTAAGATCAGAGCATATTAGATCCCAAAAATAGGACCGTCTGAATAAGATAACCGGCTTTTCTTGATAGACTTACTTACTAAGAGGTTTTTTCTTAGTACTTACGCGTTGGGGCGTTCGTTGTACATTACAGCAGCGAGCCGCGTAAATGCACGCGCAAACACAAAAATATGGCAATTTACGCCAAACGCATAACGCGCTGCAAAACGCACCGCATCTTCGTAAACAAGCCCATAAACTTAGCGCTGGTCGACCCCAATATTTTTTCTATATCTATTTTGTATCTCTACTGACTTCAGTATAAAACAAAAACCGTTTATTCGTACTTACGAAAAAACGGTTTTGCTTTCTTTCTTTCATGAATCGTAAGCGTATTGAAAAACGTCATTTAACACATGTGCATATTTATCACTACAGCCTTCGGTTCCATAATACAATCGACTACAGCTCGTGCGAATTCTGCCTCGGTCGCAATGACAAACTTTCTGCACTTGTATCAAAATGTACTATATCAATATTTATACAAAAATAGAACACTGAAAAAAGTATTAAAGTTGGTAGGAAAGCAAAAGACAAAAACTATTTTATCTAACGAATATTATCTGGCCTTAGACGTCAAAGATCATGTCAGACTTATCTTTCTTAATACTAGCTTTGTTCTTGGTGTAAATATTTTTTTTTCATATTTTTTTATTAGAGCTAAAATAGTAAGAACATTTTGCTAGAAGTGCAAAAAATTTGCCATAGCGACCAAGGTGAAATTCGCACAAGCCTTAGATGAGTATTGGAGCGCACGTGTATCCAACGACGATTTTAAATACACTTAAAACTCGTGGGTAATTAAATGACGTGCGCTCAGCTTAATACGATAAACAATTTTTCCGCACTAGTGTAAAAACCAGCTCTTATTCTACTGCGTTCACACAATAGACTCTTATTGTGTGAACGCAGTAGAATAAGAGCTGGTTTTAGAGTAACTATTATAAAAAGTATTATATAATTTAGCCGACAAAAATATACTCCCTATTCAGACCAAAATTTTAATTTTCGAACACAAATTAGAAGGTTTCCATGCGGAACAAATAAAATACGACAGTCACACACATCATTTTAAAGTACCCAATAGAAACCGTCGTACTTTTTTTAAATTTACCCAAAAAACGGTTCTTTATTATTTTCCGATGTGATACAGCTCTGAAGCGCTGCGTGACGCCGTTATCAACGATTAATATGAAGGGGACCTTTCGTACGTCATTAGTAGAACACCTGAGCCTCTACACGGAAGTACCAAACATTCGGATACGAGAAAGAGACGGAGCTATACCGAACGTATAGAGCTATCCCTTTTTAGACTTTAACAATTTTTTTTTATTATTATCAAAACGTTTTATTATAGGGATGTGATGATGTTAGTAATACATAGTGGTCGCTTAGAACTGTGAAAAGTTCAGAGCGTGGGTCGGCACTTTCCAGTTCTATTTTTAGATAGAATATGCTGATGCCGTTATCGGAAAATTCATGGTCATGCATAGACTGTGGTTTGATGGGTATTTGAAATCACTGAAAAAAGTCTTTTTCTTTTTTCTAGATAGGCTCGCGTTTGACCACAATCTCACCTGATGGTAAGCGATGATGCGGTCGACGATGGAGCACGCGCAAATTGTTTTTCGTCTTTCTGTCAAGACCCTTATAGACTGTGAAAAAATGAAGCAGTTTATGTTGCAAAAAACGTACATTCCGACACTCTCAAGGGATTCAAAATTCATAGGGTACTTCCAGTTAACCTAGAATCCTGAAATTTGGCATGAAGCGAGGTCTTATATAATTTTACCGCGCGCCTCAAGGAGTTGTCAACAAATGTAGAGGTCCAACGGCAAGCCTGCTGGGGTCCGGTCCGGTATTTAAGCTCCAACCCCGGTATCAGGGCTAAGACGGAATGGGGAGTGTCGTTTAGTCAGTAAGAGTCTGACACTGTTACCCGCTCCGCCCAAGGGCGGGATTCATCATTAGATGATTTTTTTGTTCATCAAAAAGGTCTATCACAAGCGTAGAAACATATCTGAAAAATTAGGGTTTGTTGGTTACGTCATAAAAAAAATCCATTCAGAAAAATCTTTGAGACACGATTCGGGAATCAAACCAATTACATAAGTTAGTTTGTACAAATCCCTCCGGATTCGTCCTTACCTATTTTTTTTTTTTTCAAATAATCCCAAAGCCCAAAAATGGGATTGCGCTTGTAATGATCACTAGATATTATAATCAGAGAAGTAGGAAAGTCTCACTCTGAAAGAACATCAAAGAAAAATGCCCAATACATGTGACGTACGTAAGTATATTTTACAGGCTAAAAAGAATTAGGGCACCTTCAAATTAGCTGCAAAGTGACAAAGCAGCGCGACAGAAGCGCTGCACTTTGCGGTTAATTTAGGCGCCCTTAGTTTAACCCTTAATAGAATACATTACAGGGCTTTCTGATGTACACCATATTTGATACCCTTTTGAAGTAAACCGCTTGTAAAGTATTAAGTTACGGGTTCAGTAGGAACCGAACCTCTTCGAAATCTATACGATCAGTATTATCTATCTTCTGAAGGTTGCCCTTCTAAGAAACCGTGACGTATGAGCCCATTTCATTATCGAACCACTAGACGTACGGCAGTGTGCCACCGGTTCATGGTGGATATTCCTCACATCCGAACAGAGCGTTTTGAACATTTATCGTGGGTACAGCAAGTGAAACTTCCTGCCAGATTCTATAACGAAGTAATCTTTAAGTCAAGAGTACATAGATTAAGATTAGTCCTACGTCGACCAGATATTTGCTTACCATCGGGTGAGGTAGTGTATTTTAAATGCTTATTAAAGAAATTAATGTTTTTTTTTTATCCAAAATACCGAATACATAATTAGGTTCCTCGTGAGGCACACGAGAGGTTGCTGCTGTAATAGCAGCAATCTCTCGTGTCGAGCCTTTGTTTGAAGCGTGGAGGAGTGGTAGGCGATCGTCTCCTTCTGCGAAACAGTAATGCTAGCACAAGAGAGGCCGCAAGCGTGAGGAAACGGTCCTCGTGCCTCAGCCGCTGACAGGATTCACACAATCCCGATCCGGACGAAGAGCAATGAATAGCTCACCATCCGTCAGTCCGGTTACTGTCCGGACCGAGTCCAACTTGTTTATGGTGCGTAGATTTCTACGCGTGACTCAAGGAGTTGTTAGCAAACCGTAGTGACGGTTGGGTTGAAGATGGGGCGAAGCTTACTATAGCCATGGAATGTCAAAACGTCACTCGGAACTTTAGAACAAAGGCAAAGAAGAAAAAGGAGTTTGACACTATTTTCCGCTTTTCTTAAGGGTGGAGCCGCGAAGAACAATGTCTCCATATTGTCATCAGATGACTTTTGCCCGAAAAAAGAACACACAGGTAACTAGGAACAACTATTATTTTGTAGATTTTTCCGATTTTAAAACCAATAACCAAGCTTAATAATTACTACCAATAGTAGACAACTGATATCCACAGTCAACCATTGACCCAACCACATTCACTTGCATCGATTATTTCGATTCAGGCCACGATTATTACTTCCATTCATATGTATAACAATGCATCATTGTCCTTACTTTTACTAGAAGGGTTATCGCCTCCTACGCTAAGCGTGAGCTAGCTGACATAACGTAGAGTTATGTGGCACTTCCAGTGTGAAAATAGGTCATCTGTGGTAGTAATTTATTTATTTATTAGAACTTCATGCAACATAAAGGTACGCAGGCGGGAATCAGTGATTGAGTGAAATCTGGTATCATCTTTAATTCTTAGGTTATGCAAGTGATTTTATTTATTTACAGTTTCACTTTCTCTTCACTCTTCTTCTCTCACTTCACTCTCTCTTTATTGATATTTTATACTTTTACTTTCTTGTACACCAAGACTAAAATATATTGTACAGAAAACTTATAATAAAAATAATAATTAATACTTTTGTCTTTTGGTTTGGTCAAGTGCTATTTTTAACTCACCCTGAGTTCTAAATAGCCCACGTCAACGATGCGTATTAAGAGGCAGATATACGCCAGTAACTTTGAGCGAACAAAAGAATGAAAAGAACTAGCGTCGAGTCCCGCGCATAGAGGATTATTCGAATAATAATTTGCCCTTTATTTATTGAACATAATATATTAATGGTTAATTTGAAGGCACCCTTTAATTCGTTGAAATTGTCCGCAATGGTTGTAAGAGTTTATGCAAAACCTAATTTTAGACAAGCAAAATTTTAGAGAAAGAATATCTTTCACAGACCTAGGAACGTAAATTAACTTTGTTTTTTTTTTATATAAACGTACCCTGGTAGGTACAATGCGATGGATGTCGTCGCAAATAAAAAAGAAAAACTCTTAAATAAACGGACTATAAAAAAAATGTAATGAACGTAAGTTATTGACAGTGACCTACTTAATGTCGTATAGTATAGTATAGAATAGTATAGTATACGATAGAAAGTATTAATCAATAATGCTATTAAAAACCGTAGTTTTTACGAGTATATGACACAGAAATACTAACTACGTCATAGAGCAATGCTTGTGTTTAAAAATATCGATGTGTCACGATTATATAATATACAGGGTTATTTGTAAAATATTGATAACCTCTCAGGACAACGATACTAACATCATAAACGACAACTTTAGTTCTATGACTTTTAAAACATCATATTTTCGTTCATCAGATTTTCATACAAAAATAAACTGAACGTTCTAAATATTACTAAGCCTATGTGTGCTTGATGCTTCTGCGTTATTGCGTCACGTCATACAGACGCAGGTAGGCATATTAAAATACAGAGTTCAAATATGTTAGATAGAACAACGAAATTTTGAAGGTTTGTTTTTGTAAAAGTATTATTTTTTATAAAATTACATAAAAAAAGCAGTGAGAGCAGTGGTGGCCGAGTGGTAACGGCCCTGACTTACGAGTCGTAGGTCGCGGGTTCAAACCCCGCCAGGCGCATTACTTTGTGTAATTTATTTCATCACCACTGCTCTCAAAACGGTGAAGGAAAACATCGTGAGGAAACCGGCATGTCCTAGAACCAAAAATTCGAAAACATGTGACATCCACCAATTCGCACTGGGCCCGCGTGGTGGATTATGGCCCATTCCCTCTCCTAGAGAGAGGAGGCCTGTGTCCCTGCAGTGGGAACATTAAAAGGCTGATGATGATGACATAAAAAAATGATGTTAGTAATACTGTTCGGCTAGATTTTTTGTTTTTTTTTTACAAATAACCCTGTATATTGATAGAGCCGTATCAACAACATGAATGTAGGCGCAAGCTTGCGGACGGTGAGCAATGGGTAGTTCGTCGTCCGGTTGTCTGGTGACAGTTCGGATTAAGACAGTCGTCGACGGCGCGCTCTGTTCCCGCGCACCTTGTGACAGTCACCTAAACTTTTACAATCCTTAAATATAGAATCCATGAATAATATCACATCCGAATACTTAATTCTTCATTCATATATCCCGGATGAGATAATGTTCTAAAATTAAAACATCAAAGGATTGAAGTGATTACGTCACAACGCTACGTAGTGATGCGCCAAATCATTTGTTTGCTTACACCAATGAGAAGGAATGCTTCATTTATGAAGAAGTTACAAAATACAGCTGGCTATTAACACGTTGAGATATGACAGTTTTAACGTTAGATGCTTTTAAGAGCGACCAACCCGAGGTATAGTTCGTTTTTTAATCCTAGACTACGATTTGACAACTTAAAATGTCAAACTCCAGAAAATTGGGAACATATTTCTAGTGTGACATTCTAAGTGGTCAAATCTTAGTCTAGAATTAAAAAACGAACTATAGGTATATTTTCGCTCTTACGTAATTATGAGGTTGTTACACATCTTTCTTCAGATATTTTGGATACACAAATATTTTGTGGATATTATCTAGGCTTGTATAGAAATCAAAACAAAAATTTGTGTAAGAGTAATCAACGAAAGACCTCTGAAAAAACTGGTATTTCACGTGAACTTTGACTCCTCATAATGTATTTCTGTATTAAAAATATACTAAATTACTTCTTTAGAAGTCTTGAAAGAAAGAAAGAAATAAAGAAAAAACGTTTATTTGTGCGAGAGTATAGCATACAATAAAAAACAAAAACAACTAAATAGGTAATAATACAAAAAAATAATAATAATAATGCAACACACCCGCACAAAACGGCTGGTGCTCGGGTGGTCTTGCGCATTAAATCAAGAATCTATAATGTTCTTTATATAAAACACGTAGTTCCTGGAACAAGTTTTGTGAAACATTTGAGTAAATCGTAGAATTATCGAAAACCAACAAAGTTTTCAGATGTTATCTCACTTTTTTCGCACTTTTGCATCAAACATCACTTTGGATTGCGTTAAATTAAGCAACAAGCATTTAAACAATGCGCGACGTTGACGATAGGTGAATAGGGAAGGCCCACCTCAAACTAGAACTACATTAGATGCACACGTGTTACACGTTTCATTTGTACGTAGTCCCACGTCACGTTGCGTGTAGGTCTACAAGTCTAGTTTCCGTATAAAATGTCTGCGTGTATAGCATACGACATTTAAACCATGCGCGACGTTTTGTGGAAGGCCCACCTTAAGCAAGAACTACATTAGATGCACACGTGTTACACGCATCATTTGTACGTAGTCCCACGTCACGTTGCGTGTATATCTACAAGTCTAGTTTCCGTATAAAATGTCGGCGTGTATAGCATACGACATTTAAACCATGCGCGACGTTTTGTGGAAGGCCCACCTTAAGCTAGAACTACATTAAATGCACATGTGTAACACGTTTCATTTGTACGTAGAATGACGTCACTTCGCGTGTAGATCTACAAGTCTAGTTTCCGTATAAAATGTCGGCGTGTATAGCATATGAGTTAATAGTGTAATTTTACCATTAAGCATGCTTAGTTAGCGTGGCTTCTTCGATTACAAACTTAACATCAAATTTAAATTGACCCAGAACAGCGTCCTTGAGCCTTAGCATGTGTTAAAATTTCTTGACATTTTAAGTTCAAGTTTACAAGGCGTTCTACAAAGGTTTATTTTCCTATTTTAACTACTACGATGGTTCTAAAAAATATATATATATATATTACCGCGTACAGTACGGCCGTCGAATCTTGGAGAGTCTGATGTTTGCTCTGTGATTTTTGGCGCTTGAAAACTCGTATAAAAATAAAGATTAAAAAAATAAATAGGTACTAATAACAGTTTTTAATAGCAATAACAACTGCAAATTGCATTTATTTGTTTCATCCATTTATTTTTGTTACGAGTTTTCAAGCGCTAAAATTCGCAGAGCCTAACTTCAAGATTCGACGGTTCTACTATGTACGTACGTAATAGGAGTAGTAGTTTCTAATATAGTATCTGGAAAGTTTTCCAGGAGTTTTGAAAATTGGTAATTTTATAGATTTTGATGTGCTTCTTCGTGAATTTTTGTTTGAGTTCGTGAGTTTGCCGCGGCCATATTGGAAAAATGATGACTAAATAGTTTTTCAATATTTCCTTTCCGATTTATTATACGATAAAAACAGATAAATAAAATGTAACTAGAGACTATTCCCTACAATTCATGGAGCAATCTTTTTTTTCATAAAGTTAATAGTTTTAGCGTATAAGCGCCGTTAGAAATACTTTGGCAAAAAAAATCATTTCCATACCATCTTGTGGTGCATCGTGAGCGACAAAAATACGAAGGGACAAAGTTGAAATTCGCAAAAAGCACAACAAAACCTATAAAACTAATTTTGAAAACTGCGGGAAAACTTTCCCAGTAAAATTACCAAATGACTATACTATTATTATTACTCATATTACACTGTAGACTCGTATGAACTCGACATGCCGGAGAATTTGGCAATATCCTGTTCACATGGAAAGTGAAATAGCACTTCAAATGCGATGTGCGTTTCCTGTTTATTCATTAAAAATATCGTATGATTAATACCAAGTGCATGCGGTTCAGTGAATTTTATTAGTTCCGCCATCTCGAGACACTTCCAGCGCGGTGAGTTCGACCCTTTCTTGTTGTGTGATTTTTTCCTTCATAACATTGTTATAGGAACAGCAAAGTTGTTAGAAATCATATTTAACATCACAAGTACATATTTTTCAGGTTTCAGAAATTGATGCATAAAGCAATGTGACTGGCCTTTATAATTCTTTTTTTTTACTTTTTTGTTTTAAGTTAAATAAATATTATATAAGTATAGTGTAGTAATTTAAGCGTAAACATTTATAGGATCACATTTACAATGTCTTTTTTTACCGTCGAGTTGGGCATATAATAATAAGCATTTTGTACTTTTTAGCATATGTGGTGCTTACTTGTAAAAAATTATAACACTAGGCTATAGATTCAAGCGAGGTTTTGTAATAATTTGAAGTGTTAACGATTGTTGGTTAGCCTAATAAATAAATAAATTAATTTAAAAAATCGTCTGATTAATACCGAGTGCATGCGGTTCGTTGAATTTTATTAGTTGCGCCATCTCAAGACACTTCCAGCGCGGTGAGTTCGACCCTTTCTTGTTGTGTGATCTTTTCCTTCATAATATTTTTATAGGAACAGTAAAGATGTTAGAAATCATATTTAACATTATAAGTACATATTGTAGTATGTTTAGGGAGAGGAATCACTTTCTCTCGCGGCCGCAGCGGTAGTGAGCCTGCTGTCGGAAGGAAAGCCGTCAGTCGTATCAACTTTGAATATGTAAAAAATTTAAGCAATTTTAAGCAATTTAAGTATTAAAATAAATTAGCCATTTCTTCTGCCGCGTTGGCCCTAGAAGAAAAACACTTCATGAGTTCGCATAAATCGCATGACAGTGCAATATTAAGATGATATGGAGCTGATGGAATCGCGAGGTAGCCATAGGTACTCTGTAATCAAACGACACAACCACGTCGAGTTTGGGTTTGTTTTGACGAGTTTTAATTATGTAACTATAGACCACCTCTATAAAAGCTTGTTATGAAAAATATATTTACATTAAAAACTTCTTAACTCTCTAAAGCCCACACAAACGCACACCTATTGTCTTTTTAATGTGTCTCTAAGGTATTTAAAGAAATGGCTCATAATTACTGGGCTGAAAAAAAAAATCTAACAGCAGCTTAGAATGTTTTCATTCTAATTTTAAAAGAAAATATGTCTTTCTTAGAATCTCTATCTACGTAAGCAGTCTGCTAATACCGCCTCGTTACATCTACATTAATTGATTTAAAACAATAACTTCCTTTGACTTTGATTCAATACAAAAACAAATATTTTAATAGCTACATTCCAATTGGTTAGAATTTTAGCTAAAATCTAATGAAATATTCCTGGGAACTACTTTGAAAGCAAAATAAACGTATGTCCATCTTATATGTACCTACATCGACCGATCACCTGCAATATTTCCCAAAAGTATCTATAACAGTTATTTCTAGTGACTGAAAAAAAAAGTATTAAATATATTTTTTCTCAATTGCAGTTCAGACTAAAACACCTTTGGATTTCGCGTAACACTATGTAAACTATTCTGTCATATCATACCCTAAAACAGCACATAGAATACAGAGAACTGAGTATCAATGTTAGTCTGAGTGGAGAGGCCCGCACTGCAGGACCGAAGCCTACTGGGAGCCGGTCCGGCTTCTGAAAGGAAGGTCCACCCCGGGCTAAGAAGGAATGGAGTGGGTTGTTTAGTCAGTAAGAGTCAGACACTGTTTCCCGCCCCGCCCTTGGGCGGGCGTCATTAGATGTTTTTCTCACCAAAATAAAAGTATAGAAAAATAAGTAAGGAAAAATTCTAAATCGGTCCATAATCTGGTAAGAGTATTTTATAAATACTAATAATGTATGGAAGAGCGGAGTCTCCTAATACAGGCTTCATACGCTTACAAGGAGGCTTCAATCACCACTGATGTAAAAAGAACTTCCAATAAAACCAAATTAAAAAAAAAACCTTTTTCATAATCGACTGAGAAATTGGTGAATACACACAAAAAATACACAGCCGAACATAAAATAAACACTCTCCTTTTCGAACTCGGTTAATAAATAGATGCGACCTTTTAACTTTTATGGTTATTTTTAAACCCTTCACTCGCCTAGTTTACTTTGAACAGTTTAATAGAGGTGCAATCAATTTCTATCACGCTATGCTAACCTAGTAAAGGTTTCTGCACACTGCGGGCGCGGCGCGGCGGGACCAGGCGGCGACGCGACGACGCCATACAGATCCGAGGTTACCTTCGCGTCGAGCGGGACGGCTCTGTGTGGCGTCGTCCTTACTATCTAGTACATTACAACTGCTCACCGTCGCGTCGCCGCCCGGTCCCGCCGCGCCGCGCCCGCTGTGTGCAGAGACCTTAAATGCAAGCGTTTGCCCTTGACCGATGGAATGAAGTCTGGCAGTCACGGATGAAATGCTTTCATTCAAGGTTCGGGTTCAAGCTTAATGTCAAGTTAGAGGTAACTATAGCTATGGAAAGTTGTTTCTGTGTTTATAATAATATTATGGCAAACCCTAAAACCGTCAAAGGTTAAGACCGTTGACCGCCCACGTATTGGTTTTAAGATGCTTTGTTTTTAATTGATAAGACGAACATAGCTAAGTAAAAATATTAAAAACAAAAAAAAAAATAAAAAAAAAAATACAATCGAATTGAGAACCTCCTCCTTTTTTTGAAGTCGGTTAAAAATAATGTTGCTTGTAGTACTTATAATGAATTTAGTAACATAATATTTACAATGTTTAATTATATTCTCGTTTCTTATCCCAATATAAATATAATGGCGTCTCGTAATGAACAGTGGTGGCTGAGTGATAAAGGCCCCAGCTTACGAGTTATATTCGAAGAGGGGGAGAGGCCTAAGTCCCAGGCCTCCTCTCTATGAAAGGGAATGAGCCGTAGTCCACCACGGGGGCCCAGTCCGGGTTAGTGGATGTTAAACGTCTTCGAATTTTTGTTTCTTGGACATGCTGCTTGCCTCACAATGTTTTCCTTCACCAAGAAGACAGCTTTGCGTTTGTGAGTTAACATATTTGTTTCCCACGATAGAGAAGAAGAAATTCCAAAGTTTAGGGCAACATTTAATAAAAATAATACCTATAGTAATATTCCTTAAAACCATTTCCAAAATAGACTACGAATCAACAATTGTTAACTAAAGTAAAAATTTTTCAAGACAGTCTACCGAAACACCCGCTTGTCATTTTCTAATAAAAAATAAATATTTATCTACCACTAAATTCCAATGATAAAATGAAGACTTAAAATATTAATCCAGATTCGAAACCAGGTCATATTTGTTTAATACTGCGCTCACTAAATTTTTATGGAGCGAACAGTTTCAAAGAACATTGCCTTTGACAGACAGACTGGGACCGCTTCCAGGAACAATTTGTTTTGGTACGATGTATGTAAATAGTTTTAAAATTTTGTTAAACAGAGCCCATTTGATCTCGCGTTTCTTCTTAATATTGCAACGGATTTATGTTATTATTTATTTATTTAAAATCAGAATCGGCGAACGTGGCCTCAATCAATTGATTTTAATATAGATAGATAGATAGACACTTTACACCATAAACACAACTTGATACATTAGGACACTTAAAATTACTACGGTGTTACAATGGGCGGTCTTGTCGCTAAAAGTTACAATATTTTACTACTATAGTAATGGCGTCTCGATGCGAGTGCTGAGTAGTAGTGGCCGAGTGGTAGCTTACGAGTTGTACGTCGCAGGTTCAAACTCAAACAGGCGCATTACTTTGTGTAATTTATTTCATAACCATTGCTCT
The DNA here is from genome assembly GCA_029852875.1 of Mythimna loreyi. Lineage (NCBI taxonomy): Eukaryota > Metazoa > Arthropoda > Insecta > Lepidoptera > Noctuidae > Mythimna > Mythimna loreyi. The sequence continues at coordinate 7,526,173 of CM056800.1, read as the reverse complement.
CAAAACGGTGAATGAAAATGTCATGAGGAAACCGGCAAGTCCAAGAACTAAAAATTCGAACACTTGTAACACCCACCAATCTGCACTGGGCCCACGTGGTGGATTACGGCCCGCTCAATCTCCTAGAGAGGAGCCTAAATCCCAGCAGTGGGAACTCCATATGGCTGATTTTATTCATTTACTCACTCAAATATAGGAAGGTAGGTATACTGATACCATCTTTGTTCACAACACACGCTTATACTAATCCTTTCCGTGTGTTTATAATTCGATTGTCCGTTCTATTCAGAATGCAAACTATCTCTAGGATGCACTTCGGATTAAATTCGAGCCACAGAGTAGGTAGTACGTGAAGAGGTTTTACGAGAGTAAAACCTCACGGTACATTATATTCTACAAACAATTTGACGTGGTGATGTTTTAGCATCAGCCTTTTAATATTCTCACTGTTTGGACTCAGGCCTCCTTATTTAGGAATGGGAATGGGCCGTAATCAACTACGCGGGTCCAGTGATGGTGAATGTCAATTATCTTCGAATTTCTGGTTCTAGGACATGCCGGTTTCCTTATTATATTTTCCGTCACCGTTTTGAAAGTAGTGGTGATGAAATAAATTACACAAAGTAATACGCTTCGCTGGGTTTGAATTCATACTACAAACTAGTAAGTTAAGTTCGTTACCACTCGGCCACCACTGCTCATTATAATGTTTTGTTTCGTTTTAATTACGTCAAAATGATTGAAATTGGTAGGTTTGAAAATATATATGTTTATAGCCTATAAGCACACAGTGGGCACCAGAGGGAAGAAAGCGTTGTCGCGGCAGTCCTAGAAAGATGTGGCGGGATGATTTAGACGCGTACTGAGACGACTCGTTCGAGACGGCGCAGGAGAAGAAGGTTTGGAAGGACTTGGGGAAAGCCTTTGCCCAGCAGTGGGACAGCTAAGGTTTAAAAAAAACAGCCCTAGGTAATAAGTCAGTCTTGAGCTTTATTGTACTTATTAGCAGCCATGTATTGTTATTCTTATATGATAGTTAATACGTATGCTGAAAAGTCAAAATTGTTTATTATGGTACACAGGTTAAAAAATATGATATAATCTAAATGTATAAAAGGAGAAACTGGCTGACTGACATGTCAACGCACAGCCGAAACTACTGGGCCTAGGAGCGTAAAATTTTGCACAAGGCTTCCTTTTATGACGTAGGCAAACACTAAACAAGGGTTCTAAACAAGGGTTTTTCAAAATTCAACTTCTAAAGGGATGTTATGGGGGTCTAAAGATTCTATGGAGAAACCTTCTTTCACGCGGGCGAAGCCGCTGGCAGAAGGCTAGTAGTTTATAAAGTGAAATAGGTACAATTGTGACCCGTCTTTTGGCATCTTTTCGCCTTTTTTTCTTCTTTCGTTTTTATTTATCATTTCATTCGCAGCCTTCATTTATATACTCCTCCATGTCTTATTCACTGGAGGGCTATTGTGGTGGGATCTCTCACTATTAGAGCGTTCGGTAGATCCGTGTGGTCAAATTATAAGGGTGCTGAGTCTGCACTTCCAATGTAATTGTCTTCCGGAATTGGTAGTCTGTTCTCAGTGACTTGATTTCAATCATTTTCAATGGTACTCTGGACGGAGATAGTTTGTCCTGTCGATATTTGACTAGTCTTTGAATACGATTAAATTAATTTTAGATTCTCCACTCGTTTGTGTGAGATATTGATTGCAAAGACTCAGCAACGACCTATATCCTAGCGATAGACTACCACTTTGATAGAGTCTATTTATCAAAATACTAAAAAGTTAATACAAAAGTCCGCTGCAGCGCTTCATTGGTGTTATGTCGTCTAACAAAACTTTTACGCTCTCACACTGCGTGAACGTCAAAACTGCATTGTCATCAATGTAAAGGTGTATGGCATGCAGATCACCTAAAACAAGTGAAGTGACTGTACGGTACGCCTAATATAGTGCGCCTAATATACATTATAGATATATCGATGCCTGAAATCAATTATTAGAATAAAGTCATGAAAACCCAAATATTAATAATATTTGGGTTTTTATTATTAAGGTTTTTGGATCAGAGCAAGTGATAATGCTACACTGCAGATACTTAACGCCAAGCTTCACTACCCAAATCCAGTTCCATCAAAAGTAATAACTCCAAGAAACTACAGCACTCAAAGTTAAAAATACACAGTAAAAGAGTGCGGAAGTCAAAGCCAGGCCACTGGAAGTAGGCTAAGCCTGACACGAAGTTTGCAAATGTCCTAAAATCACTTACAGTAGCGATGCATACGGGTTGCAACTGGCGACGTGCCGACATTTGCAATGCAAATCAGCCACGTTTGCGCTTCGCAGTTTCTTACTTAAGTACGTTATAGTCTTGTATGATGAGTTGCGAATATCAATCCTTTGTGAACCGTTTTGAAATTTGAATGCATGAAGGATGTGAAACTGTTCTTCCTGCTCTTATTATATTTTCAACACTTACTTGAAAACTCGCTCCTAACCCACCAATTTGGCTTTGATAGTAAGTTAACCTTCATTGTCATGCTGTTGCTATAAGAGTGGTTTTCGTGGTTAAATGAAACTTAACTGCTGACTATACTAACATCGCGGTCACTTCTGCTTGATCGCTAGACAAAAAATCGCTTAAATCTTGTGGCGGCATCAGAAATTGCCTTCATTGCAGTTTTCGTTTCGAGTGCAAGCAAAAATGAACTTAGCAGTGGTCAGGCAGAAGTGTCTTTGATGATAAATTTGTCTCAACTTTGTACCCTAGTCAAATATAGTCGCATCAGGAAGCTTATTCGCTGTGCCTGCGAGTCACACTGTTGCGCGAGCCCAGTCTCCTGTCCCTCTTACTCTCTTTGCGCTCAATACACAGGCCTGTCAGTCTAGTAGTTAGTGACCCTGATTGCTATGCGGAAGGTCGTAGGTTCGATACCCACCCAGGACAAATGGTTGTGTGATGAGCACGATCATTTGTTCTGTGTCTGGATGTAATTTATCTATGATATGTATGTATTTAGAAATATATAAGTATGTTTATCAGTTGTCTAGTACTCATAACACAAGCTCTGCTTAGCTTGAGGCTAGACGGCGTTATGTGATAGTTGTCGAATATATTATATTATTAATACTCCTTTGGACACGCACCCTGACTATGATGTGTTCGCGGTCAAATGGAACATGATCATGTCAGTATGTCTGGAGTTCTGTGAGATGAGTGTGTGAGTTTTGTGTATTTAATATAGTTGAATAGACTGTTTGTTAAAGTAAACACAAATAAATAAATAATATGTCCAACTGTTCATTTAGCCTCTCAAATCAAAATGTTATTCTATTTCCTTGATTATAGTATAAACAATATTATAGTGAAATCAGTTTCATTGCAGCTGTGTGCGTTAATCTCGGAAACCACTGAAGCGATTGATAGGGTTTCGTTACAAGGAAGATAATCCAGGAAACATTTTCTGAATTATCCAAGTAAAATAAAAGAGTTGGTATTCTATCGAATCATTTAAACTAAGTCTTTGGGTACCTCGGGTCGCTTCAAGGGGATGAAAAAGTGACAAGTCAGTTTTTAGCCAAAAACGTAAACTGTTGGTCCTAGGCCGCCTCGAGTATCGCCACAACGTTCGATCCATCTTGCAACCACCGTATTCCCGCAACGCTCACAACGTCATCAGTCCACCATACTGCGTGATCACCACTCTAGAATCTTTCGGCCCCATCGACCATTCGTCCCACGAGCAATGCCCTGTCCACTGCCACTTCATATTGGCAATTTCTTAAAAAAACATTCCTAGAAAAAATCAGTGAAAGTTTTTTTTTTCTTTGTTTATTTTAAGAAATTGAGTCAATGCCCCCAATTGCTCGAAAAATCGAATGACAACGTTTTAATTTTTATCAAAACCGAGCTCGAGCAGAGAAAATTTTCAAAGGATCCTCGTAGTTCTGGATTTGAACATTCAATGCCCATTTGACAATCACTGTGTTTTTTACAGACAAATTTAATATATTTTACTTCTAGAGTCTAGACGGTAGTAGTAAAACCTATAAAGTCTAGACTCTAGACTTTCGTTGAAGTGCTTTTGACTAGTAAAAAACAACCACACTAGTTCATTTTCAAGGATAAGACACGCTTTCTCAAATTCTATTACGAACCAATATCGTTTCATATGTCAAACGCATACACATTTCACCTTTCAGCTGTCATTTAGAATTTTATGTTACCTATATCTCAGAAAACAGAAAGTCTGACACTATTATTGTGTTATTGGTAGTGTTGGTCAGATAGCTTCAAGTAAAATACTTGCCAAGTAAAATACTCATCGAGTGAAATACTCGTTGAGTAAAATACTCATCGAATAAAATACTCGTCGTCTAAAATACGCGTCGTGTAAAATACTCGTCGTTTAAAATACTCCTCGTGTAAAATACTCGTCGAATAAAATACACTTCGAGTGCTTATTGCATTTTATAAGATCGGAAGCCCCAATGCGGTTAGCACATGGCTGAGTTGAATAATATTTATTTTTAATACTTTTTCACAATTTTATAAAAGGTTCTTAAGAAAAGAAAAAAAAACATAAAACGACGTTTATTTAACTTACACTTGTTTGACACTACAGCTACGTTTTAAGAGCAGTGGTCATGAAATAAATTTCACAAAGTGATGTGCCTGCGTTTATTATAACCCGCGACTAGCAACTCGTAATTCGGAGCCTTTACCACTCGACTACTACTGCTCAATGATTTTAACCTATATAAAAATAATAAATTACTTACGAAGTTAGCCAGTGCTCAGAATCATCATCATCATCATTTCAGATGAATGACGTCCATCACTAGACATAAACCTGGCCTCCCCCAAGCGCCGCCATAAAGACCGGCCCTGTGCGTCTAGCATCCATCGGATTCCAGCAACCCTGACCAGGTCATCGTTCCACCTTGTGGGAGACCTTCTAACGCTGCGTCTTCCGGTACACGGAATATTACTAATGAAAAGCAAAAACAATAACACGAATATAAAAACCCAGTTTAAATATGAGATTTAATGTGCAGTCAACATCACACTTTGTAATGAAAAATACAGCTCCTAAACACCATAATTTCCAACCTAGTTCAGGCTTTCATTTACACCTTGGAAGCTTGCCGATCATTACGGCAAACGACTGGTATCAATTACTGGAGGCCGACTGTGCAGCGGGCCGTAATAGAGGCCATTTGTTCCGACCATACAATGTAGGAGTAGGCTGGAGAAGATAAAAATATTGGAAGGAGCGAGGTTGAAAGATATCATGCTAGGCGCTTAAATGTACCGATGTAATACCTACGTATATTTTCTAAAATATCCATTCTTACTACTGAAGGAGTGCAGTGTAAAGCAGTGGTGGCCGAGTGGTAAAGGCCCCGACTTACGAGTTGTAGGTCACGGGTTCAAACCCAGCCAGGCGCATTACTTTGTGTACTTTATAAGTAAGTTAAGTAACCGGCATGTCCTAGAACCAAAAATTCGAAGACATGTGACATCCACCATCCCGCACTGGGCCTGCGTGGTGGATTACAACCCATTCCCTCTCTCAGAGAGGAGGCCTGTGTCCCTGCAGTGGGAACATTAAAAAGGCTGATGATGATGAAACAATGTAAGAGTAGGCCGGAGAAAATAAAAATATTGGAAAGAGTGAGGTTGAAAGATATGCTAGGTGATGGCGCGAAAATGTACCAATGTACCTACGTATATTTTCTTGCACCACAAATAATTGCCATATGCAATAAGTCCGTCTATTGTATACTTATTTTTTACTAGCTTTTTCCAGCGGCTTCGCCCGCGTACATAAAATATAACCTATGTGACTCAGAAGTAAAGCAGCTTTCTATTGTTGCTAAATTTTTTTCAATCGGACCAGTAGTTCCAGAGATTACCCCCTACAAACAAAAAAAACATAAAAACAAAAAAACAAACTTTACCTCTTTATTATATTAGTGTAGATTATTTTTTACTAGCTTTTTCCAGCGGCTTCGCCCGCGTACATAAAATATAACCTATGTCACTCAGGAGTAAAGCAGCTTTCTATTGTTGCTAAAAATTTTTCAATCGGACCAGTAGTTCCAGAGATTACCCCCTACAAACAAAAAAACATAAAAACAAAAAAACAAACTTTACCTCTTTATTATATTAGTGTAGATTAATGTTTGTCTTGTGATAAGCTAAGGTGTAGTGCAATAGTTATAAGTAAAAAACATCCGTTCCTACTTTTGAAGAAATACCACAAATACTTAGGAACTCTAGGAAGTAACACAATAAAAAACTAATGGTATTTCTAGTATCTTCTTTATAAGTGAGACGAAAAGTAGTATTAGTAGTATTTTCTTTAAAAGCAGAAACAGATTTTATTTTGTGGTGCTTCACTAACGTAGGTTTTCCTTATTGGTTGTTTAACTCGTGCCAGGGCTGAGGAAAGTTTGAAAAAGTTATCGTAACCCTCGTAGAAATCATCATTTCGAAGTCATCGCAGAAATCATTTCATGATTTATAACGAAAAAAAATTACCTGTTCAGTTTACGTTTTCATGACAGTGGTAAAGGAATGCTATAGTATTTTTTATGTAGCCACAGAAATTGTAGCTACAAAAAAAATGTGGCTACAAAAAAAATGCTATAGAAAAATAAGTGATAGGATATGGCAGATGACACTTTTTTTTCAGAGACTACATACTCTATGCACATTTTGAACAAAAAAAAAAAATCATGTTTCACTTTATTAATTTAGATATTTTTATCTTTGCAGGTAATTACAATCTATACTATATTGGCTCGACGCATTTAATCGCCGTAAGTTTTCTATTGGTAACTTAAAAATATTGTACGAGTAAGGTAATTAAGTAGTTAGTGGTAAATAAAATGTATTAAAATGGGCGCCGTTGCTATGATAACGCACTTCCCTCCACTTCAATTGAAACCCGAAGATCTGTTACTACACATTCATGGTCAATCGCCATTTTGGTCCAACTTACGTGCCGCATTTTGTCCCATTTTTTTTTCTACTGCATCGTGTTCTAACCATTAACCTAGAACTAAGTACATTAGCCCGATGCACACGTGTAACACGCTCTGATTTGTATGGAGAACGACGTCGCGTGGCGTGGATCAAGTGTAGCTCTACAAGTACTAGTTTCCTTATATAATGTATGGAAACCGACGCGCCCAGATCGGCGTATATGGCACAAGTGTGCGCAGTGTATTCTATGTCCCCCAGGTTTATAGGTACGTGTACAACATTTCATCTATGTAATTTTATGGCATCTATGACATTCGGCCATTTGAGCATGGAAGAATAAAACATACCTAAATTATACATACAACCTATATACATGTAATGAGTATATATTAAAAGCGAAAATACATTAATGTGTGAGTGTATGTTTGTTGCTCCTTCAGGCTTAAACAGCTGAATAGATTATTATAATAAAGTTTGGTACGGAAGACCATGTCCTGGAAATAGCATATACACATGCTACTGTTTATCCCGGCAGTATTTTCCCTTGGAATAATTTTTAAATATCGTATGAGCGAAGCCGCATAACTAGTTTGAAATCTTCAATGTATATTTAACGTCAGTGAATACGTTACGTAGGCGTCATAGATATGACACTTACCAGACGTCTAAAGTACGTCATACGTCAATATTCAAGCTGCGAACTTTGAAAACTATCTGTTAACAAGTTTCCAATGAAAATATATTTTCTATAGCTAGCTTTTATCGCGCGGTATATAACTTTATAATTAAAACTCGTCAAGACGAATCACACGAGCCCAAACCCGATAGGTTTACGTCGTTAAATTACAGAGTTCCTATGGCCACCTTCCGGTTCTATCATCAGATCAGCTTCATGACATAATAATTTTGCATTGTCATCTGATTGACAGATGCATGCAACTGGGAAGTGTACCTTTAATTTACAAGATTCTTCACCTATCTTACGATCCATACCTGATAGTTCCTCTTATACATGGCTAAAATTTGATCGTTTTAATTCCGTAAGGGTTCGTACGGTACATGAAATAATATCGAATTGTAAATATAAAATTAAAAAATAAAGTACTTTTTTCTAAAACCGAAATTAATTTCTTCAAGAAAACATCAGCTGAACGAGTTCAATAGCAGGTAGGTAGATAGTACGCAACTATCGACAACCACTTACAGGTTATTGAACTCGCCCAGCTCAGCAAGAAAAAAGTACTTTTAGCTTTACATACCTAATATCAATAGTGTTTCACGTACCGGATTGATCATGTTCAGAATTAAATCAATCCAAATTTAACGGTATATAAATTCTGCATGCTATTTAGTTTTATACAAAACAATTGCGACACTGTGAAACCAGCCTTAAATTGCCCGAGTAACCGGTACAGTAGGTACCGGATAGTACCCGGCTCATGGACACGTGCCCTAATGATAGGGTGAGAGCACACTGCGGTAATCCGAGCTAAGCAATGATTCACTGGAGCTTGTCACGGTGATAAATGAGGGTACTTAGATGCATTTGTGGCTAACGTGTTGGTTCATTCATAAGAGTAGGTAAGGACTTATGTTACTTACAGTACTTAGGAAATACTGGTTGAACTATGATTATTTATTTTATGTACCAGTGTATCTAAGAACCCTGAGATTGTCGACCTTTGGAAGGCGTACGAAGACCCGAAACCGATTCACAGAGGTACAACTTTAGATACTACTGAACGATACTTTTAGCAATGGTGGCCGATTGGTAACGGTCCTGACCACGGAGTAAATATAAAGAGGAGATGGCCTAAACGGTTGTGCACTGTGATTCTCAGCACGGTCCTGACGTCATCATGGTGGGCGTGGCTTAAGTCAGTGTATTGTTGGCGTTCGTCCTGTGCACAACTTCGTAAACGTAAACAGGCCGCCATCTATCGTCAATAAAAAGAAACAAAACAAAAAGATAGGTCCGTAATTAGATTCCATTTATTTTACGTATGTCCCGTGGCTGTCTCAACTAAAACAATAAATACGCTGGATATCAAAATCTATAAATAAAATGTGGTATATTATAATAAATCTGTAGAAAAGTTACTTTTGTGCATCGAAAATACAACGGTACGGAACCCTGTACTTAGCGACATCTAGTGATGGATAGTTACGTAACATCAACACAAAATCGACAGAACGAGCGAGTAGTTTGGCTATTGACCGGCAGATGGAAATTAAAGAAATGGGCGGAGTGTAACACCCCCTCACCCCGCAAAATGTCACGCGCTGTTTCTTAGGACAATGTTGATACAACAACTCCTCTTTGTATTTACTCCGTGGTCCTGACTTACGAGTTATATAGGTCGTGGATTCAAACTCAGCCAGGCGCATTACTTTTTGTAATGCTGATACTTCATTGTACACCATCATTACATAGTATAAAACAAATTCACTTCCTCACTATATACGGATTTTGATGCGGTTTTTTTTAATAGATAGTGATTCAAGAGGAAGGTTTGTATGTATAAGACATGCATGTATTTATTATCACCATTGCACCCGTGCGAAGCTGAGGCGGGTCCCTAGTTACAAAATAAACGAGGAAATTAAAACACATACATACATGGGAGACCTTATGGCGTTCTGCAATCTCAGACAGTACAGTAGAGCAAGTATTTAAAAATAAAGTTTAAAAACTAACACCCGACTACTTAAAAACACGCTCTAAAAAGTACGAAACAAGAAAACAAGAAAGCCGTGGTCGTATGCCATAAGAATAATAAATTAAAAAAAGTGGTATACGACCACGGCTTTCTTGTTTTCTTGTTTCGTACTTTTTAGAGCGTGTTTTTAAGTAGTCGGGTATTAGTTTTTAAACTTTATTTTTATTTAACATATTTTGGAGTTCTAAATAGGTTAATCTTTCTTTCAAATGATACCAAACACGGCATATTTATCTTAACTTTATTTTTTTACTTCGTATGTTTTGTCCGCTAGAGGGCGCCACATTAGATTTTGTGAAATCCCATATAACCTATAACCAGCGGACAATTAAGACGCTTCTAATGATATGTCATTTGTCGAATTCTGATAAGTAGTTTAGAAGTTACGAGGGAACAGATGAACATCCATACACACATACATACATACAGGTCAAAATCATAACCCTCCTTTTGCTTCGCCGTAGTCGGGTAAAAATAAATGACATTTGAAGTTATTATTGCTGCTAACTACTACTATATTGGTCTTTTATTTTTTAAACCCTTTATAATTTTAAGAGTGCAGAAGTTTTAAAGTTTCCAGACCCTTACTTCAGACACGCCAAGTCAAAACGGCCGTACTGTAATTGTCTGGACAAGAAATGGGCTGTCGAGCAATACATAGCTCCATTCCAGTTCAGTTTAGATTGTCAAAGAGCTCGTGGTTAGACTTCTGTAGGCCCATACGGTACACATATTTGTTTCGTGCGAGAATTTAATCCATCATTGAGTGTCAAAATATATGCAGATTATTTACTCTGTTTTTGCAACCGATAATATTCATTCAATTTATTTTGTACTCGATTAGCCTCTTGTATACCAATGCGCAGATCTACGCGAGACACAATCGCTTTTTAATTGTGTCTCTAATTACGCCATACAAAAGGTTAATCATTGTAATCGAATGATTATGATTTGCCTATGAGTCTAGTAGTTAGTGACCCTGACTCCTAAATGCTAGGGTTCGATTCCCGCCCAGGACAAATGTTTGTGAGTTAAGCACGATCGTTCGTTCTGTGTCTGGGTGTAATTTATCTATAACTAGCGACCCGCCCCAGCTTCACACGGGCACTGATATTGAATAATTTATTATGCATGTATTACGTATATAAACCTTCCTCTTGAATCATTCTATCTGTTTAAAAAACCGTATCAAAATCCGTTGCGTACTTTTAAAGATCTCAGCATACATGGGGTCAGCGGTAAGCAACTTTGTATTATTATGTAAATATTTAGAAATATGTTAGTATGTTTATCAGTTGCCTAGTACTCATAACACAAGCTCTGCTTAGCTTGAGACTAGACGGCGTTGTGTGTTAGTTGTCGAATATATTATTCTTATTATTCTCTTTATTTTTTTTCTTTACAACACTTTATTAAAAACATTTACAAATATAAAAAAATATAGTCAACTGGTGTCGCGAGCAGAGTCCAAGTACTGCCTTCTGAATCAGGCCCATGATCCATCCGTATTATTATTATTACTATGTTGGCAGCACTTAAACATATTTATGATAATCCGTAGTAAAGCTATTGATGTGTCATAATTGCCGGTGACAGCTTTCTTGTTCGATTGGCAACCATTGAGGTAACACGCACAATTTGTCTCTAGCATTATCATAGAGCACTAACATTTAAAAGAGTGTCCATGGAGTTTCTTGCATATTCTTGTGCATAAAATCTACGCTTTGGAATGTGCTATTAGTGTTACTTTTCTGACTGACGTCTTGACAATTCAAAGGAAATTGAATATTAAGTATATTATTTTCTATTGAACAGCTCATGTTTTCTTACAAGACAAAAAAGGCGGCGGGATATCATCATCATCAGCCTCATTAATGTTCCCACTGCTTGGACACAGGCCTCCTCTCTAGGAAAGTGAATGAGCCATAAATCCATGACGTGGGCCCAGTGCGAATTGGTAGACGTCACGTGTTTTCGAATTTTTGGTTCTAGGACATACCGGTTTCCTCACGATGTTTTTCTTCACCGTTTTTAGAGAAGTGGTAATGAAATAAATTACGCCTGGCTGGGTTTGAACTCGCGACCTTCTACTCGTAAGTCGGGGCTGTACCACTCGGCTAGAACAAAACGGGCCATCGGCGACTTGGCTTATTACCAGACAACCGGACGGCGAGCTACCCATTGCTTGCCGTTCGCAAGCCCACGCCTACGGATCGAAGGTTAAACGTATTTACTGCGTATTATGACTTACTAGACATGGCTTATAGTTATATGTGGGGACATAGAACTAAACATAGCTAGAGCAGAGGGCGTCCACAGTAATTCTCCATCGCGAATGGTCTTTTGCTTTACGCTTCACCTCGCTCCACGACATTCCGTTGCTTGCTGCTTCTGCCAATACAGTGTGACGCCAAGTTTGACGGGGACAGCCCCATTTTCTTTTTCTTTGTGGATTCCATTCCAACGCTTGCTCAGAAGCCGCGTACAACACTTTATTTCATAATATCCAAGGATTATGTCAGTAATAAAAGACAAAACGACCCATATAGTATAAAGCACTCTTGTCGGAAATTCAGAAACGGTTCCCTACAAATGTTTAATCGCACATCACAAGAAAAACTCTAACAATAAAATGTCCTGTTTGATTCCCTGTTCGACAGATTTATCGGTCGTAAACTGAAGCAAACAATAGCCTATTAGAGAACGGGCCATTTCTTGGCTTTAAATATGTAATGTTCTTTAAATAGAAAGTGATGTCATATAGGCATTTTTTCTTTCTTTAAATAGTGTATGTTTATGACAAAGTTCAATGCTGGAACTACGGACTGACGCATACTTGGAACGTAGGCGTGATTTGAATGTAGAACAACGTCGCGTGGCGTGGATCTGATGTATCTCTACAAGTCTAGTTCCCTTATAAAATGCATGGAGACCATTGAATGCTCCCAAATTTGCGTACGTAGTTCTACCTTAAGTCTGGCTTCACACGAGCCATACACGTCAGTAACTGGAGACGCCATAGTAGGTCAGCCTCTATTTTAAGTAGTGGCTGGAGAGGCGTCAAAACGTTTTCCGTCCTCTGACACCTTGCGTCACTGTGTGCGGCGATTCCATACAAAATGTACCAGTGAAAATTAGAGAGAAATAATTTAAAAAATACCTTCTTAAATGACGAAGATATAAAGCTATAAAACTGATATTTAGGTAGAAAAATCTTCTAAAAATTTTTATAGTCAAAGTCTGTCACACACATTGAGTTATGTCACCATAGAAAACGGTGTTACTTCAAGAGAAACAGGTGTATTTGTAATAAAAAATGTAAGATAACCCTTAATTTTTCGGTCTTCAACTTTGATTTTTTATCACAGTTAGTATTCTATTGATAAACAATTTTATACTTACTGCTTAAGTAATAAAAAAGATTTTTTTTCACACATATTCCCTTTGTGCTTAACTAGAATAATTCAACTCCTAAATAATAAGAAGAAAACAAAAAGAAAGTCTCATGCGTTACGAAATTGAGTCCAACTTTTTAGAGCGACCTAAGTATTGTTCACTTATCTAAATAGTTCTCATGGCCCGTTTTCAACTAACTTTGAACACTATTTATCCGCAAAATGCTGATCAAATAAAACAATGAACTGCTCATAAACTCACATTGGGAAATGCCGCGTACTTTTGGCTCCATTCCACAAAGCTGAGCCCACTCAAACTCCGCATAACTGACAGCCAAACTGTTTCTGATCCCGTGCGGAAAAATTTAAGTGTAGCTTTATTTGTTTCTTTTTTTTTAAGTGTTTTGTAGTAGTGCAATTAATTTCATGGATCAAACTTAGTTATTATTATTGTGTGTTATTTAGGCTTGAGTTATCGCCTAACGCCAAACGGCAATGTTAATACCGTTGTCAAATTATCAAGATATGTCGTGGCCACAACTAAGGTGAACGTCGATTATCGCGATAATTCTCGTCATTTCTTGTTAGTGTTCCTGGACATAAGATTTGCATCGCGTTTATGTTTTGTGCTTTATTTTTCCTACGGTTTCTATATTTCTTTTATTCTAACTCCCTAGTTGCGCAAACTCAACCTTCTATTTATACGAGGCGGCTGAAAGATTTTGATAGCTACTCACTATTTAATAATTTCACAGCCCCGTCACCATGAGGTTAATAAATAAAGCTGCTACGTACCAGTAAATTCATAAGACGCTAAATATTTTTTTCTCTACTGGAGATATTTTTCTCTCGCGCTATCACCAAGCAGTCTAGATTTTGTTGCCACCTCTTTTTTGGGATGTCCCGCCACTTATAGTACGGCCGTCGAGTCTTGGCGAGTTAGGCTTGGCGAATTAGGCTCTGCAAATTTTAGCGCTAGAAAACTCGTAAAAAAATTAATGGTTTAAACAAATAAATGCAATTTGCAGTTGTTATTGCCACTGGGGCCCTGGTCCGGTTTCTGAAAGGAAGGTCCGACCACAGTATGATTTAGTCTGAAAAAGACTGACACTGAAAAGAAAACCACAGTGATGGTTTAACTTGTGTGATAGGGATTAAAACACTTTTTTCTGGTCTCAATCGCAAAGAGGGCTACGTGTACCTCAAGCAACTATTTTCCGCGTACTTTATACACTAAGTTAAAGTAGTTGTTACGGCTGATACCAAAATATCTGTGCCAAAAACTATTCAAGCATTTGTAGGAGCCACGACATTTCGACTGACAGCAACACAGATTATTGTGTTGATACAGCTACCTGTTGAATGTATCGGCTGCAGCTAGTCCCCAGTGAAAAGCGACACAACGTAGCAGTTCTCATAAAATATGTGAAGGAATTGCGTGATATCAATTGTACTAGATAGACTAGATAGGGGAAAGCCGAGATAGATGCTCCAGTGGGATAGGTGCCCCGAATTCGATTACTCTAGATTTGCGAATGAATCGTATACTACATCAATTATTAATCAAAAGACTTTCCAGTTACTACTATGTTGACCGTGTCTTACGTCTCTATGTGATTGCATGAGAAGACAAAATGCGATCAAAATTTTTGGGGGATAGTTGCCCGTTTTGTGAGGATGGCATCTATCCTGTAAGGCATTTATATGAATCAGGCAACTATCCCACACGTGGGATAGGTGTCACAAAATATAGAGGTCCGCTAAAATCGCGACCACTCGAAAAATATAAAAGAAAACGTTTTTAAATTATTATAAATTTGTCAACGAAAAACCAAAGTGATTGCTAGTCTTACAAATAACGCATTTCACTTTTTCTACTCAGAGATATGGAGTGATTTCAAAAAGTGGGGCAACTATCCCGGTTTTACCCTACTAGATAGTACGATACGGCTACGCTGCCGGATCTTGGTGCGTCTGAAGTTAGCCTCTGCGAATTTTAGAACTTGAAAACTCGTAAAAAATAAATGGTTTAAACAATTTTTTCAACATTATTGCTGTTACTACTACTGTTACTGCCATTTATTTTTTTCAAAAGCTATATTTTTGTAGAGAGCAGAACCTAACTTTTTCGCCAAGATCCGACGGCCGTACTGTATTTTTTTGTAGTCATGATAACAAACAACTTTTACAATGAAACTACACCTGAAATCGCGAAAAAAAATCTAGTGGTAAGTACATTTATGTTCGCCTAACTAGTCAAAATGTACAGAACTTGATAATAGCTGGTTTGGTCCCATACATTCTATACAAAAATATCTTATAGAGTCTTAAGATATTATCATCTAAATTTATTTGATTCGATATAAAGTTAACAAAACTTAGCAATTAACAAAGAAGCTTCCGATAATCTCCACAAATCGTACTTCATAGAGTTTGTTTCCGAATTCCATAAAAATAATCTCGCTGAAGATCGTTTTTCCTCAAATACTCATAATTCCACTTAATTAATAGGCGTTAAAAAACTTTTATTTAATGGTAGAAAAATGGCGATAAAATAAAATTATCTGAGCTATTCCTCGTGACCGGATGAAAAAATCACTTTGTAGGGTAGAGTTTTTTTTGCACAAATTAACAGTGCGGTATATCATGTGGGCCGTTAAGCTGTCACAGAGAAAATAATGAGCCTTAAATATATACTGTGTTACGAACTTACTTTTTTTTGTTGCTAAATCTTCGGAAATTTCGGTAAAACCTTGAGACTTGGTAGGTTTCGAACGATTGTGGAAATTATAGTAGATAATATCTGTATATAGGTAATGTTCAGCAATTTTTTGATAGGTACTACTTTTTTGAGCTAAATAATAACTTTATACTAAAATAAGAACATATTAGTTACTAAAATATGGCATCAGAAACGCTGAGAAGTGCACCTAAAAGTCTGGCGGCATTGCTTCGTTGTATGACAATCTTTTTTCAGCAGGTTTGTTACTTATATTATCCACTAGCGACCCGCCCCAACTTCAAACGGGTTTAATGGTAATATCAAATATATTATGCTTGTACCTGTAAACCTTCCTTTTGAATCACTATATCTATTAAATAAAATCGCATCAACATCCGTTGCGTAGTTTTAAGGGTTTAAGCATACATTCAACAGATAGACTTTGTTTAATTCTATGTAATGATAAGCAAGAATTACTCGTTGCATAAGGATAATATAAATTAGACAATACCTTACTTTAAGACAGCTTGGCTCAATATTATTTATTATTATTATACCTAGCCTGTGCTGTCCCACTGCTGGGCAAAGGCCTCCCTCCATTCTTTCCAATCATCTCGGTCACATACTTTGCCGCTCCAATTCTCAAGGAAGACATCCAGGTCGTCCCGCCA
This sequence comes from Mythimna loreyi, assembly GCA_029852875.1. Taxonomy (NCBI): domain Eukaryota; kingdom Metazoa; phylum Arthropoda; class Insecta; order Lepidoptera; family Noctuidae; genus Mythimna; species Mythimna loreyi. Next base: position 7,509,654 of record CM056800.1, on the reverse strand, counting down.
TCTCCTTCTTGGCTCAAAGTGCCAGTATAATTTTAATAAAACTATAATGGTTTGTTTAATAATTAATAATTAGGTGTGCGGACACTGGTGCCCTCTTGGGCTTAAGAGGGCACCAGTGTCCGCACACCTAATTGTCTTTTAATTGTGTCTTTAATTTCAGAAATCGAAAGGTTAAAAAGCATAAATATACGGTTGAATCGAGAAACCTCCTTTTTTCTTTAATCGGTTAAAAATCAAATCATATCCACAGCATAAATTCCAACATCTCACGTCTACACGTACGGCAATTAAAGCGTACATAACTATATGAGATATCGTAAAACGTGTCAGTACATAAACAACAAATAAAACACTATTATTACAACTAGTAAACTCGTAGTTTTCTTTAACGAGCTGATCTTACGCCCAGACTCACAATGGTCGCTTTAACTATCTACTGACCTACAGTTCAGCAGATATATAGTTATAACATACTAGCTTTTGTCAGCGGCTTTGCCCGCGTACATAAAATAGCCTACTATGTCACTCAGGAGTAAAGCAGCTTTCTATTGTTGCTAAAATTTTTCAAATCGGACCAGTAATTCCAGAGAGTTTGTTTTTTTGTTTGTAGGAGGTAATACCTCCTACAAACAAAAAAACAAACTCTACCTCTTTATTATTATATATAAGTGTAGATAAGTGTAGATGATTGTAATATACATAATAATATTAGTACTATGATTAACTTCTGCCCTGCTCTAATCTAACAAAGTTCCTAGGTTTAGTTGTACATCAAATTATTGAAATTCTAATAATCAATACGGCTCATTAAATGGAAGTTGAATCATTAAAATCTAGTTTCGAAAGTGACAAACCTAGCAAAAACAGTTAATTTGGAATAACTTCCAGATTCCATGAATTAGAATGTGTTATTTTTGTGGAATTTAGGGGAGATAAGGGCACAATTTCAGTATGAATAACTTTTCCATATACGCCGAATTACCGAATTACCTAGAAAAAAATAAATACTTGAAATCTTGTATAAGTCTGAATCTAATGAAGTTCCAAGCATTACTTGTATGCAAAATATGCAGCATAAAAAAACGCCGTCGATGTTTCTAAGGCCATAATTGCGTATCATATTTAGTTTCAGAGATTATTCAAAGTTTTTTCTTAATCAGGTTGAAAAATAGTCGATTTTTATAAAATTTTATTTAAAAAATTAAACATGCATTCAAACGTAAACTATCAGTTTTTTAAATAAAAAAGCGATGTCCGAAAAATTGTCTTCATAAAAAACTGTGCGGCGGCTGGGGCGTGCGGCCTCCTCCTTTGTCAGCATTACTCCTTCGCAGAAGAAGGCGACCGCCTGCCATTTCTCCTCGCTCCGGACCATGGCCTGTACCAACGCCTAGTCGGAATGTTTAGGTGTCTTCAAGGCTAGAGCGAATAGGCTCTTAATAAACTAGTGCGCTTCACCGATCGATCACAATAGATCGCAAGCAAACACTGGTTTATAACAATAAAAAAATACAGTTGATATTTTTTGTATGGTCAAGTTTTTTAGTGTCTAATTTTTTTTTTCGACATCATCGGCATTTTTCAATCGATATAGGATTTTTCCAAGTGTCTCCATATTGACCAATCTTGTGTGTTGTGTCTCTCGCATCCATCAGATTCCCGTGACCCTCATCGGTCTAGCTTATGGGAGGCCTTCCGTCACTGCGGTAAGGGGTCATAAGACAAACTAACTATAGGCACAAACGGGTAGAAAAAAAAATACAAAATAAAAACTCGTAGGGCATCAAAAAATTCATGTGGATGATATCAATGGGAAATATGCCCAAAACGCTTGAGGCATTGCTACGTTGGATGGCAATAATGATCCGTTGACCAAATAAAAACCTCCCCTACCCGTTTATACATATTATTATTTTTAGTCTGTACTAGCTTTTGTCAGCGGCTTCGCCCGCGTACATAAATTATAGCCTATGTCACTCAGTGGTAAAGCAGCTTTCTATTGTTGCTAAATTTTTTCCAATCGGACCAGTAGTTCCAGAGATTACCTCCTACAAACAAAAAAACAAACTACCTCTTTATTATATTAGTGTAGATTATACCTTATTTGTTTTAATAAATTACAATAATGTAGGTAAATAAACCAACTCTAGTCACATACAACCCATGCTCTCTCCTAGAGTAATTCTCAATGCTAAGTGGGAATATTATAAGGCTAGTTATACTTTTACTTTATTAACTTTGCTTTATATCTCTACACAACCCTAAAGTCAGCTGGTAGAAAATGCCTATGGCTTTAAGCCCGTCTTAAGGTTTAAATAAAAATAAAACATTCACAGGTGGAGCAGTGCAGAGCAGTGGTGGCCGAGTGGTAATGGCCCCGACTTACGAGTCGTAGGTCCCGGGTTCAAACCCAGCCAGGCGCATTACTTTGTGTAATTTATTTCATCACCATTGCTCTCAAAACGGTGAAGGAAAACATCGTGAGGAAACCGGCATGTCCTAGAACCTAAAATTCGAAGACATGTGACATCCACCAATCCGCACTGGGCCCGCGTGGTGGATTACGGCCCAATCCCTCTCGTAGAGAGGAGGCCTGTGTCCCTGCAGTGGGAACATTAAAAGGCTGATGATGATGATGATGATTCACAGGTGGTACAGCACCTTTTCGATTCGGGCACGCTCAGCGTACCATTTAAGTTTTGGTTGTTATTTTTTATCGTATGTTTTATAAATGTTGCCATGAGTATAAAGGTGGATGGATGGAGAGGGAGAGGGAGACCAAAGAAGATATGGATGGATTGTGTGAGAAGTGATATGGAAGACAGAGGAGTTAGTGATAGCGTGACGGGTGATAGGACAGAATGGAAGAAAAAAACATATTGCGCCAACCCCAAATAAAACGGGACAAGGGCAGGAAGATGATGATGAGATGATGATGTTTTATAAATGTTGTGCTGTCTGAATTGAATTAATGTTTTTTCTATTCTATTCTATTCTAATCCATTATCCAGCAAGACATCGTTTAATTCATGTAAAAATATGTCGGTATCTACAACAAAATGTTTAAGGTACGGTACATCAGTACCTAGTACCTATAGGTTTATATTCGGAGACCGGGATGTCCGATAGAATCTGGGACCAAATTACTCAATTTCCTGTGTATAGGACATTCACTTCTGACGGAAAATTGAAAGCTGCGAAATAATCTAATATATTATTTCCCAGACGGCATGAGTTATAGATGGCATCCAAAATCTGGGGTAAAAAAAGATACATGTATAAGTTAAAATCACATGAATGTTGCTACATACAGAATGTGAGGTATGTGATGTGATGTGTTTTTCGAATTACAGCAGTAATCTGAAGATGTTGAGGTATTATCGGGCTATGGTCTTGTTTTATATATTTTCTACTTCATCTACAGCACAGCCGTCGGATCTTGGAGAGTCTGAAGGTTCTGCGAAATTTACCTAATAATTTGTTATCTACACTAATATAATAAAGAGGTAAAGTTTGTTTTTTTGTTTGTAGGAGGTCATCTCTGGAACTACTGGTCCGATTGGAAAAAATTTAGCAACAATAGAAAGCTGCTTTACCACTGAGTGACATAGGCTATATTTTATGTACGCGGGTGAAGCCGCTGACAAAAGCTAGTTTATAATAATAATAGTTGGCTATTTATTCATGATGTATTCGTTTATAAATTAATAGGTTTTCTTGACGAAGACTTCTATTAATTTAACCCATACAAAACCTGTTAATCAGTTACATATACTTTAATTTTACTGAGAATTGTTTTCGCCAACTAAATGGCACTTTCAAAATAGTACTCGAAGAAAACAAGATAGAAAAGCAAGAAATAAATAAGTATTTTACTATTTCATGGAAACAGTGAAATAAATAAACAAATTCAAAACCACAACACGGTATATTGTACCTGTTATGTCTATAAAAAATGTTTATTAAAACAATTTTTTTTCATGTTTTTTTTTTTATCATTTGTAAATAATAATTTATTTTTAGTTTATTAACCATAGATTATTACTAATACTTAAAATTGTAAGTATAAAAATGAATCGTTGAATATGTCGCTAAGCGCAAATCTCGAGAACCGATTTCACTAATTCTTTTTTTTTTGTTGTTTTTGGTATTTTAACGAGAAAGTTCTTACGAAAGAAAAATATAGAGTAGGGTATAGTTGGGTATGGTAGGGTAGAGTAGTGTAAAGTAGAATAGTCATTTTATGGGAGAAATAAAAATATTCATGTATCCTTTTTTGTGTGAAAAACCATCATACCGCGCGATTGAGCACTATTAATAGAGGCTGACATCGCCAACTATTTCCATATTTATGACCACTGCTCTCGGACACGGATTTGATCATACTGGGTAAATAGAAAACACAATTTATCGGTTGGAGTGGTTTGCTAATGGTTAGCTGTCGGTAACCGATTACATGTCGGACGAACTAAATATGTCGAAGTTGGATCTGTACTTGGTTTTTACTCAGAGGTGGAAAATCATCCAGTTACTTCTCTCGTTTGGCTAAAATTCACTCTTATGTTCCTTTTTTGGTATTACTACCCAGGACCACAGGTTTTTCAAATCCAATGAATAAATTTTATATCATACTAGCTTTTGCCCGCGGCTTCGCTCCCGGCAACAAATTTTTCTACTCCTCTCCACTCTACTTTACTTTACCCAAACACACCCTATTTTTTTTTCATAAGAACCTTCTCTTGACTGTAACAAACACAACAAAAAAAGAATTAGCGAAATCGGTTCAGCCATTCTCGAGTTTTGCGCTTACCAACACATTTTGCGATTCATTTTTATATCTACACTAATATAATAAAGAGGGAAAGTTTGTTTTTTTGTTTTTTTTTTATTTTTTTGTTTTTTTGTTTGTAAGAGGTAATCTCTGGAACTACTGGTCCGATTGGAAAATTTTAGCAACAATAGAAAGCTGCTTTACTCCTGAGTGACATAGGCTATATTTTATGTACGCGAGCGAAGCTGCGGGCAAAAGCTAGTATAAGATAAACAGGGCACTTATAAAACGTCTTCACGTCCTTTTTAGAAAATCATAGAGTATTTTTTATATCTCTAGATAATATGATAACGGCCAGCAATGGAAAACTCGATGTCCGCCCATCCGGCAACCGTCTGGACTTATCCCAAGTCCTCTTCTTCTTCTGAGGCCAAAAGTTGATGCGAAAGTGGAACACCGAGGGCCTAGAACTAAGGCAAGAAGGAACAGTGGGTCGTTTAGTCAGCAGAAGACTGTCCCAAATGCAGAATTCGTCATTCGATGATTTTTCCACCAAAAAAAAAAACTACGACTGGGCGAAGCCACATGTAGCTGATTATATATCATTACATAGTATAAAACAAAGTCGCTTCCTGTCCCTAAATATGCTTAGATCCTTAAAAGTCCGCAACGGATTTTGATGCGATTTTTTTTTTAGTAGGCAGAGTGATTTAAGAGGAAGGTTTATGTGTATAATACATGCATAATATATTGAATATGTATGTATAATAGTACCCATGCGAAGCTGGGGCGGGTCGCTAGTAGTAAATAAAATAAAAACCAAACAATCTAAACCCAAGCATCCAGTACTCTCATCGTCACAGCTGGTTAAAGCACCCTATGACCTCAGTAGCCACAGACGCGTCCTCCCCGGCTCCTATTTCGCACTCGAATGATTTTTATACCGCGTCCCGTGATAATGATAAATCTTTGCGAACGCTGCCATGCTGTGGTCTCAACGAGGGACGGACGACGGTTTCACATTTTCAAAAGGCCCTCTACTCTTTCATCTTTTATGGGCTTCATTTCTTTTAATTTAATTACGAGGACTTGCTACTTGAGCAGCTGTTATGGTTTCAAATGCTCGCTCATGCGACATGTTCTTCGGTCCTTTTTAATATGGAACCCTTGTAGGATCATTTTGTTGGCCGTGTGTTTGTTAAGATCCTTTATCTCGGGAAGGACTGGACGTATCGAGTTGAAATTATCGTATTCGAGTTTGCAGTCCCTTGAAGCTGTAAAAAATTACAGTTTTATAGAAAATAAGAGCCATAATAATATCATTATATTATTATGGCCTTTGGTGTCGCTAAAAACATTTTGATACTCTCAAGGAAACTAGGGGTACTTCTCGTTGGTCTAGAATCCTAAACCGCATCATTTTTTTTTCTCTATTTTACTTGATAATATTATACGTATTTATATATAGGATTTGATTTTATAAGCTATATTCTTCCTCAAAAACAAAGCTTGAAGCTAGCTTGATGTAAGATAACTTATGCTTGCTTCCTTAACTTAACTTAGCTATAAATGCTTGCTTCCAATGTTAGACTCTTTGTGAGGAGAAATGTACAAACTTAAACGGTGTGTAAAGTTAAGTACATAACATTTTACTCTCCGCCCATAACTTACACCAGAATATATTCTGTAAAACAGTTTTATAGAAATTAAAACGAGCAAAACTTAAATAGTTTTATTTATGTATTTTATTTCAATTTTATACCAGTTAACAATATTTATTCCAATTACATATATATTAAACCTCGTCCATGCATCACTGCGGGGTGCAAACTGAAAACCAACGCTGGGTGTCTGACGCCCAGCAAATGCTGAGGTAATACCTTTTCGGTGCGGGCACGCTCAGCATACTCTGCACTTTTGTTATTTTTTGCCCTGTGTTTGTAACCGTAGTGCTGTGCCTGTCTCGAATAAAAATATTTCTATTCTATTTTTCTTTTTATTCATTGAAACATACCACGTGATAAGAATAAAAAATATATGCACAGTTATAATTATTATAATTTTGGCACGTGTCTATAACAATGTGTAATTAGATAACTGATTATGGTAGTTAATAGCTCATTGTTTGTTTTATATTAATGAGTCCATAGATTAACATGGGTACGGGTTTGTTGTCGGCACAAAGAGATTTCAGCAGCAAAGGCCCACTAAGGCCGTTGTTTTCGGTTCTTTTTTGAGGTTGGAGATCAACCAATGAACCCTGCTCTAGGGTGGAGGGAAAGATTGTGTCAGACTTCCACGTCGTCGACCACATCATCGCTTTCTATCAGGTGAGACCAAACGCGAACCTACCAACAATGAAAAAAAATATGGCGATCCCACGTAGCAAAACTGACCAAGTAATGGAAACCGGCCAAAAGCGTGTCGGGCCACGCTCAGTGTAAGATGCCGTAGTTTCCCGCCCGTCACAAATTTCTCATATTGTAACAGAACCCAGTAGCCCACGTATAAATTAGTAACCCAATTTCCTGAAAGATGGCGCTATACCCGGTGGTAATTTTGGATTGCGTGAACTAATTTTAATCTTTTTGTATTTTTATTTGAAAGAATATATGTTTGGGGTAGTAAAATATGTTAAAAAGTTAAAAAAATGCCATTTTTTTTTGCATTTTGACGGCGTGATTGGTATACATATTGATACTAAATTTCAGCTTACTACTGCTAACGGTTGCTGAGATTATCCACGGACGGATAAACAAACAGACTTAGCGAAACTATAAGGGTTCCTTATTGACGACGGAACCCTAAAAACACGATTTACAAAAACGTATGTATGAATTCAAAGGATCAGTTTGTGTTATGCAATACATTATTACATGTGCATAAATATGCAAGTAACATTTACCATATTCATCGGATTGCTGTGTTCGTTAGTTGCGACTCTTACGGTACTAGTTTAAGGTCTCTGCACACAGCGGGCGTGGCGCGGCGGGACGGGACGGCGACGCGACGCTGAGCAGTTGTAATGTACTAGATATTACGGACGACGCCATACAGAGCCGTCCCGCTCGACGCGACGGTAACCTCGGATCGGTATGGCGTCGTCGCGTCGCCGTCGCGTCCCGCCGCGCCGCGCCCGCTGTGTGCAGAGATCTTTATGTTTATGTAGGATTGACGTAGATGCACTAACCATGTTTCAGTGACGTTTGCTGGCGTCGTGTAGTCGCGATGAATGCTGTTTATCTTCTCTATTAATTAACTGTCTGAAAGTGTTGACGTGTGCAACGATTCTAAAGATTCTATACGCGTGATGGATTAGGGCCCATTCTCTCTCCTAGAGAAGAGGCCTGCGTCCCAGCAGTGGGAAGATTAAAAAGGCTGATGATGTATGTATATTTAAATACGTATATATTATTTGTAATATATGAATTTCATTAGTTATGTTTTGTATATATGTAAATAGTACGCCACAAACTACCCGTGTATCTTTCTCTTCTATCAAATCCATCCGAAGCTTATCTTTAAGACTGCCGATTGTAACACTTTAGTAATTTTAAGCTCCTAATGTACCTACCAATTTATATTGATGGTGTACCTACAACAAAAAATATGTCTATCTATAAAGAAATCTTTTATTCATATTGTATAAAAAAATATAAATTAAACTAAATATTTACACAAGATACACTCAACTAAATATTTACACAAGATACACTCACATCCTAACACAAGATACACTCAGGTGTAACTACTCCTCCACATCAGTGTCATTCGGAAAAGTGGTCAGTAGGCTGGCAGTGTTGTCATGATATAGGGCAATGCTAATATTATTCTAATAGAAAAAATATATAAATTATCTTAGACTAGCCAAAAAAAATACTATAGCAATGCTTTCATAGAAAGTTGGCAAGACTGACTTCCAAATGCCTTTTGGTTGTAGTTAAATAAAATCTCCTTGATAAATACTCGTAAACGCAATGTTCTGAAGGTGTAAACTTTTCTCAGATCATGCCCACGTTTTCTGGATATGAGATTACCATTTAAAGTATCAGTTAGGTTTTGTTTGGAAAATCATCAGTGGGGAAAATCATCCAATGACACATCCCGTCCTTAGGCGGTGCGGGAAATAGCGTCAGACTTTTATAGCAACTAAAAACTCACCCTGTTTTTCGTCGCCTTTTATATCAGGGCCGCCACTTCCTTTAGGAGGCTTCGACTCTAATGGGCCCCTACAGTTTGCTGAAAACTCTTTGAGGCGCGCGTGTTCACATGAGCTAGGTCCGGACAGTTATCGGACGCTCGGCAGCTACCAATAGCTTGCCATTCGGAAGCTTGCACCTACGGTGGCCGGAAATCAGGATCGGAATTCCGGAGACGGCTGGGGCGTGAGCGCCGTTTCCTAACGCGGTCGGGTTCCTCCTTTGCTAGTATTACTGCTTCGCAGAAGGAGATGACACACTGCTCCTTGCTTCAAACCATCGTCTGTACCAAGGCTCGGCGCGAGAGATCGTTTAGTTAAGTTCCATTCAAAGTTAAAGTCAAAGTCAATTTTTTTTATTTCACATGGGCCTACATGGGCACTTATAAAACGTCAGAAGCTAGTGCACATTTTTAATTTTTTGCACATTTTAAATTTAAGCATATTTTAGACCGAAAGTGACGTAAAATATAACTTTAATTACTTAAATAAGTCAGATCAAGATGCCTATTTTGAATTTTGACAATGATATGTGAATCTTTTCGTTATTTATTTATGTATTAAATACTTCGTGCACAAATATACAGAGGCGGACTAGTAAATAAATTTCATTTTGAGTCACTCTTCGCATAGCATCGCGTCACGTCGCGTCTTGGTTGCATTCGCCATTAGATGTTTTTTTCCACCATAAAAAAATATTTATTTATTTAACACTTTATGCACATAATGATACAAAGGCGGGCTAAATGCTTAACCTAAACAAACAATTACTACAACAAGCAACAACAAAAAATCAACTGCAAAAGAAACTGGTGGCTGAATTCGCATATTGGTGTGAACTGATCCTAATACAATTTACTTTCATCAATGTTCATAGTTCATTTCACTGATACTACTAAAATTACTGACTACACAATCACTTCTAAATAGTTCCAAACTATCCACTCTGACAATAATTTCATGAATTTATTAACCAGCGTCAACAGACAATCCCTCCGAGATATAATATGATCACTCTCAATACTCAATCACTCCCTGATCCCAAAGAATTCAGGTGCATACAATCTGTTCTCCCTTTTGTCTGAGCTAAATCAGTTCATCAATATTTCAAATAATAGATAGAAGTTACATTTATTTTGTAAAAAATGAGTATAGTCAGTTAACAGGTGTTATAAAAAAAATACGAAGGGGACACGTTTTGCCACTTATAGAGCACAAAATTGTTTGCGTCGAAACAATAAAAAAAAACAAATTGAAGTCTAAATCGAAATTAAAGAATCAAAACCGACATCAATTAGAGATCAAAATGCCAAAATTTAAATTAAAGTATCAAAACCGAAATTAACTAAAGATAAATATGTCAAAATTTAAAATATGCGCAAAAGATGTGCTTCCATGGTGCGCAAGGTGTGGGGCAGCTCCAACAGTATAATAGGCATGATTGCAAGTCGCCTAGACTGTGTTTTTGTGAGTCACTGTTGTGCCATCTCACATGGATTGCCACCGCTGTGATTCACTGTTATGTAGGTTTGTGTTTTGTGTTGCTGTCTTTGTTACTGTGTTTGTTAGTCGTATTACTTGAATAAAGATATTTCTATTCTATTCTATTGTAAAATAAATTCACAACAACAATGTCAGAAAAAAAATTTCTTCACTAATCCCCAAGAGGTCCGATGTTCGCACACCTATTGTCTTTTAATTGTGTCTGTAATAACGGTAGTCGAAAGTTAAATTAAAAATCACATTAACAACTACTCGTATCACAATTCGAGTTCGAATCCACCTCGACGTGAGCTCAAATGAGCATAATTCATGCAAACATCCGAAATCACAAAGACCAGACCTTCCATTTCGTTCGTTCATTAGACTAAGATTGTCATTTTTAGATCCACCGTCGCTTTCCAACCTACATTCGCCGATACTAAAATGTTCAATCTTGGATAGAATCTGTGTCAACTGATGTAGAACACGATTTGATTCTGACAGCATTGATTTGGACGATTGGATCTCTCGTCTGCTATTGTAGATAGCTATATGGTGTATTTCTTTTATACTAGGAAAAACTCATATTATTCCGTTTCTGTAGCGCATCGGGTATGTTCGCAGATGCGCAAGTAGATTGTTTCTACTCGACTATGCGCAAAAGGTATGCTTCCATGGTGCGCAGGGTGTGGGGCAGCTCCAACAGTATCCTAGGCATGATTGCAAGTCGCCTAGACTGTGTTTTTGTGAGTCACTGTTGTGCCATCTCACATGGGTTGCCACCGCAGTGACGCACTGTTATGTATGTTTGTGTTTTGTGTTACTGTCTTTGTTTTTTATTTTTATTTTACTAACATAGTTTTTAAGTCTTACTAATATTGTGAGTCTTGTTACTCGAATAAAGATAATTCTATTCTATTCTATTCTATATTATGTCTTCATGTGTAATTTTTTCATGCACAGTGTCGTCATTATCATGAAATGGTGACAGTGTCTAACTCTTAATGTACCTATATTCATAAATTCATTATTGTACCCAAAAACATAACATAATATATGCCAATACAGACAGTTCGTGTACATAGGTGAGCTTACTTCAGCAATGAGTATTCTCCCAGCAAAACCTTTGAGACATTGAGAGAGAACATTTTCAGGGTTTTTTATGGTAGGTAAAAATCATATAATGACGATTCAGACCCTTGCGCGGAGCGGGAAATATTGTGAGACTCTTACTGACTAAACAACCTAACCCATTCCTTCCTTGCCTTGATCCCAGGGCCCGGGTAATATGCTTTCACATCAACCCATGGTCCCAGGAGGCTTCCAGTCTGCTGGTCTGGTTTTTTTTTTCTTTTTGATTCTAAATAGTACGTGATACAGAACCATACGCTATCCCAGAATTGCATCCCTTATTTTAAGTTATTAGCTACATTGTTCTAACAAAGATAAGTTATTTGTAGAAACATGCAAACATACAGTACGCTATTAAAATAAAAAAACAACAAGTTAGACAATGTGCAAACAACTTTGCTTTATTTCCCGAGAGCAAACAACGTAACATTAAAACTTAATTTAACAAAGTAATGCAACAAAGAAGCACCGTATACAATGTTTACAAGTCCTGTGTAATCAAATACGTCTGTTACTTTCATCAAAAACGTATGAAAGTTTATTAATTGGACTTTTCTTTTCGACCAGCATTTCATTGGACTTTTTACAGATGTGAAAAGTCCAATGAAATGCTGGTCGAAATTTAAAAATATTGGTAAATATGTCGTAGCTATTCTTGTTTTTCTTTAACAAATAGTGAGGTGTATATTATGTTTATTTGTTTACTTCCTGGACTTCAGAAATTTCTGTCACTCGTGGAAATTTATCATATTCTTTGGAAATTAGTCTTCAAAGGAAATGTGCACCATAATCAATCCCCTGGCTAGTTTTGATGTCAGCTCTCCTAATACTGTTACACCATTCTAGGTAATTTTGCGTCATTACTGCCATAAGGCCCATTTTTTTTTATACGTTGACCCTCACTAGGAATTACTCCTGTGCTGTGGGTGCGTTCACAAACATGTAAAGTCACATACACAAGATACCTTGTCGCCACTGTGTGGCCAGCCCGGAGGACACGGTGGAGCACACGGTAGAAGTGTGCCCCGCTTGGGAAGAGGAACGCCGTGCCCTCGTGGGGGTGATCGGCGGCGGCGACCTCTCGCGCCGGGCGTTGGTTCAGGCCATGGTCCGCAGCGAGGAGGAGTGGCAGGCGGTCGCCTCCTTCTGCGAGGCAGTAATGCTCGTAAAGGAGGAGGCTGACCGCATAAGGCAAAGGCAACGGCGCACTCGCCGTAGCCGTCGCCGCCGCGATCCTGCCGATATCCGGCCACCGTAGACACTGGCTTGCGGACGGTGAGCAATGGGTAGCTCGCCGTCCGGTCGTCTGGTAGCAGTCCAGACCGAGCCCAAGTCGTCGACGGCGCGCTCCGTTCCCGCGCGCCTCAAGGAGTTGTCAGCAAACCGTAGGGACCCTGCAGGGTCGAAGCCTCCCGGAGCTGAGGGTTGATGCGAAAGCGTTACACCGGGGCTCTGGGAATAAGGCAAGGAAGGTACGGGGTAGGTTCTTTAGTCAGTAAGAGTCTGACACTGTTTCCCGCTCCGCCCAAGAGTGGGATTCGTCATTCGATGATTTTTACCTACCATAAAAAAAAAAAAACATACACAAGATACCTACACCCGGAACGCCTATCTGTAGGCCATACAAATATTTGTTACGTGCGGGAATCGAACCTGCGACCTTCAGCGCAGCAGTCAATCGCTCAACCACTGCGCCAGCCGAGCTGTCATTGTAGCTACTATTAACGTTTTAGATATTTTGCCGCCAGGTAGACGGAGTCAACCTCTTCCTCTTTTGCCCTCGTCTATTAAATAGTTAAAATGTTCCGGGTAATGAGTACTTTATTTCTGCCCATTACATGCACCACCGTCGGAAACGACTTTCCTGCATTTTATGCTGTACTTCAAAACTGCTTCAGATCAGCTACTACTGACAGTCTGCCCCCAAGCCAAGTTACAATCAAATCGTTTAGAGTTAGCGCCTGTAGTTGGGCACGCCCCCAATTCCCTTGTTCGGACATGTAATTTTTGGTTGTAGGACATGCCGGTTTCCCCACGATGTTCTCCTTCACCGTTTTGTGAGCCGAACCGTTTTGTTTTGAGTACATTTAAATCGATGACTGTTCCCGAATAGTCATCGATTTAAATGTCTCCAGTCTTGTGACACTATCTACCCAGTACAGCTTCTAATTACAGGATTACTGCTGAAAATAAACTAAAAACTGGAAGCAAAGGCATGGAAATAGTAGTTATAAATATGAGACGATATTTTTTTTTATGGTAGGTAAAAATCATCCAATGACGAACCCCGCCCTTGGGCGGACCGGGAAACAGTATCAGAATCTTACTGACTAAATAACCTACTACATTCCTATGTTGCTATATATTACCAGTAGTACTTTAATATTCCTTATTCTAGTACTAATCATTCAAATCATTTCTAGCATCTACAAAAGATCTACAAACAAATGTTGTTACCTAAATAATGTTACGCAATTTTGTTACGTGTTTATGAGGATAAACAGTTTCGCAAATGAGACTATTGTCCAGATATACATGTACTGGTCGGACATAATTAGGGTAGTTAGTTATTTCACACTACTAGGAGAATTAGAAAAAAACCACAGATATAGATATACCTAGATAACGCAAGCATCACGATCTGTACGGAAACCTGTATGGAAAAATTTTTGACTACCTATTATGGCGTCACAAGCACTGTTCGGAGCAATACTACCGAACAGCTCAGCACTTTTGCCTTTGTGCATTTTTATAAAACTAGCAAAAGTAATTATTAAAGTCAGTGCGTATTCGACCGCCGATCGCGTAACTCAAACCACACCAAAACCATTCAAACCATCTTCTAGATTAAACCAACTTAGATTTATTTCTTATAATCATAATTTGTTATTTATAGTTATTATTTTTTAAAATCAAACCAATCTGAAATCATCCCCGTCGGTTAAACCAAAACCATCAAAATATCTACCAATCCAGAAAGTTGGTATTACGCAGACCAATTTTCTACAAGCACTATTTGTGATGAGAAAATCAAATCAATTCAAAGACGCCGCCGCGTACAGCGTCCCCCTCGCTCCAACTGTTTTTGTATTTTTAACCGATGCAGATGTCCGACCTGTACACCGATGAGCGACTGACCGCAAAAGTGACTACTTACAATTTTTTTACGTAAACTACGCACGCGAAGTAGTTGCTCTTGCGTCATCCAGGTATATCTATATCTGTGAGAAGAACCTTATTATTTACTAATCTATCTTATAGCTGAGCAAAGGCCTCCCTTCATTACTAACACGTACGGTACGTACTACGCTGAGCAAAGGTCCCTCCGTTCCTTGCATCAATCACACATTTCGTTTCATTATTCCAATTTTCAAGGAAGACATCCAAGTCGTCCTGCCATCTCCATCATGGTCTACCATGACCCCGGCGTGTGGCTTGTCAGTAAACCGTAGGCACTCTGCAGAAGGGTTGAAGCCAACTGGGGCCAAGGGTTCGCGTCTGAAAGGAAGGCTCTGGCCCTGGTATGTATGGCGATGTAGGAAAGAGTTAGGTTATTTAGTCAGTAAGAGTCTGACACTGTTTCCCGCTCCGTCTAAAGGTGGGTTTCGTCATTGAATGATTTTTACCTACGAAAAAAAAACAAACACAAGCTTTATTATATGCCCTGATTCCGATAAGAGCCTTTATTTTTTCTAATATGCGGCAGATATATTATCCTTACCAGTCCATTTAAGGCGATACTAAATGCCAGTGATCTCGAACGAACAAAAGAGGAGCTAGTGTAATTTGAAGCACATCAAGATTATTCGTATAATAATTAGTCCTTCATTCAAAATAAAAACCGTATATCAAAAGATTGGTAAATATCTTTTGATTTATGAAATTTTCATAAAAATACATTCAATGGTTTTTACTTGATCTTCGCTTTTTTGTCTGAACTAGAAGTTCTGTAAAAATAAATATATAAATTCTTTTATCAAAATGTTAGGCAAATAGTCATATACATATATAGTTTAACATTTTTCTTTAAAAATATGTGAACTAGCCATTTAGAGTGATATTCAATTTGACAATTTTTTGAGCCATACCAACGATTTGCGATTTGGGAGTGCATTGTAGTAAGTAGTGTATAATTGGGGTTCCTGGATCAGAGATCCAGGAACCCCAATTATACTTGAAAATGGGTTATCATTCAATCAATAAAATCTTGAAAATGGGTTATCATTCAATCAATAAAATCTTGAAAATGGGTTATCATTCAATCAATAAAATCTTGAAAATGGGTTATCATTCAATCAATAAAATCTTGAAATGGGTTATCATTCAATCAATAAATTCTTATTTTGGGGTACTTATCTGTTGTATTTCAACAATCATTAATTACATTTCAGATTATATTATAAACATGAAAATGTTTTCTGGGATCAGAATCTGTTGGACTTTTTTTTTTGGTAGTCGACTTTATGCCTATTTACCCATTAGTTTTAGACAGTTATTAATATAATATACTCCTTTCACAGCATTCAAATAAAAACATTGAGGAAAATGTATAGCATGTTGCATCCAAGGATCGTCGTAAATCTCCCAATCTTCTATAACACCTCCACATGAGAAACACGCTGCTTTATCATTTACATTATTTCCAAAATAAAAAAATCCGGCGTCAGCCATTTCCATCACCAACCGTCTCCTCGAATTAGCCGTTGCCCAATAATATCTAAATGAATTTTCACGCATTTTAAACGTATTATACATGTCATAACGAGGGCTACATTTATTTTGAGACATGTTGTATTCACTCGCTTTAAAGTTCTTCATACAGATAATGATAATGGTGAAATGATATCGTACTGCGGTAGCCACCAATTTATAATGATTAACATTTGATTGGATTGGTAGGGATAGAGGATTTGAAAATTAAACAAGCAAATATTTATTTCAAAAATTTATTATCTATACACCATTTATTTAAACATATTACATTTTTTAAAGCACATATTTTATCATGATAAATACAACTATACACATCATGAAAATGTTCATATTTATTGTACAAACTTAATAAATTAGGACAACCTTCATCTTCTAAATTATTTATATTATTATTATTATTATTATTCAAAATATTTGTTAACCACAACACTTTTTCTAAACCTTTGGTGTAAACACTTTTATCTCTTAAAATATCTACAATCAAATTCTGATGATCTGAGTAGTGCACAAATCCGTCTTTCCAGTATATCCTTCTATTACGTTCAATCCAACTGACTTGTCGTTTTTCTGGTTTCGTCAAATTGTAAAATGGAAATGGTGGCTTAATTAAAAATACCTGAATTTTGTTATTCAATAATACCGCAAATTCTTTAACGATAAATTCATTTGTTTCTGTTTTGAAACCTTGAACATCTACAATGGCTGTCATGATAATCTGCGCACTATGTTACTTAAAGGTTTATATTCCACAAGTCGATCGTTAATAATTAAACAATATCCAGTTGTGTTATCTGGTATTGGCGCTGAACATTCAATCTCCAACCGTACATCTACAGGGCCTGTTTTCAAACTATCGTTTTGTCTTGAACAGTCTATAATAAAGAGAGGCGCTTTCTCCTTGAAATCAATCAAATTAAGCAAGGGGTCTGCAGGACAATTGTAATACGACTGACGAAATTTCACGTACATTTCATATAATATATTGTATTTGTTCTCGGAAAAATTTAAGCTTAGAGGCTCGTAAGGATAATACTGTGAATTCAAAAATAGTGTTACGCTAGTAACCCCACAGTGATCAAACAGAGAACTGTCTTTGGTTTTATTATTTTTTCTGTTGGTTTGCAAGCAAAAAATTACATATCGAGGTTTCTCTAATTGCGATGCAGTTTTAACTGACCAAGAATGTTTTGTAGTTTTAGGGAGCAAAGGATACTCATATAAATCCCAATTTCGAAACGCTATTTGAATAGGTTTATCTCTTTCCAAGTGTTTTAGTAGTGTCAGTCTTTCACGATCTGACACTTTTATGTGTGGTACACGCCATTGCAATCTCTGTATGTCTATTTGAAAATGAGCAATATCATCAGTTGCTATGATACTGTTTAAGTTAGAGTTACTTCTATTCAAAATAAGTTCATGTTTACAATTTATCACAATTTTGTTGTAATCCTCCGCAAATCCTAAAATCTTATTAAGAGGTACAATAGCACTAAAATGACCATCACTTTTGAATCCATCTAGGTTCCAACCCCACAAAGCAGCAACTTTATTTTCTCCATCATTCATTGAAACGTATGACTTTATTGTCGACGTTATTCCAGAATTTTTAATACGATCTATTTCAATGCCATTTATTTCGTATCTGATATCTTGAAACAAAAACATAACAGGATTGTTACTGAACGTAATATTTTTCTTAATCGGTTTTCCATCTTTATCGAAGAACTTTGCTTGGCCCTCGACGTATATGGAACTGGCCGATGGTAACACGTATATGTCTTGTTGATGAATGGGGATTCTGATTTCATCGTTTTCTCTAAAGCTGTTAGTGTAGGGATTGTATGTGTGGACTTCATAGCTTTCAATCGAAGTATCGAAGTGAGGTAATTCATTAATTTGTAGTATATTCATACTTTAAAACCTAGAGCTTTAAGATAAGCTTTATTTGCTCCACTCAATTTCTTCACTTTTTTCTTACGTCTATGCACTTTAGTGGTCGTAGATGGAATAAGACGTTTGATTTTCACAGGAGTGTTTTTATAATATACTATCATTTTGTTTTTCTTAAATGAAGACGTAATTGAATATGTTCTTCACCAAAGTTAATACAGTTACCGAGTTGATCAACAATCTTAACAGATATAGATGAAATTATATTTTTGTTCACTGGGAAATAAATAACGTTCTGTGGTATTTCTGTGTAGCCGTGACTTGAAGCAGTATCAGATAAGAATTCATGAATAAAATGAGTCGGTAATCCGTTGTAATATGAACCGTGCACAAGATCACATTCGATTTTGATTACACCTGTTAAACTGCTGTTATTAACGGATACAATCGGTCTTGTTTTTAATACTGAAAAGAATAGTAAACCACACTCGTATTGATCAGTTAAATGGAGAGGTGGTTGAAAATACGAGACCAGTTCTGATTTATTTCCAGAGATGGTAACCGTAGTAGACATGCTTGCATACTGAACTCTTTTAAATGATTCTGTTTATTTTATTTCTTGATTATACCAAAAATTCTTTAAGAAATTTAAACATAGATGTCCACAGTTGAAGGGGTGATCACGTTGAATATTTTCATAATTATATTGAATGTTAGAACCTACATATTTTATAAATTCCTTTGGGGGTTTCAGATTTCCATAGCTGTCGAAATACTCAACATAATCATTACATTTTGCATAGGCTACCCAATGAGAACCAGGATTTTTTGAACTATCTAAATTAATAACTCCACATTCTTTTTTATATGGATATTTAGGAAGTTTATCTCTCATAAAGACACCTCTAAAATAAGGTATTCTATTTCCATACTTTAAAATGTCAAAGTTAGTTAAAGCTCGTTTGGGTAGCCGATATCTTAGTTTTTTTCTTTTGATACGAAAATCCCAAGACCGCCCTTATGTGGTTTAAGATGTAGTCCTTTCCCAATACATAGAGCTTCCATTTTCTCATTGTGTCTCCTCGATTCCTCATACAGCTTTTTAGCCATTTTAAATTCATTTATGGTTTTAGCAATACCAGCTGCACCGCCTGCTAAAGCTCCCGCCGCTGATAATCCCGCAAAAATAGGAATCAAAGGTAGTACTCCTCCAGTTTTTGGAATAGGAATAACACGAGGGAGCTTAAACGATGAATCATCAGCTAATTCTCTGGTAGCGGCAATAGCTAATTCTATAGCCATTTTCTTGCTCTTAGGTTTTAATTTTTTTATGTGTCTTTTTGCTTTTGTAATAATAGATTTTAATTTACTTTTCAATCCTCTTCCAGAAGTAACTTTTGGAGAACGCTTTTTCCTCAAACCAGAACCGGTTTTAATTTTTGCCGACATAGCCTTACTTACTAAGCGTGCCGCGAGTTTTTCGCCTATACTTGCATCGGAAGCAATCGCTCGCTGTTTCGCCATTTTTAACAAAATTAAATCAGCCTTATGTCGATCTTCCAAGTTTGATGACTTGTGATATGCAATATCGTGATCTTTGCAATATTCGTCCAACTTATTTACAGCGTTATCTCCTCGTGCAAGTCTTTTTATTAATTTAGTACCAGGACCACAGTAATTATATCCTGGTAAGTGTAATTCAAATGGTAAATTATTAATAAGCCAATTGAGAAGACTACTCTCTCCAAAACACATTATACGAGTGATGATTTCGGTTAGAATACTTTAATAAATAGTTATGCGATTCGAGTTTGTTGTTAATATTATTTATAATATTACATTCGATTTATCAATCCAACTGCTTTCAGCTGAAGACAAACCCAACCATTTTACTAAAACTCTGTTACCTTTTCTTCTAAGAACTTTCTCAACTAGATATACATTGGGATGTTTTGTTTTTTGTAGTTCTTGTGCATAAAATGCACCTAAAATAGGCTGACCTCTGATAGTATCTTCAATTAAATAAGTTATGGGAGTTGTTTTTTGTATTTTACGAATTTTAAATATTTCTGTTGACCAGTTGGGAGTGTAACCTTTTTCAAATGTTCCCTTGTATTTACTGATACGCACATAATCACCTACTTTGTACTTGCTTTTTAAATTATTTTTTTTTAGCAACTTTAAATACCTTTCTAATATATTGTTTTTATTAATACTGTCCACATTAGCAGGGATTTCATTGATAGTGCGATGGTGAGTGTGATTGTATTTGTAAATAACATCATTCAGAGTATTATTTATCCAATTGTAATTGCCTTTTAAACTAAATTCCTTATAAACTTTAGATTTCAATGTCCTGATAAATCGTTCAACTATTGAAGCTTTTTTTGTTGAGAAGGTTGAATAATGGTTAATATGATACGATTTCATAAGTTTCTGAAATTTATTATTATAAAATTCTGCTCCATTATCCGTTTGAAGATTTTTAGGAACACGCCCTTTATCCAACAAAGTTTTGAAAGAGTTACACACGTCTTCTTTGGTTTTACTTCTCATAGGAAAGGTCCAAGCATATTTCGAAAATGTATCAATAACGGCAAGAATATATTTGTAATTTTTATTTTCTTTTGAAATTGATTGCATATCAATCAAGTCTGCTTGCCACAAGTCATCTATATCTTTCATGATAACATGTCTTCGTGGATAGTTCACCCTTGCATTTTTATGAATTTCGTTTACCACGTCAGCTTTGCTCATGTTCACAATTCAGTATACTTGTCTTGAACTCAGCTATTATACTGAATAAAAAGCATGTTATTGTGACTATTTATTATTTAATTATATCACTTTCTTTTAATTCTTCGATTATTGATAAAATTTCATTATCATGGTTTGTATTACCAGCATCTCGGGAAGCAATTAATAGTTTCAATCTGTCAACCAATTCGTTAGGATCATCCCAATATACCAAATCAGTATTGTTTTTGTATTTCTTTAGCGTTGGTAAGTTTCCCCCAAATTTTGTGATAATATTATTGTTTAACGATTCAGAAAACAATGGTCTAATTATTTCACGATATTTTATACCTTTATCGCCTCTAATTTGTCCATTAGGATTGAAATCTCTCTTATGTGCATGTGTATAATGCAATATATCTTTATAGACAAGTTTATCTTTGCTTGATATTAGTTTCAAATCAGGTTTTCTTCGAAGTAAAAGTTCTTTTAAACCGGGGGTTAAATTGTAGCTTTTGTCACCAATTTTAATTAAAATGACATTGTCATCATTCACACTATCTATTTTAGAAAATGAAACTATTGAATTACCCATTAGTAATTTTTTGTTTGCACTCCTTATTCCAAATGGTATATTTACCCCATCATAAATATCATGGATATCACAGCCCTCTAATGACATTTCTAAATCTTCCAGTAATTCTGTTTGGGGAGACTTTTTAACGAACTGCACAGATTTCAGTTCTGGATCGCAGCATTCTTCAAACTTTGTAGATGAGCTAGTATTAATGTCATCCAATTCCATGTCTTCAAAATTAGAGTGTGTATTTTCAAAATTTTGTAATTTTTCTGTTGTTTTGTTCGAATCGACTAGGGTTTTAAGAGGATCTGTGACAGGTTTTAACATTTTGTCAAGTGACAAGTTCATTGAGTGTTCCTGATCTTTAATTTGTTTTATTTTATTCTTTATGGAATCTACAGACTTCATTAATTCTATTTTAATATTTTTCTCCATGTTGTACCTATTTTAACAACTGTATTAAGCTAAAGAATTTATTATACTGAATTTAATTTTGCAAGTTAATTACTTATATGTGTATACAAACATTCAGTCAAATTTAAAAAACATGTCAAAATTCTGTCTGTACCGTCCGTTATTTAATGACGATTCTTTATTAATAAGTAGAAAATTATAAGGTTTACTCCAAACTGTTTTACAAAGATTTCTGAATTCTTTCCACTGTAAATCAGAACTAACATGTTCTTCATAAATATGCTTTAAATTCACATCATCTTGTTTGAATATAATAAGAAAATTAACATTGTCACGTAACAATTGCTTTGGAATTTTAGAATAGGTTTGAGACAAATAGAAACAATCTATTTGTTTATGTCTACCCATACAGAAATAATTGCGGATATTTATTTGATTTTCACAAGCAACATCATCGAAAATAAATACAGAATTTGTTAAAGCTTCACTCGGAGAAATTACATCTTTATCATCGTTGAACTCGTAGAAATTAACCTGTGGTACTCTTTTCAATACTTCAGTCAAGAAACGGTATTTAGGTTGAAAAGAAGTTTTAGAGTAAAGATACAAATTTCTAAATTTGAGCCCATTTTTATGCAGCAGTAAGCTTATCATTACATTCGTTTTGCCACAGTTCGATGGGCCACATATTATACAACGAATGGCATTAGGCAATAAAGCGCTATGTCTGATGTGGTCAACGGAGTCACTTAATTTTATATTACTAATATTAAGAGATATGGGTTGCTTAATCAACTTCATCTTACCTATTAATTCGAAAACTGTTTAACGTGAATATTTATACTGGATTAACTAAATTATGTGTACGAGAAAGATGGTATTCTCATATTACAAATTTATACTTAATATGTAATCTGAGTTAAGTAGTGTACTTATAAAATAAGCAATCACTTCATTTCACCACCATCTTTTCCATAAAGAAGTCGCTTCGTATTGCTTTCATTTATCAAAACATTGTTAAGGTAACTATTTTATTTATTTTTTGATTATTTGATCTAATCATATCAATAATAATAATAATGACATAATAATTATAATAATATTGCATATTGTTTTTTACAGCATCATGTCACGCTCACCATCTTACAGCCCTGTTCTAGATACTACAAGTACTAACCCTCAGTGTCACGTAAGTACCTAAGCTGGTTTTGCTATTATCAATTAAATTCATAGTTGGTGTTGTTTGATAACAAAAAATCTTTGTCTTTCAGAATTTGATTACCGATCCTGTCCTGAATCCTTTTTACTATGCTCAAGATGGAGAGAGTTGGTATGCTCAAGTAGCGGCAAATGCATGTAATGAGAGTCATCAACAAAAATTAGAAGAACAAAAACAAAAGAAGAAGAAGAAAACTAAATCAAAACCTTTCAAAAACACATCATTTATAATACGTAAAGAGCCAGGACATGTTCGCCAACTAATAAAAATAATTATACATGATTTGGATGATCGTCACATAGATGAAATAGACACTGAGCCTGATAGTGCAAGCGTGAATATACAGTATTTAGTGAAAAGTGATTATGATGATATTATGAGTGAAACTGAGCTCTTAGTAAGTAAAATAGTTAAAAAGTTAAGTTCGACTTAATGATACGGATGAAAATGTTATTTATTAGGTCTGTGCAAGTTTGTGTCTAGAGTTTATTACTAATAAATGTATTATATATTTAAGTTCAACCTAATAAAAAAGAAACATTATAAACTGTGTTTTATTAACAAATAATAAAAAAATCTTAATTGAAGCAATAAAATAAGTAAAATTTACATATCAATGAAAACATATAATGATAATAATAATAATAATAAAGTTCTCAAGGAGCCTCTGCAGGCTGGCCCTGTCTTTCAGTAAGTCTTCTATTTAAAACTGAAATGAGAAAGTATAATAATCAAAAGTAAAATTAAATAAATGTTTTACTTAAATATTATTAATTAAAATATACTTATACTGCTTCTTTCATTTGAAATTCACATTTCCATTTCAATTTGAAACGAATAATAATTTATATTTACTTTTAAGGAGTCAAATGAAAAGTCAAGTAATGTTTTGTGAATAGGTATATTATTAGTAAATATTTTAACATATACAATTTTATTTATTTACACATGTTTAAAAGTACTTAAGTAATTAAATTATCAAAGGATATTTATACATACACCAATTAACATAGGTAATTACAATGCCCCCAGGGAACAGTCTCAATTTGATTTGATATAATTTGCCTTTTATCATCTATTCTATTCAAGACTACTTTATTTACTTCTTGAGAGTAAAGCACATGTTTCATTGATTTGATCATATTCATTCTACGCTTAAGTGTAAAGTTTTTAAACAAAACGTTTTTATAGTCATGTGGGTACAAACATCTTGTAATAGGTTTAGACACGCCTTTAGCTTTATTAATTTGTGTATTCAATGATTTAATACAATACAGTTTTGCTCTTAAACCTATAAATTCAGTAATTGGATCTCCGCCTAATTCATCCTTAAATAAACCGGGAATGCTTTTATTCACCTTAGGGATACTGTAATGATTATTAGTTTCAAAATTACTCGTATCAAATTCCGACAAATTATCACACATATCTTTATAAAAATCTTCAGTATGTATCAAATATAATAAACTATCTGTATCAGTGTAACACAATTTAGCTTTACTGCCATATTTTTTCTTAATGTAATTATAATGAAAATTATATACATGTTGTTTAGAGTATTCTAATACCGAAAATCCAATATATATTGGTCTATCTAAAACAAGTTTTTCAGGACTCAGCTGTATAGCTATAAAATTTTCATTAAATATAGAAACACTTTTTAAATTAGGTTTTGTAATTAATTTTTCAGCACCAATTAATTTATTCGTTTTATTCGAAGTGTCACTCCATTTGGCAACTAATTTTACATCAACATGCTTACGTTTATTTTCTATTGTTTTACCAAATATGGAGTTATTTAATAGTTTGAAAAAATCTCTTTCAAATGATGTTATAGCTGCTTGCCTTAATCTAGTATTCAGATCTATATACTTTTTCAAAAAACTTTCTTGTTTAAAACAAAGAATCCTATGAATTTTTTTCAACGCAAGACCATTTTTAATACACTCTTTTAAATGAACGAAATGAATGATATAATTATATTTATCATATAAATTAGCAATTAGTTTTTGAGTTTTTCCTCCAATAGGTGTAAATTTCTCAGGAGCGAAAGGCAAGTCACTATGTGAATTATGTAAATGATCTGGATACGCTAAATCTACTTCTAAAATGTATCCATACTCCCCATCATCAGGGACATTAATTATATTAAACTTTTCCATATCACTATTTGTCATGAATTTAAATCCTGATATTGGTAATTTTTTCGTCATAGCATATCCGTAAAGGTTATTACAGTCCAAATATATTAAATATGTTGATGGTTTTGAATTATCGAAATCAGGTAAATAAATATTATTAGCTTGAGCGTATCGGTGAGAACATTGAGCTAATCCACCACGTATTCCTTTTTCCAACATTTCATAAATTTCTATATCATGAATCAATTCTAACTGCACACCTGTATAAAGTAACATAGCATCCCAGCTCAATCCAGGTGAAGTTACATAATATGCAGGGTCGAGTTTATAATACCGTAAACAGATATTTCTAAAATTTTCAAATATATCACATAATAACAGTACATCACACTTTAAATACAAGTCTGTATATTCACCGAGAGAACTTATATTAAAATACTTCCACACAGTCTGAGCATGTTCATATTCAGCGTCAGTTATATGTTTCATTTGTAAAGTGTTGTAAAAATTATCCTTAGCAGGCAGTTGTGTTTCATTGTATGTTTGCCATGAACAGATATATTCATACGGATATATGCCTTTTCTTCGCAGTAAATTGAATTGATTTTTGTCGGGGAAATGTGATGATAAATGAATAAAATCATTCTCAGTTAAACTTTTGCATAGATTGTCAAGACTTGAACTAAGAAATTGAAAAGAGTCTATGAATTTTAACTGTATTGGTTTACATCCTTTCTCCATATTTATTATTTTGGTTATAGTTAAATACTTTTCTTTAGTTTGTGCTATAACTTTTATCTCACCATCGTATTTTGATAATTCTGTTATAAATATATGAGAATCATAGCCAGCTAAATTGTGAAAAATTATAGGTATAAAGGGGCAAACTCTATAAATTGAATTACAATGCGAATGTGCTGCGCCTCTGTACTCGGATGTAATGTGGTCATGATCACAAACCTTATCATCAAATAACAAATTATTACAAATATGACATGTAGTTGCTGTACGATAATTATTAATTTGCTCTCTCGTCATAGAACGCATTGGTTTCTTAGTCATCAAAATTTTATGAATCAATTTCGCTTCCTCCATAACTTTCTTAACAAATACTTCCACACAGTTAGGTCCTCTATATGTAACGTATTTATTTAAACTACTATCATGTGAGCAACAGACATAAAATGCAAAACAAGCTGGTTGATGTAATTTCTTCTTTACAGTATTTTTATCACACTGTTCTATTTCATAGTCCATTAATATACTTTCAAAATCTGCGTATATAATAAAATTAATTTTTTGCTTTCGTTCATAGTTTTTAAATTGTAATGCACTGTTTTTGTCAGGAAGTATAGTTAAAATTTTGGAGCAACTATGAGAATGATACTTGGTTTCCGAGGTAAAAAACTGCAAACAAGTCTCACATAAATACATTCGACCTTTATGGTATGAAACTTGTCGTCGCACTAAACGTAAAAGGTTTTTAATTAAACAGTAATGACTTTTCCTGTTTTTTTCAAAATACAGTAAGTTAATATGTTTATCTTTTTTACAGTTCGTCACATAAAGAGGGCCAGTTACTGTACAGTTTTCATTTAATCCGTAAACATTAACACTTAGCTCACAGTTATTCTTTTCAAATAATTTGATGTCGTTAAATGAAGGTGGAAATGAAATTCCTTCTAGATTAAATATTGAACTAAAATGTGGATAGGAGTTCGTTCTGCAGACATTATTTTTGGCAGGATATAACGCTGCGACTATACTCCACAAAAAACAATACTCATCATTATTCTGTATATTCAAACAACTTTTTGTATTTTTAATAACATCAGGTAGGTCCAAATAACTACCACCCCGCAAAGGGCAATATTTATTTACATTTATTTCCAAATGACTTATGGATACAAATGACCATCCAGATTCACAATGCTCGAATTCGGTAAGTTTTCTTTTAAATACTTCTATTATTTTTGAGTATATATTATTGAAATCAGTACTATTGTATATAATCTCATATCTCGTATTAAATGACTTTAACTGCTGCTCATTTGATTTAGGTAACATAAAATAAGCAAACAGTTCAAAATTAACTTTGATAGATGTATTTTTCGACAGTAAAAACTTAATAATTTCTGAGATATACTGTCGCTTACCATCTAAGAACGCCTCTGGTATGAGGTTCTCGTCTTCTATAGATGGATTTAAGCGATAAGTCATAATTCTATTCTTAAAAGCTGTTGCTATAATTTCAACATTTTCAAACCTTGATTTCATTAGACAATTCGATTTATGGATATTAGTTCTCTTATGGTATTTATATTTGTGTTCGGGAATCTCAAGTTTACATTTGTCACAATAAATAGTCTTTGATAAACATTTGGGTTCATAAACATTCGTATTATATTCTTGTTCTGGGATATCAAACTGAGTTGTATCATTATTTATAATAACATTAGAATTTTGTGAGATGTGATCGGCAGGTTGAACTGGAAACAAAAACAACGAATGTTACACATATAACACTATTTAATGAATATAATTAATCGATTACATAAAGTTTTAAAATTAATACTATTAGTTTAACACTATAAATGTTACAATTAAAATATTTGTATATATTATATTATTTAGCCGTGAATATATAGATAATAAAATTTAATTATTTTATTGATAGGAGCTTATAAATGTAGGAGTTTGATTTTTGAACTCTTTTCTAGTGCTTGCGATAAAAGCGTTCATATGATTCCAGGCATCTGAATCTTCATCAGTTTTATTTTTAATGGTTATAATAGAATGACGCCATCTATTTACAGGCTGTACACGCTCTATCTCATCAGATCTATAAATTTTAACTTCAATGTAAAACGCACCTTTCTTCTTTTCATCCATTTGACGGGAAAAGCCGTTTGCCAATCTCTTCGTGATGTAGGAGTAAATAGCAGGAGGCTTCTTCTCTGCAGTGATTTCAAGCGCGTCGTCATCGCTGTCGCTCCCAAACAGCTCACGAGCAGTAGCCTTGGTCACAGGAGTGATGGGGTGAATCTTCTGTTTCTTGCTTGTGGACGGTTGCGAGCTGCTCATTGACGCTAGCTTACGTTTTTTCTGCTCCTTCGGCTTCGTTTTCACTGGTGTGTCACTCAGCGATTCGTCTTCCGATGGGAATAGATGTTCGGCTGTGTTCTTAGACCTGAGAAAATACAAAATCAAAAGTCAACAATTATGATTGAGTTGTCGAAAAATAGGATGAATGTAATAATTGAATGATTGAATACTAGGAAATAAATAAAATTTTAATTTATTAATTGCGTGTTCATTTGATTAAAAGAATACTAAAACAATTATTAATTGAATTGATTGATTGATTGTTTGATTGATTGATGAACATAGTAAGTAATGCATCAATTATAAATTCTTATAGAAGAATTAGTAATATGTTGCTAAACATATTTAATTAAAAAAGTAATGGGAAGTACTTACATTTTAGCAGGTTGATTTTCCTCAGGCAGGTTGATGACAAGATGTGGCTGCTCTTAGCAGAAGAATTCTTATGATCCAGGTTCTTCAGGACAGCTCTTAAATAGTAGTAAATCCGCGTAGTGGTATTCCATTTAAGGGATAGGGCACGTGTAACTAAAATGCTTTGTCAGATATGCCACCCAAATATGAAATAAGTAATTGAAGTAGCAGAAAAATTACTGAGCAATATGAGATCACGTAATTTCAACATTATGTACATCATATAGAATATAAAATAGAATATTGACTGGCCTGTTGGTCTAGTGGTTAGTGACCCTGACTGCTATGCCGGAGGTCGTGGGTTCGACTCCCACCCGTGGGCAAATGTTTGTATGATGGGCACGGTCATTTGTTCTGTATCTGGGTGTTATTTATCTATAATATGTATGTATTTAGAAATATATAAGTATGTTTATCAGTTGGCTAGTACTCATAACACAAGCTCTGCTTAGCTTGGGACTAGACGGAGTTGTGGAATATATTATATTATATTATATATTAATATGATAATAATGATAGTGAATTATATATCTAAGTAGAATTGTTTCTCAAGAAAATTATCATAGGTATTGTTCAGCATTTAATTTATTTTTAAAGTAATATAAGTAGGGAGGTATGCTAGAATTGAACGTAACATTTAATGAATCGATATGTGTTGTGGTTGACACCCTCATGAAGTATTTAAATTTATTGTGGGTACGTAGGTATCCCGTTTGTATGTTTGTTATTCAATCACACAAAACTGGCTGAACAGATTTTTATAACACAAATAGTTTACAATCGGGACCTATCTTTCTAATATAATTTAAAAAGAGGAGACAAACCCAGGCGAAACAATAGTATGCCGATTTGCTATTTTGTTTTGATCCGTTTCCATATAGAGAATTACAACTTCATCTCCATATAGAAAAATCACAACTTTGCAAAATCATTAACAATGACATACTACTTACATACGATGGTTTTGCCTGCCGCATCTTTAAAATAAAATGTATGAAAAAGATTACAGCGAACAAACGTACTGTAGTATTTATTTTATCAATATATACTTAAGGTAAACAATAAAATGTTTGGTTTTTTTTTTTTTTTTTTTTTTTTTTATGGTAGGTAAAAATCATCGAATGACGAATCCCACTCTTGGGCGGAGCGGGAAACAGTGTCAGACTCTTACTGACTAAAGAACCTACCCCGTGCCTTCCTTGCCTTATTCCCAGAGCCCCGGTGTAACGCTTTCGCATCAACCCTCAGCTCCGGGAGGCTTCGACCCTGTTGGGCCCCTAGGGTGTGCTGACAACTCCTTGAGGCGCGCGGGAACGGAGCGCGCCGTCGACGACTTGGGCTCGGTCTGGACTGCTACCAGACGACCGGACGGCGAGCTACCCATTGCTCACCGTCCGCAAGCCAGTGTCTACGGTGGCCGGATATCGGCAGGATCGCGGCGGCGACGGCTACGGCGAGTACGCCGTTGCCTTTGCCTTATGCGGTCAGCCTCCTCCTTTACGAGCATTACTTCCTCGCAGAAGGAGGCGACCGCCTGCCACTCCTCCTCGCTGCGGACCATGGCCTGAACCAAGGCCCGGCGCGAGAGGTCGCCGCCGCCGATCACCCCCACGAGGGCACGGCGTTGCTCTTCCCAAGCGGGGCACACTTCTACCGTGTGCTCCACCGTGTCCTCCGGGCTGGCCACACAGTGGCGACACCCGGGCGTCTCTTCCGCACGGATCCGGTGCAGGAACCTCCCGAACTTGCCATGTCCGGTGAGGACCTGCGTCATGCGGAAGGTGAGGACGCCGTGAGGTCTATCCAGCCACATAAAATGTTTGGTGCCGTGATGTCTCGGGGTTTCAATTTCAGCATACCATTTTGTCTAGAATATCAACATTCAATAAAAAACATACGACTTTGAACTCTATTGATTGACATTAAATTAAAATATAAATAGATAAAAAACATAAAATCGATTATTTTATTTCTGCATGTCCTCCTGAGTACTGTCTGGATAGAATGTTATTATCGTGAAATGTCGGTAAGTGTGATAATATTTTTAATTTAATAGTACCTATTATAACTATGAATAAAAAAGCAATAATAGGTAACCATTATTTAGTACAGGTGTCAGGTACACTACTTTCAATATATTGCTTTGTTCAATCAAAATGTTTGTATTAAGATTTGAGATTTATTTAAACAAGAATTCCTTTTTTTGTTTTTTCAGGACACTGATGATCTTTTCAATTTTGTACCAATGAATCAACCAGCAGTTCAACAATCATCAGGACAGAAAACTCTGGGTCTTAGTCGTAAGAGACCAAAAACTGATCAAAAGTTGTTTCAATACATAAAGAAACCTGTCACGCGCGGGACAAAAATAATCAAGATCGAAATTTACGATACGGATAATTTTCCAAAATCCGAACAGCCAATATGTAATTGTGAAGCTGATCTGTGTGTTCAGCATGTTGTAAATTCCATATTATACGATGACATATATTCCAGGACGAGGGAATTAATAGCGAGAATACAGGATGACATCGATCCAAAGGCATAGATTGAATAATATACCATTCAAAGACACCTAATAAATAAGTCGTCAAGCAACTATGTAATACAATTAAATTGGTTTTATTTAAAATAAAAGATTACCAAGAAAAGTTCATTTTATTTCTACTATGAATTCCTATTTTAATATAAAGTACTTAATAGAACAGTTTAGTGTGAATAGCCACTGTGCTATATAAGGCAGTAGTGGGCAACATGAGCGCATTCCATATTCAATGCTCTGCCGTGCTGTGTCGTATAGAGTAGGCACTGCGATTTACTGATAGGTAACTACTTAAATATGCACACTTGAATAGTGGAGTGATCACTACTGAGCATGAGGTCTTGGGTTCGATCCTATTTTCTTAAACATAACTGAAGCGAAACGTAGTCCACACTATTATTTTAATTTTTAATGTAATTAATGATTGTTGAAATACAACAGATAAGTACCCCAAAATAAGAATTTATTGATTGAATGATAACCCATTTCAAGATTTTATTGATTGAATGATAACCCATTTTCAAGATTTTATTGATTGAATGATAACCCATTTTCAAGATTTTATTGATTGAATGATAACCCATTTTCAAGTATAATTGGGGTTCCTGGATCTCTGATCCAGGAACCCCAATTATACACTACTGTAGTATAATGATTGTGATCTATGTGTTTAACACGTAGTAGGTAAATTGCGCGGCTAAAGAAAAAAGTTCGTGTCGAAACTACCAAAAGAAGTAGTAAACAGTTACTAAAATTGAACGTAGATTTCCTTTATTCCTCGAGCAGTTCAATAAAGGTACAGACTTTATATTCAGCGCCAGGCTATGATTTTATTTCTGTGGGCTTGATTTGATTACCGGCGAGAGGAACCGCGGCTAAAACAGAAACTACGGAGGGATAGTCAGATCCAGGTTTGCATAGAAAGTAGGTCTGGCTCTTTTGACATTATTCAAATGCTTGAAATACACTTTTTGAGACTTTTATTAGATTCAAAACGAGGGGTTTCTATTGTGCTAGATTAATAATAATATCGTAAGACTCAACCTAAATTTAGATCAATATTACAACTCAACGTACTAAAAATAGTCGCATGTAGTTGCGGCCTAACACTTTTTTTTATATTTTCTTCTAGAAAGAAAGAAAGAAAGAAAGAAATAACATTTATTGGTACAGTCTTCTCTAATTTTGATAGGTAATTTATTTAAACGGTATTTCATAAAAGTACGCTATTTCATGTATAAAACCATGGGCCGGAATGGCTAAATATTTTTGTCTTTAAATTATGTGGTTGGGTTTTAACTATTTTATTTGACTGACTTCTCCCCCACTCTCACAAAAAATCAAAAATCATCCATTGACATCTCCCGCTCTGTCCAAGGGTGTCAGGCTATTACTGACGACTAAAAACGCGCCCCATACCCTCTTTGCTTTAGTTCCAGGGCCTTGGTGTTACACATTCAAATTTACCCAAGGCTCCGGGAGGCTGCGACCCTACTGAGCCCCCTTTTACAGTTTTTAATGACCTGTAGCAAGCTAGTACGTAACAACCAACACCTGCCTACAATGTTCAAGACTCGCAAGAATATTTCGCTAATCAATATCAATAGAAAACTAAATCCTTGCATGAATTTCATGAGTTCAAACACTCTGTACTCTTTGAACATGAGATTAAGATACGTCATGTTCGAACATCAACTCGACAAGTCTATACATGTCTATACATCCTGTGAATATATTTGCAAAAGTCGAGCCGCGTTTATTCTTGTAAAGTAATCCGAGCTTGGAACGAAATCACCGTGTCTCTGCAAAGAATGTTGAGCGTAATCGGTTTAAAGATTTGAAGAACGTATGTCTTGTGAAAGATGATTAGGTTAGCTTGGTTGACGTTTAACTTTTTATTTTTAGATATGTATATAAAAAGTGAAGACAGTGCTGATGACGCTGTTTTTGTAATATGCCAGCGTCTTACATATCCTAGCGATGTTTTCTATGAATGTGTTTGTCACGTTCATAGAAAATATTTATCAAAATACTAAAACGTTAGACAAAAGTCTACTGCAGCACTTAAATGGCATTATGTCGTCTAAGTGGTGTCTTTTTTTAAAACTAAAACTTTTACAGCGCTCTCACACTGCTTAAATGCGAAAACAGCACTAATGTCATTAATGTGAAGGTGTATATGGCTTGCAAATACCTAAGTCAACTGACTAATAACTAAGTTTTGTCCGCGAGGAAGTAAAAAAAACAAGGTTTATTCCCAGGGTAATAATTATAAGTATCCAATCCATATATCTCTTAGAGAGAGAAAGAGAGATACAGAGTATAAACATATACACACATCTATAAAATTTGATCTTTATAATATTAGCATAATCTATTCCTCAGCCCAATCGTTATTTGTCTGGTAATCAAAATAATGAACTAGTATTAAAGATTAGTAAAACAAAGTAACAAGAAATAGTAGTAAAATGAGAGAAATAGTAATAATAATAGTAGTAATAAGAAATAGTAACATTTAGCAATAGAGTTCTCTAGCAGTAGTAGTTCGTCGTTAGTCGTAGTAGTAGTTATCTGCAGGCCATCGTATAAAGATTTTAGACATAATTATGATCAGATTCTATAAAATTGCCTTCTAGTAACAACAAACAAGCAATTTGAGAGATGAAGAAGGCAATAGGTGTTTCCTTGTGTCATCGAAGCAGGAAAGAAGATTTGCAGAAGAATCAAGTTACCCCGAAAAATGGCCAAACATAAGTGCTTGTTTACGGAGACGCGGTGCGATAGGCAACGCGTTGTGCGTTAGTAATATGTTTGTGATGGCGCGTGCGATGACGCGGCCCGCTGCTGCAATATACGACGAACGCCCAACGCTTCACACAGACACACTCCTAACAGAACAGGTGTTCAAAGCTAATGAGTTCTGGAGTGGTGAATACATACCAAAAGACGAAGTATTGAACGCTCTGATCTACAAGGTAAACAAATTTTATAGTACAAGTTTAAACTATTATTAATGAGAAAGACTTATAACAAAAAGCTTCCTAAATGTTTAGTTCTGGTTATGATAGGTATTGTTTAACGATTCCAAAACTTTTACTACGTCTGCCAACTTTTAAATATTTTTTTCAATCAAATGTAAATACGCGGCGAATTAGAAATAGTTCTCGAAATCACGAAATAATTTATTTAATTCTGGGAATACTCTAGAGTGTCAGGTCATTCCAGACTTTTACTGATGAAGACCCACTCCTATGTTCTTTATTTGTCTTCGTTCCAGGACCCCAACCCATGGCCTCTGTAGGCCTCGACTCTACTGGGCTCCTACAGTTTAGCTGAGAGAGGCGCGGTTAACTACCCATTGCTTGCCTTCCGTAAGCCTAATTCTTATTTGTGTTTTTTTTAGCTTTTTTTACTGACAGGCACTGGCTCTAGTAGATACTATCAATTTACCTTTTGAGTACCGTAATTAGAGACATAATATAAAGACAATAGGTTTGCGAACGCCAAGGTTTCTTCTGGGCTCCAGAGTTTAAACAAACATCTCTTTCGAATACATGTTTTCGGCCTATGCGTGGACCTTATAAAGAAGTGCTACAATATCAAGTGTGCGGACAAGAAAGAGTGATGAATCTATACAAACCTTACACAGCTCCGTCTCTTTAATAGTTCAAATTAGTCGTAAAATTTATCGTGCTAAGGGTTCTGGTCCTTATTAGATGGAAAACAGAAAGTTTTTAACCCTGGTAGATCTATAGATGTAAACAGGAAGATACAGGCAAAACTTGAGTCAATGATGCGCCCCCAGACTAACCCTATATCAACGAACTGTTTCAACACTTCCGTAATAAGTAAACATCAAGACAACACATAGTAGACGACCCTACAACTGCTAAGTGGCGCCGAACTTAAAACAATAGTTCCTTCAGGCCACCGCAACGGACTCCGGGACTTAAGACTTTTGTGTGAATGCTTTGTTATATACTTACTAATAGCTGTGTTTCAAGAACTTACTGCGGTTATAATCCCCTAAGAAAGTTTTAGTCTGCGCAACCAAGTGGGCTACGGAAATTTATCGTTCATTCTCTCGGAGAAACTCCGATGGATTCAACATTATTACTTTTATTCTTCAAGCCGAGTTTGAGCAGTTTTTCTAGAGCTGGTTTAAGAGAATGTATGTTGCCTTGTTAGGCAACTGTTGGACTTAAAGCTGGTTGCTTAACTCTCTCGGTGCTTGGGAAAATTTAAATAAGTTTTACATTGATGAGTTTTATTCGTTAAATGTTTTGCTTCTTCTAAAGCTGCCTTTAAATAAAGAAACTTTATAAAATTGTAAGATATGAATCTGAATGTACACCGTTAAATTTTTAATCCCAAGGAGGGTCGATCCGGGACTTAAACCACTATCGATTTGTAAAGATAAAATTAAAAAATTAAGTCTTTTTTTTCTAAAACTAAAATTAATTTACGCGTATTCGAAATTCATATATTTAAATAAAGAACAGCTGAACGGGTTCAATGAGTTGTCGGTTGATGTCTATGCTGATGCATATTTCACCTAAATTCGTTCAGACGTTAGAGCGTGAAGGATTATTAAACATACACACATAGGTACAAACCGCCTTTATGTGCGATTTTATTTAGGATCGACACAATACAATCTTCACCACTAGTGTCCTTTATCCTTATCGTCATTCACGCAGCCTATCCATCATTTATTTTTTTCCCTCACTAAATAAAGCTATTCACATTTATTCCCAAAACATTCTCGACATTTTTCCCTTTTCTATTTTGAGCATTGTATTTCATTCAGTACTGTATTCCGTTCAACAAAAAGTTAGTTTTCATACTTACTTTTCAATCTCTTGTACTAGGTATAACAATACCTTAGCTCTTAATGTAGGCCTATTATGATTGTGGCTCCTTTTTATTTCACTTCTGTTCTTTTTAATTAGGCAACCATTTTACTTGAGCTTTATTAAAAATCATTATTATTCTAATTTGAAGGGACGAAATAAAGAGATTCGTTCGCATTTCTTTCCACAAAAGATTATGAATTATACAAAAATCTTTTTAACGTATTCTTTTAACAATACTTTTATTTATCCTTTTTTTGATGGCGGAAAATTGGTCAAGACCACGGTAAGAAAATTATTTAGATATCTTTTTTATTACATTGTATTTAGTGATCAATTAAAGACACAGAGGTCATCTCTGTGTCTTTCGACTTAATTTAGATATTCAAGGTCGACGTTGTCTGTTGCGGTCTTCCCGTCCGATTATAAATTTAGGTGTGTTCAAGGTTATAATGAATAGGCTCTTAATAAACTAGTGCGGCTTACCATCAACGATTGCATCACTACTTACCATCAGATGGAATCGCAAGCATAGTTTATTAAATAACAAATAAAAATCTCTTTAACATTTCAGTTTTATTTTTCTAACCCATAGTGTCCCAATAATGGGTAAAGGCCTCCTTCCATTCTTTCCAGTATTTTAGGTTTTGAGCCAGTTCTTGTCAATTCCCAATAATTCAATTTACATCGTCAGAAGGATTGCTTTAAGTTAGGGTCTTAGCTGATATATATTTCGATCGTACGCAGTCACAGACAATGCTGCCCACATGCGTTGAATATGTATATGATCGTTACCGACTGCGGTAAGCGCATCAACATACACCGAAATATCTACAGCAGATAGGTGGACCTTCCCGACTCACCTACCAGCTCCGTCGAGCATGGTTTAAAAGCTTGTAGCTTTATCTGAAGCAATCCAATGTGATGTTTGATGCAAAAGTAAAGCGAAAAAAGAGAGATAACACCTTAAAACTCTGTTGGCATTCAGTAATTCTACGATTTACTCTAATATTTCGCAAATCTTGTTCCACAAAGTACGTGTTTTGGTTAAACCCTTAAAGATTTTAAAGAAAGAAAAAATTACATTATTTGGAATCTCGATTAAATGCAGTAGGCTTTTATAGAAATACTCTTATATATATTTGATATAGGAGTTCATTATGGAGAGTCAAAGTTCACGTAAAATAGCAGATTTTCAGAGGTCTTTACTGGATTACTCTTACACAAATTTATGTCTTGATTTATATAGAAGCCTAGATAATATCCACAAGACATATATGTATCCAAAATATCTGAAGAAAGATCTGTAATAACATCATAATCACGTAAGAGCGGTTGTATGAAAATGTTCGTCTTAAGACCTTTCATAAAAAACTAGAATTTCGTCAAACAAAAAAACTCACAGATTTTAGTAAAACAATAGACTCATCTGAGGTTAAAGCTACATAAAAAACGTAAGAAAAATTCCAGTTCGCAGCGCTGAAAGGGTTAAACCACATTTTCGTAGAAATAACATTTTTGTGGCAAAACAATAATAATTTTGTTATTGCATTACAAAATAGTGTTGTATATTACACGTGTAACACAGTTAAATTTTGGTTTTTTTAATCCCATGGAGTGTCCATCTGGTGTACCAGATGGACACTCCAAACACAAATACAAATCGATAGTGTTTTATGTATAAAACACTATCGATGTGTAAAAATAAAATTAAAAAATGAAGTACTTTTTTGACCACTCGGTCATCACTGCCTTCCTATTATCATACGAATAGCTATACAGCATTCAGTCGGTTTTATACCAATTACGGCATTTAAAACTTTCTGTTTAATTGATTTCCTCTCTGAATCTTCTGGTCTTTGTTTAAATACAATATCTGGGATAAATTAGCTAAACCTTTTAGTAATGGTTTTATCAATAATCTTAACGACCATTGTAATCTTTGCGTTCAAAAGAGGTTATTATAGAAAGCTCACCGTCATTGTTGTTCCTTTGACTTTACTGAAAATATTGAAGGGATTTTTTTTAGGTGGGGACATTGGACATTTTCGCATCCTTGGGTGGGGCAGGGGGTAGTGGCAAACTTTTTTTTTTTTTTAAAGCCTACATTGTGTCCCACTGCTGGGCAAAGGCCTCCTCTTTCTCCTACCAAACTTCTTTGTCTTGGGCGATCTCTGGCCAAGTTTGCCCCGCGAACGTGATTAGATCATCACACCACCTTCGCCGTGGTCGACCTCGACATCGTCGACCTCAAACTTTTACTGACTAAAAAACAAACTCTTGTAAGAACAGAGCCCTGTCTGCCTGCTGAAGCCTTGGAACAAAGGCAAAATAAGAACTTTGCCTTTCTTCTAGGGCCTCGGTCCACGTTTTTACATTACCATATGGACCGATTAGGCTTCGACCCAGCTAGGCACCTACGGTTGTTGATAACTCCTTAATTTGCGTGAGACGATACGCGCCGTCGACGACTTAGGCCAAGTCCGGACATTTACGTGACGGGTATCCATTGCTCGCCGTCCGAAACTATTGAAGGGATGAGCTTTCATTAATCTTTATTATAAACATCCAAGGTAATAAATTTTGGTGCTTAATTGGTATGATATAAACTGAAAGTAATAACAATTATGTGCACTCAATTCTCTTATTCAGACGTCATCACGGTATTCAAAAGGTTAAAATTCTAAATTCGTGTACGATTCGGTACTTAAAGATCTAGTATCAAGAACACACATTATAAACTAACAGTAATATTCCTTGTCGTAGAGTCACCCATCCAAATCATCACCTCTACCAAAACCACTGTACTTCACAGTCCAATCGATCTGACCTTTGACCTTAACCTAGAAAAATCAAAGGAAAATAAACCCTTACGAAAAAAGTGAAAGGAAAAATCCTTATACGCGTATCAAAAGCTTACCATTTCTCGTGATTCGCTTCAAGGCGGTGGGTAACTTAATTATTGGGGGCTTGCAACCCTCTACGAAGGTAATTATCTTGTATTTGTGTCATAACAGTTTGGGAAGGCTCTCTCTTAAAGGGAAGTTCAAGTAATTTGGTGTGAAATAAATATAGGAATTGGGGAAATTGTCTTTGTATTGTAGATAAGAAATAATGAGTTTTTGCGAGTCGATAAAATCGAATAGCAGGCTGTTGCGTCCAATCAGGGATGCTATCAAAAGTTTCTTTCTAAGAACAGAGCTGAGCTGGAAAATGATAGAAATCGGAAGTGACCAGGTGCTCAAAGGATGCTGTAAGATGGATGATCACCTGACTACATTAATATCTGCTGTATTGCCCGTTGTTGAGTCTGAAACCGCGGTTTTTTTTTCCGCCTTCGGAAGCCGGAGCGATGCGTGGGCGAATAGTGGCGAATTCGAATAAGGAAGGGAAAGGATTGAGGAAAATCATCCTAAACCCGAAATAATGTTTATTGTTAGGGTTTTGACTTTGCCTCAAATAAAATAACAGTGGACTGTAAAACTGAATACCAAGGAAAATACAGAGATGAATTTACAAGGCACGCGTGTATTGGTCGTTCTTGTTAGTGAATTGCAGTGTCTCGTGCGCCGTCGCCTGCGATGCAGGCCGACGTGTGACGAAGAGATCCGAAGGCACCCGAATATTCATGCTTTATAAACCAACTCACTTTTCTAAAAAAACAAACAAGCTTTTGTGTGAAAGTAGGTTTTCCCATACAACTTTGGCCCCCGCTTTATCTCCTTTTCAATTCTGAATTTTGGAAAAACCTCTCTTAGTGCATAATGGCTCCGTCATACTAAGAAGCATTGTGCAAAATTTCACACTCTTTATAGTTTCAGCTGGACGTTGATATATGTTAGTATATATATGTCAGTCTTTTCTTTTATATAAATAGAAGACTAGTTTTGTAGTACATGTCCTCAAAACAGTCTTCATATTACCTTCAAACTCTACTTTCGAAGGATTTCGAAACATCTCGTATTTTCCAGTAGTTTGATAAAATGAGGATAGATTTTATCGGCTATAAAATGTTGCTTGAGAAATTGAAACAATTGAAGCTTAAATTGAGTTACTACGACACGTAAAGAGACAACTAGTATCTGTAGGCGATAGTCTTGAGGATCTCGCAGCGGATTGTGGAGTACCTAATAGTTGAAACTTTTGTCGAGACATTTTATTTCACTTTTGATATTTTGAGCTCAGAAGATTGTTTTGTAGTGGTTTTGTTTTTAACGCGCAAAATACTGTACGTTAAAACGTTGTGTGTAGAATAAATGTGACAAAATTATTGCACGTGAATTCGTTCGTACTGGTTTTTAAACCCTCGAATGCCAGGGAGGTATTGACCCCCATTCTTATAGTAGACAAATAAATTACCAAAAAAAAAAAATAAGTGAAAAAATTTGCCAAAAGCCATTACTGGTCGTCTTCATCAGTTCCACTTAATCAAATATTTTTTTTTTTTGACAGTAAATGCATTATATATACATAACGTGTAAATAAGTTCTAGATGAAAATGCCAAAATTACCTTATGTTTACCTATGATATTTCAGGAGTTCCCTTGATTCTTCATGGATCCCATCATCAGATCTTAACTTGGTGACAGCGGGACCACTTCAAAAATGTCTACTTTCGAGTATTTTGAAAATCCATCGATGATTGGCGGAGTATTCGATGAATAAACATACAAAAAAAAGCATACGAACATCCGAACACAGTACCTCCTCCATTTTGTGAAGTCGGTAAAAACCAAAATTTACGGCCTCTATCATAATCTTCTAGTTTGATGACACCTACAGTCGAGGAAGTGGTGACCTAGACTAGTTTGAACCAAATGAGACTAAACCCATCAGCTAGGAAGCGGTGGCCTACTCTTTAGTAGGAAACCGCGTGTAAATGATACCTACATCATAAAAACTGTATAGAAAAATTTGTAATAGTGTATGTTGTGCGGCAACTTTGCCATTGTAGCAAAGGCGAAATAGATGTCCGAGCCAAGACCTGTATGGAGGCGACACACTTACTGGTAAAAGGTAGGTATCATGAAAAAGTGTATAACAAAGTACATAATAATGTATTTTCGGTGGCAACTTTGCCATTGTAGCGAAGGTAAAATAGGCGTCCGAGCCAAGACCAGCATAGAGGCGACACACTCACTGATAAATGGTAGGTATCATGAAAAAGAGTATAACAAAATTCATAATAGTGTATTTTGGGTGGCAACTTTGCCATTGTAGCGAAGGTGAAATAGACGTCTGAGCCAAGACTGGTATGGAGGCACTCACTGCAGTGACAAATGCCCACATGCTACAGACAACTTTGTTCAAGACACTTACCTACTCAACAAG
The DNA here is from genome assembly GCA_029852875.1 of Mythimna loreyi. Lineage (NCBI taxonomy): Eukaryota > Metazoa > Arthropoda > Insecta > Lepidoptera > Noctuidae > Mythimna > Mythimna loreyi. The sequence continues at coordinate 7,468,134 of CM056800.1, read as the reverse complement.
GCGATACCAGAAGTATGAATTAACGTAAGGGAGTTTTACTTAAAATGTAAAAATGGTCCTTACGATGTTTGATATAAGGGTATTGTACGCAAAACATAAAAATGTCCCTTACGTTAATTCATACTTCTGGTATCGAAGGACGTGTGTCCTTTTTAAGTAGGTGTAAAGCTATATAATTATAATAAACTTATACTTTTGTAATATAACCGGCATATCCTAAAACTTTGCCATATGCCAACATTGGCTATCACAAGTCAATTTGAAAAAAAAAAAATAACAAAAAAATATATAATTAATGAAAATTAGTAAAGAATATTTTTAATTATAAATAATCTTTAAGAAAAACTACGCTTATTTAACAAAGTTGATAAAACTTAAATGAAATAACTTATCTACGTTTATCCGATTAGTGTCAAAAATGTCTTAATTAGGTAGACAGTGATTTTCTTTGTACAAAATGAAATAAATTGTGTTGAAAAATTTAAATAACATTTTCTTTACGTAAAGGCGTGGGACAATTATTTTAACTTTGGTTACGCAAAATAATATTAGCCGAGGTTTAAGCTTTTATAAAAGTTTAATAAATTTTTGAAGGATCATAATGTAAAACTTTTTTTTTATATTTTAGAAACAGATTAGATTAAGCTACACAAACACAACAAAAAAGTGACCAAAAGCTTAAGGCAAAGACACTCCGGGTACCTCATTTTAGCACCTCAAATAGAAAAAAATACTGTAGGTACATTGTGCCATTTTTATATAAATAGGTATAGGTTATTTTCAATGTCTTAGACATTCTTTTAGATATTTCTTTTAGTTTGTACTATTTTGCTTTTTTTTTTTGTTTTTTAAGAAAATTTGTAATATAACACTATTATTTAAAAAAAGATAGACACAAAGTATAAGTTCTGAAGTAAAGGGCAATGCTATACCAGAATCAAAACATTGGTCATGCCAAAGTATTTCATATAAATATTAAGGTTGCTATAAATCAAAGTGAAGAAATAATTTAGCAACATACACATAAGCTAATAAACAATATCAACTTTATATGTAAATGACTAATACATAGATTAACACATACAAGATTGCTTTTGATATCTTAATGTTACTACTGTTAAGAGAATAACTATAATGTTTATTGTGTTCATACGATTGTAATACATGTGCCAAGGCCGAGTATATTTGGCAAGACATCATTGGCTATACTATCTTTAAGAGCAGATGAGCAACCATTAAAAGCATGTTATTAAGACTCAAACAGAGTTATCGTCGATTGTGCAAGTACGAATCCTCAAATATTTCGGCCATGTTGATCGAAACGAACACTCCATGGAGCGACTCTTTGTCCAGGGACAAGTAGAGGAGAAGCGGTCTCGTGGGCGCTCAGCTTTTCGTTGGACAGACCTCATTAGAGCTGCAATACAAACCTCCATGGTCCAGAGTTCCCGAGACGCCATAACACGTGTCAAGTGGAGACGCATCGCTGGAGCCTCGACCACTTTGTCAAGAGTGAACGACTAAGGAGAAAGATTAAGTCTCACTCTTGTGGGGGAGGCACACATTACTAAACACGAAGCGATTGCCTCCTTTTGCGAAGCTCTAATTCTAGTGTAAGAGACGGCTGTACGTGTGAGGGAACGGACTTTCACATGCCTGGGCTTGCAGCATTGTATAGCATAGTATTACCCTTATAATGTTCCCACTGCTATGACTCAGGCCTCCTCTCTAAGTGAAGAAATGGGCCGAAATTCACCATGCGGGCTCAGTACTGGTTGGTAGATGTCATATTATGTTCTCACATTTTAGGTTCTAGGGCATGCCGGCTTCCTCGTGATGTTTTTCTTTACGGTTATGAGAGCAGTGGTTAGAACAAAACATTCGAAGACTAAACTCCATTCAGATATCTTCATCCTGCACAAAAACGTTTGTGCCTTTTGGATTCTGTTTAAAGTATACCGATTAAACTAGATTTTTATCAAACTGACCTCGAATATTAAAACTTTGGTGCTAACAAGCTGCTCTGACCGTCGTGTCGGTATTAGTCCAATTAAAAAATAAGCCGCTAAGAAGCGGTACGACCTTGCCTTAGGCATATTATAATTACCCGGTGGTACCGAGGAAAAAGTATTGTGTTTTTATAAGTATTGTGTGAGCTTCTTTTTAATAGTTCCACCAGATTCTAAATACAAGCTTTCGTCCGATCGTCTGGTAATCGTCCGGACCAAGCCCAGTCGTCGACGGCGCGCACTGTTCCCGCGCGCCTCAAGGAGTTGTCAGCAACCGTAGGGACCCTGCAGAAGGGTCGAAGCCAATCAGGGCCACGGGTTTGTGTTTGAAAAGGAAGGCTCTGGCCCTGGTATGTATGGCGATGTAGGAACGGGGTAGGTTGTTTAGTCAGTAAGAATCTGACACTTGTTTTCCCCTCCGCCCAAGAGCGGGACTCGTCATTGGATGATTTTTACCTACCATAAAAAAAATACAAGCTTTCACAAGTTTTAAATTATCCTAAGGAAACACTCCCAGGATAAAAATTATTCTGAGTTACATTCCAATTTTTTTATGTTCAAATTTTATCTAAGTATGATCAGACTTTAAGACGTATAGAGACAAAGTTACTTGAGCCCTAAGCGAACGCTGGCGTTCGCAGACCTATTGTCTTTCTATTATGTCTACGGTATTTAAAAGGTTAAACTAGTGTTTGACTGCAATCTCACCTGATGGTAAGCAGTGATGCAATCGTTGACGGTGATACGCACTAGTTTATTAAGTACATACTCTAGACTTGAATACACCTAAACTATAGTCGGACGGGAAGACCGCAGCAAGCAAATTATTCCAGCTCTTCGATGCACGTGACACAAATGAAGGATATTGTTCTAGTCCCTTAATATACGTGGTATAAATGACGAGGCAAAACGCTTAGTCCGGTAGTCATCATTTCATCCTATACAGGTTTATTGGTAAAACTCTAACAACCTCTTAAGAGGCCATTGTACTCACCATTATGAACAACTTTTACTATGGGACCAAACCTGGAATCGCGAAAAAAAATCACATCAAAGCTGTTCCCTACATTTTTACGATATAAACGAACATAAATATAGGGAATCACCCTGTATACATCTTTAAACTAATAAAATCAAATAGTTCTTGTCTCACCATACCATCAAAAATGTTTGCCTACCATACCATCAAAAATGTTTGCCTTTTATCTACAGCAATAAAAACTGCAAATAACACAATCAAATTGTGCATATTTCAGCCAAGGTCAAGTGCAGACGATTCTTCAAGTGGTCGGACTGTAGCCAAGCAGCTGAGCTTGATAACACAAATTGAACCACTACAGAAACTATTCTGGATAATTTGGGTAGCCAGTTACAGTGACGTCAATTTTCTTCCTCTTCCTGTAGCATTCCTAATATAACACCTTTATTACACTGAGGAACCAGTGGAGGTATAGTAGGCTCATCAAAATCAAGGTGGTATTAGTTTTTAGAACGCATAAAAACCATTGGTTGGCCTTTTCTAAAATTCATATAATTTTTTAGTTGACTATCAACAATTATTTTATTCGCTCTTTCTATTTTTCTCGTACTCTCTTCGCGCTCAACACTCTTTTGGACACGCACCCTGACTATAATGTGTTCGCGGACGAATGGAAGGCAATCATTTCAGTATGCCTGCAGTTTTGTGAGATGAGTGTGTGAGTCTAATATATCTTTAACTAATGTAATTGGCGGATAGCCGTTTTTGTCCCGGTCTTTGGACGACGCACGAGTAATGGATAACATATTGTCTACCTGACTGGTTCAGATCAGGGGGCTTAGACAAAGTCACATTCTCACTAACAATAACGAAATTCGAAACTCCGAAATGTATGGAACTGACATATGCCTTCGAAAAGTCACGTGGTCAAACGTTTTCGATTCGCTAATTGTTATTAGTTGTTTATACGTCAAATTGGACGTTTTAATTCGATAACCATAGCCAAGAAGTTGTTATTTTATCGAACCAACACTTCGACTTATCGATATGTTAGTCGATGTCACTTTGTCTACCATTTTGTGGTCGACATCGTTATGGCGAAATCAAACTTAGAAATGGATTCGACACGGAGCGATTGCCACTTGTCTAGGGCCCCAGGCCCGTGTCAAAGTCGCAGATGATGTTAGAAACCGAACAGGTAGATGTTAGGAAATCTCAAAGAGTTCAACAGGTTCGATAGCTATTAGGGCGGTGGAGGCGTTTTTAAAGAGTTTAATGTCGATAATATTATCAGTTAATAAGATGGACAGTGGTGACCAAGTGATAAAGTTCAAATCCAGCAAGGCCTATTACTTTGTGTAATATATTTCGTCACCACTGCTCTCAAAACCCGCACTGGGCGCTCGTGTTGGATTACATCCCATTTCCTCTCCTAGGGAAGGGGTCTGAGTCCCAGCAATGGGAACATTATAAGGTTGTTATGGTATGGTAATGTGGACTCTAAGCTCCAGATACATTTGGTCCCGGACCCGCTTCTATATGCCATTCCGTGTGCCATTAGTGAGGTGACCTAAACTCGGGAATAAGGAAAGTACAATAGGGAACACACACCAGTCTTATTCCCAAATCAAGGGCATTTTTTGAAGGTTACCCCAAAAACAAATAGCCTTTATCTCTAGTTACCTATTGCCTTCGTAATCTGTAATGAGTATGGACTACATTTGGCGAGATAAACGCACTTTAGGATAAGGTGATTGCATTACCGTGATAAGTGGATTGTTTGTGTAGGTTCAGGAAAAAGTTTCGTGGAAGTTGCCGATTTTTATACGGTTGTTCTATCAACATGATCTGATTATGTTGTAAAAAAAATGGATTTGGTATCTCTTTTTAGTTAAGGCCAGTTGCTAGGCGAAGTTATTGTAATTTCAGTATCTACTTGAATATTTTAAATCTCCAGTGAGGAGATCCTCTAAAGATGTAAGCAGTTTATTTAGTTTATTCAAATCGAATAAAATTTATTTTATTTCAGATACAAAACGGTAAATTTAGAACTTAATAATCTAGTGTTTCTACCAATTACTCTTTACAAAAGATTATTACTATCGGAAATCTATAAACTTTCCACTACAGTTCTTAGAATGCTATTCCGACTATCTCTCACTCTTCTATATTCTGAACGAGAGTTCTTTTTACGTCGATGCGATCGAAACACTTGACGGGCTCTCTGATTGGTCGACTTAGGGATGATTCTCATTAGAACGTGCCGTGCCCGGGGCGGGGCCCGGACGGGGCCCGGACGGGGCACGGTTTTAATCTGTTTCATATATTTTGTATGAATCAATTTATATTACACAGTGCATTATCCGTGTCCCGTCCGGGCCCGCTCGACGCACTTCAATACCACGTTTGTTGCACGGTCCCGCCCCGTTCCCTCAACGTCCCATCGTAATCAGAACATTTTCCGTGCTGCGTCCGAAAATAAATTGCGTAGCACGGACGGGCCTCGGCTCGTCCACGCCCCGGCCCTGGCACGGCCCGCTCTAATGAGAATCATCCCTTACTCGGAGAAAGCCAAAGTAAAATGAAACGTGAAAAACTCGCACTAGGCACTCTGAGCAGGGCATCACATTTTTTGCGAACAATCGCATGAAAACCTACGTACCGTACGAGCCTGCACAAACATTTAATCTCATCATAATTTTTATTACTTAGTTCTTTAAGATGAAAAACTTTTTAAATGCCTAAAGAACCGGAAGATCGCTGCTGAAACTGATTTGATAAATCAACTAAGACTCAATATTTAGAAGAAAGAAAATTTCAGTGGGTAAAAATCATTCAATGACAATTTCTGCCCTTGGATGGAACAGGAGATAGTGTCAGACTCTAACTGACTAAAAATCCCACCCCGTTTCTACGTTGCTTTTCATACCAGGGCCGAGCCTTCTTTTCAGGCGTAAACCCTTTACCCCAGTAAAGCTTCGACACTTCTGTAGGGTCCTTACAACGATAATAACATTGTGATAGTCTCCCTCTTGTCATATTTTATTTATTTACAAGAACTTCAAGCAACACAAAGGTACGGACACACAGGCGGACTCAATGCCTTAGGCATTCTCTACCAGTCAACCAAGTGGGTCATAACATTGTATAAGGATCACAATATCCTAAGAAAACCATGTACTCACTTATATAAATTGACAACATAGTCCCACACACATACGTGATCAGACCTCGTAATACTATCCGAAAGCCTTTAATATTTCCACTCAAGTCTCAGCACACAAAACATCCCTCATTTTATACAATTTTTACGCGCGGAAGAAAAACAGAGGGTGCCAAAAAGTGACGCCTAACTCGATCCTGGATATATTAAATTACCCAAGAGGAATAAGATTTTTGTCTTGGAAGACAGCCTTGTTATTGATTTAGTAGTTGGCTCTTAGTACCTTAAGAGGCAACTTACGAGTGCCTCGACTTACAAGTTGTAAGTCGCGGGTTCGGGTTGTGTAATTTATTTCATCACTCTCAAAACGGTGAAGGAAAATATCGTGAGGAAACCGCCACATCCTAGAACTAAAAAATCGAAGATATGTGACATCCACCAACCTGCCCTGGGCCCGCGTAGTAGGTTACGCGTTATTAATCCCCCATTAATGATTCTAATGATGGATGCGAGCTGCATAGGACCGTTCATTATGGCGACGATTGGGGAAGGCCTATGTCCCGCAGTGGAAGACTTTCGGCTGAAATGATGATGATGAAATAATTTTAAACCCAACATCACGTCTAAACGGCTAGTTGCTATGTTTTGAAAAAAATATACCTGCGGTAAACTAAATTATTTTCTTAATAATTTGATATACAAATATTTACTTTTTTTTTCATTAATTTTAATGTAATTTATTTTCAAAGTTATGTCTAACACAGACAAAAAAGCGAAGATCAGGCTATTTTCATGGAACTTTCAAAAACTAAAAGATAATTGAACCACCAATATTTTGATATATGATTTTCATTCATATAGTGTTTTATAAATGAAAGAAAAATGATGCGCGGGAAGTGACGCACACTGGTTAATCTTTTTTTCGGTCAAGGTTGCTGAAGTACATCTGCCCCTTAACATTGCTTGTTTCATTCAAAAGTTACAGCAGTCAAGACGATTTTTTCTTTTGACATTGTGTGGGTACTTGAAAAGTACGTTGTTTTGGGCTTCAGGGAATTAAAGGCTGTGATGTCAATGTTAAAGTTTTTGTTCTTCTAAAGTGGTTTGAGTTTCGGTGACGTGGGATTTGTAGGAAATAAAAACGATTACAGTTTTTAAAATATGTTTACTTTTTAGGGACCTTAAAGGTACATTTAGACTACGACGCTTACCATTTTTTTTTTTTTTTAATTAAACAGTACGGCCGAAGCCAATTACACTATTTAAACACACAAAAGTAGAAATAAAACTATAAAATATAAAACAATAATTACAAAAAAATATATATATAAACAACTGTGTTATACCATACACTCAGTGTTTAAATCGAGAGTCTCTGTATGAACATGAGTGTGCAATTAGAGTCACGCATGTTCATATAGAGACACTCGATGTATACACTGAGTGTCATCATCATCAGCCTTTTTAATGTTCCCACTGCTGTGACACAGGCCTCCTCTCTTGGAGAGGGAATGAATCCACCACGCGGGCCCAGTGCGAGTAGGTGGTTCACATACATGGTTCTAGGACATGCCAGTTTTCTTACGATGTTTTCCTTCGCCGTGTTGAGAGCAGTTGTGATGAAATAAATTAACCCGCGCCCCTCGTAAGTCGCAGCCGTTACCACTCGGCCACCTCTGCTCTACTGAGTGTATCAGGGTATTTTCCATAAAAAATAACCTGATAATAAATAGTGTTATATTATCAGGAACAAAACCTAACAGTCATTTGTTTTTTTGTTCATCGGAAATATGTATAAATTAAATATATAGTAAAGGCCATCACTTAATATTGCTATACTTTTAAAGACCCGCCGACCCGCCGATCCCGGCGGTTATTTTGCCACAAAAAATATTTCTGGAGAGGGTCATCCTTATTACCTGGGGGTATAAAAATGGAATTGCCATACACATAAAACACTTTAAGTGAAAAATAACTTTACTTTCGGAGTCGGTCTAAAATGTTTTGTTCATTCGTTATTTCACTAGTGCGAAGTGTATAATTTGTACACACTTAAATGTCTTCAATACATAGTATAAAAGAAAATCGCTTCCCGCTGTCTGTCCCTATAATATATGGTTAGATCTTTAAAACTACGTAACGGATTTTGATGCGGTTTCTTTTAATAAATAGACTGGATCGACTAAGAGGAAGGTTTATATATACATGCAAAATATATTTAATATTAGTACTGCACTCGTGTGATGCTGAGGCTACTAAAATATCAACTTCATCATATATTTTGCTTCAATCAAATGCCTTTGTTGGCTACATTATAAACTAAGTTCCAATACAATAAATATTCTAGTATCTTGATAGCGTGTGACAGCCTTATTGGATGATCAATATAATAAGTAATGGAAGAAAGATTCCAACACGATAAAAAGCTACTTTGCACACCACAACACAACACCTTTCTCAAAATATTTAAATTAAGCTAAGTAGGAATACGGACACAGTAATCAACTCAAAAGTTTTACAAACAAATCAAAATGTCTATTTTTAGGGTCAGTTCAGACCGAGATGCGACGCGACGCGTCGAAGCTGGAAGAGGCCAGTGATTTCCGCGCACCGCCGACACCGCGAGACGCATCGTAACGTTACGAGGAATCACGCCGCAGGGTCGCGCTGCGACGCGCTAAGGCGTGGGGCGCCCCGAGGCGCAGCACTGCATGGAGCAACGTATTCTAAATTCTCACAGTATCTTTTCGCGTAGTAAATAAAGTTCTATTTTGAGTCACTCTGTTAAAATGTGCGTGCTGCGTCGTGTCACGTCGTGTCTCGGTGTTAACTGACCCTTACATTTTTACTTAAAGCGACCATAAACGTCAGCGACTTTGGGCGAACAAAAGAGGATCTAACCTCACTTCCCGCGAGTCAAGATTATTTAAATAATAATTTGTCTTTCATTTATTAAATACAATATGAATAATGTTAAACTAGATTATTTAATCTAATTTAGTATATACATATATTTCTCTAAACAACTGCAAAATTTACAAACAAATCAAAATGTCCACTTTTATATTTTTTCCTTAACAAAAACTCAACCTAAAAATACAAACCACTTCTTTTTATCCGGCCCAGCCCTAAATCAGTGGTGTTATTATCACCCTGATATCAATATAAAGGCGGCACCAATGGGCCTTCCGATTGCGTAATAACGAAGATAAAGAAGCACCGCTTACAACAGCCCCTGATAAGGAAATGGGTGGCTGATACTGAGGAAAACAGGTTTGAAAGAAAAAGAATAATCGACTGAAAAAGGGCCATCGAGAGAACTACTATAAAGTATGGTATCGTCTAATTTTACGCAGCGGTGGGTTAGAGACTGTTTGTGAAATGTAGTTTAACCTTTTGAGTCCCGAATGAACACTGGCGTTTGCACACCTATTCTCTTTCTGTTATGTCTCTAATCACGGTATTCGAAAGGTTGATACTTATTAGCGGAAAACAGTGTCAGACTCTTACTGAATAAACGACCCACCCCATTCCTTCTTAGCCTTCATACCAGGGTCGGACCTTCCTTTCAGAAAGCGGACCGGTGCCTTAGTAGTCTTCGGCCCTGCAGTTGGGTCTCTCTATTTGCTGATAACTCCTTAAGGCGCGCGGGTAAAAAGCGCGCCGTCGTCGACTAGCTTGGTCCGGACTATTGCCAGACAAGCGGATGGCGAGCTACCGATTGCTCATCGTCCGCAAGCCAGATAATCATATATTTAACTCATACCAAAGAAAACCAATTATCTTCCAGTTATTCTTTAATATTATATTAATAGTCTTGCGCTGGACAAAAGCGATGACTGTAGATGATGGATACCCATTCAATAATCCACAACCAGCTCAGAGCGAGGAGTTGGTGTCCATCGTGATGGTACCATTGCCAATTTTAATAAACGTATTTGTTTTTTTATTTTTATTTTATTTATTTATTGATTCACCTTTTTTTTCTCACTAACTATTTTAAATCTATTTGCACACTGCACCGTTTCCGTCATCCTAATGTTGACCACAGCATTATGCTGAGCGTTTGACCATTTTTGCGTGAAATGTGACGCATTCTTTTCTATAAAATAATAATGATTGTCTTAATAGCTTTAAAGTTGGGTGAAATAAACTGTTTTTCTTTCTTTCTTTTATTTCCGCAAACCCATTTTATTAACCTCCCAAAGATGCTATACAAAAGAAACCGAGGCCATTAATATGCCGTGTGTTTCATCTTTTATATGCCTTTACTTATATTAAACCTTCTGAACACGCCCGTAATAAGCTTCCGATCACTGCTCACGCAATCTGACGTCATACTTCACTGGCTCTGTGACGTCACCAGTGTAATTAGCAGCTGCTTTGAAGGACGCGGTCCTATGTTATTATGGAGATAAAGAATCTCGTTCCGAACATAGAATATTGTGGGAATGAATCATAGCTTCCCCGGTTGGTAGGTGAAGAAAGAAATTAGTAGGTTCTAATTGGTCGTGCTTGAGGTTACACTAGTCGATGTTTTTTCCATACAAAGTTCGAGGGGGTATTACTCCACTTTTTTGACATTGCACATCCAAAACTAAATTTGAAATCGTTTTATCTCATTATTAATTTTGTCTGTACGGAAGCAGAAATAAAAAAAAATGCCAGTTTAAAGTTATGAGTCAATAGTTTCGTTTTTCGTTTTTAAAAAGAAACTATGAAGTAACTATGAAACCAAACTTAAAAAAAAAACAGCCGAGTACAGTAGTACATTTTGAACAGTTAAGCGAACACAAAATAATGCACTGACCAGCACATTTTCTTTGGCGAGTTCAGGTTTGATTCCAAAGTACAAGTTGCTTGTTATCATGACTATAATCACGTAAGTATCGGTTATTTATATTAACAATCCGCCATATTATTACATAGTTCGATTTTTTATGTTACCTAGTTGGTGCCAGTAACTTCGTCTATGTCAAATTCCTAAAGCCAGAGGACATTTTTCTCGCGACTTTTTTTTATGGTAGGTAAAAATCATCCAATGACAAGTCCCGCTCTTGGGCGGAGCGGAAAACAAGTGTCAGACTCTTACTGACTGAACAACCTACCCTGTTCCTACATCGCCATACATACTAGGGCCACAGCCTTCCTTTCAGACGCAAACCCTTGGCCCTAATTGGCTTTGACCCTTCTGCAGGGTCCCTACGGTTCTCGAGACTTTGTTCCTCAGCACGAAATTTAAGTTAAAGTTAAGGGATACTTAAATTTCGTCGCATTATCACCCGATTTCGTTGCTTGCGACATCTACAGGTGGCGGGACTTACCGCAATCGAAGTTCTGCGACCGTCGACATGTGCGAACTCCGTGTGACTTTACAGTCACCCGACAAATTTCAAAGGATGGATGGAAGGTGGATATTTGTCACTTGATTGTCAAAAGGAAAAGTAGTGTACCTACATTTTCACATAGACCTAATGCTCATTAGGCCTATGTGAAAATGACGTTTTATAAGTGCTCACTTATAAAACGTCAAAAGCTAGTGCACGGTTCCAAATTGGTCGTTTCCTATGGAGAAGAACCGGCAAGACACTCCATGGTAACTCTTAAAAAAAATGGTTTGTTACAATATTTTGAAATAAAAGTATTGATATGCCTTCATGGGCATCATACTATTCATCACTATATAGTGTGAATAAGGCAATGTCAACTGATATTTTCCTATGAATTTGTAAAGACTTACTACTTAAATGTTGGTCGATATCCCATAGTGAAAAGTTTGGTCACCATTTCGAGAAGTTTTTCTTTACGCTGAAACCTAAGTATTTCTTCTAAAATTAAGAGTTAGTTACGTCTTATTACATCGGCTGTCTAACAGTTGAATTTCCCTTAAAAAAGGTCAAAGCGTTTTAGAGATTTAGCCTTTTTTTTTCAATAGCCCTTACTGTCCCACTGCAGGGCTAAGGCCTCTACCAAGTAGTTTTAGTTAGTCTTTTAAAGTTGAATATTTGTATTAAAAACAATTTTCTGTTTATTTTCAGGAACCAGTGACTTGATGGTGTGACAAGGTTTGTTAATCACCAAACCTTCAAGAAAAGGAGTTTCGCCGATATTCAGGTAACTAAATCTTCATAAAATCTTACGGCACAGGTTTCTTATTAGATTATTCCTAGGAAACTAATTTCATTTTATCTTGATGAAAATGGAAAGCAAATTATTGCCATTCCTCTCCGTAAGAATCTCAACTAAGGATTGCAGATATTGTGCCAATTAGTTTAATATTGGAAGATTTTATATCTAATATATTTCCGTACATTTTCTTCAATATTGTTTAAACGGGCTGGGTAAAATGACATTCTACCAGTAATAGAGATTGTCGAAATGTAAGGGGAAGGCCAAAGAAATGGTGAGGCCATTTACCCCTGGTGTAATGGCCCCGACTCACAAATTGTACATCGCGGGTTTAAACTCGGCCAGGTGCAAAACTTTGTATAATTTAGTTAATCGCCAATGCTTTCAAAACAAAAAATGTCACTAAGAAACCGGAATGTCTTAGAAGCAAAAATTCGAAGACATGTCATCTATCAACCTGTACTAAGTCCGCGCGGTGGATTACGGCCAAGAGAGAAGTCCTAGAGAGAAGCTTGAGTCCCAGCTGTGGGAACATTATAAGGCTGGTACTGCTTATGGAGAGTAGTGGTGGCTGAGTGGTAAAGGCGTATTACTTTGTGTAATTAATTTCATGTGGATTATATGGATTATGGCCCATTCCCTCTCCTAAAGAGGAGGCCTGGGTCCTAGCAGCGGCAACATATGGTATGCTGATAGATAACTGCTCTAACGTGATTATGACGCTTTTACACATCTTTCTCTATAGTTATTTTAATAACACAGATATCTTGTGGATATTATCTAGGTTTAAACCAAGTGAAAAATTAAACCAGTAAAGACCATCGGCTATTTTGCGTGAACTTTGACCCTTCTGTAGTTTTAAATTATAAAGTAAAGAAAATACATGCACTGGAACCTTGACATTTGGTCGAGATTTTGAATGACGAAAATTTTTTCCAACATTATTGTTAAAAGTTATTGGGAAAAGTTTTTAAAGAAAACATGAATTTGCTGGAAAAAGTTTCGTGAAATATTCTAGTGAGTGGCGGAATTATTGAATGCCAACCAAAACTTCAGTTAATTTTATAAACCATGCTCACCTTGAAAATAAGTGGATTGACAATTACTCTCCTGGTCAGGGTTGCTGGAATCCGATGGATGCAAGATGCACATGGTCGGTCTTTGTGGCGGCGCTTGGGGGAGGCCTATGTCCATCAGTGGACGTCTTCTGGCTGAAATAATGATGATGAGAAGGGTAATCTAAGGATAAAAGTTAAGAGGGATTAAAACCAAAAAACCTAGACCTGTCCAGCTTTTAAATCTGTCGTTTCATTGGTACCATTTTGATTCTATTAAACATCATAATCGCTGATAGTACGCAATGTTTTTAAAGTCTTAGATCCACTTAACTGCCTTTGAAATCTACATACTATAGATAAGTCCATATTATATACTAGCTTTTGTCAGTGGCTTCGCCCGCGTACATAAAATATAGCCTACTAGCTTCTGTTAGCGGCTTCGCCCGCGTACATAAAATATAGCCTATGTCACTCAGGAGTAAAGCAGCTTTCTATTGTTGCTAAAATTATTCCAATCGGCCCAGTAGTTCCAAAGATTACCCCCTACAAACAAAAAAACATAAAAACAAAAAAACAAACTTTACCTCTTTATTATATTAGTGTAGATGTCACTCAGGAGTAAAGCAGCTTTCTATTGTTGCTAAATTTTTTTCAATCGGACCATCAGTTCCAGAGATTACCTCCTACAAACAAAAAAAAAACAAACTTAACCTCTTTATTATATTAGTGTAGATTTAACACTCTAAGAAGGAAAGAAAGAAAAAAAAATATTCGCGGGACGCACATTAACTTACAAGTAATTAATAATTTACATAAAACCATAAAAAAAAACAATTAGTCCGCAAAAAACGGCCCGCCACTCGGCATAAAGCCGAGGACACACAAATAATGTGACGAGTCCACAGCGCTGGTTTTCAGGGTGGACCGATGACTATGTCGACAGAAAGACGACTCCACTACTTCTGTTTTGTGCTGGTCCACGGTTTCTCTTGCTATTTTTGGCGGGTTCTGTCTAATTAGCGCCGCGCCATCTCCTTCGTAGTCTGCCGGGACCCCAACACACTGTTTCATAACACACTTATTAAAAAAATATTTACATAACCTAAAACAATACATCATAATTTGTTTTTTTTTTTGTAATGTTGACTACGAAAATCCATTTGCTTGATATTAAAAAGCTTCCATTATGAGTTTGGTAATGTTAAACTTGGCAATATCGGTTACTCAGTTGGCTACAGGTAAAAATAATGTACCTTAGGAAAAAAGAGTGTATTTTAAAATGATTAATCTTGGATTGGTGAATTATTATTCTAATAAATATTACACGTTTCAAGTTTCAAAACGGTGAAGGAAAATGTCGTGAGGAAACCGGCTTGTCTTAGAACCAGAAATTCAAAGAACTGTGTTTGACATCTGCTCTGGATTCTACTGGTGGATTATGGCCCATGCGTCCTAGAGCAAAGATTTTTCAAAGAATAACCATGGAGATTCTTGCCAGTTTTTTTCTATAGACAATAACCAAATAGAACCGTGAACTGTGCAAATTTATTTCATCACCACTGCTTTCAAAACGGTGAAGGAAAACATCGTGAGGAAACCAGCATATTGTAGAACCAAAATTACGAAGATATGTGACATCCACCAACCCGCACTGGGCTCTTGTGGTGGATTACGGTCCACTCCGTCTCCTAGAGAGGAAATCTAAGTCCCAGCAGTGGCGACATTATAATTTCGATAGCTATTACCACCGATTTTGCTTACATGAAAGGAGAATATTATCCCAAAGAAAATAAACCTGAGATCAAGTCTTGCAAAGCAGTAACGTGAACAAAGGAGGCAGCTGAGGCCATGTTAGTAGATAAGTCTCATGACTCGGGCATCAGAAATAATAGGATGATCCCCGGTCACTGGAAGTACCGGCTTACGGATGGTGTTTAAGACATTTCAAGAGCAAAAATTCGCAGAGTCTAGACAGACCTCAGACACGCCAAGATCCGACGACCGTACTGTACGTACGATCATATCTGTTTAACATAACATCATTGGTCAGAACACATTCTTATTCCAACAAACATAGTCTGAACTTTCAATAAAACTCTCCATACTTTAAATTCAAAACACAATGTACATACATCAGGCCACAGAGTTATGCTAAATAGAGAAGACGTGGCTTGCCAAGAAATGTCGGGCGTGCGGCCAGACTCTCGAAATCGCTGAATTTCAGGCATGGCCGTGGACGATAAGATGCTATATGCTGTCAGAATGAATAATATTCAGTCTTTTCAGGGTTCCGTATCTTAAAGGGAGAAAAAACGAAACCCTTGTGAGATCACTTTGTTGTACCTCTGTCTGTCTGTGTTTTTGTCAAGACCCTTTGTCTCAGAAAACGTGGAGGTATTGAGTTGAAATTTAAACCATATACTTAAGTTGTAGAGACTTTGCAAATGTTGAAGCCTACTGGGGCCCAGGGTCTCTTTTTGAAACAAAGGCTTGGCTACAGTGCGAAAGGCAAAGTATGAACTGGGTGGGATGTTTAGTCAGTAAGAGTCTGACACCGTTTCCACCCAAAGGCGGGATTCATCATCGGACGTTTTTTTTCCTGTGAAAAAAATCAAACTTCAAAGTTAATAGAAAAAAAATTGTATGTTTCGACAGTTATTCCCTTGCGGAATAAAAGTTAAAAAAAAACTTCCCGATGAAGAAAAATATTGAGGTCTTATATCATACATATAAATCTCAAATACGCTGTTACGTCTCGTTGTCGGAAAAATCATAGACTCCATATAATTCAACCTTTACATAAGTACGTTTGTACAAAACCCTCAATATACAAGTCAAATTCGTACTTGCCCAGTTTTTTTGACACTACCTTTGGTTACCTAAGTTAGGGTGTGTCTTTAACTTTTAGTGTCGTTGTGACCTTTATGTCTGTGAAAATCTTATTAAGTTAGAATCCTTTAACCCAGGCTTTAGATGGACACATCCAATAACAAAGTAAAAAGATTCAATAGTCAAGAAAAGCGTAGGTTGACAAAGAAATAAATGACATAATAAAGCATGGGATATATACATGAAATTTTCCACAAACTAAAGTCATTGTAACAACCAGGAACAAATATATTTTATTTGTTTTTTTTTTCTGTAACAGCCATCATTTTCCTGTCTTTGTCCTGTTTTGTTTGAAGTCAGCGCAACATGTTTTTTTCTTCCATTCTGTCCTGTCACTCGACACACTATCACTAATTCCTTTTTCTTTCATATCACTTCTCACACAATCCTCTCTCTTTCCATCCATCCACATAATCATAACTCTTTTTTAACATGCGATTCATCCGTCCTCTTCATTTGACCAATTTTTTTCTTTAATATGCGTACATATTTAAGTGTCCCTCAATTTATTCTTTTTTTCTACAATAAAACATGCCTCTGTTCAAACAACTTTTCAGTACTGTTTGAAAAAAATACCTACGAAATGGCTAATTCTTTCTTAGTTTATTAAGCTTGTTCACAAATGCCCGCCTTCCCTTCAATTGGGGTGCCCCAAGTGCCTCGGAATAGTTACCAAATATGTTATTATTATACAGATTTAGACAAACAGGAGCAATTGACAAAACAGACCCGACGAACATAGCAACAATTTATTCGTAGAAATTATTTTCACACAATTTCACGGATTCTGCATAAAAATCTAGAAAAAAAATATAAATCTTACAATCTTCCAAGTAACTGAAAAAAATATATTAAGATCGCATCAATTAGTGTTTTATAGTTTACCCTGCCCCGAAAAAATGGGTGCCTAAACATGTGTGTATAATTATCCGTTAAGCAAGCACTCAGGGCTAAGATATTGGTAAATATGTTCCATACAGCTGTATTTGACGTGTCTACGATTATCGGCACTAAGCGGATACTAAGTAAACTTACTATGAAAGTGTTTATCTAATATTAGAGCTCCAAGACAATTGATAGCATGTGAATTGTATAGAGGATCGAAACAAAGCGATATTCTACGTCTAAAACGACAGTCAAAAGTCCATAAGAGCGGGTACACATTGGGCGTTTTGAAACGCGCGCTTTGCTAACGCGCGTTTTGAGAACCCCCAACTCATATGAAGTGTACACATGCAAGCGCGCGCCGCTGGACAAGCGCGCGTCAATCGCGCGTTTAAATTTTTTGGTTAGAACGCACGTTGCTCGGGCGTCAGCTGCGCGCTTTGAAATACATGAGCGGCCATTTTGTTGTACATTTCAACGCACGCTTTTGTGAGGAGAAGGCGCACGTCTTGGTAGATCCCCATTTTCGAAAAGAAAACCATACCATATATGGTGGTATGACCATACCATACCACCATACCATTACCATCTTACTAATATTATAAATGCGAAAGTTACGATGTTTGGATGTTTGTTACTCAATCACGCCAAAACGGCTGGACTGATCTGGATGAGGCATAGGATACACTCCGGAATAGGACATAGGCTATTTTTTATCCCGGAAAAACAAGGTTCCCGTGGGATATACAACTTCTTATTAGGCAACCCCAATACCACGCGGGCGAAGCCGCGGGCAAAAGCTAGTTTCTTTATAAATGAAATCCAAAAGCTCGGTGTGCGTACGCGACCAACGCGCGCTCAAATTAATCCCTTGAGCACCGATTGTACATACCTTCCTCTGTATAACTTGCTGACCTTGGATAATTCTTAATTTTCGTTTTTTTTTCCAACCATTTTTACGAAATTTATTTTACCGTATTTTTATTTCTAGAAAAAGTCAGTGATATTTTTTTTATTTTTTTTAAGAAAGGGGGACAATGCCCCCATCGTTCGAGGGGTTGTTCGTCTGGTAACAATCATATATCAATTCGACCTACAATTCGTAAGTTGGGGCCTTTACCACTCGACCACCACTACTCAAATACGAGGTACATTATTTTAAATTCATAATCCGATATAATCTACAGATACCTATGTATATCCCATGGGTCGGGGATGGAATTCCAATCTCAATCTATAATTGAGACAGAAAAATCCAATTATTTTGTTTTTCCGCGCTGTAAATCGAACTTGGGACATCTTGGGCCGAATTAACAAGTCAAGCGGAAGGCTTTCCCTTTGGCAAAGAGAATCTTGACCAGTACTTGAAAAAACCTTTAAGATGGAACAAATTGTGGGGTTATTAAAAAGAGGCTTTTGATTTTTTTGATGAAAATTGTCTGGGAATAAAAGCAGTTTTTTGAGGATATTGACTGGCGTCTTAGTATAGCGGTCAGTTACTTGGACTAATATGGCAAAAACCGGACAAGAGCATGTTTCGCCACGCTCAGTGTAGGGTTCCCTAGTTTCCCGTCCGTCACAAATTTCCCACAATGTAACTGAAGCCAGTAGCCCATGTAATTAGTAACTCAATTTTCCGAGAGATGGTGCTGAATCCGGTGGTAATTTTGGATTGCGTGATCCCATTTTAATCTTTTTTATTTCTATTTGAAAAAAGATGCGCTCAGGATAATAAAATATGTAAAAAGTAAAAGAAAATGATTACATGTATGGTTAAATTACATTATTTTTAAAAACCGTTTATCCTACCAAGTTCGAAATATTTTCCTAGAAAGGCTTTATAAAGTTCTACTTTTTCATATTCTACTACGATTACTATTCACAATCAACTATTACAACATCACGGCTTACCATCAGGTGGGTTCGCATTCAAGCGCTAGTTTACACTGTAAAAAAAAAACTGCAGCAGCGATTTCCACCGTTAATACCAGTATCGCATTACCACATTACGTCCAAAGCACCGCATATAGTGTACAAACCACTTTAACTAAAACAATTCCGATAGTAATTTGTTCTATGGCCAACTATTCGCTACCCTACGCCAAATTAACTCTATCATTCTTACCACCTACTTCCTCACAACCTGAATTATACTTTACCACTTACAGAATAGAGTTCTAAATTGAATGGTCTAAATGCACCATCAAAATGTCATCACCTATGTGATTGACGGGTATTCGAATCTGTCCGTATGCTGTCAGCAGTAAGTTTCAAAATGCTGTGGCATGTAGGTCACTGTTGCCGTATGCTATTTGTACGAGAAGCTGTGAAGTAATTAATATTGTATCAAATCACTTTCTGTGCGATAATTTGGAGACTTATGTCCGTAATTTATTATGTTATTATTTGTCTGTGTCTCGTTATAACTTATTTATTGTATGACATTAATTATTTTTGATTAACTTGTACAATTATAATTAGATGGAGAGTCATCGTTCTCAATGAGAGGTAGCATCTAAAAATATTACGTTTCTATGGTACATATAAATAAAATCGATTTCTCTACATTCGATATTGCATCTTACATTCTCAAACTTTTCAGTAATAAGTCTACAAAATAGATAATATTATAAACGTAAAACTAACTCTAATATACTATAAGAAAACTGACATGTCACAAAATTCGAAGACATGTGCCATCCACCAATGTGCACTGGGCCCTTGTTGTGCAAAGGTGCAATCCGCATGGTCAATTTCCTCTCGTAGAGAGGAGGCCTGAGATCAAGAGGTGGGAATATGCTGATGCAATGTAACATGCTTTGCAATTGCAAGTACCTATGCAGTTTTTTTTGTTTAGTTATATCTAAACTTTTTCATTTTCTTATTGCTTTAGATAAATGATATTTATTTTGTAAATGGTTTTTAAAAGAATATTTTTACACTTAAATTTCTTTTTTTTTTTCTATTTTTGTTAAAAAAAAATGAAGTGGCACCATTAGAGTTCATTAGGAAGCATAAATTAAACAGAAGTGACATTAGAATATTTCAGAGTATTTTGTCTAGTCCCACTTCAGAAATGGCCAATGAGTTTTATAAATTTTGTTTGCAATAGATCCATAAGAGCCTTAGTTAGTTTAGTTTCTAGTGTAAGACAAAAATGTAAGTTATAATGAAGCTATCATAATAGAATTACGACTAAAGCCTCTAAAAAAAAAAAGAAACATCATTATCTTTCCATTCCGAAAGTCAATATAAGAGCAATTAATTACAAATGAGGTCTTCAATATTCCAATACTTATAAAATTGCTTCAATTAGTACTGTACCATATTTTTGCGACCCAATGAAATTTTCCAGAAGGTTATCGAGTTTCCCATCACAGAAATCAACCTAGCATCATAATACTAGCTCCCAAAGCAAGTCAATATTCCATTACCCGTCTCAAATGGCTGTCCACCTGCATAGATGGCACTTTGGATCAAAACAAGCGTCTTTTTTTTGCACCCGTAGCGTCGACATGACGATATTGCTTGCAGTAACCTAAAGGTAGCAATTCACTAGAAGCATTTTGGTGTAATGCGCCTGTTCGAACAGCGAGATACGAAGATCAATTCACTGTATACCTTTAATCTTTCGAGTACCGTAATTAGTTCATAATAGAAAGGCGAATCCTGCTTGTCGAATGCCTGCGTTTACGCAGGGCTCAAGAGCTTAAGGCAACACTAAACGCCAGCGACCTAAAGAGAACCAAAGAAGAGCTAGCGTCATTCTCCGTGCATCAAGATTATTCCAATAATAATTTTTCCTTCATTAAACTATTGATATTAAGTTATGTTTTAGTTGTGAAAGTTTCTTAAAAATAAACGCAATGGTTATTTCCCGATTTTCGTATTTGTGTCTTGTTAGATGTAACTTTGAAAATAAATAAATCACACCATGAAAAAAAAATGTATATATTCGTATATCAATTTATTAGATAGTCTTTCTTGTAATAGACTCCAAATAGTCTTGTTTAACAATTATTTTTTTTCTAAACATACGAATCTGCGGTTTAGACGTGATGTTCGATTAATCATCAAAAATCATATATTACAACAGTGAGTGCGTTAAACCAAGCATTACTTCACCAGCTTGGCGTCAGTTTGTCTCTCGCTTTTATAACCACTCAAACAGCGAATGTTACAAACTGTAGTTGTTATTTCGGTATTGTTATACTGAAATAACTTACTACTTCTTACTACTTTGAATTGTGCATTGTAATGCACAATCAGATTCTGAGCATTTATACTACATACTAAACCAGCCAGAGAAGAAACCTTTACGATTTAAAATCACCGAACGTTTGTAAGCCTTCACACACTCTTTCCTGTACATTTGCTGGCTTTCGTTAGCTTTAGCTCACATTTTTTAAATTGGTATAGTGTTAACAAAAGGGTTATGAGTATGACAAAGTGTAGACAGGGTCCAGAGAGAGTGGATGGATAGAAAGGAAGAGGGAGGCCAAAGAAAAGATGGATGGATTTTGGGAGGAGTGATGTGAAATAAAAGGAAGTTAATGGTAGCATGACGGGTGACAGGGCACAATGGAAGAAGAAAACGTGTTACGACGACCCCAAATAACATGAGAAAAGGGAAGAAAGATGATAATTCCTGTCTGGCAGAATCAAGAGCGTCATATATTGTTGAGTCAAGAGCAAGCAAGAGAGATTGGCGACCGTGACCAAAATTCGGTCGAGAGCCACCGTGACCGAAATTCGGTTTGGAGGATTATTATTGTTACTACACGCGACTGCTTCTAGTGAGTGACCACCCTACATCGGCAATTTTGTTTGTAATACCGCTATTTCTATGCAAAATATAAGCATCGTTGAGCAATCACGGTAGTCGATGCAGTCGTAATATCGCGTGATTCAAGCCCCCGGAGTGCGGATCGTTATTTCAAATAATCGGTGAGGGGATGCAATATTCTTGGTTAAACTCAAATTGCTGGATTGATCGAAATGCATTTCTGAATGTCGAAAGCATTTTGTGTGTGATTAATTGGACGATGTGTTTGGAATTTTCACATTATGTTTCTCTTGTGTTAAAATACAATAGTTATTAAAAATATCGTTATAAAATACCATCTACCTAATCTGTTTTCTAATTACATACGATAACTGGTATTAGATATTAGTGACCGATAAATAAACACGTGATTGTAGTCATGATAATAAACAACTTTTACTATGGGACTAACCCTAACGTAAACCTGAAAAAAATCAGCAAGTTCAGTACTTTTTGACCAATTATGGTAATAAATATAGGTATTACTAGTGAGCAGATTTTTTTGCGATTTCAGGTTTAGTCCCATAGTAAAGGTTGTTAATTATCATGACTAGCGCAGTCCATACAGTAAACTTGTAATGGTCAAATCACATGAGAACCATGGGCCGAGGAACCTCAATTTGGCCAGACTATGTTTACAGCTATGCAGACTTTGCAGCTAGGCTAGCTATGTTGACTTTTGTTGGTTCTAGAGAGAAAGCCTGCTGATAGTGATTTTGATGATATTGTTTACCGCGGTCAACCATTCAATAGATATTTGCTAAGACTTTCATTTGTACACTTAAAAACCTGCAATCATTTATATTATTCATAAGAGCTATTTAAACACATTCCAAGTCTAAACAATATAAGATTAAAACGCAATGAACCGTGACACAAACAAATGACAAACTTAAAAGCGAATACACAACATTTCTAAAGTCACATTGAGACACCCCAGTTTGAACTTACAATTCGCCCACGCAAACTCACTTCACCAAGTTCACTGTCTGCTATATATGGGTATCCTAATATGGGCAAGAAGGGGTCAAGAACTCCTGTATCCGTCAGGCGTCATTTGGGCAGGCTTTATGTCGGTCAAATGGGACTAAAGCTTAGTAACTTGCCCGTTAGGCGTTAGGTGTAATGATACTTTATCAGTTTAGTGTTTTCGTTGGGTAGACTCTTAATACAGCTTTATGTTAGGTTTTTTAGCCTTAAATACGGGAGTAGGTTTATACCATGGACTTATAATATCCTAGCGATAGGAAGCACGTTTATAGAAACTATTTGTCGAAATACTGAAGAGTTAATACAAAAGTCCGCTGCCGCGCTTCATTGACATTGTCGTCTATCAAAACTTTTAAAACATACAGAGCTGATACTTCCAAACTGCACTAATGACATTAATGTAAAAGTGTATAATAGCATGCAAATTAATTAAATGGAGTAAAGTTGCTGTACGACACGACTTATCTGGTGCGTAGTACATATATCGAAGGTTTTAAATACCTACTATACTACTTCACATCCTTACATTCTTGTCCATCCAGTTTGCCGGCTGCAGTCTTTCCGTCTGATTATAATTTAGGTGTCTTCAAGGCTAGAGTGTACTGGCTCTTAATAAACTAGTGCGCCTTACCATCAACGATTGCATCACTGCTTACCATCAAGTGGGATCGCAGTCAAGCACTAGTTTATTGCAATTGAAAAAAAAATCCACGTCGGTATTCCTAAATGCACCCAGGACTTGAAGAGCATTGTAAAGTGGTCTACTATTTATCTCCTGTAAAACTATAATATGAGCAAAGATGGTGTGGCTAAAACTATTAGGGGGGGAACACCCTAATGTCCTAGTAGGAAATGCATCGAGTATTGTGAGTTGCAGGGTGATTACCGGCCACTGTAGCGTGGGATTCCGTGCAACAATTGGTAGCTTGTGTTCCAAGCTAGGCTCAAAGAGATGTCAGCAAAACGGTTGGTGCCTAGTAAGGTCGATACCTGCTCGTGTGGCCTTAGAACGCAAAGGGTAACTGACCAAACTCTCTCTTATTTGATGATTTCTTTAAAAATCAGGCCTAAATTCCATTTTTCAAGAAACTGGACCCATATTAACAAAAGCACCTAATTATCAACTCCAAACCAAATGAAGCGTATAATCTTTTGTACAAAACCCTCCATTATAAAAGGTGTTCACACTTGACCGATCCTTGTTTGGTCTCAAACCCACCTTTTTGTATCACTAAGGATTTAAATAATGCTCCGCTATATGTAAAAGGTAGCTTTTATTGCAAATGGACAAAATAAAAAGACTGCGTAATGTTCCCATGAGGACGATTGTCACTTGTATTTTAATGTTGGCCATGGTGAAAGAGAGTAACGCAAATGTACTGCATTTTGTTATTTTAACCTACTATTCATTTGCCGTTTGTTTGCACAGTGGTGGCCGAGTGGTATCGGCCCCGACTTACGAGTTGTAGGTCGCGGGTTTAAACTCAGCCAGGCGCATTACTTTATGTAATTTATTTCATCACCACTGCTCTCAAAACGGTGAAGGAAAACATTATGAGGAAACCGGCATGGCCTACTTCAAAAATTCGAAGACGTGTAACATCTACCAATCTATACTGGGCCCGCGTGGTGGATTATGTCATTAGAACAAATTAATTAGGGGCGAGAAAACTCAAAGCATTCGACAATAACGAAATAATGGTAAGTTGGCTGGGGGCAGTTAATTGTAGCATCAATTAATTGTGGCATCGGTAACACTCATTAAATCCTCCAACGTGCAGGTATATGGGCACTTAGGGTACTCTAGGGTGGGGTTCGTGTTCTGAATTGAGTATCCGACGGTTCTATAAAACCCGATTGTGCCATGTTGTATTTACAACCTACAATCCACTGCGCAACCGATTTAGTGCTCTCCATATAGACTGCAATTCACGTCAAAAGAAAAGTATTTCTGGGGTTTCAAGAAGTCGGGCGTTTCAAGAAATCGGTGTCCCTAGTAAAAAGGGATCTATGTTCAAAAATGCAACTTTACAGGATACGCTAAACACATTCCGCGTTCTTCCAAGAGCATGACAATTGCACAGTATTCCCCTTCAAAAGTCAACTCTTTTTGGGGCTATCTCAAAGGGCTTCGGCCTTGCTGGACCCCTATGGTTTTACTGATATCTTATAGAGGTGCTCGTTTTTTCTCTCGGCCCTGGCTCGAACGGTTACCAGACAGCCGGACGGCAAGCTACCCATAACTCCTCGTCCGAAAGCACACTTCTACTATGGAAGAACCCTAAAACATCTTTTCTAGTAAGTATGTATTCCCATATTGATTTAGGAAAACAATTATTCTGCTATATTTAGTACAGTGACTCCAAAATAAATAAGACTTTACTTTCTCTCTCCATACTTGCTAATTCAACTGCCTACGCAACTCTAAATACCTACTTTCTTAATAATAAAACAGCAGTTAAAATGTTTTATCAGAAAAAACTCAAATGTCACGATGTACTGATCATGATTAAATTACCTTCTGCCTTCGTCCTAAACAAATAAGGAATATCGACTTGAAAATGGAAGTCCTTAGGGCATCAAAAATACTGCTATTATTATTATAGAATTCTGTATCATTGTTATCCAATCGCTTCTCGGCGATGAACGGATATTTTTTTTTATAATGGAATATGGATCAATTTTATTTTTGTGCACTTTTTTACCCCATACTACAAAATACTTCTGTATCGTGTAGGTATTATTAAAATGTATACGTACCGCTTTAGGTACGTTTATCGCACTAGTACGAAAAAAAATTTTTACAAAAAAAAAACCGCCTTCAAAAAAAGACAAACGATAAAAGTTCCTACACTAAAAAGTTGAAAATAAAAAATTGAATTACTGTAAAGAAACTTAATTTATAGGTAAAGTTATTTGACATTAATACTTTGCAAATATTCAAAATTTATTACTTCTTTTTGGAGTCGGTGCCATCATTTTTATTGTTGAAACTTAATGTTAGGTAGCTTTTTAATATTCGGTGCCATTATTCGTACATAATGCTTAAACATTTTCAATGTACTTAAAATGTGGCAGAAGGTTTTTGTAAGTATATATTTTTTATTTAAAAAAAATGTGCAAATCGGATGATTTTTTTAGAGAAGTCTAATATGTATTTACGTCTTAATTAAGTATTATAATATTTGAGTATGCAAATAGGTACTAAGTAGTTTTATAGTTAAGTTAGAGGTAGTTTTTCAAGGGATTGTTGCCCATTCGTAATTCCTTGCCTTCACTGGCACCGACTCCAAAAAGAAGTAATAAATTTTGAATATTTGCAAAGTATTAATGTCAAATAACTTTACCTATAAATTAAGTTTCTTTACAGTAATTCAATTTTTTATTTTCAACTTTTTAGTGTAGGAACTTTTATCGTTTGTCTTTTTTTGAAGGCGGTTTTTTTTTTGTAAAAATTTTTTTTATTTGTAGCCGTTTAGTGTTTTTCATTATTATGTGTTATGGCAACGAAGTCAATATCGTTCCTACATTTCTTTTGAAAAAGTTACCAATGTCATAAAAGTAGGAATACATATTAAAGGTACATTGTTACAGTGTAATCATTTTGATCTCGTGGAGAGATGATATGATGCATGAAATACTTATGATTCATCTCGTGAGTACATCTTATGACAGCTCTCTAAATTATCATCATTTCAGCCAGAAAACGTCCACTGTTGGACATGGACCTCCCCCAAGCGTCGCCATAACGACCGATTCTGTGCGACTCGCATCCATCGCGTTCCCGTGATTCTCACCAGGCCGTCGGTCCACCTTGTGGGAGGCCTTCCAAAGCTGCGTCTTTTGGTGCGCGGTCGCCACTCTAGAACCTTTCGGCCCCATCGGCCATCTGTTCTACGAGCAATGTACCCTGCCCACTGCCACTTAAGTTTGGCAATTCTTCGGGCTATGTCGGTGACCCTGGTTCTCCTGCGCATTTCTTCATTTCTGTTTCGAACACGCAAGGAAACTCGAGCATAGCCCTTTCCATTGCTCTTGACAGCATTGCCCATGACAGCTCTAATAAGCTCAAACAATGGTAGGA
Source organism: Mythimna loreyi (assembly GCA_029852875.1). Taxonomy (NCBI): domain Eukaryota; kingdom Metazoa; phylum Arthropoda; class Insecta; order Lepidoptera; family Noctuidae; genus Mythimna; species Mythimna loreyi. Next base: position 7,441,123 of record CM056800.1, on the reverse strand, counting down.
TACATTATTTTATTTTGAAGTTCCCAAGCCGACCTTCCAGCTTCATCATCACATCAGTTCAATAGTACCTTACAGCCAAAGTGCATCTTATGACAATTCTAACAAGCCCAAACACGGCTAGGATATATTAATTAGTTACGCAGTTCCAGTGCCTACCTTCCAGCTCATCATCATCAGATCAGTTCGATGATAACTTTTTCAACATCATTGGTTTATAGTGCATTTTCATAGTTGCTTAACTACCTTGATTGTGATATCTATGCGAGTATCAAGTTTCGTTAGCCATTTTCTGATCTTCTTCACCAGTTCCACCTCATCAAATGTTACTTTTTAACTGTAAATGCTTGAGTTCTTGATGAAAATATAAAAAAAACTATATAGTTGCCTATAATATTTGAGGAGTTCCCTCGATTTCTCATGGATCCCATCATCAAAACTCAATTTTGAAAAAAATGGGACCAATCTGGAAGCATATCCTTTCAAGTACAAAAAAAATTTTGCAAATCCATCCATAAACAACGGAGTTCTGAGGTAACAAACATAAAAAAAAAAAAAAAAAAAATACAATCGAATTGAGAACCTCCTCCTTTTTTTGAAGTCGGTTAAAAATGCGCCTTTCCCCAACACAATTTATTGTCTCTCCGCCACCGCGGTTGTGATGACACACTTTTTCTGCTTGTATAAAAATGTAGTATTTTCGTAAGCAAAGCCGCAGGGTGAAACTAGTTGCGGATAAAACATTTTACGTATCTTCTTTAGAGAAAAGCTGACAACGAAACAATGTTTGCGTCACAACCAATCAGGGTCCAATACAGTTTGTTCGGACCAATGGAATGCCTTGCCATCGGAACGTGTTCAAAATTTGAAATATCGTAGTTGATTATATTGGACAAAATTGTTTTATTACTTAACCTGTGATTTCTTTTAAAATAACACTGTCCCGCAATGAATTACCTACAATAGTACCTTTTTAACTTTGAGTTTTTTAATTGTTTTAATTTTATTGTTAGCAAATTATTATTTTACATTTTTTACGTGTTCCAGTTAAAACCATAAAGCAAAAGCTATCAAACCAGAAACGAACTAGCTTCACAACTGCTAGGGCCTGAGAGTTTCACTTTTTCCCGATTGAAAAGACATGGTGTCCAGGAGCTAGCGAAGAGATACGCAACATACAATTGAGAGATGCATCGCTAGACAAATCTACTCACCACATCAAAAACAGATTTCATTAAAGAAGAGAGAGACAAGAGACCAGGGGCGTAGCTACCGCCGTATCTGCCGTATCAATTATACTGGGCCCCCGCGGTACAGGGGCCCCGACCTAAGCAAAAATTCGCAACATGTTATCCATAACCGTTTCATAGGGTAGCTATAACCATCTGTAATAAAAATACGTTTTTTTTTTATACGGGGCCCCCGAAGGTCTTTTGATACGGGGCCCCTGTGGGACTAGCTACGCCACTGCTAGAGACAGATTATTGCTTCCAAAGCTGATTGCCAATTAGCAGTTAAGAAAAAAAAAAGATAAAATTACGTAATGAAAATGTCCAAAATCTGTATTCTGTAGGTATCTACTAGCGAGCAATGAAATTTAGGTCTAGGAGACCATTGATGGCCGAGTGGTAAAGCACTTACGAATTGTAGGTCACGGGTTCAAACTAGCCAGGTTTTGTGTAATTTATTTCATTAGCACTGCTCTCAAACCGGCGAAGGAAGACACCGTGAGGAAACCAGAAAGAAGAAAGAAAAACAGTTTATTTACGCGTAATGGCACAAACTTAAAACCAGTTAACAAACATAAATATTGCATTATGCGTGAAGCTCAGCATAAAGCTGTAGCTTCACCCATAATGAAATGTGCTACAGCGCTGGTTTTCTGCGGGGCATGTCCAAGAACCAACAACTCGCAGACATGTGACATCTATCAAACCGCATTGGGCCCACGTGGTTTTTTTTTATGGTAGGTGAAAATCATCGAATGACGAAACCCGCTCTTGGGCGGAGCGGGAGACCAGTGTCAGACTCTTACTGACTAAAAAACCTACCCCGTACCTTCCTTGCCTTATTCCTAGAGTCGAGGTAACAGTTTGCACCACCCTAGGCTCCAGGAGGCTTCGACCCCGAAGGGCCCCTGCAGTTTGCTGACAACTCCTTGAGGCGCGCGGGAATGGTGCGCGCCGTTGACAACTTGGACTCGGTCTGGACAGTTACCAGACGACCGGACGGCGAGCTACCCATTGCTCACCGTCCGCGAGCCAGTGTCTACGGTGGCCGGATATCGGCAGGATCGCGGCGGCGACGGCTACGGCGAGGGCGCTGTTGCCTTTGCCTTATGCGGTCGGCCTCCTCCTTTACGAGCATTACTGCTTCGCAGAAGGAGGCGACCGCCTGCCATTCCTCTTCGCTGTGGACCATGGCCTGAACCAGGGCCCGGCGCGAGAGGTCGCCGCCGCCGATCACCCTGACGAATTGGGCCCACGTGGTGGATTACAGCCCATTCCCTCGCCTAGAAAGGAGCTGAGTTCCAGCAGTGGGAACATTTAAAGGCGTTATAATCCTAGATTAGAAGGTGAAAATTACGAATTTCACCCAGATGGAGGCTCCAGGTATTTAGTAGATAAAGCTGTGTTTGTTTAGGCTTCCTTTTTACATTATACTGGGTGAGAAGGTTCATGTTTATGTTTTTACACCCCTAAAATTGATTTTCTAAACTCAAACTCTAAACTCGAAGCATTTATGTTTACCTTTGTATAATATAAAATAAAGTCTGTGTATATCTGCTTACTTGTTAAGCCACGAAACGAATTTTGATGCAGTTTTCATGAATATATGAAATGAAACAATTTTATGTTTTGTTACCGCTAACGTGTTTAAATCAGTTAGAGTGTAGATTAACCAGGTTTTTTTTTGGTAGGTAAAATAAAAATCATCCAATGTCGAATCCTGCTCTTTGGCGAAGTAGAAAACAGCGTTAGATTCTTAATGGTTAAACAACCTACCGTATACTTACGTTGCTATATATACCAGGGCCACAGCCTACCTTTCGGACGCGAACCCTCCTTCCTTTCAGTCCCGAAAAAGTGGAAAAAAAATGGTCCAGTACTTGTTTAAAAAAAACATATTCTGCATCTTATCGAGAGAAGTCTGTAGGTGCTATAGTGAACGATGGTTCAATTAAAATGCTTTTTTTCATCCCAGAAATATCGAGATAATTACTTCTATTTAGCAGGTGAACTCACTAGCAGTAGCAAGCAGTAATAAAAATAATAATGGTCGAAAACTTTCCTTTTATTATAAGGCTTTCACAAACAAACCTACAAAACAAAAATATAACTGACATAATGTAATTAAAGACGTATGAAATCTGAGTAGACTCCGGAAAATAAGTTACGGAAACAATCTGAGACACGTTGCTCGAATGACAGGAGAGACAAACCATGAAAATGTTGATTGGCATTATTATGAAACGCTATAGAACGCATTCAGACCCCTCCCCCCGTCCCCCAAGCTTTATTACGATCATTTCCCAAACGCTTGAAATTGGCCATGCCTTTTTTATGGTGGGAAAAATCATCCAATGACGACCCACACTTGAGCGGAGCGGAAAACAGTGTCAGACTCTTACTGACTAAACGACCTACCCCGTTCCTTCTTAGCGTTCATACCGGGGTCCATATAAAATTCTTACAGTGGCTTCACTTGGTGAGGGGAAACATCGTGAGGAAACCGGCATGTCCTAGAACCAAAAATTCGAAAGACATGTGACATCCACCAACCCGCACTGGGCCCGCGTGGTGGATTATGGCTCACTAGCTTTTGCCCGCGGCTTCGCCCGCGTGATATTGGGGTTGGGGTTTCCGGGATAAAAAGTAGCCTATGTCCTATTCCGGAGTGTATCCTATGCCTGTGCCAAATTTCATCCAGATCCGTCCAGCCGTTTTGGCGTAATTGAGTAACAAACATCCAAACATCGTAACTTTCGCATTTATAATATTAGTAAGATTCCCTCTCCTAGAGGCCTGTGTGCTAGCAGTGGAAACATAACAATGATGATGATGATGACTCTTCGGCTATGTCGGTAACATTAAGACAACAATGGGTAATATTAGCTTATATTAATGTAGCTATTCATGCCCGGAACATAGCGTTCTTGTTATCAACAAATTAGAAGGCAATCTAAGTTTACGTCAGTCCAGAACTAAGTTACAAATTGGTATCTGCTCTATTGTCACTTGTATAGGCATGTTAGTGTCTACAAGGCATAATATAATAGTCCATGTATAAACCATGAAATATTTTTTTCATATAGACGTACATAGTAGTGGTTTATATGATCTGATGCACCGTTCAATTTGATAAAATTGAAAATTTGCTATGGAGAAAATTCGGCAAGAAACTTCATAGTTATCATATAAAAAAAAATTACACTATTAATTACATATGTGAAGACAGTGTTCTAATAGTAATTTTATAGAGTAGCCAAAAGCACAATAAAAATAATATTAAATTTGAGTCTAAATAGAATATCATTTATGTAACCGCGAAGGCAATCATATAAAATTAAAAAAAAAAATAAAGAAAAATATTCACAGTGTTTTCCCGAACAACAATCGAAGCTATGTTCTTTCACTATATTCTCTCTTCTATCTCGGTAGGTTGTAGTAGTGTGTGGGACATCCCTTTTCTCCATCCCTTAGCGCCAATTATGTGTGTTTTTGGTTCTTAATGTGTGTGAGCAAGTTCACTGAATAAAGCATTCAGTTTCACTACAACATGAACGAATATATGAAAATGTAACAAAATACTACGGAGATAAACCACAATGCTTCCCGTAATAATGTAAATGAAAACGTAAATTGTTATGTTAATCTGATTCCCTTTAAAATAATATTAACGTAGCGTTACCTTCACGCATTCATAATTATAACACCTCACATAATGGATGATATACGTAAATACATAATACATTCATGAAACGGCGGAGTTTCAGGATATTATCACTTTTGTGGCTTTTTAATTAAATGTAAATCATATTAGAGCAGTCTTATGTTGGTAGCAAATCTTATAAGTAGGTGGGGATCAAAGAAAAGTTTGTTTTGCTACCTGAGGAATATTTAACAGGCTTCATTGTGTATACGGTATTAATAAGTTTCAATAAACGCTTTCTACGAGGTGGACAGATGATCTGCAGAGGGTCGTGAGTATCTGATGGATGGGAGACGCATATGATCGTTCATTGTGGTGACACTTAGGCAGGTCTATATTAAGTAGAGGACATCTTTCGGCTGAAAGGATGATGATGATGATGAAAGGCTTTTCGAATTCTGTACCCAGAGGGTCCTATTTCTAAGCCTCTACTGTCCACCCGTCTCTTTACTTGGCTGTATTTCATTAAACATAAGAGTTAGAGAGTTTGAGCAGATCACAAAACAGCGATTTTGGATAAGACAAGCAATAATTAGATCGCTTTTGGTCAGTCTAAAGTTAGACTCTGCAAATATTAGAGCTTGAAAACTCGTACAAAAATTAAGGTTTTAAAAATTCGTTTTAGGTGCGTACCCGTTCCACTGTCACTTAAATAAGGCAATTATTCAGACTATATACCCGTAACTTAGTGGTAAAGATAATTTCAGGTGAAACATAATAATAATAATAATAATAATAATAATAATAATAATAATAATAATAATTCGTTTATTTGCCTGAAACATGGTGGTACAGATCTTAAAATACAACAAGTACATGGTTCTTCATGCTCCGCCTTTTAATCAGCATGCAAATTTTAATTTTAACATTAATTTAACTAAACTTTTTTACAGAACTATTATTAAACTCATGCAACAACCCTATCTTATAATATTATGTCAATTTGATAAATGTCAATAAATTAAATTTTTAAAATTACAAAAACATCAAATCAAAATGTCAATAAAATTAATTATAAATGTCAATCCCAAAAAAAATGTCAATAAATCAAATTACAAAGGTCAACCAAAAAGATAAAATGTCAATAAGTTAATTACAATGTCAAACATGAAAGATTAAAAGAAAATGTCAATAAATTAAATCATAATGTAAATGTTAAACAAAAAATAAAATATTAATGTCAAAAATTACATAACAATCACAATTCACACAATAATTACTTGTTCAGTCTTTTGTTCATAGTAAAATTAAAAAAATCATTTACAGTATAAAAACAATTTTCAATAAGCCACGTTTTGAGCTCTTTTTGAAACATGTTTGTTGGCAATTCTCTTATTGTTTTGGGTAGCATATTGAATATTTTAATTGCCATACGACTCGTATTTTTGTGGTAAAATGCTGTTCCACGCCTAGGTATCGCTAATTTTGTTGGATCCCTGGACATTTTACCCATTTTGTACACATTTTCACTATCTGCTTTATTGAACAGAGTAGGATGTTTCTTTACAAAGAGTCCCATTTCTAATATGTACAAACATGCCAGTGTTAACAATTTATGCTCTTTTAGCAAGGGTCTACACGACTCTAATGGACCAATACCAAATATAGCTCTCAAGCACTTTTTTTGAACTATAAAGGCTCTGTCACTGTCTGTAGAATTTCCCCATATAATTAGTCCATATCTTAACACAGATAAGACATATCCATGATAAGCCATGAGAGCGGCATTTCGTCCTACAGTTTTTCTAAGATTTCTTAGTGCAAAAGCAAAGCTGTTCAATCTGTTACATACAGTATCAATGTGCCTTTTCCAGTTACAATTTTTATCAATTAATATGCCTAAAAATTTTGTGCAGTCAACTTCTTCAATTTTATTACCACGACCAATAATTTTCAATGCTTGATTTGTCATTTTATAGTTACAGAAACTAATAAGTTTGGTTTTAGAGATGTTCACGTTTAAATTATTTTGCTCGAACCATCCCAGTATGGCTTCTACGGCAACATTTATTCGATCTTCATATCGTTCATTTTTAGTTTCTTTATTTATTACAAGCGAAATATCATCAGCAAATAAAACGCACTTGTCCTTTATCATTGCTGGCAAATCATTTATATATAGAAGAAAGAGTAATGGCCCCAATATACTACCTTGAGGCACACCATATGTATTTCTTCTATACGGAGACTTATATTTCATAACCTCTCTGTCCACATTCATCCCTAAAATTTCAACGCATTGTTGCCTATTGCTTAAGTAATCTCTTAGCCAATTCAAAGCTTTCCCTCTTATTCCATAATTTTCGCATTTTTTTAGCAGAATATTATGTTTAACAGAGTCAAATGCTTTGCTCATATCAAAGAATATCGCAGTAACTGGTTTTTTCCTATCAATATTCTCAGTAATTAATTTAATAAGTTGATAACAAGCTAATGCAGTTGACTTTCCTCTTTGAAAACCATTTTGTTCTGGTCTTATTATTTTATGTTTCTCTATAAATGACATAATCCTATTACACATTGCTTTTTCGTATATTTTTGCAATTACTGGTATTAGGACCACGGGGCGATAATTATTTATATTCAGTTTACAATCCTTTTTATATAATGGCTTTACTAGAGAGAATTTTAATTTGTCCGGGTATTTTTCTTCAAAGAAACTTACATTAATAAGATGAGCTAAAATAGGTGACAGTATATCGGCACATGATTTTATGATTTGTGTCGATATATCATCGTACCCTACAGCGTTAGTATTTTTTAGTGACAATATGATTTTACTTATTTCATTTGTCGTGCATGGTTCGATATAAATACTACTACCTATGTTATTAATATTAGTCATGGGATTATTTTTATTATTAGTTATGTCAATGTTTGTAGAGTCAATAAAGTGATTATTAAAAGTTTCCGCTATTTCGTCAGGATTATCTATCAAAGTGTCGTTTAGTTCAACCGCTTGGATAAGTTCTGGACTTCTGTATTTAGCTTTATTCTTAATTAATTTCCAGGTTGCGCTACACTTATTTTTAGCTTTCATAATAAAGCTGTCAGAAGCTTGCTTTTTGGACACATTTATACATCTTTTTAATACTTTGGCATATTTATCATATTTTAATTTATTTTCCCAGGACTTATTTTTATGACATTTCGATTTTAGATATCTTTTTGAAAGGCATGATTTTTTTATACCTTTAGTTATCCATTTTAAACTAGGAGAATGACAATTAATTTTAATTTTTTGCAAAGGAAAATTTAACATATAAAAAAGACTAAAAATTTCATGAAAATTATTAAATGCTGTATTCGGATCCATTTCGTCATAAACCTCTTTCCATTTCAGGTTCAAGAGACATTCTCTAAACTTTTCAATATATTCCTGGCTGTAGTTTCTTTTATATATAAAATAATGTGATTGAGCAGGCTTATTTGATGTGAGTATTGATGGAAAAGTTAAAATCTGAGCAGTGTTATGATCCGAGAGGTGTAATTCACACGTCTCGCCGGAAGAATCCGAAATATTAGTTATAATGTGATCTATACATGATGTATGTCGGGTTGGAGTATTGATTTTAAAAGTCAAGTTATAATTTAGAAGAATGTCGTTTAATATTTTGGCATTCTTATTTATGACAAGGGTATTAATGTTTAAATCCCCGACCAGTATAATATTTTTATTTTTTCTGGCACTTAGTTTATGCAAAAGAGCCTCAAGTTTATTGTAAAATACTGCAATGTTAGAATTGGGGGTCCTGTATACACACACAATAATGCAATTATATAGTGGTATTTCAATGCCACAGCATTCGAAAACTCTCTCTGTTGCCATTTCTTTGCATAGTTGAATTATTTTGTATTCTAGGTCCTGTTTTATTAAAATACATACCCCACCCCGATTTTCCTTTTTTCGAGAGTAAGAAGCCGCTAGTTTAAAGTTATTCAAACATATATTTATTTCATTGTTAGCTCTTACAAATGTTTCTGAAAAACATAATATTTGAATATTTTCAAGCCTGTCACTAAGCTCAGATAGGCATATTTCTATTGAAGGAATTTTATTCAGTAATCCTGCAATGTTTTGATGTAGCAGTCGTATATTTTGATTTTTGACTTTAGTGTGCTGTTTTAAGTTGTTATTTATATTAGATACGAAAAAACTGTTCCTTTCTTAGATTACTGATAACTGGATTAGGTTTTTTGTCGTTTAAGAGGTCATTCTGATCTGTACACATGACAAGATAGTACTTTAAATTGTCAAAAATATTCCTTAACCCATAGTTATTCAGTACTCCCTGGCGCTTATAAAACATAGAATTATCATAAGTCAAATTTAAATTAGAGTCAAATATCATGGCATACTCATGGGTGCAGATATCCTGGTAGAGTAAATTGCTAAACGTTTCTATTCTTGAGTTAAACAAAGAACTATGTCCATTAAACTTATAGGTAGGCAAGCAGAGTACAATATTAGTATATTTTATTGACATTAATGTGGTCCTTATACTAGTAACTAAATTAAAATAATTATCGGTTTTAACAAAATCTTTTTCTCCTATCAAAATAAAACAATAATCTTTTTTTGTGTAATTTAACAATTTTTGTTCTAGGTTGTCAAGTAGCTGTATAATTCCACAGTTTGTGGAGATGTGATGACATATGTGATGGCTTGAGAATGTACTTTGTGCTATAGATAATACTTTATTTGTATTATTACTACTCAATATGCAAATTCTATGTTGTTGTTTCTCTAGATGTGGTTCTAGGGAATTGGTTACGTGATCTGGTAGCTGTTTATCCTCTTCAGTGCACTGGTTAGAAGCAATATCCTCCTCAACTTTATCAGATAGCACTAATTTTGTCAATATGTTACTGGTGGCGCCATCTGTTATTACTTCACGAGAATCATTAATTCCGAGATCTATGTAGCTGCTGTTAGCTTCGTCATTAAATGTGAGATCCAAGTTCCTTGAAATCTTTTTCTTCTTTTTGCTTTTATTGTTTGTAGTATTTCCTCTTCTATTTTTCGTATCTGAGCAGATTTCTTGTAAGGTTTTTGACCTATTTTTTTCCTTATTTAATTCAATTTTTAACGCCATAACCTCTTCGTTAAGGTTATCTATTTCCGTATGAGCACTTTCTAACTCCCCTTTAATTTTTATTATCAATTCTCTTAAGGCTTCTACATCGGTGTCATTGACAGTCGACAAGTCAGGTAAACTGCATCTTCTAATTTCTGTATTTGTAGACTCGAAAGAAAGGTCAAGTGAGTCATTTCCGATAGTTTTATGTCGGCGGAATGTTACATTTTCTTCTTCCATTGTCCAATTACTTTGCAATTTTTCAGTTTTGATAGATAAATAATTCTAAGTTGTTATAATAGAATTTTATGAAAGCTCCCTCTATCGGTACTGTATTGAGTTGGTATAGTGGATCGATATTTCAAACGTCTATTAGTTTCGCTACTCGGCACTAGGGGGCACTATCTTAATACGCTCGTAATGTCGCTGATATCCATAGGATGGCGCTAGTGACGTCAGTTACTTATTTTGTGATAAACAAACTATCGTCTGCGACACTGTTAAAACATCCTGTTGTGAAGATTTAATCACCATCTAATATAGTAGTCTAGTTGTTACTGTGTCTGTAAACTAGGTATACTATCTCTAAGATTGACTTCTTTCTTATTCAGTTTTCTCTATTCGACGACAGATGTCGCTATTTATAATTTTTCAAAGTAGCTAAATTTCAAATCTTGGCAGAAAAAAAACCGTCAGTTTTCTGCAGTTTTTTGTATTTTGGTAGGTAAAAATTTGTAATCAGCTCACCGTTTTGTGTTTATTTTACTGTCTCTGTTGTGTTTCGGAGCACTTTATTTGTTAAGTCCAGTTTATTTACCAATCACTTGTTAAAATGTTTGTTTTGCACCGTTTTGCACTGTCACTGAGGTCTAAATTGTTTTTATGAATTTTGTTTCACTTTATTGTTTGTTTTATTGGATAACACTTGATGACGTTATTCAACTATTTATGTTCACTTTGGCGCCAAATTAGAGACTATTTACTTCGATGTTCAATTTAAAAAAATATTATTAAAATTTTCGACAAGAGCTCAATGTTATGTTGACGGCAGCGCCATCTACCTTAATCGATAATTATATATTGATTCTTTATTTACGACATTTTACGATAGCTATATGCTAGGTTTATATGGAGTGGGTTTCTTGATCAAAAAAAGTCTTGCTCATAGAATTGAAGAAATTAAAGGCATATCGGAGAGAATAACAATTTTAAACATCGCACTTCCATTAAATAAAGACGATAAATGGACCATCATACAAGCGTACTCACCTACTGAATCAAATAAAAAAGGAGATGATAAAGACATTGAAAAATTTTACGAAGACTTGCAGGCAATCATCCAAACTGCACATAAAAACATTATCGTAATGGGAGATTTCAATGGACAAATAGGACAACGTAACAACGATGGGGAAGAGTATACAGTAGGAAAATACAGCTATGGCATAAGAAGCAAAAATGGAAATAGACTCATCAGTTTTGCTTTAGAAAACAAATTAAGTATTCTCAATAGTTTTTATAAGAAGAAAGAAGCAAAAAAATGGACATGGATCTCGCCAAGTGGACTATACAAAAATGAAATTGACTTTGTCATGACCAACAAGCCCAAGAACTTCCAAAATGTATCGGTCATTCACAACTTAAATTTTGATTCTGATCACAAAATGGTACGTGCCCGGCTAACAGGTGCAGCTATAAAAAACAACAGGAAATTTCATGACAGGAATACAGCCATAGTATGCACCGGTAACAGGGACCAACTCATGACTAACTTACAAGCCATAATAAGAAAAGAAGAAGATACACAATCACTTCAGGCGAGGTATGTCAAATTCATAAGCTCGTTAGTAACAGAAACAAAGAAAATAAACTCAGAAAAGACTACGATGATTTCTAATGAGACATATCAGCTACTTCAGGAAAGAAAAGAACTAATACGAAGAAAAGAAGACAAAGATTATCGCTCTAAAATATCTGCAATCAGCAAAAAGATCAATGAAAATATGAGGAAAGATAAGAAAATGAAAAGACAAGAAACAATGAAAAAACACATTGAGAAAACTGGTGGAATTAAGAAAGCCTTAAAAGAACTAAACATTAAGAAGGATTGGATGCTACAAGCCAAAAATCAAGACGGAAAGTATACACACAAAAGACATGAAATATTAAAGTAGCTACAGACTATTACCGGAACTTATACAAACAAAAACAACCCAAATTGAAAACTAGCCAAAGTATTGAAACAGAAGAAGAACAAGTACCAAAAATATTATTGCAAGAAACAACAAGAGCAATCAATACCCAAAAAAGAGGTAAAACTCCTGGAACCGATCAGATAACTAATGAACTGCTAATAGCAACCGCACCGGCGATTGCTCCCATATTAACGGACTTATTTAATGACATTATAGAGACTGAAAATATTCCTGAGGATTGGACCACATCCACAATAATACTGCTACATAAAAAGGGAGATAAAAGTGAAATTGGTAATTACCGACCAATCAGTCTGATGTCCAATATTTACAAAGTTTTTTCAAAAATAATCTTGTCTCGAATCACACCAACACTTGACTTTAACCAACCAAAAGAGCAGGCTGGCTTCCGAAGCAAATATTCAACCGTGGACCATATACATGTACTGAGACAAGTCCTACAAAAATACAAAGAATATAAAAAAGTCTATTATCTTGGATTTGTGGATTATAATAAAGCATTTGACTCGTTGGAGCACGATTTTATCTGGGAAGCACTACATAAACAGGGAATACACAGAAAATATATACAAATACTAAAGAATATATACTCCAATAGCAAAGCACAAGTCAGGTTGGAAGTAACAGGGGAGGAGTTTCCCATAGAGAGAGGTGTCCGGCAAGGTGACCCCGTTTCACCTAAACTATTTTCGGCAACACTGGAGATGATATTTAGAAATCTAGAGTGGGAGGAAAACGGACTTAATATAAATGGTGAAAAATTAAACCACCTCCGTTTTGCAGATGACTTGATCCTATTTTCCGAGTGCCCAAAAAGACTAGAACAAATGTTACAGCAATTATCAGATGAAAGCGCGAAAGTAGGACTTTCAATGAATACAAATAAAACAAAAATTATGACTAACGGTTCAAAAACTTATACTATCAAAGTTAACATGGAAGTAATAGATTATGTTGAAGAATACATATACCTCGGACAGTTAATAGCGCCCAGCGATACCATGCAAAAGGAAATAGATAGAAGGATAGCAAATACTTGGAAAAGATATTGGTCTCTAAGCGAGGTTATGAAGAACCAAGACATGCCAATGAAAGAGAAAAGAAAACTATATAACATGTGCATTTTGCCGTGTTTAACATATGGGTGCCAAACATGGGCATTAACGGAAAAACTAAAAAGGAAAATAAACGTATGCCAAAATGGAATAGAGAGAAGTGTGATCAATGTAAGAAGGCGAGATAAGGTAAGATTGGAAAACATTAAGGAAATAACCAAATTTAAAGACGCAGACAAAGTATGCAAAACATTAAAATGGCAATGGGCAGGACACATGTTGAGAGAGAAGAATGGAAAATGGACAAAAACAATATCGGAATGGTATCCCAGAGATGGGAAAAGGAAAAAAGGGCGACAATCAAAACGTTGGGAAGATGACCTGAAGAGAACTGCTGGCCCAGAATGGATGAGAATTGCGAGGGATAGAGATAAATGGAAATCTTTGGAGGAGGCCTATGTCGAAGGACAAGCTGAGGAAAAAGTACTAATTAATGAAATGTAAAATTTAAAATGTTGAAAACTCAGCAATAAAGGCTTATTTTATTTTTTTTTTTATTTTTATTTACGATAGCTATAAAGACCTACTTTTCAATCCAAAACATTTTTGTATTGTATCGAAGAAAAATTTCAGAGGTCACGGTCAAATGGAAAATACCAAAACATTATGGACACCACAACAGACTAGATTAATGAATAATAAATATATAGATGATGTGTATTAGAAGGAAATACGTTAAATTACCGAGGAAAGTAGTTTCGATTTATGCTTCAAAGTATACACAAACACGTTTGGTTTTTGAAGTTTTTCCTGCAGTTTATATAATTAATACAAATCCTTTATACACGTAACTGATAATATTCTACTTTTAGACTTTAGTAAAGCTTTCTAGTGTACTAGTAATAGTAGAAATTTTAATTATCAGCTTTTTTAATTTTTCTACTTCTGGAACTCAGACCTCCTTTCTAGGGGAGATAACGTGCGGTAATGTACCACACAGACCCAGTGCGGATTCGTGGATGTCACAAGTCTTCGTAATTTTGGGTCTAGGATACGCCTAGTGTTTTCTGTTACCGTTTTGAGAGAAATGGTGATGAAATAAATACGCCTGGCTGGGTTTGAACGCTCGACTTACAACTTGTAAATCAAGAATAATAAAAAAAAAAATACACTCACACACATTGCATCAACAAACTGCCGATGATGTTCTCTAGAAGTATTACTACAAGATTTTAAATTATTCGATAAAACAAGTTAATTATCATAGCACTTTTTTGTGGTGGGAAAACTCATCATATGGAGAAGTATCAGACTTCTACTGACTGAACGACCCACCGTTCCTTCTTGCCTTAGTTTCAGGACCCCGGTGTTCCGCTTTCGCATCAACCCTTGCCTCCAAAAGGCTTCGACCCTGCTGGGCCCCTGCAGTTGCTGACAACTCCTTGAGGCGTACGGGAATTATCATAGCACTGTCGCTATGATTATGTTAGTTGATTAGTCAATAACCTAGAATTCGGAAAAAAATCGAACAAAGTCAGTGATAACAACCAGTCGTTGGAAAAAATCGTCTAACGTTAGAAGGTCATCCCTGAACCGATCAAATCTATTCGAATCATAATGTAGACTAACGGCTAGACCAACCTTTAGGTGGTAATTTGGAATCCAATCCGTGTAAGTGGCTACAAATTAGCCCGATTGATCGCTGGGGTATGACCACAGAGAACCGCTTACAGAAAATCAAAATCACTAGTCATCGTTTGACATGATTGTATCCAATTTCTGATTACAGTAAGTAAAAATAAAGTTAAAACACAATAGAAATTATTCTTGTATTGTGATTGCGTTCAGAAACATTTAAACTCCAACGAAATAACCTAAAAACTTGGGTTAGTATTTATAATTAATACTCTCTGCATAAACATTTTCAAAATCATCAAATTGTTCACTGATAAACTTAGGGTTATCAGTGTACAATTTGATGATTTTAAAGAAAGAGAAGAAGATAGATTTAGATCTATCTTCTTTCGCTCAGTCTATCCAAAGATTGTCTGTAAGAGATTGCTCTGTGCGATAAGACCGCTCATTGTACCCTTATTTTTATTTATGTTAGTCTTATGCATGTTTGTAGTTAATGTGGTGTAAATAAATCCGGGAATCTTTAAGTCAAGAGTGAATAGGTTACTTCTAGGTAAGCGCACTCCATTCTCGACCGCATCGTCGCTTTCCATCAGGTGAGATAGCGGTAAAACGCGAACTTATATGCAATAAAAAAAAATCGGAGAATCACAGCTCTCTGCTGTAGTTTATACAATGCTATCAAAAATTAAAAAAAGGTAAGGATTATAATCCTTAACTTGACTTAAAGTTAGTTATTTCTTGACAGATTAACGAAAAAGCATTAACTGAGCACAGTGTATGAATTAAATCATTTCATAGTTCCACTTTTTTTAAATAAAACAACAAACTAACCTCCATTTCCTCATTGCTAGGCAAAGGCGTTCAGCAAGGGAGCCCTGAAAATACGTTACATTAAACCTCTGTTCATATTGCACTATGGTAAACTGACCGAGATAGGGTCAGTGGTACCTCCGGGGCGTTAATTCGAGTCACCGATTATTGCGTTTAGTTCTATTGCTACGAAACTACAATTAGACAGTATGATCTAAGAATTCTTATTTAAACTTTTGAGCCCCGATCGAACGCTGGCGTTCGCACTCTTATTGTCTTTCTATTATATATCTTATACGGTATTCGAAAGTTTAAACGAGTTATTTTTATACCGCATTTTCAAAAGAGTCGGTTTATAGCCCATAAGTTTATATAATTTAAAAAATGGTTGCCTGTAAAGTCGGTTTTACGGGCGAAGATTTTACGTGACAACGTCTTTTTCTCGGTAGAATATTTATTGATATGAATATAATTAAATTGCACAATAGGAACAAGGAATTGAATGAAAATAAGAATCGCACAAATTTTAACTATAGAAATATATTTTGTTTACTAAAACATTGCATGCAGTCGGGCCTCTCTCTCGTTCGGTGACTCATCGTAACGTTACCGAGCGTTACACTTTTTCATAAGTGACTCCCAGCCGCAACCTAATTTAAGACGTTGTCACGTCAAAAAATCAAACGCAAGATTTATCTCAAAAATTCAGATTTCAAGTTCCTATTGTAATTTTATTTTTTATACACTTACTCGAAAACCCGCTCTAATCCCATCGCTGTTAGGCACGCAATAGATTATTTTCCGCACAAGTATGAAAAAAAGCGCATGCTTGCATCCCCGCCGCACGCAATTTTATTTTAGTAAAATAGTTTATTACATCAGGCCTTGAGCCCTATGTATTGAAAGACGATGTTTTACACTCGTGCAAGTTTATCACTGCAGCCCTTCGCTCCGTACACATTCGCCAACGGCTCGTGCGAATTCCGCTTTGACTGCAATGACAAACTTTCTTCACTGATAACGAAATGTACTATTCCCAACCCAGCAATCGATCTCGACTCCAATGCCAAGACCAGGGCTAAGACACAGCAACAGCGCTTACATCCAACCAAGATAAACCAGACAAATTAGTCAGCTTGATAACATCATTATTAATTTCCTAAAGTCTGTTCAAACAGTAAATAAACCTAATTTAAACAAACGCCTTTCGCAAAGGCTTTGCCACAATGACAGACGAGACTGCAAATCGTTTTTTTTTTTTTTCATAAATAATTTATTTTCATAAATAGTTTCTTTTTTATAAATCGTTATTTTTTCATAATCTCGCTCATAGCTCGTTGAAGAAAAAAAACCCTGAAAATTGATGTTTTCATACTTAGAATGCAGTGCATTTCGCACTAGTGTTTTGAAAAGTGCAGCATCTTGTACACACCACTATTTATTATATACATATTCCAATACATTTACTCAAAAATCTGTACTAATAGCTCTTACGCGAAACCAAGATAAACCAGACAAATTAGACAGCTTGATAACATCATTATTAATTTATTACCACTATACCCCAAGCCTCTCGTAATCACCGCGGCATTGTGAAGGGTTTTCATCATGGAATGCAATGTTTTTCTCACTTTTACAGAAAAATGTATCATCTAGTTTATCATATTTATTGGCCATTGGTCGTACGTCTCCGTAAAAAATACACTTGCCAAATTTTACACTGATATTACAACTAAATATTAAGTTTGACGTATTTTTCCGTAAAAGTGTTTTTTTTAAGAATACACATACAGAAAACTCAAAATGGTTAAAACAGTTTCACTAAATAAGATGAGGTCGTAAAATACAGAAAAGAAGTTTCTTTGGTACCTGTACTAATGAAAAACATTGTATCACCAGTATCTATGAAGTCATTGGTGCCACTCCTAACCTTGCTTTTAACTCAGTTGCTAAAGACGCCTTTGCATCGAGTTTCCCCACTTGTTTCTAAATATACTATAGCTATACCTACTGCTCAAACCAAGTTAAGCCAGACAAATTACTCAGCTTGATAACATCATTATTAATTTCACAAAGTCTCTACAAACAATAAATAGAGCTAGTTCAAACAAACCCCTATAAGTTACTGAAACTTTACCACTATACCCTAAGCCTTTAAGTGGTTATTCTGTTCCGCACCGCTTACAGGCAAGCAATGGACTGTTTTCAACACTAGTGCGTGAAACAAGACCGTGATCTCCCCGCCACAATTTTATTATTATAATAAAATTATTTATCGTAACAGGCCTGAGCCTGTTCGAACTGAGTCGACTTTGCGCCTCGTGGGGAGGACGCGCCTGAGCGCGTCCTCCCCACGAGGCGCAAAGTCGACTTTAATGTGGCACTAGTGTGGAAAAAAACGGGTGCTCTCTCAGCCCCATATTATTGCTGTAAATGGAGCCAATTCAAACAAATGCCTATATAGCCTATATAAGTATATATGTATGTTTATGTGAACATGAAATATGTATTTGTATTCTTGTTTTCTAAATAACATTTTCTTTTTTATGCACCTACCATATTGTCTCTTCACCACCCTAGGTTGACTGGTAGAGAATGCCTAAGGCATTAAGTCCGCCTTTGTACCTTGTGTTGCATGAAGAATAAATAAATAAATTACTATAACTTTACCACTATACTTTATATGACTTTTATTTTAAATGGTTTTTCAGTACACTTACTCGGAATTAGCTTTCATCTCACCGTTATAGGCATGCAATGGACTGTTTTCGGCACTAGTGTCAAAAATAACGCGTGCTCTTCCAGCCCCATATTATTGGTGTAAATTTATATAGCTAATTAAAACAAACGTCTATAAGTTACTGAAACTTTACCACTATGCCTTAAGCCTTTAAGTGTCCGGACAACTCTCGCAGTCACATTACCGCGGTATTGTGAAGATTTGAACGTTATAATAGTCGCCATTCACACCAGCTTCAGTTTAATTAACTGACAAGAAAGTCCAGCGTTGTTATAAACAGGCTTTTTAATAGGATAGTGGTGTAGAAACAGCTTTGCGATAATGACGGACAAGATTGTAAATGTTTTTTTAATACGCTTTCTGGGAAACTCAGTATTATCCCACCGTTTACAGACACGCAATGAACTCTTTTCCACACTATTATGAAATAAGTGAGTGCTCTCCCTGCTAAAATTATGTTGTAACAAAATTAAGGGCGCGCGTTGACCCTCACGAGGCACAGATCGACTTCATGAGTTGTTATATTAAAAAACGTCGTTTGATATACCTGTTGTCACCGCAGCCTTCGGTTCCTTAACACACTCATTTCAGACTTGTAAAAAATCCGCGTCGGTCGCAATGACAAACTTTCTGCACTTGTATCAAAATGTACTATTTCAATATTTTTTACTCCCCTCAGAACCCGTTAGAGAAAAGTGCATAATATCCTGATAACTGATGTTTTCACACTTAAAATTAATACAGTGTATTTTGCACAAGTGCAGAAAAGCGTGGCGTCCATCTATCTATCTATTGCAATACACTGTTCTTATCCGTACCGCTTTAAAGCACGCAATTTACTGTTTTCCAGTGAAGAAATGAACGTAATAATAGCCGTTATTGACGCCAGCTTCAGTTTAATTAACTGACAAGAAAGTCTGGCGCCGTTTATAAACAGCCTTTGTAGCAAGAAAGGTGTAGACGGAGCTTGGCGATAGTGACAGACGAGACTGCAAATAGTTTTTGAATACGGTTACTGGGAAAACCGCTTTTATTCCACCGCGTACAGGCACGCAATGGACTTTTGTTCCGCACTAGTGTAGAAAAACCGCGTGCGCTCCCCGCCACATTTTTTATGTAAACTGTTTATCGTATAAGGCTGGGTGCGTGTAAGGAGTACGAGTCGTAAGCGTATTAAAAAACGTCATTTGACACACGCAAATTTATCACGCATTGACAAACTTTCTGCATCTGTATCAAAGTGTACTATTTCAATTTTATTTAACCCAGCTCAGAAACCTTTAGAGAAAACTGCATTAAAAAACCGAAAACTGATATTTTCACAGTTACAATGCAATGTGCTTAGCATTATGTATAATTAGCGACTTGCATGCATGCAATGTGCATTTCGCACTAGTGAGGAAAAGTGTATGTGTACTATGTCCCCTATATACCTATTTCAATACACTGCTCTTATCTCTCCTGCTTTAAACACACAATTAACTGCTTCCCTGTGAAGAAATGAACGTAATAATAGCCGTTATTGACGCCAGCTTCAGTTTAATTAACTGACAAGAAAGTCTGGCGTCGTTTATAAACAGCCTTTGTAGTAAGATAGTGTAGACGGAGCTTGGCGATAGTGACGGAGGAAACTGTGGATAACTTTCCCTCATAGTACTCGCAAATCCGCTCATAACTTTTTTTGGCATGTGTTTTGCACTGGTGCAGAAAAAGTTTATATTGAGACTTACGATCACTATCGCACGTCTCCTTTGAACTGCCTGCAAAAAGTATACGTGCCTTTCTTTACAATAATTTTACTTTACTAAATAATCATCATTGCATAGTATAAATCAAAGTCAATGTATGCTTAAATCTTTAAAACTACGCAACGGATTTTAATGCGGTTATTAATAATAGATAGAGTGATTCAAGAGGAAGGTTCATGTGCATAATACATGCATAATATATTCAATATCAGTACTCGTGCGAAGCTAGGTCGGATCGATTTCAAATATCATTGTAAAAGAAGAAAGCAAAATATTCCATCGCAGCTCATACCAAAAGTTTAACATTTATTTTAAACCTAAAGTTAATAAGGTTTATTTTTCCAAAGTTGTAAAGGTTGGTCTCCAAAGAAAAACATTTGACTTTTGAAACTTTTGCAAAATTAATTGCTTCTCGTCGTGTTCTTAGACGATGAATCGACTTTGAGAGAAACAAATTTTAGATAAGAAAAAACTGAACCAGTGCAAGTTGGGCTAGCGTACTGAAGGTTCCGTATAACCTTATTTATACTATAATAGTTCAATTCCCGAAAAAAGTCTCGAAGATTTTTCCTTCAACGCAAAAAGATTTTTCAATACACTTACTCGAAAACTGCCTCTTATCGCACTCATATTAGGTTCAATATAGCATGTATATCAAGTGCTTTTTTAAGTTTATCACAACAAGGGCTTTTTTATTCCTTCCTTATCGTCACGGTCAAGGGTGATTTTTTTTTTCTTAGTTTACAGAAACAGGCGCGAGGCGTCCCCCACAGGCGCTGGGCGACCCCACGAAGTTAGAAACTGACCAGAGCAGATTTGAATGCTATTATTATTATATTTCTACTGTATGTTTGAGATACGATTAAACGTTTTTTTCTTTCTTTCTTTATTTCACAAGTCGTAAGTGTATCGAAAAACGTCGTTTGATACGCGTGCAGATTTGTCATTGCAGCCCTCGTCTCCATAACACACTCGCCTACGGCTCGTGCGAATTTCGCCTCGGTCGCAATGACAAACTTCCTGCACTTGTATCAAAATGTACTATTTTTTTGGAACGCACTACTTTTTCCAGATTTATTCTTATGTCTGTGCTTAAAGACTCTTGCTTTATGTCCTAAGTTTTTTTTTTTCTTAAAAATGTCAAAATATATGATTTTTTTAGACACAAACTTACGTATATTTGCTGTCGTTAGCTCAGAAGTTTCATTTATGCTCATCTTCAAGGGACTGCAGACTTCAGGTTGCAGCATATGATTTTAATTAGAACTCGAAATTTTTACGTGTTCTTAACAGATTCTTCTCTTTACAGACAGACAGACGGACGACAAAGTGATCCTATAAAGGTTTCGTTTTCCTTTTGAGGTAAGTAACCCTAAAAAACTGAATAGTTACTTAAGTAAAGTATAGATAATCTTATTACCAAGGCATAGCCACGTGCAGATACTTCCACGTTTGGCTAAAGTTTTTAATATTATCCACAGCTTAACTTTTTGTTTATAAACACAATTTAAATATAAAGAGACCTAATAACTTTACCATCGGCATTTCAGCCAAAAGACGTCCGCTAATATTTTTTTTTAGGTCAACTAACCAACCAATGACTTTTCCGATTCTTTCGTGTCAGACTTTTACTGTCTTGAACCACACCCGTACCTATACTTAGTCTAAGACTAGAGGTTCCCTTTTAAAAAAATGCCGGTGACCCTAATGGGCATCAGCCCGTCCACGTCCCGACAGATAGCTGTCATCTCTTTGAACTGAACTGCCCCATCGCCACCACCATTCACGACGCGAGCTCCCATTGCCTATTGTCCGTAAATCGTGGTCGAGATCCTGGTAGTTGAGGATGTCCGTTCTATCATACGTGCGGTCGCCGCCTTAGCTAGTGTTACTGCTTCGTAGAAAGAGGGGTCCGCCTGCCATTTATGGTCCCTCTGGACCATGGCGCAGGCCGCTGCCGTCGATCATCCTCACGAGGACACGGCAATACTCCGCTGACTATAAGCCCTCTAGGTCCATGAAACCTTTCCACTCCGCCTTAAAGTGGAAAGGCCGTTAAAAAAGCTGCTACAATTTAGATATGGGTTATTATTATCTACAATAATCGTAATCTACAAACTTTTTGAAAGACTTTTAAAACTCTCACGAAATGAAACCGCATATCTTTACTAAGTCTCACTGGTCTCACCCCTTCTAACTCAAAATGTATGGTGATATACTCATATAAAGCTGAGCTATATTAATCGCGCGGTTAATCCACTGGAGTGGAAACTTTTAGTACATTTTTACGACAATACGTTTATGAGCTCTAAACGTTGAAAGGAAGTCTATATGAGGTGAAAAAAGTATATTAAATGCATTGTCTGCCAAAGTAATGTACTTGTAACTATATTACGATGTCGTTAAAGCTTAAATTAGGTTGTTAACTCTCTGTGGGTGTTCTTTATTTTTATTCAGAGGTCAAAACGTTAGTCATCGTACTCTTGCACCATAGACCACGGAAGCGTCACTTTGGCAGCGAATTAAGACAGCATCTTTACAGGGATAAACTCCTAGGACCAAGGGTCAATGCGAAAGCTTATTACCGAGGCCCAGAAATCAAGGCAAGGAAGGACTGGGACAGGTTTTTTAGTCAGTAAGGGTCTAACACTGTTTTCTGCTCTGCCCAAGGGCGGGATTTGTGATCGGACGATTTTTACCTGCCATAAAAAAAAAAATACCGTGAGGAAAGATAAGAGTTAAACAATACAAGTCAATGTCTATTTCCCTGTCTATCTGTCTGTTTATCGGCCAACTCATCGTAAACAACGCAACGGATTTTATTCCGATTTTTCATTGATAGAAAGACCAGCGCCGTGGATTCGTCAGTCTATGTGTGTGTCTCCTCGTCTTCATGTGGTTTTGCGCGGACGTGTGCACTATTCCAATTGTTTTGTTTATGGTTTTATGTACATTATTAATTACTTGTAAATTAGTGTAAAAAATAAAAAGTTTTTCTTTCTTTCTACTTCTTTAAAAAAAAAATTATATAAATTCAATATCGTAGGGTGTAGGTTACATGTTATGCTAAAAACCACAAGGGTTCGCGTCTGAAAGGAAGGCTCTGGCCCTGGTATATATGGCAACGTAGGAATGGGGTAGGTTGTTTAGTCAGTAAGAGTCTGACACTGTTTCCCGCTCTGCCCAAGAGCGGGATTCTTCATAGGATGATTTTTAACTAACATAAAAAAAGCCTTTTAATAAAGATGGTAATAAATAAGTATTATTATTATTTATTTATAGAATTTAATAGAATGTAAGTAATAATGCATAATATGAATTTATTACAGAATTTATTTAAGAATCGCTACATAAACAAACAAACATATTTATTAGCAAAAAAAAACTTTAATACGAAGCCTAACCCCAGTTACTAACAATATTTGCGCTCGCGCAATATGCAGTATGGTCTTCACTTACTAAATAATATTTGTTCTCACATAATATGCACTAAACCCAAGATTGGATTGAAAAAGCCGTTTCTAGTCAGAATTATCAAGGGCCTTCAATTTTTATGGGTAAATAGTGCCGTCACTACCCATAAAAATTGAAGGCCCTCACACTCACTGACACGCTTGATTTATGTTGAAAATTATGACATTACCATTAGTGTCAGCCAAGTTATTTCGTTCCTAACTCTGTAAGCACAGGCGCCGACGGGCCTGTATTCAAGGGGGTGCATTTTTAGCATCTCGACTGAAATGCTTTTCTTTTTACCATTTAGTTTTCTTCACATGTGATTAAACAAAGTCCCCCACCATGGCTGGCTAACATTTTCTGTTCATGATAAAATCAAAGACTTTTGCTTGGATTTTCATGAATTTTTACGCTTGGACAGAGAAAGGTTGGAATGTATATTATTATAATCTATGCATTATTATAGATTATAATAATGCTACGTATATACTACAGTAAAATTGAGGAATTTAAAGATTTGTAACACTCGTGAGAAGCTTTTTTTTTTTTGGTGAAAAATCATCCAACATTTTCTTTCACTCTTTCGTATCAGGATTTTA
Source organism: Mythimna loreyi (assembly GCA_029852875.1). Taxonomy (NCBI): domain Eukaryota; kingdom Metazoa; phylum Arthropoda; class Insecta; order Lepidoptera; family Noctuidae; genus Mythimna; species Mythimna loreyi. The sequence goes on along the minus strand of CM056800.1, from coordinate 7,416,854 downwards.
CACTATATTACACTATCTCATATTCTATATATGCTGGGCTGTTATGGATAATTTTGGTCTTAAAATATTTGCAAAAGTTCAGGAAAGATGAGATTAAGCTTATTAGGCGATAAGAAGTTTGCCGGGTCTTCTAGCAGGTAATATAAAACCAATCGAACCAATATCTTATTGCTCGGGACTGTAGGTACATGTAATTTTTTCATTCCAAACCGCAACTTTAATTTAAATCGAGATTGCAATATTCTTTGATAAACCACATGATATTAAATGTCAGTTTAAGATTAGGTGCTCAGATTTCCTACCGTTGTTATTGCTCTAATCCCACAGTAAAGACTATGGTAGCCTGTTTTATTTAATTTGTAATTAGTTGTTTCATGTTTGTGTAGAACTTTTGACGGCTCGGCTGGCGCAGTGGTAGAGCGATTGACTGCTGCGCTGAGGATCGTGGGCTCGATTCCCGCACACATACGAATAATCAGTATCTTTACTGCATCAACTGACGGTGTTTCCACCGGTATCCACACAGCTGATTGTTGTTTTCGTACTTTTATTAGAATTACTTAGTCATTTCATCTTGCGTACTATAACTTTATTTTACGTATTTTTTACAAGTTCATGCGAGTGACTGTCGCATAATCTCCCATTCACCATGCAGCTGACAATTTGTTTCAGCTCAGTATAATGTAAAATATTTATGAAAAAAGTTTCAGCCGGCTTACTATGACTTTTTCATTTGTAACTGAACCTCCCGCTATTGGATCTGATAATTATTTGGCATCAAAATCGGTTTTCTTTTTTTGTGACAAACTGACATTTTTCAGACAGGACGATATTTGTCGGTACTGCTACAAACATAAAACGCTAAAAACGCGTAAAAAATAAAATCCATTGGGAATTCACAAATTCATTCAAATGGTTCGTCAATGGAAAAATACCCAGAACGCTGACAGATGTCACATTGTATAGCAATGCTGATTCGATGACCAAACAAAAAGTTTAGTTACAAAAAATTCCTCTAACACTGAAAAATCGAAATACGTTTTTTCCTGATAGCAAGCAATCTGTCCAGCTTTTTTTCAAATATAATGAAGGTACAATACGAGCAAAGAAGTTGAATAGAGGCAATAGATAATCATACTTATATATTTCTAAATACATACATATTATAGATTCCCTCTCCTAGAGAGAGGAGGCCTGTGTCCCTGCAGTGGGAACATTAAAAGGCTGATGATGATGATGATGATGACATATTATAGATAAATAAATGATTGAGCTCATCACACAAACATTTGTCTTGGGTTTTTTTTTTAAATGGCAGGTAAAAATCATCGAATGTCGAATCCCACTCTTGGACGAAGCGGGAAACAGTGTCAGACTCTTACTGACTAAAGAACCTACCCCGTGCCTTCCTTGCCTTATTTCCAAACATTTGTCTTGAGTTTTTTTTTTATGGTAGGTGAAAATCATCCAATGACGAAACCCGCTCTTGGGCGGAGCGGGAGACCAGTGTCAGACTCTTACTGACTAAAAAACCTACCCCGTACCTTCCTTGCCTTATTCCTGGAGTCGAGGTAACAGTTTTCCACCACCCTCTAGGCTCCAGGAGGCTTCGACCCTGAAGGGCCCCTGCAGTCGACCCTGAAGGGCCCCTGCTTTGGGTGGGAATCGAACCCACGACCTCCGGCACTAACTACTGGACTGAGAGGCTAGTCGTTCAGAGATCGAGTTAACACTAAAGCCAAAGTCAAAACTAAAAAAAAAAGATCTAAAAAGCAAGTACTTTCTAACACTTTTGTACGTTAACCCGCTTAAAATACTTTAAATGGGACGAATCTCACAATTAAGGTTGCATACGTAACTAAAAATAGGGTACCTAGTACTTTATCACTGTTTTTCCTCGTTTTTATTCAAAGGCTTGCCTGGAATATTGTGCTGGCTTAATCGGACAGACAGGCACAGAGGGTTAAGTCCATACAGTTTTGAAAACGCATGGATAATACTTCTACGGCTTTCGATCGAGATATTTTGGAAAATTGAATTAACATCATTTTTTTCTGACTGACTTTTTGACAAATCAAGTGTCTGGTTTTGTTTTATGGAGGGCAAAAATCATCCAGTGACAAATCCCACCCATGTTCGGAGCGGTAAACAGTGTCAGACTCTTAATGACTAAACACCCTACCTCGTTTTCAAGCCTTCCTTTCAGAAAGAGACCGTGGGCTCCAGTAGACTTTAACCCTTTAGCCTTACCCTTAACCCTTCCTTCATCATCATCATCTCAGCGCTAGTCCCGGTTGCTTCCTTGGCTTTCACCTCGGTGCCCGGGGTCCGCTTTCCAACTCAAACGCCTCCACTTCGCTCGGTCTTTCGCGTCCTTTGCCGTAAGCCCATTGGCACGAATATCGTCCCTTACGACGTCGATCCAAATACCCTTAACCCTTCCTTACGGTTTGCTAATAATTTGACAGACTGAGATCGCCATACTATAATTATTTGTTATACAAGATTGTATAACTCTAAGCACACAAAGGGAAGGGGGGAGGGAGAGGCCACACGCGTGTGGCAAGGGCCCTCACGTCCTAACCGCCCGCGCCGCCCGGATTCAGAACCCGATTTCCGTCTCCAAAAAGTTATGCAGTAGCGGCCGCGTACAGTAAGACCTCCTAGAAAGTGGACCGAAGACCTGGCATGGGTTGCGGAAATCCGAAGGATGCGAGATACACGGGACCGTTCATTGTGGCGACACTAGGGGGAAGCTTATGTCCAATAGTGGATACCTTTTGGCTAAAATGATGATGATGAAGATGATGGTAGGCAGGGGCTTGCGAACGGCGAGCAGTGGGTAGTCCACTGGCTCTACGATAAATCAGGAGTAGTCTACGTGTGCGATTGTCTAATGTATTTCTAGCTTTACCTTCTGCACTATTCTGTTACTATGCGCACAGTTAGGCGCTCGTTAGTTAGTGTAAAAGGACTATGATTTTAGCTGGCTCTGTTTGTTCTGACGAGATTATGAAAATCTACTCTTACTAAGCCGTGAAGTTTCAGGAAAAACACTGGTACACGCTTTTAACTGTTAGAGTCATGAAAGGTGACTATAGAATTACTTAAAGCGTGTTATAGTACGCGGTAAAAAACTTTTTTTATCATTACATAGTATAAAACAAAGTTGCTTACCGCTGTCCCTATGTATGCGTAATGCTTATCTTCAGAAGATCTTCAGAAGTAAGCATCGGATTTTAATGTGTTTTTTTTTTTTAATAGATAGAATGATTCAAGAGGAAGGTTTATGTGCATAATACATGCATAATATATTCAATGTCAGTACCCTTGCAAAGCTGGGGCGAGTCGCTAGTCTACACTAATATAATAAAGAGGTAAAGTTTGTTTTTTTGTTTGTAGGAGGTAATCTCTGGAACAAATGGTTCGATTGGAAAAATTGAAGCTATAATAGAAAGCTGCTTTACTCCTGAGTGACATAGGCTATAAATTATTTATATAACAGGGATATTAACCGAGCTATCACAACTTTTGTCTCACAAATTTTCCGCGGACGAAGTCGCGGGCAGAAGCTAGTTAGCTATAAACTAATGCTTGACTGCGATCCCACATGATGGTAAGCAGTGATGCAATCGTTGATGTTGAGGCGCATTAGTTTAATAATTAAAAACCTATTCACTCTAGCTTTGAAGATATCCAAATTATAGTTGAAGTTACAATATAATAGCCGAACGTGTAGAAACCAATGGTTAAGCAACGCTTGCCGAGGCCAGCCCATGAATGGGTGACAACCACCGACTTGGCAACATTCCGGGATACGTCTCGGGATCACAAAGCACGTTAAGCCGTTAGTATCATTTGTATATCTTTGACAGTTGTAATGGACAGTTGTCAGGAAATTTAGCATTTGTTTTTCCCAGGGGGTATTGTGTTACCCAATTATTGGGCTGTGGATGTCAAATAAGCTGTCACTTCATAAACTTTAACTATTATAATACTAGTATGACGTTATGGTGTCATTCGTAAAATTCTAAGTACATCATTTGTTTGTCCTATGTATTTGTAATGCGGTGTACAATAAAGTATAAATAAATACATAATTTACCTGCTATTTTACACACCAAATTTAATATACATTTCGTTATAAATTCTTTATTTTTTCTTGATATAATAGAAATTTTACATAATAGTATGTCATTCTGAAGAAACAACAGAAAATGGAAATAAATCGCGAGAGAAACAAAACATATTCTTCAAATACCGCCATTAGAAACACAATAGAAAGACAACAGGCGTGCGAACGCCGGTGTTCCATTGGGGCTTGAGTAACTACGTTTTTAATGCCTGTTCTTTGACTATTTTTTTATCGACAAGATAGTTTCGTTTAATATCGTTCGGATTTTAAAACGCATGCGGCATTGTTGCGAGATAACGCCCGCCGTGCATCCGACGTGCGTCTTTCTCGCATTACAATCATTACATAGTATAAAACAAAGTTGCTTAGATCCTATGTATGCTTAGATCTTTAAAAGTACGCAACAGATTTTGATGCGGTTTTTTTTAATAGATAGAGTGATTCAAGAGGAAGGTTTATAGATTAATATATCACCTTTTCACCCGTGCGAAGCTGGGGCGGGTCGCTAGTATTGTATAAAAAGGACATTTGCGGAGGTTACGCGTGCGGAGAAATCCCCCAAGCGTGGTCAACACTGCACGATATTAAAAACACCCTTAAGGTCTGCATTATTCCGAATCAAGATTTACAACATGTAATTACATTTTGCACTTAGAAAAAAGTGTAATTATGTATTTTTTTTTACTTCTTGACTCATACTCATTACTACTTACTTTTGTTACTAAGCCGGTCCCTCTGGCTTTTTAGCCGGCTTTATTTATACGACAAAAAAGCCTCGTTAAAAATGTTTCCTATTCATTATAAGAGATACTTTATATAATTAAAAGAAAATAAATTACTAGTGCTTTAGAAAACCTTGGCGCCTTGGCTTGAGGCGTCGCATACTAATTTATGTATTGTACGCTAGCCACGCGTAATACTCGTTAAGAAGTTTATTTTATTTCTTAGATTATTTTTATTCTATAAATATTTTTTACAGGAAATGATAAAATACATATTACTAGCTTTTGGTTTCCCTCCCGGTAACAGAAAAATCTGATAAATAAAAAAGCGTTCGACCGATTTTCTGCAAATTGCACATAAACCATCTACTAAATAGTCCGCAAAAAGCCTTAACATTGATTTGGATAGGTGAGCCCGTTCTTGAGTTATAAAATTACAACGAAAAGTGGCATTGATTTCATAGTATTGATTTTTAGTGTTCGATTAAAACTCGAACTTAATAATATATTGATATTGTAATAAATAAATGGAAATACTGACTGACTTATATATCAACGCACTATTGAAACTACTGGGACTTTTTTATGTTGGAAAAAATCATTGAATGACGAAACAACCCTTGGGTGGAGCGGAAGACAGTGTCAGACTTCTACTGACTAAACGACCCACCCTGTTACTTCCTGCCTTAGTTCCAGGGCCCTGGTGTTCTGCTTTCGCATCAACCTTTAGCCACAGAAGACTTCGACCCTGCTGGGCCCCTACAGTTGCTGACAACTCCATGAGGCGCATGGGAACAGTAAAAAAAATTGGTCGTAAGTACCTTCTAGTAGGCAAGCGGACAAAGCCATTTCGGTTAAAATTGACGTTTTTAAAGCTCTAAAACAAAACAGAGCCAATTTTCCAACCACAGCACACGCCGTCCAGATCAAGCCTAGTCGTTGACGGCGCGCACTGTTCCCGCGCGCCTCAAGAAGTTGTCAGCAAACCGTAGAAACCCTGCAGAAGGGTCGAAGTCAACTGGGGCCAAGGCTTCGTGTCTGAAAGGAAGGCTCTAGCACTGGTATAGATGGCGATGTAGAAACGAGGTAGGATGTTTAGCCAGTAAGAGTCTGACACTGCTTCCCACTCCGCCCAAGGGCGAGATTCGTCATTGGATGACTTTAACTACCATAAAAAAAACTACAGCACACGCAATGAAACCAATCCTTCAAAATCATGCCAATTTACTACATACATTCACACGAACAAAAATATTAAACACCATTTCGTTCTTGTAATTAACCCTCTCATGCTAGAACGTCCCAAAAAGGCGTCAAAACGACAACAACATATTGTTTTGTTCTGACAAAATTGTTTAATTAAATAAATGTTTCATATTAATTCGTTTAGGGGACACAGCTGTGTGCTGGGTAACGAACTGGTTTAATCCAGAATTGGGTCAAGCTCGAGAGGCTCAGATATGGGGACGTTGCTTATTTCCGCACTATCTTATGCAAGTGTCTGCTCCTAAAAGGAAGGCTCGGTACTAGTATGATAGGCAATGAAGGAATAGATTGGGCTTTTTATTAAGTTAAAGCCAGACAATAATATCCTGCTCCGCTCAAAGGTGGGACATGTCATTTCTGCACCAAAAAATCATGAGTTTAATTCAGAAAGCAGCAGTACTCCTGGTAAAGCTCTTACCGCTGGTAGCTCGGATCTTATTCCAGATACCGGCAGGATAGTAGTTTTTATTATTTGAAATGTTTCTTTTTTTAATATTTTATAAAAAAATGATATTTAAAAATATGATTTATAAGTAAATATTAATTAATAAACGTAATTATAATAAAAATCGGAAGTAAGAATCAACTCAATAAATAGATCTGTTTAATACATAATTCGCTTCTAACTCTTTCTTTAACCCTCACACAGCGACCATTTGGCCCCAAGTTGGAGCAAGTCACGGGTTAAAATTAGGACGAAAAAGGTCCCCAGTAACGCATGACCGGAGTAAGGATGATTTGCAAACCAAAGTTTTATGATTTCCAAGTTGCCAACGTCAATTTAAGATTACAAAACCTTTTGGGGTCGAGTTTAATACTAGTGGTAAAATCGAAGGGGTTTTATGAAAACCTTTTTTCTGCGTAAGATTTTTTTCTCGAGGGTAACACTTTTAATAAAAGTGTTATTAGATTTTGGAGCGGTGCGTAAATATTTTTGAAGTGTATTTTGTGAGATTTTCGCAGTAAATATACATAAATATACATTGAGTAGGTTAATGTAAATTTTTCCGTTGAAGATGAAATTTAATATTTGTGCAATATATTTTTTCGGTGAATGAAACGGCAAGAAAAATAGAGCTTCATTATATTTCAAGTAAAGCTTTAAGTAAGTAAGCAAGCAAGTATAGCATATATTTTAATAAATAGGTAAAGCTTCAAATATAATTCCTTTATTCATTTGATTATAAAAAAGTCTGTATTTATGTTTGGTACTTCTTCACGTTTAAGTGGCTGAAAGAATTTCGATGAAACTTGTTGCATGGATGGATCATATCTTGAAATAGCACATATAATACTTTTTAACCTGGAGTATGTTTCTTGGAGATCCTTAACCAACCCAAGAGAGAACAAAGCTTTGGGAAGAACATCACTTACCACCATCTGATTTCTTAAAACCCCTAAAAATCCTGTATTAAATTCTAGTGGTCTGTATTTAACCTATCAGTAGAACCTATCTACTGTAATTAGATACACAATAGAAAGGTATAGGTGTGTGAACGCCGGCGGTCGCAAGGGGGCAACATCATCTAATGACAGCATTTAAGCACTAAATCAATCGGACGGTGAGCATTGGGTAGCTCGCCGTCCGGTCGTCTGGTAATCGTCCGGACCAAGCCCAGTCGTCGACGGCGCGCACTGTTCCCGCGCGCCTCAAGGAGTTGTCAGCAACCGTAGGGACCCTGCAGAAGGGTCGAAGCCAATCAGGGCCACGGGTTTGTGTCTCTGGAAAGGAAGTCTCTGGCCCTGGTATGTATGGCGATGTAGGAACGGGGTAGGTTGTTTAGTCAGTAAGAGTCTGACACTTGTTTTCCGCTCCGCCCAAGAGCGGGACTCGTCATTGGATGATTTTTACCTACCATAAAAAAAAGCACTAAATCAATTGTCCACCCAGGTAGGCCGCTGTAAACCTAACTTGGCAAAATGCGGTTGTTGGGTAGAAGAAAATAAAACCAAAATTAAAATTTATGACTTCATCGTCAAAGTCTAACAGATTATGACCCGTACTGTCTCATGTAATAGTAGGATTGTAACGGTAGTGCCTTATTAGGAGCATAACAAGACGTACAAAGAGGGTCATTCTCAACTAAAGTTACTCTTGCTCAGTCTCTTCTTTTACCTATCCTAGATTACGCTGATGTTTGCTTCCTTGATGCGACAGAGGAATTACTTGATAAGCTTGAGCGCCTGCAGAATTTGTGTATCCGCTTCATTTTTGGACTTAGAAAGTACGATCATGTATCGGAATTTCGAGGGCAATTGAAGTGGTTGCCTATTCGGCGGCGTCGGGATTGTCACATTCTTTCTTTTCTCTTCTCTGTTCTTCATAATCCCAACTCCCCTGTGTATCTTCGAGAACGCTTTGAGTATCTTGTGCCGAGGGGAAAACCTTGTCGCTCTTCATCATCTCTTCTCCTTCGTTTTCCTGCCCATTCCTCTAGTCGTTACAGTGGATCTTTCACTGTTCGAGCTGTACGCCTGTGGAACTCTCTTCCACACACAATTCGAGATAGCCCCTCGTTGGAGGTTTTCAGGGGAAGAATTAGGGAACATTTCTTGTCAACATGACTCATATATATGTATGTATTAGTTTTATTTATTGTATATATAGTATGTTTATGTATTTGTGTAGTTTAGTTTTAGTTTTAAGTATAGCATAATTTATGTTTTGTTTGTAGTATTAAGTTGTTGTGCACATGGATGGATTATCCTCATGTTTTAAATTTATTTATGTTTGTATAAGGTTTGCTGGAAGAAAACCCAACTATGGGTTAAGCTCGCCTGTGTACATCACCTGTTCTTTTATTTTGTAATTTTAATTATTAGTGTACAATAAAGAATACAAGAATACAAGGGTCATCCGTATACATCACGACCAACAGACTGTTACTAAGTGTGGCAGTAAATTTACCGATATAGCTTGAAGAATGACCAACCTTAACTGGTAAATGCAGAGCACACTGCTCACCAATTGGATTGTCAATGAAGTCGAAATGTACTGGAGTCGCCACCGCGAACCGAAAGACACAACGTTGAAAAACTTCCGTTGAAAAAAAGGTGTACCGATGACTTGGTGATCATCGCAGAAATCATATAGATGCGAGCTGCACAGGACGCGCGGGCTTGTGAATGGCGAGTAATGGATAGCTCGCCGACCAATCGTCGGGTAACCGTCCAGACCAAGCTCAGTCGTTGACGGCGCGCACTATCAGCAAACCGTAAAAGGGTCGAAGCCAACTGGGGCCAAGGGCTCGCACCTGAAAGGTGCTAAAGGGCCAGAGCGACGCTGGTATATATGGCTACGTAGGAATAGGGTAGGTTGTTTAGTCAGTAAGGGTCTGTCAATGTTTCCCGTGGCTTCATTGGCTGATTTAGAAATCCATTGAATATTTGAATCCATTGTAGTAAAACTGCAGGGGGGGGGGTAATGTCTAACAGTGGACAGTCAGTTTACATCCCTAGGTACAAAAAAACCATCACGAGATTCGGCCGGAACTCTCTCCGCCATGCCGTGACCTGTCGTGGCAGACCAACCAGGACCTCATGGTCCTCATGGTCCTGAGATATGTAGCTAATTACATAAAAATAATATATTAAGTTAATTATAATAAACGAAATGTTTTTAGGCAACTTCTGAATGCATTCAAATCTATACAATCACATACTCGTACCAAACAGTGCCTCCTTTATACTCCCAAAAACAATTCTGATAAACTTTTCATTCATTAAATCAGCGTAAGTAATTAAAATAATCAGTGAAATGGAAAACATTTTACATTCCATTACCGTATAACGAGACTCAAATGCACGGAATGTAATGAACGCGGTCAAGCGTGAGCTTGGCTTTTGGAAGTCATGTTCCGCACAATTAAATAGTTCCAAAATATAAATAGTAGTTTATATTTCCACTTTAAGTTGAGTCCTTATTTTGTTAAACTGATTAACGAAACATATTTTTCTTTTTAAAAAGGAAAAAACTGTTTATTTTGATAAATAGGCTGGAAAAAATGTGATATTTCTTAACAAAATATGATGTTAAAGCTTGTTTTTATGTATGACATCGATATACAATTTTTAACTTTTTTTTTAAGTGTAGTTCCTACACTTAAAAAAGAAAGAAAAGTTAAAGGTTCTTTGTTTATATACATTTATTTATTAAACGAGATTTTTTTTACAAAAATATGTATTTTGTTTTTAAATAGTTCCCATTGTTTTAAACAATCAATCTATCCTAATATTTAACGGAGATGTAAAAGATGTTTATGAATTTTATATCGTAGTTCAGTAAGAACATTACTATGAACCAAAAGTATCCAGCTGCCAAACCTTGAACCTCCTTGAAGTCCAATACATAAAAATATTACTTTTATGTCATCCACGAGTAACATTAGCTAAGTGAGGATCCAAATTAATGTCATCAATTCTTTTTATTTCAGGTAAATGAGCAACTCATATTAATTAAGAACACTGGCCTTAGGTAAGTTATAATATTGCCATTAGAATAAAAAGGACAAGAATTTCACGGAACTTTATCACTGTACTATGCGTTCCAAATGAGAATAGGATCGATGCCAAGATGTGACGCCACGCCGAACTGTCAAATCGAATAAATGTTGGCAAAATTGAAGAACTCACAGATAAGTAAAATTTAAGAACTGGATTCTGATTAAACTTTTTTCGTTTACAGTTTGTAAATAAATTAAATTTTTCGTAAATAAATTTAATTTTAAAAATGTCTTGCCTCGATTTGACAATAAATTGTGACGTCACTACATGGCAATCCTGTTCTCATTTAGAACGCATTATACACTTTATTTGTAGTTCTAAGTGAGAAAAGCGTTATCAAACCAGTTTTAAACATACCTTACATTTTCCTAAGGAACTCTAAATCTATCTGGTCCTTTATCAGTGAATTATTCAAGGTGGAAAATTGGAGAATTGCTAAAAGATCGTTGAAAATAAATAGGGTAGTCGATGTTATACGAAACAGGAGCTCCGTTGATTATCTCAACATCCAACTGATTTGAATTATCAAAGAGCCTTCGAATTAAGCGATCTTAAACAACTGTTAAGTATAAATTAGACATCCTATTGGTTAATAGTTTATGGTTTTTTTTTTTTTTTTTTTATGGTAGGTGAAAATCATCCAATGACGAAACCCGCTCTTGGGTGGAGCGGGAGACTAGTGTCAGACTCTTACTGACTAAAAAACCTACCCCGTACCTTCCTTGCCCTATTCCTGGAGTCGAGGTAACAGTTTCCCACCACCCTCTAGACTCCGGGAGGCTTCGACCCTGAAGGGCCCCTGCAGTTTGCTGACAACTCCTTGAGGCGCGCGGGAACGGTGCGCGCCGTTGACGACTAGGACTCGGTCTTACAGACGACCGGACGGCGAGCTACCCATTGCTCACCGTCCGCGAGCCAGTGTCTACGGTGGCCGGATATCGGCAGGATCGCGGCGGCGACGGCTACGGCGAGTACGCCGTTGCCTTTGCCTTATGCGGTCGGCCTCCTCCTTTACGAGCATTACTGCTTCGCAGAAGGAGGCGACCGCCTGCCATTCCTCTTCGCTGCGGACCATGGCCTGAACCAGGGCCCGGCGCGAGAGGTCGCCGCCGCCGATCACCCCCACGAGGACACGGCGATGCTCTTCCCAAGCAGGGCACACCTCCACCGTGTGCTCCACCGTGTCCTCCGGGTAATAGTTTATGGTGCGGGCGTGATTCTCTCGTGAAATAATTATTCACTGTTCCTCACTGTTGTCTACACTAATATAATAAAGAGGTAAAGTTTGTTTTTTTATTTTTTTGTTTGTAGGGGGTAATCTCTGGAGCTAATGGTCCGATTGGAAAAAAATTAGCAACAATAGAAAGCTGCGTTACTCCTGAGTGACATAGGCTATATTTTATGTACGCGGGCGAAGCCGCTGACAAAAGCTAGTACTCTTATATATGTCATACAGTTTGATATATCTATGGTTGTACTAATCTGGGAGCTTGCTAACCAATGCGTCACTTCGTTGATACTTTTGTTTATTATCAGTAGGTATAATGTTCCTCAGCAAGTCATAATTTAAAAACAAATCTAAAAAGATATAATTAAAATATTAAAAGACATAATTAATCAATGAGGATATTATATGTATGTCGATTCTACGAGCTGTTTAACTGCACACAAAGTTCATATTATTATTATTATTATTGCTAGCCTGTGCTGTCCCACTGCTGGGCAAAGGCCTACCTCTATTCCTTCCATTTATCTCGGTCGCTCGCCATATTGTTCCAATTCTCAAGGAAGACATCCAGGTCGTCCCGCCATCTCCTTCGTGATCTGCCGCGGCCTCGCGTCGCTGTGTCCGGGCACCAATCCTGTGTTTTACGGGCCCACAGCTCGCTAGACATGCGGCAGACATGTCCTGCCCAGCACCATTTAAGTTGGGCAGCCTTTTGAGCCACGTCGACGATTTGTGTTTTGGACCGCAGTGTAGTGTTTCGAACGTGGTCTGTTAATTTAACACTTAATATGCTGCGCTCCGTAGCACGCTGGCAGACCTTGAGCTTGGACTTTTGGATGTTAGTCAAAGACCAAGTTTGTGCACCATAGGTCAGAATAGGGAGAATACAAATGTCCATCAGCTTACGCTTCAGTGACATGGGCAAAGTGCCCTTTAATAGTTCCTTCATGGACCAGAAGCTCTTCCAAGCATTTTCTATTCGGCGCGTTATTTCTTTTTCTTGCCTTGCCTGGAAAGAGACTACTTGGCCCAAGTAGATATACTCTTGGACATATTGTATATTCTCCCGGCCTACGTGTATGCTCCTTTTGGAGCTGTTGCTCATGACTTTGGTCTTCGACATGTTCATCTTCAGTCCAACCTCAAGGCTTGCATCGCTAAGGTCTTGTAGCATGTGCTCTAGTCCTGTGGCTGTGGGAGAGAAAAGGACAATATCATCAGCGAAACGCAGATTAGTTAATCTCGCCTCACCAATGACAATACCCTTGTCTTTCCATTTGGCTGCCAATGTCTGAAAGACTTCTTCCAGGGTACTGGTGAACAACTTTGGAGACAGCGGGTCGCCCTGTTTGACTCCCTTGAGAATTTCAAACTTAGGACCTAATCTCTCTAACTTTATGGCAGCTGTGCTATGGGTGTATATATTGTGTAGTAACTGTATATAAGTGGATTCTATTTTTTGTTTCGTGAGGGAATTAAAAATTGCAGTGTGTGTGTGCAGCATCACAGCATCACAAAGTTCATAAAGAGCTATTTTTTTTCTAATATAATTAAATGTAATCGATATTGTCTTTTAAAAATCTGCAATTTTTTAAAGATTATAAATTGTCAAATGATTTGTCCACCTCTAGAATTGTCCTTTTTCATTTCAACTTATTCGAGAAAAAATCTTTTAAAATTGATTAACGATCAACAATTTTGACAATAATACAGACAAAAACCTTTAACAGATATGGTTTTGATTTTGTTATTACATTTTCAGTTTTATCTATCAAAAAAGATTCAATTGTCAAAAAAAATCCAGTACATAGCTTATCTTATTCATACTTCAAGGCAATTGAAATTTGAAGACCATCTCATTTTACGAGTTTAGATTAAGCCCTGATCAGTATTAAACAGTTTCCTTGATAATATTATGAAGCAGGAGGTCTTATTGGATCAGCCTTTACGTGCGTCAATATCGAGGAGTGAAGGTGATGAATAAAAATTCTTAAGCTGACACACTGTAGATTTAGCACTAAACTCGACTTTCTGATAATATATTCCACAACTATCACCCAACGTCGTCTAGTCCCGAGCTAAGCAGAGCTTGTGTTACGGGTACTTTTTTTTTCGGTGGGAAAAATCAACCCTTTTCATTAACATGGCAACAGAGCTTAGATATATATATTCTACAACTATCACGCAACTCCATCTAGTCTCAAGCTAAGCAGAGTTTGTATTATGGGTACTAAACAACTGATAAACATACTTACATATTTCTAAATACATACATATCACAAAACATCATACATAAAACAAAGTCGCTTCCCGTTGCGCCTATGTATGCTTAGATCTTTAAAACTACACAACGGATTTTTATGCGGTTTGTAAAAGATCATTTTTTTGGAGGCCAAGGTTTATATGTATAATACATGCATATTTAATGTCAGCATTGCACCCGTGCAAAGCTAGGGCGGGTCGCTAGTTATAGATAAATTACGCCCAGACGCAGAACAAATGGTCGTGCTCATCACTCAAACATTTCTCTTGGGATGGGAATCGAACCCATAACCTCTGGCATACAGTCAGGTTCACTAACCACTAGACTGACAGGCCAGTCATTTGATGATTGTTATGCAAAGCAATCATCAGGGAGCCGGGGTTAGTGTTCCACGTGTGCCTCCGGCGGCGACCTCTCGCGCCGGGCCCTGGTTCAGGTCATGGTCCGCAGCGAAGAGGAATGGCAGGCGGTCGCCTCCTTCTGCGAAGCAGTAATGCTGTAAAGGAGGAGGCCGACCGCATAAGGCAAAGGCAACGGCGTACTCGCCGTAGCCGTCTGGTAAGACCGAGTCCAAGTCGTCAACGGCGCGCACCGTTCCCGCGCGCCTCAAGGAGTTGTCAGCAAACTGCAGGGGCCCTTCGGGGTCGAAGCCTCCTGGAGCCTAGAGGGTGGTGGAAAACTGTTACCTCGACTCCAGGAATAAGGCAAGGAAGGTACGGGGTAGGTTTTTTAGTCAGTAAGAGTCTGACACTGGTCTCCCGCTCCGCCCAAGAGCGGGTTTCGTCATTGGATGATTTTCACATGCCATAAAAAAAAAAAAAAAAAAGTGTGCCTTAAAGAGGTTTTAACAAACTGTTAGCACCAAGTAGAGCTGATATATCTACTAGAGTCATGGTAAAAAGTACGAAAATTATTTGTATTAGTCTTTTCTAGTCTAGTTTCCGCACTTACTCCCTAGTAGACCAGTGTGCGTGGGTCACTCGTCTTTACTCCAACCAAATTCTAGAAGCAGATAAGTCTCTTCAGTTTGCTTAGGAAGTCTATGAGTAAACTCAGTGCTCCCAGGGTTCGTGTCGATTTCTGAAAAGTTTACCCGTGGTCTTACAACGGAAAGACAACTGAAGGTTCGTACAGTAAGGCCGTCGAATCTTGGCGAGTCTGAAGTTAGGCTTTGCGAAATTCTGAGCTTGAAAACTCATACAATAATAAAGGTTTAAAAAAAATACCAATAACAGTTTTTAACAGTAATAACAAATTCAAATTGCGAAAGTGTACAAAGGCAAACTTAATTCCATAAGCATTTTCAACTAATCGACCTTAGGGTGGTGCAAAAATATAACATAGTAAGGTGTAACTTAATGGTTTACAAACAAAACAAATAGAAAACTATTTCCATAGTTTCCAAAGTATTACTTGAATATTTTGTTTGTTCATATCACTAAAAATAATTTTGTTGACAAAAACAAACGTAGAGATGACGTAAGAGCTACGCTGTCGTAGCACGGTCTACGCCGTAGCCCGGAAAAGTGCGTAGCGGAATAATATATTTAGTTGCGTAGTTATAATACTACGCAACTATATCAAATTTGGAGATGAATTTAATTCCTTTAATAAATTCAAGTATAAAAATGGTGTTATTTTAACAAAAAAAAAAAAATTGTGTACGAACATAAATCGTCATTAATTTAAAGCAAAAATACATTTAAAACAAAATATTACTTTACGATTTAATGAAACAAATATCCCGCGCAAATAACATGGAGATTTTATTTTCTTAGAAAATCCTAGTATTATGGTGAAGTAGCTACTACCAGCGGTTTCATACGCTTGATAGCAGAAAATTATTCTAAGGGAACATATTTCTTAAAGTATCTTATAAGCTACCTTAGGACATGACCCCTTCCATGGACCCTTTTATCTGTCGTGGCGAATAATAGCGCCTGTAAAGAATTAAATTTTACCATGGACACACCAAGAATTTACTAAAGATCAATACAAGTGCAGAAAGTTTGTCATTACGACCAACAGTATTTGAGGTGAAATTTTCGTGTAGCTAGATACAATAAATGTATAGCGACATCTATTGCGACACATAAAAACTAATCCTTCGTCGCACAATCGAAATTTTCCGCACGATTTGAACATATAGAACAGCCCGAAATCATCTATCGCGTAGTAGCCCATCAGACATAACATCTGGGGGCCAAGTCTGTTATTTTCAAAACATTGTCATTCCAATACGATTCCATCATCATTTTGCTAAAAGTTCGTAATCTGTTTATTCATAGTGGCTGATCATTGGGCGGTCAGTGGTTTCGTAATAGAATTGTCGTACGAACTGTTTTGTAACGAATTAAAAACAATAACTGCACAAGAACATTCTAATCGTAAGTCACTGATTAAAGGAACTGTCAAAATATTATTATTTTTTTGATAGTTTTATAATTAAGACTTTACTTTCGGTTCCGTATACCCTCAAAAACAAAAATATAATAAATCATGGTGAAGCGAGTGTCAGCTATTTTCTGCACTAGTGTGGAAAAAGGTATATTGTGTGCATAAAGCGGCAGGGGTAAGAGTGCGTTTTCAAGTATCTGTATTGGAAAATAAATAAATATCGAAACATTCAATTAAGTTCAATTACATTGAAATATTATTAAGAGATTAATTATAATAGATGGATTAACACCAATATAATACGGAGCAGTATTAACACCATTCATTTATCCCACTCCAATTACCTAGAAACCTGTTAATCCGTTGAATCCTAACTACGTAATATTACGTAGCCGTTAATGATGGTAGATGCCGACTACGTATTATCATGTATTCAGATTTGGTCCCATAGTAAAAGTTGTTTGTTATCATGATCACGGGTTTAAGTATCACTTGTTATCAGTTACCCTATAGGTACTACGTACAGTGTAAAATGCGCCAAACATTCAAAATGATGCAAACACGTCAAATACTCCAAATGATTTTTAATTCAGTTTACCTAATTATGAGATAAAAAAAACCTTTTTTTAATTATTTAACTCTTGAGTCCTAAGCGAACAACGTTGTTTGCATACCTATAGTCTTTCTATTATGTCTCTAATTACGATATTCGAAAGGTTAAACTATTTTCAGGTTTTGCGCATTTAAGGTTACACGTTGTATAACAAGAAACTGGCTGACTGACATATCTACGCATGGCCAAAATTACATGGCCTAGGAGTGTGAAATTTTGCACAAGGTCTCTCTTATTTACCGTAGGTACCAATGAGATGAAACAGGACTCAAGAGCTTACATATAGAAACCTATTTTCACGCAGCCGAAGCCGTTGGCAGAATTTAGTCATTCGATATTTTTCGACCTCATAAAAAGACGGAGTCATGCTTCAAAAGTGCTACTTTCATCCATGAAACATCTCTATACACGAAAAACAATCACCAATCCAAGCCATAACCCCGGTAAACGCAGCTGGGGCCCCCACATTACCTATTAAACCAAGGGCCCCTCATAAAGAGCCTCTGGAATTTCCCATTAAACCCCATGTAATGCCTATGGCCTGTGATCTACTAGCAAGACTATCTCAACAAACTTTATAAGGCTTTAACTTGACAATTTACTGTCGAACTACTTTCAAGTTGTTGATGACTCTTACATCTTGCGACACAAGCAAAAGCTTTTGGAATCTCAAGTAATCATACTGTACATTATCTAATATTCTATAGATGAAAGTGTGTTTCTATATTTTGTAGTACCATCACGCTTAAACAACTGAACAGGTTTGGTAAAATTTGGCGTATGGATAAAGCATGTTTTGACACAGAAAAAAAAATAGTTTTCCTCATCATCATTTCAGCTTCATCCACTGTAGGACATAGAGTTCCCCCAAATTCGTTACAAAAAATGAGGGCCTCGACTCTCACCAGGTCATCGGGCCATCTTCTTTCTTTTTCTTTCCTCAGTTTTTCCCAACTAGTGCAGACAAATCGTTCCACGACTGAGGGATCCAGAATCATGTGACGGGTCCATGAGTCACATTTGTGCGTCGATGTCAAAGACTTGGCGTATATATGTTACGGGTAAAGCTAGAAGATGGAGTAAACCTAGGTTTACCCGGGTAAACTTAGTATTACCCAAGCTTCTTGGGTAAAGTCCGAATAAAAAGTAAAACCAATTTTAATTCGGGGTTTACCCATGCTCACCTAGGTCTACCCAACTCTGGCTGGGTAATGTTAGGTGTTGCGTTATTTTCGCACCCGTGGCTTAATTTTGGGGGGCCCGCGTTATCTGCCCACGCGGCCACGCACGTCGCTTACTTAGTGACATAATGGCGACCGAGCAAAGTGCAAATATATCACCAGAAGAAAGCTTACGAGAGCTTGCAAATGAACAGTCGATTTCAGGAGGCTAGGTTTTTTTTTATGGTAGGTAAAATCATCCAGTGACGAATCCCGCCCTTGGGTGGAGTGGGAAACAGTGTCACTCTTACTGACTAAAGAACCTACCCCATTCCTACCTAAGTTGCCATATATACCAAGGCCAGAGCCTTATTTTCAGATGCGATCTCTTAGACCCAGTTGGCTTCGACCCTTCTGCAGGGTCCCTACGGTTTGCTGACAACTCCTTGAGGGGTGCGGGAACAGTGCGCGCCGTCGACGACTGGGCTTGGTCCGGACGGTTTCCAGACGATTGGACGGCGAGCTACCCATTGCTCCCCATCCACAAGCCCGTGCCTTCGGTGGCCGGAAATCGGGATCGGAATCTCGGCAGCGTCTCGGGCGTGAGCGCCCAGTCGGCTTCCTTCTTTACTAGCATTACTGCTTTGCAGAAGGAGCCGTCCGCCTGCCACTCCCGCTCGCTCCGGACCATGGCCTCGACCAAGGCCCGGCGCGAGAGATGGCCGCCGCCGATCACCCCCACGAGGACACGGCGGCAAAATTTTGCAATTCAAAATGTCACATCAGTTTATCTTGCTGTAATAATGGCGGGGTAATATTTTAAAATAATTTGTCTAATTAATTTGTGCAATGAAAATCTGGGTGCAATTTAAACATTTATTATTTAAAAAACATACAAAGGCGAACGTAATATTGCAAGCTACTCAGTCATGAACAGATAACGCGGCCCCCCCAGAATTACGCCACGGGTGCGAAAATAACGCAACACCTAACATTACCCAGCCAGAGTTGGGTAGACCTAGGTGAGCATGGGTAAACCCCGAATTAAAATGTATTTTACTTATTATTCGGACTTTACCCAAGAAGCTTGGGTAATACTAAGTTTACCCGGGTAAACCTAGGTTTACTCCATCTTCTAGCTTTACCCGTAACATATACACCGTTAAATTTTAGTCGTTTTAATCCCGAAGAGGGTCGATCCAGTACATGAAACACTATCGATTTGTGGAGATAAAATAAAAAATAAAGTACTTTTTTTCCAAATCTCTTATTGATATACGCATTTACGAAATTAATTTCTTTAAATAAACGAGTCGTTGACCTTGTAGGTAATTGTCGGTCATTGCGTACTAACTACCTACAGGTCATTGAACTCGCCCAGTTTACGTTTACTTAAAGAAATCAAATTAGAACATGCGTAAATTAATTCGAGTTAAAAAAAAAGTACTTTGTTTTTTTCATTCTAACTTTACCGATCGATAGTGTTTCACGTACTGAATCGATCCTCCAAGGGATTAAAACGACTAAAATTTAACGGTGTATAGCATAATCCTATTTCGACCGCCTACATAGTCTGAAATATCTCTAAGTTTAATCTAATCATCCCAGACTTTTTCTTTGAAAATTTAGTAAATAATTTAAGCAGAGTTTATAATATGTCACTCTAATATCAAAAAGGTGAGTTTGTAATTGTGTGTTTATATACACCGTTACATTTTGGTCGTTTTAATCCCGTGGAGGGCCAATCCGGTACATGAAACATGCTCAATTTGTAAAGATAAAATTTAAAAAAGCACTTTTTTTTCTAAAACTAAAATTAATTTACTACGGCCATTGAACCTGCTCAACTGCTCAACTGAACAAAATTTAACAGTGTACAGGGTGACTGGTAATTAGTGATCGATACTTAAACACGTGATTGTAGTCATGATAACAAACTACTTTTACTATGGGTCCAAACATGAAATCGCGAAAGACATTCAGTACATTTTGACCAGTAGGCGAACGTAAATGAACTGACCAGCAGATTTTTTTTTAAAGTGTGCAAATGAAAAAGTAACAAATATATAGGGTGACTGGTATTTTTTTTATTGCTATAAACCAGTGCTTGACTGCAATCCCACCTGATGGTAAGCAGTGATACAATCGTTCATGGTGAGATGCACTAGTTTATTAAGAGCCTATTCACTCTAGCTTTAAAGACACTCAATTAGTGACACTTAGCCACATTTTTCTACATTTACGCGGGTAAAACCGCTAGCAGCAGCCAGTAATTTTATAAATAGCCTGATGTCTGGATAATCCTAGATTAGCAAAAGAACGACCGACTTAAGTAAATAACTCTATCATTTGCTTCAAATGACAAACAAGGATCTTTTGTGAATCTTGATTTAATACTATGTCGTTGAATTATTTAGAGCACTAATCTGGTTCGAGTTCAGTGGCATTTTACCCTTTTAGCTTTTTAGCAGAGACTTAATAAATTAGCCTTATTACTATGAAATACTTAGTAATAGGTAATACGCTTTTTTATGGTAGGTAAAAATTATTCAATGATGAATCCCGCCCTTAGGCGGAGCGGGCAACAATGTTAGATTCATCATCATCATCCAAGCGCCAGTCCCGGTTGCTAACCGTGGCTTTCACCTCGGTGCCCGGAGTCCGCTTTCCTGCTTAGACGCCTCCACTTCGCTCGGTCTTTAGACAACGTCAACACGACACAGACTAAACAACCTACCCCGTTCCTTCCTTGCCTTAATCTCAGAGCCCCTAGTGTTACGCTTTCGTATCAACCCTTGGCCCCAGGAGGCTTCGACCCTGCAGGGCCCCTTGAGTTTTCTGACAACTTCTTGTCGTCTTGTGGTGGGAAAATTTAACTGACTAAAATCTACCCGTACTCCTTCAGTTTCCCTATATCTTCCCGGGCTGCTGTAACTTTTTCAAACAACACTCCCGCAACCCTAACTGACATTAGCCCTAAAAGGCCTGGGCCTTTTAGGGCTAATGACAGTTCAGTCATATCAGTTAAGGTCTGGACTCATGCTGACTCCTTTTTGAAGCTTTCGTGGTGAACATGCCATCGGCTGGGACCTGGTCTTTACCCTTCTAGTTTGCGTCATTACGCGTAAATAAAATGTTTTTGTTTCTTTCTTTTCTTTATTTCCTTTGCTCACCATCTGGTAACAGGAGTCACCCTGCGACCATCTGTGACCTTAGAGCATCTTCTACTGCGGCCAGGGCATGTGGATTTCTTTTCATTCCCCATTATACTCGCATCACTGCTTAAGAGCTTTTAGAACTAAGTGACTATAACATCAACAAACATTATCATCAATATTCATTTTCGAACATCGATACTATCCATAAATAAACATTAAAGCCGGTTACAAAGGCGCTTCGCAGAATTACAGCGTAAACACAAAGCCAATTAGCTACTTTGGCACTTACATTGTGGCTAACAAACAAAATTATCACTAGGAATGGTGTATACAGAAGGTCGGCTTCATACAAACATGGATATTTAGCACACACACACATGCATACTAACAGTTTAGACCAAAAACGTCTGAGCCTGCACTTCGGTAGTGTTCGTGTTTCCGAATCAGCACGAAAGTTGCACCACAATATAAAAACCACTACCCCTCTCTACTCCTCCTACTAGTCTACTCTCTCTCTATTCTACTTTATTATGTCTTCCTTTGTATTAGTATGTCTTGCTTTTTCTCTTCCGGATAACTTGAAAAAATATAGGTATCTATAATTTTGTAACGGGGTAATGTAAAATAGTTAATAAATTATAGAAATTTCTACCTATTAACTAATATGACCATCAAACCAGTAAAATTATGGGATTTTTACAGTTTCATATTAGATATCATCCATGGTCATTCGTATTTTCGAAGATAGACGATGATTTCCGAAGCGCATACTTGATATTCTTTTAGGTGTAGGTTTATTTCAAACAAACGCCAATCTCAAATGCGCTTGTATTCTCTGTAAATTTAATAATGTATTAAACTGATATACTGTTTTTTTATTGTGAAAAAAAAAAACATCCAGTGACAAACTCCGCCCTTGGGTAGAGCAAGAAATAGTATCAGACTTTTACTAACTAAACGACTCAACCCGTTTCTTCTTTCCCTTAGTGTTAGGGCCCAAGTGTGACGCTCTCGCATTAACCCTTGACCCCAAGAGAAACTGACATACTGTGCCTTCTTATGTCTCTTCTGTCGTGAAGTTTAGGAATAAATACGTGGAAGTAATTATGTGTAACTATTGGCATGTTGGCGTAGCTAAATACACTGTAACCTGTAAAAATATTCCACCTTCGTGACCGATATGAATCGGACAACACCTCATTTATCAAATTCAAGGAAGTATTTAAAGGTTAATAATGGATATGGCGAGGGTTTTTATGAGTTACTAACCATGATTATTGTGTTTGATGGAGAAGATAAATAGACTTTATTTTTTGGTAATGAAGGACTTGGTGAGGAAATTAGTGTCAACCTCATAAATATTGAGTTCGTCAAGGTGTGAAGTCACAGCTTTATATCGAGCGTTGGGAAGTTTGGCGCGGATGTGACGCATACCTTCTTTGCTAGTCCGTTTGTGACTTATATCTTCTTGTGATTATATCTTACAAGTTTACATTTGTAAACTATATATATATATTATTATTGTGAACGTGAGGACTATGTGGATTAAGCTATATGTTTTTTATTTTGTTTCTGTCTCTTTTTTCTTTTCAGTAAATTTAGCGTATGTCTGGCAATTTGAGTATTTAACGGCCTACTCAAATGTCCTTTTCTTGGTATTGTTCGTCGGGTCGTGTTGAGCTCCTTAGTAGTCCTGAGTTGAGCTTTGCGAATACTGACAAATGCTTGCACTGACTGGATAGGTCTACTCAAATTTGTATGGATCTCTCTTCAAAAGACCATCTCAGACAAATCTGCATGGTTCTTATGTGATTTGACCAATACATATTTTCTGTATGGACTTTAAAAGAGACTTTGACCCCTGAGTTTGTTTCGGTGTTTCTTCTGAGGGTAGTCAGCTAGGAAACACCGGACATCTGGCATAAAAAAAATGATGTGTAAAAGTGTTTTTTAAACCTACTTGCAAAATAAAGATCATTTATTAATCATTTCCTTACTAGCTTGTTAACTAGTTTTCGTTTGAAAGAGACAATTGCGCACGTGCTCCTGGACTACACAGGTGTTACTGACACACGCACACGAACCTTAGACCCACTGAACTTCTTTATTAACGCCCTGAAAAATCTGAAAGGCCTAATCAGCTTCTGGAGAGAAGTAGGCTGGTTGGAATAAGCCCACCGAAGTTTATGGCCGCCATGGCTCACGTACAATGGTCTACATAGGACTAAGTGCGGAAACCATACTCAACCATCAGTCGCGAAATTACGCCAATTTAAAATTAGTGTGTGTACACTCCTTCCGGAGCTGAGGGTTGATGCGAAAGCGTTACACCGGGGCTCTGGGAATAAGGCAAGGAAGGCACGGGGTAGGTTCTTTAGTCAGTAAGAGTCTGACACTGTTTCCCGCTCCGCCCAAGAGTGGGATTCGTCATTCGATGATTTTTACCTACCATAAAAAAAAAGTGTGTGTACACTAGTTTTAAGTTGGCGTCATTTCGCGTAAATAAACTGTTTTACTTTCTTCTTTTATTTCAAGGCACAGTTATTATAAATGAAGCTTGACTGGTTTCTGCTAAATAGTCCAGTGCAAGTAACTTGTAAAATGTGGCGCAAAATAGTAGTAGAATAAACCCATTGGAGAAGAAAGTGTATAAGAATGTAGATTTTTTTATGACCTACAAGTTTGCCTTTTGACTTTTTTCCTTTTTTCCCTAGAACCAGTAGTTTTGCCGGAAATCATGATGAACCGTTTTTTACACTTAAAACCCCCATCCACTTCCCGACCTCAGATCGACCGTAATTGATTTTTCTTTTATTCTTTTCCTTTTCATATTTGTTTTTTTTTTTAACCTTAAAAGTTTTTGAAATACGTGTTCGTTATTTTTCAAAATCGATCCTCTAAAAGGAGGTTACTGGTCTCTAATTTGTTTGGAGAAATCTATTTTCGTACAGGCAAAGCTGTTGGCAAAAGCTAGTTATATAGCAAAAAGTTTATTCACGTAATATAATATTCATTCATTAAAAATTGTCTCTGTATTCGAGTAAAAATTCAAGTCAGGACACGGCAAATAACACAAATTGAATCGAATTTATTAGGACGTGATTTAAAATCTATCTGAAATTTATATTCAGCCAAAGATAATTTACCGTCCGTGAAAATTTTATGTAACAAAATTAATGAGGTTGGTAAACCAAACTGGGATCATTTTATGTTGAAAATAATTTCATAAAAATATAAAGTTCTTTCAATAGACGGCTTAAAACGCCAGGACATTTTTTTTATACGTTGCCCCCACTAGGCATAAATCCTGTGTCGTGGGTGTGTTCACAAACATGTAAAGTCACACACACACGATACCCAGACCCGGAACACCTCCTTTTCTCCTGGAGCCTCGGGTGGTGAAAACTGTTACCGCGACTCTAGGAATAAGGCAAGGAAGGTACGGGGTAGGTTTTTTAGTCAGTAAGAGTCTGACACTGGTCTCCCGCTCCGCCCAAGAGCGGGTTTCGTCATTCGATGATTTTCACCTACCTTAAAAAAAAACCATCTATAGCCCATACAAATATTTGTTCCGTGCTCGCCTAACAGTTTTTTTTCGCGATTTCAGGTTTGGTCCCATGGTAAAAGTAAGTTTTTATCATGACTACAATCACGTATTTAAGTATCGATCACTAATTAGCACTCACTCTATATGTAAAGTCAATAGTTACTACAATTCAAAATTAAATAAAACCTCATTTTACATCAAATTAATCCACTCGGATCAATGCCCGATGGAAGTTAATGACCCTGAACAAATCAGAGCTCTGTCTAATCACCCACAACATATTGTTTTGCAGTATCGAATTAAATTCAACCAATCACGTCAGTGAATTTGATAGCCATTCAACAAGTTAAGCAGGCCACTTGAGACATGTCAATGAACCTTCATGAAGGACGATTAGCCAGGGTTTATAATGCAATCAATTGTATTGATTGTTGACACGTGTATCGACACACTAAGGAAGATAGGTATAGGTAGGTAGGTAGATAGACATCGTTATACATCGACTAATATCGGCGATAAAAGGAGAAACTGACTGACTGACATATCAACGCACAGTCAAAATTACTGCGACTAGGAGCGTGAATTTTCGCACAAGACTTGGTTTTATGACGTAGGCTAATACTAAGAACGGATTTTTCAAAATTCAGCTTCTATAGGGATGTAATGGAGGTCTAAAGTTTCTATGGAGAACCTTACTTTAAATACTGAAAAATCAATACAAAAGTCGCAGCGCTTTGGCATTATGTCGTCTAATAAAACTTTTAAAAGTGTTATAACTTTTTAAAGTTTTATTCGAAAAGATTATTAGTTTTGTCACACTGCGTGAACGTCAAAACTGCACTAATGTCATTAATGTAAAGGTGTATGGCATGAAGGTTACCTAAGTGAAACTAAGAGACTGTACAGTATGTCTAATCTTGTGCATATTTTATAGATATCAGACACCTACACCTTTATTTTCTTAGTTGTCTTATGCATACGAGTACCTAGGGCATTTTTATATAATAGATAAAAATCGTCCAATGACGAATCCCGTTCTTGAGCGGAGCGGGAAACAGTGTCAGACTCCTACTGACTAAACAACCTACCCCGTTCCTTCCTTGTCTTGACCCCAGGGCCCTGGTGATACGCCTTCGCATCAACCCCTGATCTCAGGCCATGAGTTCAAAAGGCGACCCGTAGCCCTAGTTAACTTCGGCCCTGCTGAGTCCCTGCGGTTTTGCTGAAATATTGTTGTAGTAGTTTATTGTCCAGTACTCATATTACAAGCTTTTCTTAGTTTGGGACTAGATGGCGTTGTCTGAAATTTGTTTAATCTTATTATTATTATCTTGTAACCTTTTTAGCTCACTATCTATAATTTAATCACCATATTCTAATGTTAAAAATAAAGAACAAAATAAAATGCCTTCAACAAATGATTTAGTGACAGGTTGACATTAAACTGTGCGTGACATTTAACATCAATTAATTAACCTTTGTTCTAGAACAATTGGGACACAAATTACCCATTGATTTTGTTCAAAAATAAAAGTAAGAAAGCTTTTTTTCATTGTTATTTTTTATTCGATATACGACGAACAAATGAATTTGTAAAGTATTACGTGTTTCGATTCTAATGAAACATGATGTCATGTTTTTCCTAAAGGTTTAGGCATTTAGTGTATCTGTAATTATAGTATTATTATTTTTTATTCAATAGAGATGCAACTTACTAACATTGTGACAATAATGATACCTACAGGCCAAGGGTTGATGTGAAAGCGGAACACCAGGGCTCTAGAACTAAGGCAAGAAGGAACGGTGGGTCGTTTAGTCAGTAGAAGTCTGACACTGTCTCCCGTTCTGGCCAAGGGCGGAACTCGTCATTTGATGATTTTACCCACCATAAAAAAAAACAGGTAAATAGCGCGCCTCAAAGAGTTGTCAGCAAACCGTCGCAGCGTCAGCAACTGGACACAGCAGGGGCGAAGCCTACTCTATCCAAGGATCTGCTTCTGAAAGGCATGATCGGCCTTGGTATGAGAGCGATCCTGCAATGAGTTAAGATTAAAAAAAAATGAAATAAAAAAAAACGGTTTAGTATTTTATTTCTTTATTTTAAAACACAAAAAAGTTACTAAGAATTACTCCTGTATCATAGATGCGTTCACGAAAAATATAAAAAAGAAATATGTAACACCAAACATACAAAGATAACAACCAAGAATATAAATGTATGTATTCCAATCAAAAGATACACTATACATAACAAGAATATTAATATAATGTATGTCAATTTTTTTCTGGTGTAACATACATTTTATCTCAGAAAACCATTACTTTAACGATCAATCATTTTTTCCAGGAAGACTCTTTCTATTATTATGTGGGATTAGGTCTGTGTTTGAAAGCTTTTCTTTGTAAAAGTTTTTTTTGTTACTTTATATAAACGAATATTTATATAAGTCTTTTACTCTCACACAAATTTTTCAACTGATCCATAAAGTGCAATATGTCAGAAGTGGCAGACGGTCGCCTCCTTCTGCAAAGTAGTAATGCTAGCAAAGGAGGAGGCCGACCGCATTAGACAAGGGCGCACAAGCCCCAGATGCCGTCAGATTCCGATCCTGGTTTCCAGCCACCGTAGACGCGGGCTTGCGGACGGCTTGCGGGTGAGCAATGGGTAGCTCGCCGTCCGGTCGTCTGGTAACAGACCGGACCAAGCCAAGTCGTCAACGGCGTGCTCTGTTGCAGTACGGCAATTAGGCTCTGCGAACTTTAGCACTTGTGCATTCAAAAAAAAAGGTTAAAAAATAAATGCCATTTGCATGTCTTTATTGCTGTTAACAAGTATTATTCACATTTTTTTAAAAGCTTTATTTTTGTACGAATGCTTCTGTGAAAATTTATTGTAGCTTCCTTGTCCTACTGTTGCTTAAAGAAGATATTTTCCATTCAATAAAGCGTTTTAAAAATAATTTTCACGTTTTAAAGCGTAAACCTTCATGGACGACAACTGAACAAGAAACTCCACGGACACTTTTTTTTAATAAAGTAGAATAAAAATAAAAAAGGATAGTGTAGTTCAAAATCAGAAGCAAAAGATGTCACATAAATCGGTGAAGCGTGTATCCAATCATTTAGAAGCACATTGCCAGTTATCAGGGACTCATCATCGTATTGACAGCTAATCAGAGCCGTAAACCTTCATGGACGACAATTGGACAAGAAACTCCATGGACACTTTTTTTTTTTAAATAAAGTAGAAAAAAAAACTATAGTGAACACGATTCAAAATCAGAATCAATAGCTTCTGATATTTTATAAGTGCCCATGTAGGTCTATCTTACTAAAACTAATATTATAAATGCGAAAGTTACGATGTTTCGTTATCACGCCAAAACGGCTGGACGGATCTGGAAGAATTTTGGCATAGGCATAGGAACCCCAACGCGGGAGGAAGGCGCGGGTAAAAGCTAGTATGAAATAAAAACCATTTTGATTTGATTTGAGAAGCAAAAGATATCACATAAATCGGTGAAGCGTGTATCCAATCATTTAGAAGCACATTGCCAGTTATCAGGGACTAATTATCGTATTGACAGCTAATCAGTGGCGTAGACCTTCATGGACGACAACCGGGCAAGAAACTCCATGGACACTTTTTTAAAATAAAGAAGAAAACAATCACTTAAAACAAAATTAAAAAGCGTTGTACTAAGT
Source organism: Mythimna loreyi (assembly GCA_029852875.1). Lineage (NCBI taxonomy): Eukaryota > Metazoa > Arthropoda > Insecta > Lepidoptera > Noctuidae > Mythimna > Mythimna loreyi. The sequence continues at coordinate 7,388,157 of CM056800.1, read as the reverse complement.
TGTGAACGCGACTGATTAAGTATATGTATTTGGGATGTAAACATAAAGTGTGATGCAACAGTGAGTGTGTACAGGGGTGGTGCACTATTGTGTAAAGGAGCGCTTCTCGCCTTCAAACGTAGAAGTTTGGCGAGTTTTATTGGATGTAAGGAAAACATGTATTTTAAAAGTTTAATAAATTTATTAAAAAAAAAAGTATAGTGTAGTTCAAAATCAGAAGCAAAAGATATCATATAAATCGGTGAAGCGTGTATCCAATCATTTAGAAGCACATTGCCAGTGATCAGGGACTCATTATCGTATTGACAGCTAATCAGCGGCGTAGACCTTCATAGACGACAACCGGGCAAGAAACTCCATGGACACTTTTTTTTTAATAAAGTAGAAAAAAAAGTAGAGTGAACACAAATCAGAATCAATAGCTTCTGACATTTTATAAGTGCCCATGTATGTCTGTCTTACTAAAACTAATATTATAAATGCGAAAGTTACGATGTTTGGATGTTTGTTACTCAATCACGCCAAAACGGCTGGACGGATCTGGATGAAATTTGGCATAGGCATAGGAACCCCAACCCAATACCACGCGGGCGAAGCCGCGGGCAAAAGCTAGTATGAAATAAAAACCGTTTTGACTTGATTTGATTTGAGAAGCAAAAGATATCACATAAATCGGTGAAGCGTGTATCCAATCATTTAGAAGCACATTGCCAGTGATCAGGGACTCATTATCGTATTGACAGCTAATCAGCGGGCTGGCGGGTTGGCATGCTACTCGAGCTGATTGAACTCCGTGCGCCCGATTGCACCGGCCGACTAACTGCGATTAAGTCAAGCGATTGATTAGGGTTTTATTGAAAGTTTTGCGTAAGTTAAAATATAAATCTTTTATACTTGAATCTTGATCCGAACTTGAAAACAGAGATGTAATAATGTATGTGAAGCAGAAAATCATCCGAGGGTTTTTTATGGTGGGTAAAAATCATCCAATAACAAATCTTGCCCTTGAGTAGAGCAGAAAATAGTGTCAATCTTTTACTGAATAAACAACCCACCTTGTTCCTTCTTTGCTTTAGTACAAATGTTATGCTTTCGCACTAACCCATGGCCTCAGATATGAAACTGGCAAAATTTCTGGACTAACAGATATCTCTAAAAAAATTTATTTGAAATTAAATTTAAAAAAAAATTAACACATATAAAATAAATCATTCTAAAATTAATAAATATTATAAGAATTAATGATAAATTTCAAATTACTAAAAAAATGTGTTGACATTTATTGTTATTTTATTGTCATTTGTTACTAACAACAAGACTATAAATATCGACTTCTTAATGTAACCTCAAACAGCGTTAAAAATATATATTCTTTATTGTACACCATTAAAATTACATCAAGAGGTGAAGCTCAAAGTAATAAGTAACTTGAGTAGCTAGCAATATGCTTAAAAGCTAATGGAATACCCATTAACTTCCCTGCAAGGTCTGAAAGTTACAGCAAAAAATGTATTTTACGTTAACCGTAGTTTTAGAACTTTAAATATTATTAGGTACTAAGCCTTGACTTATTAGGCACGTCATAATCATGGCTTTAAGTTCAACCTTTGAAGGTGTAGGTTTATGGGTAGCTCACCATTTGGCTGTCCATTAGTCATCTGGAGCGAGTCCAAGTCATCGATAACACTGCGGGGTGCCAACTGAAAACCAGCGCTGGTTGTCTGATGCCCAGAAAATGATGAGCTGGTCACCTTTTTGGTGAGAGTACGCTCAGCGTATTTTGTACTTCTGTTCTTTATATTATACTTTATGTTTGTAATTATTGTGCTGTGTCTGACTCGTCTAAAATTGATTATATTATATTCTATAGAGCGTGGGACACCCCTCGTTCGCTCGTTAAGGTCGCGGAGATATCTGCAAAGGAAATGCATAATCTTAGAATGCAAAAGGCAACTAAATGACTCAAGTATGATTTTAGCCAGTAAAACTCTTTAATATGCCATTTCATCCCAACCAGAGCAGGAGATCTGGGGCCAAAAGTTCGCGTCTGAAAGGAAGGTTCTGACCCTGGTATATATGGCAACGTAGGATTGGGGTAGGTTGTTTAGTCAGTTTCCTGCTCCGCCCATTCGTCATTGAATGATTGTTACCTACCATAAAAAAAAAACTACCTACAGTTAAAATTCGGTGCAACCGGCCGTCTAAACCAACATTCGTGTCCGTGATTAGTAATCAAAACTGATGTGGATTCATATCACTCGTCAACATTAGATACACGTGCGCCGGTTTAACTTACACTTAGGTATTAGGTTAATGGTTTATGAACTTATTTTTTTTTTAATTGCAATAAACTAAGGCTTGACTGCGATCCCACCTGATGGTAAGCAGTGATGCAATCGTTGATGGTAAGGCGCACTAGTTTATTAAGAGCCTATTCACTCTAGCCTTGAAGACCCCTAAATTATAATCGGACGGAAAGACTGCAGCCGGCAAACTGTTCCAGTCCCTCGATGTCATCATTATCATCATCAGCCTTTTTAATGTTCCCACTGCAGGGACACAGGCCTCCTCTCTAAGAGAGGGAATGGGCCGTAATCCACCACGCGGGCCCAGTGCGGGTTGGAGGATGTCACATGTCTTCGAATTTTTGGTTCTAAGACATGCCGGTTTCCTCACGACGTTTTCCTTCACCGTTTTGAGAGCAGTGGTGATGAAATAAATTACACAAAGTAATGCGCCTGGCTGTGTTTGAACCCGCGACCTACTACACGCAAGTCGGAGCCGTTACCACTCGGCCACCACTGCTCACCCTCGATGTACGCGGTATAAACTTTGTAGTATGCTGTAGGAATATTGTTGAAAATACAAGCAGAATTTATCAAAATATACTGATTTTTAAACTTAATGCCCCCCTAGCCAAGTTATAATCGTTTCGTGACGAGTCTCTTTCTACAAGCGAAACGCCTCAACTTAAGTATTAATCTATATATTAATCTATTTATATATATAAAAGGAGAAACTGACTGACTGAAATATATTTTTTTTAATAATATAACCACAACTATCAGACAACTTCGTCTTGTCCCAAGCTGAGCAGAACTTGTGTTATGGGTACTAGACAACTGATAAACATACTTATATATTTCTAAATACATACATATTATAGATAAATAACACCCAGACAAAGATCAAAAAAGAACAAATGATCGTGCTCATTACACAAATTTTAGTCCTGGGTAGGAATCGAACCCACGACCTCCAGCTTAGCAGTCAGGGCTACTAGATCAACAGGCCAGTCAAATATCAAATATCAACGCACAGCCAAAACTACTGGGACTAAGAGCGTAAATTTTTGCTCAAGGCTTCCTTTTATGACGTAGGCGAACACTAAGAAAGGATTTCTCGAAACTCATACCCCAAGGGGATGAAACGGGGATCCGAAGTTTGTATGGAGAAACCTATTTTCACGCGGGCGAAGCCGCTAGCAAAAACTAGTTATATCATAAAACTGAGAGCAGTGGTGGCCGAGTGGTAACGGCCCCGACTTACGAGTCGTAGGTCGCGGGTTCAAATCCAGCCAGGCGCATTACTTTGTGTAATTTACATCATCACCACTGCTCTCAAAACGGTGAAGGAAAACATCGTGAGGAAACCGGCATGTCCTGGAACCAAAAATTCGAAGACATGTGACATCCACCAATCCGCACTGGGCCCGCGTGGTGGATTATGGCCCATTCCCTCTCCTAGAGAGAGGAGGCCTGTGTCCCTGCAGTGGGAACATTAAAAAAGGCTGATGATGATGATGATCATAAAACTGCAGGATGTAACGATGATTATTGTAGAAACTATTAATCATTTTTTAATTTTGAATGATGTGAACTTGGTTACAAATTTTATTGAAATGAAGTCATTCCTATACATTTGGTTAGTTGCTTACTAGCTTTTACGATTGTAAATTATCAACTTGGCTAGAGAGGGGCTGATGTGACTTTGTTGATTGAGGACGTTATGAAGATTATGTTAAAGAAAAAAAACCAAGTTCGCTCTTGCGGTTCGGTTGCGGTATAGCATAATCAGCCTTTTAATGTTCCTGTGAACTCAGATCTTTTCTAGAAGAGGTAATGGACCGTAATCCACCACGCGGGCCCGGTGCGGGTTGGTGAAAGTCACGTCTTCAAATTTTTGGTTCTAGGACATTCTGATTTCCTCACGATGTTTTCCTTCATGTTTTTAGAGCAGTGCTGATGAAATAAATTACAGAATGTAATGCGCCTGGCTGGTTTGAACACGTGACGTACGACGTAGTAGTAAGTCGGTGTTACCATGGGGTCCTGGAACGAAGGAACATCGGTTTTAATTAATTAAACAGGGTTTTAGCCCTTTCACTCAGCTTTCCATCGTTGCTAATTTTTTTGTAATCGGACCATTAGTTCCAGATATTACCCCCTACAAAAAAAAAACAAATTTTGCCTCTTCATTATAATAGTGTAGATTAACCTATTGACTCTTGACTTGAAGATTTCCGGATTGTAGCCATCAGGAAACAAAATTCCATTTCTTGGCTGGCGGTTTTATGTGGGTGAATTCCCACATAAAACAAGAGTCTGCCTAGTATATACAAAACCAACAATAATTATTCTATCAATAACTCAATTCTTCAGTAAAATAATACGTTACCATCTTTAGCATCTCGTTAAAATCATCAAATGAAAGACAAATTACTGCTTTAAAACATAATTCAGAGCCATTTCATCGGTACTCTGAAATATTGAATAATTTCTTTCTCCTCAATGAAATATTCTTAAGGGACTCTTCAGGTTTAATAACCGCCAGTAATGGGCATTGGTGGTGTTAGGGTGTCCACACAATGGTAGAGAGTGACAGGAAAATTATTTTATTTTTCCTCCTTGCTTGTTTAATTGTCTGGAAATAATCATTTATAATATTTTCCACGTCAAAAGTCGAGGACTATTGCGTGTTCTAAGAGTAACTGAAATAAATGTGAAAGTATTTTTTTTTTTAAGAAACCTACGGTACGTTTGTCACACTTTTCTAATCTAATCTATATACATAAAAGCTAAATACCACTCACTGATTAATCACGTGAAAATTTTCAGTGTGAAAGAGTGACCTCTTTCACACTCAAACGGCAGATCGGAATGCAAACGTATGAAGTTGCCGTTTTTTTAAAACGGATTTCTTTGAAGTGACATATCTTTGTATTGTCTTGGAATTATAAGTTCAAAAAAAAATTGAATTTAAGGTACGTAATTCTTTTTTCAAAATTACGTATCTAATGGTTTCTTTATGTTTTGTATTTCCTGTAATATAGCTGTATTTAATAAAAAAGCAACCCGTTCTTAAAACGGTAATCTCATCGGTAAACACATAAGTCTTTACCATAATCAACTTTTTGCCAAATTCTATTATTTGACACACTTTGTCCCGGAATAGAACTTAGAATGCTTCTTATCCCAGAAATATGTTCCCTTGAGATAATTTTCTAATTACCCGCAGTCAAAACCACTGGCAGAAACCAGTATTACAATAGTTTATTACAGCCACCAACTAAAATCACCTATAACACTTACCTCAAAGTAATTAAAATGTAATCTTTATCCTTCTGAAGATAAATTAATCACTTTTTCCACGAAAATTAATATTTTATCGCCATCATCCTATAAAACAAAATTTATTAAAACGATAACACCCTGTACACGATGTACTGAAAGGGTTCGTTAGGGTTGTTAGCTTGTTGTTATAATTGTTGTGTGTTGTTGATAGTTGTTGCACGTAACTATTTTGTAACTTCAGTGTTTTTTTAGTTGCAGTGTCGGTTGTATTTTTACATGAAAAGTTTTTTGGAATAACGTATTTTATGTTAAGTTTAATATTAAAAATTATGACTAAGCCAGACTGAAGACAGTTTTGATGTATTGCTTATTCAGCTGTTTACTTACGAGTGAGTAAGTGATCGGGAATTGGGTCATAAATTTATACAAGTTTGTATAAATTAGTCACCTAGTATCCCGAGAGATGGCGCTGTACTTTGGGCTACTTCGCGCTGTTAAGTCGTAGTATAAGGGTTCTGTTACATTGTGAGAAATTTGGGACGAATGGACCCTACACTGAGCGTGAATGGACCCTACCCGGCAATCTCTTGGCTGGATTTTTAATTTATGTAGGGACCAAATGACATCGAACGATTGAAACAATTTGCCTGCAGCGGTCTTCTCTGTTTATTATAATTTAAGTGTTTACAAGACTAGAGTGAATAGGCTCTTATTGATAAGTGCGATCCATCATCAACTATTGTAAAACTGCTGAGCATCAGGTTGAAGCGCAATCAAGCACTAGATTACTCGTATATCACAAAAAGAATTATGAAGAAAAGTTGTGTAAGAAAAATGTGTACTCATCGCCCCTCGTCTTTTAATCAATAAACCCTCAATTAATTAACTCAAAATCATTCAGTTCAAAATCGTTAATCACACACACACTTTGCCCAACTTCTCACCTACTGGTCCACACTTAAAGGTAAGATTAATGCATTCCGTTTCTAACATCGATTTGCAATTTACTTTTCATCCTACGTTAATTTCGACCTTTCCTGGTAAAAGTGGCAAGTGTGGCAACCCTGCGCAGGGAGTGTGCTGAATAAATGATCGCGGTTATTTGTGAACGGTGAAAAGGTTTTTTAAATGGTTATTTTTAAACATTAACCTGTATTTTGTGCGTCGGGTTTGTGACGAATGAGGGATGATCCGGATGAGTGGACCCGTTGTGTTTGTTACCTACGTAATAAGAACCGACTTTTGGGTTTTTTACTTTTTTTATTATTTTTAACTGACTCAAAAAAAATATATTCGTATTATTCCCTGTTCTATGCAGATTTTTGTGGATATCTTGTTCCAAAAAAAAAAGATGTTCCAAAATAATTCGGCATAAAGAATTTACTATCCAAATAGTGCCCAAAAACTACGTGATGTGTTGAATAAGTGATGCCTATGTTTGTGCTCCCTTTTTGCCCAACTTTCATACTGTTGAAAACAAAACTTACACAAAGGGCATATAAAGTTACACATTTACATATTTTTTTCCAGTTATATTTTAGTTTTTAGCTAAAAACAGAATGTACTTTTTTTACTTTTTGTTTAGTTCTACAGTAAAATGCGACGGTGTGTTCCATTTTTCAGTAGATATTTACGTAGTCTACCGTTGTAGAACCTGATAGTAACTTTTTAAAAATTCGCTGGAATTTTATTTTTATTCATAATCCTATAATCCCTCACAGGTCTAGTGATGATAAAAATAGCTTTAAAAGGCACACGAAATCCATTTTTGACAAAACTTTTTTTTAATACCTCGTTGCCCTATTGTAGATAGGATTACAATTTGAAAACACAGAGCCTATCATTAAACCTATGAGTTATGTGAAAATGAACCCCAGGACCCTGAAATGAAGGCAAAGAGGGAATGGGGATGGATTTCAGTCAACTTCACCCAGAACGGTAGATGTCATTGGATAATTTCTCAGCTAAAATCTGACCATTCTGAGCAGTGGTGGCCGAGTGGTAACGGCCCCTACTTACGAGTTGTAAATTGCGGGTTTATACTCAGCCATGCGCATTACTTTCTGTAGCTTATTTCATCACAACTGCTCTCAAAACTGTAACGAAAAACATCGTGAGAAAACCGGCATGTCCTAGAACCAAAAATTCATTCGGCTCCAAACTTACCTAGTGCTGAAAGAGAAATACTTCTGTGCTATTATTATACTATATGCATTATATTCTATATAATGCATATAGTATAATAATCTACTTACTAAACTTACTCTAAACGAAACGATTGTAACTTGGCTAAGGAGTTGATATTCCTTAATACGTCATCGTTCCTTAACGACTAAAACTTATTTCCAACCTGTATAAACTACACAAGACCCTAACAGACACTATAATACAAGAAAAAATATACAACTATCGCCCTTATGAAAACGCACACCACGTTAAAAAATATACCTTCACGTCAGAGTGCTATAGAAAGAAGTGGCCCCGTATTGTGTCAGAAGTGCTACCGCGCGATACTTCAGGTAGCATTGTCGCAGCCGTGGACGATAGGCTTAATTATAACCGCCGCCGTCGTACTGAGCTTTTTAAATTGTTCTTTCGTTCTTAATTTGAATTTGATGTTAATGGTCGTTATTTTTAGAGTGAATTGTTTTTGGATAGATAATTTTTTTGGTCTTTTAATTGTTGGGTGGGATAAATGTAGCCAATATATTAAAACTTAAAAAGTGCGAGTCGGACTCGCACACTGAGGGTTCCGTATAAACTAACTTATTTAAATAGTTGAATTCCCGAAACGATTCTCCAAGATTTATCCGAATCGAAAATTTATCCCTATTTATCCCTCAGAAGTGCTACCGCGCGATACTTCTGGTAGCATTGTCGCAGCCGTAGACGATAGGCTTAATTATAACCGCCGCGTCGTACTGAGCTTTTTAAATTGTTCTTTCGTTCATAATTTGAATTTGATGTTAATGGTCGTTATTTTTAGAGTGAATTGTTTTTGGATAGATATTTTTTTTTGCTCTTTTAATTGTTGAGTAAAATAAATGTAGCCAATATATTAAAACTTGGAAAGTGCGAGTCGGCCTCGCATATTGAGGGTTCCGTATAAAATAACTTGTTTAAATAGTTGAATTCCCGATACGATTGTCCAAGATTTATTCGAATCGATTTTTTTTTCTATTTATGCCTATATTTGTACTATAAGACCTCGCCCCATGCCTAATTTCAGGGTTTTAGGCAACAAGAAGTAACTTATGAATTTTGATTCCTTTAACTTTTTTCCTTTTAAAAATGTGTATTTTAACAATTAATATAACCGTCGCCGTCGTACTGAGCTTTTAAAATTGTTGTTTCGTTCTTAATTTGAATTTTATGTTGATGTTCATTATTTTTAGAGTGTATTATTTTTCGATATTTTTTTTTGGTCTTTTAATTGTCGGATGAAATAAATGTAGCCAGTATAAAAATAATAATTTTAAAGGTTTATCAGTAGATTTTTTTTTCCTTCCTTTATTACGATAGAGGAAGGAAAATCTACAGTACGCAGGAGGGAAAATGAAAAATATTTATTCAGCAGACATTTAAAATAATGCTGATAAATGAATTTCATGGTTAATGCTGAAAAGCAATTATTATTTTTGTTTCACAAAAAAAGGAAGATTCACAATATTTTCCTTTACCACATTTTTTTATAAATGCCAAGTCGAATTTCAATCACATTTGTTAATATAAGTGTAGAAACGATTGCCTCATAAGCGTGTAATGTCTTAAATAATAATAATAATCACACGACGCCGTCTAGTCTCAAGCTAAGCAGAGCTTGTGTTATGAGTACTAGACGACTGATAAACACACTTATATATTTCTAAATACGTACATATTATAGATAAATTCAGACACAGAACAAATGATCGTGCTCATCACATAAGCATTTGTCCTAGGTCCCACCTAGGACAAATGCTTATGTGATGATCGAACCCACGACCTCCGGCATAGCAGTCAGGATCACTAACTACTAGACTGACAGGCCAGTAAAGGTTGCTTACTAGCTCGTAACTTAACGTGTTACTTACTACTACGCCGCAATTGGCGCATTACCGCCTTGTTAGGTCTTGAGTTTGATGTCAAAGTGGTATTGAGTGTCTGTCAGGAATTTAGTAGCTTCAAAGTACGTGGTAGATGGCAGAGACTCCTTGTGAAAGACCTCTTTACGGGTAGGATCTTATGATGCACGTAATTGTACTGTCATAGGGTTGTTTGAATCGTGGTTTTGTTCTAAAGATGTATCCAAGGACTAAGTGCGGTAACCAGAATACAAAAAACAATACCTACCTTTTTTTTCGAGTGAATTCAACAAGTAATGCGCTTGGCTGGGTTACCGTTGGACCATTAGTATTTGGCCACCACTGTTTGCGAGCAATGAAAGAAATAAAGAAAGAAAAATAATTTAGCCAAACAATTAGTGACTGCAGTGGTGAAAAACTATATTGCGACCCTAGCTTTGCGCTCATACCAAAATAAGGATTATTATCATTTACATGTACGACATTCGTAGGCATTAAGGCAGAACTTATTCTTCAATTTCATTAAGGCAGAACTTATTCTTCAATTTCATTAAGGCAAAACTTATTCTTCAATTTCATTAAGGTACACACGCCGATCTGGGCGTGTTGATCTCCATACATTTTATACGGAAACTAGTTTTGTAGAGCTACACTTATACATCGTTCTACAAACAAAATAGGCGTGTTACACGCATGCGTCGGTCTAACATAGTTCTAGCTTTATGGTGTCCTCTAAAATGGCAGGGAAGGAAAACCTATGAAAAATAAATACCATTCCCCATAAAACCCCTAATATCTGCGGTATCTATTCTTTAAAACAATATCCTGTAATAGTTATCAATTTGGCGGCACATTTCCGGACTAGTCCCGAACTAAGAGCGGCTCTATCACTTTAAATAAAATGTTACGACTTCCTAGCTCACGATGGTTCTACGTGAAATAATTTCTTACAGAAGGTATACTTCATAATTCTTTTCATCATTTTCAACTTCTTCCTAGCTCATCATGCTGTGCTGGTGTTGCTGAGGCGGCTACGGATGACCTCAATCGACGTAAATATATATTTTCAAGCCTTTTAGGGTTGAAACTTTTGGGCCATGAGGTCCTAGTACTCATACTCTTTTAAAGAGTTATCCAAACGCTTATTTGACTCTTCTTGCGACCTTGGCTGGCTTCTACCTTGGACAGAGATTAAGGATTGCCATATAACATTGTAATACCACCAGCCTTTTGGGCTGACTACCAGTCAATAGCAATGCAGAGGAGTTTTATAACAGCATATTTAGCTAAGAATAATTGCTAATAATAATATATGCCTCAACAGGGATACGGCAATTTTGTCGCATCCAATGAATTCGACATTCGAGGCAGTTGAATTTTCCTTCTGAATAAATTAACATGTGGGCGCTGCGCCACCGGTACATGCAATATCAACAAATCTTTGCAATAAAATTAAATTAGGGTCAACAGTGGTATAAAAAATGTCTTTTTAACGTTATCCGCTATTTTACTTTACTGCTTCTTAGACGACAGTATATTTTTATATGTACGACAGTATATTCAACTTAACAAAAGTTGGAATCTGGACTGTAAAGCGTCAACAACACTTTGTTATAACACTGCAAATCAAGTAAATAAATACTGTTTATTTAACAATACAATTAGGGGGCTAAGGGCATAAAAGGGGGGTTGGAAGTTTGTATGAAAGTCCTATGTGTTTGAAGTAAGAGAGTTGAAATTTTAAATGTATGCTCTATAGATGCTAAGAACGGATTTTACGAAACTCCACCCCTAAGGGGTAAAACGAGGTCCACGCGTACGAATTTGCGGGCGGCCGCTAGTTTACCAATAAAACTACGACATAAGGTTCTTTAAGTCAAGAGTGAATAGGTTACTTAGTCTACTAGGCATGCATACTTACTGTATCATCAGCCAAATCATCGCTTACAATCTGGTGAGATTGTGGTCAAGCGTGACTCCATCCATAGTAAAAATAAAAAATAGCATCATCATCATCCTACCCTTATCCCATTTCATTTGGGGTCGGTACAATATGTTCTTTTCTTCCACTCTGTCCTGTCACCCGTCACACTATCAGTAACTCCCTTTTCTTTCATATCACTCCTCAAACAATCCATCCATCTCTTCTTTGGCCTCCCCCTTCCTCTCCATCCATCTACGTGTAAACTCAAAACTCTTTTTGCGACGTGCGTTTCATCTCTCCTCAAAAAAAAAAAATAGCAAACTGTATAAAATTTTGAGACGGAAAGCGATGATGTGGTCGTCGATAAATACCTTGAAATAACCTATGCACTCTCGTCTTAAAGACCCTGACTGCCGTGCAGAAACTAAAACGCAGTAAAAGTATTGTAAAATGTGCTATTTCACTGAGTTTTAGTGTCTGCACGGCAGCGAGAGAAGAGAAAATAAGACAAAAAAAAAATGTAAAGAAAAGGTCTTGAGAAAAAAAAAGCTATTAATTCCTCGCCATCCACATTCTTGAACCGATGTTAGCCACGGATTGCTTTACAATTCCCTCAATAACTTCCTTGGCAAAGTTATTAATAAACTAAATACTTTTATAGGCATCAGTTGTTTATTTTCCCACACTAGTATTTCATTCATAAGACATGTAAGACAGCGTTCACCAAGGGCTGGTTGAAAACATGTTATTAGACGTGATTGGTCATTCCAACCAACGTTACGTCCAGTCTTGGATACAAAAAGAAGGTTCGGTCCCGGTATAATGAGCTAAGAAGGAACTGGGTGGGTTTTTAGTCAGTAAAAAACAAAATCTCCTGCTCCATCCAAGTGCGAGAGATGTCATTGGATTGTCACCAAAAAAAAAACGTTGATTTTTATGTGGTGTAAAAGAGTATCTGCTATTTTTTGACAACGTATAAAAGATGTTGACGTCTAACTTTTGATATTAGCGTTGATGTTAAACTAGTGTCACTAACATAATGATTTTGACAGGTGCTTCTGAAAAGTAAGTTTAATTTCGGTAGTCGGTCTTAAATAACGATGGGATAAAATTATTATAGATAAGCCGTCTTCGGAATCCAAATTTATTTTGTGCATTTTAGTTTTTTTTTACATTAACATCATTACTTTGTGTAATCTATTTCATCGCCACTGCTTTAAAAACGGTGAAGGATAATAATATCGTGAGGAATGCTTAGAACCAAAAATTCGAAGACATGTGACAACATCAATCCGCACTGGGCCCGCGTGGTGGATTATGGTCCATTCCGTCTTCTAGAGAGAAGGCCTGTGTCCCAGCTGTGGGAACATTCATAAGGCTGATGATGATGATGCTGATGAACATCAGTTGTATTTATTAGGGTTATTTAGATTATCATTTCTTTGACCGGGCTTGTAACGTATCTTTCCAACTCCGCCTTTATTCGAGACTTTTACGTATAGGTACATAGTTTTTTTTTTTCGATCAAAATCAAACTGTTTTTTATTTCACATAGGCCTACATGGGCACTTATAAAACGTCAAAAACTAGTACGGTTCCAAAATGTTCGTTTCCTATGGAGAAGAACTGGCAAGAAACTCCATGGTAACTCTTTAAAAAAATGGTTTGTTACAATATTTCGAAATTTCAGTATTGATATGATTATGTAAGGACAGTGTAGACTAGTCAATGTAGTACCTAAAAATACAATAATAATTTAATTTCCAATATCCGCTAGTTTTAGAGCTCCATAACAGGTCTGGCATGAAAAATCTTCCATCAACAGATACAATAAAAATAATAAAGAAACATTATTAGAAATAACAAACACGTTATTGTGAAAGGTATAGTTCTATTTTTTTACAAACACATTTGGAAAATCTATTTCAAGAAATACTCATTATAAAACAAAGGCTTTTCTAAAATTTCTGATGTCGGTTTTGAAGCAAACTTATCGCAGCTTAGAGAGAAATAACTGAAATTAGGTTTTTTCTTGGATCTAGTATCAAGATATCCATATTTTTCGGTTCCAATTTTCTATATGTTAAAAATATGAGGCCATTTTGTTTTGTTCATATTTCGTGGGACAGTAAAGAATATAATAAAATTTATTTTAACTTATTATTAATATATTTTTACCTTGTTATACTTCCAGATTGGATCCATGTTTTTTTCAAAATTCAGTTTTGATGATGAGATCTCTGAGGAATCAAGGGAACTCCTTAAATATCAAAGAAAACTATAGTGATTTTGGTATTTTCATCAAGAACTTAAGCATTTAAAGTAAAAATCTAACATTTGATGAAGTGGAACTCATGAAGAAGACCAGAAATGGCCCATGGAATTTCATACTCACATAAATATCAACAGTTAAGCGACTACGACAACAGAAATAAATAAATGGTTGTGAATAATTATGTTAAAATTGGTATCATCGGAGTGACCTGATGATGATGATGGAGCCAGAAGATAGAGAGAGTAGTCGTCGATAGCGCGCACTGTTCCCGCGCCCTCCACAAGGAGTAGTTAGCAAACTGTAGGGACTCTACAGAAGGGTCGAAGCCAACTAGGGCCAAGGGTTCGAGTCTGAAAGTAAGGCTCTAGCCCTGGTATTTATGGCGACGTAGGTACGGGGTAGGTTCTTTAGTCAGTAAGCATCTGACACTGTTTCCCTCCCCGCCAAAGGGTGGAATACGTCATTGGATGATTTTGCCTACCATAAATAAAATAAAAAATCAGAACTAAGAAGTTGGGGGCGTGGCCAACTCAAAGCGTTCGACGTTAACGAAACGAACCTAACTTGGCTAGCTGCCGGGTTTTAGTAAATTAAAAGTATGGCGTTTCTTCCCACGCTACTAAAACAGGGAGAAGATACTTAATGATTTCCTATCCCAAAAACTGCGTTTTCCTTAAGACATTACAATGAATTTATCATTATTAATATCCTTACCTTATCCTTATTCATTAGGGGTCGGAATATTATTACGTATTTTTCATCTGTACATTAATAAACCATCTCTCTCCCTCATTGCAATCATCGCTCACAAGATCCATTCATCTTTCATCAAAGCGTTGACACCTATTTTAAACTTTTCTCTTTATCTATTCAACATTTTTAATGAGAATGTAACTCTGCCTGTTTATTAAATTTTCACACCTTAACCGCTGAACCGATTTTAATGATTTTTTCGACAGATGTAGAACTGTTTGTTGTTAGTAATAATATACATAATATGCTAGTTGTGACCAGTGGTAACAGCCCTGACTAACAAGTTGTAAGTTGCGGCGATCAAACCCAGCCAGGGACGTTACTTTGTGTAATTTATTTCATCACCACTGCTTTTAAAATGGTGAAGTAAACCGGCATGTACTAGAAACAAAAATTCGAAGACATGTGACATCGACCAACTCGCACTGGGCCTGCGTGGTGGATTAGAGCCCATTCGCTCTCCTGGAAATGAGGCCTGTGTCCCAGCAGTGAGATCATTAGAAGGCTGATGCTATGCTAATAATAGCTATAATGGTTGATCTCCAAGGTTAAGCAAAGCTTGTTAAGGTCAGTTAGTGGATGGGTGACCATAACACAAAATCACGTTGGTTCCGGTATACCTATTCTTATTGTAAAATAAAATTTATTATGTTTTATTATATTCTAACAACAAAAGAAATTCGAATTGATGTAATCTTATGACTCAAATGTAACGTTGAGGAAAAATGTAAAATCGGCGAACACACGGATTGTAAGAACAACAAACAATTTAATAATTCATATCGTGTTTATTGTAAATGTTTATTTATGTTGAAGACGTGAGGTAGGGTCACGTCGTTCGAATTTGACGTGATAACAGGTGAAAAGCTAGGATTTTGTTTGTTTACATTATATTGTGTTTGGGTGACGCTTTATATAAATTGAAACGTAAACAGGCAAAGAACAGGAAATGTCATAACTTTTGTATTTTTGTACGGTTTCGTACCGCAAAAGGGCGGCTACACTTGAAATTATCGAATAACACTAATAGGCAATTGTTAAAGCAGTTGTCAAAATTTGACAACTGTATTCACATTGCCGTTTGGCGTTAATCCACGACGTTAAAGTTAATTAGGTAACTAACAGAATAAAATAATACTTTATTATACACCAAAAAAGTAACAATTCATTCACTTTTGGTTTTTTTTTTTATTCTATAATACAAGGTGTCATTGACATGTTAACGCAAACGAATACCATTGAGCCAGTACATGATTCTGGACACCCTAGTGGTGGAATTTTTCTACGGTTTTGTTTAAAAATTTTGAAAAAAAAGTTTTGTTTTTTTATTTTTTACCTGTATAAAATCGTTATTCTAACCAACCCCAATGATATTTTTTGAAAAAAAAAGAAAAAAAAATAATAAAAAAATCCCTGAGGCAAATAAAGTCGTTATTCTTGTCAAACCCGACGACATTATTACTTTAGAATGTAATTCACTCATTTTTTTCGAAAAAAATGTTAAGATGACGTTTTAATACAGTTTAATTTATAAAACGTAAAAAACTTTATAAAAAAAAAATAAGAAAAGACCGACAAAAAATTCCAACACTGGGGGGTCTAGAATCATGTACTGGATTTATGGTTTTCGTTTGCGTTAATATGTCAATGACACCCTGTATGTTTTTCAGACAGCAGCGCTATCCTTTATAGGTAAATCTTTAGATTTACAGACCAATTCTCAATGTGTAATCTAGAGATTAAAACATTGATTAAAATTACTATCTTTATATTTTTTTTTTGGGTTCTGTACCCCAAAAAGAAAAAACAGTACCTTTATAGAATCACTTTGTGGTCCGTCAGTCTGTCTTTCAAGACCATTTATACCGAGAACGCATAGAGGTATCGAGTTGAAATTAAAACCGTACACTAAAGTCTGCGGTCCCTTGAAGTTTGAAATAGTAATAATAATAAGTTTGACGAGAACCTCGTGAAAGCCGAGAAAGATAAGCAAGTAAAGTATATTGACTTGGCTCGCGAGGTTGTCGACATGTGGAATGTGGATTCAGCAATCATTGTACCGATAGTCGTGACGGCCAATGGCTTAATAGCCAAGAGCCTCGACCAACACCTTAGGAAGCTCTCGTTAGGCAGCTGGATCAAGGGCTTGATTCAGAAAGCGGTACTCCTGGACACGGCCCGTATTGTTAGGAGGTTCCTTTCTCTGGAGCCCTGACCACCGGTAGCTTGGACCCTGTTCCCGATACCGGTGGGACACTATTTTTTATATTTTTAAATGTTTTTTTTATATTTATTTTTTAAGAAAATATTTAAAAATATGTACAAAAATGAATAAACGGAATAATAATAATAATAATTTATTTTTCCAGATAAAATTGTACAGTTCCACTTACATACTAGTAATATAATCTATTAATTTTAATATTAACACATAAATTGTAAGTAGTACAATGAACTCTGGTATCCAAGGTAAGATTGAACTTGTGTTATGGGTACCAGTGCTCTCTCATGATTTGCAGAGAGTTACATGATAATATGATAATATTATGTTACATGATAATATGATAATATGATAATATTATCATGTAACTCTTGAAAAAATCAAAGTTTACTTAAAACTAAAAAAATATATATAATATTCGTCTCAAAAAACTTACATTTCGACACTCGCAAGGGAATCAATATTCATAGGCTACTTCCCGTTGACCTGGTTTTTTTATCATTTAGGTACTGGCATCATCCACCAACCCGCATTCGAACCGTAGCTGTTTTTTAGAAAGAAGGCCTGAATTCCTTCTCCTAGAAAGAAGGCCTGAATCTCAGAACTCTCTCTCTGATTATGTGTATGGTTTTAAGCTTGACTGGTATCATTTTTGTTTCAGGTAAATTCACTATAAATTGCAAGTGATGGTTACACACTTTCACTCGCTTTAAAGTAGAAATGGTCAAGCCGCAATTATGACGGTAAGTCCCCTGCTTCTGCAAAGCATTAATGCTAGCAAAGAAAGCAACCGCACACGCTAGGGAATGGACCTCACGCCCCAGCCATCCCCCGTTTCCCAATTTCCAGCTTGATAGCAGACTTGCAGACGGTGAGTAATGGGTAGCTCACTGTCCGGTAGCCGTCCGACCCGTTGCTAGTTAGTACGCAACGACAGATAAATACCTACAAGGTCATTGAATCTTTTACTCACAGAAACTAATTTCGTTCATGCGTCCTTATAATTATTAATCCGAGATTTAGAAAAATATAGATAATGTATTTTTATTTTGGTTTTTCTTTACAAATCGATAGTTTTTAATGTACCGGATCGACCCTCCCCGGGATTAAAACGATCAAAATTTAACGGTAGAAAAGCATTACAAGGATACCTTGTACTTAACCAACCGTATGTCACATAGTTCATTGTAATTCCTATAAGTGGGAACCGGCGACGATGAAATCTGGATCCGTACCTCAGAAATTCTTAAGTTAATTACCGACGCGAGCACGGTTATCCGCGCTACCCGGGTACCCGCCTACCCGGTTACCCGATTACCCAGCCACTTTCAACCGGGCAAGGCGACGCGACGTTTTTGCTGAATCTAACCCTGTTATATCAACATGATTTACAAGGCAAATTAATTTTATTATAGTTGTACTGTCTAAATTGTATCAATTTGTGCTGAGATTTTGTTACTGTGGACGGATAAGGGATCAAAGAGATGGTTTGGTATTTGTTGAAGAGGCTAGTACCTACTATTTTATGAAGAGTCATTTTTCTTGAATGCTTAGGTATTTTCGGACAGTAAAAACCACCACATGATGCTGATTAGTCAGAGTGAGAGCAGTGGTGGCTGAGTGATTTTTTTTCCAATCCCGCCCTTGGGCGGAACGGGAATCAGTGTCAGACTTACTGACTAAAGTGTGACCCCGTTCTTACGTCACCATCTATACCAAGGCTAGAGCTACATCGGGTTGTCCCATGGCCGAAAGGTGACCTGCGATAAATTTCGACTTTTACGCAAGCGAAGCCACTGGCAGAAGCTAGTTAATTTATGATTACGATCAGGTGGTATTTATTGCAATGTTTAAAGAAGCTTGTTCAAAGAAGGTCGTTCAAAGAAGGTCATTCAAAGAAGCTGGTTCAAAGAAGCTTGTTCAAAGGTGACGCAACGAGACTGACAATATATTGCTATTTGTTATTAACGTGGAGACACTGGTTGCATTGTCCAAGTTCTCGTTATGAAGGTATTTAAATAGACACTCGAAACGTTCGAGTATGACAGCTGACTCTCTAAAAAGAAAACGACACGGTTGGTGCAATGGTTAAGTGATTGGCTGCAACTATGCGCGTCGCGAGTACATTCCCGCATGGAAGAAACGCATTGGGTGTCCTGCCCCTAGCCAAGTTACAATCGTATCGTTAAAGTTAGCGCTTGCAGTTGGCTACGCCTCTAATTCCCTTGTTCGAATGTCATGGAAGGAATTGGTGGCGTTGCTATCTACAAGCGCTAACTTTAAACGAAACGATTGGTACTTGGCTAGCGGGGCTGTACGCACCCACGATACATGGGTAATTCCTAGTGTAGAACAACTTTTATACAAAATTAAAAAAAAACGGGCAAGTACGAGTCACACTCACGTACTGTAGGTTCCGTACAAATCTACTTTTGAAAATAAATCACTTCCCGAATCGAATCTCGAAGATTTTTCTAAATCGTAAAAAAAATTGTTTTTAATTGCTATAAACTAGAGCTTGACTGCGATTCCACCTGATGGTAAGCAGTGATGGAATCATTGATGGTGATGTCCACTAGTTTATTAAGAGCCTTTCACTGGAGCCTTGCGCGTATTTTTTTTACAGATTTCAGATTTTTTCCTATGTTTATGCTATGAGGCCTTGCCAAATTTCAGGATTCTAGGTGAACGAAAAATACCCTATGAATTTGATTCCCTTGAGATCGTCAAATTATAAGTTTTTTGTGACATAATCGTCCCCATCTTTTTTGTTTCGTTTACTTGAGGGTTACATTTTTTCACAACTTCAAGGGACTGTAGACCCCTGAGAATAGATTTCAAGAAACTGATCAGTAATTGCCTTTTAGGGATGAGGGTTTTTTCATTAGATACTGTTATCATTATTAGAATAGAATAGAATAGAATAGAATACATTATTTAAGAATACATTATTAGAATACTTTATTGCACACCAAAAAATTACGCAATCTTAAGGTACATAAATCTTAATCTATGGGTACAATGGCAGTCTTATTCGTCTTATTATACGGATTTAATTTCAACTCAACTCCTCCACGCGTTTTCGAAATAAAGGGTCTTGACACACAGAAAGACGGATAACAAAGTGATCCTACAAGGGTTTTGGTTTTTCCTTTTGCAAGTACGGAACCCGAAAAGAAACGACAAATAAAGAAAGAACTTCTTAAATTCAAATTCATTTATTGCTTATTACAGGTGTATGATTAGTTCTTATAATTATTTTGTTATAGCTCACTGTAACATACCGATGAGGTGTACAATATTTATATATATGTCAAAATTTCAATAAAAAAATAAAAAATACATCGCTCTTCATAATACACATAATATACCAGTTACAATATATCAATTAATAAATGGAGTGTTAACCTACACAACGAGTTAGCAACCACAGGCAACAGCTGATTGAACTAACATGTAATAAATTTACAAAGTAGACAGGAAATAAACAAAAGAACGATGAAACAAAACTAGTGTTAACTAAACTATTTAAAAGTTTCAGAGAGTAGGTTGCAGAATCTTCTTCTACTTTTTAGGGTATCGTATCACATTTGATAAAAACGAATCTCTTTACAACCACTTTTATGTCTTCATGTACGTTTGTCAAGGCCTTTTTTTCTAGGAACGTAAAACCGAAACAACGTATAAACTGAAATTATAATAAGTTCATATTTATAAGTTTCCCATTCATATATGTTTCTGTGAAATTATTACCTTTTTTGGTGTACAATAAAGTATTATCCTATTTTATTCAATTCAATTCAAATTTATTCTATTAAAATGAAATACTCAGATCTTTTTATTTTACAATTCTCGATTCGTGCGATTCCGTCAGTGTGCGAGACCGACTCTCACTTTGCCGGTTTTATAAACTTTAACTAACTTAAGAACTTAGTTGAAGCAGAGAAGTTTCTTGTGGTTTTAAAATGACCTAGGATTAGTAGCATAGTAGTACAGTACGGCCGCACTAACTTGGCGCGCCTGAAGTACAGTACGGCCTTCGGATCTTGGCGAGAAGATAGGCTCTGCGAATTTCAGCGCTTGAAAACTCGTAAAAAAAAATGGTTGCCTGTAAAGTCGGTTTTACGGGCGAAGATTTTACGTGACAACGTCTTTTTCTCGGTAGAATATTTATTGATATGAATATAATTAAATTGCACAATAGGAACAAGGAATTGAATGAAAATAAGAATTGCACAAATTTTAACTATAGAAATATATTTTGTTTACTAAAACATTGCATGCAGTCGGGCCTCTCTCTCGTTCGGTGACTCATCGTAACGTTACCGAGCGTTACACTTTTTCATAAGTGACTCCCAGCCGCAACCTAATTTAAGACGTTGTCACGTCAAAATAAATGGTTTAAACAAATAAATGCAATTTGCAGTTGTTATTGCTGTTAAAAACTGTTATTGGCATTTCTTTTTTTTAAACCTTTATTTTTGTACGAGTTTTTAAACGTTAAATTCGCAGAGTTTAACTTCAGACTCGCCAAGATCCGACGGCCGTACTGTACGGCTCTGTGAACTTTAAAGCCAAAGCACTCGTGCAAAGCAAAGGTTTTTTTTTAAATACATTAGCAGTTGTTATTGCTGTTATCATTAATGGCATTTTTTTTAACTTTATTTTTTTATAAGTGCATTAGCGCAAAAGTTCGCTGAGCCTAACTTGAGGCTCATTAAGTCCGAACGGCCGTATTATACAATGGATGAGAATTTAGTGACGTGCCTTGGTGAAATCTATACCAATATCTATATGTACCGATAGGTGTATGTAAATTGGTTCCATTAAATAATAGGTATTTTGAATTGCTTTTCTGCGAACTCATAGGATGGGTTGTTTTGTTTTGTGTTATTTTTGGAATGTGATTAACTGTATTTAATATCAATGTGTTTTTAAAAGCACGAGTTATGGATTTTAAATTTGTTGCCAGAAATGTACCAATTGCTTTTTTTGTAATTTAGTTATACCCAGTGGCATTTTCACCATTAAGATGAATCTAACAACACCTCTTGAGTTAAAATCTAACATACCGTTTAGTCTCTAGGTCGTGCCAAAGATTAAAAAAGGCAGAAACCTATTTTCCCCCGACTTTGACATTGATTTTTTTTTTGCGAATGTCGTTTCGAGAAAGAGTTTTCGCATTCATTTTTAATGCTACTCCGACCATTCTTATAAATTTTTAGCTATGTGTGAATTGTGTCGATCTTCACCAGGGGCTTAGCTACCAACATATCTGCAATATCAATGATACAGGGCCCCCGCGCGTTACAGAGGCCCCGACATAGGCCAAACATTCGCAACATGTTATCTGCAACCGTCTCGAAAGTTAAACCAAGCTATTGTTAAAAAGCGGAATTTTTCTTGGCCCTCTCCTGGCGAGAAGGCCTGAGTCCCAACAGTAGGAACATTATAAGGCTGATGCTATACTATGCCCTAAGGGACTAGACATGCCATAGACTTCACCCCAACGTTTTTGCCTATTTTAACAGGGATATAGTGCCAAAAATGCCCCACGGATGCCCCTCAAGTTGAAGGGTAAGATTTACAAGTCCGTGATAAGACCTGTCCTACTGTATGGATCAGAATGTTGGGCTGTGAAAAAGACGGATGAAAAAAGACTGCATGTACCGGAGATGAGAATGTTGAGATGGATGTGTGGTGTGACGAGAATGGATAAAGTGAGAAATGAGTATATTAGAGGAAGTCTGAAAGTGGCGCCAGTGACTGAAAAGTTGAAAGGAAATCGTTTGTCTTGGTATGGACATGTGAAGAGGAGAGATGAAACGCATGTCACAAAAAGAGTTCTGAGTTTACACGTGGATGGATGGAGAGGAAGAGGGAGGCCGAAGAAGAGATGGATGGATTGTGTGAAGAGTGATATGAAAAAAAAGGGAGTTAGTGATAGTGTGACGGATGACAGGACAGAGTGGAAGAAAAAAACATGTTGCACCGACCCCAAGTAAAATGGGATAAGGGTAGGATGATAGGATAGTGCCAAAAATAGCTATCAAACACTACACCAAAATGTTCCTACTGAAGTCCCGGTGGATGTTACAATATTTGACTGCAAACTAGTTAAAACTGTGTCTAAACTTGCTATGGAAGTAATCAAGGGATAGTGAGACAGACAAGCTGCCGAGTGATTGCTTCACATAGTACCCGAGGGGGAGCTGATATAGCGTTGACAGGCTCTCATTGTAACTACAAAAGGATTATGTCTATAGGGACAGTGTTTCAATACTGAAATTTCCGGGCCAGACTAACGCGGAAATGTCGTGAAAATATCGCGATAATCGACGTTAACCGTAGGTTTAGCCACGACTTACTGCGATAATTTGAGAACGCTATTTGACTCTTCTCTCACAGGTCTGCTAGAATTTCATTTAAAATTTACAGTGTCTTTCTTTTGTTTTTTTTTTTTAATTTTCAAGTATTTGTGTGTACATAAATTTATAAATAAAAATTGCATAGACGATAACTCAAGTAGCCACCCAATTTGAATTGTTTTTTTTTTTAATTATCGCGAAAATTATTGCAGTAAATATGGCGTTAATAAGCTAGCGTTAGACTTTAGTGTGGCCCCAGCAAAACTGAGCATTGAAGGTCAACTGAAAGTTTGTGTACGAGGAGTTTTGGCCAAGTGGTAACGGCCCCGACTTACAAGTTGTAGGTCGCGGGTTCAAACCCAGAAAAAAAAGAAAGAAAGAAAACATGTTTATTTGGCATCCATGAGCATTACTAACAAAATAAACAGCCAGCGCAGCCAGCCAGGCGCTTTACTTTGTGTAATTGATTTTATCACCACAGCTCCCAAAACGGTGAAGGAAAACATCTATCAACTAGATTTACAAGCTAGTTAAAATTAATAACTTAAAATTATTTAACGATACGTCTAGTGCTATGAATTTCAGATTTTATTACTATCAGTCTACTATTAAATACCTCAACCAGTAAATACCCCTATACTTATACCAGCAATTAAGTTCCAGACACCCCGAAAGTCAAGGTGAAGTACCTATAAATAATTTATTAGTACCAAACTATATTATTTTACTGTAATTAATTTATTTATTTCTTTTTAGCGTGAATGTTTCAGATTATCCTTGAATTTTCAAATCAATTTAAGGCAAAGCATATATAATAATACAATAATCAGCCTTTTAATGTTCCCACGGCTGGGACTCAAGCCTACTCTGGAGAGGGAATGGGCCGCAATCCAACCAGCGTGCCCGCCCAGTGCGAGTTGGTGGATGTAATGTTTTTTGTCTAGGTTTATTAGCTGTAAGTCTTCCATGTACTAAATAAATAAATCATGTTTTTAAATTTTGGGTTTAAGACATGCCGCTTTTTCTCACGATGTTTAATTACGGCCCATTCCCTCTCCTAGAGAGGAGGCCTGAGTTCCATGAGTAAGGCTGATCCTATGCTACATGCCTTTACCACTCGTATATATTTTTTAAATTCAGTAAGTATTCAATACTAAACGGCACATTGTAAAAAAAAATACAAAAATTTTAATTTCACTTTGGAGAATTCACCCTAAGGTGAAAAGAAAACAAAAGCCAGTAAATCTTGGCGAGTTATTCTAGGGGCGGCGATGTATTCAAGATAAAGAATCCCTTTGTCAGAGTAAAGCTTTTTAACTAGAACCTCTTGGAGGCAGTCATAGAGTACGAAATACCTTTAACAGTAGCGACTAGAGACGCCTTTTAATTTTACACCAATATTATAACGGCATAAGTTTTTATATGTTTAATTATGTATGACTGACCTCTATTATTTATCACCGTTTTGTCCCTGTTTGATATTCGCCATATTGGCGCTGTCGGCTACGGTGACTATAACGAGTGTCTACGGTACTAAAACTGGTAATGTCGTGGCACATACAATATTAGTCAAATTAGTTCTCTGGACGCTCGCAAGTGTCGCTTCAAATATATACAAATAATGAGCTGTCAAACATACGAAACAGCCTGTCCAGTAGTAAATAGTGGTGGTCAGTGCTAAATATGTATTTGTTACTTTCTCACTTTAAAAAAACTGAAGGGATTTGGTTGAAACTTGGCACAAGGGAGCATCAATTGAGAAATGACCCAAGATTATAATTGGTAACGATGCATTCATCAAGCCTTAAGTTAGGTTAGGTAGGTTCAAAGGGTTTATTAGGGGACTGTCTATACTCAATACTTCCCGTTGACTTAGAATCATGAAAGACAAGAAGTAGTCTCATAGCACAAGTACAAGAAAAGGATTAAACTAACTAAAACACTTCGTCTCAAAAAAATTCCTACTAATTTATCGACTCAGACTTGACCGGGTTTTTAAAAACAACTTTTATGGAAATAGTAAGTACTTTATATCATACCTTGGCACGTTTCTAGCAGTGGCCAAGAAGGGTCAAAGCCAACTGGGGCCAAGGGTTCGTGTCTGAAAGAAAGGCTCTGGCCCTGCAACATAAGGCACCGTAGTAACGGGGTAGGTTGTTTACTCAGTAAGAGTCTGACACTGTTCCCCGCTCTTCTCAAGTCCGGGACTCACCATTAGATGTTGAGTCTGTTTGTCTACCATAAAAAAGTCATCAGCCCCCAATAATCTTATATATCCTATGGATAATTGTGGCCGCTAAGGCATCTTTGTGATCTGTGGAGACAATAACAGGGCTTTTTAAACTACTCGGAAGTTTAATTATGTTGACATTATTTGCCTTAAGCTAGTCACCTAGATGCTTTCCTCGTTATTTTTATAGTAAGGTCAGGAATTACCTTTGTTATTCGTAGAATGGCTTTAAGTAGCTAGGCAATGGCCTTAGCCAGTACAAGTTCTTAAGGTGGGCCTTTCCGACTCGACTATTGTCTATATCGAGCATGGTTTATAAGCTTGTTGCTTCATCTATTTTTGGTTTTTGTACCATATCTTTTACAGTTTTAAATAGGTTCCACTTCTTTCTTCCTAGGAGTGCATGCCATGATTCGACTGAATTTTGAAGCTAATCAATGCAAATGTAACGCCAAATAAAAAGATAACACCTGAAAACTCTGTTGGCATTCAGTAATTCTACGATTTACTCGAATGTTTCACGAAACTTGTACCAGGAATACGTGATCAAAAAAAAACCCTTAAAGATTTTTTAACAGAAATGACAACATTTAGAATCCTGATTAAATGCGCTAGACTTCTATAGAAGTACTTTTTATATTTTAATATTACATTTTGGAGAGAGAAAGTTCACGTAAAATAGCAGATTTTCAGTTGTCTTGGTACTGGATTGCTCTTACACAAATTACGTATTAACTTCTATAGAAGCTAATAGATAATATTCACAAGATATCTGTGTATTCAAAATATCTGAAGAAAGATGTGTAATAACACGTACAATAATCACGTAAAAGCGGTTGTATGAAAATGTACGTCGGGTTGGCCGCTCTTAACGATTAAAAAAAGATGGTCGACTGCTTCACTGTGACATTTTTTAAAAGAGTAGTCGGGAAGTTTCTTATTAGTTCTTCTGTATAAAAAACTAGCTTTTGTCAGCGGCTTCGCCCGCGTACATAAAATACAGCTTATGGGATGATTCTCATTAGAACGGGCCGTGCCAGGGCCGGGGCGTGGACGAGCCGGGGCCCGTCCGTGCTACGCAATTTATTTTCGGACGCAGCACGAAAAATGTTCTGATTACGATGGGACGTGGAGGGAACGGGGCGGGACCGTGTAACAAACGTGGTATTGAAGTGCGTCGAGCGGGCCCGGACGGGACACGGATAATGCACTGTGTAATATAAATTGATTCATACAAAATATATGAAACAGATTAAAACCGTGCCCCGTCCGGGCCCCGCCCCGGGCACAGCACGTTCTAATGAGAATCATCCCTATGTCGCTCAGGATTAAAGCAGCTTTCTATTGTTGCTAAATTATTTCCAATCGAACCAGTAGTTCCAGAGATTACCTCCTACAAACAAAAAAACAAACTTTACCTCTTTATTATATTAGTGTAGATAATCAATGGGAATCGTGCACGGTCTTCTGATATTTTATTATTTAGAAGTATCCGCGTGACCTATACGCTATGTGTAGTAAAATATTGATGACATGAATTTAAATTGAATTGAATACTGTGTCCCATGTTTATTTGATTCTTAGTCATTATTCTTTTTAAGGTTTCATAGCCAACTAGGAACCCTTATAGTTTTTTGCCTTGTCTGTCTGTTCGTCCGCGGATAATCTCGGTAACCGTTAACACTAAAAAGCTGAAATTTGGTACCAATATGTATATCAACCGTGCCAACAAATTGGAATAACAAAAAATGGAAAAAAATGTTTTATTAGGAGTAAAGTGGTGATTGACTTCAATAAGGGTTTACTCAAATAATTTTTTGGAAATAATCGCTCCAAAACTTAAAAACAATAGTTTGCTTAATTAATTTTTCTTAGCTTTCACGAAGTTCCCATCATGAGGGACCGGTATATCACTAATCATTGTACGAAGCTCTAGTCAACCTATTATAACTATTTATTATTTTGCTTTTACATACGATGTTGACCAGCCTACGATACTATAATCACGTATCTAGTATACACGGTTGTGGACGGCGAGCATTGAGTAGCTCGCCGTCCAGTCGTCTGGTAACCGCCTGGACCTAGCTCAGTCGTCGACGGCGCGCACTGTTCCCGCACGCCTCAAGGAGTTGTCAGCAATCGTAGGGACCCTACAGAAGGTCGAAGTCAACTAGGGCCACGGGTTCGTGTCTGAAAGGAAGGCTCTAGCCCTAGTAGGTATGGCAATGTAGGAACAGGTTAGGTTGTTTAGTCAGTAAGAGTCTGATACTGTTCCCGCTCGACCTAACGGCGGGATTCGCCATTTGACGATTTTTACGTACCCATAAAAAAACGTATTTAGTACTAGCTTTTGTCCGCGACTTCGCCCGCGTGGTATTGGGATTGGGGTTGGGGTTTCCGGAATAAAAATAGCCCATATCCTATTCCGGAGTGTATCCTATGCCTGTGTCAAATTTCATCCAGATCCGTCCAGCCGTTTTGGCGTGATTGAGTAACAAACATCCAAACATTGTAACTTTCGCATTTATAATGTTAGTAAGATACACCGTTAAATTTTATCTTACCAGTTACCTTTTTACATTTACCGGTAAAAATTTATAATAAGCATATACATAGTGTTGTGCATTACAAGTCGATATATCGATAGACCGTCGTCGGCCATACCCGCCGAAGCGTTTCTTCCATTAACAGCTGAGTTAATTGAAAAACCAGCCGCAAGGGAACTCATCCGCCGACCGCTGTCCGATTGTTTTGTTACAAACGAAAATATTATGCGAACAGCAATATGAAAAAAGGTTCTATGATGTTTGGTGACAATGGGTAAAATGAACTCTTTGTGGTTAACTTAGAGTGTATAGTTGAGTGACTGTTGATATTGTTTTATGATGATGGCGACAATATGAATTATTATTACAAATAATTTCTTAATGATAGATACTAAATGTTACGTGGACAATTGTAACAATTACGTAGTCCGTAGGCGCGGGGTTTACGGAAGGTGACCAGTGGGTAGCTCGCCATCCGGCCGTCTTGTAATCGTCCAGATCGAGCCCAAGTCGTGGACGACGCATAGATTTCCTACCGCTCCTCAAGGAGATGTCTGCAAAAGTTGCCAAGCAGAGTTCGTTTTTGATAGAAAACCCGGTGCCCTGAAATGCAAGACATCGAAGATATATAGGAATAAATTTTAGTCAGTAAAAGTCAGTCAGGTGGGATAGCAGTCAAGCACTAGTTTATTGCAAGTTAAAAAAAAAAAAAAAAACACACCCTCGCGCTTCCCCCAACAGCGGTAGACGTCATTGGATGATCTTCCACCTAAAAAAAAATTCTCTCTCACACTCTCAAAAAGATCTCGGAACTAGGTGGAGTCTATTCCTCGGGAGCTGACGTTACATTAACATAGATTTAGTATATTTCTCAGAAATAAAAGTGGCCACAATAGGCAAAATATAATTTAGATTTTTTTTTCTAATATTAAATTAAAAATGAAATTCTACATATTTACGAGTATATTTCGGATGGATGCGAGATTCAGAAGACCGTTCATTGTGGCGATCTTTGGGGGAGGCCTAAGTCCAACATTGGATGTGTTACGGCTTTTTTTATGGTAGATAAAAATCATCGCGGGCGGAGTGGGAAACTGTGTCAGACTCTTACTGACTGAACAACCTACCCCGTTCCTTCCTTGCCTTAACCCTAGAGCTTTGGTGGTACGCTTTCGCATCAACCCTTGACTCCAGAGGGCTCGATCCTGCAGGACCCCTTGAGTTTGCTGACAACACTGGATGTCTTACAGCTCAAATCATGATGATAAAGATGATGAAGGCACGATTATTATAGAAAACACCACGAAACTGAAACCACTGGCAGAAATTACTTGCCGATGAAACACTAAACGCTAGCCTTACCAACTAATCAACATAATTCACCCTTTTCGATAAACTAATGGCAAATTGTAACGTAAACCATTTTCAGTTTCTGATTGGCGTGAACACAAAATGTTATTATAAACTTCAAGCGAAATTAAACCATGAATAGAATCCGCCTCCGGTTAATCAACAGCCAATTCACAGGGGAACTTTAAATTTATAGGATCAATTAAAATAGCAGTTTCTTATCAACGTACACATTAATTTATTCGCCTTCAAAGTTGGCGTCGCAAGTTATCGAATTAAACTTTCTTATCGATAAAGAGGTTAGGCACGGAGGCCATCCTTATATTATTGGGCACGCCACAATAGCAGCGCTAAGTTTTTGAGGAGTGGCTAGAGAAACACTTGGGTGTCCTCACTTCTCACCTGACGCTGGTCCTTGCCGAATATGCCCAGTTCGAGCCATTCCTGTTTCAGATTCAGATAGAAGAAATGCCCAGGTACTATTGTGCTTGGAGCACACATTGGAGCATACGGTAGAAGTCTGCACCGCTATGTCAGAGCATCACCGTTTCCTCGTGCAGGCAACCGGTGGTGACGACCAGCCGCGTCCGGCTTAAGTTCAGGACTGCAAGGTCCGGAGTGTATGAATAGCAAGCGTTCTGAAAAGCAGTAATACGAGCAATTGAGATAGCTACAATCGTGAGGGATCGAATTTCAAGCCTAAACTGCCACCGCAGAAGACGCTATGAGCGTCGGGAGTGATTCTCACCGTGGCTATAAGCTTTATGAAGATTAGTAAAAATAACATAAAAAATTCAAGCACTTTTTTCTAACACTCGAATTTGTGTAGTTAGTACGCAACGACTGACAACTACATACAGATCATTGACGCGCACAGCAGGAATTAATTTCGTACATACTCAATTAATTCGAGTTTTAGAAAAAATGTACTTTTTCTTTCTTTCTTTATAAATCGATAATGTTTCATGTACCGGTTCAAAGATCCACGGGATTAAAACGATCAAACTTTAGTCTTTATACTTCGGCAGTCCCTTGAAGCTATAAAAAAATCTAACATCTAACTTAACAACAAAAAAACACAAAGATACAGCCGTTTATTTAATGTAAAAAAAATATCCAAGAAACAGACTTGTCCTAACACAATATAAAACTGTTCAGGTTTCCTTGACATCCAGTATTAATGTGATTATCCGCTATTGTCTCTCCCTTCGTCTATCTGCAGCCTTGACGGAAATTCAATACATTTCGAGAGAAACTGTACAGTATTTACGAAATGTCAGAACCTCTTTAGACGGTTTCGAATTCATGGCGGATTATAAATAAACACTAATGGGTTTTCAATGAAGAATATCTATAGCAATATATTTTTTTATGGTAGGTAAAAATCATCCAATGACGAGTCCCGCCCTTGGGAGAAGTGAGAAACAATGTCAGACTCTTACTAATCAACCTACTCCGTTCCTACATTGGCATATATACCAGGGTCAGAGCCTTTCCTTACAGACACAACCCTTGGCCCCAGTTGGCTTCGACCCTTCTGCAGGGTCACTTCGTTTCGCTGACAACTCCTTGAGGCACCCGGGAACAATGCGCGCCGTCGACGACTAGGCTTATTCCGGACGATTACCAGACGACCGGACGGCGAGCTATCCATTGCTCGCCGTCCGCAAGGCCGCATCTAGGGTGGCCGGAAATTCTCGGCGGCTTCTGGGGCATGAGGGCCGCTACCTTATGCGGTCGGCCTCCTCCTTTGCTAGCATTACTACTTCGCACCTACATTTTTTTCATTTGATACTAGCTGTCACCCGCGTTTTCACCCGTATCTATAGTTACAGCCCTACTGCCCTGCTTACCCTAAAACGCAGTAAGAGCAAAAAAGCAGTTTCGAGAAAAACGCAAAAAACACTTTGACGTCTTATTTTTTATAGTAATAATGTTTTATGGTAGATTTTTTTTGCCTAGAGGATTAAGGCAATTACAAAGAATGAATTTTGAAAAAAAGCGTGTTATTAAGTCCATTAAATTTAAAATTAAATGGATTTTTCGAAAATCATGTCTATTACTGCTTGCGAAAAAGTTTAGGATACAGGTTAAAATACAGTAACACATACTTGATACTGCAAAACTCGTCGGTTAATAGTCGTATTAACAGATTTTACAGAATAATTTGCAGTACAAGTCTTTTTTACTGCATTTTAATTAGAACGTTGAACTAATTGTACCTGCAGTATGTAACAAATTTTGAAAATGATCAGGTTGTGTAGGGATTTATAAAGAAAACAAGACATTTTTGTTTGTATTTTGTTATGTAGAACCTTTATTTTTTACTATTTGAGCAAATTTAAACTTTTTCAAAAGCTGAACGGAACAAAATAAATATTTAAGTGGGCGTTAAACGTGATTTTTTACCATTTTTCTTGATATTAATAACGGCAACACGAAGACTACATAGCTTGAAATGCTTACAGTACATTTAACTGTATATTTACTTTAAAAACCTGTAATTTTATTGATTAATAAAAACACATTTAAGGAGAGATTCCATGCAACGAACGTGATTTTTCCGCATACATGTAATGTCTAATCTTGTTTAAATAATAGTGCAACGTAGTGTAAGCGACTCCGATTCGCACTTGCCTGGTTTATTACCTTTTTTGCAGATTTTTGTACAATATTTGCAGGTTTTCTTTGTTTTACTTTATCCTTTATTGTAGAGTACTTCTGTGGTATGGTATTGGCTATTGTATTATTTGAGATTAAAGATCTCTTCTGTCTGCTACCGAAACGTCTGAATCTTCAACACTACCCGTGTCTCGGTAATAAATGTTATCGTGACCTAACATTAGTCTCAGTGATATTAACACGCTTGCAGCCGCCTGATTTGTAAGCATTACTGTTTTGTATGCGGATGCCGCCGCCTTACTAAGGATTAGGACCCAGCGTGAGAGGCCGTTGCCGCAAATCGTCCACACGGGTAAAAGGACCTCCTTACTCGTGTGGAGTACCAACTCCTAAACAGGGCACACCTTCACTGTATGCTCCACCGTGTTCTCCGGGCGGTCCATACAATGGTGATACTCGGGCCTTTTTGCACTGATTGGGTGCAGTTATCTCCCGAATTTCCGGTGAAGATCTGGGTCATACGAATGGTGAAGACGCTGTGAAGTCTTTCTAGCCTCCTTTCAAAGAGGGGACCTACCACCATAATTATGGCGAAAAGCCTTTACAGACTTCACCGCGTTCTCACCTTCCGCTGGACTTCTTATTGTTAAGTTTTTTACATTGTGTCGATGCCACTCAATAAAGCAAATTACACTGTATATATGTATATATATATATATCTGTACAGGCCACGAGTTGATGAACAGTATTAAAACTGCTATATAATCTATTATTACTAATGTTTGGATGCGATAATACTGGCATAAATGCTTTTAAAGTGATATTCTAATGTGGAAAATAGGCAGGTATTATTACCTTACATTTTTTTCCAATAAGAGATAAAATACTAGCCGTTCACTTTAATGTGTATGTTTCCTCCCGTAGCAGCCCCAATTTGCATCTTAAATCAGACCTTAGGCCCTACCACGATCTATTTTACGACCTAAACTGAACTATTATATAACTGTTACATAGAATGTATATTTCCTCCTTCGCGCTTGCATGCCTGTCATTTTTACACGTCATGGTAAAACCCATGGTTAACTTGGATGGCAAACTTAAATTAATTTGCAAAACTTTGTCGTGATGTTATTTTGAATCTATCAACAACCATCTCGGATAAACAGTTAGTAGGTAATTATTTTAAAGCCTTGGACGGTTAAAAGGTCTAGCTTCGAAATTAACTCAATCATCGAATCTAGCGCGACTGGGCAGCGTTCAGGAAGCTGCGCCATATTATCTTCTTGTTAAATATACCACAAAGTCTCAAGAGAAAAGTCTATGACCAGTAAGGCTTCATCAGAAGGTTTAAAGACACCTAAAAGACAATGGAAAGAGCTATGCTCGAAATTTTCTTCCGTCATCTTGGTAGTGGAATGATGGTCATTATGGCGACATTTGGGAGAGGTCATTGGACAACAGTGGACGTCTTTCGATTGTACTGATGAGCTTGTTGAATCAGTTTACTATTTAATATCTTTTTTAATTAAGTTGTCTTAAAATCTCGAAGTTAATACAGAACAGAACAGTTTAAATGAGAGATAATTCCTGACTAGAGCGCAGTATAGTCTGATCGTGACACCAGTGAAATTTAGTACCTTAGTTTGAGTTACTAATTATAATGCAGTAACAGTGACTTATACTGCCATTTAATAAAAAAATACTTATTTTTCAACTTTAGAACGATACCGACTATAGTGCAGTAAACACAACAACTTACTGCAATTTCGTTGGTTTTCAATCAGTCGTCATCAATGCAGTATTAACATTTTCGGTGCAAAAAGGGCTTACTGCGTTTTAATTTATATTCCGTCATATTTCTTTTGTTGTGGATTACAGATTTTATGAGGTAATAGAGACATTTACTGCGTTTAAGTTGATAAAGTAATGAGTCGATTTAGCCGTAAAAGCTTTAACTGCATTTTAGTTAGAATAACAATGAATTTTGGCATAAAATTTTGAGTTACTGCATTAGTAAATTTCGTTTTTCTGCCAAGTTAATCATCGAATCAAAACCTAGGTTAGACGAATATGTTCCTTATAAAACGTTGGTTCGGAATCAATAAAAAACCCAAATACCTAAAAAAGCCTATTACTGCGTTTTAGCGTCAGCACGGCAGCCTACTCCTATAGGGTCTAGCGTTATGTTTTCTACCTTACTCGATAAAAGGGCTATCCTACACAGTAATTATTTTTAAATGTTTTTCTTAAAATTAGTTCAATCAAACAAACAAACTCTTCAGATTTATAATATTTATTATGAAAATTAATTCAATGTTAAATAAATTATTTTTTATTTATGTTTGTAATAATAATTTTATTTAACTATAACATCGTAAAAAAAATTAACGCTAGCAAATTCTACAGTTTTAGACTTATTAGCTCTATTTTTTCTGTCGGATTTCACAAAATACACTCAACTCTCATTTAGCTTAAAACTGTTTACATTTTAGTAAGAGACGTCTCAAATTGCCGGAAAGCAATTAGTGAAATAAACAATGAGACGAAGCCTAAACTGGAAGAAAAATGTTGTTGCGCGTATTTTTGCATACTTTTCAAAGACTTTCCTTCTCATGATTTTATTAGGTAGGTAATGCACGTGTCGCAGCCATCTGGTTAAATTAGCCGTCCAATTGAATGCCTAGGGCGTTCGTCAAACACTGGCGCTCCGCCCGAGCATGGGATTTGTAATTGGATGATTTTTACCCACCATAAAATTTGTGTATATACTTCGTTGTCTTAGTTCCAGGGCTCTAGTTAAAAACTTTCACATTAGCCATGGCCCCAGGTGGCTTCGACCCTGCTGGGCCCCTATAGTTTGCTGACAACTCCTTGAGAAGAAGGAACGGAGTAGGGTTTTTAATCAGTAAAAGTTTGACACTATCAACCGCTTCAAGGGTGGAATACCTATGTCATGGGATGTTTTAAGTTTACCGAAAAAAAAAAACCATACAGATGTAATTTCAAGCGTGCACATTGTTAAAAAGGCATAACCAACAAAAATATGCAATTACATACTCAAATTCATAACCCAACTGCGGTTCCATTTCAATTTAGTTTTATCGTATCTCGATTTTCGGTTGAAAACATTTTTATGTCATTCAATATCGAATATCGATACTATCAAAATTGTATCGATATCGGTTTCATTGTTTCTCGTAAACTCGATAAGGTAACATACCTAAATTGTATGAATAGGAAATTTTATTACGGTTTATCGTAGAAACACGAAATGGCTCACTAGTAAAATTTTACTAATACTAATAAAATTGGGATGCCTAAGCTAGGTTACCAAGAGGCTTATATCTACGCTTAGTTAGCTCTAAGACTAAAATTTTGCGCTTTTAATGAAGAAATATACAGGTGGAAACTTAAAAAGAACGTTAAAAGGAAAATGAGAAAGTTAAGGTAAAAAAATGTGCAGACTTTTTCGTAATTATGCTTTTAATTTGCTACGTTGGTTACGTAAAAGAATATTATCCAAGGATAGTTTTATAAATATGTATAACAAAAGATTAAATATTAAGGTTTCATAGCTTTTCAAAAAAAAAGGGGCTACATTTCATATACTAAGTGATTTAATTATTTACGTACGTACGTTACTACAGACGAACGACACTCGATCGACGACGAGCACTGCGACGTAGTCGCCTTGCTGACGACCGTGGACGACGACGTCGTCGCCGCACCATCGACGTCGCCCAGTTGCGTCGTTACAGTAAGTCCGTGCAGTTGGCAACAAATAGTCTAGAATACGCACGTAAATTACGAGTGAAATGAGTGACGGCGAAATTAGTGTCGATGTATTAACCCCTTGACACCCAAGCGAGCGCCGGCGCTCGCGGGTACTATAGCGAACGCCGGCGTTCGCGGGTAATAAAGGAAACTATTAACGTACAATATTTGATTTTTTTTTTTTGTAGGGTATTTTGATATTTATCCAAGAACGTAAAAAAAAAGTTTTTATAGATAAATAACTTTCCGTTAATACCCGCGAACGCCGGCGTTCGCTATAGTACCCGCGAACGCCGGCGTTCGCTGTATGGCTGAGGAGTTAATCTCTTCAATTAAAAAATGTATTTGGTCTCCAAGACTATTTCAAACTACTACGTGTCTACTACACACGCCACAACTAGGCGACTACGTCGCAGCGCTCGTCGTCGATCGAGTGTCGTTCGTCTGTAAGCGCCCTAAGGCAATTTTCTTAGAGAATGGCACGCAAGGTAGTTACGTCAACCAACTTGGAAATCAATGAATCAAAAATTAATATAGAAATCTTTAACTAATAACAAAAACTAACAGTAATAAAAAACTGTTCAAAAGTTCGAACTGGACCGATCGAACCCATAGTGAAACTTCTTCGTAAGACTTCACACAATGATTTATAGAACTAATGCGTACCACCCACTACTTCAACCCCTTGCATCTAACGATAATATTATTGTGAGCAATTTCTCGAACCGCCTACGTTTCCAATTATAGTCCTACGCTAAAGGTGGTTTTACGATAGAGGAACCGATCACAAGCCGAGCTCAAATTCATGTAATTTCGCTCTAGCTCAGCTCTACATGAATTTTGAGCTCGTGCTCGCAAATCCAGCAAGGCGCATTACTTTGTGTAATTTATTTTATCACCACTGCTCTTAAACTGCTGAAAAAAATACTATGAGGAAACCGGCATGTCTTAGAACCAAAAAAATCGAAGACTTGTGACACGCGAGCCTAGTGCGAGCTGTCGGAAAACACGCACTGAGCTCGCGTAGTGGATTATGATCCATTACTTCTCCTAGAGCGGAGGCCTGAGTCCTAGCAGCGGGGACGGTATAAAGCTGATACTATGTTATGCTATACATGAATTTGACACATTCGCAAGAATTTGGTAGAATTATTTTTTTATTTATAAAAACTTTATGCACTTAATAAGTACAAAGGCGGACTTAATGCTACAGGCATTTTCTACCAGTAGACCTAAAGTCCTAATTATTACAGCAATGATTCGTTGATTTTTTTTTCACAACAACTTTGCTTATTTGTATGTATCTAAGTATGTATTTATTATTGTATTTGTCTCTTTCTATTTATATGTTTTTTTAAATTGCACCTACCATGTTATATTTCTGCACCACCCTAAGGTCGACTGGTAGAAAATGCCTAAAGCATTAAGCCCGCTTTTGTACAATGTTACGTGCATAAAGTTTTTATAGATAAATAAATAATAAACTCCAGGACTCCAGAATCAGTCCATACTACACACATTAGAGTTCTTTCGTTCTACACACATTTACTCCGTTCATACTCCAGCGTAAACGCACCCTAACACATTGTACCGCCCACCAGTTACGCAGGCAAATGACAGCTAGTACGTACAGCGAAATGATATGCATTGATAAAGTGGCGGTTTTGATAAATAAATAGATGTGTTTCAGAGGAATTGGGTCTGGTTAATTATAGTTTTATTACATAGAATGTGGTTTTATTGTTATTAAAATGTAATACAAACAAATATTGATAATGGCTGTGGGTTTCGTTAAAATGTTCGCAGAATGGTTGATGCCTACAATGAGACTGTTAGTTGCTGGATCCGTACGATAATTTTAGGACACACGGTGTTTTTCAGCATTTCGTATGATTGTAATTGTTTTTTTTTTATGGTAGGTAAAAATCGTCGAAGGATGAATCCCGCTCTTGGGTGGAGCGGGAAACAGTGTCAGACTCTTACTAACTAAACAACCTACCCCGTGCCTTCCTTGCTTTATTCCCAGAGCCCCGGTGTAACGCTTTCGCACCAACCCTTGGCCCTGGGAGGCTTCGACCCTCTACAGTTTGCTGACAACTCTTTAAAGCGCGCGGGAACGGTGCGCGCCGTCGACGACTTGGGCTCGGTCTGGACTGTTACCAGACGTCCGGACGGCAAGCTACCTATTGCTCACCGTCCCCAAGCCAGTGCCTACGGTGGCCGGATATCGGCGGGATCGCGGTGGCGACGGCTACGGCGAGGGTGCCGTTGCTTTTGCCTTATGCGGTCGGCCTCCTCCTTCACTAGCATTACAATGATTGTAATGGGTGACAATCGGTCTGTGAGACCCACGCGATTATGAATGAACGTAATAATACGATTATCGTGATTTGATGAACATAAATCCATTTTTACTCTGATGATGCTTTTATGAATGTTATAGTATTTGGAGGTCTGCATAACAGAGAGTAAAGTCCCTCATACCTCAGACCAGAACAGAGGTTACATCTAGTAGGCTACCTACTGATAGTTGATGGTAGGTTTCAGGCTTAGGTACTAATTATATTCAATTTTAATTTTGTTTAATTCCAATTTTTTATTTTGTATCCTAATTTTTTATTCTAATTTGTATATATATATATTTTTAATTACAATATTTAAATTCTAATTGTTATTATTATTATTTTTTTGTGATTTTTGTGCATTGTTTGTAAACAAATTAAATTGTAATTTGTAAAGGAAGGGAACTGTCTCCTGAGATACAGGTTCACTACCTAGTTCAGGAGGCAGAGCACTTATGTGATTTGTGAAACTTGATTAGAAATAAAAATTATTGTTATTAATTGAAGAAGTTTGATAATGCGATGCAGGATTAGTTTCTACGTGACGTGGTGCAAGTTCAGATTAAAAAAAAAATAAGTTAAGTTGGAAGGGAAGGAAATAATATTTCTTGCTTACATTTCAATCGCGGCCTTAATCAGCTCATTCGCTCTCACAATCTAATGGCGCTCAATTGAACGGAACGATTCTATCGTTCGTCAAGTGTGATACTACAACCGCCCACGTTTTCAATTATTATATCTCTACGCAATCTCTTTTTATACTTAGAAATCTAGAACGAAACGGGGGATTTTTGAGACATTGACATAACTGGGAGTTGGGGTTTTCGTTTTTTATAGCTTTTTTGAGGGAGGTCGACGCCGTCCAGATCGACCACGGCAAAGGTGATGTGATGATCTAATCACGTTCGCGAGGCAAACTTGGTCGGAGATCGCCCAAGACAGAGACGTTTGGAAGGAGAAAGGGGAGGCCTTTGCCCAGCAGTGGGACACAAAGTCGGCTATAAAAAAAACAGTTTTGGAGAGTGAGTATGCACATATGCTTCTAAGTTAACTACATTTGGTGACACTGCTGGACCCTTCCGGCCTTGCTAAAATCGCCTTGAGGCATGCGTCTAACAATAGGTAATGTAGAGGCCCACTTTCAGGCCCGAAGTAGGCTCCGGCCCTGAAGTTGGGCCTGGGACCCTGGTCCAGTTTCTGAAAGGAAGGTATGAGGGCTAAAGAAGGAATGAGGTGGGTTGTTAAGCCAGTAAGAGTCTGGTTATTAGTATACCTGCATACCTGTAGGATAGTGCAGGCGCGTGATGTTAACATTTTCAGGGTCGTAAACCCAAACATTAATCGCGTTTAAACTCAATACTCAATTATTCTTCTCTTCTCAGTCGGTACATTCTTGTCAGAGTGGTGGTCGTGGTCATCACTCTGGATCACAATGAGTTATCATCTTGGAAATACTCAATACTTTACAAATATACAATACTCAATACTTTATTGCATTTCATATTATGTAGGTACACTGATGGTATAACATTTTACAAGATCAATATGGACCCTGTCGGGCACAGCAAATTTAGGAGAGAGGAGTCATAATATTAGAAAATAATTAGTAATTAAATGTCATGAAAACAAAATTTTAAATGTCACGGAATAGTAATAAAACAGACTTTCGAGTTGTAGGTTGCGGGTTCACACCCAGCCAGGCGCATTACTTTGTGTAATTTATTTCATCACCATTGCTCTCAAAACGGTGAATGAAAACATCGTAAGGAAACCGGCATGTCCTAGAACCAAAAATTCGAAGACATGTGACATCCACCAACCCACACTGGGGCCGCCTGGTGGATTACGGCCCTTTCCCTCTCCTAGAGAGGAGGCCTGTGTCCCAGCAGTGGGTACATTAAGAAGGCTGATGATGATGTGTAATAAAAAAAGCATATAATTAAATTTCGTTCAATCACTCTTGAGCCCCGAACGAACACCCACGCTCGCACACCTTTTGTCTTTTTATTATGTCTCGAATTAGGGATGATTCTCATTAGAGCGGGCCATACCAGGGCCGGGGCGTGGACGAGCCGGGGCCCGTCCGTGCTACGCAATTTATTTTCGGACGCAGCACAGAAAAATGTTCGGATTACCGTAGGACGTGGAGGGAGCGGGGCGGGACCGTGCAACAAACGTGGTATTGAAGTGCGTCGAGCGGGCCCGAACGGGACACGGATAATGCACTGTGTAATATAAATTGATTCATACAAAATATATGAAACAGAATAAAACCGTGCCCCGTCCGGGCCCCGCCTCGGGCACAGCACGTTCTAATGAGAATCATCCCTTACGGTATTCAAAAGGTTAAGACTAGCTTGGAATAAATAATGCTTGCTGTCCGTTTGACCTGTCTATGGCCAATGACGATTGAATTTGAAATGAAAGTACTGACGCAGGTTGCTTGTCACAAATTAGTGGACTCAAATAAATAACGAAACAATAATGGCTAATAGAATATTGATGTGTTTTTAGGTTTAATGTTAAAGTTGAAACTTTTGGTAGGTATAATAAAACCAATTACTGAAGTATAAAATTTTATATTTGTTACTCAATATACTTTGAATATTGTCAAGAAGATAAATAGTCAGAAAAGTGACGCTAATTGCATATTACAATGCATAAACCTCATGGATAAGAATGTGTAACAAACTTAATGGATCGGATATTTTTTGACAACGCCAAGATCCTACGGCCGTACTGTAGAATAGGATATACTTTAGAATAGCTAAGTAGGGACGTTGAAATGTCAACTTTGAGGACGAACTGAGAATAAGGGAGAAACCTCACTAAGCAGTTTTCAGTCGCTGCCGCCGCGGTTGCGGGCGCCGGGCCCACGGCTTCTGTAGAATGCAGATATATAATTAATAATTTAACGGTGTTAACCTATAATTAATTGTTGCACCCGCAATTGTATCCAACAATAATTGCTAGTTATAAGTGTACTGGTGTAAACAGTTGTTGGTTAACCTGAAAAAAAATATATACTATACATAAAAAAAAATTAAGAAGATTTCACGACGCGTTTTAAGGCAACACTGTGAGCGGTTGTTGAACCCACTGCATCGGCGGTTTGCGCCCGCATGCTCTGCGGTCAGTCGGCGGGAGATCGCGCATCGCCCGCTAAGTTTGCCGTCGAAAATCGTAACCGCGACGCCTGCATAATCGCGTAAATCTACCATCTCCTCGTGAAATAAAATAGCTGTTTCCTCTACCGCAGCGGGCGCGGGTGAAAACCGTTTCGTGAGTTGTGACCCTAAAAGCACCCGTCAATTACCGACAGAGTGACCATACTATACACACATTACTGATAGAGGGTAAGCTTCAATTACCTTCGACTAATATTTACCTAGCACACAAATCATATTTGTCGAGTATATCGGAACAAAATCTAGAAGGCTTATACGATTGACAAGGGCGACTGAAATGTCAAGGAATCAATAATAAACACCGGTGCAAAGCGTATAAAGTTATCAGCAATTTTACGATTTCTGATATAAATTATTACAGTAATTTATTAAGAGCGGCCAGCTCGAGATACATTTTCATACAAACGCTTTACGTGATTATGATGTTATTACACATCTTTCTTAAAATATTCTGCATACACAGATTTATTAACCATTCTTAATTTAATGACAATTTGATCAAGCTTTCAGAACCTCGGTGTTTCTTTATGATAGGTAAAAATGACGAATCCCACCCTTGGGTGCAGCGGGAAACAGTGTCAGACTCTTAATGACTAAACAGCCTACCCCGTTCCTACATTCATAATAATAATAGTATTATAAGTTTAATAAGTTCATAAGGGTTTTTTTAATTTATGTATATACTAGTGACCTGCCCCTTCGCTTCTTCGCACGGGTGCAATAGTGATATAAAATATATTATACCTATAAACCTTCCTCTTGAATCACTCTATCTATTTAAAAAATAAAACCTATCAAAATCCGTAGCGTAGTTTTAAAGATTTAAGCATACATAGGGACAGCGGAAAGTGACTTTGTTTTATACTATGTAATGATGTAGTTTTAAGGTTACTTAGTCTTCATTACATCATACATTTTTACAAATATAATACCTGTGTGTGAGTGAACGCAAATGAAAAAAAGAAAAAAGCTACGTCCATTTAACCCACTTTCACTTTTCGAGATAAACATCCCCGTGTAATACGCTTACCTACACTATGTATAGATAGTGTTAGTATCTGCAATGCGCCTACCTCCGTCGTAAAAAACAATATTACGAGACCTACCTCGCTACAATATCAATTTTATGAATGAATTGCAAGGTTTTTTTATTGTTTAAGAGTTCCTGTCATGCCATGGTCTCGTTTCGAAGACGAACAGCTGATATTGATTAGAGTTTTAGAGGTAGGTTACTATGAAAGTAAAAGTTTGTTTTTTTTTTTTTTGTAAGGGCTAGAATAAAAAGAGATATTTTATGAGTTTCCTTGCGTGATTGAATCAGAAATGAATATGTCCGCAAGAGAACCAAAGTTGCCAACATAGCGAAAAGAATCGCCAAACTTAGGTGGCAATGGACAGGACACATTGCACGCA
Organism: Mythimna loreyi; assembly: GCA_029852875.1. NCBI lineage: Eukaryota > Metazoa > Arthropoda > Insecta > Lepidoptera > Noctuidae > Mythimna > Mythimna loreyi. Next base: position 7,345,514 of record CM056800.1, on the reverse strand, counting down.
GAACAGATGGCCACTGGGGCCGAAAAGTTCTGGAGTGGCGACCGCGTACCGGAATTAAAACGTAGCGTTGGAAAGCCTCCTACCTGGCCAAGGTTGCTGGAATCCGAAGGACGCACGGGAACGCTTGTTGTGGCGAAGATTTTTTCGCGATTTCAGGTTTAGTCCCATAGTAAGAGTTGTTTATTATCATTTTTTTGACGTTCCCATTGCCGAGATACGGGCTCCTTTCTAGAGCCCGTATCTCGGCAAGAGAGAGAGAGAATGGGCCATAATCTCAAAGCGGATTGATGGCAGTCGTAGGCGGTCGTAGTCGTAGTACATACCGGTTTCCTCACGATATTTCCATCACCGTTTTGAGTGCAGTGGTGTTGAAAAAATTACACAAAGTAATGCGCCTGGCTGGGTTTGAACCCGCGACCTAGAACTCGTAAGTTTCTGTAATTTCTCATAGCCGGTCATATTTAAATATCGGCCACTAATTTATCAGTCACCCTATATGTATATTTCAAGTCTACAAAAGTATATCTTGATATTATTGTGATCTTACGATGCGTCATCTTATAATCGAATCATTGGAATCTTCAAAATATCATCAAATCTCTATCTATCATATTATGAGTGGTCAAAACAAATTTATTAGGGAGTGACGTCTGTCGCGACCACAATATGTGTAGTGGGCCGACAGTGATGCGAGCGCAGTGACTGAGAGTATTTCCACGTCACCTGCAAACATATCAGTTGCCGGGCCAGTAACCCAATAGTACAAACGTAGCAATGAATGGTATCGGTCTCTTTAGGACCTGTAGAATCGATTTTGTACTGTCGGATAGACATCGCATAGCTGAATCATTGAAGAGAGATATCTGTTTAGGATGTTTGATAGTGCACTAACAGTATTGAATTTTGGAGTAGATTTATCAAAGTCTAGCTTGAAAATAGGATTTCGCACAAACTTTGGACACACATTAACACTTTAGGTAGAATTTTGGAATAGACTTAGTGTTCGCCAACTTCATAACAGGAAACCTTGTATAAAATTTTCACTCTCTTAGTCCCGCCATTTAACTTCCCTTTTTTTTAACTGACCGACCTTTTGACAGTTAACAAATTCTATTTTAGGTCTAATTTCTAAAATTACACGTAAAAAAACACGGTATAATATAAATTAAATACAGCAAATGTACACGTGTACATTTTAACCGACTTCAAAAAAAGGAGGAGGTTCTCAATTCGATTGTATTTTTTTTTTTCTTTATTTTTTTTTTTTTTTAAGTTTGTTACCTCAGAACTCCGTTGTTTATGGATGGATTTGCAAAATTTTTTTTGTACTTGAAAGGATATGCTTCCAGATGGGTCCCATTTTTCAAAATTGAGTTTTGATGATGGGATCCATGAGAAATCGAGGGAACTCCTCAAATATTATAGGCAACTATATAGTTTTTTTTATATTTTCATCTAGAACTCAAGCATTTACAGTCAAAAAGTAACATTTGATGAGGTGGAACTGGTGAAGAAGATCAGAAAATGGCTAACAAAACTTGACACTCGCATAGATATCACAATTAAGGTAGTTAAGCAACTTTGAAAATGCACTATAAACCAATGATCTTAAATAATTATGTTGAAAATGTTATCATCGAACTGATCTGATGATGATGATGGAGCTGGAAGGTAGGCACTGGAACTGCGTAACTAATTAATATATCCTAGCCGTGTTTGGGCTTGTTAGAATTGTCATAAGATGCACTTTGGCTGTAAGATACTATTGAACTGATGTGATGATGAAGCTGGAAGGTGGAAGGTCGGCATGGGAACTTCAAAGTAAAATAATGTATCCTAGCATTGTTTGAGCTTATTAGAGCTGTCATGGGCAATGCTGTCAAGGGCAATGGAAAGGGCTATGCTCGGAATTTCCTTGCGTGTTCGAATCAGAAATGAAGAAATGCGCAGGAGAACCAAGGTCACCGACATAGCCCGAAGAATTGCCAAACTTAAGTAGCAGTGGGCAGGGCACATTGCTCGTAGAACAGATGGCTGATGGGGCCGAAAGGTTCTAGAGTGGCGACCGCGCACCAACAGACGCAGCTTTGGAAGGCCTCCCACAAGGTGGACCGATGACCTGGTGAGAATCACGGGAACGCGATGGATGCGAGTCGCACAGAAATGGTCGTTGCAGTGACGCTTGGGGGAGGTCTATGTCCAACAGTGGACGTTTTCTGGCTGAAATGATGATGATTATGAGAGCTGTCATAAGATGTACTCATGAGATGAATCATAAGTATTTCATGCATCATATCATCTCTCCACGAGATCAAAACGATTACACTGTAACAATATGTATGTATTCCTACTTATATGACATTGGTAACTTTTTCAAAAGAAATGTAGGAACGATATTGACTTCGTTGCCATAACACATTATAATAAAAAACACTAAACGGCTACAAATAAAAAAAACTTTTTACAAAAAAAAAAACCGCCTTCAAAAAAAGCCAAACGACAAAAGTTCCTACACTAAAAAGTTAAAAATAAAAATTTGAATTGCTGTAAAGAAACTTAATTTATATGTAAACTTATTTGACATTAATATTTTGCAAATATTCAAAATTTATTACTTCTTTTTGGAGTCGGTGCCAGCCAAGGCAAGGAATTACGAATGGGCAACAATCCCTTGAAAAACTACCTCTAACTTAACTATAAAACTACTTAGTACCTATTTGCATACTCAAATATATAATACTTAACTAAGACATAAATACATATTAGACTTCTCTAAAAAAATCATCCGATAAAACCTTCTGCAACATTTTAAGTACATTGAAAATGTTTAAGCATTGCAAGCACAAGCAAAGCTACCTAACATTAAGTTACAACAATAAAAATGCTGGCACCGACTCCAAAAAGAAGTAATAAATTTTGAATATTTGCAAAATATTAATGTCAAATAAGTTTACATATAAATTAAGTTTCTTTACAGCAATTCAAATTTTTATTTTTAACTTTTTAGTGTAGGAACTTTTGTCGTTTGGCTTTTTTTGAAGGCGGTTTTTTTTTTTGTAAAAAGTTTTTCAGTTTTCCCTATTCTAAAACAAGACCAGAAACAACACAATAACTAAATCAGAAAACAAAACACAATCAAGTGAATGGACACACCTAAACCTCATCGCTAATCAAAATATTTGTAAACTCAATTTAAATTGTAACCCTACAATTAGGCAGGCAAATCCAAAGCGATAGTCTGCCCAGAAACTATGTTTCTGTGAAGCGATTAGAAAGTCAAACAAAAGCCTACGACCGTGGGGGGTTAATTAGCGAACTGCCTCACTTGACCCCGGGGCTGGCGCAAGAATATGTAACCTAGACCTCGATAGCTTGGTGTCAAGAGGGAGCGGGGTCATTTATTCATTGTCTGCTTTAAGCTGATATGGCCAACTAGTTTTTTTTTATATAGAACATTTCTTTTTCTTTTTGCATTTTTTCAACAGCCGTTGTAAAGTTCCCACTGCTGCGACACGACTTCACTTTAGGAAAGGAAATGGGCCGTAATCCACCACGCGGGGCCAGTGCGAATTGGTGGATATCACATGTCTTCGAATTTTTGGTTTTAGGACATGCCGGTTTCCTCACGATGTGTTCCTTTACCGTTTTAAAAGTAGTTGTAATGAAATTAATTACAGCAAGTCCCACAGACCTGAGTCGCCTGGCTAGGTTTGAACCCGCTGATGTTTACCACGCTATAAAAGCTTGCTATGAAAGAAATATTTTCTGTGAAAACTTTTTCATAGGCAAATTATATTTAACCTTTTAAATATCGTAATTAGACAATAGATGTGCAAACGCCGGCGTTCACTTGGGGCTCAAGAGTTTAAGAAGTCATAAATTATTTAAAAACAAAAAAGAAACAGTAATTTCAAAAGGTAGACTATAATTTACATGAACCAATCAGTAGGTATATACTTTATATTTTTAAACGAACAAACAATCTAGCTTCTCCAAAATATTATTAGATAGCAGTTAACCCAAATAACTTGAATTTTACATAACCATTATCATTCCTTCAACCACACCCAATACCTCCTCTATAACACGTTGTTTGAATACCTATTTGTTAATCTAAGTTTAGTTTAATTGAGAATCTCTATCCACACTTATAGGCCTTTGAAGTATACGTAGCATGTTCAAACATGGACGGTCTTAAGGCTGCCTTTCCATCGAAGATGTGTTAAACTGCTATGCGATGTATTTAAAATGGCTTGTCGGGCAAGCTTCTTATTCATTTGACGAATTTAAGATTTAATTTAATATTGTGACTTTTCTTCTATTGAATTTAAATTTGTGATTTTGTCTTTGATTTATTTGTTTGACGTTGTTGTTATTATTATTTATCTTAAATTATTTATTCTTTGACAATTAAATTTAATTTAACAGTTTACACCTTTATCACCCGTATTCACAAACGTTACTATGCGGTCTCACAGTGCTCGCGAGCGCACAGGGCAGGGTTTGTGAACTACGCAACACAAACGAACCAATCACAGAGCTCTATTTCAACACTGTGCGTTTGCTTAGTCAAGGGTCGTTTGAGTATTGTTTGTGAATACGGGTGTAAGACTTTTAACAATCCCTTACCAATACATAACTATGACTTTGACTATTTGTTTTATGACAACCAATAGAATTGTGTATAGCAGCACAAACGAGGGACAAGTACTTTATCGTTCTTCAAAATGGATGAAAATTAAAGTCAACCAAAGTGAAAGGGAATGTAATAGAATAGAAACATATTTACCGGACCAAGCTCGAATCAACGATGGCGCATTGTTTCCATACTGGTCTCAAAGAGATGTAACAGAACCGCAGGGGCCCAGCAGGGCTGAAGCCTAATGGGGTCATAAGTTGACTTCTGAAAGGAAACCCCGAAGTAATGGAACGCAAGGCAAAAGAGAAACATAGAAGTGGGCTTTGGTGAGCGTTAAGTCGCCTTTTAGAGCGGAAAAGTCATTTCATGATTTTCCACATGATTTTAAATGATTTTTTTCATGTTTTTTTTTTTTATTGCTCTGTGTGATAAGACCGCCCATTGTACACTATTAGTTTTTATATTTATATATCCTGTCCACATTGAGGTGTACAATAAGGCTTATAATAAATAATAATAATAATAAAGTCATGCTTAAGGACTTTTTAATATCATACGGATTTCATCACGCATACAGATTTGCTCCACATGTAGAAAATTTCAAAAGGCTAAAAAAATCGTCTCGAGTGCGTATTGCACGCATTACAATAAGACCTTTGCGGAGGTTACGCATGCGGAGAAAATCCGCAAGCATGATGAAATCTCCACGATATTAAAAAAAACTGGCCAAGAGCGTGTCGGGCCACGCACAGTGTAGGGTTCCGTAGTTTCCTTTCCGTCCCAACCAGTAGCCCATGTAAAAATTAGTAACCCAATTTCCCGAGAGATTAATTTAAGATTGCGTGAACCGATTTTAATATTTTTGTAATTTTATTTGAAAGAAGATGTAAATATATTTTACTTTTGGAGCGATTATTTCCAAAAATATTTACGTTATCAAAAAAATATTTTAGGGGACCCTTAATCATTTTTAAATACCTATCCAACAATATATCACACGTTATGGTAGAAATGAAAAAAAATCACTTCCCAATTTACATGAAGGGGCGGTACTCTAATAAAATATTTTTTTTCACACGGAATCTTAAAAACACCATAAACACGCTTCGTAGCTTAGCAACTCCTTACATCTGAAGTATAAAGGCAGCCTAACAGAGAGTGTACTGAGTATTAATATTAATGAGTTTCTGTGAGGCATGGTTCTTGACAATTTTGGGAAATGGCAATCCCATTTATTTAAGGAGAGTGTTGTATCGTTGATCATACTGTTAGGTTGGTAGCCCTGATTGTTCTTTATTATCATTCTGATATGACAGAAAAACTTAAATCTCTACGGAGTATAAAAATAAAAACGATTTCTGTGTCCTTCGTCGTACTATGCTAACACATAAAATTGAAAGGGTTTTGTTTCTATACACCCCTTTTTAACGTGAGAATCATCTAATGACTAGAGAATGAAGGAGAACGTGTCAGTCTTTTACTTTTTCTATATTCCCACTCCTGTTTCTTCTTTGCCTTCATTCTAGGGCCCCGGGTTTCACTTTCGCACAACTCTTGGCCCCAATAAGCTTCGATCCTACTGGACTCCAAATGTTTGCGGACATCTCCTTAAGACATGCGTAGAAAAATATGCACCGTCCCGCCCATGCGTGTGTGGACGGTTGCCGGACGGTCGGACGGCGAGCTACCTATTGCTTACCGTCCGCAAGCCCGCGAGTCTTTATTTACCCCTGCGTTCCTATTGGGTTCCATCTATCTGGCAGAAACTTGATAGTCCGAATTTTATTTGGCATAACACACTTGGCAGAATCTTCTTTAATCGAATATTTTTAAGGCATAAAAAATATTTAGCATAACTATTGATTGGCAGAACGTTTACATGTCCGAATTTGCAACGGCATACTTTTAACATGGCAGAATTTTATTTGGCATAATTACGATTGTCATATTTAATATAGTTTCGTTAAGTATTATGTTTATTTAGAGGGATGGTGATATTTGAGGAGCCGATATTTTTATGCTTAAATTTGATTTTACCGAAATCTCAACTTTACAAAATAGTATCATAAACTGTCAATATGTTATGTTTATAAATTTATTGACAGAAACAAATCGCCGCAAAACCGACTTTCCGTAGTCTTGTCTGCCCTACCCCTAGAGTGTAATTTAAAATCGCGTAGGCGCGGAGGGGTAGGGCGGCCCGCGATCTGAGGAGCAGGTGGTTTGAAGGCCCGCCACCGCGGCTGAGGCTGGCCGGCAAAGCCGGCCAGCAAGCCGAAGCTGCGGTGGTGAGCGTTGAAACCATCTGCGACGATAAGCTCGCGTGGGGCCGCCCAAACCCTGCAGCGCCGGAGCCGTGACAGAAACGATGCTTGCTGCATGCTGCATGCCTGCTTGCATGCTGCATGCCTGCTTGCCTGCTGCATGCCTGCTTGCATGCTGCATGCCTGCTTGCATGCTGCACGCCTGTTTGCATGCTTGCTGCATGCCTGCTAATAAAGAAATACATTGACTGCGAATTTTCTGCGATTTGATGGTTCTGCTATTCAATTATTATGGACATGAAATTTATGCCTAACGATTATTCGGACTAACAAAATTATGATTTTCGAATTTATGATAAGTGAGTGTATGCCAAACCACTTTCTGCGAAATGAAGATTATGCTATGCGTTGTTATGCAAAACAAAATTATGGCGAAAAAAGTTCTGCTTTAAAAGGTAGACCCGTTCCTATCGACCCCATTAGTACTGTTTTTAAATTACTGCCCAAATTAGTGACCTACCTCAATGTTCTTCCAAATGTCTATTAATTTTCTTGTAAAGGTCTTTATCATGACATAAAGTGTTCACATCCCTTTCTGTTATTATAATATCTGTATCTATTAATAGTTCATTAGACGTACGTGACATAGATACAGTGTCCTTCAGGGTTTCACAGTCCATCGCTTCAGGCCGACTTGTGCGTTTGAAAACTAACTCAAGGTTTTTCAAGAGACTTAATGATTGCTTTTTTTCGAATGTATCTTTATGATTGTTGACATTGGGGTACACATTCATTGTGCGTACAGTTAGAGCCAAATTCTCTATTTATTTATTATAATACTTTATACATATAAAAACTGACTGTACAAAGGCGGACTTAATGCTTTAGACATTTTTAACCAGTCAGTACGGTAATGCAGAAGAATGATAGGTAGGCGTACCGATTTCTGGTCACCGTACTCGACGGCGCGCACTATTCCCGCGCGACTCGTGGAGTTGTCAGCAAATCGTAGGGACCCTACAGACTGGTCGCAGCCAACTGGGGCCAAGGGTAAGTGTCTGAAAGGAAGGCCCTGGTTTATATGGCGACGTAAGAACGGGGTAGGTTGTTTATGTCAGTAAGAGTCTGATATAGTTTCCCGCTCCGCCCAAGTTTTCGGGATTCGACATTAAATGTTTTTTACGTAACAAATAAAAAAAAAAACGTAAAACAAACTAATCCAAAGAGACTGTGGCACAACGTAGATTTCTTCTGTAAGAAGTAATCGTTAGAAAAATGAAGGAAGGTATTTGTCCAGCAGAAGGCCGGTAATAATAATAGAGACGTGAGCAAGGCCTAGACACCCGAGAGTAAATAGCTAAATTATACACACCTCTTATGTGTTCATGATTATGTATGTACTTCAACACATAATCCATCTAACTGATCGGCTGACGCGCGTGGGAGTTCGGGTTCCTTGTTTGGGCTGTGTTATCAGAGGCGTGGGCCTTTCTAACTCAAACCGTAAGACTTTCTGTTAGGCATTTCGGAATAGTACTAATTTTTAGGGTTTATAGTCAACTAGGAACGGTTAAGTTTAATATAACATTTTTTAAATTTTATTTTAATATTTTATCATCCTATACGCATCTTCTGTCAAATAAAGAATGATTAAAATCGGTTCATGCAATTCGAAATTACCACCGAAAATCCAACATATATAACCCGTCTAGTTTGTATAAATTAGTAGCTACTTCACGCTGTTAAGTCACAGTTTGAAGGTTCTGTTACATTGTGAGAAATTCGTGATGGACGGGAAATTACGGAACCCTCCACTGTGCGTGAAACGACACTCTTAGACGGTTTTTAAAGGTATTTGAGATTATTGAGGTATTCTCATGCAAGTATCAACACCAAACTAAATGTAATTTATATGTAAAAAAAACTAGAGTCATACTATTATCGACTTATATCCAATAAACAAGCACGTTCATAGAAACTATTTGTCAAAATACTGAAAAATTTTTACAAAACTCCGTTGCAGCGCTTCATTAGCGTTAGAAGTCTAACAAAAGTTTTAAAACTTACAGCGCTCTCACACTGCGTGAGCGTCAAAACTACACTAATGTCATCAATGTAAGATGTCATATGGCCTGCAGATCACCTAAGTCAAGTTAAGTGACTGTACGGTACCTACGCCTAATCTAGTGCGTATACATACATATATTATATCGATGGATGCTATCAACAATTTTAAATTTAGAACCATTTCTAGAAAGTTTTAAATTCGTAAAATATTTTTCTAGACGATAAAATATTTTTGAATTTATTGCATTGGTTCACAAGCTTTTGTTTGTCATCGTACGTGTTCTTGTATATTTTTATTTATTAGAACTAAACCTTTGTTTTGTATGAAATAACACAAAGGTACAAAGAGAGGATGAATGCTTTTGTTATTCTCTACTAGTGAACCTAGGGTGGTAGAGAACAGTGCAAGTGCATAAAAATTAAAAAAAAACAATGGTACAAAATATTTATCAATATTTTATTTAACTGACCTGGATTTTCTACCCCGAGATGCGCGAGGGAATTATAGCAAAAGGAATTAAAGTAATATTTTTTTTTTAATTTAAGATCCTTTTACAGTGCCCTGCGTATAAGTTCACCCAAAATAGTAATAGATTTCTGGATCTCAATTGGAGTAAGGCACATCGAAGTGTAATCATAAAAACGACAGCCTTCTAGTACAACTTTGCCGCTTATTATAACAGATTTTTCGTGCCTCAATGAAAGTGGGAGACGCGTAGGGTTCACTTAATTTGCCACGTACTTTAACAAAAGTATTCTCATTGTTACAGAGCCGAGCACTATGCCAGTAACAACCTGAAGGCGAGCGGGCGATGCGCCGCGCGGCGGTTCGCGCGCGCGGTGCGACGCGCGTAATATGCGCTCACTGAACGAAACAGCGTGTCAGGCGCTGCTAGAAGACGTCCGCTGGGACGAGCCCGTCAGCCTCGTCAGCTTAGCAATTCTCGCCCTTATCGACGTGCTAGTTATTGCAGGTAAGCGTGATACTATTGCCTTTCTTGAGACGAATTAGCAACCAGTAAAATCAGGCAGTATGAGTGAGTACTGACGGAGTAAATACGATTATAATACGTAATATAATCTCATAATATATAGTTATGTATTTTGTTTTATATTTATATTTTTATTAATTCGCTAGTAGTATACCACAGACTACCCCCTGAATTATTTTTAGTTCTTACGATCCATCCTAAGGTTGTCTAGTAGATATCGCTGTCAGACCGCCATTGTACCCACAAATTGAAGTTTTGTACAAGTTCTGTTGCTTTTTGATGTGCAACAAAGTTTAATCTATCCTTCTAATATGTACGGATGTCTCATTGAGTTTACATGTTTTTAAAGGATACAGGAGTAATTCCTATTGTGAAGCAACGTATTTTTAAACAATAACAATACATTGTATTGTTTTTGTTTAAAAATACGTCATTACATCGTGTCACTATGATCGTAATCGAACTTCTACGAAACGGCTTGAACGATATTTTTTTTTGAGTATATTTCGTAGACACTAGAATAGAAAGCCTATTTTTTACCTTCCTTCCCACTTTCTCCATTTTTTCCTTTGATAATTTATATGACAGAGTACCGTTTGTTGGACCAGATAATATATTACACAAAAGTACAACTGAAACAAAAAACCGTAAAGCCATGAGCGATGACCTTTTCCAGCGTCATCATTTGTTTCAATTACGTCATCTCCTTGTCTCTTTCCATTGTCACTATGCTCGCCAGCTGTCTTCAAGGTATAATTCCATAACCTTCGTCACTAAATCACCATCATCATTATATATTTGCCAAACATATCCTGTTTAGCGCAGTACAGACACCTAGTTTTTATGGTAGGTAAAAATCATCCAACGGCGAGTCCCGCCCCTGGTCAGAATGGGAAACAGTGTCAGACTCTTACTGACAAAGCAACTGACCCCATTCCTGCGATGCCATATATACCAGCGCCAGAGCCTTCCTTTCAAATGCGAACCTTTGGCCCCAGTTGGTTTTTGCCCTTCTGCAGGGTCCCTACGGTTTACTGACAACTCCTTGAGGCGCGCGGTAACAGTGCGCACTGTCGACGACTGGGTTTGATCCGGATGGTTACCAGATAATTGACGCATCACTTTTCGTCTAGTGGTTCGATACCCAATTCCATGCCTTGGCGGAATTAAGTTCTGCAAATTTCGACGCACAATTCCTAAAAGCCCATACAATAGTAATATGAGGATAATTTTTCCGTTTTTACAAAATGAGATGTTAGATCACGTGGTCGATAAATAAATGTGTGTCAACTACTCATATCTCTCTTTTTCATTGTTTTTTGTGTGTCTAATTTGGACAAAATAAACATTATGTTCTTTCTTTCTTTTTATATAGGTATTTATAGATCCTTCTTGGAAAAACAATCAGTTACCAAAGGTTAAATTTACCACGCACAACGATCCATCTTAATATAACGTGGAAGCAAGAATGTGCCTAAAATAGCTCTCACCAAAATAATTTAATACAAATATGTTTACTTCAAAATCACGTAATACGCTAATCTATACTAATATTATAAAGCTGAAGAGTTTGTTTGTTTGTTTGTTTGAACGCGCTAATCTCAGGAACTACTGGTTCGAATTGAAAAATTCTTTTTGTGTTGAATAGACCATTTATCGAGGAAGGCTTTAGGCTATATAACATCACGCTGCGATTTATAGGAGCGAAGAAATAATGGAAAATGTGGCAAAAACGGGGAAAAATATTCATCTTTGAGGGCTTTCGTTGCGTGCGCTGCGAAAACGGTTCAAGATACCAAAAAATATGTATGAAGGAATTATTCCTCTTAAAATGATCTAAAAAAATGTCCGCGACAGAATATGTCTATCTTTTAAGATTAACTCACTAGAACCGTTTTTATGGGAATCAAATTTGGCCGAAATTAATGCATTATTACCAAGTTGTATCAACATAGTAATATTAAACTTTATCCAAAGAAATGTGTTGTTGATTAAGAGTATGTAATTGTGAACAAAATTGTCTTTGACATCACTTATTTTCAATGAACATCTTAGAAGATATTACAATTTTAAAATTACTCCGATATAAAATTCACACGCGCCGCATGATATGCAAACCATGACGCTGCGCCTGGCCGGCGGGTGAGGAGACGGGTTGCTTGCGCGCGACGCGGAGGGATTTTTTAATGGTAGGTAAAAATCATCCACTGACGAATCCCGCTCTTGGGCGGAGCGGGAAACAGTGTCAAACTCTTACTGACTAAACAACCTACCCCGTTTCTCCCTTGCCTTATTCCCAGAGTCCCGGTATAACGCTTTCGCACCAACCCTCGGCAGGAGGAGGCTTCGACCCTGAAGGGTTATATATATACCATAGTTTGCTGACAACACCTTGAGGCGCGCGGGAGCAGTGCGCGCCGTCGATGACTTGGTTTCGGTCTGGACTGTTACCAGACAACCGGACGGCGAGCTACCCATTGCTCACCGTCCGCAAGCCAGCGTCTACGGTGGCCGGATATCGGCGAGATCGTGGCGGCGACGGCTACGGCGAGGACGATGTTGCCCTTGCCTTATGCGGTCGACCTTCTCCTTTACAAGCATTACCCATTGCTTCGCAGAAGGAGGCGACCGCTTGCCATTCTTCTTTGCTGCGGACCATGGCCTGAACCAAGGCCGGGCGCGAGAGGTCGCCGCCGCTGATCACCCCCACGAGGACACGGCGATGCTCTTCTCAAGCGGGGCACACCTCCACCGTGTGCTCCACCGTGTCCTCCCGGCTGGCCACTCAGTGGCGACACCCGGGCGTCTCTTCCGCACGAATCTGGCGCAGGAATCTCCTGAACTTCCCATGTCCGGTGAGAACCTGCGTCATGCGGAAGGTGAGGACGCCGTAATGTCTATCCAACCACGCCTCAAAGAGGGGACTTACCGCCGAGATTATGGCGTGCCCAAGGGGGTGGGTAGCTCTATGATGTACTTTTAGATAATTATATTCTTTTAAAAACTAAATTGTCTAAAATAATAACAGAAATTGACACGGGCATAGTCGTGGCAGCTATAATTTATAAAGCTGAGGTTGTTTGCAAAAATAAATATGATGCCTAAAATAACTATTCCACGCGGACGAAGTCTGCGGGCACAGCTAGTCTTAAATATAATTACGTTAATACAAAGCAAACACACCTTTGAAGTGTAATTTCTATTTGAAATTGGTTACAAGACAGCAAATTTAGATGCCTTAATTATTTTACCTCTTGAAGTCTTGCCTGGCGTTTCCATTCCTTACTTCTTTCATCCTGCACTTTGCTTGGGATGTTACAAAGCTTTGAAACTAACTCCGATAAATCGATGCCCCCACTTATACTATAGAAATTTAAATAGTACATTTTGATACATGTGCAGAAAGTTTGTCATTGCAACCGAGGCAAAATTAGCTAAATCGGTCTAGCCGTTGTCCAATTTTAGCAAGACTAACAAACAGATTTTGATAAGTGAAATAAAACTATAATTTAATTATTCAGTTTTGATCGTATGCGTGGAGTGGCCTAAATTAGGTATTTTCGATTGATATTAAACCTCCGGTTCTGACCAAAAAGCTCAAAACACGACGCATGAAATACGTTCTTATCGCATCTCATCACTCAACCTCTTACGACTTCGACTAACTAAATCTAAAACTCGCAACTTCAACTTGATTCCGATTAAATCACTGCGTAACATCCCTAATCCCATTCCCCTAGGTACCAAGCTACTTGCTACGCCGTAGCACGTGCTACGACGCTACAGCGCTACGAGATTTAAGTGTAGCACATACACTTTAGTTGAAAGTGATTTTAGAGCGATTTTTCTGTTAAAAGTGTTTTTAAAGAAAATGTTTTCTTATAAAGAAATGTAATTAAAAGGTATCGGGTATCGTCCATTAGACGGGCTACGAAAATAAACAGTGTACGGAATTGAAACAAAACATTGTTTAGGTACCGGTTCGAACTTGGATTCGCGGGTTAAAGTAAGCAACCTTTTCTTTTTATAAATTACTTGAAGCTAACTCAGAATTGAAATATTTCTTTAAGATTATTTGTGACTTTAAGTTAAACTCAAGGTCTAGGTAATGTATATACTTTAAAATTATATAACGTATTAATTATATTTTTCTCCATATTGATAGTTGTTATAACTGTAATATTAATAAAGCCATCATCATTATCAGATTATTATTACACAGTATAAAATAAAGTTGCTTACCGCTGTCCCTATGTATGCTTAGATCTTTACAAGAACGCAACTGATTTTGATGCGTTTTTTTTATTAGATAGAGTGATTCAAAAGGAAGGTTTATATGTATAATACATGCATAATATTAACATTGCATCCATGCGAAACTGGGGCGGGTCGCTAGTATTTCGTTGCTCTTTCACTTCTAAATGGCTAAGTCAACTTACATAAGTAATATTAAGTAAGTACAGAGGTTTACAGACTCTTGGAATAAGAAATAAGATACATTCTAGCCCAAAACTATCTCCTTGGGAATCCACTCTCAGAAACCAGTTATTAATGGACCAGTAAATAATCTTTATTAAACTAAGAAACTGCCAGATCATTGATTTCATTATTCCGTACCATTTACCATTCACCTAAACCCACACACACATACATTAAGTCACATATACATTAAGTCACACATACATTAAGTCACACATACATTAAGTCACACATAAATTAATGCATTCACCGAACAAGTGAAAGAATGAATCGTACTAAAACAAGCATTTCCAAAGACTGACTTCGAATATGAAACAAATCTGAACTTTTGAATAAAAGCATGGGTTCTTTATGTAACGTCCATTCATTTTTATCTGATACATTGTAAAGAGAAGGTAAGAAGGTGCACGACCCACTATTAGCTTACGTATCTAAACATGGTCATCATTATTTCCCGATTTCCGGCCACCATAGACGCGGGCTTGCGGACGGCGAGTAATGGGTAGCTCGCCGTCCAGTCGTCTGGTTGTTACCAGAAGACTGGACTGTCTGGACTGTTATCCAGACTGAGCCCAAGTCGTCGACGGCGCGCACTGTGCCCGCGCGCCTCAAGGGCCAAGGGTTGATACGAAAGCGTAACACCAGGGCCTGGGAATAAGGCAAGGAAGGATTGGGGTAGGTTTTTTAGTCAGTAAGAATCTGACACTGTTTCCCGCTCCGCCCAAGGGCGGGATTAGTCATTCGTTGTTTTTCACACCATAAAAAACCCATGTCGCCTAAATATACAAACAAAATTATCAAACAAAATTACATTCTCACATCCTTCACAAAACAAGCCTTCTGTGCCCTGTTTAATATGGAAGGTGAGCCCGCTCGGACGAGGAGACTCCATTAGTCGATTACATCGGGGACTACACGTTTCAATCGCAAAATATACATAGCCAGTGTTTATATTGTTAAAATGTTACTTTAATAGTTGTGTGCGACAATTTTAGTGAGCGTCTAGCGTGAAATTGTGTTTAGAATGTTAACTAGGATGATGTGAATAAGGTTATGTCTCATGGGTCCCTATTATAGCGTAATGTAATGTTTGCTGTTTTATTTGATGCCTGTCTGGATTGCGGAGATTTAGTCTGTAAAAGTCTGAGACTAAAGATCATTTATCATTTATCATTATCATTTATTAATAATATTCCAACTGTTACACAACGCCGTCTAGTCCCAAGCTAAGCAGAGCTTGTGTTATGAGTACTTGACAACTGATACCTATATTTCTAAATATTGTTTCCCCCTGTGCCCAAGGGCGAGATTCGTCATTAGATGATTTTTCCCACCATAAAAAAAACCCATGACCTGGAATAGTCGCGGGAATTCAATAAGTGCGAGTCGTTCTTGAAGCTTTAAAAAATTACCACAAGACCATAATATTTAAGGTCAATCCCATACATATAGTGGCTCGCTGGTAACGCACATCAATCTCATAACATTTAGGTCTGAAACGTCTCCAAAACATAAACAAACATACATAACAGCCTTGTCCTTGTTTGAAACCACAATACAAATTATATAAGGAACACCACTGCCAATTACATCACATTTTACCGTTCAATATTCCGACTTATAAAAATAATGATATATCGTACAAAAGGTACGTAGGTATCTGTTTGACATTTCTATGGTAGATATGTACGAAAGCTATAGTTGGGGAGCTCATAAACTTTTTTTACTCAGCTTGTCTTAATCTGAAGCGTTCGAGATTTTTTGAGAATCTAAATAAAATTACCACAATAGTAAGGGTGCATATCTGGTAGAATCAGAAATGAAGATAACTGTAATAGAACCAAGGTTGCTGACATAGCGAAAAGTAACAATGGGCAGGACACATTGCACGCAGAACAGATAACCACAGGGGCCGAAGTGGCGACCGCGTATCGAAAGACGCAGTGTTGGAAGGCCACTCACAAGGTGGACATGACCTGGTCTGGGTTGCTAGAATCCTATGGATGCAAGACGCACAGGACCGGTCTTTGTGACGGCGCTTGGGGGCGGCCTATGTCCACCAATGGACGTCTTTTGGCTGAAATAATGACATCAGGCAGGGGTACGTTATAGGATGCAAGTGTTATCTCTATATGATTTTCTGACGCGATCAAATAACGCACAAAATCTCTATCCTGGGCTCCCCTCTGTAACAAAAGCTATGTCTATTTATAAATCAGAGGAATCAATCGAGTGTTCGATAGCGGTTGTACAAACCTATTGTGAACGTGTATTGATAACACTTATCATTCACCAGTGTGCTACCACTATTTGGCATGAATGGTTTGGATATCGGTTGAATATTTATGTGTTATTTTTAATGCCAGGATTTATATCCATATTTGTATTATCAGTTCGTGTTTTTGTATACTTCACGTTCTTTTTTTGAAGATTAAAAGTCGACTGCAATGTCTTTGTATCAGTATATGATACAGAAACAGCTTTTTTATACCTATACGAGACACGCATTTATTATTACTTTGTTTTAAGTTGATATAAACTAATTCTTGACCGCAATCCCATCTGATGGTACGCAGTAATGCAATCGTTGATGGTGAGGCAAAGTTCACTTCAGCCTTGAAGACACCTATATTATAATCGGACAGGAAAACCACAGCAGGCAACTGTTCTAGTCCTTCGATGTACGCGGCAAAACGCTAAGTCCGGATCGTAAAAATTTCAACAACGCAAGATGATAGAATTAAGATGGCGGAATCAAAACATGCAATTCCCGCGCACTCTCCAAAATGCATCCTGTAAAATACCAAAAGCTGGCTGTTCTAGGCCTGTGCTCAAAGCTTAGTAAAATCTGATTATATTATCTTGGCGTGCGAGTGAGACAGTTATACAGAACGAATAGCACTATCTCTTTCTCTCATCAAATTCATGAAGGCATTGACACTTCGAAATAAATACGATCACATGACGCTTTGTTACGAATCCGTCCAAAATTGTCAATGGGCGGCTGGATAAGGGTCCTTGAAATGTTTTTACGAGATTTTCTTTTAAAAGAAGATGCGAAGTTCAAAGACACTCGCTATCCTTTAGCAAAGAGGTTTCCGCTACCTTGTGTCGTCAACATCAAAAACAGTATGTTTGGTTTAAAAATGTTTGTAAATTTTTATATTATTGTTTATAATTTTTTTATTTTGTAAATATTTAGAATTTGTCGCGTTATATAATAAAATGTTAATGAGTACTTAAGATTAATATTTAAAGTATAGAGATCAGCTATTTTGTTTGTTTTTATTTATAATAAACACTTAAAATAGTAAACATCTTGACTGCCAACTTTTCGCTTTTGGCATGGTGATTATAAAATTAAAACTGGCCAAGCGCGAGTCGGACTCGCACGGTGAGGATTCCGTACCAATTCTGGTTTACTATTTATGACGTATTTAAAAAAAACTACTTACTTGATCTCCTTCAAACTCATTTTTGGTGATAGTTTACATTTATTTATTTTTATTATAAATGTATATCATATATTTATTTTTTTTTAGTTTTTTTTTTATGGTAGTTAAAAATCATCCAATGACGAGTTCCGCTCTTGGGCGGAGCGGAAAACCAGTGTCAGACTCTTACTGACTAAACAACTTACCCCGTTCCTACATCGCCATACATACCAGGGCTAGAGCCTTCCTTTTCAGACACAAACCCGTGGCCCTGATTGACTTCGACCCTTCTGCAGGGTCCCTACGGTTTTTTTTTTAGTTTTATTATTCTCTTATTTTATTAGTTACAGGGAGAGGGGAAACATTTTACCAATTTAAAAGTGTATCTAGCGTAAACTATTACTAACTTAGTATCTACATAAATGATATTAGAAATCTCAATATCATTTTTGTAGACCTATCAATAGATACCTACCCCTACAGGCCCACTCGTATGGGTTTGATGAAAAAAAAAACTTTCAATTCTATGTACCTATGGGGCATATGTATCTATGTACCTTTGTAAGAAAATCTTAATGCGATTTACAGAATACATCTACTTACCATCTTTCAACAGTGTAGTTCTTCTTAGATTCGGAATAAAGTTGCTGTGACATACGGACGCATACAGCCAGACAGACATAACGAATCGATAAGGGTTCCGTTTTTCGCCGGCTGATCGACTTTCGAATATTTTATGGAATCGGAAAAAGTATATTCTTTTGACGTGACAACGTCTTATAAATTGGTTTGCCGGGTGACACTTCAAGAAACTGCGTTACGCTCCGCTCACGTTATGCGCTCACAATGAGAGCGAGTGAGAGGCACGCGTCCCTTCCACTCGGGCATGGTTAGCCCGCCTAAGAGCGAAAGAGACAGACATAAAAAGTGAAAGGCACGCGTTTTACCACTCAAAGTCGTTGTCACGTAAAACTTTCGCCCGTATACCGACTTTACAGGCAACCAATTTTTTTTTTACTAATGTTACTGTGACCTGGTTTCATGCCATATTTAGGTTTAACGTTCTAGGTCAAAGGGAATGATGAATTTTGATTCCCTTTGAATGTCAAAACGTAGATTTTTTTTTTACATAAACGGCTGTATATTTTTTGATTAGGAAAAATTAAATTAATTGAATTTTTTACCCGACTACGGCAAAGCCGAAGGAGGGTTTTGATTATGTATGTATGTAAGCATGTTCATCTGTTCCCTCAATTCTCCTAATCAACTAATTAGAACTCGACACATGACATACGCTATAATGACGTCGAGTTCGGTTAACTCAATGTAGCGCCCTCTGGCGGACAAAAAATAATGTGTTAAAAATAAAGATGAAATAAATACACTGTGTTTGGTATCATTTTCAAGGGCTTTACTCGAACACTCCCAAAATATTGTTTAATTTTAAGATGACGCTCTCTAGCCGACAAAAAGTAATGTGTTATTTTTTTTTTTACATAAGTAGATAGCTACAGAATCCTTTGTGTGGGAGTCTACTTGTCAAGTTTTTTTCTTTTTAAACCTAGACTTCTGTCTTTCACTCCCATAGAACTAACCTCATAGGTACTCCAGGCTACACAAAAGGACCCTATCTGCCCGTATATCATACTTCAATTCCTTCGATAAAGTCTTCTGCAAAGAAAACAGGGTTCGCAATAAATAATAGAATACAATGGACCGTTGTATGTTTTGTTAAGTAATATGTGTATAAAAGCAATATGTTGCTCTTAAATCTGAATGGGACCATTTTACGATGAATTAAATTTGTGCTTCGAAAATAAATAGTGAGTGAGTATACGATAATATGACATGACTTTGCTTTTTATTTATTTTTATTCATTTCTCTTCTTCTTCTTTGACGGTATCACTCTTGACAGAGTAGTCGCCTACGTCAAATATTAATTTGTCATTATGTACGAGATTACCATTCTAAAAAGAATCTCTCAATGGAATGTCAGTGGTTGTTTATTGTAAAGTCAAAATGACGCCATTATGTTAGTCGATTGCCAAACTTGTCAAAATCAACAGTTATGAAATCAGTGATCGACTTTTCAGACCTTTTTTTCAGATCGTTTCAATGTTACTTTTTTTAAAGTCTAATACCAGAACGCAAAAAATTACACAGGGTCATCACGAAAAATAAGTAATACGTTACATTAACGCCGACTCTTTACATAAGCAACAAAAAAATATTTCTCTACCAAATAGTAAAGCTTGGAAGATTTATACCCTCACAAACAATGGTGCGGAAAGCCAGTATTCCTATAAAAGTATTAGCCGAATAGTTTTGCGTGACTGCCGAGCAGTAAACGATGCTTTATAGGTTAAATGTATTCGAATTGAAATGTGAAAATGCTGATTCAATGTGCCAATACTTTACGGTAATAGATTTCTTTGTTTTATAACTGCCGAATAGATACAAAAGGTAGCTGTACTGGAATTTACGAGGAAGTTTGTATTGGATCGTAAAATGATTGGACAAACAAATTATTATTGGCTATTTTTAGAAGCGTACGGAATACGCTGCCGAGATCTTTTTATATTTATTGTTTACTGAAGTTCAACCTTACGAGCGGCCAACCCGACATACA
The DNA here is from genome assembly GCA_029852875.1 of Mythimna loreyi. Lineage (NCBI taxonomy): Eukaryota > Metazoa > Arthropoda > Insecta > Lepidoptera > Noctuidae > Mythimna > Mythimna loreyi. The sequence goes on along the minus strand of CM056800.1, from coordinate 7,325,009 downwards.
TTTTCGTACAACTGCTCTTACGTGATTATAATCATCATCATCAGCCTAGCGTAAGTCCCGGTTGCTACCTTGGCTTTCACCTTGGTGCCCGGGGTCCGCTTTCCTGCCTAGTCGTCTCCACTTCGCACGGTCTTTTGCGTCCTCTGCCTTAAGCCCATTAGCACGTATATCGTCCCTTACGACGTCGATCCAACGCCTCTTAGGCCTACCTCGTTTTCCGGGTCCCGGCGGAGGCGGCATGGCGAGGCATCTGTTACCCACGTAGTCTGCCGGTGATTATAATGTTATTACACATCTTTTATTTCAGATTCTAAATGATGTCATTTTTTTTTCAAAAATTATATAATGGTTTAATAAAAACGCGTATTTTCTGGAACAAATTATGTGAAAGATTCGAGTAAATCATAGAATTACCAAATGCTAACAGAGTTTTCAGGTTTTATCCCTCTTTATTCGCATTACTTAGGCATCAAACTTGCGATTGCGTTCAATGAAGCAACAAGCTTTTAAACCATGCGCGGCGTTGACAATAGGCGAGTGAGGAAGGGCCACCTTAAGTGAATCTGCTGAACATTATGGTATCATAAACAAATCTTACTAATATTATAAATGCGAAAGTTACGATGTTTGTTACTCAATCACGCCAAAACGGCTGGACGGATCTGGATGAAATTTGGCACAGGCATAGGATACACTCCGGAATAGGACATAGGCTACTTTTTATCCCGGAAACCCCAACCCCAACCCCAATACCACGCGGGCGAAGCCGCGGGCAAAAGCTAGTTTATAATATTCCCACTGCTTGGACTGAGGTCTCCTCTCTAGGAGAGGAAATAGGCCGTAATTCACCACGCGGGCCCTGTGCGAATAGTGGTGTGGTGGGTAAAATTTTTCCAATGACAAATTCTGCCCTTCGGTGGATTAAGAGATATTGTCAGACTCTTAGTGACTAAAGAACCCACCCGTCCTTACGTTGCCTTTATACTAGGCCGTGGCTTTGTACTAAGGCCTTTTGGTTCTAGTAAATGCCGGTTTCCTCCCAATGTTTTCTTTCACCCTTTTGAGAACAGTGGTGATGAAATAAATAACACAAAGTAATGCGCCTAACTGGGTTTAAACCCGCGATCTACAACTCGTAAATCGGGGCCTTTACCTCCCAGCCACCACTGCTCTCAAAATTTGCAGTCAGATATATTGTAACAAATATAAATCAAAACTCACGTAACCTCTGCGATATTAAATGCCACATTGCCATTGCAAACTGTAGCTGTGGTCGAGTGACAATACCGCTTCAAACCGATAATCGTGACAGTTACAAATATATTGTGGTAGGAAATTGGCATAGTTTCCGAATACCTACGTGATGTTCTATGAAATCGTACTTTATTTATTTGGGAAAATAAACAGTCACACATTATGAATTGTAATTTACTTGTATACTATGTGTAGTGTAAAAAAGTAATATTTGGTGAGTCAATAAACACACAGCTTTGTGTAATTTATTTCATCACCACTGCTCTCAAAACGGTGAAGGAAAACATCGTGAGGAAACCGGCATGTCCTTGAACCAAACATTTGAAGACATGTGACATAAACCAATCCGCGCTGGACTTTCCTAGAGGAGGCCTGTGTCCCAGCTGTGGGAACATTAAAAAGGATGATGATGATGCTGGTGGTGCAGGTGGTTCAATGTGCATACCTACAGCAAAAAATTAGAAAAAATATTTTTAAAACATCATGCAATTGATTAAATGACAATAATAATAATAACAACATTACAAATGAAACAAAAATAATATTTGAATAAAAAGAACAATAAATCATAAATAAAAATATTGAACTATGCAAAAAGGAAAATGAAATGTTTATTTAGATAAAGTATTAAAACAAGGATAATAAAAGCACTCAAGTAATTAAAACTACATACATAAATATAAAAGTTAGCTGAATATGGCGTCATAAAACTCCTTCACTTAGCAAGTGTCTCCAAAACGCTGGCAACATTGCCACGTCATTTGGCAATGCTTAATCTCTGAGCCGCAGTAGAAGCCAACTCTTGGTGGATGCGAAGAGTCAACTAAGCGTTTGGATAACTCTTTAAAAAGCGTATGAGTACACGGAAAATTAAAAAAGGTAAACAAATTGATGTCTTCAAGGCTAGATTGAGTAGACTCCTAATAAACTAGTACGCCTATTGAGGTTAATATTGATTAACGATTGCATCACTGCTTACCATCAAATAGGATCACAGTCAAGTACAAGTTTATATACGAACCGAATCATAAAAGTGTGCAAAAGTACTATAAAAAGTAACCTATAGCAATCTCTGATAGTGTAACTTTTTATCAGGGAACAAATTTACCTAATCGGATCAAGACTCCCGGAGATTACCTCTTACATCCGCTTTCCGCCCATATTTTTTTACCTCTTATTTTGATTCAGGCAGAATACGGTTGCCGTCAGTTTAAAAAAGTAGGTCATAATTGAATCCTATTAGTCCTTGTCAATCAGTGTCTACAGGTTGTGTGGATGGGTGAGTTTCAGGTCCAAGTTTTCTGATTGCGATATCAACATGTAGCATATCTTCTCTTTAAGAGCGAACAACCCGACGTACATTTTCATACAACCGCTCTAATGTGATTATGATGTTATTACACACATTTCTTCAGATATTTTGGATACGCAGTTATCTTGTGGGTATTAACTAGGCTTCTATAGAAATTAAAACATAAATTTGAGTAAGGGTAATCCAGTAAAGTTCTCTGAAAATCTGTTTTATATTTTGCGTGAACATTGACTCTTCATAATATACTCCTATATTCAAAATATAAAGATGTACTTGTATAGAAGCCTAGCGCATTTTATCCTGATTCTAAATTATGTCATTTTTAGGTTTAATAAAAACACTTATTTCCTGGAACAAGTTTTCTGAAACATTCGAATTAATCGTAGTATTACCGAACACCAAAAGAGTTTTCAGGTGTAATCTCTCTTTTTTCGCATTGCTTTTGCATCAGCAATCACTTTGGTTTGCGTTAAATGAAGCAACAAGCTTTTAAACTATTCGCAATGTTGACGATAGGCGAGTGAGAAAGGCCCACCTTAATGTGTAAATGATAATAACCATAAATACATACAAAAACAAACAAAATAAGCACGCCGATTAAAGAAAAAAGAACTAGTACTTAGTAAAAAACCATACAAATAATTTAAAATTCTTTTCCAAAAAAAAAAAAAAACCTGATTGATATATATGTACTACGCACTAGGTCAGGCGTGCCGTACAGTGTCTTTACTCCACATAAGTGATCTGCATGCTATACACTTTTACATTGATGACGTTAGTGCAGTTTTGACAAATTTTGATAGATGAGATGGTGCCAATGAAGCGCTGCAGCGGACTTTTGTATTAACATTTCAGTATTTTGACAAATCATTTCTATGAACGTGCTTGTCTACAGCTATCTACAATACAAGTCGAAGCTACAAATGGCTTAATTGAATGTTTCTCAATGAAACATTTTTTATAGTAATAAGAGGTTCTTTCAAGCCTCCTTTATATATTTAGAACTTTTCCAATATTTTTCGTTTTCTTGTCACCACCATCTGTTAGTCATGAAAGGAAAACAACAGATTGTTCCGAGTTGGGTCTCTTTGAATGTCTATTATTGGAAGTTTCAATTGATAAGGGTGATATTTTGGGGTTCAATCGAGAGAAGTGTATCTATTTATGTTACTGAAGCCAGGCTTTATCCTGAGGATCACTTGTATAATAAAAGGTAAGCGCGCTCCATCGTCGACCGCATCGTCGCTTTCCATCAGGTGAGATAGCGGTCAAGCGCGAACCTATAATCAATAATATATATATATATATATTGATAATAGCACAGTATCAGCCTTATAATGTTCCCACTGCTGGGACTCAGGCCTCTTCTCTTGGAAAGGGAATGGACAATAATCCACCACACGGGCCCAGTGCGGGTTGATGGATATCACATGTCTTCGAATTTTGGTTCTAGAACATGCCGGTTTCCTCACGAAGTTTTCTTTCACCGTTTTGAGAGCAGTGGTGATGAAGTAAATTACACAAATTAATGAACTTGGCTAGGTTTGAACCCGCGACCTTCAACTCATAAGTCGGGGCCGTTACGACTCGGTCATCACTGCTATATTCATAATATAATGTACCTACATATATGTTCATAATACTCTCTTATTGATAATAGTCAAAACGCAATTCATATCACTTTTAGGGTTACGTAGTCAACAAGGATAGAAAGAAACTAGGGTACTCTACACTGAGCGTGATTCGACACGCTCTTGGCCGGTTTTTTTTTTTAAAGTCATCGAAAGTGCTGCTACGCCCTTCTACTCCACCAAATTCAAACTTCTACAACCATCTCAAAAGAACTGCTAACTACCATTTCTAAATTCAAAACCACATTAACAAGTATACAAAAATGCATTTATTTTCCCTATTACCATTCTCAGCGTAATACCGTATCTGCCGGAAATTACCAAAAATACGCACGCCATAGCCCCCTTAACGATCGCTCCTGTCGGCAAATTGTGCTAATTATCGTGCAGCGAGGTGATAACCGGGCGGTATTATCGTATGACGATATTAGCAAGCAGGTTTGATGGAGTAAAAGGCCTGGTATTATCGCCATGGAAACCTTTTTGAAAGCTTTCATGGTTTAAAATAAGTGAAGATACTGTGTTGTGTCGAAAACAAAACACAGGAGTTAATAGATTTACTAGATACATAATTATATGAAAACTAGTTTCGACCAGCGGCAGTGCCCACGTGAAAGTAAATTTATTTATTTTTTATTTTATTTTAATGAAACATAAATAAATAAAATTTCTCGATACAAACACTGGACCACCTTTTCATCTCCTTAGCGAGTAAAATTCTAGAAATCACACACACATACACTGCACTCCAAAACGCAAATCATTGATTTTGCTTAAAAAACTTCGCTGCTTGATAGGACAAGGCAGAACATTTCCGCCGCATTTCTAACGAGCTGTGGGCTTGTAAAATATAAGATCGGTGCCCAGGCAAAGCGACGCAGGGCCCCCGGCAGTCCACAAATGAAATGGCAGGGCCACCTGGAGATCTTCCTTGAGAATTGAAAAGAGAAAGTGAGAAACCATGATCGTTACAAAGAATGGAGGGAGACTTTTACCCAGCAGAAGAGCTAGCCATAAAAAGTGGAACTTTACGATATGAGAGTACATAAAAATGATTTACGATCATAAAACATCATTAATCAACAAGTTTCACCGTACTTAATATAACACAAAAAACCTACTTACAAAGATAATAAATTATGATAGTCATGCGTTGTAAAAATTCTGAATATATCTTACTTAACGCTAAACCCATAAGCCTCTTTTTCATGTGACGGGAAAATGGTTTTTATTCAGTTAGAATAACGGCCCGGTCACAACTTCGGACGATGCGACTTGGAACGCGATTTGCGTCAAGCATCCAAGTTTTTTGAGTACCGTAACTCAAAAAAAAAAAATTTAAACCCGTACCTATAGGTATGAGGAAAATCGCCAATGAGGTTGACTGACCAAATTAAGGCTCCCGTGAGTGGCTCATCATCGCTGCATGAATACACAAGGAAGGCGGCCATCAGAGAGGAGTGGCGGCGTGCAGTGAAGCTTGCCACCAACACCTGAAGTGAAGACCACGACCACTCTGTCAAGAGTAATACCGACAAAGAAGAAGACCTATAGGATTCTGGTAACAGTCCGGACCAAGCCCAAGTCGTCGACGGCGCGCACTGTTCCCGCGCGCATCAAGGGGTTGTCAGCAAATCGTAGGGACCGTACTGAAAGATTGAGTCCTACTGGAGGCAAGGGTTCGCATCTGAAAAAAGGCTCGGTCCTGGTATGTATGACTCAGGGACGGGATGGATTTTTTAATCAAAGTCAAAAGTTTTTAGTTAAGAGTCTGACACTATCTTCTGTTCTACCCAAGGGCCCAACAAAAGAACAATAACTCCCACATTGTCATTGGATGATTTTAAATTACCGAAAACTAGGCTGGGCACTGAATAGTAACAATTTTTCAATCAATGAATGAAAAAAACAACTTTTTTTTCATAACAAGCTTTAATTTTCTCCCTAGATAATGCCTAAGCTATTAAGTCCACCTTTTTACAGTGTTAAGTGCATAAAGTTTTCATAAATAAATATATAACTATATATTTAAAATTCGTCTAGATGAATCACACGAGCCCAAACTCTATGGGATTATGTAATTTACTAACATTGGTCCTATGGCCACCTTCCGGTTCCATCATCATCATCATCATCATCCTAGCGGTATTAGTCCCGGTTGCCAACTTTGGCTTTCGCCTCGGTGCCCGGGGTCCGCTTTCTTGCTAAGACGCCTCCACTTCGCTCGGTCTTTCGCGTCCTTTGCCGTAAGCCCATTGGCACGCATATCGTCCCTTACGACGTCGATCCATCGCCTCTTACGCCTACCTCGTCTCCCGGGTCCCGGCGGAGGCGGCATGGCAAGGCATCTGTCAATCTAACATTGGTCCTATGGCCACCTTCCGGTTCCATCATAAGATTAAATCCACTACGTAAATAATTTAGCACTGTCATCTGATTAACGCATTAAAATCATAACTTATAAAATAATAATTAGAATTTTACCATTATAATTTATTATTTAATTATAATTGTAAAATTCTAATTATTATTTTATAAGTTATGATTTTAATGATTGTCACTAATTTTAAATTCATATTATTATTTCAAATTGACCAATGACCAATGTATCTCCTTTGACTTTTGTATCTTAACCCTAATTTTTAGTTGTAATTTGACATAACGCATTTTAATATGTTTGCTGTCTTGTCTGATTGATATTTTGTTTGTGAATTTATTATTTTTTATCTTTCACCTAGTTACATGTGCATGCTCTGGTCTCCTGTAACTGAAGCAGCACACGCACAAGACCCCATTCCTAATTGTTTTTTTTTTTTTTACTGTATCTGTGTGACCTTTGTTGGAGATCCAAATAAATAAATAAACGCATGCATGTACAATTCTAGCTCAATCTGTAACCGAGAAGTGGATCAAATTTAATTTATAAGAATTGGTCAAAAGCAAGCCTCAAGCAGTCGTCAGCAACTGTAGGAGAACAAGCAGGGTCGAAGCCTTCTGGGGCCAAGGGTTTTTGCGACAGCGGAACCCCGGGGCCCTGGAACTAAGGCAGGAAGGAACGGTGGGTCGTTTAGTCAGTAGAAGTCTAACACTGTCTCGCGCTCCGCCCAAGGACGGAATTCGTCATTCGATGATTTTTCCCACCATGAAAAAAAAGGTGAAAGTAAATTAAAGCTTGTAAAAGAAAAATGGCGACATAATAACTAGATAATTTCCAACAAATGGTGTGACAAGCTCTTTTGAAGTTCCAGTAACATTGTCTTGTTATTTCAATAGTTCCATCTCTCTGTCGGTAGTAATTAATTGTATGAACGTTTTAGTTAATTATTTCTTCGTGGTTCTGTCTTATTCATTTTCTTCCCATTCTTGCGTGGGCTTTTCAATTAATTGGATGGCGAGATCTGCTGATGGAATTGGTTTTAAGACCTCAAAAGGTCAAAACAATTTTTGTATTCTTCTTGAGTTCCGAATATTATTTAGTTTTCCTTAAAACAATTTTTACTGGGAAATAAATAATGTTAATTATTATTTTTATTATAGTCTTTTCGAACTAAAGGGCGGTGCGGGAGGGTTTGTGTTGGGTGTTTACTGACTAAAACCTACTCCTATGCCAAGAAATCCCTAGACCTTTTATAAGCGATTTTCTATTATTTTTTTTACGAGTTGTCTCTGTGTATATAATACACTCTGCTTAGCTTGGATCTAGACGATTTTGTGTGATATTTATTTATTTATTTTATAATTTTTGTACACACATAAAAATAAAAGGAAAAACAAAATTAAAGAAAAATGGTACAAAGGTACTGCTTATTTCTAAAAGAAATTTCTTCCAGCAGACCCGCGACAGGAGAGATAATAAGAAATGTAGACAATAGTGTGTAGAAATAAGAAGCGTCGCGAAAACTATTCAGTTTGGAACCTTATCATTTTAAGACCTACCCATAGATACATCACACGTATGAGTTTCAAGATTTTTTTTTTTCAAGTTCAGTCCCAAGTAGTTTGAGGGAGCCCCCAAAACTCTTTTTTTTCTATTTTTGTGTGAAAATTTTAATACGATTCACAGAATACATCTACTTACCAAGTTTCAATAGTATTGTTCTCATAGTTTCGGAAAAAAATGGCTGTGACATACGAACGGACAGACAGACATAACGAATCTATAAGTGTTCCGGTTTTGACATTTAGCTACGGAACTATAAAAACGTTATTATTGCTCAAAAACTTCCTTATTTTCGAGTCACATGCTTCAGGGAAAACAATAACTTTCTGCCAAACTGCTACTACATAAATCATTACGAAAAACTAAAGGAACAAAAAAGGAAAATATTCAAAAAATACTTAGTGTAGTGTAAGATCTTCAGGACGTTTTTATCTATGGCTAGAATAATATATTTATGGCCTTTTTTGTACAAAAAAAAACTATGTGATGTAAGTGTAAACACTGATTAGTAAAATTTTAAACTAGTCAGTATCGGCTCATACGTTTCGTTCTTTCGTCGTTTCGTTTCTATTTCTTACTATTTTTATTTCTTGTTTTTTTCTATATAATAAATTAACTAGATATTCAGATTGAGCTAGCAACAACAAATTCAGCATAATAGTAAATTCAGAACTCCAACATTGCATTAGAAGTTTCATACGCTTTCTAACAAGATTGCCCCATCCAATTCGCTTGGGTAATTGATATCATCGAAAACTGCCAACTCACTCAAAGTTTCGTAACGATATGTCGGGAAAAATACAATTTTCTTTTGGGAAATCGATTAAAATCACCTACTCGATCCCTGAAACTAACTTCATCGAAACTTTTGCTATTCGATATATTCGCGGAATAATTGAGGGAGGAACTCGTGCCTCGGTTTTTTTTTTCTTTTTATAAATTAGCGTTTGTTACATTGCCAGAATTCATAACGATGTTCTTTTTTCGAGAAGTTTTTTAAAGAGCTCGTTTTCGATTTAGAATTGTATTTTTTGTGATTGCCTGTATTGTTGCTATATTTTTCCATTTTCCAATACTGTTGGAAATATTATTCATGGTGTTTTTGCATCTTATTTCCGGATATTGTGATGTCAAATTTGATCAAGTTTTCTAGCTCCCGTGCGTTTATGCAACTGTACCTATGCAGTCATTAAAACAGGAGTGATCTCGCTAATAAAGAAGCTGAGAAATTGACTGTAGTGTTGATTTATTTTTACTTTAACAAAAACATTCATCATCATCAGCCTTTTTAATGTTCCCACTGCTGGGACACAGGCTCCTCTCTAGGAGAGGGAACCAATTACATTCGTTAAAGATATTATATTAGATATTAATACACAAAAAAAACTCACAAACTCATCTCACAGAACTCCAGACATACTGACATGATCGCTTTCCATTCGCCCGGAACACATCACAGTCAGGGTGCATGTCCCAAAGAGTGTTGAGCAGAAAGAGAGTGCGAGGGACTGTAGTAATTGTGTACTCACTACTACTACAGTAGCACAGTCTACTACTGTGCTTGCACAACACAGTGTAACTCGCAGGCACAACGAATATATATATATTATATATATTTTTAGGAAAAACCAGAAGTGAGTCTAATTAAAAAACCACTACAGACTACGACATTTTATATTTCCTTTTTAACGAAACAAAACCAAAATCACAAAGAGAAAAAAACCAAACGGAACTAGCTTAATATTTTTCAACAGAAATAACACTAAACAATCTAAATATTACAAAATTAGGCAAGTTGACTTTTCAAAACGGGAGCCATTCTTTCTTCCGCACGTTGACAGTCCAAAAATCACCAGAACGACGCGCGCACGAACTTATCTATGATAGCCGTCACCGCTTGTGAACCTCCTTGTTGGCGTTTCTTCACTATGCCTCTAACAATATATATTATTTTTAATGATATCCTCACAAAAAAAAAAAATTACGAGTATTATTATATCAGATGCTGAGCCACAAATTGCAAAAAGCTTTCGAAAATTTAAACTACACGGGATACTCTGAAGCATTTACCTTAAAGCCAAACAATTTGCCCCAAAAACTATAAATCACAGACTCATGGACTCACAAACTCCTCTAGGCTGTTACTAAAGGCAGTAATTACATTAAAGTAGATTGGAAGTGTTCGAGTCTTAAACGCGAGTCATTCGCGGACTGAGCTTTTCACAGTTTCATCTCGTTAGCGAATTTAATGTGGCGTTTCAAAAGGTTTTTTTTTCACTCGACAATGTTTTTAATTCGTCACTTCTTTTGAGGCTTCTTTGGAGTATTAAAAGATTATATTTAGTGTCATAATTGTGAGTTTGATAAAGCGGTTTCGTGTCAACGTGTCGACAAGTGAGTTAGTAGGAAGATTAAAGACGAATCATATTTACCTATTTTTTCATAACATAATCGATATCTTAGGATAGATCGTATGGGGTTGTAATAATATAAGGGGCAGTCTGCGGTGTACTGGTAACAAATTTTAATAAAACTAATGTAATAAATATATATTTATACATTGTATTGTATTAATTTGATCTTCTAATTTTTGAGCTATAGCCTCAGTGCAAATAAATAAAAAAACACTTATGGACACTTAATTTGTAACTTGTATAAATTTAGCGGAAGCTTAATAAGAATATTATATTTAACCGACCTTATTATATAAATACCAACAATGTTTCTGCTCTTAAAATAAATCTCTTTGTGGTACCATCAAAGAAACTGTCTAAAACAGCTGGTTGTTATGTTCTTAGTAACATATTTTTCTAACAAAATCACCCAACAGGTAATGCTAAAAATAAAAAAAAACTGCTTAGATTATTCCTTGTATCAAAACTATATACAGTACGACTGTTATTTAAATTTATTGATGTTTTCAAATATTTTTTTGAGCATAATGTTATTTTTTTTATTAGCTATAAACTAATGCTTGACTGCGATCCCACCTGATGGTAAGCAGTGATGCAATCGTTGATGGTGAGGTGCATTTGTTTATTAAAAGCCTATTCACTCTAATCTTGAAGACACCCAAATAATAATCGGATGGGAAGACCGCAGCAGGCAATTTGTTCCAGTGCTTCGATGTGTGCGAAATGAAAGATGAAGCCAAACGCCTAGTCCGAACTGTAGAGGTTTTAACAACGTAAGAGTGGATACTCGACGTGCGTTTAGTTGTCTGATGATAGAAAACAGTTGGAAGAATCAACTCACGCAATTCCTGCGTCTTTTTTTATTCGCGTTGGCGACTCGAGTAGGTATATTTTGACCTCATTGACCATCCAATCTGTGAGTAGTATGAACTGCCCACTGCCATTTAAGGTTGGTCATTCTTCAGGCTATGGCGGTAAATTTATTGCCAATGATATCGGTGATATATGCAATATAATACTGTCTACCAACTCGCTGGTCGAACCCCATAAGCTTTGTCTGAACCCTCATGTGGTACACAAACACTTACTTACTCCACTTTTGTTCCAGGAAACTGCCTGGTGATAGCAGCAGTGCTGTGCTCCTCAAAGCTGCGCAGCGTCACCAACCTGTTCATCGTGTCTCTGGCGGTGGCTGACCTGCTGGTCGGCCTCGCCGTGCTGCCGTTCTCAGCCACCAGAGAAGTGTTTGAGGTAAGTCATGTTTAATTATTTATTTTGTTCAGGTTAACCAACAACTGTTTACATCACTAGCAACTTAAAAATTATACAAACAACAGTTGTGATGTTTGTATAATAACACAACAAAACAAAAACACAACAACAATCAACAACAATTAATTATATGTTAACACCGCTAGCACAGAAAACAGTGATAAAATCATTAAATTATTGATTACATTAGAATATAATGCGACTAGTATAATTAAATTAATAATAAATTATTAAACAAAATAGAAATCAAATAAACAAATAAGTTTTATATAATAATGATTTGATAAAGATAAGCGCCCACTACCTACGCTGGCACTCAAACGATCAAGAGAAATGCACGGCTCGATTTTTATTTGATAGTTTTTGCTTGTGTGACATTTTACTAGATTTAGATTATTAAAACGACACATCATTAGATACTTTTATTAAAAAGACTTAATACACTAGAATATTCGAAATCTTAGTTCCAAAAAAAAAGATGAGAATTTTTTGAATACCGTAGTAAGATACATGATAGAAAGACAGATGCGCGAACGCCGGCGCTCGTTCAGGGTTCAAAAGTTTAATGTTCTATGCGGCCAGAACTTATCTGAAACTCGTCTGAAACCCAGAATTTCATCAAACTACACCAAACAAAGCCACTACAGACTCATTTCACTCAAACGAGAGCAGCAAACTGAAGCTACCTCATAATAACTGACAGATTTGGGTATTTGCCGCCCTTGCCTCGAGAGACGGTGTGATGAAAAAAGTTAAATAAAGTTCGGCTAGCCTATAGAGATAGTTTTATTGCACTGACAAGTTATTCAGAGGCTTGACAGTAAGTTATTCAGTCTTGTGAGAGTGTTAGTTCTTGTATATTACTCTTAGGTAAGAATGATGACCTTCTGAATATTATAGGTTGACTAAGAACTTGAGCTTTCTACGTTTTGTGATGACATATTTGAAACAAAAACTAACATTTTATATTAGACTAGCTTTTGCCCACGGCTTCGCTCCCAGCAACAGAAGAATGTGATAAATGAAGAACCGCTCGATCGATTTTGTGCAAACTTCACATAAACCATTTACTTAATAGTCCAAACAAAGGCTAAACATTTGGGTTGGATAGGTAAGCCCGTTTCTGAGTTATAAAATTACAGTGAAAAGTGGCATTGATTTTTATATATTATATTGATTGAAGAACGAAGCCATGAATAAATGATGAGCGTAGCGGGAAACCAATGGTTCCGAGATGCAGAGCTCCTCTAGACAAGTTACGATCGTTTCGTTAATGTCGAACGCTTTGCGTTGGCCACGCCCCCAGTTCCCCTGTTCTTAACTCGTCTTAACGCTCAATCACGTGGTCAGAACAGAACTGAAGGCATGATCAAACCCGAGCATTCGACTCTAACAAAATGTCCGTACCTTGGATTAAGATAAGAATAATAAGACAATAAGTGACCTATTTTATTACTATTATTTCTCTTTTTGACCAATACATATTATTAACTGTATGGACTTTCAAAGATACTTTGACTCCTGAGTTTGTTTCGGTGTTTCTTCTCAGGGTAGTCAGCTAGGAAACAACGAACTCTTATAACATAAAAAAATGAAATGTAAAAGTGTTATTTTAAACCTACTTGCAAAATGAAGATCATTTATAATTTATCTAATTACGGTATTCGAAAGGTTAAAGAAATAAATGAACATTAATAATGCCCCAATTTCTAGCAGCTACTGATAAAATTATAGAACAGTTAATTGCAGAAACTCGTTCAAAATAGCAGTTGGAGAGAATTCTGCCAATAAAGCTGATGACCCAGCTAAAGGCGCTATTAATTATTTTAATATTCATTTTGTTTCCAATGAGATATTCCGTTTTGATGATGCTAATTTTATTAATATTAAAATAGAAGATTAAGAATGTTTAAAAGACTCACTGCGGATCTACTCCCCTAGCCAAGTAGCGATCGTTCAATTAAGGTCGAACGCTTTAAATCGGTCACGCCTCCAATTTATTTTGTTCTGATCACGAGACTGAGCGTTGAGATGACGTCAGGATAAAGGAGTTGGGAACGTGGCCAATTCAAAGCGTTCGACGTTAACGAAACGTTCGTAGCTTTGCTAGGGCGGATGAAACGCGAAGAGATGTGGTCAACATAAGTCCGACACTATATCTCACACCACCCAAAACGGTTTAAGTTAATCTACACTAATAAAGAAGTAAAGTTTGTTTTTTTGTTTGTAGGAGGTAATCTCTGGAACTACTGGTCCGATTGGAAAAAAATTAGCAACAATAGAAAGCTGCTTTACTCCTGAGTGACATAGGCTATATTTTATGTATGCGGGCGAAGCCGCTGACAAAAGCTAGTGATATATAAAATAATTGCCTAATTATATAGGGCGACTAATAATTTAGTAACCGATACTTAAACACGTGATTGTAGTCATGATAACAAACGTCTTTTACTAATTATGATCAAACATGCAATCACGAAAAAAACTTACAGATTTTTCTCGATTTAAGATTTGGTCCCGTATTAAAAGTTGTTTGTTATCATAACTATAGTACAATCACGTGTTTAATTTATCGGTCACTAATTAACAGTCACTCTATATATTATATACCAACTTTACTTTTCGAATACCGTAATTACAGACACAATTAAAAGTCAATAGGTGGACACCGATGAGGTCTTGGCGCTTAATGAACTAACCACAAATAATGAGCCCCTGAGTTTGTTTCGGTGTTTCTTCTCAGGGTAGTCAGCTAGGAAACACCGGACTCATCTACTTTGAACTGACGAAAAAAAAATACGTGTAAAAGTGTTCTTTTGAAATCTATTTACAGAATAAATATCATTTGTCATTTTCATTTAATGACCTGACATAAAACACAATCGTACACACATACTTTTCTTAAAAGAACATGGAAAACTTTCTTCTGAGAGAAATAATTATCACGGACTAAGTGTTCACGCTACACACACATTTATGGGCTCCTATTTAATACCTTTGTTCTTAAATAACTCCCCAGAGAGTTACGAAATAACAAATGAATGGCCACAACCCTTATGAAATATCACAAGGTACCATCATTTTCAGTAATTAGACGCTTTAAGAGCCCTGCAGCGCCAGATGCTGCGAAAATAAAGGTTTATATACCCACATCACCATTCTGAACTTTAAAATCCCCATCATAAAGTCCCAATTAAAACAGCAAACTACAGGATACCATTTTAACAGATTTTAAACTTTGTTCGCAAAGATATAGATGCTCCTTTTCCCTGTAATGGAATGGAATTATTTGAAGTTGGCAAGGGAATTTAAAATTTATGCGCAGTAAAATAGAATTCAGTTTACTTTGAATTTATTATCTATCTAGTCGGTGTTTTCAATGACATTATTAGAGCATCGTAAACGGCAATTTCTAGGCTTTTGCGTTCGTTGAGGCTTGGAGAAGGTAAATATTTTTAAAGTTACCAGTTTGTCATTGACGTTTTATGGAAATGGAGTCAAAATAACTTTGTTATTTATATAGGAAAAGAGAGAAAGTTTATATAAGTCTAAAAGACGTTTGTGCTGAAAATGGTGGTTCATAAATATACCTGGATCCGTTCCCTGGGGTACAAATAAAAAACAATGAAACTTTGGGTTAACTTTTTCGTTTCTCAAAGAAACAGTGATGGAAGACATATTTTTTTGCAAAACTTAGACTAGTTAGTTATAAGCTTAATTTGATAAAATTTTGTAAATTATTATGCCAGTATACGTCAAATGACATAATGTTGGCACTCATTTTTTTTTTATGGTGGGCCATAAATCATAATCATCTCATGACGAATCCCGCTCGTAGGCGGAGCTGGAAACAGTGACAGACTCTTACTGACAAAATAACCCATCCCGTTCCTACGTTGCTTTTTCACTAGGGTCAAGCCTTCCTTTCATTGGCTCAGACCCTTCTGCAGGATCCCTACCGACGGTTTGCTGTCTAATCCTTGAGGCACGCGGGAACAGTGTGCGTCGTCGATGACTAAGCCCAAGTCCAGTTTTGGATAGTTGCCAGACGATCAGACGGCGAGCTATCAATTCCTCGCTGTCTGCAAGCCTGTAAAGTTACAGCGGTGCATTCATTTAATGTCTGGGACCTCGTTTATGGAGACGTGGGGCGTTGCGGGTGGGTTGGGCTGCGTGGCTTGCACTAAACTCAAATATAATGACGTTGTGCATGGCGGCTTTATAATATTAGTGTGATCTGATAAATCTTTCATCATCATCATTTTAACCGAAAGACGTCCAATGCTGAACATAGGCCTCCCCACCCTGTTCATTCTTTACCTTTCTCACTGGGGCCAAACCTTCCTATCAGAAAGAGCTCCTCAGGTTTCAACCCTTCTTCACTAATATTTTCTTCACTGTTGTTCTTTTTCGCGCTGCCTCGTATTTAGTCGAAGCATCAGTCAGCCGTTTAGTGCTGTTATTACGTGGTCGTGGCAAGACATGTTCGGGGATCTACAGCTCCCCAGGGTACAGTTACACATTATTATTATATAAATATTATTATTATTATATAAAAAAGTTAAGATACAAACATACTTGTTAGAATAATTGAATGTAAGTGGTAATTTGAGATCAAATAGGTACTGTCTTACTATGAGACGTAGGTTTTAATATGAATATAACTAGCTTTTACCAGTGGTTTCGACTGCGTGACAGTAGAGAATTATTCTAAGAGAGAAAAATTAAGTACCTATACATGTAAGAGGAGGGGTGTCTTCATGAATAAAATTATATTAAATAAAATTCATTGCTCATTATGCTTTATTAAATCATTTAAGTACACTTTTTATATGATTAAATTTAACAATTATATGACACTTACGTAATCACAATATATATATATATATATTCGACAACCATCACACAACGCCGTCTAGTCTCAAGCTAAGCAGAGCTTGTGTTATGAATACTAGACAACTGATAAACATACTTATATAAATCTAAATACATACATATTATAGATAAATAACACCCAGACACAGAACAAATGATCGTGCTCATCACACAAACATTAGTACTGGGTGGGAATCGAACCCACGACCTCCGGTATAGCAGTCAGGGTCACTAACTACTGGGCTGACAGGCCAGTCAAAAAAAATTATTTCAAAAATAATATAACAATGAAATTAACTTCAAGAACGTCCGATTAGCTCTGATGTCGACGAACTAACGACCACTCACACACCGCACACGACTTTTATATTCTTACCTTTTTTTTTTTTCTTTTTTTTTTTTTTATGGTAGGTAAAAATCATCCAATGACGAGTCCCGCTCTTGGGCGGAGCGGAAAACAAGTGTCAGACTCTTACTGACTAAAAAACCTACCCCATTCCTACATCGCCATACATACCAGGGCCAGAGCCTTCCTTTTCAGACACAAACCCATGGCCCTGATTGGCTTCGACCCTTCTGCAGGGTCCCTACGGTTGCTGACAACTCCTTGAGGCGCGCGGGAACAGTGCACGCCGTCGACGACTGGGCTTGGTCCGGACGATTACCAGACGACCGGACGGCGAGACCTCTAAGCATCTTACATTGAATGTTCTCATACGTGGGATAAAAATAATTCTTATTATAGAAAATATCGAAAATGGCAGTAGAACTACAATACATAGAACTTTTTTTAATTTTTTTTTTGTGTTAGGTATATTGAATTAAAAGTCATTTGGGGTGTCTGAGGTTATGCGTTTTTAAGTGCGCAGTACACATTGTATATTATTGCTCATGATTTCTGATATATGTAGATATCATAAAACTAGACTCTGTCAAGACCGATTAGATTATTTCTATGTAAGCGTGCTCTATCCTTGACCACGTGTGGCTAGATGGAGAGCAATGAATAGACCGGCCGTCCGGTAACGGAGCCAAAGTCGTCAACGGCGCGAAAGGTTCCACGCGTGCAAACCGCAAACTGTAGGAGCCAAGCGGGGTCAATTCAATACACCATTGAATTAAAAATCATTTGGGGTGTCTGAGGTTATGCGCATTTAAAGGTACACGATGTATATTATTGCTCGTGACAGTACGTGTGTTCAAAGCATTAACCGTCTTTTTACTTGACTACGGAAAAGCCAAAAGAGGGTTATTCCTCTTTCTGTATCAACAAGTTACACTTTGGAATATTTGATCGCTGACACTTTCACGATCTGTGTCACATTGACCCTCGCAACAATCAAGTCATTAAAGTCAGTTGCTTCGTTCTCATGCAAATTAAATAATTAAAGAAGACAAAGTGCATGAACATTCTGATCTTTTATTTTGAAATATTCATGCAAATTTAAGCACGTAGCTAAATCAATAACAGCCGCATGGTCGCTGTTCAAGTTTAAGCAACACTTACCGAGGTCAGTTTATGGATGGGCGACCGTTTTATTGATTTACTGTAGGAGAATGTGTTTTATCTCTCTTAAAGTCTGATTTCGGCAGTCTTAAAGTCAAGACCGATTAGGTTATTTCTATGTAAGCTTGCTATATTCTTGACCACGTGTGATTGACCACTGGCGGACGGAGATCAATGGCAGCTCGCCATCCGGCAGTCCGGTAACCGTCCGGACTAAGTCCAAGTCGTTAACAGCGTGAAGTGTTCCAGGCGCGCTTCAAAAAGATGCCAGTAAAACCGTAGGAGCCGAGCAGGGTCAGCTTCGCAAAGGAAAACCTGATGCCCAGGAATGCAGGGCAAATAAGGTGGTAGTGGGTTTTAATCAATAAAACTCTGACACTCCGTCCTCCTCCGCCCAATAGTGCGACAAGTCATCGGATGATTTCCCACCCAAAACTTCGTCCACATCATCGCTTACCATCAGGCGAGATGATGTTCCAGCACGAGCATAATAATACTACAAAAACCGTCTTTCATCTTCAAAAAGAACATACTGAAATTAAAAATAAACACGACTATTGATTCTACACCTCAACATGGAACTCAAGTTAATCTCCTAAGAGGTTGAATCATACATATTAATGCAAAACAAACCATTCCATTTGATCTCAAAAAATATACTTCTGTCTTTGTTTTTAGCAAAGCGATCGATCACGGAATAAATAGATTGGGGCAGAAGCCACACATACGATGCAAAAAATGGCGGTTATTTTGGTAAAATGAAAGAATTTCAGGAAGACACACTTACTCTGTGACAGAGATTTTAGTATAGATAGATAGATAGATTAAAACTTTATTGTACACCAAAAAGTAACATAACTTATACAAAAACTTAAAACTATGGGTACAATGGCGGTCTTATCGCTGACAGCGATATCTACCAGACAACCTTAGGATGGATCGTAAGAAATAAAAATAATACAGGGGGTAGTGGGCGGTGTACTTATTACAAGCGAATTGATCTAACTAAGTATAAGAAAAGATATAAACATACATTTGTATTTATTTATCTTACATCTCTTTTCTTTTATCAAAATATAGTGTCTCCCGCTCCGCGTATCGAATCCCGCGCCATTCGATGATTTATTCCACTATAAAATAAAGAAAAACACCGCTGTGTGAGTTTGAACCCACTAGGTACGACTCATAAGTCGGAACCATTACCACTGGGTCTCCACAGCTTAAAACTGCTGTTTACTGCTCTATAAATAAACTATGAACGACTAGCTTTTGCCCGCGGCTTCGCCCGCGTGGTATTGGGGTTGGGGTTGGGGTTTCCGGGATAAAAAGTATTTATTCCGGAGTGTATCCTATGCCTGTGCCAAATTTCATCCAGATCCGTCCAGCCGTTTTGGAGTGATTGAGTAAAACCATCCAAACATCGAAACATCCAAACATCGTAACTTTCGCATTTATAATATTAGTAAGATGTGTTTACTCTTTGGAACTCATCTTAATCCACGCGTTGTTAATTTAGCCTTCTGACCGAGTTTACTCCATGGCCTGATCGAATGACGTCATGACTCTCACATACAACGCGAGGGTCGCGAGAGCTTTGTCTTCAACCTTGAGAACGTAACCTTCACGCTTGTCAGCCAAGTGTCAGTTCGGACACTATGTGGGGGATATTATGAAGTGATTTCTATTGGAAATTAATTAATAGTTGGGATTCTAATAATAGTCCAGTCAAATTAGACCAAAATATAAAGGTAAGGTTACAATAAGTCGCACCCAGCTGAAATTTAGTAGGAATGTTAAAACACCATCATAAATGAAATCTAAAAAGTCTTCATCGATCCGACATCTGAAAAAATAAAAATATTCGAGGTCAAAGGTCACAAAAGAAACTTTTTAGATTTCGGATAGCGACCTACCCAGTGTTCACCGTCCGCAAGCTCGTGGGACTTGAACAGAAATCCCCAGTTTATATGAAGAAACTTACTTTGACGTGGGTGAAACCACTGGAAGAAGCTAGTTTAAAATAAACTAATGAGTGGGCAGTAAGATCTGTCAATAAATGACCTAGGATAAGGTTGGCTTAGAACAAATCTCTCACAAGTCAAACTTATTCAATGAAATCTTCAGAAAATAAAATGAAATGCGAGAACTGTACGGTCATTGAAAAACTTTTCACATTCAACTCGGTTGGTCATTCGAACATTCATGAAAGGTCAAATAATTTTGAAGTCGGTTTTATTCAAATGAATTCGTATAAATGTAATAAAATTGCAATCGATTCATAGGACCGAGGATCGAGTGTTATTTATCGAATACTTTAAGGCTTCATCTGCTTCAAAGTGGTAGTGTTGGACAATATGAAATCTAACTACCTACTGATTAATAACTATATTGTTGGTATAACTACAGGAATAATGGTGTAATAATAATTAATCATAAAACTACCTGTTTTTAAAAGCCAAGTCAAACCAAACCGAGTCAAATCGAATCCCACCAAAAATATAAAAAAGGCCAAGTCTCTGTACGCAATTCTTCCATCGTAAAAAGTTTTGAGATCGCATAGAAGCCAAGTCCTGTTCAACTTAATTTGTTTTGTTTACTTTATAATAATAATGACTTGGCCTTCGAGAAATGGATGGTACGGCCGTACCCGCTTTGCTCGAGACTTGGCGGGGCACTCCCGTGCCCCCAGACTACTCATTCATAACTACGACTCCCCATAACTACATGTAGTTATGATTGCATGATTGCGGATTAAGATTAAAACTATAAGTAAGTAAGTAAGTTAACTACTTATAAAATAGTAGTTAACTACGGTCCTACATAATAACCAAGTAGCAAATTTTTAGAAAAATTCATGTGTCATTCACCTTACGAGTATGTAAGACAAGGTACCATGGCCATCTGATACACTTTCTTTTCATAATTATGAGTAAACCTTTTTTTTTCTTAAAAATATTGCTTATCTTTGGATGCAAGACCCACAGGACCGGTCTTTGGGGCATATCTAGCAGCGGACGTCTTTCGGCTGAAATGTTGATGATGATTTCTTTTAGCTCCTAATAGGTACTTATCCCAAGGAAAAGTTAGTCTCCGTTTTTTTTTAAACCCTATTGCTTACTATTTTGGTATAATTTTTGAATAAATATATTTGAACACATATTTTAAATTGGTGTTTGAATGTAGTGTTATTTTTTTTTATTTTACATACAATCTAAAATCTAAGCAAACGAAATTAAAGTTTATCTTTAAGGTTTATAATTCATTGAAGATATCGTTATCTTATAATTTTTTTCTCTAAGAAATATAAAGTGTTTACGTAGGTACAGAGTTGCGATATGATTTTGTTCTTTATCCATAATTTAGTACAATGTCCATGGAATATCTTGACATTCTCTATTGTGACGTCTTGGTTCTCTCTGAAACATGAATATGACATTAAACTAATGACAGTTTCCGGCTTTACTCGTGAACCCCTAAAATAGCCGCGGTACAATATTTCACGGTCGGACTAAAACAAACAAATGCCATTCACAGGCATCTGTCTTCACTCGTCCGCAAACTCATTAATTTTGACGCTTTGACGCTAAGTAGCAGTGCGCATGCAATGGCGGTATCGTTCGCATTACACGAAGCGAAACGTCAAGATATTGTATTGCAAATATTTTAAATGTAAAATTTTGCGCTAAGAGTAGATATTTTTTAGGTAGGAAATCTGTACTATAAACTAAAGCTTGACTCTTTTAAGCGATGGTGGAAAGTGGTATCGGCACCGACTTACGAGTTTGTAGGTCGCGGGTTCAAACCCAGGCGCATTGCTTTGTGTAATTTATTTCATCTCCACTGCTCTCAAAACGGTGAAGGAAAACATAGTGAGGAAACCGGCATGTCCTAGAACCAAAAAATTCGAAGACATGTGACATCCTCCAATCCGCTCTGGGCCCGCGTGATGAAATAATAAAAAAGAATTAATCCTAAACTCAAGCTAAAATACTTACAAAGAAAAGTCTAAAAGCAAATAAATAAATATATAAAATACTGAAAATTGTGGAAGTGTGTAATTATGTAAGAGTAGATTTTATTGATTCAGTAATTAGAACAATCTACATATAATTCAGTGACTACAATATACAAACCAGTCCTCCACTAAGTACTAAATCGACCAATCGTATTATCTGTCGACCGCCTAACGATGTACGGTCCTAATACAATTTGGCACAGGTCAAGCTAGTCAGTTCTCTTGGTTCACACTTGTGTACTGTGTTCGGTAAATTATTTAACACACACACATTCGGATTTACGTTAAACTCTGGTCTGGACTGTATTGGTTGGAAGGCAATCGGTTGAGACGATGTTGTGTGGTACGAGTCATGAAAAAAGAACATTTTGTACGGCGAGTATCCATCATTAAGCCTGCTCTACACTACTCGCGAAGATGGTCGAAGTTGAACGAATTCGTTTGTGTAGAAGGATACTGGATATGGGAAAATAAATGGTATTATTATTTTTTAAAGAATCGCCCTTTTAGTGTTGTTGATTACTTGCATCATTCGCGTCATGTTCGTAAAACTGCACAAAATTTGAATAACCTACTAATAATTCTATACCATAGCATACTATACAATGTCATAATCAGCCGTATAAAATTTCCATTGCTGGAACTCAGACTTCCTCTCTAAGAAAGGGAACGTGTTGTAATCCACCACGCGGGCCCAGTGTGGGTTGGTAAAAAATCATATGTCTTCGATTACTTAGATCTATGAGATGCCCGTTTTCTCACGATGCACGATGTTTTCCTTCACCGTTTTGAGAGCAGTGGAGATGAAATAGCCACTGTTCAATCATAATTCGATTAGTTTCGAATCTAATTCATTCATTCTATTGTCGTATAAAACAATAGTGGGTTCACACACCCATTGAACAACCTGACTGACCTAACATTCTATAAAATTATACTAAGTACCTACAATTTTTTTTTTGTACTATGTCAATTTTTTTCTCTGAATTTCCTCGAGTGAGAAATCTATTTGGAAAACGTACACTAACACATATAATAATGTAGTATTTGAATGAATAAGTAACGTTCTTAATTTAATTTGAAAAGAAAACAACGAAAATACTTTTTTAAGTGTAGCAAAGTTAATTAAAATTAAAATTTCTCCTTTCGCAGATCTGCTGGAAGAAATTTCTTTATGAAATAAGCAGTACCTTTGTACAATTTTTATTACAATGTATTTTCTCTATGAATATGTGTGTAAGTACATGAATTATAGATAGAAATAAATAAAGTTGGTAGCCAGACTGGGGTTTTAAAATTACCAATCATTGAAAGTAAAAGAGTGGGAGTCAGATAAATCCTAAACAGAATTGCCAGAAATAATTATTTTCAGACTGTTAAGTCTCCAAACTATTTCATTTAAATACTATTTGAATATATGTATATAGCTTATAAAGCCCTTTAGTAGTAAAACTTCTGAAATAAGGAATGTTAACGAACCATTCGATCCAAAATAAGTTTCTTCTATTTGCTTTCGAAACTAGTGGAATACCCATGAATTTCACATCTCATTATAACTTTTAGATCATTCACTATTTGTTTTTTACCCAATGAAACAAATAATGTAGTAGATTTAGTTCGAAATGTCCTCCAAATAGTTATAAACGTCCATTAAAACTCAGTCTATTGGAGCAGTACCTAAGTTTAAAATTAAACTAGACCTATTTGGCTCAGCCTGAGGCTGATATATTTTGTTTTTTATGCGTTGTGTTTGCACACACTGTGTACTACTTTAACAATTTGCATATTAGACGACTCATGTTTGTATTATTTTTATTATTCTTGTATTTGTAATGAAAAGCACAGTATTTAACTCGGATTAAAGAGTTATTTAGGTAGTCTCGAGACGTTATTTGGCGTCCGAGCAAAGCGACAACGCTAACAATTCAAGGGTAAATAACTTACTTTCAGCCCTAGGGTAACAATGTATTATTATGCACATTTGTCTTCCTATCAGAGCTTCGAGTAAATAGCGCTAAGTGCCTTATTGACTACCCCAATTTCTCTAGTTATCTAACACTTTGAATACTCAATACTTTATTGCATTCCATATTATGTTCACAGATGGTACAAAATTTCACAAGATTAATATATGGACCCTGTTTTTTTATATGGTGGGAAAAATCGGGAAACAGTGTCAGACTCTTACTAACTAAACACCCCAACCCGTTAAAAATAATAATCATCCCCGTTAATAATTTGCAGCAACCACAATAAAATCATCGCTCATCATATAACGACAATCTTCAATATCCCGTTCGTATGCCCGCAGTACTAACTTTATTCACAGTGTTCTCTTTGTTCAAGCTAGTTCTCTGTAAATACGTCCCCACAGGAAATCAGAATGACCAATTAATGTTCAAAGTTAAAGTTCTCAAGCACAGTCGTAATCAGTTGGCTGTAGGATCATCACAGCGATAATGTTTTGATTCATCTATTTGTATGAATCATTCAGCATTAAATTGGTACATTTTAGTATAAATTATAATCGTATTTGTTATTGAAAAAAAGCGGATACAAAGATATTTAATTTTTGTCTTCGCTTTTTCTCATTATATTTGACCTACCACTTTTCCATTATCCTTTCCCTTCTCTTTAATTTGTAGTATTTTTTTTTTAATTTGTGTTACAAAAACACAAAATAATAATAAAATGTTTTTATTAAAAAAAAAGTATTGACTGATAGAAAGGTGACTGGACAGAATGGGAGAAAAATATGTGTTCCCCCTACCCCAAATAATATGGGATAGTGGCAGAAAGCTGATAAAATATCTCAAGAAGTCGCTTCTATATTTTAAAGAAAGTTTAAATGAACAAGTATTTATACAGATACCTACCTGATTTACCTTGAGATATAATCATTGAACTAATACAATAAACGTCTGAAAAGTTGAGACGTTTATGCCATGGACCACACATCTGCTCTATTTTGTAAGGAAAAAAAGTATCATCCGAAACGGGTAGTCAATATCGTGGGATACAACCACAGAGCGTTTAAACAAGATAGAGGGGTCTTTATAGACCCCTCATAGATAGCTAAAAAAAAAGCTTTAAAAGTAAAGCTTATGCTTTACATGTACTTAACAAGAAATGTATACCTACTTGAGTTTTACCGCGATTTTTTCAGGTTAAGTTAAAAATATTTATTAAATTACTAGCGACCCGCCCCAGCTTCGTACGGGTATTGACTGATATTGAATATATTACCCATGTATTATACTCACAAACCTTCCTCTTGAATCACCCTATCTATTAAAAACCGCATCAAAATCCAATGCGTACTTTTAAAGATTTAAGCATACATAGGGAGCGCTAACTTTTTTTTATACTATGGAATCCTAGTAGATCATCATCATCATCCTCTTTAATGTTCCCACTGCTGGGACACAGGCCTCCCCTATAGGAGAGGGAATGGGCTCCTTATCCACCACGTGGGGCAATGAGATTTGGTGGAAGTCTCATGTCGTCAAATTTTTGGTTCTATGACATGCCGGTTTCCTCACAATGTTTTCCTACACTGTTTTGTAAACAGTGGTGATGAAATAAATTACACAAAGTAATGCACCTGGCTGGCGGACGGCGAGCAATGGGTAGCTCGCCGTCCAGTCGTCGGGTAACAGTCCAGACCAAGCCAAGTCATCGATGGTGCGCTCTGTTCCCGCACACATCGGAGATTTGTCAGCAAATGTAGAGTCCCTACTACAAGGCCAAAGTCTACTGGGGCTCCAATTCAGTTTCTGAAAGGAATGTCCGACACCGGTTTGAGGGCCAAAAAAAAATGGGGTGGGTCGTTTAGTCAGTAAGAGTCTGACAGTTTCACGCTCCGCTCAAGGTTGGGATTCAGCATTAGATGAATTTTCCCACCAAAAAAAAATGGTTAGTCGGATCAACGTTAAAAATGCTCTAGCTTTGTTTACATTACAAAATCTTTGATCTTTTGGGTTGGCCCTTTATGCTTGTTTAACGGATTATGAAATCGATTGGAGGGACGTGGTCAATGTTAACTCACAGGAATCAAATTTGACGATCTTTGTAACTCGTTCTACTTTTTATGGATAGGAATTATTGTGTATGGTGATTAGGTACAACACTAATATTACATTTATGACTTTAGACTAGGGACAACACTAGTTATTGGGATCATGGCATAATAAAAAAAAGCTTGTCTAAGCTAGCGGACCCGACGATGAGTAATGGATAAATCACCTTGCGGCCATCAAGTAACCGTCTGGACCAAGCCCGGAACGCTGACATCTTTTAGTGTCCACGTCAGCCTCAAAGAGATATCACCAAAACCGTAGAGGCTACTAGGGCCACGCGAATGCCAGAAGAAAACCCTGAGGTTCTGTAACGCAAGGCAAAAAAATAACATGGTTGTGTTTAAAAAAAAACTAAATTTTTTATTCACTTAGGTCTACATGGGCACTTATAAAACGTCAGAAGCTGAAAATGCATGGATCCAAATTGGTGTTTTCCTATGGAGAAGAATTGGCAAGAAACTCTATGGTTTAAAGTCATCAAGTCATGGTATTAATCAGTAAAAATCTGACACGGTCTCCCACTAGAGTAGAAAAAACCATTCGATAATTTCACACATTAAAAAAATAACCTAAAAGTTTTGACACAATCATTGCTCAAAACACTCATATTCAAATCACAAAACGAGCCATAGACACTTCTATCTTTTTAATTCAGTCTATGGACATAACCAGAAGACACGCCGCGGGAGGCCACGTGTTCAGCTGATTTATGTCAATATTTAATATCATATACACGCAGCCACGGGTGTTTTAGAAGGGAAGTGTTATTACAGTGTTTTTGTGTCGTAACTAAAGATAAGATCTATTTAAGAACTAGCTTTTGCCCGCGGTTTTGCCCGCGTGGTATTGGGGGGTCGGGGTTGGGTTTTCTGGGATAAAAAGTAGCCTATGTCCTATTCCAGAGTGTATCCTATGCCTGTGCCAAATTTCATCCAGATCCGTCCAGCCGTTTTGGCGTGATTGAGTAATAAACATCCAAACACCGTAACTTTCGCATTTATAATATTAGCAAGAAGTACTGGAGCTGTTGATATAGATGCTGGTATAATCTTCGACACACAACGGTGCAACTTGTGTGTCGAGGTATGTATGATACTCTAAAATTATAAAAACGATTTTTTTTTTTAAAATACAGATCTGATCATCGATTTCAAAAAAATCAAAATGTTTTTATTGTTTCTCATACATTAAACTAGAGTTAGAAATAATCCCAGTAAGTTATAAAATACACTTGTTTTGGAGCTGTCTCGCTTGTTTCCATATCTTATATTTTTTATAATGATGAGACTTTACATTTGACATTCGTCTAACAATAATTTCATTGAATTTTATTTAAAGTTTATCATTAATTTAATTTATCTTTCATTTATAATAATAAAATTAAAATTTTTATTGTTCAAATAAAATAAGAAAATAATTAATAAAAAAAACTTAATAGAAGACTTATCTTAGCGATAGACAAGAAATTTGTAAAAATAATACAAAAATTATACGAAGGCGCTGCGGCGCCTTCGTGCTTTCGCCTACGCTACAGCGTTTCATTGGTATTATGTCGCCTATCAAAACTTTTAAAACTTACAGCGCTGATACGTTAAAACTGCACTCAATATAAAAGTGTATGGCATGCAGATCCTTTAAGTCAAGCAAAGTGACTGTACGATACGTCTAATCTAGTGCGTAATACATGTATATCGATAGTTTGGTAATTAAACTTTTCAGACTGTATAAAATTTACTTATTTTTTATCCCGAAAATATACGTAACTCCAAAATATAAGTGACCAACAAAATACCATAAAAACTAAAATTTCTTTCACTTTGTCATATATGTTATAGGGACCTAAGCACCGATTTGCGTGTTATTAAAGTAATTCCATATAAAATCATCAATCAATAGAAAACTTTCTATTCTAAAAGCTCTTTTGTATCCTTAATACGTCAATGAAAACTTCCAAAATGTTTCCTAAAATCACAAAACACAAGTAATAATAGGAATTGGATACAAATTGTTCATTTCATTGACAATATCTCTAAATGAACCTTATCACTTTGAAATATGTACTGTCATTACTTTCAGTAACCATTCAGGTCAATTAACTAAATGGTCTATCGATTAAAACAATTGGTTTCAATCCATTTTCTTGTTCTGACATTTTGTTAGCCACCAGACAAAAGGATTGACCTTTTATCTGGTAGATACCAACTGTCTGAACTCAATGTTAGATACAGTTTGATAACCATCTGACCTCATATCAATCTCCGTTTGGAAGAAGCATCGCCGTGTCCTCGTGGAGGCGATCGACGGATGCCATCTCACGCGCCCGACCTTGGTGGAAGCCATGGTCCGGAACGAGGAGAGGTGGAGAGCGGTCGCCTCCTTCTGCGAAGCAGTAATACTAGCTAAGGAGAAGGCCGACCGCATAAAGTTGTTAAGTTTGTGTTACTAACATTTGGGTAGGTATACATATGTATTTGTTTATTTTTTTAGTTTATAGGCTTTATTTTTATGAATTAAAAATAAGTACTAACATAGTTACGTAAGTTGTATTACTAACAAATTATGGAGCAAGTCTCTGCAATAAACGATTTATTATTATTATAAAGCAACTCATCGATGAGCGACGGAGCGCTCTGTTCCCGCGCGCCTCAAGGAGTTGTCAGCAAAGCCGTAGGGACTCTGCAAAACGGTCGAAGCTTTTCTTTTTATTGCAATAAACCAGAGCTTGACTGCGATCCCACCTGATGGCAAACAGTGATGCTATCGTTGATGGTGAAGCAGACTAGTTTATTAAGAGCCTATTCACTCTAGCCTTGAAGACACCTAAATTATAATCGGATGGAAAGACTGCAGCCGGCAAACTGTTCCAGTCCCTCAATGAACGCGGTATAAACGACGAGGCAAAACGCTTGATGAGCCAGAACAAAATGATCTTGCTCATCACACAAACATTTCTCCTGAGTGGTTAATAAACCCACGACCTCTGGCATAGCACTCTGCAGTCAGGGCCACTGACCACTAGACCAACAGGGCAATCCATTTTGAAATAGAAAATACAACTTCAATTTGGTTTTAAGCTTGTAACCAATAGGTTTTGCACTTAACCATGAGTCCGTTTGTTAGATTATACACTTCACTAGGCTTCACGCTCCGATAGCCTCGATACGCCACAATCAGGTTCAGGAAATTCGAATACAATCTAACGGATTGGTACTCGAATATCCCTGCTTAACCATAAAATGTCCTCGTAGAATTTAGTTCCAATTTTTTTTGGATTGTTATATAAATGTTTTTTTTAGCATATCGATGGCAAAACTAGCTAAATTCCTAACCTGGATTTTATTTTATTTATTAAAACTTTATGCTTTTAATACTATACAAAGGCGGACTTGATGCCATAGGCACTTTCTACCAGTCGACCTTAGGGTGGTGCAGAAACGTAACACGGTAGGTGCAACTTAGAAAGATAGACAAAAGAAAAAAATATAGGTAATAATAAATGCATACTTAGATACATACACATAAATAAGCAAAGTCATTGTGAAAACAAATCTAACTGGTCAATACTGAGATAAATTCGCCAACTTCTCGCGAATGTAGTCTCGTGCCTTCACCTTAGAAGACAATCGGCTGGTCGCTATCCTGATATTCGGAGGGAGCGTATTCCAAAGTGATATCGCCTGGACAAATAATAATAATGAGATGCTGCCATTAGGTTCCTACGTGAACAGGTAAGCGTAGGCCTCCTCGCGTCTACATCCCATTCTCTCTCGATCCGAACCATGCTTGAACCAAGGTCCGGCCTTCCCTAATATTATATAATATATATATATATATATTATACAAGTAGTAATGTTGTTTCTTAGCCATCAGATTTTAAGATAGCGAAAAAATTGTATTACTCTAATTGTATTTATGTTGATGTTTATTTTACCCTGTATCTAACTCAGTAATATGTGGAAACGTAGTGGATCGTACATTTATTCATAGCATATTGTATTCGCTGGGTGCGCGATGACAGCGCCAACTAGCGGTTGCAAATACGGTGGCCTCCGAAATGTCAAATGCCCGGCTGTTATTACGACGAGTTATTTACAAACGAACAATTTTAATTAGATATTGTAATTTATATTTATTCCAATAAATTTACTTTTCGTCCAAAATGACACAATCAATAGATTTCGCTTAGTACATTACGGATTTTTCATGGCTGTCGTCATGAGAAGTAAGTAAAGAAATAAGCAAATTTCATCGAATAACGCATTTCATGTAAATAGCAGACGATTATTTATGAGTCCTTGTGCTCTCAATACCCCATCCTTTTATGTATTTTCAGTTGAACATGGCCAAATTAATCATAAAAACTGGATTCCGACCAATCACACACGACATCATTTTCCAACAACAAACAACATTGAAAGGAAAACAATTAGTTTTTAGAATTTTTTATCACTATTTCTGCCATTGTTTCTGATATTAACTACGCAGCAAGCTTCGTGACTCATGTTTATTTACTAAAAACGTAAATCTCGCTAGTAATAAGTGATAGCGTCCGCCACCGAAAGTTCCTTTTTTGGCCATGACGCGCGCTGCGATCGTTTCGTGGTTCCCCCACCTTATACTTCGCACCCAGCGAATACCTAGATGTAAGATACAATGTATGATTGTTTGTTTTCCCAAATAAAATAAAATAAAAATATTGCAACTTCCAATTGCTCAAACATAATTTGTAAATCTTTCAATGAATAATTATTGAAGGTTTAATGTTAAAATACATGAGCAATGTGAACTTTAAAATTAGTGTTCGTAGCGCTACGAGTCTCGTAGCCATGACATTGTAACTGTTGGGACCTACGTTCGAGCGTAGCCGATGACGTCATACCTACGCTTGCTACGTAGTTGTAGCAAACCGTGGGTGTATTTTGCGTGGGTTTATTTTTGTAGAGGAAAGGTTACAGGTTTTTTTATACGACTATCTAGAATAAAAAAAGTGTTTTGGATAGTATCCCTTTCCTAATGTTAAATAAAATTATTGTTATTTGAATATTAGATGACTTTTTTTGAATATATTGCATACACATTGTTATAAAACATAGGCAATTGGGTGAGGTTTTTTTAATACATTTTTTTAAGTTATTTTTTCAAAGAGAGCAGTGGGAACCCAGTGGTAAAGGCTCCGACGTACGAGAGCCAGGCGCAATACTTTTTGTAATTCATTTCATCACCATTGCTCTCAGAACGGTGAAGGAAACCGGCATGTACTGAAACTAAAAATTTGAAGACATGTGACATGTACCAACCCGCACTGGGCCCGCGTGGTGGATTATGGCCCATGCCTTCTCCTAGAGAAAAGGCCTGTATCCCAGCTGCAGGAACATTAAAAAGGCTGATGATGATGGGTGATTTTTACGCACCGAAAAAAAGCCATAATCGTTTAACCGTTAATGAGTTCAATGCATTAAAAAATACGCAAAAACTAATAACGTCATTTCATTTGGAGCAGGAGTTCCATCTCTATCCCCTCTTAATCTCTGCTCCCGACTGTCCGTATCCAACCTTTGCGGCTTTGCGTTGTTCCAGCCTTAAACCCGAAGTCTAGACTACTAGTTCGTTATCGCAACAACCTTAAGGTTTAACTGAGCTTTTAGTTTTGGTAAACTGCTTGCCTGAAGTTTGAAGTCTAGGCATACTAAGTGCCTAACTTTATGGCTGCTAATACGGGCTACTGGATAGGTGAGGCGAAATTAAATTTTAGTTCAGTACTGGGTGACTTGGTTAGAGGCTAAAGGGAGTCTATTAGTTTATTAATTTGGGTAAGAGATCCTAAACAAAGCAATATACTTATTCTTTATTTAATTAATTAAGCCCCAAGACGACATCGGTCTCCGCATATCTCATCATCATCATCAGCCAAATAAATAAATAAATAAATCTTCTTCCAATCCTAGACTATGCTGCTGCCAGCTATCTTGATCTCACCCATGAACAATTGGATAAGCTTGAGCGACTTCAGAATCTCTGTATCAGGTTCATATTTGGCTTGCGCAAGTATGACCACGTTTCTGAATTTCGTAAAATGCTCAAATGGCTTCCTATTTGTCTTCGCCGGAACGCCCATATACTTTCTTTGCTTTATAATGTGCTATTTAATCCTTGTACCCCGTTTTATCTTAAGGAACGCTTT
Source organism: Mythimna loreyi (assembly GCA_029852875.1). Classification (NCBI taxonomy): domain Eukaryota; kingdom Metazoa; phylum Arthropoda; class Insecta; order Lepidoptera; family Noctuidae; genus Mythimna; species Mythimna loreyi. Next base: position 7,292,529 of record CM056800.1, on the reverse strand, counting down.
TAGTTTCTAAGTGACACACATAGTAGGTCCTTGAGATCATCATGGGAATGAGAAGTTTCAGCATTCTAGATTCAAAAGTCTTTTGTACTCATCAGCGGCTATCCCAAGACGTTTATCAGTCAGTGAGTGAGCCAGAAGTTCTGACTCACTGACTGAAGTCAAAGTTTTTGAGCTGACTCAGTCAGTACAAAGACAAAGTACGTAGTCAGCTCAGTCAGTACTTTGCCTTATAATCTCGTATTTTAAAAGCAATATTTTAACTATTCAATTTTATTTCGTTACTTACTCCATTAACTCTGTCTATGCCTTTGACAGAAATATACATTGTTCCGATACCCAGCAGGCATATCTTCCTCAAAAAGTAAATGTAATTATTTTCTCCGTTAATTTCCAATATGTGGGTAAAATTTAATTGTTTCTCGTTTTAATTGACTTATTTTAATTATGAAATGGAAATTGGTAATGAACGGAAGCACTGTTTATTTATTCATATTGATTACAATTGATCAAAAAAATATATTTCTGTAATTATTTTTTACTGTCATCATAATTATATTGTAATTAAACCTCACAGCGCTATCCTACACACCATTTTGCTTGACGTGGATTAAAAAGAGTTTAAGCAAAATTTTATATACACCTACCAAATTTTTTTGGCTTGACATTAATCAAATACAGGTTAGACAAAATATTGCTCCCATCTTTCAAATAAAAATTAAATCACATAATTTCTAGTCTCCTTTTTTATGGTGGTAAAAATCTTCTAATGACGAATCCCGTCCTTGGACGGAGCGGGAAACAGTGTCAGACTCTTACTGACTAAACGATCCACCCCTTTCCTTCTTAGCCTTCATACCAGTCTCCTTTTAGAGATACATCTTAAAAATCTACACACGCATATACAAAACACCACTCAAGAAAAATCACGAAACAAAATAAATACAAACTCAACAGGCTATAAGTACGGCTGACAAAATCAATTTGTTCCCATGATCTGGCCTTTGTAAGGGTGAGTACAAACTGGAGCATAAATAAACTTTTTTTTATTGGATGGGCTCACGATACAACTATTGTACTGTACAGGCCTAGCTCCATCAAGTTATATCCTAGCGATAGACAAGCACGTCCATAGAAACTATTTGTCAATATAAGTTAATACAAAAGTCATCTGCAGCGCTTCATTGGTATTGTCATCTATCAAAAATTCAAAACTTTTAAAACTTACAGTACTGTTACGTTAAAACTGTATTTATGTCATCAATGTAAAAGTGTATAGTATGCAGATCACTTAAGTAGAGTAAAGTTTTAGACTTAAGTGTATATATATATGTCGGCTCGTGTCCAGGATGGTGTTCGAGCTCTGGTCTATCAGATATATCATGTGGGCGTATGTGGGTATCGTGCAATGAATAACAACGGATAGGAGTTGAATCGGTTTACTTCTCAATACATTTCGGTACAGTGCACTGTTATCACAAATTACAAATTACAACAACACGGACAGATTCAGAACGTCTTGACTCTGCGACGGCTTGGTTCAAAGTGTGCCCGCTCCCCGTGCGGGTCGGTTCACCCCACCACAAGCTCGTAGCAAGCGGATACGTCACTGACTGTCAGGCGCGCCATCTTTATTTAGTTCTTCTAGTTGCCGCTAGATGGCGTGCCTTGTCTTGTTAACAAATCGAAGCCGTTTCCGACACGGCCATCCTGAAAGACACACGTCCTCGTGTGTTAGTCGTCATCGCCACCTCAGCTGGAAGATGTCCACTGATGAAATGTTCCAACTAGTCATCCAGCGCTGTGTGTTACTCTGAAACAAAACACATCTCGCAGTATCATATAGCTCGGTCACTCCTGACAAACACTAGGAATTAATCTCACATCGCGAGTGCAGTCCCAAACACGCAAGTTTGAGATTACGTGTCACACACACAAGATTAAAAATTCACATCTTGGCCATGAGCGACCATTTACACAAATATCTGCTTAGTGCGGGAATTGAACTCGCAACACGCAGTCAATCGCCTAATGTGACAACAAATCTTTACTCAATAAACCAAATACAAATTTTGGGTAATAAAAATTGTCATACTGTTACTATTTCTGGTCCGGTCTACTTAGGCCCTTCAGAATTTTAAGCACTTGGTCCAGTCAGTCATGACTCTACAAGGCTTACTTCTTGGTCCGGTCAACCACTGACCCTACAAGATTAGCTTCTTGGTCCGGTTAACCCTTCAGCTTACCACAAGTACTACGTTATCTCATCAGTATTAGAACTGGAGACGATTGTGCTAGACCGGATAAATATCCCTTTAGCGAATGCTAGACCGGACATCAGTCCCTTTAGCGAATGCTAGACCGGACATCAGTCCCTTTAGCGAATGCTAGACCGGACATCAGTCCCTTTAGCGAATGCTAGACCGGACATCAGTCCCTTTAGCGAATGCTAGACCGGACATCAGTCCCTTTAGCGAATGCTAGACCGGACATCCGTCCCTTTAGCGAATGCTAGACCGGACATCAGTCCCTTTAGCTAAACGTGCTAGACCGGATTGCAATCCTTATAGTCGGAGGGCTAGGTCGGATCGCAACCCCTTTAGCTGAGTCATTGGACCGGATTTTCCCTTCAATGACTCTTTCCTACATTTTTTTGTTACTTTCTTTTTTTTCTCTTTTTTTTTCTCAATTTTTTTTCTCATTTTTTTTCTCCTTTTTTTCATCTTTTTTTTTCTCTCTTTTTTTTTATTCCTTTTTTTTTTCAAATACTTCCCTAACTCGGTTGGTGTACAAGTGCTTCTTTCTTAACCTATTGTGATACCTTTACAGTACACACAATTAATCAAACTAATCCAAAACACCAATAATTGAGCTCTACATATGATCTCTGGCTACACATAGCCCAGTAACCCCTAGGTCATCCACACCTGCGCATCCCTCCAGGATCGCCAAGTCTCTAACTACTTAATGGTCTCCTACAAAATACGTCCCTAATTTAAGGTACTGACGGTCTACTGTCGCCACTAGATATTGTTTTCTATTAAGCTACGCCTATAAATCTAATCTCCTAGTGTCCGATCATATTGTAAACTTAATTATCTCAACTACTTCATCGTACGTCTACTTTATAAGCTCTGAATTTCCTTCTCTATTACTTCAAACGGTTTTTTTATTGTCTTTCTTTTTTTTTTTTATATTGTTTGTGGGTAGGTTGGTTTTATCTCCTCGTACACCTTTAATATGGTACTACACAGTATTTATTGCGTAACGCATAATCTTTCACGACATTTAAATCAATCTAGGGAATTACGTCATCTTTTGTCATTAACGGCAGATAACGCGCGACCAAAATCGATCAGAAATCATTTCGTGTCAAGATATTGGCACTATTACAGGGCATCATCCGCTTTGGATCTAGCCTCCTTACTTTTCATCACCCGCCTAGGATCAAACCATATCGAATGACACTAGCCACCACGGATGAAGAGCCTCACCACTTGAATTTAATTATCAAAAACGGATCACTGTTTCAAATGTAACGTTATTCCGGCTTTAGTCGACGCTCTCAAAACTATTGTATCATTAAACCAATACTCTAATTATATCAAACATTGGGAATATGTAATTGAAAATACAACAATCACTACCCTAGGTCGTGTAACTGAGATATTTGATCCGAGATAAATAGCAACGAATAACGATTCGGTACGGTATTGTTATTTAGTCTTCGATAGTCTCTGCACATTTAATTTAACGCGTCGTATTTCTTAACTAAAAGACTAGTTCAGGTCTTTTTTTTTTGCAATCATTGAATTACACGGTCGCACCATAATTCATTTACCCGCTTACGAATTATTTTTTTTTAATTCATCCTCGCCAAACTATTGCTGTCGTCTTTATACAGTCAAAATTAATCGAACGATTTAGATCACTTTTTATTGCACGCGTTTGTAGCATACCGATAGTAAAATAGTCCAATTATTAACGAAACGACACAGAAATAATCGCATGTTTATGTTCAAGGACACGTCGGTGTCAACAACAATTTCGGAGAACTGTCACCGTCATAAAAAGATCGAAACGGTTATTATCGGATCTACTGAGGGTACTTTGTAATTACAATTATTTAAGCCATGAACCTAAGCTATTTTCAAAAAAATGTTTCACGGTCACTAATTCAACTGAACCTTTGCAACAATATTTCACGGCCTAAGATTTAATTTCGCAAATAGATGTTGGTTCACGTAATAAAATCGCGATTTAGTCCCTATTATCAATTTCAACGACACAAGTAATGATCTGTACCGAGTACCGTCATAATATGTCACCTACACTTGTCAATGTAACATTTTACTTTAAATCTACCCCAAAATTTACTGACAACCTACACTGTCTCCCGCTCCGCCCAAGAGCGGATTTCGTCATTAGATAATAATAATAGTTTATTCACAAACTTTTTTACAAGAATCCTATGAAAACCCTGACTTCTGTGCTAGGTAAAAACCTGTATTACAGAAGTCAGTGCCCTCTCCCATTATCTGCTTGATACAAATTGTGAATAAAAAAGATAAAAAATCAATTAAATAAGTGATAGGTTAGGTTTACTTAAATTGTGTTTAACCATGTGAATAAAGTGTTTGTATGCGTGTGTGTAGATGATTTTCACCCACCATAAAAAAATCTTTGACGAATGAGAACTCAACTTTAGAATAAAAGTGGAATGAGAATGTCTGACCTTTTTCTGATGAAAGATCGGCGACCACGACGTCAACCCATCGCTCGCTGTCACAACGGCACCGTCACGGTTACCACCGCGCCACTTCTCTCAGGGATCCAAATCTCCATCAAGAACTCTGCTCTCCAAAGCCGACCTGGATTGGCTTGCTACCTTATTGCCGGTGGTCTTGAGGCTTGAATATTCTTGTTTTCAGTTTGCGTATGTCCAATTTTTCCATAGTGATTTCTGAATTGCTCTCGTCTCTCCGGGCCGAATTTGGGTAGATTCACAATCTGGGTAGAACGTTGTAGTTTGCGCTCTGGGGCAACAACGTCACCATGGTCCAACATTCGTTGCTCAGGATTAGGGAAAAACCCCAGAAAAAACCTAATCAGACCATTCAAGTTTATGCTTCGATCCGGGTCTTCATTTTCGAATTTTTGAATTTCGAATATTAACCGCCAACTTCTTCTCTCAACTTCTCAACAGTCTTTGTTCTCACCATTTTCTTCAGTGTTGCGTAATTATTGCTCACATAGCTTGTCGATTCATTTGCACGATTGAATCCCACTTCTGATGTCGGCTCGTGTCCAGGATGGTGTTCGAGCTCTGGTCTATCAGATCTATCATGTGGGCGTATGTGGGTATCGTGCAATGAATAACAACGGATAGGAGTTGAATCGGTTTACTTCTCAATACATTTCGGTACAGTGCACTGTTATCACAAATTACAAATTACAACAACACGGACAGATTCAGAACGTCTTGACTCTGCGACGGCTTGGTTCAAAGTGTGCCCGCTCCCCGTGCGGGTCGGTTCACCCCACCACAAGCTCGTAGCAAGCGGATACGTCACTGACTGTCAGGCGCGCCATCTTTATTTAGTTCTTCTAGTTGCCGCTAGATGGCGTGCCTTGTCTTGTTAACAAATCGAAGCCGTTTCCGACATATATATATCTGTATTTACTACGCACTAGATGAGGCGTAGCGTATAGTGACATTAGTCATATATCATCATCATCATCATCTTCCTGCCCTTGTCCCGTTTTATTTGGGGTCGGCGCAATATGTTTTTTCTTCCATTCTGTCCTGTCACCCGTCACGCTATCACTAACTCCTCTGTTTTCCATATCACTTCTCACACAATCCATCCATATCTTCTTTGGTCTCCCTCTCCCTCTCCATCCATCCACATTCATACTCATGGCTTTCTTTGTAACATGCGTTTCATCCCTCCTTTTTACATGACCATACCAAGACAAACGGTTCCCTCTCAACTTTTCAGTCACTGGCGCCACTTTCAAACTTCCTCTAATATACTCATTTCTCACTTTATCCATTCTCGTCACACCACACATCCATCTCAACATTCTCATCTCTGCTACATGCAATCGCTTTTCATCCGTCTTTTTCAGAGCCCAACATACTGACCCATACAGTAGGACAGGCCTTATCACGGACTTGTAGATAGACATTAGTCATATATATATATCGATATAATACGATACTTTTGTTACCTACCAATTTTGAAACCTATTCTAAAGATGCAAAATATTTTAAAGCATTTTTATCGAGCCAACAAAAACAACAAAGCTATTAAGAAAACTATTTTCGATATCACACTATCTATGGTAAGCGATGATGTGAATGACGTTCGAGCACGCTTGATTAGAAGTAACCTATTGACGCTTGACTTAAAGGTGTAGCGTTGCAGCTATCGGGAAACACAGATTTCAGTAGATAATATCACTCCTTAGTTATAAAATGTGTTCTTCAAACTCTTTTTATTCTTTTTTTTTTTTTGTTAAAAACGATACACACCTCTATGTGTATCGTTTTTAACAAAACATCGAATAGCCTCGTTTTTTTTGTTCCGACGCTATATCAACGCTCAGTCACGTGATCAAAACAAAGGAATTGAAGGCAAATCAAGAGTTCAACGTTAACGGAACGGTCATAAGGTTATCTATATTATATAAATGATGCTTGAATATTTTAAATTACTTTGACACTATCTTCTGCCAGCAACGTCACCCGTGTGAAAGTTGAAAATTATAAATTATCCTAAGATAACATTTTCTCAAGATAAAAATTACAAACAAAGAAAAATAATTTAAAGGAAATTACGCAATCTTAAGACTAGCTTAGAAATTATTAGCATTTTATAAGGAAAATATGAGCCATGTCCGCGTAAAAGTATCACCGGACAGATTAATTTTACATTTGAAGACCTTTTTTAATGTTATAAACTAGTGCCTTACTAAGGTCCTACCTGATGGTAAGCAGTGATGCTATTGTTGATGGTGAACACTAGTTCATTAAGAGCTCATTCACTCTAGTTTTGAATACAACTAAATTATAATCGGACGGGAAGTCCGCTTCAGATAAATTGTTTCTGTCTTGCAAGACACAATATGACTAGACAATATGACGACTACGAAAATATTTCACATGAATTTGACCTACCTTTCATGCGAAATATTTTCTCTCACTTGGTGGAGAGCGAAATGGAATGCTAGAATTGTACTGACTAAAATCCTCAACAGCCATTTGCGGTTTCATCATCATCATCATTTCAACCGAAATATTTCCACAGTTGGACATAGGCTTTCCCCAACTGTCACCACAATGAACGGTCCTGTTCGTCCAGCATACTTGCTTTCCAAAAGTGTCGCCACAATGAACAATACTGTGTGTCTCAAATTGATTGCCGCAACCCTTACCAGACCATCGGTCTATCTTGTAGGAGGCCTTGTAACGCTACGTCTTCTGCCCCCTAGCCAACTTGATTATCTACTGTTGTTATCGCTAGTAGAAAACGAATCAAATGTGTGAAAATGATATCATCTCAACAAAATTCGTAGCTAAGTTTACATCGTTCAAAATTACAGAATGAAATGTTATCGTTTCTACAATGATCATCGCTACATCGTGTAGTTACCCGACTGCCAAAGAAGGAGGGTAATGTTTTTCGAGTGTATGTAAGTATGTATGTATGTCTTTTCCTTTGTGACCTCCTGTAGCCTAAACGGCTTGATGGATTTTGATGTATGAGGTATCGTTAGATTTGTCTTGATTACGGGAGTGTCATAGGATACATTTTATCCTAAAAGTCCCACGGGATAAAGACATAATAATATTTTTTCTAAATTTCCCTTTAAAAACAGCTAAAAAGTTATAAATAAAAAAATTATTATTAAAAAAACAAAATACCCGACTGCACACTAAAAAAAGAGTAAAACAAGCCCCACAATACAAATTTACTGAATATAATTTATAAATGTTGATGGAAAGCATCGCAGGCGGGGACCACCTTGACCGCCACCAACGAAAATTCTGCTAAATGGTGCACAACAGAAATGACTATAAATAAGCCTCTGTTGGTCCCCGCCTGCGATGCTTTCCATCAACATTTATAAATTATATTCAGTAAATTTGTATTGTGGGGCTTGTTTTACTCTTTTTTTAGTGTGCAGTCGGGTATTTTGTTTTTTTTATGATATTTATTGATAAATACGCTGAGGCGTTTCGATAGTAGAAAGAGAGGCGACACGAAAGGTTCTTAACTTGGCTAGGAGGCTGGTACGTGATTTTTTTTTTTATGGTAGGTAAAAATCATCCAATGACGAGTCCCGCTCTTGGGCGGAGCGGAAAACAAGTGTCAGACTCTTACTGACTAAACAACCTACCCCGTTCCTACATCGCCATACATACCAGGGCCAGAGCCTTCCTTTTGGCTGGTACGTGATCACCATTCTGCACATCCGTTTTGTGTTTGCATTTTTGGACTGTGGTAATACTATGGAACAAAGCTACAACTAAGACACACGCCAGTCTAACTTCACCTTTACTTAGACTCAGAGATTCATACTCAGCTAGTCGAGACATAAAATACGCTTTGAAAGCAATAAGAGGATTTGGTACAAAGGCAAATTGAGATCCCTGTTCGTATAGGATTTGTGAGTATTGTCGCTGTCATTTGGCTCCGTTAGCAAAAAAAAAAGAATGTGTAAAAGGTCTGTTGTTCTTGATTAGGGAGCTCAGATTTTTGGGACGAATTAGGAATTGTGAGTTGTTTTGTAATCTGACTGAAGTTATCTACACTAATATAATAAAGAGGTAAAGTTTGTTTTTTTGTTTGTAGGAGGTAATCTCTGGAACTACTGGTCCGATTGGAGAAATTTTAGCAATAATAGAAAGCTGATTTACTCCTGAGTGACATAGGCTATTTTATGTACGCGGGCGAAGCCGCTGACAAAAGCTAGTTGTAGATATGTTTGGTGGTTTGAGAGTGAGTTAGCTTGATACAATCGTTGTTTCTGAACCCGGAAGCTTGTATTGCTTGTATCATCATCATCATCATCATTTCAGCCGAAAGACGTCCACTGCTGGACATAGGCAATGCTTGTATTGCTTGCTTGAATTGTAATTAATTTTCTAAAATTTGGTAAAGACTTGACTGTAGTGGACTAAGCACTAACACTTTATCACATAGTAGTTCAATATAGCATTGGTAGCCGAGTGGTAAACGCTCTGTGACATAACCTAACCACCCAGCTAGGCGCTTTACGAGTACTTTGTACAATTTATTGCATCACCACTGCTCTTAAAACAGTGAAGGAAAACATCGTGAGGAAACTGGCATGTCCTAGAACCAAAAGTTTAAAGACATGTGACATCCACCAATCCACACTGCGCCCGCGTGGTGGTTTACAGTGCATTCCATCCTACAGAGGAGGCCTCAGTCCCAGTTGTGGGCATATTAAAAGGCTGTTTATGTAATGCTTGTACTAATAAGTGATCATTAATAAATAAATGTAACATTTGTGTCACCTGTCTTCGAATTTTTGGTTTTATGATTTATCAAACTTATGTTTAATTAGCTTCTGCCAGCGGTTTCGCTCACCTGAATGAATGTTTCTTTATACAAATTTTGGAACCCTCATTTCATCCCCTTAGGAGGCGAGTTTTAGAAAATCCTTTCTTAGTGCTTCTCTACGTCATAAAAGGAAACTTTAGTAGTTTCGGATGGGCGTTGATATGTCAGCCAGTCAGTTTAAATTTTTATAAAAATAAATGGGATTTAAAATTTAAGATAGTTACCTACATGTTTACTTATAATAAATCTGTGCAGAGATCAATTTCAAAACTTACCTATCGGTATCTAAAAATCTATGTGTATCTACCTCACACACTACACTACCAAAATAATTAATACCTATTTTATAAAATAACAACAAAACATACCTAAAAATAAATTATTTGAATACTAAGAGTCTCGCTGATAAGCACGGTTTGTTAATATCAATTATTGTCTATCAATAAGATCGAACGCTCTGGAAGTCAATTCGCATCGACTAATATACATAAATTATTCATCATCATCATCAGCCTTTTAATGTTCCCACTGCAGGGACACAGGCCTCCTCTCTAGGAGAGGGAATGGGCCATAATCCACCACGCGGGCCCAGTGCGGATTGGTGGATGTCACATGTCTTCGAATTTTTGGTTCTAGGACATGCCGGTTTCCTCACGATGTTTTCCTTCACCGTTTTGAGAGCAGTGGTGATGAAACAAATTACACAAAGTAATGCGCCTGGCTGGGTTTGAACCCGCGACCTACGACTCGTAGGTCGGGGCCGGTACCACTCGGCCACCACTGCTCCAAAATTATATAGTAAATTAAAAATAATTATTAAGTTGAATGAAAACAAAATATCTTAATGGTCAACACTAAATTAGGGCACTTATAGTACATCAAAAACGTTGGATTGGCAGTCTAATAACTAATGCATGGCGTAAACCCTTCGCATTTTCATCATTATTATTTAATGCAATAGAGGCCTGAAATCCCGACTCCAGAAGGTCGGGTACCCACCGTTGACAATATGTCAATGTCTACCCAACTAGCACAAACTGGTTGCATAAGGGCTTTGGAGCCAATCCGATTATTCCTAAAGGCGCCAAGCTCAAGCGCCAGAGCGTGCACTGCAGACCTTATGCAGCCGCTTTGGAGCCAAAGGGGCACAACTTTTTGCAACCTATAGTTCCATTAGAACTTCATTATAGTGGCATAAAAGCGCTACAGGTGCGGCAACTAATAATTAACTCAACACTAACGCTCTTGTGGCGCTCATTGAATGAACGACAGGTTTAACTGAACGAATAAAATAAAACTGATCATTCACCCTGTCATATTTATTAAATACATCTGTTGTTCCCGAGTCAGACATTACTGAATATAAATAAATAATAAGTGAAGTAAAGGTAAGTGTTTTTGAGCTATATTTTGTATTATATGCGAGTGACTACAAACGCAGATCAGTTTATCGTGCATATAGTTGATATTATTGAAGTATTTTTAACGCGCCTCAATAATTACCTCAGATTATCGTAAAATATGTAAAATATTATTATATACAGATTTTTATATCACATGCCTATGCGATATTGGAATTACATACTTGACTACATTTGTATTTAGTAAGTTGCTGGTTCTATATTTAGTTATATTTGACTATAAAATGAGATAAAAACCTATAAATTTTTCATGTATTGATAAATCATTGTCTTGTAAACATGTCGTCTATGAGAAGCAGCTTTAACTTGCAACTTCAACCTTAAGACTTCCTCTCTGCATGTCATAGCGCTAAGTTTCACTCTTCTGAAGGTGCAAGTAATACCTATACCACTAATGCAGTTCAAGTCTTTGCAATCACTTTTATTTCGTACTTACTGCAGATATCGAATCACACTAATGGTTATTTATTTAGAGATCCGTAGAACTTGTTGAAAACCCTAAAATACGATGGTCATTTGTAGCCGCTTCTAGATTTTTCGCTCTTTCAATTGTTTAACACTTACTATGTCTTACTATGTTTTCAGAATGCGTTAAAAAATAATTTAAACTTATAATGAACAACAAAATATGCAAGAACTTTCTATCTGTTCTCTAAGTGGGAAAAACACGGAGTGTTACACTGGCCGAACAAAAAAAAGTAAAAAATTATGTAACATAGAAGATTGAACTCCACAACCAAACTGGACTAAAATAAACAGCATTGTTAAACGGAACAGTATTATGTCGTACGAAATTTTTGATAGAAATGCATATTACCTAGTTTCATTATTTTAATAATAAATGGGCTAATTTGCTAATAAAAGAAGTTCATTTTATCTCAAATACTAGCTTTTGCCCGCGGCTTCGCTCCCGGCAACAGATTATTCTACTCTACCCTACTCTACCCTACTCTACCCTACTCTACCCTACTCTACCCTACTCTACCCTACTCTACCCTACTCTACCCTACTCTACCCTACTCTACCCTACTCTACCCTACTCTACCCTACTCTACCCTACTCTACCCTACTCTACCCTACTCTACCCTACTCTACCCTACTCTACCCTACTCTACCCTACTCTACCCTACTCTACCCTACTCTAACCTACTCTACCCTACTCTACCCTACTCTACCCTACTCTACCCTACTCTACCCTACTCTACCCTACTCTACCCTACTCTACCCTACTCTACCCTACTCTACCCTACTCTACCCTACTCTACCCTACTCTACCCTACTCTACCCTACTCTACCCTACTCTACCCTACTCTACCCTACTCTACCCTACTCTACCCTACACTACCCTACTCTAAAAAAAAAAAAATGTATCCTATGTCATTCTCCTGGCTCTAAACTACCTCCCTGCCAATTTTCAGCTAAATCGGTTCTAGCTGTCCCGGCAAACTTCGTTTCGCCTATTTTTTTTTTTTTTTCGTTCTCACCGTTTAAACCTTCCCTGAACTATCACGAATATTTCAAGACCAAAATCAGCCAAATCGGTCCAGCCGTTCTCGAGTTTTAGCGAGACTAACGAACAGCAATTGATTTTTATATATATAGATAGATTTGTTTTATTTCAATTCACCAAGACAATGATACAAGAGGCGCTTGATTACTTACTTTTACTAGTATCGCTGTCCGATTCTAGTCTAAAAGAAAGAAACAATAAATTACGCGAAGAAGGTTATTTTACTTTATTTTTATAATATGCCACAGTTTTTATAACTCCGTTATCAGTTATTAAGAAAAAAAATCTACGGGACCCTCGCTTGATTCCTCTAAAAATAGCAGAATGTCTTAAAATGAGTAGGCAATGGCCATTACTCTCCTGTTTCTATTATGAAGCCTTAATGTCACTATTAGTAAAACAGACGATCAAATTCCTACTTAAGTCTGCGCAAAAGAACAAATCACTTCTGCAATAAAACTTTCAGTGGCAGAACAGTTCTAAATATATCTTTTATACGGTTCCGTTAAAAAGTCTGCAATTAAAGTCTTTATGCAGTTCTGAAGCGTACAGCAGGAGTAATAGAAGCTTTTTAGCAGCTTTAAACTTTAACACACATGTTTTAACTCTCTTTTAAAGTTATAGACGCCAAATTTGTCTTAAAGTGATCTCTTATAAAACCTAGAGTGGCATTTGGTTTAGTTTTTGCTGTCCCTAGTGATATTTACAGCTATGAGCCGTTACGGAAGCAATAGTAGAACTTAAAAGCACTTTCTGAACCCCTAAAGCGCTACTGTACAGCTAAAAGATGCAAAATAGGCTGCTATTTCCACTAGTGTGCTAGTTGGGTAAATTTCAAGTTATTTTTAAAATACAGTTTAATTGACACGCTAAATGGCGGTTTTGTGTAATTTATTTTATTGTCACTTTTTTTAAAACGGTGAAATAAAGTATTGTGAGGAAACCGGTAGGATTTAAGAACCAAATATTTGAAGATTCATTTTTTTTTTTTATGGTAGGTAAAAACAAAGGTTTTTAACATTACAATAGTTATACTGTAAAAAAACTTTTTACAAAAAAAAACCGCCTTCAAAAAAAGCCAAACGATAAAAGTTCCTTCACTAAAAAGTTGAAAATAAAAATTTGAATTGCTGTAAAGAAACTTAATTTATAGGTAAACTTATTTGACATTAATATTTTGCAAATATTCAAAATTTATTACTTCTTTTTGGAGTCGGTGCCAGCATTTTTATTGTTGAAACTTAATGTTAGGTAGCTTTTTAATATCCAGTGCCATTTTTCGTACATAATGCTTAAACATTTTCAATGTACTTAAAATGTGGCAAAATGTGCAAATCGGATGATTTTTTTTAGAGAAGTCTAATATGTATTTATCTCTTAATTAAGTATTATAATACTTAATTAAGAGATAAATACATATTAGTACCTATTTGCATACTCAAATATATATATTTGAGTATGCAAATAGGTACTAAATAGTAATAACAGGTATTTCAAATAAAATATTTTATTCATCATTTTAGTTACTTATAATAATAAAATTTATTTATTTATGTACACACAATAAAAACTCAAATTTGTGGATGTGTTGCTACGCTTTCGTCTGAATACTTATATGTATACGCCAATATTAAAAACTAAAAAATACTGTGATAAATATCAAATCATCTTATTTATTTTTATATACACAACCACTTACAAAAAGAAAAGAACAAATACAGATAGTAGTTAATCATTATAATTAAGAGAGCCAAAACGACTACAAATCTAAATCGTAGAACTGCAGCAATACTTTAACATACCTACTACAAAAGTAAAGTCATAAAATTACCATAAACATCTGAAAATCGATTACGTTCTTCATGCTCGCATACCTTATCGTAAAACCAAAACCGTGAAACTAGGTGACCAGAGTTCCGGCTATATATAGCGGCATTATGTAATATACAGGGTGAATAATATCAGGCCTATCGGCGAGCAAAGCTTCCGTTCTGTAGGGTTTATGCCACGAGATAAACTGTTACTCTGATGCATTGTAATTTTATCGAAAGTTATAGTGCTATATTTAAACATGTATGCTAGGGCCATACTAACGTCTAACGTCAATAAACTAACGCGATATTTACTGTGATAATTATCGCGATAACTTGAACGCACTAAAGTAGGTAAAGTAGGCGATAACTCAAACAAATTTTTACAAATTTTCACAAATTTCAAGTGTAGTCACACTTGAAAGTTGTTTGAGTTATCGCCTAATGCCAAACGGCAATGTTAAAGCTAAACGTTAACGTCTATTATCGCTATAATTCTTGGCATTTCTCGTTAGTGAGGCCCGGACATTAGTGGTACCAGCGCTATATTATGTGTTTAGACAGCAGCGCTCTTCCCTTTTAGGTAAATCTAAGGATTTAGTATTTAATGAATAATTTGTAGATGTAAAACTTGATTATAATTATGATTAAAACATAAACTTGATTATAATTATTATCTTTATAATTATTAGGGTTCTGTACATCAAAAGGAAAAATCAGTAAGCAGTCTGTTTGTCTGTCAAGACCCTTTATCTTGAGAACACGTAGAGATATCGGGTTGAAAATTAAACCATATACTCAAATCTAGAGTTCCTAGAAATTGTGAAAAAATCAAATTTATAATGTTTGTTTAACTAAACAAACATTTGTTTAGTTAAACAAAAAGATACGGTCGCAAAAAGTGCATATTTCTCTCAAAGCTAAAAGAACCAAAATTCGTAAGATACTGTCCGTTGATCTAGAATTCTAAAATTTGTCATGGAGCAAAGTTCTATTGCTCAAATATAGGGAATAATTTTAAAACTAAATTTTTAGTCAATTTGAAAAATAACTTTATGTCTCAATTCAATAGAACTGCTTTTACAGATAAGTTTGAGCAGAACCCTTACTGCGTGGGTCCGACTCGCAGTTTTTTTATTTATGGCCCAGAAAATTAATGTTTCAAGTTATTTTCTACACAGATATTGATCTCACAAGATGTTTATGGGTCGCCTGATATAGAATAATGTGGCCAAATTGCGTGCGTGACGATTTGGTGACGTCGAGAACTCGTAAAGTCGTAAGGCCACTGCCTCGAATCTTGCGGGCAGCGGCGCGACGGCGGTTGCGGCGCGGGAGTGAAGCGGGCATCGCGCACCCGTTCTCGAAACTAGCGGGCAGATCGCGCGTCATTGTAGCCGCATAGTGTTGTGTTCATTATTGTGTCGTCGAGATATTTATTTTTATTCGCGAATGGAATGTCTGAACAACGGCAACATCTTTTTCATTCAAATTTATTCCTAACGCTCGATTTATTGTGGGCAAAAGAAGCGCGGGCGGTCACCGCTCGACTAAAGTACACCGCTCGCTGCCCGCGCCCGCCCCCCTGCCGCACCGCTGTTTTCGAGGGCCGGTCCTTTTGATTTTACGTATAAGATACTGCCGCGCCCGCGCCGCCGATGCCGCCGCCCCGCTGCCCACAAGATTCGAGGCAGCGGCCTAATAGTTCGGTGGCCGAGTTCAGTTATGTTAACCTCTACCATTAAGCATTGGGGCGGTTAGAAATAATATTTTGAGTGATGTTTGAGGAAGTTAACGTGAACTATTTTATCGATTCGTCGACTGTACGCTCTGTTCCCGCGCGCCTCAAGGAGTTGTCAGCAAATGTAGAGACCCAACTGCCGAAGCCTACCGGGGCCCCGGTCCGGTTTCTGAAAGGAAGGTCCCACCCCAGTATAAATGCTAAGCTGGGTCGTTTAGTCAGTCATAGTCTGACACTGTTTTCCGCTCCGCTCAAGGGCGGAATTCATCAGATGATTTTAACCTCCCAAAAAAAAAAAAACGATTCGTTAGATATCGAAAAACTTCTCCATATCGACGCAATAATTTAAGACAGAAGCTAGTTTCTTATTTATAAGTATTAGACTTCTAACTCAAAAACCCATGTATTCTTAAACAAATACAATCGGCCCAAACAGAAAAACAGCGTAACTAATGCATGACGTAAGAAATTAAACTATTACAAGGGCCTGATTTTTCAGGGCGCTCTCTATTATTCAAAAGACAGGCAAATTGCTACCTCTGGACAAATAAATTGTGAGTTTTACGTAGCTTTGTTCAATTAAATATTGTTAGTCTATTGAAAAAGAAATGTTAGTAATCATAGAGCTGTTTTTTGATAACTGTCGTAAGAACCCGGTTGTTAAGGCCTCTCATGAGTTTATGGTTTAGAAATCAATGCGAATTTACAATTTATATATACTTTTACATAAAATTAGCTTGTGGACAGTGAGCAATGGATAACTTGCCGTCCAACCGTCCGATAACCGTGCGGACTGCGCCCAATTTGACATCAGCACGTAATAATCCACATGCGTCTCGAGGAAACGTCGGCAAATCCGTAGGGTCCGACGAAACCTACTGAGGCCATGAGTTGTGCGAAAGAAAACCCAGGACTCTAAAATAAAGGCAAAGAACAAACAGTAGTGGGTTTTATTTAGTAAAAGTCTACGTTTGGGGAGATGTGATTGGATGATTTACCACTTAAAAAAAAACCTACTGTCATAAGTTGCCTCGGAAAACAAACACAGCTCGACTCATTGTCATTCGTTTCTCTCTTACAGTAGTTACAGTTTTTTTTTTATATGGAGAGAAAAATGATCTAATGACCAACCCTGCCCTTAGGCGGAGCGGGAGATAGTTTCAGACTCTAACTAAACAACCCGCTCCCCTTTCCACCTTCCTCCCTCATACCAGAATCGGACCTTCCTTAACAGAAACTGGTCTAAGGCCCCAAAAGGCTTCGGCCCTGTTGAGCCTCTACGTTTGCTGATAACTCCTTGAAGAGCGCGGGTACAGAACGCGCCGTAGAACACTTAGGCTTGATCGTGTCTTGGCTAAGTTGGGGCAGGTGGGCGAGCAAGAAAAAGCGTTGAAGCTATACACCCTATATAACATTTCTATTTGTATGCGTACTGTTACCAGTTGACCGGAAGGCGAGCTACCCATTCCTATGACATGCCTATCACAGTTTATTTGTAGTTCATTTCATTTTTCAACCAAAGTTTTTGTAAAATATTACCTCATCTGCCATTTTCTTTTTCCCTATTCCTTTGATTACCCGAGATTATTTGCAAGCAATCCCCTGATACCGAGACCACGTGGGTAAACCAATTTACTGAACTAATGTGGCTGTAATCGGATTAGTATGGCTGAAGAAAAATCAATGTGCTTGCCAGATTGGGGCGCCGTGGAGCGAAATGATTGCATCACGCAACCCAAGCTTACTGTTTTTTTATGGAAGACTGAGATTCTCAAACATAAACGTTTAGTTAGCTATGAAGAGGTTCGTAATGAGCTTTCGAAAGTTAAAAAAAAATAAGGTACCTAAATTTTGGAAGTTATGGTGTGAAAATAAAAGGTTTATTGATAAAAATTAGCAAGTTGTATAATTACTGGAGCACTTCTACACTCAGCCTTTTTAATGTTCCCACTGCTGGGACACAGGCCTCTTCTCTAGGAGGGAATGGGCCGTAATCCACCACGCGGGCTCGGTGCGAATTGGTGGATATCACATGTCTTCAACTTTTTGGATCTAGGACATGCCGGTTTGCTCACGATGTTTTCCTTCACCGTTTCAAGAGCAGTGGTGATGAAATAAACTATACAAAGTAATGCGCTGGGTTTAAATCCGCGACCTACAAATCGTTAGTTGGGGCCGTTACCACTCAGCCACCACTGCTCTCACACAACCCACACTAATATTATTAAACAGAAAAGATTTATTTTTTGATTGTAATGAATAAACTACTAGACTGATTGTAAAAAAAAATTGCAGTTTTTTTTTTACTTTTTCAATCACCAAGTATTTTCACATTTACATATCTGGTGTGAACTTGCGTGTTAGCATAGCAAAAGGCGGAAGATATCGTAAATTTAAATAAAACACACCTTAATTATTTATTTTATTAGACTTTTACTGTACAAATTATATTTTTACCACTCTGTGACATGACAGGAAACGGTCCTAATACAGCAATAGTCATAAAAAATACGAAATCTAAGAAAGCTGCACGGCAGTGTATTTCTTTGGTTGTCGAAGTTTAAACTTCGACAACTAAAAATATCTTTTATCGTTTACGTGAAAGTAAAATATATATACCTATATGAATTTGATGCTTACGGCATAAATAACAAGCACAGAATACGTTTGCGCATTTTAATGAACCTGTCACAGATAGGGAGGTATCTGCATCGGATTCGTGCGGAAGAGACGCCCTGGTAACGCCACAGTGTGGCCCGCCGGGAGGACACGGTGGAGCATACGGGTGAGTTTAATTTGCCCCGCTTGGGCAGAACATCGCCGTGTCCTCGTGGGAACGATCGGCGGCGGCGATCTCTCGCACCGGGCCTTGGAAGAAGCCATGGTCCGGAGCAAGGAAGAGTGGCAGGCGGTCGCCTCCTTCTGCGAAGCAGTAATGCTAGCAAAGGAGGAGGCCGACCGCATGAGGCAACGGCGTTTGACGCTTCCGATTCCGAACTCGACTTCTGGCCACTGTAGGCGCGGGCTTGTGGACAGCGAGCATTGGGTAGCTCGCTGTTCCGTCGTCCGGACCAAGCCCAATCGTCGACAGCGCGCACTGTTCCCGCGCGCCTCAAGGAGTTGTCAGTAACCGTAGGTAGTAACCTGCAGAAGGGTCGAAGCCAATTAGGGCCAAGGGTTTGTATCTGAAAGGAAGGCTCTGGCCCTGGTATGTATGGCAATGAAGAACCGGGTAGGTTGTTTAGTCAGTAAGAGTCTGACACTGTTTCTCGCCTCACCCAAGGGTGGGATTCATCATTGGAGGTCCAAGTCTGCCATTTTTATAATAATCGTCATTCTAATACGATTCCATTTTTCAAAGTTCGTAATCTGTTCATTCGGTATCACTCTTGACAGAGTGGTCGTGGTCATCACTTCAGGAGTTGGTGGCAAGCTTTACGATACGCCGCCACTCTTTTCTGATGGCCGCCCTCCTCGTGCATTCATGCAACGATTATGAGCCACTTAATGAAGCATTTATTTGGTCAATCCACCTCATAATCGATCTTCCTTTATGAAACCAAAATCAACAATTACAAAATCAATAAAAGACCATTCTGACACTTTTTTTTTAATTTCTATAAACTAGTGCTTGACTGCGATCCCACCTGCCCACCACCTCCCCCAAAAAAAAAACCTGATGGTAAGCAGTGATGCAATCGTTGATGGTGAGGCCCACTATATTCACTCTAGCCTTGAAAACACCTAAACTATAATCGGACGGAAACACTGCAGCCGGCAAACTGTTCCAGTCCCTCGATGTACGCGGTATAAACGACGAAGCAAAACGCTTAGTCCGGACCGTAGATGTCTCAACAACGTAAGGGTGGATTTTTGCCATACGCCGTGATATCCGATAGACCGTCGTATGCCCGGCACTATTGTAATAGCTTGAGGCCTTGGATAAAATATGTTCCAAACAGCCAAGTACATTTTCACCCAAATACTTTGAGAATCTGAGTAAAAAACCGTTGAATCGTGCAAGCATTTACGAAACTTGTGTTTTGAAAACTATCCAAGGTATTTGTTACGATGTACTTGCATTTGCATAACCCCCGTGAAAGTAGGCCGGCGACAAGACGTAACTATAAATGGTAGGTATATAAAAGATAGACATCAGGTAAGTCTGGCTATCTTTTAAGCTACATTGAACGGTGCATGGTTGTATAGGGCCGTTAAAACGTCTTGTACAGTATTACCGTTGAATCTTGGCGAGTTTGAAGTTAGGCACTACGAATTTTAGCGTTTGAAAACTCGTACAAAATAAAGGTTTTAAAAAAATGACAATAACAGTTTTTAGCAGTAATAACAACTGCAAATTACATTTATTTGTATAAACCATTTATTTTTGTACGAGTTATCAAGCGCTAAAATTCGCAGAGCCTAACGTCCGACTCGCCAAGATGCCTACGAGAACAATGGAAAAGCTTGTGAAAAGGAAACTCGTAGTTCTAGAACGCAAAGGATAACTGAAAAATATAAGTGTAGTCGTCGTCGTCCAACGGCAACGGTAGCCAGTTCTTTTTTTGCCATCACACAACGCCGTCTAGTCTCAAGCTAAGCAGAGCTTGTGTTATGTGTACTAGACAACTGATAAACATACTTATATATATCTAAATACATACATATTATAGATAAATTACGCCCAGACACAGAACAAATGATCGTGCCCATCACACAAACATTTGTCCTGGGTGGGAATCGAACCCACGACATCAGGCATAGCAGTCAGGCTCACTAACTACTATGCAGGCCAGTCCATTGAGGGTTCAGTAAACTATGCTGGCTTAAGGTGTATGGCGTATTTCGAAGCTTCTAAGAAACTGCTCGTTCGCGGTCAGTAAGGCGTATCTTACGGTGTTCCCAAAATTCAGTTTAATAGTATTAAATGTTGGGGAGGTGTTACATAATTGATTGGTTAATAGCGTAAGATTTGGGGGAGGATTTTGCTAAGATTCGGTCGAGTTTTGGTAAACTTGGAAGTTTGAATCGACTTTTAATATCTTTTCTATTAGTTCAGTTTTTTTTCTTGACACTGAAGGTATTATAATCATTAACACCATCCTAAATACCTTGGTATTAATAATTATAATATATAATTTTCATTGTCATTTGGAACGATGTGAACTTGGATGAATACGAATTTTATTGAAATGATCTCATTACCATACATTTGATTAGTTTTCTACTAGCGTTTTAAGCATTATACATATATTATTAACTTGGCTAAGTTTTGTTATGATCAAAGCCAACTCAGGCTGCGGATAGTGCAAGTAAAAGAACACTGTGGGCTTTAATCAGTAAATGTCTGCCACAAAAAATTGGAGAAACCTTTGATAATTTCCCACGTTAGTAAATCCCCACCTATAATCACATGGTGGACATCCCACCTAAACTTATGAGAACACATTCATTGTGCGTACAGTTAAAGAGCCTTCAGCCGGACTTTGTGTCCTAATGGCTACAACCCGGGAATCTTTAAGTCTAGAGTGAATAGATTGCCTCTAGGTAAGCGCACTCCATCATCGACCGCATCGTCACTATGCATCAGGTGAGACAGCGGTCAAACGCAATATATCAACGATATAAAATGTAGGTACAGACAAAAAAATATAACATTATGTTTTTCTGTGTTCTATTTAGACCCACCAAAATAGGTTTGTGTAACATTATAGTATTTGGCCCATATAGTATTACTACGCCTACATTACACCTACAAAGGTTTCTGTGGAGATTCAAAAGGTTATATTTTGCCTAGGTATTCGAAAATATTGTATAACTTTTGTGGTGAGACTTCCACAAATAACTTCTATACCTGTGGTTTTTTTGCGGTGGTTAATCATCCAAACTTTGTGGTCTCCGTCCTTAAGGGGGACGAGACAATCTCGCACGTGGTCTAGGACAACACAGGTGCCATTGATACACGCACACGTACCTTAGGCACCTCGAACTCTCTTATTGACACTCTGAAATATCTGAGAGGCCTAATCAGCTTTTAGAGAGAGGTGGCCCGTTTGGAGTAAGCCCACTACCATGGCTCAGGTATAACTGTCTGCATAGGACTAAGTGCGGAAACCATAGGTACTCAGACATAACAAAACGGGAGGGAGTGTATAACTTTAACCTGTCTGCATAGCTCCAGTCACCCTTTACGATCTAGGGCATCTAATAAAACCCATTTCTCAGTGAAACACTACCAACCCAAAGTTATGTAGCTACGACTAAAATCTACCTACACAAATATAATTATAGACACGTAAATGTAAGGGAATCTCATCCTTATTTACATAATGTAATCCTTACGAAGGTACGAACTAAGATTGAAATAGTTTAATGCTCTGAGGAAGTTAAGCCGCGACTTTGAAACTACTGAGAAAGCCTGAAGTTCATTAAGTGTAATCTTAAATTGGTTGGAGATTAAAGAAAAGTTGTTGGTTTAATAATATTAAACGGTAAAGTGTTAGATAGTTGATTGTTTAATTGCTGAACCTTTAAGGGAAGATTTATAGCAACAAGCATATGACGATTTTTTTTTGATGGGCTCGCAGACGATGTGACCTACGAAAGAGCACGCTTGTCTAGAAGTAATCTATTCACTTTTGACTTAAAGAACTTTTGTGACAATAAAGCTTTTTTTATTTTTATTTTTTTAAAGATCAATGGGAGGCTCGCCTTCCAGACTTAAGAAAAATGCCCAGTCCGAACCCGTGTCGTTTACGGCGCGTAGGGTACCAAGCGTCCCTCAAAGAGATCTTAGTAAAGCCGTAGGGGTCCAGCATGGCCGAAGCCTATTGGAGCCATGAGTTGACTTCCGAAAGGAGAACACCGGGGTCCTGGTAAATATTTTTAGGACCTACAAATAGGTATTTTAGGTCTGAGTCTTGTGCATGTGAGTTTCGGGCCCAGTGCGGATGTCACATGTCTTCAAATTTTTGGTTCTAGAACATGTCGGTTTCCTTACGATGTTTTCCTTCACCGATTTGAGAGCAGTGGTGATAAAATAAATTACACAAAGTAATGCGCCTGGCTGAGTTTGAACCTGTGACAAATCGTAAGTCGGGGCCGTTGCTACTTAGTCGGCCATCACTGCTCCACCGGTAACCGTTCTGCATAAATCTATGCAAACCAGACCACAGATTTGAGGGAAAATCGTTTATATTCAAGTACTTCTATCACAAATATAGAATGTCGATATTCTAGTCTCAACCCGTTTATGATTCAGTTTCTCTAGGCAACCTATCTTGGTAACGTCGTCACGTTCTTAGTCGCCTACTATATTTTATTAATGATGACACTTCTAGGAACTGTTTCGGATTTTCGTAATATTTAATTTTGTAGATGTAAATGTAAGAAGTGCTGAAAGAACTTATGTGTGTTTGGGTGTTTAGGTAAAAGAGTTTAGAAAAAAATCTATTTATAATTTAGTTTTGACGAACGAAGGAAAATATATGAAGTGCTAATAGAACGCATGTGTATTTGGAATAAAGAAGATTATTTATTATTACGATTTCTAGATTTTTTTACATTTTGTTATGTTAAAACAGGTGGTACCTATATTCACCTGGTCCGTAAAACTGACACGGAAGATAAAACGTTGGTAAGGCCGCCCATGAATTGAACTGATGGCCAGGGGCCCAAGTCTTCTATTTTTTATATTATATTGTCATTCCACTGTCATTCCAACACGATGCCATTATCATTTTGCAAAAAGTTTGTAATCTGTTAATTCATAATGGCTGATCATTGGACGGTCAGCAGTGTCGTAGTAGAATTGTTGTACGAGCTGACTTGTTTCGAATTAAAAACTATAACTGCACAATAACATTCTAATCGTAAGTCACTGATTAAAGGAACTGTCACAATTTTAGTAATTTATCGCATAATGTCAAACATTAATTTGTCTTTATGTACGAGATTACCATTCTAAAATATTTCTTTTAATGAAGTGTCACTGGTTGGTCATTAGGAAGTTACAATGACGCCATTATATTAGTAGATTACCAAACTTATATATATATATATATTAACAATGATGAAATCAACGATCGAATATTCTGACACTATTATAATTAAATAGCAGACTTGAGCTCTACGTACTGACTTTTTTTTAGGTTCATCCAATGAGTTTTCCTGCTCTCGAGCAAAACAGGAGACCGTGTCAGACTTTTCCTGATTGAAGCTCTTTGTTATATGACTTCTTTGTCTTGCGTTCCTGGACCGAGCTTCCCTTACGGAACGGTGTCTTCAGAAATAAAAGCATATTCATTACTTATTATATTTTATTTGCAAATCACGTTTTGTATAATTAAACTTAAACAATTATGTAACATAAATGGTATTATTACAAAATAATATACCAATAAAATTCACTCTAACAACGTCCGACCAGCTCACATGTCGATGAACGAATGACCACTCACGCGATGCGCACACCTTTTATAAACTCTGCCTTTCACTTTTGACTGGCGGGGCGCCGATGGTGGCGGGGTGCATCAAACGATTAGTTAGTAACGTTTCGTTGTACGTGCGCTCTGCACATAGTTACAAATATTTGCGTAAATATCTAATAATATCATGGATATACACCATAGATCCTTCAACCACAAAATATTTTAACTAGTAACTAAAGAGATGTGAAAATAACATCGCTGTTCCAACTTCACAAAATTCCCCTATCAGCTCCACCTCACTAAAACTTTTTAATTACAAAACACTATCTCTTAGTTATTCCAACACCACCCCATTATGTACCCATCAATTTAATAGAGATATTAACCCTATAAATAGCGAGGTATGTCGTCTCACGCCGATCGTAAAGCGGGCCCTTTAGACCCTACTTGATACTTTGTCAGCTATAAACACACGGAAATAAGGTGTCAGCATGACAAGGGTTAATATGGTACACTAGCTAGATTTATTTGACATTTTACGCTTGACGCTGAAGTGGAGTATTGGTTTTTGTTGGTGACTTATCGTAATTAGAGAGAGAATGAGATGGAAATATTCAGATAGGTTTAAAATGGTAAGCGAGGGAAAGGGAGAGGAGATAAACAGGGTCAGTTTCGTGTAAAAAGTTTTGAGTAGTAAAGAAACGTGTTTGTATACTCGCTTTTCGCCTGTCTTTTCCTTACAATATTTACTAGCTTCTGCCTGCGACTTCGCCCTCGAGTTTCGTAAAATCAGTTCTTAGCAGACGTCTACACCCTATAAGGAACCTGCGAAATTTTAAGTTTGTAGGTGTCATAATTTCTGAGATTTCTTGATTAGTCAGTGCTATTTCACTTTTATATATATCAGTCAATGTATATAAAAATCAATGACATATTTCGTTGTAATTTTATAATTCAAGAACGGGCTCACTTATCCTAAGTAAATATTTAGACTTTGTTGAAATTATTTAGTAGATGGTTTATGTTAAGTTTGCACAAAATCGGTGGAGCGGTTCTTTATTTATCACATTTTTTTGGTGCCGGGAGCGAAGTGTTTACAGTTCCTTATAATTATAATTAAAACAAAATTTCCCACCTCCTTTGACGGTGTCTATTTGCAGTTACCTTCAGTAGGTAACCACAGCAAATGGTTCAACGTGTTTGCAGCGTTCTATAATATCTATTCATCATCATCATCATTTCAGCCAAAGAATATTCAGTGTTGGACGTAAGCCTCCCCAAGTGCTACAAAGAACGGTCCTGTGCATCTCGCATCCACCGCATTCCCGCAACCCTCACCAGGTTCTCGGTCCACTTTATGAGAGGCCCTCCAACACTGCATTTTCAGTGCCCGGTCGCCACTCTAGAACCTAGCGACCCAATCGCCCATATTCTACGAACAATGTGTCCTAGCTACTGCCACTATGGCTATAGCTGGAGAGCTACTGAACCCTGGGAGTAACGGTCGCCCTGTAAGCTTAGAAATTTGTATACTTACGATTTATGGCATTCTAAGAGCAACAGCCATGACCTGGCAGGCGTCAGCCCTGCACGTCATCAGTCCCTTTATTTTTTGAACTGTTAAGTAAATTGAATTTCAAAACTTGTTTCTGTAAAACAAGTTTCTGTAAAACAGACAAACAACAAGTTTGTGTAACAGTTCAAAAAATAAAGGGACTGATGACGTGCAGGGCTGACGCCTGCCAGGTCATGGCTGTTGCTCTTAGAATGCCATAAATCGTAAGTATACAAATTTCTAAACTTACAGGGCGACCGTTACTCCCAGGGTTCAGTAGCTCTTGGACTACTATGTCGATAATCTTGATTGTCCCGCATATATCTTCTTGGTGTGATCAAAATCAAAATGATTTTTATTGGCACTTATAAAACGTCAGAAGCTAGTGCACGGTTCCAAATTGGTCGTTTCCTATAGAGAAGAACCGGCAAGCAACTCCATTTTTTTTTATAGTAGTTAAAAATCATCGAATGACGAAACCCGCTCTTGGGCAGAGCGGGAGACCAGTGTCAGACTCTTACTGACTAAAAAACCTACCCCGTACCTACCCTACCCTACCTTGCCCTATTCCCAGAGCCGTAGTAACAGTTTCACTCCAACCGGCAGCTCCAGGTGGCTTCGACCCTGAAGGGCCCCTACAGTTTGGCAAGCAACTACATGGTTACTCTTTTTTTTTTAAAATGGTTTCTTACACGCTAGAAAACTGTGACTATAGTCCTTTTTACTGCCCTATGGGTGACTGTAAGGCGTAAGCCCTCTGATGTAGCTCATTGGAAGCGAACATGTGTCTAAATAATAGTATTATAGCAGAGAAAATCCGAGGATTTCAAAGATTTCTATCACACATGCGAAACTAGGGCAGGTCGCTAGTTACGTTATAAATCCCGCAGCAGAGAGAGCCTTTATTAAGGCGTGTAATCCCTTGATCATCTGGCCGGAGAAAAATGCACACATACTCGTACTGAAATGTATGTCCGCATAGAGAAAGAAAAAAAGAAAGAAAAAATATGTTTATTTGGCACTCCATGAGCCAATATAAAATAAACAATTACAATTTCAAGTAACAATAAAACAAAGAAAAAGAAAAAAAAATAGAAAAATAAAAAAAAAAACAAAATTCTGACCTTTATTTATTTCTATTAGTATTATTTATTCCTTTATATCATTCTTGCCTTGGTAAAAAATATATTAATCTACATTGGAAAAGTTTGTTTTTTTGTTTGTAGGAGGTAATCTCTAGGACTAGGGGTCCCATTGGATTTTTTTTGCAACAATAGAAAGCTCCTTTACTCCTGAGTGACATGAGTGGCTATGTTTTATGTACGCGGGCGAAACCGCAGACAAAAGCTAGTGTTTTATATAAATAAAATAATAAATAATATGTCCACAACTGTCACACAACGCCATCTAGTCCCAAGCTCAGCTTGTGTTATGGGTATTAGACGACTGATAAACATACTTATATATTTCTAAATACATACATATTATAGATAAATTACAACCAGACACAGAACAAATGATCGTGCTCATCACACAAACATTTGTCCTGGGTGGGAATCGAACCCACGGGAGGTCGTGAGTTCGATGCCCACCCAGGACAAATGTTCATGTTATTCATCAAATGCATAGCAGTCAGGGTCACTAACTACTATATGGATCTATATTTTTTTCTTTTTTAACCTAATGATTAAGCAGAAAATCACTGTTTTATGTCACTGCTCGGAGCAAGGCCCTTAAGTACTTACAAGGCTAGCGAGATTGTTCAAAAGAGTCACTGCGACTTTGGAACCCAAAAAGCAACTGAAGAAACTGATTCCCATAGCTGGGAACATTATAAGACTGACGCTGAGCTAAGGTGATATAGCACAAGTACAGGAAAAAGTCTGAAAACTTGTAGTTACATTACAAAAAAAAATACTTTTTTCGATTCGGAAAAATCTTCGAGCCTCCATTCTGACTGGCCTCTCAGTCTAGTAGTTAGTGACCCTGGCTGCTATGCGGGAGGTCGTGGGTTCGATTCCCACCCAGGATAAATGTTTGTGTGATGAGCATGATTTGTTCTGTGTATAGGTGTAATTTGTCTATAATATGTAGATAGATAGATTAAACTTTATTGTACACCAAAAAGTTACAGAACTTATACAGAAACTTAAATCTATGGGTACAAAGGCAAAGGCAAAGGATATATTTAGAAATATATAAATATGTTTATCAGTGGTCTAGTACTCATAACAAAAGCTCTACTTTTGTTTGCTTGAGACTAGACAGCTTTGTGTGATAGTTGTCGAATATTATTATTATTCGGGAATTTAACTAACATTTAGTTACTTTTTATCGAATCTTCAGAATACGAGTCCGATTCACACTTGCCAGGTTTTTTTTTCATATTAACAAACAAAAGCTCATACTTTTCTTCCCAAAACTGTAAGCAGAAACGACAAAAATCATATTTTACCACATTGATTTCATATTTTTCAGTAATAAATGAATGTAAACATTTAAATTACGTAGTAGGCCTATTCAGTAATTAAAGTCATTTAAATTTAGTATCCGGTACATCTGTCGCTTCCGTTTACTGCTGTCCCATACTAATGTATTTAGTACCTACCTACGGACCCACTGTAACCCACTACCAATATGATGACGAATTGAACTCGAACACATTCACTAGAACAATGGTGAAGGCTGACTTACGAGTTCGCGTAGTAGGTCGCTGTTTCAAACCCAGCCAGGGGCATTACTTCGCGTATTTTATTTTATCACCACTGCTCTCAAAACGGTGAAGGAAAACATCGTGAAGGAACCGGCATGTCCTAGAACCAAAAAATTGAAGACTTGTGATATCCACCGAACCACACTGGGCCCTCGTGGTGAATTATGGCCTATTCGTTCTCCTAAAGAGGAGGCCTGTGTTCCAGCAGTTGGAACATTAATAAGGCTGGTGATGATGATGATTGACATTGACATTAGCTAAATTCATTATATTTAGTCTCTAGCTTCTGCCAGCGCAGAAATTACTCCAGAAACGAAAAATCAATTGGCTTCTCTATGTAAAATTATAAACTCTATTGGACAGTTTGAATGAAAAGGCCGGTTTTTTGTAGTGGTTAAAATTACACAATATGACATTGTCACTAAACTAAATACAATATCGAGAACCATATCGTTCGGAACAAGCATGGCATTACACATTTCAACTATCATCCAGCCTAAAAAGTTATAAAAAAAATACGTGTGGCACTCGGGGACTGCCGCGGTAAAGCTATTGCATAGCATTCTGTATCAACTAAAATTGAATTGACTTTTTTTAATTGACTTGTGCAATCTATTTCAATAAAATGGTAAATTGTCTGTTAAAAATTGAATTGACTTTTTTTCGTGACTTTCTTCATTAATAATAAATGCACTTTGTTCATTCATATTCAAAACACTTTATACACAAATTTTACAAGTACAGCCGTTCACTGTTGTAGATAAATACTTATACACCTATATACTTTCTCACAAACAGCTGATTATGTATTCGTCCGATTTCGGAGCAGCTCGTCTCGATTCGGGCGAGTTCCGTAAAGTCGTACAATACGTCTAATCGCACGACACACAACGCCGTGTCGAAGACTGCCGAACTGACACGACGTTAGACGATGCACGGCCTTCAAGCCACACCTCCGTGCCCGTCGGAGTGGGGAGCGTGAGGTTTTTTCGTTACGGAATTTCTGGATTTAGTCCCCGCGCTCAAGGCCTGCGATAGAAGATATGCAATAGCTTAAAAAGAAAACATAACATTCAACATGACATCTTCTCATTCGTTTGAAAATGTGTTTTTTTTTTTAATTCTTAAAGAGGTACGTAGTTATTATTGACATAATATACGTAATCTAATCAACATTAAACTGAAATATCTTTAATACGAGGATTCTATTAATAGTAATAATGTAAGACAAAATTGTTTAGAAATTTAATCTGTACATTTTAGTATATTTTTCTTCACTATAATACGCTAAAAGAAAAACCCAGGAAAATTTTGTTCGAGACTTCGCATGATCGTTTGCAGAGACCAGCCCCTTTACACCTTGTAGGTAAAAATAAATAAAATTAAGTATCTGCATATTGAAAAACAACGCTACTTACACAGTACAAACCTTATTCTATAAACAATTGAATATGTTAAAAAAGGGTCACATAAACTGGACCATTGAACTCTTGACCATTGAAACAACAGAACATTGAATTACAAAACCAAATTGCTTTACAAACTTCAATAAAATCCAATACGACTCTAACTTTAGAACTAAACCGTAAAATCACTAGAAGCCACTGCGACAACTTACCGACTATAGCAGTCGTATTTTTAAAAGCAATTCTGTGCCTCGGCAAAGATGCCGAAATTTTTAATGTTGACCTACTTTGCCTTTTATTCTGTGTATAAATGTGATTTTTTCACTGCTCTACGGCTCAAAATTGCCAAACTTAAGTGGCAATGGACAAGGCATATTGCTCACAGAACAGAGTTGGGAAGGTTATGGAATGGCAACCGCGTACCGGAAGACGCAGTGTTGGAAGGCTTAATGGCAAGGTGGACCGATGACCTGGCAAGGGTTGCGCGAATCCGATAGATGCGAGATGCACAGAATTGTTAATTGTGGCTACACTTGGGGGAGTCCTATATCCAACAGTGGACGCATAGAAACTTTTGGCTAATATGGTGATAATGATAATGACTGCTCTACGGAGTGTTTGCTTTAATATTATGATATGAGACACATTTATTTTAAAGGCATTTTTGAATATTCTGCACGGTGGACGGTAGAGCAGTAGTAGTAGCTATCAAAAAGCACATAATTCTATTTCACAGCTGGTGTCTACGCACAGTTAATATATTAGAAAAAACATTTTAAAATATTGCGTGCATTCTAGTTAATGTCATTCTCTGTGTC
Source organism: Mythimna loreyi (assembly GCA_029852875.1). Taxonomy (NCBI): domain Eukaryota; kingdom Metazoa; phylum Arthropoda; class Insecta; order Lepidoptera; family Noctuidae; genus Mythimna; species Mythimna loreyi. The sequence goes on along the minus strand of CM056800.1, from coordinate 7,261,532 downwards.
ATTTCTAAACCTTTCTCTTGAAACACTCTATCCGTAAAAAAGCCGCATCAAAATCCGTTCCGTATTTTTAAAGGTCTAAACATACATAAAGGCAGACACCGAGATGCGACTTTGTTTTATATTATGTAATGAACATATATTATTATGTACCTATTGAAATTCTTGATTGTATCGGTGACCTTATTTAGTTTATTACTTTATTTTATCTTATATTCTCATGTAAGTGGCTTCCTATGTCTTTTTGAGAATAAACTATTTAAACCTATATAGGGAATCTTCTAAGATAGAATTCGACATTGTTTTCTAACTTGCTGCCAGCCGTAAACACCGCAATACTGAGCACATCCTAAGCCGATTTTTATTTACAATCCTTATTTACATAGGTCTGCAGCGATTCTATTGTACTTTTTTCATTTGCATTGAAAGCGCAATAAGTTGCAATATATTAAATTGATCTGCGAGTCTTGTAATAATATCCTTTCTTGGTATAATGTAGACTTAATGCTTGCTTTTGATTTTTATTTCTTCGATTTGCAATTGTAAAATTACAGCTGTTATTTCATGTCAATATAAGTCTTGATAAATCGTTTCTTATCGCATAACACTTATTCAGATTTCATTTATGAAATGAAAAGGGTAAAATATGGTATATACCTACAGTTAAATTCTTCTAGGTGGCATTCATAAGTTAAACTATCTTTTACCCGCTGCTTCGGCCGCCTGAAAGTAGATTTTTACATACAAAGTTTGACATTCCTGCGAAGAAGTAATGCTGTGCAATACGTGTTTTTCTTAAACCCTTAAGGATTTTTCAACAAAAATGTCATCATTTAGAATCTCGATTAAGTGCACAAGGCTTTTATAGAAGTACTTTTTTATATTTTTTATATTATGGGGAGTATATTATGGGGAGTCAAATTTTGCGTAAACTAGCAGATTTTCAGAGGTCTTTACTAAATTACTCTCACACAAATTTATGTTTTGATTTCTATAAAAGCCTAGATAACATTCACAAGATATCAGTGTATCCAAAATATCTGAAGAAAGATGTGTAATAACATCATAATCACGTAAGAGCGGTTGTAAGAAAATGTACCTCGAGTTGGCCGCTCTTAAGAGTGCGTCCCGCAAGTAACAAGATTTTCTTTTTTTCTTGTATAAAGTTCTACCTCACTTATTTTTGTTCGTTAACTCGAACCAGCAAATAGTAGGGGATAACATCTGTTGATCGACCTACATGCAAATATATTAAACAGATTTGTGGTCTACAATGTCGCACGCTGCGCACGTTAGAGTATACTGTACCCTACGTGTCATGTCTCGTAAGCTATGTTAATCTGTGGGATGAGATGGTATGTTCTTAGTTGGGGCTCAGTGAATTCATTATGATGGAAATGGTGATGACTGGGACTGGGACCTTTCAAATATTTTAGTGTTAGCTTACGGAATTGAAATACAATTTACAGTATTTATTTTGTATAGTGTTCAATTTTTAGAAGGAAGGATCACTTTGTGGGCCGTCTGTCTATCTAGATATCAAGACCCTTTTATCTCGGGAACGCGTAGAGGTTGTGTGTGGATATTAAAGCCATATTTTTTGGTCTGCAGTCTAAGTTAATGAAAAAAATATATAGCCGTTTATGTTGCAAAAATATATTTCAACACCCTCAAAGGAATCAAAATTTACAGGAAGTACTTTTTTTTATGATGGGTAAAAATCATCCAATGACAGATTCTTACTGACTAAACAACCTACCCTGTTAATTCGTCGCCATATATACCAGGGCCTTCCTTTGAGACACGAACCCTTGGCCACAGTTGGCTTCGAACTTTCTGTAGCGTCCCCACGATGGGTATTTTCTGTTGACCTAGAACCTTGAAATTTGGCATGAAGCAAGGAAGGGAATAGGAATAAACCTGAGAACTGAAAATTTGTGATTATGTCACAAAAAAAACCTTTTCTGGTCTTATCGAAAACATTTTTTGAATATTTTTTTTATAAGTTTATTGGTACGGAACCCTCGGTATGCAAGTCCGACTCGCACTTACCCAGTTTTTTTCACCATTTGTTAATTAAATTAATGTCAAGTTTAGAAAGTATTTCTTTTTTATACATAGTATAGTCACTAAAATTATTAGAATGTAAATTTTACACATTCTATTTTGTTTGCCGTATTTGGCAGTAAATGTATCGAGTCAGCATTTTCATCTAGCTTCGCTGAGGTAGTCAATTGGTGTATTGTCAGACCCATTTTACTGAATTTCAATGTCTATACAGATTGTACAATTGTGTAAATACTACGCAACTGAACTATTTTTTATGGTGGGTAAAATTCATTCAATGAAGAATCCCGCACTGCGAGCGGAAAACAAAGTCAGACTCTTACTGACTAAACAACACACCCCTTTCTTACGTTGCCTTATACATATGCCAGGGCCAGAGACTTCCTTTCTTACCCAAATCCGTAATGAAGCGTATTAATTAATTGTTCTCATCTTATATCTGTATAGTTTAATGACCATAGAATTTAACATTTATTGGTTGGTTTTGCATAAGAGAGGACTTGTTATGGGCTGTTAGACTAATATACTGTTCTTTATCTGTTTTTTTTAACTGTAAGTCTTCCATAAATAAATCACGTCCGAATAACACAATGTAAGACACTTTTTTTTATCGTGGGAAAAATCGTCGAATGATGGCTCCCGCCATGCTCCCGTCCTTGGGCGGGGCGGGAGACGGTGTCAGTCTTCTACTGACTAAACGTCCCACCGTTCCTTCCTGCCTTAGTTCCAGGACCCTGGTAATACGCTTTCGCATCCACCCTTGGTCTCAGGATGCCTCGACCCTGCTGGGCCCCTACAATTGCTGACAACTCCTTGAGTCGCGCGGGGACAGTCCGCGCCGTCGAACACTAAGACACTGCACTACCTAGACAACTACAGTCTCTTTCAAAAAAAAGGTCGTCATTAGTACATACATTATGTATCTACATGAGTCCTATATCACAACCAGCTACTCATTAGTTCCACGTGTAAACTCCCAGATTCTCATAAAATAAAGAAAGAAAGAAAGAAAAATATTTTATTTGACACATAGACACACACAATACAAAAAACACATGCAGACATATATGTTAAAACAGGTAAAAAAAATAAAATTATGTGGTTGCGCCAAATAGGTCCAGTTCAGCAAAAATGCCAGGCAACTACGAAAATGTACTCACATGAACTTTACCAGCTTTTTACCGCTTCACACTCCCGCTAGATACAGCCTACGGCGTTCCAACCTCAATGTATAGACTGACCCACATCTAGAACGCCTTTCACCCAATGAGTAGGAGTATCAAAGGAACTATGGTTGCACCTAATTCGTTGGCGCTGACCGTGCAAACAGCTTGGACAAAGAACTTGTGTACTACGGCAGTAATAGTGGTTCTGTTAAAGTCGTTTGAGACCTGTAATAAAAGTCAGAGTCGTGTCTAAGGTAAAGACGACTGGATTCTTTTTTGCATTTTAAATTTAGGGTTATTATATGTAGATGGATTAAAAAGGGAGGTTAAGGGATAAGATGGGTGGGTTGTGTGAGGAGTGATAAAAATATGACAGAGTGACAGAAAAAGTTGTAAAGACAGAATGGAAGAAAAAATGTGAAACGTTTGTATGTATTGTAGAAAGTTTATTAATAAATTGGTAATCTTTACAACCTTGTAAAATTAGGTTCGTTTAAGGGTACTTTTGAAACACATGTAGTGACAACCGCTTTACTATTTGTGCTTACTTTCAAGTAGATATATTACCAAACGTAATGAGATTTTGGTAAAATTGAAAATACCGTTTGATTATAATCTACCTCGCGAGATTGCAAACTGTCGAAAGATTGTGTAAATATGTTCACCTCCTCCATTCCCCATTCCTCCTTTTTCTATCTTTTCTCCATGAAAACACATGAGCAGTAAGTTTGCGGACTAAACATGAAGGTATTCTCAAAGTGTACATGTTTAACATTCATTTTGCGTGTAATATTGTATTAGGTATAAGTTGTTATAAACAACATCCGTTCGTAAATGACTTATTTAATTTAAAAATATTATTAAAATGTTTGTGTAGGTATTTTAGTTAGTAGGTAATTATCTTATTTCCTTAATTGAATATATTTTGTGCTATATAAACATAAAATTATGAGGGAGTTGTGAATGGGTGGGAATGTTTGAAAAAGTTGCCGTAGCCTTGGAACGTAACGGCAACTCTAAAAGCAAATCAAATTAGTGTGAAAATGGAAATTTCTGAAAAGGACACCCGTTGTCTCAGAACACGAAAGACAACAAATAGGTTGTGATCTCTCGCACTGGGCCTTGGTACAGACCTTGTCTGGAGCAAGGAAAAGTGGCAGGCAGTCGTCTTCTTCTATGTTAGCAAATGTGAGGGCGAGAAATGGGCAACACACGTTCCGACCGTCCGGTAGCCGTCGGACCGAGCCCAAGTTGTCGACGGCACGTACTGTTCCCATGCCATGCCATGTCAGTAAACCGTTGTGGCCCAGCAGAGCCGGAACCTATAGGGGCCATGGACCAACTTCTCAAAGGAAAGTCCGGCTCCGGTATCAAGCGCTAGGAAGGAAAAAAGTGGATTTTTTAGTCAGTAAAGTCTTCTGCTCTGCCCAAAGTCTGGAAATGTCATTCATAAAAAAAGTCCGTATATGTACCATGTCTATAAATGAAGTTTAGCTTTAATCACCAGACCATCACAACACAAGTGTATTATCTCGAATGCTGAATAAAACAAAACACAAGCAGTTCCCTTAAAAGCAATAAGGGCCAGATGAAGGGAATGGGTCGTTAACATGATACATAGCGGAAGTTTGCAGCCTGTCACCATTCATAATGCAATTTTGAAAGTTCACTTCCAGCTTACGATGTCTCGAATAGCACCCGTGTGCCTTATGTTATTACAAGGAACTTCTAACACCACCTTGGCGGTTAAACAGGAAAAGTTTTAAGAGTTTTTTTATTTACATAAGCTTATCCAATATTTGGTGGAGACGTAGAGGTGCAAAGTTTTAATTTTCGTGAGTTCTTGAGACTTCTGAAGTTTGACAAGGCTTTGATCAAGTGGAAAAAGTATTGAAAACTTTTTTTTTGGATTACAGAGAGGATAGCTTACATCATATATATAGCGTTGTCAGATATGTACGTCAAAACCAGTTTTAGTCTATTATAATGGATATTTAACTCATAAATGCTAGTTTATTTATTCTACTGAGAGTTCTTACTATTCTAAGCTTCGGGATGGATATCCTCAACCTTGGGGTGAATGAAGAGTTCTGTCTCTTAATAACTAAAACCCACATGGATTGAGAGCTGTTTTATAAAAAATCATTTAATTGCCACGAAATCAAGGAAGAATTTAGAAAATAATTTTGACATTGTCATAGTGAAGGCAGAATAATTATGAAATCTATGGGAAGAAAGTAGTGGTAAATTAACTGGAGTGATGAAATCTGTCAGCCTGAAAAAATATTGCAACACGTATTTAAGAATATGCTAAATTAAAATTGTCTTCAATTTCTGAAAAAATCTCAATTTTTTTTATTTTATCTCATCAATTCAGTTTTCTTTGGATTTTATAAGGTTTATTTAGAATACTCAATCCTCTTGTGGCGCATATCGAGTGTTTCAGATCTCTTCAACATTGTCAAGTCTGAATACCTCCCCCCTGAATCTGTATCCTTTCGTTGAGTCCATCCTAAGGTCTGAAAGAAATTGCCCTGTGAGGTAAGGCCATCTATTGTACACTTAGTTTTGTTAATGTGTATCCTGCCCACATTATAACAACAAAGTTAAATAAATAAAGAAATGAAAATTGTTTCGTAGTATTCTGGTCGACTGGCTGTAATCGTCCCTCAGGAACAACTCTGATAACTCTTCGCACATAAACAGCCTCTAATATCCCCCTTCTCTTACTTTCAGGTATGGATCTTCGGCGACGTCTGGTGCTCAGTATGGTTGGCAGTGGACGTCTGGATGTGCACAGCCTCCATTCTAAACTTGTGCGCCATCTCGCTGGACCGCTACGTGGCCGTCACGAGGCCCGTCAGCTATCCTAGCATCATGAGTCGGAAGAGGGCGAAGGCATTGATTGCTGGGCTGTGGGTGCTGTCATTTGTGATCTGCTTTCCGCCGCTGGTCGGTTGGAAGGACAAGAAGGTTGGTAACTCAATGACTTTTCTTTTTAATGTTTCAGTTTATGCTATTTTATTTTTTAAAAAGAGTAACCATGGAGTTTCTTGCCGGTTCTTCTCCATAGGAAACGACCAATCTGGAACCGTGCACTAGCTTCTGAAGTTTTACAAGTGCCCATGTAGGCCTATGTGAAATAAAAAGTCTTTGACTTTGTTTTACCTCGATCACGATGTTTTCCAATACACTTTGGAAGATATAAAAAAAGGGGGCCGGCGCGCGATTTGCGGGGCTTGTTTAGCACCAAGCCTAATATATACTTTACTGCACTAATGCAGAAGACAGAAAATAAGTGATAAGAGCGGGTTTTCGAGTAAGTAGTTACAACGATTACGTACACATGGAACGAAAAGCAGGTGAAACTAATAAACAAATTATTTCGAGCGAAGCGCTTGTACAGCATTGTCTACTCTGTTTACTTTGCATATATTTCGTTCTGAAAATTTAAACTATCTTCATTTTAATAAGCTGTTTCGGACTTTCTAGAAATTTATGTTAACTGTTATAAACCACTTTACAGCTTTTTGAAGTTCTGAAAAGTTTTAAGCTCATTTTGATATATGTTTGAGCTTACGAAAAACAATATACATCATACTATTAATATCATAAAGACTTAAGTATGTTTGATGCGAGTACACATCGCGACTTTATGCAAAAGAGACGTACGCATCACATTAAATAAAAAATAATAAAAAAAACTATCTATATAATGTATACTTTTGCCCATCCATGGGAACACAAGTTAGCTATAACCTGTGTTTCTGTTTGGCAAAAGTCTCACTCAATGTTTATCATAGTGCCCAGTTCTAACCTACTTGTTTCCATTTCTCCTTAAAAAGAAAACATAGGCTATCAAAAAACAATCAGCATGCTATATTTTGAACACCTAAAGAGTCGAAGCCGCAAGACATTTCTCATTCAGAAATGTACATCCATTCAAAAACGTAATTTACCTGGCCATAGAATCAAAGGGGGAGATCACAAAAGGCATCATTTTCCGTCTGTCGGCCAGCACGATTCCGGGAACCATGTTACGCGTATGTCTTGTTTGACATTCCGGTCCGTTTTCCCCTTTGATAGCTCCTGTTCCGTCAGGCTTGTTCCGTTTCCGACGTCTTTTATTAGCCTGTAATTATGGTTTATTGGATAACAACAGGGTTTGTTGTAGTTTGCGAGGGGGACCGGCTGTTATATGGTTTTGTTCATGCAACTAGATATGTTTTAATAACTTTACAAATATAATAACCGTGAGGAATTTGTTGATGAAATAAATATGTGTCACCATGATATATACCAGTGAAATAATTTACTAAGTTTTATCAAATCAAGCTACTAGTATTTTTTTATGATGGTAAAAATCGTCGAATGACGAGTCCTGCCCTCGGGTAGAGCGGGAGACAGTGTCAAACTATTGACAAAACAACCCACCGTGCCATCCTGCCTAAGTTCCAGGGCCCCGGAGTTCCGCTTTTGTATCACCCCGCTTGTGCAGAGCATCGCTGTGTCCTCGTGGGAGCGATCGGTGGCGGCGATCTCTCGCGCCGGGCCTTGGTAGAAGCCATGGTTCGGAGTGAGGAGGAGTGGCAGGCGGTCGCCTCCTTCTGCGAAGCAGTAATGCTAGCAAAGGAGGAGGCGGACCGCATAAGGCAACGGCGTTTGCGCCCCAGACGCCGCCGCGATTCCGACCCTGACTTCCGGCCACCGTAGGCGCGCGCTTGCGGACGGTGAGCATTGGGTGGCTCGCCGTCCGGTCGTCTGGTAATCGTCCGGACCAAGCCCAGTCGTCGACGGCGCGCACTGTTTCCGCGCGCCTCAAGGAGTTGTCAGCAACCGTAGGGACCCTGCAGAAGGGTCGAAGCCAATCAGGGCCACGGGTTTGTGTCTGAAAAGGAAGGCTCTGGCCCTGGTATGTATGGCGATGTAGGAACGGGGTAGGTTATTTAGTCAGTAAGAGTCTGACACTTGTTTTCCGCTCCGCCCAAGAGCGGGACTCGTCATTGGATGATTTTTACCTACCATAAAAAAAAAAACCCTTGGCCCCAAAAAAGCTACTATTCTACGTTTCACAAAAAGGTCTTCAAAATTGGAAACTGAATCGTCTCGACTTTTTACAAAAATAAATAATCAATTATATATGTAATCTCAGTAACTGTAAACTGGAATATCTTTAACACGATGTTTCTTTTAATAGTAATGTATCAGAAAACATTAAACATTGTTATGCTAGAGCCACACTAACATCTAACGTCAATGCCCACTACGCGATATTTACCTACTGCGGTAATTATCGCGATAATTTTATCGCGCTAAATTGGGTGGCTACACTTGAAATGTGCTTGAGTTATCGCCAATGTTAATGCATTTGTCAAATTATCGCGTTAAGTCGTGGTCATACCTAACGTTAACGTTTATTATCGCGATAATTCTAGACATTTCTCATTAGTGTGGTGTATTAAGAATAAATTTCTATACTAATAATATGTATAAATAATAATCTACTTTTATATATGTATTGTATATTTTGCAAAACGTCCCATGATCCTCCATGATTATAGAGCTTCACTCTGGGAACATGAATATTTATCTCAATAATGGTTTCATACGTAACTATTAGCTCCCTTAACTTAATAATACCGTACGGTATAACAAATACCCCTCATTTAGTTTTAAACTTAACTTTTTAATTGAGATCCTTCTTAAATACTCAACATAAATTACTTTTAATTCCCATATACCTACTTCAGTCTCCTGCTGCGAAGTAGTAATACTAACGAAGGAGGCGGCCGCAAGAGTGAGGGAACTGTACATCCCTATAGCCCAGCCGCCGTGACATAAGACGCTTCAGGCCGTCAGGAATCACAGAGCGATCCCCAGCCACCGCAACCGCGAGTTTGCGAATGCCGAGCAATGCCGAGCCCAAGTCGTTTACGGCGCGTAGTCCTCAACAGGCACTTTAAAGAGATGTCAGCAAAACGTAAGAGCTGAGCAAAGCCAATATCCGCTATAGTGGCAGAAATTTTTTGAAAGGAGACCCATAGTCCTAGAAAGCACCGAGCAAAATGACACGTTTAGTCACTAATGCGTGCACACCTTAAAAAAAGGATTTTTAATGAAGAAGATGGAATCTCCGAATTGCTTTAGTCTGTGATACAGTAGAAGACATTTACCATTTACTTTACATAGGTAGGTGTAGGTACATGTGTTTAAAAAAACTTTTTACAAAAAAAAACCGCCTTCAAAAAAATACAAACGATAAAGATTCCTACACTAAAAAGTTGAAAATAAAAATTTGAATTGCTGTAAAGAAACTTAATTTATAGGTAAACTTATTTGACATTAATATTTTGCAAATATTCAAAATTTATTACTTCATTTTGGAGTCGGTATCCTTTCAAGTACAAAAAAAATTTTGCAAATCCATCCATAAACAACGGAGTTCTGAGGTAACAAACATAAAAAAATAAATAAATAAAAAATACAATCGAATTGAGAACCACCTCCTTTTTTTTAAAGTCGGTTAAAAATAAAGTGGCACGATTAGAGTTCATTAGGAAGCATAAATAAAATAGAAGTGACATTGGAGTATTTCAGAGTATTTTATCTAGTCCTAATTCGGAAGTGGCCAATGAGCTTTATAAATTTTTATACAATAGATCCATAAGACCCTTAGTTTAGTATCTAGGGTAAGACACAAGTGTTAGTTATACTGAAGCTGTCAAAGCCTATCAGAAAAATAAGGAAACGGTAGGGGAAAAGCTAGACCATTATAAAACAAGAAACCGCCGAAACAGACCAAAACTAACTGACCTATTTCCTTTTCAGCCTGAAGAAGCAGACATGAAAGACGGCTGGGTCCCAAACCCACCCTGTGAATGGACCTGCGAGCTGACCAACGACGCTGGATACGTCGTCTACTCTGCGCTAGGCTCCTTCTACATCCCCATGTTCGTCATGCTGTTCTTCTACTGGAGGATATACAAAGCCGCTGTGAGGACTACCAAAGCAATTAATCAGGGTTTTAGGACTACAAAAGGTGAGGGTTCCAGGTTTTGGATAAGCCGTTTGGTTTTGTGAAGCGTAGAGAAAATTTGACGGTTTAGTCATGTATAAAATCGGTTATTATCTGTCGGAAAAACATCTTCATGGTCTAACAAAGAAAAGTATTGACATTGTGCAAAAAGCCCATCCTTGTATTAAGTGTAGATAAGGGTGGTAAGTATGATAATAAAAAGATAAATGTTATATTACTATCCGTTTGTATGCTAAATTCTCTTACACCACGCAACGGATTTAAATTCAGTTTTTATGAATAGACGCCTGACCTGGCGTAAACATATATGGACCAAGAGGAAACAGTTAGATTGCAAACTCCGAAGCATGTATTGGCTCATTGGTCGTAAGTCACAACTGACAGAAGCCAGTAAAATGGCTATCTATAAAGCTATATTGAAGCCTGTATGGACATATACATATTACATACATACATACAGTTATGGGGAACAGCAAGTCATAGTAACGTTGAAATACTGGAAAGGTTTCAAAGTAAAACAATGAGAGCCATGTTTAATATCCCACCGTACATAAGCAATCGATATGTAAACCTAGATTTGAATCTGCGAACGGTGAAAGAAGAAATAGAGTCATACAGTAATAATTACCGAAATAGACTAGACCAACATGTTAATCAACTGGCTGCTGAATTGAGGGGAGAGGGCAGTGTGAGATTCTCTCGACTGAAGAGAAATAGTATACCAGATTTAGCAATGAGATTTGCGGACAGAAGATGAGTATGGCATCAATGAGTGCTCAGCTCAGCTGAAGATAATAATCCCGATGAAAATCTGACACCATATTAGATTATTGTTCCTTGGAAACAGATTGCTAAGTAGCAGGATACATAAAAAAAAATGTTTTTATGAATAGAAAAGGTAATAAACGAGGAAAAGTTACATTTATATAGTTTGGTAATTAATGACCGATACTTAAACACAAACAACTGTTACTATATGACTAAACCTCTCGCGAAAAATATCAGCAAGAAATCAGAAACCATTTTGACCAGCATATTAATTGAATGAGAATAAAAGGTTCATTCACACAAGCAAAACCACTGGCAGAAGTTATGGTCGAAAACATTACATAGTATAAAACAAAGTTGCTTACCGCTGTCACTATGTAGGTTAAGGCATAGATCTTTAAAAGTACGCAACGGATTTTGATGCGGTTTTTTTTTAATAGATAGAGTAATTCAAGAGGAAGGTTTTATCATAAATTAAATATCAGTGCATGCGAAGCTGGGGCGGGTTCGCTAGTTTTAGGATAAACAAAGATGATGGTGTTAAAGAACAAACTAATTTGTATTATCAGCCTGTTCTCAATTCGCAGGTAAAGGAGGCATGGGCAGTCGTTTCGACGACAACCGCTTGACTCTCAGAATACATCGGGGCCGAGGTTCCAACCGTCCGCACGGGTCTCCGCTATCTAATGCTTCCAACCATTCCACCAGCACCTCACTTAGTGCGTCTCCAGAACGATTAAGAAGGTAACTAATGGATTTCCTGATAAAAAAAAAATAAATTGTCCTCTGCACTCTCTGACTCAGTCAATCTTTGTCACTTTATGGTGATTGTTTAGATCCACTTTTATCAGAAGTTTGAAAGGCTCCTTAAGACTGAAAAGAAAGTTTGGCAAAAATTTTTCAATTTAGAAATTAAATAAGCCCCCTAAAATCACAATTACAGAAACTTGACCGAAAATCTCAGAAATTTGAAAGTTGCACGTGGTGCTTACACCACATGCAACTTTTCACCATCATTGCTGCCAATGGCATTATTACTATCGTAGTCTCCTCTTGGTAAAAAAAGTGGCTCTGGCTGGCTTAACGAATTTACACAGTTACAATCTAACTGCGTAGTTAACATTCGTCAAAATTTAACCTAGGAAAAGACATACCAGACTTTTCACCCCTAGACCCGAAACCCGGAGGTTTCGTGTTAGTTTCCGACTCACACAGATGAAAAAATATTAAAATGTTTAATTTTTATTAAATGATAATTCATTCAAATGTTTCATTTCCTTCCAGGCATTCAAGTGCAAGACGAGCTCATGAAAAAGTAAAGATCTCCGTATCATACCCGTCATCAGAACAAATCTGCCCTGCCCACGAGAACTCAAGATCTTCTAGTAGATCCCCTAGCCCTTCCCTGTATGCAGTGCACTACGAGAGAGATGGTAGAGAGCTGACTGAAAGCAGGTTAAGAGTGCGACCCTCACATCATCTGGCTCCAGGCCCATTGTATGATGAATACGATGATAAACCCAGGACTACTCGGAGGATGGGGAAGAGGAATATTAAGGCTCAGGTTAGTGTTCTTAGAAATATCTCTGGTGGACTCTCGTCGAAATTTAGATATATCTATACATATAAAGAGTTATTGGTAGGAGGTCTTTGCTGCAGTGATCAACCGTGCTGGGGTTCTGATTGGGCCTTCTGCGAACCATCTTCCTCGTGGTCTCCCGCTCCGCCCAAGAGCGGGTTTCGTCATTGGATGATTTTCACCTACCATAAAAAAAAAAAATGTCACTTAGGAGTAAAGTAGCTTTCTATTATTGTTGACATTTTTCCAATGGACCAGTAGTTCCAGAGATTACCTCCTACAAACAAAAAAACAACGAAACAAAAAAAAAGAAACTTTACCTCTTTATTATATAGACTAATGTCTGTAAGTAATACTTAGTGTAATTCAACAATTGCATCACTGCTTACCATTAAATGGAATCGCAGTCAAGCATTAGTTTATGGCAATTACAAAAATAAAATAAAAATTACAATTTTACAATACTTTCTTAATTTAATAATTTCCTATTTCCAGGTGAAACGCTTCCGCATGGAAACCAAAGCAGCGAAGACCCTCGGCATCATAGTAGGAGGCTTCGTGTTCTGCTGGCTGCCCTTCTTCAGCGTGTACGTGGTACGGGCCTTCTGCGGCGACTGCGTCAGTCCCATCGTCTTCTCCGTACTATTCTGGTTGGGCTACTGCAACTCGGCCATCAATCCGCTGATATATGCGCTGTTCTCTAAAGACTTTAGGTGAGGTTCTTTGTATAGGAACTTACTGTGAAATTGTACATTGTTAACCTCTCTGTTCAAGGACCATCCTGGCTTTAGGTCTCTGGTGTACAGAGACCTAAAGCCAGGATGGTCCTTGAACAGAGAGGTTTAAATTGAGCTTAATGAACGCCGATTGAACATACGTTTGTACAACTTAAATGACCTTGAAAAAACGCTTATAATTGTCGCACTATACTCATAAGTGTAGGAAATTAAAATAAACAAAAAAATGTGTCATAATCTAATTTACACTAATAATTTGACATATTATATAATGTTTACATACAATATTATTGAACTTATTAGATTTGCAAAATTATTGACTTCCATAAATTACTCTTAGCCGTCTTCCTCTCCTAATTTTTGCTGTGCCCGACAGGGTCCATATTGATCTGCGATAACTTTAAACACCATCTATGTACACATATGGATTGCAATAAAATATTGAGTATTGAAATTAATCGATTCTCATTTTGGTTTCTACATCTCCTTTTTTCCTGGAAAAATCCATAAAAAGTTTATTTTTTAATTTTTATTTATTGCTAATTTATAAAAAACGCGCTATTACGTAATATGTAGTACCTACCAAATACCCTCCCACGCGTGTAACGGGATATAATAAAACACAAAATATGTCTTTAATACGTAATAGACCTCGATACCCTCCAACCGATGGACCCCAAACCGGTTTAATTAAAAAGGATTTAGGTTTTCGAGTATTAATCGAAGTAGAGGACTTATGCCTACGCCCCGTATCTTTGAATCAAAAACTTACAGCAAAATAATACTCATAGTACACAGCAAATAAGTTAAACCCGTTGCCATGGTTACGCTCACTTCGTTTGAGACCCGAAAGTCGGTTACCACACATTCAAGATCGACTTGTGGGTTAAGGATTAAACTATTCTTCATCGACGTTCTTTTATTCCAGATTCGCATTCAAACGCATAATCTGCAAATGTTTCTGCGGCGGCGGAGGCCCGAGGCGTGAGTCGGACGGCGAGGGTTCCCGGCGTCAGAACAACAGACCCACTCACTCTCACTCGCTTGAGGAACATGACGCTAACAATCACACTTCTTCTACCACCACTACTTCTGCTGCTGACAGGTAATATACAAGTATTAGGTATAGTGGTATTCCATAAAGGACTAATATTACCTACACATAAGGTTTTTTGAGAGAAAGGTTTAAATAAAAATGCAAATAGATAACATTTGATATATAAGTCTAACAGCAATAACAACTGCTAATGGCATTTATTTTTTAAACCCTGTTTTTTTATGAGTTTACAAGCGCTAAAGTTAAAAAAAAGTCATGGGGAATTTCCGAAAGAGAAATCGTTGTCTTAAAACGCAAAGGGAAATTGTTGTCCTAGTACGCAAAGGACACCATCCTAGAAAGGAAGAATTCATAATGAATTGTCACCACAAAATAAAAACTAAGCTATGTACCTAAACAAGCAAACAAACTTTTAATCTCTTGAGTCTGCAAACGCGAACGCCGGCGTTCACACACCTTTTGTCTTTATATTATGTCTCTAATTACGATACTCGAAAAATCAAAGGAATGCGATTTTTTTTTGTAAAGTATTTGACTAACTTTATACTAACAAAAACTAGGTATGTTCCTACAGTTTGCCTTTTGCGTTCCGGGGCCTCAATATTTCATCTAAAAGCTAAAACTTCAAATAGCGCCATCTCTATTACATACTGCATAATTACAACGCTCTCTTTACGTTTGTTGCTTAATAGTTACGTTATAAATTCAACAGATGTCAGCGCGTATACCAGTTGAATAAAATAATTTGGCACAAAATTTTGTATCTAAAGTTTAAAAAAATCTTTAATAAATAATCCTTCTTATTTTATTTTTTCAGGTGACGACAAGCAATGCGACGGCAGAACCCGCAGTTCCAGTCAACCGTCGCATGCGTTTAGCGAATAACGTTGTAATAACCGTTGAAATAACAGTACAACAATAATACAGTCTATAAAACAATTTTTTATCTGTATATTGTTACTAAACTCGTCCTACTGTAGAAAGTCAACCTAATTGTTTAATATGTGTGTATAAAATATGTCGTTGTAACATAAAAATAACGTAGTTATTTACCGTTGTAACGTATGAATAGCTTAATAACGAGCTATTTTAAAACTATAAATGTGCGTACTTCAGTGAATGTTTTTTAAAAGTGAATTTATTTATTGAAAAGACTGTCAGAACTTAATTGTACCTAATATTACGTAATAAATTATGTCAGATAAACAATATGTTGTTATAAAGAGGAACTATAAAGTGTTAAGATTGAAAATTAAGTAGTCCTAATTAGACGATATGGTGTGATATTCACTGGATATTTCGATGTTCATGTTGTACACACTCTAAGTCCGCTCTAGTAACTCCAAATTAAAACGCTTATAACTGATACAATGTTGTACTTATCCTAGTTATTTTATCCTCACTCAACTCTAAAGAGTACCTACATTAGCTGTGTATTATGCCTAATGACTATTAATAATGATGTACCTTTTCCATAAGTAGATAAGCTAGAGGCCCTTTAAGGCTGAATTTTGAACATTGTCATTTTCTCTCCGTTACTTATTTTATGTTTAATTTTTTTTAACTTTCACCACTGTCAAAGCTCAGTTTAATAATATAATTTATTCATTTATTCCATTACTTCCAATTAAAATCATGTGGCATCATTTGACATTATATCACACGGACGTGTAAATAGTGATCCATAACCTTATTTATTTTTTTAAACTCAAGACATGTAATGCCTCATAATTAAAAATAAAACAGGTTTCCTTATAAACAGGTTTGATACACCTTTAAAATAAAACATTATTATAATATAAAAAGCTGTATTTGTAGTTAAAAAAACTGACCCTAAAATATCGGTCGACAGTGCCTGTTTTTTATAAGTAAACTGTATCCTTGAACTCAAACTAGACTATGAAATTGAACAAGATATAACTCAGATAACACAATCAAGGACATATTTCAAGGAACGCGGAAAAGGGACAAATATGTAAATAAAAAACAGTTTTAACTGTGATTATTATTTGATTTACTAGAAACACTATCAGCATCAGTACCTAAACTGTATTTATTAATGTTTTATATACCAAAGATATATAGTGGGAACTTAATAAATACGGCCTCTGCGTATTCAAAATATGTATATAAAATATTATGTCACTTTTTTACGTTCTTATGAATATGTCCATGAATGTATTTAAAGCTAAGGCAAATGTACAAAACTTGTAGAGAGATATCAATTGACCGCTCAGGTGAACAATTTTATTGGTAAAACAACTAGATTACCGTAGTTGGAACAATTTAAATTAACTTTATCATCTATTAATGACTTGCCTACCTTGCAGTCTATGTTTAGCATAAACGGGTATCTAAAATAGTCGATGGATAAATAAAGATCTCAACGTTCCTCAAATTTATTCGATTGTGTATTCGATGTTTTAACATTATATTCGTTAGGCGAGAGTTGTATGTTTATGTGTGAGCGATATCAATATTACTATGGATTAATATACGAGATGTTACCTACTTGCAGTTTTATTCTATTCTTATTTTTTTGTAAATTTTCTTTTCGTTCTTTCCAGTGCTAGGAATCGTGAGGAGCGGATTATATAAATACCCAATTATATATTTGGGTTACATTACGTCTGACAGTTGTACTAATTAGAGATCGACTACTAATTATTATAGTTAAAACCAATTCTGTAGTTAATTAGGCTCCTAGATAATCGTCCCTGGATTCAATTTGATTCGACTCAACGAAAACCATTTTTATCTAGCAACATACCAAAGGTTGCCTGATAAAGAATGCCTTGTTGTATTAAGTCCGCCTGTATACCACTACTATATATGAAGATTAAATAAATACCAGAATCTATAATTACTATTGGACATTAGTGCCGTGAATTCCAGCATGATCGGGGAACAAGCGAGAATGCTCGTGAATCCTGCGAAAACCGTCCTAATTCATTTTCACGCCTATTTACGGAGCTTCGCAGCAATAACGTAGATCTGCCTTAACAGTAAACATTGTCTTTTTCGTTACATTTCTTATGAAAATTTTGACGCAAATTTGGGCAAGTAACTTTTTCGACAGAATTATTAAAAACTGGTCATACACGAGTCGGCTTCGCAAGAAGGGTGCTTCTGTACTACAATAACTCTCAAGTCCCAAGCAAGTCGCTTTTTTATTATTTCTGTTGAAAAGCTATTTGCCCGCATTAGTATCAAAAATATCGCAAGGTTTTTCATAAGAAACGTAACGAAAACTACCGTAGGTTGAATTGCGAGAAGGCAGTTCTGTCTGGAGTCCGGAAGTTTCAATACAAGGTAACTAAATACGTCCAGAAGGAAATGACGTGTCGATTAGATTAGATTAAAAAACGGATGGGAAGCCTTTACCCTGCAGTGAGACAACAAAAAGATTAAGAATAACGCAAAAACTTTACAAAATTACCCAAACTGCTAATTACGGTTTTAATTAATTAATAAAAATAAAATTATACTTGTCGGAAACGGCTTCGATTTGTTGACAACAAGACAAGGCACGCCATCTAGTGGCAACTAGAAGAAATAACTAGTCCATATAGACCCACATGATAGATCAGAGCTCGAAAACCATCCTTGACACGAGACGACATACTTTTCTGATAAAGGAAAAGAAATAAAAATAACAAAACGATTATGCTGTCGTTTTAGTAATTAACGGAATAACTATCTATGTATCTAAACAAAAAACGTTATAGCCGTTTTATCAAGTAGCAACGTTACCCCAACACTTAAAAACCTCGGCTGTCGTTCAATGCCATTCACTTTTATTTTCGTTCGAAGCAAATTCCATTCATTCATTCAGTTGAGCGCCCGCTTTCGCTTTGGAAGGTTATGTACGTTGTCATAAACGAGTTGTTATTATCGAGAAAGTAATAAATCGTATCAGTAATTTATTGTGTTTTATTCGTCACCTTAACTGTATAGTGGGATATTATAACTCAGTGATATCGAAATGTATTTTGGAGGCGTAGAAGGGTAAGTGATCTGTTTGTTTTAATTTTTTTCCGTTCACAATATTGTGCTAAATATCGAAAGTTGAAAGGCTCGCCTTGAGAATATAGCATTCCTAGGTTTCGTAACAGTTAATAAATGGCTAAATGCAATATATTTATAACCTATATAATTTATTATTTGCTTAATTCCGTTTGCTGGAATCTTTCCGCGCCGAAATGTCAATGCCGATTTTACGAATGCAAATAATTTGATTTCAATGTTATTTGTAAATATTTCGGAACCTATGCCGTGTTTACCTTTGAAATTAATAATGATTATTACTCAAAATACTCGCTACGAAATAAATCATTAGTATGTCCCCTATGAAAAGTTTTACGATGTTTATTTCGATTCCCTTAGATCGAGGTCAAATTGAATTTACTAAATAGGTAATATTTTTTTAATCAAAATAAAACAACTAGAATGTGTTGGGACTTACTAAGTAATAGAATAAATTATAATAAAATTACATTTTGCTTTTATTGTTGTACAAATCAATCAATAATTCACGTCATAATTATTGTTTGTAAAGATAAAAAATGATGTTAACCAATTTTCACATAAATAAAGTGTAAATTGCCAGTATTGTGTAAAACACAAACAATGCATTTCACATGCATACATTCACAATCGTAACATTCGACCAATCAGCAGCCTGCATTCGAACGGCTTGTCAGCCACGCCGACAAAACTGAAACAGGCTAAATTAAACTTTATTGAATGCAATTACGGTAGAATTTTAATTATCGAGTGTTGAGGAATTCAAGTTATTCACATTGGTGGTTGACCTTGAATTTTTATAAACGTTTACTTTTGATTCAGTTTGATATAAATGTCAACTGGTTTTAATGTTCTTGATAAAGACTCGATGCACGTAGTTAAATGCCAACAATGTACCTAAAGCTGGACACACCCCCAGTCAAAATATTTAGTGTTGAAGTACTTAATACCTAATTGAGAATGGTAGTGAGCCCAGCCAAGTTCGGTTGTCAACCCCATTGTAATGCTTATTTTTTTTTAATCAAAAAACTTTTTGACCTTGTGATACCTAATTTCAGCATTAAAAAATTATAGTAGATACAATATGCGGCAGATAAGTTGAACCAAAATGGCAAGCGACCTTCATTGCGCAGTAATAGATTTTTTGATGCACGTAACGGGCCGGTTAAACTGTGGGTGACTTACTTCATAGCGAGTCTTTAAATATTGGACGGAAATGGGAAATTATGTTTCTTCGGCTTATGCTAGTTACGACTATAGCACGGTAATAGTCTCAATAATCGGCATTATAACGAATTCTTTTAAGTAATAAAAAAACGAATTTAAAATTTAATAAAACCCAACTTGCGCTTTGTTACTGTTGTACTATTGTGGAACTTCTTCAAAATATGACTAATTGTCCTAAACTCTTGAGCCCGAAGCGAACACCGGCGTTCGCACACCGATTGACTTACTATTATGTCGTCTCTAATTACGGTACTCGAAAGATTAAAGGCTGTATATTGATTGCTAGAAGCAACGGCTTCTCGTATTTGTTGAAAACTTCTTTTTAATTGGTTGACACGTTGTTTGATAACGTTTTTTTAATCATTATCGATAAATTTACACCTGCAATATTATCTAAATGTAAAAAACATAATCTTGATTCTAGTAAACACTCAAATGCTACCTACATTATATACTCGTAGATGGGGAAGTAGGTACCTAATCGTAAGAATTGGAGCTCATTGTGGCATGCCGTTTAATTATCACTCCTGTAATTTATTTATTTAATTAATTAAAATTGAAACAATTGCTACTTATACTTTTCAATTACCCTTCATCCATAACCTTTAAAATTTGTGTTTACCCTCCTACTCTCAACAGGTCGCAAGATGCCTAAGTTTACGGCTTGTTTACGGAGACGCAGCGCGTAGCGCAGTGCGTAGGGCGTTTGTCACATTGCAGCAACGAGTCGCGTTAGCGCACGCGCAAACACAAACAAATGGCAATGAACAACAAACGCCCAACGCGCCGCGTCTCTGTAAGCAAGCACTTAAGTGAGAACTACATTAAGCCGATGCATACGTGTGCCACATCCGATTTTTATGTAAAGTCATGTGAAGGGGATCCAATGTAGCTCCACAAATTTAGTTGCCATATAAAACGCGGTCTTTTTCTTCCCGAATCGATGGATTCCGCTTCTCTCAAAGTTTTCGGGCCCAGTAGGTTATCACGTTTATAGCAGCTTCAGGGGCATTTTTAAGGTCCGTCAGCGTGCATTTGTAGGGACATATTGGGCACTCTATTAGGTGGACCATAGTTTGACCAGAAACACTGCACTCGCAACTCAGTCACACTCATGACACACTCATGACATGTGACACTCATGTCACAGGGGTCTATAATCCCCCATTTGGTTAGGTTGTGTTTGCAGCGGTGGCATAAAACGCGGTGTACGCGGCCCACATGTACTCAATGATATCGTAGTTCTACCTTTGTACTCGTAATATTATCTTTTTACAACTCACTCATCACTTTCTCTATTGCCGCGAATGTAAACAAACAGTAATTAAATACCGAACAGAATGACGTACGATAGATAAATAGTAAGATTATATTACGAGTATCTATCAGTACATAATATACGAGATTTCATATGAGCTATTTATCAGGGCGTGTCGGTGCCTGCAGAAATCATACCGCTGTAGAGGAACTGGCGATGTGAAAGTATCTGCAAGGTGCTTACTTGTTTCGCTACTTGAATGTCGGCGTAAGCTAGCGAGAATAGTTTGCTTAAATACTTAAAAACAACTTTTTCCCAACGTGGTTGGCAGAATCTTTAGAACTTAAATCGGCACCTATTATGAATGCAAAAAGCGGTGCTGAGTTGATTTAAACAAACAATTTTTTTTATTATATCAGTGTTAGGCTCGGGGTAGAGCAAAAGGAAGTGCCAAATTAAAATTAACTAAAAGATCAAGTATCTACTATCTGTTTATTTCTTCAGATCCCTTTTCCGTTTTAGGGCCCTCAAATCCCTCAGCTCTGGCATGCATTGACTCTACTGGACCCGTCTATGTTGCTAATATCTCTTTGAAGATCTTTGACCACACTGCACCATCGTTTGTCGCTTGGTCCTTATTCGATGGCCGGACAGCGAGCTACTTACCCATTGCTCAAAATCGAACACACGACTCTCCAATAACAAAGAGCGTACGAGGCATTCACCGCTGTATCGCGCAAACTGCTCTAGGTCATATCAAAACCTACTCGGCCTATTGCATATCTATGCTAATAGACAGATTTATTTTAATTGCGTCTCAAGATGTAGATTTTCAGCTTCCTTATCTAGCGTTGCTTATTTTGGGACCAGAGGGTCTGCTTCTTTCATAATATCCTCTTAAACACAATCCGATTGTCATTTTACTGTTTGTAATCTGTTAATTCATAATGGCCGACCATTGGTCGGTCAGTGATCTCTTAATAGAATTGTGGTACGAGACTGTCTTGGAACGAATTAGAAGGAATGACTGCACAATGACGTTCTAATGTTAGGTCAAAGATCAAACGAACTGTCAAAGTTTTAGCAAATTACCGCATACGGATTACCACATCAGATATTAATTTGTCGTTATGTACGAGATTACCATTCTATGCCATTTCTTTTAATGAAGTGTCAGTGGTTGATCATTGGAAAGTCATAATGACACCAGTATAGTAGTAGATTACCAACTTGTCAAAATCAACAATTATGAAATCAATTATAGACTATTTGACATTATTGTAGTAGCAGACTTGATGCCCTGTTCTATCCAAATAGAGATTGCACATGTGACTTCTATATTAAGAAAACCAAACTGTTCATTACTCCTCACGGAAAGTGAGAGTGCCCAACAGAATTGGGTCATAACATCTGCGATTGAATGGAAACTTTCTGATCAACTGTCGGTAGAAAAATAAATAATACCTGCGTGTAAAAATAGTGCCAAGTCGAAACGGCTTGTTTGCGATCCATACTAGGTTAAGTCTACAATGCAAGTTATGTTTTCGATATAAAAAGAACCGCTTATGACGACCAATAAATACCTTCCGCAAATGCCAAGCCTCCGTTTACTCTTCTGGACGACCGACATCAAATTGGCATATTTTTGCACTCAACGTATCCCCTCCTGTAATATTGAACAATGTTTAAGGAAAAAATCGTAACTTTTCCCTAAAGGTTAGCCGTCAATTGTGTCATCGGTAAAACTATTTCTCTAAGAGTTTTCCTCTACAAAACCAAAAACAACGAGTTTTTTCAAACTTTGACAAACAGAAATAAAACATACAAAGAATTTTGATCATGAGTATCGACAGCTCAAAACTTTTCTCTCGTTTCTTTAGATACATAACTAAATGTAAACATTCTTCACATATCTTTTATATAAAAAAGGTTTAAATTTTTTATCATTTCTTCATTTTTTGTCATTGACTCAAACCGACGCTGAATTTTAATATTTTGCGTCTTTAGTATCCTACATTTAATGTGCTATCGCAAAGCATAGAATCAATTTTATTATGTTCCCACTGCTGGGACTCAATTTTTTGGTTTTAGGACGGGCCGGTTTCCTCAAGATGTTTTCTTTCACCGTTTTAAGAGCAGTGGTGATGAAACAAATTAAAAAAAGTAATAAGAAGTGCTCTTTTTTAATGACAAGACATATCTAGATTGTTTACATTAAGTTTCTAAACAGATGGAGTATATTTACAATATAAACAGACTTTTCATGTAGACAGAAAACATTGTAAAGGCCAATATAGGTCATGACACATGATTAAGGTTCTTTCCGCGAAACATTTCCTATCACCCGCATGATTATTTGATAAGACTTAATATCCTTGATAAGTTGATACAACTGAAAATGTCTGAGTGTTATCTGTCATTCTCCTAAAAGCACTTTATAGATGTTCATTTTACAATTGCTATCTACGTTCTCTCCCTCCTTAGTCGTTCACTCTTGACAGAGTGGTCATGGTTAACAATGTTGCATTTTCGTTGGCTAGTGAGGCTCCCGCGATGCGTCTCCATTTGACACGGTTTACGGCGTCTCGGGAACTCTGGACGGTTTGTGTTGCAGCTCTAATGAGGTCTGTCCAACGTGTAGGTGAGCGCTCACGAGACCGCTTCCCCCCACTTGTCCCTGAACAACGAGTAGCTCCACGGAGTGCTGCTATCTACGTTTACACAGATCAAATTCTATGTTCGCAAGATATTTGTCACAAGAATTTCTCCATAACTCCTAAAATATCTGTAAGATACGCAATAAAACAAGTTAGTGCAACAGAAGTTGTCCAATCGCAAACTGGTTTACAATATTGGCTTTAGTTACGGATCGTTGATTAAACTGGAACCGAGATATTTTTGTTCTTATTTTTGCAACAGGAATATGAAAATCTAGACGGACATTATATCCAGAGCCCTTCAATTCTGTAACAACTATTTTCAAATCTAAGCATAAAGTTTTACGGTTCTTGTTATTGCATCTAATAAGTTAAACAAACATTTACAGTCACCCGTGATGATGGTGAACTATATCAGTTGAGGCCCGTGGCAAGTGGATTTGATGGGACCCCAGAAAGATCGTCACGTTGTGATTTAATTTTAATTAATTTAGTTTTTGTAATACAGTTTGAGTCATGAGGCCCTTGACAAGAGCACAGACGTTCCTGTTAGAGGCAGAACTTATTTAAAAAAATCAAGAACTAAAAATCAGTCCTAATTATATGATTACGGCATTATTACAATACCAACAATTTCCTCTTCCATCAAGTACATACTTCAAATTCAGTTGTTAATTACTGTCGTACGTGCCTCCTCAATTGAAATTAAGTGTAGCACGATAAGACTGGCAGCGATGCGATAACATTATTGTACCAAGAAGGATGTATTTAGAAGTTTCCATATTAATATTGTTGTAATTCTTCCTCATCCGTGCGTACGTGGATGTTGTTTAGTGTGAGATATAATTCAAACATACTTTGCTATGGTTTCCTATCGGATTTATAAGTTATTTGAGTTGGCAGCAGTGGCGAAATCTGTACAAAAAGAATTTATATCATACAGCCAGCCATTGCCTATAGCTTCTATGGCTAACATCATCGTGCAGCGGGTGTGTATCCCTGGTCAGCACCTTCACCTTCTATCAACTACCTTGATGCTGCATACTTTTCAAGTCCTACTGATTCCTGAGATCCTTACCAAGTTATCAGATCGATACGCAACAGAAACCATCCAGATTCTGGCACTAAGTCAGACTCAGAACATTGGATGCTCTAAAAATACTGTAAGAACGGAACTCCCAATCTAAAACTGCAGCTAGAAATAACAAAGAGAAAGATTCAAATACTGGAGCGACATTCCAAATGAGACAAAATGCGGAGTTAAAAACCAAATCACGATTTTACTGCATAACCTACGTGTGATGAGTACCAAGTGTTTGTAAATGTGGCGAAGAGATGCGTCACCCGTATTGTACTGAACGTGTTTTAACACATGTGAATCAAAATAACGAGGAAAAACATTTACCGGTTGAGTGAAAACTGTCTTTTCGAAGTGATATGCAGGTAGCGTAATCAGCTTATAACGTTGTCGTATAATAGGTTGTGCTATTGGGAGTCAAAACTTCTAATGTCAGTGAGTTTGTGAGCTCAGATGATGTAAACATACATAATTCAGATCTACTTCACTAATTCTTTTCATCGTTCCTTCCTATCTGTGCTCTGATGTTCTATCATATCTTCTCGCTTTTCAGAGGGATTTAAATATGCGAACTACGGTGTCTTATCTCGCACTAATTTATTGAAAGGGAATCTAACATTTTGTTCTCCTCGCGCTAAAATTAACCCACTAGGTAATACGTTACCGATAGGTATACCAAAGTTCTCGCCGTCCGCAAGCTCAAGCTTCCGACCTCTTCCTTCGCTAGCATTACTGCTTCGCTGATGGAGACGATCTCCAGGCACTCCTACTCGCTCCGGACCATGGTACGAAGATACGGTGGCGCTCACTGCCCAAGTGTAGCACACGTCTATCGTAGGCTCCTCCCTGTCCTCCGGGCGGTCCACACAATGGTGACACACGGGCGATTCTTTCGCACGAATCCAGTGCAAGATCCTCTCGAACTTACCATGTGTCTGGTATGGACCTGCATGCGAAAGCAGATGACGCCATGACGCCTTTCCAGTCACTCCTCGAAGAGGGGAATTACCGCCACAATTAAGGCGTACCTGCCTGCAGTATTGATAACTCTAGATTCACTTGAACTTGGCCGTTTTTGCAATTGAATTTTTTTATCTACCTGATAATGCAATTGAGGATTTTTATTTATCAGCTTATCATGACGGTAAAGATTATAGACTCAATATCAGTAAGCAAGTAAAAATGACGTTTTGTATCTTTATTATGTCAAAGATTAGATATAGACACATTTTTACATCTACGATGTAGAAAGAAGTGGAAACAATAGACGGTTATCAAAATTGGGGCAGACAACACAACCAAAAATGGACCCTAAAGTGGCTTCCTAAAGGGAAATCCACGAACCCGCAATGCTATTCTCTAAGAAAACAACAGATACATTGGATTGTTAATCCTATAAAACTATAAATTAGGTTGTTAATCTTATGTACCAATTTGGAGTTCGTAACTGCGTTCAGTGCTGCGCTCAAGGCTGTATTCTTAGCAAAGAAAACTGCTGACTAAAACCAATCCTACCTGACGGTAAGTGTGGTTTTAATAAGCAAGTCTGATACGCCCTTCCGCTCCTAGTGAGAGAAGTCCTTGGATGAATTTCCACCATAAAAAAAAAACATGTTAACAAATAGAACAGAAATAAAAAAAACCAAAAAAAAACTTGGCTGTTGCTCTACAGTGATTGTCAAAACATCTTGACTCTCCGATGTATGAAAACACTAAACTTATAATATCAATTATACTCCTCATTTATGTTGTAACGTCACATTGCGCTGTGATAACGCATACCGCAAACGGCCATTGTCATTCTGTCCTTGGCAATGGTAATAACTTATAGACCACAACAATATGCAATATGTATACACCAAATTGACAATCGTAGGCATATTTATGCATACATTTGCATACAACATTCGCATTGCACATACGACATGCTTGCTGCATGTATTACATAATGCTGGTATGCATAAAATGAAGGGATTATGCATGTAGGTAATAATTTGTCGGTTATATCTTAATCTATGACGTTGATTGAAATGAGGATATTGTTAAGGTAGAACTACACTGGTAAACGTTCGCCACGCACAGTTTTGGTCTCCATACATTTTATCTGGGAACTAGACTTAATACACGCCATACGACGCCACATGACGTCGTTCTACGTAAGTACAAATCGGGCGTATTATACGGTGTAAATCAGACTGCCTAGTGTGAATTTGTTTTACGCTAACGCGATCAACGCGTTTGTTACAACGTTCGGCGTTCCAATTGGCTCGCTCCAAGCTCTTTAGCCAAGAAGTGGAATTCCTTGTCGGAGTCAGTGTTTCCTGATAGCTACAATCCGGGCATCTTTAAGTCAAGAGTGAATAGGTTACTTCTAGGTAAGCGCGCACCATCGTCGACTGCATCGTCGCTTTCCATCAGGTGAGATAGCGGTCAAGCGCGAACCTATAATCAATAAAAAAAAAGCCAAACGCGCTAAACGTTTCGATCACGTTAACGTTAAAACAACTCACACTCAGCACAGAGGTGTGTTAGATACATATTATATTACACTGCTAACACGTGTACCATACACGCTGATCTGGGCGCGTTGGTGTCCATACATTTTATATAGAAACTAGACTAGTAGAGCTACACTTGATATACGCCACACGACGTCGTTCTTCGTACAAATCGGAGCGTGTTATAGCTTTTAAACGGTTGTTAAGCGTAAAAAAATTCACACTCAGCTCATAGATTGATGGTCAGACTTTCTGGAGCCAGATTCATCTGCTAGGATTCAAAGATCTGCGAATGATAACCGGGACTAATAATTTTACGTTTGTTACGAATGCCTAGGGTTAAATCGCTTTGGTCCCGAGGTAAGGGTTTTAGTACCGACCTAAAATTCTAGTTAAACTTAGAAAAGTATCGTATTGATTGGAAAGTTTACATCGGAACTTCTCCCTTTTGGAATTCTCACGCATGAGAGGAGTGTGCCTTAACCACTGGCCCATCACGGCACATGCATCTGTTGTTTAATAAGAGGGAGGGTATCGACAAAAAAAAAACATAAGCATAATGTTACCCGTTAAGCAATATGCCCTAAATGGTTGATCAATCAAGCGTTAAACCAATAGTTAAATGTCAGACCATCTGTCAAAAATCCCAAAGAGTTACTCGTTCCTAGACATACATAATTATATTCGTTTAATATCAGACCCGATTTCTAGTTATGAGTTCAATCAATTCTTAACTCAAAATTCGAATTTATATGGATGACATGATCGTGTCATCTAGCTAATTCTTATAAATTGTTACTAAAACCCACACATTATCAGAAAAAAATAATAAAACTCACAGCTGTCATAAAACATATTGAGATGCAATATAATTATTATCTCTTTGTAGGTCATAAAAGTTTATCGCTTACCTATCGCGGAGGCAAAACACTTGAGTTTGTTTTGTACGATGAAAAAGCTAATAAAGTATAGCTACGTCAAAATAAGTATGTAGTGTAGACATTATAAGTAATATCTGTAATACGTACTGAATGCTAATGATGACAAAGACGAAGTGGGGAACTACAAAGACCCTAAGGAATAAGGAATACCGTGTAAATATTATTTCTAGCACGTTCACTCAGCCTGTGAGTGACATATTGAAGGGATGTTTCGTAATATAAAAAGGTGGTCTGAGGATCCAGCAAAATAATTCTTATGTAATTTGCTAAATTATTAAAAAAACAAAATACCCGACTGCACACTAAAAAAAGAGTAAAACAAGCCCCACAATACAAATTTACTGAATATAATTTATAAATGTTGATGGAAAGCATCGCAGGCGGGGACCAACAGAGGCTTATTTATAGTCATTTCTGTTGTGCACCATTTAGCAGAATTTTCGTTGGTGGCGGTCAAGGTGGTCCCCGCCTGCGATGCTTTCCATCAACATTTATAAATTATATTCAGTAAATTTGTATTGTGGGGCTTGTTTTACTCTTTTTTTAGTGTGCAGTCGGGTATTTTGTTTTTTTAATAATAATTTTTTTATTTATAACTTTTTAGCTGTTTTTATTTAACGAAAATGTTGTAGATGTAGAAGACTATGTATATGTAAGTACCATTTTAAATTATTTCGACGACATTTGGCTTTAGATTACGAGTACATATTTTTTTAAAGGGAAATTTAGAAAAAATATTATTATGTCTTTATCCCGTGGGACTTTTAGGATAAAATGTATCCTATGACACTCCCGTAATCAAGACAAATCTAACGATACCTCATACATCAAAATCCATCAAGCCGTTTAGGCTACAGGAGGTCACAAAGGAACAGACATACATACATACTTACATACACTCGAAAAACATTACCCTCCTTCTTTGGCAGTCGGGTAAATACCGTCATCATCATCTATTTTTACTGCAGTAGCCAATTTGGGAATATCTGAACCGATTGCAGGCTTAGGTTGGCCGCTGCAGAGATAATCTGGCTATCGTAAATACAGTACCAGTATGAAACCCCGTTACAAGATATGCGTCATTTCCATTGGTTAGTTCCTGCCTAGCATTCACAACTAATGCACCTTCAACGTTTTATGCCAGGCCATCAACAGAGCTATCCAGGTGGTTAAATATTGGGTGGACCAGAAAAAGAAGGAAATCTATACAGTGATTGGTGACATGTCTTTTCCCAAACTTTCAAATAATGATAGCGACATTACTAACCAGATATTGTTCTTTTACAGGGGCGCAACCCACTCCAACCTCGTCATATGTGACGAGACAGGCAAAGTAGTGGGCAGGACTAAAGGGCCTGGTACCAACCACTGGACCCTTGGCATTGATGAGTGTGCCAAACGGATCATAGATATGCTGCACTTAGCTAAGGATGATGCGAACATACCTAGGGACAAACCTTTAGATTCTTTGGTAAGTAAAGTAAAAGTAAAAATTCGTTTACTTTCCACATTAATGTTACAATTACGCTTAGTTTAATAAATGTAGTGGACTGGTGTCCTATGCTAGGGCAAAGACCTTTGGATTCTTTGGTAAGTAAAGTAAAAGTAAAAATTCGTTTATTTTCCTCATTAATGTTACAATTACGCTTAGTTTAATAAATGTAGTGGACTGGTGCCCTATGCTAGGGCAAAGACCTTTGGATTCTTTGGTAAGTAAAGTAAAAGTAAAAATTCGTTTATTTTCCACATTAATGTTACAATTACGCTTAGTTTAATAAATGTAGTGGACTGGTGCCCTATACTAGGGCAAAGACCTTTGGATTCTTTGGTAAGTAAAGTAAAAGTAAAAATTCGTTTATTTTCCTCATTAATGTTACAATTACGCTTAGTTTGATAAATGTTGAGGACTGGAGCCCTATACTAGGGCAAGGGCAAGCCTAAGTACGACGCATGGTATTGGTAAATTTGTAGATAAGTACATACTTAAGCCTAACAGGGCCGAATCCTACTGGGGCCATGGGTAATTCTGCAAAGAACCCTGGGGTTCAGGAATTAAAGGTGGCAACGAATCTACGATGCATTTGCCTACACAGTCCTACAGATTGTACCTATACAGGCTGTATAAGACAGGTTTCCGCAAACTTTAAGGACTTGCTGAGTAGAAAACTAAAATCATACGATCAGGATCACCGTACAAACTGTCCAATCAAGTTTATGATCTTGTATGCCGATTTTTGTTTTCGTTTCCTGAAATAAAATATTGTGGAAGGTTTTTCAGTTTCGTCTACTGAGCAAGTTCTTAAAGTTTGTGGAGAACCTTACATCCTATATGCACACCGAAGGAAAGGAAGTAATTTTCCAACTTTATCAATATTTCATTCTAAAACGTATCCTTTTCATTGCCAAGTCGTTAATATCCACCTACCAAATGGACAAGTTCTAAAAAATGTTAGCATTCTAAAAATAAACGACACAAATAGGTCTCATTACCTACTTGTACCCATCCAATTTGTCCCACGTCCTATTTTTCATATTACAAAAATAGACAGAACATTCCAGAATATGCATTCATCAATTACATCCACTCATACCTTGACAAGTACCTCATTCATTCAATCAATTTCATTAACTAGAACTGATTGAATGAATGATCAATCATTTTGACCTTCACAGGGGCTGACTTTGTCTGGATGTGAGCAAGAGAGCAGCAATTCAGAACTGGCTGCCCGTGTGAAAGAAAAGGATGGAAATGCTGCAAAGGCTATCTACGTGGCTTCTGACACTGCTGGGTCTTTGTTCACGGGAGCGCCTGATGGAGGAATGGTGCTTATTGCTGGTGAGTTTATGATAATCTGTGAAGAAGGAAAGTAAAAAGGTTTTAGGTTTTATAAGACGGGATCCCTTCTTTTCTCATAATGTTTTTTGTCCTAATATACTTCGCCATAATGATTTTGGCACAATTTGTTTTGGCATAATAATACTTTGGCATAATTTTTTTAGGCATACAATTAATATAAATAACAAAAACAATGTTCATGCAAATGATTTATTATAAATGACATTTTCAATCGCGAGAAACGCACTAAATTTAGGGCACCCCGACTCGGATAGATTTAGATTAGGGTTTTTTTTTTTTAAACCACCCACACTAAATTTAGGGCACTTCAACTCGGATAGATTTAGGTAAGGGTTATTTTTTTTTAAACCACCCAGAAAACTTTCAGTGCACATGCTTTAGGATATTATGCTTAAAAAAGTTATGCTTTAGACCTTTATGCTTAAAAAAGTTATGGTTTAGAACTTTATGCTTAATAAGTTTATGCTTTAAAATATTATGCCTAATCATTATTATGCATACAGACATAATGCTTAAAAAAATTATGCATGAGCTGTTATGCGTAATTATATTATGCGAAAATATAATTATGCCAAACAACATTATGCTAAGTTATATTAGGTCTTAAAATTTTATGCTAATGGATAGGGAACCCACATGTTAGGTCGTAGGGACCCTGCAGAACGGTCGAATCTAACAGAGGTCCCATGGTCTTTTTCCTTAAAGGAAGGCTTAGCACCAGTGCGAAAGGCAAATAAGGAACGGGGTCGGCTGTTTAGTCAGTAAGAGTCTGACACTGATTCCTGCTTCAGCCTAGGGCGGGATTCCTAACTGTCCGATGTTGGGTAATTGACTAATTAAGTAGATTTTAATATTTCTAGGTATGTCTTTGACACACATGACCCTGTGTGACCCTGAATTTTTGTGGCGGCGCTTGGGAGAGGCCTATGTCCAGCAGTGAACGTCTTTCGGCAGAAATGATGATGATGATGATGATGTTTTGAGTTTTTCCAAGCCAAAGCGCTGATTGTACCAATGGTCTAGCAAGCATTACGAATACTTTAAGGCTATGCCTTACTCGATACCAGAAGTATGTTAATTCATACTTCTGGTAAGGGACATTTACTTAACATGTAAAAATGTTCCTTATGATGATTGGTGTAAGGGTATTTAACGCAAAACTTAAAAATGTCCCTTACGTTAATTCATACTTCTGGCATCGTACTGTATTATGTTATTTAGTTAGAGTACCTAGCCTTAATTTGTATTTAGTCGCTAGACTACGGAAAGTACCGGTTTATTTAACGGTAAATGCCTTTCCTTTTTTGAATGAGAGTAATAATGGCTGCTATTGAACCGGTAAGTGATGTACAAAGCAGTACTGAATCTAATGCTGAACTAAATAGTTGTACTAAATGTATAGCTAAATTCAGTACTGTTTTGCTGGCTACTGTCGGGAAATTTACGATTATACAAATCCTAGCGCCAGGCGCATTTCTTTGTGTAATTTATTTCATCACCACTGCTCTCAAAACGGTGAAGGAAAACATCGTGAGGAAACTACCATGTGCTAGAACCATAAATTCAAAGACATGTGACTCCCACCAACTCGCACTGGGCCCGCGGGTTTATCGTGGTCCTTTCCCTCTCTCATAGAGGAGGCCCGTGTTCCAGCAGTGGGAACATTAAAAAGGCTGAGGTGATGATAATGAAATTCATCACCACTGCTCTCAAAACAGTGAAGGAAAAAATCGTAAGGAAACTGACATGTCAAAGAGTCAAAAATTCAGACACGTAATTTTTTATTTTATAAAAAGGCACACTGAACTTCGGGACATATTGTAACCCAAATATGTTAGATGCTTAAAACCAAATTCCACAACTCTATAAACAAAACTTCCGCGTAGGTATTTAATCGGTTCTACTGTTTATAAAATGCCCAAAACACTAAAACAAATTCCATTTCAATAGGTATAAATTATGGATTCAGATTCACATCGTTAGGAAACCGGCATGTCCTAGAACCAAAAATTCGAAAACATGTGACATCCACCAATCCGCACTGGGCCCGCGTGGTGGATTATGGCCCATTCCCTCTCCTAGAGAGGAGGCCTGTGTCTCAGCAGTGGGAACATTGAAAGGCTGATGATGATGATGATGAAATTATGGAGATTAGTTAAACGATGATATCTACCAACTCGCACTGGTCCCGCATGGTGGATTACGAACTATTCACTTTCCTTGAGAGAAGGCGTGAGTCCCAGCCGTTGGAACATTATGACTGATGCTATGCTATGTTACACAAAATATTAGTAGTAGTAGGTATATAATAAAACTAGCTTTCTACCAGACCAGCGACTTCATCCGCGAGTAAGTAGATTTCTCCATACAAAGTGTTGCCCGTTGACCTGTTTTATCCCTTTAGGAGCTGAATTTTGAAAAACCCTTTATTCGTGTTCGCCTACGTCATAAAAGGAAGCTTTGTGCTATATTTCACGCTTCTAAGCCCAGTAGTTTTGGCTGTGCGTTTATATGTCAGTCAGTCAGTTTCTCCTTTTATATATAGAGATTACTTATCAGACAAGTCATAGACCCTTGTCTAGACATACATCAGCGCTCTACATCTAAATTTATAAAAATAATAAAATCATTGTTTGACAACAAAAAAAAAATGTCTGACTCACGTGTAGGATGTTTTGAAGCGCGTGAGCGTGTGATTAGATTACAAGTAACTAGTCTACAAAACAGCTGTTGTTTATTTTTTATCTTGAATCGGGATTTTTTATTATTATTTTGTGCTGTTGTGTTTGTTAGTAAACAAGATAATGTTAGAACTTCTATATTGTGTACTAGCTTTTGTCAGCGGCTTCGCCCGCGTACATAAAATATAGCCTATGTCACTCAGGAGTAAAGCAGCTTTCTATTGTTACTAAAATTTTTCCAATCGGACCAGTAGTTCCAGAGATTACCCCCTACAAACAAAAAAACAAACTACCTCTTTATTATATTAGTGTAGATGATAGTAAAAAAAACTAAAACCCAACTACGACAAAAAACGACGCTGAAAAAGTATAAAACTAGATTTTCAGAATACTGAACTGAACAAAGTTGCTAATGTAGACTTTGCCAGTAAATGGACACAGTAGACTCTACCAAGATGACTTCGTTGTAAATTGACAATAATGTCATACAATACTATTCTGAAGTATGCAATATTCATTATGTAGAGATAAATTTTCATGTTTTGCTGCTTTGCCGTAGTCGGGTAAAAATACAATTCACGCATAAGTTTTTTTTTATTGCTATAATACTAGTGCTTGACTACGTTAAGCAAGTTACCTAATGTTAAGCAGTGATGCAGTCGTTGATGGTTTATTATTAGGATTCCGTAACAAAGATTGAAAATGGGACTCTTTTGCTGTCTTTTTCCTGTCTGTCTGTAATCAGCCTGAATCTCATTAACCGTTATAGTTAGACAATTGAAAATTTCACAGATAATGTATTTCGGTTGCCGCTACAACAACAATTACAAAAACGGAATAAAATACATATTTGAATAAGGCTGGAACATAAAATTTTTTTTTTTTTGAATTTTTTGCTACGGACGTTTTTTTTAAAGTCGGTGCGCTTCTTAATTATTGAAATCTTCACTTTTAGGTGGTGTAAAAACATATACATTACTATGATACATTTTATCAGTAAATAAAAAAAACTAAAAAAATCTCGAATTCGATCATAATGTACAATTTTGAGCTATTTATTAAAATTTACACTTTAATGTCTCGAAAAAGAAATTAATGTGTAAATTTTAGGGTTATGGGACATCTCGCCCATGCAAAAACTGGCCTGCGGGCCAGATGTCTACTTTTTAAAATATGTATGGGTAGATTCGCCCGGACAAGTTTAGTAAAACGGGCCAGATGTCTACTGTTAAAAATTAAAGGGATATTTCGGCAAAATCGTGTATTTATTCATTAAATATCTGAAAAATCTGTAAATCACAACATCAAATGACAATAATTATATTTTTTAATTAAATATCTGTTAAATCTGTAAATCATAACATCAAATGACATAACTATCAAAATACAGAGCAAAGTAACCATCATATCCAAAGGACATAATTAACTAGTTTTATACAATATCTTGGTACAAATATAAATTCTTCTTAATTTTTTTGCATTTATTCTTTGTAATATTTATTTACAATTAGAATTAGAATTAATAATAACAAGAATGATTAATAATAATTAGCATTGATTAATGATAATTGATTTTTATTTGGCAAATAGGTTTTCAAAAACACTTTTACACGTAAATTTTTTTTTCGTCAATTTAATATAGATGAGGCCGGTTTTTTTGCCATTCAATGTGGCAAATGCTGCCAGTCTTCTGGGCACTTTTCCATCCGGACTACTTCTCCACATTGCTGTCGTCCGACAGCGATGTGGAGGAGTACTTCGACTCCTGAGCGTAGTTTGTTTGTTTGTGTGTTAAATTGCAAAAGGACTCCAACTTTTATTTTGGGCTCTATAGAAAAAATGGATTCATCAGCAAAAAAAAAGAAGTCGGATAATGACAATTTTAAAAGAATTAGTGGACCAAGAAATAAGCTTAGGACACTGCATTGAAAAACTATGTAATTTGTAAACTAATTACATATTATTATATGAAATATTATACAATTGTACATCATTAATATTTGCAATTGGAATTATATACTTAGGTACTTAAAAAACTTAAAAATTAATTAAACTATTTATACCTGTGTACACAAAAATAATACAAAAGTCGCTAAAAAACTCGTAAAAAACGCTCAGGAGTCGACTCCTGAGCGTTTTTTACGGGTTTTTTTTGGAGCTCTACTCAACTCCTGAGCGTTTTTTACTTCGAAATACTCCTCCACATCGCTGTCGGACGACAGCAATGTGGAGAAGTAGTCCGGATGGAAAAGTGCCCAGAAGACTGGCAGCATTTGCTACATTGAATGGCAAAAAAACCGGCCTCATCTAGATTAAATTGACGAAAAAAAAATTTACGTGTAAAAGTGTTTTTGAAAAACTATTTGCCAAATAAAAATCAATTATCATTAATCAATGCTAATTATTATTAATCATTCTTGTTATTATTAATTCTAATTCTAATTGTAAATAAATATTACAAAGAATAAATGCAAAAAAATTAAGAAGAATTTATATTTGTACCAAGATATTGTATAAAACTAGTTAATTATGTCCTTTGGATATGATGGTTACTTTGCTCTGTATTTTGATAGTTATGTCATTTGATGTTATGATTTACAGATTTAACAGATATTTAATTAAAAAATATCATTATTGTCATTTGATGTTGTGATTTACAGATTTTTCAGATATTTAATGAATAAATACACGATTTTGCCGAAATATCCCTTTAATTTTTAACAGTAGACATCTGGCCCGTTTTACTAAACTTGTCCGGGCGAATCTACCCATACATATTTTAAAAAGTAGACATCTGGCCCGCAGGCCAGTTTTTGCATGGGCGAGATGTCCCATAACCCAAATTTTAGCCTCTACAACACGAAATACTAAAAACGGAATAAAATAATTATTTAAATAGGGCTCTCATACAACAAACGTGATTTTTTTTTTGCTACAGACGGTATAGATGAACAACCCTTGGTGCGCAAGTTCCACTCGCATTTCACCGGTATTTCTTAGAACCTAAAATACTTAAAACTTACCTTTAAATATTACTTACCATCATAGTATCTTATCACGTGTAAAATCCAATAAAAAATGTGTTGGTAAACATTTCGGATGTACAAACATATTAAAATCTTGTCGTACGTACGATTTCCTTGCAAAGCGAATATATGCAACCGCTAAAGGATGAATAATATTAAACATAGAAGCTTGCTAAGCGTACACAAACATTAATTCGTAAAAGGTTAAGGACCTTTGGTGTTGCAAAACAGATGGCTCACTGACGTATAGTTGATGACAAAAATTATCGCCATCGTGTTTTAGGGTTCCGTGGTTAAATGGTTAAAACTCCGCTGTCAGTCTGTCTGTTATCAGGGTGTATCTCATGAACCTTGATAGCTAGACAGTTGAATTTTTTATGTACTTCTTTTTGTTGTTACTATAAAAATAAATGAAGTAAATATTTTAGTGGAATACAACAGGCGAGATTTTTCAACAAACAAAGACAGGTGAAGCTGAAAAAAGGTTTTAATATAGTGTCTAATGTTAATATAATAATAATAATAAATCGTACGGAATTTGTGTTATAATAGGCCGGCTTTTGTGTTATAACTTCCCCGTGACAGGCAAAATTTCAGCGGTGCAACCGCTAGAGTCACCTATCTTCCACTGTTTTAATTTAGCCTAAGGGCACACTGGTCGAAAAATTTGTTATAACCTAAACTAACCTAACACATTTTTTTTTATCAAAAAATTCCACCACTGGGGGGTCCAGAATCTTGTCCTGGATCTATGGTATTAATTCGTTTGCGTTAACTTGTCAATGACACCCTGTATAAAAGAAAATAATGGAAGCTCAGTGCGTAATACCCTTATTTCAGCAAAAACAAACAGTAGCACAGGTATAGTTATAAATGTTACAGAATTTTAAATAGGTTCTTAAAAACATCCCCTTTTCTTCACCGAACTTGGCTAAACACGGTGTCTAATTCTTTGTTTACTTATTTATACTTTTATAGATATTTTCTGCGAGACTTGCCAAGTTTGTAAAACTAGAAATAAGCTATTATTAGCACTAAATCATAGAACATGTACACATTTAATTTTTATCAAATAATTAGATACCTACAGTTACCGATTACTTATTAAAAAAAATGCCGTTACAATCAGGAAGCTAGATTCGACCATGACACACATTATTTTCAACCAGTGTTATAATTGTAATATTAATATCTAACGCCGTGTTCACATTGAACAACTTTTTGTGTTCAAGAAAACCAATTCCAAATTCGTTTGATTAATTAATGCATTATTTATTTTTATGAAAGGAACTGGTACGAACTGGTTTTTGTAAATGGTGATATGATGCAACTTTTTATGTTTGTGAATCATTTGACTAATCTCCATAATACCTATCGAAATGGAACTCGTTTTTAGTGTTTTGGACTTTTATAAACAGTAGAAGTGATTATACCTACGCGGAAGTTTTTTATATGGAGTTGTGGAATTTGGTTTTAAGTGTCTAATATATTTGGGTTACAATATGTCCCGAAGTTCAGTGTGCCATTTTTTAGCAAAAAAAAAACATGGCTTAGAATTTTTGACTCTTTGACATGCCAGTTTCCTCACGATTTTTTTTCTTCATTGTTTTGAGAGCATTGGTGATGAAATTCATTATCATCAGCTTTTTTAATGTTCCCACTGCTGGGATACAGGTCTGCCCCGGAGAGGGAAGGGGCTATGTTCCAGCACGCGGGCCCAGTGCGAATTGGTGGATGTCACAGTCATGTCTTCGAATTTTTGGTTCTAGGACATGCCGGTTTCCTCACGATGTTTTTCTTCACCGTTGTGAGAGCAGTGGTGATGAAATAAATTACACAAAGTAATCTAAGCCTGGTTGGGTTTGAACCTGCAACCTACTAGTTCTACTCGTAA
The DNA here is from genome assembly GCA_029852875.1 of Mythimna loreyi. Taxonomy (NCBI): domain Eukaryota; kingdom Metazoa; phylum Arthropoda; class Insecta; order Lepidoptera; family Noctuidae; genus Mythimna; species Mythimna loreyi. Next base: position 7,222,982 of record CM056800.1, on the reverse strand, counting down.
GTCGAAGCCGCTATAGTTAGCTAGCTATAACATTTCTTTAAGTTAAGCGTGAATAGACTTCTTCTAGGCTCATACTGCTCATTGTTGACTACAAAAAGATTTCTCACCATCAACGATTGCATCACTGCTACCCATTGGGTGGGATCCCAGTCAAGCACTAGTTTATTTTATATTAATAAAAAAAAGTTTATATAAAATAAATATTACACGAACAATATCACTCACTGCAACGAAAATATTCGGTCACGAGCGTCACTATAAGTCAATTAACCAATTTATATTCATGAAGCGACAGAAATCATTCTTGATTACCGTTCAAGTTGCAATTTATGTTGAATTTTGATTGAAATCACTGTGCTACTTATGCGAAGGCGAGAAAAGAAACCGTGGGATCGTTTAAGTGATGAAAATGACATTCAATTGTTTTAATGTCAAATTAACTAGCATTAATTGAACTAGGAATCCGACGGATGCGAGATCCACAGTACGGGTTATTGTGGGTGCAAGATTGACCGGTCTACATTGTCCTGTCATTATCAATTTTTTTTAATCGATCTTTACCCCACACTAGGAATTACTTGTTTGCCGTTGGTGCGTTCACAAACATGTAATGTCACAGACCTGGAACACCTATCTGTAGGCCATACCAGTATTTGTTCCGAGTGGGAGTCGAACCCGAGACCCTCAGCGCAGCAGTCAATCGCTCAACCAATGCGCCAGCCGAGCCTTTAAATAGACATTATAATTACATTAGAATATTAGAATTGTAATATGACAATATTGGAGATAAAATCATTTTTTCAAAAAAAAAGAGTACTTTTTTTAAAATAAAGGAGTAGGTACTTAACCATGGAGTTTCTTGCCGGTTCTTCTCTATAGGAAACGACCAAATAGAATCGTGAGCTAACTTTTGACATTTTAGAAGTGCCTATATGTATAGGCTTATATATGTGTGAAATAAGTCTTGAGAGCAGTGGTGGCCGAATAATAACGGCCCCGATTTTCGAGTTGTGTCGCTGGTTCAAACCCAGCCAGGCGCATTACTTTGTGTAGTATATTTCATCACCGCAGCTCTCAAAACGGTGAAGGAAAACATCGCGAGGAAACCGGTATATCCTAGAACCAAAAATTCGAAGATATGTGATATCTATCAATCCGCACTGGGCCCGCGTGGTGGATTATGGCCTATTCCCTCTCTTAGAGAGTAGGCCTGTGTCCCAGCAGTGGGAACATTAAAAAGGATGATGATGTGTGAAATACAGCTTGAGGTTTGGAAGCCTATGTCCATCAGTGGACTTCTTTCGGCTGAAATCATGATAATTATGATGAGGCATATTACATACCTATTCAATGATCTAGTTTTTGCTTGCTGTATGCATGTTGCTAATATTGCATTTTTAATTAACAATTTAAGCCGTGGAATTTCAAAATTTGATTGTGAAAGCGAGCATATAAAAATTATAAGTAATTGCCTAACTAGGCCACTAATAACTTCAATAAGAAAACTAATAAGTTGCCTTTCAATTGTTCAGTCAGAACCCGTCGCTTCGCCCACGTGGTATTGGGGTTTGCTCTATACAATTTTACACTTGATCAAACGAAATGTGAAATCCCACAGGAACCTTAAGTTTTTCCGGGATAAAAAGTAGCCTATGTCCTATTCCGGAGTATATCCTATGCCGGTGCCAAATTTCATCCAGATCCGTCCAGCCATTTTTGCGTGATTGAGTAACAAACATCCAAACATCGTAACTTTCGCATTTATAATATTAGTAAGATTGCCTAATAAGGCCACAAAAACTCCAAAAAGAAAACTAATTAGTTGCCTTTCAATTGTTCAGTCAGAACTCGTTACAACATTAACGTATTTAATCACATTTAAATTATAAAAACCTTGTGATGACCAATGAATATTCCAAGATATCGTAGAACGATGCCTTTGAATACTATACAAAAGAAAATTAAACAAATCCAAGGGCGGGAACATTATACTACCTTGAGCTTAGCATAATTTTATTATTAGAATTTATTATTGTAGAAAAATTCTTCGAACAAAGTTTTCTAAGCCGCCAAGTTCAGGCGTATATTAAGCCATTATTAATAAGTATTATCTATTTTGATTTACTTCGTAAAACGGACGTATATTTAATCATTACGTAATATAAAACAAAGTCACTTCTTCCCTATGTACCTAGGTATGCTTAAATCTTTAAAACTACGCAACGGATTTTGATGCGGTTTTTTTAATAGATAGAGTGATTCAAGAAAAAGGTTTATAGGTATAATATATTTTATATCACCATTGCACCCATGCGAAGCTGGAGCGGGTTGCTAGTGATATATAAAAATAAATTGCATTTTTCGTTGTCACTTTATAACTCAAGAACGGGATCACCTATCCAAACCAAATTTTTATGGTTTGTTCGGACTACCTATTTGGTAGATGGTTTATGTGAAGTTTGCTCAAAAATCGGTCGAGTGGTTCTTCATTTATCACATTCTGTTGCCGGGAGCGAAGCCGTGGGCAAAAGCTAGTTTTTCCATGCAAATAAAAACGTGCGGCTGTCGCGCGATAGCTGAGGTCTGCTGCGAGAAATTCAGGCGTGGTATTTTTTTTTGCTTGCTTTGTATCTTACTACTGGGCAAAGGCCTCCCTTCTTTTTCCAAACCTCTCCCTCTTGGGGTAACTCTGTTCAAGTTTAGTTCGCGAGCATAATCGCCCACGTAAAAGTCTGACACTCCCACTCACTCCACCAAAAGAAGTTTTTTTGTTAAAAACCCACTATAAAAATGGCTTTTAATCTCGTTCATTAGTGGTGGGAAGTAGGTATGTAGGCGTTAGAATAAATGCATAATTAATCATTTATGATTTGCTACTTTCGCTAGGGAGTTCGCACGTGTATCATTACTTAATGTTCACATTCGCTTTTGTATGGTAGGACTATTCAACTCTACTACTGCTTAAACTCTACTGATTAAGAGCGGCCAACCCGACGTACATTTTCATACAATTGCTCTTACGTGATTATGATGTTTTTACACATCTTTCTTTAGGTATTTTGGATACATTGGCAGGCTTCCATAGAAAGTAAAACTAAATTTGTGTAAGAGTAAGACGTCTGAAAATCTGCTTTTCTGCAACCTCCATAATATTAAAAATATAAAAAAGGACTGCTATAGATGCTTAGTGCATTTAATTGAGATTCTAAATGTAGTCATTTTTTTCAAAAATCTTTAAGAGTTTAATAAAAACACGTATTTCCTGGAACAAATTTTGTTAAATATTCGAGTAAATCGTAGAATTACTGAATGCCAACAGAGTTTTCAGGTGTTGTCTACCTTTTTTACCCGACTACGGCGAAGCAAAAGGAGGGTTATGATTTTGACCTGTATGTATGTGGGTATGGATGTTCATCTGTTCCCTCGTAACTTCTAAACTACTTATCAGAATTCGACAAATGACATATCATTAGAAGCGTCTTAATTGTCCGCTGGTTATAGGCTATATGGGATTTCACAAAATTAATGTGGCGCCCTCTAGCGGACAAAACATACGAAGTAAAAAAATAAAGTTAAGATAAATATGCCGTGTTTGGTATCATTTGAAAGCGTTTTACTTGTACATTTTGAATATATATATATTACTAGCATTTGCTTGTGACTTTACCTGTATTCATGGGCTGAGAAATCAATGAACCCAAGATTAACCTATTTAGAACTCCAAAATATGTTAAATAAAAATAAAGTTTAAAAACTAACACCCGACTACTTAAAAACACGCTCTAAAAAGTACGAAACAAGAAAACAAGAAAGCCGTGGTCGTATGCCATAAGAATAATAAATTAAAAAAAGTGGTATACGACCACGGCTTTCTTGTTTTCTTGTTTCGTACTTTTTAGAGCGTGTTTTTAAGTAGTCGGGTGTTAGTTTTTAAACTTTATTTTTTTGGCATTACTTTTACATCAAATAGAATAGAATAGAATAATATTTATTTGCATAAAATTAAAAACACGATATAAAAGATGGTACAAACATTAGACACAGAGCATACATGTTAAACATCACATTGGATTGCTTTAGATGAAGCGACAAGCTTTTAAACCATGCTCGACGTAGACGATAGGAGAGTCGGGAAGGCCCAACTTAAAAGAGGAGGTACAGTACGGCTATTCCAACTAAGCGAGCCTGAAGTTAGGCTCTGCGAACTTTAGTGCATGTTGAACTTCTGAGTGAGTCATTTACAGGCACTTTTGAACTGTCAAAATTGAAGCTAATTTGAACATTCCAAAGCATAGATCTCTATGGAGAAGAACGTGCAAGAAACTCCATGGACACTCTTTTAAATCAAATTTAGATTTACATATAACTTGGCTACAAATGTCTTGTGCTTCTATTATGCGAGCACGATGTAGCGGTAAATAGATTTGAAATAAGCCTCTAGTAGCTAAGAGATGACCGGTCTCAACTGACGGCACCCGTTCACGAGCATGACGCGTGTATCAGCCCCACTCTGCTCAACCATTTTAAAGGGAACAGAATGACCCAATACACGCGCCACCATCAGCGAGACATTTGAGTGAGCATGACAAACTCTCGATAGGGTTTTTTTTTTTATGGTAGGTGAAAATCATCGAATGACGAAATCCGCTCTTGGGCGGAGCGGGAGACCAGTGTCAGACTCTTACTGACTAAAAAACCTACCCCGTACCTTCCTTACCTTATTCCTAGAGTCGAGGTAACAGTTTGCACCACCCTAGGCTCCACTAGGTTTCGACCCTGAAGGGCCCCTGCAGTTTGCTGACAACTCCTTGAGGCGCGCGGGAACGGTGCGCGCCGTTGACGACTTGGACTTGGTCTGGACAGTTACCAGACGACCGGACGGCGAGCTACCCATTGCTTACCGTCCGCGAGCCAGTGTCTACGGTGGCCGGATATCGGCAGGATCGCGGCGGCGACGGCTACGGCGAGGCCGCTGTTGCCTTTGCCTTATGCGGTCGGCCTCCTCCTTTACGACCATTACTGCTTCGCAGAAGGAGGCGACAGCCTGCAACTTTCGATAGGGTACTATCGAGAGTTTGTCAGTACCTCATATACCCAGTGCCTCATGCCCAATACTTTATCCCCAATAGTACACTTGTTACCACTAGAACAACAAGGCAGCTAATTTATCTTTTTGCGTAGGTTTAGCAGTTGGCTTTGATTAATTCCCGGCGGCTTTGTACTCGCCAATATGACTCGTATGGTGCCTTTATCGCCTTTGATATTAAAAACAGCAATTACCTACGTAAGTATGTTTTCGAAGTTATCGCTTGCACTTGTAGTAAATTAATTCTAATACAAGCTTGGAAATCTGTTGTTATTGAAATGCTTTTTTATCTTATAATGAAAAGCGTGCTTGAACTTGATTGTTGTGTCGAATTGTCGTTCCAACCATAGTTGCACCACCTCATAAGGTGGGAAAGTCCTCGATGACGCGCACATTTCCCGCGCCTTAAGGAGTTATCAGCAAATTGTAGGGGCCCAGCAGGGTCGAAACTGGGTCATGCCTAATGTGAAAATGAACACCAGCCCCTAGAACAAAGGCAAAGAAAGAACGAGGTGGGTTTAAAAACCCACCCCGTTAGTAAAAGTCTGACATTATCTCCCGATCCGCCCTAGGGGAGTAGGGCACCTGCCCGTCGTTGGAAGATTTTCGCCCACCATAAAAAGAAAATTAATCAGGGAAGAGAGAACGCATCATCATGTACAGCAGATACACAAGTGTGTACGCGGCAAATAAATTTGTAATAAAAATCCGTTGTAATCCTCGTAATACAAGTCCATGTTTCCCGACCTGCCCAAGGGTGGGATTCGTCATTAAATGATTTTTCCCACCTACGTACGTCTACCGTTGAGCAGCAATCGATTTTCGAGTCTCAATCGAAGTGAGGGTTCAATTTATTTCCCATGTATGTACTAGATGTTACTGTTTTTGCTAACTCTATTGTGACAATATTAATTAATCAATGTCTGGCTCTATCAAGGCTAACAAGAGACAGTCAATGGCTGCATCTGCTAAAAATGTTGTGATAATCAAAAGTAGGTCGCGATGAACTAGGTCGTTCAACGAGGCTGCTAGATAACCCTTAACCTTCATGCTTGAGAGACTCGTCAACAAAGCTGATTACGAGCATAGACTAGGAAATAACCCAAGAGTTCCTTCACACAGTTGGTATTAAAACCAGGGATGTTACGGCGCTACATAGCTCTAAACGAATATCCGAAATAAAAAAAAATATTCGTAACGGTAACCGAAATACATATAAAATTTTCGAATAAAGGCGGAGTCTAAATGACAGATGGCATTCTTATGAGATTCGTCAACAAAGCTGATTACGAGCATAGACTAGGAAATAACCCAAGAGTTCCTTCACATAGTTGGTATTAAACCAGGGATGTCACGGAGCTATATAACTTTAACCGAAACTATCAGAAATCCGAAATAAAAAAATATTCGTAACGCAAACCGAAACCTATATTTAAAAGTTTCGGATAAAAGCGGAGTCTGAATGACAGCCTTTAGGTTCATAACGACAACTTTCCCAAAACGTTCACACTCCCAAAACGTCTACTTCCCAAAATGGTAATTCCCAAAATGTCTATTTCCCATTTCGTCTACTTTCCCATAACGACGACAAATCTATAATTCCCGAAAAGTCCACTTCCCATAAGGTCAACTCTCAAAACGTCCACTTTCTAAATAGTTTTTTTTTTATCAAAATTTTACGGGTTCCAGTGGGATTTTAAATTTTTGTGTAAAATTATTTTCTAAAATCGTAATTATAGTAGTTCGCTATTATAATAGCTCAATTAGTCATAGTTCAAGATATTTTTATGAAAGTCAACATTGTTAATATTTGTATATAGTGGGTAGTTGCAAAACAAATTATGATGTTAGACGTATTGTACAGAATTAGCATTAAACGTTCTTTTGAACATTGTACGGTGCGTGTGAATATTCAAATTGCTTTTAAAAATGGACTTAACAATAATTAAAACCCAAAAAGGTAACGACTGTGTGTTGTCAGATGGCTATCGCTATTATTTAGCAAAACGTAATAAAAACGAGACGACTTTATGGAGATGTGAAAACCATGTTTCGTGTTCTGCAACCATAACGTTGAATAGTGGCCGTACCAATATTTTGAGAAAGACGAAACACTCCTGCGCATCAAACAGTCATCGAAATGAGGTATTTAAGTTCATTGATAAATGTAAGAAAGATGTGTGCGAAAATTTAGAACCAATCCAGCAAATTCTTGAGGATAATGCACATAATTTACGGGAAACAATTGGGTCTGAAGAAGATGAAGAGTACAGAAATTGGATACCGTCTTTCTCTTCACTTAAAAGTGCTTTGTATCGTGAACGAAAAAAGTTTCTTGATGTAAAGAAACTAGTTTTTAATAGTTTAGAAGAAGTTGTGATTCCAAAAACATTAAAAAAGACCTCCTGGTTTATGAAGATGGAACTGATGATAAAATCTTAATATTTGCTTCTCGAATTGCGAAAAAATTCATTAAAAATGACAAACTTGGATCTTATTACGGAGACGGCACTTTTCGGTGTTGTCCGCCACCATTTTATCAGATTTACAGCATACATCTTGATGTTGATAATTCCAACAAAAAATTCAGCAATATTGTACCGGTGATCTATGGTTTATTACCCAACAAAAGAGAAGCTACTTACATCCGTTTCTTTAATTTGTTAAAAAGCAAATTAGGGGTAAAGATACTTCACTTTAAATGTGACTATGAGCAAGCTCAATTAAATGCTATCCAGAAAGTATACCCAGAGGCTCAAACTACTGGTTGCTTCTATCATTATAATCGTGCAGTCTGGCGCAAATTAAAAATAAATAAATTAAATAAAACAAGATCAGAAAGAAATTTTGGTAGGCTTATTACTTTGTTGCCCATGCTTCCTCCAAAATACATACAGAAGACATGGAAAGATATATTAGCAAATGTACAAATGACTACAGGTATGAAGAAATTTAAAACTTATTTTGAAAAACAGTGGATGGCCATATCTTCCCATAAATTAAGTGTATATAAAGATAATCACAGAACAACAAACCAAGTAGAAGGATGGCATCGACGTCTTCGAGCCCGGATACCACAAAGCCCTAACTTTTATTTATTTTTATATAACATTAGAAAAGAGATTAAATACCAGGACAACAAACTAACACATTGCCTTTTTTATACAGTTAAGAAGACTAGACGAAATGCGGACATTTTATTTGACGAACAATACAGCACGTTACTGAAAAAATTACATAAAAAAGAAATTACTCCGATTAAGTTTCTAAAAAAAATTATTTACATGCGACTTCTAATCAAGCAAAACAAAACGAAATAAATATTTCTGAGTGAGATCTAGATGAAAGTAAACAAAAAAATAAAAAAATTATTCAGACATTTCAGTTTTAGAGCTATTTTATATTTTTCCTTTTTGATTTGATTTTTTTACATTCAATTTTACAATTCAAAGAAAAAAAAATATGTATTTTGTTTTGGAATTTTCAGAAGTGATTAATGTACCTACCTATTTAGTGTAAAAGTAATGCTAAATTACTGGATTGAAAATATTTGATTATTATTTCCTCGTACCTATCAAAGATTCGTATTAAAATGGTAGAATGCAAATAAACCTTTTTAATCTCCATTACGCAATTTTATTTACTCACTAGCTGTGCTCGGCATGCGTTGCAATGCTCTGTCTAATTAACCTATTTACCCTACCTACCCTACGTTTAAGTATTCTTACTTGACAATTTGTATAATTCTTTTTTTTTTCTCTTATAAGAACCTTTACAAACATCCGAACTGAGAACCTCCTCCTTTTTTAAGTCGACTAAAAAGGACTATAAAGCGATTCTTTTAGTTTTCAAGAAAATATTGGACAAGTGTTAAATTTTATGAAGTAGACGTTTTGGGAGTAGTCGTTTTGAGAAACAGACTATTTGGGAATTGGTCGTTATGGGAAAGTAGACGAAATGGGAAAAAGACATTTTGGGAATTACCATTTTGGGAAGTAGACGTTTTGGGAGTGTGAACGTTTTGGGAAAGTTGTCGTTATGAACCTAAAGGAATGACAGATATCATTCTTATGAGATTCGTCAACAAAGCCGATTAGGAGACTAGGAAATAGTCTACAAGTTCCTTCACACAGTTGCTATCAAAACCAGAGATGTTACTATCCACTATCAAATATCCGAAATAAAAAAAAAACACCGTTAACGACAAGTTTTTGTTTAAATTATACTGAACTAGAAATAAATGTCAAGTCTTATCTACCGTCGTTTTTACTCTTTTTTTATTCCTTTTTTGCATTTTTCCATATTTTTTTTCTAGCTTTTTTATGATGAATTTTAAATAATCCATACTAATATCTATTATAAATGGAAATTTTTCTGTTTGTTTGACCGTCTTTCACGATAAAACGGAACGACAATTGACGTGATTTCTGAAGTAGATACCTAGTTGAAGGTATATGGAGAGTGATATAATCTTTGACTAACAAAAAAAAAAAATTTTTTTCTTAAAGGTGAAATTTTATATGGGATTTTTGTTCCGTCTTCCCTATTCTAAATCAGGAAAAAAGAACCGTATTATCCCGAATTTAACGTGAGCGAAGCCACGAGCAAAATCTAGCAAATAATTCTTTACTAGAACTAAAACCTGCAAGTTTCACATTTAAATGCGTCCTTTTATGCTAGAACATAGATTATTATTAATAATAATTTATTATCAATCCATCTATTCAGTGGGTTAGGTAACTGGTTTATCAGACACGCCCACTTTATTGTGTCGAGTTATGTCAATGTAAGGTTGAAATTATAAAATAAAATATTATCTAAACTCTTGTGAAAATAATTCCTCCAGCTAAATTGAATCCAATTCACCCAAGTTTCGACTTTATTTTCGTGTGATTAAAGTAGAATTTAAAGTGAATATAAAGTGGTTCTAAAAAAACAATGTATTGCGATACATTTTATTTAACAATTTGTTACATTCATAACAAAAGAAAGGAAACAGAAAAATTGGTACAAAATAATGTGATGCTTATTTCGACAAAAATCTCTTCCAGCATATCTGCAAAAGTTGAAAAAAAAAAATGTAGTCACACACGACTAGAATTTTAAGTTTAAAGAAATTATTAACCAGTTACTGGGTTTTGGGAGTCTTACCATCACACAAATTTTCATTCACATATATTTTGGTGGACCGCATACCAGTCTTGGTATGCGATCCACCAAAATTCATGGATAGTAAAAAATAATAAAATAGATGGTTAGACTGACGGTCAAGCCCAACTACAAGCAGTTAGGTTTTCCAAGGTTAGGTTGATTGAGGAAGGGAGATAGTGTCTCTCAATCAATCCTTCAATCTACCAAAACCAAACCAGTAGAACTTACAAGAGCCAACTTAATTTACGGAGCTGGATTAAAGTCCCAGATTAAAGTAAAGCTTGTTTACAGGGTAGCAGAAGTTGTAAAACTCGACACTGATAACGAATAGATTAACTGTGTTTATAATTAGAATAGCATTCCAATGTTAGCTCTATTTATACTTTAAAATATACTAGTGACCCGCCCCAGCTTCGCACGGATATTGATGTTGAATATATTATGCATATAAACCTTCCTCTTGAATCATTCTATCTGTTAAAAAAACCGCATCAAAATCCGTTGCGTACTTTTAAAGATATAAGCATACATAGGGCATAAGTAACTTTGTTTTATACTATGTGATGATATATGTAGTAAAATATATAATGTAGATATACTCCTTAATGTACGTACACCATAAATACAATTTGGTACAGTCTTTCCGTCCGATTATAATTAGGGTGTCTTCAAGGCTAGAGTGTAAAAGGCTCTTAATTGAATAGTGCGCCTCACCAACGACTGCATCACTGCTTACCATCAGGTGGGATCGCAGTTAAGCATTGGTTTATAGAAATTAAAAAAAAGTCGGCAGATTTCAGTGCGGCAAGATTTTCTACCAAAGAACAGCCTTTCTTTGTTTTTGCCAAAATAAAGCAGGTACTTCTTTTATCAATTTTAATACATTTCCTCATTTGTCTTCAGGGACCGGATCAAACGCTCTCCTGAGAACTGTGGATGGACAACAGCATGGTTGCGGTGGATGGGGATATCTTCTAGGAGATGAAGGTGGTGGTAAGTACCCTTTTGATAGTCTTATTACTCCTCGGCTGGGCAAACATCTCAAAGAGCTTGTTTACGGAGACGCGATGCGTTGGGCGTTCGTCACACATTGCAGCAACGGGTTGCATCATCGGAAACGTAGACAAACATACTCAATTTTAAAATTTATATTTTTATCAAAGTATAGTTACTTTACTAGCTTTTGCCCGCGGCATCGCTCCCAGTAACGGAAAAATGTTATAAATGAAGTTATGCTCGATTCATTTTGTGCAAACTTCGCGTAAACTATCTACGAAAAGAGAATAGTTCGAAAAAAGCCTAAACATTTGGTTAGGATAGGTGAGCCCATTCTTGAAATTGAAATTACACCGAAAAGTGGTATTGATTTTTATTTATATTATCTCTTTTGGTACGGGGAAATGACCAGTAATCAGGAAAAAAGTAGAGCATACAACTGCCTATATTTTATTTTTGTTGCGCCTGAATGTTACCGAGGCAACGAAATTTAAAATTTGACCCAGTGTTCTGGTCATCGACCTTGTTCCAATTACCTATTCGTTACCGATTGTTTGACGGGCTGGTCAGTTTTAAGGTGAAGTACCTAAACAGTATATATAACATAGATACCTAAATAAACGAACGTCCTGAAAATAAGATAGATATTTTCTTTATTGCACACCAAAAATAAAAATAACAATAGGAACTTATCACAATAAGTACGTTTCTAAACATATTTCAAGCAATTGAATCGTTTTTAACTATTTTAATTTTTTACCCTAAAATAATATTGATTCAAATCAAATCAAAAAGGTTTTTATTTCATATAGGCCTACAAGGGCACTTATAAAACGTCAGAAGCTAGTAATTTAATCAAAGCTGCAAAGCATTCAAAAATAAACCTAATATTTAAGACATAAGGTATAAACTACTCTCAGCTCCTAAAATATTGGATCGCCCACCACACCATAACCTATTTTACTAGCTTTATTTTGACACCTGTAGCGGAGTCGTAGCCACGCTCGTACCCATGACTTTTCCTTTAAACAACTAAATCAACAGAAACACCACTAATAAACTGTTTAAAAATAGAACTTATTTCTATCACACAAGGTCTAAAATCCTCTAAACGTCTTTCCCCAGCATTTTGGATTCCCACAAAGCAGTAAAATCAGTATTCGATGAAATAGGTAATAATTAATTCAACATAACAATCAACCAATCAATAAGTTTACTACCAAAAACAAACCTTATCTCTCACTACATAAGACCTAAAAGCCTTTAAACATCTGTTCCCAGCATACTAGATTGCCCATAAAGCAGTAAAAAGAGTTCGATGAAAGGGGTTAAAGAACCAACTTGGAAATATAGATACCACTAATAACAAACCTGATCTCTCACTACATAAGATCTAAAATCCTCTAAACATCTTTCCCCAGCATACTGGATCGCCCACAAAGCAGTAAAAACAGTATTCGATGAAACTGATTAAGCAACCAACAATATACCACCAAAAACAATCTGACTACGCAAGATCTAAAATCCTCTAAACATCTTTCCTCAGCATACTGGATCGCCCACAAAGCAGTAAAAACAGTATTCGATGAAACTGATTAAGCAACCAACAATATACCACCAAAAACAAACCTTATCTCTGACTACACAAGATCTGAAATACTCTTAACATCTCTCCCCAGCATACTGGATCGCCCACAAAGCAGTCAAGACAGTGTTCGACGATGTCGATGGCCTGCAACCCTCACCACACCCAACTGATAGGGTGTGGGAAGTCATCAGGGAACATTTTAATGCTGACACCAGGGCCGATTTGCTGCCTCATGCTTATAAGCACTTCGATAAGTCAATGTTTGCGGGTAAGTTGATGATGAAATTAAATGAATAGTAGCATTAATAGTAGAAAAATCGGGTACCTGCCGCGTGTCGTCGTGCGAGTGTATTTTGCGGCTGTCCCAATATCGGGAACCGGATTATTACCTGCACAGTGTGCATATAGTCATATCGACGGAGAACTTTATTGTATTGTTACATAGCAAAATAATAACTTGTAAAGTACCGCCGTCGGATCTTGGCGAGTCTGAGGTTAGGCTGTTCCTTCTTAGCCTTCATACTAGGGTCGGCCCTTCCTTTCAGAAACCGAACCGGGGCCCCGGTAGGCTTCGGCCCTGCAGTTGGGCCTCTATATTCAGACAACTCCTTGAGGCGCGCGGGAACAGATTGCGCCGTTGACGACTTGGCTTGGTCCGGACTGTTACCAGACGATCAGACGGCGAACTACCTATTGTTCGCCGTCTGCAAGCCAGAATCCCTGCAGAATGATCGCCATTGCCTTATGCGGTGGGCCTTTTCTGCGCATCGCAGAAAGAGGCGACCGCCTGCCACTCCTCCTCGCTCCGGAACATTGCCTTTACCAAAGACCTTTATTGCAATAATGTATATCTGTTTGTGATATAGTGTACATTTATTTATCTTACTCTTATACTTAATTTTTCCCAGGTGTAACCGCAAAACTGTCACCTCTAGCCTACAAAGGCGACTCGCTCTCCCGCCACATCTTCTCACTGGCCGGCGCCGCATTAGCTTCGCACGTGGCGGCGCTCGCCGTGCGGTCTGATGCGCCGCGCCTGCGCGTTGTATGCGTGGGTTCCGTGTGGAAGAGCTGGGATATATTGAAGCCGGGCGTGCTGAAGCAGTTAAGGGAAAGGAAGGTTCGTTAAAGATTATTGATCGTGTTCTTAATGAAAAAGATAAACTCTCCCAACTGTGAGGTGTGTGGAGTTGTCGAAGATATGCACCATTTGTTACTGGAATGTGTCCGATATGAGGCTGATAGGAATAAGATGTTCAGAGCTTTGAAGTTGAACAAGAACAATATAGGTACATTCTACCAAGTGTTAAGTAAACCCACTTCCGATGATGCTAAAAAGTTTTTCGACTTCATGGCCCAGATCCATTGATCTCTGTTGATGTAACGAGTGTTAGGATACGATGGGACTGACATACGCTGTGCATTATAAAAGTCCCTGATTTTTTAAGAAATAAAAAAATAAAAGATTATTGATGTCAATAAAAATGTCCTAAAAATATGATTTTATAGCCGAGCAATGATATTTTGCAAACAGGTTGTTAAAAAACACTTTTAGGGCGGAGTCACACCGGAATTTCAGCGACCAGCAGCGACGAGACGCGGTGGCTATCACTTTCAGTGTGAAATAATTTTAAACTTTATCTTTGTACGAATCGGGAGCCCGACCGCGGCAGAACCACCACCGACAAGCAATTCTGGTCTTTTACGTCTAGATATAAAGATAAAAATTCATTCACACTGAAATTTCTCGCAGTGTCGCGTCGTTGCCGGTTGCTGCCATTCCGGCATGAGTTGGCCCTTACACGTCAATTTTAGATGAGGCCGATAGTTCTTAATTAACCTTAAGAAGAAACACCAATACAAACTTAGGGGCCAGTCACTTTTAAAGGACATAAATAATATAATGATCTAATCAAATGAGAACCATACAGATAAGTGTCTGAGACGCCCTTTCGAGGAAAAACCCACTCAGATTTGAGACGCGTCCAGTCAGTGCAAGCATATCTACACTAATATAATAAAGAGGTAAAGTTTGTTTTTTTGTTTGTAGGGGGTAATCTCTGGAACTACTGGTCCGATTGGAAAAAATTAAGCAACAGTATAAAGCTGCTTTACTCCTGAGTGGAGGCTATATTTTATGCACGCGGGCGAAGCCGCTGGGAAAAGCTAGTATTGTATATATCAGTATTCGTAAAGCACAAACACGATAGGCTTTTTTCAAAATAGGAATAAAATACATGGTAATCACCATATTTTTTTTTGTTTTAGTATTTTTGATGACATTAATTTATTAATTAACTAGCTTTTGTCAGCGGCTTCGCCCGCGTACATAAAATATAGCCTATGTCACTCAGAAGTAAAGCAGCTTTCTACTGTTGTTAAAAAATTTCCTATAGGATCAGTAGTTCCAGAGATTACCTCCTACAAACAAAAAAACAAACTTTACCTCTTTATTATATTAGTATAGATATGTATTTAGTAATAAGGGGAAGACACAAGATCTTGTAATACAATTTATACTAGTGAATTTATAAAGACTTATTATTATTGTTATCATGAATTGAACTCGCATTAAATTTTCAAATATTTTTTACAGGTAAAAAAGGAGCTCGAACTAGTTAGACTCAGAGTTTCAAGCGCCATGGGGGCAGCCTGGCTTGCGGCCAAACACGTGAACTACGAACTACCTCGCGATGATTCAGCTTTCTGCACAGTCTTCTACACTTACTACCCAGAAGAGACGGTCAACGGTAACGGGGATGTGGTAAATGGTAAGGCGGTAAACGGTAAACTTAATGGTAACGGTATAGCGAATGGTAACGGCAGCATTCACACTGAGGAGTGGAGCTAATGGTAGTTTTGTTTGTAAGCGTATGATGGCTTGGTAGAAAAGGGTAGATTTTTTTTATTATTTATTGGCAAATTTTTGACTGCCATAGAGCATGGCATTGCTGTCACCAGAGACAATGGATAGATGACGTCAAACGTCAAAATGTAAACTATTCGTTCCGCCTTTTTGGGGCACCCCTTAATTTTGAAATAAAAAAAGTTCTTAAGAATAAAGTATCTTCACACAATTCCGCTAGTCTATGATGGTGGCTCCTTTTTATTTTCTATTTTATTTTGCCAAGCTATAATTTTAAGGCATGCGTAGTTTTCTCAAAAATGATTTTAGTGCCAAATTTATTTGCACATTTGTTTTTTGAATGCATAGAAATGATTGTTTATTAGCTGACCCGGGAAACTTCGTATCGCCTAATAAGGATAATTTTCTTACCGTATGAACCTTCCTTAAGCTATTACGATTATTTCAAGACCAAAATTAGCCAAATCGGCTCAGCCGTTCTCGAGTTTTAGCGAGACAAACGAACTGTTATTCATTTTTATCTATAAAGAAGGTTTCTCTGGTAAATCTTTGGTAAACATCGTCCTGATTTTTGTGAAAATTACGTTAGTAAGTTTATAATAAGTTATTATGAATTTTAATATACCAAATGGGATGTTGACAAAGAAATTGTATTTGTAAAAAATATGTGTGGGGAAAGTATTATGAAGGTAACTAAATAGTTAAAAAATAGTGGCGAGTTTTAACATACTTTATATCATATGCATATCCCTGTAAAAATAGTGTATTGATCCTAAAATAAAATTATGTGTAAATAATTATTACCAGACAGTAAAATAATAATAATCTTATGTGAGAAAATAATATTAATATGTATTCAAAATCACAATTTATTACCGCTCTTAGATTAAATTAAAATACCGGAAGATAGGGACTTGCCTCTAGCGCGCGACCGCTGAAATTGTGCCTACATGGCATATTTCGCTCGCACGACAGTGCTCTAATCTCTGTCCTTGTCTATAACTCTTATCTCTGTCTTTTTCTATCAGTGACTATAAGTTTGCGACTGTGATGACACTGATCAGAGATGTGTGAGTTTCGAATCCAGGTTTGCGATGGAAGCTCGGTAACTTTTCTTCCCTTATAATATATCAATGCTACCGCCTATTTATGTAATATGTGATTTAAACTGCCTACATCACGAAATGAACATAGACTGATAATGTATTAAAATTATTTATTAATTGACCAAAAAAATAATTTGATACATTTAATCAATGTCCATTAAGGCCACAGAACAAAAAAAATACTGTTTAAATCCTATTTGTTCCACAGATTATTCAAAATTATTTAACTTATTATGAGTATTTTATGTTATTCAATATTGTATTTTAACATTTGGCGAAAGATTTTATTATGAAATGTTAATGTAACCTACAAATAAATAGAGATTGCAGAACGATCTGACAATTGCCACAATACTTTGATCTGATTGACTTTTAAATTGGAGGGAAATTTTATTGATGGCTCCTCTGCATAATGTCTATGGTATCTATGCAGACATTTTTTTTTTATGCAGAGCCTTATACAAGGCGCCAGATAAACGTGGAATAGAGTACGGTAGCAGGCACTTCAGACCACAACAAACTGTCAAAATTCTGCAAACGATTTTCAACTCTTAACCATAATATAACAAGGTTCAAAATGTATTGGAGAAATCTGACAGATTTGTATAGTCTGATGTGCTGCTGACTGTACATTGACCTTTTTTCTAATATCTCGACAAAAATAAAACAATGAAGGTGTTCTAAGATGTCATTCACCAGGTGGCAGCACTGAGGCGTCAGGTCCAGGCACCTGTCAAAACGCTTATGTTACTAACATTATCTAGACATCAACGTCAACGTCAAATGTTAGACGTCAACGTCATGTATAAGTTTTCAAAGTAAAAGACCTGACGGCTAAGTGGCGCTAGCTGGTGGTGTGAATATTTCTAAACACCCTCATTAACTGTTTTTTTTTATTACTATAACATGTAAAGGATCAAGACAGAGGTCGATTTGTCAGCTTTATGATATTTTTTCTGTTTTTGAATTTAGAATGCCAACTCAGGAGGGTCAATGACCGTTATTCCAAGTTTATTTTGCGCCTACTTTAGTAAGTTTGTTAGGATATAAATCCATGTAAATAGTTATAGTTCCTATTTTTACTTAGGAATAAAGTAAACTTTATTTGTTTATGTTAGAAAGTATAGATTAGTTACTGTAAAATAATGTATTATTCATTGTAAACTATACATTAACTATAAATATATTGACTATATATCAATTTTTTTTATTTTTATTCACTAAACCCCTGAAGCACAAATTATATTTTTGTCTACAAAGTCCTTATAACTTTTGCATTGCTTTTTTTTTTTGTAACAGTATACACCGTAAAATTTAAATGGTTGTTTTCCCTCAGCGAAATGGTTGTATCTTGGTAATACAAACGTTTGATAAAAAAATTAAACATTAAAAACAAAAAATGGGCCTGTAGAGTGCAAGCTAATTATGACGTATCACAACGTGCGAAAGCTTATTTTGGTTTAAATATTTAATGAATCGGTTTCCTTTGACGGCGGGCTGCTCATGCGACTCTAGTAGTAGGTACCTACAAATTACGTCTAATGTTACTATTGTTTTCGCTTTTTTGAGTTGGTAAATATTTTTAACTAGCCTTTGTCAGCGGCTTCGCCCGCGTACATAAAGTATAGCCTATGTCACCCAGAAGTAAAGCAGCTTTCTATTGTTACAAATCATTTTCCAATCGGACCAGTAGTTCCAGAGATTACCCCTACAAACAAAAAAAACAAACTTTACCTCTTTATTATATTAGTGTACTTAGATAGTGTAGATAATTATTTATAAAAAAAAAACTTTTTAATTTTTTTATTTTTACTGTATGCTTCAAAAGTACTCCTTATGGCAAGTCATTCTGCCGCGGGAAAATAACCATTTAAATTTCACGGTGTATAGTAGTCACAAGGAATCACCTAATGATAATATTGACAAAATGATAGGGGAACGGGTCTTAGTTATCTACTTAAGACCCATTAATGCTGCAAGAATCTCCTTGCTATAGTTCTTTTTTGTGGTTTGTAAAAATCATCCCACGACGCATCCCGCTCTTCGGCGGAGCGGGAAACAGTGTCAGACTCTTACTGATTTATCATCATCATCATCATCATCCTTTTTAATGTTCCCACTGCTGGGACACAGGCCTCCTCTCTAGGAGAGGGAATGGGCCATAATCCACCACACGGGCCCAGTGCGGATTGGTGGATGTCACATGTCTTCGAATTCTTGGTTCTAGGACATGCCGGTTTCCTCACGATGTTTTCCTTCACCGTTTTGAGAGCAGTGGTGATGAAATACATTACACAAAGTAATGCGCCTGGCTGGGTTTGAACCCACGACCTACAACTCGTAACTGACTTAACACCTCTCCCCATTCCTTCTTTGTCCTTATTTTTTGCTAAGCCTTCCTTTCAGAAAGAGACTGGGCCTCAGTAGGCTTGACCCTTTTGCAGATTCCCTACTTCGAGGTAGGTAGTTAGTTTCTCAATTAAGATATTCTCAATTGCAGCCAATGTTAGAATTTGTGACAATGGCCTTAAATACACGAGAATTCAACTTATCTGGTAAAATCTAGGTGTAACTACTATATAATACATCCAGTCAAAATCTGGATAGCCAAGCAGTATATTCTCTAAAGACAGCTATTCTAACAGTGTCAAATGCATCGTCAAATAAAAAAAAAAAGATGAACCTGCATCCAAACACGTTCTTTGTGTTCTCTTTTTGAAATAAAGTGACATAACAACAACAAAAAACTGGTTCCTACCGCAACCAAGTTGCAGTGTGACCAAATTTATTATGTATACGACCTTGCCTTATTCTTCTAATTCACCTTTAAAGAAAAGGCTGATTTAAATGGCAGAAATATTATTATTTTCTTTCCATTTTTTTTTTTGTAGTATCCAGTCAAACATTAAAAAAAGTGGACAAACCATTTCAAATTTTGATTTAGTTCCCGCCTTCCATCAAATTTAGAGGTAGCAAGGCCATTTAAATGGAAAAGTAAATAAACTCGTATGTTTACTTTTTATATGCTCCCATTTGCTATAATGCTGGTAGTTTTTTGGACTTGTAGTAAATCCAAGGTATCTTGTGTACCTTTTTGGGTAGAACATCTGGTTTCTTCCGTTTTTAGGTGGAGCGAAAGGGCATTTAGGATTTGCTGACTCAAACCCACCTATATCCTTCAGTTACCCTTTGCATTTCAAGATCACGATAACTTTTCATCTAAGCTAGCGTCCACCTGGATATTTCCACTTGAATCCAAAGCAGGAACCTCCCGAACTGGCCTTGTTCACTGAGGAAATACAGGAGAAGGTAGGTGTTATTAGTTATCTATCTCTCCAGAGGCTCCACCTTCTCAAAAAGAATACTTATTGCCCCCTCGATTGTCTTGTGCCCAAATGTTTAGATAAATACTTACCTACACTCGATTTACCAAGCGGGTTCTAACCAAATAATTAGGAAAATGGCTCATTAATTTCCCGGGTCTCTTTTTTTGTGGTCTGGTCTGATTACCCTTGTGTTGTGGAATCCAGCGTGAAGATATTGAACGAATGTAATAATTTTCATTCAATAGTGATCGAGTCTATTAATAATCTGTGTAAAATAACGCGTTATATCGTTATTTAACCGTTAGTTTTACGTTACATCACTCTCTTTGACAGTTTTTCGACGTCACACTGTCGTTCTGTCTATTTGATCAATCTGACAATATTTTCATTGTCAACAATGAATATTTCGAGATTTTCTCGTGTAATTCAAATAAAACCCATAATATATACAAATGTTAGATGTTCTAGTCGTGCAATACAAGTTTTGAATAGTAAAAATAATAGAAATGATCCTAAGAATAGTTATTTTAGTGGAATTTTGGCGGTCGCAGCCGGGGTGATAGGTTATTTTAGTTTAAAAGATAAAATAGTAGCTGCTACTGTTGTAAATAATGATTTAAAGGGTAGAAGAGAGAAGTTTAACTTTATAGCTGATGTGGTAGCTGTGTCGGCTCCATCTGTGGTGTATATAGAGATAAAAGATAGTCGTCGGTTAGATCTGTTTTCGGGGCAGCCTGTGACTCTGTCGAATGGATCTGGGTTCATAGTGAAGGAAGATGGGCTTATATTGACGAACGCTCACGTTGTGGTGAACAAGCCTAATGCTATAGTGAACGTGCGGCTGTTCGTAAGTATTGTTTTAATTCATAAAATAATGCAAAAAAAAAATATAAAGGAATGTGGTATCTAAATAAAAAATTAATCTTCTTCAATTTCACACACTATGAGTTTTAATACGTGTTCTTATGAAGAATAAAACTATTTTGTTGCATCATTTATATTTTATACCATTTCACAATATTTCATCAGGTGAGATTGCAATCAGGTATTTGGTTAATATCATTAAAATAAAATCTATATGCGATATTGTTCTGTGGGAATTATTATCATATAATTAACAATTTCAGTGCCAAGAACATACAATCATTTATTTGTGTGCACGCAACACTAATTCCGAGTCATTGTGAAATATAACTGTTGTTAACTTGTGTTCATAATCAGTACTTAACCTTTAAAGTACCGTAATTCGGAGACATGTGATATCCACCAATCTGCACTGGGCCTGTGTGGTGGATAACGGCCCATTCCCTCTCTTGGAGAAGAGGCCTGTGTCCCAGCAGTGGGAACATTACAAAAAAGGCTGACGATGGTGATGAATTAGAGACATAATAGAAAAACAATAGGTGTGCAAATGCCGGCATTCGCTCGGGGCTTAAGACTTACTAGCGAGTCTAAGACCATGGGTTGTCCTTTGACCATGGGGGTGGGTGTTGTAAGTAGTATATGTTTGTGACGAGTATGTTTGTGCTTAAATCATTGGATGAATTTCAACTCTCTTGAGTGAACTAGGTCCTAGAATAGCAGATTAGGATACATAAAAAGCCAAAGGGCTTTTTTCATTTTCATGCAAGCAAAGCTGCTGGCCGAAGCTAACAAAAACTAACTTGTTGCTTTTATTTGATTGAAATTGCAGGATGGCTCCATCCACACAGGCTTTGTTGAAGATGTGGACCTCAAATCAGACTTGGCGACTCTCCGGATCCCAGTAAAAGGATTGCCTGTTATGAAACTAGGCAGTTCCTCTGACATACAGCCTGGCGAGTGGGTTTGTATTCTATTATTTATTAAACCTTTGAAGCACAAATAATTCTTCTCATTTGAGTGTATATACTGACTGTGAGACAGTGCGAAAGTTAACGAGTTGTTAGCAAATGTAGAGGCCTTACTGCAGGGCCAAAGCCTACTGGGGCCTCGGTCCAGTTTCTGAAAGGACCTTCCTTTCAGAAACTCCGACCGACCCCAGTATGAAGGCTAAAAAGGAACAGGATGTGTTGTTTAGTCATTAAGAGACACTCTTTTCCACTCTGCCTAAGGGTGGGATTCGTCGTTAGTTGATTTTACCCGCCATAAAAAAACCTATTATTGCATTTTTTACTTTTTCAAATTAACTGTTAGCCTATGGTATGTGGGCACAACATGCATAAAAAAGTCTTCAAAGTGTGTCAGATTTGTCAATTTGAATTTTAGCAAATTGACAAATCTGTCAATTCTAATTGACAAATCTGTCTGCAAAATATTAATATACCTATACTGTAAGGCGTGGCTGGATAGACCTCACGGCGTCCTCACCTTCCGCATGACGCAGGTTCTCACCGGACATGGGAAGTTCGGGAGATTCCTGCACCGGATTCGTGCGGAAGAGACGTCCGGGTGTCGCCACTGTGAGGCGAGCCCGGAGGACACGGTGGAGCACACGGTGGAGGTGTGCCCTGCTTGGGAAGAGCATCGCCGTGTCCTCGTGGGAGTGATCGGCGGCAGCGACCTCTCGCGCCGGGCCCTGGTTCAGGCCATGGTCCGCAGCGAAGAGGAATGGCAGGCGGTCGCCTCCTTCTGCGAAGCAGTAATGCTCGTAAAGGAGGAGGCCGACCGCATAAGGCAAAGGCAACGGCGTACTCGCCGTAGCCGTCGCCGCCGCGATCCTGCCGATATCCGGCCACCGTAGACACTGGCTCGCGGACGGTAAGCAATGGGTAGCTCGCCGTCCGGTCGTCTGTAAGACCGAGTCCTAGTCGTCAACGGCGCGCACCGTTCCCGCGCGCCTCAAGGAGTTGTCAGCAAACTGCAGGGGCCCTTCAGGGTCGAAGCCTCCCGGAGTCTAGAGGGTGGTGGGAAACTGTTACCTCGACTCCAGGAATAGGGCAAGGAAGGTACGGGGTAGGTTTTTTAGTCAGTAAGAGTCTGACACTTGTCTCCCGCTCCACCCAAGAGCGGGTTTCGTCATTGGATGATTTTCACCTACCATAAAAAAAAAAAAAAAAAAAAAAACCTATACTGTAAAATTTTGGACATTTTAATCACATGGTGGGTCAATCCAGTACATAAAACACTATCAATTTGTAAAGATAATAAAATAGTAATATATTTTTTTTTAACTCGAATGGATTTACGCATTTACGAAATTACTTTATTTTTTTATCTTTACACATCTATTTGTTTGTACTTATGCCATAGTATGCATATAGCAATAAAACACCTATTGTGTTTAGTTTAGTTCAGTAAATTGTAAACTAAATTGAGCAGAAAGAATTCAATGGCTGACTGCTTCAGTGAAATTTGAATATTAAACAAAATGAAAAGCGATTAATGATTTTCAAGTGGAAGATCTGAATTTTTGAATTTGTGTGTAAAGTAAGACACAAATTTAAAAATTCAATGGTTGCAATCAGCGGTTTGAATAGTTTTTTTTTTTTTGGGTAAAAATCGTTCATTGACAAATCCTAACCCTGGGCGGAGGGGGCGTCAGACTCTTACTGACTAAACAACCCACGCCGTTCTTACGTTGCCTTTATACCAGGCGAGATTACCAGAGGCTTCCTTTCAGTCGCGAATCCTTGGCCCCAGTGGCTTGAAATTGGACCCTTCTGCAGGGTTCCTACGGTTTGCTGACAACTCCTTGAGGCGCGCGGGAACAGTTCGCGGCGTCGAAGACTGGGCTTAGATGGTAATGGTACAATACAATAAAATTATCGTAGGGCCTAAACAGGGCTGAAGTCTACTTGTTGGGTTGGCTTTTGAATGGACGGTTTTTTTCTACTACAAAATAAGCCTTTGTTCCTGTTCCATTAATTGTGCACTATATATTGTATATGTTCTCTGTTCAACAACCCGACGCACGTCGAGTATCCATTCTTACGTCGTTGAAACCTCTACAGTTCGGATTAAGTGTTTCGCTTCGCCGTTTATACTGCGTACTTCCGATTATAATTTAGGTGTCTTCAACGCCAAAGTGATTATTGATGGTGAGGTGCACTAGTAGTGAAGGTCTATACCTTCACTACTAGTGCACCTCACCATCAATAATTGCATCACTACTTACCATCAGGTGGGATTGCAGTCAAACATTCCTTTCGTAGCGCTATCTATGGCGCCACACAAGAACTACAAGAATCCTGCATCGCGCAATGAAAGTTCTCCGCGCGATTTGAACATGTACGATGGCCCGAAATCAACGATCGGGCAGTAGCCCACCAGACTATAACACCTGTCTGGTCCGAGGTCCTTCCTTTTCAACTGAGGTTTGCGGGACTTTACTCTTTGTTCCACTTACCCCCAAACTTATTTAAAAAAAATGTCGCGCTCTGGGTGGGTTATAAAAAAATAACCTCAAAGTTTAAACTGTGTTCGTGTGTTGCTGTACAACATTCTAGCAGCTCAAATAAAATGCTTTGAGTATGCATTATTAGCTCAACAACTGGCCACAAGTTCTTGTACTTTAATAAAATGACAATTAATTTTGTATATTGTATTACAGGTGGTGGCAATGGGCAGTCCTCTAGCTCTCAGTAACACTGTGACAGCCGGTGTTGTCAGTTCGACCCAAAGAGCTAGTGAAGAACTTGGCTTAAGAGGTATTTTACCAATTAGTATCTCAAACCCCTAGCGAACACCCCGGTCTTCACACACTTATTTGTCTTTCTATTACGTCTCAGATGACGGCATTCAACGAAATTAAATCCAATTCCCCGGGGTTTCCAAGCTGGAGGGCCCTCAAAGTTCCCTAACGACCATCTTATTAAAATAGAGATAAATACATCAGTAGGTATCATCATACTTAATGGTAAATTAAAAGCGTAAATGTAAGCGTGTTTTAGTAGCGCAGATGTCTTAGCACGCTAGTTTTACGGAATATTGTATAGTTTTCAATCTAAGATTAGAAATGCCCCGCTGTTATGTTTTGAATTAGCGAGAACACCAACGACCTTGCTCGGTGACTGATTTTTATTGCCTTTTTACGAGTGATTGAGGTGTTGATGCATTTATATATATTCTCTAAATCTCTATATTTTTTTCTCAATTCTCAACGATTTCTGAATGATGTATCGATCATTTACGACATGGAATATAAACATACCAGCGGCTACGCCCGCTTGGAAGTCGGCTTCTCCATACAAACTTCAATGACCCGTTTCATGCCCTTCGGGGTAGAGTTAAGTAGTTAAGTAACCTAATTTTAAGTTTGTAGGTGTTATATATAGGTTTTGAGATTTCGACTTTTACATTACAAAATACAATTTTACTGCAATTGATTAATAAATAATAGAAACGCAGTAATGAATGTGTCTCTAGGAAAAAAAAAAGAATCTTTTTACCACTTTTCTCAATCTTTTTACCACTTTTCTCAATCTTTTAACCACTTTTCTCAATCTCTTCCACAACATTCCTCAAATTTCAGGTAAAGACATGGTATACATACAGACAGACGCGCCCATCACGTTCGGCAACAGTGGTGGACCGCTAGTCAACTTGGATGGAGAAGCGATAGGCATCAACAGTATGAAAGTCACATCTGGTATCTCGTTTGCTATACCTATCGACTATGTCAAGGAGTTTCTGGCCAAGAGTAAGTTTATAATGACATTTGTTTGTTAAATGTGTGTTGTCTTTTAAATATGTTGCAACTAAAGATGCGCCGAATATTCGTTTTAAATACGATATTCGACGAATTCGGCAGAATTTTGAGGTATTCGTATTCGACGAATCATTCATTCGTTTATTAAACCTTTGGTATGGTATGGTATATCGGGCTGATGTCCGCAACTCCACGACTAAAGCGCGTATTTTGCGTAAAACCTTTATGGCAAAATAAAAATAAAGGAATCCCATATTCTAGCACCCATGTTTATTAGAAATCGTTTATTGTAAGGTATTCAAACAGCGGACCCCGGGCACCGAGGTGAAAGCCAAGGTGTGCAACCGGGACTGGCGCTGAGATGATGATGATTCAAACAAAGATACAGGGTTTCATCAGACAGTGCTTGCATCAGGTCCTCGTCACCATGAGAAATATATAGAAGTGGTTAAGACGAATCTAATGAGCCGATGGTTTTTCTAGTGGACTCATCATGGTACCATGTCTAAGTTCTAGCAAATCAATGAAAGGGAGAATCGAATTGTCCGGTAGTATATTCGGTTCGGTGAGAACTTAAACGTATCTATTCGGTTATTCGGTGAAACACTATTCGGCGCATCTCTAGTTGCAACCTCTCAGGCCTCAATGTACCGGATTCGGTACATCGCGGTACTAGCTAACTTAAACCTTATTCTTACGTAATAAGTTAGCTAGTACGGGGTGTACCGTATTTATGCTTATTGTATAAGTTAATTCAATTATTTGTTGTTATGTTTTGAAATGTTGTTGATGTGTTGTTCTGTTGTTTTGTTTAAATATTTGTTTGCTTGTATTTTTATGTTGTGTTATTTTATATGGTGTATAATTATTTGATTATACACCATTAAATTTTGGTCGTTTTAATCCCGTGGAAGGTCGATCCGGTACATGAAACACTATCGATTTGTAAAGATAAATTAAAAAAATAAAGTAATATAGTTTTTTTGCTAAAACTGAAATTAATTTACGCGTATACGAAATTCATATCTTTAAGTAAAGAACAGCTGAGAGGGGTCAATTGCTGTTTCAGAAAAAAAAGTACTTTGTTTTTAAATTTTATCGTTTCATGTCGATAGTGTTTCATGTACCAGATCGACCCTTCACGGGATTAAAACGACAAAAATTTAACGGTGTATAAGAATGTGCTTAGAAATGTAAGACTGATTTTTTTTTAAAATAAATGTAATATCAATATTGTAGTGATGCTATTTTTTTGTTATTTTGGTACTAACACTTCTTCACTAATATATATTGTTATCAAAAATCACTTGCATACCTTATCTAACTATATAAGCAGATTTAATAGATAAAACATTGATAACACAATATAGATAAAATGTTATCTTTTAATTCTGTTAGCAATAATAATGATTGTGTGTTTACAACGCTATGCTTACATTTTTTTTTGTTATCAATTTTTGTATAAGTATAAATAATTATAAGTAGTCAAATTAAGTGAACTTGCTGTACAAAAAATGTAGTAAAGATAAGTTGTTAACGTAGTCGCATTTAACGAAATATAAACCTTAATGCAACGACGTAAAGTCTATTTAACTTTGTGTAAACATAACTTATAACTTTATTTTTGTTTTATTGTACAGTACGGCCGTCGGATTTTGGCGAGTCAAAGTTAGACTTTGCGAATTTTAGCGCTTGAGAACTCGTAAAAAAAAAACAAGTAAATGCAATTTGCAGTTGTTTTTGCTGTTAAAAATTGTTCTTGGAATTTTTTTTAAACCTTTAGTTGAGTTATCAAGTGCTAAAGTTCGCTGAGCCTAGCTTCAGACTCGCCAAGATTTGACTGTAAATTGGCTAATATGAACACTATAAGTTTGTAATAAACCGTGCCAGATTGTAAACTCGGTATATTGAGAACACATTTCGAAGTCAATAAAGTTCACTTCAATATGATACTATATTCGTTGCGCCATCTAAAAATAAAGGCGTATACGCTTCGTTTATGCTCATACATTGAAAATTGCAAGGAAATCAAAACCTATAGCGTACTTCCTGTTGACTTAAGAGTCCTGAATTTTAGATAGATGCAAGATAACAGAGCATAAGTAAAGGAAAAATGGTTTCAGCCCTAAGTGTGAACTAATTTAAAAATCGACTAGACAAATATTTGCTCAACTCCAAGAAATGAACTAGTGAAAATTGACAGGATGCGGGTGTTATCAGTTGTTTCAACTGCCTGCCGGTCTACAAATAATAATAATATAATATCAGAAAAATAGTGTATCACAAAATACTTTTTTTTTTTCGATTAGTAAATATGAAATATTTAAGAATTATTGAACCTTCATTACGTGAATCCGATTCGAATTTGACTGTTTTTTTATATGCTTGCAGTAGTTGGAATATAACCCGCCACTTTTTTTTGTACTGATATTGATCAGTACGGGTATATTATACGAGACGTTCTTACTTTTTTCTCGACACAATTGTCGAGAAAAAAGTTAGAACGTCTCGTATAATATACCCGTACCTTTTCGAGAAGACCGAGTTTATAATCTAGCGCGTTCTGATAAAAGTTTACGGCGTTTACAATATCTCGACAACATATAGGGTGACTGGTCGTTAGTGACCGATACTATAACACGTACTTGCAGTTATGACAACAAACAACTTTTACTATGGGACCATACCTAAAATTAAGAAAAATTATTTGCTGGTATTTTTTTTTAAATACCAGCAAATAATTTTTCGTGTAAATAATAATTTTTCTAACCTAACCTAAAATTACGAAAAAAAAATCTGCTGGTCACACCTGCGTTTGCCTAACTGGACAATATGTACTGAACTTGCTGATTTTTTTGCGATTTCAGGTTTGGTCCTATAGTAAAAGTCATCTACACTAATATAATAAAGAGGTAACGTTTGTTTTTTTGTTTGTAGGAGGTAATCTCTGGAACTACTGGTCCAATTGGAAAAAAATTAGCAACAATAGAAAGCTGCTTTACGCCTGAGTGACATAGGCTATAATTTATGTACGCGGGTGAAGCCGCTGACAAAAGCTAGTTTGTTATGAATCACGTGTTTAAGGATTGGTCACTAACTACCAGTCACCTTATAAATGCTGTTTTTGTATATTATAAGAAAAAATACTGTATGTTTAACCCCAGCGTGTTTTTTTACTCAATATTAATACAAAATGTAATTTAGAGCGCTCCTCAGGGACAACGAAGGCGCCGCAAGTGTCGCGGCGGTACCTCGGCATCACCATGCTGTCTCTTACGCCGAATATACTCATGGAACTGAGGATGAGGAATCCTGAGGTAATTGTATTATATTGTAATCGTGTTACGAAAATAGTGACTCATCCGTTATCATACGCCTTAGCCTCGCCCCTTGACCAATTAGATCATACCATAGCTAAGGAACAGCTTCATAATGTTCCCATTGGTGGGACTCAGGCCTTCTCTCTGGAAGAGGAAATGGGCCGTAATCCACCACGCGGGCCTATTGAGGGTTGGTGGATGTCACATGTCTTCGAATTTTTGGGTCTGCGATATGCTGGTTTCCTAACGATAATTTCCTTTACCGTTTTGAGAGCAGAGGTGATGAAATAATTTACACAAAGTAATGCGCCTATCTGGATTTGTACCCACCGACCTCCTCTTTAGTCGAGTCCGTTACCACTCGGCCAACACTTCATTGGCATTCATTAAACCCTTCAAAGTGCACCTGTGATATTTCAACTTTTGGTTCAACGACTTGAACAGCACCGCACTCACATTGAGTATCTGACGGGTCTATAAGACCTCATTTTGCCAAGCTGTGTTTGTATAGCCTGGGTGCTCAGCCGATTCAGTGCTTTCCATACAGACCACGTCCTGTAACCTAGAATGTCCTAGAACTAAAAATTCGAAGACGTGACATCCACCACAGGGCCCGCGTGGTGGATTATGGGCCATTCCCTCTCTCAGAGAGAAGGCCTGTGTCCCAGCAGTGGGAACTTTAAAAAGGCTGATGATGATGATGATACAGACCACTGCAATTCACGTCTAGACGGGAGACGCTAAAACAAAGGTAAATTGGTTTCTCTTTAATTTTTCAGATGCCGACTGACATCGAGCATGGAATTCTCGTTTGGAAAGTAATCATTGGATCACCAGCTTATAAGTGAGTGGTTTTTATATCCTTTAAAGCCTTTTTTTTATGGTAGCCTGCGTGGGATATATCCGAGAAACACTCACGTATATTCCGGTCATATATTTACGACCAAATACTGGTTAGTTCTTCTGTTATCCATGGAGATTGAAAAGCTAAACGAAATAAAGTGGAGTTGTCGCAAACACACAACCCTAGAGAATAAAAGATGAAGACACACGTAAGACCAATCCGACATAAGTTTAAAAGTTCAACCAGATGGTTGGTCAGCCAACTGGGGCCAAGGGTTCGCGTCTGAAAGGAAGGCTCTGGCTCTGGTATATATGGCCAGGTAGGAATGGCGTAGGTTGTTTAATCAGTAAGAGTCTGACACTGTTTCCCACTCCGCCCAAGTGCGGGATTCGTCCATGGATGAATTTTGCCTACCATAAAAAAGTGGTCATAGTTTAAGAGTTCAACCAGATGGTTTTAAACCAATGTCCCGACCAAGGTGACCTTGCTAGTTTCAATCCGTGTAGATATTGGTTATAAACCATGACCTTCAACGTCCTTGGTTGGGAGTCGCATTCCCAATCACAGGGATTGAATTTCGAACGTGTTAGCGCTTAGTTTACGTTCCGCAACACAAACACAAACCAAGCTTCAAAAGGTGACCTTGTTTTTAACGGTAGATTGCAACCAGGCCAGCCCCCCAAGCCAAGTTACAATCGTGACGTTTAGAGTTAGCGCTTGTAGATGGCCACGCCCCCAACTTCCTTGTTCGGAAGTCGTCTCAACAAAGCAATAGGGGGCGCGGCTATCTATAAGCGCTAAGTTTAAACCAAAAGCTTGAACTTGGCTAGGGGGCAGTTCCTTCTGTGAGCCGAACACTACTTTTCTCATTTGAATTCATTTCTTTTCCAGCGGTGGTCTACAGCCCGGCGACATAGTAGTATCTATAAACACACAGCCAGTTCGGACTGCTACCGACATCTATACGATATTAGAGAATACTACCGGCAAATTGCTCGTCGAAATCGTCAGAGGGCGCCAGCGGCTTACACTCACAATTATGCCTGAAATGCACTGACGAATACCGTATCCAGACCCCAAAACGATAAGGGTTCCGTCCCTGTCGAAAAACAAAACGAAACGAAGAGTTGAAGTGTATTACGCTTAGTTTTCAAAATATAGTCCAAACAGTTTTTCAAATCGATTGGAATCGATTCAGTTACTAATTCTAAATAAAGGTTTTTCAGGTGTGTACTAAAAATATTGTTGTATAAACAAACTCTTTTTTGTTGCCATGGGTATATTTGAAAATGCAATAGATTACTTTTGCTTTTTCAAAGCTTATTGGTAGAAAATTATATGGTTTTGCATATTCAAAGCGTAGAAATGGAAAAAAGATGTACGGATCGCAGCAGGCGTTGTAAAGATCCTCCAAACTAGGGATGTTACGGAGTTCCGGTTTCGGTACCAATATACCGAAACTTTCGGTTGATTTCGGCTTCTGTTTCTATGTATCTGACCCAGCCTTAATATAGGTTCTCATTTGTCTCCAACACTCGATGGTTCAACTCCGAATCCAATTTCGATTCCGCTTCCGAATTCGGTTTCGTTAAAACTAATTTTAAAACTCCGGTTTCGGCTTCGGTTTCGATAAAACCACCGTAACATCCCTACTCCAAACGCCCATAGGTAAAGACATGTATGTAAAAATTTCTATAGATAATAATTATGTACAGGACTATCACTTAGCGATGCTGTATTTAAAAAAAAAAAAATGTGTAAGTAAACATATTTTCTGGTATATTCAATAGAAATTTACTCAAAAAACTAACACTTGAGATGAGTATTTTTTTATAACACTTTTTTGATTAATTTGATTCAAACAGTGAAATTAGAAGAAAAATAATTCATGTGAATTAGTACATTTTGGCATAAATGGTCCTTAAACAATTGAACGTCGTTAGTCGAGACTTTTTAGGTTAAGACGGTGTTGTAATAGACTTTTATTGTAGAAATAAACGTGAAAACTATGAGCGTAATTTCGGTAGATGTCGCTGAACTAAAAAATTATGTTCATGACTAACTGTAGGGTATAAAGAACAGGTCTTCGCAAACTTTGAGGGCTTGCTCAATAAACGAAACTGAACAACCTTCTACGGGGTAAAAAAAAGAAACTGGCCGCCATAAATAAATAATAAAATTATAAAGTTGATTGGACTGCTCCGCTCTTACTTTAGCAATTTACTTAAATAAACTGCAATATTCGCAAATACATCGAAAAATAATATTAAGTCAATGAATAAGGCTTCCTTAAATTAACCTTTCAGGCTAGTGCCTGTGTGTACTGATTTCGGTACATTAGTATGTACCGAAATCAGTACACTTTATACCAGTAAAAGCCTACATACATACATATACCTTATTAAGTAAAAATAAGGTTTAAGGTTAGGGTAACGAGGTAGGTGTACCGAATTCGACATTCGGCTGAGAGGATACTTTTTTTTTAGTTTGTTTAGTTTAACGCCATCTAGTGAGAATGGCTGCGCCTAAGCTTGTAGTTTTCACTTCAACAATTTAGATCTTGCCTGTACTATGCATTTTTACTCTGTGTAATAATCAAAACAAAAAATAATATATTATCAAAAATAACTAGATATTTATTTATATACTCTTGTGTTGACAATTTAAGTTTTCTTTAAAAAATGTTAATTTCTATTTTATTACTGAAGGATATATGATTTGTATAGATTTATGTAATATTTTATACATAAAGTTGTTGATAAGAATGTTTGTATTATATAGACAGTGATTAGATAAATATGTTTGAAATATTTGGTTTTATTTTTTTCAAACCTTTATGACTAAGGCCGCGTTCCCACTATATCGTAAGGGTCAATTTATACTAGCGCACAGTTGAAGCGCATCGAAGCGCCTGCCCAAAAATTAACAAATTCACTGCCGGTTTGAGTGAAACTGATACCGCGGCTCTAGGAATAAGGCAAGGAAGGAATACGGTAAGTTTTTTAGTCAGTAAAGAGTTTGACACTGGAGAGCGGGTTTCGTCATTCGATGATTTTAACCTACCATAAAAAAAAAAACAACAAATTCAACCTTAACTTCACAGCGTAACGTGCACATTACATACATCATCATCATCATTAGCCTTTTTAATGTTCCCACTTCAGGAACACAGGCATTACGTACAAGTACTTTTTTATATTTTTTACTAGCAACTCGGCCCAGCTTCGCACGGGTGCAATGTTGATATTATGCATGTATTGTACACATAAACCTTCCTCTTAAATTACTCTATTTAATAAAAAAAAACCGCATCGAAATCCGTTGCTAAGTTTTATAGAAGCGACTTTGTTCTATACCAAGGATGGCCAACTTAATTGGGCACACGGTCTACTGTCTACTAACAAGATTCTGCAAGATCTACCAATTACAAAATCAGTTTATTTCTATTTAATATCGGGGACTATACTGAGCTAGACAACGTTTCATGGATTTTTGCCCAGAATGGAGGGAGGCCTTTGCCCAGCAGCGGAACAGTGTGGGCCAGAAATATAATACATAATAATAATTATTATTTACGTACGAATGGTGAAAATAAACTATCGAATTGCGAGGCGAGGTAAATTGGGTAAAGTAAGGAAAAGAACGAAGCGAACTCAAAACCATCAACTACCATGATTTCCTTTTGACAAAGAAAAAATTACGAGGTGATGCGGTAATACATATATGTCTTGCTAGCCCAAAAATAAATTCATAATTGGTTGTTAAGATCGACTGGATTAACTGCTGAGATCGACTAGTCGATCGCGATCGACCGGTTAGCCACCCCTGTTCTATACTATCTAATGATATAGGAGTACGTTATGAAGTCAAAGTTCACGTAAAATAGGTCTTTACTGGATTACTGTTACACTTGACAAAATGTTTTGATTTCCATAAAAGCCTTAATAATATCCACAAAATATCTGTGTATCCAAAATATGTGAAGAAAGATGTGTAATAACATCATAATCATGTAAGAGCGGTTGTATGAAAATGTACCTTAAGTTGACCGCTTTTCATTACATAGTGTAAAACAAAGTTGCTTACCGCATATGTATGCTTAGATCTTTAAAAGTACGCAACGGATTTTGATGCGGTTTTTTTAATAGATAGAGTTATTTAAGAGGAAGGTTTATGTGTATAATACATGCATAATATATTCAATATCAGTAACAGTGCAAAGCCTGGGCGGGTCGCTAGTAATATATAAGCGACAACATAAAACTACTGGATTAAGAGTCGTGACGATAAAGTGGGAACGCGGCCCTACTAACGTTGCTAGATTTAGTAGCCTTGATAGCTTCTTTATGTGGAACAAAAATCGTAAAACGTGATTGCAGTAGAGTATGGCGTTTATTTATATACAATATTTTTTACTATATGAAAAAGAAATCTCTTTGAAACATAACATATTATAATTCGCAATTTTAGGTTTGGTCAAATGTCCTTGACACACGTGCAAAGTCACTGCACCCCTCGGATTATAATAATAATATAATATAATATGTCCACAACTATCACACAACGCCATCTAGGCCCAAGCTAAGCAGAGCTTGTGTTATGGGTACTAGACAGCTGATAAACATACCTATATATTTCTAAATACATACATATTATAGAAAAAATACACCCAGACACAGAATAAATGATTGTGCTGATCACACAAACATTTGTCCTGGGTTGGAATCGAACCCACGACCTCCCGTATAGCAGTCAGGGTCACTAACTACTAGACTGACAGGCCAGTCAATGGATTCATAACACACTCGCCTACGGAAGGGCGAATTCCGCCTCGGTCGCAATGACAAACTTTCTGCACTTGTTTTTTTTGTTGTGTTTGTTATTGTCAGGAGACGGTCCTTATGAAAAATAGGGCAGAGTAGGGTAGAGTGGTGTAAGTACAGTAGAATAAAATAATCACCTTACGGGAGCGAAGCCGCGGGCAACAGCTAGTATAAAATTTAATTATTTGGATGCTTTCGGTATGAATCGCAAGTTTATGATTATTAGTTACCTACTGTTGTATTTTACGAAATTGACGCGGACGAAGTCGTGGACACAACTAGTAGAAAATAGAATTACAAATAAAAATGTAACGAATGGCTGCATATTCAATTTTATTGTAATTGAATTTCAAACAATTTCTTGAAAAATGGTTGTGTGAAGTCGGATTGTTGTTAAAATAAAAATTATGGTTTTAGTTTATATTTTGCTTTTGGTAAGTAAATTAAATAAAATTTACCTAGCCGTAAAAGAACATAATATCATTAGGTACCTAACTATAAGGAGAGCTGTGGTGGCCGAGTGGTAACAGCTCCGACTTACGAGTTGTAGGTCCGGGTTCAAACCCAGCCAGGCGCATTACTTTGTGTAGCTAATTCATTTATCACCACTGCTCTCAAAACGGTGAACGAAAACCTCTTGAGAAAACCATGTTCTAGAACCAAAAATTCGACCCACTCTCCTAGACAAGAGGCCTGGGACCCAGCAATGGGAATGTTACCGGCCAAACCCGATTTCAGGATAAACTAGTTTGGCCTAGGCTAAACTAGTTCTTCCTACACGCGATAGGATAAACTAGTTTAGCCTAGTTCAAACTAATTTGTCCTAAGTCCGATAGGATGAACCAGTTTAGGCTAGGCCAAACTAGTTCGTCCTGATATAAATGCACACACTCTAGGATAAACTGGTATGGTCTAGTCTAAACATTATAATATATCTAGAAAGTCAAAATAAATAGATAAACTGAATAAAATACTCCGTAATTGGAAAAATAATCAATTTTATAAAACTATAATGATTCGTTGTTAAAGTTATATTTAAACGGTAATACGAACAATTACACTATAACAAATAATACTGTTTTTACCTCCCTCAGGCGTCCAGTGAATGATAATCTTCGCCCATCTGTCCGGATGCATTCGTGCCACGTGGCCAGCCCACTCCCACTTCAGCCTTGCTTTTGTCTCCAACATCTGTTATTTGGGTTATGGAGCGCAGCGTGGTGTTCCTTATGCGATCTGTTCGCTTAACACCTATTATGCTACGCTCTATTGCCCTTTGACAGATCTTCAGTTTGGGACTTTTGATGTTCAGTTAGTGACCAACTTTGAGCACCGTAGGGTAGGACGGGCTGGATACATATCAATGAGATTTCTTTTAAGTGTCATCGGGAGGCTATCCTTCAAAAAAAAAGGTAATATAAAATACTATCTTCCATCCGATGAACTTTATGATGGCCACGGTGGTCGTGACAGGATGTTAGCCGAAATATCAAAAAAATATGCCAATATCACAAAAAAAAAATAAGCTTGTATTTATCTATGTGTAGTAGCTGTCATAAAAAAAAAACAAAGAAGAAGAGAGGATTAGTCTCTAAGTCCATTCTTCATTCGGAAATTTATAGTACGTGCCAAGTAGATCTGATCGATTTTCAGACACAACCCGTTAGACATTTTAAATTTTTTATTGTTTAACAACGAATCATTATAGTTTAATAAAATTGATTATTTTTCAAATTACGGAGTATATTATTCAGTAATTTATTTTGACTTTCTCGATATATTACAATGTTTAGACTAGTCCATACCAGTTTATCCTAGAGTGTGCGCATTTATATCAAGACGAATTAGTTTGGCCTAGCCTAAACTGGTTTATCCTATCGGGCTTAGGACAAATTAGTTTGAACTAGGCTAAACTAGTTTATCCTATCGCGTATAGGAAGAACTAGTTTAGCCTAGGCCGAACTAGTTTGTCCTGAAATCGGGTTTGGCCGGTAACAGGAACATTAAAAAGGAAATTAGTTACAATTTAAACTATATGAGGACTCTTTTTTTCAGATACCACTTACAACAGCCACAAGACGTTCTGATGGACCTAGTTATCGATCTAGTAAGTTATCGTAAAGTCCCTGA
The DNA here is from genome assembly GCA_029852875.1 of Mythimna loreyi. Taxonomy (NCBI): domain Eukaryota; kingdom Metazoa; phylum Arthropoda; class Insecta; order Lepidoptera; family Noctuidae; genus Mythimna; species Mythimna loreyi. The sequence continues at coordinate 7,186,117 of CM056800.1, read as the reverse complement.
TAAGGTTTTACAAAAATAACTTCGAATCGAAGTTTAATAACGTTCTACCTTCCTGGTACCGCTGAAGTAAAACCATTATAACTTGACCTCATAATCTATTTCTACTCCATGCTAGTGCAGTTCAAGGTCAAAAAGTAACATGCTATTGAAGTGTCGAAGAGCAGAACTCAAGAAAAGGTTCTGAAAGTTAACCACGGTTAACCTTCGAACTATACTCATGTAGGTATGTATCTTTTGAGAATTGTGGGACCGCCCGTTGCGATACTTATGAACCACGCAGCTAACATGCGTAAATGCGTCAGTACCGTCAACGTTAAGTTTGTAGAAAAATATGAATGTCTAAATCGCACAGGTTATAGAGTGACTGATGTGTGGAGAATATAATAGAATACCTAATACTTTATTGTACACCAAAAAAGTAGCAATTTAATTCATCATTCATTCATTTTTTGATCCAATGTGACTTTCACTAAATCTTCTTCTCGAATCGATGGATTTCGCTTCCCTCAAAGTTTTTGGGCCCAGTAGGTTGCCACATTTATATTAGCTTCAGTGGCATTTTTAAGGTCCTCCAGCGTGCACTTGTAGGGACATTTTGGGCACTCTAATAGGTGGGCCATTGTTAGGTCAGAGACACCGCACTCACACTGTGTGTCACCGGGGTCTATAATCCCCCATTTTGCCAAGTTGTGTTTCACTAAATATAAATAATACATTACTCGCAGAATAGGCGATCAATGACGACAATTTGTAGGTACAGTAATGCCGTACGGTGTACAGAAAGACGCAGCGTTAGAGTTTATTGGTTATCTGATTAAGACCGGTGATGCGAGACGCATAGGACCGGCCCTTCGGAGTGATCCTTGGGAAGGTCTACAGCCAGATGTGGACGTCCACCGACTGAAATTATGAAGATGATGACGATATTTTTCGATGTGGCTGACAGGACAGTGACTGATGAAGTATATTTGTGTACCTTAAATGTGTTTAACTGGTATATTTTCAATTAGATGTCATGGATGGTGACAAGCCAATACTTCGTTTGGGGCCTGAAAGAGATGAAACGGAATCCGATAATTCAGGTCAGTAAAAAAGTGATGCACTAATGATCCCAAAGCGATTTGACATAACTTATTTTTACATAGATGAAACATTAAGTTCTCAGTAACGTCTCATGTGCCATGTGAAAATAAGGTATGTCAGATCGCTCTGGGATCTTAGTACATAAATATGTAAGTAGAGACAATGGCATTGATATGATGTAGAACTCAAAACTGGTAATAGGTGCACGTTCAATTATGTTGCAAATGACATAAATATTCAGGGAGGTACCGTTGCATTTTAGGTAGTGTTTTTGCGCCAATTGGTTGCCATCTTGTTCAATAGACGAGTTCTATTCTATTACCCCAGTTACCTCGGTAAAAAGGGCTAAGAAGGCCGGGGTGGATTGTTTTAGTCAGTAAAAGTCTGACACCAACTCTCGCTCCGCCTAAGGGCGGGAGAAGTCATTAGATGATTTTCACCTAACACAAAAAACGCAAGCTACCACAGGCGTGTTGCCACAGGCGTGTCGTAGATAACTCATTATATTTCAACATCTGCGATGACTCGTGCACCGCAAGCTGCTGTTAAAATAACCATCTCCTTTCTACTAGATGGACACAGTCAGCCAAGTCCAGCAATTGCAAGAAAAACCTCTGAATCGGAGCACAACTTTAACTCAGTCGCTAATTGGTTGGTCGACTACTTTAGCTATGATCTCATTGCTACGGGTCGTAAGAGTAATGACGGTACGTTTGTGGCATTTTTACAATACATGGCGCACCTTGCCCTGGTCGCCTTTAACCCTTCTCTTGCGCAGCAAGAGAAGGGTTAAACCTTGCATTGGGGCAGTTACAAGTTGCAAGTTCTATCACCAGTTGCTGGGCCTCACCCACGAATGGTTTGTTCAACTGTTAGAGCTACGTAAAAACGATGCATATGGTACCGGATTTATTACCTGCGCCGCAGGCTTAAACGGCATGGCTTTACGGTAGCGTTGGCTCTTGGTTTGAATGGGTCGGGGTATTTTTCTTATGTCTATTACATGACTATTACTCGATAGTTTTGTTAGAGATGATTTGAGTACCTAGGTACATCTAACAACAGGCCAGATTTTTTAAATATTTTTATGACTTAATTTGATATTTTTCTTTACTAGGTTTGCAGGATAAGCCTGCTGGCTTACCCGATGAGCCTCAAAATGATCCAGAAGAGTTGAATTCAGGTTCGTATTTAATTTTGATATAAGACACAAACCCGATTATTAAGGTCTTGGCTAAAATAGTCAGCCGTGATACCGAAGTTCCTTTCGTTCCTCAAGGAACACGTTAAGCCGTTAGACCTGGCAGTCATTTGTGGACCATTGAGAGTCCTTATTTTATCAGAATACCAATCTAGCCAAAGGATATCATACTTTGCAATTATAGAGTTGTCCAGAGGGCTTAGCCAAGTTGATAATCTACAATCGTTTAAGGCTTTTGGAAAATTTCAAGAGTACGGCCATGAAGTCAGAAGTCATCTCACCTGTCAGTCGTATAGTGGAAAAAAAATTAGGGGGTGTGTGTCGTTCTAGTTTAAAATGTCTTCATCCCCCTAGAGTGAGAGAATTAATTTGATTTCACACCTTCAAAAAACTGATACAACCGTATCGGTTTTTTATAAACATGACTGAGTTAACTCGTTATTTTTTTTTTCATTAGCTTTAAGGGATGGTGATAAGCCAATATCAAAAGAAGGTTCTAAACAAACAGAATCAGATTCAGGTTTGTATTTGTTTTATTATACGAGTGGATTTATAATTAGATGTCTTGAAGGCTAAAGTGAACAGGCTCTTAATAAACTAGTACGCCTCACCGTCAACGATTGCATCACCGCTTACCATCAGGTGAGATCGCATTCAAACACTAATTTCTATTTATTAAAAATAAAGCCCAAACAGAGGTAACCTTAGTGGGAACTTGTGGATTGTTAACCAAGCCAACCACTGTGTCGATTGTCATTTTAAACATCATCTGCTGCCTACACAAATTGCAACAAGCCGGGCCACCTTTATATGGATGATTCAATCCGTCTATCCCCTCGTTAGACAAGTCAACCATTGTGTTAGTTCGGTATGTCGGATCGTTGGATTAAATCTGCTATTTACACGGACCGCAATTACAAACAAGGTCTGTTGCAACACTTTTTTTTATGGTGGAAAAAATCATCGAATGACGAATCCTTGGTTGGAACGGGAGACAATGGCAGACTTCTACTGCTTAAACGACCCACCGTTCCTTCCTGCCTTAGTTCCAGGGCCCCGGTATTCCGCTTTCGCATCAACCTTTGGCCCCAGAAGTCTGTTGCGACATTGGATTACATTCGTGTGGATCTCGCTTTACAATAAGCTTATTAAAGGGTTAACCAGATGGTTATTAACCAACGTCCAAACCTAGGTGACCTTGCTAGTTGCAATCCGTGTAGACAGAAGTTATAAACCATAACCTTAAACACCCTTGGTTGGAAGGCCTTTTCTTAACCGCAGTAATAGAATTAGGAACTTGTTGGCGCGTGGTTTACAGCCGCAACACCAACCAAGCTCCTACCAAGGTGACCTTGCTTGAAACGCTGGATTGTAACCGTGTGGTCCTCCTTTTATTTGGCCATGATTTTGATTCCAGGAACTGGGGGTAAGTCACTTTTTCTAACCGCAGTAATAGAATTAGGAACTTGTTGGCGCGTGGTTTACAGCCGCAACACTAACCAAGCTCCTATCAAGGTGACCTTGCTTGAAACGCTGGATTGTAACCGTGTGGTCCTCCTTTTATTTGGCCATGATTTTGGTTCCAGGAACTGGGGGTAAGTCACTTTTTCAGATATTAAAATGTACTTTTATGTCATTATTGTCTGAAAGTTTGTTTTCATCAGAACAAGATGGTGACAAAAAGATTAAGAAACCCAAACCCATTGCAGATTCAGGGATTTCGGTGGACCCTTCACAGCAACCTCCAGAAAATAAAGGTAAGGACCAATTGCTACTTCCGGGGTTCACGTCGCAGGCCCGCGCCTGTGCTCCGGGGCCCGCTCCTGTGTGACACAAAGCCTCGCGGAGCCACGCGCGGACTAGTCGACCCAATGAACGGGCCTACTAGCTGTCGTTTTTTTTTTGCTAGTCGTAGACGTTTGCTACGTAATAAAAAGTTCTCCATCGACACGAGTGTGCTGAAGTAGCGATACTGCTTCCACGACGGGGTCCATCACGGAGACCGTCCGTACGGGTACCCGGGTTGGCGCCCCGCGCGTAGCCCCGAAGTACAGAACAGAAGAGAGCGGAACAGAGAGTAAAGTCCAACATACGTCCGACCAGACAGGTGTTATATCTGGCGGGCTACTGCCCGATAGTTGATATGAATTCCTGAAGTTCACATTATCGATTTGCTTATTAGAATTATTTTTTTCAGACAACGGCCTGAGGTCACTTAAAAAGAAACATAAAGAAGTAAAAGGTATGTTTTTTATTAGCTACTAGCTGTCCACGCGGTTTCACCCGCATCTTTAGTTACTGCCCTGCTCCCGTAGATTGAAGCGTGATGTTATAAAGCCTACAGGCTTCCTCGATAAAGGTGAAACTAACCCATTCAGAACCTGAACTCCTTACTTCTTCTCAACTTTCTTCTTTCTTTCTTTCTTCTTCTTAACTTCTTTCCTTACTTTATGTAAATATATTTATGTATGTATGTATATATATAAGTATATATGTATGTTTGTGTGAACATGAAATATGTATTTGTATTCTTGTTTTCTAAATAACATTTTCTTTTTTATGCACCTACCATATGGCATATTGTCTCTTCACCACCCTAGGTTGACTGGTAGAGAATGCCTAAGCCATTAAGTCCGCCTTTGTACCTTGTGTTGCATGAAGAATAAATAAATAAATAAAAAGCACCTTATTATAGAAGTAGCATAGCATCAGCTTTATAATGTTCCCACTGCAGGGATTCAGGCCTCTTTTTAAGGGAATGGGTTGAAATCTACCACGCGGGCCTAGTGCGGGTTGGTGGATGTCATGTCTTCGAATTTTTGGTTCTAGGTCATGCCGGTTTCCTCACGATATTTTTCTTCACCGTTTGAGAGCAGTGGCGTTGAAATAAATTACTCAAAGTAAGGCGGCGTGTACGGAGAAGAGCGAGGATGCGTAGCAAGGGATGTGTTTGTTAAGAATCTATTGCTGACCGAGAAGAGGTAAATGAAGTGATATTATTGGTTCTTTACACATCCCTCGCTATCTACATTTCTGGTGGAAGAGCAGCCTAATATGCCTGGCTAGGTTTGTTAGAGCAGTGGTGACCGAATGCCCCGACTTACGAGTTATAGGTTGCGAGTTCAAACCCAGTCAGGCGCATTACTCTGTGTAAATTTTCATCACCACTGCTCTCAAAATGGTGAAGAAAAACATCATAAGGAAACCGGCCTGTCTTAAAACTAACCGAAAATTCTAAGACATGTGATACCCCCCAATTCGCACTGGGCCCGCGTGGTGGATTATGATCCATTCCCTCTCCCAGTAGTGGGCACATTGGTAGGCCTAAAGATGATGATGATGTTTGTAAGTCGAGGCCGTTACCACTCGTCCGCCACTACTCTCACTCATTATTAAAGTACATAAACTATTTTGCAGATGATCCTGGTTGGATCAAAGATCTAAAGGACTTCATTAAGGACTTGACATCTCAATATGGGCAACACGAAGTTCTTGAGAAAACTAAACCTGTTATTGCAAGTAAGTTTAATTTACTGAGAAAGCAATAAGGTTCTAAATTCTGGAGCCAAGGATCGATTTCTGATATGAAGATTCGGCCTGGTATGAAAAGCAAAGAAAACACAGAAGTCGGGTTCTTAGTCTGTAAAAGTCTGACACTGTCTCTAAAGGGAGATAGTGTCAGACTTTTCAGCTAAAGAGCTAGCTCAAGGGAGTGGAGATGTCATTACGGGTGCTTATGATACAATAATCACTAAAATTCAAAGCATTTATTTCAAATACATAGTATAAAACAAAGTTTGCTGTCCCTATGTATGCTTAGATCTTTAAAAGTACGCAACGGATTTTGATGCGGTTTTTTTAATAGATAGAGTGATTCAAGAGGAAGGTTTATATGCATAATATATTCAATATCACTACCCGTGCGAAGCTGGGGCGGGTCGCTAGTTTCAAATAAATCTTTACAGGCACTTTTGAAATGTCAAGAAGTCGGTCTGTCAGAAAAAAAATGACTCAAATGCTACGTGTTGTACATACAACATTTTAATATTAGTGTAATTAATTTTAGCATTGGAGAAGAAACACCATATGAAAATAAAAGATATTGACGGTAAGGGTATTAATTTAAATTTATAATTTAAATTATTGGAGATTTTAAGTCATTTACACTGTGTAAGATTTTTCTTCTATTGACCCGATGACACTTTTCGGCTGAATCAATTGCAAAATTTACACCGAGTTTCTGAAAGCCCGATCAAATTGTCATTCAACTGACACAACTATTAAATTAACAGCTGCGTCAAATTAATTTGGGTAGCTGAAACGATACTTATAAAAAAAATTGCTAATCTACCATATGACTTTTGACATGCCATTCATATAGAAGATTTGACGAGTCTGTCAAATAATAAGATGATCAAATCAAAGTTACTATACTTCGTTTTGTTAATCCTAGACTACGATTTGACAACTTATAATGTCAAACTCCAGAAAATTGGGAACATATTTCTAGAGTGTGACATTTTGAGTTGTCAAATCGTAGTCTAGAATTAAAAAACGAACTATAACCATGCTTTATGCACATTAATCTACACTTGACAAGAGATTTGACACCTAGTTGGTTGATTTTTACATTGATCGGGTTCTCGGAAATCGGGTGTTAGTCATCTTAGAAAATAATGATTAAATAAATAAAATAATGATAAAAAAATGATTTGATAATATTCCTTATTTGTTTTTAGTGGATGAATATGGTAAGTCTTTTTTATATTCAAACATTGTGATTAATAAACTTTCGATATCTTGCTGTCTAGATATTGTGCATATTGTGGTTTCTGTATTGTGTGTGTCTATGTGTCAAATAAAATATTTTTCTTTCTTTCTTTACATATTTTGGAAACACAAATATCTTGTAGACACAATTTCTTACCTAGGTTTCTATTGAATTTAAAATTCCTCGGAAAATCTGCTAAAGTACTTGGTGACCGCGCACCAGAGTACGCAGTGTTAGAAAGGCTTCCACAAGGTGGACTGAGGACCTGGTGAGAATCGCGGGAATGTGATGGTTGCGAGACGCACAAGACCGTTCTTTGTGGCAACATTTGGGGAAGGCCTATGTCCGTAATAGTGGCGTAGGATTTTTTTATTTTAGAAATTAATATTTCATGTGTGTTACAGGTGAAATTCACATAACTTACGTTGAAAAAGCAAAAAGCAAGAAAACTTCACGAAAGAGAAAAGATAAGGACTAAATATCAACCGTCAACTTTGCCGCAATAAAGTTTTTTTATACAAATCCGTTGTATCTTGTTGTATATGTCTAAAATTCTACTTCCCCAGTCCTCAAAAAAAAACCTCGTAAAAAAACTCAATACACCGAATCGTTAAAACAATTCTCTTTATAGCAACATAATCAGAAACAGCATTTCTTTTTTCAAAAGTCCACTCATCTGGCAACACAGTTTAATCAAAACCCTGCGGAGCCGTAAAAGCAATTTTCTTGATCCAGTAACATGTACTTTCATTTTGTATGTGGCAAGACTGGCAATACTAGCTGGCTAGCAGTTCATCGAATTAAGGGGTAGATATACGCCAACGACATTGAGCGAGCAAAATAGGAATTAGCGTCGATCCACGCGCATCAAGATTTTGCTAATAATGTCCTTCATTTATTACACACAAATCGAATAGAAGCCATATATCAAAAGATTGGTAATTAAATTATCTTTTAAAAAGAAAACAAGTAAAGAAAAAATATACCCAATGGTTTTTGCCTTTTCAAATTTCAATGTTTATAGATATATATCTAATCTCTGATTATCTAATCTCTGATTAGATATATATATTATGTTAATCTAATCTTTGATTAGATTCTGATATATAATCTAATTTCTGATACATCAGTAAAACTGGGATATTGTGGGTGTGTGGAAAGAATATTGCGAGCAACTTTTTAGCGATAACAGCATAGTATCAGCGTGCAGTACTAATATATTGGCACATAAGGATATGGAGCCGTCATTCCTCAAAAGTGAAGTTCGGGCCGCAATTGATCACCTGAAAAGGAATAAATAAGGCTCTAAGAGCTGATGTCATTCCAATAGAGATCTTTAAAGCAATGGGTGAAAACGGCGTGAATATTATGCATGTAATCTGCAACCGTTTGAAAATAAATTACACCAAGTTCAATGAAAAAAAAAGTAAATTTTCGTATATGAAATTAGTCTAGTTTATGAAAATAGTCTAGTTTAACGTATTATATTTTTTCAATACATACCGTCTGACCGTTTAGATGTGATGAAGGATATAAAATCGTCTATCTCCCCCTTAAGTAAGTAAACAGGGGACTAGGAAGGCGAGTGGTGTAATCGATTTTTTTTATTCAATTTTGTAATTCGAATATTGAGTTAATCGAATGCTGTAGTGAAAACTAGTATTTTTTTTCAAATCGATCTTTTAATTGAATTCTGAGGTTTACATTTCTAAGGTAAGTTTTATTAGTCTCTTTTCCAATGGGAGGTTCTCATTTCAAATTCAGATGGATAAAACGCCCGGGTGTCAGTCACTATTATTATTATTTTTTTTAATTTGCTATGAACTAATGCTTGACTGCGATCCCAACTGATAGTAAGCAATGATGCAATCGTTGATGATGTTATTGGTTGGGCCAGCTGGAGGATATGGTGAAGAATACGGTGGAAATCAGGAATCTTTTCTTGGGTAAAATACTAACTTATTCTTGAGGAAGCAATCGGACCAGGCCCAGTCGTCGAAGGCGCGCTCTGTTCCCGCGCGCCTCAAGGTATTGTCAGCAAATGTAAAGGCCCCAATTGCAGGGCCGAGGCCTACTAAGGCCCCGGTCCAGTTCCTGAAAGGAACATCCGACCCCGCTATGTGGGCTAAGAAGGATTGGGGTGGGTCGTTTAGTCAGTAAGTGTTTGACACTCAAACATATTATATACTTAATACATAAGACACACACGTCTTCATGGCTTGATTAACATGTATGTATATTTAATGTAAGTAATCAGTGTAATTGGCTGTGTGGTTCTGGAATAATAAATAAATCATCCACCCCACTATGCGGTTGGCGACAAGGCACTATACTCTAGTCACATTAACATTACACATTTAAAGAAACATTTTTACTGTCTGTTGAACCAATTTTAGCATTTATTCCGTAGGCACAAGGATGGCAAGAAAAAATCGGCCGAGCTTAAATTTTTCAACCTATCAAACCTGTTCATCCTTTCAAATTCAAAATAATTTTCCAAGAAAGTTTATAAAAAGTTCTACTATTACATTTTTTTCATATTTTTTAAACTTATGGTTCAAAAGTTAGAGGGGAGAGGGACCCATTATTTTTTTGTTTTTGGAGCGATTATTTCCGAAATGATTTATATTATCAAAGAACTATTTTACGGAACCCTTAATCATTTAAATACCTATCCAACAATATATTACACGCTATGGTAGAAATGAAAAAAAAATCACTTCCCACTTTACGTGTAGTGGAGGTACCCTAATAAAACATTTTTTAACACTTTTTGTTGATAGACTTGACGAAACTATAAGGTTCCTTGTTGACTACGGAATCCTAAAAAAAGCGTTCATAAACCAACTATTTACTGCAGCCGCCATGTGTCATTCCACCAACGTAATAAAACTCAAAATCGTTTGAACGGACGGTAAAAAGTTTTCTTTAATGTTATTTTGAACGAACTATAAGTGTCAATTGAAATCCCATTTTAAGAGACGCAATAGAGATATTGAGACAATGAATAATGATAGGGATTACTGATAAGTATGTGATTACGATAGAGGAAGACCCAAAATGTGATTATATAGAATAGAATAGAATAGAATAGAATAGAATAGAATAGAATAGAATAGAATAGAATAGAATAGAATAGAATAGAATAGAATAGAATAGAATAGAATAGAATAGAATAGAATAGAATAGAATAGAATAGAATAGAATAGAATAGAATAGAATAGAATAGAATAGAATAGAATAGAATAGAATAGAATAGAATAGAATAGAATAGAATAGAATAGAATAGAATAGAATAGAATAGAATAGAATAGAATAGAATAGAATAGAATAGAATAGAATAGAATAGAATAGAAAAACATTTATTCAATTCAGACAGCACAACATTTATAAAACATACGATAAAAAATAACAACCAAAAATTAAATGGTACGCTGAGCGTGCCCGAACCGAAAAGGTGACCACCTCAGCATTTGCTGGGCGTCAGACACCCAGCGCTGGTTTTCAGTTGGCACCCCGCAGTGACGCACGGACGAGGGTAATTTATTTAAAAAAAACTGAAATAAAATACATAAATAAAACTCTTTGATAAACATAAACATAATATTATAAAATAAAATTTGTAGCGTATTAGATAAAAATTTAGAAATAATAGGTAACCACAATACTTAAATAATAAAATAACGAAGTTTATACATCAGCCGACGGTGCGCTGCGTGAAGATCATCGCAATTATAGATATTACTAGTATGGAGTGAAGGCATTTGTGTCTGAACTACATAAAAAAAATATATCTCAGACATCAGCACTCTTCCTAATAATGATAATTCCAATACAGGCTCGGTTAGACGAATCAACAAGAACGTAAATCATTACCAACCGTTATAAAAACGAAAAAAAATAATATAAAATACTAGCTTTTGTCAGCGGCTTCGCCCGCATAAAATATAGCCTATGTCACTCAGGAGTAAAGCAGCTTTCTATTGTTGCTAAATTTTTTCCAATCGGACCAGTAGTTCCAGAGATTAACTCCTACAAACAAAAAAACAAACTTTACCTCTTTATTACATTGGTGTAGAAAATTAAAAAAAAATGCGATGCCCAGATTGTGCGAAACATGACGTGGTAAAAAAAAGAGAAAAAGGCCATTCAAATATTATGTGAGCATCAAATTGGAGTAAGGGGTCTTTGCTTCCCTTCGATGACACGGGGGACGGGGCAGCAGGGGTGTATGGTGATTACATTAACAATATTTTTCTTCCCCCTTTTCCTGATTTACTGAATGATGATAAGAATTACCGATGTGATTTGTTTGATTGCGACTTTACAACACGAATATTAAGTGTATCAAAAAAATCGAAGACATGTGACGTCCACGAACCCGTACTGGGTCCGCGTGATAGATTACAGCCTAATCCTATCCTCCTAGAGAGAAGGCCACTGTAAGCGCGGGCTTACGCCCGGCGAGCAACGGGTAGCTCACCGTCCGGTCGTTTGGTAATCATCCGGACCAAGCTTAGTCGTCGATGGCGCGCACTGTTCCCGCACGGCTCAAGGAGGAGTTGACAACTGCAGAAGGGTCGAAACTACTGGAGCCGAGGGTTCGTCTCTGAAAGGAAGGCTCTGGCCCTGGTATACATATATGGCAACGTAGGAACGACGTAGGCGGTTCAGTATCAGTAATAGTCTGACACTGTTTCCCTCTCCGTAGGTACAAGGGCGGGATTCGTCATTGGATGATTTTTTTTATTAAAAAAAGTATGCACCGTAATGGTTCAAGGAGGAGGAAAAAGTATGGGACAGATGATTTACACACACTACGTTTAACTTCTATATACTGGGTGCAGTTACAAACACGGGCCGCACAACGGGTTTTCTGACGTCATGTTGGAAGCGAGACGACATACGACCGTGGGCAGCGTGACGCTTGTATCTGTAGGCCATGCCAATATTTGATCAGCAAGTCTAGCCAAGTTACGACCGTTTTATGTCGAGTCTACAATCGAAACGCTTCAGCATAAGTATCTACAAACATACACCGAAAATTTTTTATCGTTTTAATCCCGTGGAAAGTCGATCCGATATATGAAACAGTATCGATTTGTAAAGAGAAAATTTAAAAAAAATTATTACATCTTTGAATTATAATATTTAAGAAAACGTCAGCTGAGCGAGTTCAATGACCTTTAGGTAGTTAGTAAACACCGATCGACAGCGACCGCAGTGAAGCCGCTAGCAGAAGCTTCGGCAAGCAAAGTAAACAAAGCATGTCATTAAGCTACAGGATGTAGCAATGATCATTGTAGAGATGATTACATTTCGTTATATTATTTTGAACGACGAAACCTTGGCTACGCAGTATGTTGAGATCCTACTACTAGATCTACCCGTACGGAAATCGAAGATGCAGCACAGCAGGCAATCGTTTAACCACAGTAGCGTAGCGACCGTGCCACCTAAATTTCACAAGTGAACAAAACCAAAAAACGAAACAGAACCTCTCATCGATTTCCGATATCACAAAGAAGGAACCAATCTCAAAGCGAATTAAAAAAACGAAAACGATTTATCGATTACCGTTTTTTCCAGAATCGAAACACAACTGGGGATCTAGTCTGCTATTTTTTTTTTTTTTTTTTGACATATTCATACAATTAGATAGATTAGGTACCCTAGATTACCATTTTATAGATCCATAATATAATGTAATTGTCTTACAGAGACTTGTGATTATTTTTCTTTTGTATAGCTTCTTTCAATAATGTGAATGTGAGAACATTGTAGACGCAAATCTTAGATTACTTCCTACCATTTTTACGGTACGATTTCAATATTGACTGGTCTGCACTGTCCTTACATAATCAATGTAATGTAACTGTAATATGGAAATATTGTAAAAAAAAACAATTATTTTAAAAGAGTAACCACGGAGTTTCTTGCCGGTTCTTCTCCATAGGAAACGACCAATTTGGAACCGTGCACTAGCTTCTGACGTTTTACAAGTGCCCATGTAGGCCTATGTGAAATAAAAAGATTTTGACTTTGACTTATTTTCATAGATTCTTTATTCCACCACGATCCCATTGTCATTTTTCCTTTTAAAAGTTCTTAATCTATTAATTCATCATGGCCGACCATTGGTCGATCAGCGGTCCCGTAATAAAATTGTGGTACAAGCTGTCTTGTAACGAATTAAAAGCAATGGCTGCATATACTATACATAGCCTACGATTCGACAACTTAAAATGTCAAACTCCAGAAAATTGGAAACATATTTCTAAGAGTGACATTCTGATTTGTCAAATCGTAGTCTAGAATAAAAAAATGAACGATTGTTACGTTCTTATGTCAAGTCAAAGAAATGTCAAAATTTTTGCAGATTACTGCGTTCAGTCAGACAATTATTTGTACAATCCGTTCCAAATGAGAATAGGATCGATGGCAATGTTGTGACGTCACGTCGAACTGTCAAATCGAAGAAATTAGGTAGAGTGAACAAAAAAAGATGTTTAAAAAAAAATAATTTACGTATGAATCGTGAATGAAAAAAGTTTAATCAGAATACAGTTTTTCAATTTTGTTTATCTCTGTTTCACTGTGTGATGTGTCTGAGTAGTGGTAAATAGAAAAAAAAGGTGAATTGTTTCTAACAATGAAAATAAGAAAGAAAATAGCTTTTCTTGTAAACTATTTATGACTTAAAACAATATATTAGCAAATTTATATTAAACCCTAACGTTTTTACTTCAACTAGAATTAACTAACATTTTGTAATAAAAAGCAAAAAAAAACTTTTTATTGATACGCAAATAAGATTTTTTTGCAAACCGTACTTTTCACTCAAAATTTGACAGATCGAGGTTATTGACTTTCCTGCTCTTATTTGGAACGGATAATAATTATCTACGACTTCTAGATTACCGTTCTACGTCATTCTTTCGCGATTCAGATTTTGGCGCTCAACTAACAGCGCCATCTATCGGCACAAAAATTAACAATTTGCTCAAACACCAATGACGTTTTAAAATATCAGGCGTATGAACGAGAAAGAGGGGTGGCGCTATATACCCTATACTATATAATTCAATTCAATTCTCAATTCTTTATTGCGTACCATAATGTATACATAGTTAAGGAAGGGTCTAGCCCTGGTATAAAATAAGGCTCTAGCCCTGGTATAGATAACGATGTAGGAACGGGGTAGGTAGTTAAGTCAGTAAGAGAGTCTGACACTGTTTCCCGCTACGCCCAAAGGCGGGATTCGTCATTAGATTTTTTTTTTTTAAGGTAGGTGAAAATCATCGAATGACGAAACCCGCTCTTGGGCGGAGCGGGAGACCAGTGTCAGACTCTTACTGACTAAAAAACCTACCCCGTACCTTCCTTGCCTTATTCCTAGAGCTATCTGGAAATAAATAATAGTCACAATTATGGACCCTGTCGGGCACAGCATAGATAATTTAGGTAGAAGAGAGGATGAAGACTGCTTGTTTTAATAATAATAATTTATTCACAAACTTTTTTACAAAAATCCTATGAAAACCCTGACTTCTGAGCTAGGTAAAAACCTGTGTTACAGAAGTCACTGCCCTCTCTCACTTTCTGCTTGAAATTCTATCTTTTACAGTCCAATTTAAGACGTCAAATGATTGCGTCAAGTTGTGTCAGGGCCTCTGATAGGAACGATTCTGTGGGTCCTTCAACCTAATCTACAGTGTAATTTGAGATATTTATTTACCTTTTTTATGTCTTCACAAATTGACAAATGCATTTTCTTTAATGTTTTTGAGATGGTCGCGTAATCATCACACTGGAAATTAGGGCGAGTGAAAATTGTATAAATAAAAAAGAGTTTGGCAAATTATATTAATTACATACAACGTGTTATATTATAAAACTACTTAGACACATTAAAACTGGAAAATAATAAAGTTTAATAGATATATATGTACAAACAAAAAATAATAATATTTAGGTAAAAATAGGTAGACAAAGAACTCATACAGTGTCAAAAATTGTATCCACATCGATGTCAATGGAAAATGTGCCCAGAACATTGGCAGCAGTTAAATATATATGTATTATTTACTTGTTTGAATTTACTTACTTACACTAAAAAATATTAATATTTTTTGAAAACTAATTATTATCAAACTAAATTTTTATATTTTCAGAGTGAAAATGAGGAATTGTGTTATGTAATGGTGAAATGTGAAAATCATTCAATCACTTTTCCCATTGGGTGGAGCGAAAGGAAACGTTAGGGTTTTACCGACAGAAATCCCAGCGCGTTCTGTTCCCGCACGCCTCAAGGAATGATCAGCAAAATCGTAGGGACCCGGCAGAAGGATCGAAGTAAACTGGGGCCAAAGGGTACCCTCTCTGTTTAGTCAGTAAGAGTCTGACACTGATTCTCACTCCGCCCATCGAGAAATATCTATCTGAGCGATACCGACATACATTTCCAGGATCTTACACTGTCACAAGATGTAACTAGTCTAATAGTTAAATCAATGGGTTATAAATCTCCACGTTAAACTTAAACGGCAGTAAAATAACAAATTTGTAACGGGCAATAACTATTACAATGAACGACAGTGTAATGAGTGGCTTTTGTGGGCCTTCAGTAGAATAATGCTTCGTTATTCTAGTGTAGGTACAATCACAATGGCGTGCCGTATTAATGATCAAAATTAGTGGCACAAATTATATAGGTACAGATGTCAATCTACTTACAAAGACAAGTCATAGACAGCGCGCTTTGTACCCGCGCGCCTCAGGGAGTTGTCATCGAATGTAGAGCCCAACTGCAGGGCCGAAGCCTACTGGGGCCCCGGTCCAGTTTCTGAAAGGAAAGACTGACCCCGGTATGAGGGCTAAGAAGGAATGGGGTGGTTCATTTAGTCAGTAAGAGTCTGACCCTCTGTCATTAGATGATATTTTCCACCATAAAAAAAAAAACAAAAAAAAAACTGGCATGTCCTAGAACCAAAAACTTTGAAGACAGGTGACATGTACTACAGGGCCCGCATGGTGGATTACGGTCCTACGGTGGTTATGGCCTGATTCCCAACACTAGAAACATTTTAAGGCTGATATGCTAAATATAGAAAGCCGTCAGATTTTCCGTTAAGAGAGAATACCAAACGTTATGATTTCATTAAGGGGTTGCCTATGTCCAACAGTGAACGTCTTACCAGACCAAATCCTGTGAATTTACTAACATTGCATTGACAGCTACAGCCACTTGGTGCTAAAATCATCTTTCGATGGTTAAGAAGTCGACCCGGGTGAAGAACTCTAATAGCAACCTAATCTTAATACTTAATCGATATGACGTCATATTGCATAGTACCGCAATTGTTTTTAAGTTACTAAACTAAATGTCTGACACCACTGTGCGAGTCATCCTATAGTGGGCGAAGTCATTTGACGCTTTCCGATCTCCAAAAAAGGCACATTACAATTCCAGCCAAAAATATCTCCACAAACTGTACCTAAGTAGTGGCACTGACGTGTAAGACAAATTGACCCAGCCTCGAGACTTTTATTAAAAGCATTTGAAGAGATCTAGCGAGTCTTTTCATCTTCGAAATAAAGTTAAGTGTATTAACTCTAATGGCCGCTCATGTCGGTTTAACACTGAAAGGATATTTTTACCCTACACTATCTTTCAAACACACTACACTGGGTACAATGGACGATAAAAAGAAAATATTACTATGAGCACTAAAATACTCGTACTTAAGAGAGCCCTTCTCTATTGTATCGTCAATAAGCTTGGTTTAAAAGCTTGTTGCTTCATCAAATGCATTCCAACGCATTGTTTGATTAAGATTGAATCATTCATCATACATTGTTATATCTCTTGTTTCGCATTGAGGCAAAGCGAAACAAGAGATATAACAGAACGGGGTAGGTTGTTTAATCAGTAAGAGTCTGACACTGTTACTCGCTCCGCCCAAGGACGGAATTCACCATTGGATAAATTTTACCTACCATAAAAAAACCGGAAACATGTGCTTTGTTTGAAACCTTGAAAGGTTTTTGGAAAAATTAATCGTCATTCAAAATCATATAGCATGATGATTAAGAGATTTCTAGATTTTTGAAACAAAAAAAAAACATATTAAAAAACATATCTATAGAAACTTCTTTGGATAATTATTTTTCATAGTATAGTTATGTAGAAACTAAATCACATTAAATAGCAGATTTTCCTTTAAAAATCTATTGAGCAACAATACAAAAAAAATCAAATAAAACAAAAACTAATACAGTAAAAACCACATATTATTTGGAGTAAGATATAGAAATGTATCTCTGGTTGGTCGGTCTTAATACGGAAGATTGACAGTTGCAAAACGGACAATAAAACTGGCTTGAAATGGAAATATACAAAACTATACAAAAGCAATAAACAACAACTCCTATTTTACATTCTTTGTAGATATACTCGAGGAATAATTTACAGCCAGAAATCTCATATACTACGTTTACGTATAAAGGCTTCTAGATAAAGTACTCAGTGTTCGGAGAATCAATAGCGAAGAAGACGGAAGATAAATGACAAAGAATGATTGTGTTAAAGCTTAGGAATCCCTCCTGAGTGGGGCGAGGCGATACAATGCTATAGATGATTCGGTAGGTCTAAATATCGATATTACATGTATATATGTACTGCGCACTAGATTAGACGACATTGTACTATCACTTTCCTTTACTTAGGTGATCTGCAGGCCATACACCTTTACATTGATGGCATTAGTGTGGTCAAAACGCATTAATGTCAAAAATAAGCGCCGGCACTTAGGAATACTGTACAATCAGTTTGCTTCACTTAGGTAATCTGTAGGCTATGCTTGCACCTTTATATTGATGCAGTTTTGGCGTTCACGAAGGGTATAAAATAGAATACAAAATCAAACAAAAAAATAAAACCGTATTGTAAATTAAATAAATCGTTGAATAAAACCACTTTTAAAAATGGTTAAAAAGTTATGGTAGTGGTGGTTTAAAAGTGGTTTATTCAAAGCTCTGTACTTGCCAGCTAATGAGTAAGTGACGATACGATACACACGTGAATATTAAAAAAAAACAGTAACTAGTTTTTAGTAACTTAAACTGGCTTACTTTTAGTAACTAAACGCAGCTTAAAACTAAGATTTGATTTTGTAATTGTCAGTTAATTGCCTGCATATAAAAGCCGAGCACATCTCAAATTCTTGTACTGTGTACCGCCTATAGGAGAGCCGAGCAAACGACTTTACACGAATTGAGTTCGGCTCGAGTTCTTGTATAGCTCGACTCCTTTAGCGTAGATTCATCTTTATCTCTTCGCCTCGCAATACGTGAATCACAGTGGCAAAGTAAATTATGAATCGAGGCAGAGCTCCCAATTTCTCATATTGATTTCACATTCAAAAACAGTTTGAGACATTTACGTCTCTGTCTCTGTTCTGATAATGGAGTCGCTTACACTCGAATTATTTTGTCGAACACTGTCTAAGAAATATGATTATAAATTGCAACTGGTACAACTTTGTCAAGGAACAAGGTTGTATTTAGGCCGTGATTTGAATTATTTCTGAATGATCAGAGTAGTGAACGACCAGCGGTCGTTTATACCGCGACTGGAACAGTTTGACGGCTGCAGACTTTCCGTCCGATTATAATTTAGGTGTCTTCAAGGCTAGAGTGAATAGGCTCTTAATAAACTAGTGCGCCTACCATCAACGATTGCATCACTGCTTACCATCAGGTGGGATCGCAGTCAGGCACTAGTTTATTACAATTAAAAAAAAAAATGTGCGGGGCTTTTATATTAGTTTACTTAGTTAGGACATATAATTTTACCAGACATGACACCGAAGTAGTTAACTAATGTAATAAAAAGAAAATTGTGTTCGGAAACTTTATTATTTATTTGTTGTTCATTTGTTGTTGTTTTCGTAAACAATATGAAAATCCAAGAATAATATCTAAAACTAAAATATTGCCAAAACTTGTATTGCCCAGCAATATTGTGCTTCATATGTTTTAGTCTTATTAGGTTTTTATTTGTGACCTTCAGAAACTCGATTTGCTAAACTACAGGGCTTAGAAACGTATGTTTCTAGGCCCTGTAGTTTCAGCCAGTGATTGATATGTCAGTCAGTAAATTTCCCATTTTAAATAACTTAAATAACTAATTTAAATAACTAAATTTTCATCGTTTTCCAATGAAAACTGTAGGTAGTTAGTACAGACACGGTCAGCTGACGTTTTCTTAAATAAATTAATTTCAAAAATTAATTTGAGTATAAAACAAAGTACCTTATTTTTTGATAGTTAACTTTAACTTGATCAAATAATTAATGTTATCTTTACAAATCGATAATGTTTCATGTACTGGATCGACCTTGTACGGGATTAAAACGATCAAAATTTGTATGTCGTGTATATGTCTACACTTTGTATACGCTTCAACAATCACACTAATAATATAAAGCGGTGGCGCTAGTTGTCACGTCAACATCGAGTCCGTATATAAAATTTATTTAAAAATTGTTTAAGTTATAGTTTGGTGATTAAACTAAGTGTTTTAGTGAAAGGACACGTTGATGAAGCAGAGAGATTGTTATCAGGTCAACCTATAAACAATCAGCTGTGATATCAAAAACAAAAAAAACTGTATGTATGAATCGTGTTAAACTTTAAAAAACAATTTGAAAACGTACTATAAAGTGCATCTTTTGTGAACATCGTACCTAAATCAGTGACAGACAGTATATTTTTGTAACAAATATATACAAAAAGTGAAAAAAACAGTGAACGCTAACACAAAGACATTTCAAATTTAAACCGTCTCATATATCACAACTCAAAACAAAGAAATTGGACTTTGCACCTAATTAACACATCTACGGCTACCGCATTAAGCATTTACTAGTTAATGGTGCCCTATTTCGCCGTTCATTCCTAACTATCATTTGGCCCAGCGGCTAAGGCTTACGCTTTTGGCTCGTGCGCCTGTTGACACTGCGTTCGAACCCCGCTTGTAACATTGTCTTTTTAAAAGTTTGCTTTGTTCAATTTATTATAACAAAATGAATTTCTTCGAGAATATCACTCTACGACGAACTCGAACGAAATCACTGTCAGAGACGACAGAAATCAATACGAACGACGTAAGTTGTATCAATACGACACTAGATGGCACCACCAACAGCATGCCAAACATTTCGGATGACGAAGAGAATGATAAGGTACAAAACTTGCAGAGGGAAATCGAAGAACTTAAATCACAACTTTTGGCAGCTCATGACGAAATAACCAATTTGTCGATAGAAAATAGCGAATTGAAACAGAACATTAGTACATTGAATAATAAATATCAACTAGTGAAGAACGCTACAAGGAAATTAACTACTGAAGTTGGAACTACTTTAAATAATGTGAGATTATCTACTCCCAATAAAAAACAACATACTACAATTCAATTAGACCTGACACGAAAAACCGTACAAGAAGACTACAAACCAGACACCACGTCCAGAGTAAAAACGACATTGAAATTTAACAAAAAAACCATTGGAAGTCATCAGAAAAATGATAGCAACTCGTCTAAACTGCAAACGAAGAAAAACAAATTATGTATAATAAGTAGTAATAAAACTAACAAAGTATTACATATAGCACAAAATGCCTTTCCCAACCATCAGGTATGCCACTACATCACACCGAACTGTGGTATAAGTACGCTTGTTAGTAATCTAGACTCAAAACTGACTAATTATACTATGCAAGACTATTGTGTAATTCTTATAGGCAGTGAAGATTTTAATTCAACTAAAAACTACTCAGACCTAATTTCTAACATGAGGGAAAACCTTTTAATGTTATCTCACACAAATATAATTCTATGTCTACCCACATATAGGTGCAATGACTATTCTAGCATGTTTAACTGGAGAATTGAAATGTTTAATAGCCTATTATATCATGACATACAAATATATGACTATGCTGTAATTTTTGATTCTAATTTAAATTTACTGTATGACTATACTATGTTTTCAAAGAACAGTGGTAGATTGAATAATAGAGGAATGAGAACTATTTTTGACAATTTGAAGTATGAAATTATGGACTCTGACATATCTAACCATACTTGTACAACTCCTGAAACTGAAACGAATTCTGACATTCAAAATTCTTCAAGGAATTCAGACTTTTTTCGTGTATAAGAATATAAAAATACTCCATCAGAATATTAATGGACTTGCACGAAAAATGGATTTATTATCTCTTTCTCTATCGTCACTCCAAGATGCAAAAAATCCTGTTGATGTTGTGTGTCTCACAGAGCATAATATGTTGAATATTGATACAGATTTAATTAACATTCCTAACTTTATTCAGGGATCCTTCTTCTCAAGGCATAATCGCCGAGGCGGTTCATGTATCTTAGTACGTAATACCCATGCATTTAAACCAATTACTGGACTAAAACAATATTGCATTGAAGGCGTTCTGGAGTGCTCAGGTGTCGAACTTCTAAATCATAATATCATAATTCTTTGTATATACCGACCTCCAAGGTCTAAAGCAGATGAATTAAACTTATTTTTCGACTGTTTAAACAAACTACTTGAAAAGTACTGCTACAGTAAAAAGAAAATAATCGTCTGTGGCGACTTTAACATAAATGTTTTGAATAAAAATAAAATGACTTCAATGTTCATGGACACATTAACTTGTCACAACCTACAGTTAGGATTACTTGAACCAACAAGAACTATTAGTGGAGCATGCATAGACAATTTCATATATAACATTCGCGGATGTAAGTGCGAAACTATGGAGTTCGCCTTATCAGATCACACGGCGCAATTACTAACTTGTCCTGTGAAACAAAGCTGCTCGCTGAAACATTGGTATGTGAAAAGACGTGACTATAGTAAGGATAATGTAAAGAAATTTAATAATTGTATTAATTCGATTTCGTTTAGTGACGTATTTGAAAATAATGACCCGCATGAAGCTTTTGACATTTTTTATGACTTATTTACTTTATTTTATAATCTATGTTTTCCGCATATTCGAATTAAAATATATTCACAAACACGACCACGATGGATGTCTAAAGGAATTAAAAATTGCTGTATACGTAAGCGGCAATTATTATGGAAATATCGTAAGGATCGAAATAACATAAATAAAAACAATTTTAAAAATTTTGCTAGTAGGTTACAACGTGTTATAAAACAGACAAAAATGTCTCAGAATAATTATTTCATCCATACATCTAAAAACAAATGCAAGGCTACTTGGAACGTTATTAGTAAAACAATGTGGAATGTGCCAAAAAGCCAAATCAATAAAATTAATATAGACGGCAAAAATTGTATAGATGATCCACAGACTATTGCAGACTCTTTTAATAATTATTTTATAGATGAAACTAAGGTGAATAGAGACTCTGCTAATAAGACAGATACCTTACCCAATCAGTCGAAATCATTATTTATGTATCCTACTACACCCCAAGAAATACATCAAATAATTTTGAACTTAAAAAATACCAACAGTACTGGATATGATGGTATCGCGACTAAAATTTTGAAACAAGCTCCAATCAAATTATCCTACATTTTAAGTCATCTAATTAACTTATCTATCACAAATGGCTACTTTCCCGATAAACTCAAATTTACAATTATTAAACCTCTTTTCAAGAAAGACGATTGTCAGGACATGAATTGTTATAGGCCCATAGCACTAGTTCCGGTACTCTCTAAAGTATATGAAAGAGTTATTTATGTTAGATTGAATGATTACTTTGAAAAGTTAAATCTATTTGCTAAAGAACAGATAGGTTTTAGGAAAAATAAAACTATTGATTTGGCCGTCTACGATTTTCTGACTACAGTTATGACTAGCTTGGACAATAAAATTCCAGTGTGTGCATTGTATATGGATCTAAGTAAGGCGTTCGATTGTGTAGATCACAAAATTCTATTAAGTAAATTATATAGTTATGGAATTCGAGGTACTTCGTTAGATTTAATAGCTTCTTATCTTACTAACAGAAAGCAGTCCACATTAATTACTCGAGTATGTACTAAAACAAGGAAGGAAGTTAACTACACTTCGGAATATAGAGAAATCAAACAAGGCGTTCCACAAGGGAGTGTTTTAGGCCCTCTGTTATTCATCATTTATATAAATGACCTTCCAAAAATAACCAAACATCCTACTATACTTTTTGCAGATGACAGTACTGTCGTTTTTACCAGTAAAGACCAAGTATCCTTAGAAGAAGACATAAATAGTACTCTTAGCGATATTATTAAATGGCTAAATAATAATAATTTAAAAATGAACTTGGACAAAACGAAAATAATGATATTTCGCAATCGTAAAGCCCAATTTACTAACGTGAATATAAGTCATTCAGGGAACAAAATAATTGAAATAGCAACCACAAAGTTCTTGGGTATGTCAATTGATTGTAATTTGAATTGGAAGACACATGTAGACAATTTAAATAAAAAATTAAATAAGCAATCATACGCCCTACATATGCTGGCTAAAACGGTAAACACTTCTGCTGTACTTGCAGCATATCATGGTTACGTGGGATCCTTGATAAGGTATGGTATTATGTTCTGGGGCAATTCCACCAATAGAGACATGGCATTCAAAGCACAAAAGCGGTGTATTAGGGGTATGTTTAATATCAAACAGACTGATAGCTGCAGGCCATATTTTGTCAAGCATGATATTTTAACATTGCCATGTGTTTACATTTATGAGATTGCTAGCTTTGCAAGAAGTAACAAAAACCTTTTCGATAAGTACCGAAGTAAACGGCATAGTGACAAAATTTGTTGCAAATCTAGCAAGACAGCCTTATTTTCAAAAAGTGTTTTCAGTATGGCACCACGTATTTACAATCACTTGCCAAAGTCCATACTGGAGACTTCATCGATTGACGCATTCAAAAATAAATTGAAAAGATTTTTACTATGCAAATGCTATTATAGTGTTCAGCAGTATTTGATGGAGGATGTAAGGACATATTGATGTACCTAACTAGTTAATTTAATTATTAATATTTGATATATTTTTGACATTATCATACTTTGACTTTATTACACTTTGACATTATTATACTTTGACATTTATATTTCTTGACATTCTCAATTAATACATGATATTAGTAATTTATTATATATATTTTCCATAGCCAACTTTATTAAATAATGCACGAATTGGATTTATTAATTTATGTTATTCTTACTTTGACATTTATCTCGCAATTGTATCCTAACATTATTATTTAACAAATGTCATTTTAAATTTAAATTCTTGAAGTGGCATTACTATTAACTTTTTGATTTGCATGTTTCTCTTTGATATTTTGGCTACGATGGAGAGAACAGAAATAAATTGTATATTTAATTAAAAATTCATTTTACAACATAAAGCTTGTGATTTGCATGCCTTAAGGTGTAATATGGTTGGACTGTGCTATATTCTTAATAACTTTGTATAATTACCCATATTAGCAAATAAATGATTTTTGAATTTGAATTTGAATTTTGAATTTAAAAATTTGAATTTGAATAAATGTTAAAGTTTGTGAGTATATGTGTGTTACTTCTTCACGCTTGAACGCCAGTTTGGCATACGAGTAGACGTATATTGGATAATTTTAATCCCAGGAGAAAGAGCAGCGATGGCCGAGTGGTTAACGCCTCGAATTACGATTTGTAAGTCGTTGACTTACAAATCGTAATTTCAAAACTTCAAACCCAGGCAAGGAACTGCTACCAAAACGGTTAAAGAAAAACATCGTAAGGAAACCGGCATGTTCTAGAATCGTAAATTTGAAGACATGTCACATGTTACATCTACCAATCCAAACTGGTTCCGCGTGATGGATTACGGTTCATTCCCTCTCCTATAGAGGAGGCCTTAGTCCTAGCAATGGGAAAACAGTATGAAGCTGATGATATGCTATGGTAATTCCAGGAGTGTGTTTCCTAGGGACCATTTTCTATTTTCACGCGGACGAAGCCGCTAGCAGCAACTTAAAAGCGATGAATTTGCAACAAATAGCTATACAAGATAATTCTTCTTTTATGCCCTCAAATATAACATTATTCGGTTCGGTATATACTCATGAAGGGTTCTTTAGTAATTTATCAAACTCGTTTTAGGATACCTCATATTTTTAGGGACCCGTTCTTGTATTGGTGATATGTTACCATTTTTATTTAAAATTTTGAATTCTTGAAATACAGTGACTGATAATAATTAGTGAACGATACTTAAACACGTGATTGTAGTCATGATAACAAACAACTTTTACTACGGGACCAAACTTGAAATCACGAAAAAAATTTGTAAGTTCAGTACATTTTGACCAGTTAGGCAAACATAAATGTACTGAGCAGCAGATTTTTTTCGTCAATTACGTGTATAGGTATTGATCATTAATTACCAGACACACTACTAAATACCTACAGTGATTTTTATATCATAATTTTAGTCAAAAGACGTCCATTGTTGGACTTCTCAAATGTCACTACAATGAAAGGTTCTGTTCCTTACGCATCCATTAGATTCTCGCGACCCTCGCCAGGTCAATGATCCATATTGATAGATAGATAGATACTATTCTGCGAGTAATGCCCTGCTCACTGCATCTTAAGTTTTGTGAATTTTCGGACTATGCCATCAATATTTTTGCCGTTGCCTTGTGGATATCTTCATGCCTGTTGCGATCAAAACCAATTTTCAGAGTCAGAGTTCATTGCACTGTGTTCAATTCACAAAATAATGTTGGCATATTAATGAAATAAATAAAATAATCAGGCTGACTCACCATGTTTTAATGTGCACGTGATTCACAAAGAAAAAAATATCAACAAAGAGAGATTTATTGCGATTGTCCCACACAAACAAATAAATCATTCACGTACGGATTCCAGAGGTGACTGCGGTATACTTCTCCGAGATGTACAGGCCACATGTCACGGAGACACATAGGCCAAAAGTCATGATATATTAGGGATGTAATAAATACATACATTAAGATCTAATTTATTTGCTTACAACGTGACCCGTTAAATGTGTGATCCAGGTCTTTGGGTTAGATTCTACTTTCTATATTGTTAGTCTAATTCATCATATTTTCTCTATGCTGCAGCCATGCCATTTGTAATATGCTACTTTTTATAGATCAGTATGTATAACGAAATATAAATAAAACCATTTGATCTAGGTATAAAAAAATATTAATGAGTATAGTACTCTCGAGTGATGGGCACGCCATAATAATGACACTACCTTCTTTAACGGTTGGTAAGAGAGACGTCACGGCATCTTCTTCTTCAGCATGATGGAGGTCCTTACTGTATACGGTAAGTTTAGGAGGTTCCATGCACGCCTCAGTAAGACCGTAGGGGCCCATAAGTGCCTACGGGAGCCATAGATTTAATTCCGAACGTAAAACAAAGACGGTATATAGGTGTGGTTTAGTTACTAAAAAACTGATACCCTCCAACTCCGCCCTAGAGCAGAAAAACGTTTTGAGATGAATTCCCACCTCGAAAAAGTATCTTTAGCACAATTTTGTGACACGTCCATTTTCTGATGCACAAATTGTTAAATTATTGAAATATACACTTTTCTACATATACTCAACTTACCTTATTTTAATCTCTAATCTTGAATTTTTTCGAGCATCAATTTTTTGCACTACTCTGACCCCACGGAACAAGGGTCGTGTCTGAAAGGAAGGCTCTAGCTCTCTCTGTTTCCCGCTCCGCTCAAGAGATTCGTCATTGGATGATTTTTACCTACCATAAAAAACCCCACTACTACCGTTTTATTATTGGTAGGAACTACATGTTTAAAAGTTTAAACAGAAGCGTGCTCTCCAATTTTCATTAATATTTAATTCACTCCCCAACTTTCGTATACAGAACCTCTGAACATTTTTGGCACGTATCCGCTATTTCCGAACGCAGTTTCAAGTATCTCAAACTCTGAAGTACGGTGATATGGTGTTACTGAGGACGGCAATACATTTACTTTTTTGGCACAGGTATGTTACACGTGGAAGTTATCTGTAAAGAAAAAGGTTAACTGGACATCTGAAACTTGTATGACCTTTGAGCGCGGATGGCCTTTCTTTATGTGAAGAGTTACTAGAATAATGAGGCAATTAGGTTCCCGGAGTAGGGTATCGGATTGACCAGTGAAAGGTTATAAAGGGACCTCCGCGCATTTTTTACGGAACCTTCTGGTAGGAGAGCCCAGATGGCGATTTTGCGCGTTACTTGAGCGCGTTATAAAATTATATGAATCAAAAACCTTGCACCCTGTTATGTACCCTTACCAGATATTAACACTTTATGTAGTGGGGTCATATGAGTGAAAAAAAATCGATCCTCAAAAAAGTTCGAGCGCGTTAGTTTAAAACGAGGTAAGTTAAGTAACTATATGCAGAAAAGTGTATTTAAATCATTAGACAATTTGAGTGTGTCGTGAAATGGACGAGACATAAAGTTGTGAAAAAAAGACTTCAGCCACGACCACCCCCATTAGTTAATCGTCAGAATTATATTTATTGGTTACCAGAAAGACATAGGCTATAATGAATATCTTCATTACATGGTGGGAAATATCATCTAATGACGAAACCCGCCCTTGGGCGGGGCGGGAAGCAGGGTCTGATCCTTAGTGACTAAAACAACCAGCCCCATTCCTGTTTAGCCTTCATACCGGGTTCGGACCTTCTTTTCAGAAACCGGACCGGGGTCCCAGTAGGCTTCGGCCCTGCAGTTGGACCTCTACATTTGCTGACAACTCCTTGAGGCGCGCGGGACAGTTACCAGGACCGCGAGCTACCCATTGCTCCCCGTGACCTATGAATATCTAACGCGCTCGGGTATTTCCATGTGACAATTTTTTTTTACATACAATACATTTTTTAAAACTCTTAGGTACATGATCTCCACTTCCAATAAATTGAAAATTTGCCACAGATTTTTTTTCGTTGTTTCAAGACACTTTAGTAACTGCAAATTTAGCATTCTGGGCTCTCCTACTATTCTCTTTGGCATCGTGGTCGCAATCTATCAAAATCTCATTTTGACAAGTTATTGGAATCGATTGTCATATCACGCTTATAACATTTCCCACCCCTACTTAGTTTCTTTATTTGCCGTTTGGTTCGGATTGGTGTGAGGAGTGTTTTCGTGTATTTGTTTTCCATTCATCAGGTTTGTGTTTGTGACTGGACACTCCATGATCCATCTAGTTTGGCTCAGATTTTTTTTTTTCACCCAATGATTGAGGAGGCTTCGACCCAGCTGGGCCTCTACGGTTACTGACAACTCTTTGAGGCGCGCTTGGTATGATGAGCGCCGTCGAAGACTTGGGCTCGGTCCGGACGGTTACGAGCGAGCTACCCATTGCTCGCTTTCTGCAAGCCCGCGCCTACGGTGGCCGGCAATCGGGATCGGAGAAAAGCGGCGGTGGCTGCAGCGTGAGCGCCGTTGCCTTTGCCTGATGAGGTCGGCCTCCTCTTTTGCTAGCATTACAGCTTCGCAGGTATATAAATAAGGTATGTGTATTAGTTTTTCACATTCTGAAGGCTAAACGGATTTTAATGAAACTTGGTATACAAGAATAGCCCATAAGATACTTTTTATTTTCGCAGTATGTTCCCTTGGTAGTACTCTTTATTACCACACGGGCGAAGCCGCTGGCAAGAGCTAGTCAAGCTAATATTATGGGTAAAGGAAAAAGTTTGTCAACCGATATAGCTAGTTATTTGTTACGCAGTTAAATAACGGTAACTATATCGAATACGTGATCTATTTCTAAGAACTCGTTATCTCACGTCGTATAGATATCGTTATTGTTAAAAACTTTATAACGTTAGCGTCTACTTTTTATTCCAAGTTGGGGATAACTTGTTATTTTTGTGTAGGTGCTTACTTAGTTGTTGTATTTTGTTGAGATACGAGTTAAAAAGAGCAGTGATGGTAACGGTACCAATTTACTATTTTTAGGATGCGGGTTCAAGCCTAGCTAGGCTTATACTTCCAGGGGTATTGTGACAACGTCACCCAAGGCCCTAGAATGAAGGAAAAGAAGGACCAGGAATGTATTTCTTTGTCAGTGGAAGTGTGACACTATTTCCCACTCCACCCAAGGGCGCGGAGATGTCATTGGATGATTTTTACACACCTAGAAATAAAGCTTATACTTTGTGCAATCTATTTAAACACTACAGCTCTCAAGACGGTAAATATTGTGAAGAAACTGACATGTCTTAGGACAATAAATCCGAGATTTGTGACATCTACCTGTCCGTACTGAGCTCGCGTGTTGCATTGCGGCCCATTTCCCTCTCCTTGAGAGGGGGCCTGGGTCCTAGCAGTGGGAACATTGTAAAGCCAATTTATTCATCATCATCATTTCAGCCGAAAGACGTCCACTGCTGGACATAGGCCTCCCCAAGCGCCGCCACAAAGACCGGTCCTGTGCGTCTTGCATCCATCGGCTTCCAGCAACCCTGACCAGGTCATCGGTCCACCTTGTGGGAGGCCTTCCAACGCTACGTCTTCCGGTCCAGAACCTTTCGGCCCCAGCGGCCATCCATTCTGCGTGCAATGTGCCCTGCTCATTGCCACTTAAGTTTGGCGATTTTTTTCGAAATTTATTAATATGTACAAATTAAAACATTACAAAATATGAGCTTTGCTATACGTTTCTAAAAGTACTCTATGTTAAAATAAGAAAAGAAAAACTTCGAAGTAGTAGCTCTTTAAGATCGGCATTGTCACTTAAAATCATACTTGCTTCCTTCTTTAGAGCTCAAGAAAACTACATTAAATGAGACTACGATTCACATTTCCGCACCTCTCGCGTTCCCCTGAGAAAATGCACTACAAAACGGACTACGGAGCAAAAAACAAGATCTTAATACCAGTCCATTTAGTTTGAAATAACAGACCTAGTGCTGCAATGAGGGTAACGCAGTGGAAAGTTGTAAGAGCGTGCTCAGCAGTCATTAGTGGGGCTACTTAAACTGGCTGGAAATTGTAAATAGGCAGGCTTGCAAACTGGGCGCCTTTTTTTCGGGGGAAAAACTCGCGCTTGGACTTTTGGGGAAGAGACTCGGGAGTGTAGGATTCTTACTTCACTAAAACCATAGCGAACACCATAGGTACAGCAAACTGCAAAAGTGCTTGTATAGTTCAGAATAAAATCGTCGCCACTTAGCTGTGAAGATACCAACGCCATCTAGTTTAATATTAGAAAACTTGAGCTCTTTCGTGCTTTGCTAACGTGCAAAAGATCATAGGTACATGTATACGTACATGGAAGAGAGCCTCGGTGTCTTTTTACAAGACCACCCCAGGACCTCCTTTGTTCAACGCCTGTAAGGGCACATCTTTGAGGAGACTTAGGGTTCCCCTCCGAGCCCGTCATCGTTGTGCACAGCAGCACGTGATCACTGTGCTACCGTCTTTCCTGAAGTCACTTAGTAGGCAGACAGAGTCTACACTTTAAGAGCTAGTGAACTCGGGAGTCCCACCTACATCAAAAGTTTGAACACGCCATAATTACTCTAACACAATTACTCCTTAAAGAGGGTCTTTAAGGAGTGGCTGAAAAGACCTTCTGCATAACACAGGTTTTCACCGGACATGGTAAGTTCGGGAGGTACCTGCATCGAATTCGCGAGGAAGCGAAGTTTCGTTGAATGAGGCGACTGCCTGCCACTCATACTGGCTTCGGACCATGGCCTGAACCAAAGCCTGGGCGTGACAGATCGCCGCCGCCCTCACAAAGACATGGCGGCGGTCTTCAATTCACACTAGTACTTGCCCAGGTAAGTACCAACTGGCATTCAGGACATTCTAGGTTTAGTTTTCTTTATTTACTTTTTGGTTTAATAAAACCAATCTCAGAAAGGAATACACTACTCATAAACAAACAAAGGGGAACGGATTGGAGTTTTGCTCATTTCACAAATAATGATTGATGAACACTGTTATGAATGTTGCTGGTAAAATATGGGCTGCAGAACGTGTCAAAACACAGGAATTTTACGTGCGAATTTTGCAATATTTGCTTAGGTGCCTACGAAAATACGAGTAAGTACAGCTGGAATGTTTTTACAGTACCCGGCAATATTGCACATCGACCTTTGGAAAGAGACAATCGGCTAATTTCGGCTTCGAAGAGAGATATCTCTGTCGCACACTACCTATGTGACGTTTGTCAGTCGTTGTTCAAGGTGATTGGTGAACAGTCAGTCAGTTGTCAGTCGTTGTTCACCAATCACCTTATTGCCGGGTACTGTACAAGATTTTTATTATTATTAGCTTGTAATGTAACTATGTATGTTCAGCTCAAATCTTGCAACTCAGTTTTGAAGCAGATATCTTCAACCAATTGAACTGCAATTTTGCATGCAGGTGTATATCGCATGACAATGCAATATTATGATGACATGGAGTTGATCAGATGATGGAATCGCGAGGTAGCCATAGGAACTCTGTAATTAAACGGCACAACCACGTCGAGTTTGGGCTCGGGTGAATTGTCTTGACGAGTTTTAATTATATAAGTATAGACCACCGCTATAAAAGCTTGTTATGAAAAAAATTTTTTCATTGAAAACTTGTTACGGTTTATTTACTTTAAATACTGTCCATACGTATTTGTTTAAGACTAGTGTAAAAGTGTGTGTGTGTGTAGTGTGTAGTGTGTGTGTGTGTGTGAATATAGGAGCCCAAGTTCCGCGGTCGTATTTTGCGGTCGTAAGACCACTTACAACAAAAGTTTTTAGGGTTCCGTAGTTAACTAGGAACCTTTATAGTGTCGCCATGTCCGTCTGTCTGTCTGTCCGTCCGTCCGCGGATAATCTCAGCGACCGTTAGCACTAGAAAGCTGAAATTTGGTATCAATCTGTGTATCAACTACGCCGACAAAGTGCAAAAACAAAAAGTGGTAAAGTCCGCGAATGATCTCGGTGATCAATTAGCCTTAAGGTGTGTCTAAAATCTCTAAAAACGTCCATTCCTTAGCACTCACGTAGCCGAATGGCATTATCTGTCGCCAATAATCGCCGATGCACTAAACATACATCACTAATTAATGGAACGTATAAAATTCTTCATACTATACGTATATTGCCGCATCCATTGAAACGTGGTGTGAAGCGCAGGGCTACTACACTTTTGAAACATGAATATTAAATTGTGAAACATAATTTTAATTACAATCTTCAAGAATCTTATATAAATACCTGTACTAAGAACATGAATAGCATCAGCCTTATTATGTTCCTACTGCTGGGACTCACTACTGCTTCCTCACTAGGAGAGGAAAAGGGCCGGAATACACTACGCGGGCCCAGTGCGGGTTGGTGGATGTCACATGACTTAGAATTTTGTGTTCTAGGACATAACCTGCATGTCCCATGGGATGTCCTATAGGTTTTTTTTTTTTTTTTTTTATGGTAGGTGAAAATCATCCAATGACGAAACCCGCTCTTGGGCGGAGCGGGAGACCAGTGTCAGACTCTTACTGACTAAAAAACCTACCCCGTACCTTCCTTGCCTTATTTCTGGAGTCGAGGTTACAGTTTGCACATACCCTCTAGGCTCCAGGAGGCTTCGACCCTGAAGGGCCCCTGCAGTTTGCTGACAACTCCTTGAGGCGCGCGGGAACGGTGCGCGCCGTTGACGACTTGGACTCGGTCTTACCAGACGATCGGACGGCGAGCTACCCATTGCTCACCGTCCGCGAGCCAGTGTCTACGGTGGCCGGATATCGGCAGGATCGCGGCGGCGCCGGCTACGGCGAGTACGCCGTTGCCTTTGCCTTATGCGGTCGGCCTCCTCCTTTACGAGCATTACTGCTTCGCAGAAGGAGGCGACCGCCTGCCATTCCTCTTCGCTGCGGACCATGGCCTGAACCAGGGCCCGGCGCGAGAGGTCGCCGCCGCGGATCACCCCCACGAGGACACGGCGATGCTCTTCCCAAGCAGGGCACACCTCCACCGTGTGCTCCACCGTGTCCTCCGGGCTCGCCTCACAGTGGCGACACCCGGACGTCTCTTCCGCACGAATCCGGTGCAGGAATCTCCCGAACTTCCCATGTCCGGTGAGAACCTGCGTCATGCGGAATGTGAGGACGCCGTGAGGTCTATCCAGCCACGGATGTCCTATAGGTGGATTACGGTCCATTCCCTCTCCTAGAGAGGAAACCTGTGTCTCAGCAGTGGGAACATTAAAAAAAAGGCTGATGTTTTACGTAGCGTGCGGGCATGGGAAGCAGCCGGCGTCCTTCTGCGAAGCACGCTCCAGTAGCTGAAGCGTGAAAAGTGCCTTAGGTGTCAAAAGTTGCAGGTCGATTACCAGTCACTGTAGGTGCTAGCTTGTAGGCGGAGATCAATGGGAAGTCACCATCCGATAAGTACTCCACGCGCACCTCAAAGAGTTATAAGCATAATTGACAGGGTTCGCCACAATCTAGATGTCTGCTAGGGTTGTGGAATTCTTCGAAGAATTTTCGCGATTAGTACCTAATCATGGATTCTTGGTGAGTTCGGGTATGTTGACTCCTACTGAATGTTGTGACAACTTTCCTGACTGTGATCGACTCCCGTCATTAGAGTGGTCGATCCCACGACAACACCATCCATCCACAAAGGTGCTAAAGAATCAGTTCCAGCGCTCCTTTTTAAGCAGACTGCTTGAGAACTTAGTCAACCCCATCGATATAATTATATGTACTACGCATTAGATTGGACGTATCGTACAGTCACTTTACTCCACTTAAGTAATCTGCAAGCCATACACCTTTTTTTATGGTAGGTAAAAATCATCCAATGACGAGTCCCGCTCTTGAGCGGAAAACAAGTGCCAGACTCTTACTGAATAAACAACCTACCCCGTTCCTACATCGCCATACATACCAGGGCCAGAGCCTTCCTTTTCAGACGCAAACCCTTGGCCCTAAAGCCATACACCTTCACATTTACGACGTTTTGAAATTCACGAAAACAACTTCAAACAAACAAATTCAAAACGTAATTTTTTCAGAATTTAAGTTCAAAGTTAATTAAGTTTTGACGTTCACGTGACAGCGCTGTAAGTTTTAAAAGTTTTGTTAGACGACATAATGCCAATGAAGCGCTGCAGCGGACTTATGTATTAACTTTTCAGTATTTTGTATGAATGTGTTTGTCTATCGCCAGGATATAAGTCGATGTTCGGCTCAAGTTCTGGTAAGTACTTTATTAGTTTGTTTTCTATCATCTGGCAACCCTAAAAGCAGCCATTACTTTAATTACTGGCCGTCGCTCGCCACACTGCATCGTGCATCTCTTTCACGCTGCCAAACGGGCCGCGGAACTTCACCTTTTTTATGTTCGTACGTTTTTATTTAGACTAAAGAGTGACGCTTTTACACTGATGTTATGTGGCATCCTTATGTTGTAAAGTATTTTTATTTTAGAAGACACGAAGAATTTTGCAAGTTTGTGTTAGTTTTTAGTTAAAAGTATTCGTCATCAATAAACTAGTGCGCCTTACCATCAACGATTGCATCACTGCTTACCATCAGGTGGGATCGCAGTCAAGCACTAGTTTATTGCAATTAAAAAAAAAAAAATCATCATTTCAGCCAAAAGGCCTCCCCAAGCATGACCACAACGACCGGTCCTGCCTGTACGTTTCGCATTCATCGAATTTCTGCAACCTTTACCAAGGAGTTCTAAGGCTGCGTCTACCGGTAGAGTGTCGTCACTCCAGAACTTCCCGGCCCCAACGGCTATCTTCATTTAGACTGATCTTAACAGGTTTATTTCCATTCTGTTCTGTCACGCTTTCACTAAAACTTTTTTTTTCGTATACCTAACATCTCACACCTGCAATCCATTTTTTTTTAACCCAGCTCTCCATTAACCATCCATGTATCTCTTAATTCTTTTAGGCCCCTAAAGTTTGATAACAACTCCTTGGGGCCCACAAGAATAGTGCGCGCCGTCGACGACTTGGGTTTGATCCGGAATGTTACCAGATGACCGGATGACGGGCTACTAAGAGAAGATAGGCACGAAAATTACATACTGCTCTCTGTTAATGAGATAAGTGCTACGTTAGAATCCTTATGTACTTACAACTTCAGCTTAACATCCGAAGTAAGTGTAAAATTACTTCCTGTGAAGGAATAATTAGCCTAAAACAGTCGCTCATTCGTAACTCATTTACTAATTGATCAGAAGAACTCTTGATTGCTAGCAGTTACTCGCAAAACAAATTAGCGTGTTTGTTCGAAGTTTCAACGTTGATATGCCAAATGCAATCAATGAATCATTTCGCTGTTGCGAATAGCATTTCAATAATATTTGTCGGTGTTTGTGTTACAGAGAGCAGTTTGTGTTATGTATATGTCTCAATAATGAACATTTGTATCAGCATCGAGCTTGTTACTACGCGTTTAGCTCAGGTTTAACATAGGCGTTAATATAGGCGCCGTCAACGACTTGGGCTCGGTCCTGACGACCGAGTCCCAGTCGTTGATGGCGCCTATGTTCCACGCACGTCTCAAAGAGATGTTAGCAAACCGTGGTGGCCCAGCAGGGTTGAAGCCTACAGTTACTTATGGGCAATCAGAAAGTGTACCTGGGTACCTAGAATCAAGGCAAAGAAGCTACGGGAGTGGGTTTGTAGTTAAAGTTAGTTAAATACAATATAAAGATAAAGATGTCTCTTATTGTAGTGTAGCTCCCGCTACAGTATAAATGTGACACCATTTCTCGCCAAAGAACGGAAGATGTCAGATAAATTTTCCACCTAAAAAAAGAGCTCAGGTTTGACAGATTTGAATTCAGAGCGTCTAAGTTTTTTTTTTTTTCTGTTGATTGCATTTGATAACTTTTTCTCATAAGAGCGGCCAACCTGAGCTATATTTCCATACAACCGCTCTTACGCAATTACGATGTTATTACACGTCTTTATTCAGTTATTTTGTATACATAGGTTTTTTTTTTTTTATGGTAGGTGAAAATCATCCAATGACGAAACCCGCTCTTGGGCGGAGCGGGAGACCAGTGTCAGACTCTTACTGACTAAAAAACCTACCCCGTACCTTCCTTGCCTTATTTCTGGAGTCGAGGTAACAGTTTGCACATACCCTCTAGGCTCCAGGAGGCTTCGACCCTGTTGGGCCCCTACGGTGTGCTGACAACTCCTTGAGGCGCGCGGGAACGTTTTTTTCGTCAATTTAATCTAGATGAGGCCGGCTTTTTTGCCATTCAATGTGGCAAATGCTGCCAGTCTTCTGGGCACTTTTCCATCCGGACTACTTCTCCACATTGCTGTCGTCCGACAGCGATGTGGAGGAGTACTTCGACTCCTGAGCGTAGTTTGTTTGTTTGTGTGTTAAATTCCAAAAGGACTCCAACTTTTATTTTGGGCTCTATAGAAAAAATGGATGCATCAGCAAAAAAAAAGAAGTCGGATAATGACAATTTTAAAAGAATTAGTGGACCAAGAAATAAGCTTAGGACACTGCATTGAAAAACTATGTAATTTGTATTTGCCAAATAAAAATCAATTATCATTAATCAATGCTAATTATTATTAATCATTCTTGTTATTATTAATTCTAATTCTAATTGTAAATAAATATTACAAAGAATAAATGCAAAAAAATTAAGAAGAATTTATATTTGTACCAAGATATTGTATAAAACTAGTTAATTATGTCCTTTGGATATGATGGTTACTTTGCTCTGTATTTTGATAGTTATGTCATTTGATGTTATGATTTACAGATTTAACAGATATTTAATTAAAAAATATCATTATTGTCATTTGATGTTGTGATTTACAGATTTTTCAGATATTTAATGAATAAATACACGATTTTGCCGAAATATCCCTTTAATTTTTAACAGTAGACATCTGGCCCGTTTTACTAAACTTGTCCGGGCGAATCTACCCATACATATTTTAAAAAGTAGACATCTGGCCCGCAGGCCAGTTTTTGCATGGGCGAGATGTCCCATAACCCCACGGAACAGACAGTTGATGGGGACGAAAGATTTCTGGAGTTGCGACCACGAGTACAAAGACTCAGCGTTGAAAGGTCTTCTACAAAATGTACATAGGACCAGTCGCTGTGGCGATATTTGAGGAAGACGTATGTCCAGCAGTGGACGTCGCTTTTATTGTTAATAGGTTTGAGTCTCGTCTGGTGGAAAGTGACGATGAGGTCAAAAATGGAAAGAGATGTATCTCTTTTCATTTACGTCATTTAACGTCAAAAGACCGCCGAAAGACTAGAGTGAATAAGTTACTACCTATTCACTCTAATCTTTCAGCTGAAATTATGATGATAAAAAAAGAATCAAAAGGATTATGTGTAAGGATCGTGACTTGTTTCTCGTACTTTATGTATGAAGAAAAATAACCTCAGGAAGCAAACAGTGATTACACAGATTCTAATTTTATTAATGGTAACAGATACATTTCCTCCTTAGCTAGAGATCTAACCAATTGGACACCCATCATTAACATCTCTGAATAACTAACGACCGAAGATACCGTTTTTTTTTTTTTTTTTTTTTTTTTTTTTTTTTTTTTTTTTTTAGGTAGGTAAAAATCATCCAATGACGAGTCCCACCCTTGGGCGGAGCGGGAAACAAGTGTCAGACTCTTACTGACTAAGCAACCTACCCCATTCCAACGTTGCCATATACACCAGGGCCAGAGCCTTCCTTTCAGAC
Organism: Mythimna loreyi; assembly: GCA_029852875.1. Taxonomy (NCBI): domain Eukaryota; kingdom Metazoa; phylum Arthropoda; class Insecta; order Lepidoptera; family Noctuidae; genus Mythimna; species Mythimna loreyi. Next base: position 7,148,242 of record CM056800.1, on the reverse strand, counting down.
GCGAACCCATGGCCCCAGTTGGCTTCGACCCTTTTGCAGGGTCCCTACGGTTTGCTGACAACTCCTTGAGGCGCGCGGGAACAGTGCGCGCCGTCGACGACTGAGCTTGGTCCGGAGGGTTACCAGACGATTGGACGGCGAGCTACCCATTGCTCGCCATCCACAAGCCCGCGCCTACGGTGGCCGGAAATCGGGATCGGAATCTCGGCGGCGTCTCGGGCGTGAGCGCCGTTGCCTTAAGCGGTCGGCTTCCTCCTTTGCTAGCATTACTGCTTCGCAAAAGGAGGCGACCGCCTGCCACTCCTCTTCGCTCCGGACCATGGCCTCGACCAAGGCCCGGCGCGAGAGATCACCGCCGCCGATCGCCCCCACGAGGACACGGCGATGCTCTGCCCAAGCGGGGCAAACCTCGACCGTGTGCTCCACCGTATCCTCCGGGCGGTCCACACAGTGGCGACACCCGGGCGTCTCTTCCGCACGAATTCGATGCAGGTACCTCCCGAACTTACCATGTCCGGTGAGGACCTGCGTCATGCGGAAAGTAAGAACGCCGTGAGTTCTTTCCAACCACGCCTCAAGGAGGGGCATTACCACCATAATTATGGCGTGCCCAGCACTGGGTTGCGATAGCCGCTGACGCCATTTCACCATCACGAGATCCCGCCGGAGCTCTTTCCGCCACGCCTTGACATGTTCAGGCAGCGGAGTTTCGCCCCGGCGTTGCACTTCCATGCGCAGATCGTGCATGCGTGCAAGGACTGTTGCCTCCAGATCCCATGGTGGCAGGCCAGCAAGAAGGCTCGCCGCTTCACGGGAAATCGTTCGGTACCCTCGGATCACGCGTATTGCCATGACCCTCTGGCATGCGTTCAGCTGGGCCCTCGGTTGCTGCTGCAACGACGGCGCCCACACTGGCGCCCCGTAAAGGGCCATGGACCGAACGATTCCTGCGTAGAGCTTCCGGCAGGGGGCGTCTGGACCCCCAAGGTTCGGCAGGAGCCGCTTGAGGGCAGCCCCAGTACGATTCAGCTTGGGAGCCAGACGACGGAAATGTTCCTTGAAATTCCACCGGCTGTCGAGGACGAGTCCTAAGTACTTCATCGTCGACCCGACGCCGATGTGAACCCCCCCTACCGTTAGCTGGGAATTCGGTGGCGGCGTGCTCCGAGGGCCATGAAAACACATGGCCTCAGATTTGTGCAGCGCCACCTCGAGTCCCAACTGCTGGATCCTTTCAACTGCTATCGCAACCCCGCGTGTCGCTAGTTCGACCGCCGCCTGGTACGACTCTCCCTGCGCTAGGACCAGCGTGTCGTCTGCGTAGCAGACCACGCTGACCCCGTCAGGGAAGTCGCCGCGCAGCACGTAGTCGTACCCGATGTTCCACAAGGGTGGTCCTAGTACCGATCCCTGCGGAACACCGCACGACATCTCTCGCCGACTCCACTCTCCTTGGTGACCGGGGTAGATAATGTACCTGTCTGATAGGTAGGCCTCGATCACGCGACAGAGGTAGTCGGGCACCCGGTGATACCGGAGTGCCCTCCCTATGCTACTCCAGGGCAGAGAATTGAAGGCGTTGGAAATGTCTAAGGACACCGCCACGACACACCTGCCCTGGGACACCGCATCCCCCGTCGTGAGGGCTCGCACGCGCATGATGGCGTCCACTGTGGAGCGCATCCTGCGGAAGCCGAACTGGCCGTCCGAAAGATTCGGCCCCACCCGTTCCAGGCGCGCGACGAGGCGGTTTGCTATCACTCTTTCAAAGAGCTTGCCCACCTCGTCGAGCAGCACTATGGGCCGATACGCGGACGGAGAGTCCGCAGGGCGCCCCGGCTTCGCAATGAGGACCAGTTTTCCAGTCTTCCAGCGAAGTGGGAACTGGCCTCTCTCCAAACATGCGCTAAAGAGCCCCCTTAGTCGAGGCCCGAGAGCCTCCATGGCCAAGACCCAGGCTTTACCAGGCAAGCCGTCAGGTCCTGGGGCGGTATTCTTGGCACTCAGCCTTCGTACCGCCACTCTCACCTCTACCTCGGTCACCTCTGGAGCAACGTCGTCGTCGCCGATGTGGTCCGCGTCGGATACTGCAGGTGGCGGAGCCATGGGCGGGGGGGAGTGTTCCCCTCGCTCAGGGAACAGAGCGCTCACCACACCCTCTACGAGCTGCGGTCGGAGACTCTGAGTCAGCGGGGGAGCCCATGGACGGAGTTTCTCTCGCACCATTTTGTACGGGCGTCCCCACGGGTCTGCATTCAGAGTCCCCACCCACACTTTGTAGGCTTCCAATTTGGACCGCTTTATTTCCGCTCGGAGAGTGCGCTTCGCCACTCTGTATTCCTCATATAGCTCCGCCTCTCTAACCTCCGCATCCGCCGGACGGATGCGGCGCTTGCAGTATCTGGCGTACCGGCGTCGCGCGTGATTACACGCATTGCGCAATGCTGCAATCTCTGGCGACCACCAGTACACCTGGCGCCGAGCACGTCCTGGAGGGACACGGGGCATTGCCGCGTCGCAGATTTGCGACATGGCTTCCCGGAACCACTCCGCCTCGACGTCGATGTCGACAGGCCTGTTCGGTGCTTGCACCCAGGCCTGTACCGTCGCGGCTTCCAGGACGAGCTCCCGGTCCAACTGCTTCAGCGCCCACCGCGGACCACAAGGGTTCTGCCGGACCGGCGCGGTCGAGGTTTGGGCGGAGACGTCAAACCGGATGTACCGGTGGTCTGAGTACGTCTCCACCCCCTCCATGACGCGCCAGTCAACGACACGTGGCGAAAGCGGGGGGCTGGCAAACGAGATATCCACCACTGATTCACCCCGCATCCGCACACACGTGGGGACAGAACCCCGGTTTAGGACGACCAGGCCAGACTCCAAAGCCCAGTCCTCCACCATCCGACCCCGTTGGTTCGTATAGCGGGAACCCCAAGCCAAGTTCCAGGCATTGAAGTCCCCGCAGACGACCACGGGGAGGGTACTAAACCTAGCGACGACGTCTCTTAGCTCCATAAGGGATATGTGGAGTTCGCCGAGAGATCTGCTCGGGGACAGGTAGACGCCTACCACTGCAATGTCCCCGAGCCGTGCTGCAACGTAACCCCGTCCTCTCTCGACGGCCTCGAGGGGCGGGGTACCGGCGGCGGCCGACGAAATTATAGTCACCGAGCCGTCCAGGTCCTGAACCCAGTCTCCACTGGGCCGGACAAAATACGGCTCGGAGACTACGGCAATGTTGATCGACCACTGCGCCATGCTCTGGAGCAACAGATCCTGAGCAGCGGCGCAGTGGTTAATGTTCGCCTGGAGGAGACGGAATGGTGTCGTTATTGACAGTCCATTGTCTCCTCCTGAGCCCTTCGTGAGGGCACTGCCGCGGCGGTGGTTGCGGCGGTGGCGGCGGCGGCAGCCGAAGAGGCAGCGTTGGCGGTGGAAGGAGGGGGCCTCCGGACCTTGGCCTTGGCCTTGGCGGGGGGGTCGCAGGACCTGCCACCTGCACGGTGGTCGGCTGGTTTGCCTGCCGCCGCACATGCGTAGCAGTGCGGCGGAGCACGGCACTCTGCAGCCTTGTGACCGGCTTGACCGCACTGATGGCAGCGGTCACTGCGATCCTCCTCCGCAGCGCAGTAGGCTCCCGCGTGATGCCCCACGTGGCAGCGATAGCACCGCAGAGGTCTGGGCTCCAGCAACTTCACTTGTGCGGAAACCCAGCCCACCAAAAGCCGTCTGCCCTCTTCGGTGATAGTTTTAGCCGCCGACACGGGGCAGCTCACCGTTATAGCGCGCATACCCGTGCTGTCAGTGCGAATGGTGCCCGCCCGAACCTGCTCGGCCGTGCACCCTCCTACCCCGACGATGGCGGCTACTACTTCGTCCACCCTGACGGAGTCGTCCAAGCCCATGATGCGCATATCTATGCACTTCGTGGGCCTGGACACTCGGGCCTCTTCTAAATCTAGGGACGCTCTGATCTTTTTAGCCAGGGCGTCTGCAACAGGGCCACTGGCCGCACCAGGGACCTCAAAGATTCGGGCCCCGGTAACGGTGCGCCGAATCCGGAAGCCCGCAGGAGCGCCAAGCTCCTCAAGGTGGGGCAACACCGCCTGCTTCGCCTTTTCCATGACGGAGTCGTACGTCACGCCCCTCTTTTCCGCCTCTGGCTGTAGCGTTACAACTACAGCCTCGGAGTTAGGGGCGCGAAGTCTAGCCGCCATGGCCCGCTTCTTGCGCTCTCGCTGCCTTTTGCGCTTTCTGGCCGCCCTAGCCGCCTTACTCACCTTCTCCTTGGCGCCGACGACCGTCCAATCGGCGCCAGCGGAATGGTCTTCGATCTGTGGAGATGGCCTAGTCGCCACCGCCACAGGAGGTCCTGCCTGTTTAGCGGCAGACGCCACCTTGCCCTTCGTGGGAGGAGCTGTGAGATTCCTCTGTTGCCTCTGCCGCTTGGCCACTGGTGCTTGTCTCACGGGCTCCGACACCTCGGTCCTGCGCCTGGCTTGCCCTGACGGGCCCGCTACTGGCGCAGCATACGAAGCTGCGGCGGCGGCATAAGATGCCGTCTTGCGCTGGCCGGAGGCCGCGAGTGGAGGACGCAAGACGATCCCCTCCAGCACTGACAGCTGGTGCTGCATCCGTAGCTGGAATTGCTCTTGCTGCTGCTGCTGTTGCTGCCGGAAGGCAGCCAACTCTTGCCGCACCAGCACCAGCAGTTGGTTCTCGGGCTCCGACTGGGGCTGGAGCTGCTGTGGCCCCTGTCCCTGTAAGCATCCTTCCTTTGGTGCTTCTACCCGTGGGCCGGGATTTGGGTCACCGGAGAGCTCGGCCCGGAGCTTGTTCAAGCTGAGCTCGAAGGTTGCATCAATGGCCTCCTGGATTGAGGTCGCGTACGTCGCAATGCCCCTTTTCTTGGAGCCCTTTTCCCGTTTCCGGGTCATAGCCGTTAGGGCCTCCACGACCAGCTCTCCGAGGCGCTTGCGGGACTCTTCGACGGGATCCGCTACAACGTCCGACTTGCTGCCAGGTGACCGCGGGGGGTCCGCCCCAGAGCTAGACATTCCCGGGTGGCGCCCCTCAGCCGTGAGCCTGTAGGCTCGCTGGGCGGACTCTTGAGGAGTGAGCCCCCTCCCCTTTCCTCGGCCCGCGCCTCCACCGCGACTGCTGGTGGGAATTTTGCGGGCCGACGCAGATTCTTCTTCGGAGGATGTTCCATCCCCCGATATGCCACGTTTCCGATAAAGACGCAGGTTTTCTCCGGAAACTTCAACTTCTTCTTCCTCCGAGCCCTCCGAGCTCCTCTTGGATGCCGCGTCAGACTCCGACCGCGCATCACTCTCCATCTTCTCGTCGTTTTTGGTTTGGTTTAAATTTCTATTCATATTTGGTCCCACGAGTAATTATCTTTGGGTACCTGCTCAAAATATGTGGTTCGCACTAGAGACTAATTTAGCTACCCATTAGTCAAGCTAACAACCTCCCTCACGGTGCGCCGCCGCTTGGAGGTTTGGGGTAATTTTTTATAGAGGTTTTCTTCCTCGCGGCCCGGGCGGTTAAGCCAAGACCCTCGACCCCCATCGAAAGTCAGAAACATGACCTTGGACAATCTTTGGGGCTACGAGACTAACGGTGGCAGGAGGAGGAGCAACTCTTTCTCCTGCCTGCCCGGTGGCAGGGTGAGTGCACACCGAGCCCGCTCTAACTTCGTCACTGTGCCCTCTGCTAAAGCAGAGGGACACGCGTTGAAGTGATCCTCCTGACAGAACATTCGCAGACGGCCGTCAAGACCCCTTAGGCCTCAGTGCCCAAGGGGGATGGTTGGCCGCCTCCCAGGGTGCACCGTCCCGCAGGCTGGCCTTCACTCCGGACGTATCCGCAAGGGAACTACAGCCTGCGGGCACTCGTGGAGGTTTTCTGTCGTGGCACCCCACCGAAGATACCGTAACATATCCTTCCCATTCATCTAAAATTCAAGGTTAATTGAATCCCCTCAATCAGCTGTACCCAACCTGCGGCCCGCGGGCTGCAAGTCGCCGGTCTAGCATTTCTGAATGGCCCTGTAACCTAGAGAGCAGTGGTGGCCGAGTGGTAACGGCCCTGGCTGAGTTGTATGGTCGCGGGTTTAAATCCAAGCAGGCGCATTATGTTTGTGTAATTTATTTCCGGTCGTTGTGGCGTCGTTTGGGATCTTTCGGCTGAATTGATGATGATGAATTTATTTTACCACTACTGCTCTCTAAATGGTTAAGGAAAACATCATGAGGTAATCGGCATATTCTAGAACTACACAGAAAAAATTCAGCAACCCGTATTGAGTCCGCGTGGTGGATTACGGCTCATTCCGTCTCTTAGAGAGGAAGCGTGAGTCCCAGCAGTGGGAACATTGTAAAGATGTTGCTATGATATTATGCTGTAACGTAGGACAAACAAAATTGACACCATTATTTTATATCTCAGTAGGAGTTTTATTGTACGGAACTCTGCTTACTAGTTCACTCCTTGAATAAGTATCTATATACTACTATGAATCAATGAAGGACTCGCAGCCACTAACAACATAAAAAGTTGAACTTTGCTACAGCATGTATCAATTTTATCGAAAACTATACTTTTTCAAATGATAAATGATCTTTGTTTTGCAAGTAGGTTTAAAAAAAAACATTTTTACCATGTAAAAAAAAAAAATTCTAAGTCCCATTTTATGTAGATACTATTTACCTAATGTAGTTTCATTTCAGTACCTATATAAGTCATTGTGTCCCATCGTGGTAATGGTAAAAGTGCTATAGGCCCGCGGTGAAAAAAGGTTGGGCATGCCTGCTCTAAATCCTCATTTTCACAAATTTTCGAGAGGTTCAAACCGGTGTACGGAACCCTCTCGAGATATCGTTAATCCCTGAGATATACATTTAGGCTTCGTCACAAAACAGATTCGCATAGAAGTCAAATTCATATACAAAACGCGACTTATATATAAATTGGACCAAAATGGCAATAATTGTCCTTTAATGTGCTGTAACAGAATTTTGTGTCTCAATTGAAGTGCAGCACAGCAGGGGACTGCGCGTAACCATAGCATCAAGGGTCATTTAAGTTCAAGTTATTTGCCGTGTACTACACGCAGATGGTACTTGGTTGTTCCTTTGGTTTGAGATATTGTGTCAGTGAGCGGTGTCTATGTGTGCTTTGCTCGAGTACACTTTGTTTGTAGAAGGACTTCTGTAGCTATCTTCTTTGTGGCTACTGTAGTTAACTAAGCGGGTAAGGCCTTATGCAGACTATTGATGATTGTGTCTGATACTAAAATACTGCCGATTTAAGTTGTTCGCATAAGTTAATGGCAATTAAATCTAGCAACTGAGACGGGGATTTTTTTCTTTGAGCGCGAAGTAGTTACAATCATACAAATAAAATATTCCTATATTATCGAGCAACTAAGACCCATAGATCCAATACACAAACAGGTAATCTTACAAAATAATAAACTAATACATACAAAAGAGACTACAACAAACTAGCATCCTCCATCATTAAACCATCATCCATCTTCCAGCAACAGAAAAATGTGATAGATGAAGAACCGCTCGACCGATTTTGTGCAAACTTTACATAAACCATCTACTAAATAGTTCGAACAAAGCCACACATTTGGTTTGGAGGTGAGCACGTTCTTGAGTTACAAAATAACAACGAAAAGTGGCATTGATTTTTATATATATTGACTAGCGACCCACCCCAGCTTCGCACGGGTACTTATATTGAATATATTATGCATGTATTATACACATAAACCTTCCTCTTGAAACACTCTGTCTATTAAAACAACCGCATCAAAATCCGTTGCATAGTTTTAAAGATTTAAGCATACATAGACGGACAGCGACTTTGTTTTATACTATGTAATGATAACACGTACATATTGCACGATATCTTTAACCAAATTATCGCCTTAATAATATTAGTGTGATAGAATTTTGTATTTTTGATTGACGTTTGTTTTAACCTTTTTATGTTTTTTTTTTTTTATGGTAGGTGAAAATCATCCAATGACGAAACCCGCTCTTGGGCGGAGCGGGAGACCAGTGTCAGACTCTTACTGACTAAAAAACCTACCCCGTACCTTCCTTGCCTTATTCCTGGAGTCGAGGTAACAGTTTTCACCACCCTCTAGGCTCCAGGAGGCTTCGACCCTGAAGGGCCCCTGCAGTTTGAGGTAGGGCAAGGTTTTTTTTATGGTAGGTGAAAATCATCGAATGACGAAACCCGCTCTTGGGCGGAGCGGGAGACCAGTGTCAGACTCTTACTGACTAAAAAACCTACCCCATTCCTTCCTTGCCCTATTTCTAGAGCCGCGGTAACAGTTTCACTCAAACTTTCAGCTCCAGAAGGCTTCGACCCTAAAGGGCCCCTACAGTTTGCGAACAAGGTAGTATTTACTTATGTGATTTATTTTATTTATTCTATACGTTGTGAAAATTGGTAAATACCTAACTAATATAATAAACTAATATAATAAAGAGGTAAAGTTTGTTTTTTTGTTAGTTTGTTTTTTTGTTTGTAGGGAGTAATCTCTGGAACTACTGGTCCGATTGGAAAAAAAATTAGCAACTACAGAAAGCTGCTTTACTCCTGAGTGACATAGGCTATATTTTATGTACGCGGGCGAAGCCGCTGACAAAAGCTAGTTGTGAATATATGTATTCCTTCCCCAAAAAGCCCCCCTTTTTTGAGGTAGGTTAATATCTTTGCCAATGGTCATTTGTGAATTTACTTTTGGCATTATCAAAGTAATAAATGTCACAATAGGGAAACAGAGATCGAATAGTTTTCTATCGAGACTCCAGAATGGTAATTTCCTTGAGATTTAAAATGCACGGGGGAAATGGATATATAAATAAAAGATGTCTGTCATTACCTCTTAGCCTCCTTTTACGATACCTCAGGGAAGAAAGGGCTTTGGTCTTTTCTTATCCGAAGCTTTACAGTATCTACCTATTATTTATTCAGGAATCATATATCTTAGCGTGCGGTTTGAGAATAAGACACAATAGATTATTTTACTTAAGAGCGTCTAATATGAGGTACGTTTTCATACAACCTCTCTTACGTGATTTTGACGTAATTACACATCTTTCTTCAGATATTTTCTATACACAGATATTTAGTGGATATTATCTAGGTTTCTATAGTAAGAAAAACGTAAATTTGAAAACAAACAAAAAAACATTAAAGCCCCTGTTTTACTGTAAACTTTGGTGACGTTGATTTTTTTTCTTTTGTCATTTTATTTGGTAACTTTGGCGTTATGGAGGAAAAATCTACACTAATATAATAAAGAGGTAAAGTTTGTTTTTTTGTTTGTAGGAGGTAATCTCTGGAACTAATAGTTCGATTGGAAAAATTGAAGCTATAATAGAAAGCTGCTTTACTCCTAAGTGACATAGGTTATAAATTATTTATATAACAGGGATATTAACCGAGCTATCACAACTTTTGTCTCACAAATTTTCCGCGGACGAAGTCGCGGGCAGAAGCTAGTAAAAAATAAAACTTTAATAGAAGTCTTGGGATTCGAATCGAGATTCGAAATAAAGAAAAAGAAAGAAAGAAAAAAAAAATGGTTGCCTGTAAAGTCGGTTTTACGGGCGAAGATTTTACGTGACAACGTCTTTTTCTCGGTAGAATATTTATTGCGCCGATTCAATGCGCCTAATTCTCTAGTGCTGCGCGCGCGGCAGACCGATCATAGTTGAGTGGGAGAGAGACGCAAGGCATTCGGCGGGCCTCTCTCTCGTTCGGTGACTCATCGTAACGTTACCGAGCGTTACACTTTTTCATAAGTGACTCCCAGCCGCAACCTAATTTAAGACGTTGTCACGTCAAAAAAATGTTTATTTGGCACTCTATCCAATCTCGATCCAATATAAAATAAACAATTACCAACCATTACCACCACCAACCACCAAACCACCACCAACCAACCAACCAACCGCCAACCATTTAGGTACCAACCATTTTTCTCAAAAACTTTAAGGTTTCTAAAAAGACTCGCATTTACTGGATCAAGTTTTGTTCAATATTCTACTAAATACGGCGGACGGAATTATAGAATGCCAACAGAGTTTTCAGGCGTTATCTCTTATTTTCGCGTTGCCTCTTCATCAATACACGTTTTGTGAAAACAAGTTTTGGTTTAAGACTATACAATAGCTTTATTCTAACAAAAACGTACCATTATGTATGTATACAAACCCAGCATGAATTCATAAACACATTTGGCCAGCAAAACGTTGTAATAAAAAAGTTATGTGCAGTATTAAGTATGCAATTTCATCACCGAAATAAACATTTGGCCTCATTTTCTCTTACCACAAATTTGGATCTGGTCTCCAAGGGATAATATAGAATTTTATGCATTCTGAAATTTTTAAGGCAAGGAGGGATCTTCGGGTAACTAATGTTATAAACGTTTGGGGAAAAAAGAAAAGAATTCCGCGTCCTTTTCTTATTCGTTTCAAGTTTTGTCTTAAATTTAATAATGAGAAAGAACGGGCGATAATTAATAATGAGGTTTACGCAAGAGGGAAGAAGACGTGTTCTCGAAAAGCTTGGGATTTGCCGAATAATGATGTTGCTAAAAATAGATTGAGGTAAATTTTTCCTTAACAAACTTCCCACAATACTGATAAAATAAAAACATTCCGGCTCATATCTTACCCAGTAAACGAGATCACTCAAAAAAAATCTAAATCGAAGTTTTTATTTTACTTAGGCCTACATGGGCACTTATTAAATGTCAAAAGCTAGTGTGCGGTTCCAAATTGGTCGTTTCCTATGGAGAAGAACCGGCAAGAAACTCCATGGTTACTCATGGTCACTGCACAAAAATAAACTGCGGTTAAGACATCATATACAATGTAACCTTAAAAAAGAGAATGCCACTCCTGGGCCCACCTTCAAAAAGCCACGTGTGCTGTCTCGCGCTGGGCCTTGTTTCAGTCTACAGTCTGAAGCGAGGAGGAGTGGCAGTCGGTCGGCTCCTTCTACGAAGCAGCAAAGCTAACAAAAGAGGACGCCGCACGCGTGAGGAAATGGTCCTCATGCCCCAGCCATCGCAGGGATCCCGATCAAGATTTTCGGCCACCGTAGGCGCAGGCTTACGGACGTCGAGTATTGTGTAGTTCACTGTTCGACAGTCCTGTAACCGTCTGGATCGGGCCCGAATCGTTGATGGTACGTATTGTTCTACGGGCGCCTCAAAGAGTTGTCAGAAAACCGTAGGAGCCCAGCCGGGTTGAAGTCTACTGGGGCCATAGGGGCAAGAAAACGTCACCCAGGGCCGCGGGGCTTTGGAATGAAGGCAAAAGAGTGGGTTTTTAGTCAGTAAAAGTTTGGCATTATCTCCCGCCCCACCCAAAGGCACGGAAAGTCACTGGATGATTTTTTATCCTCACAAAAAACAATAGTTAAGTGTGTAGCTGGACTGGTATTTATGAGCTGAATAAAAGTTACTGTGAAACCAAGTTTCAGATCTTAGCCCATTCAAAGTTATTGTTTGTTTAACATGTTACTTTGGCTATAACCAAGCAAAATAGTATTGCTTGCATGTAATATTCTGCATTTCTGTATTTTACACAAGTAGTGTACAGATACAGAAATATTTTGTCACTATCAAAAGATCGCAAGTAATCTAGTACACAGGTATTTATTATCAAATAACGGTATAGAAATGCTCCTGAGAGGGTTTATAAGCGAGACGCCGTTCCATCTCACGGCTAAGCTACGCGTGCTAGGTTAGCTTTACATGAAAATGTATCCCAGGTCATCCATTGCAGTGTTTCTCAAACTTATGGCTCCACATATCTCTGTTAAAATTTCCAAATCTCTAAACCCGTTAACTTACGAAAAAAAAAAAAAAATTCTAAGCTAATACAGTGACATATTTAAATGTGTTAACATAAATGTGGCATAAAGAAAAAAACACGTTAAAAAGAAAATCAAAACACTTAAGTTTTACGATACAAAAAACAAGAATAAATATAATATAGTGCGAAAAAACAAGAATAAATATATGATATTATTATTATTATAGCTAGCCTGTGCTGACCCACTACTGGGCAATGGCCTCCCTCATTCTTTCCAATTATCTCGGTTGCTCGCTTTATTTATTTATTGCCAATTGAGAGCAGTGGTGGCCGAGTGCTAAAGGCCCCGACTTAGTGTTGTAGCCCTAAATCCAGCCAGGCGCATTACTTTGTGTAATCACTGCTCTCAAAACGGTGAAGGAAAACATCGTGAGGAAACCGGCATGTCCTAAAAACAAAAATTCGAAAACATGTGACATCCATCAATCCGCATTGGGCCCGCGTGGTGGATTATGGCCCATTCCCTCTCCTAGAGAGGAGACCTGTGTCCCAGCAGTGGGAACATTAAAAAGGCTGATGATGATTTATTGCCAATTTATTGTTCCAATTCTCAAGGAAGACATCCAGGTCGTCCCGCAAGTTGTCAAGCATTTTTTTTAGGCTATCCCTCCATCAAAATTTTATAGATACTTACTATCTTGTTCATCAGTGGTCGTTCGTCTTTACATAAATGAGAGCTCAGACGGAATCACGGGAGTGCGGAAATTAGATGTTTGAATCTACGACGCTAGCAATACGATACACGGTGTCGTGTGTTGAGGGACTTTAGCTGTAGAGATGGCAGCACATTTGTTGTGTTTATTATTATTGAGTGAGAGTAATGTGAGAGAAAATTTTTAGGTGAGTATTTGTAGAGGATTTGTTGTTGAAGATTTAGAAAAGACAGATTACTTTGTGAATGTATGAGGTTTTACGAAGTTATATTAGTAGGCATTCATGTTTTGTTCGTCTTAAGTTGATATACTGTTTAAGGCGACATACCAGCGACTTTGAGCGAACAAAAGAGGACCTCGCAACTTCCCGCGCATCAACATTATCCAAATAATAATTTGTCTCACATTTGTTAGTTGTATATCAAACGATTAGTAATTAAGTTATCTTTTAGTCTGTAAAAGTTTAGTAAAAATACACCCTATTTTTTTGCTGATCTTGGTTTTTGTGTGTTATAACTTTAAAAATAAATCACACCAATTTTATGAAAAATAAATGTAAATATTTGTATATCAAATTACCTTTTAGGCAAATCGTTTATTTTAAGACAATATTTTTTTAAAACATACGAAGCAGCCTTTTAGACGTGATGTTCGATTTAAAATCATCTAAAAACGTTTTTATTGCATCGCGGGAGCCTCACTATCTAACAAAAATGCATCATGATCAATCATGACCACTCTGCAAGAGTGAACCACTAAGGAGGAGGAAAATCGTATATCAATAACGCTCTATCTCGCACTATCTCGCATTATCAACAAATTCGTCACTTTACGATTATAAAAGTGACGACTTTGTCTCACCTGATGAGATGAGATTGCTTTCAACTACTAGCTTATATCATTTATAAAGAAATACATATGAGTATGTATGCTGAAGACGAGTTTATTTTGTACCATATGTATAAGAAATACAGGTAGTGTATCTCGAATTGGCTTGGACAGAGTCCAAAACAGGTAATGTTAATGTAAGTTTGGGTAACATGGACCATGTATGTTTATTATATTGTGGTGAGCTATATAGTCAGTGCAACAGTGAATGTGGTGAAGCTTGAAGCAAGTCGATAGTATGTAGTACCTAGTGGATGGCTTTTGGCTGAAATGACGATGATGGAGAAGTTTTTGTCATGGGGTATGTGGAGGGCACTGAGCTATATATTATATGGTTAGATGAGAAGTTAACCTCAATGTAACTACTCGTATGTTATAAAGAAAGAAGAAAAAAGAAAGAAAACAATGTTTATTTTGCCCAAAATAGATGCAAATAATACTACAATCTGTCAGTCAAGTGTGAACCAGGTATTAATGAATTGCACCATAGAGACTAGGCAGAATACAGTGGCCTTGGTCTCAGTTAAATGAAATGTTTTGTGTATGGCATCTGTCATAATCATAACTTTCCTCTATGGAAAAGATTAAAGACTATGTGAAAAGTATACAGTGTATATGTAGTATGGTCTTTTATTATACTAACTGAATTAGCAAACGTAGAAACAATGTGGTGGGGTAGAAGGACTTCTGTACAAAAACCTAAATCTTAGAACTCAACATCAAGACTAGGCTGTTAACTATCTTCATGCTCTAAGTACTAGAGTTTTTTGGCCACAAAGACTGGCACTTTTGCCATAACTTTGAATAGGTCATCGTCCGTTGTCATAACCCAAAAAGATGTACTGTACCTTGAGGGTCGAAGCCTCCTGGAGCCGAGAGTTGGTGCGAAAGCGTTATAACGGGGCTCTGGAAATAAGGCAAGGGAGGAACGGGGTAGGTTCTTTAGTCAGTAAGAGTTTGACACTGTTTTCCGCTCCGACCAAGAGCGGGATACGTCATTGGATGATTTTTACCTACCGTAAAAAAAAAAAACTGAGCAGATGAGAAATACGACTCGAGAAGAAAGAGGAGGAGGGTTAAAAATAGCCGATCTATTTTCAGAAATAAATATACCTACTTAAAAAAGTTTAATAAAAATCGTTCAAGACTTTTCAGTGGAGTTCAATAGTAAACACAGTAACAATAGATTTTTAAATATTGAATTGCGCTGGTGGAAGCTAATTTCTAATGACTGCAAAATCTGGACAGTTGCCAATAGTTTGAACGCAATTTCATTCAGTTTAATTAAATTGATTTATTGCTTCTTCTAATTTCAGGAGATTTGGAGTTCTGTTTACGTTACCTTGTCCAAGCTAAGACAATTTAATTAAAATGAAATTTAACGAAATTAATTCAGGATTTTTTTTATAACAAAGATCTTTAACCACCGTTATGATGAATGGAATTCTGATAACCGGACTTTTCAAGGGGTTTGGTTATGGTTTGGTGTTGTACCCAGTTACTGAGTTGTGGAAATTAGATACTCACTGGTATCATGTAGGTAAGGTGTAAGTATGTGTGTACTTCCGCCGTGTCCTTGTGGGGGCGATCGGCGGCAGCGATCTCTCACGCTGGGCCTTACAGGCCACGGTCCGGAGCAAGAAGTGGCGGGCGGTTGCCTCCTTCTGCGAAGCAGTAATGCTAGCAAAGGAGGAAGCCGACCGCATTAGGCATGGGCAACGGCGCTCTCGCCCCAGCCGCCGTCGGGATTCTGATCCCGATTTCCAGCCACTGTAGCCGCGGGCTTGCGGACGGCAAAAAAATATGTGTTATATTTAGCGACTTATACTGCCAGTACTGCAGTGCTGGCAGTATAAGTCGCTAACACCAGTGCCGGGTTAGGTAGTCTTATGTATGAAAATATTCTCGCTATGATTCGAGATCAGCTGGATCGATTTGGCCAATTTTGGTTTTGAAATATTCGTCAAAGTTCATGGAAGGTTAAAACACTGAAAACGAAAAAAAATCAAAGGTATATGTGTATGTATTTAGAAAAATTGATGTATGTTTGTCGGCTCGTTCATGTTGGTTTCAAGCTCTGATCTACCAGATGGGTCTACGCGGTTATCATTGTACAGTGCACTGTTATTAGACAAACAACAAAACGAATAGTTTCAGAACGTCTTGACTCTGCGACGGCCTGGCTGAGAGTCCGCTGTCTGGGCGGGTTCTCCCCTCCACAAGCTCGTAGCAAAGCGGATACGTCACTGACTCTGTCAAGTGCGCAATCTTTGTTTAATTTTTCTAGTTGCCACTAAATGGCGTGCCTTGTCTTGTTGACAACAAATCAACGCCAAATCTGACGTATTTTATCAGTACGTACTCATCACACAAGCTCAGGTCTTCTTTGTTATGATTGTATAATGGGGTCATAATCACTTGAGAGCGGAAAATTACTTTCTAGATCCAAGGGTTTAGGCTGTTGATAAGTTAGTGAATCAGGCGATCTCTTTATATATAGATTACAAAATCGTTTTCCAGTTAATCCAGGATTTATCAGGAAGGCTGGCAAGCGTGTCATCCTGAATCGTTTTAAGGCATCGATATTTTTAGCTTAAGGACATAATCCTTGCTGGATCATAAGGCTTATTTCACATTTAGTTTCAATTTTAAAGTATAGGAAAACACGCTGACAAAATAATGATTCTTTAAAATAATTCAAAAAAAGTTGGCAAGCGATCTAAATGGGCTCCTCTGCTTCTGTTTAATGCTTAATGTTTTACATTAAAAAAAAATACAGTTATACAGATATTACAGTCATAAAAGGGTAAACAAATCACACTCATACATAAAAAGTTTCGCCTTTATTTGATTACAATATACTTAATCCATTCAACAATAACCTTTCACGTCACTTCACATCCATTCACATCGCTTTTGCTCACATATTCAACAACACTTTTATTTGCATGTTATAAAAGGCGAAGTATAGGAAATTGGCTGTCGCTACATTTAATGCTGTCGACCACTGCCACAGATATAGATAGACCAAGAAGGAGATGGCGGGACGACTTGGATGCTTTCCTTGGGAATTGGCGAGAAGTGGCTCAGAACTGGGAGCACTGGAAGGAATGGAGGGAGGCCTTTGCCCAGCAGTGGGACAGTATGGGCTAAAAATAATAATAATAAATAACGCAAGCATCACGATCTGTATGGAAACCAAGCGTGTCATTTTTTGGACTACCTATTATGGCGTCACAAGCACTATTTGTGACGAGAAAATCAAATCTATTCAAAGACGCCGCCGCGTATGGCGTCCCCCTCGCTCCAACCATTTATAACTGATGTCCGACTAGCGCTGTACACCGATGAGAGACTGGCCGCGAAAGTGACTACTTACGATTTTTGTACGTAAGCTAGGCACGCGAAATAGTTGCTCTTGCGTTATCTAGGTATATCTATATCTGTGGTCACTGCTAACAGTTCAAACCTATTATCATGCTACCTCCATTATAATAGTCACAGAAATAGAATGAGTTGATATGGGTTTGGCATCTATTGATCTGCATACTTCGAAGGACTACAAGGTGGACCGATGACCTGGCGAGGGTTACGAGAGTCTGATGGAGGCGAGACGCACTGGGCAATGACCGTGCTTTGGCGACATTTTTAGACATGTGATTTTTTGGGTTATTATTATTTATTTATTTAGGTTAGCCAACAATTTTTTACACAAAACATACAATAAATTGATACCAGTGATGTAACATTCATAAGTGCAACAATTCCTTATAGGCTAACACCACATGTACTAAATAATATAAAGTTGTAATTCAAATTACATTAAGAAAAGAAAGGCAATTACGTTAAACATTAAATAATATTTCATATTTTTTTATGATATAAAAAATGAGATAAGTACAATGGTGATAACTGATAATGGGATTGGACATTATTAAAAACCAAATTAACAAAACAAAAGTAACATTCAACATTATTATACTAATAAATTCCGTAGACAAATGGCAAAAAACGGAACCCTTTTAGATTCGTCATGTCTGTCTGTTTGTCTGTCCGTCCGTATGTCATAGCCATTTATTTATCCGAAACCGTAATAAATATACTGTTGAAATTTGGTATGTCTTCGTAGTTTTGGTTCTAGAACATGCCGGTTTCCTCACAATGTTTTCCTTCACCGTTTTGAGAGCAGCGGTGATGAAACAAATTACACAGAGTAATGGGCCTGGTTGGGTTTGAACCTGCGACCTACAACTTGTAAGTCGGGGTCTTTACCACTCGCCAACCAATGCTCCTTAAATAACATCGGTTGAAATGTTGTCGATGATGAATATAAAAGGAAAAGTTATTATTCCTCAGACCTATAACGCTGAAATTTAGCATTCAGAGTTTTCTTCCATGATGTATACATTGTATACAACGAATAAGAAATGATTTTTCAAAATTGGTCTCCTGAAAGGAAAAAATTTGGGTTAAAAGTTTACAAGGAGAAACTTACCATCGTAGGCGAAACCGCTAGCAAAAGGTAGTATACCTATATTTGTTCGCTAAAATAATATTCCAAGCAACATTTGAGGCTATGCATTGTGTTTATAATTACAAGTAATAAATCACCTTCCCTACTAATTTAGTTCAAGAAATATCTGACCATTGTTATCAAGTCTCGTCTTTTCTTAACTAAAATACTTCTCTGATTACCAGTATTTTTCATAGACTGCCTGAAGAGAATTTTCTGAAATGAGGCCAGGTGGCAGCATTGAATCATTCGGTCCAGCTAACTGTTTTTTTTTTTTGGTGGCTAAAAATCATCCATACCAGTAAAAAAAAATCATCCATTTACATCTCCTGCCCCCTGGTTCTACATACCAGGGCCGGACCTTCCTTTCAGAAATCGGTCCATGGTCTGAGTAAGCTTTGACGCTGCTAGGCCTCTACAATTTAATGATAACTCCTTGAGGCGCACGGGAACAGTACACACCGGTGACGACTTGGGCTCTATCCGGACAGTTGCCAAACAGTCGGACAGCGAGTTTCGCATTGGTCACCATCCACAAGTCCGAACCTAAGGAGGCACCTGTCATTGATGATGTTAATGGTAGTAATTAAATTGTCTTTCACGTCTTGTAGACGTTTTTCTGCCCCTGGGCTTATTACATTGTATACGTTTTCCACTTCCTTTCAACGTGGTCAACCCTCATTGTCCACTTCAACCCAGTAAGTGGGTATATAACTGAGTCTATGGTCAGCCATAAAGATGACAGAATCGGTACGAGTAACTGGGAAGTGGATCAAATTAAATTTACAATATTTGATCACAAAAATCGGTAGTTCGAGACAGGTGAGACTAAAAAAAAAACTTGTAAAAATGTGATCTTTCAAAAAAGCACTTCAATTCCATTGAAAGAGATTCAATTCATTCAACTCGAAACCTTGCTCGGCTTAACGTAAACTATTTCATAGCCGGGTTGGAATCAATTGATCTCATATTGAATGGAAAAAGCCATCCATTTGATTCTAGTGAAGTTTATTTTAGTAATTGTTCATAACGATGATCGATCGTTTGAGTTTCTTTTAGCTAAGGAGCGGAATTCGATGATGGAGTCTATGTGTCCTGATAGTTCCAACACGGGGATTTTTAAGGTTTCATAACTAAATGGCAAAAAAAGGGAACCCCTATAGATTCGTCACGTATCTATGTCTGTCTGTCTGTCCATCTGTATGTCACAGTCACTTTTTTCCGAAACTATAAGAACTATATTGTTGTTTGGTAAGTAGATGTATTCTGTGAACACCATTAAGATTTCACAAATAAATAGTCTTCTATTTAGAAACAAATTTTGGGGGTTCTCCATAATAAAATATAGTTACGATCAAGTTAGAAAAAAAGTAATAAAGATGGCCCTGCCTGTTCAAGCACGTAGACGCATTTAATGTGGCTCCTAAACAAATTTTAGTTGGGTCAGGACCAAATTTTTGACGTAATCGCACAACGGAAATCACACCAAAATGTGTCACACTGGAAAATAAATGTAGTGCAACAATTATATTGTGCTACATTTATTTTCCAGTGTGACACATTTATTTCCCAATGTGACACATTTCGTCGCGTCAAAAATTTGGTCCTGACCCAGTTATGTTTAGGAGTGAAATAACGACTTACAATGAAAAATACAATGGCGCATCCGTAAAGTTTTGAAGTTATGAATATTTGGTTAAAAAAAGTCTATTAAAGTAAGAATAAAATGCAAGTGCATTCGAAATAGCGCATACCTAAGAATTCGTCAAATCTTCAAAGTCTCCTAACTCGTAAATCATACGAAAGATGTACGTATATCGAGAATATAGACATGTTTCATCATCATTATCATCAGCCTTTTTAATGTTCCCACTGCTGGGACACAGGCCTCCTTTCTTGGAGAGTGAATGGGCCGTAATCCACCAAGCGGGCCCAGTGCGGATTGGTGGATGTCACATGTCTTCGAATTTTTGGTTCTAGGACATGCCGGTTTCCTCACAATTTTTTCCTTCACCGTTTTGAGAGCAGTGGTGATGAAATAAATTACACAAAGTACCCGCGACCTACAACTCGTAAGTCGGGGCTGATATCACTCGGCTACCACTGATCAGACATATGTATAACATACTTAAATATTACTAAAATCGGAAACATCGCAGTTTTAGCTGTCCGCTTCACATGTGTAGCGAATATCAGATTTGCTCCAATTTCAAACACAATATATGTTTACTATATTCAATTTCAGCTTTCATGGAAGCTAGTTATATTGGAAAGCCCTATGTCGGACAGTAAACAAGTCCTATACGGACCTATGGCAAACGACGCTTTTATTACAAAATTTGAATATAAGGAGTGATGCACAAGAGTGTATGTATAGCCTAGAATGGTGCTGATATATGCAGACAGAGCATTCAAATATAATCAAATAAAATCAAGCAGTACTACATTAAATATAATAATACATAAAATAGTGTTATAAAAAATTATAAATAATAATATTTAATGTAATTATTTTAATCATAATTTAATAATTCTTATTTTGGGTGCATATGGGGCCCCACCACGATCTTCGGGGCCCAAGTCAACCTCCCCTGCAAGTTGGGGCACCTGCCGAACAACGGACGAGGCTCTGGCGCTGGCTTTCCCTTTTAGGGTTGGGAGGTCAGACGGCAGTCGCTCCCGTAAAGGCCACAAAAGTCAAATTACCATGGATAGGTCAGAAAAGATAATTGCCACGGATAGGGCGCCGCCGCAAAACGGCGCGCAGGAGATTCGCCCGACTCCTGTGGCAAGTGGGCGAGGGCTACCGTGTACGGGGCGAGCACGGTTAAAGACGCGAGCCCCAACCCGGAAGCTCCGCTTCGCCAGCCTGAACATTGGCACGCTGACCGGACGCGCGAGAGAGTTGGCCGATGTACTGCTTAGGCGAAGGGTGGCCGTGGCATTCCTGCAGGAGACTCGGTGGAAAGGCCGCAGGTCCCGACTCATCGGGAATGGCTACAAACTGATCTATACGGGTGCAGCCGGTGGGGAGAACGGGGTGGCCGTTGTACTCTCCGAGGAGTTTCACGACGCAGTCCTGGAGGTGAAACGCTACAGTGATCGGCTTATGGTCGTAGGTGTGCTTATTGATGGGGTTATAACCCACTTGATAAGTGCCTACGCGCCTCAGGTCGGTTGCAGCGACGCTGAAAAGGCTGCGTTCTGGGATCAACTCGGTGGGGTGCTTCGTGGCATCCCGTTGTCGCAGGGAATCGTTTTGGGTGGTGATCTGAACGGTCATGTGGGTGACAGGTGCAAGGACTTTGAGCATGTTCACGGTGGCTTTGGATACGGTAGCCGTAACGCTGAAGGGGAGACTATCCTCCAAACGTGTGCGGCTGCCGGCCTTGCCATCGTGAACACGTATTTCAAAAAGAAATCCGAACACCTGATTACCTACAAGAGCGGGAGGTACGCTACCCAAATCGATTTCTTACTCACACGGAGGCACCACATCAGTAGGGTGGCCAACTGCAAGGTCATACCCGGTGAGAGTCTCACTGCACAACACCGTCTCCTTGTCATGGACTTGCGCGTCAAGCCTAGGGTCAAGGTTGTTGAGCGCCAACAACGCCGTATACGGTGGTGGCGACTGAATGAAGCCACGTCCCAGTCGTTCGCGTCGGCCATCGGCGATAAGTGCGATGGTACCGATGGCGAACCTGTGCAAAGCCACTGGGACAGGATTCAGGTTGCCATCACTGAGGCGGCAAAGTCGGTGCTCGGCTTGTCCAGGGGCGGCCGCAAGTGTGACAAGGAGACTTGGTGGTGGGATGACACAGTCCAGAGGGAGATCAGAGAGAAGAAAGCCCTCTTCAAAACGTGGCAAGCTTCCAAATCTCCCGAAGACCGCGACGCATACAGAACCGCAAAACGTGCCGCCAAGAGGGCCGTAGCCAGAGCCAGACGAGACCACTTACAGCCACTTTATGATAAGTTGGAATCGTCTGAGGGGCAAAAGCTCATTTATAAGTTGGCACGTTCCAGGGTCAAAGCGGCACTGGATATCTCTAAGTGCCGCTGTGTAAGAGACCCTGACGGCAATCTGTTATGCGAGGACCTCGCGGTGAAGGAGAGATGGCGCTCGTATTTCCACGAGCTGCTGAACAAGCAGCACAAAGAGGTGCTGTCTCCGGTTCTCCCTCCAAATCAGGGACTTGTGCCCCCGGTTACGCCTGAAGAAGTGCATGCGGCCCTTCGCCGCATGAAGAACCGGAAAGCTGTCGGTGCCGATGGAGTCCCCATTGAAGCCTGGAAGGCGATGGGTCCTCGTGGTGTGGGCATCTTAACCCACCTATTTAACCGCATGCTCCTCACCGGAAAGATCCCGAGTCAATGGAGACTGAGTATTATCACTCCAGTCTTCAAAGGCAAGGGAACGGTGCAGGAGTGTGGCGACTACCGTGGGATTAAGGTTATGTCCCACACCATGAAGCTCTTCGAGCGGGTGATTGACTCTCGGATCCGACAGGAGTGCACCGTCTCGGGATGTCAATATGGGTTTAGACCAGGCCATGGCGCCATGGATCCCATCTTTGCCCTAAGGGTTACCATGGAGGGATACAGATCGAAGAATACGCCTCTGCACCTCTTGTTCCTAGACATGCAGAAGGCCTTCGACTGTGTCCCCCGTGATGTGATCTGGTGGGCGCTGAGATCCAAAGGAGTGCCCGAGACCTATGTTGACATCATCCGAGATATGTACCGAGACTCCGGTTCTGTGGTTCGGACCGCTGTTGGCGATACGAAACCCTTCCCCATCACCGTCGGAGTTCACCAGGGCTCTGTCCTTAGTCCGTTTCTGTTCGGCGTGGTGCTGGACGTGCTGTCCTCCACCATCAGGGACTTACATGAGCAGCCGCCATGGCTGCTCATGTATGCAGACGACATCGCGCTGGCGGACTCGGACAGTGGGCGCTTGGTTCGACGTGTGACAGCGTGGAAGGAATCGCTGGAAAACGGCGGTCTGAAAATTAATGCGGCGAAGACCGAGTACTTGGCCTGTAACACAACAAACGCTGCTCCTGTTCGCATTGGCGAAGACACAGTCGAGCGCACGGAACAGGTCAGGTACTTGGGATCGGTGCTCCACGAGTCCGGGGATGTCGATTGCGACGTCGAGTCACGTATCTCGGCGGCCTGGGCGAAATGGCGTGACGTGGCGGGGGTTATCTGTGACCCCAAAATGCCGGTTAAGCTCAAAGGACAGGTCTATAAGACCATCATTAGGCCTGTCCTTTTGTATGGCAGTGAAGCGTGGCCTGTACTTGAGCGGCACAAGCAGAGCCTGCGTGTCACGGAAATGAACATGCTGCGCTGGATGTCGGGAGTTTCGCGGAAAGACCGCATTAAAAACTCCCGCATCCGGGGCAGCCTTCAGGTCCGTGACATAGCGGATAAACTGCAGGAGGGTCGCCTACGCTGGTATGGCCACGTATTACGAAAACCGGCAGACTACGTTGGTAACAGATGCCTCGCCATGCCGCCTCCGCCGGGACCCGGAAAACGAGGAAGGCCTAAGAGGCGTTGGATCGACGTCGTAAGGGACGATATGCGTGCCAATGGGCTTACGGCAAAGGACGCGAAAGACCGAGCGAAGTGGAGGCGTTTAAGTCGGAAAGCGGACCCCGGGCACCGAGGTGAAAGCCAAGGAAGCAACCGGGACTAACGCTGTGATGATGATGATGATTAATAATTCTTATTTGATTTGATAACGTAAATTGTTTTTTTCTCGTTAATTTAATTTTGTTATTTTTGTGCTGTGTATGGACTCTAGTCTGATAATAAATGATGTTATTATTATTAAATATACGTAAATTATATATAGAGGCGAGGATCAGAGGCATTGCTACAATTACGGATATCGTCATGTATCTTGAGCGCTGACTTTTGCTTCAAGACTGCAATTTTTTTTTTATGCCATCACCGTTCTACCATCGGACAACTTGACATTCGGCGAGACTCTCTTCTTACATTATTGACTCCTTACAGTCCGACCTAAATATTTTGCTCCATCGTTTAGTTTACTGCAATTTTTCTGACCGATTAAACTTTTGACTACCCTAATTACAGACACATTTCAAAACAATAGGAGTGCGGACACCAGTGTCCTCTTAGGGCTTAATGAACTAAAAAGAGATTGTTCAAATCGTATGCGACTCCGCACCAACTTGTGTTAAACCAAATAAACCAATAAATGATTTCGGAAATAATAATGTTACTTCTTGCGAATGTTAACCATTTATTAACATTTTTATATTTTTTAATGTTGTTAAAAAAATCAGTACATTATTATACATCAATGAAACCTAATTTTTGGTATTAATATACTCGTAGTTGTGACACAATATAGTACGGTGTATGGGCATTCTCTTTTAGGTGTCTTCGTGTGTATCGCGCCTTATATTTAAATTCCGAAATAAAGCCCATGTTTCATCGGACGGTCAATATTAATCTTGCAGTTTACACATACGCACGAAAAACCTAAAAGCCTCTGAACACGGAAAAGTCTACATAATTAATTGAATACCCTTCATGGAGTCCAAAATATCGGCCCAAAATTATTTCTCATTTTCATGATGAAATTCCGAAAATTTTTCAATTTTGATTGAAAGGTTGGGTTTAATAATGTAAAACAATGTAAAATATATATAAAATAAAATATTATCTTAAGTACGCAAAAATTTGGGCATCCTAGAAAAATATGTATTTCGTGTAATTCGAAAATTATTTCAAGAATCTGTATGCGAAAAGGATTTTAACTTTGGTTTAACGCCTAGGGCGTATCTATCCGCAAAAACGGGTAGGAGTTATTTAATAATTTGATTCCAAAGAAAAAGGTATCATATTATTATCAGTTACTGGGTGATGGAGGTTTTTTTTCGGAGTGTAGAAATCAACCAATGATAACTCCCGCCCTTGGGTGGAGTAGGTGATAGTGTCACTGTTACTAATTAAAAATCTCTCCCTGTTCCTCAGTTTCATACTAGGGCCGAACCTTTTACCCAGTAGGCTTCGACCCTGCTGGGCCCCTACGGTTTGCGACAACTCCTTGAGGCACGCGGGAACAGTGTGCGCCGTCGACGACCAAGCTTACAAAACATGCTGTCACTCCATACGAAATATATTAAACTGCATGCAGTTAGATTGAAGTCCACTCGGCGTACTTAGTAAAAAGTTTGATAGATATTATATTTTTATTATTGGTTTAGGTATTTTAATCCATAATACGATTATACATTTCTTCAAGTAAAAGAAAATATGTATAATAGATTCAGTAAAATTAAATTTTCATTGATGTTACTCACCGAAATTAATTGAAAACAACATTTATGGTTTCGTTTGTACACAATACAGGCCCAAGACATAATTCCATCTATTGTTTACTTACTATCGTAAATTGAAATTCAATTACCGTAACCCACAAAGGGCTTTTCCAATAATGGAAGACCTCCTCCACCCCCTTTTGTACTAGCGTCAGAGACCAATGCAGAGATGCATAGAGTATTTTCAGAGCGCTAGCTAAATTGGTCTCTAGGATCGCGACTTCAGTTAAGCGTTTGCCGTGGCTCGGTTCGCACGTTCCGCGGACTTGTATGAAAAATATACTTGTAGAAAAAAAAACTTCGATTATTGTACAGACTTTGAAAGTTATTCATGGTTTAAAGTTGAAAGTGGTTTGTATTTGCGTGTTTCGTGTTTGAAAAAAGTTTTCGGAGTTTTGAGGTAAGTTTCGAAGTTGTGATAACTTTTTTCTTTTTATTTTTTCCACGCGAAAAAAAATATTTAGGAAGGGTTTTGGAGTTATATCACCAACTTGGTATATTTAAAAGGATACCTTTCTATAAATGTTTGGTATAAAAATGATTTTACGTAATATAAATAAAAAAAATAACTTTAATTGGTTAAGTATTTGGTTAAGTATATTAATTAGAATAAAAGTGTTGGAAATTAAGGGCTCAATTATTTTTCTGTGCCTTTTACAATATAATATGTTATGTTTTAAGTAGGTACATAATATATATCTTATTTAATTACTTATATCTCCAACATTCAAACTTGAATATGTTGCAAAATAAATTTAAATTTAAGGCTGACCTAAAAATTTATACAAACTCGCTGAATATTTTTTTAAGTCTACAAAACATTGCAATTTACAAAAGTAAGTATTCCATAATTTACATAGTCAGCATAGTAGTAGTAAACGAGATTATCCTGGATCTGAATATTACAATAACATTAGCTGTCTCGTTTAATTAAATGATATTGCTTTATTTTGAATAAATTATTATGTTTGAAGTTTGGACGTATCTGTACCTAGTAAGCAATATTGATCTGCGACTAAAATAATATTTGGTTCTTGGTCCTATGACTTTGAAAAAAGAATTTCATTTTTTTTTCATTTATTTTAAGTTGTGCGATTTTTTGGAGTTGAATAAATGAAGACTTAATTATTATTTGTTGGGTTGCAGTTTTATTAGAAACAAATTTTCTACATACATAGTATTAGTATTACTATGATCTTATTTTCAACAAAAACTGTAAAAATATTACTACAATGCTAAGTATATTTAGCAAATAGTCGTACCTAACACAGAAATCTATTTGGAAAAATATATGTTTTTTTTTCAAAGAATTCTTTGGAGTATCTCCCCCGATGTTTTTTCATAGGAAACGAACAATTGTAACTGTGAACTAGGTTTAACGTTTCAAAAGTACCCTTAAAGGTCTATGCGAAAAAAATATATTTATTGAATTTGAAAAATAATTGACCCAATTATAAGTATCAGGGGTTCGTGTTATATCCTCATTATATTCAAAACGTATACATTACTCGCATAACTCAAAACTTCGAAATTTCCCAACAACTTTTCTCAATTTTCCTAATTAAATTCCCAATACGGGCCATAAAGTAAACCAAAATGACCGTTAAATTTCAAAATTCGAAACTCGAACATAAACTTTACAAAGTTCCTAACTAAATCGTATCTGAGTACACTGTGTTTAAAAATGTATGGGAACCTGAAAGCGCGTAGGTCTCTTTTCAGCCGTTACTGAAATATTCAGGTCGAGTTTAGATAGCCTGTAGAAGTGGCCCGTTTTTAATCGAGGGTAGTTAAAAAATGTTTAAAAGTTGTCAAAACTTAAAAAGCCCATTTTGAAATTTGTATTTTGACTACCTAGTCGGCTTGTTTGTAAAATAGCTTCCACTGCGCCGAAGCCACATTTATTATCTTAATCAAAATAGATAAATTATTAAAAATACATTTTTTTTTAATCTAGTAAAAAAAAAGTGTTCCTTAAAATATATCATCATCATCATCATCAGCCTTTTTAATGTTCCCACTGCAGGGACACAGGCCTCCTCTCTAGTAGAGGGGAATGGGCCGTAATCCACCACGCGGGCCCAATGCGTGTTGGTGGATGTCACATGTCTTCGAATTTTGGGTTCTAGGACATGCCGGTTTCCTCACGATGTTTTCCTTCACCGTTTTGAGAGCAGTGGTGATAAAATAAATTACACAAAGTAATGCGCCTGGCTGGGTTTGAACCCGCGACCTACAACACGTAAGTCAGGGCCGTTACCACTCGGCCACCACTGCTCTCTTAAAATATATAAAAATGACAAAACAATATCCACACAATAAGAAATATTATCACATCTTCTTTACATTAACCATTAATCACTTCATCATCATCATCAGCCTTTTTAATGTGCCCACAGCTGGGAAACAGGCCTTCTATCTAGGAGAGGGACTCACTTAATCACTTAATAAATAATATTTTTTTTTTGTCATTTAGTGTCACTAGGTACAAATTTATGCCTATTTTTATCTACACTAATATAATAAAGAGGTAAAGTTTGTTTTTTTATTTTTTTGTTCGTCGGGGGTAATCTCTGGAACTACTGGTCCGATTGGAAAAATTTTAGCAACAATAGAAAGCTGCTTTACTCCTGAGTGACATAGGCTATATTTTATGTACGCGGGCGAAGCTGCGGGCAAAAGCTAGTTTTTTATAAATTTAACAATATATAAACAAAACTGAGTCAAACGTAATAATCCTATCAATAAAAAGTAAAGTAATACTAATACGATTTTGTTGTACGATGTGTGTAAGCCCTTTTGGACAATAAAAGTTCAGACGAACAGTTTTTATTAAAAAATAGCGAGGGTCTAACATCCGTATTCACAAACAATACTCAAACGACCCTTGACTAAGCAAACGCACAGCGTTGAAATAGAGCTCTGTGATTGGTTCGTTTGTGTTGCGTTGTTCACAAACCCTGCCCTGTGCGCTCGCGAGCACTGTGAGACCGCATAGTAACGTTTGTGAATACGGGTGTTAGTCTCGTTATCACCCGCATAGCCTTTTCCAAACCGTTTTAGGGTCAGCACCCCTTTTTTCAACGGATATCAGCGATTTATATCTAGGTATGACCTAATTAATTACAGATTGATTTCCACGTCAAACCGTGCCGTCTTTTGTAGTCGAAAAGGCTTTTCGAAAAAGTCCTGAAGTAAGATTTATTACGACGCAGAAATAATGATAATAGTGACATGATTTATATCAATTAGAAGCATTTGGATTCAAAAGAATCTGTTTCAAAAAGTCTTTCTGTTCTTCAAGAGGCAGTTTCCAGTCCAGTAGCGCTGTCAATTCATATGTCGTAAAACGAATAAAACATGCATATTAACATGTAAAAATTAACCCCACAGCCCTCGAACGAAGACTAAGGAGGAAACAGGAGTAGGTTTTAGTCAGTAAAAGACGAATCAAAAATGCATAAATGTATATTTACATGTAACAGTTAACCACGCGGCACTGGAACGAAGGCAAAGAGGAAACAAGAGTGGGCTTTAGTCTGTAAAAGTCTAACACGCCTTGACCTTCCATAGAAGAAGTCATTAAATGATTTTCAACCTAAAAAAAAAACACCATTTCGAGTGTTACTACAAATACTTTGTTGCCTTTTCTATTCCTTTAAAGAGTCACATCAAATACATTTAAACTTTGTCAGCAAATGTAGAGGCCCAAATGCAGGGCCGAAGCCTACTGGGGCCCCGGTCCGGTTTCTGAACGGAAGGTCCGACCCCGATATGAAGGCTAAGAAGCAATGGGGTGGGTCGGTTAGTCAGTAAGAGTCTGACACAGTTTCCCACTCGTCCTTTTTTCGTCTTTAGATGATTTTTCCCACCATAAAAAAATATATATGTTTAAACTTTTATACATTTTATTAGTTAAAACAATTACAAAGATACCCAGAAACGTGACAAATATCTGTAGGTCATTCAAATGTTTATTCCGAGCGGGAATCGAACTCGCGACACTCAGAACAGCAGTCAATCAGTTCACGGATGTAACGCATATCTTCCTTATATAATTGGTTGTTTGTTAACTAGTTTCAAGTTTGCGTCACTACGCGTAAATAAACTGTTTTTCTTTCTTTCTTTCTTTGTTCACCTACTGCCACTGCTAATTGGGGCTATTGGACCGTAAACCGCCTCTTGAAACCGAAAATAAAAATTAAAGATCTCATTTTAACGACGACGCGGGCTCAAGGAAGGGTTTCTACAGAATAACCCTGCATTCCGTAGAATGACCCAACTAACGGGCCCAATTAGGGAATTACCTCACGTAGGGTAAAATAAGTACAGGTTTTTGGCTAAAGGGTCAATTTATCGCGGGTTCGCATTAATTAAGGATAGATTGGGCGCTGTAAGACGTCAAACGGTAGGCTCTATTCTTGCCTATATGAGCCTACCGAGGTATGTTTTATAGAGAGGATAGAATAGATTACTTCTAGGTAAGCGCGCTCCATCGTCGATTCAGCAGAATCTGCCCTCCTGGCCAAGTTACAATCGTTTCGTTTAACGTTACCGATTGTAGTTGGCCACGTCCCCAATTCCTTTGTTGAGATGACGTGCGAACAAGGTTTCTGGTGAGATAGAGGTCAAGCACGAACGTATCAATAACAATAATAAAAAAAATATATATGCTAACAATATAAGCAAGAAAATAAGTAACGACTAAATTGAAAACCTTTGAAAACAAAACTATGATCACAATTACTAGTTCTGAAGAATTGGAATCGCTCTAGAAATCCCCATTTCGTCGCACCATTGCTCGATCAAGCTCCCTAATACCGCGCATGCTAACAATCCTTACTGCGCTCGTGGAGACCAAATCCGAATCGGATTTGTTTGCTGATGTAAGACGATATTGTTAGATAGTTTGCCGTTGAAGACAGAGTCAAAGGATTAACTATGAGTCTTTTTAATGTACCCACTGATGGGACACAGGCCTCCTCTCTAAGAGAGGGAATGGGCCATAATCTACCACGCGGACCCGATGAGGATTGGTGGATGTCATATGTCTTCGAATTTTTGGTTCTAGGACATGCCGGTTTTCTCTCGATGTTTTCCTTCACCATTTTGAGAGGAGTGGTGATGAAATCGTAAGTCAGGGCCTTTACCACTCAGCCACCATTACTCTAATCATATGTGCTAATTGTAGCGAAAAAATAAATAAAAGAACATTTTTTCCACTACTAATAATATTTTTAATGTTTGTTAACTATTAAAACAAAAACCCGAAAACAATAGCAACAAAAGAAATAAAAAACCTACTGGCTGAGTAAAGGTGTCAAAAAATGTCAGTGTAGCGCTAGTGCTGGTGTGAATATTCAATTTTGAGAATTTTGTTTCAGAAAAATAAAGATTCTTTGCTAAAATTCAAAATTCACGTTAACACTAGC
This sequence comes from Mythimna loreyi, assembly GCA_029852875.1. Lineage (NCBI taxonomy): Eukaryota > Metazoa > Arthropoda > Insecta > Lepidoptera > Noctuidae > Mythimna > Mythimna loreyi. The sequence goes on along the minus strand of CM056800.1, from coordinate 7,117,468 downwards.
GTTGTTTTCGCATTTTTTGGCATCCTCATTCAGCCTATTGGTTTTGTTTTATTTCTTTTGTTACCATATGCACATATTGTTTTTAGGGCCGATTTTTCAATCTTCAATTGACTGAGGAATAAATATGGCGGTTTGACATATTTTCTATAAAAAAGCTGTCAAAACTTCAAACATATTCCTGAGATAAAAGTTATCAGGCGATTAAAAAATCAGCCCTTAGATAATTAAGGTTAAATACGAAGTGGGTACCTGAAGATGGACGACAACGCCGAGGTAGACGCCTACCGTAAGAACTGGTTCGAGGTAGCCCGAGAGAAAACTACCGGGAATAAGTTGGGGCCTTTGCCCAGCAGTGGGGCAGTATAGATTAGGTAAGAAAAAGGTTAAATAATATCGTGCTATATTTTTGTGTTTTGTAATCAAACAACTAAATTGAACGTGTAGTAGTGAAAAGTATCTAGTTTTAATTTTTTCGCTACATAATGCAGTGTTGTTTTTGAAGTGTGAATGGATTTTGTTAGGAGTGATATGAAAGAAAAGGGAGTTAGTGATAGTATGGCGAGTGACAGTCCAGAGTGGAAGAAAAATACGTGTAGCGACCCCAAGTAATATAAGACAAGGGCAAGAAGAAGAATGTACTGTTGCACCTAATAATATTTTTTTTTGGTAGGTAAAAATCATCCAATAACAAATCCTGCTCTTGGGCGGAGTGGGAAATAGTGTTAGACTCTTACTGACTAAACAATCCACCACGTTCAAACTTTCCTTATCTACCAAGGCCAGAGCCTTCCTTTCAGACTTTTACCTTTGGCCTCAGTAGGCCGACCCTTGTGTAGGGTCTTCCTAAAAAAAATTCGACTATCATTAGGTCGTGGGGACCTAATGGTAATGGGACCTAATGGTTTTTTTTAGGAAGATGCGTTTGTATATCTTTTATTTCGTAATCAGGACTTTTCATTCACTTAGCTGAAAATTTTCTCAGAGTTTTTACAACAGAAAATCAGGTTGGCACGTAAAACAGACCTTTCGGTGTTGGTTTGATAAAGTTGAAATATACGTGTGATGTTATCGACAGCCTCCATCGGGAATTTTCATTCAAGTAGCTGAAAATTTTCACACAATTTTAAAATAAAATAACAAAAATGAAAGAAAATTAATTTACGAATGATCTGAGGTCAGTAAGTGGATGGGAGTGCGTATTTAAGGGTAAAACACAGTTTATCTCCATTTCTGGCTAGTTTATCCGGAAATCGAGATAATGGTCCAATGAATTATGATCATCATAATCATATATATAATCAGGTCCTATGGAAAAAATGTAAATGGCGTAGTTGTTGTTATATTCTTTTCCTTTTCCTAAGGGTTTCAACCTACTGTTATTATTTTTTCACTTTTGACCATTTTCGAACAGCAACCAAGTTTCGGCACTGATTTATAACTGCTAGAGAAAATCAGGTTCGCTATTACAAAACGAACCTTTCGATGTTGGTTTGATAAAGTTGAAATATACGTGTGATGCTATTGACTGGCTCCATTAATCTTAACGACGGTTCTTGTGGCCGATATTGATAAATAACTATCTCAGATGATAGTGCAGAAACGCAAAAGCTATCTCTTTGTTAGAGTCAAACTTTTCGGTACACGAAACTGGTTTTTTTGTGACGATTCTCTCTAATTTTTGTCTTAAGTGGAAACGAAACTTAGTAAGATCTCGGGAATGTAAAAACTGCTAAACTTAAAGATTGAAATTTGGGTAATCTAGTTAAACTACTTTTAGGTAGTTCTTAAGGCCATCCGGACCAAGCCCAAAGCTCCCGCGCGCTTCAAAGAGTTGTCAGTAAACCGTAGGGACCCTGCAGAAGGGTCGAAGCCAACTGGGGCTAATATACACCGTGAAATTTAAATGATTGTTTTCCCTCAGCGAAATGGTTGTATCTTGGTAATACAAACGATTGATAAAAATATAAAATATTAAAAACAAAAAATGGACCTGTAGAGTGCAAGCTAATTATGACGTATCACAACGTGCGAGAGCTTATTTTGGTTTAAATATTTAATGATCGGTTTCCTTTGACGGCGGGCTGCTCATGCGACTCTAGTAGTACCTACAAATTACGTCTAATGTTACTGTTGTTTTCGCTTTTTTGAGTTGATAAATATTTTTAATAATCTACACTAATATAATAAAGAGGTAAAGTTTGTTTTTTTATTTTTTTGTTTGTAGGAGGTAATCTCTGGAACTACTGGTCCGATTGGAAAAATTTTAGCAACAATAGAAAGCTGCTTTACTTCTGAGTGACATAGGCTATATTTTATGTACGCGGGCGAAGCCGCGGGCAAAAGCTAGTTATTTATAAAAAAAAACTTTAATTTTTTTATTTTTTTCTGTATGCTTCGAAAGTAGGTACTCCTTATGGCAAGTCGTTCTGCCGCGGGAAAAGAACCATTTAAAGGAGGACGGCGAATTGCATGTACAATGGGACCCACTGATAGGAGGATCATACATTAAGGAAACTTGCAACTAGTTCTAGAACTATACAAAACTAGTAAAAAAGCAAATGGGCAATAAGTTGTTGAGGTTGGAAAAAAAAAGATATTCAAGGTAAAAGATTATAACCTAAAACGAACCTAAGATAAAGTAGGTATTTGACAATACAATCTTGTCTTTTTTTACACATTAAGTATTTCAAGGTAATAGAATAGGTTACCCTCATACCAATAAAAATACGTCCGGAAGCTAGGAACTATAGGCATTTAGTCATAACGAGATAGGAAATAGGTAGGTAAGCATAAACTAGACTGGTATAGTCTGATCCAACTCTCTGTATATCATAAGTTTATATCTCTATAGTTTTTTATTTTAGATGGGGAAATCATTCAATCACATCTCCCGCTCTTGACAGGAGCAGGGGATAGTTTCAGACTTTAACTGATTAAAACCCACGCATGTTCCTTCTTTGCCTTAATTCCAGGGCCTTTTTCACATTATCCTTGGCGCCAGTAGGCTTCGACCCTGCTGGGCCTCCACGTTTATCTAACATCTACTTAAGGAGCGCGTGCAACGATACACGCCATCAACCACTTGGGGGCCCAAGTGGATGACGGCGTGTATCGTCCGAACGGCTACTGGACGGTCGGACGACGAGCTACCCATTGCGGTCCGCAAGACATATCTATTGTCTATACCTTATTGAACTCTCTTGGGTGATACTGAGAATTTTACTTTGTCTTACTTGGGAATCGACTCCATATCCATACTTACGATCATTAGGCCAACGAAGTGCAGGTAAAAGAAATAATTAGCCATCATTACGTAGTATAAAACAAAGTCCAGCTTTCCCTATGTATGCTTAAATCTTTAAAACTACGCAACGGATTTTGGTGAGGTTTTTTTAGTAGATAGAGTGATTCAAGAGGAAGGTTTATATGTACAAATACATTATCATAGCACCCGTGCGAAGCTGGGGCGGGTCGCTAGTCCTACATAAATTACAAACATAGATCTCGTGGAACTCTGTTCATAGAAAACAATTAGGAAGCACACAATATTAAGAATTTGGATTAAAAAACGAGCTTTGTTGAATAAAATTATATTTATACAAAAAAAAACCTTTTATTCGCCGCGATTATGGCGTGCCCGGCACTGGGTTGCGATAGCCGCTGACGCCATTCCACTATCATGTGATCCCGCCGGAGCTCTGTTCGCCGTGCCGCGACTTGTCGCGGCAGCAGAGGTTCGCCCCGGCAAAGAAGTAAATAAGTTTGAGTTTCAACTTATATGTTTAACTATTACAACACTGATATCACGCGGATAAACACATTTTTGAACTATATCAACTGCCTGAGCACTTTTGTCGAACAAATCATTATTAATTTGGAATCCAAAGGTAAAAGAGTTTGTATATAGAATGTTTTGGTATATAGAATATTCAGTCCAAACGTCCACGTCGTGAATAATGCACAAAATTATATAGAAAATAATAAATATCCCACGTTATCTGTTGAAAACAAACAATGAAAAAATACCAATAATAATAATATTTATTAGTTTGACACTGTAGGGACGAGACGTATTTACCAAACCAGGTTTGAAAACCAGGGCTTTGTTTCAAAGCAAGGCGCCCTAGTACGAAGTAAGAAATACTTGCTAATATCCATGCATTTCGGACTAATTTCCCATAAAAGTACACCTAATTTAGCATTGGGGGCTCAGTAGTCGTGCGCGAAATTAAGCTTGTGATTGAAATAGGAAGGAAAGATTTCATGTCCATCTAAAAAAATAATTGTCGCATGGTAGGTACGAACTAGACTAAAATATGAAATACGCATTTGGTTTAAAATACTTTCTAGTATTTTAATACCTGGTTTCTGATCCTGGTATTTGTTCAAACTCGTATTTGCAAACCCTGGTGTTAATATTTTACAAGAATATCTCTTCACTATGACACTGACAATCACTAACATTGATAGCATAACGTTCCGTTCTATGATATCATAAATATTCGTAATAATTATACATTTTTCATAACATTGTTATTTTTTTTTATATCAAACATGAATGCAATTTTTATATTCACTTTTTATGTTATTTTTTTTATATTAGACGAGATTTGGTTATTAAAGAAAAAAAAAAAACAATACGTAACGTACTGTGAACCTATAGGTACAAGTGTAAGAACGTACATCGTGTAAAGACTAGGTTGGAGCGTAACTCGAAACACGGTGCGTTCAATTAATTGCACGATGGCTTATTTTTAAGTAAATTCTTTTTTTTTCTAACTTTTAATTCCCTTCTCCTAGTGACTCAATATTTTTTATATAATCCTCTTATAAATTCTTAATTATAATAAACATGAACTCGCAAGTGTATATATTTTTATATAATGTGGGTCCAAACTCATCGTTCTCCTTTCACGGTGTATATGGCAACATAGGAATGCGTAGGTTGTTTAGTCAGTAAAAGTCTGACACTGTTTCCCGCCTCACCCAATGGCGGGATTCGTCATTGAACGATTTTAAGCTACCATAAAAAAAAAACCCTGGCCAATTAATTACGGTTGGATTTCAGTTGCGAAACTTTACTACAGCAATGCAGAGGAGATCTACTTGTATCTTTTAACTTATTTTTATGAGTCTGCAAACCTACTTTTAAATATGTTAACAAGATTTAATGCCCTTTATAATTTTTTTATTCTTCCAAGTTAAATAAACGAAATACCAGCATATTATACGGTATTTTATTTTAATTTAAAATGGTTGCTTTGTTTTATAAAATTTGTTAATTTTTCGAAACAGGGGACTTAAAAACATGGATAGCTCGCCGTTCGGTCGTCTGGTAATAGTCTGGACCAAACCTAGTCGTCGATGGAACGCTCTGTTCCCGCGCGCCTCTAGGAGTTGTCAGCAAATGTAGAGGCCCAACTGCAGGGCCGAAGCCTACTGAGGCCTCGGTCCAATTTCTGAAAGGAAGGTCCTACCCCGGTATGAAGGCTAAGAAAGAAAGGGGTGAGTCGTTTAATCACTAAGAGTTTGACGCTGTTTCCCGTTCCACGCAAGCGACATTCGCCATTAGATGATTTTTACCACCATAAAAAAAACGTAAAGGGTTATTTTGTTTCACAGTATTAGTTAATTTTTCGAAAGAGTGGGACTTCAAAACATAGACAAAACCGCAATCATGACTAACATCCGAGACAAGATCACTCTTATTAAGATTTTCGTTTTTCCGTCATATTTTGCAGTTTTCCTGCATTCCAGGGCAACGGCTTTCCTTCTGAGGCCATGAGATGACTTTGGAAAGGAAAACCAAGACCCTACAACGCTTAGCAAAGAAGGAAAATAGATCGGTATGATTTTAGTTAAAATCAAAGTCAAAATAGTTTTTATTTCACATAGACCTATACAGGCATTTATAAAACATCAGAAGTTAGTGCACGGTTCCAAATTAGTCGTTTCCTATGGAGAAGAATCGGCCAGAAACTCCATGGTTACTCTTAAAAAAAATGGTTTGTTATAATATTTTTGATAGTTTGTGAGTGCCCAGTCTAACACCTCTACCTCTACGGTCCCGACTAAGCGTTTTACCTCTTCGTTTATACTGCGGCTAATTGTCCCAATCCAAAAAGAATTCGAACAATTTGCCTGTATCAATAATAATTTAGGTGTCTTCAAGGCGAGAGTGAATAGGCTCTTAATGAACTAGTGCAATTCAACTATTGCATAACTGCTCACCGTCTAGTGGGAAAGTAGGCAAGCACTGTTTTCTATTATTAAAAAGAAACATGTGCAGTTTTATTCACTAAAAGTAAATACGTAAACCGCTCCATTCTAAGGAGGAAGAAGTTATGAAGAAGATGATTTTCAACTTAAAAAAATCAAAGTTTATAAGGAGACTCTTGTAAGAAAAATCGAAAGAAATGTCGCTTTTTTAAAGGCAGATTTTATTAAAAGTACCGCAAATGTCGGAGTTTTTCAGTTTTTACTCGAGTTTTTAAAGGACCAAAGTTTTTATAGCGCCATCTTTAGTTTTGGTTTTACATTGAAATGAGTTATAAACCATTTTCTTGACAGTTTTAGTAGTCTTGAAAAACAGGGCGGCTGTGTTACTGAATATTAATTTTTGTACTTTAATTTAGACTTTAGGTTCATAACGAGACTTGAATAATGAAGGTTGTCAGAGTGTACTGCGGAAAGGTGCGGACATTTTCATTTTAAATGAACAAAATATTTTACATTTTTTTTTTTTTAGTTAGATACCTACTTAGTATTGTTGTCTATACATACATAATATAAAAAATAAGTTATAATATAGGTAAATATATTATAGTAAGTAAGTAGTAAGTTTTTTTTTTCTTGTTTTTTGTGTCTGTACGAATAAAAGGATATATTTCTATAAAAGTATTTCTATTTCAATTAAATAGTTTTATTTCTGATTTCATTAAACAATAACTCTAATATCGTCTTGTTCTATAAAACCAGTGAAGAAACAGTTGTAACCTATATTCTCGGATACTCTCAAATTGATCCGAAGTCACATCCTATTCATAAGCTCTATTCAACTGACGATCACAAATTAGGGTTGCGCAATCAAATCTCAGAAATCCGACAAGTCAAAGGTCACTTCATTAATGTATCTTTTCGTTGATATATACCGAGTTTCTGAAAGCCTGATCATACTGTCATTTAACTGACACAACTGTTAAATTAACAGCTGTGTCAAATTAATTTGGAATGCTGAAAAAAATCAATCTATGGCATGGCATTTGACATGCAATTTCAATAGAAGATTTGACTACACTGTCGAGTAACAAGAAGATGAAATCAAAATCGCTGATCATGCCTTTTGCACATCAATTGACACTAGACAAGAGATTTGACACACAATAAACAACACATAACACTCACACATACACAATAAAAAAAAAAACAAATTGAACATTTTTTTTCACGTGTATTGGCTCGTGTTTGACCCCTATCTCACTTGATCGTAAGCGATGATGTGGTTGACATTCGAGCAAGCTTGCCTAGAAGTAACATGTTCACCCTTGATTTAAATACACTTAGTTTTTATTTATTTGGGCGGAGTGGGAGACAGTGTCAGACTCTTAATGACTAAACAACTTACCCCGTTCCTTCGTTACCTTGATCCCAGGGCTCTGATAATACGCTTTCGCATCAACCATTGTTGGTCCCAGGAGGCTTGACCATGCTGGGCCTCCTATGGTTTGCTGACAACTCCTTGAGGCGCGCGGGAACAGTGCGTCGACGACTTGGGACGGCGGGCTACCCATTGCTCACCGTCCGTAAGCCTACGTTAATCAGCGACGGCTGCGTTACAGCTATCAGGGGACACAAACTCCGGCAGGGGAATCCACTTCTCAGATGGGCCCACCCATCTCTACATATTCTACACACAATGTATCATAACAGCCACTTACACATTAACGGCCATTAAAATCCCTCAACATAGTCATTCCGAAGTCAAAAAAGCGAAGGTCACTTTCTAATTAGAGTCAATATTTTTCATCGTTAACTTTCGCCGTGATTTGGACGCAAACAAAATTGAGCAGAAAATTGTTCGTGACCGCTTCGGTAGCCGTAGTGACGTGGTAGTGTATAGCCACTCGATACCAGGGGCTGTGATATTGCATTTTTCGGGTACGTTATTTTTAGCCGGTAGAGCGTTGGATATTGTATGTATGAGAAAATGCTTGACCTAATTCTTTTAGCAAGTAAACTGTGATGGTAAGGTATTATGATTAGGTTTTAACTTTAACTTTGAGCTTAGATTTTGAATTGAAATTTTTGAATATCAGGTTGGCGACCAGCCGATTGACTTTTAAGGTGAAGGCACGTTTTTTTTTGGTAGGTAAAATCAGCCAATGACAAATCCCTTGGGCGAAGAGGGAAACAGTATCAGACTCTTACTGACTAAACAACCTACCCCATTCCTACGTCGCCATCTATACCAAGACTAGAGCCTTCCTTTTAGACACAAAATCTTGGACCCAGTTGGCTTCGACGCTTTTGAGGGAAAGGCACGTGACTACATTCGCGAGAAGTTGACGGATTTATCTCATCACTGATTGGTTAGATTTGTTTTCACAATGACCTTGCTTATTGATATGTATGTATCTAAGTATGTATTTATTATTAGATTTTGTTTTTTTTTTCTTTTGTCTATCTTTTTAAGTTGTATCTACTATGTTATGTTTCTGCACCAGTCTAAGGTCGACTGGTAGAAAATACCTAAGTCCGCCTTTTTAAAGTCATCATCATCATCCTACCCTTATCCCATATTTCTTGGAGTCAGTGCAACTGGTTTTTTTTACTGTGCTGTGCTATCACCCGTCACACTATCACCCTTTTCTTTCATATCACTCTTCACACAATCTATCCATCTCTTCTTCGGCCTCCTTCTTCCTCTCCATCCATCTACGTGTAAACTCAGAACTCTTTTCGTTACGTGCGTTTAATCTCTCCTCTTCACATGACCATATCAAGACAGACAATTTCCGCCTTTTACAGTGTTATGTCTAAATAAATAAATAGGTACTAAAAAAATCTAAAAATAACTTACACCAAAAATCATCATCATTAGCTGAAATCCTTTCTTCAGGAACCTATTACATTTCGCTAATTATACTTTTTGCGTGACTACTAAATTGGAAAGGGGAGGCAAGTTAAACTTAGTTGTAATTTAAATTCAATTTGGCAGGCTTTGAAAATCACTTCGTTAGTTGGCAAGATCAAATCTTAACGAAAATTGCTTTCTTGCTTCGTCTACACAACTGTTATTAGCTTCAAGATAAATATCAAGACTTTAGGGAAATTGTTAACGGTATTATTAAGTTGTAATGAAAGTATCAAAATTGTTTTCAAAGGATTGGATGGGTAATTTGCTATTTAATAGCACGCAATAATAGGGGAGTATTTTACTGCTTACTGGCACATGGTATTTGCATGGCTTAAGTATAGATGTTCTGGTCTGGGTATCTTGTAAATGATAAATGATAGGTTTTTTACAATCTCTTTCACACGTAAATTTTAATTTTTTCTTACGTTAAATCTACATGAGGTCGGTGTTACTTAACAACATTTTATATGGTAGGAAAAGAATCATCCAATGCCGAATCCCGCCCTTGAACGGAGTGGGAAACAGTCATGTTTGCCTTCGACAATGGCATGCAAATATTCAAATTAATTTAAAACAAAAAGCGTTCTGAATTCAATACATTAAAATATTAAAACAAATGAATTATAAACAAAACTGACGATATAAATAACGTCATATAGTAATGTCAAAATCTACAAGAGTAATGTCAAAAGTACAATAGTTATATCTTAATTAAAATATTGATGTTAAAATTTAAAAGTTCATGCCAAGATTAATTTATAATTACAAAATGAATGTCAAAATTACAAATTTACTGTCAAAATTACAAGTTGATTGTCAAAATTACAAGTTGAATGTCAAAATTATAGTTACAAGATAAATGTCAAAATCACAAAGTTAAATGTCAAAATTATAATTAGGTACAAGATAAATGTCAAAATCACAAATTTCTTACTGAATAAACAACCTACCCCGTTCCTACGTTGCCATAGAGACTAGGGCCAGAGCCTTCCCTTCAGACACGAAACCTTGGCCCCAGTTGGCTTTAACCCTTCTGCAAGGTCCCTACGGTAGCTGACCACTTCTTGAGAGTTATTTTAACATTTAAAATGTTGAATATTGTCCCCTTTCCACGCGGTTTTAATATCCAAAAAGAGTCATCAATCACCGTTTGGTAAACAGGAAAAGGCTTTGCCTGAAAAAGTATCACAATAAAAAGTTCGTCCAGATTGTATTCACGTCCCATAGACAAGAGTTCTATAGAAGAGTTCCTTTGTTTATTGTTAAGTTATAGTCTTTATACGGACGAAGTTTCTGACTGTTACTATCAACAGTATTGGTTGTTTTTCCTTGTGTGAGTTTGGTTATGCCTATGTAGGTACTTTATAGTAAAGTATTGTACTTTATTTCAGGTAATTGTACTCTATACTTTATGAGAACAATATTTCTATTACTACACCCTATATCCTATCTGCAGGCCATACACCTTTACCTTGATTTCATTTGTGCAGTTTGCACGTACCAGCACTATAAGTTTTTAAAAGTTATCTATACTAATATTATAAAGCTGAAGAGTTTGTTTGTTTGTTTGTTTGTTTGTTTGTTTGAACGCGCTAATCTCAGGAACTACTGGTTCGAATTGAAAAATTCTTTTTGTGTTGGATAGATCATTTATCGAGGAAGGCTTTAGGCTATATAACATCACGCTGCGGCTTATAGGAGCGAAGAAATAATGGAAAATGTGGAAAAATCGGGGAAGAATATTCATCTTTGAGGGCTTTCGTTGCGTGCGCTGCGAAAACGGTAGAAGATACCAAAAAAATATGTATGAAAGAATTATTCCTCTTAAAATGATCTAAAAAAATGTCCGCGACAGTATATGTCTATCTTTTAAGATTAACTCACTAGAACCGTTTTTATGGGAATCAAATTTAGTCGAAATTAATGCATTTTTAAAGATTATATATATTATATTCATAAAGATTTTCCTTGCGTGATGAAATCAGAAATGAAGATATTTATCTGCAGGAAAATCGAGTGTATCTATATACATCGCAGAATCAAAAATGAAGAAATATCTAACATAATGACAGTGTGTAGCCAGCCCTCTGGTCGACTCTTCGCGCGACCAGAGGGCTGGGCTCATAGATATGTCATACCGTTTGATATATCTATGGGTGGGCTTTATTTCTATCCGCGACACAGCATTGCCATCCAACGCGGCAATGCTGCCAGCGTTCTGGGCATTTTTCCCATTGATATCGATGTGGATGAATTTTTTGATGCCCAATATATCATTTGTAAATATTATTGTGTTTTTAGTTTATTAACCTTTGGTTATTATTAGAATAGTAACTAAATGTATATTATTTGAAGAATAAAAGTTACTTGTGTGTGTAGTCTGTATGTGACTTATGCCGGTGATCCAAGGCGTTGCTTGAGACTAACCATCGATTATGTATGTAATTATGTCATAATAGATAAGCACGTTCATAGAAACTATTTGTTAAAATACTGAAAAGTTAATACAAAAGTCCGCTGCAGCGCTTCATAGGTACGTCGTCTAAATAAACTCGCTCTCACACTGATTCAATGTCAAAACTGCACTAATGTCATCAATGTAAAGGTGTATATGCAAAGTCAAGTAAAGTGACGGAACGGTACGCTTAATCTAGTGCGTACACAGATATAGATATACCTAAGTAGATAACGCAAGAGCAACTACTTCGTGTGCCTAGCTTACGTACAAAAATCGTAAGTGGTCACTTTCGCGGTCAGTTGGCATCGGTGTACAGCGCTAGTCGGACATCAGTTTAACATATAAAAATGGTTAATTGTGCTGGCAATGTGGAGTTGGAGCGAAGGGGCGCCGTATGCGGTGGCGTCTTTGAATCGATTTGATTTTTCCATCACAAACAGTGCTTGTGACGCCATAATAGGTAGTCAAAAAATGGCACGCTTGGTTTCCATACAGATCGTGATGCTTGCGTTATCTAGGTATATCTGTGATTGCGTAGTACATTTAAATCGATGGTTTCATGCATGAGGAAGAAGGCTGCCTCGTAGCTAAGTAGATCTAGTGCCAGGTCCATTCTTCGTGCCTTAGCCGATAAGCACGATGCGCCAGTGATCAATCACTGGTCGCAGTTACTAGCGCAGCAATGGGTTAAGTTTTATTTATGTTTTGGTTTTTTTTGGTTTTATTAACCCTATAGTTTGTAACTTGTTACTAACAATTGGACCAACGTGGTTCTTAGGTTTTTCGTGTACAATAAAGTATTATTCTATTGTATATAATTCTTTGCAACATTTCTTTATAATATACTAAGCTGTTGAGCGGCAAGGGAAAGCAGGCGTTCGCACACGTCTTGTCTTTCTATTATGTCTCAGAATTACGATATTCGAAAGGTAAAATCGATATGCTATGAGCGGGCAATTGTGAAGACTCGAAAAGGTCGCATTAATGTTTGTTTACAATCACGTGCGTTCGCTTTGCCAATTCATCAAACATTGTGTTGTACTAGCATAGCATAGCATCACTCTTATAATGTTCCTACTGCTGAGACTCAGCCCTCCTCTCTAGGAGAGAGAATAGGCCATAATCCACCTGGGGGCCCAGTGTGGGTTGGTGGATGTCACAAGTCTTCGAATTTTTTGTTTGGTTTAGTTTTATTGTGTCTGCGTTAGAAAATAACAAGCTCATGTTAGTAATTGTCGAGTAGAGGAAAGCCCTCTTAATCTTTTGAGACCCTAGCGAATACCAGCGTTCGCACACCTATTTATTTTTCTATTATGTCTACAATTACGGTATTCGAAAGGTTAAGTACTAAATTTCTCAAAACTCCAATAGTCTCTCTAGTCAAAACATTAAGTTACCGCCAATAATTCCATCATCGGACTCCAACAATCGTTACAAAAGACCTATTCCAACCACAACTTCCGACATGACATTCAAAACCGGAACTTGGAAACGATATCTTCGATAATTCCAATTTCGAATTCAAGACAGCGCTTTCCCACAGGGAATTAAGGTACTCCTCTGACGGAGCAACTTTGATCGCCGAGTTTTGGCAACTGACAACCCAAAACTGTCTGATAATTTAAAGATTCTGTGTAGGTTTTTTTTATCGTGGATAAAAATGACGAATCCCGCCCTTCGGTGGAGCGGAAAACAATGTCAGACTCTTACTGACTAAACAAGACTTACGTTGGTTTATATACCAGAGCCAGAGCCTTCCTTTCAGACCCAAACTCTTGACCCTAGTTGGCTTCGACCCTTCGGTTTTGCTGACAACTCCTTAAGATTCTGTGTTGGTTTCGAAATTGAACAGTGCTTGAATGGGATATCAATGGACGATCTACTGGAAAGTTGTTCGTATCTACTGCTAAGAAACTCAAATATGTTTTTACAAATTAATTATACTCTATTCCCACCACCATGATCGGCACGCCGGACTTCATTCAAGTTTCTTCAGATTAAAGTCAATAAACCCCTCTAGATAAAAGTCAGTAAAGAAAAGCAAGCAGTTTGATTTTTGTTTGATTAGAGATCAAAACAATTTATGTCACTCTTTGAATAATTGAAATTTGTAGGATATCTAACTCAGTTGGTGCCACGCAAATAAATCTAGCTATTATTATGAACTTTGATACTCGATACAAAATTGGTTAGAAAGTCTAGAAAAAATTGCCCATTAAACTCTCTCACAACCGATAGTTGCAACCCATTGAGCGCTCTTACTCTTGTGGGGCGCACAGCGTCCTAACTCAAAATCTATTTGGCAACCTTTTGTTGCTGCTACAAGCAATTATTAAAATTAAAAATAATATTACAGTTGCTGCGTGTGTTGAGCGCCTTAAAGCCTTCGATCAGGAACAATCTTTCGTAAAAGCGTTGAAAGTTAAGTAGTTATAATATAACTATGTTTAACAACTTCCGTATCGCGTTTTCATTACGATAAATGGTTTTTGTTTGTGAATTGTTTATGTCGCTATTTGAGGTTACTGTTGCTTTGTTTTATTGGAGTTGTTTAGTTTTAATTATCACTACACTACATTTTATCTGTAGTGTAATTTATTTCATCACCACTGCCCTCAAAACGGTTAAGGAAAACATCGTGAGGAAACTGGCATGTCCTTGAACCAAAAATTCGAAGACAGGTGACATTCATCAACCCGCACTGGGCCTGCGTGGGGGATTATATGGCCTATTCCCTTTTCTTGCGAGGAGGCCTGTCTTTCGGAAGTAGGAACATTGAAAAAAGGCTGTTGATAAAGGTAACATAATAGTTACCTTTAGGTTCTTTTCATCGAAGTTTTCTTTCAAACTAGCATTGTATCTAGATCTTTTTCCGGTTTGGGAGACTGTGGCACTTGTACATTCTATACCATCTACAATTAGTATTAAAATATTGATAAAAAAAAATCTCGTCATAGTGTTTGTTACCAAACACCTCTGAAACTCCTAGACTGATTCTTATGCCGGTTTCCTCACGATGTTTTCCTTCACCGTTATGAGAACAATGGTGATGAAATATTTAAATTATACAAAGTAATGTGCCTGCCTGAGTTTGGAGCCTCGACCTACAACTCTTAAGTCGGGGATGTTACTCATTGCTCACCTCTGACACCATTGCTCTATTATATCCTGATTGGCTACTATTGATAGGGTAGCAATACTGTCTTAAAACTATCCAATATTACTCTAATCTTTAGCACCTTGACTTTACAACGTCTTCAACAGACATCACATTTACCAAATAACATCACACAATGCTATGACACTTTAGATAAGTACTACATAAACGAGTAAATACCCTGTTATAAAGTATCCAAATACGCGCGAAATGTTACCGCGGGTTGAACTGAAAATACGCGGTTATTTTTGCAAAGCCTCTCAATGCTGTTGACCTATTTTTAACCGCAGCTAAAATATCATGGTCTGACATGACGACATAATAATTTGTGTTTACGAGAACACTTTTTTTAAGGTTATCACCCAATGACTATTTTTGCAGGGTAATTGCCGTAGACTTAAAATTAAGCATGAAGCAAAGTTCGTCGACGGCGCGCACTGTTCCCGCGCGCCTCAAGGAGTTGTCAGCAAACCGTAGGGACCCTACAAGGTCGAAGCCTCCGGGGCCAAAGGTTGCTACGAAAGTGGAACACCAGGGCCTGGGAATAACGCAAGAAAGGAATGTGGTAGGTTTTTTAGTCAGTAAGAGTCTGACACTGTTTCCCGCTCCGCTTAAGAGCGGGATTCGTCATAGGATGAATTTTATCTACCATAAAAAAAACCTGTGCATTTTTGACGCCCGTTGCGTTTTAGAGTCATGGTGACGCATTCAGATAGCTAGAACCTGATTCCTTTAAGTCAAGAAGGAACATAGTCTCATCCTAACCCCCCGTCGACCGCATCACCGTTTGCCATCCCTTAAAATAGTGATCCGATGAGAGCAATTTAAGAGACGAATAACTCAATAAGGAACCAATTAGCAAACAAAACTTCTGTAACCACAATATTATACCAAGACGCAACTTCTAACCTAACCTAGCCCAATAAATCAGTTAGATTTCGCCATTATTCAAACGGAGACTAATCACGAATCCCTTTGATGTATTGCTGGAGACCAATTTAATTCCGCTTCACAAATGCTTCACGGATTTTGAAACACAGATTTTGTTCAAAAGTTCGTCCGAGGATTTTGTAGTTCGGGTACGTTTTCGCCCGCATTGGGACGTTTGAGAAGCGAGCGGTGTTAGGGCTTGGCCACATAACCGGGGAAGGAAAAGTACTTGCCGTCGAGCTAAGTATTGTACCGTATTGTTCAAAGGCCATTTTCACATTAGGCGATTATTTTTAGGTTTTCGCACCCTTATTTGAACCAGAGAAAAATTTTGATCGCTAAGGTTTTGTTGTTATCTCTTTAAGGCGCGCGTGGAACACTACGCGCAGTCGACGACCCAGGCTCAGTCTCAACGGTTACCTGATGATTGGACGGCGAGCTACCGAATGCTCGTCGTTCACAAGAAATTCTGGCTGGAAGTTTTATTTATTCACATAAAAGTTGTTTGTGTTTTGGTGGTTGGTGCGTTATACCAGAATGTAGTCTCGAGTACCTAGTCGCACCAGCTCACCAGCAACAACTTACATCTGTCAGTCTGCTGATATCGTGTCGTTATCATTATAGAATCAACCTTATAATTTTCCCATGAGGGCATGGGCCGTAATCCACCTAGCGTGCCCAATGCGGGTTGGTGGATGTCACATGTCTTCAAATTTTTAGTTCTAGGACATGCGTGTTTCCTCACCATGTTTGATGTTTTCTTTATTGTTTTGAGAGCAGTAGTGATGAAATAAATTACACAAAGTAATATGACCGGCTGACTCGACTCGTAAAAACGGGGCCTTTACCATTCGTCCACCGTTGCTTTCAGTGTGAAAATGGCCAAAGGGCTCTGTGACGTTGCCTTGTCTTCCATTTACTTGACGTGGCACTGTACCGTGCATCGGCGCAATATGGCTGAGCACTATTTATTTGAAATGTGGCTCAGTTAGCCGTGGTGGACGCAACGCTTTCATGTGACTAGACCTTTAGAATTAAAAAGATGATGTTTAAAGATGGGTGTGCGAGAACCAGATTGCCTTTTTTGTCTATTAAGTTGTTGGATATATGTATTTTCTACCACAGTTTTGATTTGATTTTTTTATGGTGAATCAATCGTTGTCAACTTTTTATTCAACTATATTGAATAACTGACTGAAAAAACTGACTAAAGTAGACTGTTCTTATTACATACACCGCACCTTGCGATTTTTGCCATTGATGTGCATAATTTTTTTCTTTTTTTTTAACCATTTGTAAATAATGTATATTTTACTTTATTAACCTTAAATTATAATTAGATTAAATAATAACAACGAAAAAAAAATGAAATCTCTCCATTACACATTACTTTATAAGTAAGCACAATAAAAATTGCAGGGAATTATTTGTAAAAGAGTAAAGGTACAGTTTTGATGTTTTAAAGTTTTCCCCTTCCTTTTTTATAAATTTTAATTCCAAACCTTTTTGTCACTGATGGTACCTGTTCGGTACTTAGTTATTGAAGGTACGAATTAATAAATCACTCTTGTTTGAGAGCTCCCCTTTTCAAGTGTCGTTTGAATACCTTTTGAGATGGTGATTTTTAAAAGAATAATATTTCATGTTGGGAGGTTTATTATTGAAAATTCTTTTTTTTTACTGCCGTACCCTTGGTTGGTTGATGAATAAAGAATATAGCATTATTTTCTCTTCATCTTTTGTAGTAGGAATTTAAATATCGAAAATGCTATTTAATTCATGCTTTACCTAATTATAATAATATTGATGTACTCTTTCGGCATATTTAATTGGGCTCAGACCGAACTGGATGCCTTGGATAGGAGGGTCCGTACACTGCTTACTGCAAATCGGATGCATCACCGATGGTCATCGGTTATGAGGTATATCCCAGAGTCGTGAAGGTCAGGAAGTGCGAGGGTCGTGTTTTTTTAAATGCCGTAATGTAAGAACCTTTCGAACTTGCCATGTCCGGTGAGGACCTTCATGCGAATTGTGAGAACGCCGTGAGACCTTTCTAACCACACTTCAAAAAGAGGACCCGTCGCCGTGATTATGGCGTACCTGGCACTGGGTTGCAATATAACTCCGGCACTCTATAAACGGCCAAGGATCGGAGTTAACTGTACTATCATTTGAGGTAGCGCTCCCGACTTACAAATCGCAGGATCAAACTCAACTAAAATTTATTTCATCACCACTGCTCTTAAAACGGTGAAAGAAAACATCGTGACTAAACCATCATATTTTATAATCCAAAATTCGAAGACATGTGCCAATCTGCATTGGCTTTGCGTGGTGAATTGTGGCCCATTCCCTCTCCTAAATAAAAGCCCCGATTCCCAGCAGTGGGAACATTATAAAACTGATTATGCTATTATGTTAACAGTATTTTAAATTCTCCGATCTTCATTCATTCCATTAAAAGTTTAATTAAAAATACCACTTTGAACTACCGATTCTTTAAGTGCAAAGATTTAAAAAACTTGCAAACTTACAGCTTTTTGCTCGCCTTTCTCATAAAACTGCGGTGTTTTAAAACAAAACTGTTGAGAACCTCGGTAAGTTGTTGAGATCGCGGACAACTGTGTTACAATCATCTATCAACACTTTTTTTTTGAGATGGCAAATCTTCTAATTACTTCTCTTGCTTTAGGATGGCGTGTGAAACTTATACTGATTGAAATCACACCACTGTTTCTTCAGTTCCCCGTTTGTGTTCTAGGATTACCGTTTAACTTTTCAACAGTCTTGTCATGCCCCAGTTAAATAGGCAACCAGTAGCCTAATTCTCGTAATCAAAACCGTAGCGATATCGTAGCGACTTTGACATTTTTGTATTCACATCCATTAATTGAGTTTGAATGACACCGATTTTACACTCGTTCAAGTCGTTGAAGCGTATTCAGCTATTTCCATCGTCTTTCAATCGTTGTCCGATAGGACGTCAACGGCTAAACGTCAAATATTGTGGTTCAAATATCTTGAATACCTACCGATTTTGGATATTACTACGATCGAACGACAATGGATTTGGGATTGTTTAATTTTACGTGAATTAGGGCACTGGACCTACTGTACCTTTTTTGGTGAGAAATCCAATCTCTCTCTCTGTCCAAATTCATTCCACTAATGCAAACGTGATAATTAGCCACCAGATTTATTGGCCAACGACACGTTCTGACTTATGACCACATAAGACATTTATTACCCCTACTGCAATTGAGTGCTTACCGTCTAACTATTTGGTAATCCGATAAATAGCTCCTCGGTAGTTAATAACACACTTGACCCTTCCGAAAATACACTTTCATGCTACATTTAAGCCAACAAATCAGGCCATACGTCTAGTGGCGATATTCGAAATCACACAGAAAATATATAAAGTAAAAGTATTGCAGGAAACCAATATGATACTCGTATTTTTTGTCCACCGTACAATATTTCCGATATTTGCCGACTTATACGAAATTTGAGATGAAGTTTTTCTGAAGGAGCTGTTAGGTTAAATATATATAACAGTATTTTTAGTTTAAGGGAAGCCTGAATAAAGATTCAGAATCAGTAAAATAATCGATTATTAGTTTTTTACATCAGTCCTCCTAGCCAAGTTGATAATCTACAATCGTTAACGCTAGTAAATAATTAATCAAATATATGGGAATGATTTAATATCTACAAATTTAGTAGACATCATTCAAAATGACAGTATTAAATGTAATCGTTTCCATAATGATGATCGCTGCATCCTACAGTTTTATGATATAATTAATACTTCTTTGAGGTGTTTCAATTGTAGAAAAAGACTCGTCACGAAACTATTCTTCGAACTTGGCTAGGGCCTATTACATTTTTCCTAAACGTATTTAAAAGAAGCCAGAAGTTGGCCACCACTGACACTAAGTACAACAAAGCATATAGCTTGTGAGAAAGCGAAACTACCCCTCAGTTGCTCGGATGACCCGGTGACTATGTATTTGTGTGGACGATCAAATAATAAAACAAGCTTATAACTTTGTGACTTTTCATTGTACAGTTATAAAATTTATATAAAAATTAAACATTAAACAAATATTTATAAAAAAATAAAAGACACATGTTTTTGGTTTCGCAAATACTAAAACTATGGTTGTATACACGGAAAAATTTTGATCGTTTTAATCAACGTCAGTAAAAACGTTCGCTGAGTGAGACAATGACATGAGGTAGTTTTGTAGGTTGTTGCATTCTAACTACCTATATGTCAATGACTCGCTCAGCTGACGTTTACTTTGTTGCTGATGTTTCAGATATTGCATTTTCTAAAACAATTAGTGTATTTGATCAGACAGATTTATAAGAACTCGTCTACTTTACGTAGTGGAATGAAAACTTTTTAATTTTTCATGATGAATGGTCCCCTTGTCCCTTTCAACAATAACGGCTGCCTCCTGGTGAATTTCATTATCATTTTTAAGCTTAGTGAAATCGTTTCATAGGGACTGATAAATCATCTTTAATTTTGTAGTAACTCTTGAGAATATTCGCATTTGTTATAAGTGTCTCGGAGACAGGAATTTGTAATAACGTCAGTTTAATTTTCGTTTATAAATATATTCGTATTAAAATTTACGTAAATTCAAGCTTATGATTTTATATTAATTACAGCTACCTGTAAATTATTTATTTATTTATTAGAACTTCATGCAACACAAAGGTACAAAGGCGGACTTAATGCCTTAGGCATTCTCTACCAGTCAACCAAGGGTGGTGAAGAGACCAACCAAAAAAAAAAGTTGTGGTCGTTTAAATCCTCCATAGTGCATATGTAGGGTACTTAGCAAGTGGCTTTTATTTTTAATAGGGGCACCGAACTTACATTGAGTATCTAACGGGTTTATAAAATCCCATTTCTTGAAGTTGTATTTTTTTTTCACTCAAAATATTTAAAAAAAAATATATATTTTATTTTATTTTATTTATTCAGAAAACCAACAGCGATACATATGGTATTATACAAACAAAGATATTGCAGTTTAGTACGGCTAATAATAGGTTTCCCTGCTTAACCTAATTTGTATCACATGCGAACGGACTTTAAACAATATTTAAAAATATGGTTTTAGCTTACAAGTGAAAATTAAGTAGGTACATTTTATAAAAAGGGTATGATGGTAATATTAATTAAATTAAAAATATGAATTAAGCATAGTAAATAATTCTTAGTAAATGGAACGTAGTTGCTTGCTATTTGCCTTTATCAGCCATAATCTGTTTAACCTGGGCTTTAAAACTAGGTTTTGAGCAATTAAATATATCGACCTGAGAGAAGTCATTGTTGTAGGTTCGCGCAATACGAGTAAGTAGACAGTTACTAGCATAGTTAGTTGCATGCCTAGGCACATGCAACATTGGCGTATGGCGAGTGCGTCGTAGGGGAGTATTAAATTTGATCTGTGATAACAAATCTAGGCAATCCAGCCTACCATTCAGTATGTCGTAAAGTACACACATGTCCAACACTTTACGTCGTTCATCCAGTGTTAACAATCCATATGTCCGACACTGCATTGTCGGACATATGGACATTTTATTCCATTAAAATCAAACAACGCAAAGAGTTTTGAAAAATTCCAGCATTGGGGTGTTTAAAATCATGTACATGATTTATGGTATTCGTTTGTGGTACTATGTAAGACTCAGATACACCCTGTATAGTATACAAGTATGTTGGTAGTATTATTTACAAACCAGGATTCTTTTCTCCAGCCAACACGCTCCATAGCCAAAGTAACTGAAATAAAGAAAATAAGTCACAAAAAAGTCTATACCCAAACAGAATCTATTTGGGAAAGTGTCCACAGCGTGAATGAGACGGGAACAGCCGCAGGGCGTCGTTGACGCAATCACACTGAACTAAATCACAGCGACTAGAGCGCTTTAGGACTGAGGACATTGTGTAAGAAGTTGTAGAAGACCAAGTCACAACAACTCACCGAAAATACAGGTTAATTTAGCTCAAAATCATGCATAAACCCTGTCACTGAAGTTACAGTGACAGGATTCCAATCCCGATTTCCAACCACCGCGGGCTCGCGGACGGCAAGCAATCGGTAGCTCGCTCAAACTCAAACTCAAAACTCAAAATCGTTTATTTCAAATAGACCATTTACAGGCACTTTTGAAATGTCAAAATTGAAGCTAATTTGCACGTTCCAAGGCGTAGACTCCTATGGAGAAGAACGTGCAAGAAACTCCATGGGCACTCTTTTAAATCAAATTTATATATTTACATATTATGTACTTAGTAACAAAATTATGTTGCTTCTATTATGCGAGCACGATGAGCGGCCCCACTCCGCTCAACCATTTTAGAGGGAACAGAATGACCCAACACACGCACCACCATCAGCGAGACATTTGAGTGAGCATGACAAACTCTCAACTGCCATGCTCGTTTATGTCAAATAAGTTGCAACCTAGCGAAAAATGCTCCATGGTACTTCACATTTACAAAATTTAAAAAGTGCTTCTACATTATACAATGCTATTGTATTCACATAAAATATACATATAGTAGATGGTCATGAGCTTCAATTAAAAAAAAAAATATATAAAACTATTACGAACACGCCAATATAAAAAGGGCAACAACTTCCATTCTTTCAATAAATATGTTAACAAAATAACAAATTAGTAGGCAAAAGTAGACTGTGGCTGTGGAGCAGGAACGGCATTTAGCCAGGCATTATTATAAAGAATGTAATCTTCCAGTTTATAATATGCCTGTCTACATAGCGTGCGTTTAATACAAGTTTTAAATTTGGATTCATTCAATTGTATTATCTCTACTAGTAATTTATTATAAAATTTTACATAGCACCCCATAAACGAATTACGTACTTTAGCCAATCTGAACCGAGGCTGATCTAATTTGTCCCTCTTTCTGGTATTAAAATTGTGCCTATCACTTATCTTTGCAAAAAGATGAATACTTTTCCGAACATACATGATATTTTCATAAATGTATTGACAAGGTACCGTCAAGATATTTATATCCTTTAATCCTTAGCGAATCGCGTCTGCGAAGATTGTAAATGGCTCTGATAGCTCTTTTCTGCAGAATAAAAATATACTCTATGTCTGCAGCACGTCCCCATAGTAAAATACCGTAAGACATGATACTGTGAAAGTAACTAAAATAGACTATTCTCGCGGTATCTACATCAGTAAATTGACGTATTTTTCTGACAGCATATGCTGCTGAACTAAGTCGTCCTGCCAGAGATGTTAAATGAGGACCCCATTGTAGCCTCGAGTCGAGCGCAATTCCTAGAAAAACTGTGTTTTCGACGAATTCAAGTTTCTCTTTGTTCAATACTATTTCCAAGTCGATACTTTTAACATTCGGTAAGGCAAATCTGATGCATTTCGTTTTTTTTTCATTTAATACTAAATTATTAACAGTGAACCAGTTTTGGACCTGTTGTAAAGTGCTATTTACGTCATCAATATTAGTGAAACTTCTATTGATCTTAAAAATTGAAGACGTATCATCAGCAAAACAATACTGTATGTGGTTGGTTTTTTAATAAATACGGTAAATCATTTATGTATACTAAAAAGAGAAAAGGACCCAATATTGAGCCTTGTGGTACACCCATTTTGACTTTTAAACCAGGCGAATTGACACCATTTATTTGAACTTGCTGCTGCCTGTCATTTAGGTAAGACTTCACCAAGCTCAGTGCAAGTTTACCCAATCCGTAATGATCAAGCTTTAAAAGCAAGGTTTCCGGTCGTGTGGTAATCGTGCGATAAAGGTGTTCCCACCCGCCTCATGGAGTTGTCAGCAAACCGTAGGGACTCTAAATGGGTCGAAGCCAACTGGGGCCAATGCTGTGTTTTAAAGAGATGTGAGCAAAACTGAAGAGGTCTAGTATAGCCTATATCCTTTAGGGCAGTGGAGATATTTGAAAAAGCTGCCTTTAAGACGGTTCACCTTGTGAGAGACGGTGCGCCTTTCGGTATTTGGTCATTACTCTGGAACTAAATGTGCACTGCCCGGTGCCCACTGGCACTTAAGTTTGATGTTTTTTCCTGGTGATGACCTGGTGAGAGTTGCGGGTATGAGTTGGATGCGAGACGCACAGAACCGTTTGTTGTAGTGACACTTGAGGTAGGCCTATGCTCAGCAGTGGGCGTTCTTCGGCTTAAATACCTTCATTGCGAATCTAATCACGCGTGGAAAAACTCTAGGAAAACATAGAAATTGATGAGGCACTTTCCTTCATCGTATGTAAATACTCTGTGAACCTTCTATGTTTTGTCTGTATCTTGGCACAGCGCTTTAGGGCTCTGAATATTTAAAAAGCCCGCTATGTATGACCGCTGTCTAATACTGTGATGAACAGAACGTATTTGCTGATGGAAACTGTGTGTGATGGTCAAGGAATGGAGGAAAGGCTACTTAATGTAAGTTGAATTTTTCAAATATGGTGCTGTATCTGAGACTAGCTTCTCTTAGCAGCTTCGCCCATGTGATATTCTATATATCCATAGGCATTTTGGACCTCCATTTTAACCCCAGCGGGTGCATAGCATCAGCCTTATAATGTTCCTATTGCTGGAACTTCCTCTCTAGGAAAGAGAATGGGCCCCGTGCGATTTGGTACATGTCTAACGTGACCATACATCCCGCTTTGGGCGGGACTGTCCCGTTTTCAGACTGACTGTCAGACCCGCTGTCCCCCACAAGTGCAAAAATGACCCGCTTTATCTTTAAGAATGCATCTATCGTTTTTAAATGTAACAACAGCGCGGGCGACACAGTGCGAATCGTGCGGCGGCCAAGACAAAAATACAAAAATGTGACTTAGAAGTCACCCCACTACTTAACTGATTTGTATTTAGTGCTTTGATTTGTGTTATTCAATCTTCTATAAACTTGTAAAACTCCCAAAACTTTGTTTTATTTTATAATTTCGCAGGTTTTTTTTTTTTTAGAACTATTCCTCAATTGTCCCACTCTGGCACAGAAAATAAATGGTCACGTTATACATGTCACATATCTTTGAATTTTAGGTTCTAGGACATGCCGGTTTTTTCGTGATGTTTAACTTCACCGTTTTGAGAGCAGTGATGATGAAATAAATTACACAAAGTAATGCGGCTGGCTAGGTTTAAACCCTTGACCTACAACTCGTAAGTGTGGGCCATTTCCACTCGGCCAACACTGTTCTTACTTAATGGACATAGCGGGTGAATTTTGGAAAATCTCTCGGTTCCTTTGTTTACGTCACAAAAGGAATCTCAAAGCAAATCTGCGTTCTAGGTCCAAGAATACCTTACTAAGACGGGTTGAGTTTTCAGTCGTGCCAGCGTGAGACAGGGAAAGTAAGACTGAGCTATACATCTTTTAGGTTGTCAAATGACAACCCATTTTACTTTAAGACCTTGGGGTAGTGTCTCTGGGCTGGGTTTAGATAAGTAAGGGTATACGTCAAGACTGCCTTCTATACACAGTCAAACTTTGGTCGTATTAAATCCCGAAGAGGGTCGATCCGGTACGTGAAACACTATCGATTTGTGTAGATAAAATAAAGTACTTTTTTTCTATATCTCGTATTGAAATACGCATTTACAAAATTAATTTCTTTTTGAGGTCATTGACTCGTTTGTCAATGACTTCGTAGGTTGGTCGTTGCGTACTAACTACCTCCAGGTCATTGAACTGGCCTAGCTGAAGTTTAATTAAAGAAATCAATTTTGAAAATGCGTAAATTAATTCGAGTTAAATAAAGTACTTTATTGTTTAATTCTAGATTTACCAATCGATAGTTTTTAATGTACCGAATCGATCCTCCAAGGCATTGAAGCGATCACAATTTTAAAACGGTGTGTAGGGTGATTGGTAATTAGTGACCGATACTTAAACATGTGATTGTAGTCATTATAACAAGCAACTTTTACTATGGGACCGTACCTGAAAACGAGCAAAAAAAAAATCATACATAACATACGATTTATGTTCCCCGAACTAGTCAGAATGTACTGAACCTGCTGATTTTTTCGCGATTTAATGTCTAAAACAATTTTGTATAACACATGTGTAATGTAACTTTCGTTTGAAATGTGAATAATAGATTTGTTCGTTGATCATGAAAATTGAAAGTTCACGTACAAGGGTTGTGGGTTAATCCCGAAATTTAAATGTGAGTATTGTCAAACTTTACTTAAGCCTGAAAACCTGTGGAACTTTGACATTAATGTAGAGTTTGACACTTTCTTAACTCCACATAATTAGTTTCTCTAGCCAAATAATGATCGTTTCGTTAACGTCGAAAGCTTGGAATTGGCCACACTTCTAGTTCCCTGGTTCTGACCGCATGACTGAGTGCTGAGATCACGGAAGAACAAATGAATTGGGGGCATGGCCAATGGGCAACTCAAAGCATTCAATGTTTTCGAAACAATCGTGCTTTGCGTGGGGTGCAGTTCAGAAAGCGGTTCATTTTAGTTTACAAATCTTATAAAATTACATTGTGATTGGTATACCTAGGTAGCACGTGGCCTGAAATAAATTAAATACTTTATTTCAGACCACGGTGTCCAGATTATTAGTAACAATGTTCCTATATACTAGTGTCAGTAATACTTAAAACTACCCACAACAAAACAATAAAAATAAATAACGCCCAACACTACTGCGCCATTCCGTGAAAAATGGCGGAACAAATGACTGATGTAGCCACAGTCCAGCCGACTAGCGATCATGCTGAGGATGCTGTTGGCGCTGCACCGCACTCTACGCACCAGAGATGCGCATCTTTTACGCATCGTAGCGTAAAAGCAGTCCATACGATGTTCAGCAAAGATCCCTGATGCACTACAGAGACGCCCCAGCCCCATTTGTTTATTTATTTATTTTTTTATTTATTTATTTATTTATTTATTTATTTATTTATTTATTTATTTATTTATTTATTTATTTATTTATTTATTTATTTATTTATTTATTTATTTATTTATTTATTTATTTATTTATTTATTTATTTATTTATTTATTTATTTATTTATTTATTTATTTATTTATTTATTTATTTATTCTTCATGCAACACAAAGTATAAAGGCGGACTTAAGGCATTCTCTACCAATCAACCTAGGGTGGTGAAGAAACAATATGGTAGGTGCATCATCGTAATAACGGCACATGAGCTGTTGTATGGAAATTTACCTCGAAACGCTCACTCTTAACATCATTAAAAGTGTTTCTCATAACAGCTATCACTGATCGACCCCATATAATGTCCCCTAACAGAATGGAAGCAAGAACAAGGAATATCAATCTACATAATAAGTATCACAGAGATTTTATTATCTTACTTGGTAAACAAAACAACAGAATGTTGCCTTGTTTATCGTGCCGTATAAGACGCGTGTGGCATGAGAAAACACTCAAGCTTTTGTCTCTTAGTGTACAGGGGAACGTTATGGCGAGATTATTTTTTTATACTACATGAGAGGTGGAAATGAAGTGCTGTGTTGTAAATGTCATGCAAAAGAAAGAGCTATTATATATTCTTGCCCTTTTTTATGGTAGGTAAAAATCATCCAATGACGAATCTCGCCCTTCGGCGGAGCGGGTGTCAGTGTCAGACTTTTACTGACTAAACAGCCTACCCCGTTCTTACGTCGTTGTGTATACCAGGGCTAGAGCCTTCCTTGTAGACACGAACCCTTGGCCTCAGTTGGCTTCGACCCTTCTGCAGGGTCCCTATGGTTTGCTGACAAGTCCTTGAGGCGTGCGGGAACAGTGCGCGCCGTCGACGACTAGGCTTGGTCTGGACAAATACCAGGCGACCGGACGGCGAGCTACCCATTGGCCGGAATAAGTATTCTAGCTAGCTAGACAGCTAGCTAGCTAGTATACTTATTCTGGTCTATGATCCAGTAGCTTCTGCTAGTGATTTCGTCTGTCCGATTTTACCCATTAATTAATGGTGAAAACCTGTGGGCCAACATGTTGCATCGGACAGACAGCGCTCTGCGCTCCCTATCAATATCCCCCCTGTCCTTAAGGTCCTAGGTGACCCAGAGATCCAAATACTTGAATCACACCAGTGTCATTGTATTCCACTGCGAGAAAACTAACATGAACATTATATTTCAAATTGAGAACATGTCCCGATAAAAAAAAAAAACCGAATAGGTAATTTGCCTTAATCGATCAAGAAATTTAGGCTGTGCCAAAAAACATATACACTTAACCTCGTATCAACACAGAACCCTCTGTAGCTCAAACGGGTAGTAAAAAGATCCCTTACTTACGAAAGATCCGGAGATATCGTCTTTATACGAGTAGTAATCCACTCCGCTTGACACTCACGATCGCATGTGATTCGGAGCATCTGTTACAAGTACGCTTCACGACGTATCAAGCTAACCTTCCCAGTATAAGTTGACCTCACACTCTATAGTTAGGAATTTAGAGCGGCCATCTTTGAATTTGGTCTTGTATTTTATTCTCAGAGATTTTTCTGTCTTTATGGTGGGCAAAAATCACCCAATGACGAGAAACAGTGTCAGACTCTTACTGACTAAACAACTCAATCCGTTTCTTCTCTGCCCTTCTCATTGGGACCAAGCCTTTCTTTCAGAAAGAGACCCTGGGCCCCAGTAGGCTTGAACCGTTTTTCAGAGTCCCTCTCTCCTTGTTCTCAGGTCAGTCAGGAGTTGTTATTTAGTGCGTGTAGATGCGTCTGAAAAGATGTAATTACAGAAATTAATATTATTTTAGTTACAACCCATCATCACTGTTTTAGAAATTTTCTCTGCTAAATAGTATTAAAAAATTGCTTTAAAAATACAACACATAAGTATACTCAATTGCTTAAGGGTGTTATTAGTTTAGCACTTGAAAATTCGTACAAAAATAAAGGTTTAAAAAAAATGCTAATTAAATTTTTAACGGCAATAACAGCTGCACATTCCATTTCTTTGTTTAAACCATATATTTTGTCACGAGTTATCAAGCACTAAAATTCGCACAGCCTAACTTTTTTTTTTTTAGGTAGGTAAAAATCATCCAATGACGAGTCCCACCCTTGGGCGGAGCGGGAAACAAGTGTCAGACTCTTACTGACTAAACAACCTACCCCATTCCAACGTTGCCATATACACCAGGGCCACAGCCTTCCTTTCAGACGCGAACCCATGGCCCCAGTTGGCTTCGACCCTTTTGCAGGGTCACTACGGTTTGCTGACAACTCCTTGAGGCGCGCGGGAACAGTGCGCGCCGTCGACGACTGGGCTTGGTCCGGACGGTTACCAGACGATTGGACGGCGAGCTACCCATTGCTCGCCATCCACAAGCCCGCGCCTACGGTGGCCGGAAATCGGAATCGGAATCTCGGCGGCGTCTCGGGCGTGAGCGCCGTTGTCTTAGGCGGTCGGCTTCCTCCTTTGCTAGCATTACTGCTTCGCAAAAGGAGGCGACCGCCTGCCACTCCTCTTCGCTCCGGACCATGGCCTCGACCAAGGCCCGGCGCGAGAGATCGCCGCCGCCGATCGCCCCCACGAGGACACGGCGATGCTCTGCCCAAGCGGGGCAAACCTCGACCGTGTGCTCCACCGTATCCTCCGGGCGGTCCACACAGTGGCGACACCCGGGCGTCTCTTCCGCACGAATTCGATGCAGGTACCTCCCGAACTTACCATGTCCGGTGAGGACCTGCGTCATGCGGAAAGTAAGAACGCCGTGAGTTCTTTCCAGCCACGCCTCAAGGAGGGGCATAACCGCCATAATTATGGCGTGCCCAGCACTGGGTTGCGATAGCCGCTGACGCCATTTCACCATCACGAGATCCCGCCGGAGCTCTTTCCGCCACGCCTTGACATGTTCAGGCAGCGGAGTTTCGCCCCGGCGTTGCACTTCCATGCGCAGATCGTGCATGCGTGCAAGGACTGTTGCCTCCAGATCCCATGGTGGCAGGCCAGCAAGAAGGCTCGCCGCTTCACGGGAAATCGTTCGGTACCCCCGGATCACGCGTATTGCCATGACCCTCTGGCATGCGTTCAGCTGGGCCCTCGGTTGCTGCTGCAACGACGGCGCCCACACTGGCGCCCCGTAAAGGGCCATGGACCGAACGATTCCTGCGTAGAGCTTCCGGCAGGGGCGTCTGGACCCCCAACGCACAGCCTAACTTCAGGTTTGCCAAGATCCGACGGCCGTACTGTAGGTTCTATTAAAAGTAATAAAATATATTAAAGTTATGGCATGAATTAAACTTTAAGATGTTTTTAATATCGGGCGGATTTCGTGGAGTGGAGGCGGAATTTTTATTGTAATGCGTGATATATGCATGCGGGACGCGGGGCATGATCCCGAAGGCCAATTTGTTTCACTTAAAAAAAGCCGTTTATACAGAACCAACACTTCGGGTGTGGTGGAAATATTTCGCTCTCTGTCATACGCACTTAACCTACTGCCGGAGACATCATATTTCAGTGTGATGTCAGCGCCAGCAGTCCATCTTTTATCTGTTACTGGATAGTTTCTCTACCCTGCTTTAAAAAGTTTCTAACTTCCTTAATTTTTTCTTTCTTAAGTTATTCTTTGATATTTAAATGAGTTTCACAATTTTGTCAGGTGATATAGTGTATATCAAAATCATTTATGTTGTGCTTAATAGTTTCAGTGGTCCAATTGCCAAAGGAATAATGATGGATCATGGGTTCACAATGGATGTGCCATGTAGCTGGTGGGAAAAACCACCAACTTTTGCAACTCTGGCTGTCAGCAAAATTGTATGGTTAGCTGCGCAAAGTTCTGCACTGCACCGCGCACCATAGCGTAGCGCGGGATGCCAGATTTTCGTAATTGGATGATTTTCACCTAACATAAAAAAAAAACCATTGTATGCAAGTATCTCAATTTATATAGGAATCACGCCTAGCATAATACACTGCCGACGCGAAAATGTTAGCCCAGACTGGCTCGTTTGTTAAGCAGCCTGGCCGTCCACGAAGGATTTCCCATTCATGCCAAAAAATAAAATCTGGTGTGATCATCCGGACAGATCCGATGGGAACAGGCGTGAACGGGTGTGAATCCCGCGAAAACCGTCCACATTCACGTTTACACTTGTTTACGGAATTTCACGGCACTAATGGGGGGAGCCGCCATGACATTTCGTTTCGCTCGAGAAGTCATTACGATTTGAGTACCCAAAAAAAAGAAAATACCCATATTGTAAGTTCATCTTACACTTAAAATGCAAGCTTGAACAGTAGTTATACATACATGGCGACTCGTAAAAGTCAATTTAGCGGAAACGGGTTATTAGGAGGTAGACACGCTAAAGTGCGCGAGAGATATTAAAAGTAATTGCCTAAGTAATCCATGGATTATGGGCGCCATATCCGCTCGTCTAATGGGCCGGGAGCAGAAACATGGAGATTGGAGATGTAGCGACTAATTTTGAGCAGAAGGTTATTAATGATGCTTAGGGTATGTTGCTTTTTTTTATGGTAGGTGAAAATCATCCAATGACGAAACCCGCTCTTGGGCGGAGCGGGAGACCAGTGTCAGACTCTTACTGACTAAAAAACCTACCCCGTACCTTCCTTGCCTTATTCCTGGAGTCGAGGTAACAGTTTTAACCACCCTCTAGGCTCCAGGAGGCTTCGACCCTGAAGGGCCCCTGCAGTTTGCTGACAACTCCTTGAGGCGCGCGGGAACGGTGCGCGCAAGGGTATGTTGCTTAAGTATATGTGATTATGATGAGTGGCATTAATAACAATAATTTAATTCTTCTTCTTCTTTTCGTGTCGATTTGACTAAAATTTTGTCCGACCAATATTTAGCCTGGACAGCTCTCTCGTTGGCCTCGTACAAGTCATTAAAGGTGCAGGTGGTAGTACAAGCTGAGCAAGAAAGGAGATGACGCATATCCTGTGAAGGGGCTCCACACTGGCACTGTACTTGCGATGGGTCAAGGAAGCCCCATTTCGCCAGCCATCTCTGCAGCGACCAACTTGAACCCGCAGTCTGTCTATTTCCAGATTGGCCACTGCTAATTTAATTGTAAACATAGGGCAATCATTACATAGTATAAAAAAGTCGCTTCCCGCTGTCCCTATGTATGCTTAGATCTTTAGAACTATGCAACGGATTTTGATGCGGTTTTTCTAATAGATAGAGTGACTCAAGAGGAAGGTTTATGTCTATAATACGTGCATAATATATTCAATATCAGTACCTGTGTGGAACTGGGGCGGGTCGCTAGTATAATAATATATTCCACAATTGTTACATAACATCGTCTAGTCTCAAGCTAAGCAGAGCTTGTGTTATGGGTACTAGACAACTGATAAACATACTTTTATATTTCTAAATGCATACATAATATTACTTTAAAAAAACCAGACACAAAACAAATGATTGAATTCATCACACAAACATTTGTTCTGGGTGGGAATCGAACCCATGACCTCTGGCATAGCAGTCAGGGCCACTAACCACTAGTACAACAGGCTAGTCCATATGACGACTCGTGATTAGTAATCGATACTTAAAAACATGATTGTGATTAAAAAATTAAATAACTGTTACTATAGGACGAAAAGCTGGAAAAAATCTGCAAGTTCAGTACATTTGGTCAGTTATATGAACATAAATGTACTCCAAGCCAGCCGGACATATATTATAGACAAGAGTATCTTGGTATCAAGAGACTCAACTTTAGTAGATTGAGTATCTTTATAGATTGATTGAGAAATCGTGTAAGCTAGTAGGTTTTCAAACAGTTTAAAGCACTTTTATTTAAAACTAGCTGTGCCCGCGACTTCGTCCGCGTGGAATAGTTATTTTGGGCATCATATTTATTTTTGCAAACAACCTCCTCAGCTTTATAAATTATAACCCACGACTTTGCCCGTGTTAATTTCTGTTATTATTTTGGACAATTTAGTTTTTAAAAGAACATAATTATCTAAAAGTACTTCATAGAGCCACACCCCCCCTTAGGCACGCCATAATCTCGGCGGTAAGTCCCCTCTTTGAGGCGTGATGTCTATCACGGCGTCCTCACCTTCCGCATGACGCAGGTTCTCAGTGGACATGGCAAGTTCAGGAGATTCCTGCGCCGGATTCGTGTGGAAGAGACACCCGGGTGTCGCCACTGTATGGCCAGCCCGGAGGACACGGTGAAGCACACGGTGGAGGTGTGCCCCGCTTGAGAAAAGCATCGCCGTGTCCTCGTAGAGGATCAGCGGCGGCGACCTCTCACTCAGGGCCTTGGTTCAGGCCATGGTCCGCAGCAAAGAAGAATGGCAAGCGGTCGCCTCCTTCTGCAAAGCAGTAATGCTCGAAAAGGAGGAGGCCGACCGCATAAGGCAAAGGCAACAGCGCCCTCGCCATAGCCGTCACCGCCGCGATCCCGCCGATATCCGGACTCCGTAGAGCTGGCTTGCGATCGGTGAGCAATGGGTAGCTCGCCGTCGGGTTGTCTGGTAACAGTCTAGACCGAGACCAAGTCGTCGACGGCGTGCACTGCTCCCGCGCGCCTCAAGGTGTTGTCAGCAAACTGTGGGGCCCTTCAGGGTCGAAGCCTCCTGCAACTGAGGGTTGGTGCGAAAGCGTTATACCGGGGCTCTGGGAATAAGGCAAGGGAGGAACGGGGTAGGTTGTTTAGTCAGTAAGAGTCTGACACTGTTTCCCGCTCCGCCCAAGAGCGGGATTCATCATTGGATGATTTTTACCTACCATAAAAAAACCCCTCCGCGGCGCCTGCAAGCAACCCCTCTCGCCCGACGGTCAGGCGCAGCGTCAAGTTTTGCACATCATGCGGCGCGTGTGAATTTTATATCGGAGTTATTTTAAAATTGTAATATCTTCTAAGATGTTCATTAAAATTAAATGATGTCAAAGACAATTTTGTTTACAATTACATACTCTTAATCAACAACACATTTATTTGGATAAAGATTAATATTATTATGTTGATACAACTCTAACAAATAATTGGTAAAAATTGGCTAAATTTGATTCCCATAAAAACAGTTCTAGTGAGTTAATCTTAAAAGATAGACATATACTGTCGCGGACATTTTTTTAGATCATTTTAAGAGGAATAATTCTTTCATACATATTTTTTTGGTATCTTAAACCGTTTTCGCAGCGCACGCAACGGAAGCCCTCAAAGATGAATAATTTCCCCCGTTTTTTCCACATTTTCCGTTGTCTCTTCGCTTCTATTAGTCGCAGCGTGATGTTATATAGCCTAAAGCCTTCCTCGATAAATAATCTATTCAACACAAAAAGAATTTTTCAATTCGAACCAGTAGTTCCTGAGATTAGCGCGTTCAAACAAACAAACAAACAAACAAACAAACAAACAAACAAACAAACAAACTCTTCAGCTTTATAATATTAGTATAGATTGTCTGACAAACAACGTGTCAAAAAATTTCAGCAACTTTTGAGCAACGCCAACTCGAAATAATGGACACTAGGCAACAGTCACCGTTAGTTGTTTGGAGTTATCCCGGTCGCTAAAAGCTCTCTGTGTAGCCCAAAACATTATTCGTCAATTTAAATCACTGTACGTGCTCTTTCTTTTACAAAAAGGGAATAAAAGAACGAGGTATAACCCGCATAAGTGCCCCGCTCCCCAGATTTGCATAAAATTCATGAAATAAATAAAAATGTCGGCAGAAGTTCAAAAAACAATTTCATATTTTTACAGTGTTGGCAAACGAGTCATTGTTTTTACAGTCCTTGTATAAACAGAATAAATTTAGAATTTTATAGGAGCCATAAAAATATTTCTCTTGGCCACGTAAAAATACTTTAAAATTTTCGGCAGCCCAGGATTGTTTTAATGGCATTTGAATAAAAAGTTTATGTTTTTTCAAAGCCATCCTTTTTATTTAGAATTTTGTAAATCCTTCTGTTATGATTTATATATCTACAACCATGTACGAAAAACCAAATAAAAGCAGAATATTTAGGAACTAAATTATCTCTCTGCAGCGATAAATCTAATGAGAGGTAAGAAATTATAAGCGAAGACTAATTACTATCTTACTCATACACTACTAATATACAAATAAATACATCACAATATGACATGAACTCCTGTGGAAATAAAGTAACAGGCCTCCGAAAATACATAACAGTTTTAACAGTTTTAACCACCCTCTAGGCTCCAGGAGGCTTCGACCCTGAAGGGCCCCTGCAGTTTGCTGACAACTCCTTGAGGCGCGCGGGAACGGTGCGCGCAAGGGTATGTTGCTTAAGTATATGTGATTATGATGAGTGGCATTAATAACAATAATTTAATTCTTCTTCTTCTTTTCGTGTCGATTTGACTAAAATTTTGTCCGACCAATATTTAGCCACCTGGACAGCTCTCTCGTTGGCCTCGTACAAGTCATTAAAGGTGCAGGTGGTAGTACAAGCTGAGCAAGAAAGGAGATGACGCATATCCTGTGAAGGGGCTCCACACTGGCACTGTACTTGCGATGGGTCAAGGAAGCCCCATTTCGCCAGCCATCTCTGCAGCGACCAACTTGAACCCGCAGTCTGTCTATTTCCAGATTGGCCACTGCTAATTTAATTGTAAACATAGGGCAATCATTACATAGTATAAAAAAGTCGCTTCCCGCTGTCCCTATGTATGCTTAGATCTTTAGAACTATGCAACGGATTTTGATGCGGTTTTTCTAATAGATAGAGTGACTCAAGAGGAAGGTTTATGTCTATAATACGTGCATAATATATTCAATATCAGTACCTGTGTGGAACTGGGGCGGGTCGCTAGTATAATAATATATTCCACAATTGTTACATAACATCGTCTAGTCTCAAGCTAAGCAGAGCTTGTGTTATGGGTACTAGACAACTGATAAACATACTTTTATATTTCTAAATGCATACATAATATTACTTTAAAAAAACCAGACACAAAACAAATGATTGAATTCATCACACAAACATTTGTTCTGGGTGGGAATCGAACCCATGACCTCTGGCATAGCAGTCAGGGCCACTAACCACTAGTACAACAGGCTAGTCCATATGACGACTCGTGATTAGTAATCGATACTTAAAAACATGATTGTGATTAAAAAATTAAATAACTGTTACTATAGGACGAAAAGCTGGAAAAAATCTGCAAGTTCAGTACATTTGGTCAGTTATATGAACATAAATGTACTCCAAGCCAGCCGGACATATATTATAGACAAGAGTATCTTGGTATCAAGAGACTCAACTTTAGTAGATTGAGTATCTTTATAGATTGATTGAGAAATCGTGTAAGCTAGTAGGTTTTCAAACAGTTTAAAGCACTTTTATTTAAAACTAGCTGTGCCCGCGACTTCGTCCGCGTGGAATAGTTATTTTGGGCATCATATTTATTTTTGCAAACAACCTCCTCAGCTTTATAAATTATAACCCACGACTTTGCCCGTGTTAATTTCTGTTATTATTTTGGACAATTTAGTTTTTAAAAGAACATAATTATCTAAAAGTACTTCATAGAGCCACACCCCCCCTTAGGCACGCCATAATCTCGGCGGTAAGTCCCCTCTTTGAGGCGTGATGTCTATCACGGCGTCCTCACCTTCCGCATGACGCAGGTTCTCAGTGGACATGGCAAGTTCAGGAGATTCCTGCGCCGGATTCGTGTGGAAGAGACACCCGGGTGTCGCCACTGTATGGCCAGCCCGGAGGACACGGTGAAGCACACGGTGGAGGTGTGCCCCGCTTGAGAAAAGCATCGCCGTGTCCTCGTAGAGGATCAGCGGCGGCGACCTCTCACTCAGGGCCTTGGTTCAGGCCATGGTCCGCAGCAAAGAAGAATGGCAAGCGGTCGCCTCCTTCTGCAAAGCAGTAATGCTCGAAAAGGAGGAGGCCGACCGCATAAGGCAAAGGCAACAGCGCCCTCGCCATAGCCGTCACCGCCGCGATCCCGCCGATATCCGGACTCCGTAGAGCTGGCTTGCGATCGGTGAGCAATGGGTAGCTCGCCGTCGGGTTGTCTGGTAACAGTCTAGACCGAGACCAAGTCGTCGACGGCGTGCACTGCTCCCGCGCGCCTCAAGGTGTTGTCAGCAAACTGTGGGGCCCTTCAGGGTCGAAGCCTCCTGCAACTGAGGGTTGGTGCGAAAGCGTTATACCGGGGCTCTGGGAATAAGGCAAGGGAGGAACGGGGTAGGTTGTTTAGTCAGTAAGAGTCTGACACTGTTTCCCGCTCCGCCCAAGAGCGGGATTCATCATTGGATGATTTTTACCTACCATAAAAAAACCCCTCCGCGGCGCCTGCAAGCAACCCCTCTCGCCCGACGGTCAGGCGCAGCGTCAAGTTTTGCACATCATGCGGCG